>JARWMC010000021.1:0-5000000 GCA_029959065.1 Colias behrii | reverse complement strand
ACTATATGTGGCGCCCAACGTGGGGCTGGTAACCGGACTAGGAACCGGCAGTCACCCGTGACGGCAGGCAAATCGGCGGTCCTAACCGTAATAGCGTACACCAATAATGAACTCAGCCCTAAAGTTCATCAAACAGGTTAGAAACTTTGTAAGTTACACACAAAAAGTAATATACCCAACAACAGCGCAGCCAACGGAAGAACTGCGCGTGCAGGCTGCAGTGAGACGTGCAATTACGAAGACAACCACTGGATTGTTTGTGTTTGATTTCAGTTGGGAATTGTATAAGGAATACAAAATATTTACGGACGCAACAACCAGGCAAGGAATACGTCACAAGATCGACACGCTAGACAGGATACATAAGACCAACGGGTTCGGCAAGAGGTGGTTTTGGTAATGGAGCACGAGGCCCAGCAAAACGTGGGCATGGCCAGGAGATTGGCCAATTTGGTTATGGGTGACCCAGAGCCAGCACAACCAGCAGCTGGCAACCCATTGTTTGTGCCCGACAGACGGGAGGACGTGCTGGATAGGGGAGTTCAGGCCATCAGGCAATTGAGGGATTTTGCGGACGCTGTGCAGGAAATAGATCAAGACACAGCAATATCGTTCCTAAATACGAAATTTTATGGACAGGTCATCACAGCCAGGTACAAGGCTCAATGCGCAACGGCCCTACTCCAGGAATTAGATAGACACGGCGTGCGAGACATACGCCGGAGGGAAAACATTTTGGTCGGAGCGATTGAAAGACACATAGAGGCCCGACTCCGCACAGAACAACCTTGGACCAATGAGGCCATAGAGAGAACAAATAGATTTAACAATGGAATAGAGGGCCGCGCAGAAAAGAGAAACAAATGGTGGTTCTGGAAGACTGATCGCGCACAGCTTACCGGAGCTCAGAAAGTTATCTAAACAAACCATAAAGAATCATTGCAAAACAAGGCAAGGTGACTCATACAATGTGAAAGGAACAAGAATGTCAGGTGACGTTGACACCAGCTTAGGTAACTCACTAATAAATTACGCAGTAATAATGGAAGTAATAAAACGTCTCGGGCTAAAGGGAGACGCTATAGTTAATGGCGATGATTCAATAATATTCACCAACAAGCCCATAGACACCACCAAGGCAAAAGAAGTATTCGCAACCCTGAACTTTGAAACTGACATCAAGGAGTCAACGCAAACACTAGAAGACGTAGAGTTCTGCCGGTTAAAGTGTGTGGTCGGGCATAATGGACACCACACCATGATGATAAACCCCCAACGGCTAGCTTCAATTTTCGGGATGACATACAAACTGGTCTCGAACTATCAGCAATATTTATTGGAAGTCATAGCCGCAAACGCGCAAATAAACAAAAACACGCCATTAGGGACTTCGTGGCGGCAATTGTACCATAGTCTAACATTAGGTAAGGATGTAAATAATGTAAAGTATAGGCACTTAGATAGATTAGTTATAAGAGAAATAGAAAAACAGAAAACCACAAAAACAGATTTAGAAACTAAGTTTAATAATAGTATGTTAAGGGCTTGGATGCCCGAAATAATTAAGTGGGAAAGGGATAGAGATAAGCTTAGACGATACCTTGGACCACTACTGCGGAGCAAAACCATACGAACTGTCGACTTGGCTGACTGTGACGTTGTGTGGAGTATTTTGACAATAGATCACGACTCCGAATCAATAGAGATGAATGTAGCACCGTTCACGAGCAAGTATCCGGCACAGCAATTCTGAAAGGACACCGAGCGAGCAAGTAAAATGACGACCCAGGCATGAAAATGGACACATGAGGCCTCCTCCCAGGGGCAAACAACGACCGTGCGTAGTGCTAACTCTCCAGCCGAAAGGCGGGCCATAAGGAGAGCAGCCCACGGAAATCAACCATGCGCGATGGCCCCTGGGAAGACGAGTGGTCCATCAGACCATCTCACTTTCTGGCTCCGATTGCCGCAGTTACAGGCGCGGCGCTGGTTGGCTACCTCGCTTACAAAGCTGCGAGTTATTACATTTTCCCAGCATTCTCGAGCCAGAAGGCCTCTTCTATTACCCTAAGCATAGCAGCACAACAGCTGCCGCCTATGTTAAAAGACACAGTGCGAAACGCACTGCAACATACGATAGTAATTCCATCTGCAGACTGTATAAACACCTCCGAAAGTTCCTCTGCCATCCTGAAAAGTATAGCAGAGACGAATACATCAATAGCATTGATGACGCAGGCCGTCGAAAAGCTTACTCAGCAGCAGTCGCGGACCTGGAAAGTGGTGCTGGCCCAGTGGCTAGGGTCACACCTTTCACAAAAATAGAGAAGTGTACAACGAGAAAATACAAAGCTCCGCGTATGATCCAAGGAAGAGACATACGCTTTAATGTAGAATATGGTAGATATATAAAACCCCTAGAAATAAAACTAACAAAGAAGTCGTCATACCGTCATAATTTTGGGAAAGGAGATTATGATGAAATCGCAGCTAGAATTGCCAAGCTGGATCGAAAATTTCAGTACAAAACAGAAGCAGATCATAAAACTTTCGATGCGTACGTCACCCCGGAACACCTAAAATTGACCCACACTTTTTATTCCGCAACTCGTCGACCGCCCGTTCGGTTTAGAGATACTACGTAGTTATTAAAAAGTGACAGTCAGCTACACAACTTGAGACGCAATTGTCACTGCGCGTCTTTAATTATTGTTTGTAACCGTTTTTGCTCTTGTCTTTTTTAGTATTGTGTGTGCTTTTTTTTAATATTAATAAATGTTTTAATCAGTAGTAAAGTGTATAATTCAGGAAAACCCCATAACTAACGAACCCAAACTATATGTGGCGCCCAACGTGGGGCTGGTAACCGGACTAGGAACCGGCAGTCACCCGTGACGGCAGGCAAATCGGCGGTCCTAACCTTAATAGCGTACACCAATAATGAACTCAGCCCTAAAGTTCATCAAACAGGTTAGAAACTTTGTAAGTTACACACAAAAAGTAATATACCCAACAACAGCGCAGCCAACGGAAGAACTGCGCGTGCAGGCTGCAGTGAGACGTGCAATTACGAAGACAACCACTGGATTGTTTGTGTTTGATTTCAGTTGGGAATTGTATAAGGAATACAAAATATTTACGGACGCAACAACCAGGCAAGGAATACGTCACAAGATCGACACGCTAGACAGGATACATAAGACCAACGGGTTCGGCAAGAGGTGGTTTTGGTAATGGAGCACGAGGCCCAGCAAAACGTGGGCATGGCCAGGAGATTGGCCAATTCGGTTATGGGTGACCCAGAGTCAGCACAACCAGCAGCTGGCAACCCATTGTTTGTGCCCGACAGACGGGAGGACGTGCTGGATAGGGGAGTTCAGGCCATCAGGCAATTGAGGGATTTTGCGGACGCTGTGCAGGAAATAGATCAAGACACAGCAATATCGTTCCTAAATACGAAATTTTATGGACAGGTCATCACAGCCAGGTACAAGGCTCAATGCGCAACGGCCCTACTCCAGGAATTAGATAGACACGGCGTGCGAGACATACGCCGGAGGGAAAACATTTTGGTCGGAGCGATTGAAAGACACATAGAGGCCCGACTCCGCACAGAACAACCTTGGACCAATGAGGCCATAGAGAGAACAAATAGATTTAACAATGGAATAGAGGGCCGCGCAGAAAAGAGAAACAAATGGTGGTTCTGGAAGACTGATCGCGCACAGCTTACCGGAGCTCAGAAAGTTATCTAAACAAACCATAAAGAATCATTGCAAAACAAGGCAAGGTGACTCATACAATGTGAAAGGAACAAGAATGTCAGGTGACGTTGACACCAGCTTAGGTAACTCACTAATAAATTACGCAGTAATAATGGAAGTAATAAAACGTCTCGGGCTAAAGGGAGACGCTATAGTTAATGGCGATGATTCAATAATATTCACCAACAAGCCCATAGACACCACCAAGGCAAAAGAAGTATTCGCAACCCTGAACTTTGAAACTGACATCAAGGAGTCAACGCAAACACTAGAAGACGTAGAGTTCTGCCGGTTAAAGTGTGTGGTCGGGAATAATGGACACCACACCATGATGATAAACCCCCAACGGCTAGCTTCAATTTTCGGGATGACATACAAACTGGTCTCGAACTATCAGCAATATTTATTGGAAGTCATAGCCGCAAACGCGCAAATAAACAAAAACACGCCATTAGGGACTTCGTGGCGGCAATTGTACCATAGTCTAACATTAGGTAAGGATGTAAATAATGTAAAGTATAGGCACTTAGATAGATTAGTTATAAGAGAAATAGAAAAACAGAAAACCACAAAAACAGATTTAGAAACTAAGTTTAATAATAGTATGTTAAGGGCTTGGATGCCCGAAATAATTAAGTGGGAAAGGGATAGAGATAAGCTTAGACGATACCTTGGACCACTACTGCGGAGCAAAACCATACGAACTGTCGACTTGGCTGACTGTGACGTTGTGTGGAGTATTTTGACAATAGATCACGACTCCGAATCAATAGAGATGAATGTAGCACCGTTCACGAGCAAGTATCCGGCACAGCAATTCTGAAAGGACACCGAGCGAGCAAGTAAAATGACGACCCAGGCATGAAAATGGACACATGAGGCCTCCTCCCAGGGGCAAACAACGACCGTGCGTAGTGCTAACTCTCCAGCCGAAAGGCGGGCCATAAGGAGAGCAGCCCACGGAAATCAACCATGCGCGATGGCCCCTGGGAAGACGAGTGGTCCATCAGACCATCTCACTTTCTGGCTCCGATTGCCGCAGTTACAGGCGCGGCGCTGGTTGGCTACCTCGCTTACAAAGCTGCGAGTTATTACATTTTCCCAGCATTCTCGAGCCAGAAGGCCTCTTCTATTACCCTAAGCATAGCAGCACAACAGCTGCCGCCTATGTTAAAAGACACAGTGCGAAACGCACTGCAACATACGATAGTAATTCCATCTGCAGACTGTATAAACACCTCCGAAAGTTCCTCTGCCATCCTGAAAAGTATAGCAGAGACGAATACATCAATAGCATTGATGACGCAGGCCGTCGAAAAGCTTACTCAGCAGCAGTCGCGGACCTGGAAAGTGGTGCTGGCCCAGTGGCTAGGGTCACACCTTTCACAAAAATAGAGAAGTGTACAACGAGAAAATACAAAGCTCCGCGTATGACCCAAGGAAGAGACATACGCTTTAATGTAGAATATGGTAGATATATAAAACCCCTAGAAATAAAACTAACAAAGAAGTCGTCATACCGTCATAATTTTGGGAAAGGAGATTATGATGAAATCGCAGCTAGAATTGCCAAGCTGGATCGAAAATTTCAGTACAAAACAGAAGCAGATCATAAAACTTTCGATGCGTACGTCACCCCGGAACACCTAAAATTGACCCACACTTTTTATTCCGCAACTCGTCGACCGCCCGTTCGGTTTAGAGATACTACGTAGTTATTAAAAAGTGACAGTCAGCTACACAACTTGAGACGCAATTGTCACTGCGCGTCTTTAATTATTGTTTGTAACCGTTTTTGCTCTTGTCTTTTTTAGTATTGTGTGTGCTTTTTTTTAATATTAATAAATGTTTTAATCAGTAGTAAAGTGTATAATTCAGGAAAACCCCATAACTAACGAACCCAAACTATATGTGGCGCCCAACGTGGGGCTGGTAACCGGACTAGGAACCGGCAGTCACCCGTGACGGCAGGCAAATCGGCGGTCCTAACCGTAATAGCGTACACCAATAATGAACTCAGCCCTAAAGTTCATCAAACAGGTTAGAAACTTTGTAAGTTACACACAAAAAGTAATATACCCAACAACAGCGCAGCCAACGGAAGAACTGCGCGTGCAGGCTGCAGTGAGACGTGCAATTACGAAGACAACCACTGGATTGTTTGTGTTTGATTTCAGTTGGGAATTGTATAAGGAATACAAAATATTTACGGACGCAACAACCAGGCAAGGAATACGTCACAAGATCGACACGCTAGACAGGATACATAAGACCAACGGGTTCGGCAAGAGGTGGTTTTGGTAATGGAGCACGAGGCCCAGCAAAACGTGGGCATGGCCAGGAGATTGGCCAATTTGGTTATGGGTGACCCAGAGCCAGCACAACCAGCAGCTGGCAACCCATTGTTTGTGCCCGACAGACGGGAGGACGTGCTGGATAGGGGAGTTCAGGCCATCAGGCAATTGAGGGATTTTGCGGACGCTGTGCAGGAAATAGATCAAGACACAGCAATATCGTTCCTAAATACGAAATTTTATGGACAGGTCATCACAGCCAGGTACAAGGCTCAATGCGCAACGGCCCTACTCCAGGAATTAGATAGACACGGCGTGCGAGACATACGCCGGAGGGAAAACATTTTGGTCGGAGCGATTGAAAGACACATAGAGGCCCGACTCCGCACAGAACAACCTTGGACCAATGAGGCCATAGAGAGAACAAATAGATTTAACAATGGAATAGAAGGCCGCGCAGAAAAGAGAAACAAATGGTGGTTCTGGAAGACTGATCGCGCACAGCTTACCGGAGCTCAGAAAGTTATCTAAACAAACCATAAAGAATCATTGCAAAACAAGGCAAGGTGACTCATACAATGTGAAAGGAACAAGAATGTCAGGTGACGTTGACACCAGCTTAGGTAACTCACTAATTAATTACGCAGTAATAATGGAAGTAATAAAACGTCTCGGGCTAAAGGGAGACGCTATAGTTAATGGCGATGATTCAATAATATTCACCAACAAGCCCATAGACACCACCAAGGCAAAAGAAGTATTCGCAACCCTGAACTTTGAAACTGACATCAAGGAGTCAACGCAAACACTAGAAGACGTAGAGTTCTGCCGGTTAAAGTGTGTGGTCGGGCATAATGGACACCACACCATGATGATAAACCCCCAACGGCTAGCTTCAATTTTCGGGATGACATACAAACTGGTCTCGAACTATCAGCAATATTTATTGGAAGTCATAGCCGCAAACGCGCAAATAAACAAAAACACGCCATTAGGGACTTCGTGGCGGCAATTGTACCATAGTCTAACATTAGGTAAGGATGTAAATAATGTAAAGTATAGGCACTTAGATAGATTAGTTATAAGAGAAATAGAAAAACAGAAAACCACAAAAACAGATTTAGAAACTAAGTTTAATAATAGTATGTTAAGGGCTTGGATGCCCGAAATAATTAAGTGGGAAAGGGATAGAGATAAGCTTAGACGATACCTTGGACCACTACTGCGGAGCAAAACCATACGAACTGTCGACTTGGCTGACTGTGACGTTGTGTGGAGTATTTTGACAATAGATCACGACTCCGAATCAATAGAGATGAATGTAGCACCGTTCACGAGCAAGTATCCGGCACAGCAATTCTGAAAGGACACCGAGCGAGCAAGTAAAATGACGACCCAGGCATGAAAATGGACACATGAGGCCTCCTCCCAGGGGCAAACAACGACCGTGCGTAGTGCTAACTCTCCAGCCGAAAGGCGGGCCATAAGGAGAGCAGCCCACGGAAATCAACCATGCGCGATGGCCCCTGGGAAGACGAGTGGTCCATCAGACCATCTCACTTTCTGGCTCCGATTGCCGCAGTTACAGGCGCGGCGCTGGTTGGCTACCTCGCTTACAAAGCTGCGAGTTATTACATTTTCCCAGCATTCTCGAGCCAGAAGGCCTCTTCTATTACCCTAAGCATAGCAGCACAACAGCTGCCGCCTATGTTAAAAGACACAGTGCGAAACGCACTGCAACATACGATAGTAATTCCATCTGCAGACTGTATAAACACCTCCGAAAGTTCCTCTGCCATCCTGAAAAGTATAGCAGAGACGAATACATCAATAGCATTGATGACGCAGGCCGTCGAAAAGCTTACTCAGCAGCAGTCGCGGACCTGGAAAGTGGTGCTGGCCCAGTGGCTAGGGTCACACCTTTCACAAAAATAGAGAAGTGTACAACGAGAAAATACAAAGCTCCGCGTATGATCCAAGGAAGAGACATACGCTTTAATGTAGAATATGGTAGATATATAAAACCCCTAGAAATAAAACTAACAAAGAAGTCGTCATACCGTCATAATTTTGGGAAAGGAGATTATGATGAAATCGCAGCTAGAATTGCCAAGCTGGATCGAAAATTTCAGTACAAAACAGAAGCAGATCATAAAACTTTTTATGCGTACGTCACCCCGGAACACCTAAAATTGACCCACACTTTTTATTCCGCAACTCGTCGACCGCCCGTTCGGTTTAGAGATACTACGTAGTTATTAAAAAGTGACAGTCAGCTACACAACTTGAGACGCAATTGTCACTGCGCGTCTTTAATTATTGTTTGTAACCGTTTTTGCTCTTGTCTTTTTTAGTATTGTGTGTGCTTTTTTTTAATATTAATAAATGTTTTAATCAGTAGTAAAGTGTATAATTCAGGAAAACCCCATAACTAACGAACCCAAACTATATGTGGCGCCCAACGTGGGGCTGGTAACCGGACTAGGAACCGGCAGTCACCCGTGACGGCAGGCAAATCGGCGGTCCTAACCTTAATAGCGTACACCAATAATGAACTCAGCCCTAAAGTTCATCAAACAGGTTAGAAACTTTGTAAGTTACACACAAAAAGTAATATACCCAACAACAGCGCAGCCAACGGAAGAACTGCGCGTGCAGGCTGCAGTGAGACGTGCAATTACGAAGACAACCACTGGATTGTTTGTGTTTGATTTCAGTTGGGAATTGTATAAGGAATACAAAATATTTACGGACGCAACAACCAGGCAAGGAATACGTCACAAGATCGACACGCTAGACAGGATACATAAGACCAACGGGTTCGGCAAGAGGTGGTTTTGGTAATGGAGCACGAGGCCCAGCAAAACGTGGGCATGGCCAGGAGATTGGCCAATTCGGTTATGGGTGACCCAGAGTCAGCACAACCAGCAGCTGGCAACCCATTGTTTGTGCCCGACAGACGGGAGGACGTGCTGGATAGGGGAGTTCAGGCCATCAGGCAATTGAGGGATTTTGCGGACGCTGTGCAGGAAATAGATCAAGACACAGCAATATCGTTCCTAAATACGAAATTTTATGGACAGGTCATCACAGCCAGGTACAAGGCTCAATGCGCAACGGCCCTACTCCAGGAATTAGATAGACACGGCGTGCGAGACATACGCCGGAGGGAAAACATTTTGGTCGGAGCGATTGAAAGACACATAGAGGCCCGACTCCGCACAGAACAACCTTGGACCAATGAGGCCATAGAGAGAACAAATAGATTTAACAATGGAATAGAGGGCCGCGCAGAAAAGAGAAACAAATGGTGGTTCTGGAAGACTGATCGCGCACAGCTTACCGGAGCTCAGAAAGTTATCTAAACAAACCATAAAGAATCATTGCAAAACAAGGCAAGGTGACTCATACAATGTGAAAGGAACAAGAATGTCAGGTGACGTTGACACCAGCTTAGGTAACTCACTAATAAATTACGCAGTAATAATGGAAGTAATAAAACGTCTCGGGCTAAAGGGAGACGCTATAGTTAATGGCGATGATTCAATAATATTCACCAACAAGCCCATAGACACCACCAAGGCAAAAGAAGTATTCGCAACCCTGAACTTTGAAACTGACATCAAGGAGTCAACGCAAACACTAGAAGACGTAGAGTTCTGCCGGTTAAAGTGTGTGGTCGGGAATAATGGACACCACACCATGATGATAAACCCCCAACGGCTAGCTTCAATTTTCGGGATGACATACAAACTGGTCTCGAACTATCAGCAATATTTATTGGAAGTCATAGCCGCAAACGCGCAAATAAACAAAAACACGCCATTAGGGACTTCGTGGCGGCAATTGTACCATAGTCTAACATTAGGTAAGGATGTAAATAATGTAAAGTATAGGCACTTAGATAGATTAGTTATAAGAGAAATAGAAAAACAGAAAACCACAAAAACAGATTTAGAAACTAAGTTTAATAATAGTATGTTAAGGGCTTGGATGCCCGAAATAATTAAGTGGGAAAGGGATAGAGATAAGCTTAGACGATACCTTGGACCACTACTGCGGAGCAAAACCATACGAACTGTCGACTTGGCTGACTGTGACGTTGTGTGGAGTATTTTGACAATAGATCACGACTCCGAATCAATAGAGATGAATGTAGCACCGTTCACGAGCAAGTATCCGGCACAGCAATTCTGAAAGGACACCGAGCGAGCAAGTAAAATGACGACCCAGGCATGAAAATGGACACATGAGGCCTCCTCCCAGGGGCAAACAACGACCGTGCGTAGTGCTAACTCTCCAGCCGAAAGGCGGGCCATAAGGAGAGCAGCCCACGGAAATCAACCATGCGCGATGGCCCCTGGGAAGACGAGTGGTCCATCAGACCATCTCACTTTCTGGCTCCGATTGCCGCAGTTACAGGCGCGGCGCTGGTTGGCTACCTCGCTTACAAAGCTGCGAGTTATTACATTTTCCCAGCATTCTCGAGCCAGAAGGCCTCTTCTATTACCCTAAGCATAGCAGCACAACAGCTGCCGCCTATGTTAAAAGACACAGTGCGAAACGCACTGCAACATACGATAGTAATTCCATCTGCAGACTGTATAAACACCTCCGAAAGTTCCTCTGCCATCCTGAAAAGTATAGCAGAGACGAATACATCAATAGCATTGATGACGCAGGCCGTCGAAAAGCTTACTCAGCAGCAGTCGCGGACCTGGAAAGTGGTGCTGGCCCAGTGGCTAGGGTCACACCTTTCACAAAAATAGAGAAGTGTACAACGAGAAAATACAAAGCTCCGCGTATGACCCAAGGAAGAGACATACGCTTTAATGTAGAATATGGTAGATATATAAAACCCCTAGAAATAAAACTAACAAAGAAGTCGTCATACCGTCATAATTTTGGGAAAGGAGATTATGATGAAATCGCAGCTAGAATTGCCAAGCTGGATCGAAAATTTCAGTACAAAACAGAAGCAGATCATAAAACTTTCGATGCGTACGTCACCCCGGAACACCTAAAATTGACCCACACTTTTTATTCCGCAACTCGTCGACCGCCCGTTCGGTTTAGAGATACTACGTAGTTATTAAAAAGTGACAGTCAGCTACACAACTTGAGACGCAATTGTCACTGCGCGTCTTTAATTATTGTTTGTAACCGTTTTTGCTCTTGTCTTTTTTAGTATTGTGTGTGCTTTTTTTTAATATTAATAAATGTTTTAATCAGTAGTAAAGTGTATAATTCAGGAAAACCCCATAACTAACGAACCCAAACTATATGTGGCGCCCAACGTGGGGCTGGTAACCGGACTAGGAACCGGCAGTCACCCGTGACGGCAGGCAAATCGGCGGTCCTAACCGTAATAGCGTACACCAATAATGAACTCAGCCCTAAAGTTCATCAAACAGGTTAGAAACTTTGTAAGTTACACACAAAAAGTAATATACCCAACAACAGCGCAGCCAACGGAAGAACTGCGCGTGCAGGCTGCAGTGAGACGTGCAATTACGAAGACAACCACTGGATTGTTTGTGTTTGATTTCAGTTGGGAATTGTATAAGGAATACAAAATATTTACGGACGCAACAACCAGGCAAGGAATACGTCACAAGATCGACACGCTAGACAGGATACATAAGACCAACGGGTTCGGCAAGAGGTGGTTTTGGTAATGGAGCACGAGGCCCAGCAAAACGTGGGCATGGCCAGGAGATTGGCCAATTTGGTTATGGGTGACCCAGAGCCAGCACAACCAGCAGCTGGCAACCCATTGTTTGTGCCCGACAGACGGGAGGACGTGCTGGATAGGGGAGTTCAGGCCATCAGGCAATTGAGGGATTTTGCGGACGCTGTGCAGGAAATAGATCAAGACACAGCAATATCGTTCCTAAATACGAAATTTTATGGACAGGTCATCACAGCCAGGTACAAGGCTCAATGCGCAACGGCCCTACTCCAGGAATTAGATAGACACGGCGTGCGAGACATACGCCGGAGGGAAAACATTTTGGTCGGAGCGATTGAAAGACACATAGAGGCCCGACTCCGCACAGAACAACCTTGGACCAATGAGGCCATAGAGAGAACAAATAGATTTAACAATGGAATAGAGGGCCGCGCAGAAAAGAGAAACAAATGGTGGTTCTGGAAGACTGATCGCGCACAGCTTACCGGAGCTCAGAAAGTTATCTAAACAAACCATAAAGAATCATTGCAAAACAAGGCAAGGTGACTCATACAATGTGAAAGGAACAAGAATGTCAGGTGACGTTGACACCAGCTTAGGTAACTCACTAATAAATTACGCAGTAATAATGGAAGTAATAAAACGTCTCGGGCTAAAGGGAGACGCTATAGTTAATGGCGATGATTCAATAATATTCACCAACAAGCCCATAGACACCACCAAGGCAAAAGAAGTATTCGCAACCCTGAACTTTGAAACTGACATCAAGGAGTCAACGCAAACACTAGAAGACGTAGAGTTCTGCCGGTTAAAGTGTGTGGTCGGGAATAATGGACACCACACCATGATGATAAACCCCCAACGGCTAGCTTCAATTTTCGGGATGACATACAAACTGGTCTCGAACTATCAGCAATATTTATTGGAAGTCATAGCCGCAAACGCGCAAATAAACAAAAACACGCCATTAGGGACTTCGTGGCGGCAATTGTACCATAGTCTAACATTAGGTAAGGATGTAAATAATGTAAAGTATAGGCACTTAGATAGATTAGTTATAAGAGAAATAGAAAAACAGAAAACCACAAAAACAGATTTAGAAACTAAGTTTAATAATAGTATGTTAAGGGCTTGGATGCCCGAAATAATTAAGTGGGAAAGGGATAGAGATAAGCTTAGACGATACCTTGGACCACTACTGCGGAGCAAAACCATACGAACTGTCGACTTGGCTGACTGTGACGTTGTGTGGAGTATTTTGACAATAGATCACGACTCCGAATCAATAGAGATGAATGTAGCACCGTTCACGAGCAAGTATCCGGCACAGCAATTCTGAAAGGACACCGAGCGAGCAAGTAAAATGACGACCCAGGCATGAAAATGGACACATGAGGCCTCCTCCCAGGGGCAAACAACGACCGTGCGTAGTGCTAACTCTCCAGCCGAAAGGCGGGCCATAAGGAGAGCAGCCCACGGAAATCAACCATGCGCGATGGCCCCTGGGAAGACGAGTGGTCCATCAGACCATCTCACTTTCTGGCTCCGATTGCCGCAGTTACAGGCGCGGCGCTGGTTGGCTACCTCGCTTACAAAGCTGCGAGTTATTACATTTTCCCAGCATTCTCGAGCCAGAAGGCCTCTTCTATTACCCTAAGCATAGCAGCACAACAGCTGCCGCCTATGTTAAAAGACACAGTGCGAAACGCACTGCAACATACGATAGTAATTCCATCTGCAGACTGTATAAACACCTCCGAAAGTTCCTCTGCCATCCTGAAAAGTATAGCAGAGACGAATACATCAATAGCATTGAATTTTGTAATGTTTCTGGCTATGGTTTTTGGCAATACATTTATTTTCATTCTTTCTGCTCGTACGATTTTTTACATTTATTTTGCATGTACGATCCAAGGTCAGAAATCGAACCTAAACATACGACTTTTTTAGATTTCATACAACCAAAGTACTAATACCAATATAGCACGTCACTATATTTTATTCTTTTACTTACTAAGTGCCAACCCTTCACATTACTAGTTAGTTTGATTTATCTACGGCAAAGATAGGCAACCCTTAGATCCCAATGGTACACGTTACGTTACTCGGAAATCGGAAGTATTTCATTCATTCAGTGTTTAGTTATTTAGAGTTAAAGTGTGAAAGTTTTTAATCATGGAGGATGAAGATTCAAACTGGAACTCCAAAAAAGACTGGCGAGACGGAATGAGTTATCTAAGGATCAAAAAGAAAAACACAGAGCTCAGAAATACCGCGCCGATTGGGAAAATGTTGAAGTTTTCAAGCATTGGCTGAAACCCGGCAAAAGTGAATACAAAGCAAAATGAATTGTATGTGATTGTGAATTATTATCCGAGTATAGTGTATTAAAAATCCATTCCACTAGGCAGAAATACCTTAAAACTATGTCTAATGCTAAAATTGCAAACAAGCAACGCAATTTGATGACAAATTTTGTCACAGAAAATCCTGTTGGGAAAAATAAATTGGAATCTAAAATAGAACTAAAGCTATCAGCTTATACCGTCGAACACAATATCTCTTACAATTCTATCGATCATCTGACTGATATTATCAATGATATATTGCATGACTTTGTAAGATAAAATTTCTCTGAAGAGAACGAAGGCAACAGCAGTGACAACGGAAGTCATCGGCAAAGCAGAAAAGTCAATGATGTCAGATAGTATCTTTGGAAGATTTCCCCAGTAAAAAAAAAAACAGAAAGGTGAGCTTTTGTCTCTTAAATCACAGGAATTGAAATTAACCTGGAAAATGCTCTCTGAATTTCCTGTGATATTAAAAATTGAAGATGCAGTTGACATTGATTCTCTTTTTACAGACTTCGCTTGTTTAAAAGCCGTT
Source organism: Colias behrii (assembly GCA_029959065.1). Taxonomy (NCBI): domain Eukaryota; kingdom Metazoa; phylum Arthropoda; class Insecta; order Lepidoptera; family Pieridae; genus Colias; species Colias behrii. The sequence goes on along the minus strand of JARWMC010000021.1, from coordinate 4,985,364 downwards.
TTTAAAATCCTCCCAAAAGACTTGCCAAATGATAAAATCTGGGCCCACTTCTTTAGAACAAAATATGTTTCTAATGATTTTGTAAATCTAAAGAGATTGTTGGTTTTGTTTTGTCAATTCCAAAGAGTAGCCTTTTGCGAAAGAATTTTTAGCCTGTTAAATAATTTATGGACTAAAGCAATGAATTAATGTCTCAGCAGGACTGACCAGATATACGATTTAAATACTACGATAGATAGATATACGACGATAGAAGCATACAGCAACGTTGCTATATGCCTGCGAGACGTGGACGTCCAGGTTTTCCTGAACCGCTGCCTTCGTCAAATACTCGGTATCTACTGGCCCGAGACGATATCCAATGACCAGCTTTTGGTATTTATTTATTTATTTATTTATAACTCTTTATTGCACAAACTAAAATATGACAAAAATAACATTAATACATAAGAAAGGCATAGTTTGTACAAGAGGCGGCCTTTTTGCTAAGCAGCAATCTCTACCAGGCAACCTGATGGAAAGGAAATGTATGAAGTTAATGGGATAGTGCAAAAGAAGAAAAAAAATAATAATAACTGTCTACGACGCTAAAGAGGTCAGGCGCGGGGCAGCGGGGCGGCGTGCGGCGAGTGGCGGCGCAAGCGACGGCGGCGGGGAGGCGCGGGAGCGGGGTACCGCGGCTCGCGGCTCGACGGCCCGCGGCCGGCACTCATCAAATCGCGAGCGTCGGCGACAGTTGTTCTTCTTTGTCTATTTTTTGATTATTAATATGTACTTAAAGTTTGCATACATGTTTTTCTGTAATCTGTATTATCATAACGAAGTAATACATCATCAACCTCAAGAAAGTTGTTTTATTTGTCTAATCATAGACAAAAATTGGCGACCGTGACAGGACATCTGCAATCTTCAAGAACATTCGATCGCCGTGGCCGGGCGCAGCGGAATTTTCCATTGGAGGGCGTGGCCGGGTGCAGCGTTCTACGTGGACTCATAATCAGGGGAGTGCCTTTCCTTTTTCCAAAATTATTTCCCTCTTTAATTTGTGTATAAAGTGTGTTTAATTTCAAGTAAGTGAAACTGCTATTGCCTAAAACCGCGATAAGTTACTTGCAGACAAAATCATAATTTGCTAGTGCTTATACGGTACTTATACGTCACTTGATTTGATGTTTGGGTATTTATTTTGCTATTTAATTTTGCTATTTATAAAATTGCACGACGCATAAGGGTTAGTCATCAAAATACGAGCCTTTTCTTGAGCATTTGTGCAATAAACATTTCACGTCATCATCCTACATAAAATAGTGTTTTCTTTCATTATAAACACTGGATATGATATTTAAAACTTATTCTAATTACATAGCCCGTCTTCATTATACGTGTTAAATTAGAATAAATTTATTACGCCTTCAAGTCTCATACATTGCAATTTGCAAATATATATTCATAACATAATTACCTACTTATTTACGTTAATATTATTGGCAACCAAAAAATTATTTAATGAAATATTGTGCACTCCATCATATTGCTTTTGCTTAAAATTGAAAGCACTTTAAGTACGCCGTTGATATACGTTTTTATGCTTCAAAAATCATAACTATAAGGCAACTGTCGCCGACGCTCACACGCTCACGTTATAAAACTATAGCCGAAATTCTTCATTGCTTAATAAACTTAAGCTAAACTTTATTTCCTCCTGTGCTTAACATATTGTATACGTTTAATTAAATCGAAAATATTTTGCCGAACATTCCAGCTATCACGACAACTGCGCGTGACATTGTATCGGAAGGCCGGCTCCACGAGCTTACACCGTAGCGATCGCCGTGTGGCCGCCTATTACACCGCGCAATGTGGAACGAATATTTCATCACAATTAAAATAATTCAGTGGTTTGATACAAAGTATTTATTGGCTTAATTTATTATTTGTACTAATATAAAATGTCTGAAAATGATAACGTTAGCAAGTCAGATGCGGAACAAATACAATTTAGCGATTTAATCATAATGCGAGGTTCGTTAAAGGGACGTTTAAAATTTAAAAATTTTGTTGAAACTTTAAATAAAATACCTGTAGAAAATATTTCTAGTTTGCAAATTAAAGAATTAAATGCCCGTTTGCTCAAAATTGAAAAGGTTTTTGATGAATTTGATAGGATTCAATCAAAATTAGAAATCGCTACTGACGTTCAAGCTCATCATGATGAAAGGGAGTCCGTTTCTACAATGGAAAATGGTTGCGGGATGGAACCATCTTAAGATTCATCCCACCCAAACGTTGAAGCTCCTAATGTGTGAAAGTATGAACAGATCCTTATATTTAATCTCAATATGGACAACTATTCAAAACTTTTACATGGAAACCAATTATATCAGTTGGAAATAATTGAAAAATTTGGTAAAAGACACCCAAAATGGTACAACATGAGCAGCAGAGAAAGAGAGTCACATTTATTACATGTTATGTTATGTATATTATTATGTAATCAAGAAAAGATTGAAAGAGCAAAAGGTGGAAAGAGAAAGATAGGAAAACTAATTTGTCCCGACAAAGAAGACGACTCCAAAAGAATGAGATTTGATCCAAATCGAGCAAGCACTTCAAGAGATCAACACTCGGCAAATACAGCAGTCTCTCAATCTTCCTCATCAACAACGAGCAGTGAGACAACAGAAGACGAGTCGGTTATGGAGGGAGTCAATCTTGTCTGATGACTGTAAACCTGAAAAAGAAAATGGGGTTAGTTAGTCGTGATCCCGATACCTTAATAATATCGGGTATTAACAACATGCAAGTTCCCATTTCAGAGAGTTGCGATATAAAAATCAGTTCGTTATTAACTGCATTTCATACAAACCTAAACTGTCTAGTAGTGCCTGAGGTCACAGGCCAATTGCCTAATTTCCCCATCGATATAGTAAGCTTAAATTTACCTAACGACATCCAATTTGCTGATCCTAAATTTTATAACCCAGCAGATGTGGATATTTTATTGGGAGCGGACATATTTTATGATCTCCTAATTCCTGAACAAATTTCACTAGGTGTTAAAAAGCCTATCCTTCAGAACTCTAAACTTGGCTGGATATTAGCCGGTCGTAGTTACTACAAACCTTATAATAGAATCCCTCACAAAATTCATTGCAATTTTACGAAACAAATCAGTGAAGACCTTGCAAAGTTTTGGGCCTTAGAGGAACTTCCTTCTTCAAAATTTTCAGCCACGACTGACGAGCAATTTTGTGAGGAACATTTCCTTAAAAATACAAAGCGTTTGCCTAGTGGCAGATTTTCCGTATTAATGCCTCTTACCGAGACACCTGAAACTGCACTAGGAAATTCATATAACATGGCTGCCAAACGTTTTTATAATTTAGAAAAAAAGCTAAATAAAGATCCTGAACTCAAAGAGATGTATTGTAAATTTATACACGAATATGAAGCTTTAGATCACTTGACAAAAATTGATAAACCTAAATTCGGAAACTATATACCTCATTTTGCAATTTTTCGGGAAATTAGTGAAACAACAAAATTACGTGTCGTTTTTGACGCAGCTGCAAAAACGTCGTCAAAAAAGTCCCTAAATGACATTCAGTGCATTGGACCCGTAGTCCAAGATGACTTGTTCAACATTCTCATTAGGTTCCGTCAGCATAAGTTTGTATTGACGGGAGATATACAGAAAATGTATCGTCAAATTAAGATACAAGAACCCCAACGTAATTTACAATTGATTTTGTGGAGAGATAACGACTCTAAGCCGCTTGAAGTTTTACGCCTTAACACGGTGACTTATGGAACTGCATCAGCACCTTTCCTAAGTACTCGTTGTCTCTTGCAGCTTTCTCATGAATGCTCAGATCCTATTATAGCTGAAATTATCAAACGAGATTTTTACATGGATGATCTTTTGACAGGGGCAGATAGTCAAGCAGAACTAGCTTACATCCTAAAGAACGTAGTAGATCAGTTAGATTCGTCATGCTTCCCATTGCATAAATTTCGTACTAATTGTACCTAAATTTTCTCGGAATCTACAAACACAAATCCTCTTGATTTAGATAAAAAGTCTAGTGTGTCATGGTCTCCTGAAACAGATACACTGAATTTTTCTATAAACATAAATGATAACACAAATAAAATCACAAAACGCATAATTTTATCGGAAACCTGTAAAATTTTTGACCCGCTCGGCTTACTCAGTGCGTGCACTATAACACTGAAGGTATTGTTGCAAAAGTTGTGGCTACAAAACTTAACTTGGGATGAAAGTGTACCAGAAGACATAAAGAAAATTTGGTTGAAAACGAGTCACAATTTGCACACACTACATTCAGTGTCTATACCTAGACACATACTACCTACAACTTATACCACTTGTGAACTTCATTGCTTTGTTGATGCCTCACAGGATGCGTATGCTGCGTGTGTTTATGTCCGGGCGGTGAATAATGATTACGTAACAGTGAGCCTTCTTTGTGCAAAGACTCGAGTTGCACCTATTAAGACTCTTACTATACCTCGTCTCGAGCTATCAGCAGCTTTACTGGGCGCTCGTCTTGTAGCAAAAGTCAGTGAAGCCCTCCGTTGCCCTTTTAATAAAAAACTTTTTTGGTCTGATTCTACCGTCACCCTAGGATGGATAAAAACACAAACTAAAAATCTTAAAACATTTGTATGTAACCGAGTGAATGAAATACACGAACTTACAGATAGGGACTCTTGGAGGCACGTTCCAACTAATCTGAACCCTGCTGATATGGCATCTCGAGGAGTAGATCCGGGTTATCTGATTAATTGCTCCATGTGGTGGGAAGGTCCGGATTACTTAAAAAATATGGAGGAATCCCAATGGCCTGAAAATCCTAACACTAAAATAATATTACCTGAATTAAAAGCTTTACCTACCTTAACTAAACTTAAAAATGAAGAAAATTCTGATTTCGTAAGATTTGAAAAATACTCAAGTGCATTAAAACTAAAAAGAATATTTGCGTTTGTATTAAGATTTATAAACAACACAAAAAACAAAATTAATAAATATACTGGACCTCTAAAAGAAGATGAACTAAATAAATCACTTACCTTATTGATAAAATCTGCACAATTGATTTCTTTTGAAACTGAGATAAACCTAATAAAAAATAAAAAAATACTTACCTCGTCAAATTTAGCTCAGCTTTCTCCATTTCTGGACGAAAATTCCATTTTGAGAGTAGGTGGTTGGCTCGACAATAGCTCTTTTAATTTTGAGAAAAAGCACCCTATACTGCTTGATGGAAAACATCACTTTACGAAACTATTGATGCGAGCGGAGCACTTGCGTTCTTTGCACGCTGGCCCTCAATTGCTCTTGGCTGGTTTTCGGGATCAGTTTTGGCCTCTCGGGGGGAGGACCCTCGCGCGTAAAATAGTACGTCAGTGTGTAATATGCACAAGATTTCGAGGCAAAACTATGGAGCCATTGATGGGCCAGTTGCCGTCTACCAGAGTCACACAGAATTACCCTTTCCAAATTTGTGGAACTGATTTTGGAGGGCCATTCCTTATTTCGTCTAAAATCGGCCGCGGGAATCGCATTTCAAAATGTTATTTATGTATTTTCGTTTGTTTTTGTACTAAGGCAGTTCATTTAGAGATTGTTAGTGATTTAAGTAGCAACGCCTTTATTTCCTGCCTCCGCAGATTTATTTCACGTAGAGGAAAACCGAGTCAGATATTGTGCGATAATGCAACTAATTTTGTGGGTGCCAATAATGAATTAAACAAAGCATTGCAGTCAAGTATTAATTCAATATATAATTTTACAGCAGAGGAAGGCATTAAGTTTATTTTTAATCCCCCTTATTCCCCTACTTTTGGCGGGCTATGGGAAGCAGGTATAAAAAGCGCAAAGTTTCACCTTAAAAGAGTTGTAGGTAATGCAAGTTTGACGTTCGAGGAGTTGAGTACGCTTTGTACACAAATAGAAGCTGTCCTCAACTCCCGACCCATAACTCCTCTATCTTGTAACCCCAATGACCTCTCTCCCCTTTCCCCAGGGCACTTCCTGATCGGCCGTCCACTGACATCATTGCCGTCGCCTCCTGCTGCTACAGAGGGAAAGATTAAAACCAGATACCAATTGATAGAATCCTTAAGAGAAAGTTTCTGGAAGAGGTGGCATAATGAATACCTATCAGAACTTCATAAGAGAACGAAATGGCGCTCGCCTTCAGACCAAATAAAGGAAGGATCTATGGTCGTTTTCAAGGAGGATAACCTGCCGCCCATGAAATGGCGAATAGGAAGAGTGCACCGGTTATACCCTGGCAAAGATGGGATCTGCCGGGTTGCGGATTTTATAACAGTCAAGGGGATTCAAAGACGCGCATTAAATAAAGTGTGCCTCCTGCCACACGAGAATTCATTGGAAGAATCCTCGAGCCATGAAGACAACGCGGCTGTCTCTTCAGCTCCTTCCAACGGCCCCCCAGGATGTCTACGACGCTAAAGAGGTCAGGCGCGGGGCAGCGGGGCGGCGTGCGGCGAGTGGCGGCGCAAGCGACGGCGGCGGGGAGGCGCGGGAGCGGGGTACCGCGGCTCGCGGCTCGACGGCCCGCGGCCGGCACTCATCAAATCGCGAGCGTCGGCGACAGTTGTTCTTCTTTGTCTAATTTTGATTATTAATATGTACTTAAAGTTTGCATACATGTTTTTCTGTAATCTGTATTATCATAACGAAGTAATACATCATCAACCTCAAGAAAGTTGTTTTATTTGTCTAATCATAGACAATAACAAATAAATAAAATTATGTAAGTATCAAAGATACCTACTACATAAATACATACTGCTAAATAATAATACAAATAAATAAAATACATATATCCATACATAATATGCTATGTAATAAACATGTATGTGTGGTTTGGATCGCGATTGACCAGCAAATCAAACGCTGCAAGTGGAACTGGATTGGCCACACGCTCCGAAGGGAAACTGATCATATTCCAAAGCAAGCCTTAGACTGGAACCCCCAAGGAAAGCGTAAGCGTGGTCATCCTAAACAAACCTGGTGGCGGACAGTCATAGACGAAGCCAAGAAAATCGGGAAAACTTGGAGCGAGATCAAAAGGGAAGCTCTCGATAGAAACACCTGGCGGAGCACTGTGGATGCCCTCTGCCCCAGCTAGGGGACACAGGAACATAAGTCAAGTAAGTCATATCTTCTTTTGATCTGTATACTGTCTTGAGTGCTTTTTTGTGTCAATTTACTGAGCTTAAGCAAGAATGGGTAGTGAAAGTGAAGAAGAGCGACCTGCGCCAGGTACTCCAAAAAAGAAATTAGCCAAAAGAGGAGAACTTCCTGCATCAAAGAGGGAAATTAGATTTGTTTAAGGACTGCTTAGGGCCTGGTAAAAACCAATTTAAAGCCAGGTGCACTCTTTGCGACGTTGAAAATATGGTTTCAGAATATGGAGTTTTAAAGTTACATTATTCAAGGCAAAAGCATATAAAAGCCATTTCTGTAATAACAAGTAAAACTAAACAGCGTAATATTGCGCCAGCATTTGTGACTAAAGGCGTTGTGCCGAAAAGTCAGATTTGATAAATGGTATAATTAGAAGGATTTGGGGTGGAACATAAAATTTCTATGAAAAGAACAAAAGCTACAGCGGTGATCACCGAAGTCCTTGGTGAATGAGAAAAATCGTCTCTAGGCGAAAAACTGAAAACTGAAAAATTCAGCGTTATGTCTGATAAGTCCACAGATTTCAGCACTCACGAGACATGTTGACACAAAACAAGCAAGATTGGAACAAACAAACAAATTTGGAAACAAGCCCAAGTGAATGAAGACATGGTAAACTATTTTTTTTGACATGCTAGAAAAAGTGATTGAAGATGTTAGCCCTGACAATATATATAATATGGATGAAATTGGTTTCCATGATGACCCTGGAAAAAAGAAACTCTTATTTATATGTTCCAAATGTCACCCAGAACAAGTGAAAAATTCCAGTATGCTTTGTTTTACCATTGTTTTGGCTGGTGACATTGGCCCTCAATTCTTCATAATATTCAGTTTTTAATGAAGTTACTTTTTTTCCATATCGTGTCTTATTTGAGATGCCAACCTAAAAAAATCCTTTCTAGGAGGCCTATTAAGTTCAGACAGTACATGAAAGGCAAAAAAGCATGATATGGAATAAAATTTTACGAGTTGACGATTGCAGAAGGATATGTTCTTAATATAATTATGTATGCTGGGAAGACTGTTGATCCTTTTGATAAAGGAAAGAAAACAGAAAAACTCGTTCTTCGGCTAATGAGGCCGTATATGTTGAAAGGCCACCATCTCTTTATGGACAATTATTATAATTCGGTGCCCTTGTCTGAAAAACTATTAGATTTAAAAACACATACCAATGGAACTTTAAGGTCAAACAGGAAAGATAATCCTAAAGAAGTTGTTTCTAAAAAACTTAAAAAAGGACAGCATGTTTGGGCTAGAAAAAATAAAGTGTACGTGTCCAAATGAGTTGACAAAAGACCTGTTCACATGATTACCACCCTAAACCATTCTAAAATAATTAATGATCATAACAGACACGGTCAATCTAAATCTAAACAGCTGGAAGTCTCGATTTATAATAAATATATGTCAGGTATTGGCCGTTCCGACCAAATGGTCTCATATTATTCATCTCCCAGTAAGACAGAAAGGTGGTATAAAAAGGTACTTTTCCATATACTAGAGTGACTAAAGTACCCGTCACGAGAAGCTATAAATTATGTAAACAAACATCTTTTACTAAGTAAACATTTTATACTGCGAGATAATAATAAATTGACCATATTCAATCGACATGAAATATAGACGGGTTATATGAAAGTAACAACCTATTTAATTTAGTCGGATCATATTTTAACGACGCAAAGCGCTATCGTTTGTGTTTCTTGGTACCGGAACGCGTCCGTCGCAGGGATTGTGAACTATCGGGACGCCATTTTGAAATAAACGCATCATTCGAGTTTCGAATGCGTACGAGTTTGTTTCATTGCTTTGCATATATCGCGGATCTGGTTGTTATTGTTAATTTTGTTATTGTTTCGTTATCACTTTTTTATTGTTGTTACTTTAATTGTTGCGTTAATTTTATTTGTTATTACGTATAATGGAGCCAGTAGCCAGTACATCTAAGGAAATAAATTCGCCACGAAAAAAACGTCAAAAGGTGCGTAATACAATTTATCTAAAATATATAATAAGTAAAAAGAAAGAGTTGTTTGTTCAAACGCGCTAATCTTTGGAAACTTAAGGTTAATATTAGAAGTAGGTTTTAAATTGTGAAGTAATTGGTTAGGTTAATTGGTATACCTGGAGATATAGCTTGAGCTTCGTGTGACAAGTGACTACCGGTGATTTTTACAGGTGACGAGCTTTACGGTTAATGAGAAAAATATGGTGATCAACGTATATAAGTACGTGAAAGAAAATTGGCCATCGAATGAATATCCCTACAAAACCGAAATAAATAAAAAAACAGCATCGATTTTGGGAATTGGCATAGCATCTGTGTATAATATATTAAAAGAATATAAATCAGAAGAGGGAATAAAATCACCTATCAAGTCTAAAGACAGGCCTAAATTTTATCAGAAAGTAGACGATTTTGATAAATCCGTAATTAGGAAAAAAATTCACAGTTTCTTTTTAAATGGCCAATTACCAACAATTCCCAAGATTCTTCAGGCAGTCAATGACGATGAAGATATGCCAAATTTTAGCGAAACAACTCTCAGGCGGCTAATAAAGCATTTAAACTTTAAATATATAAAACGACAGCGAAATAACGCACTTATTGATAGAGATGACATAACAATATGGCGGCGAAAATATTTGAAATCTATTAAAGACTATAGACAACAAAATCGCCAGATATTTTACATGGATGAGACATGGGTGAATGCAGGTTAGTGTGTTTTTTTTTATTGCAGTGAAACGGCAGACTACCATACGGTTCGCCTGATTGTAAGCAAATACCGTCGCCTTTACCGTGAAGTGATGTGTATGATACTGCAAATCTATTTGCAAAATAAATATAACCCACGCGCCGCCGACCTTGAGACATTAGTTCTTAAGGGCTATCACAAGTGTGTATTAATAATAATGTACTTCAACTCTTTTACTGCGCAAGACGCTAATTAACAAATGTTTAATTGTTTTTACAGGACATACCGTAAATAAAACTTGGGTAGACAAACAAGTTAAAAGTAAGAAGCAGGCTTTCCTAGAAGGACTTAGCATTGGTGCACGTAACCCAACGTCAAAAGGTAAACGATTAATAATTACCCATATCGGCAATGAGAACGGTTTTGTAGAGGGCGGTGAAAATATATTTGAATGCAAGAAGACGGGAGATTACCATGAATCAATGGATGCAACACATTTTGAACAATGGTTCGAAAACGTTCTCCCAAAACTTGGAGAAAATGCAGTAGTGGTAATGGACAATGCACCATACCACTCAAGGCGTCTTGAAAGAATTCCTACTACTGCCTGGAAAAAAAATGATATACAAAATTGGCTTGTAAGTAAGAATATTTCTTACGACGACAATGAAATTAAGACTGAATTACTGCTAAAAGTAAAAAATGTTAAAGACAATTTTAAAACTTATGTAGTGGACGAGCTTGCAAAAAAATATAAGGTGGAAGTATTGAGACTCCCGCCATATCATTGTGAGCTTAATCCAATTGAGCTAATTTGGGCCAACGTAAAAGGATATGTTGCTCGCAAAAATACAAATTTTAAATTTGACGAGGTAAAACAATTATTACAAGAGGGACTGCAGCAGATTACTTCGGAAAATTGGAAGCGTTGTGTGGAGCATGTTATCAAGGAAGAAGATAATTTTTATTCCAAAATCGATGAGATGATTGATAAAACTGTAGACAGCTTCGTGATACATGTCACTGATTCTGACACAGAAATGGAAACATCTGAATCTGACGAATAATTATTCTTAAATAATATTTATGTTAATTAATATTTGTTACTTAATAATTTATTAAATCTTAAACAAATTCATTTTTTTTGTTGGTCCAAATGTTGTGAACTCCTGAACACTTGTTTACAAAATTTATAGCTTCTCATGACGGTTACTTTAGACCTAGCAGTTTGGAACAGCATTTATATTTATAAAAAATATCGTAAAGGTTATGAATTTATCGACTTTCGAGAGGATTTAATAATAAAACTCTTAAAATTAGATCCAGCTCTAAAACCAGACAAATTAATAAAACATCATAAATATGATAATCGACAGATAGTAAGAAAAGAATCTGTACCATCCTCGAATGAAGAAACATCTATTCCGACTGGTCACTGGCCTGAAAAGATAGCAAAGAAAATCTGAAAATACAAAGATAACGCTGTTGCATAAAGAAATTTCTACTGACCGCAGTTCATCTAGAGGAAATCTAGCAATAAAATAGCGTTTTATCCCGTCTTTACGCTCCGATCTCAAACCACATAGGTATTTCACATTTTCGTTACGCCATTCTTAGCAACTAAAGGTCCAGAATATCACAAGCTGCACAAAAAAGCTTGTAAACACTTTTAATTATTATAATAAACTATACGTAAATAAACTTATGTCGCCATGAAAATTTTGCCCCGTTTCATATAAAAATTTTTTTCTATGTTGCGACAGACTGAATTAGATTTATGACAAAACAATAGAGTATAGATAAATATAGACGACAGTCGACAGCACCACAGATAATTTAGTTTAGTTCGTAAAGATTTAAAGATGCACCACGTAGTCAGTGTTGCCAAATCGTATTTGGTCGATTATGTGGTTGCCACCCGGCCACGTTGCATAGACTGTGCAGCCACTGTACATAATCTATTGCATGAATTATTATATGGTAATTACGAGGATCTTTTGGCTTTTGGAGACTGACTGAGACTTTTTGTCATAAGATTGCCACCAAAGCCCAAAATCTCGTTTGTGTATTAACAAAAAAGCATTTATTAGTTAACCGTTTAATTTTTAGGATAATATTTAATTTTCTTTCTCTTATTTAAAATACGTGAACAATGAAGTTATGATTGCGTAATTATAAAATTATTAAGGTAGTTTGAGTTATTGAAATTATTATAAAAAGCGGGAAAATATAACCGCACCAAATACCTAACATAGGTACTCAAGGATCTGTCATCAAATGTGAAATGACGTTTGACAAGAGGACGCTAATGGACAATGGCATTAGTGCCCACTGTTTCGCCATGGTTTCGCCACAAGTTGGCGGAGTCCTACTTATTGGGTGGAACCATTAATTAAGAGAAGTCGAAATATGTTCGTTAGTTCGTAGCACTGTGCACTGGTAGATCTACGTAAAAAGACGTAGAGAAAGTAGAGTACGTTGTAGAGTTGACGCAGGCAACACTGTCAGGAGATGACAAATTGTTTTTTTTTTATATATCTTCTGTCGCGGTAGGTAATGACAGAAAGCCTTTTCGACTTTCGTGGCTTTTTCGCTAATGTCACAGAGCAAGTGCTAATGCTAATCTGTCGTTCGTCTAGATTTCTAGATCAACGGTCGGCAACGGGCGGACCGCGATCCGTGTGCATTTGTATTTAAGTATAATAGAAAGAGTGATCAAGAGGAAGGTTTTCGTATATAATTTATTAGGTTTTAGACAAAGCGGGCGAAGCCGCCAGCGGAAGGATAGTATCAAACAAATATGATGGGCAACTCAGTGGGGTCGTGACACACATTCTAACACTATTCACTACTTTAGTGCTTCTGAAGTCTGAGTTGTGTGTCAACTTACCGATACTGCCTACTGGTGTTTTATTATAAACTAACATACCCGGATGCAACAGTTAGCAATCTATGGAACTTGTAACACACTAACCACTTCAAAAAATAATAATACTTACATGCAAGCATAGTTAGATCAATATGAATGCTCGTGATCGATTTTTTTCTATCCTGCTTCCTACTTATCCTACTAATATTATAAATGCGAAAGTTTGTGAGGATGTGTGTGTGTTTGTTACTCTTTCACGCAAATACTACTGAACCGATTATAATGAAATTAAGCACACATACTTAGAGGGTAACTTGGATTAACACATAGGATAGGTTTTTTCCCGGAAATCCGACGGGATCGGGAAATATGCGGGTTTTTCTTTGTAAACGCGGGCGGAAAGCTAGTTCTTTATTAATTTATATATGAATGCAATAAAAAAAACAATATAATTATCGACATTTTAATTCGAAATTTCAAACAAAACATAAAATATAACGGACGGAGACTTAATCATCTATTATTCTGACATTATACTATGTAGGTACAAGTGCTACACTAAACATTACATACAAAATACATCATTTAGATTCGGAAAAACATAATATATTTGTATCACTTCTGACGCAGAGGAATATAATTTAAGCAAAACAACATAATGGTATTATACCTTTAATAGCTTACAGATATATTGTGAAACTAACTAGACTTAAATAAGACCAGAATGCGGACGGATTTACACTAAACTAAGTATAAAAATTAACCAGTTATACACAGAGTGCAAGAATTAATTTCCCTAAGAATTTCATTTAAGGCACAATTAGTTATATTTTAGAAGTAAAGATATTTTTTGTGAAGGTTAATTAATATATTTCTTTTATCTCTTAACATAATGTTAATATAGAATAAAGCATTTTTGACATTCATCAATAAATGAGACATTAATAACCATTAAGAAAAAAATTATATAAAACTAAATCAGTGTTATTTTTATCAGTTTTATAAACGAGACCAAAACAACATACTTGTTACCGTCTAACAAGCGTGGTGGGTAAAGTATATCTATAAAAACATATTTACACAGATAATAAAATATCATTTTATATCAAGGGGCAATATTTATACTTATTTTTATAATATTAAAGTGGTTATAGTTTCATTCATATAACATTCCGTAAATTGTATGTTTTTTAAATGTATAAAGATATTATAATATTTAATCTATATATAGCTATTTTAATGTGTTTAGACGAAAAATTGAAATAATAGATAAATAAATATTGCCCCCTGTTCTCATATAAACTATATAAAATTATTATTTTACTGATAAACCTTTGCATATATTAAAGTGAAACTTTTATTACATCGTCTCAAACTTTTTGGTCCGTGTAGCGCATGTCGCGTGACGGTCGAACCGTACGATAATTATCGTACAAATACGATAATTTTGTGCCTAAGTTTCACTTTTACCGTGGTTTCATAAAACCACACAACATTTTTTTTTTAAATATTATAATAATAAAATTCCACAAACTTCCCTTATAGAAATGCAACACTATGTGCCAAGCTATTTACAATTTTTATAGAAAAGAACTTTGTTCATACACAAAATAATGTAATTTTATTATATCAAAGAAAATTCTTATAAAACCATATAAAAGATTGATTTTCAAAATCAAACATACTTATCAGAAAAAAAAAATAAAAACCAGAAATATAAAATAAAATATTGCATGATATTGCACAAAAATTTGTTGATTGTAGAAGAAATTTCTGTAAAAAAAACTAAATACCTATTTTTATAGGGAAGAAAATACAGTGTTAGTATGAAATAATGTGCGTCATAGACATTTTGATAGTCAATATTCTACAAAAGTAGTAGTTATCTTTAATACATATTTTGTTAAAAAAATGTGTGCATTTTTAAATTCATACATATAGGGTAAACCACCCTATTATTGGCACTCTACCAATTTATTGGCATGCTCCAGTTTTTTAAGAAAATTAAGATTTTTTTGTAGCCAGTATAAATTTTGTAGTAGAAATTAATAAGTAGCGTATCATTCTTTACTCAACTAGCAAACAATGTTTTTTATTTCTTAAAACATTGCGGCGTATCAACCATCTGTTTGACAAGCCGGGACTTGTGTGGCAAAAATATTCAAAATATTCGTTTTTTACTAAGGTAAGAGCTATCATGAACTTAAAAGAAATTGCAATTCCGTTGTGTTTTTCTTATGCATATTCATTTTGTCTTATTATTGAATGTATGAACTGCCTTTTTTAAACATTATTTTAAAATTTAACCGCCAACTTTTAGTTATTTGTGGTATGCCAACAATTGGGCTGTTTAAAATCTGTTTATCCATTTTATTGGCACACAAAAATGTTAATTGAAACTTAAAAATTACTTATGATCTCATTCAACCAGAGCTGTGATTTAATTAAATGTAAGATAATCGTAAGCTAAAATTGTTCTATGTTTTATTTAAGTAGGTTTTTTGGTTGTCTAAAACCATATTTAAAAATAAGCGTTCCAACTGAAATGGTATGTTCCTCTACAAATAAATGTGACATTTCTTTTAACAAAGTCTTTTATTTTGTTTATTTCAAAATTAATTTCTGTTAATTTATGAATGGTACAAATTAACTTTAAAATGTCATAGTACGCACTTTGAAAGCCCTATACTTAAGATCTAGGGGAGAGCGGGGATGAAAGTCACATTTTTAACTTTTTTTTCCAAAATACGTTGTTTAGGAATGATATTTGTATACCAAAAGATAGTGTAATTATTCTGTTACAAAAGAAATAAACTTATTTTTGTGTAATATTATCAGTTGTAGAAATATTTTGTATTTTCACTCTAAAGAAAAATGTGACTTATAACCCTGGGTCAGGGATGGTTGTCACAATGCCTATGGAAGGTAGTCACATACTAAATAACAGGCAATTTATAAATAGAAAGTCACTTTTTGGTCTTATAATTTTTCGGAATAGTTTTTAATTAAGAACTCTTAACCAAATGAAACCGTGTCTACGGTCTTTATTTCAGTCTAAATATTAAGAATCACAATTTTAGCAAATAATAATAATCGTGAGTCAATATAGAGTCATCAAGGATAGACTATCCTTGATGACTCTCTATTATACGTCAGCTGGTGTCTCAATATTATCAACTGCATTTAAAAATAACTATCATATCATCAAATTCACATAACTACCTAAAAGTGTAACAAATATGAAATGACCCACTAAAAACATTAGTTAACTATAATTATTAAAAAATAATAGTATAATACATAATTAATAAAGTTATTACTTATCTTTTACGGGGACTTATGTTGATGGAATTCCACGTATCTCGATGATTTTGTTAATGTGTAATTCTATTCGAGACACCAGCTGACGTATAATACACCATGTTGTAACCAGATGATTATTTTTTTTCGTTGAGATATTGGGTTAGCTACAATTTGACAAATTTTTAGCTGAGAGGAAATGAATGAATGTATTTTGTTTTCCTACGTGCGTGGGAGGCTACAACCGCTCTTCCCCCCAACCGAGCTCCAGCTGACGTTCACGAGGCTTCATAATACTATACTTTGATGCATTTTACTAATTACCGCTTGAGAGGAACTTGGTCATAAAATCTGTTCCTGGCTCCCGTACCATGTTCTTAATTGCTTATGTCTCATTTTTTTCTTAATATCAAAAAATGTAACTAATACAATGTATTTGATTTTGTTCGTTACTTTCCATATATTCAAATATTTCAATGAAAATAAATGAAGCTATACATCAAAAACTATTTTAAATTTTTATCAACCCAATAATTATTGCATACTTGAAAATAATATTACTCTTTCCTTTCTTCTTACAAATACATACATAAAACATACGTATAACATAAAATGGCAGAACTTGTAAACAATTCTTATACAGTCATACGCACAACAATTGTCTATCTAAATACCTGAATATCAATAAACAAAATTCGTAAAAACAAATTAACATACACATTGACATAGGGGAGAGGGGGGCAGTTTAGAACAGGGGCAGTTTTGAATTATTCGATTTATGAACGCATCCTTTACTATTTTCGACCTCCATCACCTTTTTAATACTGGTAACACCGAACTACACATCTGTCAGTTGTCAACTAACGTCTATGTCAGTGTCATTTTGCGAAAATATTGCCGGTTACTTTGACGGAGACGAAAGTAAACAAATATTTTTTTGGTTAAATGCAAATTACTGAAAACGTAAGTATTATATTCGAGTTGTTATTATTTTATAGTGTTTCACGTATTACAGACAAAGTATTAACAAATATGAGATCATTGAACACAAGTTACTTTCACGTCCAAAATTTTTTATTTGTGAAGGTTGGTATTGGGGCAGATTTGATCAAAATAACTGGGGCACTTTTGAATAACATGTTCAAAACTGCCCCATACACATATACATGTAAAGCTGACCCTTTTACTAAGTAAGTAATTACATTTTTTACTGTCTTTACTTTACAGTCATAATGGTAAGAAATTATAAAAAGAAAAAAGAAAGTGATGTGATCGAAGAAGATGCCCAACGAGCTGTTTCATATGTTGTCAATGATGGCATGAAGTTGAGGACCGCTGCTACGATATTTAACATAAAACCGTCAACTTTATTTTATAGAGTTAAAAAATTTAAGGAAAACATAACGCCAAAAAATGAAAACTATAGCAGCAAACACACCACGCATCAAATTTTTACCAATGATGAGGAGCGTATGCTGGAAGGTTACTTTTTGAAAATGTCCAGTATGAACTATGGTTTAACATATTTACAGGGCCGAGAGTTGGCTTATGAATATGCAAGAGCTTTAGGAAAGTGCCCTGAAAAATGGTTAAATAACAAGTTGGCGGGGATCGAGTGGATGAAAAGTTTTATGAAACGGCACTCCAAATTATCTTTGCGAAAACCTGAAAACACGAGTCTTTCTCGCTCATCGAGCTTTAATAAACATAATGTTACTATGTTTTTTAATAATTATGAAAAGGTGCTGCAGCAAGACAATTATTCACCAGATCGTATCTATAATTTAGATGAAACAAATATAATGACAGTTGTGCAAGCACCCAATGTCATCGCTAGAACAGGCCAAAAGCAAGTGGGCCCAAGTGTTTCAGCAGAAAGAGGGCAATTGATCACTATGTGTGGTATTGTAAATGCTCTTGGGAATACCATTCCTCCAGTTTTTATTTTTCCAAGAGCTAAAGTTCATGAATCAATGTATTCAGCAGGTCTAAGGGGATGCGTGGGGTTCCCAAACAGTCCTAAAAGTGGCTGGATGACGGGGCCTTTGTTTGTGAAAGTTCTGCAACACATTCAAAAAATTACTAGATGCACCAAGGAAGATAAAATTCTTATCCTCCTTGACAATCATGAAAGCCATTGCACTCTGGATGCTATAAATTTTGCAAGAGAAAATGGAATTACATTGTTGACTTTTCCTCCTCATTGCACACACAAACTGCAACCTCTCGATGTTGCAGTAAACAGTTCTTTTAAGGCGAAGATTGCAGTTGCTCAAAATGATTGGTTACTTAACCATCCGGGTAAAACAATTACCATTCATGATCTCCCAGGTATTATTACTCCTGCATATAATGCTTCTCATACTATCAATAACATAACGTCAGGATTCTCTGCGCCAGGAATATATCCGTTTTCAAGAAACAAATTTACAGATGACGACTTTGAATGTGCAGAAGTTACCAATCGGACTGATCCTGCGCAAGAAAGACCTTTGATTGTAGCTGCTGAAAATGTCGAAAGTAATCAACACGATGAGGTGTTATGTCAGGTTAGTGACTGTATGCCACATACTGCCAATGATAATGCCGCTCATGCTGAACATATGGACGTGGATGAACACGCAATAATAGAACTTCAGGCTGTAGATGAACCTCAAATTATTGCTCCTGCAGCATCCACAATCGACAGCGACGCCACTGATGCTGAAGATGTAGAAATGGATCAACATAATGTAATATCGACCACTAAGACTAATGATAAAGCTCCAGTTCTTGCTTCTTCACCGTCTGCAATGAAAAATGATGCCATTGTTGCTAATTTTGAGGAACCTGAGAAACCGATAACCACTTCATCGCAGCTTGCCCAATGTGAAAAAGCAATACTTACTCCTGAAGCAATAAGACCGTTTCCTAAAGCAGCTCCTCGTACTGGAAGAAAAGGAAGAAATAAAGGTTCCACACGTATTTTAACTGACACTCCAGAAAAATGCGCAATAGAAGCTGCTTATCAGGAACGCATGAAACGCAAGCCTGTAACTTTTAATTTAGGAAAACGAGGAAAATCTACGCCTAAAAACACTTCGAAAAAATCTCAAAAGTATAAATCATTGCAGTGTGATCAATCAGACTCAGAATCAGATGGAAATATATCTTTGCATGACGATTCTGATATGGATGCAAGTGATCGTGGAAGCGATCCTGAGTCTGATAATGATCTGGTTCACGAAAATAAATCAATGCAATCGTTGAGAGAAGAAAATATAAATGAAAGTGATTATGTATTAGTCAAATGTCACTCTACCAAGAGTAATGTAGAAAAGTATTTCGTGGCTATTATAAAAAGAAAAGATGGAAATATGTTTTTAGTTTCTTTCATGAAAAAGAAGTTCTGTTATAAATTCTTTTTCCCTGAAAAAGAAGATCAATCTTTTGTGCCTATCACGGATGTTGTAAAGAAACTTCCGAAGCCATGCCCTACTGCAGGAACTTCACGAACAGCTGCTTTATTAACTTTTAATTTTGACTTCAGTAAATTTAAGATGGGTTAGGTACTTTAACCTATCTCATATTTATATTTAAATTTATTTCAAAGTCCAATATTTTGGTAGTATTAACTATCAAAGTATTGATGTGGTTTGCATTTTTAATAATTATATTTTGTGGTCATTTAGTTGTCATGATTGTTTATTATAGATTTAAGCGTCTTTAAAATGTCATATTTGCTAAGTTACTTATGAATATTATTTTTAATATTGTTTCGCAATGTCCAATTTGATCTCGGTTAAAATAACGTGTTCTTTGTTCAAGACTGCCCCAGGCTGTTAAGAGTTTTATATAAGTTTATTTAATTAATAGTTATTGTAAGACATAAATGACAGTATACTATCATAATATTAGCTACAAATAACATAAATATATTGTTGATTATGTTCTAAGTTACATGGTTTCCATTTTATTCCAGTTTTTCAAAACTGCCCCTAGGGGTTTCAAATGTGCCCCATTCGCGGGGCACATTTGAACAAAATCGAGTTTTTATTTAAAAAGTGTTCAAATGTGCCCCCCTCTCCCCTACAATAAACATAAACTCACAGTCATCTTTTTTATATGATCTACAATTACATAATATTATGTTCTGCATGGTACAAATAATATACTTAGGGCCGGCGCAGCAAACTATTATCGACATTGTTCTGATTAAAATAAGATTCAAAATCAAATAACAACAATTTCTTTCGGGGAGAATTTTTTTGTAATAAAACGGGAAATATCCAAAAATTTTACAGTGACAGTTTTGCTTTTGATATCCCTGTGACAGTTTTGCTTCTGACAGACCTCTGTCAATTTGTTTCTGACAGACCTGTGACAGTTTTGCTTCTGACAAACCTATGACAAATTTGCTTCTGACAGACCTGTGACAGTTTTGCTTTTGACAGACCTGTGACAGTTTTGCTTCTGACAGACCTGTGACAGTTTTGCTTCTGATAGACCTGTGTCAATTTTGCTTCCGACAGACCTGTGACAGTTTTGCTTCTGGCAGACCTGCGACAGTTATACTTCTGACAGTTTTTAGCGCGATTGTGAATCCATTTATTTATTGAACGTCAACTGTGTATACCCAGACATTTGTCTAGCTGATTAATACCTTGTAAATTACACTTCCGTGCTATGCGTTTGTATCCTGACCTTTTTCTGGCTACCGTTCCGATTCAACGGTGGCGAGTTGCCCGAGTACCCCGGGTTCTGTATGCCCAGACCGCCTTGTTTTGGCTTCTTCAACGAGGACCGTAACGGTGATCTAGTTATTGTGCTCGCGTCTGACAGCCCTGTGAGGGTTGTCGCCGTTGTGTTCATTGAGGCCACGGAGCCGTGCCCGTTTGTGGAATACGGCTTGCCCGATGCGTCTGTCATTGATATGCCTGGAATGGTTTATATGCATACTAGAGGTCCGCCTCGGCTTCGCCCGTGTTACATATTTCGCAATAAAAAGTAGCCTATGTCCTTTCTCGGGTATCAAAATATCTCCATACCAAATTTCATGCAAATTGGTTCAGTAGTTTAGGCGTGATTGAGTAACAGACAGACAGACAGAGTTACTTTCGCATTTAT
The DNA here is from genome assembly GCA_029959065.1 of Colias behrii. NCBI lineage: Eukaryota > Metazoa > Arthropoda > Insecta > Lepidoptera > Pieridae > Colias > Colias behrii. The sequence continues at coordinate 4,964,138 of JARWMC010000021.1, read as the reverse complement.
AATATTAAGTATGGATTTGAGTTAAGATTGTTTTAATTTTTCTTGTTAATAATTGTGAAGCGCATGACCACGATCTGGCTTGCTGGTAAGCGAAATGTGGCCTAAGATGGAGTACATTTCCCTAGTAATTTTATCATAATAATACACTTTATATATAGAACCAATTAAAAAACAGTTATAGTAACAGTTCCATACAGTTGAAAAGAGAATGAAAACAGGTGCAGTCGTTTTTGTAAATTTGAGTTTTTGGCGAACAGACGGACTTTTGTTTTATAACAGGTTGCGATAAACACATAGTATCCGTTCAAAGAAACGTTTGTAAATTTTTATAAATTAAAATTTTAGTTTTTTTCAATGTTTTTGGGCGTAATAAAATATAACTACCTCTTCCTTCCTTAAAACCAGGATTATTTATAGTAGTTGCTGTCGGTTCGCCGATCGGGATGGTTGGGTCGCCGCCTTCTCGCCTCGAGAATAACGTGTCGTATAACGACATTATGAATAGGAGGGAATTTATCACGATGCATACTATCTGCAATTGAAAATTATAAGCGTTTAAATTATAGAAAAATGGGACGAAATAAATATGTATAATTGGCTATCTCTTTCTTTTATGAAGAAGGTATCTTTCTTCTCTGATGTGTCGAAATGTAATATAAGCATGACGTTAGATAAAATATCCGTACCTTGTCTAACTAATAACAAAAAAAGTTAATATTATCTATAAATTCCCCGATTAAAAAGTTAAAAACATACCACAAGAAACATAATAAACATAAGAGAACTACTTTGTTTAAACAAATATATATTTAAAATCGATTCAGTTATATTGGTTCTGGTTAAAATCAAACTCACATGTTTCAGTTTATACTTCCATTATTTTTAATTCAGTTATAATTACCTGTACATAAAAAGCTTCTCCCCTAGTCAGATAAAATCCTCTGTCATCGCCTTGTACTGCGAACAGACCGGCTGCAGCAATTGACAGGAGCGCTGGAAAAATAAACATATAAGTAGGTATTATGTCTCAAATAAAGAAATAATCTAGAAACTAGAAAGGTATATTTATTGCCAAAAATAATTGCATGTATGAATACAAGAACATATTATTATAATTATATTACGTCTTTTTTTATACGATACGCATTATTTTTAAAGCTTCATATAAACGGATGCATATCATGCATTAGCATGCATGTAGCAAAGCATTTAGCATGATTGATAAAAAATTTCAAAGTTCGATAGCTTTTATTTTTTTTATCAATCAATTTCAAAAACGGCGGAGGTTTTCAAATCGCCTGTATTATTATATTTTCGGGTTTGCCTCAATACTTTCAACTGGGTGAAACAACTTTGAAAGCCCAGTTGGTCCCATTTCTGATCATTAATTGAAGGCGGTTTAAGTTTTATGGTTAAAATAATAATGTATAATTTATTTATGCGTGTCCATGCGTGTCGATTTTGGGCAGCTCGATCGACACGCATGGCGGAGTACTGTTGACGCCCTTTGCCCCAGCTAGGGGCCTTAGGATATTAAGTAAGTAAGTATTTATTTATACTCACTCGCCAGCAACGCGAGCGCCAACTTCATCATGACGAGGTGGGTGTACTTGAAGCCCACCTTCTCCTTGGACGAGATCATGGCCAGCTGCAGCACGGACAACACGCAGAATACGCCGAGAACTGACACCCCTATCGCACCCACCACACCGGCTAGGTACACCGCCGCTGTAAGGAGAGAGAATTTATTAGAAAACGTGGTACATTTATTAAATAGCATTCAAACATTTACGAATCTCTACTAAAAAACCTCATCAAAATCGGTTGCGTAGTTTTAAAGTTCTATGCATATCATATAGGGTGGGATACTTTGCTCTGATATATTCAATAATAATGTAAGATTTATTTAGTAGTAAGTTTATGTACTTAGTAAATTAAGATTTGAGAAGTATTTTTTTTAATTCCGTGATTTTTTTTATTTCCTCAATCACCGAACGAAACGTTACCATAATGTATATTTATTACCTATACCTATACGTTTAACTGTGTATAATATGTGGAATTCAAACCTTTGCCGACTTTGGTCATATACACTTATAATCTCTAATTATATACGATACTGTTTAGCGTTAATTTTTTTTATTACTACAATTATATAAAACTGATTCACAATAACTGTAAAATTAACTGTATTTAAGCACAGAGCATTATTATGTGAACAAAATATATTCGCAAAGACCTCAAAAGTGAGTTATTAATGATCACGCCTTATAGATCTAATGATTCTTCAAATCACTTAACAATTCATTAGTAAATCACAAGAATAGATATTTATTGTAATAAATTGTATAATATTTAAAAAGCTTTGTAGTCATTTTATAACTCTTTAAATTTAATTTTGAAGGATCAAAAAACTTCCATTTAAAACCACAGTTTGGATAAAAAGCTCAAATTCTAACAAACAATATATAAATGATGCCATATAGCTAACAAACAATATATAAATGATGCTATATAACACAATTAATATTTCGTTCATAAGTTTAAAAATAGCTCCATATTTAAAGCAAAAAATAAATACAATGAGCAGTCTCAGTTTGAATACAAAAAATAAGAAACATCTTTATCACTGTATACTTATGTATTCATTGACCATAATTACTTCTAGAGTTGTCATAAAAGATACAAAGACAGACACAGTTTTGATTACATATTATATTATAATGACATACAAACTAATATACGTTTAACGAAAAAAATAAAGTATTATGCAGTTTCATACATTCAACAACCAATCTTGGTTTCATTAATGTTATGAATACGCACGTGCACGCTCAATTTAACGGATTCTGTAAAAGCGGCAATTTAAATCAATTGTTTTTTAAAACTCGCTACCTTTCCGCCAGCGCGCGGCTTCGTTTGCGTGTACTTAACATTATAGCGTGAAAGCCATACCAGCGGCCAGCCATTTTTCCTGTGCAAGTTTCACCCACATTAACAAAAAAAGGTTATTAATAGCTTATATGCTTTTCCGAGGCTTTGTCTACCTCTGTTTTAACCTTTTGACCGCCAGAGCAAAAACGCATCGCCGTGCCCTCCACGCCAAGCCACAAATTCAATGAGATAACCTTGAAAATAGTAGGGAGTCCAAAATGTTATCGATAAACATAATAATTCACGTCTGAATATTTGAATAAACAGCTTATAACACAAAAATAATATTTATATAACCTCATCTCCTACTGTAAAAACTTAAGACCACATTTATAGCAACTATCAACAAAAAAAATCAACCTTTTGAGATACAAAAATACATATAAAATTGCAGCAAGTTACAGCACTATTCTCTATCAGTTACGCCCCATTGGCATGTATACATGCCAATGGCGCGGGCAACCATCCTTTTTTTTATAATCTCTCGCTTCTGATTAGGGATGTGTAGCTGTATATTATTATAACTTATCGAGTTTATTTATTAAGTTTATATGAACTATAGGTATTATTGTGGAGTGTTTATTTGTAAATATCAAAACAACTATTACCTTTAAATAAAGGGAATTGCATTAAAACTACATATTTATTTTCCAATCATTTAGTTTAATACTTGAGTTATTACAAATACTAATTATATGTAGGTACCTATTTAGGTCAATTACCATATTTTGATATGACATAACGACAATTTGTATCATAAGAATATTCTAATAAAGGCACTGATTAGACTTATTAGGTAATAAATTTTGAAAACTGCTAAATAGGTAAGTACCTACAGATTTTTAGAGATATTTATACATTTTGGACCTAAGCGAATTTTTATCATTACACGGACAATAAATATTATGCTAGAACGCATACATTGTGTTTAATGAAGTTACTTGAATATTACACTACATCACTAGTAGGCACGTATACATGTCATTGGCGCGAGAGAACATGCTTTTTTAGCCATTAATTAAGTTATTTTTTGTCATCAAATATTTGAATAACTACTTGGCAATTTTGTTTACTGTGTACAATTATGTAATAACTGGGGATTCAGTTCATAAACTGTATAAATAAAACACGTAAAAGTAAAGGTTTAATATGTTTATTTTGTATTTATCTATGATCTGTTTCTTGGCATGTATAGGTGTCGTTGGCGCACAGGGCACGATTGCGCATGACATCTATAGATGTCATTGGCGTTCAAAAGGTTAAGTTTTACTGTTATTGGTTCAACTTTTGATTCAACCGTAACAGATGAAAAGACAAACAGGTTACTTTCGCATGAAAAATATTAGCTAGGGATTTTCAAGATGTTTGCGAACATTATCGAAAAAAAAAAGGCTATATCGACGAAAAAATAACTAAATTTCAACCCATCCACGTACCTATAACAATATCCATAAACACTATAAACACTGCACTGAGTTCAAAAACCTCGTGATACTTCTTTTTTCCATAAATATAATAATAAACAGAACTCCTTGTGATCAATTGTTAAAGATTTCGACTCGCACCCAACCAATACAAATAACAGTACTCAAAATGAACACAGTTTTAATATAAATGAGTTTCACTCATAGTAAAGTCCGTGAAATAACTTATTTCTATGGACGAGCGAACATCGTTCCGATCTATAAGGTTATACCACAGTATTACCATATTTCCTACAGTAGTGCGACGAATGTACTTGTGCAGAGAAACGGAGGGGAACTGGCGGGGGTCGGGCGACGCGGGCCGCGTAAGGCAAACACGCTTAGTTTGCCTTACCTAGCGCGAAAGGACGACGCAGTCGTATTTTTTGTGTAATAATTTTATTATACATAGGTACTTACATATTCTATTATGGCGCGCACAAACTGTTCCGTTTACGGATGTAAATCTACATTGAAATCCCAGAAGGAAACAATATTTCAGAAAGATTATATTAATTGTATCTGTTGAATTAAAATCAAAGTTACGTATATGTTGTCCTCATTATTTTCTAATCAGATTGTACATCCCAATGCGAATGCATTACTTAGTTAAATGTTATAATATACAATTAAGAACATCCAAAAATAAAGTGTCCACGTAAATAATATTTAGCAGTGCAATATCTGTAATTATATATTTATGAACAAATAATTACATCAGATTTAATAATCGCAATTATTTTGAATGTACATATGAATACATGATTTCATCATAATATTAATAATCACAATTGTTTTATTTCCCATTTGTTGCAACCCTAGCGTATTTTCGTGTGGCAGCGTAAGTACCTACGCTGGCGGCGGCATCGCGCGACATCAAAGGCGATTCCTTACTGTAGGAAATAATATTGTAATACTGTGGTTATACGGTTTCAATTAATTGTTATTTCTTAATTTTTTAAAACCTGTTTTTCGCCTTAGTTTTGAATATTACAGATTTTGAGCCGTTATCCGAAATTATAAACCTTCATATTTTTATTATATACAAAAATCAAACATCAACGCCAAACCAAGGAAGATGTGATCCTTAAAATTCAATGTGGATGAAAATTAAAAACTTTAATGCCAGCGTTATCAGATGAAAGCATAAACTCAAGAGGTGTTAAAGGCGCCGGACGCATTCACATAAAAAGGAAATTAAATCATTATATTGAAAACAAAATATATGATTTACAACTAAGATTTACAAATACACTGAGATATAAACAAATTATTATACATATATGACATCACTACCTTCAACTCCGTTTAAAATTATTTCGAGTCAATATTATCTAACCATTAGCAAACAAAGTCAAGGTTCCTACAATACTCGATATAGATGTAGAAAAACTAATCAATATTTTCCAATCAGAAATAAAACACCCAGTACTTACATAATTGTTTGTAAAAGACGCATCGAAACAAACTGGCTATTATCACAAAAATATTTGTTAGTTTACGTTAAAAAAAAATCAAATATAGAACGTTTCACTAGACCGGCGGTTGAATGAATGACAGAAAACTGAATCATCAACTCAGGTTGACTTTCGTATTACTCACTGCTTAAGGGAACATCCTGTATATGCAACGTGCATGTAGTAAAAGCGATGAATAAAACATTTTCATTACTTATGTTAATAAATACGAAAGTCAAGGATGATCTTACACTTGTTACTTACCTAATACGGTAAAACAACGAATTTACACATGATCGTATTGCTTATTTACTTAACATACGTTTTATGATTTTACCATAAAAGTCATTCAGTCAGTTTTACGTAACAAATAAAATAGCGTGTCACTTGGTAGGTGAATAAGCCCTACAAGCTGCGCATGAGCATTCATAACCATACATTAGTTTGTGTAAAATTCACTGTGACGATATTCGATCTATTACCGATTCATCCGCAAAACTCATCCGAATTATTTTAGTTCCCGATTCATCCGAAAAAATATTCCCGATTCATCCGAAATCCAAATTATAATTATATAATTACCAATTCATCCGAAAAAATATTCCCTTTTCATCCGGCATGAAAATATCCTTAAATAAGACAAGAAAAAGTATAGATAGCAGAAAAAATATTTTAAAATATATTAACTCATATTTTTAATATACTGTATTAGGTATTACAAATTATATGTATGTATAAATACAAGTACTCACTTTTTTACAATATTTTTTCACTTTTTAACTGACTTCCCAAAAAGGAGGAGGGTCTCAACTGCCGAGTTGTGTTTTTTTGTGTGTTTGTACATCGATAGCGCCCAAACGCGTTGACCGATTGATGTGATTCTTTTTACATTCGACCCGAAATATATTCCGAGTGGGCCCATTTCAAGAATATTTGAAATCGATCCAGTAGTTTCCAGGCGGAGACAATCGGTCGATTTCTCGAACTTGCGAGACGATGTACACTAACTTCTACTGCACGTATCGTGTTGTAACTTTGCATACGAATGTAGATAGAGACTAACCGACTTTTAAAAGAAGAAGAAGTACCTACATACGTAACGAATTCTCGCTTGAAATTTCGTGTTGTACCCTTCTTACAACACTAAAAAGTGAATTGAATATACCTGTCCGACTTCTAAGTACGTGTTAGAAGTCGGGAAGGTTTATTATTTTTACCTTTTGGAAGTCGGTTTTTTTTAAATTTATTTTTATAAGATAAACTGTACGAATCTATTCCTACATTATCTAAAATGCCCAAAAAAAAACTAAAAAGAAAAACATTACCTACTTACTACAAAAATAATATCTTCTAATATTCAAAATCTTTTATTTGTCGTCGGTCAGGTGACACGACCAACCTGTAAAAAAAAAAATATATATATATATATATATATATATATATATATATATATATATATATATATATATATAGGTAGATACCATATTTTTATAATACCTTTTCCCTTCTTCCATTATATATTAACAAAAAAATGTTAATAAGTGTGCCTAACCAATTGTTCTTATTACGAGAATTTTGCAGTCGGCAACCGAACAAAAGGGCTACAGAGCGTCAGGTAGGTATTTAAAAATACGAGCTCTATATTGCATAAAAGGGGTTTTATGATGGGATAGATAACACTGGTGAGAGTTTTCGGAATGGATTAGTATTTGTTAAAATATTGTTATTTAAATGTAATTGTTAATTTTAAAAAGACAATGTAAAAAGTTTTTAACTTTGCTTTTGTCGGCATCATAACGCAAAACCACCCTTCTTTTTAAAAATTATGTCACATATTTTGCATAAATGAAAATTTAGTTGACTTTTCGCTCGCGATCAGGAAACATCTCTACTATCACTTACTGTAATCACTTTCTGAACATTTGACCCTTGCTCGTGATCGGATTTGTTGTTTTGCCTACGATTTGGATTAGTTTATCATGGATTCTACTTGTGAACCTAGTAGTTCCAGTCAGACTCAATTAGTTTTTGAGCAATCAGAACGAGGAGGACTTCTTTTATTGCGTGGTGGCTATCAGCATAACAAAAAACGCGAAAACAAAAACGGTACAACTGTTTGGTGTTGTGTGAAGTGGCAAACTCGGAAATGTCGTGGACGTGTAGTCACAAAAAACAATCTAGTTGTGAGTGATGATCCTCATACATGCCAACCAAATTTTGCTGCCAACATAATAAAGAAACAACTGAACCAATGCCGAAAATTAGCTGCAACGAAATCAGACCCAATACCAACGTTATTCAACAATGAGATGTCTTCGCTCGCTGATTTTGGCCTCGACCTAGTAGCAACAATACCGAAGTTTACATCAATAAAGAACAGTTTATACCATTCCAGAAATAAAGCACTGGGAGTGAAAAGAACCACATTTCAAACTGCTTCTGCCGTTGAAATCCCAGATGCATATAAAGACAAAATATTGCTGGCTGACTATACAGACCAAAGGAACAGAATCATAGTATTTGGAACACATAATGCGAAGCACTTACTAGCAACAGTTGAACATATTTTTGCAGATGGTACGTTTAAAATATGTCCTAAGCCCTTCTACCAACTTTACACAATCCATGGAGATTTGGGTAGTTCCGAAGAAACATCTAACGTTGTCCCGCTGGTATACGCGTTATTATTAAATAAGAAACAGGCTACTTATGAAATCCTTTTTCAAATAATAAAGTCGCAAGTGCCGGATTGGAATCCAAAAAAATTTCAATCTGATTACGAGGCAGCAGCTATGAACGCAATGCAAAAAATAATGCCTAATTGTAAAATTGTAGGTTGTTATTTTCATTTTAAAAGTGCTCTAAGAAAAAAAGCAAAAGAATTAAAATTAAATAAAAATCCCGTACATAAAGCTCACGTTGCAATCTGTGGCGCTTTATCACTTCTGCCACAACACTTAATCAGTGATGGTTATTTATATATAATGGAAGATTGTTCCAATAACGGGCAAATATTAGCTTTTAATGACTACTTTGTGAACGCCTGGATTGAATCTAGTTTTTTCGGAAAATGGTCATTCTACGGTGAAAGATTCAGGACCACAAATCATTTAGAAGGGTGGCATTCAAAGTTAAATAAAGGAATATCGAATGCAAAACCGTCATTTATTAAATTTTTAGATCTCCTATTGAAAAATATAAAAGAATTTGATCTCAAAATAAAACAATTTGAACAGGGTATTCCAATTTCATATAGAAACAAAAATGTCATAGATTTTGATAAACGTCTCGCTCATATAATTACGCAGCATCAAAACTGTGAAATTACCTTGGGTCATTGCTTAGAAAAAATTTGCAACTTAACGTAGTTATTAATATTAAAGTCTGAAATTTATACATCATAGGCTTTCGATTTATATGTATCAAACCTATACAGGAAGAATAATAGATAAGTCCTAAAGTTGATTTTTGTGTGTATTACTTAAAAAATATTATTATCCAAATCTGTATGTATCAAACCTATACAAAAAGGGTAATAGGCATTAAAGTTGATTTTGTAACACTTTATTACTAATGTAGTAATTTAAATATTGTATTTGTTACTGTTTACAGCTTAAAAAAGAATTAACAAATAGTTGTATATCCAGATTTATATGTATCAAACCTATGCAGGAAGAATAATAGATAAGTCCTAAAGTTGATTTTTGAGTGTATTAGTTAAAAAATATTATTATCCAAATCTGTATGTATCAAACCTATACTTACAAAAAGGGCAATAGGCATTAAAGTTGATTTTGTAACACTTTATTACTAATGTAGTAATTTAAATATTGTATTTGTTACTGTTTACAGCTTAAAAAAGAATTAACAAATAGTTGTATATCCAGATTTATATGTATCAAACCTATACAGGAAGAATAATAGATAAGTCCTAAAGTTGATTTTTATGGTACTGTATTACTGGTGTTATATTATATGTTACATCTTACTATTTAAAGTTTTACAAAGAAATAATATATATTTACATAATTAAAATATTTGTTTTATTTGTCAACCCTCCATCACTTTTTTTATTAATAACTATCTTTAAAACTCTCGGATGAATCGGACATACCATTTACTCTTCGGATGAATGGGGAAAATATCATAGGTATTTCAATATTTAATCAAATTTATCCGGATGAATCGGGAATAGATCCGATATTCATTATTGTCTATTTTATGAAGAGTTTTTAATATAACCATTTAGAAGTACCTAATCATTTCTTGAATGGATATGCTAATACATATTCTGTTTGGTTGTAAAAGCTGCAAATCTAATTTGTCATAGAACATTCTAGTCTAGAGTCTAGACCATTATCTCTATTGAAAGAAAAGCGAATAAAAATAAAGACGCACAATGCAATCTTTAGTTACCTATATTCAGTTGACAAATACAAGATCCCGAACTTAGCTATTGAGTGGTTTCACGATATCTTGTTTAACGCAATATTAAATTAAATGAAATCCAAACAACATGGATTACGTAAAAGTACCAGCTATTTATAAATTACAAAGTACATAATAATCACTAAGTATTAATTTGTTTCAGGAAATCCTACAATATCATAATTACAAGGAAAAAATAATAATCATGAAAGAAGAAATAGTGCCTGGATACACCTTGAAATGAAGAACACAATTTAAAAGTAACATTGTGTTATTTCATTAGTAGATTAAATGTCTGCTATCTTTAGAAACTAGGTACCTACATTAGGAAATTTATTTCGAAATACTGTCCCCGAAAATAAATATTGTTCTTGAAAAAAATCGTAAAAAGAGGAAGAATTGATGAGTAATTTTAATTAAGCTGAAGATTAGGTTTATTCGATCATGAATAATATAATTATTGACACTCACTATAAACAAGTTCAATATTTGCACTTTAAAATGACTCGCCATTTACACATTTAGGTCATAATTAGGGTTGCCGCATTTTTATTAATGACTGGCCGAGTGGTCAGTCGTCGGAACAGTGAAAGACGCAGCTTCGAATTCAAAATCACGATCTTTTTTTTTTTCAAAAATCTATGCAAAATATATCTTAAATTAACCATCAACTATTTAGATACTTAAATAGGAAATACGCAAAATTTTACTTCTTTTAACTCTTAGCTGTATTTTTATAGCATTAAAATGCTTTAAAAAATACAATTTACTACTTTTATAGAACTCCCAATGATTGTTGAACATATCGAAAAGTTTGGTTACGATACAATTTCCATATTATATGAATTTGTGTTTTATTTTATCCACAGAGGCAACCCTAAATTCGCTCAAGGTTGTTTCGCAGTACAGATGATTGAATTAGGGGTCATTTACTCAAATCATCTCAAGCATTTTCTTAGTAAGGTAAATGCTACGTGAATATTCATTTACTTCTTATCGAGCATTCAAATTGGAGCAATAAATACACATTTATTGAAAATTGAATTGGTTCAACAATTTAATATATTTTATTTTATTCCTTCGCAAAAACAGACTAAGCTGTAGTGTTATATCTGTCCTGTTTCAGTCTTAAATCATTATTTCAGTGTACAAAAGCTTCTTCTTATTTACGGTCTATGTTTTTTTAATCCCCATCGACTGTTTATTAAATTTAATTAATGCGTTTTAGTCAATTCATAGAAAACGTAATAATGTGCACGTGTAAATGTCAATTACGACGTCAATAAAATACTAATTAATCGAGACATAATTAAAACGCAATTTAAAAGTGAAGATAAGCTAATGAATTCATATTGATGGATTTCTATTTGTATGATCAATTAGTGTCTTATTATTTAACACCATGCTGTTCAAAATCCACTGTGCGTATAAATCTTCAAAGTAACAAGATACAAGTGGAATAAATACACAAAATATATTCAGATATAAATTATTCAATATAAAGACTGAAATATTAACAGTTTTATCATTTACAAGAATTACCTAATAGAAAACAAAAATAAGGCTTTTTTCAAACAAGGATATTTCCTAGTTGCCTCGAATTAAAAATCAACTCTAATACAATATTAGTACCACAAACAATCAGCTGCTCTTATGCACGGTCACAGAAGCCCGCGATTAGTATATTAAATTATGCGTGATGGTTGTTTACAATAACAAGAAACACTATAAAAACTCCATGATCACTATACAATGGTATGACATTGAATTGCATCTCGTAATTGTTTCACAGTCGATGCAATTTCGTAGAACCATTGTCTCATTCGTTTTACTTGCGTTGTTCCTGAATCGAGACAAGGATAGAATGCCGGATGTATAGAGGAAATGATGTTTTGTTGTTTATATGATCTTTTTAGATTTTTTAAAAGTTTATTTAATATCTACTAGCTTATATAATATTGGGGATAGGTCTGGTTGATATTAGCCCACTTTATTGATTTATAATATACTAGCTTTCCGCCCGCGGCTTCGCCCGCTTTGTCTAAAACCTAATAAATTATATATTAAAACCATCCTCTTGAATCACTCTATATATTAAAAAAAACATCAAAATCAGTAGCGTAGTTTAAAAGATTTGAGCATACAAAAGGATATAGGGACAGAAAAAGCGACTTTGTTTTATACTATCAACTATGTAGTGATTATGGTGTACACTGTACATAATGTAACGAATTAGCGACACATGAGAACTAGAGCAGGCTCCAAGGAGATGTTCGTTTGCAAAAATCGCGGACCTAAATCTGACTTCTGATATATATTGTATAGATCCCAGACATCCTATAGACAGATGTTGCCAACCAGTTTTGTGGTCCCCCTGCCCGCACCCCGGTAATTAAATATGGCATACAAAGAAAAAAATAAAAATTTCCAAAACATGCCGTGTGGGGTATCAAATGAAAGAGCTTATTGAGTAGATCACGAATATATAGCATACTATATACATTTCTTACACTTTCTCTAAGATTTTTTAGAAAATTTACGAAAATGGTCCATTTTTGAGTTAACTTTAAACCACTATAGATTGAAAACTCATGAATATATTTTTTAAATTATTATTTTAAATAATTAACAATAGTCCATTGTTTATGATTCAATAGTTCGTAATATAATATAAGTGAGCTATGTGGTGGATTTGATGAAAATAACTATATACTATATGAACTTGAAAATATACTCGCCATCTTTGAATGCTCCCCCCACTCCCCCATGCAACTATTTCACTGTACGAAATATTGAATCGTAAACAATGGACTATTGTTAATTATTTAAAATAATAATTTAAAAAATATATTCATGAGTTTTCAATCTATAGTGGTTTAAAGTTAACTCAAAAATGGACCATTTTCGTAAATTTTCTAAAAAATCTTAGAGAAAGTGTAAGAAATGTATATAGTATGCTATATATTCGTGATCTACTCAATAAGCTCTTTCATTTGATACCCCACACGGCATGTTTTGGAAATTTTTATTTTTTTCTTTGTATGCCATATTTAATTACCGGGGTGCGGGCAGGGGGACCACAAAACTGGTTGGCAACATCTGTCTATAGGATGTCTGGGATCTATACAATATATATCAGAAGTCAGATTTAGGTCCGCGATTTTTGCAAACGAAACTCCACTGAGAGTCCTATATTAAGGATTCGAATATGTGTCGAAGCGGTGTTCGACACGAATTGGGTCACCGGCCACCGCCCTTACCCTAAGCATTTTGCTTTTTCTTCGTTTACATAGGCATAATGATATAAAATATGTTACTATATTTTTCGTTAATTTATTTATTTGTACAAGGTACCTTAGAGGTAATAATACAATAGATAATTCAGTTAATATTTAATCACACCCACATAATATAGTGGAAACATACGTAACGTACGTAAACGTGCAAACATAGTATCTACAATACCAACTTCACAAGAATATAACACAATGTTTGTTTGGTATTACCGTGCATAATCCAACTTTATCTATTGCAAAACTATATCAATATCTAATTGAAACAATAAAACGCCACCTGACACAACAAAGCTGGCCCATATACGGATTTCTATACAGTAAGAATGCCTAAACCAGCGCGCACCTGTGTCCCTCTGCTTTAGGGTTGATACTTGAAGGTGTAATAAATACCCTTGAACTGCATACAGTTCAACCCTACTCATAAGTAGGGTTACTAAATACTAACTGTAAAGTACCAATTTAAAATACTGACCTATATACATTAAATCTTTACCGAAGATTTTTATATTTTTAGCATGATCTCACCGTGTTTTTCGTTGTTGTTAATATAATAAATAGTACTTTGTATATTTCTTTATAATATAAATTGGGTATTAAAAAATAAATACAAAAGTAGTAGGCAAACTAATTTCCTCTAGGTATGGTTTTCTTGACAATTCTAAGTAATACGTGATAACCCTACTGAATATCCAGAATTGTTTAGTCGTTATAGTGATAAAGGTTATTGACCAAGCAAAGGAAGATTTTCCTTAGCAAGTTCGAAGTATGATTTAATAGTTTGTTAATGGTTTTCAGTTATGAGTTAATCACTATTGGTTTAAAACATATGTTTAGTATTACAATATTTCAATTCGACTGCTTCATGATAGTACACTGCATAGGCACTACAGTCTACAAGGCATACAACTGAAATTAATTTTCGTACACTAGAATGTTTTTAATGTATTTTGCTAACACCTAATCCCTATCCCTACTAATATTATAAATGCGAAAGTAACTCTGTCTGTCTTTCTGTCTGTTACGCTTTCCCGCTTAAACCTCTCAACCGATTTTGATGAAATTTGGCACAGACAATCTTTAGACCCTGAGAAACAACATAGGCTACCTTTTATCAAAACACCACGCGGGCGAAGCCGCGGGCGGAAGCTAGTAGGGAAATAAGTTGTTAAATATTGATTGCTTGAATTATGACAATATCATAATATATGTGTTTATCCAGGAGTGTCATTTTTTTTCTGTCAAGTTCACCACGCTCTGTGTTTAATTACCTTAAAAACTGTGTTTTTTACCTTTGTTTGGCTTGCTGTTGGGTGGAGATTGTTTGGTGTTGAGGAGCTGATACTTTCCTATAATAATCTTCAAATCAGAACGTCGAACAACTCGGAAGAAAGTGTATAAACTTTTCGAAGATACATTTTACCGAAAATCAACTGAGGGCAGTTCCATATTGTGGCGATATCTTCGCCTGCATGCTGAGCCAGGGAATTCAAGTTTTATCATCAGTGTACCGAAGCCCTATACTGGTATGAATTTATTAATATTGATGGTTGTCTACAACACAATCAGTTTCTGTTAAATGTCACCTGTCATAACGCTGTTTGAATCTGTCAAGTTACTTTAAAACAATCAACGACGGTACAGATACAAGTCTTTTCGACAGCGTCATAGACATCATTATTCAAGACACGTATCTTATTGCTACGTACTAAATAGTGGCTATAAAATCATTAAAAATATGAGTAATAATAATATTTGGGGATGCTGTACACCGCATCAAAAAAATAAAGATCCTTATATCGTTTGTGTGAAATGTGAAAAAAATTATCATTTTGCATGTATGGGCCTTGACGAAGCCTCGCTTAGTCCTGAAATGCGCTCCGTTTGGAGCTGTCCCGACTGTGTGCGGGCAATTCCGAGAGCATCAAATAATGATAATACCCCCCTACGTAACGTTTCAACCGTCAGAGGCAATAAAAGACAGGCTGTCAACTCTCCCCCGATGGTTAATGTGTCTCCCAATATTACACGCGAAGATGTTAAGGATGTCGTACAGGAGGTTTTAAAGGATACCTTAAATAATTTGTTCGCAAAAATGAACGATAACATTGTGAACGCAATTAATAGTGAATTAAAACCGCTAAAGGATGAAATTACCGCTCTTAAGAATTCTATGATGTTTATTAGTGATCAATACGAAGATATTAAGAAGAATCATGATGCGTCTCAATTAAAAATTTCCGCTCTTGAGAAAGAAAATGATGGCTTGCTACATACAGTTTCTAGTCTTGAGCATCGCTGTAACCAAATTGAACAACAACTTCGCCAGAATAATATAGAAATACAATGCATACCCGAAAATAAAAATGAAAACTTGTTGCAAATAATTAAAAATCTTGGAAATGTTGTTGGTTGCCCCTTAGAAGATGAAAGCATTATTCATTGTACCCGCATCTCAAAGATTAATAAGACTAGTCCTCGTCCTAGATCCGTTATTGTTCAATTGTCCTCTACAAGACTTCGTGATCAAGTCATAGCTTCGGTTCAAAATTATAATAAAAAAAACGATAAAAATAGAATAAACAGTGGACTCATTGGGGTTTCAGGAAACCCATCACCTATATTTGTTAGTGAGCATTTATCACCTTTCTATAAAGGGTTACACGCAGCAGCTCGACTAAGGGCAAAGGAAAAGGGATACAAGTTTGTCTGGATACGAGGTGGACGTATTTTTATGAGGAAGAATGAGGAAGCCCCATATATCCTAGTCCAGAACTTTAATGTTTTAGACAAGTTAGATTAAGATCTGGTACATATATACTTTTTCTTTTCTGTTTTTATTCATGTATGTGGATTGTTTTTTATTTATATTTGGTACTCTAAATCTGTATTATCAAAACACTAGAGGCTTACGAACTAAAACGCACGAATTTTTCAGACAATTGGCATGCTCTAATTATGACTTAATTATACTTACAGAGACCTGGTTAAATGATAATATCAAAAGTAGTGAGCTTTTTGACGACCGTTATACTGTCTATCGAAAGGATAGGTGCGACTCCAGTTTCTCATCAAAAAAAGATGGAGGTGGGGTACTTATTGCTGTTTCTTCAAAATTTACTTCGAGGCGTAAGCCTGAATGGGAAACTAAGCTTGAAGATCTCTGGGTTATACTGGACTGGCCTTTGTCGCAATCTGTTCATCATATTGCAATATGTGCCGTTTATTTGCCTCCTCCAGTGGATCGTTCGATACTGGAACATTTCTTAGATAATTGTAATAGGTTACTTGAATTGTCGTATGGTCACTTAATACTTGGAGACTTTAATCTAGGTCATATTAAATGGGACTTAGTTGGTACGCATGAATACATTGCGCCCAACCATTGTCAAATTTTACTCGACTTCTTATTTCTAAACCACTTAAAGCAGCACAACAATGTCCTCAACTCAACAAATAGAATTTTGGATTTAGTGATCTCTAATAACGTGCCGCTTTGCAGCGTCATTGAGTCTGTATCTCCACTGTGTAATCTTGATAAGTATCATCCTCCTCTCGATATAGTAGTTACTAATAAAATTGAAGCTAAACTCCCTTATAATAGGTTTGCTTGTAAATTTAATTTCTTTAAAGCAGATTACGAGTCTATTAACAACGAACTTAGCACTTGTAATTGGAATGAACTGTTTTGTGACCTTGATAACGTGGATTCAATGTTGGATATTTTATATGCTAAGATTAGGAATACCATTCATAAATATGTGCCTAAAATTAAGTCCAAAAATAATAAATATCCTCCTTGGTTCAATAATAATCTTATAAAAATGTTACAGGAGAAGTTCAAACTAAGACAGCGATACAGGAAGTATAACAATCCTAGAGATAAAATTGAATTGCACATAATTAGCGCTAGGTGTTCTAAAACTGCAAATAATTGCTATAATCTATACATTAGATCTGTAGAAGATAAAATTCATTCTAACCCTAAATATTTTTGGTCATACATTAAGTCCAAACGAGGAGGTAATAGTGCATATCCACCTTCCATGTCTCTAGGTGATGAAGCCTCCTCGGTTGGTGTTCGTGTATGCGAGCTTTTCTCCAAATATTTTGGGTCTGTGTATTCGAAGAGGGATCCCGATGTTGAAGAACAGCAGCCATCAACTATAATTTCCGTGAATAACGACCTTCTTCTGACGTTACCGCGTATTGAGTATGGGCCTCTTTTAAAGAAACTCAAGGCTATCGATGTTTATAAGGGCGCTGGACCGGATGGCATACATCCTAAGTTCATTGTTGCATGTGCAGAAAATCTGGTACAGCCACTTTTGAGAATCTTTAACTTTTCCTTGAGTTATGGTTTCTTCCCTACAAGCTGGAAGGTGGCTAAGGTCATACCTATTCATAAGTCTGGTTCAAAAGAACTAATAAATAATTATAGGCCCATATCAATTCTTTCCACCTTTGCCAAGATATTTGAGTCTTTCATTTGTCCATCTCTCACTAAGCATTTCAAACAATTCCTCTCTTCTCACCAACATGGTTTTGTTCAGCATAGATCTACTATGACCAACTTGACAGATTTTACCGAAACCATTATCCACGAGCTGGATTCGAATAAACAAATTGACACAATTTACGCTGACTTTAGCAAAGCTTTTGACAGAGTTCCACATCACATCTTGCTGCAGAAATTATGTAGATATGGACTCTCACCTATGTTTTTGAAGTGGATAAAGTCCTATCTAAGCGATCGTTCATTTTTTGTAGCTGTTAACGGGTTTGATGCTTCGCCACACAATGTTACATCGGGAGTTCCTCAAGGTTCGCACCTAGGTCCTGTCCTTTTTAACTTCTTCGTTAATGAAATTCCAGAAATATTAGTAAATTCACGTTGTTTCATGTATGCTGATGACCTTAAGTTCTGTAGAATTATTGATTGCTTTGAAGATGCACTGAAACTACAAGAAGACCTTGATAAGTTAGCCTTATGGTGCTGTAGCAATGGTATGGAATTGAACACTGAAAAATGTTTTTCCATCCGCTATGCTAGAAAGTCTAAAACTATTCCTTTCAAATATCACATAAACAATATGGAAATCCAGGAGAATTCTGTTACTAAAGACTTGGGAGTGCTATTTGACAGTAAACTAACTTTTGTTAATCACCTTGAATATGTTACGAATCGTGCTTCAAAGATGTTGGGTTTTATTGTAAGAAATTCTAAAGGATTTCATAACACCAAAACTAAGATTATGTTATACAACAGTCTCGTACGTAGTATTCTTGAATATTGCTCGGTTGTCTGGAGACCACATTACGCGACTCACATTTTAAGACTGGAACGCATACAAAAGAAATTTTTATGGCACCTGAGTTTCTCTAGCAGGTTATCTCATAAAAGGCTCACCTCTTACCAAAGGCGCTTGTCGCATTTTGACATTTCATCCCTCGAAAATCGTTACATTTTTTCAGATATTGTTTTTGTAGCCAAAATTTTCCAGAATAAAATTGATTGTCCGCAATTGTTAAATAAATTTTATCTCAGAGTTCCTTCTAGATACCCGCGCAATAAAATTACACCTTTGGTTCCTCCACTGCGTAGGACCGTTTTTGGCCGAAACTCCCCCGTCTGTAGATTAAGTAAACTAGTCAATGAGTATGCCAATTGTATTGATATTTTTCACGACAACTGTCATAGATTACGTAAATGTTTCAAAGAATTGTCTTGATTTGGTTTGTATTCTTTTCCTTTTGTGACGTGACTTGACTCAAATGTACTTAATTATTATTGTTTTTTTTTTCCATGTTGTGTTGTCCTATAATTGTTTGTCACAATTGTCAAAAATTTTTATTGTAACTTGTACCTAAGCTATATGTATTGTTGTGACAGGTGTTGGATGACCTTAATAAATAAAATAAAATAAAAAAATCCATACTAATATTATAAATGCGAAAGTAACTCTGTCTGTCTGTCTGTTACTCAATCACGCCTAAACTACTGAACCAATTTGCATGAAATTTGGTATGGAGATATTTTGATACCCGAGAAAGGACATAGGCTACCTTTTATTGCGAAATATGTACCACGGGCGAAGCCGGGGCGGACCTCTAGTAACATATAAATGTGTAATTATATATGAATGCTGAAACACCTGATAAAGAAGAATGAAATAACTTGTAGGTAAATTGATAAATGAACAAAAATGAAATCTCAAATACTTGACCGCTCAACACATTGAATTCTAAACCAGAAAAAAAAGAAAACATAGACCGTGTCAAAGGGTCATTATATTACTCGGATACAATAATTCAAATCGTGCGAATAAGACATAATAATCATATTATCGCAAAGTAATTACGCTCGCACCGGACGACGCTTCAATTAAAGCTACTTTCTATAGGTACGTAAACACACCTAGCTTTCTTCGTTAATGAACTGCCCCTATACCATGATGTCTTAAAGCAGCATTATTTCCAGTGTGGAATAATGACAGGACTATATTATGTATAGGTTGTCTAGCGCCATAATACCGCTATAAGATATCTTGGAATCCCTCCAAGATCTTGGAAAAATGCCTTGTCGTTTGTCATACTATGACAAACGACAAGGCATTTTTCTGAAAACAATGGATATTAGAGCGCAGGATCATCTGCGGTTTTCGGTTTGAAGGAAGAAAAAGAGAATCGTTTATTTCAACAGACACATAACCGTTAATAAAAAAAAAAACATAAACATATAAATTTGTGATTTCTGGATCTTTTGGAAAAGTTACTAAATTTTAATTCATAGCTTACTTACTGATATCGATTATGTACTATGTGAGCAATTTTAATATGAAACGAACAGACTTGATTAATATTATGATTAATAACGACTAATATTCTATGCAAATTCAAACGTGATGGATCCATAGAGAAATTATAAAAAATTATTTGCGCATACAAGCAATTTATAGACCGGTTCACAGATTGATTGTGAGGCGACGTGCTTTCCAAATCAGACAAAAACTAAGAAAGAAATAGTTAATTTACTTATTACCATGAACATTCCCCGACTAGTGAAAGTATGAAGGATCGATTTATAGCAGCGAATAAAACAATCTATTTTTACAGTGGCTCATAATAATTTATGACGTACTTTGTGAAAAAAATAAGTAAAAACAGGTCCATTTTGTTTGTAATCGCGATGCTAATAGATACTCTTGTGAAATTACAAATTACTTACAGCTTCTTTACATTTTCAGCTATGTAAAAGGTATTTATTATAATGGCAATTTAATTGTTACAATTGAACGTTAGTATCTATAATTAAATATAATAAATTCCATTTGTCCTAGTAATTTTCAAATGAATACTTAATAAGACCACAGACCTTGTAGGTAGTGTAAAAGCATGTAAACGTAGGTTTTGGACCATCTATGATAAAATATGTAAGTAATATTGTCATATGAATGTAATCTATACTAATTTATATTTTTGGTTTTATGGCATTCAAATGCTTTATAAATATAAATTTATAAAGAATAGAAAAAATTCGATCACGAGGCGGGACTCGAACCCGCATCCTTTCGCGCCATTCCGGGGCGGATGCCTGACCAATTCAGCCACTCGTGACCCGCCAGAGCAATCGAATTTATTCTATTCTTTCAGTTTTATGTGTCTGAAGGGACACACCGCGCGCCATCTATTGAGATGATTAACAACCATTTCAACCAATATGAAGCACTTTTCAGTGAATACAATATTGTAACGATGGAACACGACCTTTTTTGTTGAATTTATATTTTTGGTTTTATGGCATTCAAATGCTTTATAAATATAAATTTATAAAGAATAGAAAAAATTCGATCACGAGGCGGGACTCGAACCCGCATCCTTTCGCGCCATTCCGGGGCGGATGCCTGACCAATTCAGCCACTCGTGACCCGCCAGAGCAATCGAATTTATTCTATTCTTTCAGTTTTATGTGTCTGATAATTTATAACTGGTACATTTTGAACATAATATAAATCGAAAATTTTAAACTAAAGACCATAATATAGGTAAAGCGTTGACCAATTAAAAAAAGTTATAGTTACACCATAAGAAAAAAACCGAACAACTTAAGAAACTTCGTCGTACACATTCTTGACCTTTACTTGTCATTTAAACACCTACACCTTGTTTATGAGCTCAAAAGACTATCCATAAACAAACAAGACTGGCCACTAACGGCCAAACATCGCCATAACATAACGGTAAGTGTAAATTCTCACCATCTCACCACTAAACTCTTATAATAACCAGCACGAATCCCTTATCATTTAAGCCCGCATCAATCTAGCCAGTAACAAGGTAAAGTTACAACTACAGGGATCACGATTCTCTCTGATCGTGACCATTCTGTGGAGCACATCTTTAAAACTGGACTTGCACAATTAAAACTCTAGACTGTAACTTTATTCTTACAGAACTTTTCCCTCCTACTGATAAGCGATCAATTTAAGAGGTGCTAACTGTAGTTTAATGTGAATCTAGATTAATATGTAGTGGTTCGTTTTGTATGTATTTCAGGGTTCCCACATTTTATGTAGCGTTTGCAATACGTAACAGACAATACGTAACACTAATTGGAACGGGAAGACAGGTGTGGTTTGAAGAAGGACAAATTTCGACTCGTGTAACCACATAGTATAATAATATTTTAAACATCAATGACAAAACAATCGAAGTTGGCAATTATTGTAGATATTATTGTTTAAGTAGGTAGAATTCATAATAAAATTGGTGTCAAATTTATAATAAGCATCTTAGAAAGATTCGTAGCTTCGACCAGTTTAAAAACTAAATCTACGAATGTACAACTGCTCAGGAATTAGACGTCCCCAAATAACACTGAAACAATTACGACATAAACGGTTACCTCAAAAATTCCATAAGCCTTTAGATACGGTATGATTACTCAACACGTTAAGCTATCAACGAGGTACTGAGAAAACTAACAGAGTGCGTGATGGGCTAGCCCTAATTGGTCTGCTCATTTCGTTAAGGGGAAGCTATGTACTTAAATTAATTACCTGGGTAAGGTTTTGGTGACTTGAAAGGTAAATAAATGTTCTATTTCATTTAGAGCTTCGCATCTGAATGGTAAAATTTTCAAGGAATGACAGTTGTATGAATGAATAAAATGAATGTTGGATGGATAGGATGAAAGGTAGATGAAAACTGAAAGCTGAATAAATAACAGCTAATGTATGTAATGGAATAGATTCCATAACAGAGAAATATATGTACACAACAGGTTTTTCATTGGAACAGTAGGTGCGTACCTAAGCGAGAATATCATTGCTTCTTACATTTTTTATTGACAAAAACACATGCATAACAAATTTGTTTCAGAAACGATCAAATACCTACTTGCGGTAATCTATTTCCAGAAACCAATTTAGTAGAAAATAGGTATCCAACGAATAAATCATACCAAAACGATTCTACCATAAAACATTACCCTTAACTATATCTAAAAATATGTTGAAAAACATATCCAAAGCTTGCAAAATGTTAGAACACGCAACTGTCACATAATAGTGCTAATGAAAACGGTTTGACAGTCACGTACTGTAGAATTCACCAAACCTTCTATTTACCTATAACACACCTCGTGTTTTACCTAACAAAAACATAGAAATTACGCAGTTAGAAATCGATTGTTATTCTTTTGAACAATACCAGATAGACATGCATCAAACTTTATATAAATAAAATAAGTCTTAAAATCTTGTTGTTCATTTTGAAAAAATATCCAAAATAAATAACAAAGGCGTATGATGACGTATAACACACCTCGTGTTTTACCTAACAAAAACATAGAAATTACGCAGTTAGAAATCGATTGTTATTCTTTTGAACAATACCAGATAGACATGCATCAAACTTTATATAAATAAAATAAGTCTTAAAATCTTGTTGTTCATTTTGAAAAAATATCCAAAATAAATAACAAAGGCGTATGATGACGTAAGTAAGCATACTCGATATGGGCGTATTACAAAGGTATTAGAAATTTACAGACTTCCAGATGAAGAAAGAGCGTGAAAATTCGTAGGCCAGAAAATTTGTTTAGTTGGTTAGTGAGCAAAATTTACGAGAGGTTAAATGTATAGACAATGGTGAAAAGCCGAAGACCGTAATGTGACCGAATTCTAGAAACAAAATTCCTTCCTAATACTTATTTTATTTAAAGGTCATAAACAATAATACCTCAAAGGAAATTCACAAGCTATTTCCAACAATTTACGCTATTATAATATTCAACGTTCACATCAGATGTTTAAAATGTCACTGAACCGAATTGTGCGTAGTGCGTACTTACTTCAGGTAAAAACAAAAAACGTAGCACACATTAAGATATGTACTACGTTTTAAAAGAAAAGTCAACCAAAGAAAGTTTAAGAGGACAGAGGAATGCATGATTTGACAAAAATGCCTAGTTTTGTGTTAGATAATTTCCATATCTCTATCTTATTGAGCATATTACGAATAGAGTATCATATTATGAAGAGAAGGAAAGGAGGATTAGAATTTAATGTAGTAATCTAGAGATTTAGAGAATCTAAATGTCTTCTATACGAGCAATAACTTAACAGTAAATTCACGTAAATTCTCCCCCTTAATAAAAATGTGTATTCCAAAGCCAAACTTCCAAAAACATGTAAATTTGAACACGCATATCTCCTTTAGTGAAATTAATATCAATAAAGGAACCAAGGATTCTTTATATTTTGTTAGAAGTATCCTTGCATGATAACATACCATTTCAAACGATTACTAATAGACTTGCAGACAACTCGTGTAACTTTAAATTACTTTACGAATTATTTACAAAACATTAATCCAAATTGTTACATTATTCTTGTGGCGAAATTTAATTAAATGGATTTCTGAAAGATGAACGTCTGAAAGAAGAAAACGTATTTAAAAGGATGCCGTTATTTTTCCCTACAATTTAAATAAATTGTAGGGAAAAATAACTGCATCCTTATAAGTACTTAAGAAATCTTAAGTGACTTAAAAATGTATTTTAAAAATAGCAGTCCGTGATTCAACAAGACAATCAAATGAACCTAAAAAAACAAATGTATTGAAAGCGTTTTCCTTCAGTCTATATTAGTGTTATTTTCGGCATCGTAAATTTGTTGTGTCTTTATAGGTCAAGAGCTCTTATTGCGTCGACTTCTGATGTACAGATAGTCGATATTTAGTATTTTATTTCGATAGCTGGAATATAAATCTAAATATTAATTAAGACACTGTAATCAAATTCTTTCAATGGAATGGTTATATCATGTATAGTATGTATGGATTTTATTACAAAAAATACCAAGTTATCGGACGTTAGAGCAATCCCATTCAATCCCTACTGAATTGTGTATTCTGTAACATTTAACGCAGAACTTTCTCAATTATATTTTCTATTCAGCCCTCGCTTTTTAAAAACCGAAATGCCGCGTTTAATATCAGGTATATTTTTCTTTATTTTTCACAGCAATGATTCACCCTAAAATCTTTCATCCCGATTTTCTTTCTATGTTTTACGCATCAGTATGCCTGGTTCTTTGAAGTTCCTCCCATTTCAACTCAAGGGCACATTAAATATCGTTAATAAATACTGAATTTTCGATTAGGCCCACCAATGCTTTTATCTGGCAGTCAGTTTATTTTAACTGTGTTTTGTATATACGCTTACGCGAAAATTACGAGCCAATTAACATTTAACGCGATGGGTATTTTTTATAGTATTCGATACGATATCGTTACGGCGGAAAACGATAAATACGAATATTATTAGTGGCGCTAAAGCTAAGGTGATACGCCTTTGTCGACGTTTGTCTAGCCTATTTCACGTCCTTGCATTTTATAAAAGTAGTTTAACATGAACATGATTAACATGATTTTTGTCGCTAGCTTCACGCCTATACACTTCAGGTGACTTATACAAGTTTCCATCTCATATATCATCTACTACGAATTTTATTACCACCTGCCGCATATAAAGTATCATACAGAAGTTCCCAAAAATCGGCTTAGGCTGTTACTATCGATCAAATTTCATGTATGAGATTTTACGTAGGTATCTAACTGATATTAGCTAAGCTTATTATTATTGAATTTAAATAATGAATTTCAAACGTTTCGTTTACGTTACGTTCAAGCATTATGTCATTTCAGGTAGTATGAAAATAATAAAAAATTACCTAACGATACTTCCTCTTTTTTATTTCAAAAGACATACGATATCGTCTCGGACATTATAAGAACGCTTTTATATCAAAATATTTTAATAAAACCTCGAGTGACGTGAATTGAATGTATGTCAGTATGTTTGTAAAATTCGTGTTTGAATTAATATTTTCTCACTTCAATAACTTCGATTGTTTATTGATTTGATTAAAATATTTAATTTTGCACACCATAAATAAAATTTGTTATTCATAGTTGTGTTTATATAGCGAATACAATTGTTTTGATAAAAAAGAGCGTGTGTGCCGAGCACACGTGTCAGATGTGAAACTTCTTTGCCAAGATTCAAAGATAGCAAAATCGTCGCCTTCCATGACGTGACGGTATTGCCCTGACACGACCTTGAAATCTTCTTTTCTCTTACTCTCAACGCGCCTAAATAAGTTTCACTTCAAAAATTCGAATGTATAAAAAATAAAGTTTTGTACTTACTGGTCGGTCGAAACTTCGACACATCCGTGCCACATTTCTCCCTGTTGTATAAAAGTTTCTTGCAAACACGCCATGGCCCGAAGTATCCTTGGTCGAAGTTTGGATTCTCCACTGAAACAAAGGGATAACAGTAAATTCAAATGTCCAAACTCATTTATAGTTTTAAAACTTATTTTAGATATTTTAGAATATCTATATGTCTAGACTTATTTATTATTGTCGAAAACCTCATCAATTCTAATATTCGATTATAATATTGAAAAGCTATAAAAATTGATGAATTTTATGTTGATTGCAATAATTAAGAAAAAAACGCGAGGTACCAGCCTCAACATGGATATTTTTCTGCTTAATAACATTATTAACACACTATTATATGAATTATAATAATCATATTATTATAATTCAGGAGGTAATTTTCAAAAGTGGTCAAATCCAAATCCATAGATTTTAAAGTAGGTACACAACATTTTTCTTTAGAGTATTCTTCATTGCCTCATAACTTTTATAACTAGCCAAATCCAGCCTAAATCCCTAAAAAATACAAATAAAAACTAACCTTAGTTTCAAAATTAGCCTATTCCACACCGGCTTACTTACAAACATGGTCAAATCCGTATGAGCCAATCACGTCGCTCCAAAACCCGGCCGCCATCTTGCGATCTCCATACATTGAGACAGCGCTTGGGCACCTAACGTTTTTTTTTTGTGTCGTGATAATTAATGTTTTTTTATTGAAAAAACCTAAATAAAATGGCTGGCTAAATTATAAATCTATCCAAAAATTTCCCTGTAAAACCTGATTAGTAAATGAAATGTAAAATTTTCATAAACATAGCGTTCCCCTAATTCTCATAAAACTGATTATGCTTTTAAAATCGATGTTACTTCTGATTTTTTTTTGATCGATTCAAATGTTTAATATTGTGTTTTTATCCAAAAAAGTCACTAGATCAAACGTTTATCTGTGTTATATATTTTTTTAGGATTTTAAATATGATGATTTCTATCCAAAAACCATGATTTAGAAACATACATTTTGGGCCATGGTCCCTTAAATAGTTTAGTTGGATTGTTCAAAAGTAGTCAAATCCTGACAAATTCTTAACAAAATTAGTCAAATCCTGACAGCTTTTAAACAAAATTAGTCAAATCCACAACTTAGGAACAAAATAAGTCAAATCCGTTTTTTAATCTCAGTTTTTTCTGTAATTGTAAGCATTAACTGTATTTTTGTTATTATTTAATAACCTTGAACCCCATAGTAATCTATACTTACCATTGAAAGCGTCACAACAACATACCTCATGACGGTATACAAATGTACACTTTTCTCAATTTGACATAAAGTGGATTTGACTGCTATTGAAAATTACCTCCTGAATTTTCTTAACAAGAAGATAAACGGACACGTCATACACATATTGACTGTTAGTATCTTGACACATTAAAATTATTAGTTTTAGATTTCTGGAACCTCAAGACTGGATAAGATCATGAATTAAGTAATATTAAACCTTCATCAGCCAACACAATAACTACGTAACAATGCTGAAATAGGTAGGAAAGTTGAGCAATTTTAATTACAGAAATTTCATATGGCTTCATTGATGCATTAGCAAACATGATATATTCTATTCCGACTCATCATGAGATACCAAGGCGGACATTTATCACCTGCTTAATAAATTGCTTGTGACATAATAGAATCTCGTACAAGGGCGATGACTAACTCAATGAAGCTATTAATTACTTATTCAGTCATGATAATTACACAAACCACAATGATAATTGGTGAGCGAGAAAAACCTGTAGATAATTTCTGCTGTAACTTTTATTGAATGGCGCCATGGGAAACAATTGTGTGTAATAGTTTTAAGTTTAAAATTGTTTTATAACTTTTAATATGTAGGTATTACCGGAGATGAATTTGAAAATATCAATGTTTATTATTTCATACAAGTATGGAAGTTCTTTTATGTACCTATATTCCTACATTGTACAACTACAAATTGACGAAATTTAGTAGTTAATAAAATTTACGATGTACACACATAAACACACATACAAAATGTTTTTCTATATTTCCTTTTTACATTGAATTGTTGTTGTAGTTATTTTACACACAATATGAGCTAATCCCTTTGTAAAAATAAATAATAATTAATTGATGTTTATTGTTTTGACCTCACCTGTCTTTGTAAGTTATTATTAACATCACCACGTATGACGTGACATGTTTTGTAGTTGTGTAATTTTTATTTTAATTAATGCTTAGTTTTGAATGAATTTATGATAATTAATTTGAATTATCATCATTAATTGATATGCATATAGAATATGACAGAAAGAAAAATAGAAACAAATGCACAGTATAGCTATGATTTTTAGTTATTGGAAAGATATTTTCTGTAACAGTACCTACGTCTATTATAATATCTTCATAAACATTCGTAAATCAGTATCAAATACACGCTAACTAGGTTGAAATGATCCTGCGAATTGGCAACTATCTAATTTGTACCGAGGTTTAGCTGACATTGAGTATAATTTACCAGTTTTATTCACGTGTTGGCGAACCCGCAAATCAGTGGTACCCCATCCTAAAAAAAAAAAAAAAAAAAAAAAAAAAAAAAAAAAAGTTTGGACTCTTTTCCCACTAAAGCGGCCACGCTGAGTCGATAGCACTCACTCCCGAAGCGATAGGATGCACGGTTTCGGAGATGTGCAGATCGATTAACTCTTATCTAATTGATATCCGGTGGGTCATTAGCGTCCCATGGTTCACCTTTTCCTATTAGCTAATTACACCGTCCGGCGTTCTTATCTATTACTCATTGTGCACCTCGCTTATCACTGCTTTTGTATTAAACTTCTTTGTTATGACCTACCTCACTATTCTAACCAAACGATGTATTATTATATTCAAGAAAAAATACGTCTAAAATCCTATAACTATATTTATATATTATCGTACTATATTATCATAATTGTTGCTTTTTTAAAAAGCGATTCGCTTCTGGCACTCGCCGGCCGCTGCCGCGGCACGCTCGCTTTGCTCGCTCGGCTCGTGCGTTGTTTATCAAAGTCTAACCTAACCTAACCTAATTGTTGCTTTTTTAAAAAGCGATTCGCTTCTGGCGTTGTTTATCAAAATCTAACCTAACCTAACCTAACCCAATTATTTTTCCGGGTAATCTGATGTATCGAACTTTGTTACGAGCTACCTCGCTATTCTGAATCATCAATAAAACACATTCATTTTACTGCCATTTTTATTTCCAAAATGTTGTTGCTTATTATCTACTGGTTTGTGTATTTGGCGACCATTTGTCCATTTTGCTATATAAAAATAATTATTGATGAACATTTGAATTGTAGCCTTATCTACTTATAAAATAGGAGCGAAACATCTCATCCACTAAAATATCGTTGTACAGTGTGTTCCCTGTAAATATGCTCGTAAAACTATGCATTGAATATCCCTGAAACTTATATAGCAAATACATTAAGCAATATTCTCCACAAACTGAAGTCCAATCATTCTGAATCCTATCAACATTCCAGTCCCATCTCTTACAATTCCTTTTCAAAAACTGGAGATGATATCGCTCAGGTGTTCGTCCATATGAATCAAAATATTGACCGATGCCATTCGTATCGATATGTACAGCTACCCAGTGTGAACCCGGTTTATCATCCGCATCCAAATTGCATATTATATACGTTGGTACATGGGTATACATAGGCAGTCTATTAGCAGCATAAACATTATTTTCTAGACTGGGATGAATCTTTTTCATATGTTTTTGTAATTCTAGTGTATCCATGATATTATTTATTAGCAGATTATTACAGTACCAATCTATTCAATGGTTGTCATAGGAATGTTCAATTATAGTGTTTTGTATAAGATTAAATAGGAAGTTTGTAATGAAATAAAAAATAGTAAATTGCATACAATTTGTTTTATTTAATTTTATAATGTTTCCTTTAGTTACATATACACAAAATGCATTAAGCATAACACATAAATCTAAAATATAACACACATTATAACCTTAACTACTATAGTCTACAGTAACATTTCTATTTTTATCTATTTCAATAATATTATCAAACTCAGCATAAACAATACAGTTAATTGTTTGTGTTAGTGAGGATTCAAATCGTACTTCTAATCTTACACTACCATGCTTTATGAGATTCCAATGAGCTGATGAGTTAGCTGATAAATCAGGAGTTAAATCAAATGCTAAAAGACAGTAGCCTTTGGCATACTGTTCACGAGAGATTGCATTTCCTTCATTAAGAAAGTGAATACCAGTCCCCGAGAATAGAGTATGATATGCCGATGTGAATATATTATTATTAAAAGATGGTTGCAAAGCTTTTGAAGGTATTTGTTGACCATCAATATATAAGCTGAAAGAGTTAATACCATAGTTTTCAAAGTTAAATGGATTTTTAGTAAGTGAACCATTAAATGCGGAATTGTTCACAAATCCAATAATACATCTTTTGGGTACCTGTCCCAAGAATATATTATCAAGAGTTTTTCCTTGAACACCTGATGGAATTGTTAAAACTTTAACTTCAGCACGAGTAATAGGATATTTAGCAGTTGTAGAAGCTAAAACTTTCTGATGTGCGAGTAATACACTTGGATTAATTCGTGCTCTTCGAACAATAAGAGTTGCATCCGTAATGCAAACTTTAAACTTTTCATCATTTGACCCAGCAATTAAATTAAAACTCTCTCTTGACCGAACTAATTTTACACTCATTTCAACACCATTAATTAAAAATTTATCTTGATTGAAAATGTCACCATGAAGATGACCAATCATTTCTATTTCCCGGCTTTCATTAACTAATTCCTGTCTTTTAGCAAATCCTGTGTTTTTACCATCTGTGGAATCCATTTTGCCTGCTGTATCATCATACCAAAGACTACAAGTAAGATGAGATTGTTTAGCAGCAGGAGCATAGTTTAAAAGGGTTTCCATGTATGCTCGATAGGCATAGGTATTATTAGGTGGTGATACAAGTTTTTGGTTTAAATAAACATCGAGTTGACTAAAAAGTGAATGCAACCAATTATTTACAGGTGCTACTACTGTAGCTGATAACAAGTTTGTTGAATCTTGATTTAATACTTTTGCCTTTATGTGGAGTAATGTATGAGACAAATCTATGTAGTCATCGCCTGTTCCAGGAACTTGAAACTCGATAGGTCCATCATCAGCAAGAGATGAAATTGGTTTATAGTGAATCCACAATCCATTTTCAATGCTTGTTTGTGTGGACGGTAATGCAAACAAATCTAATTCTGACTTAACGCACTCACAAGAATGATTATGAAGGAAAGACATACTTAATTTGAAAATATATCTTTGATGTTTTTTGGTTTTAGACCAAGTTTTTTCGTAGCTTTCACTTTAGCTGTTAGTGGTGGAATGAACGAGGCCAATCGTTTTCTTTTAGTTATATACCCAGATCCTGTCATGTTTAATCGATCAATTTTGTTATCAGCCTTTCGTTTTAAGTTCGTACTAACTTGCTTTAGACGATCTTTTATTGAGGCTTCCATAGGACGGGCTTGAATCATATCCGATAAAAGTCCTACTCCAGCGTTTAATGCCTCCTTACCAACCACTCGAGCACCACTTGAAAGTAAAGGTAAAACTGATCTAAATAATCCTCCTAAGAAGCTCCCAATACCATGACCGCGTTGGTATGGTGAACCCTTATAAATTACTCCAACTCCTGATCCAGCTTGATGTGAATAATAATTTTCATATGGACATTTATGATGATCATGAGGAGAATACATTATTATAATTTGCGGAAATGTAGTTTAATACACACGGTCCCAAACTGGAATGGTATTTTTTGTCCTGCGCTCGATCTTATATCCATTTCCAGCGTATCGAACTCTCTTCGCATAACGGGTAAGTAGTGAGGTGGAGAGAAAACGTGCATTTTATACGCACCATAAATGTATTTTGAAGGATCTAATGAAATGACTCTTAATAGCGGAGTCATAACATCACCCACAATCTGAGGATCAATAATGTCGCAATATAGAAATAGTTGAGATGGTAACCCTAAATGTAAATTAGCAGGACACTTCCCAAAATTTCTGTCTAGGAGATTTGTATTTGGTTCATAACCTAGTTGTAAACTTAATTTGGGTGATAATGTTACGGATGTTATATTTTTATCCAAAACAGAAACAGACACAAATTTTGTTATTTCATCATAACGAAATTTCAAGTTCTCTCCGATACCATTTAATGCTCTCAAAATATGTTCAACGTTATCGTAGTTGGTAGCGGGAATATGTTTTTTGTAGTACACTGTTGATGGTTTATCTTCATTAGGAATTAACATGGTTTTTGTGATGTATACAACATTTTCATGATCTTGAACAGTAAACATTGTGCATGGATATTGAAACTCGACAACTCCAACCAACCATTCACCTTCTAATTTCATAGCTTTTGGTAATTTTGTTGAAAAATTTGTGGTCTTGTTATCAGGAAAGTATTCCATTGAACTATTGCTGAGCAAAGTTAAATAAAAACTTTCTTTATTCATATTTCTTTTAAACTAGAAGCTAAAATCCAACTGTTAAATTTATCTGGATAACCTTTCCACTTCACTAATACTTCTTTTCTGGTGCCCGAATAACGAGTACCAATTATTTTATCTATTTTATATTGTGAGGTGGGGTTGTAAGTGACCTTCTGTAATTCTCTTTCATAAAAAGTACCAACTATTGGTTCATTTTGTAAATCTGTAATTGTATAAACAACCCATGGAGATCTATCAATTATTGAAGATATAATAAATATTTCATCACTCCAATTTGATTCATATCCTTTTTGGAAAACATGTTTATATTTAGTTATTCGAACATAATCACCCACGTTGAAATTTGGTTTTGAATTTTCTAAAGAAAGTTTGTTTGACCCTCTATCATAAAGATTAGTCCAAACTGTCATAATATTGTTGGAACTTACATCACATGGGCACATCTTAATACTCGAGTGAATGCTGTGATTATAAGAGTATATTAAATCTTGTAAAACATCTATATATCTATAAGTATTATTATGAGTGAAATAACGCCACATTTTCATTTTTAGAGTTCTTTGAAATCGTTCAACAATACTAGCCTTAATATCAGGATTGTTAGTGGTATAGTAATTTATCTTTTTGGATTTAAAGTATTTTTGTACATCTTTTGAAACAAATTCTGTACCTTTATCAGATTGTATGTGAGTAGGGGTTGAATTACTTTCAGTAAATATACTTTCAAAACATTCTTTAGTTGTTTCTGAGTTTTTCTTTTTCATTGGTCTTGCAAAAGCATATTTACTAAATACATCAATAACACAAAGTATGTAGTTGAAACCATCATTATATTGAGAATAAGTTCGCATATCACTTAAATCGGCTTGCCACAGCTCATTAATATTTGATAGAATGTACCTATTACGCGGGAATTTTTTCCGAATGGGTTTATGTAATGTATATGTTTCTTGTGATTGTAACCATTCCTTCACTTGCTTTTTATCCATTTTACCCTTCATAGCTTTTGATAATTTATCAATACTACCAAAACCAGCGGGGTTAGATGGATCATAATAAATCCTGTTAATTTCTTCTAGTACGGGGTCCATTTTTCCCAATCGATCTTTTTACGTATTTTAGTTATATATCTTTTATCTCCACTGCTCGGTGTAGAAAATTCTTGAACTTCAATCTCAGAGGTTTTGTTCAGATCTTTCGCTTGAAGTTGGTTAATAAACTCACATCTCTTTGGATTTCCAATATAAGTAAGTGGTACTTTAATATCTTTCAATGCTTTAGCAAATCTATCCCACCCTATCGGATCACTTTTTTTTAAGGGTCTAAGTGAATCATTTATTAAATCAACAATATTACTTCCTGGAATTTTTTCATTATCAATTATGACTGTGCCTTCATTATCCCAACGTATTTTACTTTTACTTGTTCCAATTAAGTTTAATAATGACTCACCTTTTTTATTATAAGTTTTTGGTATTAAACTGAGTATTTGTGTTGGTGAATACAGTGGATTTGCCTCACTTTCTATACTTTTAATGGAACCTTTCTCCTCCAACAAAGATTCAGCATCAACTGAACTTTTTAGATCTCTATCTTTATTTTTAAAACCAATTTTAGACTCATTTGAATATTCATTAGATGTATCAGAATAAATTGGTAATCTGAGTGGTTGACGATCCTCTTCGGTAAAGTGAAGGTATCTTTGTAGTGTTTGTAAATATAACATCCACTTCTTTCGGTCTTCCGTCTTACTATTCATAATATTTTGCATTTCAATATCTAATCGAGACAAATTACTTGTATCCTTATTTTCTTGTTTTAATTTTTCAATCAATCCAGGTTCAATAAGTATCATTTTCTTAGCATTTTCCATGTTAACTGGCTAGTCCACTTACTAATCCACTCAAAATTGCACCTAATATTATTGGTAAGAAAGTCCCTCCTTTTTGTATAATAATATTTTTTCTTAGTTTATGTTTACACTTACGCACCAGTTTACGGAGTATATTTTTGTGTTTATTCAATTTTTGTTTATCTTGATCTTTAAGTGGTATCTTTCCTTGTAAAACGTTATGAATACATTCACAAATACAATTTATTTCTTTTTCATCACAGGTTTTAAGTAATGCTCTTTGATGTTTTGGTTTAAGCGTATGCAAAGCATTTAGCAAATGTTTATGCGTTGTGACTCGACGATGCATCATTTAGAAATGATTTGAATTGTTTGATTCTTGGTGTATTTAAACTCTTTCGTGGGGACGTAGACTGTACAGTGACCATTAAATGGGAATACATTTGTCTTGATACGACAAAAATCATTTGTATTCTGTTTTAAATCTACCATTAAATATCCATGTGCTTCTAAAGTTGCATCCCTGTAGGCGTCTTCAATGAATTTTGTGTTATCTGGTGACACTTGTCGTGCTAAATATCTTATTTGAGTTTTATCTCGAGGGTTTTTAAAATAAATTATATAACTTGAGTTTAAAGAAATGTCTCTTTGACCTTTACCTTGATGAAATAAATTTTGTGTTAAATAAAATACACTAAGGTTCCGGTGATGACTGCCTTTTGTAAATATATCCACAATTCTTCCATCAGACTCTCTCATTAGATCATCAATAATAATAAGGTGTGGGTTTTCACCATCAAACATATTAAGATTTGGAATTCCTTGATGATAGTTAACATTTGGTAAATTATATAAAGGTTGCATTTCATCAAAGCACCATGTGATATGATTAAAATCACAATTACATATTTCCTTAACTGATTTTATGAAATTTGTTACAAAATTTGACTTCCCACATCCACACAATAGCAGTAAACGGATGGATAAAGTGAAACATTTCACACGTCTAGAGTTTAAAGGGATGAAATAAAAAATGAAAATGTTGGTGTAAAAATTTAATATATATATTATATTGCTAAAAATAAATGATCTGTTTACTATTTCTAACACAATTAGTACTTATCAGAATTTCACAATCACCTCAACATCAAATTTAAGTACACAAATAAAAACTACAATTATTTTACATTATTTACAATCAAACAATACTAAACTATTATAAAACTATTAATAAACTATTATATAACATTATAGCAATATCATAATTTTTTTTACAATCAGTACAAATTTTGTATACACACACAGAAATAATAGTAAAAAGTCACTTATTTGTATATACACACAGAAATAATAGTAAAAAGTCACTTAGCGTAATTTATAATGTCCCCAAGCCAATGTATCAATGTTGTTGTTCATAATACATCGTTTGGTATCATTATATGATAAAGATGTTTTATTTATTTTTTGTGTAAAAATAGTGTGTTTGATTGACTTAAATCGAAGCATACTACAATATAATACATTTTTATTAAACAAACACGATTTGTAATTTTCCATATTCATTTTTTTGGTAACACTTTTGTTAACCCCTTTTGCCTTTGCTATAAATTTATCTTCTATTTCTAAGGCATACATTTTTGATCGCAACCCTACAAATTCCTTCAATACTTTACCATTATTCTCATCTTTAAAAAAACCTAACTTTTTTTTATTTATTTTTGGATATCCGTAAATATTATTTTCCGGGTAATCTGATGTATCGAAATAGTGAGGTAGATCTGGTTTTATATCCTCATAAAAATTGTCTGTAAAAATTTGATATATCAAACTATCGGTATCGGTGTACAATAACTTAATTTTATTATGAAACTTTTTAATCATGTAGTTGTAATGAAATTCATACATAAGGGTCTTAGATATATCTAAAATACAAAATCCTAAATAAATCGGCTTATCATAAATTAATTTTGTTTTACGTAATTGTATTGCAACTAAATGTTCTGAAAATATTGATAAACTATGGAACTCTGGTTTTGCAATCCAATCCTGAGCACCTAAAACTTTACCACGATTATCCCAGTGAGTTAGTAGTTTAACGTTTACTCTTTTTTCAATATTTTCCATAGTCTTACCGAAGACAGAATTATTCATTAATTTAAAAAAGTCTTTTTCGAAGTTTGATGTAGCTAACGTTCTCAAAGTAGTATTTAAGTCTATGTATTTCTTTAACCAAGAACTCTGTTTAAATTTTAAAATTCTATGTACTTTAATTAATTTCATTCCCATTTCAATGCATTGTTTTAAATTCCTGTAGTGAATGATGTATTTATTTTTATTATTTAAATTAGGAACTAATTTAGTTTCATTAGTATTACCCACACATATGTTTTCAGGACATAACGGAAAGTCAGAATGCAAATTATGAAGTTCATCAGGATATTCCAAATCAACTTCTAAAACATAACCGAAATCAGAGTTATCCGGCACATTATAATCTGTATTAGAATCTATCCATTCGAAACCGCCAACAGGAAGAGATTGAGACATTGCCCAACCATATAAATTATTCGCATCAAAATATGTTAGATATGAATTAGGTTTTTCACTATCATAATCCTCCATGAATTTATTATTTGCTCTAGCAAAACGATTGCTACACTGAGATACACCCCCTCTAATACCAGCTTTAAAAAAAGCAATTTTGTCATAGTCCGTTAACAATTCTAATTCTATTTTGGTAAATTTTAACATTGCATCCCAACTTAAACCTGGGGCAGTATAGTAATGAGCAGGATCTAATCCATAAGTTTTAATACAAAGCTTTCTAAAGTTTTCGAATACATCAGTCAAAAGTAAAACATCAGTTTTTAAATATAAATCGGAATAATCGGACATACTACTACACTTAAAATGTTGCCAAATATCTTTTGCATGATTATAATCATCATTTGAAATATTTGTATCTGTGAGTGAACTATAAAAATGGTGTTGATCAGGAAGTGATGGATGTTTCAAGCAATCACTATTACACATAAATTCATAAGGATAAATACCTTTCCGTCTTAAAAGTGAAAAATCTTCATTATTAGGATAGTTCCTTTTTAGTTCTGTAAACTGATCATCATTAAGATTTTTAGCTAGTTGATCTAAACTACACGATAAAAATTTCAATGAATCTACAAATCTTAAACTTACTGATTGATTATTATTTATTGTTAACTGTTTTGAAAATGATATGTATCGTTCTTTATTTTGCGGAATAACTTCAACTTTGCCATCATAGAGGTTTAATGCATGGACAATGAAATGAGCATCGTAGTGACTGAGGTTATGTAAAAATATTGGAATATGACGAGGGGTTCTGTACTTAGTACTACACACTTGATGTGCAACACCTCTAAAACTACCAGTGTACCAATCAAAATCGTTAAAAGGATCTCCATTTAACTCAGTTTCACAAATATGACACATGTTTGAATTTGAAATTTTAATTTTATCTTCATCTGATAATGGAACGGGACATTTTTGGAAACTATTTTTTTTAACTATTGTTTTCACATCTTCGCAAAGGCGATTCATAAACACTTGTGCACAGTTTGGCCCACTATACGTCTCATATTTTGATAATCTGTTATCATATGAACATTTAATGTAATAACCAAAACTATACACTTCATGTTTTTGAATATTAATTGTACTAGGCTTGGATGGATCGTTACTACATGATTCTATCGGGTTCAAAAATGCCTCAAAGTCTGCATAAACCACAAAGGGCATTTCCAACTTTTTCGCGAATTTATCAAATTTTAATTTATTATTTGAGGTTGCTTTACCAAACCAATTCAATTTGGAATCCTCGCCGTTTGGTAATTCCGTACAAATGTGAGCGCAATCATATTGTTGATGGTTATTAAGTCTTTCCTCTGATGGGAAATGAAGTAAACATGAATCACATATATAAACTGCATGATGATGACTTGATATTTGTGAACTAACTAATCGCGATAAGTTTTTAATATAACAGTAATGATTGTTAGTACCATTCGATATATATAGTAGGTTAATATGATTAGGTGTACGACATTTTGTTAAATATAAAGGACCTACAACAGAATTACACTTTTTTTCTTTATTATATTCTAGGCCAAAAACATTAATACTAATATTGTTTAATTTCTCTACTTTTGATATATCTGCAATTTTAACCGGAAAAGAAATACCAGTAAATTTTAGTTTATTTCCATGAATTGCGTAAGATGCTACCCGATCTACACTTTTACATACAGGATATAAACCAGAGAGTAATGCCCATTTAAAACACATATTATCATTATTTTTAACATTGATTACAGCTTTTTTTGATTTAATATCTTGAGGAAGGTCGATATATGAACTACCACGTAGGGGGTTGAATTTGTTAACATTCATATCTATGTATTTAATTTGATTAAGACTCCAACCACTATCTTTTTTTTCAAATTGACAAATTTTACCAACTACAGTGTCTATTAATGATGAATAAAAAATATTTAAGTCATCTCCCTGACAAATGATGTAATTAAACGTTTGAAAATCAAACGTATTTTTAATATCTTTAGTTTGTTGTATGAAATCAGCATGCAATATGAAGTTTATTTTTAAAATTGTATGTTGTTGAATACATTCATTTATCAAAAATAAGATATCGATTTTTAGTGAATTTAAAAACGATTCCGGTGTTACAAAATATTGCCCCGATTGAAGTGTTTTACTATTAATTCTGTATGTTAAAATTCGATTACCAAAAGCGGTTTCAACAACTGTTACATTTGTTAATGAATTATGTGATTTTAAAAGATTATTTTTATGTGTATTACTTTTTAAATGGTTGTTTAGATACCTTTTATTAATATAAACATGACATGTATCACATTCCACCTTATTGTTGTCCACGTCATTGGTTTCAATTGATGATGTAGAAGCTCCCTCATCAAATTTTGCTTTCTTGGTAACCTTATTTTCATCTGTAGTGATACCTCGTTTGATACCTCTTCCAACTTGTTGTTGACTGTAACAAAAAAAGAAAATTATTAGATAAATCTTAAAATAAAACATTACTACAATAATATTTCTTATTGAGTTTGTACTTCTAATACTTACATTAACGTTGTTTCAACCATCAAACATTGATTATACAACTCATCATCATACGATGAATCGAACAGTTCACGCTTCTCCATTTCATCACAAACTTTATGCAGCTCCTGATTGAATTCGCTGTTGAATTGTTCTATATTCTCTTCAATGGGTGCGGAAAAGAAAGCACTGGTGCACATTTCACTAAAGTTTTCCATCTTTATAATAAAGAAGAAAGTATGTAGCACAGTAAGTAACAGTTAAGTGTTGGTAGAGTAACTGATACTCAATTTAAAAAATGTTCAATATTTATAGTCTAGCATAGGATTAGGAAAGTTTTGTAAAATCTAATGAGTACATGGAAGTAATTTAAGAAAACAGAATCACATTAACTAATGATCATTGTTAAAATAGTAACATTAACTAATGATCATTGTTAAAAAAGTATTTTTTCACTTTTTCACTTTCTGCTATTGTCTTTGTAATATTGTATACGAGGGCGTTTGTGTTGTCATAGATGCTATCCTTATTTTTCTTTACGTAATATTTAATCCTCGTGGTAGCGTGCTTCCAGTGATCACTAGTTGGAATCTTGGATAGTTTCTTCATATCATACATTTCAATTTTTATGAGATGCATCGCTTGGTCTCCGTCATCAGAATTTGTAGAGATGTATGATACGCCATCTCTAGCAGCTCGTGCCACAGTTGACGATAGCAGCTTCTTCCTTTTTATTTTTGGTGCCACTTCAAAAAATTGATCAATTGACTGCAATTTCCTTTTTCCGCCATCGTCTGTGTTATTAACGATGATGTCATCACTCTCTTCTTCGTTTTGAGGAGAGAGTGGCGAGTAGTAACACAGTTTATAGGTATTTTCATCGAAGTTGAATGATTTCTGCAACAACAGAGTTATCGCGTTAATATCAATTTGTTTACACTTAGTCTGACACACACACACACACATGTTAAGAGAAATACAAGTAAGTTTGTCAATAGAATAATCACTTACCTCCATGATCATCGATGACACAAAACACAACACAAACGTAGTATTGGTAGACGTATACAATCCACTGTGGTCCAACGACCATAGACTGACTGCATGACTGCAACTGTTCGATCATATATAGCACCATTCTTATCTAAAGCAAATTCTTAAGTACAATGAAACTGATTGTAACTCTATGAGTCAACAAACTTATCTCACGTTCCTTCGCAAATGGCATCAACCTGCTTTGTGACTCTCACAAAAGAATGCGATTAAATATTAACAAAACGAAACTGATAGTAACTCTATGAGTCAACAAACTTATCTCACGTTCCTTCGCAAATGACATCAACCTGCTTTGTGACTCTCACAAAAGAATGCGATTAAATATTTACAAAACGAAACCGATAGTAACTCTATGAATCATCAAACTTATCTCAAATTGCTTCGCAACAGGTATCAACCTGTCATACTCTATTCTCGGGGACTGGTATTCACTTTCTTAATGAAGGAAATGCAATCTCTCGTGAACAGTATGCCAAAGGCTACTGTCTTTTAGCATTTGATTTAACTCCTGATTTATCAGCTAACTCATCAGCTCATTGGAATCTCATAAAGCATGGTAGTGTAAGATTAGAAGTACGATTTGAATCCTCACTAACACAAACAATTAACTGTATTGTTTATGCTGAGTTTGATAATATTATTGAAATAGATAAAAATAGAAATGTTACTGTAGACTATAGTAGTTAAGGTTATAATGTGTGTTATATTTTAGATTTATGTGTTATGCTTAATGCATTTTGTGTATATGTAACTAAAGGAAACATTATAAAATTAAATAAAACAAATTGTATGCAATTTACTATTTTTTATTTCATTACAAACTTCCTATTTAATCTTATACAAAACACTATAATTGAACATTCCTATGACAACCATTGAATAGATTGGTACTGTAATAATCTGCTAATAAATAATATCATGGATACACTAGAATTACAAAAACATATGAAAAAGATTCATCCCAGTCTAGAAAATAATGTTTATGCTGCTAATAGACTGCCTATGTATACCCATGTACCAACGTATATAATATGCAATTTGGATGCGGATGATAAACCGGGTTCACACTGGGTAGCTGTACATATCGATACGAATGGCATCGGTCAATATTTTGATTCATATGGACGAACACCTGAGCGATATCATCTCCAGTTTTTGAAAAGGAATTGTAAGAGATGGGACTGGAATGTTGATAGGATTCAGAATGATTGGACTTCAGTTTGTGGAGAATATTGCTTAATGTATTTGCTATATAAGTTTCAGGGATATTCAATGCATAGTTTTACGAGCATATTTACAGGGAACACACTGTACAACGATATTTTAGTGGATGAGATGTTTCGCTCCTATGACAACCATTGAATAGATTGGTACTGTAATAATCTGCTAATAAATAATATCATGGATACACTAGAATTACAAAAACATATGAAAAAGATTCATCCCAGTCTAGAAAATAATGTTTATGCTGCTAATAGACTGCCTATGTATACCCATGTACCAACGTATATAATATGCAATTTGGATGCGGATGATAAACCGGGTTCACACTGGGTAGCTGTACATATCGATACGAATGGCATCGGTCAATATTTTGATTCATATGGACGAACACCTGAGCGATATCATCTCCAGTTTTTGAAAAGGAATTGTAAGAGATGGGACTGGAATGTTGATAGGATTCAGAATGATTGGACTTCAGTTTGTGGAGAATATTGCTTAATGTATTTGCTATATAAGTTTCAGGGATATTCAATGCATAGTTTTACGAGCATATTTACAGGGAACACACTGTACAACGATATTTTAGTGGATGAGATGTTTCGCTCCTATTTTATAAGTAGATAAGGCTACAATTCAAATGTTCATCAATAATTATTTTTATATAGCAAAATGGACAAATGGTCGCCAAATACACAAACCAGTAGATAATAAGCAACAACATTTTGGAAATAAAAATGGCAGTAAAATGAATGTGTTTTATTGATGATTCAGAATAGCGAGGTAGCTCGTAACAAAGTTCGATACATCAGATTACCCGGAAAAATAATTGGGTTAGGTTAGGTTAGGTTAGATTTTGATAAACAACGCCAGAAGCGAATCGCTTTTTAAAAAAGCAACAATTAGGTTAGGTTAGGTTAGACTTTGATAAACAACGCACGAGCCGAGCGAGCAAAGCGAGCGTGCCGCGGCAGCGGCCGGCGAGTGCCAGAAGCGAATCGCTTTTTAAAAAAGCAACAATTATGATAATATAGTACGATAATATATAAATATAGTTATAGGATTTTAGACGTATTTTTTCTTGAATATAATAATACATCGTTTGGTTAGAATAGTGAGGTAGGTCATAACAAAGAAGTTTAATACAAAAGCAGTGATAAGCAAGGTGCACAATGAGTAATAGATAAGAACGCCGGACGGTGTAATTAGCTAATAGGAAAAGGTGAACCATGGGACGCTAATGACCCACCGGATATCAATTAGATAAGAGTTAATCGATCTGCACATCTCCGAAACCGTGCATCCTATCGCTTCGGGAGTGAGTGCTATCGACTCAGCGTGGCCGCTTTAGTGGGAAAAGAGTCCAAACTTTTTTTTTTTTTTTTTTTTTTTTTTTAGGATGGGGTACCACTGATTTGCGGGTTCGCCAACACGTGATTCGCGCAAGCGCCAGAACCGGCGAATCACAACTACTCATAAATAAACGTTAAAATT
Source organism: Colias behrii (assembly GCA_029959065.1). NCBI lineage: Eukaryota > Metazoa > Arthropoda > Insecta > Lepidoptera > Pieridae > Colias > Colias behrii. The sequence continues at coordinate 4,920,511 of JARWMC010000021.1, read as the reverse complement.
GTCAATGAATAATTATGGGAAGGTTTCTGTAAAATTTAAATAGTATCAGGAGCATCTCTGGTAGTACCGGTAAATAGCCATTCATATGGATCGGATCAACACATTTTGCGGAAAGCTTAACAAACAATAAACAATAAAAAAAAAATTAAACAAACAATACAAAAAAATTATTCATAGTAATTCATGCATTCGCCAATACATCCAACCGCATAACTTCCTTACGTTCATACCTATCATTGTAAAGACTGTAGGTAACAAAATTATCTTCATTCACTAAGCAGTACATTTTGGACATTCTTATGACAAAACACTACCAAAACTTTTACAAAAGAACTGTACCCTGTTCTACATGCCCTATATAATGAGGGGTGCGGTGACATGATTGGTGGGAGCGTGACCCATTTTCTTTTCGACATTAAAAACGTGAGGTTCGTTCGACGGTCTGCCCTTATTTCCCCGACACAAAGACATTCTTAATAAAGTTACTACTATAAAGCCACTCACGGATATCCCGAGTTGGAAAGGCGAATTTTTATTCAAGTCTAGATCGAAATCCGGCCTTTTTATGTTATATCATAGATAGGTGCTAATTTCTATTTCTTATTATTTTAACTTCCAAAATCGTGTATTTCTTTCCAATCTCCTGTTATATCTTAGTATCCTTATGAGTTATGACCTTCTTTCGTCATCCTTTACGTGAATCGACCGTCTTACAAAAAATGTAATGGAATAGAATAGCAAACTACGTGTGTATATCAATTATTATTTAATAGTACTAAGTAGTAAAGCGAAAGCAAATAAGATTAAAATCTAGGGTAAGCTTTATCACAATTTTACGATTCCAATTCCAAAGCGTGTAAGGTAATCGGCAGGTGCATATTATATATTATGTAAGCATGAAGTATTACGCCGTACCAAATGTTATATATTGAACTCAAGCTACTAAACTTGGATTGAATATAATACATCCGAAAATGCATTATTTAAAACGTATATTATCGTCATAAATTTTTGGCAATACTAGAAATGCCTTTTTGATATTCCTTAATACGTAAATACATCATCTAGCAGATAGAACAGGATGGAGGTAGTTTTATAAATGTCAATTACACGTCTTTTAATGTAAATAAGCTTAAGCTCATGCAGTGAACGTGAGCATTTGTTTATATTTTTCAAGAAAATATTTTTTCTAATAATTTGGGCCGATTACCAAACCAAAATACCTATATTTGTTTTACTATTGCATATCAAGTATCAACCAATCTTAAACAGGTTAATAACGGTAAGATAGCACTTTATTCTTATAGAACACGTACCTTTCAACTAATGATATGTATCGGCTATTACAAGACAGAAACGCGTCAAGAACATGATTTGCAATTGATATAAGCGCATCAACAGTTGACTAGTGACCACAGAACAATGCCGCAAATGGATGTCTGTTTGTTTGAAGACCAGCTATCGAACAAGGTTGGGTCACCTTCAACCGGAGAAGTCGCGACGGATAATTTAAGATATGATTTTTGTATAGAGATATTTAGGGGGCTAGCGGACGTAGCGGCTACTTTTAACCGTTGTAAAAAATCCCATAGAAACTTCGTTTGAGTACGGGGGCGGGGGGGCTTTATCACAATAATACCGTCATCAAAAAATATATGCCGACAAATTGAATTTAAGTTGCAAGCTAGCTATATTCATGTATAAATACAATTTGTTAAATAACAATGAAATCGGAAAGACCATGTCACAAAAATATCATTCTGACTTTGCCTTGATGAGTAGTGGTGCGAACTGTCGAGTATATAGGGGTCTTTTCTTTGCACTTTCAAAAGTTACATCACTGGCTGCAGTACTAATTACACCACGTCTTCTAGAACCTGAGTGGCACATTTGCACCTCATTAACACTGAGTCACATGTCAATTGTCCGACCTTGTGTGGTTCAAATGTTTCAACCCGCTTTCTTACTCATACCGTTTTTAATTGGCTCATTCATGCCAACTTTAGATGCATTGATAGCTATTGAGGCGCTAGATCGCGTTTGCATATAATGTAGGATGTATTCACATCCTTAGAAGAATTGGGAAAGTTGCTAGTATGAATATTTGATAATCATGAGGATTTTGTCAACTAAACTTTGAAACACTTTTAGACTGAATGGATATCAATATACAGGGTGTCCCACTGTTGGTATACTAAGCTCAATGGAGGTTATAGTTTTGCATACGCTGAGTACGTAAAAAATACTTATAAAATTCCAGACGCATTTTTTTTTTCAAATAGATGAATTCTTAAAACTCTATGTGTACACCCATAACAAGCAACCCGCCCAACTTTGCCACCAGCACGTGAGCTATCGTTTAAGATTATGTTTTCATAGACAAAATGCTCACATTAGAGAAGCGGTATATACCGGCTGCATGAAGCTAGAGAAGAAAACATGGATTTTCAGGAAAAATTTAGCAAAAAATTTTTGACGTAATTTTGTTGTTTAAGTATTTTTTACGTGATCAGTGTATGCAAAACTACAAGGCCCTTCGCGCTTAGTATACCAATAGTGGGACACCCTGTATATGAAACCATCCTATCTATTTTGCACATTAACATATTTGATGTATTGTTAAATATATGAATATTAAAAAGGGCTAAACTATTAGCTGTTTCAAGCGCTTCAAGCAGTTTTATTACATACAAATTACAATAGATGGAAGAATTATCCTTGCATTTTTATAGCCGTTAACATCTGATCAAAACAAGATATTAGTCACACATTAATATGTACGACATAAGGCATACACTTGGTTGTATGTATGTACGTACATATATTGGTACAATATTCAGTATGTCACTAGAATTGCAGTCAACGGCTAGAAGTGATTCATAGGAATCGATATCTTTGAATATACAAATATATATGTATGAAGATATACGTAATGACACCTGTATGTAATGTGATACATGTTTTAAGGTTAATAATGATGGATTTAGGAAACTTTTCTATAAATTCTCGTTGGTTAGTGATAAACGTAATTGTAAAGGGTAACTTGTTTGTAATATAATATCATTGGTAAGGCCGAAGACTTTACCGTATCAAGGGGTAGTTCTGTATATTGTATAGTTCTATAAAGAATTCCCTTGTGACCTGGAGCTTGTTATTTGATTTCCCTGTATCTTCCTTTCCAAGAAAATATCACTACACAGTGTGTAATCAAAATTTGCTCTTGTCTAAAAGAACAAGCTGCCAAAACAACGCTGAAAATTGCCTGTACATCATTAATTGCACCTGACCTCCTACTGATAACAACAACACGCTAACTTTGAAATCAAGGAAAAACTACTACAACAAAAACGATATATTATCCACAGTATTGTTAGTATCCATCGCGTGTACATTGACAGAAGATACAAGAAAATGCCATATTCTTGTAGTATCTCAACGTGGGAATCTACAGACTAATCTTCAGAATGCTCTTTCCTTTGTTGGTTTTACCTTTACATCGATCAGTTAAAAAAACAACCTTTTTCATGCAATATTATATTCACGTTTAAATTAATTGATAACTTTTTACAAAAATGGCTTCGCATTCGACTTTAAACTCGTGACTTCTAACTTCGAGCACAATGTCGCAACAATTCTCTCTTCTAAAAGGACGAATCACGCTTTCATACAAATCAGCAGTCAATTGAATTACGTAATCACTGACAATGGATGATGCTTTTGCATCAATGCATTCGTGAGTTCTGCTTACAGCTGTGTACCACAGTAAAAATATACGAACGGTGCGGAAACTTTGACGAAACGCACTACGTACGCAAACGCATTACGCGCATATTACGCACACAAACATATCGAGTCTCCAAAGGGTACTCCGAAGCGGTTGGCCGCTTAGAAGTCTCTTAAAATTTAAATACAGTTGCGTATGCAGTTTGTGTGAGTGAGCCGTTTCGAACGTTTTGTAGGGAGTTTTGCTACTGTTCATATCTATTTACTGTGTGTGTACTGAACAATAACTCGTAAAACGCAAGGCGATAATTTTAACGATTGTACCACATTCTACTGAGCGCCGGTAAACCGATAGCCTAGTTCGCATCTAGACATAAAACTGAATTGTGGAAGGTAAATTCGCGGCGTAAATTTTTTATTAGACTGATGGTTGATATCGATTGGTTTGCGCCTTTTATTGTAGACTTTGTAATAACTAGAATACGTTGATGAAATATTTTCTTTATAAATGGCTTGATAGAAATGCGGGCCTTTCAAACAAGTAAATAGGCGATTGATGTGATTTAATATTAATGGTATTTTAATTAAGTTGCCTTTGTATGAAAAAGAAAGTTACAAAGGAGTGATTAAATATAACGATATGCTGAAAATATCGGACAAATGATTAATTATGTCAATTTGAATGCAATGGAATTATAAAAATAATCATAGACTAAGATTAAAGGTATAATAACTAGTTTAAAAAATTTTTGCAATCTCTAATTATACGCAAGTTTTGAACGCCTACTAGTAAATAAAGCCATAATGCCATATAATCCTAATAAAATAAACGTTTTTTGTTCAGTTTTTTCTAACATATCAACTGTCAAATACTAAATTCTGTTTCGCATTTCATTTTGCATTGAATTCGTCTGCTATTGAATACTAATCTCAAAACAAAGGCTGGTAAAAAATGCTTTCCTAACATTATGTGCCAAACTTTAGCCGAGGTCGGTGACTGTCAGTCATTGTATAGCATCGTCATCGTGATATACGCACTTTACCAGAGATGGATTTAGTTGTGTATGAAACGAAAATATATTTTAACTAATGTAAACAAATTCTTGAGAAAATGTTCTTATTTTTAATAATGCTTATAAAACTGAGATAGTTTACGGAGATACGTTACAGTAAAATAATTTTTAATGTTCAAGCACTAAAATTCCTTTCTTCTACTAATAGAAGAATACCTAAGTACTCGTAATAGCAATAGAAAATAACCTAAAATGTGTCATTTTAGGCCAAATAAATAAAGCTCATAACCTTATATCTGCCGGAAAGGAAGAAAGAAAAGAAGAACTTGTTTTCTGTTCTTTCGCATGTTTAAACATAAATGTACATATAACATATCCCATCGTTTCATAAATACAACGAACTTGAACGAGATAGTTAAAGTTAATCTGGTGAATCCGTACCTACATTATGCACGTTGTTTGACAAATCGATAGGCAAACAACAATTTCCATTGTATATTTTGTTGGTGAAGTTGCAGCAAAAAGTGTTCATTCGTGAATACGTACCTGTATTGAAGATTTAACTGTATTGTGTATTGACCAATATTTCGACATAAAAACAGTAGGATATTTAAACAACAATGCATACAATTAGAGATAACTTTCCACTTTAAATTTGCTGAGACATAATCTGGTTGCCTATCAAACTATTGCATATTACATCTTTTCTTACAGAGATAAAAAGTGTGTGTACTTTGTGCTCAAGTTACTTCGCAACAAAATGAAAATAGATAAAGCATCATAACTACCAGATATAAAGCTTCTAGTTCTACGTCGTCTGTATCATTTTTAGTATTTGTGCGATTAATATCGAAATAAATATTTAAACTGGCTACTTAGACCGTCTTTTTAGGGTTCCGAGAACTAAACTGATTTCACAGGTCTTCCTTTAAAGACATGTTTAAAAAAAAACTTAAGAGAATTATATTTAGGTTAACATCCCGTTTTCCAATTTTGTTTGTGCGCTTCCGTCTTTGTTGGTAAAGTATTTTGTAGTACGTGTTGTTTGCTTATTTTCTTTTGATACGATGTATCGGATCAACGTCCTCTTACAATTCATTATTGACCTTCTACTTATACTCTTCTTATACTATTATCAAAACAGGTACGTTAAACCACGTCGTACGCAAAACCTTACTTATTTAGCCCTATTATAAAAAACAGATTATTTTTAGGTAGTTTTTTGTCACTTACCAATACAATGTAGGCGGTATATTAATGAGATGTCAGTGTATGAAGCTAGGAAAGCTTAATCGATATTTTGTAATGGATGATATACAACTAGTTCTAGCGTTAGAAATTACGCTATTAGTATACACTAGATTTAGCTCTCACTGTTCCCATGAGTCTAGCTTTCTTGTCCATTACCATGCAAGTTAATATGAGAATTAGGTTTTTTAATGACTAATTCCTACGTTGATATACGCATTTCTGGTTCCGCGTGAGAATGAACGATACAATACAATAGCAAAATGTTAATGCTTTGGGCATCGAAGTATATTTCTCAGTACATGGGTAAAAACACCGGTGTAATATGTATAACCGATGAAGATATTATGTACATAAAACAGACACCATAAATCATAGCCCTATTTAGTAAAAAAAACATGAGTTATCAGTAAATAGATACTAAATTTCTATTTCAGGCTACGTTTTAATAAATAGCTTGCATAAAATTATTTAAAAACAAAGTAGCTATAATATTTTGGGCAACAGACGCATTAACGAGGATCATATACAGAATCCGGATTTTAATATATCACCAAAGTTGAACGTACGGTATCTAAAAGCAACGCCATAAGCGCAACACTGGTACATCTACAAGTTTTGTGACAAAGGTCTCGGGGTCAACGAACTGTTTGGCGGGCGGGCCACATTTTAAAATGCACCATGGAACGTGGACATGAGAATGATAAATTCGAAAATGCAAAAAAACGCGCGAAAAGAATGCCAAATTTTTTTCTACTCCGTGTTACGCTTTTATGGCCAGTGCGATAAACGCGAAGGTTTTAAACGGTAAATCTTTTTGTGTTCAAGATGAAGGGACGCGGTATGTTTCTAAAATACAAGCATTTTAATGTGTAGTTTGTAATAGGTAATATACCTGTATAAACAAAAACATAAACAATGATTGCGAAAAAGTTAAACTAATATGCATAAAATAACGGATTGCGCAAAACTTATGAATAAACTTGTTCTTAAAGCCTAATAATTTTCTAAGCAATCACAGAACATAAATACAATTTTCTCGCCGGTGTTCCTCTGCAATTCCGCCACACCACTATCAATTATCGTGTCGATCTGTGCACGACTATCAAAACGTTTACCGTACACAAAAACCGATCTATTTCCCGTTAATCTCGAGATAGGGCTTTAGAAAGGTAAAAGTAAGACAATGCAAGTATGGCAGATTCCACGGCTCGCCCTACTTCGCCTGGGAGTGTAACTTCCGTTGATAAATCCGGTTTTTTAACGTTTTGTATTTAAACAAGCGATGATAACGAATTTAGATTCGTATTTAAATACGCGGTTTTAAATGGAATACGTTCGAGAATAGCAATTTTACGATTTGTTTTAGAAAAACAATGAAATTACTGAATATTGAATTGTTTTGTGCACCAACCAGTACCCAAAAATTACTAGAAATAATTTAAATAATCAGCTTAGTAGGTATATCAGTTTAAATTACATGCACTTACACCAAATAATTAGTATACATCATATTTTGAGAAACATTTCATCCTTATTGATTACCCATATTGATTAATCTACTGAACAGATTTGAATGAAATTTTATAATTAATATTCATTCACGTAAATTCACATAAATTATATCAAATTGCAAGATTGAAAATAAGTTATTAGTAATTATTAAATGAAAGGTGATGTGACTGTACTTACAATAATATGACTGCAGGGAGAGTGCTATGTCAGAGTCATCTGAAAGAATTAGTCTAATGTTTGATATCTACATATTTTACACTAATTAAATTGTAATTAAGTACTAATGTGAGTGTTTCCATTAATAACTAAGGTATTATTATATATACTTGTGCAATATTTTCAGTGATTTTACCAAAAGCAAGGCATGCTTAAGTATGTATTAATTATGTCAGTATAAAAGATTTGTTTTTACAGTTTTAATAGATGTTCATTAATAAGCTTAAGTGATTTTTTTTTAATACAGTGCAACTAAAACATTAGACAACAAAGAATATATTGTAGGTACACTAGCGGTCCGCCCCGGCTTCGCCCGTGGTACATATTTACGTTTTCTTTACATAAGAACCATCCTCGTACTTCAAGGAATATAATAAAAAAAGAATTATCGAAATCGGTTCAGCCGTTCTCAAATTATGCGCTTACCAACACATTTTGGGATTCATTTTTATATTATAGATTCATCATCTGTATGTAATATAGGTAACTACTTTTATGGAAACAAGTTGGAAGTATAATTTTTAACGCTTAAAGCCTCATTACCAGTTTTATTTAATGTTTAAACAAACACATGCAACTTACAGCTATACAAAAAGTGTCATAGAAAACTGTGATCTAATACCATCTTAAACAAATATACTAAACAATCACCAAGTAATTATATATATTTATAACACAACATACATAAGCTACAAGTAATAAAGTGACATAAAAATTTGTGATTGAAAAGCATCTAAGAAAAAAATAAACCAAAAACCATCTAAAAATAGTTTGTTAAATCACCAAGTAAAAGGTATATTTAACACATAAACATTTCAAAAACACTTACAGCTATAAAAATAGCCCCAAGTGGGCAAGCCGACAGCTATGGCGCCGACCACAAAGCACATAAACCCAAGTATGACAACCGCCAATGAGTATAGTGTTTTGCCCCTGGCCATGACTGCATCTCAGCCAAACTCGTAGAACCTTCTAGACGGCATCAGGATCTGTACAGGTGTACAGCTGACGATCCACTCATCTGTGGAAATGAGATATTTTTAAAAAAGTAATGCTATAAAATTAAATATCAGATGTAACAACTGTTTAAACTTGCATGATTTAATTTAAATTCACTTAGGCTATTTTTTTGCCTGTCACTGATATTCTGCAATTCATTTTTATTTAAATGTTTGGGCATTCAAAGTGATGGTAGAATAAATAGTAACAGAGCTTATATCACTTCCTAGTAAGAATTTAAAAATACTATAGATAACCAGCTAAATTGGTAGGTATTAAGTCGGATATAAGATTATTTGTTGTTTTAGTTAAATAATAAAGCAGTATTATATCTTATCTAGTTCAAAATCTACATGTGTATGGGTTTTTATTCAAAATTATTTACCTGGGTAAGTTACGAAAAGTACAATTTAGCCTTTATCTGTAAACCTCTGTAGAGAAAATATAATTTGCAAAAAATGGAATAGAAATTTAGAATTTAGAATTCTAGAGAGAGTTAGGCATAAGCGCAATTTAAAACTTAAAATGATAACAATGTTCTTTATGAATGTTTTGGTATTGAGTATCAATACAATGGAATGTCTCATGGCTAAAGCTTTTACATTCGACTCCTAACGAAACAAGCATGCCGCACGTCTTGTATGCAAATTTTGCATCAAAACATTCATTAAGGTTTGATAATATTCCAATAAGACCACGTCATTTCCATTTCAAATCTTACTGGAGTGAAAATATTTAATTGATTCTTTCGTTCAATTAAAATGTTTATTCAAGCATGCAATGTTCAATAAGTTAGACTACATTACAGTTATTTAGATATAACTTTTACTCACGTTTGCCGGACGAGCATTCGCTGGGAAATCACACGTTGTTCATTCGAGTATGCAACAAACTTTTAAATCTACTTTATATAAAATAACATCTTCATAAAGTGCATTCAAATGCGAGTAACATAACACTTGTTTTCACGTGAATGCACAAGGTTCACTCACTATTTCAAATTACAACGACACACCTTATGAAAATACCGCTAAAGCCTTAGTTTTGTAACAAATGTTTCGTTATTCACCTTCGTTTTATTAATCGTAATTCTGAAACCAATACTACCTACGACAAACAATATCACCGTGTGCTAATAACATTTAATATTTAATTTGGTTGGTTACACACGAACAATGAATTTAACGGGAATACGGACGTATTCACTGTTACAATTGACAACCACTCGCGTCGTGAATTCCTACTGAATGTGATCAGTCTGTACTCTGTGTGATCTTGGTGTGATCAGTATAAACTGGTTTTGACTGACAAATCTGGGTTGCCACCTTAGCTTAAATTTCAACTGGAAAACTTTTGTAGTACCTATAATGTAGTTTAAAGTATTATAAGATTAAATACTACTCTTTGGTTTTATGTTGTTTCATAATTCATTTATAAATAAAAATCGCTGCACTTTCTTTTACGAAAAGGGGATTTTTTGGCTCAGTGTCAGCTTGTGAAAGATTTGCCGATGGATGACGAACGCCTTAAAAATCTCCTTTGCTTATTCGCATTAGCGGTGAAAATATTATGATTGCGTATTATAGCTAGTTTGAGTTATTCAAATGGATTATGTAAGATTGTTGTAAATAAGGAAAAATTATAACCACACCAAGACATTCAACGATCTGGCATCAAATGACGTTTTAACTTTTCCCGTCAAATGTTCCAGCTGGCATTGGAGTCGTAGATGGTCGTAGAAGGACAATCTCAAGGTCGTAATAAAAAAAATACTACATACACTAGAGCTAGACTGTGCACCATGGCGCAAAAATCGGTCCGAGTGAGAGCGTTTTTCGTTCCAAATTGTCTCTTTCTAACTAGGTGACCATGACTCATCAAAATAATGGAAAAATTTCTTGAAAAGCGAGCGGGTAAATGTTGGAGTACATATTATTAGGATGATATTGATGATACGTTTTTAAATTAGTTATGATAGGTAAATTTAATGTATGTAAAAATAAACCAAAACATAGTGTACGTATAGAGTACCGTTAAAGTGAAGCACCGTAAGTAATAATTTTCATTCATAACTGAATAATATAATTTTAATCGTAGCCATATGTATAACTCTTAAATTTAAATATTTTTTACCGATTTATTTCGTGAGATGGTGCAAACTCAAACAAAATTCATAGTCACCCTAACTACCATTTCTACAAACATTAATGATAAACCAATCAAAAGAATTGTTATAACGTTAGACAAGGACCATTTCCTTTTGGGAGACCTCTCGCTCAGACCGTTTTTAGTTAGCTTCCGCTTATAAGGAAAAAGCAACCTTAAGCATAAAGTCGTAGAGCATATTATATCAAAACAAATATTTTTGATCCCCAGTCTAGTTACTAGTATAATTTCTTTGGACAATCCTAGCTTTCTCTGTCTACGATTGTAGTTAATGTGTAAATAATACAGTTATAGCAGATTACAAATTAATAAAAATTGTCTGACAATAGGCAAAAGTATAATACTGCAATGTAATACTGTGTTTTCGTCATTGCAAAATTGAATCGAGATACATTGATCGGATCGGATCGGATCGAAATCGGTCTATAATATCCATAATTTCATTAATTATGAGTTCACAATTAACATTATTAACCGTTCAGCGTTATATAGCTATAACATAACTAGATAGGTACGTATAATTAATAAACGAACTACATATCAATTTTCCACTTAGTACATATGTATAAAGTGAAAAATTGGTCTAATGGTAATTGAACATTATTGCTCCTTACAGCCTACAAACAAAAATTATTTTTAGTTACAATTCCCTAGTTGCTCGACATCGTTATAAATTACCTACCTACTGTCATTTGCTACGAGGCGAGGTCATAGTACTATTTTAGTCTTGCAGATGGAATACTAATATAAGTTCCGAGCTTTTGTATTCATCCCGGAAGATTTACTAAACAGTTGTATTAATTAATTAGCTATCAAAATTTAAGTGTTTGTTATTATTATAATATTATATGTATGCGGGTTTTTTTTTTTTTGTGAACGGATGTGCTAAAGTAATAAAATAATGCCTATTAAAGTCGTCTGGACTTGTTTACTTTTGTTTTTGTGTAAGCTTTTGCACACTTTATGATTGTTATGTATTTTCTATTCTAATAATATTTCTATTAATAAATTTAACTAATTGTATATTTTTTATTTTCATAGCATCAGTGTCTTCTAATCCAGTGTCAGTATGTATTTTATTTCTACATTAAAAACCCATGGTGTTGTGTTTTCATGGGACGATAAATTCATAAAGTTATAAAATTTTAGGGACATATCAGTGATTGTGGTGAACATGGTGACTGCATTTCTAGCCCTGACGAATGTAATAAAAAGTGTGGATGCGACATATATTCAGCGTACGTATAAACAATAAATTATTAACTAGTATCATGTTGTTTTTTTCTTTATATAAAAATGATTTTTTTGTTTCAGCGTGCTGTACTATAATGAAACTACTAAAGAATGCGATATAAATGTAAAATTACTTTTGGAAACATTGACTGAAAAATATAATACGCAAGGTAGGTGAAATCTTAACTAAACAGTAAACTTATTTCATTAACTATATTATGTTTTCACAAAGCATTAATTGATTTTATTTTATTCTTACAGAAAGTGTAATTTCGGAGGCAAATAGAGTATTTAAGTTCATAATCTTTTCAGTAATTATATTTGCAGCTTGTGCTGGAATATGTGTTTTCTCGGCGTGTTTTTATTGCTGTCACATAAATTATATGTAAGGAAATTCTATTTGTTTAAGTAAAAATTTGTATAAGCAACAACTATTACGTCACCACTTTAAAAAATATTGTCACTATCTATAATTGTATTTAAACAATTGTTTTAGGGATAATCGTTTAAAAAAAGATGTTAATGCATTGGCGGCTAAATTAAAAAGGGAGAACCGTTATAAAAAATGCCACATAGGCCGCCACCACCCCAATCAGGAGAAAGCTGCAATATAATCGTTGATAACGCAGGAGTTTATTGTGATTAATAAATTAATGATTCGATTTGTTATACATACATTTTCTAAACATGTAATGCCTTTTATTATTTTTGATATATTTTTGTGGAGTATCGGATAATTTTGATGGATAAATGGATAAACCATTTTCCCTTCCCATTCCAAAAGACTCGTATTAACACCAAGAAGTATAATTAAAAAATGCTATTGTCACTCTATGCTATTGACACTCGGTATTGACATCTTAGAGTTGACAATTGAGAATTGACGTTTGACACTTGACAGTCATTTTGAATACAATCATGAAAATTCAATCAATAATCGTCTCGAATCGTCTAATAAACGCTGAAATAAATGAATGAAACTTGATACTATGTGTATTCTAATGTTTTAACTTCCTAAGGAAATGAATGAACTGACCATGAAAGTGTTTTTACATCTTTAATCTTTAGTGTGAGACTTTTTTATGAGCCTGAGTTTAATACATAGTAAGTATTTTTATAATTATGATAAAATAATTAAAAATAACCGACTTCAAAAACGGAAAAGTAAAAAGTAATAAAAGATTTGATATTTTTAATTACTACATATTATTTAGATGTGCTATTTATTAAATAGGTTTGAAGTCGGTGCCTAGCACTACGCACTTAGTATTTAGCCCGTGCGCAGTTCATTTTTCTTTCGAAGTCGGTTGTTTTTAATGTAGTTATTTTATTTAATACTTTTTAGTGTATTTTTCAACACGAATCAAACGAGCCCAAACTCGATAAAGTTGAGTCAATATATTACTGTTCCTATGGCCACCTTCCGATTTCATCATCAAATCAGCTCTATGTCATGATAATGTTTCATCACTATCCAATTTACATACGTATACAAAATTTCAGTTCAATCGGTTACCGGGAAGTGAATCAAAGTTACTTGCTACATTTCAATTAAGTCATCGAGATCAGACAAAAATGCTCATAAAATAAAAACTAGCGGGCCTATCTGAATAAATTTTTTATGGGACCAATTCGACACCATTCCGCATCAAACAAAAAAAGAATCACGTAAATCGGTTTAGAAACCTCGGAGTAATCGGTGTACATTCATAAAAAAAAAAAAAATATACTGGCCGAATTGATAACCTCCTCCTTTTTTTTGAAGTCGGTGAAAAACATTTCTATAGACTTCATATACATTCTATCTTGTTATATGTTTGCTAAGTAAAAATACATTCAGCGACAGTATCATCTTTTCTGCATATTCACGTATTCATTTGGATTTGTTGCATATTTTGTAAGTTCAACTTTGAATCATTGTTTTATTGAGGGTGTTTAGTATAATTTTCTCTTGTAGTTATTGAATATTGATGAAATATTTGTGTGAATCCTTTTAGAGTTGGGACAATGACTGATATAAGTGGCATTGACTACATGATTACAACATTAGGAGCTTTTCTGATGTTGGCATTTGTTTGCTGCCTCTGCTGTTTTTGTATGAAGTTGAGGTAAGATAATTATTATTGTACTACTACTTAAGTTCAATCTACCTATATATAGTAGTTTTGTATCTCTTTACAATATTATAAATAGAAAAAGTAATTTACTTTGCTTAAGAAAAAAAAGATATTCTTAAAACATGGAATAAAATGCTGAAACTTGTCATTTTGTAAAGATTTTTGCACATTAATTATAGTTTATAATTGATGCTTTATACTATACCTGTTACCTTGTATATTTATCAAAAGTAATTCACAATAAGTGCAGTGGAATGAAGGTAGATAGAAGAAGAGCTGTAGTTTCATCGATAAGGTTGAATTTTGAACATTGCTGACTTATAGTTTGTATATTAAAAGAAATGTAATAATTAATTTAATTATTAATTGATGAATATAACAATAATTTCTATACAATTGTCAATAAGTAGAAAGTATTGAAATTTATGTAAAGATGTTTTTGCATATGAATTTTTAAAAGATATAATAAATTCGATTACAAGGCGGTATTGGAACCCGCATCCTTTCACATCAATCCGGGGCGGACGCCTGACCAATTCAACCACCAGTGTTCCCGCCAGAGCAATTGAATTTCTTCTATTCTTTCAGTTTGATGTGACACATCACGTTTGATGTTTCTCCTACTAATGTCAATAAATCTTTTAATATTGTTTAATTCACTCCACTTTAATTAAATTCCAGTGACATGAAGATGAGGAATTATATATTGGAATTAGCAAAGAAGAAGAATGTGAATGTTGATCTAGAAAAACTAAAACCAAGGAATACTTGCCAATCGCCGCATGCAAATGAAAACTGTACCATAATGATACCAGATGTTGCTATAGTACTCTGAATGGATTACAATGATTGCCAAGTGAGTATAACTACAAATTCTTTCACCTATGACTTTGCACACACCGTCAAAGTTATAAGAATTGCTAAGTAATTATTACTAGTGTTTGCCAGCGCTGAATGTATAGTTGAATAGCTTCCTTGCTATCTCAGTTACAAAAATTATATCGTAAAATTACTCAGTTGTGAGTCAAGATTATTCTCTAGTTTTTAAACATTTGCAACAGAAGGAGCGTTATGTTTTTCTAGTGTATGTATATTTATTTGGCACACCCTTCATTTTTTATTGTTTGGCATAGAACAAAATTGCTCTTCAATGCAATATTTATAACAATTTATTTTTTAATACATTTTGTGTACTTATTTACAGAGTGACAAATATTTTTGGGCTCATGGATTTTGATATCCCTCACAAGGAAGTAAGCATGTTCTGCCAAATTTTTATTTATTGTAAATAGTTCTATATTGTACATTGTACATTTTTTCTACTGTCTTATACTTTGAAATGAGAATTTCTTAAATATACTTTACTATAGTAAAGAGCTATTGTAACATCACACAAGAGAGAAAGGCAAAAATTCTAAAATAGTAATAAGTACCTTTTTCTATACTCTTTACTCTGTACCTATGTATAATAACTTTCTAGTCGCTTTGTAAGTATTATTTTACTAAGATACTGCCTGCTTTTTCTATATTATTTGTAGGGTTTTAAAGTATGTGATTATATAGACATTAATAATATAATGTTTAAAACAATTTTAATATGTCTTACAAGAACTTAAATTAGCGGCCTATAATAAAATATCTTTTTAAAATCTCTAATGGAATAACGAAAATTGATTAGTAGCATAGTAAAAAAGTTATCTTCGAACAAAGTACATCGCGCCGTTTGTTCGCAAGCTTGACGCACGCACACAACGCCGCTCGGTTCCTTCTCATTGACCGTTCCCGTGAGGGCCGCGCTATTGCTGTGAGCGGTCGGTGTTTGTTTATACAATTATTTAAAATATCAACGTGACAAGTGACAACCCTGCGCCTCGCGAGTTTAGGTATGCGCTCCTAAACGCCGGGAGACGGCATACTTCTTCTCTTTATACTATGTTAGTAGTTATTGGTGATAGACGTAGATTGTAGATATTATATTATTTACTAAAAACTTGAAAAATCTGAACTTCTGAAGTTGGATATTATTATTTTATTATATTTAAGCTAATATCACAATTTCAATTTAAAACTGTCTATGGCACAAAATGAAGTCTAATTAGGGCCGATTTTTCAATGCTTGGATAAAACTTATCCGTCCAATAAAGTATTACACGATAATATTAAAATGTCACGTAAACTGTCAAATACGGGCAATTAGAATACGTTTTTAAAATGGTAGCTCTATACATTATTCGACGAATAAGTTTTATCCAACCATTGAAAAATCGGCCCTTAGTAGGATAATATGAATTGATTTGTCACTTTTATTTTCAAATATAGACTTTGATATTTTTTTTAGTTGAAGGTTTATGATTCACTATTGTAAAAAGTAAATCTATACCTTTTCTTCAATGTATTTGGTGCGATTAAAATCCTTAAAATATTGTAAACAGTCCATGTATCTATAATTAATGTTTTATAGTATATTTAATAAATAAGTAATTTATTAAGATTGTAACTAGTCACGTCTTGTCCACGGTAATAATTTATAAAATGAAGTCTTAATTATAGTCCTTTTCACCTAAGATGATTCCTGTGACATATCGATTGTTGACACGTGTAGAGATTGCCTTTACTGAAATCGTATCAATTGTTTCCAATAATCGATAATATTTTATATGGAAATGAAATCGATTTGAATAAAGGACCAAAATTAGTTATTTCGGCATTTCGCCAACAAATAACTAAGGAATCTTAGCAAACAACAGCGACAAAAAGTGAACAATAACTATTAGTAATATAATAACAGAATATCACGTAAAGTATCAATATAAAAATGCAACTTGTATACAAGGCTGACGGACTCGTACAGACGATTGACGCGATTGACAAACGATCACAAGATGGGCGTCGATTATATGATTTTCCAACTCTATAATTTTTCAACGTCCCATTTCATGTACACGAATTGCGTAGGTATTATTTTTTTGTGTTATTTTATTTTATTTTTCGTTATATTAAAGTAAACAATACTGTTTTTGTTTTAGTGGCTTAAGATGTTTCATTTTTATATTTTTGGTAATAATGCCGCCTTAAAATAAAAATATTATGCGTTAAAAATATTTTGCTTTTTAAACATAAATTACGTAATTCGGAACACAATGAAGTGTCACAGGAATCATCATAGGTGAAAAGGACTATAACAAATATTACGCTTGATAATATACTAAGAGTATTAAAATTTAAGCAATTTTTGATGATTACTAGTTCCTTAAAATTATTTATTAAGCAAGTAGATGAAATTAATTAAATATGTAGTGCATTTGCCCTATCCGAACCTATAGCCTTTTGAATGTATGCATAAGACTGTAGACTTTGTTGTTTATCAAAAATGAATAAAAAAAAAAAAAACGCTATATATTGTTTAGCTAAAAGCAATTGTGTTATTACTTTAAATATTGATTAAATCTTTCAATAAATGTAGTCAAATTGTGCCATATTCAAGCAATTGTTTATACATTTTAAAATTAATTGAAAATATTTGAAGCATGTGTATTTGCTATAAAGACATTTTTTTTCAAAAACATAGGCTTTTTGTAATTTCATAATACATATATGTAGAAAATATACGAGCACGTAAATCTTAGAAATCCTTGTATTATAAAATATAGGTATTAAAATTATAAACTGCCTAATATACTTACTTAATAATATGTAATTTCGTGTAATAAATTCATGTCGTTCACTTAAATATCGATTGTCATAAATTTTAAATACTTATTGACAAAATTTAAGCAGAATAAAAAAGTCTACGTTTTCTTTAATATAAAGACAAGTCACAAATTTTATAATAAGTTATCTAATACCTTCAAAGTTTCTTACCCAGGAAAGCAAGCAAGAATTTATATATAAGTATACCATTTTAATTTAAAATAAGCGGATGGTCTGGATTGAATAGGCCGACATAATTTATTTATTTATTTTATTTTTATTTTTACATAATAGTAAAGTTAATACTTAAATAATATACTGTTTTATTTTTTAAATATGTCAATTCACGCCTCTAAGTCAATTTCTCTCTTCACAAGAGAAGTAATTAAATAGAAAATGATGTTTTTTTTCCTTGGGTAATAATTTTGTACACGATTGTCTTAAAAATATTTTTATTATGACGCAGAAGGTGGCGCCATCTACAATAATTATGATATTTTTGACTTCAATTTTAATCGTGTTTAAATTTTCTTTCTATACATTCAGAGCCTTATGTAAGTAGACTGTGTAAATTAAAAACTAGACCGTGTAGTTACTATTCTATTTCGAGGGTATTTTTAAATTATGAGATCATTGATAAATGTGTGTATGTTGTGCCTTAGTGTGGCCACGAATGAAGTTTTTAAGATATATCTTTATGAGATATCTATTTTTCATCTGTATTCAATTTGGTACCTTATGTAGTTGTACCGTAATGATAAATTTGCCAAAGTATTATAAACATTATGTATTTATCCTATGTTTCTAGTCACAGTACTCGTTTGTATTTCATAAGGACCTTTTTTAATAATTCATATACTCAATTATAATCTCACTTGATAGAAAATATTGTTCATTTGTTGCAAGATTAAAGTTTTTATCATAAATCTTGAAACTATAGTTCTGAAATTAAAATAAACTTTAAATACGCACACAAGTTAGGAACAAAAGTAGACAATTTCCTAAATTAAAGCCAATATTATTATAAGTAAATAATCAGAATCTATCCTAACCGTTTCTTAATACAGTTTTAAGCATTTTCAAGTTTATAAAAAGTTTTTAAAGTAATCGAAATCTAAAATGTTTTTTAAACACACTTTGTTTTAAGGTTCAACTAATGAGAGCTTTGTCTCTCTCGCTCTTTTATGATTCAGGCAAGTGCGAGTGGGACAGAGCAGTTATTATTTATTCTGATGAATTTTTGAGTAAAATAATTAGTAGGAATAAGTAGTAAAATGTGTACGTGTTCAGCATATTTTTGAAATAAACGCCTTTTTATAGAAACTATTGTCTTTTATTTATATTTTAAATCTCATGACATGTCGAATTATTATAACATATGAATTATGAATTTTTTAGGATGTTGGTATTTAACCAAAGTAAAAAAAATATACATTATGTATGCATAGTTGAATCCAAATAAAATATTTTTTACGTTCACAGTATAATTTTCAATCATATTGTATTAGTAACTATAAATAACTTACCAACAAAGCAATCAAGAATTTATTAATTGTCCTACCCTCATTTGTATCCCAATCTCGTTAATTAACTCATATCCTAATAAAACTACCTCGCAAAAACGCCATACCCATTCAATTTATTATAATAAATAAGCCCCATTATAAACTCAAATGTCCGTAGAACAAACTATTTATCACATAACCCTATCTGAGCAATGTGTTGATGGTATACGTCAGGGTATTTATACTATGCGCGAAGTTTGAAGCATGTTTGAAGTAGGTACTTAGGTGTTCGTGCGTGACATCTGGGTCGAATGATAAATCTCCTTTGACGGAGGTCTCCCACAAACACGATAATGGAGGGAACCGTGTTGGTTCGTGATAACGAGCGATTCCGATCGATGGTATAAGGGAAGCAGGAAGGAAGTAGCTACGTTATGTGTATGTATAAAATATTGGTGAACGGTTTTGGTGGATTTGAAAAGTAAAACACTACTCTACTATTAGGTATGTATCGCTAGAACTAGTTTCTGTACTATAATGTTCCAAGTAATAAAAGCCTGTCTCTCATTTTATGGTAAACCAAGGTACCTAAGTTTCAGATCGAGTCATGGCTTTTCTTCATTGTCGCAAGGCGTAGTGGTCGAATGGCACTTCGGCCAACGATATAATAGGTGATAGGGCTCCTTTCCACGTCCTTTTATAATATTATATCCCACCAAAAACATTTTCATGTAAAATGTTGCCAAGACGAGCCCATATGACTCGCACTGTCAAAAAGTTATCAGATCTCATGTAGAGCCAAGCTTCTAACACTACACGCCCTAACTCTACAAGGCCTAACTTCACAAACTCTACACCTTAGTCAAAATATGTGGCTTGGCCATTTCGCTACATTCACATCGGCGTAAGGTGAAAAATTAATTCACTGTTCATTACTTTTGTGTTATACAATAGTTCTTGTAGTAACGAACGGCCAAGCCACATATTTTGACTAAGGTGTAGAGTTTGTGAAGTTAGGCCTTGTAGAGTTAGGGCGTGTAGTGTTAGAAGCTTGGCTCTACATGAGATCTGATAACTTTTTGACAGTGCGAGTCATATGGGCTCGTCTTGGCAACATTTTACATGAAAATGTTTTTGGTGGGATTTCATTTCTTTTTGTAAGTTGTTTGTAACAAAATTTTTTTTATTTTTCTAACAAGGAGTACCTATACATATATATATCTAGGGGAACCAAGTTTTAGATTATTAGATTAGACCTCTAGCGTCATCAAAATTTAATTTAAAATTACAGGTCTCATACAAACTCCCATCCCCTAGTTTAAGGGGTTGGGGGATGAAAGTTACAAGTTTTATAATTTTTTTGTTTTTTGTGTGCTAATACTAGCTTACATACAAAATTTCAGCTTTCTAGGACATTAGGAAATACCTTAAGAATTTTGATGATCATCAGTGAGTCAGTGACGAAATTAGCGTTTTTTAGATATAAATAAAATCTGAAGTATAAAAGCTAATGTAATTAAAACTTAATATGTTCAATAAGTCCGCTATTGACAATATATCCCGAAAATTTTGTTGATCTAGCATTATCCAAACCCAAGTTATGAGGGTTCAAAAAAACGTCGAAGCGCTTCGAGAAAAGGTAGGTAGTGCCCGTGCGCTTCGCTTGGCTCGTCTTGGCGTCTTGGCGGGGGCACTACCGTGCCCCCAGATCGTTGACGACGGCCACGACAGGATTTTTTTTTACAGAAAGCTTTGTGGATGTGTTGTATTGGAGCCTTAACACGCTATGTGGATTTTTTAATGTGACCACGACGTGTTGTAGTTAATTTTCATTCGAAGAGCGTTTTCGTTCTTTGAGCGTATAGTACCTATCTACTATCTACTTATGTACATTGTATATATTTTTTTTTAATACCAATTTAAAAGCGAATTTTTTTTATTATTCTTTAACTAAGTAGGTAGGTACATCGAAGGTAAAGCCAAAATAAAAAAAATATCGTAAAATGAATGTTCCCTGATAGTTGGTCATAAACTCACCATAGTGACTCCGTGACCCCATAACTGTTAAAGCGAACATAAATTCGGGACGGTCTATAAGAGGGCCTTGTGACATATTTACGGTCCAGCTTAGTCTATAAAAAAGTCCTAAAGACATTTGTAAGTAATGAAAATTACGTCATCCTGAATGTACCTGAAAGTAAAGTATTTAGATCAGTCGTTAAATTACCTTATGTTTATAACGTAGGGTATAAGAACTTGGCAATCATAGAATATAATTAGTATAAAAAATAAAAGAAATATTAAATTAGTAAGTAGATAGCATTGAAATATCTCCATATATCTACATATTCTCTTTATAGCGCAATTATAATTTTTATTCCATCACATAATAAAATTCTGAACACAATTCATTTCAGTCCTAATTATTCCACACAACTACCGTCCACTTTGGAAATGCTTGCAATTTACTAGTCGAAACTAAAACCTGATTTCGGATTTAATTGTTTAATTAAGGGCCCAAGTTCGTAAACTGAAGATGGAGTGGCTCGCATTGCTTGGAAATGTTCGCAATGTAATTATGCAGGTACAATGCAACCTAATTGCCTTGACTTCGGAGAGCTTCCATTTGAGGAGAAAAGTAGGTATCTTTTGTTGTTATGATTTCTTGCTTTTGAATTTGAAGAGCTTTCTAATTATTTATTTTTTAAATAAGCGCAGGAACCAGGAAACGAATGTGAATGTTAGATATTATTATTTATAATTTATTTTCTGTAACTTAATTATAGAATACTAGATTTCCGCCCGCGGCTTCGCCCGCGTTTTCAAAGGAAAACCCGCATAGTTCCCGTTCTCGTGGGATTTCCGGGATAAAACCTACCCTATGTGTTAATCCAAGTTACTTTCTATATGTGTGCTAAATTTCATTGTAATCCATTCAGTAGTTTTTACGTGAAAGAGTAACAAATATCCATACATCCATACTTACAAACTTTCGCCTTTATAATAGTATAGTAGGATAACTATACCTACCCACATTAATTTTTATTACAAATTTGTTCATAATTGTTTGTTTAATGTCCATCTTCTTATAAATAAAATACCCAAAATAATAATTAAAATATTCACGAATTTATACGAAAGTGAAATACACACAATTTTTTATCAGTATTCCATCCTACCGCCTACGCCAACCTACCTATTTTTATGTGAAATACCAAAGAATGTAGGTACGATCCAATAACCAACGATCAATTAGTGTTGTAAATAGAGCCGCCTGTATGGCTTTGATATTACTAAAAGCCTTTTCAATCACTCCTGCCTACATAGGAAAACCAATGAATTAGCTCGTGTAGAGAATATGGCGTAGGCTGTAAAGTAAGCAATATTCCTGTCTCATTCATTATGAATCACGAAATGGGCAATGGAGTTGTGACATTTCGGATGATATATGATAGTGATAATGCATGTGAATGGTTGATATGTAATGTGATAAAGTACTTTTTGTATGATACTAAAATTGATAGAATTGGATCTAGCTTTTTGAAGTGAAACTTCTTTAGGTGCGTTGAGAGTGAAATTTCAGGTCCCGTCATGGCAATACCGCCAGGTCATGGAGTTTAGGCGACGATTTTGGTATCTTTGAATCTTGAGTGTATCTTGCCAAAGAAGTTTCACTTCTGACACGTGTGGTCAGCACACACGCTCTTTTTTTCTTACTGTACGCTTAAACTATTTATATCTATCGTATTTTACATTCATGCATGGCCAAATGAAAATGTATTTAGTATTTTAAAGATATTTAACAAGGAGTATACAAGTGTAGCATAAAAATATATCGTGAAATTACAGTTAAAAATCCGCTAAAACCTATAAATCATGCAAAATCATATCTATTCTGTGCCAAAAGGTCGATCGAGTAACTTTAAACAAACGCTATCAAAATATTTTCAGTTCATTCTATTTTACTTTTAAAACCGTAAATAAATAATTTTCTAATCTCTATGCTCCACTAAATTTAGCTTGTCTAGTCGTATTGATTTTGTTTGTCTATACAGCATTATTATACAGTATTATTTCTAGTAAGATTTTCACATCATACAGTTTGTTAAGAAAACATAAGATTTTTAACACTATAAAATTTTATAATAGGTATAGATAGATCGAATGACTTGTGATGTTTTCAGTCTTTTTGAAAAGCATTACTAGCATAGCACAGCTAGTTTAAATAGCAACAGGCAGGTTCCTAATGGATATCTTTATTATATTTTTATAGAATGAGATAGGAATTTCTTATAATCGGATGCAAATATTGAACTTATGTAGGTATCATCATTCATCATCAATAATGTAGAATAGTGTTTCAGTAACTAGTTTTAATACAAACGTTGTAAAAGTGTTTAGTCGAATAACCTGCCATATCTAAACCTTTAGTCTTTACCCATCAAAAGAAGCTGTTAATACCATTTAATATATAAAAATATAAATACCAGCAGCTTCACATTCTCTCAGAGTTATTTATTAGTCGTGGATGGGAAAATATTCGCGCGTTTAGTCCGGCATACTGATGACGTGTTTACTGCTGAAGCCCACGTATGGATTCTTTCAGGGCATGACATGTCATTCATATTTTTATTATATTTTGCGGTAAACCAATAAAATCAAACGATTAAGTATTCTTTAGGGATTCAGCCTGTTTTTCTTGATGTATACATTTATTAAAATAATGTTTTAAATAACTTATTTTCCTCACTATACTGACTGATGAAAAAAATCATATTTGTATCTATTGAATAATGTTAATGAATAGCAGGAATAGAAATAGTTAAAGGAGGTGGGGGTAGTAGTATCTAGTACTTACATTTTACAAAAAAAAAAAAACCTGCACAAGTTCCACGCTCTAAGTAGGTACTAGAAAAGCAGACGATCTCTATTTGTTTATTCGAATAATATTCCATTTTCCGAAGTGCAAATGCCATTCTTTGACTCCAAGAATATCGAATTTCAAAGCAGTAATGTCAGACGACAATGCTCAGAATCTCGTTAAACTCATGATCCTACCCTGTATTTACCATTTTACATTTCACATCACAGGGATGAAAGAAAAATTTTAATATCTATGCAGGTCTTTTTTTATTTCATTTTATACCTAATATAATTAACAATTTTTGAAGTGATCAATAAAACACTAAACATTACCTATATAAATAATGTATCTCTTAGTTCTTATATTAAATATTTTCAGCATAAAATTAGCTTAGTTATATTGAAAAGACCCTTTAAAATTCGTAAAAGCTATATTATATAAAGCAGTAATGAGACGATAATTCTTTATCCGACTCGAAGGACCACTGACTTGAGGTTCAAATTAGCAGCTCCGTTTACATCTGCACCCTGATTTATGTCCCTTGGAGACTTGCCTCATTGGGTTCCGCTTATAAATGGGATAATCCTTGAGCGACGAGCGGTTTTAGCTGAAAATTACAAGGAAAAACGGTTTTTATTTACACCTTTTCATTAATAAATGAAGGAATTTTGATATGAAGAAAAGTGCGTGTTTATTGCATATTAGATTGAAACACAAAAGGATAGTTATGTAATAACATTACTATAAAATGTATTTATATTGAGTTAAAAAAATAGAATGGATAAATGAATTGAGATAAAAATAGCATATTAATACAAATATTTATATGTCTGATTTCAGCTTGAAAGAACACCCTGAACCATAAGCATTAACAACTTCATCTTCATTGAAAAAAACCATAGTAAAATAGAAATAAAAATATAAATATTATCATCAAAATGTATCTTACACCACAGCCCAAGTGTCCCAGATCGCTAAATTATTTTTAGTTTACTTGACTTAAAGGGTTGTAAAAATACATGGCTTTTCTACGTTACTACGTTTTACTCTATAAAAGGGATTCACCCTTCATTAACTGCACTTGTAAAGTACTTTGCGTGGAAAATACATAAAATTTGTCAACCTTCAATTCTAATTGAATTTGAGAGCGAATTTCCAACGTGAAAATGTAATTGGGTGGAGATATATTTAACAATCTTGTTTTAGTATTTCGTTACAGATAGTAAGAAATAAGAATTTTGTGCGAATATGTTAGTATTAAATAAATTTTAAGATCAGTAAACGTAGCGTAACGTACGAAAGTTTGTATAACATAAAACCGGCTCTAGCATATACTAAAATTACCCAACGGAGAGCAACTACATCTCCGCCCAGCTATCTAAAACTAGATGTAACCACACTTTGGATTTTAACATATTCAGGCTATGCAATGTAGAACATAGGTAAGTTTATAAACTGTACTAGTGTATTATTGATCAAAAAGTGTAGAATCCACTTTATACTAATTATAATTATCTGTACTTATGCCAAATATTTTTCGGCCGACAAAATAACTTTGTTCCAGATTTTCGATTAAAATTTTAGGAATAAAAAACTTTAAAGTGGAATTAATTAATATATAACATTTATGCTAATAGGTGTTTATTATATTTGATATTGGGGTAGAGCTTCAAAAACAGATCATAACTAAGTTTCTCCAACTTATGGGGTTAGGTGAAGAGGGCCGATGAGATTAACGAACTTTTATACAAACAGTCGACTATTTGGGACAGCTAATAGGATTTAAATTTGTTTTAATAAATAAATATAAGTTGTCCAGCTAATATTTGTTTATTTTGGTACACATTTTTTGTTCAAATATAGTATTTATCTTCAATCTTCATCTTATAATGTCGTAATTAATGTGTCGATAAAAATGTAGATATTATGTCATGTAACTAATTCTATGATGTTAAAATAGTAAACGAATTTTTATATATTTTCTAACATCAAACATATAAAACTAAAATACAATGATTTTAGCTAAAACATTTCAAACTAAGTCACGTTTATAAGGAATAGGTATAACGTTATAATATTCATATTACCGGTTCTAAAAGCAGATACTACAAAGAAAAGCAGGCAAACTGTAGTTGCTCTTTTCATTAATTATACCTAATTAAGGAGAGTAGTTGTGAGAAGCTGGTCTATAAATCCTTAGTTCCATATCCTTATTAAATGTGAAAGTATTTTTGTTTGTTTTTGCTTTTATTCACGTCGCATTTTTTGTATAAAACCCGCATAGTTTCTGTTTCCGTGGGATTTCCGGGATAAACTTACCCTATATGATATATCCTTTCTCAGATCCTTTACCAAATCGGTTCAGTGTTTGAGGTGTGAAAAAGAGACAAACATACAGATGGATACTTTCTCATTTATAATATTGGTAAGGATTGAGATTTTTGTGCCTGGAGACAGTTAGCTAGTAGCTAGAGTAATATAGGCTACTTTTTATTTATTTATTTATCTTTGACTTACAGTACAAAACCAACTCGTCAACGAAACATCTCATTCCTTTTCCTATGACTACGCGTGCGAAGCTGCGGGCAAAAAGCTTTGAATAAACCAGTATCGCTTGTCACCGCGCGTGAATTTGATTTACAACATGGTAACACCAGTTCAAAAGGTTGAACCGGCACAAAGCTACCAGTCTCCCCAATTAGGGAGCTAGCAAGATGCAAATTGGCACTTTCAGCCCCGTATGGGGTGCGAATTTGGACGGTAATCGATGATTGAACGCGGTTAACGGTAATTTATAAGGCTTGGCTTTTGATACAGATAGAATACATGCATAGTAAATACTTTTTGGTGTCCATGAGTTTTTTTTTTAAGTTGTTAATTTACAAATTAAATTCTATCCTGTATGATCCATCCAAGAAATCTATATGAAATAAATAAAAAAAAAAGAATCATCGAATTGCTTGTTCGCTTATAATTTCCAAAAGAATGAATTTTTATTTTATGTGTTGTTTACATGGCCGGGTCAACAAATAAAATAGAAATCTTTATATTTCGATCTACGTTTCATTTCGTAAAAAAGTCTAGTCAATGTGTACTGAATTTGAAACTTGGTTCGTATGTTGTTTTGAAGATTACATTCATACGTCTTGTTGTATTTAGATAAACCTCACACCTTACATGTTATTAAGAATCTTATACCACACCTATCTAAATTCTAATAAGTCATGAATAAGGCATAATGTTGTGACAACGATCCTTTTACATTCATGGAGATGCGAAAGAATGTAATATATGGATTCATTATCATATTTCGTGGCAAACAAGACGAAAAGTTATTAGTTTTATGTGTTAGAATAAACAGTGTAATAGAAGTTAGAATTATGAAGAAGTTAGGTCAACGAAAAGGACATTACAAACGCGCTCTAAGATCTGAGTAATATACACACCACTACATATGCAAAAATTTCTCCAAGATAATTTACCTGTACCTGAAGATAAAATCGTTTATTAAGAAACAGATTTTAGGTGAACATTTTAGCCCTATATTCTTGGTGGAAGTGGTAGCAAGATTAGAAACTTATTTTGAACGATATAAAAGGTTATATGCAGGAATTATCATTTACAAATCAGATATTTGTAATTACATGGAATTGCAATGAAATATCTTTTAATCAACATAATGTACCTATGCATAATATGTTTTCTCACTTATAATTTTCTACAGATTGCTTAGGCTTTTATGTAAACACAAGGTTTTTACTGCACTTACTTATCCCCATTTACAGATCAAGTATTTAATTTATCGCAAATTTATAGCCGTATAAACTATAAACCAAGCGTTGAAAGCCTGAATCAAATCCTGTATCTGTGAAGTAAATCAGCCTAACTTGATTATTGCTACGAGCAATCGCACTAATAGAATCATAGAATGTTCCATTTCATTGACTGCTAATTAACCTGATTATCGACTTTACGATAAATTATGGAATTTACAACTGTATTTTTTATGTATATTTACAAGTGATCTTTTATATCAATTTTTAGTGTAAATGTGAATGAATTCTTTTAAATTAAAAATGAATGTGAGTTTGTTCTAATCTAAGAAATAGATTTCCAATGATTTCAGCTTTGATTTTAACTTTAATTGTGTTTTCTACGTATATTCATTATATCATGGTTTTATCACAGTATTACAATATGTTTTATTATGACTTCAATGATTTTATTAAAAGATTATTCTTATGCTTTTACCTGGGTAGTGAAAATATTATCTGTGTTATAGTAGGTACATAGTTATAAAAATCCGAATTCTTAACTACACCTGTTATTTCGCATCAACTCAAGCAAACATATTCCTCAAGCAAGCAGTATTCCTTCCCACCGTTCTAATTTCTTTCACTCCTCCTTCACTGTCTCCGTCATTAACCTCTGGAATTCGTTACCCGAAGAAATAAGACGTGCTGAATCGATTTTTACTTTCAAAAATAAAGTTAAAAACTATTATAGTAAACTGTCGCAGGCTAATTGTTAACCCTCTTGTTTATTGTATATGCTTATATGTATGTATGTATATTTATGTATGTATATGTATGTATATATATATGTATGTGTCCTTATATATATATTATATACATTATATTATCTGTGTAAGTATATAATATTTATAATACAGGTATATATGTATGTATTTACTATGTAGTTATAGTATATAAATATTATTCTGATTCATGCACTTTTATTTATTATGCACCACCATGATTAATTTAACTATTTTCCTCGACTTTTTTGGGTTGCCTGGTAGAGATCGCTGCCAGCGATAAGGCCGCCTACTGTACATTGATTAATTTATTGTTAAGTTTATAAAATGTATCATATCTGGTGTACAATAAAGTATTTTTCATTCATTCAAACATACTGTAAATTAGCATTTCAAACGTAACAATAATAATATTTTGTTCAACTTTGTAATAACACAATTTTATGACGAATTTTACGTCGCTATTAATTTTGAAATGCACAAATACCACGTTATTCTGTCATTAACTGCTATTCTAGTAATGTTTCTCATTTGTTTTATAGTAGCTGTAATGTTAGTTTATAGTCTGCTATTTAAGAATTATAGCTCTATTTAGTTAGTTTGCATAGCGTTTGTTCCTTTGTTGTGATTTATTTTACAACTTTGTTACGAATATGGTTTTAGTTCTTGTGTAGAATATCCTAAATTTCGCACACCGCAAATCTCAACAACATGAACAAACATACAAGGTATTTTTTTATTAAATAACATGGTAAATGGTAATGGTGGGATAACAATTTTTTATATTACTTAGAAATTGAACTAAATTAACGTTGTCAGAGCTAAGAAGTATTTTATTAAATAGTTGAGTTACGACGCTCTGGTTTTATCATTCTTTTACGACCTTATAAGATAACCTTTGTTCTTTCTAATAATAATCAATACTCAGGATAAATTATAATTATGAATGCCAATAAAGTGTCACAGAATTTCATTAAAATACAAAAATAAAACTGACGACACTTAAACACGAGGCGTCCTAATGGACAATTTATAACGTCTCCAAGCTCCAAAGAATTAAGACAAATTTCTTTGTAAAATATTTTAAGTTCCTTTTGATAAGCCAACCGAGAAAATTAGATTCGGCGTTAGCTTTAAAAATAATGTGAGGGTATGTCAGTGAAGAAAGGCTGGAGTTGGTAATAGTTTTGGTTAGAGTTCATATTTATAGAGCTTTTAAACATGTAGATTATATTGTTTTTTCTTAAGAAATTGGTAGGTAAGTGTGAAACTTTTGGTGTATCGCTAGTTATTAGGCATAATAGAGGTACGTACCTACTTTAATTGTAAAAATATTTTAATATTGTAATATATTCGAAACAATCGTGTCATTGACCGTCCTTATAGACTGTAAATAGTGTAAAAAAATTAAAAATATTAAAAGACAGAATTTTCAATACAACTATTTTTTTTACCAAAATTAATTCCATTTTTCCAGTATACAATTATGACTCCATTTTTAATAAACAACAGTATCAATTCACAGCCGTTGATTACAAAAATTAAATGCAATGCACAGGACTCACAAGTTGCAATCAGAGACCGACGAAGGGGAAATTGATTCGTGATTGAAATTCGACGTTCATTTCACATGTAAATTATTAAGTTTGTAAGATTTGCCTTGATGTATATTATGAAATACTTATTAATTATGTACTGACATCAGTATTATAACTCGATGATTCCTGTGACGGTAACAATTCTGGTAGCTTTTTAGCGTTATAAGTATCAACTGAAGATTTTTGTTTGGTTTTCTGGGAACCACGATGAAAACGCTGTACATGGTGGACTCTATATAACGGCATACTGCATAGCAGTACTATAAAATAAGACTGTATCTTAGGTACAGTGGGGACTCGGGTTCGATTCCAGGTGAAAAAAAGAGCGTGTGTGCCGAGCACACGTGTTAGAAGTGAACTTCTTTGACAAGATTCAAAGATACCAAAATGACGTGACGATATCGCCATAACGCGACCTTGAAATTTTACTCTCAACGCGCCTAGAGCACTTCAAAAATTTTTCGGTCTGGTAGGACACAGAAGGCTGATCACCTACTAGTCCTTATAGATAATAATCGATCAGTGAAACAGCTATGTGAGGACACGGGAATTCACTTTTATCACTATTAAAATATTTTAATAATAATTTACTAATCAATACTACAAGGTCGATGAAACGGAATTATGAATTAATGTTAATATAAAATACTTAATTATTTGTGTAATTACATTTGTGTAACGAAATGCTTAATTAAATTCGTATTGAAAATTTTCTTGAGGTGGGTGCTTAATTGCTATAATTAAAATATCTCAAAAACATAAGTCTACGTTTAAATTAAATATCTTAATTATTTCATTAAAGAAGGTTCGTCTTAATTAATGACTTTGAACTTCAAAATTTCATATCACGCAAGATAAACATCAAGTTTAATTATTTTCCCGTAGGAACTTATCCTATAATATTTACATTCCTACAGTTATTTAATTACATAATTACGTTAAGCGCAGGTAATTTTACATTTAGAAAATGATCTTATAATAATCCGAGAAAATTTATATCATAATATTTTCTTGTCTATAATTTAGTATACTCAGTGGATTAACATTTTCTAAGTATCCTGACTATTACTTAAATAATAATACCTACGTTAAATATAATTTCAATCAATTATTTATTATTTTATTTCTACGAATATGTAAAAATATTTGCATATTATTACGTCACAAGTAGTTAGTTCGATCTTATTGTAAAGACTGCATTACAAAAAAAAATGTTGTGTGGTTTTATGAAACCACGGTAAAAGTGAAACTGTTCGAACGGTTCCGAACACTGCTTTGTGTAGCGCATGTCGCGTGACGGTCGGCTGCCGAGTAGGTATACCTACTCGGCAGCCGCGATACACGCGACATGCGCTACACAGACCAAAAAGTTTGAGACGATGTAATAAAAGTTTCACTTTAAAAATCGTAGAAATCTTGTGACTTGGTAATCGGGGTACATTTACGAAACATCATGTAATTTCCATTCGAGAAATTACTGTCAATTTTGTCATTTATCTCAGATAAATTCAAATTTTTCGTCAGAATTTTTTATTTGTTTTATATGTACTTTCTGACATTCTTGTTTAGAAAGTGCTGAACATTTAAGTAGGTACATAATATTATATCCAAGTTATGTGGCACTTGTAAAATATTTCACGAAATAGTTATTTTGAACGCATTTGCAAGTTAATAATCCCGACTTACGAGAAACCAACGCTCGCTGTAACTTGTAAAAGGATTTTTAAAGTGGAACCTAAGTGCTTCTTATGAGGCTCTAACGACCTCGAAACTCGGAAAGCCCCAACACTCTTTGAAAGGGATTCCTCAAATGCGGTCTTATTTTTTTCTTTTTTTTGATGTCGCACGTGACACGACTTGAGAGTTATAGTTTAGATATCTTGTTTTGATTATACAAGTAAAACGTAAGTATTTATTTGCAATAGTAAAAACCTGTAAAAACAGTGTATGAAGTAGAATTATGTTTTTTAATAGCATAGGTTTTGTTGCCCTGTTAAATGGAAATATTTTAAGTTTCGCTATATTTCTACAGGTAAATTAGCTTGGAGAAATTTTTGCGTTTGTAGTAGTGTATGGTCAGCAAATAAAATAAAACAACATTTTATTTTTAGTTTTTATTTTATATATATAAGGGATTTAAAATTAAACTATATGTGTTTCTCCTCTGAAAAAGATGAGACTTTATTTTAATATTTGCACATTTAACATACGTATAACTTTTACATTAACAATGTTACTAAAATGAAAAATTTACTAACCTGAAAAAGAAACGACATTTAAAGTTTAATTCTTTAGTTTGAGAAGTCAAAGGCTTGCCTCGACCATGTTTTAACACTGGAGCCATTTTGAATTAACAATATAAAGTTACAACACTTACACACAAATTAAACACTTCAACAAATATTATAACAATACAAATAATAACAACAATCAACAAATACAAAATTTAACAATTAAACTACTAGACCGGGAGATATTGAGACAAAATTTCGAGTCATTTGTAACAGGATGGCGGTTCTACAGGGGTCTTAGTACGCAATGACAAAAAGAAAAACGATGGTGTGAACGCTGGTACCGGCGGCTTAGTCGCGTGGGCGTTAGTCGAACTCGTCGGAAAAATAGCGAAGTCAAACAATTTGTAACACAAAAATTTTAGAATTTACCGATAGCCCATAAAAAAGAAGTAGGCGGTAGTGTCATGCCATACTTTTCCGGTGTGACTTACAGCCCGCCATACCGACGCGAATGTGTTGATTTAAAAAAAAACAATTCAACCATTTGTACCAGGCTAACTTTTGCACAGGTAACCATCGTCGTGCAGCCATTTACGAAAATCGCCATGCCATACTTTTCGGACGATTCCAAATGGTCGCCATACCGCCGAAAATCTGCAAATTTTTTTTTTTCGCCGAACCATTTACCACCCTAAATTTTTTTTTCAACAACTCCTGAATGATTATAATTAATAGAAGTGTGATAATGTCATACCTGTGGGAGGTGGCGAATGTGTATAAGATTTTTTTTTATTGTAAGATTTTATTCGTATTTTGAACGATTAGTAACAGTATGGCACTAATTTTTCCTGTAAGTTTGAGGTTCAACGAATATAAATACAAAATTTCAAAGATCTAGGTGGTGGAAATCTTCACTTATATAAATTAATACTAAATTAATTTTTCAAGTATGGCAGCACTTTTTCCCCCTACTAGAAGTATGGTAAATATAATAATGGTCACATTTTATCAAATACTCTCCAAAAATCCAAATGCAATACTGGTACAAAAAGTTTGGCGAAAAAAAAAATTTTTGCAGTTTTTCGGCGGTATGGCGACCATTTGGAATCGTCCGAAAAGTATGGCATGGCGATTTTCGTAAATGGCTGCACGACGATGGTTACCTGTGCAAAAGTTAGCCTGGTACAAATGGTTGAATTGTTTTTTTTAAATCAACACATTCGCGTCGGTATGGCGGGCTGTAAGTCACACCGGAAAAGTATGGCATGACACTACCGCCTACTTCTTTTTTATGGGCTATCGGTAAATTCTAAAATTTTTGTGTTACAAATTGTTTGACTTCGCTATTTTTCCGACGAGTTCGACTAACGCCCACGCGACTAAGCCGCCGGTACCAGTGTTCACACCATCGTTTTTCTTTTTGTCATTGCGTACTAAGACCCCTGTAGAACCGCCATCCTGTTACAAATGACTCGAAATTTTGTGTCAATATCTCCCGGTCTATACGTAATAATTATAATTTTTGAATGAAATGTGTGCTTTATGTTCTAACGGTACCAAACGACTGCACGTGGCACCTGCGGACAGCGTAAACTGGTTTATTCTGTTTTTGTGCGTGTTTCCACTTTCCACTATCAAGTGACGATTTATTTATTTGTTTTGTTTCGTAATTATTATGGTCAAATATTAATTATGAAACAAATTATTATGGACACGATATTTTGTTGTTTCACGGTAGTCGTCTTGTCGTTTGCTCTAGGACGTGAAATTGAATGATATATTTTTTTTTATAAAGTCAAAACCATATTCTTTCAAATAAAAACTTGTTTTTATTGAAAACACAAGTGTTGCTAGGAATAAGTATAAAATTAAATAGTAATGTTAGGATATCGAAACATTTTTGTATAGGCCAGAACGATATAGTGGAAACGCGCTCTAAGATCTGAGTAATATACACACCACTACATATGCAAAAATTTCTCCAAGCTAATTTACCTGTACATTTGTGTATGTACATTGATGTACGCATCTTATTTTACATCTTAACTTTTTGCATTGAACAAAAAATATACGTCATGATAAATACGGCATTGAATACATATTATTACTTAATTTGATTTAACTATACGTTATTTTCGAAAGTTTCCATAAGTCTTCGGTAGTATAGTGGTCAGTATCCCCGCCTGTCACGCGGGAGACCGGGGTTCGATTCCCCGCCGGAGAGATCCTTATTTTTAGTTTTTTCTTATTTGTATTTTTATTTTATAAATGTTGTACTTATGTTTAAATTGATATTTAGTAAAAAAAAAACATGTTTGAATTTTTATATATAGCATTTTTTACGATGTATTTATTATCCGAACATTTACAAAATATATGTAATAAAAAATATGTACTCAGCATGTATATTTAAATAAATACTTTTGTTTCAAATACAAAGTTTTATTTTTATTTTTTATACATCAGGTCCTCGTAAACATTTCTCTTCTCAAAATAATCTAGGTTCTGTAGCCAATACGTGTTCTAAAGTTATAAATCCTTGAAAAAAATAAATTTCCCTCAATCATATTATATTGCCTGTATCAAAACTGCAGGCGCTTCGAAGTTAAGCATTTTTTTTATCGTTAAAGCGGGCAAACGAGCAGGCGGGTCACCTGATGGAAAGTGATGCCCGCCGCGGCCTGCCGCCCATAAGCATTCGCGATGATAGGGTCACAGCGAATGTGTTGCCGGCCTTTGAGATATAAATATGCCCTTTTCTTGAATTATTTAACATACAGTTACATCTGTTCAATTTATTTCTCCATAAAAATATGTTAACTAATAATATTACATGAAACATTTCTCATAAACAATATTTCAGTAATAAGATCGCGAATTTCGTTCATAATCTTCTTCAAATGCCATCTAAAACGCAATCACAGTAAACCATAAACACAATGTGGTTCCACAGAAAGCAATGCAATACAAAAGGATAGGATTTCGAAAGTGGTATTTTTTTTTTTTTTTTTTTTTTTAATACTAAAACCGACAAAGGAGCGGGCGGTGTACTGATGAAGGTGATCACCGCCGCCCATAGCAATTGCAACGTTAGGTAACCTTGCGATTGTTTTGCCGGCCTTTGAGGGACGCGTAGGCTCTTTTTTTGAAGGCATCCATGTCGTAGGTAGATGGAAACACCGAAGAAGGCAAGCTGTTCCACAATTTTGTTGTTCGGGGCAGAAAATGCCGTGAAAAACGCACAGTTGTTGATAGCCACTCATCCAGATGGTGCGGATGGTACTTGAGCTTGTGTCGTGCAGTGCGATTGTGGAATTTGGCAGCCGGTATTAAGCCAAAAAGTTCCTCGGAACACTCCCCATTGTACAGGCGGTAGAATACGCACAGAGACGCAACGTCCCGCCGCAGTGCCAATGGATCGAGCCGATCGGTTAGCTCGGGTTTGCCGACGATTCGAGTGGCTCGACGTTGCAGGCGGTCAAGAGGAAGTAGTTGGTATTGGGGTGCTCCAGCCCAAAGGTGAGAACAGTATTCCATATGAGGCCGAACTTGTGCCTTATACAGTTGCAGGCGGTGAGCTGGCGTGAAATACTGTCTCGCTCTGGCGAGCACCCCAAGTTTCTTAGAAGCCAATTTGGCCTTGTCCTCTAAATGACCCCTGAACTGCACGTCGCTCGCAATGTCGACACCGAGAATCCCGATATTCGGCGTGGCTTTGAGGAGAGTGTTTTGGAAACGAGGAGTCACCGTGAACGGCTTCTTTTTGGCGGTGAATGCGCACACTTGTGTCTTTGATGGGTTGAACTTCACAAGGTTATTGTGACCCCAACTGGAGATTGCATCCAGGGTTTTATTAATGTTGGACACAAGTTCGTTCCGATACTGATCCACCTGCTCCTGAGAAATTCGTGCGTGCCCGGAGTATGTGGCATCGCCAGTGCTATCATCAGCATAACAATGAATATTACGTATTTGCAACATATCATTGATATGAAGAAGGAATAGCGTAGGCGACAACACACACCCCTGCGGGACACCAGCATTCACAGGCTGTGGCTCTGAGCACGATCCGTCGACTACGACCTTAATGCTGCGTGCCTTGAGAAAACTGGAGATCCAACTGCATAGTTTCTCAGGAAGCCCGTACGAAGGCAGTTTCGAGAGGAGACCTTTGTGCCACACCCGATCAAAGGCTTTCGCTACATCTAAACTGACTGCCATAGCTTCCCCCTTACTCTCAATAGCGGAAGCCCATCTGTGCGTTAAATAGACCAAAAGATCGCCAGTCGATCGACTTCCACGGAAACCATACTGGTGGTCACTTAACAACTGGCGATCTTCTAGGTAACGCAACAAGTGGCGGTTGATTATGGTTTCCATAACCTTGGAGAGTAAGGAGGTTACCGCGATCGGCCTGTAGTTTGATGGGTCAGAGCGTGTGCCTTTTTTAGGGATCGGGTGTATCAGGGCGGTCTTCCAACTGCTTGGGACAGTACCAGAGGTGTATGAGTAACGGAACAGGCGCGTTAGAACCGGAGCCAACTCGGGAGCACATGTTTTTAACACTATTGCAGGAATGCCGTCAGATCCATTCGACTTGTGAATGTCAAGGGAAAGTAGGGTTCTTCGCACGGCACATTGCGTGAATTTCACATCAGCCATAGTACTATTACAATGTGGTATAATGGGTGGAGTCTTTCCCTCGTCATCCAGAGTCGAATTTGACGCAAAGAGACTTGCCAAGGTTTCAGCTTTGTCTCTTGCAGTGTGGGCCAAAGTATCGTCATCCCTGCGTAGTGGAGGAAACGTTGATTTACAGAAATTGCCCTGAATGGCTTTGGCAAGGGACCAAAATGCGCGAGTACCAGATGGGTACTGTGTCAGCTTCTTACCAACGCCTTCAATATACTTTGACTTTGCCTTTATGATACTTTTCTTGTAAGATCTGGAAGCAGCATTGTATCTTTTTTTCAGTCGTCTAACTTTAGGATCCTTTACTGCTTGAGCTTCTGCCCAGGCTTGGAAGCGTTCCTGTTTCAAACGAAATGCCGTTCTACATGAACGCCCAAACCAGGGCTTGGACTTGCCACCAACGGGAATCACAAGGTTAGGAATATAGAGCTCCATTCCCTGCAAAACCACATCGGCGACAGAGTCAGCACAAACATTAGGATCACTAGACGCAAAGCAAATTTGCTTCCAAGGGTAGGATGCAAAAAAAGTGCGCATCCCATCCCAATCGGCTGACCGATAGTGCCAAACACGACGGTAGCTGGATGGTCGCGTTCGAGATTGGCGGGTGAGAGGCACTACACTCCGAACCATACAGTGGTCAGATGACCCAAGAGGAGCCTCAACGGTTACCCGATAGTCGTCAGGATGTGTGGTCAGCAAAAGATCTAACAACGACGAAGTATGATCCTCCACATCAGGGATTCTCGTGGGTGAAGTTACGAGTTGCGTTAGGCTATAGGATAAGGCAAAGTCATGAAAGGAACGCCCCGCGTGGTCCGTGGTTCGTGATCCTAACCATTCAACATGGTGGGCATTAAAATCACCTAGCACTACAATTTCAGCGGAGGGAATCCTTTGCAATAAACTATCAATCGTTCCTTGAACATGCTCAATAAGCCGGTCAGATTCGGCGTTTCCACTATGAGACCGGTAAAGACACGCGTAAATACGGGGGTGGTCATCGCAGTCAACGCGTAGCCATAGTATGGATAGATTATTGCCTTCAATGGTACCAAGGCGGCGGCAACAGATGTCCTCCCTAGCGTAAACGCACACACCGGCGCGCGGAACAAATGAATGTTCCAGCACGTATCCCGGGAATTTAAGGTACGAGGTGTCAGCAGGGGAAGAGATCTGTGTCTCCGTTAAAAACAGTAAGGCCGGCTTAGCTGTCTCTAGGTGGTGATGGACAGCTTCAAGGTTTGAGTGAAGTCCCCTAACGTTGCAAAGGTCCACAGAAAGAACCGTGGTGGGGGTTGCCGCAGAAAGCTTACTTTTTCTTCTTCTCCTAGCGGTACGACAGAGCGGAATTTTGCCCCCCCCAGAGTACGCGGGGCAGCCCGAGCAGGAACGCTCAGGGAGGGATTCTCCAGAACCCTTGGTGCTGGTACCCTCCTGGGGTAGTCCATTTTTAAATACCGCTGCCATGTTATTTGTTTGAGGGGGATAGGGATTGGGCCTCCGGCAGTCTCACGAACTCATGCGAAACGCAAATAAAAAGAAATGCTTCACGCTGGTGTTAGGTGAGACAGTGGTACCTCCCCGGACAAGCTACAGCCCAGTCGTGCTACACACAAATGTAATAATTGTATGTAGCTGTAGCTCTACCACTGTAGGGAATAAACGCCAGAGCCTCGTCTGTTGATTAGCAGGGTGCACCACGAGCAGGTGAGGTTGGCTTTGGCTGAAAGATGGTAGACAGCCATTACACCCCAAGAGGTATTATAACAAAAAGCTGTTACTACGTACAATAGGGGT
This sequence comes from Colias behrii, assembly GCA_029959065.1. Lineage (NCBI taxonomy): Eukaryota > Metazoa > Arthropoda > Insecta > Lepidoptera > Pieridae > Colias > Colias behrii. Next base: position 4,881,361 of record JARWMC010000021.1, on the reverse strand, counting down.
CAAAGTCCATTTCTTTCAGGCCCTAATAGCACTTCGTCAACGTGTGAGGTCGGGTGAGAAAATAGGGTTCAATGGCGCGTAGGGCAAGGAGAGACCGCGATAAAGAAAATTAACTTTCGTTAACGAGAACGTTATGTCATTGGCTTGTTTTGTATTTTGCGCTTTTTAAGGTTACCTATCTTAATCTCGAATTTTAATATTCCGAATATCATAATCCAGAAAACGTTTGGACATTTTTTCATAACCCCGAATTTTAAAATTTCGAAGTTTTGTTTGCCATATAATCGCAACTCCGAATTTCATTTGCCCATTTCTTTATTTGTACGACGTTTTACAATCCAGACGAATGAGTTCCAGACATACGAAATCTAAATGCACAAAATCCAGATGACCGTAATCCATATGCACGAAAGCCAGATTTTTAAAACACAAATTTTTGAAATACAGTTAATTGATATCCAGACAAACAATGTCCAGATTTTTGAAATTCAAATAAACCATATCCAGCGAAACGAAATCCTTCCAGGGGGTCGCAGCACGGACCTAACCTAACCTACTGAATAGATTTTAACACTTTAACCTTTCTGTAATGGACAAGTAAAACAATAGCGAGTCGGTTCTGGCGAGGGGTCACAGTTCAAACCTAACCTAACCTACTGAGTCGAATTTGACACTTAAACCTTTCTGTAATAGGCAAGTAAAACAATAGCGAGTCGGTTCTGGCACTCGCCGGCCGCTGCCGCGGCACGCTCGCTTCGCTCGCTCGGCTCGTGCGTGAGGGGTTACAGTTCAAACCTAACCTAACCTACTGAGTCGAATTTGATACTTAAATCTTTCTGTAATGGGCAAGTAAAACAATAGCGAGTCAGTTCTAGCGTGGGGGTCGTAGTTCAAACCTAACCTACTGAGTCGACTTTGACACTAAAACCGGTCTGTAATGGACAAATAAAACAATAAATTTACTTACTGACAATGTTTATTTTCAGTCGATAGTAAAGGTATAATCACGATTGTATGGAAATCAAATAAAAAGATTATGAAAATCTGGCAATAGTTTATCTGTTATACGATTATATGGGAACCAAATAAAAAGATTATGAAAATTTGGCAATAGTTTATTTGGAAAATGGTACGATGGGAAACAAAAAAAAGTATTCTGAGAATCTGGTATAATAAGATCTGTATTATGAGAATACGGGAAACAAAAAAATACTTTTTATAAATCTGGTTTTGGTGCATCTGGAAATTGATTCATCTGGGAAATTAAAAAAGGAATTTTAAAAATTTGTCATTCATTACATCTGTCTTTTAAAAGTTCTAACAACCGTTTTCGGGGTTTTAAGATTCGGGTAATAGAAATTCGAGTTTTTAATAGGTTACCGCTTTTTAAAAAGAAACACACATGATGGTTAAGTTATATTCATGATAGTGTAATATAGACGTAGTTAGTACATTAAGTACCTACCTTGTTCTCTATGTACAAAATAAAAGCATTGAATTTATATAAATATAGAGAACTGCTTTTATAGACTTATAGGTATCTATGGTCAATTTAAGTTTTCATTAAAATAATATTTAAGGTATTAATAGAATAGGTAATATGCTATTCATTGATATTACTTGAAGTCAACATTCATAGTCAAAAAGTAAACATTTGTGTATCAGTTCGTTTATCAATATTTGCCAATTATCAATTCCCAATTTGGTTGCGAGTTTTAAAATATTAATTTGGTGACATTTAGAATGGGGATTTATTTCAAATTTTTCTTCTTTTACAATAAATAAAATAAAAAAATTACAATGTAATTTCGAGGGTATTTGTTTTTTCTATGCTGAACGGTTTATAAGCGACTCACTCCTTTATCTATTTGGGTATTACAAACAGTCGTGTCTATTTTATTTGTATGGAAAAGCAAAAGTCACCGAAAGATTTGACCTTAATTAACTTATCTATATTTAATCTTAGCACGTGTCGTTAAAAATAAATGATATATCTTTCTAACAGGCTTATAAATAAAACTTCCAAGCAAAACTAAAATGGACAGTTGTTGACAATAACGTCACGCGTAAAATCCTCTCGTCTTTATATTCGAGGCACGCACACAATCATGGGTTTTGTGACGTTGCCATTTATTATATCGTTATTTCTTAGGCTATTAAGATTCTTTCAAAATAAATAAAGAGTATGAGATTATTCGGTTCTCAGTCGATTTTTATTATACTTTAATATGTGTTAGTCTACAACTTGTAGAGTTTTCTCATAAAGACTATTGGTAGCTCTATTTCCTAGTAATACTTACTTGTAGAATACAAGGAATGTAATTCTAGGAATAAGAGCTACCACTCAAGCTAAGACTCAAGCAATGTATACTAGGAAATTCAGTTACCAGCTTATTGATTGAAAGTGATCGTTCCTGTACCAGCCACATATTATGTTTGTTAAAGTATAGGTAAAGGTTATAGAGTCAATGTTAAAATCTCTTTAATTAAATTTATATGATTTTACTAGCTTTTGTAATAAGGAGAATTAATATTCTTATCCCATTTTTGATAATATCCCACGGCACAATATTATTGAAACAAACGTCATTTTGTCTATCTATTTTTAAGTTTTGTTCCTATACAACCCATATCCCTTCTTTAACGGGTTTGGAAAAAAATAGTATTTTAAAGGAATAACGTACTGCATTTGTATTAAATCAAACAATTCTAATGTTGGAAGAATATTAGTATCGGGAATTATTATTGAGCAAAAAATCAGCTATAAACAAAAATAGAAAGAACCTCCTTCAGAGTAAGTATGGATAACGTTATATTAAGTTAGGTGATAAAAGATGATTTCATAGAAGTCTAAGTTCTAGTAATTTTCGAACTACTTAACCGTCACATCAAAGTTTTGTCAACTTGATCACATGGGCCCGCATGCCGAACTCTATATGTAATAACTTGCTGCGAGTCAACTTAATAGCGATAATATGCTTAGTTTGTTTTATCTAAAGGCTAAAGCATTAAGTATAGTTATAGTAAGTTTATTTTTATTCATATAAGTTTGATATCTTGATATAAGTTTGGTATCTGTTATTTCATTTTTATACTGTCTTATCACACATATTTATTTAGAAACGAATTAAAAAATTTACATAAAATACAACTTATACTAGGTACTTCAATATAATCAATTTAAAATGTTATGGTTCCAGATTCAAATTAAAATTAAGGGTAAAAAATGGCGTATTTGTACATTATGATTTATCAAAATACTACTGCTCCTATTGGTGTAGACTGACAATAGGAAATCGTCTTGAAGAAACTGTTCTGTCTATAAACTAAATATTTATTAACCACCTTAATGTTTGTTAACTTTTGTTATCATGATTTTAACCCATATAGGATGCTTATCATCCTGTAGTGAAAACACAGATGAGCTGATGATGATTCCTTCTATTTACTCTGTGATAAAAATGGCCTCTAGTATAATACATATATATATAATACTTCATGAAATCTACACAAACATTTCAAAGCAAACAATTTAATGAACGTTACTGAAACTCGCTTACAAACAGTAAAAAAGTTAAGATAAAAATATTTAAATCCTTACCTAAAATGGTATGTAAATTACGTAGAATTCTCACATGGTATGTTGGAACAGAGCATTTACGAGACGAAATATTGCTATGTTCACCTGTATGAATATATTTAGTGAAAACATTTATGGCGCTAACTTTTTAGAACGTCCATTCAACATATTTACTCATGCTGAGTTATGCTTGCATACACAGATGCCGTACAAAATCAAATGACCAAATTTACCTCGGCAATTGTCGGAAATAAAAATAAATTCCGACTTTGTGGACCACCATTTTTGTACGCCATCTGTGTCATACTATTTCAATACTGCTTTTAATCCATTATTCCGCAACGCCGTACAAAAATCATGGAGACAAGGGGAAAAATAAAAAATCTCTTCCTGCACTCGCACTAATCAAAGTGTGAACCAGCCATAAGGCTTATCACTTAAGAGTGATCTCGTCCAGGCAACCCACTGCGTGGAGTATCTAATAGTATAAAGAAGGACGTAGATAAAGAGTACAATGTATATAAATTATAACATACTATAATAAACGTTTACGTTTTCTCACCATAAGAATCATCCTCGTACTTCAAGGAATATTATAAACAAGAATTAACGAAATCGGTTCAGCCGTTCTCGAGATTTGCACATAGCAACACCTTTACCGTTACATTTTTATACTATTAAGATTAACCTACCGCCTTATTTTTTATATTTTATATATAAGTAAATATATATTCCATATATAAATATATTCCATAAAATAAGTAAATATATCTGAATATTAAGCTATTTCAGAACTATAAATTTATAAATTTATAAAGAATAGAAAAAATTCGATCACTCGGGCGGGTCACGAGTGGCTGAGTTGGTGAGGCATCCGCCCCGGAATGGCGCGAAGGATGCGGGTTCGAGTCCCGCCTCGTGATCGAATTTTTTCTATTCTTTATAAATTTATATTTATAAAGCATTTGAATGCCATAAAACCAAAAATATAAATTCAACAAAAAAGGTCGTGTTCCATCGTTACAATATTGTATTCACTGAAAAGTGCTTCATATTGGTTAAAATGGTTGTTAATCATCTCAATAGATGGCGCGCGGTGTGTCCCTTCAGACACATAAAAACTGAAAGAATAGAATAAATTCGATCACTCGGGCGGGTCACGAGTGGCTGAGTTGGTGAGGCATCCGCCCCGGAATGGCGCGAAGGATGCGGGTTCGAGTCCCGCCTCGTGATCGAATTTTTTCTATTTTTTCTATTCTTTATAAATTTATATTTATAAAGCATTTGAATGCCATAAAACCAAAAATATAAATTCAACAAAAAAGGTCGTGTTCCATCGTTACAATATTGTATTCACTGAAAAGTGCTTCATATTGGTTGAAATGGTTGTTAATCATCTCAATAGATGGCGCGCGGTGTGTCCCTTCAGACACATAAAAACTGAAAGAATAGAATAAATTCGATCACTCGGGCGGGTCACGAGTGGCTGAGTTGGTGAGGCATCCGCCCCGGAATGGCGCGAAGGATGCGGGTTCGAGTCCCGCCTCGTGATCGAATTTTTTCTATTCTTTATAAATTTATATTTATAAAGCATTTGAATGCCATAAAACCAAAAATATAAATTCAACATATTTCAGAACTGTATTACTGACGCAATGTTAAACAGAGAGCTTATTTGGCTTTTCCAAATATCTCTAGGGGTTTATGATTTCCTGTTGGACATAGTTAAATAATATATATCGAAACTATTATTTTGACGAGAATTCTGTTTCATTTTAGATTGAGACTGAGCTTTGTTTGTATCAATAAATGTTTAGATTAGAAATAAGATTAAGGGGACTATATTTTCACGTCACAACTGTTTTCATATAAATTGAGTATTAAATTGAAAACTAAAAATATGAGCAAAGGTTAATTATTTTATAACTGACATTTTACAGTCTGAATAGGAAAAAAATGAGTATTATATTTTCAAAATGATATATATTATGAATAACAAGAGTGAAACCGAATATTGAATCACTATTTGAATTTCAAGTTACAAGACATAGTAAATCTAAATTAATTTCACGTCTCTAACGTAAAATTGATTCAAACTTTGTCCTTACTCAAATATTGAGTAACGAAGTTGAGTACGGCCATCTCGCGTTGGTGTAAATCAATTTCTATTAAAAGGTACTTACTCATTTAGTAAAGCATGAATTATATAAAAAAAAAACTCTGAGATACATAATATTATGTATATTATTAAAATTTACAATACACATATATTACATACAGAGGAAAATATAAATGAAGGTAACTTTTACTATGTTAAGTAGGCTGTCTTATCATACTATGTAATATTATAAAGAGGAAAGGTTTGTAATTACGTATGTATGGTTTTCACGCATAAACTACTGGACCGATTTCAAAAATTCTTTCACCATTAGAAAGTTGCATCTTCACTGAGCAACATAGGCTAGGTTTTATACCGGAAATCCCACGGGAACGGGAACTATGCGGGCTTTTCTTTGAAAACGCGGGCGAGGCCGCAGGCGGAAAGCTAGTCGATAATAAGCGATCTTTACCAAGCAACCTTTGCGCTATAGTAAATGGAGAGCAGTCAGCAGCAGCCAATCTGTGAATATTTTATATAATATAAAAAATACAGTTAAAACCTTCGAATTAGAAGTAATATAACACATACACTATCTTCTTAAAATTATTAATCATAACCCCTTAGTTAAACCTAAAACAACAACTGTATAATGTAAATAAATAACCACCCCTCTATAAAACCTATTTAAAATAAAATATACATTTCACATATTCCCAATTTCCTGTTTCCATTCAATTGGATACTTTACAAGGACACCAACATAACTCATATTCTGAAGGTCCTGTGGGAGGTTGTTATCCAACTCCCGCGAGTATCAATTTCGGTGTATAAAGTTGTGACGTCATAGCACATTTCAATTTTGTTACGTCATCTTTGGGATATAGGATACGATGTTAGTGTAAATTTTAACTAGGTTTCTAAGTATATATTTAATTATAGTTTACACTTAACAACCGAATATTTTAAAACCGACGTAAATATAAGGATAAGGTTCTCAATTGTATTGTATGTATTTTTATTGGATTTGTTACCTCATAACTTATGACTGGGAGAAACGATTGTGATTATTATACTTTTATTTGAAAGCTTATGCTTTCCGGTTAAATTTTGTCCAGTTCTGACCGTGAAAAATAATTATTTAATAATCATTTTGTATCTAACTGAGATGAGTTAAAAAAAGAAAACATTAGTTATTTTATTTATTGTGTTTTGATTACTGAAATGGTAAAAAAATATTGCTTCTAAAAAGCTTTATTATTAGCGGGAATCATAGATTGTATGATCTGATAAAAGAAAATGTGAGGCTGAGTTAGTTAGCGATTAACTCAATGAAATTGAGTTCATTGTGTTGATCTCTATCTAATAAAAATAATGCTAATGCGTGTTCGAAACAATAAGATAAAAACGTTTTATTAGAATGTTTGTTTATTTATTTTACTTTTGTATAGTGTTTTTTCTTTATATCCAGAAACAAAGATGTTATGTGCACGAGGCGAAATTTAATACATACTAAGTAAGCTTTTAAAACAAAATAAGTAAGTTTAGATTGCGTTGGATAGCCTACATAATTAATATCATTACTAAATATCGTTCTGATCATTGTCCTGTAAGCATGAAAAAAATGTAATAAGTAGCATTACGAACCTCCAAATATTACTCTACATTGTATTTGAGGTTTCACTAGAATATCCCTAAATAAATGATCATGAATATTGAAGACATTTCCCAGGCCGAAAGAATCAAAATAATTACTGCAATATTTGCCATGACAACGAAGTCCCTTTTTCCTACTTCTCAAGATTTAACGATCAAGTTTATTCTTCAAAGCATTTTCTTTATGAAGCCCTACGACATATTTATCTAAGGATTCAGCAAGAAATTTATAGCTATATTCTTATATTATTATTTATTACGGAAAGAATAACGTTCTAATTGAATTACTTTTTTAATTTCTTCGTAAACGGGTTCCCAAAACGAGAAAAATTTCAAGCTTAAGCTTCGAAATGAGGAAACAAATTAAATTGGTTTTGAAAGTTTTTGTAAGGGTTTAAAGAGTCGTAATGTTATACGTTTAAAGATATCAATTGCAGATAAAATTACCTATTCAATTAAATCGTTAAAATCTAATTTGTGAAGTTTTTTTGCCGTATTAAAAAGAATAATAGCCATATTTAAAAAATAAGTTCAATAGCAGAACGGATTTTGAAAATACATTCACTGCCTATCAGCACCTGTTTCATTATTGAGATTGTTCTTCGGCGTATTTTTTTAGATTTTATTTGTATTTGGTAGACACAATATCATCAAATAAAAAAGCCTCTACGCTGTTCCATTATAACATACAATATTATATCAAAACTAGTATTTATATGTAATCAGTGTCTGAAAAGTTACATATTCCATTGATACACCACGCCTGTGACACCCTATATATTTTGGCATGAACATTTCTATACCCACGAATGTATACATTTTATACATTGGATTGCGACATGCAAGTATGTGCGCTATGCCGTACTCTGGTACAAAATAAAACTTACTAAACCGTTTTCAGGCGTCAAAGGGTCGTTTATGTCGAAGCGAAATACTGAGCAACTATTGTATATGGTACAGAAAACTTGGCTATACGATGCCCTAGAAATTATAAGTAATATTCCTGTATTTTTATGAATTCATCGACTATTCATATAGATCAAAGCAGCATTTCTACTGTTACAAGTTATAGGTATTTTATACTTTTATATTTATTGGAGAAGTGCTTTTGAATGTTAAAATATATTTTTTAGACGCAAGCTTTAGACGAAAAATATCGTATTTTCTACGTAAAGGTACATAAAGATTATCATTATTAAGACTCCTCTCGTTTACACGAAGACTCTACCAAAACTCTATGATGAAGAGATTTAAAAAAGAGATTATAAATTTAGATATTACTAGCAAACGATGTTTTGCCTTATCACTCTGCATGGGTATGAAACATAGATGTTGGACAATTCTCAGATCTACTCAATAAGCACACAAAATTTCATAAGAATTGGTCCAGCCGTTTCGGAGGACGATGGCAACTAACATTGTGACACGAGAATTTAATAGGTATAGAGATTAGATATTTAACATCATTGATGTTACAATGTCTCGACACAATATTTCATTTTCAACAAGCTATATCTGTATATTGATCGACTTTTTTCAAGCCATTCGTCATTTTTTTGTCTACAGTCTTGGATTTGTCATATTTCTCAAGGGATAACCGTGACTAGACGAAATAAGTTGTACGATATTATTTCGACAATACCAATAAATAAAGTTAAGTGAAGAAAATATACTTAATGAAAACATTATTTTGGTTTGTAGATAAATATGAAAAGGATTTATTTAGCGTTTATTTCTTGTTTAATTAATGTAGATCCAAAATTTCTTGTTTTATATTCACGATGAATACCGAATGATTTTTATTATAATAATTTTATCATGAGTCCATTTTCATAACTTCTCCTAAGCGGTTTTATGTTATGGCCGTGACAGTTGCACAGTACGAATAACATAGTATGTTATGAATTGTTATTATACATTATTATTTAAAAATTCTTCATTTTATTTTTTTAGGATTTTTTGATGTATAAGTCTCAACCGAAGATTGAATCAAGTAACCTCTAGGTTCTGCGTTCACTTTCTAAGGGCAGTTTTTAAATGGTCCCAATTTTCTTTAAAAATAATGATTATAACTTAAGCTTAATATTCGATCTTATCGTAATATTAAAATAAAGTATGATTTTGCTCCAATATTTTGAACGTAATTAGATTCAGTCTCTCGTAAAAGCAAAACCGCAGCTCGTCAAATGTCTCGAGGAGGGTTGTCACTTTTTAAAATAATAAATAATGTTTATTTTTCGTATGTATCCATTTCGTATTAGATTTTAAAGAGTATAGACGTATAAATATGAGTATAATCTTTTGAACATTAATAAACGTCTTTTTTGTAGTAGTAGTAGTATTGGCACATAATTTTTTCTGTAGTAGTACTTACCTAATTTTTTCGGTACAAAATATAATATACATTATTATGATATGTATGTATTATGATAAGTATGTAATATGTATTATTATTATGATACAGTTGGCTTGAAACCCGGTAAATAATTGAAATACAAAAGAATAGTAAACATTGGATACAAAAGCTCTCTATAAGTAGATATCATAGGTTATCGGTACGCCTAGCCTACATGATGAAGAGTATAATTTCTATACTAGAGTTCGATTGGCAGCCCTAATCTCGAACGCGACGATATAATTAACGTCAAATATTATTATCCAAATATGGCGGGAAACGTGCACTTACTAGAGCGATAAAATTAATAACCTTCTTTCTATCCCACAGTGATTACAGGCTAAAACATTATTTACTAGCTTTCCACCCGCAGCTTCGCCCGCGCAGTCAAAGAAAAACCCGCATAGTTCCCGTTCCCGTAGGATTTCCGGGATAAAACCTTACCTATTTCCCGGGATAAAAAGTAGCCTATGTCCTTTCTCGGGTATCAAAATATCTCTATACCAAATTTCATGCAAATTGGTTCAGTAGTTAAGGCGTGATTGAGTAACAGACAGACAGACAGACAGAGTTACTTTCGCATTTATAATATTAGTATGGATTGAATTAGTGGCTGTATTCTAAAAACTCATCAGTAAATAGCTTTCCGCCCGCGGCTTCGCCCGCGTTCAGAGAAAAACCCGCATAATTTCCTCTGCTGTGAGATTTCCGGGATAAAACCCATCCTATGTGTTAATCCAAGTTTCTTTCTATGTGTATGCCAAATTTCATTGTACTATTTGCATGAAAGAGTAACAAACATCCATACACACTCACAACTTCGCATTTATAATATTAAGTATGATAATTCTTATCTTACAGAAGTTAGATAACATATTATATAAAAATGAAACCCGTTTTCCTTGGTCACGGCATCACGCGTGAATGGGTGGACCGATTTTGATAATTCTTTTTTATAATATTCCTTGAAGTATGAGGATGGTTGTTATGGAAAGAAAACATAAACATGTACCACGGGCGAAGCCGGGGCGGACCGCTAGTACTTCATACAAACAAAGCTTCTTGAATACAAATCCAGTGTTCAGTTGTAAAACGTGATTTGTACTACATACGAATCAAAGACTATTCGATTGACAACGGTGCGAACACGGGAATTTCCATCACTGTGAGATTTCCAATTTCCGATGTGCTACAGTTTTCATTGGTCGAGCAATCGAGGCCGTTTAACAATCAAAAGGAACTAGTGTGTGTGGTTAATGGTTTAAGTTTTGCAGCCGTGTGGTTCGTTAGTTTGGTGTGGGGTTTTGAATGATTTTGGTCATCTTGAAATTGTTAATGTAGAGATATTGTAATTCCTATTAAACTTTTAATTATTTTGGTATTATGAGTAGGTATATTATTTTAGGTTATTGTTTAGCAAAAATTTAAGGTTAAAACGAATGGGCTCTGTACATCGTGGGGTTATTTTTATGATTTCGATAGTCGCGAAATAAATCAATATAGTTTTACCGGGGATAAAATATACAGATTTTGTTTAAGTTTAATAATTTCCTTAATGTCTTTATTCAATTTACAACTTAATAGAACTGGCATAAAATTACTAGTAAAGGTGAAATGCGAGATTAGACCTGTCCATGTATTTGCTCTATTTAAATCTAACAGATATCTACTGACCCGTATGGTTGTGGATTGATTTGAGGATTTACGAAAAACCCGAGCTGAGGGATGTATTAAACTTTAAGTATAGAAATAAAATTCATTTTATTTATGCTGCTTATTGAAAAAAGTCAGCCTTAAATAACATAAAAGGTGCCTATATAGAACAGTATATTCAGGCCGAGCTTAATCAAAATAATAGTGGTAATGAGTAATGGTTTAGTTGATTCATCAATGTCGAATAATATCGTCTAGAAAAAAATGTTCTCTCCTTTATGAATGATATGGGATACTAATTACATTTATCTTTCAAATGAATCTTGGCCTTTAAAACTAACAAGGAATAAATTTGTAACGTTTTACTTTTATATTTACGTTCTCTACTTAGGGTAAACGCAGCTATCAACGACCCATCGAAAATCTGAAGGTATTACCGACCTATAAAAGTAATTCGAAATTTAAACGTTCCCAGAACTATTATAGCTATAGGTAGGCAAAGTTATACACGAATGTATTACTTGAGCATCGTATACTTTTACGTTAGTGTGAATAACTGTGCAAAAAAGAGTTAAAATACGTAAGTTGCTGCGGGGTAGCGTGGACGCAGGACGTTTCGTACTGTTCCGTTGTTCCTTCGGGTAAGTACTGTGATTTATCTTTTTAAGACATTTACAAACAAATGACATCTATACTTTAATTTATATTACTAAATGTCAATGCATTTAAGTGTCAACTTTTCATTTCTTACAACATTTTATTAATAAAAAGTAATTTGAAACGATAAAACTTAAAATAAAAATGGGACGGTGTTAGCTTCACCAGTTTAAGTCGTGGCAGGTATCAACGACCCATAAGTCGGCAATGGCAGCAACGTAACTTTTTGTTATAAATTTCTTTTATGTTATTGTATCACACTAACACAAGTGGTTTTATGGACCAGTTTAAATCTAAGCTATGAGTCTTCATAAAAATCTATTAGCGACTAAACTTTTTTGTCTAGTGTTTATTTTTTAGCGTTGTCAATTTATACAAAGTTATGATATTTTTCGAGGATCGGTATCGAATAGTTACAGTAGTAAATCATTGTTTTTTTGTTTAAACAATATGCATTTGTTCATATTTTGTATGACATTAATCAATTATAATCTATTTTATAGTCTGATGGTCAAATGAATTAAAATAACCATTTTTTTATGGGTCGGTAATACAATTTAGGTTTATACTTACATACTTTATTACCGACCCATGTGGGTCGGCAATAGCAACTATAGGAAGCTATTACCGATCGAATATAGATTGTTTAGTTTCTCATCTACTTTTATGACATAATAGGTGCCTATTAAAAATGCTTCTTCATGGTTAAATTAACACAAAACATATAATCATATTTTTTTCCAGAAATATGGAGCCACAAAAGCGGCGAAAAGTATACAGTAAAACACAACTCGCCGAAGCAATCAATCAAATAGCACAAGGAAATACCCTAGAGTTTGAAATCCTTTAATTTAATATATGTACATATATTAATAGTGTTATGTTGATTAATTTAAAAGTTTATAATTATTTAGTTCATTACTAAGAAGTACTCATTTGTTTTATTAAAAATAACTACATATAATAAAAAAATACGAATATATTTGCATTTTTATTTCATTTTATTAAGATCGGTAATCATCATCATCACTAGCTTCTATTACATTCCATTGCTGGAAAAAGGCCTCCTCTCACGTACGATCGGGAATAGCTGCATAAAAATCGTTAATAGCTTCACAGCCGTTTTTATGGGTCGGTAATTCCAACAATCGACTAAGTCACATTGTAAATTATTTTTTACAAGATAATCCTTTATTTGAATGTATTTGATTCAATAAAAACATTTTTTATACATAACACTAGCATATAAAATGAAACTATAAATCTTTAGAAGAACCAGTATACTTAAAAAATATGGTTGATTTTAAAATTGCCTTAGAGGGGTCGTTAATACCTGCGTTTACCTTAGTTCAGTACTTCTTCTTGTGAAACTATATTTTGTTAATTTGAACGAATTTACATTGTCTGTGTCATAGTTGGCTGTTGAATTACAGGTGATCGTCTCGGCTGCACCGCATTAAAATCTGTTTAGCTATAATTGTAGCCGTGGTGTAACTAACACGTTTTTGTAATGTATCTGTATGTATCTGTATTCTATAATGTATGTTATCTATATATCATCTATAATCTCAAAAACAACTGGTCCGATTTGAAAAAATATTTCACTGTTAGATAGGTACTTCATTTATCGAGGTATTCTATATATCATACCTATATCATATTATGTATAAGCTATCACACTAAGACGAATAGGAGCAGAGCAATGCGGCTAAAACCGCGGGGCATAAGTATATACATTATACAGTTCATTGAAATATGATATACGAATAATATATTTTATTGTTATTAAAAGCAGGTGCTCGGATAAAACAAAACGCAATTTTTAAATGCATTATTGCATTCTCGTAGGAAATATTTGCTGAACGTGCTTGCCGAAGATTTCATTGAATACATTACTGCGCATATTTTCTTGTTACTATAAGAATTTAGATTTTATTATTGTTTATTATTATGCGGGCAGCAGGTGCTGCCCGCATAATGTTATGAGCGCAGTTAAATGTTATCTAAAAAGTTAATTCTTAAGAAACAATAGGATGATTTTTTTCCAAATAATAATAATCGTAGAGATTTGCGTTATTAGGTTATCTAGTTTAGGCATCAGTCTCACACTAAGTTTTAGTACTAAATCTAACTATTTCATACTTAATTTGCAAATAAGGATACCTACGCGGTGAGAAAGTAAAATTCCATTTATTTTACAAGTTCGTTCTTTCTTTCAGAATTTAATAAATAACAGACAGTAAGCTAATAGAAGCTGATTATATTTTTTAATTTAAGGCGGATTTGGTCAAAGATTACTCAGTGCCAATTTATGGAGTGATGAAGACAGGAATATTTTTTGCAGCAAAATATTGAATTACCTACGAGTCAATATCATCAATCTTCACAAACAAAATAAGTATGAAATGAATGTAATTTCCATGGTTCTAAGAAAATTTCCAACTTTATCAGCTCATCAATCATTTACAATCCGTTCTGATGGGATTATCCTTTTCAACTTTTTATGATTTTCTAAGCAATACTGACGTTTGGGATAAATATAACTTTGCAAATATTTTACACGCTATTTGTACGTAAAAAATAACTGTATCTTATTACATTTTCGTCTCACAGTCGTCGCCACTCAACCATGGTTGGTTGTATTCTATTTTTTATTCCTTCCTGGCCAGCTAGCACATAGTTAATTTATCAATTAATGGATTAATAAATTAGACCAGTGAGGATTAAATTTTTATTTCCAATAGTGATCATAACTCAAATTTGATGCGAAAATAACACGCAATGATACTATGATACTTGGATGATGGGCTGTCAGATATATATGACGGCTGCCAGATGTATATGATGGCTGTCAGATGCCAATGTTGAGCATTCTTTAGTGATCTTTTAGTGTAAAACGAAAACTCGTATCAGTGTTGTTCAGTATTCGAACATTACATTGAATGCTCTAAGCCTGTTTACGCTAAAAGAATTAGACACAGTGGGGTTAGAATGAGCAATTGAGCATTCGCTCGTTTGATGTAAATCCACCGTAATATCTATGATACATAATATGTATTGTTTATCTTCCATCCTAGAAAGGGCCTACATCGTACTTTTACGTTCGTACTTTTCCTAAATAAACGTCAGTTTATCCTTTATAGGCGATGTTTAGGCATTTTATGAGACAATGGTATTTAAATTTATAGCTCACTGAATCCTTTATCGAAGGGATAAGATCACATCGATATTATGTAAAACGAATTGTGGGCACAGACTTTATTTGCGAATAGTATTTGCGACTTATATTTTGTACTGATATAATATTAATTATCGTTCAAAAAGAGTAATTGTTATCTATACTTATATATAATATTTCAAAAAGAGCAATTACAGATTTAGTGACTCTTCCCTATAGAAACTTCTCTCTTGTCCGGTTAGAATACATTATTATGTATTAAATGAAATGGGTAGTAAGCAATAAAAGAAGTCTAGTTAGATTAATAAATGGTCAAGTTTGAATTTCCATTCTATACTTTCTTAGAGATGGTATAGATATTTGTCTATACAGAAATTGGAATCAGGCAGAAATTTAGGTCCAATTATATGCAAATGCAATAAAAAATCTGATTTGCTAAAAAAGTTTTGCTATTTCGAAATCAATCCATACTAGTACATACTAATATTATAAGTGCGAAAGTAACTCTGTCTGTCTGTCTGTTACTCAATCACGCCTTAACTACTGAACCAATTTGCATGAAATTTGGTATAGACATATTTTGATACCCGAGAAAGGACATAGGCTACTTTTTACCCCGGGAAATAGGATAGGTTTTATCCCGGAAATCCCACGGGAACGGGAACTATGCGGGTTTTTCTTTGACTGCGCGGGTGAAGCCGCGGGTGGAAAGCTAGTAGCATATAAATTGTAGACTATCATATAAATAACAAGCTTCCGCCCGCGGCTTCGCCCGCGTTGTGTTTTGACAAAAGGTAGCCTATGTTCTTTCTCAGGGAAGATTGTCTGTGCCAAATTTCATCAAAATCGGTTGAGAGGTTTAAGCGGGAAAGCGTAACAGACAGACAGACAGACAGTCATACAGAGTTACTTTCGCATTTATAATATTAGTAGGGATTAATAGCACATATCAATCGTCGTAGATACAAGTGTTAATGTATTTTATTGTACAACTACAGATAATATAAATACTATACCGTACAACTGATTCCCAAGACACATTCCAATTAACCTCTGATATTGAGCTTATATTGGCTGTTAATGAAAGATTCATCTGTAGGTACGTTTTAGTTGTATTATGTTCATTCGTTATAGTAGATAATATTGGCTTTGATTTTTGTACTTGTTTATAGATAAGTAGTTCATTATCTGTTTTTATAATATAATATTCATCATCTGTTTTTATAAACATATCAGTTGTTGTTAAAATCAACCATGCATATGATATGGATGAATGTTCCTTTTCTCAAAAATACGACTGATTTTGAACCCACTCAAACTCGGCTTATGAATAGGATTAAGGAAAAAGTCCACCACGCTGGGGTTTCCAACATGTCATCGAGTTTTTTTATAAAGTGAAAAAGAAACAACATTTATAGAATAAATACCAATAATAATAAATTATGTTAAACGAATATTATTTGCGATATTTCTATATTGCAACTTGTTATAAATTTATCTATATAATACGATTATGACAATCTCACGTATATAATTGGGTCGTGGGTTCGAATCACGTGCGTGCAGGCTTGTGGGATAGCAAGTGATTTAGTTTATAAACAACCTCGTGAATTCTAATAACTCATACAGATATTTCAGATTGCGAACTGAAACAGATCAATTTTGTTAATAAAATATAGGTGTTGTTTTGACGCTATTTAATCAGTAAACAAATAAACCTGACTGTAATACTATTTATGAACTGCTAAGCCATATTTCGAAAAAAAAAAAATAGTTTAACAAAAAATACAAGTTTTAAAATAGTTTAAAAATCACTTTTATGATAAAATAGTAATAAAACTTCTCCAATTTGAAATCCGTTAAAAACTTAAGAAACGTGTAACGAAGTTAAAGGTACGATTTTCTGAAAGATTCTGCGAGCATTCGAAGGAATTTAAATTAAACTGTAGGTTAACTGCGGTATGCAGTCATTTAGATTCATGGTATTACTTTTTTTAATGTATAACTAGTGAATTATAGAATATTTTTGAAGCTTCAATTAGCTATATTATAATTAGATGTTATAAGTTTTTCTTTATGACAACCTGAATATAGGGTATTATGTGCACTGCACTGTGCACAGAAAATTTCTCAGTAACTAAGTTAAAATTGTGGTGTTTGTTCAGTTTTGGCTAGTAGAGTTAAAACGTGTAGAGACGCTTGGCCCTACATGACGTCTGATTACTTTTTCAGAGTATAAGCCCTATAGTCTCGCGTTACCAACATTTCGCTTGAAAATATTTTTTGTTGGGTGTTTTATATTATCGCATATTACTTATTATTATTTCGTTACACGGAGATGTTTATCTCGCAAGGCCAACAGAAATACGTGTTTTTCAGTACGATATAAATATACCAACATTATGACCACTAAGACCTTAGATTATATCATTTTCCAATATCTTATACTGACTGTGGTTTCTTCCGTTCTTCAGAAACCTTCTTTATAGTAGTCAAAGGTGTATTTTATTCTTATGAAAATGATTGAGGTATTGTACTATTAAAATATGTATATGGGAATAATGAAATATGTCAATTAATGTTTTATATCTTTCGGAAATATCTTACATTTCATAAATATAAGAAATTTCATCCTTGTGAGTTAAATCTGTCAAATAGGTATATGAAATTCACTCAAACTTTATATACCTATGAGACGGATTTATCCACGAAAGTAAATAAGGGACATCCAAGATGTTTTTAAAGCCTATTGCGTAGGTGTAAGTAATTATAAAGTTTGTACTTTGTAGGTAATTTTAAATAGCACTGAAATATAGCCGCACTAAATAGCATGATTGACCTTGCGTTGACCTTTCACGAAGCCTGCTAAAACCTTTTTGTTTGAACGGCTAAGTGATAAACAATTCTAATTAAAGACAACAACCCAACAACCCAACAACCCAACAACCCAACCGAACAACTGAACAACCGAACAACCGAACAACCGAACAACCCAACAACCCAACAACCGAACAACCCAACAACCCAACAACCCAACAACCCAACAACCCAACAACCCAACAACCCAACAACCCAACAACCCAAGAACCCAACAACCCAACAACCCAACAACCCAACAACCCAACAACCCAACAACCCAACAACCCAACAACCCAACAACCCAACAACCCAACAACCCAACAACCCAACAACCCAACAACCCAACAACCCAACAACCCAACAACCCAACAACCCAACAACCCAACAACCCAACAACCCAACAACCCAACAACCCAACAACCCAACAACCGAACAACCGAACAACCGAACAACCGAACAACCGAACAACCGAACAACCGAACAACCGAACAACCGAACAACCGAACAACCGAACAACCCAACAACCGAACAACCGAACAACCGAACAACCGAACAACCGAACAACCCAACAACCCAACAACCCAACAACCCAACAACCCAACAACCCAACAACCCAACAACCCAACAACCCAACAACCCAACAACCCAACAACCCAACAACCCAACAACCCAACAACCCAACAACCCAACAACCCAACAACCCAACAACCGAACAACCGAACAACCGAACAACCGAACAACCGAACAACCCAACAACCCAACAACCGAAGCTGGCGTGGACGATTTTCTAGCAAACCGGTTTCAAAATTAACTCTACTTCCGGTTTCTATTTTGTTGCTGGCTCTGTACACTGTGCCAGTGAACGATGTGAGGAGCAACAAATTTTTTTTTTATGTTTCACTACCGAAAATCGACAGTTAAGCTGGCGTGGACGATTTTCTAGCAAACTGGTTTCAAAATTAACTCTACTTCCGGTTTCTATTTTGTTGCTGGCTCTGTACACTGTGCCAGTGAACGATGTGAGGAGCAAAAAATTTTTTTTTGGCTGTGTTATTTTTGGCGCCAATGAAAAAAATTCAAAATTTTCACTGTTTTTATGCAGCAACAAATTAGCAACAAATTCACCTGCATTTTGCAAGGATCCATTCCTTTTTCCGATTTCTTCACGCTACCTTAACGTTAAGCTAGAACTGTTGCTGATTTTCAGCGAACGGGTTGAGCAACAAAATCGTCATTATAGCAACTAATTAGCAACAAATAAGCAACAAATTCTGGTGTTGTTTTTTTTTAATTTCGCTAATTTTTCATCGCCAGCTTTACGTACCTGCCACTCTGGGAGATTGTATTTTTTTATTCATATTTTTAAAAACTGAAATAAACTAACGTCAGTGTCAAACTGTCAACAAAAGCGCGCTCGCTCCTAAGTACATACATCGCGTTCCGATTCACACAACATTGGGCGCGTTACTACGGACATGAGTGATTGCAATCGCGGTCATCGCTGACTGTAATCGCGTCCAGAAAACATAAAGCCTATGGGTGATTAAAACATATTAATCAATGTTTTAAACATGAATAAAACACAGTAAAAGTACAAGAAAAAAACATTGAATTAAACATAAAACATTGAACAAAACCAAAAAAACAAAAAAAACATGTTTTTTTTCATAATTTACTGTTTTTTTTGCAACCCTGATTAGTATTGGAACTTATTACTTTATACAGATCTTTCCCATGTCTCTGGAAAATTAAATCGGAGGAGTAGAAAAACAAGAATTTAAAAGACCAAGCATATAAAAAACTTATCGACTTTTGTAAAGAAAAAGGTTTTATTTGATATTTTAAACTTGATTTTATTTAACAGTATATTAAATAACTCATTATTCATACGCAAATAATTCTTGAAATCGTCTGGATAGTTTTCTCTTGATTCTTTAATCA
Organism: Colias behrii; assembly: GCA_029959065.1. Classification (NCBI taxonomy): domain Eukaryota; kingdom Metazoa; phylum Arthropoda; class Insecta; order Lepidoptera; family Pieridae; genus Colias; species Colias behrii. Next base: position 4,861,344 of record JARWMC010000021.1, on the reverse strand, counting down.
AAGGCATGTGACAATATTGCTGTCTATATTTTTTAACCCACACTGAACGTTTCTTTTTCTTTTTGAGTTCAACTAAACCAGCAAACATGATAACTTGCGCCACCCGATATCTTGTCTCCATTTTTTCACTTCTATCACTCGCGGTTATCGATAAAACCGTGTGCATTGCACACACTCCAACACGCGCCTCTTTCACGCGGTCTATCACGGGCGATAAGTCTTTACACGGACGCTCATTCCGCTAAGGAAAGCAAACACGAATAATCGCGCGCGAAAGAACAAGTGTCGCAGTTAAGACATACAAAGGTAATCGCGAGCGATTGAGCGTGCAGGCTTTCCCGCGCGTAATCCTGTACGATCCACAGAACGCGCGATAGAGTTTGCGTGTAAAGGCCGCTATTGAACAATACACCATCAATTTAACTTGCTGAGTCTGCTATTTTTGTTGTGTTTATTTTTAGACTATTAAAAATGCGATTTTGTTACACTATACGGTGAACATAAAGGTTTAATATTCAATTACCTAGTCTGTACAACGACGTCTGAATTACTAGATTAGCCGATATCTAGAACTCTATTATGTAAGAAAAATAACTGTAAAATTATTTATATTAATAATTAATTATATAATTTTACTAATATAACATTCTTTTTTATCCACAAATAACTTGTAAGTAAAAAGCAATTCATCTTTCGATGTCTCGACGAAAAATTGTTACAATTCTAAAATTTACTTCGTAATATTTTAATGCTGTGTCCCGAAATGTTACAGCATTTATCTAAATTTTCCTGACAAAGTGCTCTTTGTGTGGTTAAGGAGTTTTTTGGATATATAACGTTTCGGAAATTTCCTATTGTAATGCCACGTTCAATGAAAATGGAGTAGATAAAAATATTGTGAGATTAAAGCTGGTCAAAGTTTGATGGAAGGAATTGGCCTTTTGCTTTATATGTATTCTTATAATTAGAAATTGTTAAAGTAAATTTATTTATTATCTGTGTTATTCTAAATTGCGTGCCTTCCATTGCGGTGCATAATCTATGGTCTCTCTCTGCTCTGTGACATTATAGCGACTGTATGTGTTCCCGGTATTTTTACTTAGAAATAAAGTTAATTTTGAAGTAATCAGTGTTTGTGACTCATTAACCCCATCAGAAATAGTACTTAGTTTAGTAGTTCGTACCTTTACTTCGATTATTATTGTGCAACCAAGACGTTTCATAATAACAGTTTAAAATAATATATTCATAAGTACTATTCGATTCTTAAGAATCGAATAGCACATAAGTACTATTCGATTCTTAAGACTTTACCTAGAGTTTCTTATGCTAATGTATTTGACTACTTAATACTTATGTTATAGTTATAATAATATGCAATTGGCACATAATATTCGTAGTTATATAGTCATTTGGATCATCTACATTTTTACAGTTCCATTACACATTGCAGAGCAGTATTTTTCGCGCTACGACTTTTAAAATAGCATTAATTTAGTTTTATTGCTTTGCCTGGGTTACAATTTATTTTACAACATAGGAGGTGTATTCTACTACATTTTTTCTAATGTATAAGGATTTTTCTATTGCTGCATGAATAGTTATTGATGATTAATTTATGACGTGTTTAAGTATTTATAAAAAATATGATTTGCTTATATCCTGTTTTTACAATATCTTATCTTATTCTTATAACTATAATCAAGACCCTCACAATCAAATAAATATAACAGAGATTGAAGTGAATATACTCGAGAGTAATCTTTTAGAATATATTGTAATTCATGGATTCCCAAAAGCCATTAGATAAGTACGAAAGACACAGGTTATTGTAAGAAAAACGCTACAAAAGAATCATTGGGATTCCCTCCTTTCATTTAATAAAAGCTTTTATTGGCCTTTTTCGAGCCAAGATTTATGCGAAAATGTAAATTTTACTCTATCCCACAAAGAAATACTCATTTCATAAGTTATTATGGCAGTCATATAATTCTGTAAATTATGCTCACTATAAAGGGGCTTGGGTATAAGGTACCCTTTTGGGCATTGTCTTTGTGATATTATATACTTCTATTGTATTTAATTACTATACTATATTTAAATGAAGTGATATTAAAACTTTTAAATGGTTTTAGGAATCTTCGGCGCGGCGGCTTTTCGTGTAGACAAAAGTGTTTTGAAAACGAAGAAAAGTTTGGAAAATCCAAAAGTGCACGACTCATAATGCTCATTTAATTATGAAATATATAAAAAAAAAAAAAAAACTTATTGTAGTTTTCGTTTTTTATTAATTGCAATTAAACGACACTGAATTAATTAATCATTCGCATTCAGTGACCTACAATCGTCGATTAGAATATTTAAAAAAAAATTTTAACTCAAATGATGGATTTTTTCACAAGTTATAGTGTTTTCAGGGGCCCTAGTCTGTACAAATTAGTCGGTAATTACCGATAACTAATTTATAGTCCCGTCTTCAGCAATGAAAATGATGTCGCTTAATACCTCTCCCCAATTTGATGGAAGTATACAATGGATACATATTTGCTTATAATTTTTATACTTCACAAAACTTTCCGTTATGCGTCAAAATATGTATATAATAATAGCCTTGTAGCAATGCATTTTTATCTAAATTAATAACATCATTATTTCAATTCCGTAGATATATGAAAAATAAATAAAATATAGATTTCATGGATTTGGAAAATCATTTCTTTGCAACACATTCGAATATTGTCAAAACAAATTATTATTTGACATTGTCAATCGTTATGATACCGACGTTTGATCTCGACAAGATTTCGAAGGCCCTTCTCCCATTACGCTACCGGTATCCTACACGTCCGCGACTAGTATAGTTGGTCGCTTTTGCGTCGCGTTTCGCGCGTATCTCTTCGGAAGAAAGATAAAAAATTCTTATCATATGTTGTAGTTCTCGTGCGGCTATAAAAACTCTACAATTTATGTTTCTTTCAATATATGGATGAATCCAGTACCTACTTCCTACTTTTACGTCGTCACTGGAATTGCTCGACATAGCGTCCGTCTACAAAAACGAGGCACAATAATGATGAATTTAGTCATTATTCAGTCGCTGAATATGCGAACATCGGGCAGCGAACAAATATCTAACTAGTATTTTACTCGAGTAGGTATCGTATTCTAGAAGTATCGTAATGGGAGAAGGGCCTTACGGTTTGTGTGGGTTTGTAGATACGGTTGATAATGTCGGAAAAATTATAGATTATTATAATTTTATAATAAAAAAAAAGATATTTCACACTTCCGATGCTACACGATTTAACGCAATAGTGTTTTCTCTTATTTAATGTTATTGCAATTAAAATAAAATAAACAATTAATGTTTTATTTTTAAGATGGTTTCAAAATTTTATTGAAAATGTTAAGAAGCCTCTTATATTATATTAAATAAATATTAAAATAGTGTACTGCTGTCTGCATTTATTCAGCCTAAATTATTGCATTCATATTCGATTAATTTCTTTCTGAACTTCTAGGATAATAAAATTATACAGATGAATACAAATAAAATAAAAACGATCCAATTACGAAAAAAATTTATTAGAAAAATTTAATTTAACAGTTTATAATAGCGTAGTTGAAAATTTGGCTCAAAACCATCATCTCTCACCAACATAATTCTAGTAACTTGTTCATCTGTAAAATATAAAATTTATAGATAAATATTTATATTTGTAACATAAACAATTACCCGTGAACCGCTAAATCAATTGCATATATTCATCCTTTGCTTATTAACTGTAATAAAATATACAATGATGCACATAATATAATATAATAATACAACCTAAAAATACAAGTGATACAAATTATCCGTTCCGTCCTAAAACTTCCGTCCGTTTCTATGATGTCTTAAAGATTTCTCGAAAGGCTTCGAGTTGAGCAGAATTATCTTGTAGATCTTTTAGAGTCTTTTGATTAGAATTTTATTGCACTTCACAAATAACAAAATATTACTAAACTAAAACTAATAGCTTTAACTATATAAAAACATAAAGCAGATTGATATTTTCTTAGGATATTTGTTATCCAATAGATTTATAGGATTTTTAAGAATATAATTAAAAATTATCCTCTTGAAAACACAAAATTTATATTTATTTTGATAGAAATATTATTTTGATTGATTGATGTCAAATGTCAAAAAAGTAAATAATAAGATTGCCATACATGGAATTTTGAATTCCATGAATATGTAATAAATAGAACATTAATTAAACGATTGATATAAAAAAATATCGAATTTGATTAAAATTAAATTAAATGCCATGTTTTTTGTGCATAACATGTGCTTTTTTCATATGCAATTGTATTTGTAATAATGCGAAAAATTTATGTAACTAATTTTAATTTACTATATATTCCATAATATCAAGGTAAATTTCTTGGAAAAACAACACTAAATTTTTTAGGTCCATACTATAGTTACTGAACATCGTTAGTTACCGACCGATTTCGGTCGAGATCGATGTCGACTAATGTGTCGAAACTACGCCTACAGGTTTCACACATGACGGACAGGAAAATTTTTTGACCTATTTCAGTGTTTTTTTCCAATTCTATTGAAGTAAATCAATTTTTAAAAAGTATGGGATTAATCTCCATTAAATTATTATCTCGACAATAGTATGCAAAATATCTTGATTCCGTGAACTAACAAGGCTATAATAATAAGAATAGCTGCAAAAATGAGGCGAAAAAAATTTTTCGATCGTAAAGCACTCTCTGATGCTTCGCATCATGAGTCGTGCAATTACGTCAAGACAATTTGACACCATTCCTAAAGAATTCTGTTTGAATGAATAAATGTTTGACTACTTATAGTACGAATTTTTACTTGCCTTTTTGTTTCCTAAAACCTACAAAACCGTTCTTCTTTACCAACCGACCAACGGTGGTGTTTTGAAAATTTCATTAATTCTTTAATAGGTAATAACAACATTTTTTCAAAATTTTTCCATTTATTTACATTTTACTGCAGAATATCCCCCACATCAAGAATTGTAATAAAAATTGATTATAATTAATTATTATAAACACTTTTACTTTGTAGACTAGAGTAGATAATTTTTGAAACAAAAAAAAATCGCAGTCGGATGTAACCCATTAGAAAAGGAGGGGAAAATGATGAAAATAAAAGGAAAAATAAATTACGATCAATCCGAGTTCGGGAAGTGGGAGGGGGGAGCTTTTAAGAGAAAAAAATGGTTTCTCTCGATTTCCGACAAAACTACAAGTCCTACGGAAAAAAGTTCAATGGCAAAGTTGTAGGTAATAAAAAGATCTACAACTTTAATACATATTTACAATTTTTTCATATAACCTCAAAATTTAGGTGAAAAATTCAAAAAACCTAGTTTTTGGTTTTTTATTTTTATCTACTTCAAAAATTTATTTTTTCTACGAAATTTGGTGGAAACTTACTTGATTATGTCCCAAATACACTGTAATTTATTTTATTGAAAATATTTATTTTTTCGCCTTATTTTGAATTAATACCAAAAAAACAACCTAATTTTCAATCGAAAAGTCACCCGTCAAAATATCAGCTTTTTTCAAAAACTTGGAAAGCTTTTTATTCATTGAAATCTCTACTTTCATATGGTGTAAAAAAAAAAAAAAACATTACCATAGTAAATGTTCTCAGGAAATGCCTACAAACAGTGTGAAAATAAGCTTTTACTAAATCAGGCACACTTCTCAAACTACCTGAAATGTCTTATCGACATCATTTTGCTTTTGAATATGCTGTAAAATATTATACTTAGAACAGATAATTTTTTTTCTTTTGAAATATTACCGAAAAGCCGATACAAGAGAAGATATAGAGTGCGAGAAGTGTGCCTGATTTAGTAAAAGCTCATTATCACACTGTTTGTATGCATTTCCTGATAATATTTACTATGGTAATGTTTATTTTTTTTACACCATATGAAAGTAGAGATTTCAATGAATAAAAGGCTACCCAAGATTTTGAAAAAAGCTGATATTTTGACGGGTGACTTTTCGATTGAAAATTAGGTTGTTTTTTTGGTATTAATTCAAAATAAGGCGAAAAAATAAATATTTTCAATCAAATAAATTACAGTGTATTTGGGACATAATAAAGTAAGTTTCCACCAAATTTCGTAGAAAAAAAATAAATTTTGAAGTAGATAAAAATAAAAAACCAAAAACTTGGTTTTTTGAATTTTTCACCTAAATTTTGAGGTTATATGAAAAAATTGTCAATACTAAAGTTGTAGATCTTTTTATTACCTACAACTTTGCCATTGAACTTTTTTCCGTAGGACTTGTAGTTTTGTCGGAAATCGAGAGAAACCATTTTTTTCTCTTAAAAGCTCCCCTCTCCCACTTCCCGAACTCGGATTGACCGTAATTTATTTTTCCTTTTATTTTCATCATATTCTCCTCCTTTTCTAATATGTTTCATCCGACTGCGATTTTTTTGCACTTTAGATTATTTTTAAAGGGATCTACCCTAGTCTATTGATTTTTATTCACAGTATGTACATCGCATGAAATGCAGTTTTCAACTGGAAGTCTAGCTTAGAAAGTGCATTTTTCATCTTGATATGTGTTTAGGAGCACTCGTAGCCCCAGGAAATAGTGGTTGGCAGTATACAAATAAATTTATGCAGTAGCATACAATAAAGAATATAATAAAATGATCTGTATTAGAGAAATAGAAGTGTGTTTTTTCTATACTAATAAGAGTTTGTTTGAACGCGCTAGTCTCAGGAACTAAAGGACCGATTTAAAATTATTTCATCGTTGGATATGTATGTCATCAGTGATCCCTGTATGCTGTATAAGTACATAGACACGAAGCCAGGCGCAAAGGTTCGGATATTAGTTTGCGACTAAAGTAAGAAGATAGTTCAGAAATTAAGTGTAACCAATATAAGTTTATACCAGAAAAAAATCGATAACCCTACGAATCTTTATGCAGTAACACACATAATTTATTAAACATTTTTATAACATAAATTCCATCAAAACAACAAAAAACTGACCCAAATTATTTTAGCTCGTAAGGTAGCCAAAATAGCAGATATTTATAAATTTATAATTTTATATTTCAACTACATGTTATGTATCGCGTTCATTTTACGACTCTTGGACCTCTGTCAAATATGATTTATTGACCAGCTGGGACCCGTATATTTAATTTATTACTTTTGACATTTTTTGGTACTATGTATCAATATTGATTGAATTATTCAGGTATTCGTTATTACGTTCGCCTGTTGTTTTATTTTTTATAATTGGGAAGCTTAAAGAAGTGGCTTCAAAATATACGATGTTTTGAAGCCATAATAATTCTTTTTTATAATTTTTTCATTTTCCGAGGTTACGTAATTAAACGAGAGAGAATGTTTGTATGAAAAACCCTACGAATAAACCTATGTTTGTATGCATATTGTCATTTCATCACTGTTCCGAGTTATTAATCAATGTTGGATGAAATTTATTACAAACATTATTTTTTTTTAATAAAATAACAATTTTTCTTGACTTGACCTACTATTTTACTGTTTTCATGAGCTTACGACCTACGATTTTGCTGTTTGTTTGAATGAACTAATCTCGGGAACTACCTACCTACTGTTTCGAATTGTCAAATGTTATTTGGCCTGTATGGTCCATTTATCGTGTAACATGTATCGAAGTATCAATAAAGAATGTTAAAAAAATGGGTAACATATTATTTGTAGGGCGAAGTGGTTGCGTCAGTCAATGGTCGGTCAGCTAGTAATAATATATTAAGTACGATAAAAAAAGCAAATTGGCGTATTCTCTCAGAACATTACCTTCGTTTATTTGACTGTCCAGCTGGCGAGCGAAACTTATTAAATTACTCGCATTCTTTGCAGACTTTGAATTATACAAGGGTTTCTCAGTAATATTATTTTTATTTCAGAATATGCGAGTCGACGAAGTTTAGCGAACAGCGTCGAGAAAACTTATTTTCCACTTCAATTATTTTGCGATAATCAAAAGAGAATTAAGCTAATTTTAGGTAATATTTTTGCGTTTGGTAATTGGTTGGTAAAATAGCTGAACAAATATTTACTTTTTGGGGTATAAAGTTTGGTGAATTCTTGAAATTTAAGTCTAGTAGGCGTAGCCAGTAAGTAGACTTCTCTGTTTTTATAATGTACTTTTTCCTTTAAATTACGCTCTTCCAAAAAACAAAGAATCTTTCTATAATGTATAAAAGTCTCTTAAGTTTTAATGTTCTATCCAGAAAGTAGTACAATACAAGTATATGTCTACTACTATAACACTCGCTAGGAAATAGATAGTTATGTTGTTTCCACATTCCATAAACAAAATCAGAACTTCGGCTTTATTTCACCATTATCAAGCCTTAGTAGCCTCAGTTCCGTTTCACTCTAAATTCTCGTTATACAGATTTAACGAAACGTTATGTGTCCAATTTGCCAGCTTAAATTTGGCACTGTTTTTCAATGACTTCGAAATAAATTATTAGTTTAATGAGATATGTTGGAACTTGTGGTGTTGTGTAGTTAAGCATCTGGTACATTGATGACAAATAACTGTTAGAAGGTATGTCATAGGTATAAATCAAAAGGCAGAAGATGTTTAAGAAAAAAAAACCGGCCAAGTGCGAGTCGGACTCGCGCACCGAGGGTTCCGTACAAACCTGCAAGGTTTACAAAGTTCGTTCATTACGACAATCGAGTCACGCGTTCACGAGGAAAAAAGAAATAAGTTTATATTTATTAAAAAATAAATATATATTTTGTAATGTAACTAAAAATTTAAGGTTGTCGGAATTTTTCCTTTATGTGTGCTATAAAACGTTGCTTCAAGCCAAATTTCAAGATTCTAGGTCGACTGGAAGTACCCTTTAGGTTTTGATTCCCTTGCGAGTACTTGCGAGTTTCAAAATATGCAGCTTAAATTGCTGTTTCTTTTGATTGCGTTGACATAGAAGTTTGATTTTGTTACAGCTTAAAGGTATTATAGACCTGAGTATTTGGTATGAATTTCAATTTAATACCTCTACGCGTTTATGAGGAAATGGGTATTAAGTTTAAAATTATTAAAAAAAAATATATATTATGTGATGTAACTAAAAATTTATGGTTTTCGTAATTTACCTTTATCTATGCTATAAGACGTTGCTTCGTACCAAATTTCAAGATTCTGAGTTCACGGGAAGCACCCTGTAGGTTTTGATTCCCTTGCAAGTGTCGAAAATTTGCGGCATAAACGGCTGTATCTTTTGATTGCGTTGTCTTAGAAGTTTGATTTTTTCATAGCTTCAAGAGACAGTAGACCTGAGTAATTGATATAAATTTCAGCTTCATACCTCCACGCGTTCCTGAGAAAAAGGGTCTTGACAGACGGACGGACGGACAGACGGACAACAAAGTGATCCTATAAGGGTTCCGTTTTTTCCTTTTGAGGTACGGAACCCTAAAAAAGGAGGAGGTTATCAATTCGGCCGGTATTTTTTTTTTATGTATGTACACCGATTACTCCGAGGTTTCTTAACCGATTTACGTGATTCTTTTTGAAGTGAAAACTTCTTTAGCGGCGTTGAGCACTTTTTCTGTAATGGGTATAAAATCTTATACTCGCGTCAGGACACGTAACCTGATCGAAAAAGCGTAAGACCATTCCAAAATATCAAACATGCTCAACGTTAATAATCAAGTTTTCACTTCTGCCGGCACTCCCGGAGTGCAACCCGTCTTTATTTTGTTCGATGCGGGATGGTGTCGAATTGGTCCCATAAAAAGACGGGTTGCACTCTGGGAGTGCCGGCAGAAGTGAAAACTTGAAACGGCCAAGCCACATATTTTGACTAAGGTGTAGAGTTTGTGAAGTTAAGCCTTGTAGAGTTAGGGCGTGTAGTGTTAGAAGCTTGGCTCTACATGAGATCTGATAACTTTTTGACAGTGCGAGTCATATGGGCTCGTCTTGGCAACATTTTACATGAAAATGTTTTTGGTGGGATTTCATTTTTTTTTGTAAGTTGTTTGTAACAAATTTTATTTTTTTATTTTTAGCTACTGTGTGGACGTAAGAGGCAGGAGACGTTCGCAACACTTCTATTCATTCATATTTATATGATCTGATCTGAAGTATATGTCTCAATATATGTCGATTAAATTTTTAATTTTTTTTTAACAAGGAGTACCTATACATAAATATATCTAGGGGAACCAAGTTTTAGATTATTAGATTAGACCTCTAGCGTCATCAAAATTTAATTTAAAATTACAGGTCTCATACAAACTCCCATCCCCTAGGTTAAGGGGTTGGGGGATGAAAGTTACAAGTTTTATAATTTTTTTGTTGTTTGTGTGCTAATACTAGCTTACATACAAAATTTCAGCTTTCTAGGACTTTAGGAAATACCTTAAGAATTTTGATGATCATCAGTTAGTCAGTGACGAAAGTAGCGTTTTTTAGATATAAATAAAATCTGAAGTATAAAAGCTAATGTAATTAAAACTTAATATGTTCAATAAGTCCGCTATTGACAATATATCCCGAAAATTTTGTTGATCTAGCATAATCCAAACCCAAGTTATGAGGGTTCAAAAAAACGTCGAAGCGCTTCGAGAAAAGGTAGGTAGTGCCCGTGCGTTTCGCTTGGCTCGTCTTGGCGGGGGCACTACCGTGCCCCCAGATCAAAATAATTAAATGCTCATCTTGCGAACAATGCGAACAACGAACAACGAACACCGAACACCGAACAACGAACAACGAACAACGAACACGAACAACGAACAACGAACAACGAACAACGAACAACGAACAACGAACAACGAACAACGAACAACGAACAACGAACAACGAACAACGAACAACGAACAATGTGAATGTGAATGTGAATGTGAATGTGAATGTGAATGTGAATGTGAACATACACAAACACAAACACAAACACAAACACGAACAGGAACACGAACAACGAACAACGAACAACGAACAACGAACAACGAACAACGAACAACGAACAACGAACAACGAACAACGAACAACGAACAACGAACAACGAACAACGAACAACGAACAACGAACAACGAACAACGAACAACGAACAACGAACAACGAACAACGAACAACGAACAACGAACAACGAACAACGAACAACGAACAACGAACAACGAACAACGAACAACGAACAACGAACAACGAACAACGAACAACGAACAACGAACAACGAACAACGAACAACGAACAACGAACAACGAACAACGAACAACGAACAACGAACACGAACAACGAACAACGAACAACGAACAACGAACAACGAACAACGAACAACGAACAACGAACAACGAACAACGAACAACGAACAACGAACAACGAACACCGAACAATGTGAATGTGAATGTGAATGTGAATGTGAATGTGAATGTGAATGTGAATGTGAATGTGAATGTGAATGTGAATGTGAATGTGAATGTGAATGTGAATGTGAATGTGAATGTGAATGTGAATGTGAACATACACAAACACAAACACAAACACAAACACGAACACGAACACGAACACGAACAACGAACAACGAACAACGAACAACGAACAACGAACAACGAACAACGAACAACGAACAACGAACAACGAACAACGAACAACGAACAACGAACAACGAACAACGAACAACGAACAACGAACAACGAACAACGAACAACGAACAACGAACAACGAACAACGAACAACGAACAACGAACACCGAACAATGTGAATGTGAATGTGAATGTGAATGTGAATGTGAATGTGAATGTGAATGTGAATGTGAATGTGAATGTGAATGTGAATGTGAATGTGAATGTGAACATACACAAACACAAACACAAACACAAACACGAACACGAACACGAACACGAACAACGAACAACGAACAACGAACAACGAACAACGAACAACGAACAACGAACAACGAACAACGAACAACGAACAACGAACAACGAACAACGAACAACGAACAACGAACAACGAACAACGAACAACGAACAACGAACAACGAACAACGAACAACGAACAACGAACAACGAACAACGAACAACGAACAACGAACAACGAACAACGAACAACGAACAACGAACAACGAACAACGAACAACGAACAACGAACAACGAACAACGAACAACGAACAACGAACAACGAACAACGAACAACGAACACCGAACACCGAACAACGAACAACGAACAACGAACAACGAACAACGAACAACGAACAACGAACAACGAACAACGAACAACGAACAACGAACAACGAACAACGAACAACGAACAACGAACAACGAACAACGAACAACGAACACCGAACAATGTGAATGTGAATGTGAATGTGAATGTGAATGTGAATGTGAATGTGAATGTGAATGTGAATGTGAATGTGAATGTGAACATACACAAACACAAACACAAACACGAACACGAACACGAACACGAACACGAACAACGAACAACGAACAACGAACAACGAACAACGAACAACGAACAACGAACAACGAACAACGAACAACGAACAACGAACAACGAACAACGAACAACGAACAACGAACAACGAACAACGAACAACGAACAACGAACAACGAACAACGAACAACGAACAACGAACAACGAACAACGAACAACGAACACCGAACACCGAACAACGAACAACGAACAACGAACAACGAACAACGAACAACGAACAACGAACAACGAACAACGAACAACGAACAACGAACAACGAACAACGAACAACGAACAATGTGAATGTGAATGTGAATGTGAATGTGAATGTGAATGTGAATGTGAATGTGAATGTGAACATACACAAACACAAACACAAACACAAACACAAACACGAACACGAACACGAACAACGAACAACGAACAACGAATAACGAACAACGAACAACGAACAACGAACAACGAACAACGAACAACGAACAACGAACAACGAACAACGAACAACGAACAACGAACAACGAACAACAACGTGTTCGTGTTCGTGTTCGTGTTCGTGTTCGTGTTCGTTTTCGTGTTCGTGTTCGTGTTCGTGTTGGTGTTCGTGTTCGTGTACGTGTACGTGTTCGTGTTCGTGTTCGTGTTTGTGAATTGAATTTGAATTTGAATTTGAATTGAACTGCCTTTTGAATTTTGTTATCTGACTCTATCCGCCTATAATAATTTAATTCGGTGAAAAAAAGTTAAGAATATACATTATACATATTTGAAAATGTGTGTCTAAATTTTTTTTTATTACAGCGGGCAAACGAGCTTGCGATCGTAAGCGAGTCCACCACTTCATTATAGTTATCACACATTCATCTACAGAGGCCTCTCCAGATGCGTTGCCGACTTTTGCATTCATGTTTTAACCATTAGGAATGTCGCCGCAGAAAGGCTATTCCATAATTTGGTAGTTCGTGATATAAAGCAATTTGAATAGTTGTATGAATATTAGTCAAACGAACATTACCATGTGTCGCACATACATCGCTCGCTGAATATTAATGGTGGTGCCCAGTGTGTGTGTCCACCGGAACATGGATAAAGCACAACGGTAAGGGACTAATGGGGGGATATATCAAGATGAATTGGCTCCGGGTGTTGCAGATAAATTGGCTGGATCAGGCTATGGCTTGTTTGAGGCTGAGGTGACAGTAATCCTGAATCGTGTATTTTTATTTGATATCTTAAGAACTCTGCTTATATAAATTGGGTTAAACTGCCTAGGTTGTACTATAGTATAGTATTACATTAAATAATTTTAGCCGTTTTAGGTAAGAACAAAAAGTGAAGTCGCCTCGTCACCTCGTTAAACGATTTATTTTCTAAAAGAAACAAGGCAGGACAAAGAAGGCTGATCAAATACAGCCTTCTTTGTCCTGCCAAACGTATACGTATGCACCAGGAATTGAACTCCGAACTTGGTTCTATGCTCGTATTAACTAACCACTGTACCAAAGAGGTGGTCGAACAGTAATAAAATTACCTCGATAACTATTCAACAAACTTCAGTTCAATCTAGAATCTAAACACAGTCTTGAACAACAAGTTTGCTTGATTCTCCAAAATGGATGTCAACTCAACTGCAAGCTTGATAAGTATGCTTGAATGGCAAAGAGCAACTTAAATCTATATACAGGGTGTAAGGGAGACCTGGTCACATCACTTCAGTGTGGATAGGTGACATCCTCACATGAAATTTGGTATGGTTTTTTTTTCTTAACTCTAAATATTAAAAAAAATACGACTATTTTAATTTTAACTTTACAATTTTAGTCATATTTTTTTAAAACACTTCTGTACTCGATTGTACTTCACCGATTTTGATGATTTTTTTTAAATTTTGTTGCTTAATCAATGTACTTGCAGATTAAAACGAATGTACTAGTATTCCCTAGTAAATTACCTGATATTTTAATACTTGAATTTAAAAAATAATAAAAAAATACTTGCAATTTTAGTAAAATGCATTTTTTTTCAAAAAAAGACCCATACAACTGCATGTTTTTTTAATCTTATCTAATTCCTCATCATTTTTACTTTAAAATACCATTTATTTCATAATTGTAAGTGTTATAGTTTTAAAATTGTGACTGCACAAAAGTAACTACTTTTTTTCTAAGTAACTTTCTTAACCTGTTACACGACCCTGCATTGTTATTGTTTAAACGGGGGATGTGGCAGTACGCATGGGAATTTCTACCTGGATTGATAAGTCTGTCTCTCTCTTACTTGTCCTTTGCCGGGCGAGCTAAGGGAATGCGGGGGGGAAGCGGGCCACGCATTCCAGCGATTCATTGTTAGTCTCTACTACGCACGATAGTTGTTTCTTTGCATTCGACGCTCACAGTTTGTTTCAGTATCAGTTACTCGTACTTGATTGTTATTTTTTCTGTTTTGAGTTGTTCTGTGTGAGAAAATGGCTAATCCGTTTAATTTGACCGAGATGGCAGACATGCATTTATTATACGGCTACTGTAATTGTTCGGCGAGAGCTGCGCGTCGTGAATATCAGTCATCTCAACACAGGTTTCACTTAAATGTGTGGGCAGGGGTAATAGGAAACTGTTTAGTTGGCCCTCACTTCCTGGAAGGCACGCTTAACGGCGAAAGATATTTGAACTTTTTACAAAATCATTTACTGGGCTACCTGAACGAAGTGCCATTGTTGTACTTACAAGGCATGTTTTTTATGCACGACGGAGCTCCGCCACATGCCACTCTTTCCGTGTGCGAATATTTAAATACTCACTTCCCTAGGCGATGGACATATCCAGTGGCCCCCAAGATCACCCGACATGACACCGATGGACTTTTTTGTGTGGGGCACAATGAAAAACTACGTTTACAGTGTCGAAATTCAAAATGTGGAACAATTACGCGAGAGAATACTCGAAGCGGCTAGTGAAGTTAGGGCTATGTTGGCGGGTACAACCGATTAATAAAGGGAAGTAAAGAGACGCTTATTTTACTGTATAAGGGAAAACGGTGACCATTTTGAACAATTTTTAAAATAAATTAACTTGCTTTTAAATTAACTGTCAGTTTTATTTCCATATTACTTCGTTGTACTGAAAAATAAAGATGTATTTGACAAGATTAGTGTACAAAGGGTTAACTTTGAGCAATCGTAATTTTGAAGTTGTAACAGTTACAATTATGAAATAAATGGTATTTTAAAGTAAAAATGATGAGGAATTAGATAAGATTAAAAAAACATGCAGTTGTATGGGTCTTTTTTTGAAAAAAATTGCATTTTACTAAAATTGCAAGTATTTTTTTATTATTTTTTAAATTCAAGTATTAAAATATCAGGTAATTTACTAGGGAATACTAGTACATTCGTTTTAATCTGCAAGTACATTGATTAAGCAACAAAATTTAAAAAAAATCATCAAAATCGGTGAAGTACAATCGAGTACAGAAGTGTTTTAAAAAAATATGACTAAAATTGTAAAGTTAAAATTAAAATAGTCGTATTTTTTTAATATTTAGAGTTAAGAAAAAAAAACCATACCAAATTTCATGTGAGGATGTCACCTATCCACACTGAAGTGATGTGACCAGGTCTCCCTTACACCCTGTATATTAATGTTACTTTATTATTTTTATAAGTTATAATGGCAAATATAAACTAATAAAAAGTAGAACAAGATAGATTCTCAAAAAATAAACGAATCGGGATATGATAAAGAACTCTCATCTTAATATTTTCATATAATTAAGGTCAGCATTTCAATAAGACTAACTACTAGATACTAACTAATGATAACAAGGTTCTATACCATCAGTATGGATTATTCTAAGCTAAATAATACAGGGGAATAAGCCTAAGCTTCAGGGGATAAATTAGGAGCACAGCTCAGATTACACCTCGCGCCTGATTTATGGCCCTTGAAGGGACACTTGCACCGCTTAGTGCCCCAAGTGATAGGTAAGAAGGTAAGGGTTAAAATCATGGTTTAAGTTATTTACAGTTTTTCCGGTTTTAGGTGTAAAGTCAACGAAGTAAGCTTAAATTTTTCTGTTCTCGTAGACTGAGTTTTAAATAAAAAGATACACACTAAGACATATTATAATTGTTGTCATCAAAACTTCCAAGGTCAATTAATATTTTTTATTTGAACTAATGTTAGTACACACGTAGGGCCTTTATAAAAAAGGATATATTATCTTTTATATAACTACATATAATAAATCCTATTCCTCAATATCGTAAATGTATAATAATATTTCACAAACGCTCACATACTTTGACATGCTATTTTAGATTAATTGCGTTAAAGGTTTACACTGAAACATTATTGCATGTAATAGATGTCATGTTCAGAACATGAATTTAGTACAATTTCATACATACCTATAGTCCTTTTCACCTATGATGATTCCTGTGACACTTCATCGTGTTCCGTGTTCCGAATTACGTATTTTATGTTTAAAACGCCAAAATAATTTTAGTGCATAATATTTTTATTTTATGGCGGCATTATTACCAAAAATATAAAAATGAAACATCTTAAGCTTATAAATCAAAAACAGTATTGTTTCGTTTAATATAATGAAAAATAAAATAAAATAACACAAAAATATAATACCTACGCAATTCGTGTACATGAAATGGATCGTTGAAAAATCATAGAGTTGGAAAATCATATAATCGGCGCCCATCTTGTGATCGTTTGTCAATCGAGTCAATCGTCTGTACGAGTGCGTCAGCCTTGTATACAAGTTGCATTTTTATATTGATACTTTACGTGGTATTCTGTTATTGTTACTAATTGTTATTGTTGACTTTTTGTTGCTGTTGTTTGCTAAGTTTCCTTAGTTAATTGTTGGCGAAATGTCGAAAAAACTAATTTTGGTACTTTATTCAAATCGATTTCATTTCCATATAAAATATTATCGATTATCGGAAATAATTGATATGATTTCAGTAAAGACATCTCTACACGTGTCAAAAATCGATGTGTCACAGAAATCATCTTAGGTGGAAAGGACTATAGTGTAATTAATATATAATTTATCCTTTGTATAATTGTTAACTCGTTTGGCACCGACTTCAAACCTATTTAATAAATAGCACATCTAAATAATATGTAGTAATTAATAATATCAAATCTTTATTATTTTTTACTTTTCCGTTTTTGTTTTTAACGTAGTTATTTTTATTAATGCATTAAAATCGAACTTACTAATTAATTTTCTCGAAACTTCTTCCTATTTAAGATACGTAATTCTATTATAATAATAATTTCAGCGTAATTTGTAATAGAAATTGAGTTTGTAACAACAATAATGTTCAGGTATTCGAGCACTTCTGAGAACGCGCGGTATGAGGGATCCCGCTCAAATCCTACGTAATCCATACTAATATTATAAATGCGAAAGTAACTCTGTCTGTCTGTCTGTTACTCAATCACGCCTAAACTACTGAACCAATTTGCATGAAATTTGGTATGGAGATATTTTGATACCCGAGAAAGGACATAGGCTACCTTTTATTGCGAAATATGTACCACGGGCGAAGCCGGGGCGGACCGCTAGTTTTATATAAAGCCGAGGTTATTGTACTAAATAAATACAATTTCAAGTAAAATGCCTTGTTAACGCGTTGGCGGTATAGGTAATTCTATCGAAGGTGCGATGTTTAATATAAGAGTAACTAGTTGTGCCCCGTGGATTTACCCGTGTTGATTCGCTCCTATTGGACTTAGCGTGAAGAAGCCTTCCTTGCAGAGATTTGCGCGTTTTAGCAAAGAAACAGACTCTCCAGCATCATAATATTAGTATAGATTATATAGTTTATAATCCCTCATGTACTTAACTCGATATATTTTATTAATTATCGTAAATTTAACTCAAATTTATCTATAAGAAAATGAAATATTACTAGTACGTACCTACACTAAGTTTGAAATAGACTTTGAATATACTCTTAGCTTACCTTTTAGGAATACATGAAACTCGGCTGCGTTTAACATTGACAAACGAAATTGCCTGTAAATGCTTCAAAGCGAGCACTATATGGCTAAAATAGTATCAGTTTCAGAATTCCATCCAGTAAGTATGGAAAATGGAAATATTCATACAAGCTTTCTAACCATGTTACTGGGAAATTTCCGGAATATTTAAGGGAAAAATTCATGAATATTTTTTTGTTTTAATAATATTGGACCCTTTGAACTTAGAGGGTTGGAAATATTGTAGAAAATTCAAATATAAAAGGGGACTTTTACCTTGAGATTGTTATTTGAGGCAGGATAATTGTTATCTAAGATAATATCTATCGTAATTGGGTCACGCCATTTCACAATATTTTACTTTTTATCATGAAATAAACTAGTTATAAATATAGAAATTAAAGATTTTTAACGGATTTTAAACGCGATTTAGTCATTATATTATTTTTCCGACGTGTTACACACTTTGCAGCTAGCGTGGTCACGGGGAGACACTTAGAGGTGTACATAAATATTTCCATATAAGAATACAAGTAACAACAGTGTATTCCTGCTAAAATTGTAATTTTATTCGGTACTTTGTGTAACATTTTAGTTAAATGTAGACCGTAAAAGAAAAGTTTTACACGTAGGTGGGTACAGTCCTCAAAGTTCATATTGCTCTTGTATGAAACCTAAACAGGCCAAAACTTTATCGTATAATGGAGTTGAGTGTATTTTGCGAATTTCCTTTTACAAAATAATATTCTTATTTAGATTACATAAATGTAACACTATATAATCGATATTTCGGTTTTAACGTGCTGGTTACGCTCAACAAATTCTATTCTTTACAGTTAAAACACATTAATAAATCAATTAATTAAACTATTATTAGAAAGAGTATTGTCATAAGTATATTAGAATTTGTCGTTTACGATTTTGTAACGGTGCATTTAGATCAAACGAGCGAATGCTCGTTCTAACCCCACTATGTCAAATTATTTTAGTGTAAACAGGCGTAGAGCATTCATTCATTGTTCTTAGAGCGTTCTAAAATTCTAAGCAATGTTTTAATTCTGAATAACACTGAATACGAATTTTCGTTTACACTAAAAGATCACGAAATAATGCTCTTACTCTAGCTCTTGCTCTATGTTCGTTAGATGTAAATGCAGGTTTGCTAATAATCTACATCAATAGTACACCCATATTACGGAAGGATTAAGAAGGATTAAGAAGGTATTAAACTTCCCTATACAGAAATTTGTCAACAAATCTACGTCAATAATTATAAAAAAAATTTATGCGTGTACTAGAGTACACACGTAAGAAGTGAAACTTCTTTATGACCTTAAAAATGTCACGAGTATGGCGTAACGCAAAAATGTCACGCGTACGGCGTAACGCAAAAATGTCACGCGTACGGCGTAACGCAAAAATGTTACACTAAATTTTTGTCCAACCCCGATAAATAAGTTTCACTTCAAATAATGTATGCGTGTACTAGAGTACACACGTAAGAAGTGAAACTTCTTTATGACCTTAAAAATGTCACGAGTATGGCGTAACGCAAAAATGTCACGCGTAAGGCGTAACGCAAAAATGTCACGCGTACGGCGTAACGCAAAAATGTTACTCTAAATTTTTGTCCAACCCCGATAAAGAAGTTTCACTTCAATAAACCCATATTACAAAATGAATGTGCATATAGGATTTCATAAGTTGGTACTAAACTTCCATACACAGAGGTTTGCTTACAAATCTAAATCGATGGTATGTTCATAGAATAAAATGAATGCCAACTTCTATTAGATCGTTTCATATGAATGCAGTTTATATAAATTGAATGCGTTTTTCATGAAAGCCTTTTTCATTCTCGACACGTTTCAGTGTGGTATTTGATTGAAATGTTAGGTCGATGCTATAAATAAAATATGTTTGTTGTGGATATTCATGGAAATATTTCTAGGAATTCAATAGGAAAATATTGAGCTTTAAATCATTTTAAAAAAGAATATAGCGCACCTTTTGGGCTGACCATGAAACGGGAATTTAGCGGATAAGTTTTATTGCTCTTTTAGATTCTTTTTGACATTTTGTTTTTGTTTTATAGCATTTGAGTGTAGACTGTAGATAAATGATTTTTTTAATAATAGAAATATAATCAATCCCGAAGCGGTAATAGCACACAGTCTGTGTAGAAGTCCATCTATTTTTTTGTCTTTCATAAAGTTAATTGTATTTGTGGAAGCGAAAGACGCGAAGAGAGCGAAGCTGCGGTCTAAAATATGCTTCTAAATCAATAATACTCAAAATTGACGGGGTTTGATGAATGAGAGGAAAACAAAAGTGACATTCAAAGAACGGAGTTAATGGAAATCCGACATCTCAGTAGATTTACATTCGGTTGTTTGGTTTGTTTTTCTAAAGATCCGGGATAACATATAGGTATGTTTATATTTATTTTAATACCTATCTGGTATAATTAATATTATATCCTTTTTAAATCGAAAAAACTATTTGAACTAAAGCACAGATTATCAAGCGGTATACAGGCAGTCAGGTAATTGTTTTGTTTTCATTATTTTTTTTATTAACTTTAGTTTTAAGTAAAACCTCACGGATGATTGCATGCTATAACTAACATGTAAATACAATAAATTCCTGGGTAGCCAACAATTATTCATTATACTCAAATTGTATCGATAATTTATTTGGTATTGGCATATTTGAACTAAAATTGTATTATCCATTTGTTACTGTAATAATAGCCTTTGTGTATCTATTTTCAGCTTAACAATAAATTGGGATATTTCAATGACCTTTATTTAATACAATTGCATTATGTTTACCCTAGCTTACAATATGGCCGCCTACATGTTCTGAATGCAACAGGATCGCGACACCCACGCTCACAGCTCTGACGTCACAGTTATGATTTGCGAGATCAATTTCACATACCTTTTAGATTATTCTGGAAATACAAAATTCAATTTTGAACTATCTTATTAAGCAATGAAAATTAAGGATGTTTCTTATTTATTAAAAGGTGGCTAAAGTTCTTAAGCGCAAGTAAATATGAATGTGTATGTATTTTTAATTATTTGTTAATTGATTTACAATGAAAGTATATAATAAGTAGTATTATTTAGTAGGTATTTTTTATGGACAAATAGGTGAATTATGTGGCATACCAGACTGATGCTTTTAAGGTATTTTAATAATTCTTTTTCACCAAATGAACAAACTCAGTACCAATTTTTATAACTCGCTTACCATGACTGTAGATACTATAGAAGCGTTGAACATCTTAAAGGGAAGCTTTGTATAGAAATGATTCTTTTGATTTATTTCAGTACAAAGCTTCCTGATTTTATTAAGTTAAGACTAACAAAGACCTAGCTTTTACAAACGAATTGTAATTTTGCCTTTTCCTTTGTTATTAGATTTGTTACTTTGTTTTTGTATGAAAAGAGGATAAAAATATAAATTTTGAACAAAATAAATAGGTGATTAAATATGATCCTATTCACCCATTTAGGGTTTAGCGATTCTGGTACATTCGAGTGAATTTAATACTGAGAGGATATCGGATTTTAATAAAGCTTTTGGTAATTTGAACTGAAAACCTAAATGATTTATTTTATGTCGTTTAGTTAAAATTCTTTGTTTTATTTAAAAAATCTCCATTTTGTTGTGCTATATTTCTGGGTGCGTTTGGAAATTCGGTACTAAAATTCATACCCTGAATTTAATCAAAGGCTTCTTCGGGTTTGTTTTTTCTGGTGGTAAGGAAGGTGTAGATTTTTTTTAAATCATTTATTTTTTTGTCAGCAGTAGTTTATAAGCTTTTGCCTTCTGTTCTTACTTCTGTATTTATCTACATATTTTTAAGACAAGTAAAGGAAAATTATAAGAATGGTGAAATTGGAAGACTCACTCATAGTATAAAAAGAAGTTCTCTTTATACTATGCAAGCAATTTCTACATTCGAACATACCTATGCGATGAATTCTTTTTCAGCAAGTTTACTACATTTATTGTATCAAGACGTGGTGATGAAATAAAATGATACGTTATGCATGCCAACCAAATGCCAACGAATACTAAAATTAATAGCTGGCCAGTATCAGGCACATAATATTTCGGCCATTGCGTTAAAATTTCTATTTTATGAGGCTGTGTAAGTTTATTATGTAAATATTATTATTTTGAACAATATTCGCGGTGTATTTTCCAGCATGGCGAAATATTTAGCGTACATTAGATTCATGATTTAAGCGCGTCACACACGGTGAAGATACTATAATATTTTATCTTAAGATACTGTTATATTTTATATTACTGTATCTTAACGCATCCGGTATCAGCGTTCGGACCATCATTTTTCTTTTTGTCATTGCGTACTAAGACTCCTGTAGAAACGCCATCCTGTTACAAATGACGCGAAATTTTGTGGGTCATTTGTAACAGGATGGCGGTTCTACAGGAGTCTTAGTACGCAATGACAAAAAGAAAAATGATGGTCCGAACGCTGATACCGGATGCGTTAAGATACTGTAATATAAAATATAACAGTATCTTAAGATAAAATATTATAGTATCTTCACCGTGTGTGACGCGCTTTATGCATAGTCGAAAATACTGTATAAACCATACCGTATGTAAATGAGTAGTGAAAATCAGCTTGACATAAAGTGTATGCTGATTAGCTACATTTTAGCATCACAATATTTTTTTAATGTATTTTATTGAACTGCGTTGTTGAATAACTTTTTTTCTTTCTTTCTTCCTTCTATTTTATTGCTTAATTAATATCATATTCAAAACCATTCAGTTGGTATGGTGTGGTTGAATCTATACTAATATTATAAAGCTGAAGAGTTTGTTTGTTTGAACGCGCTAATCTCGGGAACTACTGGTCTGATTTGAAAAATTCTTACGGTGTTAAATAGCCCATTTATCGAGGAAGGCTTATTATTAGGTATACATCATCTCGCTAAGACTAACAGGAGCGGAGCACTGCGGGTAAAACCGCGGAGCACAGCTAGTAAAATGATAAAAGTCACGTCATGTTGGCTAATTCATCAAAGATGCATAGATACCATTTACTTCTTCAATCTTCAAAAGCTCATATACTTATATATAAAGTGCATTCCAAAACCATCCTACTAAATTATTATAATAAGGGTTGAGTTCAACATTGCCATTCCAAATATGATTTGATTCAGCCTGAATCATTCAGGTCATGACACTTAATGGAATACCAAATTGAAGATGTTACGAATTAAGTATACAGATTTGAGCGTTCCCGGAATAATCTTAATATTGGTTTACTCTCCGTTGATATCTGAAGCTCACTGAACTGAGTTTGACCGATTGTATTATGGTTATAACTTATAAGTATATGCTTCGTTTTCTATAGAACGGAAGTATTGCTTTGAAGGGGAACTTGATATGTAATTTATTATGACTAAAAGAACTATAGTTATAGGAATACAATTTTGCGTTAAAGAACATAATATCATTATATAGTTTATTTACTAGTAGATGTACTTAATTGTTGAAATCGATGTTATCAAAATTGTTGTCTTCTTTTATAACATTAAGCACTTAGTTAAGTGCTTAAAGTTGTTACTTTCGATAAATAATTAAAAACAACTCTGCCATTATGTTCCACTTTCAAGTCAATAGATAGGTTACGAAACGTTATGATAGTAAAACACAAAGGCAAGAAATAACGGATGGAATATTGTTTGAGGAATATACCACCACCATATAATACCTATCTACCTATTACTTGCAAACAAAGCATTAAGCAAGTAAATTATATTTTGCGATTTTCCTGATATTTCTTACAGCTCTTGTTTTGATTTACCTCTTGTCTTAACGTCGAAGCATGGTTTTCGTTTCAGCGAATTAAATTCCTATAGATTAACCTATACATCATTTTAGAAATGTGTAAGTGGATTTGTTTGTTTGTTTTTGCCTCCATTGGTACCTACATCATAAAATTCTATACAAAAATAAAAGATAACACTATCAGATTTAATATTTCATTTATTTTTACAGGAGATTTTCATAGGTTTTCTATCAAGGTAAATAAACTATTAACCATTGTACTCAATATTAAAGGCTTGTTAAAAAAATGTGTCAAATACAGAAACACTGACAAATTTAGGTGATGAATTACTACCTACTTCATGTTCCCGTCCCCTCATTATAAAGTGGTATAGGGGTTTAAATAAATAGCCTCCATAAAATGTGTCCCTCTAGATTTGAATTTTATATTTTACACGTGTTTTAGGTAAGAAGTAAGGTACGGAAAAACGTGTTTGTTGTATTTGCAAAACTTGTTTAAACTTCATTAGTATAAAAGTAAATTAGTTTAAATTTTAAAGTTGTCATAATGCATTCGTTTTTTTACCTTCTCCCCGTGGTTGCTTGGCAGACATCACTGCTTAGTGATAAGGTCCCCAATTATTGTTCTTCATAATTATTGAATCATTTTAAAAACAAATTAGTTTAATTGACACACGTTTTATATATACAGGATTTAATCGAGAACAATCTATAAAGCCTCAATGGTTTTTAGGTCAGAAGTTAATAGAATGTAAGAAAGATGTTCAGAATAATAAGACCCCTGCTCCATGTTGGTTTACGCTTCGTTGGCGCCCAATGTATACTTATCTATGGACATAGATAGTTTTGTCTTATGTATGGTCATTTATCAATTTCATGATTGTAACGAATGAGGTTCTTATTGCGAAGTTTAGGATGTTATTATATAATACAAAAAATTGTTAATGTACCTACAACTAGAGAGAAAAAAATGTGTAAGCAGTTAGCGCTATTATAATCATTGTATGTTATTAATTAAAATGTCATTTTTACGTATGATAGTCGTATAGGAGCTACCAACGTTGACAAGAGAGCATTTTATACCCGGCTCGGCGAATGATGATCCGTATGACAGTTCGTCTTAGTGATTGCTCGTATTGCTCGTCGTGTCGATACTTTACTATTTTATAGGCAAAGGCGTGGTTTGCACTCAGCCACGTTGGTAAACATGTTCTTACAAATATTATAAACTGAATTTTTAACTAAAAATTTTAACGTCTATTATGTTGTTGTTGTATTAATTTAAGTTTTTTAGCGTAGATACCTACTTAAGGTAAGTAAAACGAAAGTTTTCCAAAACAAAAAAAATGCACCTTATCATTTTCACGTAATATTTAACCCGTTTAACACAGTGTATATTATTTTATCATGAAAATGGAAGCCCCCCATTTAATTTGTCTAAAAAACTTATCATAGATAAGTAAATTAACATTTTTTTAGATATAAACATACTATTTGGTCAGTCTGTCACAACGTAAATTAATGTAAAATTATATACTTTTACTTCTGTCTTACTCTTTGACTTTGCGTCATACTCAATCTAAATAAATATTGTTTTACAGCCAATAAAATGCTGACATTATTGGAAAAAGCTTGCAGTGAAGTCACTCCGGATAATTGGAGGAACTTCGTAGAATATACTAAAAAACTTTGCTACGATGATTGGGATCGAGATGTGCGATACGACACCATTGTAGATCAACCGCTATTAATAAACGTAGGCGACGGCAGTTGCAGTTCTGATTCTGAATTAGAGGCGCAAGCACTGATTTCATCAGATTCAGACTAAAATATATTTAAATAAAAATAATCGTTAAACAGCTTTTGTTTTATTTCGTTTTGTCCTATAGTTATTATTTTTTAAATTTTCTTGAGTATGCAATTGTTGTATACTGCGATCTTCTGTTCCATTCAATAGTGAAAGAACTAAAACTTAAGCATGGAAAAAATGTGAACTCGTTTCCATTATCGAAATTTGTTTATCGATACTTCCGCACTAGTCGATAAATGCCAACGATGTACGTTTTGTAGGACGTGAACGTAAAGTCATATTGATATAATTTCTCGTAAATGTTAAGAATTGTTATAATTCCAACGGAATATCATTGTAAGGGCATAAAGCTACGTAAAAATTAATAAATGCTATTTTTAGACGCCTCCAATACCTTTCTAATTTAATGGTGACGCCATTACAAGTTTGTCTCTTGAGAACAACTGTCAGTGTCATAGGGATCATCATTCGCCGAGCCGGGTATAGTATAGTTGGTTCTATGATATACTGTTCCTCTTGCTATTTCGGTTAGAGTCCGGGCTGTCTGGCTGATCGCAGTGGTTGCGTTTATTAGTGCGTATCTTATCTGCACAGGAAAATATCCTTAATTTAAAGTCATTTTTTAACGCGTAATTTTTAATCTTTTGCCTTTAGATAGATCCATGAGACATAATTTTTTTTTATTGCAAGACGTTTTTTTCGTTGTTAAATAGGTGCCAGACGCAAATTTTTATTTCATAATCATTAAAATGTCATCGAAATAAGTGAAATTCCATCAACATGAGTCCCCGTGAAGGATATACTATGTATAATATTCATTTTACTATTTACAATTTTTTAGCAACAATCTACCATGGTGCCTCCTTTTCCCAACGAATCTCAAATAGGACGTTAATGTAAACTTGATAAAAACCAAATATCATCAAATTCATATTAATACCCAAAAGTGTAATAAATATGAAACCATCTATTAAAAATATTAGTTTACTAATTATTCAATATAAGTATTAATTATTAAAAAAAGGATGATATAATATAAGTAATAAAGTTATTACTTACCTTTTAAGCGGAATCATGTTGATGTAAATTCACTTATTTCGATGACATTTTAATGATTTTGAAATAAAAAATTGCGTATGGCACCTATTTAACAACGAAAAAAACGTCTTGCAATAACAAATTTATGTCTGATGGATCTATCTAAAGGCAAAAGATTAAAAATTACGCGTTAATAAATGACTTTAAATTACGGATATTTTCCTGTGCGCACTAATAAACGCAACCACTACCGCCAGCCAGACAGCGCGGACTCTAACCGAAATAGCAAGAGAAACAGTATATCAAAAACCCAACTATACTAAAATGACTTTTTTTAAAACGTTAATAGCTCCCGTACCATAGGCAAAAAGACTAGCAGCTCAAACCTTAGGAACACCTATTATACAGGAAGCGTGAATATCTATAATAATTAATAATTAAACTTTGTATGACATTTAAATATATATTATTCATTATCACTCAAAATAACAATAGGTAACAATACCACTCGTACATTTTATAAGTAACTTTTTAATTGGGCTTATGCGCCCGCATTTACGGCCCATACCAGAAAGTAGTTCCTAATAGATAGGGGATGTTTTTATATTATGGTTTTTGTCTCATGTTTTAACTTCAAATATCCAAAACTTCATTAACTTCTCATTTAGCCAAGAAAGCAAAACAGGCTGATTCACGTGTTATTTAATAAGTAATTTTCCACAGTAGAACTTCATTTGTCATTTAATATAAAAGTTTACTCATATATATCTTCAGTCCCTCATTCTGTTAATGGAAACGTCAATATTGTGCATTAGTGCTCAGCCTCTGCAACTTTATATCAGTGATAGTAGTTTTTAATATCAGTTGAGCAAATATTATGTTCTCACGAGCCAATAACTTTTATGTACTCGTAATATGGGCTGACTCTAATTATTTACTTTTAAACGGATGATATAAAAACTTTATAGTTCAAGTGAAACAAAAAAAAAAACTCATCACACCTATATCACCTATATTTTTGTATTTATATAAGTAAATATCCATCTCCTTGTTGCGAAGAAATCGCCACGTTAGCGATAAAATCGCCTGATGTGTTCTTCAGTTTGTTTAATTTCTATTTCTGCAAAAATATAGTCTATCGAGTGACATATGCAATATTTATATTTACTTATCCAGTGTCGATCCGAACAATGCCAGCAATAGCGGCTAGTAGGTAGTACATAGATCTCTCTATTTACAAATTCTCTTTGTAATATATAATTGTATTTTAAAAATCTAATTCACTTTAAAACGATCTTAGTTTGTTTGTCTCCATCCAGTATCTCTTATTCTACAACAAATCCATTTCAAGGGTTTGAAAGCACTCATTGTACTCTACCGTGCTATCTTCATATACTATATTACTGCATTATTTATCGAAACCTCTAGATAAAAGCCATGTACCATGCACATTTTATAGACACGATACAGCGATATTTCCAAGAATAAATTTGCATGTAAAGACCTGGAAAATTTTACGTGCAGAAGGCACGTACGACATTTATGATGCCATGGATATAAGGGCAATAACCATAATGTTGTGTGTTTTGTATCGTATTTGTTATTGGTGTTATGCATTAGTATAGCCTATTGAGTAGGGGTGTTAGGCACGTAACTCTTTTATGACTGAAGGTGTTTGAATAGCTTATAACAACTTTGCTAGCTAAGATATTACGTACCTATTTAATTTCAATTCTAAATATTTATTGAGAAATATAATCATTTGCTTGGTTATATTTTCCGAGCTAATCGAAGTTAATTTAGTTATTATGCCATTATTTTGTAGAAAAACCTCCCCACTGATAACATAAGTAAGAATCTTCTGCTCTATTATATAATAAACACAACAATTGATGGTAGGTTATCTGCTAGGGAGCTAGAAATGTCTAGCGTGATGTTTTCAAAGAAAAATGTGTTCCCTAGATACCAAGCAATACGTTCAGAATAAATAGAGATTCGCCTTCTTTTACGTAATATACAAAACTTAATTATATACTGTGAATTTCATATTATACTCGACCTTTTACATCTAGACTGTGTTAAACTTTCTCACAAGCCTACAACATGTTTTACTTAGGTTAATATTTTATGCTAGCCGTAGTACGTCAATCTTTATTTTGTAAAATGTGCGTTTTCTTTTATTCTTCTAACAATGTATCGACTGTAGATATTCGTATTATTTGATATGAAAATCATAATTGTATCTCATTTTTATAGTCCTTATCCATAAAATTTAAGTATTCTGGAAATTGGTTCAGTATAGTAAGGAATGTTAAGGCGATAAATAGATTTTTCTACCTAGTTTAGAGGTAGTCTCACACAAATATATTATATACTATAACTTTTTCTCTCTTAAAAAAACGCATCTAAATCTGTTGCGTTTGTGTTGTTTAAGTAATCCTTTACTTAATATAAGATGGATATTGTGAATTTCTGTAGATAAATAAATCAATCAAGAACAAAGTTTTGATACATCGAAATGATCTATAAAAACATCCTTTTCTTTATTAATCAGGATTCCGTTTTTCTAAACAAGCTCGTAGCAATAACGCTCCTGTTTCGTTTATTTTTTCTTTGAGGTCAGGAAGTGACCCGAGGATAGGGAATTGATTAATTTATAACTTAGATGTTTGTCGGATCTACTATTTGATATAACTTTGGTCCTTACCATGATTGCGGTAATATATCTAAGGGAAGGGCACACAAATAAACAAACGAAGCTTCTCCATAAACATTTATTAGTATAATATATCATTTTCCATATTTCATATTCTTATCATTAGGGTCACCCCATAGAGCAACATATAAATTAGGAATCTACATACAGAAGATTCGTCTACGCTGCAATTCTATATTACCCCCTGTCCGAGAGTCGCAAGTACATTAAAGATTCGTTCATTAATTATAAGAATTATATTTTGACACATTTATAGATATTTTAAAAATCTAAGTTGCCAATCGCAAATACAAATGGCGATATTATAAAGGCTTACGATAGCGTCCTTCACCAAGTTTTAAGTCTCTTATATGACTAGAACATTTAAAAGTTAAAGTGTCTATATTTATGCTACTCTTCTATTGACATAAGTTTACCACCAATTAGCAGATCTACATATACTTAACTCTACATACATACATAGCGATAGAATGGACTGCAAGTAGCCGGGTACGTTGGTGAAAAATAAATAACTGAAAAGGCACCAAGAACCCGCGCTGCCCGCAGTCCGCGGCTAATTGGCCGAGCTTAGCGTCGTGGCGTACTGATTAGGCAATAAGGCTGGGTGATTGCCCAACCAAGTAAGCGGACACTCGGCTCAATTAGAGACGGTGAGAGAACAGAACGTCATATAGTGGTCCAAAATCCGAAATAAAATCGACATCCCTGTTTTGAATCGGAAAGATATGAAAAACGCAACGGGTCCAGTTAAAAAGCGGCGGTCGGGTCGTCGTGGTGTTAGCCCCATTTCTGGAAGAGGCCCATGCGCTGACAGCGGCAGTTGGAGCCCCAGAGATTGCAGCGACACGACGAGGAGTGGCAGCAGTCGCCGGGGCGGTGGTCGCAGTTGCCGCCGCGGCGGATGCACGCCCGCCTGAAAACGTAGATCAGCGACGAACGTCTGAAACCATATCACCGTCTAGCCTAAGGATCGATCCACTGCGGAACGATTTCAAACGACTCTACAACTAAAAACTACAAGGAAACTTCTTGAATTAATACTGCTTTATTAACAATTTGCATTTGCATTAAGCAAGATCAATAAAATAACAATGACCTTATGATCAGTGAAGTGTTGGTTACACGTTTTGAAATAATAGCTGGTATTCAACATTCAAATTATTGGTAAAAATAAGATAACAATCGCAGCATAGTTTTCTTCTTTTAATAACTGTATTTGTTTATTAAAATACTGGAGCTACTTACTAAATTTTCTCTTACTATGTTTTCTTCTAAATCAATATGTTCAAAGTAACGTTACTCACTTGCCGACATCTTGAAGCACCTGCAGGTCATTGGGGTCATCTCCATACTCGGGGCCAGTCATTTCGATGTCGTCGTCGCCTAAAATATACACAGTTTTAATATAATCTATTTTTGAGGTTTATGTTCATTATCTATTTAACTATTCATATTATAATTGTAATTGCGTGCTGTGTTTTTATGTTTGAGTAATGTTAAGGTAGAAATAATGGATCGATGAACCAAAGGGTGTTTATTACGTAATATTGTATTAACTGTCAAATTAATTGCACTACATTATTCATTGTGCAATTTTATCACCACTCTACTAAAAACAAGATGTGAGAATTTTTTTTTGAAAGAAATAGATACATAAATAGACAGAATATTTTATAGTAGCAACCCAAAATAAAAAGGTAGAAAATTCCTGACTTCCCCTTATTCACACGTTACAAGACAGATTATATTTAAATAAATAATGCGTGTTAATATTTAAAAGTCGCACTCGGTAAATACATTCGCGACGCTAATGTATTCTGTAATCGGTTTAACTCGGGTTTGCTCTAGACAAGGGGATTATACGTGCGAAATTTCGCAGCTTGTAATTCTTAAAATTAAATCTAGTTTTAATATCGTTGTGTGCTTCGTTCGGAAATCCAGTTATAATATTGTAGTGTGTTTCATGTATCGGGCCGTGGTAAGATAATTATGACCTTTGCACAGTTTTACAATTTGGTTAATTGTTTTCGCTTATTATGCTTTGTAAATTAGTGGCAGTTGGGATATGTTGTATGAATTAGTATCTATATTTGTGTATGTTTTAGTTGGACAGTTTTAGTTGGTTGGATCGGGGTTGGACAAAAATTTAGTGTAACATTTTTGCGTTACGCCGTACGCGTGACATTTTTGCGTTACGCCGTACGCGTGACATTTTTGCGTTACGCCATACTCGTGACATTTTTAAGGTCATAAAGAAGTTTCACTTCTTACGTGTGTACTCTAGTACACGCATACATTTTTTTTCTCTTTGTAACTATTGAATTTGATCACCTTTTAAAATGAGCTTTTGTTGCTAATTTTCTCACCAAAAAGGGGTGTTATAATTACATGTATGACGTATGTCCATTTGAAATTGGGTCAGAAATTTAAAAGGTAATAAACCACGAGTCGAGTTGTTTTGATATGTGTCCAAACATTTTATTCTTGCTTTCTTTTTGCAGATTTAACGAATCTATAGTACCATAAATAACTTACCGGGATCAATGTACGAAGCTCGTGACTGCTGAGCTAGCACGATGGCCGCTAGCATCAGCAAGATTGCGCTTGCGCGCCGCATCTTGCTCTCGCGCCAACCGCTGCTTATCTGTTCAAGAAATATACATTTATACTAAATACATATTGATGTATACACATGTACCAAAATAGTATTTTTTACAATTTTTCTCTGTGTGTTTGTTCCGGCTAATCTCTGAAACGACTGGACCGATTTTGACGGGACTTGAACTGACAGATATCCGATGTAATTCAACAAGCTTGTTCTATTTTTATATGAATGAACATTCATTATTGTTGATAATAATTAACGTCATCTTGCTTATCTACCTACTTAAGTAAAAGTAGAGAGTGTGTTTCTCTGTGTGTGTCACTGATTGATTAGTTTGAACTTTAAATAAAAATGGTTCTCAGAATAATAAGACTTCATACAAACTATTAGGTAAATATTATGTACATATACAGTTGGTTAATCTCAGTTTAACCAAGCCTTCATTGCCCTCTTCTTTCATTTTCCCCAAAAAACTCAAACCTACCTACTTATTGAAGTATTCGAATCAATAATAAAAAGGCCTAATTAAACGTCAGTCTTTATAGACTGGAAGAAAAGTTAGGTTCCAAACTTTGTTAATATAAATCTTTATTAAAAATAACTCTGAACCTTATTTCGAAACCGAATATTGGAAAAGTTTATGTTACGTCTTTATCCTACTAATATTATAAATGCGAAAGTTTGTGAGTATGTGTATGTGTGTGTGTGTTTGTTACTCTTTCACGAAAATTCTACTGAACTAATTACAATGAAATTTAGCACACATATAAAGGGTAACTTGGATTAACACATAGAATAAGTTTTATCCCGGAAATCCCACGGGAACGGGAACTATGCGGGTTTTCCTTTGAAAACGCGGGCGAAGCCGCGGGCGGAAATCTCGTTTTAAGATAAAGTTGTTAAAGGTGTAATGGTAGACATAATTTTATGAAACTTTTAGGAAGTACTTTTTTCACATAATAATTGTCATGATCATGATCATCAATTAATCTAATAATTAAATTATTTTCGGATGTTAACACAGACAGCAAGTTTGGTTAACAATTTAAGTTTTAAACACTTATAAATTCTCAAATTAAATTAAATTATCGAATAATAATGAAATTAAACACAAATATATATTAAAACTAGCGGTCCGCCCCGGCTTCGCCCGTGGTACATATGAAAAATAGATGTTGGCCGATTCTCAGACTTACCCGATATGCACAGAAAATTTCATGAGAATCGGTCCACCCGTTTCGGAGGAGTATGCAGACTAACATTGTGACACGAGAATTTTATATATAAGAAGAAGAAGATTATTGTTATGATATTATCAACTGTACAATGATAATGATTGGACAGAAATACAGTGCAAATATTAAAATAGTTATTTGTTGATGACGAGAAAATATCTTCAATATGGCCACTTCAGCTATATTTTCCCATTCACGTTTCGTTCTGAATGGAGCAATCTCTATCTTGTTATAATTTATGATGCTCCAAGAAAAACATTTATTTACAAAACATTTTACTTATCTCTTCATATATATTTGACCATATAAATGTCGTAAGAAGGAAATGTCTCTGAATTACGTATTAATATCTTTTTGAAATAGTATCTATTTATGAATGAATTTAGACTTCGATGTAAAAGACGTGTACTGTAAATAATTCCAAACAGGTAAAGGATACAAAAATATTAATGGAGCCTATTTGTTTTAATTATTGTTCTGTTATCATTTTACTAATTTTCTTAAATTAATATAAAAGAACCGCAATTGGGATCCATCCGGTTTTATTCCGTAGGTATTATTCTTAGGTATAGGCACAATATACAGATACATACAGTAAGGAAACTTCATACAAAACGTTCGAAATGGCACACGCACACAAGCAAGCGTGTTTACGAGAATCATATTATATATTGATTTTTTGGTATTCAGGGGGATCGATAGTAGCGGGTGACACATCCACAGATTTTGAATGACAAAGATACATAGTATAGAAAAGTGATGTCAATGACTTCACGTTAAATAAATATCGATTGTTTCAGTTTGTATCCTAACTATATTTTTGGCTTCGGTATCTATTTTCCCAAGTATTCTTTTAAAAAAATATTCAATCTACAGTTTTGACTTTCCTACGATTTTATTATATATATAGATATTAAAATAACCATTTCATAAATATGCCTTTATTCGAAAAAAAACTACAAATTATTTACTGAAAAATACTTTTGTCTATTACGACTAATTCGGAATTTATTGTTAAATTTTAAAATATTCTCAATCTTATGAACAGTTTTTATAAGTAAGTAACTGATTATGTTTAATTCGTTGTAAATTAATTCAGACACTTTACAGTTTATGTGTTCTCTCTTAAAGCAGCAACGAAAATGTTTTCCATTTTCTCGACATATTGAACAAAATCATCTGATGGTATAATTGGTATAGTTGAATTCAAGCAGCCGAATACTGCGCAATTAGTACGTGGCATTTTTAAAATGATCGCCGAAATCAACTTATCTACAAGCACGTGTTCAAATTAAACTGAAATAATATATTTCACCAAAATGTTAAAACATAAATACATAAAAGATAGATATTATAATTATTGTATTTTTATCGATACGTGACCACTTTGTCAAGCACTAAGCCTGTCAAACTATTTTCTTTTTCATCCTAAAACAAATATTTCAAATAGTTCTATGCTCGTATAATAATAATTTTAATTTATTTCTGCATATTTTGTGTTTTTTAATTTAATTTAATTTATCGTTTTAAAAATAATTTAGTAGGTATACCTACATACAAGTATTGTAAATTCTGGTTTAAAATAATTATTGAATATATGTATAATACAAATATCAAGCATTATAAATAATTTAGGTACATTAAATAACCTTTGGCGTCCATAACAAAACAAGATTTCGAAATATAGCACTGATATAAACGTATTTAACTTTACAAGGTGTATTAATTCGGATTGTTTCTTCTTGTAAATTCATATTTAGGCTACACCATTTTTGTATTTTAACGAGTTTTAATCTCAAAATTACCACAAAATCGACTGTGAAAAAAAAGCAAACAGAAATATACAGGCCGAATTGATAACCTCCTCCTTTATTTTTGAAGTCGGTTAAATATCAAAAAGGTAACAGCCCTATAGCTATAACAGTGCTAACGTCATAATTTCATCGCAGGGGCTTAGTTTCCTAACTGTATGTACGTATATATCTGTCAACTGTGGTATAGGCCAGTAAAGATTATGTTATGTGCCAAACAGCTGTTATATCAAACACTTATACTCTGTCCATTATAATATTTGCTTTTTGACAGCTTCACGCCTATAAAGGATTGTATTGTCTATGTTAAAATGTCATACAAATAATTATTGTACTTCATGGACAGGCCCCGCCCACTTAGTGATGTCTACACAGAATTATTCAATGATGGGTCGATAGATTATAATAATCGATAGAAATACTCTGTAAAATATATCCGATACAGAAAAACTCTTCTATTATGTTATATAATTTAAATGTAAAGACAACCAAATTGTAAGATAGAAACCAATAAATAATAAAATATTAGTTTAGTTTAGTTTTAACTTAAAATGCATAGATATGTGGTCTTATTATTACATATCTTATTAGTACGTTTACGTTGTAATTATTATTTACGTACCTGATTCGATTTATGATAATATTTTGAATTTATAATTGAAATGGTATCACAATCGATAATCTTTTGATCATCACTTCTGGTATCACCCGTCGAGCTGTCAAAAAGCAATTCTTATAGTGGACAGACTGTAACAAAGTAAATTATAATCACACTAAAAGAAAAACATCGATCCTTTGCTGTCATTCGATATCAATTAAAGTAAATGTAACCTTTTAACGCTCCCACCGAACAAGGAAAAACTCAATATTTATATACCAATCTATTATAATAGTATAATAGCATGTTTCATAGCAGTATTATTTCCAGTGTGAGAAATTGATGGCTCTAGACAACTTATATAGTGCTGTCCTTTTTCCACACTGGTAAGAATACTGCTTTAAGATGGGAGCAGTAAGTGATAGTTGGAGGAAAACGATAGTATTGACACGATAACTGACAGCGGTAGATACGGGGATTAATATGAAAGAAAACTTTATTGCTATGGGTTTATCGAGTTTCGCTTGGTTGAAGTAAATTGGGTCAGATGCCAAGACGAGAAAGGATTGGTATTATAAGACGTTTTGTTTATTTACGTGCTGCTATAATTACATTCAAAAGCTTTGAGCTTCGATTGTTTTAAGCTATTGCAAAATAAGGGAAACGTTGGGCGCATAAAAAGTTTGATGATATATAATTATGTTTATTTTTATTTATATTTCCATGTGTTTTAATTGTGAATAAAATTGTTAAAATATTCAAAAAAAATGTAAATAAAATATAATAAAAATAATCAGTTTATGTGAACAATGTACTGCTATAAACTAACGTGAGTAGCCGGCATTAATTGGTTTCTTAATTGTGATGTGTATATGCAAGCAGGGGCAATTTAGAGAACAGCTGAAATTGCTCCGACCGCCGTGCAACCGAGATTGTTCCAATATTGCCCCTGCGGCAGGTAGGTACGTGAGTAGACGGCTTTAGAAGGACAATAGCCAAGTCTACAAATTACATTTGGGTAAATTTCATTCAAAGTTATTAGGAAAGTGCGTATTTTAGAAAGGTCTAGATCGATACTCAAAGTTAACTTAACAAGTTAAGTCCAGGGTGAAGTTGTTATCTTTAAGTTACGGATACAAGTTTCACGGATTGTATTTGTAAATATTTATCAATGTACTTTTAGCGTTCTAAATCTTGTAGCAAATAGAACAGTAACGTAATTTCATGTACGTTGGTTTTTACTATTTATTAATGTAAATGTATATTCTGTGGTTTAAAATAAAAATAATTTTATTTTTATAATAGAAATCGACGAAAGAAGTGGTTTGGGGTCGAAAGCTCTTTAAAGAAACTCAGCACTGCGAGATTGGTCAATACACGATGACCTAACTATCCTTTGTGAGTGCTATCATATTTTAAAACGTGACCTTTCATTAGTAGTTTAATGAAAAATACTATTTTATAAATATAAAGTTAGGTTCAATACAATTTGTGTCAAACAAATACTAATTTATCATAGCAAGTGATTATTTTTACATTCTTATTTCTTTGATCTGTAAACAAAATCTGAAAGTAAAAAGTACAGACAGTTATTGATTTACTCTTATGAAACATTAATTTGGCGTTTGGATACAAACTATATAATTAGGAAAAGAATCACTTATTGAGGAAACGTAATTCATTTTGCTTTGTATATTATGTTGGTCAATATTTTATCATTTTGACTTAATATCTCACTACATATTTTATACTATTAACATTCATATAAATTCTATTCATCCAGAACATTCTAGGATGCGCTATAATCAATCTGTGAAAGCAATCAAACTTGTAGGTAAGACAAGTTCCAATCCGCATGATTGCGGTTACGTTTGAAGTACTCTGTGGTTTAATAAGGTGAACATTAATCTAACTATTCTGGAAGTATTTGGCTGAATTACTATGTGAATTCAATTATATCATTTATTAAGGAAATCTTTCGGAAATTATCATCACTATTTGTTGATAAAAAACAATAAACGGCTTGAAAAAATTGGTTTGAAGTCTTTTATGTCCCACAAACTCCTCAACTTTTTAATATATATGTAAAATATAAATGTAATGCAACTTTTCAACGACACAATAAAGCACTTACTGCACTTCAAGTAAATATGCAACAACTTACAAGCTAATTACAAACTAAACGAAACAAGTATAATAAAACAAATCAACTCTGAACCTACTTCCATACGACGTGAAATTATTCGCATTAAACAACCCGAGACAAATTAAGAAAGTTGTAATTGAAGTAACTATAAACATAACTATAAGCGTGTTTAACGAAACTCAATTTGGAATAAGGCCATTTCACCACTGTGGACCTTTGGGATTGAGGATAAAGCAATAACCATACAATATATAATGTCGATACTAATAACAGAAGGAAAGATGTAATATCTCGAATAAGGATAAGCTCAAATTACTAAACCAATTTTGAAAATCATTCGCTATCTGATATATATATTATATATATCAGATAGCGAATGATATAGCTTTGATATTTCTGAGTGACAAAGATATGATTCAGATGAAAAGCAAGTTATAAACAAACTAATTATAGTTCAGGAATATAATAGTGTCAAAAGATATAACTACAATATCAGAATAAATTCCGTATTACACAGGATTCGATTCAGAACAACATAGATCTAATATTCCTATAACCAAATACATATTTGACTACACAAAATTCACCTCGAACATCTAATCCGGGTGTTAAATTTATACGTTTATGTCACAGTCACTTGTACTTCAAAAGGTAAATAATATTTAGCGGGGGCTTTTGTAGATAATTCTATCATGTTGACTCAGCCTGGTCAAGCTTATCTTACAGCCTATATATTTTAGGCCACCCTTCACTTAAACTTGTGTTTTCTTATAATATAATATCTTGGGTTTATTTTAGCCTACGAAAACAACTTTAAAATAGAAACATTTAACCTGTATAGGTAACTGCATATGTAATGGATATAAATAAAAATTATATTTTATAAATTAATAAGATTGTTCGTGTTTTATAAGTGCATAGTTAAATAATACTACTTAGGTATAATTACAAATAATTTGAATCATATAATTTACTGAATGTTAGAAAAGGAAAAAAAAATACAAAGACCTTTTTTAATTAACGTATTTAAACGGTGTACTTCAATTTTTAAATGTCACGACAAATTACAGACATTTAAATGTATAATTTACCTACAAGGAACTTTAGAGTTCAGAGAATTAACTTTTAAAAGTAGGTAAGTACTTTAAATATAAAATGAAAGGGGAAACATTACGATCTAAGCTTTCATAATGTTTTGGAAGTTGAGTCATAAACTTATTATTCATATTACCTACATATTACCCATGATATTACTCATGTTTTGTTACAATTAAATTAACTCATTATTGTTATATATTGAAGTGAAACTTCTTTATCGGGGTTGGAAAAAAATTTAGTGTTACATTTTTTCGTTACGCGTGACATTTTTCCGTTACGCGCCATCTTTGATTCGACGTATTTCTGTAAAGTTGCATATAGTAAATAATTTTTTGAAAAATAAGGTCATAAAGAAGTTTCACTTCTTACGTGTGTACACTAGTACACGCACACATTTTTGAAGTGAAACTTCTTTATCGGGGTTGGAAAAAAATTTAGTGTAACATTTTTTCGTTACGCGTGCCATTTTTCCGTTACGCGCCATCTTTTTCTTATCCCTACCACGCGTGATTCGACGTATTTCTGTAAAGTTGCATATAGTAAATTATTTTTTGAAAAATAAGGTCATAAAAAAGTTTCACTTCTTACGTGTGTACACTAGTACACGCACACATTTTTTTTTTTTTATATTAGGTAGGTACAATCTTAAGGAAACGTATCAAATGTGATGAAAATGCCCCAAATATTATTATTCTGAATTCCTTTTACAATTCCGTATTCGATTTAATCGTATTTAAGAGTACTGAAAAGTTGTTTAATATAGAAACATGAAATTTGCACATTTGCTAAACACAACATCTAGCTTGGTTGTCTAGTCTTTAATTAAATTGGCTACCTTCCCAAAACACGGATTGGAATACATTTATTTATATTTGCTACATTATTTATACACCAAACTTATAATACGCATTCAAATATTGCATTGCAAACAATTTTTAATTTGCACCATATTAAACAGAACATATTCAATCTATACTAATATTATAAAACTGAAGAGTTTGTTTGCTTGAACGCGCTAATCGCATAAACCACGGATCCGATTCGATTAATTATTTCATTGTTAGATAGTCCATTTATCGAGCTATATGATATCATCAAGACCGGAGCAATGAGGGTAAAACCGCGGGGCACAGCTAGAGTTAATACAAAACATATTATTATTGTCGCTTTTTGTAGACGTAGTAGAGTAACATTGTAACTGACATTCAGTTGGCTTGTAATTAGTTTTGCCCACGACTCGTATATAATAACTTTTATCTTCGCACGACCACGCCGTGGAATTGAAAGAAAAATTCAAGTGTATTTTGCTAAGCCATTAAATTGTAGCTTTTATATCGAGTTTTACAAACGGACTTACAAAATGTTCTATTATTGAAGAATAGAAGAGTATTTTACTAATGAATTTGTTATCAGAAACAGATATAGGATTAAATTATGATAAAAGCAATAAATTCATACAGTATCGAGATATATAACAGCAATTCGAAATATCAGTCGCATTTGAAAGCTTTTCATAAAGAAATTCGCTTAGGAAT
Organism: Colias behrii; assembly: GCA_029959065.1. NCBI lineage: Eukaryota > Metazoa > Arthropoda > Insecta > Lepidoptera > Pieridae > Colias > Colias behrii. The sequence goes on along the minus strand of JARWMC010000021.1, from coordinate 4,820,408 downwards.
GGAGCCACTGTAGACGATCGATCTGTGAAACCAGAGTATGCTGATCTTGGACGTAAAATAAATATTAGTTTGTGGAATTTAAACTACTAGTATTTATTCTGTGTCTTGGGAACAAGTTGGAAGAAAGGTCAATATAGTGCGTGTTTATTTGATACCTATACTTTGCTTTGAACTACTGATGACGGAGTGTTGTAAAGTCGTAAGTTCCTTTGCGATATGTGAATTATTTCTACGTGACAAATGACAAAAAACTGCACTAAAAGATACGCTTTATTATACGATATTTGAAATGTGTTCCCAAAAATCATAGAAAGTAAATTCGGGGAAAGTACTAGAATAATGTTTACAGGATTTGAAATAACTGAATGAATGATAATTGTGTCTACAGAATGTTGCTATTTCTAAAATGGAGACTAAATATTTGTTCATCTTAGGTTTATTGGGGATAATGGATCCAGTCCTACTTCAATGTGTTATGTAAATAGTTAAAATAAACGCTGAATGAATAATGAATAACTCTTACGACAATGCCTAGACATTGCTTATACTTATGCTTTCTGCATTAATATTATCCTTGTAATAGGTGCTTCTAAACGTATATTTAACTAAGTAAAATTTCCAATTTGTAAATCTTTTATAATTTAAATACTCAATATTAAACAATTCGTTACTACTGTACTGTGTTACATAAATAAAAAATAAATTACATACCTTGAAATAAAGCTTAACACTAAACACAACGTGCTTATTCGATAAAAAACTAAATGATTTTGATCTCCCAAATATAATAATAGAATGACACTTTAAAATTACCCGCGTCTAGAAAATTCTACAATATAATTTTTTTAATAGTACATAGACAATACAAAAAAGAAAATTGAATTTTCCTAAAAAGTATGTACAATATAAACTTTAAAAAAAATATCTGTATCAGTATTTTAACCATTTTAACTATGTAAAATTAAATTAGATAATTTATATTATGTTCATGTTCTAGGCCTCATAATATTAATATCATAAATACCTATAGATAATAATAAAATAACAGCATTAAATAAACTATTTCAAGCGGCGGAGCGTGAAACTTTAACGTAATAATGAACTGATTTAATAAAATTTTGTCAGACTGTTAGGCTCATAATATTTATATTATTATAACAAAATATTTTAATAAACATTCGTGTGTTCATATTATTTTATTATCTGCATATAGAAAAAAGTAAAAAAAAATAAAATATTGTGTTACCAGACGAAAAAAAACGAACTAAATATCATTAAAAAAAATTAAAAATTAATTACTTAAAAATAATCCACTCTTTTTCAATTAATATCCATTTTAAACTATGCAAAAAAATATTAGAATTATAATCAAATGTTTCCTTGATATCAAATCAACTGATCCTTTACGTTAAACCATTGTTAAACTATAGAATATTGTCTATGATCGAACACAGACTATAAAAACTTCAGTTGTCAAAATGCAAATACAAGTTTTATCTCACACCCTTTCCCTCCATTGGTTGGAGTCATGAACAAAGAGAAGATGAAGAATGTTTATTTTTTGTGTGCAGTTATTAACTAAGAGAAAAAAGAAATGTTCTTAGCTACATCCTGACTCTGACTTATACTGAATATTGGAGCCATCAACATAGGGAAAAAGAATATCCTGTAAAACTCATTTAAATCTTATTATTACTTCAAACATCGAACTGAACACCAACCATGGAAGTTTGTACTGAGAAATCGTAATCTCATCATGGAAGTTATAATATATAGCTTATTGGCCTTTGGGGAATTAAAACTTGTATTGCCGTATCGAAGTCGATCTATTGAGCTTATACACACGTGGATTCGTGCATGTTTTAAGGTACGTTTACAATATAATAATATGAAATATTATGTAATTATTGTAACTACGTATCTTAATATCTATGTTGTATTAGATTACGGAGGTAGCTAAAAGGTATAAGAAATAATTTCTACTGCAGGATATACAGTTGAACTAATTAGTAATCAATAAAATATGTATATTTTTCAATCGAACAAGTGAATTTAGTTGGTTTTAAATCTAGTTTTTTGTACGTAAACAACTTCTAGTTTAAAAAAATGTTAATTTCTAAAATATAGGTTGATGCAAATTCTAATGTATAGATTTGTTCATTCCACAGCATTTGAATTTCGAATTCAGTTTGTTTGAAACTGTAGTTAATTTTTTATACTTATTTATTCGCCAGTTATCTTTTCCATGTACCTATTATTGAAGTGAAACTTCTTTATCGGGGTTGGAAAAAAATTTAGTGTAACATTTTTTCGTTACGCGTGACATTTTTCCGTTACGCGCCATCTTTGATTCGACGTACTTCTGTAAAGTTGCAATAGTAAATTATTTTTTGAAAAATAAGGTCATAAAGACACGCATTTTTTACATAATAATCCGCTTGTATAAAATTATTACATCAACAAATTATGCAAAAACACAATAATTATTATATAATAGGTAACACTTTAAATTTAATATACGATGATGTAGATTAGGCGCGCGTCGTATTTTATATGAATATTTGCAGTTTAGATGTAAACTCGAAAAAAACTAGTTATTCAGGACTCAGGTTAGTAGAGTATATTGTACAAATCACATCTTATTTAACTACGTGTAGAACAAATAACTTCTATTACTATTATGTATTATTATGTACGTACGTAATACAACTCTACTGTTTACAATTAAATTTCGCAACTTAAGAAGCACATGCGATCATATTTGTTAATAAGCTTCCAATTAACATGATGTACATTACGGTGTAATGTGGTGTAATTTCGTAATTCGTGGTGAAGTTTATGAAATGAATGCTTGTAGATATTATTTTTAACCGACTTCTTCAAAAAAAGGAGGAGGTTCTCAATTCGACCGTATATTTTTGAAGTGAAAACTTCTTTAGCGGCGTTGGGTATAAAATCTTAAACTCGCGTCAGGACACGTGACCTGATCGAAAAAGCGTAAGACGGATACCATTCCAAAGTATCAAACATGCTCAACGTTATGGCTGGCGTCCACTAGGCGGATCGGGCCGGGCCGCATCGCAACGCAAAAATACGCCGGCCTATGTTTTGTATGAAACATCGTCCATTAGCGACGGATCGGGCCGGGGCGGGCCGCAACGCATTGGCGGATATCGCTTCGCAGGCGGATTTCTGCCGGCGGTGCGCTGCGGCCCGGCCCGCCCCGACCCGTCTAGTGGACGCAGGCAGGCGGATGTGAGCGGCGAGCGTCTGTTAGATAAAATCCGCCTAGGCGGTCCGCCGCGCCCCGTACAGGTGGACGCAGGAGCAAACAGCGCGTCCATTAGAGACGGCCCGTTGCGATGCGGCCCGGCCCGATCCGCCTCTAATGGACGCCTAGCATTAATAATCAAGTTTTCACTTCTGCCGGCACTCCCGGAGTGCAACCCGTCTTTTTTTTATTAATGTTATATAGGAGATAAATCTACACATGTATAACATGTTATAACATTTGTTAGCTGTTGAGATAACTTTCCCTTACAATGTAGACATGTAAAATTTACGGAGTTATCTGACCAATAGCAGCTTTGTATTGGTTAAAATTGAATACCAACATCCATACATAAACAATTTACGGAGAAAATTTCAATTTCAAGTACTACGCCAATGCAATAAGAACAAGGAAATAGCATAAATGGTTTAAAACGAAAGGGGAAAACGTGCATTGCGAAAAATGATTAAACCTCTCCAAGCCAGGCGAGGAACAAAGGGTCGGTGATTATGACGTCACCACAATGCTAACTAGCCAGACGTTGTGCTAATTAATGTGGTTTGCACTGTCTTCAGTTACACACTGTGCGTATACAGGGTGCTATGTTTATGGTAAGAGAGTTCCAAGCTATAAGATTTATCAAGTCTTAGGAATTGATTTTAGTGACAAGAAATACTGCAGTTATACATTAAAAAGAACGGATCCATTTATATGTTGCACCCTGTATATCTTGTTTACTAACAAATTGTATTTACTAAATATCGAGACTTCACGAACGAACTTATAATATATAAATACCGACCATAGTTATATTTTTTTAGGACTATAAAGTAGAAGTAACAGTAATTATTTAGTAATCTGTAACAGGCCCACTACAAGTAAGAAAAAATAAAGTAACAAGTACCTTACATCGTTTTAAAGCTAGATTCTCTGTCTATTCATATTTTTATCTTTTAATATATTTTATCACTTGACTTGTTAGTAAGGTTTTTAAAAAATCAGTAGTTTAAACTAGTAGTAGTTTATATATTATTGGATTAATCTTCTTCATATGTCGTGAATGTGCACAGTGAGTAAAGTAAGAGCTTTTGTTTCGGAAGTTGTCATGTGCACTGTAATTAAAGCAATTCAAAGTGAAATTTACTCAACACCCGTGTTTACGAGTTTTGCTAGAGCAGATTTAGCACGGAAATTAGGTTATGGATGTTAGTTTATAACTAGCGGAACACCCGGGGTGTGATACATAAATACGTTTTCTCTACGAACCATCCTTACTTCAAGTAATATTAAAAAATGGATTAACGGAATCGGTTCAGCCGTTCTCGAATTTTGCGCTGAGCAACACACGGGGATTCATTTTTATTATATAAGATAAGACTAGTGCTTTATTTAAACAAGATAAGTTACTCATACACATATTTTTCAACATTTTTGTGTCTAATGCGATCAGCAGTACCTAGTCGTTTGACCTTTTCAATCAAAAGACTCAACCATACGTTTCGAATTCAGCTACATATACCGCAATGCACATATAAACTATCTATTCGAATACAAAAAAAGATTCATATATTGTGACTAGCTGCGCTCCACGGTTCACCCACGTGGCTCCGCTTCTGTTGGTCTTAGTGTGATATAGCCTATAGCCTTCCTCGATAAATGGGCTATCCAACACCGAAAGAACTTTTCAAATCGGACCAGTAGTTCTTGAGATTAGCGCGTTCAAACAAATAAACTCTTCAGCTTTTAACTCAAACTCAAATATAATATTAGTATAGATATTATGTAGAGAGAACTCTAAAATACGTACAAGAAGACGATCCATCACATTAATAGATTGTACTAAACATTCAAAATACACATTACAAAGTCTACAAATTTGGGTGAAAGTGAAACAATTTTGCAATAATTTTACGCATTTCTGTAATGTATTCGAGGCACGTAACAAATTAGCGAACTTCGGAAGCTTCTGGAAGACTATGAAAATATATAATGCTGGTGGAATTTCTTTGGATTTGTTTCTGTAAGTAGATATCTGTAATACCATCTGTGAGTAAAAAGTTTAGTGGATGTAAAATTAATGTACGAAACATTAACAAATTATACCGGATTGTATTTTTTTTGGATTCGATTAAATAGTAAAGCTCATTTTGTTTATAAAAAAATATTTAAAATATGGATCAATTTTTTTATTATTTTGAACTACTGGTTTTCCCGAACACACAATTTTGTATACATAAGATACTCTAATACATACATTTTAAATAAATCGACCTCTTTCAACAAAATTGTGTACGGTATCCCAAAAATAACAAGCGGGAGTGAAGCCAAAACATGTTTTATACTTTGGTAATGGTTTTGCCGAAATATGTGCCAAATGTTCTTCATGAAATCCATGTTAAGTTCATGTGCATAATACCACAATAATACTATGGTAATTAATTGATTTAGATATGTGAATAATAAAAAAAATATTCCAATTAAAAAATTCAACTCCTTGCAGTCTATTTTTGTTTTTTCAAATTTCTTAGAATTTCTATGTACATACTGAAATATTTTGCAATAATTAAATTAATATCTATTATCTACGTTCAATAGGCACATACATCTTTCACCTTTATTTAATCAATTAGTTTGTACACCTTAGCCGATTCCACACACATATTTACAACTCCGTCTACAAGAAAATTAAAATAAAACTCATAAAGAACTAAAAGTCGAGTTTACGGCAAAATAACAGCCAAGGGAAGACAAATGGCCATTAAAATTGATCCCAGAACGGGAAACGCGCACAAAGCAGTCAATGAGCTTGGAATAACCAAAACAGCGAAATGAACTACCGTGAAGAGGTAATTCCAAATAATGTTATGTTCCAACTGATTTAAGGAGTGACGCCGTGATTTCTTGGTTGAAGATGGGCTATTACGGTATTCACATAGGAATAAAATAATAAAATACGCACATATTTAGTCAAATTATAGGCTATATATCATTACGCTAACTCCACTACTTTGAACAGTAACAAAGGAACATATTAAGGTATATGTTACATAGAATTATAGAAGCTATTTTGAACAAAATATCCTTTAGTATTAGGACTCTAAAGTTCCAGTGCTACAACACCTAACTAAAATGTTAATTAAAATCCAGTATATCTCATCAGCATCTCATCACGAAGTCTAAGACAAACGATTTCACGGATCACTACATACCGAATTGCGATTAGCTCGTATGCATACATCGCCTTTAATTGGAATTTGGACTTTACACGGATTTAGTTTTACTGGATAGCACAGGAAAATGCTGATCGTGTCAGTTTGTGTTGCAAGTAAGTGAGTTTGAACGTTACGGTAAAGACAAGCATTAAAATATTATGTAATAAACACGCGCACGCCGCACGGCTACAACTAGGTATAGCAAAAAGTGTCATTACAACTTTTGGTCTTAATTTTTTTCGTCTAGCCTCCTTTCGCAACGCGCAACTTCGTTACAAAAATATACGTGTTATTGATTATTAAGAATTTCTGTAATGTTTGACACTTCATGTAGAATGTAGATGAATCTAAAGACTAGGCTAGTTACGATAAAATTGTCATATTCTCCAGCGTTGAAATTGTTTTTATATATCTTAGTATTATGCAATATATAATAACATTATGATCTCATGACATTAGATGCATTATAGAATGTGAAAAATACATTCCTAAATAATTCAACTCTGCATTACAAATTTTAGTATTGCTCCATCTAGTTAAAGTGATCTGTGATTCCAACCTTTGAATCCACAGATTTCTATCTTTTACCGTTCAAACCATCGAACCCGCAATTAACTTAAACCTTTATAGCGTACCCTTTAAACGTGTTACATATAAGATAAAACTTTAGCTGTAATACCCTCAAGAAAAGCTTACCTCTTCAATCTCAATGAATTAAAACTTAATTAACTCAAATAGTATATTAATAGTAGTTTTTACAAATTTTGTGGTTTCATCTTGGACACTAAAATCATCACGATATATTAAATAGCTAATTCTATTTATTAGTAAAATCTTGAATCTAATAATATGAACATACAGGTACACGGCATTTTTATTAAGTTGTCTTATCATTTACATCTAATAAGGGCGGTTATATTAGATTTGTGAATTTATAATACTCGATAAAATAAAACAAAAGAAATTAGTACATTAGATTTAATCGTTTTCGTATTTTTTTTAAGCCTAGGTTTTTGAAGGTCGAGCATGTTTAGGCACAAATTAGGTCATTTGTTTCTACTTGCCGATAGGTATCGCGTTTAGTACAATAGGTAATGATTGTATGACCTAGAATGATTTTTATCCAAGTTACAGAACTAGGGTGGGCTTATAAGAAAATAATAAATGTGAAACAATAAAAAAAGAGCGACTTATTTTTCTTTTAAGAAGAAAAATAATTTGTCGTCGTTAAGGTATTATAGCGTGAGGCATATTTGTTTATTGTGTATGAAGATAATTATAATTTTGGAAAATGTAGCCTAGCTCCCCGTCGATGGCAAAAGGAATGTTTTTGTGTATTAAACAGATAATGATTACAGTATCTTATATTACTAAATACTAGATAATAGTATGTTTCAATATAAAGTTACACTATATTTCAAATGTTCCACACAATCGTCCTAAGACATAATAAATGAATATAATTGAATTAGTAAAATCTACTAATTCCAATTTAAATTACTAGAGGATCCTAATACCTAATAAATGAATATCATTGAATTAGAAATCTACCAATTTAAATTATTACAGGAGTTAAATTTGCACTGAAGCTAACCTTGACATTTATTACCAAATATATTTCAACTCACGAGTAGATACGGTTAACCGATATTACATTTAACCGAAGAACAAATTTACCCCAAGGGTTTGATACTAATTAACTTCCAAGTCTCTACATTTGGAGATTAAATAAATCATTGCTAAGATAACGCTCGCTGTTATTTTTCTGTTAAAGTATCAAGATAATATGTTTTATGCTGGTTTCAGCACGCGACTGAATCGAAATGTACTACTATGGTGTGTTACAAAGTTTATTTGCGTATTGTATGCGTTGTACAATTTTTATACCTTACCACTGAATAATAACTAGTAGCTAGACCTTACCACTATTGAACGTTTACGTGAAAACAAACAGCAAGAAAATCCCTAAATATCTCAATAAATAATTAAATTACTTATTCTGAAAGTAAGTAAATTTAATTGATTTTGAAGACTGGGAACGAGTTATATTTATGTGTAGATATTATAAACGACTCCTCAACATCTTTTTCAATAATTTATTTTTTATGAAACCTCGTTTGTTTGGCATTATTTCTTTAAAAATTAAATGTTTCATAATTTCTAAAATTATTAACGAAAAACAATGTTTTTTTGTTTCAATATACATATTTAACTTGGCTAAGAAATTGCAAAGTAATTTAAATGGACGGTATTGCCCTTAATTGGCTTCTCGTTTTATTACAGCTATAACCAGGCACAAGGAATAAAATCCCGATTTATTGTACAATAAGTAACACCGGGGCTTGTTTGTTATTGTTTTCCGTTATTGCCGAATTCATTTAAATGAAATAATGCATTAATTAACCAAAGAAAGGTCTTAAAGTATCAATAAATTCAGCCATTTCCAGTCTTAGCATATTTATGGTATTTAATAATGTATTTTCTAAATGTAGAAACTGCTTTCCGAATCGGTGGTAATTAGTAAAACGTTATTAGTAATGTTATGACGTTTCAAAAGTGCTTCTAGAAGAAATCTAATTGAATAAAAATAACTGCGTTAAAAACAACCGACTTCAAAAACGGAAAAGTAATCACCGACTTCAAACCTATTTAATAAATAGCACATCTAAATAATATGTAGTAATTAATAATATCAAATCTTTTTTATTTATTACTTTTCCGTTTTTGAAGTCGGTTGTTTTTAACGCAGTTATTTTTTATTTAATACTTTTTAGTGTATTTTTCAACACGAATCAAACGAGCCCAATCTCGATAAAGTTGAGTCAATATATTACTGAGTTCCTATGGCCACCTTCCGATTCCATCATCAAATCAGCTCTATGTCATGATAATGTTTCATTGCTATCCAAATTACCTACGTATACAAAATTTCAGCTCAATCGGTTACCGCGAAGTGAATCAAAGTTACTTGCTACATTTAAATTAAGTCATCGAGTACAGACAAAAATGCTCATAAAATAAAAACTACTGGGCCTATCCGAATAAAATTTTTATGGGACCAATTCGACACCATCCCGCATCGACCAAAAAAAGGATCAAGTAAATCGGTTGAGAAACCTCGGAGTAATCGGTGTACATACATACAAAAAAAAAAATTATACCGGCCGAATTGATAACCTCCTCGTTTTTTTTTGAAGTCGGTTAATAAATAAATGAGTTCGGATGTAGGTACATTCACGTTCTTACGCGATAGCAAATGTTCAAAATATACTAAAAAAAAGTATTCTTGTATCCTTTAAGAATAGTAAAAAAAATCGTAAATGGAATAACGTCTCTTGAGACTTGAAATAAATTGAATGTAAAATACTCGGCTGTATTTTATACCGTCGTTCTTCTAAAGTTAAACTCAATGTTGCCTTAAAAGTTGTTGTGTATGTTAATACGAAGTTTGTCGAAGAATTCGAGACAATGCTTAGATGAATAATTTGCAAGGCAGTCGTTTATTCAAATTATTATAAGTTAAAAGCTCATATAAGCTGAGGTTTATTATTGGAATGAATTAACTTCGTATTTTCGTGTATTCTCTGAACATAAACATGGTTATTTTGGTATTATAATGCTTATTATCGAATGTATTCGAATTGTTAAATGTAATATTTTATCTCGATACGTGCAACACAGGCGAATCCATTAGAGTGAGACTCGAATATCCATTTTCGTTCACCGCACGATCCTAGCTGTTATAAATGGACATAATATATATTTACCATGAAAAGTTTTGATACCAAAATATGGATAAAACGATAAGTAATTATTCGTCCGTCACGAAGATAAAACCACCTGACAAATTGTACAAATATCTCTTCAGAATGGCATGAAATTTCATGGAATACCGCCATGTTATAAAATATGGAGGGCTACTTTACATGATGGCCAATCAATATTCATTTATATAGAGCTTTCTCGATGAGCTTACCGTCTCATAAATATTATTTATTATTTTGTGTAAAATTTTTTCGATGGTGTAATAATTTTTTTACCCGACTACGGCAAAGCAAAAGGAGGGTTATGATTTTGATTTTGACAGGCTATGTATGTATGTATGTATGTATGTATGTATATATGTATGTATGTATGTATGTTCATCTGTTCCCTCGTAACTTCTAAACTACTTATCAGAATTCGACAAATGACATATCATTAGAAGCGTCTTAATTGTCCGCTGGTTATAGGCTATATGGGGTTTCACAAAATTTAATGTGGCGCCCTCTAGCGGACAAAACATACAGAGTAAAAGAATAAAGTTAAGATAAATATGCCGTGTTTGGTATCATTTGAAAGCGCTTTACTTGCACATTTTGAATATATATATATTACTAGCATTTGCTTGTGACTTTACCTGTATTCATGGGCTGATTGCATATAATTCACATCTTTTCGTTCATAGCTTCTTTATTAGTTCATCAATTTAACTTTAGTTAATACTAGCGACCTGCCTCGGCTTCGCACGGGTGCAATGCTGATACTAAATACACTACAGAAAAACTGTAAACGTTGTATATAAAAACATAGAGACCCGCACCGGGCGGCCGGCCAGTACGGGTCGCAAACGCTACGTCCCGCAATTTTTAAATCTGTAATATCTTCGAAAATATTCACCTAAATCATACGGTGTAAAGGGCCATATAGATATTCTATATTAAATGAACAATGTATTCAAGGTATTTAATTGGTTAAGGATTAATGCTGTATTGGTTAAAATTGCTTCGAAAATTAGCCATTATTTGTCGTAAAAAGTAAATGACAAAAAAAAGTTATTGTGGGTTATCTATAAGAGATAGACATATACTATCAAGGACTTTTCTGTAGACCTTTTCAATGTGTACAATACTTAGTACATTATTTTGATAAAACTCGTAGGGTTCAGCCTGCGTTTGCAATGTAAGCGGAAAAAATGTAATTATTTACGACATCACATTATAAACCTCAAAAATAACAGTACTTCTCCACTATTTAATGGATGTTATTATACATATAAACCTTCCTCTTAAATCACTCTTTCTATTAAAAAAAACCGTATCAAAATCCGTTGCGTAGTTTCAAAGACTTTGATTTATACTATGTAGTGATTATGCGCCACAAATACATAACACCAAAATAGTACAAATAATAAAAAGTTAAAAAACTAAAACCCAACTACGACGAAAAACGACGCTGAAAAAGTATAAAACAAGATTTTCAGAATACTGAACTGAACAAAGTTGCTAATGTAGTTGCAAGTAAATGGACACAGTAGACTCTACCAAGATGCCTTCCTTGTAAATTGACAATAATGTCATACAATACTATTCTGAAGTATGCAATATTCCGCTATGTAGAGATAAATTTTCATGTTTGGAAAGGCGTAGTCACACGTTACATATACCTATCTACCATAGCACTTTGACAACGTGTGACTGCGGTTTTCCAAACATGAAAATTTATCTCTACATAGTGGAATATTGCATACTTCAGAATAGTATTGTATGACATTATTGTCAATTTACAAGGAAGGCATCTTGGTAGAGTCTACTGTGTCCATTTACTTGCAACTACATTAGCAACTTTGTTCAGTTCAGTATTCTGAAAATCTTGTTTTATACTTTTTCAGCGTCGTTTTTCGTCGTAGTTGGGTTTTAGTTTTTTAACTTTTTATTATTTAGTGTATGTGGCCGAAATTTTCGAAAACTTTGGCTCAATTCCGCGACTATATTATGTCATATTACATATGCCGTATTTGTTTCGTTTGCCCACCGGATTTTAATTTTTGTTTCAGCATCATGAAGATATTTTTTTTTTTAAATAGAAGCTACAAGTGAGACTGTGTTCTCTCTAGTATTTTATTCCTATCGTTACATAGTATTAATTATTATAATAAGAACACTACAAAGTCAATGAAATATTTTAAATAAACTCAAATTGAGATTAACGTAGGCGAAATTACGGGCATTAAGTATTCCATAAAATAAAATACACTGAAATATTATATTTAAAAACGTAGCTCTACGAGATCGAGCATTGAATTTAAAATATTGTTGTATAATTTTACATGAATAAAGACAATTTAGCTTTTAAGTGGAGTCAAAACCATAGTATAAAGAGAAACGGTACGAAACAAGGAAACGCTTAAACATTGTTTATTTTAGTCATGGATTAAACAGAGCACACTAATTAAATGTAAATACTAATTATTAAAGTTTCCTGCAACATAGTTTTGTTTAAAGATGTCAAATACAACAGACGTTTTTTAGCAATGAAAGATGTTACTAGGAACATGGCAAACATGGAAAATTAGCATTTTTTGAGCTAAAAAATCGCTAACTATGCAAATGCATTGCGTATTTAGACTTTGACAATGACTTATTTAAGTATTATAAAAAGGAAGGATTGAATGATGTGTGTTTTTAGTGAATAAACGAACAACCAATAAATAGCATATTATTCATAAGTAATGTTACTTATAATACGTTACTTTATTAGTTTTCTTGGTAAAAATTGTAAAAGTTCATCCTCGGTAAACAAAACAAAGTATATAGAAATGAATTCTTTGAAACAGATTACTTACCTATACCTAAACAGAAATGATAAATGTATTTCACCGTTTTTTTTTTAATTGATTAAAACGCGAGTGTATTAAAATTATGAAACGATGCATCTGCTCATTATTTTCATACAATACATTTGTTTTATATGTGAATTTATTAAGTTCATTATTCCAATATAATCCCATAATGAAGGCAAAATTAATATAATCTCTTTTAATTTGAAGAGTTAATTATTATTGCGGACGAATAATTGATTGTATGAATGAGAGTAATAATACAATACAATCATTATATATTTTTATATTGGCTTTGGGTTGTGGCTGTGTGCTAAAAAAAGATTAATTGTGGTTTAACACACCCCGGACACTCGCGACAAAATGTATGAAATAAACGCGTTCTAAATTCTAATAAGCCTTTTCGCACATAGAAATAAGTTAATATAGCCTTTTATTCCAGAACATAGGGTTACAAGAGGTCCCTAAGTTCGGTGTGCCTTTTGGCATAGGCCTCCTCCAATTCTTTCCAATGTAACCTGTCCCTTGCTACTCTCATCCAAAATGGTCCCGCAGTCTGTTTCAAGTCATCTTCCCATCTTCTAACTTGGCGACCCCTGCTTCTTTTGCCGTCTCTTGGTAGCCAGAGGGTGACTTGTTTGCTCCATTTGTTAATAGGATGGCGTAGCAAATGACCTGTCCATCTCCATTTTAGGATGTCTATCCGGGTAAGTATATCTGTGAGCTTTGTTCTTTTCCTTATGTCTGTGTTCCTGACTCTGTCTTTAATTTTCAACCCTAGCATGCTTCGTTCCATGGCACGTTGACATTTTATAAGCTTCTCTCTGTGGTAGTGTGTTGTCGACCAGGTTTCACAGCCATATGAGAGAACTGGGAGAATACAGGTGTCGAACGTTTTCTTTTTTATATGATTGCCCAGTACCCTGCTTTTCATTATTTCCTTCATCGACCAGTATTTTCTCCATCCTTGGGCTATTCGTCTGTTAATTTCTTTTGTCATATCATCTGAAGGGGAAATTATCTGTCCTAAGTAAATATATTCTTTGACATATTCAATCCTTTTGCCATCTACCATAACGTCTAGTTCACTAGAGTTTGACATTAATTTTGTTTTACTGGCATTGATTTCCAGGCCAACTTCTCTGCTTGCATCTGCAAGGCTCTGCATCATTAGTTGTATTGCTTCAGGGTCTTCTTCTATAAGCACCAGATCATCGGCGAATCTTAGGTGATTTAGGCGAGCTCCATTAATGTTCACACCTAAGTGGTCCCAGTTAAGCTGTCTAAAGATGTGCTCGAGTACAGCGTTAAATAACGTAGGGGAGAGAGGGTCGCCTTGGCGCACGCCCTTTTGAATAGGGAATGGTTCTCCTGTAGATTCCAGTTTAATACAGGCCTTGCTAGATGTGTATAAACTGTTAAGCAATTCTATGTAACTGCTCTGGACCCCTTGTTGTTCAAGGCTCCGCCAAATGTAGTGGTGTCTGAGGCTGTCGAATGCCTTTGAGTAGTCTATAAATGCCAAGTATAGTTGTTTGTTGTATTCGTTATACTTTTGTAACAGCTGCTTTAGTGTGTGTATGTGATCCAATGTGCTGAATTTCCCCCTAAATCCCGCCTGCTCCACAGGTTGGCTCTCGTTCAGCGTTGGTGATATCCTTTCCAGGATGACTTTAGCAAACACCTTGTATATGCTGGACATAAGAGAGATTGGCCTGTAATTCTCAATCTCGTCTCTAGGGCCTTTTTTATGTAATAGAATTATGTGACACTTGGTCCATTCTTCCGGGATTTGCCTTGTTTGTAGTATTTCATTGAAAAGTTTTGCCAGCACAGGACTAATTTCCTCTAAAGTTCCCTTGAGTAATTCGTTAGGTATCTTGTCCGGCCCTGGGGCTTTCTCGAGTTTTTGGGAATTTATTGCCTTGGTTACCTCTGAGGCCAGTATTTCTGGTACTTCGTCAACTGTATTTCCGTTTGTTTCTTTTACTTCTGGTATTGGGTCTATCCCTGGAACGTATTTATCAGTATACAGTCGGCGGTAATAGTCCGAAGCTAGTTTCTGTATTGAGAGTCGATTAGTTAAATGAGATTCGCATTGCTTTAGTTTCGGTATCCATTCTTTGCCGTGTTCACTTAGTTGTTTCATAGCCTTTTTTGCTCCTCCTGTTCTTTTTATATTTTCTTCCAAGACTCTATTTCTTTGTTTCTTGCGGTCATTCCTCATATTTTCCTTTATTTTCTTGCTAAGATTCGAAATTTTTTGGCGTCTATCCTTGTCCCCCTTATTTGATATTAGTGCTCTTCTTTCATCTAATAGTTCCATTGTTTCTTTGCTTAAGTAGCTTTCCTTACGCCTTGGTTTGCTGATTAGCATGTCTTTCAGTTTGTTTTGCAATCTCTTGTATTTAATCCCAGTTTCTGCGTCAGAGGATTTCATTGAATGATTCTGTTGTGCGGGGATTGTTATGGTGACTGATTTCAGATATTTGGAGCGGCTCATCATTGTTGGCGAGGTTTTTCCTGGATCTTTTGGGTTGGTTTAAACTTAGGCAGCTCCTAACCATACGATGGTCTGTGTTGAAGTTGAGGTTTTTGACTATGTTGGTATCTGAGAACGCACTTGCTTTGTTTGTTAAAATAAAGTCAATTTCAGTTTTGAATTTAGCACCTGGAGAGCACCACGTCCATTTGCTTTTAGGATTTTTGAGGAAGCGTGAGTTCATTAGAAAAAGGTTATTTTCCATCATGAATTCTACTAGTTTCTGTCCATTTTGGCTTCTTTTTCCGTGACCAAACCTTCCAATTACGAATTCTTCTCCAATTTGCCTTTCACCAACCTGTGCGTTAAAGTCGCCCATGATAATTATGTTGTTGTTGTAGTACGGTTTTATTGCTTCAGCTATACAGTCGTAGAAGTAGTCTATGTCTGATTTCCCCGAATGTTCTGTTGGGGCATATATTTGAAAGATGGCCCAGTTCTTCCTGTAACCCGGAAATTTTAAATGTACTGCCGCAATTCTGTCTGAAACTCCTTCGAATCCCAGAATGTTCTTCTTCATTGTAGACTTAATAAGGAAACCTACGCCCTTTTGACCGGTGTGTTCTCCTTTGTGAAACAAGATATAGTCATCCTTTTCTTCTATCCCTTCTCCTGGCCTTCTCATCTCGCTGATGCCCAGTATGTCCCATTTTATATTAGAGATGGCTATTTCCAGTTCTTTCAGGCTCTCTTCTGTTCTTAGTGTCCGAGTATTCAGTGTACAGACATGTATATGTTCCGTGATCTTCGAATTATAATGTCTTGATTTGTATGGAGGGTGTTTGTCTTCTTCCCCCACGGTGACAAGCCGGCTTGGGGTGCAATTTATTTTTGTTATGTTGGATGGTGTGGTTGTTGTAGTTGTTTGGATCCGGCTGTCGCATATTAGTTTTTTGAGAGATTTGAAAAAGAGGCTGATCTCCCACGCTCTACATAGTTCAATATATTTGGTCTGATAATTTCCTTTGTTGCAGTTTTAGAGGTGGCGTTGCTCGAGGTGGTCGATTTACTTTCAATATCGCCTGCATTGACTTTTTTTTGTAGTGGTGTTTTCGGTGATCTTGAAGTCTCTCTTTTCCTCTTTTCTCTGTTGCTTTCGTGTTTTTTCTTTATAATCAGCTTATCATACTTTATAAACGCTATATTCCCTTTTTTCTTTTCCTCTTCGACTTGTTGCTGCAGTTGTTTACGTTTTTCTAATATTTCTTTGGGAAAGTCCTCTTTAATATTTATTCCTTCTGGCAAGCTAGATTTATTTCGTAGAATCACATGTTTCTTCCAGGTAGTTGTGAGTGAGACTACAACAGGGCGATTTTTATCGAGCGCTTTTTTACCGATTCTGTAGATATTGTTAATTTCAAAGACTTCAAAGTGTACTCCCATTTCTATTATAATGTCTTTTATGTAATCTACTAGCTCCGTCTCCGTTGATGTTTTTCCTTCCTCGATACCAAAAAATACAAGATTATTTTTGCGTTTATCCTTGTCGACGAATTTGAGTTTTAACTCTAACTCGTTAATTTTATTTTTAAGTTGGGCGTTTTCTTCGGTGATCATTTTAAGCCTTTCATCGAGAGCTGACATAACATTTTGTGTTACCGAAGTTGTTATAATTTTAGTTTGATGGTCCAACTTTTCGTCTAGTTTTGCGAGTAAAATTTCCATACTTTTATCCATTTTTTGTCTTATGGTAACACTTCTTTTGCTGTGGCAACACTTGTTTTACTATGGCAGCACTTGTTTTACTGTGGCCACACTTGTTTTGATATGGCAACGTTAGTTTTGCTGTTTCGTATGTTGGTACTGTAGATTGCACTCTATAGTCTATACACAATTTGTTTATAATGACACTTGTCACTTGACAGAATTTGAGGTTAGAATGTTTACAATTGCGGATGATTTCTTCTCGCAATATAATATTTTTTCTTTAACTTTTCACTGATCACGTATTTTGATCGATGATATAGTCAATTGTACGTAAGACACACTTTATTGGTACTTTTTGCACTGTTTATTTATAATTTATCGCGGAGCTCTGTGACGTGCGTGTAAACAGATCGACAACCGGAACCGGAGCAAATAAGTACGTGTATGTGAATAACCGTGCTTGTGTGTGTAAACAATGCCAGGGTTGGCGCCATTTTGTCTTAATCGTAGTTAATTTGGAAGTATTTGTAAATATTCAGCTTTTGTTTACATTCAGTGCATAGAGTTAGTGCTTATTATACTTTGGTTTAACTGTAATATCAAATTCATAACTTCAAAATTAATAACAATTAAGAATTAATAAAAAAAAAAATTAACGGTATTACAATGACACCATTCAAACCAGACTGTATATTATTTTATCTCAACCAAAAAAAACGTATCATGGATAGATCATAATATTAACAACTAGCTTTCCGCCCGCGACTTCGCCCGCTTTGTTAAATTAAATACTAAAACCTTCCTCTTGAATCACTCTATCTATTAAAAAAAACCGCAACAAAATCCGTTGCGTAGTTTTAAAGATTTAAGCATACACAGGGACATAGGGACAGAGAAAGTGACTTTGTTTTATACTATGTAGTGATATACACCCTCTAAATACGTAAATCTTGAAGTTAATTAAAATCACATGTAATCTACACGATCTAGTTAACGTCACGTTCCAATATGATATATTTGCATATCTATACGACGTGGATAGGTGAACATAAATTAATGAATTCAAAGAGGCTTATACTCGCATTATCGTCAACCTTGGGCGTGCTCGGGGGATTTGTTGTGAATTACCTTTGTTTAATTTCGTAGATAGCGGTTATCGGGTCATTATGATTGTTAAAGGGAAATTAAAATTGTTGTGCATAATATATCATGAATATGCTATCGGCCTTAGTAGTTAGTTGAATATGTTTAATGAGTGGTGGTAATTCGGGATACTTGATAGACTAAGGTAGAATTAAATTTCTTTGACCACATTTTATTTTATTATATTTGTAAATACTAGCAAATAAATAAATACTACTTATATTGTACCTTTTACACGTCTTATGTGAGCATAAAAAATTATCACACTTCTAGATTGAGAATAATGCATATAAATTTATTATCATTCTCATGGTAGAGAAATATCATAGTAATACCATACCAACTAGAATGCTAGACAACGACTAACAAATCCAAAGCTTTATCAAATCTTCTTAAGCAATTGTTAGTTTATTTTTATCAGCAGAAACTTCATTTTCAGTAAAGGTGATTTGAACAGGTTTTGGCCCATAAAGTTTCGCTTACAGAAGCGAGGCGTCAATAGAATATATTATGATTCGATATTTGTTATGTTATCATGTTACGATGAGTGTAAAAGCTTTAAACTGACATTAGAAAAGGACTTGAGGAGCAGGCATTATTTAACTTTGCCTATTACGCAGTCCTTTTGATGATATTTGAAGTAGAGTTGTACAAAGCAAACAGAGAAAAATGGTCGCTTTTCATAAATACAAGTGTTAGGTGTTTTTAAAGGGGGATAAAAATGCAAATAAATTTCTACATTCATAAAACTCAGAGTAATATAATACTTTATCGCCTCATAAAGGATGTTCGGTTATTGGCGTCGAAATAATATCCAATAACCATCTATTAAGCCGCTAAAATAAAGAAAAACTGAATAAAATCACATTATCGCGATGAATAATTTTTTTACTGTCAATTGGATTCTTAGAATTTCCAGAAGATTCTTTCCTTGAGAAATCTCTTCGGGATTTTATCAGCCCTTCTTTTGTTATTATGTAAACCCATGCGTTACATAAGCATGTTTTTTCTTTCACACATAGATGTGTATTTTAAACGTAAAAGTGTTATCAGAAATATTTCAGCTAGCTGTGCACCTCGGTTTTACCGGCATTGCTCCGTTTCTATTATGTTTAGCATGATGATATAATATTATTGCCTTTACTCGATTAACGAACTATCTTAGAATGATAATTTTTTCGAATTAGACGCGTGGTTCCTGAGAAAAAACAAACTCTTCAGCTTTATAATATTAGTATATATAGGTTAATAAGTAAAAAGTAAACTAATTAGTGGTTTGATTGTTTTCATAATTAATTTAAAAGTAATTATTGCATTCTAATTAATATTGATACCCCAAAACATATTTACTCTGAAGTTATTAATTGCGTTGGAGAGCGAACGTTTATTCAATTAATTTGTAAAATTCAGTTTTGGCTTCAATCAAATTATATACCTCTAAAGTGTTATTTCGTTTTATTCAATATAACATTAATTAACAAAAAAGTATTAATAACTAGCGGTCCAGCCCGGCTTCGCCCGTGGTACCTACATGTTTAAACTATCCTATCTCTCAAGTTGGATCGAACTGCACATGGTGTGCTAATTTTATTATAATCGGTTAAGTGGTTTAGGAGTCCATTGAGGACAAACATTGTGACACGAGACTAGGTATATTTAGTACTATGACAATAATTGACTAGTTTTCAGGGTGCATTTTTCACATAATATGATGGATCGTGTACATTTATTTTAAGGTATATTTAAAAGAGAAATTTATAGGGCAAATTGTAACCTAACTTTTAGACATGTAAACTGAATATTTATGTTTGTGTACGATAAGTGGTGACAGCAATTTCCCTTTCAATCCTAAACCCCAACCTGATTGCAAATTCCATTTTAAATTGGCAATTAATTGTTGTGGATTAGATGCCGACATTGCCTTATCAATGTTGTTTCCTTTACAACCAATGTATGTATGCCTATTTAGAGAATATCCATATGTATTTACGAATATACAGGGTGTGGCGTAATATTGGCGTAAATCGTAATGAATAGATATGGCATCAGAGAGTAAAGAACGTCGTGCTATTTTATGTTAATTAAAAGACAGATGAACAAAAATTTAACAGTTAATTAACAGTTGTGCTACCTTGTTGTAAAATAAAGAAATACAAAATCGGTACTAGAAAGTTATGCATATAAATGTATGTCGATATTTCAGTGGTTAGCTCTCAGAAGAAGAAGAAAACAGTTTTTTTTCTGTTTAGTTAAGGATACCCGTTTAAAAACAATGTCATGTCTTATTCCACTACTTTGCAGCGGGCTACATATTTCATCTTGCCTTTGAACAAGCTTTGAACACTTAGTGTTCTGTAAAAAAATCTAAACAAAAACGAGTGTGTCAAAAGCGTCCTAGTTGCAAAGCCACATAGTTTCAACCACGCCGCTTTTTTCTTTAATATATTTTCTAAACGCTCACTGCGTTTACTTTTTTAAGTATATGAAAAATGAATAAAGTTTATAATTACTGGTTTTATAAAGCAACGTTTTTAATTAATATTATGCGACACAATTTGTTAAAGTAGTGCGTTTGAAGTTGAGTATGGTTCACAATTTTGAATAAATTTTCTTAACATTTTAATACAAATTCAATTTCCTAAAAGCTCAACAATATTTAAAAATCTTTCGCCCGGCATTATCCAGTGAAAATATGCTCATATTTCTAGATTCCCATTGCGCGCTGCGGACGCACTCGTCATGCTGTTAATTCTAATATATTTTTGACGTGACGTCTTATAATTCGATAGAGCCGGCTGCACGCACGAAAAAACATGACTCATGCGGCGTTACCTCGCTCTGAGGCGTTCCATGACGTAAGGCTTGAAGTGCAAGCGAGAGCGCGGAACGAGCGACAAAGAAGCACAATCGGACGTTGTCACGTTCAACTATCGTCAGTAAACCGAATTTACAGACAACCAATTTTTAAATTAATGATATGCCTTATATATCGCCTTTTTCATAAAAGGCGACATAAATAATTTCCACAGTATCGATCCATTATATAAGATACATTTATTTAAATAGCCTTGCTTACGATCGATGGGGTGAACTACACAATTTAGACTCACCTAGTCTCAATCGAAGTTTATATCTACAATATCTATACTAATATTATAAAGCTGAAGAGTTAACTAAGCGGAACTACTGGTCAGATTTGAAAAATTCTTTCGGTGTTAGATAGCCCATTTATCGAGGAAGGCTATTAGGCTATATATCATCTCGCTGAGACCAACGGTAGCGGAGCACTGCGGGTAAAACCGCGGAGCACAGCTAATATTTGATATAGAAAATATTTCAACTGTCTTAAGAGCTTATTATTTGTTCTGAAGCTTCGTACGTATTTATCTTTTTCTTTTAGATATAGACACGTGTATTGACGAGAAAAATGTTTTTACTTAAAATTTTCCTCATAACAACTTCAAAAGAATAATAAAACGTAAGTCGAACCGTCTTGACACAAATATCTTGAGCTATTTGCTCCCAGCGCTGACTCCAGAAGATCTGGATTGAATGATACCTCGTAAAGCATGTAACGACTTTGAAGATCAAATAAAAATTACCCTAAAAACGTAAGGAATAAAGTTCAAAGTACAACGGTTTTGGTAATGGATAAAATTGAAGACAAATTTTATTACAATCTAGTTGAACGTATGGAATTTCTCGGAATTATGTCGTTAAATTTGATCATTTTTATTTAAATATCTAATAAAGTGGTTGAATAATATTTTATTACCAGGAGTTGCCCTGGAATCGAATTACTAGAAGTAAAAACACACCAGTATTAATTGACTTGTGAGGGACATGAACTCATTATAATTTAAACATTAATTAATAATATAATTAATGTGAAATGAACACAGCAGTTAAATTAATAATATTTGTAGAAATAATAATTAATGGTAATATGATATCCTTATTACATATTCGGATGCCCATGTTTAGTACAATCGAATTTGACCACGCTATCTATTGAAAATTGAATTGAATTGAATCGAGTCATAATAACTCTTTAAAATTAAACAAATGACTTCTCAATAGCGTTTAATTAAAAGAAAATAGTTTCAAAATACGAGGTTTAATATTTGACATAGTAGTTGGAAAAACTATATTAATATAGGTACTTTTAAGGGCCGATTTTTCAATGCTTGGATAAAACTTATTCGTCGATTATTGTATAAAACTACCATTTTAAAAACGTATTCCAATTGCCCGTATTTGACAGTTTACGTGACATTTTAATATTATCGTGTAATACTTTATTGGACGGATAAGTTTTATCCGAGCATTGAAAAATCGGCCCTCAGAAAAAAGAAATTAACGTCAAGAAAATGAAAGAAAAAAAAAGATTTCTTCAACAGACGTCTCATCTTTATCCCTTTTCATGCTACAAGTATTGCCAGTTATAAAATATTTTTCATAAAACTACAAAGTAACTATCAACTGTAATTAGTCTGAGAAGCACTTAGCTAAAAGTCCGCGCTTCGGTTAAAAGCGTCGTTATAGACTTCATAATTTCGCCACAAAGTAATGTAGATACCGTAAATACCTTTTTTCAGGTAGCTAATAACCGCCTTTGGTACGGGGATCACTTTATAGTCTGTGGAATTGTTATTATCTGTATACCGTTGCGGTTATATAATACCGGTGTCGATCGGTACGGATTTGATAAACGATTTTTGTGATATCCAAAAATTCTAACTTCAAATTTTGAAATACTGAAAACCTTTTTCTTTGATTATAAAAATGATAGACCGTATTAAATATGAAAATAAAACTAACGACAAACGTATTTTTAACCTAACTAAGCGCACTATTTTTACACTAAACTGCATAATCAAGCGTAGCTATTATGACATACGTATATTAAGGACTTTCTAACCCACGATATCAAATTAAACTCGATATTTCATATTATGAACTTATCTAGTAATTTATCTACGTTAGATACCTATCATCTCACCGGAGACTTTTTAGTTAACATATTACATACCGCATATTTTCCTTACAGTCAGACTGGAATATATTATAATATTTTGTGGCTACATCACTAGAAAAACCTTTCTTTCTTCCCAATTTTCAAATATATGCAAATATAAGTATTTTTTGCTTGCATTACAAATTGATCTTCATTTTGCCTGATTAATGTAGGTATGCTATTTTCATAAGGAGGCTTTAAAAAGAGCTTTAAATAACAAAATTGCCGCTTAAAATATTGAAGATGCTGGAAAATCCATTTATGTCTGTTGATCTAGCACTCGTCTTGATCATTGACGAAGTTAAAACAAGCTCCGAATTTCAAGTACCAGAAACCTGCCTTTGTACCATGACGTCTTAAAGCAGTATTATTTCCAATGTGGAAAAATGACAGCGCTATATAGATCGACTAGCGCCATCTCTCTCCCACACTGGAAGTAACACTGCTACAAGACATCATTCTATAAATTTTGGGATAGCATTCGTTTGAACGTGTATATTACGTAAAGGAATATTACGGGTTGGGAAACGCATCTAGCTTATTGATCGTCGGTTCGTTGCTATGCAGTGGTAGATAATAGAATGTTTCTACGTTTTTTAGAGGATAATAAAGAAATTTTTAATCCAGAATATAACGAATATTAAGTATTCTTTTATGGGGTTCGTGGTTAAGTTGTTTGTAATTGTCTTTAATAATTTTTGTATTGAGTTTTGTAGCTGTAGTGTTGTACTATTAGTAGATATACCACTATATGGACTACAATTTTTTATTTTAAATTTAAAATGGACCACCATTTTTTAAGTTTGAGTATAGCTATTTGTTTAATTGCTACTAAGTATTTGTAGAAATTTATACGTAGGTAACAATCTTTCATGTTTTACGGAATATTCGTCTTAAAGTAGAATATTGAAGATTTAGAATTAAAATACAAAATTCGATTGATATATTATATTATATCTAATAAAATTTTAAATTACCTTACCATATTTTGTACCTACATTAATGAGAGTAAATCAAACATGCGTCGGGAAGGGAGCCAAATCAAGAAGTTCAATTAAATCTTGTATGTAATATGCTAATAACAGGTCATTTGCATACTTTTAGCAGAATTTAATTAAAACTTAAAGCTGAACGTTTGTTCCAAGTAACATTTGTTTGTAGACATTGGGGAGATTTGAACAGGAATGGTAGATCTTGCAGGTTATAACGAAAATCATCTAGGAAACTAATATCTTCCATTGTTGAGAATTATGAACAGCATTTCTATATTTAGAGTTAACGAAATATAAGTTGTGTGAAATTAAGACCAATAAACGTTTTATAAACAAAATATTTCGTTCAATATATTATCTTCAATTTGTGTGTAATTACAGTTCAGTGGTCGAATCGAATATAGTTTAAATAGCCCTAATAGGGAACCAACACAGCGAAGTACAAAAAATAGCTTTCACGCAAAATGAGACCCTTTTAGTAAGTCCTAATGTGTCTATATGACCTTAATTGCGGCCTAAGAGACTACTCACTTTCTAAGTTCTAACTCACACGAGCTGTCCAAATAATTTAGCATTAAAGTAACATCTGGTCCCAGAGCATTTTTACGTTTTCCCTTTAAAGTTCCGACCCTTGGGAGGTAATCCACTTTCAGCCGATTTTCCTAACACTATGTAAATTTATGAAGAAACTGATACTCTTTTATGTATACGAAAATGGATATTAATTTTCTTAACGCTTATCAAAAGCTCATTCTGTAATGGAACACTTGAAATATTAAATATTGAAAGAATACCTAATAATAATAGAAAGCTATTAGCTATTACCGAAACCGTTATGTTTTAATATCTCTATAAATATTATTTTACTGTTGCCGAGATTTAAGTTTAATCATTTAAAAAGGTAGGGTTGTTGCTACATAAATTTATTTTCATATATTCAGAATAGTATCTAATAAAACTGAAGTGTATTTAAAAGAAAAAACAAAATAGACCTCTAGACATAGTAAAGGTTATATTAACTGAATAAAAATATATTTGTGTTTCTTTATCTTTTCATAATTTGTGTTATCATAAAGTTGTGAGAAAATTCTTTACAATAGTAAATTTCTTAGAATCATTTTACGAGACTAAATTGAGATAAAATACAACACATTCACAGCTCATAACGCACGAATGCAAAGTAGGTGAAACAGTCTCAATGCGAGTATTATAGCAGGAAATACAAAAGTTCAGCTACATTGTTTTCAAAGTTATATTTTCAAATGCAATTTGGCACGCACGCAAACTATCTCCATAACATAGTATAAAGAAAGAAGTAGGCTAACTCCCGGCGTTTAGGAGCGCACGGTACCTAAAGTCGACAGGCGCAGGGTTGTCACTTTTTACGTTGATATTTTAAATAATTGTATAAACAAACACCGACCGCTCACAGCAATGGCGCGGCCCGGTCGTCACGAGAGCGGTCCATGAGAAGGAACCGAGCGCGCAGCGTTGTGTGCGTGCATCAAGCTTGCGTACGTACATGAACGGGGGGCATGGCCAAGCGCTCCGCGTACAACATACAAACGGTGCGATGTACCTTTGTTCAAAATTACTTACTTCTCTCTTTATACTATGTCCATAGTCTCGTATAGTTTATATAAGTACGTGTATGTTTGACCTAAATAACCATATTGGTGGGTCAGCTAACGTCGCCTTTAAACATGTCAAGCTCTACGAATTTTCAATTGAACTTAATGAACTCTTTACTTCAAAATATCGTTATAATTTTAGTGGCATAAATTAAAATGAGCACTCTATAACGTGATTAAATTGAGAACTGCGTTAGTGGAAAGTACTGTGAATATTATATACCTCTACTTTAATATAACTTCATACTAAATTAAAGTTTTTGAGGCGAATATTCATTCAATTTTTCAAAAGCGTTGATGAGTTAATTTTAAAAGGACTCTGGTATGATAAAGACGTTTACGTAATATGATTTAAATGTATATTAAATTAATACCAAGGATATTAATAATAACTTTGGTATTAATAACTAAAATATAACATTTATAAATATACAAGTTAAACACAACGTAATAATTAACAAACACATGAAAAAATTTAGTTTGTATTAATAAAAAGTGTAAAAGTTAAATGTGACTTGTGAGTGCTTGGACAGTACATTGTTCTGCCAAAAACTCGCTGCCAAATTACATTGAAATCTTAACGATGTTAATAAAAGTTCACTTGCATTGCTGTTTCAACTAACCTAACCTAGATGTACATTGTCATCTACAGGCGAATCAACATTGTTTACACAATGCTTCAATTGTATCCAATCCGAGTCGATTGAATCAAGTAGTTTGAAGAGGGTAGATTTGGTTGTAGGAAGGATCCTTGTTTATAAACTTTAGGCTATTGAAATCAGCGTCAAACCCAAGTCTTCTTAGGTCTTAATAAACTTTAAAACAAGAACTTGAGACTAAAATTTGAATAGATGAAGTGCTGAATTCTTAGCGTAATTTTATTATTCGGTTTTGTTTTTGTACCTAATTTATTTTGTTATAAATTGAAGCATAGATTCAATCAGTCTGTATTCGGAATACAATATTCAATTACTATAAGGTAGAAATAATAGGGTACTGATGTGGTGATATTTCATTACCATATTATTCGTTGAATGACTGGATTCTCAGAATTTTACATGAAGTAAAATAAATAAAGAGTACCGTACACGTGTACATAGGATTTAAACCTTCATAGCGGTTTCTTTCAAGTACATTCTAAGCCCTTTATATCACGTTTGCGGAGGTGTGAATTTCATTATTTTTATTCAGCATAGGTAGTAATGTAATGGATTCCTGTGAACTGTTACATATTTATGTTTCTTTGATATAATTCTTTTGAAGATTGTAACTGAAAATAACGATATTTCCCGGTGGAGTGAAATGTTATTTAGCTTCAAAAGCAAAAGTATATGTTTTACTGATGATGAACATGTATGAATTTCTTATGTCTCCACCGTGGATTAAATTCAATGAATACTGAGGAGGGGGATCAGAAAATTAAACATCGAATGTAAAAGTACTATCTACTTATATGAGAAAGTTCATGAAAAATGGTTCATCGAAGCTGTAGATTAATGAAATTAGGCAGATTGTTCGGAATAGATAAAATAATTAAATGGTCACACTGATAGCGGAAACGCGATGTATTCAATTGGTGAGGCGAATACCTCACTTGGTGAGGGACGGGCATTCATATTAATTATTGTCCCTTTCTATCGGAGTCCGCCAACCGCGCCGCTAGTGTGAAGTCGTGTATTTAGTGTTGTTTATCGGCCGCCTCGGAAGTTATTTACGCGCGCATCGGAGCGTGTCGTCGATTGTTTTACGTGCTGAACACGTAGTAAATTAGTAAAATCGGCCCGCGGAATTGTTAATTGTACTTTTTATTGATATTAGTAATCACGCGCTGACCGCGAGTTTTATGTGACAAGTGAAGTGTAATGGCGACGTCGTGTGCCTGGCAGAAGTGGTGACTATATACATTAAATTGTCTCTTTTCTTTTTATTTTATCTTATGTAATTTAAATTATTCCCGTAAATATAATTTTTTCCTCCCCAAGGGGCCCCTATTGTTTTGACTAATTGACTGACCGACACACCACATATTTATGGAAGCAGCGCACGCGACTTCAGGTATGTACTCGGGATGTATTTAACTATTGTTATTGTATTATGGTAGCAGAGCAAAATAAATAACAAACATAATTTTGGTAGCAGAGCGTGGTTAAAATCCACCGACCTCTGGGTTGTAGGGCCCAGCGTAGTTAAAACGGAAATTTTGGTAATAATAATTACGATTTTATATGTTCGGTTATGACATTACGGTATATTATATGTTCGGTTATAGCATTTAAATTGTCATACATATAATTTTCGTAAGAAATATCGGCAATTTATAACAATAGTTGAATGTTTCAATCCTAGGTACATTAATTGCGTCAAGTCATTATAAGGTTAAATCAAAGTCATAGGTATTGCGTCATACTGTGTTGAGTGATTAATTGCGTTCTAAGAATAGAACATTCGAGATTCGGATAAGTACATTTGATATATTGTGATAGTTTGTTTATTTCAATACGGTTTTTTTAAATTGTGTTTTACGTTCTAAAAATAGAACTTTCTATATTCGAATAAGTGCATTTGATGTTTTGTTATACTTTGTTTATTCGAATACGGTTATTTGTTTTTTGACTTGCGTTTTTCATTTGTGTTTACGGAAAGTTTTTGTTAATTAAAAATGGCTGCATCTCACAAGGCGCAGTTAGCCGGTGTTTTGCGATGGCTAGGTTCAGCCGTATTGAATATATCGCGTCAAGATCGCATTCAGGCCCTTTTGTCCCGGGGAGAGGTTTTGGAAGAAAAAATGAATGATTTATATAATTCTTATCGGGTATTGTATGCAATGAATTTAGAACCAGAGGTTATGGATAGAATAAGTGCGGATGTAGATCAGGCTGAGGATTTGGCGGACCAAATACGACAAGCCGTGGGACAAATTAAGTCCACGGCCCAGCCTGTTGGTGATCTACAATATAAAGAAAATTTATTTACGTCCGGTGGAATAATAGGTCGGTTGCCTAAATTAGATTTACCCCATTTCGGTGGCGATTTAAGCCAATGGGTTGCATTTATTAATTTATTTGATAGTTTGGTTCATAATAGATGTGATTTAACACCTGCTCAAAAATTAGCTTATATGTTGGCTAGTCTCACCGGTGAGGCTAAGGGTTTGGTCCAACATTTGGAACTTGTTGATAATAATTATTCTATTGCGCGGGATTTACTTATGCGTCGGTATCAAAACATCCGCCGGTTAGCGGATAATCATGTTGCGGTAATTTTAAACTTGCCACATATTAATAAAAATTGTAATTTACGGACTCACTTATTAAATCCTTTATTAGTGGCGATTAATGCGTTGAAAGGTTTAAATTTACCTATAGACAGTTGGTCGTTTATTTTATTGCATATTGTTTTACAAAAATTAAATGTTGATATGCGTAACCGGTTCGAACAGGAATACGGCGGGGACTCTTCCACTCATCTCCCTTCGTTTGATGATTTTATTTGTTTTTTGGAGGATGAGTGTCGCAGGCAGGACAACGTCCCTTCGCCGTCGCGGGCCCCGGCCCACGCGAGGCCCCGGCCGCCGCCGGTGCGCGCGGAGCGCCGCCCGGACCAGCGAGTGTACAATGTAGTTGCGGCCCGGCAGCCGGACAATTGCTGCTCGTATTGTAGGGCCCCTGGTCACGGTGTTGTATCTTGTTATAAGTTTTTGGCATTACGTTTTCAGGCGCGACGTAATATTGTGCGACAGCGCAGGTGGTGTTACGGTTGCTTAGGCTCCCACCTCGTGTCGCAATGCAATTATTCTCGACCGTGCAAGCAGTGTGGTGGTAATCACCACTTTTTACTTTGTGGCAACAGGAACGGGACGCCTCCGCCGGCTGCTCCGGCGCAGGACGCTGTTGTCAACAATCGATTGGAAGGTAATAATGTTGATAATCAATGGGCAGGTGGTGTGCAGGTTAATAGACCTCGAGTTTCTGGTCACACTTACAGGCGCGGTGGCAGAAAGGTTAACTCAAATTATCGGAGCCAGGCACGTCCCCCCATGGGCGGGGGTGGTAGTAGACGTCAAGTATATCGGGCACCGGATGTGTCGCGACCATTTAGGGCCCGGGGCCCTAGGGGCCCTGGGGGGCCCAATGTATCTCGGGTTGCTGCTGATCAGCAACGATCTGATTCTATCAATCCTTTGCAGTATTCGGAGTGGCCTCGCTTAGGACAGCGGGGATTTCAGCGAGATTATTAACTAGAACACACGCCGTCTCCATCTAAGTCTGTTATTGTTTTGTTGCCGACCGCTCAGGTTTGCGTCGCCTCCCCATCGGGTGAGCAGGTTGCGGCGCGAGCGATTTTGGATTCTGGTGCACAGGGGAGTTTGGTGTCGAGAAGTTTAGTGGAGCGGTTGCGGTTGCGTGTTGTTCCTGCCGCTAATAGTATTTTTGGTGTAGGCGGAGTTAAGGTGTCCGGTTTAGTGGGACAGGTCTCACTCACCTTCTCTCCTCTTAAATATTCTTTTCCTCGTATTTCAACGTCTGCTGTTGTTTTGGATAATGTTATGGGAAACCATCCGCTTGTTAAATTGCCATCAGAGTATTTGAACTTGCAACTCAATTGAATTTAGCTGATGCCAAATTTAATATTCCAGGTCCAGTTGATTTGCTACTCGCTGCAGATGTTTTGGGAATGCTACGGTTTGGAAAATGCATTCATCTGCAACGTGATGGGTTAGTAGCTGTCTCAACAGACCTTGGTGATGTCATCATGGGCCCTGTATTTTCATTATGTGTTTTTAGTGAAGAGGACGGTAACTTGATTGTAGGACTCTCTCTCGCTGAAGTGGTTCAGCGTTTTTGGGAAGTTGAGGAGCCCCCTACAGCACGCCGTGATAACCCAGAGCATCTGGAATGTGAGCTGTTCTTCCAGAATAATACAGGTCGTCTCTGTTCGGGTAGGTTTGTCACGAGGTTACCTTTTCTACCGTCTCATCCTCCATTAGGTCAGTCTAGAATGCTAGCTGAAAAAGGGTTAGCATCTATGGAGCGACGTATGAAGAGGGATTCGGCGTTTCGTACCAAGTATGTTGAGTTTATGCAAGAGTATTTAGAGCTCGGTCATATGTCTATTTCTAATTTTGATTGGAGGTCGCAGGAGCACTACTTTATTCCACATCATGCGGTGTTTAAGGGTGGTAAAATAAGAGTAGTTTTTGATGGCTCTGCGCCCAGCTCTAATGGCGTATCATTAAATCAATGTTTGCATTCGGGTCCTAAGTTGCATCGGGATATTGGTGATATTTTAACAAATTTTCGTAGGCATCAGGTTGTGTTTGTTGCGGATATTAAAATGATGTTTAGACAGACTGTTATTCATCCAGAGGATCGTCGTTACCAGTTGATTTTGTGGCGAGAGAAAGAATCAGATCCTATTTCGGTTTTTTGAGTTGAATACTAATACGTATGGACTTAGGTCGAGTCCTTTTAATCACGTTAAATCGACGTTAGGTCAAAATATTAATATTAGAAGAATTTTCGCTTGGACTGATAGTCGGATTGTTCTTGCATGGTTGCAAGCATCAGTTCATGCATTGGAGGTTTTTGTTGCGAATCGGGATTCGCAAATTCAGCAATCGGTTGCTGTTTTAGAGTGTAGACATGTGCCAGGGGATGTTAATCCCGCTGATTGTGCATCTCGCGGTTGTTAGGCTCCAGTTTTATTGAATCATTCGTTGTGGTGGGGTCCCGGTTGGCTGCTCCAACCAGAGAATTGTTGGCCTCAAGCTTCTATTAAGCTTATTGAGCCTCTCCCGTGCTTGAAGGTCCTTTCGGTTATAAAGGAGCCTGCACAGAATTTAGATTTTTATTAATGCGGTTTCGTTCTTTAGATAGGGAGTTAGGTGAAACGGTTCTCACCTTCGGTATTTTGTAAATTGAAGCTGTACTTAATTCCAGGCCACTATGTCCTATTTCATCGGACCCAAATGACTTGGAGGTTTTGACTCCAGGACATTTTTTGATTGGGGGTCCACTTAATGCGCTCCCTGAATATCCATTTGAGAATACTCCGGTTAATCGGCTCTCACGTTTTGAACTGCTGCAACAACTTTCTCAGAGTTTTTGGAAACGGTTTAATTTAGAATATCTTCATTTGTTGCAGCAGCGTGTTCGCTGGACAGATAAAACGGATCCACCAAAGGTCGGTGACCTCGTCCTAGTTAAGGAGACGAATATGCCCCCACTGTCTTGGAGACGTGGTCGAATTTTGCGGCTGTTCCTAGGTGCGGACGGTATTCCGCGAGTTGCAGAGGTCCTGGTAGGAAATTCTGTCCTTAAAAGAGCTGTTGCGGGCTTGTCACGGCTGCCCGTTATGTAGGTTCTATCCTTATCCTCTGGTTTTGGACTCAGTCAGGTTTTGCCTGACTGGGACGGGGGAATGTTCGGAATAGATAAAATAATTAAATGGTCACACTGATAGCGGAAACGCGATGTATTCAATTGGTGAGGCGAATACCTCACTTGGTGAGGGAGCGGCATTCATATTAATTATTGTCCCTTTCTATCGGAGTCCGCCAACCGCGCCGCTAGTGTGAAGTCGTGTATTTAGTGTTGTTTATCGGCCGCCTCGGAAGTTATTTACGCGCGCATCGGAGCGTGTCGTCGATTGTTTTACGTGCTGAACACGTAGTAAATTAGTAAAATCGGCCCGCGGAATTGTTAATTGTACTTTTTATTGATATTAGTAATCACGCGCTGACCGCGAGTTTTATGTGACAAGTGAAGTGTAATGGCGACGTCGTGTGCCTGGCAGAAGTGGTGACTATATACATTAAATTGTCTCTTTTCTTTTTATTTTATCTTATGTAATTTAAATTATTCCCGTAAATATAGTTTTTTCCTCCCCAAGGGGCCCCTATTGTTTTGACTAATTGACTGACCGACACACCACATATTTATGGAAGCAGCGCACGCGACTTCAGGTATGTACTCGGGATGTATTTAACTATTGTTATTGTATTATGGTAGCAGAGCAAAATAAATAACAAACACAGATATATTTTCTAATAAATAATTAACTACGTTTTAACAAGCCGCGTGCTAAAATTAGAATTCTATACATAGGAGAGTTAGCGTGGTTAACTTAACTCTATCCATCAACTTATGAACAACAATAAAAGTTTATGTAGGTTATTGTGATATCTATTACTAGCTGCTCCGCGCGGTTTCACCCCCGTGGCTCCACTCCTGTTGCCCGTAGCGTGATGAAATATAGCCTATAGCCTTCCTCGATAAATGGGCTATCTAACACCGAAAGAATTTTTCAAATCGGACCAGTAGTTCCCGAGATTAGTGCGTTCAAACAAACAAACAAACAAACAAACTCTTCAGCTTTATAATATTAGTATAGATTAGTTTGTGAAACTACACCTGGATAACAGTTTTATGATCGGATCGATCAAACACTGTATTTGAGTAGCGATTGGAGTGATAAAGTGACGTCATACATGTTTGAACCATTATATTAAAAGTGACAAGGCGAAAGGAACATTTTTTTTTTTTTCATATATATTCGTTATATCCGCTCCTACAATTTTTTTATAAACCGTGGAACCATCATATAAATAAGGTATCGACCTACAAGTACTTTTTAAACATTAGCTGTTTTTGAAGTAAAAATTGGTCAACAATTTTCCGCATATCAAACAACAGGGTAACAATCTATTTTCTACTAGCGACCCGCCCCGGCTTCGCACGGGTGCAATGCTGATACTAAATACACTACAGAAAAACTGTGAACTTTGTATATAAAAACATAGCGGCCCGCTCCGGCTTCGCACGGGTATAAAATATATAGCCGGGCGGCCGGCCGGTACCGCCGCAAACGCTACGTCCCGCAATTTTTAAATCTGTAATATCTTCGAAAATATTCACTTAAATCATACGGTGTAAAGGGCCATATAGATCTATATTAAATGAACAATGTATTCAAGGTATTTTATTTGTTAAGGATTATTGCTGTATTGGTTAAAATCGCTTCGAAAATTAGCCATTATTTGTCGTAAAAAGTAAATGACAAAAAAAGTTATTGTGGGTTATCCATAAGAGATAGACATATACCACCGCGGACTTTTCTGTAGACCTTTTCAATTTGTATAATACTTAGTACATTATTTTGATAAAACTCGTAGGGTTCAGCCTGCTTTTGCAATGTAAGCGGAAAAAATGTAATTTTTTACGACATCACATTAGAAACCTCAAAAATAACAGTACTTCTCCACTATTTGATGGATGTTATTATACATATAAACCTTCCTCTTGAATCACTCTATCTATTAAAAAAACCGCATCGAAATCCGTTGCGTAGTTTCAAAGATTTAAGCGTACAAAGGGACATAGGGACATAGGGACATAGGGACAGAGAAAGCGACTTTGTTTTATACTATGTAGTGATTAAGGACCACAAGGCACAAGTACAACACATAGACTCTTAAAGTTCATAATTTCTCCGGTCACAACATTTATAAATATGTACTTCAATAATGGAAGTTAAGTATTCAACATAACATTGTGACCTTGTTAAAAATATCATGTTATTCGAAGATGTCCTTGATAGATAAAAGGATAGAAAAATTCGATACCTTGTATAGTAGCGGGAAGGCGGAATGATCGCGATGTCGTAAGACATTTAAATATAATAAAATATAAAAATATGCGTATTATTTTCTTAGTTTGTATGTTTTTAATAGTAAGATTTGATCGTCTTGTTATTCTGTGGAATAAAATTTTAGTTCTGTGTGAAGAATCGAAATAACTATGCAATAGCTTAATAATATAAGAAGTCCGTAGTTGGAAGCTTTAGATAATATAATTAGCTAACCTTTACAGTTATTGTAGATAGTAGGTATATAAAATAGTTTTTTATTGATTTAACTATTTCCATAAATTGGAACATTAAACGTTTGATATCGATAAAATACTGTCTGTATCAAATTGCCGAAATACTGTTATACTTTTGAACTAAAGTTTACGAGTACTGCATATACCCAACTTTGTTACACGGAATATAGTTAATCAGTGTTTTATACTGCCAACTAGACGTAAGACTAGACTTCAGTTTCTCGAAGTACAACTTTGTAAACTTGCTAACAGTGATCTGTCAGAGGATTAAACCCGAGTTAAATGTATCCACTATAAACCACAGGGGAATTCTCTTGTTTATAACGCTTGGAGATTAATTAATTTTCGACTTTGTGCTCCACAACTTAAACTGCATTTTAACTTTGGTAATGAAGCTTGGATATTTAATTAATTTATTATAGAACATGTCGCTCTCTATAATTGAATTGTAACATCATGGATGATAGAAATTCAAAAAGCTTTGGCGAATTTTTAACTCAATTTTTCAGTATACTGTACAGCCTGACATCAATTGAGCCTAACATTTTCCCCAAAATATAAGTAACACGAGATTCCTTTTTAAACATTATTATTTATTTATTTATTGGTTTACCAACGTTTGTTTACATTTTTACATTTTTACAAAAGTAAAAATGTACACACAAAATAAACAAACATGGTTAATGTAACAAACACTTACTGGCAAACACAGCATGCAAAAACGTTAAACCAGTTTATTTTTTAAGTACACAAAAAAAAGAAAATCAATAAGAACAGGAAAAAAAACATCAACTACATTTTCGTTCAAAATACCCGTATTATAGGTTCATACCCTACAGCAAAAGTAATTTTTTTACAAACAAATCATTTTAAAAGCCAGTAGACGATTCTTAACCAATTTCATTTTCAATTAAAAAGTTAATAAACCTGAATTATAATGCTAGTACAATAACTTGAAGAACTGATGAGTTATAGGGATTATCAACAGCTCATAAAGTGAGTAAAGCCAGCCACATAATGGCTGAATGATATTGTTAAGATGGCGGAGTGTTTAGTGTGTGACAGGGAATTATTTTATATGGAGGTATAATAAAGGTTCGCAGTTATGTTTCATGTGTTAAAAGTTTAGTGAAATAAGTATCTAATCATGGTAACTAGCATGTCCATTGTCCAATGTGAAGATTATTTGAAGAACTGTGATTAAAATGCGTAATATTAATTAGGTATTTAACGATCTTTATCTGCGTATAAGTAGAGAAAGAGTGAGTTATAAGAAGAGAAGTAAGCTTTTAACTAACCAATTGGTGACTATCTAGCTTTTATTGTTTTAAAATTATTTTTTATAAGAAATAACACGCGAGGCCGGTTTAAATATTAGTTTTGAATGTAATAAGAATGTACTGCGATTATAATAATATAATAATAATTATAATAATATAATAATAATAATAAAGGCGTAGGGATGTGACGACCCCATCGCCCACGGTTGGAATATCTATGGTCTACGTGACAATAGATATTTCACCCGTGCAGTCAGTCAACCCGCAGGACACCTTGTGGCGGGGTGTCGGGGAGTAGCGACCCCGCGGGAACCGAGTGCTCCCGGGGGAGGTCCCTGTCTTCATCTCCGGCTTGCCTTCACCGGCCGGTCGGAGTGAAGCCTGACGAGGACAGGACCCCCACCTCTGGCTTGCCTTAACCGGCCGGCCAGAGTGGAGTCGCGAGAGCTTTTAGCTCGAAGGGTGGATGCGAAGCGTAAGTGGCGAGTGGGCACGTGATGCTGGACCCTCAGGGAGCGCGTGATCGTAGTTTAAAGTCCAGGGACGCCTCTCCACCCTTAGCTGCTCACAATATGTTGCCCCCTTGTCGCACTATTGCAGCGACTTATTTCGGGGGCCCATACAGTGAGAGGGCGAGTCACCACCTGCCAACAATTTTTTGCTATATCTTAGTAGAAAGGCAGGTGCCATAGTCTTCCATAGTCCTTAATTCCGGTCCATTAACATCCCATTCCATAGCCCAGTTTATTTTGTTTCCTTATCTTGCAATAGTCCTACATCGGCCGCGGACTGCCCAGGGCTGTATGTCTATAGTGCAGTCATGGGCAGGCTGCGGCTGGTGTCCCACAACACAGTAAAGTTCTCGAAAGGGCCTCTGCGTGTTGGATCCGTGTCCCCACGTAAGCCTTCCAAAGGACCGGGTACCTTCCTTATGATGGTACCCGAGTATTATGGAATTGAGATACATTATAATAATATAATACAGCTACCTAATTGATGTAGGTAGTTGATAACAAAACGCAGCTAGTCAACGACTATTAGTAAAGTGAGGGTAGTTGGGTCGAACGTCGTAACAACGTCCGAGCCCCTAGGCACGATTCGTACGAATGCGCCACGAGTCAAAGGAACGCGGCAATTTATACTATTCAACAGCTAAGCATGTTCGGACAGGAAACAGTGACAACTATTCATCCACATAAATATCAAATCAGAAGTTACGTCTAACATTTTCATAATTACATTCATTTTATACCAACCGACTATCCTATTAACTAACAAGTTAACAACCCATACATTAATTAAACTACTATCCTAAAACTCCAGTTAACCCTAAAACAATTATTCTTTACTTTCGAAAATTAAACCCGTACATTGGGGTAAATGTTTTAACCATAAGAAGCCCGAAGGTCAGCCAATTACGATAAGGACACACGAAATAAGAGAACTAAATACATTAGTAAATAAATAATAGGGCTTGGCTTTATTAATTCCTACGACCCTCGAGAGAAGTTGAATATAATATACTCGCTTTTCATTTGTATTCATTGAGTAAACGAGTATCATAGTGATGTAGGCATGTTATTGATATAACATAATAGTAAATTTAATTTCTATTTAGACTGAGACACTTTTTATCTCTGAGATATCTAATTAATGTTTACCGAAATAATTGTAACTCAAATAATGAAAGCTTTCAACTATAGAAGGTTCATAAATGTATTTAATTATAAATGAGTAACGAAATGGGATCAAGCGACACTGCGGGAACACTTATAGTATATTTAGTATTATAATATACTTCAAATAGTATGACATATAAAAGGTAGAACAACGAAGGCGCGGGCAATAAACTTTATAATTTGTATTCATATATTCAAAGCAGTTTCGTATTAAACTATGTTTAAACGTGTGAAATAAAGCTTTTCATTCTTACCATCAACTAAAAAAATGCTCACGAACTATCACCACAGAATAGTTAATAGTAAGTACTGCTATCACAAAACAACGTGTACTAATAATATGGACCGTTTGTATGTTTGTTTGAACGCGCTAAATGTTCGTTACTAATGTACGTAAAACCAACCAATAATCGCACTACGGGTGCTACGGGCACACTCCGGGCGGAAAACGAGTGTTCAATAAAAGAAAATATGCGATCACCAAGCTTTTTAAGTTATGAGAGGAACCAAACATACGTCATTAAATGGAATTTTTGAAATTATTCAAACTTTATCCTAAAATACAAAATTGTATGTGTGACCATAATTTAGCAAACAGCAACCCCCAGAGCATAATTCGAACCGTATAATTGGATAGTTTTAATAATTACGAATTATCCACCTGGCTTGCTACACTTTAATTAATTTTACTAAATCCTGATTATAATGTGATTGCTAAAGTTTTGGACGTGTTTGTCAATCAAAATCTTAACATATTGTCGTTCTACATATTATATATTATATATAACGTTTATTTGTGAAATTTAAAACCTACAGAAAAATAGGAGTCCGTCTACTTACACCTGACGGACCTTTGGGAAAAGTAAATTCTTAGAATATATAATTGTATTATAGTCTAACGAAAAAAAATGCGTTAAAGTGCAAGCACATGTTACAGATCTAAATTTTTCGACAGATTGCATTCTCGCGAGTTAGTTTTTAATGTAACGATTTTTACAATATTACGGCGACATACATAACGTTTTTCGTGAATATAATGGATATTTAAGCCGTATTAGCCCAAAAATTCTGGTACCGTTTCCAATTTATGGATTCCACGTTTATTGCAAAACAAACCTTGACCTCAATAATATCTTGTGCCATTTCTTTGAAATACCTTGTATTTTTAAATCTGAATATCATAACGATATGTTTGAAATTTCTTTTCAAGATTCTCCTTTGATATTATAATCTTTATTTACTTTTATTTGTGAAAATGCTGATGGAGGAGCGATAGGTATGTATCGTGTGACACCTTTTTATATAATAAATAATTAGTTAATTTTTATAAGACAAAAATTGATGACTTCGCTTTCAAATATTTTTACAAAAAAGTAGTATAATTAGGTACGCCTTATTAGCTATACTTAAATGAATGTAAAATACGCTAATTGGTTACTTAGTTCGACAAAGTAATGAAAGGACGAAATAAAAAATGTTTTGGTTAAAATCGATCTATTATAGAATTAGAAAGCATAAAGCAATATTAAAATTGCTTTAAAATATTACCATTAATAAATACCAATTTTCATAAAATTATCCTGTCTGTTCTCACTAGGGACTGAAATGTAATACAGGATTTCGGTCCTAATTCCGACACCAGGCTTCGTTTAAATTATATTCTTAATTCCCTCGGTATTAAAACCTTTTTTTATGTAATATTAGTTTTTATTTATGGATCTTAAGCTTATAATATGTAGTTATAAATACGTCGGTAGATTGTGCATTGACAAAATGTGTCATAAATTATATTATCTACCCTTAATAATCGATTTTTAAACATTGGCAAATTATCTTATATTTTAAATAGTAATACGGGTATACATTTC
Organism: Colias behrii; assembly: GCA_029959065.1. NCBI lineage: Eukaryota > Metazoa > Arthropoda > Insecta > Lepidoptera > Pieridae > Colias > Colias behrii. Next base: position 4,780,646 of record JARWMC010000021.1, on the reverse strand, counting down.
GTATATTTAACCCAAAAAAATAACTTTTTAAATAATAAAAAAATATAACGGCATTAAATGTATCATTATGATAGTCGAATAAATAGATATTTTCAATATTTTCTAAATATTTTTTATAAGACCTACACTGAAAAATACCCCATTTAAACAACAGTTTTGTATGATCCGTAAATAGCTTTATAAAAACTTAGGATATAATTTCATTACTCAGAACATAGTCCTTTTAATTATTATTCATAACAGCAATCGTGAAATTAAAATATCAAATTCGGCGTTGTCACATAATTCATTAACGTAATATAATGAAATATTTTTACTCCTTATTTAAATATTTCATACAAATAAAATTAAAACAGTAATTATCTTTTTATCAATCCATTTTCGAACACGTCGCAACGGTTAAAATTTAATAAAACTTCACCATTCCAAATTCAAATTTCAAACTCACCGGCCAGGAACACACACAGATAAAAAATAAATTAAATTCTAATTCCACATTTAAAATTAAGAACACTAAAAAATACATACGCGCGCGGTCGTAGTCGAACGGTGTATTTGACGCCACCCCGCCTAGTCGGGTGGCGGTTCAGAGCGCGAATGAATGCAGGAGCCGTACGGTCGCCCTTATACGTGCGCCCTCAACCCCGACGAGATACCGTGGATGGAATTATATAGAGCTGATACAACGTACACAAAACAAGTTTTGTAAGGGAATTTTTTAACATAACACCTATATGTAACGACTCTATCTTTACCATGCTAGTACCACTTCTCTTTAGGAGCTGAATCGATTTCCGTGCTGTAAGTGTAGTGTGTTAAAATTTTAATCATTGGTAATAACAACTCTATATAATTAGAACCGCTGTCGTCCCTGTCACACAGCGGCGGTTGTCAACAAAATGTTATTAGTCGTCTACGCCCGCGCGGAAAAATCCGAAGGAAACGAATGTTAACCTCTGAATAGCAAATTCTCAAACTGCATAACAAAGATGCCAGTTGTAACCGATATTTTACTTTTTCATTCGAACCGTATCGGATATCAAAGGGTTTCAAATGAAAAATTCGAAACTTGGTTTAATGAATGCTATTGCTTGGTTTCGTCTTGTAATGAAAGCGTTTGTTTTCGAGTGGATGGACTTTTTCATGCTTTTTTCTAATTTAATTTGCTTTGTGCAGAATTGTTACGTGCTTTTGACACTGTTGTTTTTAAAAGCGCTTTAATAACGGGGATTTTCCTAGGTTAGGAAAATCCCCGTTAGGCTAGGTTAGGTACCTAGCTGTTGTTATGAATGCTACGATAAGATACATTTAAAGAGATGTAAAGATTGATAATTTAATGAAATTATGTAGAGAGGATAAATCTTTCATATGGTTTCATAGTTAAGAAGTGTGTAGGCTTGAGAAATTGATTTTCATTCCATAATTAATTATAAGCTTTATTCGCTATTGTAATATTGAATTGATGTTTATATTTACGAATGAATGTCTTTGGAGTTCTACTATGGAGACTAGAACTATGGAGTTTCTTGCCGGTTCTTCTCCATAGATACTGCTTTCAGTGTATTTAGTGGTAAATGTTAAAAATATCTGATGACGTTTCAAAAATGCTTCTAGAAGAAGTCTAATTGAATAAATAATGTTTGAGTTTGAGTTTTAGTTTTGATTTATTGAATTAGAAGTGACGTGTTCGTTAAAAATTTATAGATCAAGTTATATTCTCACTCATGAAACGTGAACCAAACAAGGTATTTCGACTACAATAATAACTCTGAATAGATCTCCATTCACATCAAACATTCCGTGGTAATAATATTTTATCCACAAAGGTACCACGCCCCCCTCTCAATATAATGACACTATTTCTAACGTACAGAATGGCCCCACTAACGCAGAAATTCAAGCTCTTGGATCAAAATGAATCTATAAATCTCTAATAGGGGTTTTTTTTTACAAAAAATGGACTTACCTATGTCCTCTCGTGTCGCGGCAAAGGGTAAAGTACTTATCACGGGTTGGAAAGTTCTATTCAAAAAAGTTGAAGTTAAAATTTTGGTATTACAAAGTTTTGAAACGAAAAGGTAGGTAAGTTTTTACTGTACTTTTTGAACCGATGTCTGGTGGTATTTAATTTAAGACAAGCTATTTTTAATAAACAAGTTTCAGTTCGAAAGTCGGGTCATTGAGTTTTTTTATAATATTTTGTAAAATTAAATAATTTAAATATTGCATAATAGGTATCACACACAGCTCATACCAAAACCCATATAGATATTCAAAAACTTTCACTCTATAATAATTGTAATACTAACTACCTAGTTGAACTAGTTGTTCAACGGAAATATAAAGTTAATCCTCAAATTGATGACGTACTGGAACTATTTACATGTATTATGTGAAATATAGACCACAATACAGGAACAACTATAGTTTTACAACTCTCTAAGGCTTTTTTATATTTTGTATAATAAACGTGTATGCAGGAGTAACATTAAAATAAATTAGAAAGAAACATTAAAAACAAAAATTTCCACTTAATATAATAAATTACATAAAAACATTACCGGGGTACGCTCAAGGCCTCTCAGTGTTCATAGCCGCCCCTGAACGGAAATTATAAAGATACAATCTATACATAAAAAAATTATACAATTTGCAATGTTTGTACTGTAAGAATAGGTATTTTTTATAACTAGTGCATTATGAATTTAGAGACATTCCACTTTATTTAATTACTTCCGAATTTAAAAGAATAATGATAAAAATTGTTATAATAAACAGAAAGGAAGGCTGTGTCTGTCAGATAAAACCAATTAAAAAATTACCATTTGGCGGGAAACTCATTATTAAATGACATTGCTTTCCGGGTTAAGCGAAATGGTATTACGAGCCCTTTTTACCTCGAATTAAAAATGCCTGCGTTTTTATGTTTATGAAAGTCTGAATGTGTTTTAAATTTCAGCATGTGGAAGGAAATGAGAAATGTAATCTAGTAGTTTACTATTTACTAGCTTTCCGCCCGCGGCTTCACCCGCAAGTTTTACAACGAAATTAGGGTATTTATGAAATCAAGAGTGTTCTGTTTAGAGGCATTATACATATATTTGATTGTCAGGCGATAATAATTTACATTAAAACAAATCAATAAAAATTACTTTAGTTCTACAAGGAGAAGTTTCTCAATTCGATTGTACTTTTTTTAATTTTCGACAGAGTAAACCGATTTTGAAGATTCTTTTTTTGTTTGAAAGCTATTTCTGATTGGTCCCAATTCAACGTTATCATATTCTGACCATTTCAAAGCGGTTTAGTTTTAGTAAAAAAATAATCTATACTATAATATTATATAGCTAAAGAGTTTGTTTGCTTGTTTGTTTGAACGCGCTAATCTCGGGAACTACTTGGCCCGATTTGAAAAATTATTTCGGTGCTAGATTCAGGTCTAGATTCAGATCTAGTCGCTAGATAGGTCATTTATCGAGGAAGGCTATAAGCTATGTATCGTCACGCTAAAACTAACAGGAGCGGAGCAATGCGGGTGAAACCACGCGGCACAGCTAGTTATATTATATGAATGAAAATGCTTTTATTTCAATAACTTTTGCACGACATTTTGCGCATCACCGCGCCTTATATAATAACTGGACTGTTTGATGTGCAATCCAATTATCTGGAAGCAATCGAACGTTATTAACTTCCATTGCAATAACAATTTTATTATTTCAATAATTTCAATGTAATATTTGTTCTCATCGTATTATTGGTATCTAGAAATGAGATATTGAACAATGTTATTTGCTACTGTTGGACAGAGATGTACTGGGAATTTAATAACAATAAGCCTTACTATAATCATACTTTCGTGTCAATTTCATTTTGACGTGAATGGCAAAAAATAAATATTTTTTTGGTAGACAATAATTGGACCTATTTATGCAAAAAGGGACCAACCCACATCTTTTGCGAAATTGAGTTAAGTACACAGATAGTGTTAAAAAAACGTTTTCTACCTTCTCAAAAAATTTGGTAGAGCTTTGATAACTGTAAGTACAGTTTTTTACATGTCAGTTGCGGAACCAACCCAATTTCGCCAACTTTCATTATGCAAGATGGAACCAAAATTGGTTGGTTCTATTTTATCACAAAAAGCTTCATTAGTTTTCAAGGTAACCAGAACCAACTGACTTTGGTTCTTGTTTGCATAATGAAATTTCTCGGCCTTTAAGTATGCAAGGGGCTTGGTTCTATATTGAATTTGATTAATATGTTCTATTTTTTTAACTTTAATCATGTTTTTATTATAAAAAGCACTAAATAAGAATTTTCAAAATGATTTACTACAATTTTACAAAAAAAAATGTATCTACTTAAAAGTAAACATCTATTACTTCAAAATCGGGAGTCGCGGAAAAGCCATTGATATCATCTTCTACAATATCTTTGGTCTTTATTTTTATTTAATTTTTTTGTAAAAAATTTGAGCGTTGTTTGGAATGAGATGCAAAAATACTTTTTAAATCCGGTAATTTCTCCTCGGGAGTACGTACGGTTGTGGGCCAGAGCAAGCAGAGCCCCGCAGGAGTTATTTCAGAATATTAAACACTCAACACCATTTTTTAATCTTTCCGTGATCCAAATCAAACTAACGAGGATGCTTAAAGCATTCATGATTGACCATTCAACAGTAAAACAAATCAGTCATAATTTTTTTTGTGTCTGGTCACAGTTTTTTATCCAAAGCTACCGATTTTGGCCGATTGAGTACTGAGTACTGAGCTCAATAAAACAAAGACTGTTTATATCCTGGAAAACTACATATAAATCATTAAATATGTAAAAAGACTTAAACAAAAGACTCTGTCTTCACAAATCTCTTCTAAATAAAAAAAAAACATAATGAATCATCACTATCATGAAGACAGATGAAAGCAGAAGATGGGTCTACTGTATCTTAGTTAGATACAAAAGTAGTGTCATTAAAGTGAAACAAATGTATGTATTTTGATATTATTACAAAATTATCGTGACCTTCGTGTCCTTAATCCATGTTATTTGGAGTCGGTTTAACACGGTTTATTTTTCTATTCTCCTGACAAACATCAGGGCATATTTTACTCATTTTTCTTTTTTAATATAACTTTGCACACTTACACCTCTTTCCCTTGGCCTTCCTCTTGTTCTGCATCCATCAACATTCATATCCATCACTTTCTAAGTCATATGCGTGTCATCTATCCTCACCACATGTCCATACCAAGACAGACAATTCCCTTTCAATCTTTCTGTAATAAAACCAGTTTAAATATTATTTTTATATATTCATTCCTTACTTCATCCATTCTTGTCAACCCACACATCCATATCAACATTACTAACTAAATGCAATCGTTTTTCTTCCATCTTTTTCACTGCCCAGCTTTCCAATCCATACAGTACGACAAGTCTAATCAAGGATTTTTATATATTTCCTGTTAACTTTAAGGGCATACGTAAGTTGCAATTAGTTCGCTGCTTTATTTAGCCTGTTTTGATCGGATGCTTAACTTTTGTCTTTAATTATGGCAACAATAAAAACCAAAATAATTTTGCTATAAAGAACCAACCCACAAAAGTGTTTTTTTGCAAGACAGAACCGGGCGGTTTTTCAAGGATTATTTTGTTAAAATTTAATAAATATCCATGTATCTGGTATCCCTAGATAGGATTCGATATGATACACACGCCTAACAACTTTTTTTCCCCAAATTTTACAACATATAGTTTTTGCAAACGATTTTCACAAAAACCTCATTTTCTCGAAATTGATTCGGTGTGGGTTGGTCCCTTTTTGCATAAATACGTCCAATTATAGATATTTATGAGCAATAGATGGCGAAGATTGGACAATGTTTGTCGGGATATAATACTCGACCAAATGTGAACAAATATGAGGAAGAAGAAAGAATAAACTATTCCTTCTTCTTCGCACAAATGAAGAACAGTTTTGAGACAGTAATAAAATCTTTGAACCAAATTCCACCTACCATGATTCGCACACAAGAAAAATATAAATTCTGAGTTCTTAATAACATTTTTAAACAACCCTAAACAGTACGCTTATTATAAAGGTAGACAAATTCTTCATCTAAAAATTCTCCTATGAAAAATTAAGTGACATATTTTGCCACTGAGTAAATCCTACAAGCCAGCATAACAACGCAGGCGCCTCGCATTCCTCGCAAACTTGGGGAATTCACAAAGTACCGCAACCTTTGTCGGGTTAAATAAAGTTATTTTGCGTCACATAACCAGCATTTTGTTATGATTTAACTATATTACGGTACACGGAATATTTAAAAGAATTTCGTTTTGGTATTTGTTCAAGGTTTTACGTTGTTTATGCCTTTTTTGGCAGTGGGTGTGAGCTGAGAACAATGTGGCTAACGTGGCTTATTAATGTAATAATGAGAAATACGGCCATAATTAATAAATAAGCGGCTTCATTTAATGAACAGTACTTCATTTAGTGAATTATTATCACTTAAAACTACAACATCATTTTTAATTAAAATCGATGGTAAAACTCTTCTTATTTTTGGTTTAAGCAACAGATGTTACGTGATTCAATACTTATATAGATAGTAGTAGTAGTCATCATTATCAATAATAATTATTTTTTATTCTTCTGTATTTCATATGTAGGTATATTTTGTTACAAGCTTAAGGCCGTGTACGCGGTCCGTGCGCTGTTTGGCTCAAATATGTGATTTTTCAAACCAGATTGTCCATCAACCACTTATCTTACAAACATATGAATTACTAATAATTTTAGGAAATTTTATTGTCTATGTAGTTAGTTAAGAGTTTTTTTCAATTAATACAGTATTTGTGAATACCATCAAGATAACTGAGCCGATGATTACTTGATTTCACTTTTAGTGTCAATTTCGAAGCTAAAAATATCTGAAATTGCTGACAGATCTAACACACAATTATTTTTAACTAACTGCAAAAATCCTTATTAAAATAGTTAGTTAAAAGATTTTTTTATTTTGGACTCCTAACTTACGAAATTAAAATCCGAACAATGTGAATTTTTTTAGAAATTATAGTCGACAAAATGATTATTTTCACCAAGATATTTGACTTTATTGAATATAATTTATACATATTGCAATAAAAGAATGTCTTACTTATAAGATAAAATTTAAAAAATCAACTAAGGTACCTCTAGTATTTTTCTACAAATTTTTTTAAAGTACTATAAAACACTGCGCGCGACCCGATTAATATCAGTCGGCAGCGAGCCTTTCCAGAGAGAGGACATGTTGCTCGGCGCTCTCCTGTGGACCTATGCTGTTCATAGTAAAAGGATAGCGCAAGCCGCGATCTATCGTAATAGATCGCGGAGATTTTGACTTGCGTTAAATTGAATATGCGCTCTTAAGTTTCAGATTTTTTAAATATATTTATTCTTTTTAGTTGGACACTAGAGTTCTAGAGAGACACTACAATGACGAGAGTGAATGAAGTAAATTGAATTAAAATGAACCACAAGACAACAATATATAGGCTTACTTCCAAATAAACGAAAAAACGTCGACAAAGTTCTTAAGATTGTAGTAAGATAGAGAGAACTCTTGAAGATCTATTGAAAAATTCTTTGAAGTTAAAATGAAATAATTCTTTCACCGGCTTGTTTCGTCAATTCCTGCGAGTGTTGGAGATACATATTTTTAATTATTTATGAACATAAGTAAGGGATATATTGAAGAATTCAATCAAAATGAAAACCCTCTTTTTTGTTTTTAGGAAATGAACAAATATAGCCAAAAATGAAGAAGCTCCAAGAATGAATATGTATCTTTTTATGTATAAATAATATACACAAATTGTATTTACGCCAATAAACTTTGCATTTATATTAAACGCAATTTCTAAACCTTATATTTAGAACATCAAATTATGTTCCAAAAGCGTTCATATCTAATTCCGATCATAACTAAATCTCTATAAACAAAGAAATATAACTAATTTTAACAATTGCACTAGAACACAATTGAACTACTCGTTTCTAGAACCATCTATTTTCGCTTCTATTCAAACACAATAGCATCAAAATTGAAATGAAAAAGCCATGTCATTAAGAGGCTTGACAAACAAAAACCCACGCTCACATGTGGGTGTTAACCTTAAAATGATATTATATTGATAAACAAGAAACGCCCACGGCATTGTCTACTTCAAAATATATAAATATACAAAGGTAATTGCTGTTCTTAATACTAAATTTATATTTTTATTAAGGCCATTCTAATAAAAACAAGGATTACTTTTGGGCCTACGGCATTTATTATGTTGGTAAAAAGAATTGTTTTATTTGCGGCTTAACAGATAATAATATATTTATTGTACTGGAATCATAAATTTATTTTATAAATACCGTTTTAACTATTTTGAGTTATTTTTCCATCAAGCAGTTTATTTTGTAGTAATATAAAAGGGAACTTATAAGATATTTTTAATGATTTCTTATACTAAATAAAGTAATCCGAATATTTGAGAATGGTATTTGTTTATAAAGACAAAAAATAATAACATTTTTCAATACTCGTAGTACTTTTCACTGTCTACAATAGCTACGAAATTTGCTACGAATTTCGTAGCACTGTGAATATTTTGTGTGGACAACAGTAAAAGTAAAAAATACATTCCATTGCTAGAAACGAATTGTCCAGTATGTTGTTAATTACAATCGTATTCATGAATACTCAATGCGGTTGGCTGTTTTATGCCCTGTTTCAGAACAGAATAAATTGTTACACTAACAATTGAACATGTATTTTGTAAATTGTACATACATGTCACCTAAAGGCTAAAATAATTTTATTGCAGAAATTAACTGAATACTATTTATTTCTTCCTTGTTTCTCCTTTGCGTAACTTTTTATTTTTTATGCCTTTTAAGGAATAAGACCGCCTTAATGTGTACACTAGCCATGGCTTTTACTTATGTGTGTACGTTGTAAATTTACCAAAGTTTGAAGTTTGAAATAAATTAGTACTGTAATGAATTTCTTATACAAGAAAACTTCACATACACGTGTATATGTACCCTAATAATATCTACTACAACTTTCTGTATCATTTAATTACGTTAAGGGAACATAATGTTAGCCATCTATTGATATCTTGTTATTAACACATTACAATACACTTAATTAATAACTGGTATCAGATTCGTTGTCCATGATGATACTATCACAAACAATCGAGTCTTCTGATCAAAAATCACTCTAAAGTCTTTGATATAAGGATCAAAATTAGCTCAGCAGACCTCTGTGTTGTATATCTTAATGCGTTTCAGAGCTTATTTTCATGTTATTAAAGTTCATTGTCTCTTGCCACAACAATATTCATATTTTCAATAAAAGACCGCTTTTCACGTCATCATAGCTTTTGACAGCGGTTTTCTGAACCCGTTTTTGATAGGGCGCTGTGTTAAAATATTATGTTGATGAAACCATTCATGTAAATAGTTATTATGTTTTAATTCTTGAAGCTTTTGCCACCAAATATATATTTTGCATAGAAATAACAATGCATATGAAGCAAATGATAACTAATAAATCTATAAAAAAATCGTTAAAAGAGTGTAATACATACATAATTAAACCATGTTTGGGATAATGGGATAATCTTAATATAATATATAAATCTCGTGTCACAATGTTTTTCTTCAATGGACTCCTAAACCACTTAACCGATTATAATAAAATTCGCACACCATGTGCAGTTCGATCCAACTTGAGAGATAGGATAGTTTAAAGCACAAAGCGGGCGAAGCCGCGGGCGGAAAGCTAGTTGTTATGTGAAATTATTGAATTGTTCGAAAAATTATTATTGTACACCTCCTATAACTTTCGATTGTCCTCTGTTAGGTACTGATATTTATCATATTATCACTTATAATACCACAAGAGCTTCAAAATTATCGGGTATTTTCCGATAGGTTCGTTGCAAACAAATGAACGAGTCAAGTTTTTCAGGTTAAAGGATTTTTCCTGAAAAACTTGACGACTTTATTTGTTTGCAGGGAACCTTGAGGGAAATGCCAGATAATTTTGAAGCTCGTGTGGTATTCGGGGGATTATTTTTCCGTCCCAAATGTCGGACAATAATTTCACAATTGAATTCAACCTGTCAGTTTGACGTCAACTACCAGAGAAAATTTTAAAAAAATTATCAGTATACCATGTAGGTTGTACCACGTGACGTCGAATGGTGCAATTCTATTGGTCGATATTTGGGTCGGAAAAATAATCTAAGTTATTTTTAACAATTGTATTAAGCAATGCAAAGCTAATAAAATATAGTGGAAGCCTCCTTTTTGGAAGTCGGTTAATGACCTAAATGTGTCACCATAATCAATCACGTTATAAAAGGTTTTTATAAAGTCCTTGTTTAATTCTGTTGAAGGTTGAATCATAGGCTTTTAACTCTGCTTCGAATTTATTTAATACCAATAATGGATGCATTTGTAAACTTCAAACTTAGCAGCATTCAAAAGCATATTTTGTGTGTATTAATAATACGGGATAATATAATAAATGACTGATGTTTTTATTTGAATATTACTTAGAATAATAAATTAAATTATTTAAAAAAACAACTTTTTTTATAATTTCTGATCAAAAAATAAATGTACAGAAGTTATAATATTATAATACATGTCTTTAAAGACATGTATGTATTTCAAATTTATTTGATTGTATATATTATTTTGTTAAATTGATACCAATCTTATAAACTCAAAACTTTACATAGGTATCAGTTACCTACCTATATACAGAAAAAACAAACTGTAAAGAAATATAACACTAAAAATGTTTTAGTACACTTTCATAGTGGCTTGAGGCATAAGGCGTAGCATAACATACCTAAGAGGGTTAACTTAACTATAATAGAGATAACTTCGATAAGATAGTTTTTAGTACTGGGACTTTGTTATATTTCTTTCTTCGTTCTTGTGTTTGTAAAGCCGGATATTCACGTACCTGCTGCAGGGACAATATTGGAATTGCACCCTTAGTTGCCTCTTTAATTGTGAGGTGTATAGATAAGCAGGGACAATTTTTAAATTGGCCTCTTTGGGTTTTTAATTGCTCCAACTGCCGTGCAACCGCGATTGTCCCTGCGGCAATTGTGTGAGTAGCCCGCTTAACGATAAGTGTCATTCGAAACCTCACTTTTGTCTATCCCAATATGGTACACTTTTTAACGATTTAAGTATTGCATCTTCATATAGTATGGAATATTATATGGCTTTCTTACTCAAAAAGTTAATCAGTCATGAGCCGGATTAACTTTATGAGTAAGAAAGCGATCCAACCCTGTTTTATTACTTTCTCTTAGTTTTAAAGGGACTAGAATTTTTCCAGTAACACTCAAGCTTATCCATACAAGGACACCTCTTAATTAACCCTTAAATTGATTTCGTCCGTTTTAAAGGACATAGTATTTACACACATGCTGGCGCTGTTATAGCAGACCTAAGCATCGCTAATCGGTATATTGGGAAGGGACTAGCCATGTCCTTCGCGTACATGCAGGTTTTTTTACCAAAGCGAAGTACAGTCGCGAATGGTGACCATTTGAAAATTGCAAAAAAATGGATCTCTTGACTCTCCTGATAAAATTAATAATAACTGTAATTATTTTGGCTATTTTGCTTATAATGTTATATTATTAGTTAGAATACGATTGTAAGTATAGTATTTTGACATAATTTTTACATATTTTACAATATTTGGAATACAAATCTTAGTTTATATACGATGTCCCATAAAACGGACGTTGACAACTTGGAGTATATACTACAGGTAAATTAGCTTGGAGAAATTTTTACGTTTGTAGTAGTGTATGGTCAGCAAATAAAATAAAACTACATTTTATTTTTAGTTTTTATTTTATACAGGGTTACTTGTAAAACACCAGCAACCTCGCAGGACAAGATAGCTAACATCATAAGTAACAACATTTGTTCTACGACTTTTGGCATAACGCAATAAATTATTTTTAAATGATTTTTTAAACTTTTATTGTACTCTCCTTACATTTGTAAGTCTATGTTCTATTAATTATCGGATGGACGACGCGACGCTTCCTTCCCCCTCTCGTTCGCTTTTTGTTTACGTAATTTTTGGGAGGCGTAGAGTTTATAATATTCAGACGGAAAATTAAATGAATATTTATTTTTGTATGAAAATAAAATCTAACAAATTATCAAAAGTCGTAGAACAAATGTTGTTACTTATGATGTTAGCTATCTTGTCCTGCGAGGTTGCCGGTGTTTTACAAGTAACCCTGTATATATAAGGGATTTTAAATTAAACTATATGTGTTTCTCCTCTGAAAAAGATGAGACTTTATTTTAATATTTGCACATTTAACATACATATAACTTTTACATTAACAATGTTACTAAAATGAAAAATTTACTAACCTGAAAAAGAAACGACATTTAAAGTTTAATTCTTTAGTTTGAGAAGTCAAAGGCTTGCCTCGACCATGTTTTAACACTGGAGCCATATTGAATTAACAATATAAAGTTACAACACTTACACACAAATTAAACACTAGTTATGGCCCTGCCTTCATACAAAACTGCTGAATACGCCGTTCGCACGGGAATAGAATGTGGATGCGATTTCCCTTAGTTAGCATCCAAGCTTACGTCTTTATAATTATTAAACTGTATAAATTCATTCTTTAACTCCGGTCTGCATCGTGCAGACATGGGTGTAAAAGTCTCATTTTAGCTATTAAATGTAGTTTTTAAGTACATCTGAGTTTTCATTTGGGGCCTCCGGCTGCGGGACATGTAATTCACTTCAACAAATATTATAACAATAATAACAAATAATAACAACAATCAACAAATACAAAATTTATCAATTAAACTACGTACATAATAATTATAATTTTTGAATGAAATGTGCTTTATGTTCTAACGGTACCAAACGACTGCACGTGGCACCTGCGGACAGCGTAAACTGGTTTATTCTGGTTTTGTGCGTGTTTCCACTTTCCACTATCAAGTGACGATTTATTTATTTGTTTTGTTTCGTAATTATTATGGTCAAATATTAATTATGAAACAAATTATTATGGACACGATATTTTATTGTTTCACGGTAGTCGCCTTGTCGTTTGCTCAAGGACGTAAAATTGAATGATATATTTTTTTTTATAAAGTCAAAACCATTTTCTTTCAAATAAAAACTTGTTTTTATTGAAAACAAAAGTGTTGCTAGGAATAAGTATAAAATTAAATAGTAATGTTAGGATATCGAAACATTTTTGTATAGGCCAGAACGATATAGTGGAAACGCGCTCTAAGATCTGAGTAATATACACACCACTACATATGCAAAAATTTCTCCAAGCTAATTTACCTGTAGGGTATTCTTCACATGTCCTATGTAACGGACGTTGCCAATAAGGCCCTCCATTTTCAACGTCATCATTTTGATATATTTATCTCTATTTTTTATATGTTTTAGAGGAGCATGACTTGGCAATAAATAAAAAATTCCCTCACTACCTCTGGCAGAAGCTGAAAAGTCTGGCGTTGAGTTGAGATGACGATTTTGAAGGAAATGTAGACCTACGGGAGTGATTTCACTATGATAACAGTGTCAATCATTTACCCCTAGCACCATACCTTCGGAATTAAACGACATATTGATTTGAGACACAATGAAGACCCAAAAAGTCAGAATTTTTACCATCAACAAAATATTATTGCTGCAGAATTACAGCCATTACATGCGGTGCGAGATGAATCTTCCCTACTTCTCAGTAGTTCTTCAGCCACAGCATCATGTTACTTACCAGAAATACCACCCAATGTTTGAAAATTTAAATAATAATACCTTTAAAATTAAAAAAACTGGCAAAAAATGGATATAATATATGCCAAAGTATCCAAAAAAAAGCGATTTAAATTTCCTGTTTGTTTTGTTACTTCAGGCATGGTATACGACTTCTTTGCATTCGATGAAGCAAACACATTTCAATCTGTACAATATAAGGAATGGGAAGAGGACTTTCTTGGTGTATTAGATAAGTTTTCAGGCTATGTAATACTATTTTTATTCCAATTCTTAGCATATTCTTAGGCTGTGATTTTTGGTAGTGTCGTTTTTTAAAATCCATTATTTTTAACGATATCGTTAAAGTTTTAACCAACATTTTAAGACAGATGTTTGAAAAGCTTATTCTAGATCGTCCATAATTATAATTTGATAATAATTTTGAATTACAGAGTTGAAAATGTGCATTGCATTCATGTACCACGGTTGCAGGAATAATGTGCAATGTCCGTTATATGTGACGGTCCGAACATGTACATATAATTGGCAGTGTCCGTTTTATGTGACATAGTGAAAACAATAGAAAAAATTAAAATTTTTAATTTTTTTTTTAATTTTCCTCTTTTCTATCCTAATTCTAACACATCCTCCAAATTTGGACATTATAAACACAAGTTATCTAGGGGTGACAATTTAAGGGTTAAGTAACATGTTTTATCAATAGTTCGTTAGTACCCTCAAAATAGTTCACCTTGATGAAAATGGAAAAACATGTTCCAAAGATAAAACTATTCAGCTTCGATTACTCTATGACGTCATAACAAAATATGGATGTATTCCGGAAAAGAACTGCGCAAGCATTCAGCCATTTTGCGTGAAAATGACATAGATTTAATGGAACATTGAGCGATGGCAGCTGCCTGTACGATGCTATTAACGATGGAATTATGCGTTAGTAAAATCAACTTTGTATGTAGGTTGTGCAAAAATAACTTTTAAAAATAATAATATCAAACTACTTACTTTAAAATATCACATCTGCTAACATGCAGGCGAAGTAATTAAATCAAAAGTGGGATAAAACGACATTTACTTGTCGTTTAAGCATAGTAAAATTAAATATGAAACAAAATTATACTATTATATGTCAATGAACAGTATTCCTAGTGTACTTAATATCTTTAGTTTCTGGTTTTCTCGAAATTACCAGTATTAAAAATATGCTAATAGCGGACGGTTGAAAAGTTAAATTTAATATTATTTTTTTAAAGATAGTATACTCGTATGATATTAACAGCATTCGGAAAAGCTTTGTTCAAGCACAAATTATACAAGAAATAGTGAATTCAAATGGGACCACAATGAATTTAGACAAAACCTTTTATTGATAAGGATTACTGTTAGTTCCGAAAGACCGGATTTAAATTAAGCAGATTCCTGAAATTTGTTTAACCATGAATAATTAGGTTACCTTTTGAATTGGTCATGTATCAACGCATTTAGAGAAATTTTAACGTGTGAATTAATCGTGTTTCCAATAAAACACGTTACATACAGATGGTTGATCGTCGTTGATTTACATTCCATGACATCAGACAGAAATTATGCAAAATATTCACACAGAACAGCTGTCCTGAACATTGTTATTGTTGTTAAATGTATATTTTCATATAAATAAATCGAAGCAAGATTTGTACTTTAAATTAAACAGTTTAGACCGGCTTCTGAATTGTTTTATTTAGGTGTGAGAAAGCTTATGTGAAATACAAGAAAAATAAATAAATAAAGCCATTATATTCAACATTATTTAACATTCTTAAACGTTACATCTCTTCTTTAAAACTACTTAAGTATTGTAAAACATGTAAGTTTATGAAAGCAATATAATTAAAATATTATTATTTGTGTTAGACCATTTAAATACGAGTATGGTAACGTTGTTAAAGTCAAATTCTCAATTCAGAAATCGGCGGTAAGTGTGACTTTATATATGTGTTTTACTCTGAGATATGCTAAATATTACGACTGTAAATTTGTATGCACATAGTTTGCTGCTTCGAATACAAATCAGCAGCCTGAATATGTGTTGAAAATGTAAACAAGGTATGCATCTTGAGCGTTGGAAATTATAACATAGTTTAATAATGTTCTTGCGGAAGACTGACGTAATTAATAATAAATAAATAAATCTTTATTTCAGACATCAATATCCATACATAATATAATTACACATACATTTACAATTTGGCATATATTTGGGACATTTAACTTAACAACATTTAACTTTAACTTATTTATCAGTATAAAGAACAATTGAACTATTTACAGTTCCTACCTAAATGAACACACAACCAATACCTAAAAATGGGACTGTTCAAGTACTCGGAGAGCGTATTTATGATTTTGTTATTAGAGGAGCGTATACGTGACCAAAAAGATGCTATTCGCAATCTAATAATTGCGAAGAAGTCATTGATGCCGCCATCTGCGAACATGCTAGACGCACTGCAGTACCTAATTAAAGTGTCGTATTCACAGATCTATAGATGTGGTCGTATTGCAATTAGACACTGACACCCATGTTTGCCTAATTACCATATGTACTAGCTAGGAAATAGAAAGTAATTGTATTCTACTGAAACAGCTACTAAAGCTAATAATTACAGAAAATAATAATAATAGTACCTATGTATTCTACGTAATTCGATGTTCTATTCCAAAATGTTGCATTCAAATCATTACTTGATTGAACCCCTAACACGATATTGTCTCATGACAGGAACGCATGGTTAAGCTTAGGCATAAAGCGGGATCAATGAGAGTCGAAATTCATTCATATATTAGGAACGAAACGCTGGAAATGTTATTTATCACCATAAATTTTGTTAAACATTTGTTTTTCTTTTTCTTTTTCCATTTCCATTCCTATATCAGATGTAATCACAGCTGCTAACAACATAAACATTCCGAAATTAAGTTTGAAGCTGATTAAAAATTAATGTTTGTTTTGCTTCGAGTTCCTACCTTTGTTCACAGAAAAGTATTCAAATACCCTGCCGTCCTTCGCAGAACAGTGTATAAATATGCCTATTTAGTATTTAAACAGTCTCATAATGTTAACGCCAGCCACATCTAGTTAACTATTAACACACATAACATAATACTATACTATACTAGTCATATTAATAAACAATTTTAAAAACGGAGTCTTTCATGACATATTTCAGAAAGAAAATGACTAAGGAGCTCTTCAAACAATGGAAGAAATATGAAACAAGGCGGCCATTCAGTATAGTATCGAGGTCAAAAGTCAAACACGGGCATAGAATGGATATGATATTTGCGCTATGCATACAAATGGATGGCTCGGGGCATAAAATTCGCGGACAGTAGGTAAAGCGACTGCGATACATTTGTCTATGTCGAAGTGTTACCATACTGTAGTATTACGTATACTGCGCATTGTTTCTAATTGGTGGAAATTGTTATTCTAAGAAATAACTTTTTTATAGTAGGTTCGGTTACATAATAATGAAGGTACATAATAAGGTACGAACAAATGTTTTTAAGTGATTTAATATAAAACCATCGGAGCTGTTTATACATCTAATAAAATGGACGATTAGTTTGGAATTCTCTGTTAAAAATAATTTCAAAGTTTTTAGAAGCCACAAATAAAATACAGCCTCAATTTTCTTCCTTCCTATTCTCTACCAGTTTTCACTATAATAACTTAACGTTCATTGTTTACTAAACATTGTTGTCCTTTGTTACTAAACATTAATATTAAAAATCCTAAATAAACACGCTGTACCATTTCATATTGAAAAATAAGCCTCTTCTAATCCCTGCATCCGATTTCCTAGTAAAGCGATTAATACTAAAGCTTTATTGAATGCAATTTTCTATGAATATTTTTCTATTTTATAATAGAGCGTCATTAGTTCGTGATAACTATAAACGGAATTAGACCAGACATACCAGATTTAGTTTGGAATTCCAACCGCGTGTTTGGAATAGCAGGTGAAGTTTCAGTAGTGTGACCAAATTTAATTATTATGAAGTATCACAATATATCTGTTATATGTATATTATAAAGCTGAAGAGTTTGTTTGTTTGAACGCGCTAATCTCGGGAACTACTGGTCCGATTTGAAAAATTATTTCGGTGTTAGATAGCCCATTTGTCGAGGAAGGCGATAGGCTATAATATATCATCTCGCTAAGACCAACTCCGCTCCTGAGCACTACGGGTAAAACCGCGTAGCACAGCTAGTTTAAAAATATATAGCACTTTCTATAACTGTTGTTGTGACTGAAATGTACATTATATCTGTAAACATTTCAATACTAAATCCCACAGAATCTTAATTTAAAACATTTTTGTAATACAAAACCTGGGTGAGGAATGCAATTTAAACCGACTTAAGGAACTTGGAAATTCCTCAAATAAATTTACTATTTGTGCAGGTTCCAAGTCTTTAAATCTCAATTTAACTGTACATCTATAAGAAATTGTATTCATTACTTTCACTGATTGATTTTGTTAACAAACGGGTGCCATTTTCATGTTCGTTTATTATTAGCTTCACCTGCATATTTGTATGTAACCGATATGTTTAATAATAACGTTAATTAATGAAAATAATATGTTACGTTAAAACGGACAGATTTAATAGGATCGGTGACAATACAATAATTTTACGAACGTATTTTTTTTTTTTTTTATGTCAGAGCAAGCAAAGGAGTATTATAGTATTATAGTATTATATTATATTATATTATTATTTTATTATATTAGTAGTACGTATTTTTTAGTTATTTAAATTATGATATTAATTATTGTTTTACAATCGTCATAATCATTTTCAGCTGCGAAGAAAACTTATCAGTACTAATTACCTTTATGTTTTATAATTATACCTCCATCCTATAAAACCCCTACTAATAACAAACCTTTCAAACAACTGTTCCGCATCCACAAATACTGAATTAATAATGGAAATTTGTTACCAGAAACACGAACACTCATGGTCACTTTCCATCGACCGGTCTATTTCTGCAACCGACGTAAATACCTTTGATCTTAACGAACTGCTTCAAATCAATACTAGTTCATAAATAAATTTGTAAAGGTACTCGATTGCGGAATATAAAGTGGTCTAATTTGGTATTCTGTTTTTAGACTCTGAGTGTACGAGATTAGGTTGAAAAATGTTATATCGTTTTTATTGGCGTAATTATTATGGCTATTAATATGTAATTTAAAGTTGTTATGTGAGGAAAATACGACGCATTAAAAGCAAGTGAACGCAGCGAATATTATGTAATTTTATGTTGTAGTCCGCCATCTTTGCCTTATTGTGAACTATTATTACGTTACTATTTAGTAATCTGTGCTATTATCAAGAATAAATAAAATACAAATAGATAATATTGTTGATTCCAATCCGGATTTTAGAAATATAATAAATCAAATCGAAAACTATATGACAAATAAATTTGAACTAAGTACCTACACTTTTCAAGGGAAATCTTACGACCAAGCCCAATATCAGTTGGAATTTGGTACTCCTAAAAATATTTATTACAAAGTAATGTTAAAAATAAGTAAACAAACTCTTTTTAAAATTTCGCAAAGGCAAATTTCATGAAAGATTTACAATGTTGCAAATTCAGTCGACGTATTTTTAGGTTATTTCCAGTAGCAATGGGAAGTCTAACTAATCTGTATCGAAGCCAAAATTGGTCGAGAGAAACCCGGAACGAAATAGCGATGTAAAAATATCCCGTCCAGTGAAATATATTTTTGGTCGGATATTTTAGGTTGGATAACTTGAATTATTAAATGCATTTTGTCTTTTCCTTTTATAGTCATGTAAAATATAATATCATGTAGAAGTTTATCACTACATAGTATAAAACAAAGTCGCTTTCTCTGTCCCTATATCCCTTTGTATGCTTAAATCTTTAAAACTACGCAACGGATTTTGATGCGGTTTTTTTAATAGATAGAGCGATTCAAGAGGAAGGTTTTAGTTCATAATTTATTAGGTTTTAGACAAAGCGGGCGAAGCCACGGGCGGTAAGCTAGTATATTATATTTCTTTGTAAAATTATTCTATAAAAATATCTACAATATGTATTATTATCATACCAGTATGTTTTTAAAATTATTTGATTGGAGACTATAGTTAAGTATTTTTAAACATTTTTGTAATAAAAATGTACCTAACAATTCTGTTTTGCTACAGCTTAAGCATTCGGATATAAGTATATCCACAGAATAATAACTAGTAGCTTGGTATAGCTTACTCTTTTATCCAACAAAGATTTTTATGATTTAAATTTTACAACTGAATAAATTTTACTAATGCCTTTGGCACGGAAATCTATAAATCACGTTTTTAATCCGTCACAAAATGATTAATTTCAAAACTGTGTGAACTGGTTATAGGTATTAAAAGGTCGCGCTTGCCGTGTTGATGAGAAAAGTTAGAACACCTACGTCTATTTTCGTACTACCCTCACTTATTGAAACTTTAACATTTTAAAACTAGTTTAGAAGTCGTTAAGATAATCACTTTTGTGATCATGTTGTGGAATAATTTGATTTAAGAAACTAGTTATAGCTACTTGATTAATTTACTAGCTTTACAACCAGGGTTTTACCGGCATGCACTGGATGTTATTGCAGTTTCATATCAAAAATTCATGTAGTTTTATTTTTTATTCTCAACATAAACCACCCTGTGCCTAAATTTAATGCATACAATATTTATCGAACAAATCTATTATTTAGTTTCGACACGCAATATACAATAATACATACATACACATTATACATATATACATGGAAGGGAATAAAGGGATGAACGCAATGAAAACTTCTTTATTACTATTCTATTTTTATTGAATAAGTTTTCGGCAAATTTACTTTATTATAGAGTATTATTACCCTCTATTTATTGCTGATATTTGCTTAAATCTTTGGATTTCGTGAAGTATTGTCAAATATTGGAAATACGATATATTGAAAATTATATGATGTTTAATATTGTCTATCCTATAAATAAGTACCATTTCATATTAGTTTTAAGGTAAAAAAAGATTAAGCTTTGAATCTTATTGGAATATAATATAATAGATCTTCTATTTAGCTATAACAGAATGTCTCATATAGATATACTAGCTTTCCACCCGCGGCTTCGCCCGCTTTGCCTAAAACCCAATAAATTATATACTAAAACCTTCCTCGAGAACCACTCTATCTATTAAAACAAACCGCATCAAAATCCGTTGCGTAGTTTTAAAGATATAAGCATACATAGGGACAGAGAAAGCTACTTTGTTTTATACTATGTAGTGATATCTGATAAAGGTAGACCTACATTAACAATATTCAATAAACTTTCTTTTATTAAATTCCTTCAAGATCCTTACAACGAGTCTACAGTAAACATTAATCTAATTCTCCACTATCACTGTAACTTTAATACCAGTTCTCATAAACTTTAATTATCTCCTAGAAACGCAAACACGGTTTATTCAGTAGCTATTTCCTTCACAGGATAAGTCAGTGGGTAAATACAAAGTCTCTGTTGCATACATCTCCTTTTGACCAATGATCTGTACCATCCTTATTGGCGTTCCTTTGTCGCGTTACTGGCTTCCTTCTTTGGCCTTTTAGGTCCTTAAAGTAGAGATAGCCGTTACGATTCTATGTGATTTCCTTTTTCGTATGAGGAAAACCTTTAAAGGTCAGTTATTGTTTATTGTAAGGATAATACGCTGTTTATAATGGTATTGTTTGTTTTTCTTCCTACACTTTATGTAGTAGAGCGAGCGTAGTCATGGGCAATATAAAAAGAGCGTGTGCCGAGCACACGTGTCAGAAGTGAAACTTTTTTGGCAAGATTCAAAGATACTAATATCGTCGCCTTACTTCATGACGTGACGGCATTGCCATGACGCGACCTTGAAATTTTACTCTCTACGCGCCAAAAGAAGTTTCACTTCAAAAGTATTTTCATATTTAAATCTATTATACGCAGTAAGAAATCTTCCTACTTGACATGATTTGATAATACTTAAGACGTTGAATAAGTGAATGCTAATACAATAAATTCCAGTTTCTCTGAAAGTGGCACCTCTAAGGGGTGATGCATAAATTATACGCTAAGCGGCAGGAGGTCTACATTGTCATGAGAAGGATTTATAAGCCGGGTGACGTCACATGTCAAATCTCAAGTGATTAGAATATACTTGAGTCTCTGAATAAGATAGGATATGAAAACGACACATAATCTTTAGGGATAAGTTTATATGTCTATATGGATTACAAAACGACTGAAAGTATTTTGTTTGGTCACAGTTACTCAGATATTGTAATTATGTGTAATGCAATAAATACTTGGTTCTCAAAAAATACACATTTTATGCATAATAACGATATAAACGTATAACTTTAATCGTTATTATGAATACAGAGCCTATAAGTATTTTGCTTGGTCATAAGTAAGGTAGTTGTATCATACTCTTGAAAAAATGCGATTCTTATAAAAATACACAATCCTGATAACAATATATAGGAAAAGTTTGCATGTTATAGAGAAACGCCTTTCAGTGTTTGGTTTGGTGATAAGCACCCGGTTAGATAGCATAATACATATCATTCCATCACTTTCAATGAACACATGGTATGCTAGACGTATAACAACCATTCACTCTCACATTCCGACAGCACAAGCCCAGCACGTAGCTGTCAGGTTCCGCGCTAAGCAAGCTGTGTAACAGGGGCTTTATTTGATCTTAATGCATGACAAGTTGCGACTATTCCATTTGAAACGTGAATCCGGTGGACAGTTTCCGCCGCCTACAGACGTTTTACAAACTAGATGGGGATCACTCATCCAAAAGAGTGTGTATAACACGGCTCGATGGTTAGGAACTGTAGCTTTATGTATGGACGAACTTTGATAGAATTTTATGAACAGCGGAAAAATTGTGACTTAATATTTGTGATATATATTTAAACCATGCATATGAAAAAATACTAATGAAAAATTGGTCATGTTCAGAGATAGAGGTACTCATCATCTCCGTCTTATTTTAATGCATAATATTTCAAATTGTAGTGTTTGTTACCAAAATTCTTCGAAATGGCTGGACTGAATTTTATTAAATTTTACATGCATATCGGTCTTAAAAATCGGCACCATTTACTCTTCATATCCTTAAATGATAAGGGTGTTTGGCAAAACAACAATTTTCGGGACAGATAATAATAGCTATACAATGAAATGGTTAGCTAATACATATTATTTTTCACATCATCTAAACTGTAATAAATGTATTTTAAAGCTTTGTAATGAAAAATTAGGCTATAACACATTAACCAATATTATTTCACTTGATATCACTAGTATAAGTTAGTTTCTTAAGTCCAAATACCAGATTTCTTAGTATTACAGTCAGCCAAACGTTTCTATCTACTGATTACGCGATCCAACAAGATACGTGATCGGTGTAAAATGAACTATTTACTGAACTTTTCAGTTCAGTTGTTGCGAACCTTTGTCTCCGTACTTACAGTGAGATAAAATGCTTGTAATTTTGTAACGTAGGGATTTTTAGTAAGTAATGTTATAGATGTTTGGTTTCAGTAACATAGAATTATTAAGACGAGAATAAATGTTTATATAATTAGTATCTATTCTTAACTTATTTTTCTTTATTTTACATATGGTAAGTTTATGGTAAGTTTGTAAGTGAGGTAAGTTTTTTTTTTCAGATATATATCTAAGTGATATAAAATTTCACCTTAAATCTTACACAAACCATTTGAATACAGATACCGAACTATATACCATTTGATAAAGCACGATGTACTCGATCGATGAACAACCAATAATAAAGGATAATATTCATGAGACAAACTGATTTATTGCGTATTTTACGTCCCTGTAAACAACAAAATATAAATCTGATCACCTAATAAAAAGAATTTTTAAATTTCACTCCTAAAATATTTACTAAAAGTGCCAGTCATAAAAGCAATATTGACAACATTTTCGTCTATATTTTCAATTTCCTCTCCCGTTTCACATTTTCCTTGAGGTTTGCAATTTTTGTAACAAAGCATGTCGGGATTTTCTGACTGCAAGTTTTCAAAAGTTAAAATATACTTGAACATTTCTCGTGATTTCGTGTTTGACAAGTTCGCTAAAATATGTTAATGGCAATGGGAGCAAATATGGATTTTATGTTCAAAGGTGACATTATTTATAGAAATATATAAGGCCATAAAATGTGTTTATTTAAATCACTACATAGTATAAAAAAGTCTCTTCTCGTTAGTCGTTCTCTGTCCCTATGTCCCTATGTATGCTTAAATCTTTAAACTACGCAACCGATTTTGATGCGGTTTTTTAATAGATAGAGTGATTCAAGAGGAAGGTTTTAGTATATAATTTTTTAGGTTTTAGATAAAGCGGACGAAGCCGCGGGCGGAAAGCTAGTTTTAAAATAAAATATAATTTTTTACTGTCGATGAATATGTTATCGTTTAGCAA
Source organism: Colias behrii (assembly GCA_029959065.1). Taxonomy (NCBI): domain Eukaryota; kingdom Metazoa; phylum Arthropoda; class Insecta; order Lepidoptera; family Pieridae; genus Colias; species Colias behrii. Next base: position 4,756,220 of record JARWMC010000021.1, on the reverse strand, counting down.
TGGGTATACCTACCTTTATCAACTCATACGTTATTATTATAATACATATTATGTTGTATAACAGTTTGACTCTTAGTTTATAAAGTAATCTATCTTAATTTAAACTTTCATAAACAAAACTTAGAAGAGAAAATCAGTAAACTAGAGTACTCCTTGTAATGACAGCCCCCAAACACCGAGCGTAATTATTAAAGTTCTGCAAACACCTCTCACCCGATATTCAAAGTCAGTTTACAAAACGTGCCCTTAAAAGACAAGACGGTTATTTGTTAAATTAGATCCGATAGTTCTCAAGCTCAAATTAATAACACCGCTCTAGATTTTGAATAATCAATGTTAACCAGAAATCCGCTTAACAAATCACCAAGATAAATTGCCCTTTGAAAACCATTGAACAGTTGGAACTTATTTAATTTGTAGTTAATTACCAGTGAGGAATGGTTCGCAAGTTGTATGCAAATTGTTTGACCCACAACAACAGCGCAGTTCAAGTATTTCGAATGAAGGTTTGGAAGTAAAATTAATCTACAAACGAAACTTTAGTTCATAAAGAAAGTGTTTATTAATAGTGTTATAAGTTTTTATATGCAAGAATCGATTGAATAAAATTTATTCGTGTACCAAACACAATTCACAATTAACAAAATGCAAAACATTCAGATTTTACGTATAACATTATTATTTTTTATTGCATAGTCGTTACAGTCATATAAAACAAAGATAATAGTATACAATGCAATAACTAATGAATATAATACGGTACTCAAATATATAATATTAAATACTACTTTCATACGATATGCATAATACATATTACATACCTCCATGAAAACTAAACAAAACTGACTAGCATCTGCAACAATATTAAGGTTACCTCCACAATAGAAATAGTTTTGATTAAACTCCATCTATGGGCATTCTAATTTCCCTTATCTAATTACTTACCCTTTGCCCTTTCTATTGGTTTAACTCTTTACTCTATGGTAAGTTACAATGGGACTTAAAGCAATGGATTGGATTATCCCTTGTGATCCGGCCGAATACTGTTTAGGATTTGGAAAATTTTAACTTTACAAACAAAATATGTATAACAAGAGCTTTTGATTTCATTTATCCCGTTGAACAGTGTCCCTGGAAAATTTAAAACTTGTTATGTAATAAGGTATAATATGATGTGTTCGTGTATAAAAAAGTATTATTTTATGAAGGAATAAAATGTACCATGAATTTTGTATGTACAGTGTACACATTGTATGCTAATCCTTTAATTTGATTTAATTGTTCTTATTATTTTCAATACAATGCTACGATTCTATTATTTTACGATTTAAAATTTTTTGAAAATGGCATTTCTATTAAAGAATAGGTCACTAGAGGCGAACAAGAATACTTCAAAATGGATATCTCGTCTAAGACAAGTATTATTATATTATTTCTAAGCTTAAGCTGCAACAAATTGCCCCTACTTTATAATATGAAGTTTATTATTTCTACGTAAGGGATTTCTACTGTAATAAGGAAGTATACGGAGCGGTAATAATTAATCTTTGTTTTATAAAGCTGCAGCAAATAGGTTTGTGTTCTTGGTAGAAATTTATTAAACATAGATTGCGCGTATGTTTTCGTTACTTATAACTAAAGCTGGAGCACGGTTAGCAGGAATTTTTGCTCTACATGTAACAAAGGACCGTAATACAATAAAATCAAAATTTTAACACAAGTTGTCAACCAGAGGACGTAAAACAAATACAGGTAGTATGTGAATCCGTCTTTTATAAACAAAACTAGCTGTTGCCCAGTCGATAAGATAAATTTTCATGGTACAAACTTTCATCCCCTATTTTATGGCCTTTGGGGTAGAATTGATCAAAATCCTTTCTTAGCGGATGCCTACGTCCTAACATCTACCTTCATGCCCAGCCCGACCCGTTCAGTGGTTTGGGCTGTTTATAGATCACTATGTCAGTCAGTCAGTCACCTTTGAGTTATATATATTTAAAAGACGATTAGAAAATATGACTCTTATTAGCGATAAAATTCGTACAATACTTATTTTCAATCCTTTTATAGATCCTTATATAGACCTTACTCTACTTCCATCAATATAAAATAAATTCAATTCCGATATACATGCAATCGATTAAAAATTCCGTTAACCTTAAACTCCACACACTAATCAACGGAGGGAAATATTAATCATGCTATTTGATAACTATCAGATATGCTATTACCACTCACCTACACGTGCACCAAATTGGATGTTGATACTAGATTACTAGATAAATAATAGACATCCAATTTCATTCTGTAATACGATAAACAAGTTATGTAATGTAGGATTAATTTTAATCACATATTGATTAGGATTAGCAATATATCAGTGTAGATCATTTTTTGTCTAAGATTGTAATTTTAAACTATTCTATAAATATTGTCTAAAACAATTATAGTAAACAAGAACTTTACGCCTTCTTATTTTTTAAATAAATTCTACTACTACTTTATCATATAAAACGGAGAAGGGGAAAATGGGCATATCAAATATCGTAATCTTTACAACAATACACAAATAAAGCGATTATTCATTCTGAAAGCTTTGGTAATCACAAACAAACTTTGGTAATCAAAGTTAAAAATTGAAGCCATGCAAAAATATTATAACAAAACCCAGCAAAAAAACATCGCCATAGAATACGAATTTACGCAAATATTCACCCACCTGTTCGTTAATTACAGTTCCGATAGAAAATTGCTTTTTTACTCTTATCGTACGTGAACAATAGAGTATTGTGTAAATCTAAAGTATATAAAACATTTCTATCAGAACCTAACAATTGCTCCAAAGACTTTCAGTTGATTGCCTCACGTTGTGGCATGATGTTTGAAATATAGACTTACAAACGACACAATGAAAAGTAAGTACTTTGAAATCATTTACTTAATCAAATAAAGAGCGTGTGTGCCGAGCACAAGTTCCGAAGTAAACCGTCTTTGGCAAGATTCAAAGATACCAAAATCATAGCTCATGACGAGACGGTATTGCCAGGACGCAACCTTGAAATTTTACTCTCAACGCCCTAAAGAATTTTTGAAGTGATACACTTCAAAAATTCTAACTAATGAAGCATAAAATAAAAGTCTAGATTATTTATAGACGTCGTTATTCTACGTGATAAAACAATATACGGTTTTGACGTTCGATCAAGTACGAAATAAGTTATTTTTTAGACGCGTTCACCGATTTTTAGGAGAAAAGCTTACGCGTGACGTCATTCGCATAGTTATATGAGACGGTGTGGTAGACAAGGTAAAAAATATTCCAAGAATTTTTATTTCATTTTGTATTATGGTATTGTTCCACGAAATGTTTTCATTTTCCGAAAGTTGTGATTTTGTCTACAATTTTATTAACTTTAGAAATATTTATAAAGTAATGGTTTGAATTAGGTACGTAATTTTATAAAGAATGAAGTTTGATCATCTCCAGTTTAAAATTTAACTGAAACTACGTCATAAACTCGTTTTTTTTGACGAAGTAGTTTTGCTTCTATATTTTATATCACAAAAATATCGTTATTGAAACGGTGAAAAAATGCAGCTTTATCATTCAGAAAAATATAATATTCTTAGGGTAATTTAGTAGGTAAAAATATAAAAAGAATAGAAATACACAACACGATAAAAGTATTTTGTTAAAGGTAAGTATATCGAAACTTCTTATCATTCATACCAGAAAAACTTAAAAGAAACAGTTGTAAAACAATAATATCGTTTCAGCGTTACTCATCGCTGTTCTGCCATTAATCTTGTCAGCGGATTGCTACAAGAATAAATTCCTGTCACAAAACTTGGATTCGGAACCTTCTCTATCAATTCTTTACGCGCGCGACAAGAGAAGTGACTTGGTAACAAATGAATGCCTCATGGAAATGTACCCTAAGAGCCTGTATAAATACCCCTTGCATATAGACCGGAATGATATCCCCTGTATAATACATTGTGTGTTGAAGAAGTTTGGTATCATGTCTAACGATGGTGTTATCAATATTCATAATTACTATAGAAGGGTTCAAGCCATACATAGGTATGACCCTAGAGTACTGATTTCTGATGTAGGGGAAACTTGTGCACAGAATATAAATGGTATGAATTTGGATCATGACGTGTGTAAAAAGGCTAAAGTGTTCAATGATTGCACGCAGTTGTATGTTATATCTTTTAAGGATATTGATGACTGATTTATTTAAGTATTTATGATGTGTTTGTATTCCATAATTATGTATAATTTAAGTATACTTTTATTTTTACCTTGTTTGAATGAAGCAAACAAAGTTAATGTTAATATTGAGAAATTATGTAAATAATGCGGTTTTTCCGTATAATTATTGACTCTACGTATAAATTCAGAAGTATAAATAATGTTACCTTGTGCAAATAATGTATGAATGTATACAATATGTATTGTTTTGTTGTACTTTCTGTTATTAATGTAATATTTCATATTTTTATACGAATAAAACCTTGTTTATAAATACAATGTTTGTTTTTATCGTAAAAAGTTTCCTTTTTAGTTTACACACAATAAAAGTATTTATCGAGAGTATGTTTGAAAGTGAGGAAGTTTCGACTTGAAAAGAGTTTTGAAAGTTTTGATAGTTGATTATTTTAAACAGAATTTATAAGTACACAATATTCTCTCCGATCTTAAACTTTATCTTTTTAAATGCGCATCGGATATCCTGATTACTTTCACGAAGTTTGTAAGAATGTATGGATTCTTGGAGCTGATTCTATCTGTAAGGATTTTGGTATAGATGTAGATTATATTATGGATTTAATCACATAGGCTACTTTTTATTCGGGTGCAACGCTAATCACACCGCGTGTACCAATTAGTATTTCTTTAAATTCATATCATATAAACAAAAATAGCTCCAAAATTACACACCATTATTTATATTATTTACATAGTCAACATAAATCAATTCCGCTTAAGTATTTGAATAATAAAATGTCCCCACATTATCCTCAATTTTATCCTTATAAAACTTTTGCAATTATAATATTAAGTAGGATCTCAGAAGAATATTCAGAGGGATAGTAAAATTCGCAATGTATTTGAAATATTGGTCAAATGAGACTACGAAATTAAATTTATTTCAATTCAAGTAACAAAAGTTTACTCATATAATTTTCAAAACGTAAATAAATTAAATAAGTAATTATGTAATAAATTTGCTTTATCTGAAATCTCTTTATAATAATTCTCTTTCTGAACCCATCTTGATAAGGCTATAAAGCTAAAAATTAACGTTTTACATTCCTATTTTACATTTTATATTCATACTTAAAACGCTAAATTACCTGATTTTTTTACTTTTATGGAAAGGTTCTATGTTTTTTTGTATAATTTTTATATCATGACGTATATTGTATGTACACTAACTTTCCGCCCGCGACTTCACCCGCTTTATCAGAAACCTAATAAATTATATACTAGCCCTTCCTATTGAATTATTCTATCTATAAATAAACTGCATCAAAATCCGTTCGGTAGGTCTAAGCATACATACAGATGTTAGGACAGAAGCGACTTTGCTTCATACTATGTATTGATAACATCAAAATTCTTTTTCAGTGTTGTTCTACATAATACTGCTAATGTTCACCCAAGTATATGCACGCATGTCAGTCATGTATGCGCATGATAAGACGTCTGACCTGATCGCAGAGCAGTGCCTCAATGAAATGTACCCTAAGGGGAAGAAGATAGACCTTCAAGAGTCCGATGAGTCCTGTATTATATACTGCGTGCTGAAGAAATTCGGTATCATGAACGGTAGCGGGCAGATCAATTTGGATGTGTATCGGTATCTGTTTAAATCTTTTAATTAAGTTACGTAGGTGTTCTGAAAGAGGAATATATTCATTGTGCGAAAATTGGATTAAAATACTTACAGGTAAATTAGCTTGGAGAAATTTTTGCATATGTAGTGGTGTGTATATTACTCAGATCTTAGAGCGCGTTTCCACTATATCGTTCTGGCCTATACAAAAATGTTTCGATATCCTAACATTACTATTTAATTTTATACTTATTCCTAGCAACACTTTTGTTTTCAATAAAAACAAGTTTTTATTTGAAAGAAAATGGTTTTGACTTTATAAAAAAAAATATATCATTCAATTTTACGTCCTTGAGCAAACGACAAGGCGACTACCGTGAAACAATAAAATATCGTGTCCATAATAATTTGTTTCATAATTAATATTTGACCATAATAATTACGAAACAAAACAAATAAATAAATCGTCACTTGATAGTGGAAAGTGGAAACACGCACAAAACCAGAATAAACCAGTTTACGCTGTCCGCAGGTGCCACGTGCAGTCGTTTGGTACCGTTAGAACATAAAGCACATTTCATTCAAAAATTATAATTATTATGTACGTAGTTTAATTGATAAATTTTGTATTTGTTGATTGTTGTTATTATTTGTTATTATTGTTATAATATTTGTCGAAGTGAATTACATGTCCCGCAGCCGGAGGCCCCAAATGAAAACTCAGATGTACTTAAAAACTACATTTAATAGCTAAAATGAGACTTTTACACCCATGTCTGCACGATGCAGACCGGAGTTAAAGAATGAATTTATACAGTTTAATAATTATAAAGACGTAAGCTTGGATGCTAACTAAGGGAAATCGCATCCACATTCTATTCCCGTGCGAACGGCGTATTCAGCAGTTTTGTATGAAGGCAGGGCCATAACTAGTGTTTAATTTGTGTGTAAGTGTTGTAACTTTATATTGTTAATTCAATATGGCTCCAGTGTTAAAACATGGTCGAGGCAAGCCTTTGACTTCTCAAACTAAAGAATTAAACTTTAAATGTCGTTTCTTTTTCAGGTTAGTAAATTTTTCATTTTAGTAACATTGTTAATGTAAAAGTTATATGTATGTTAAATGTGCAAATATTAAAATAAAGTCTCATCTTTTTCAGAGGAGAAACACATATAGTTTAATTTAAAATCCCTTATATATACAGGGTTACTTGTAAAACACCGGCAACCTCACAGGACAAGATAGCTAACATCATAAGTAACAACATTTGTTCTACGACTTTTGATAATTTGTTAGATTTTATTTTCATACAAAAATAAATATTCATTTAATTTTCCGTCTGAATATTATAAACTCTACGCCTCCCAAAAATTACGTAAACAAAAAGCGAACGAGAGGGGGAAGGGGGCGTCGCGTCGTCCATCCGATAATTAATAGAACATAGACTTACAAATGTAAGGAGAGTACAATAAAAGTTTAAAAAATCATTTAAAAATAATTTATTGCGTTATGCCAAAAGTCGTAGAACAAATGTTGTTACTTATGATGTTAGCTATCTTGTCCTGCGAGGTTGCTGGTGTTTTACAAGTAACCCTGTATAAAATAAAAACTAAAAATAAAATGTTGTTTTATTTTATTTGCTGACCATACACTACTACAAACGCAAAAATTTCTCCAAGCTAATTTACCTGTATATCTTTTTAAAAAATGCGTGTCTTAAGATAAGTTTACCATTCTTATGGTTGCATTAATTTTCTTCTTAGCACTTCCTTCTGTCGCAAAAAAAATATTTCACCTATTAAAATGGTAAGTGAAGTAACTACTGACATTCTCACTATTGAAAAATATGTGCTCAATGTCAGAACTTTCGACTTCCATAAAAAAATAGTCGGTACAATCCCAGACGACCGTCTATTTATTTACACATTGTCTAAATCTCTACTCTTATCGGTGAAAGAAAATTAAACCCCAGATTTCTATATACTCAGTCTGCAATGATAACAAATATGACCTTTTTGTTTATATGTAATGTTTATATATAATTATGTTTTGACGTGACAACGTCTTATAATTCGATAGAGCCGGCTGCACGCACGAAAAAACATGACTCATGCGGCGTTACCTCGCTCTGAGGCGTTCCATGTAAGGCTTGAAGTGCAAGCGAGAGCGCGGAACGAGCGACAAAGAAGCACAATCGGACGTTGTCACGTTCAACTATCGTCAGTAAACCGACTTTACAGACAACCAATTTTTTATTATTTTCAGAAAACGTGTGCAACTAGCCCACCAGCTAGACAACAGAACGATAATGAATGACAACGGAGCCTCCTGCGTGGAAAGCGCTGAAGCGACACAACACAAACAGGACGTGTGCAAGAAAGCGAAGGTTTTTAATGATTGCACACATCTATATCGGATTTTGTTCTAATAAATCTGAACTCGAATTCGTGTTTTATTATGCAAATGTCATCGTAGAGTTGTGGGTTTTAAGGTCGTTTTAGGTAGAGCTATTTTGGAGACGTGACATTTCTACATATCATTTTATTTTATTTTCATCAATTCTCAACATATTATTGTTTCTACATTCAAATAGCACCAAGTGCGCATTGACGCATCTACTAATAAATAGTAGGATTCATATTATTTCTTAAACGTTTGATTTATTTTTCATTTATAAGTGAAACAACTCGTAAGTTCGTAACACTTCACAATTAAAAAAACATTTCAACTTTAATTAATATACACATAAAATTACCAATACCAAATGTATTTGTTCTAAATAAACACTAAATAAACTTTTCATGAATACAATATACGCCCGCTTAACTTAAAACATTATTTTCAGCTTTACGCAGAACGTTGTATTAATATTTATATAAATATTATCAACTCTTACCTCTCTTTTGCAACAAAAATAGTAATTAATCTTCGTTCTCAGAACTTTGAGAATCAAAAGAATATTGCATAATATAGAAGAACTAAAAATGTAAGCCCAGCCTCCAGAGGGCAATATTAAAGATTTATTTATAGGACGTTCCATTCCAGTAGGTTTCGTTTTACAGCAATTACGTCCTTTGAAACCGTACACACTAACGAGAACATTTCTCGTCCTTCTAGAAAGTTCTTTCTTGACTCCGTTAAAGCGTTTATTACGTATTCCGATGGGCATTTAATAGTATAGTATAAATTCTTATTATGTCAGTGTTATTTAATAGTTATAGTATGAATTCTTGTTATGTCATTGTTAAGGTTTTATTTATTTAATGTATCATGTTACAAAATTCAATATCCAATATTTACAACGTGGAAAGGGTGTGAATATTTCTGGGTAAGAAATTAGAAGGTGCCTGTTACATTTTACAGTAAAGAACATGATATAGTCCGGACGACGACACTGTGCCTGAAATCAAATAACGATACATATACATACGATATCATAATTGGAGATTGAAATATTTAATAGTAGCTTTAGGCAATACAAAACTATCTACAAAATGATTGCCTCATAAGTACTTATTAATAAACATATTATAAGTACATCCATATCTTTGTACTTTATGACATAACCTCTAAGCGAAAAACTTATATTTTAAAATCTCTAAAGGTGCACCGAAGTAAAAATTATACTATTTTAACCGAGCAGCAAAAGTCATGGTTTGTAGCAAGAAAGTAATCTTTCCGGCTCAGTTACTACAAGTTCCGAAGTACTTATGGAGCTCTGAAAGGAATATTATAGTAAAATCGATTCACACCTTTCGATTTATAAATGTATATCTTCAATTATCTATACCAATATTATAAAGCTGAAGAGTTTGTTTGTTTATTTGTTTATTTGAACGCGCTAATCTCAAGAACGGTCCGATTTGAAAAATTCTTTCGTTGTTAGATAGGCCATTCATCGAGGAAGGCTATAGGCTATATATCATCACGCTAATACCACCAGGAGCGGAGCCACGCGTGTGAAACCGCGGAGCGCAGCTAGTCTTGGATATAATATACGTTTAGAATCATATTACTTACTTTAAGAAATGTTGTAGCTATTTGGTATATTTATTTGTTTAAAAGTATCTATTTTATACGGAATCATGTTTAATTTCATGTTAAGACGTATTAATATTATCTTTAAATATGGTATATTTTAACAAACAAGTATCTTACTAGGTACTTTGTTTTATTCAAAGTCCTTATCAAAAATGCTCAATAATCACTTCTCAAAAATACTTCACTAATCTCAACCCACTTTGCTTAATTAAGTTTTATAATTACAGAGAAAAAATAAAAATATAAAGCCGTCCGATTTTTAACGCCAACCATCCATTCAGTTTCAGAAATATGGCAGGCATCCAAGTGATTGTTCATTAAAAATTTGAGTGCAATTTATCATTATTAATTCCATGTCAATTCACCAGTACCTACCTACTTTTTTTAGTATTTTCTCGTGGTTAGATAATGAATAAAACATTCCAAATAGACAGATTATAATCCAATTTTTACACGTATAAGTAAATGAACTGTCTGCAAAACCAAAATATTGTTATACATAAAGAGTTGTAGTAACTAGTCCTATGTGGTACTTTATCTTGCTTCTTGTGCCTCTGCTATTAACACATTAAGATGTTAGAATAAAAAATAATTAGTAGATTATTTTTGCCATATGTCCTAGTATAAATCAAGAAAGTACATTCTCGATCATCCTACGCCCCCTCTGAATTCTGATAACCCAAAAATGTCCAATAATAATCTGCATACATTACCGATTCTCAGATTTAGATAAAACAAGGAAAACAACAGCTCGATACCAAATCTAAATACTAGAGCATCTATTCTCTCAACTCAACAAAAATGTTCTAGAATTCTATTTCTGTTAGAACAAACATTTGCTGTACAGAAAACAATGAAACAACAAAGAGTTGTAAAAGTTTGTTCTCAAATTGCTTGTAAACAAATAGAAGTATGTTGATACTTTTAACACGTTCGCTGCGAAACAGGGCTTGAAACACCCTGTCCGTGTCTCGTCGTTATAGCGGTAGGAAAAAACTTAAACTTCTCTGTCGTGCGGGAGGCATAACTTCCATCTGGTTCAGTGTAGGAAAGTGATATCTATATATCTGAGATGTGCTATTGATTCCTAGTTCAATGGTATACCGACCTTAATACCGGGTTTCTTAGACCTCGTGCCGCACTGAACAAATAAAAATTCTAACACAGTGCGGAACGAGGTTGCGAACACCTCGTACCATCGCGCACCTCGTACCGCACCTTAAGCTAGCTTCACGCGGTTAGTGTTGTGCAACGCATTCGAGACTATTTGTGGAACAACTTATTGAAGCTTTTACAAAGAAGGACCTGAATGTGGATACAGGTAATTTTCAAACATCCTAACTACTTGTTATAATAAATATCGTTAATAGAAAGGTGAATGTGACATGTTGAGTAACTTTCTTCAAATAGGTTGATAATCATGATTACTATTAGTGTGTTTGTTCATTGAACTAGCGGCAAATCCAAAACACCCGGCAATCGGTGTATGGCTCATCAAAATTTAACTCTTGCCTAAGTCAACAAGCCAACAAACAAGGCACATCATCTCTTAAAGGGATCAAAGAAGAGGAGATGTGTAGGATGTTACGAAAAACTCCGCACCTTCTTAACAAGTCGTGAGGCCGACAAAAAAGTAAAGGAAATTCTCACAGAATGCACTGGTTGCAAACAATATTCTGGTTTGGCCTGTTTTAATAAAAAACATCCATAAGTTTGATAAATAAATACAATTAAATAAAATCGATATTTCTTTTCCCATCACTAAATTATATGAAAAACTGCTATTGTTCAGTGCGGTATGGGGTACATCAGACCCCACATTTTATTTTACCCATAGAATCTAAACTAACTAATCTAACCACGGGCGGCGGTAGATTTAGGTTAATGAACTCATTGTTAATAATAATCACGACAAAAGCCGCACACTTTGTCTTATTTGGCGCCAAAAAAAGGATTTTGGTCTCCTACGGGCGGTGGGGTTTAATATGCCTCGTGCCGCCACAATCTCTGGTATAGGACAAGGTTTAAAACGACCCGTAACGCAGTAATGGAAAGTACAGATATATCTGTGCCGCAGCGAACGTGTTAAAAACAACACCGATTTGTAAACATACACGAGTAATTTTAATTTGAATACTATTTGGTTTACTTACAAGCCGATTATTTTTGTATCTTACAAAGTTGCTGTCATACAAAATGCACGTTCCTGCTCACGCAGTCAACCATGTCATCTTCCTAAACTGTTATCATAACGCAGTAACGAACATTGCACACAATTTTTATCTTCAAACTTCTGCTTGAAAACTCAGAGGTACCTAATAGTCGACACATCTTGAAACTTTGCGAGCTCTTTGACAACTCGCTTTGAATCTTTTCAAGCGTTATAAATAAAGTTTCCTACTAATCACCTGCGTATCGGTACTTTGAATAAGGGTTTTCATTCGTTAGTCTGTTTTATAAAGATGTTGTTTTATTATATTTCTTTTAGACTTTAAAATGGTCAGTTTAGTCTACATTATGCAGTGTAAAAGAAGTTTTCAATACTAAAGACTATAAGGTACCTAACTATTTGGTTTTAACTAACACATTTAATATTATGTATGTGGAATACATGCAAGCCTTACATTTGAGAAATTTATGGATAAAAACAACCAGCATGATATATAACTAATGTACATATTATATTACATCAAATGCATTTTTTTATTGGTAGTCTTAATCCCATTCAATGAAAACATGCTTAAATTATAACATAAATGAATAGTGAATGTAGAATTAACATAAATTACCCTAATCTTTAGAATACACGCATTATAATAACGTAAGTACATCATAAATCAATGTCTACACAATTTAACTGCAGATAGTTTGAATTGAATCTAACTGCAACTTCTAGTTTGACCTTAGCGAATGAGCTTTGGGAGACAACTAGATCCATATATGTACATGGTTTCATTGAATATGCATGAGGATTATATTTTAGCTTTTGTGGCTTTTGGGAATTTTGCTCAAGAGCATTGAAATATACTCGTAGTTGCTGTATTGTGATGGTTTTACAAAAATAAATTTCTAGTGACGTTACAATGGAGAGCAACTTGTATTTTTTAATAAATAGTTTTAACATACATTTAGAAATATTTAACTGCGCAAAATGTTATATGATTGCTCAATAAATATATAAATTTTAATAAATTTGATTTGAGATTTGTATGTCGATTTTTCAAAACGTCCAAATTAAAAAATCGACAATATAATCCACTTTATAATTTCATTCAATTCAATTCTTTTCGAAATGTAACTTAAAATTACATCTATTTTAAGCCTTGTTAAAACATTATTAATGAAAATGAGAAAATAAAAGAAGCATTACTTCAAAACCTTTAATTACCGCTCAATAGCTGGGATATAATAAACATAGCAATCTTCTGTATCCAGCACCAAATGGAACAGCCTTTCTTCTGCGGTTCTTCCTCTTCTTCTTCAGCCACCGTCGTCGCTGCTGTCGTCTCTTCTTGACAGAAGGAATATGACGTCATCAGTGTTGCCACAAGCAAAAAGAGCGCCAGTTTAAACGTCAAAGATGTCATTTTAAATAAGGAACAGTTATAAATTTGAATGTTTTGGGAACTTTAAAGTTATAATGTGGATGTTATATAATTCAGAGTAATAAATAAATATGAAAGGGTTTTGCTCGGAACAGAGTATGATACAAAATGAACAGATTCAATAATAATTGAGATATAATCTGCCTGGCTGAATGTGTCCGCAATTTAATTCCCATTGTTCAGTATGCATAATCGTTTGGAAGAGCAATTTCGGGGTTATGATATAAAATGACATATAGATTTAATCTATTCGATTGCACAATGATAATAAATTAGCGTGCTCCCATATTTTTGTTTCATGGACTAGTAAATATTCCTTGCTTCGCCTGAATTATTTGTAAAAGTAAATTTTATGTGAGTTTATCTTCCACGCGTATAAGATAGGTAATAAGTAATTTCTATGTATTATCCTTATTCATCAATTCCTCAACTATCATGTTTATAAATTAACTAGCTGCGCTTCGCGATTTCACCAGAGTGGCTCCGCTCTTGTTGGTCTTAGCGTAATGATATTTAGCCTTCTCCGATAAATTGTCTATCTAACACCGAAATAATTTTTCAAATCGGACCAGTTCCTGAGATTAGCGCGTTCAAACAAACAAACACTTCAGCTATATAAAATTAAATATAGATAGTAGGTACCTATTCATAATATGTAGTCAATTAATGCTAGAAACAAGTTACTGATTTTTTATTCATTCACCAGTAAATGTGGACTTTCTGTCCAATGATAAAAACAACGCTTAAGATTTGTTACTAGTTGTACCAATTCCCTTGTGATCTCCTTTCGTTAGTTAGTGTCAAGTTACGCTGCTTAGTTTTTTAGATAAAATGGCTTTTTATCATCGTAAAAGAAATGGTGGAGTAAGATGATTTATTGTTTGATACAGTTTTATTATTTTTTGTGATGTTAGTAAATAATAATGGTTATCTTTTTAAATCAAAACAACCTAGTTGTATTACATATTATTCAGATTGCGAAACTAGAGTTATACAATGATTTTGATACATAATTTTTCATATAGAATATGAAATTTAGTTTATAACTACCTACATATCGTGTAACTTTTGCCCAAGATTCTATAAACGTATCTTATAAAATCGTACGAGCGGGAACCGATAATATAATAACGATAGCGTAAATATGCTTTAAAATTTCTTCTATATTCCTATCCATTTTGTAGGAAAAGCAGCTATTACACCAGTTTTCAAAACGAGTCTGCTATAAATATTCAATTTCTATTTTACTTCTTCTTATATCCAAGTAGATAATGAGAAAATTTTGCCTTTTAACGATTGACCGCATGTATTTCTGAATTATATGAGATTCAAAATTAAATTAGTGTCACACAGTAAGTACTACTTGTAATTGGTATTGACTCAAGCATCGTTTTACCTACATCTAATACAGCACAAGCCAATCCAGACATATAAGTAGATACTTCATTTCAGCACTATTTAGATACAAAATGTCACCTGACCCAAATAATATAAATGTTGAATATTAATACCCTAATATTCAAACGCTCTACATTAAGTCCCTGTTAAGATGTCTGTCGTTTAATTTAAGTAACCTCTATTTTAGGTAAGTCGATAAAACCGTATAATTATCAAATAACAAGGTGACAAGTATACAAATAACTATATATTTACAAAATTATTTACAATTCCGTGGCTTTGAATAATATGAAAAGATATGAAGGTTGCCATCTGCAAGATGGCAACTTGGATATTTTAATAACTCTACCTACCGAGGTTTATTGTGATAGAAACTATTACTACATTGTTTAACTTACATAAACTTTGTTCCCAAGTTATCTGTATTATAAGTTGGTCTACATTAAAATATCTTCAATATTAAACTATGCTTCTATATATAGGTATATTCCTATATCTATACCACGAAGCCTCAAAACAAACAGAAATTTTCATCGTCTACAAAATAACAAATGAATCGTCACGTACTTCGCCTATTATGAGAACCAAAAAAACGTCTACATTAGTGATAATAAATCCGTTTCATCCGCCGTCTGTATGACCCGACACGTACCGGCAAAGTACGTTTTGCGGTAGTGCATAGTTCTTCGTTCCCATTATATTTCGACGACTCTTTTTTGCCTACTTTTGCTTTTACCGCAAGGTATTTCTTATTTACGCAACATTTTGCTATAACTGCTTTATTTTTTCTATTATAAGTATAGTATTGTCGTTTGATTTGACGCGAGAATTATATAATATATAGAAATTAAAGACTTTTTAAAGCAATATAATAATCAACATAATATATTAATATCTCGGAGTTTCGAACACTTTACAGCGAGTGTGGTCACGGATAGACATACTCAGCAATATAATGAATAAATCGCGTTTAAAAGTATTTAATTTCTTTCTTCTGCTATATATTTTATATTTGAATAAGTAAATTCAGGATGGGTTACCATGATATCTTAATAGAGTATTAATCCCAGTGTGCAAAAATGACAGAGCCATAATATAGGGTCTAGCACCATCACTTTCCCACTCTGGAAATAAAACTGCTTTAAGATAATATGGTAACCCTCCAGTTTGTTTAATGCACATTGTCATGGGCGATAACCATCACCTACCAAGTCGATCGCCTTCTTCATAGCCGGGGCTGCAATATAACAAAAAAAGCACTGAACTAAATAAAATACACCTTCTGAGTTCTGACCTCTGGTTAAATGAATCATTTATTAACGTCGTTGACTCGAATTGCTAAGGAGCTTGTGAAACACTCTTAGATAACGATAGCGCAACTACTAAATAATTTATACTGTTGTTTTATAGATGGCATTTGTTTAACAAATTGATGCTGCATCTAGTTAAATTCTATTATCATACTAGGCTAAGTTATGTATGCCTGGATTTGCATGAATTTGGCACTTATATACACTATCACATAGTCTACACTATGCCTCAAAATCATAGAAATGAAATAATAAATAAATAGTAAAAAAACTTGAGAGAGTTATCGCATTTGTTTTTTTTTCTCTATAAAGATTTACAACTGCAACAAGTAACGATAACATGACAATTTAGCCAATTTTATGGAAATGTATACAGTATATTGGTGGTTTATATTATATATTTTTTTCCTTAAAAACAATAGAAAAACAATATAGATCGCGGAACTATGCTACTAATGAATATTAGAAGATCATCTTGGTCTGAGCTAAGTATAATTCATCTAAGTGCATTATGAATATTTCAAACGTTTTACAGTCCGCTGTTAAAAGGCGTATCTTAATGCATTCTTGGAAGTACTAAAAATATGTCGTAAAATGCCAGGGCGGGTTAATTTATCAAAGCGTGGACACTGATGGAGTGCATTTTCGAGCAAATGGCTGCTTCTATTGTGTCGTTAAAAATGCAATACATTAGAACCTTCTGGAACAAATAACGTGAACTTTATGATACAGTGCTTCGCGTGGTGCTCCGATAAATGGCCAATGTTCAGAACAATTGGCCAGTACCTCTGTGATAAATTACGTCAAGACCCACCCAGTCATTTTTCGAAATATCCCTCCATCCATTATCTATACATTTTGTCAAACTCTACTTTTGTAATGGTAGAATAAAATTAGAAAAGAGGATCTTTAATATTTACTTCATATTTTATATTTTATCCAATTCATACACATACCCATCAAATGGAAACGAATTCGAGCAACATGTTTAAAAACCTTTATGCCAATAGAAAAAATTATCCACTAATCTAATATTATGACCTCATTATTTCCTTAAAACCAAATTTTATGCATTCAGGGTCTATTTTTGAAGTGAATTTTTCCCTTTTTTTTTCACCATACAAACCTTTATAACTAACCAATTACCGCATTTTTCATTAATAGGCGACAACTTTGCACGTCTCGATAGCTATTCGGTAGTTAACAAAAATTTCAAAAACTATTCGATATTCACAGGAACAGTTTTAAAACGTTGCCGCTTTAATGAAAATTGTTACTGCATTTTCTAGATGCATAATGAGCGTCAACGTACTTCATTCATTAAGGCCGTAAACTTTTTATGAACGAACTTTTTAAAAAAATGCCCGAAGTTTGTAATTGATTTTGTAATTAAAATTCCTACTTTAGGGAGCTGAAATTAACGGATTAACAATTTTACACTTTGTATAAATGGGTACAGCCGGTCGTTCACTCGAAAACTTTTATTTTATGTTTCAGGTTGTTTTTTTTATGAAATTGGGTCTTGAATTCATAGAACTTGGTGGTATAATGAAGTTTTTAATATAACACGATTACAAAGTCAATATTTTCTGGTTATTATTTGTTTTCCGTGGTGGTATTCATTAAAATAAGTGCATTCAAATGCAATGAAATGAAATGCGTTTAATAAAGACGCATAAAAAAAAAGATACAAAGAAAATGAAACAAGTAGGTAGTAACTTAAATATAATATGTATGCCACAATTTATAGGCCTGCCACTAAGTGCAATACACTAATTTATTAATTTTACATTGTGTGTAGTAAAACTAATTGATTTTTACTTTCTAGAAGATAATCAATTAATTAAATCATTAATGTTATTTCCGTCTGTATGGGCTTGTATAATTCCTCATCATTTATCACAATCTCAATTCTCAAGTGTCAAATGATAGATTATGATTAGATTATCTGTATCAAGACTACTTAAAAGGAACCCGTTCGTGCCCCAACCTATTTGCAAAACATCCAATACTAAAAATTCAACATAAAAATGAAACAGAAACGTAAATAATACTAGAGTAACTTTTAAGGTCTTTTCCTTCATTTATTTACTCACGAATCTAAAACGGCAAATTCCATATGAGCAAACGCCTCAACAATATAAGCTGTTAATTTAATTGTCACGCGATAAACAAATAACGATTCCCGTAATGAAAATTCCACCGCAACATAAAATGTAATGGAAAAACAACAAAAGAAATTATATTTACACGAGAACGCGGGATGATTCGCTTTAATTATTCCCGAGGACTTTAAGTGGAAATGGTGTCGGATATTGCCGCCAATTCTTTTACAATATCTTTTATACCAACTTTTTTTATATATTTTTTTATTTATCTCTGTAGGTCATCATTGAATGAATTGAATAGGTGTATCATTGAATAATCAATAAATACAATGCCTTTGCTTTTTTTTTTAAGTAAATCTTCTTTAGGCGCGTTGAGAGTACAATTTCAAGGTCGTGTCACAGAGTCAAGATTCAAAAATATTAAAATCGTCACCGTAATAGAGTAAGGTGACGATTTTAATATCTTTAAATCTTGCCAAAGAAGTTTCACTTCTGACACGTATGCTCGGCACTCTCGCTCTTTTGAATTTCAATAATAAACGGAGGTATTTGTTATAACTTTGCATTATTGTTTGCGGGTCAGCGCGCTAACATAACGGCGAGCAAATTGATTAATAAATCGTTTTTTGACGTGACAACGTCTTATAATTCGATAGAGCCGGCTGCACGCACGAAAAAACATGACTCATGCGGCGTTACCTCGCTCTGAGGCGTTCCATGTAGGCTTGAAGTGCAAGCGAGAGCGCGGAACGAGCGACAAAGAAGCACAATCGGACGTTGTCACGTTCAACTATCGTCAGTAAACCGACTTTACAGACAACCAACTTTTTTTGTCTTTGATTTTCTCTACAGTCTACAATCTGTAGCAATCCACGGACCGGGTGCCGTGTTACAATATGAATCAACACAACAATCAATATCTTTGAAAAACATAAACAGTTTTGTTGCGTATTGTTTGTTATAAGAAATTGCCACTTTGTGGCACAATAAATAAATCTACATATTTTTATTTTTTTAAGAGAAAAGATTTGTATGTAAGTATTTTTGTAACGAATTTTATCAAAAAGTACGGGATGGATTTGGATGACACTTTACAGTAATAAAGGTATCTACAGTATACATAATAGAGGTATAGAAATACTTGATTTTTCCCGCGGGTTCATCCGCAGCCCGCAGGTTCACCGTGCGGCATTATATTATGTGCATAGAGAATAGAGTTATTTATTCTATCGATAAGTAGCTTATCACTTCGCTAATATCTTATGCACTAATAACCCTAGAGATAAGTGGTTGAACACAATGTCTCATTAGATTGTAGCTTCATAACTCATTAGATACAAACATAAATAGATGTTCTACTTAATTCTCAACTTTATGGGATATTATTTCTCGGAGATAATATACTAGAAAATTATTGCAATTTAGAGTAGGCCGCGTAGAACCGCGGCAAAAAGTAGCTTAATATACATTTCTCTGTCATACCTATTTATTTATTTATTTATTTATTTTGAAAACTACACAGCTTACAGTTTCACTTACTCTACTTATATCTATGATACAATACGCCAATTACGAGTTTTACAATTATTAATATAACCAAACTATCATATAAAATAGCTTCATTATGAAAGAAAAGACAAGCAAACGAACACACTTTCACATTTATTATGGATATACTTAAAAACCCTAATTTAATAATTACCTCATCTACTTTTCCAATTTCCTGCAACATTCCTCTGACAGAGTGAAACATTAAAATTGGGGGCATACCAACTCAGATTGCAACGTGCCGATGTCAAGCCGGTGAATCTACCTTGCCATGAAATTTAAATAGCTTTCAAGCATTTAAACGATGTTTAGATCTAATTATATATAAAGTTAAAACCGTTCTTGATGATAATATAATATTATTCTTTAAGTATAAATGTATATTTAAAGGAGTAGGTATGTTATTTATACTGCTGTTATTTAACTTATGCTGAGTGGCTACCTGACTTGGCTCCACTTTTCGGCTTCATTTTATTTTATTTTACTCTTTCATTTATTATACTTGTATTGTTTTGTTTCATGTTGTGTTGTTTTAATTTTAATTAAGTATTGTATTGTGTTTGTTATTATTGTGGAGTCAAATAAATGATCTTTCTTTCTTTCTTTCTTTCTTCAAAAAATTCCCAAATGTACAAACGATTAATTAACACTTCTAACACATCCTTACGTAATTTTTAGAATTAAACAATATTTATATAGTACAAATTCAATGTACACACGATTACCTTTTACCTACCACTCCTAAAATGTCATTACGTAAGCTTGACTAGAGTTGGATTGAGATGGCTTTGAGCCATAAGGCCGCCATTTGTTCCACTTTAGTATAGTTTTTGTTTTACTTTATTTTATAATACCAATATACAACAAAGAGTAAATAACTAAATAAGCGTTAGAATTAGAACTGTAGTACATTCGAAACCAATACTAAACTCATAACTTCCATCTGTCGAACAGCAAAACAAAAAAGCAAAATTACGAGCATCTGGTGAAAATAAAAAAAAATAACAATACGAATTGTTGTTCGTACAATCGCGTGTTACTTTTTATAAGCGGTTTTTGTAACAAGAAATGCATTAGTGTCGATAGCACCTGGTTAAACGTAAGTGGAATTTTTTAATTTATCCGTTTTTCAAAAACACAGATTGTCGACGTAGCCCATAAAGCTGCCGAGCTCAAATGGAACTGGGCTGGACATGTTTGCCGGATGTCCGAAGAGTTGTGGGCAAAAATCACCACTATGTGGATCCCCGACACTGGAAAAAGGCTGCGTGGAAGGCCCAAAATCAGATGGCGCGACGAACTGGACTCTCATTGCAAGGAATGGGCTAAAATTGCTCACAATAGGAAGACATGGACGAAGGGAAGAGAGGCCTTTGCCCAGCAGTGGGACAGCCATGGCTGAATAATAATAATAAATCCGTTTTATAAAGAACAGAATGAATAAGCTAAGGAAATAAACAAAGGGAATAACAATCGTGATATCCTTTTTATTATAAGTAGGTTTAGTCTTTGTTTCTTTAAATATACATTTTTTTATGCACACTACATTGAAAATCATAGTAACTTTAATGTAAATAATAATAATATAACTAAAATATGCATTCGTCTACAAATTATGATTATGTACAATGTATGTCTTCACGTAAGATGTTTTTAAAAGTCTTAAGTAAAAATAAAACCATCACGTTTCCATTATAGATACCAATTTCTCATGTTCTTAAAAAATGTAAGCATTTCAAACTAATAAGTTAACACATAATTTCTCCAACCAACTGTCCTTTTATCGAAGAAATATTTAAATATTGAACGAACCTCGTTAATTAACTGTAAGCAATCACCCTTTTAATATTTTTCAGTGAAATACTTTTCCATTTACCCTCCCACAGAGTATTTCTTATTCAATTAGCGTCGCTAAATAGATTATAAAACAAAACACGTTCCCTTTTTACTTTATTATGCGGCATCTAAAAGTTATTAGCGAAAGGTTTAGCATACCGTAATTAAATTCAGCTTAAAGGAAAAACACCATTATGTTTTAGGGAAACAATGTTAATGTTGTATGTTCAATATCCTTAACATGTTGACAATATTAAACATAAATAATTGGCAGTATCACAGGCCTCATAAATATGAAAAAAGGTTTTGTCCTTTTATCAATAAAGTCATATTTCAGCATCATACGAATGCTGAATAAGCCTATTATAATAATAAGTACTATAATAATAAGTATTTATTTTAATTTTAAGGCTCTATATATAACAGTTTTATGTGATAAATAATTTCCTTTTATTACCAAAGAATTTATAGCATAAATAAGTAAGTTGCAGAATGATAAAACGCTTCTTTTCGCTTCAATATTCAAATACTGCGTCTATTATTTACAGAAAATCATGTTAAAGTACGTATTTATCTGCTTCGTTGGATACGCATCGTCTTCACGGCCTCATGGATTCTCCGGGACACTCGTCGATTTTACAGATCCAAAGGTAATTTTATAAAATTACGACTATTCGCATCACTTACCTATGTTACATTAAAATATATACTTGCTTATATCACATGTTGTTACAGACTTTGAGGGATGAACTACTTGACTAATAAAATGTAATAAATCTTTATATATCTCCTTTCTTATGTCATGTATAATATTTTGTTTTGTAAACATTAGAGACACACGACAGTATTTCCAAAAAATTATATTTCTAGGTATTTACTTTTTAATTAAACGAAGAAGTAACATTAAAACTAGTCGTTCAGCGGTATTTCCCTGTGTCGTATTTATTTTTCGGATGATAATGCTGTAGTTCTCAAAGTTTTATTTAATTTTAGCATACATTTTAACATTGACATACAAAAATTAACTACTTCAGTGTTCAATTAATTCGCTAAAAATGTTTTATTCTAAAATCGTACACAACCGTTTCAGTATGATAACATCAAATACGGGAAAATTGAATGGGAGAATATCAGCCAAATGTACATCGTGCCAACATTGTTTGACACATTTTGTTATTTTCGACTTCATGTTGATTTTATAACGTTGCATATTTTTGACGATATTCAAAAATATTCAATAAAAACATATGCGTTTCTGTATGGATGGAAAAGAATGACTGCAGTTTGAATAATATTTACAAAATAATAGTTGCTTTTACTGTATTTGTGAACAGCGAAAAAACGAATGAAGGCAGTCAATAGCAAAATATCATTCAAAATCATATAACTTTATGTTGAGGTATTACAAAATAATATTATATTGAAAGTATTTTGATTATTGTTTTACATTGGTACATTATTTAGATATAATACTTTATTGGAGATTATTTAAATTATTTCTACGATAAGGCATATCGTCTAAAAAGGTATTAAACCAGGAAAACGTGTCACAAGATCCCCTCGAAATAAGAAATAGACTTATCAGGCCACGTAAGAACTTTATGTTGGGTGAAACGAAGAGCCTTACATACAAATGAGTTGCTATTAAGAATAAACAATATAACACGAGACAGATTTACATAGAATAAATCGCTACACAAAATAAAATGGCCTATGACATTTGTATTACAATTATTGAGCATAACATTAGTATTAAAATGCATTTAGATCAAACGAACATAGAGCTAGAGCAAGAGCATTCTTTCTTGATCTTTTAGTGTACACGAAAACTCGTATTCAGTGTAGTTCAGTATTAGAACATTGCATAGAATCTTTTCGAACGCGCTAAGAACAACGATAGAATGCTCTACGCCTGTTTACACTAAAAGAATTTAACATAGTGGGGTTAGAATGAGCATTCGCTAAATGCACCGTTTGATCTAAATGCACTGTTATAGAATTAATATTTTAAACATAAATAAACTGCATTATAAAAGTCTGAAAAAGAAAGTCACCCAAATTATTAAAATATTATTATTGAAATACATTACACTAAAATACTGAAACAATATTATTTACTCAAATATTAAGCTCTTAAAACAATATGAGGTGCGCTAAATATTTACAGAATCATTCAATTTTGCATATACGCTTTTCAGCATAATATGGCTGATATACAGTTGAATTTGAGCGGAATATTAATTAGTTACAATCAAAAACAGTTCAACCATAGACAATACACATCATCAGTAAATAAAATAATAGAATTGTAATATTGCATACAAATATACGTAAAACAGAATGATGGAGCATGCAATCAACCCTCATTCTTATGCGGATTTAAATTTTTTACTCCATTTGATTTTCTATTGTATGTTACTACACAACGTTGAGCATTTGTCCTGCTCTTAAATCTAATGACCATAAAGAATCTTTAAACTATGGAATATAAAAAGAACATTAGTTGGTTAAGATGCTATTTGTGACTATTACGACAATCGTATCTTCTTTAACAATAATAAAATTAGAATGTCTGACTTTAAACTTTTTAATACTTATTAAAATAACCGCATTTTACGGTACACATACCAATATAGTAATTGTTACAAATTTTGTCTGTCTGTTTGTTCCGGCTAATCTATGGAACGGCTAGACCGATTTTGACGAGACTTTCACTGACTGAGTAACTTAGGCTATTTTTAATACTGATATTCTTAAGGTAACTTTAGGATTATAAGGAAAAACTTATTTACGCGGGTGAAACCGCGGGATGCAAATAGTTCTGTACCTACTAAATATATTCGAAAGTGACTTTTGCATTTACAGTTTTGTAAGTCTTAACTTACAAAACTGTAAATGCAAAATATACTATATCCAAGACAGATGGATTTTATGCTGTTACGTACATGACCGACTTCTTTTATTTTATCAATGTGTTTTTTTTTTGTAAAAAGAATGTCATAAAGTTGTAGGTGGTTGTAGTATTCACCCTATAATCAATAATATACCTTACAATGTTAGCTTGCATTTTCTGTGTCTATTAGGTATTCTGTGATATTACATATTATACCTTACCTAAATTCACCGATTTTAATTGTTTTTACGCGAACTATCGAACACGCGAAGTTAATCTTATTTTTTTTTTAATTATTTTTCAAAAAGCAACGAAACAAAAATAGAACAAAGCTTTTTGTTAAGTCAAAAATTTTAATAAAATTACGAAGAAATATAAAAGATAAAGTGGTTTTCTACTTGTAGTGTGACAGAAGAAAATAGGTAAAACGTTTCATATAAATAAATATATATATCATTAACAGGTACAAGGACACCTAGACGCGCTGGTCCGCATGGCGCAGTCGTGCGTGATCAAAGTGCGAGCAACGCCGAAGGACGTCAGGGCTTACTTCACCAATTCACCTCCCATCACCAGGTCGGGGCAGTGCTTTGCTGCGTGCATGCTTGAGCAGAGCGACGTTATTAATCATGGAAAGGTGAATTTAGACTTTAAAGTATTTTTTCACATAGTGTTGTTTAGATATTAGCTACCTTAAATAATGTATCCTAGAACCACGCGCATCGTTTCTTCAGAAATTAAAGATAAAAGTCTTTAATTTCTTTTTGCTTAGCTTAATATTATTATATTATTATAATTATAAAATTTTCATCAAAATCCTCTCAAACCAAGATGTAATTTTGCAATAGTTTGTAAGAACTATTAATGCGACTAGCGCTCGGTTAGCCAAATTTTAACTTGACCCATAGTTTATGAAACAATATATTATCGTCAGATACTCATACACTTAAACAATTATTTTCTATACATGTTTTAAAGTAAATTAAATAAAATGCTTACAATACTATTTATATTTTATAAATAACAAACACTGGTACAGGTAAACCGCGACCTGCTCATCCATCTAGCCAGTCTAGTAAACGGCAAGAACTCCCGCGTAGTCCGCAAGCTACACAGCATATCCCGCCTTTGCCTGGACAGCATCGAGGGCATGTCCGACAGATGTCAACTCGCATCCACATACAATGACTGTCTGAATGAGAACATGATTGAATTTGCCTTCCCGCTAGACCTCGCGGAGGAGGCGGTGAGGAAAATGCCGTTCCATTTGATACAACCGAAGTAAGTTTATTTGTTGAGGGAGAAACCTAATTTAGTTGACGGAACTCGGATAGATAGTATTACGTTAGAAGCATTGAATGAGCTACAAGGTTAAGAGCCTACAAAATATACATCATATTATAATATAAAAGAAAAGAATCGTAATTTTTTGTAAATATCAAATTTCTGCAATCTAAAGTAGGTTTTAATGTTTTATTACAAGGGTGACACAATTATTTTCCAATTTCTCGGATCATTTTCATTGTAAATTAATGGATTAAAATAATGACCATGCCCGAACCTTTGAACCCAGCTTGTTAATCAAATATTGAGTCCCTTTCAATCACATCCTACATTTCCGTCCCTAATTTCTTTTGAACTCAAAAGCTCAATATACATAACAAATTTGTTAACGAAATTGTTCTTGTACCTAACAAGTTATGCAACACGCTTTTCCTACATAAAAAGTATACTTAGTTGGAAACTACGACTAGCCTAAGCCTGTATTCTACAAATCACACAGTAAATAAATTATATACACGATGTTTATCTGTCAACCACAACTTAAAAAAAAACGTATTTAACAATATACACAGATGGCTAAAGGTAAAAGTCGCTTTTGAACTATCCCCAGATCTTGTAAACAAAAATAGCAACACAAAAGATTCACTCAACTGAATACACCCTTAAATCCTAGCTTTAAAATGCACTATAAAAATTTCATAGGTGTGTATCGTAACGTGTACAAAGTTAAACAATGGCTGTGAAATGGAAACAAAACAAAATGGCGGTTCGTCGACACGGCTAACAAAAGCGTGACATAAATATGAGTTATCAAAGAACTAACAAAGGGCAGAAAGAGGCAAGTGTTACACCTACGGTTGAACAGGGCTGTACTCTGTAGTGAGCGTTTTGTGGCTTCAAAAACTGTGCACGCTTAAATTAAAAATTACTTGAAATGTAAATATAAAATGTAGTAGGGTTTTATTTGTTGTTTTGTATTTATTATGAATAAAGGGGATTTTATTTTTGAAATATAATAATATTCATCTCTCGTCTATTATAAATTATAAAATGTAGGATATTACTAGTAACGACAATTATCGTGTCATGCGGATAACTTGTTTTAATATAAAATATTGAAAACATTCTCACAAGTCACAACCTCAACATACATGATAACTTACAAATAAAAGATTTTTCATTATAAACCATATTAGTCTCATTTCATCGAATTAATTTACACAAAATGCTATACAATATAGACAATTAGTGGCAACGTTAAGTAATATCATTTTACTATCTATAAATTTGAGCAAACACACATTTATTCCAGAGCTATGAGGTGTCTGAAGTATGCAATAAAATAAATGAACCTTGTTTTATGCGCGTTCAACCAGGTTTCTTGAAATATTTAGTATATTAGTAATAACAGACACGGCTAGACCTATTAAAAAGCACTTTCACGAGCAAATAACCCCTTTAGTTTAAGCCCCATTTCGTAGAAATTTACGATTTTCCACAATGTTTTCCACATGTGTTTTATCTTACATAGTAAATCATAATTTGTATAATGCAGTAAGGTAATTTTTAACCAAATGAATGAAATAATGTGTTTGGACTGTTGTTACCTTCGTATTGTCCTAATTACTATCACTACATAGTATAAAACAAAGTCGCTTTCTCTGTCTCTGTTTCGCATCCATGCGGCGATTTTTTTAATAGATAGAGTGATTCAAGAGGAAGGGTTTAGTATATAATTTATTAGGTTTTAGACAAAGCTGGCGAAGCCGCGGGCGGAAAGCTAGTATTCTTTTGTAATAATGTTCTCATTAAATACATACTGTATTAGACATTAGGACATATTATTGAAAAAAAAAACCTTTACAAAATAAATCTGAGGCCCCATATAAAATACGTCCCTGCTAACTATCGAAGAACCCGATCTAGGTTAATTTCAAATGGATCCTTACACGCTTTCATCGTATCTTCAGAGAATAACATCTTAAACGAATATGGACAGAATTTGAGACAAAACTTTGAAGTCACATAACTTTTACTTACAATTGTGAGTTTTGAAATTCAGCAATTTTCGTAATACAATGAAGCCACAACTTAGAGATAAAACGTTTTATCGAATAAATTATTACTTTTATAAACTTTTTCGTGATGGATAGTGTTGTAAGAAGGGTTCAGCCTTAATCTAATTATGTATCTTTTTTGCTCTTGAGGGACAAAATAATTTATGCAAAGTTTTTTGATGACCTAGTTACTGGTAAAACCGGTGTATAGAGCGACCTATTTAGATATTTTAGTATTATTATTGTTTCCTCCTTTTTTTAAATCCTATCAATACGTTTCACTTAAAAACAAGTATGTAAAACCTTGAGTTACCTATTTTGTACAAAAAAAAACATTGACATGTTATGAAGATTCAATGTGGTCATATCCTCTCGCGCTCTAATATATATAAAACAAAGTGGTGATAAGGCTTAATTGAAATTTAAATTTTCAAATATTACATTACATACATTAGGTACATACCATGTAGTAGCTTCTAAAACAACAACAGTACAATTAATTCGATAACCAATCATTTGCTAATTTAAAAGTGCTTCTTTTTATTAACAAAGCAAATTCTACTTCAATTAAATTACTTATCTACTCTTTTAATCTAAATCCATTCGATTAAACTCCATCTTTTAATTCGTATCGTAGAACAAAAAAAAATTAATAAAATGTTCGTTCTTTCTTTCAAAATCGTTACAAAGATGTTTAATGGAGCGAATGGACTTTATAGCGGTCCATTTTAATAATTACAGATACTGTTTGTATAATTTCACCTGCGATTTCTTTTACCGATTCGGGAAGGACTGGTGACTAATTGGTCAGTATAAAGCCGTTTACAGACAAAATTTTGTGAGCAGTGACGTGTTCTGTTGCTACTTAATTTATCCTGTTTATTGCGATTTGAAAAGTTTGGAAATTATAATCCATTTTAGTAGCTATATAGTCTGTTAAATAGAGAATTAGTGTATTTATGTATAAGGTATAGACCCTACGTATCTTTATGTACGTATATAATATAGTTCTATTGTAATGAAAACTAAAGAGAATTAATATGATACACATATTTTTAGTTAAACATTGGAGTAAATGAATACTGTTTAAGACACTCAAATAATGCA
Source organism: Colias behrii (assembly GCA_029959065.1). Classification (NCBI taxonomy): domain Eukaryota; kingdom Metazoa; phylum Arthropoda; class Insecta; order Lepidoptera; family Pieridae; genus Colias; species Colias behrii. The sequence continues at coordinate 4,727,186 of JARWMC010000021.1, read as the reverse complement.
CAGTGCTTAAAATTTTAATCATAATTGATAAATATTACAATACATAATGATGAATTATTACGATTCCTTCACAAACAGATTTGTATAACAATTAATCGTGAGCTTACCATGTCTTAGATTCCTTCATTTAGATCAGTCTTTCCCAACGTGGGCGATAACGCCCCCTTGTGGGCGCTGCAGGCCTAAAGGGGGGCGGTAAGAGACCCAGAAAAAAAAGGGGGCGTTGTGTAGGGCTTTGGGGTCGATTTATAATTTCATCTACCTAGCTAGGAAGACTCTTAGAAACCGACTGAGCTCTCGACTTCGAGAGTCGACATCTTGTGAACATCAACTAATATTAATTAAGATATAGGTAGCTCAAAATCGGTTCGATATAATAGACCGCGGGCAATCATGTTTTAACAAGTTTTTGTTAAATAATCCGATTTGTACATTCCTGTATCAATCGGCTGGTTCTATAATACTTGTTCTTGCTTGTCGAGTACGATTGGGCGTCGAATGAGATAAACGAGTTTATGCACGTTTGATGTCTTATTCCTGTTGGTGCGTGCTGCTTATGCAATCCTATATAAACGACGTAAATTTATTTTATTTTCATTTGCGGTTTCGCGCATAATAGATAAGCAGTACTTGATTTCAACACTTACGTATTTCTCAAAACAAAACAATGTCGGAAGTAAAAAAGAAGAGAATATATTAAATTCGGATTTATTGAAAATCCCACAAACCCGTCGTCGCCTTTGTGTCTTCTATGTCTAAAAACATTTTCGAACGAAGCAATGAAGCCTTCAAGACTGCAAGATCATTTGAATAAAATGCATCCAGATAAGAAAGACAAGAATGTAGCATATTTTCAAGACCTAGAGAAGAAGCATAATACTCAGCCAAGTGTATCAAAACTATTTTCGGCGGCTGCTAAGCAAGATGACGACGGACTTCGAGCTTCGTACAATATCTCTTTGTTAATTGCTCAAAAAGGCAAACCACACAACATCGGAGAAGAGTTAATTTTGCCAGCAATAAAGGAAGTAATAACTACTGTGCTTCATAAACCGGCCGCAGATATTATCCGAAAAATTCCTTTGAGTAATAATTCTGTGCAAAGACGAATTGATGAAATGGCTGAAAACATTGAAGAATCATTGTGCAATCATCTGAGGACTAGTCAATTCTCAATTCAGCTCGATGAGTCCACTTTACCAACTAATGAAGCGTTGTTGCTATCTTACGGGAGGTTTATTAAAGATGAGAAAATACGTGAAGAACTATTGTTTGCCAGAAATTTGGAGACAGATACAAAAGGCGAAACCATATTCAATACATTGGAAAAGTTTTGTGAAGAGAAAGAGATTCCTTTGAAAAATATTATATCAGTTGCTACGGATGGCGCTCCGGCTATGACAGGGCGCCATAAAGGCTTCATAGCGTACTTAAAGAATAAAATTCCAGATGTCCTTGCTATACATTGCGTTATTCATAGACAACATTTGGTTGCTAGAAACTTAAGTGAACGACTATTTCAATCACTGCAATATGTCATCAAAGCAGTCAATAAAATCCGTAGCAGCTCTTTGAATGATAGATTATTTCATCAGCTTTGTGCTACTAATGACGAAGATTTCAACCGTTTGTTGCTTCATACTGAAGTTCGTTGGCTGTCAAGAGGCAATTGTCTGATTCGATTTTACAACCTGTTTGACTCTGTGATAGAGTTCTTGGAAACTAAAGATACAGAATCTCATAACATCAAAGAATGATATAGCTTACATGACAGACCTGTATAAACTGTTCAACGACATGAACCTCCAACTGCAAGGCGATGAACTAAATTTAATTAAAACAAAAAATGTCGTTGCTGCTTTCGCAGCCAAACTGCTTCTGCACAAAAAGAATATGGGCAGACGTAAGTTTCACAATTTTCCGAATTTATCAGTATTTTGCAGTAACGACGACTTGTTTGCCTACTGCCAACATTTGGAAAACCTCCACATTGACTTCACCGAACGATACCAGGACATTTTAAACTTGGAAATACCAGACTGGGTGTTGGATCCGTTTTCAAATGTCAACACAGCAATGTCACCTCAGCTGGAAGAAGAACTTATAGAATTGACAACAAACGAAGAAACAAAAATCAAGTTTAAAAATGGATATCAAGAATTTTGGCTACAAAAACCGATCCCACAATTGTACCCTGGATTGTGGTCAATTGTTCAACGATTCTTGATAGCATTCCCATCGTCATATTTGTGTGAACGTGGATTTAGTGCTGTGGCAACGCTGCTTACTAAAAAGAGAAATCGTTTGCGTGTTACCGAACGTGGCGACTTGCGGCTGTTTTTGAGTAAATTGGAACCTGATATCAACAAACTTATTGAACAGCATCAGATTCAACCTTCACATTAGTTTTTATATAAGAATTGATTATGTTTGTTTTATTTTCAATAAAAGATACTCTACTATAAAGTTGCGTTTCAATAATCAGTTATAAGTACTTAGCGTTTTTTAAGTATGTTTAAAAAGGGGGGCGTTAAAAAATAATTTATTCTTAAAGTGGGCAGTAGACAAAAAAAGGTTGGGAACCCCTGATTTAGATTAAATGAACTTCGTAATATTTACAAACTTGTTTCCAATTTAGAAATTATTGTTACTGTTTTGTTTATGTTTGTGTTAAATGATCACACACTGGCTAAAGTCATAAAACAATTGCGGTGTGTCGCTGTCACCGAACCGATAAAATTAATGGCCCATTTAATGGCCCTATCATACACAATGTTGGTAATCTGGAAACGGCACATATTGCTGCTTTTTGACCCATTTAGGGCAATTCAATACAAAAGTAGGTAACAAATGTACTCATTTTTTAAAGCATGGATTTCAAAGAAGCGTATGTATGCGTCTGCCAGAAACTATCGTATTGGTGTCGTCCCAGTAGGTATCGTCATTTTTTGACGTTTTCTTTATCATTAACTAGCTGTTCCCCGCGGTTTCACTCGCATTGCTCCGCTCCTGTTGGTCTTAGCGTGATGATATATAGCCTATAGCCTTCCTCGATAAATGGGCTATCTAACACCGAAAGAATTTTTCAAATCGGACCAGTAGTTCCTGAGATTAGCGCGTTCAAACAAACAAACAATCAAACAAACAAACTCTTCAGCTTTATAATATTAGTATAGATTGAAAGATCACCAATCATAAGCCAATCGTGTGTATTATGCTGACCTTTGACCCGTATTATTACATTTCATGTAGAAGCTTCTAGCTCTTTATTTAACAACGAATCAACTCAACGCTAACCGTATTTGTGGAGCGGAAGACCAGGCTAAGTGTCCTTCCAAATGACAATTACGTGATCAGAATCGACAATTTTACAGGCCTACTCCCAAGTAACAATATCTAATAAAACATTTGAAATACGAAATAGTTTTTTCGAGTGAGTTTCGTACGTGGGTAAAGCAGATTCTGATAAATTATTGTGTATACTTTTTTGTTCAGACAATACAAGTTTTGACAGTTTGTTCTAATCTTTTGTAAGACGTGGGTAGTTTGAGGTAACAGATTTTTTTAACCTTAAAAGAGTATATGAGGGTCAAAGTTTTCGTATTATAATTTATAGCGAGGCCAATAGTTATGTATAATTTTGAATACATTATTATTAGATCGAGTACCCCATAAAAATAATAATACATTTTCTTTTGTAATTATGTATTATACCTACCTCAGATTACTTAATACTAAAACAATTACTACATTATACCTTATATTAATAATTATTTTCTCTTTGTTTCAGTTTACCACAAGAATTAAGGCAGACGTCGTTTTAAAGCTACTATTTAAAAGTTTATATTTTTCTACAAATTAAATTATTCGAAACGAAGCAGAGTATTTTATTCAGATGCTTTTTAATGAATTCTCAAGCATCCATCCATTAAAAATACATTATACAGTAATAAATTGCCTCACCTAGCTTGTAGTAATAAAGGTTTAAAATATATTTTTAGTCTGAATAAGGCTAAAAAATACTATTATGAATAATGAAAAATGCTCTATTCATAATGACAAAAATGAATAGTTTAAAAAATAAGATGTCATGACACAATTGGTATTTATCTGAAACCAAATTGAAATACATATTTGCAATTGACGTAAAAGCAAGTACTTCTAATATATATAGAATTTCTATATTCCGTCACCACTAAGAAAGTTTTAGAGTTTCTGGGAAATGAGCGAATTTGAATTAATTTAATTTCAATAGACTTCTATTTGAACGGATTGTCATTTAAAATTAGTGTTTAAATGTTTCTTGGTAGAAATTATTTCTGGGTTGAAGTAACTTCAACAATAATTAAATTTCTAGGTTCTTGATTTTCCTATTTTAATAATTAAATCTTTTTAACACTTTATCCTTTGTAGAAATTGATAAATCTTTACGTGGTACATATTTATTAACTTTTTTTTTTAATGCCTGACTTTTATGTTGGTACACTGTAATATAATAAAAATACAATAAAAAGTATCTCAAATCTTCTGAAAGAACATAACTTTAAATATTTATTAATGTCGATGCAGATGAAAACCAGACCCTCAGTTTTAACATTGTATCTGCCACTAGACGAGTTTTAATCAAATATATATTTTATGTACATTATATTATTATTTTACGTTTTATATAATACTTTCTCTATCGAATTTTAATTGATATAACAAGAATGGTTATTATTGGTGGAGGCTGAAAAATTGGGTTACTGGTAATAAGACGAGCATGCAAAAAATTAACAGATCGAATCGGTTAAGGAAATATCGTGAGGAAACCTAATAATAACAATTAGTAATATGTGTTTCAAAATAAGATATAAGCATTCATACTCTTTTAAATTCATAAGACTGTTATTGTTAATACACAATAATCTTCTTATATATAAAAATGAATCGCAAAATGTGTTGGTAAGCGCATAACTCGAGAACGGCTGAACCGATTTCGATAATTCTTTTTTTATTATATTCCTTGAAGTACGAGGATGATTTTTATGTAGAGAAAACGTAAATATGTACCACGGGCGAAGCCGGGGCGGACCGCTAGTAGTCTAAATAAATAACCGTATCGCCAAGAAAAATTATAAAAATAACAACCGTTGACGTAAAAACACCTTGTTTATGCAACCTACAAAAGAAAAATCATTCTTTTGAATTAGTTTAATATTGAAAAGTGCTATTTTTAAGTGGGCACAATAAAAGCTTACAAACAAAATTAAAAAAGCACGCCTTTGAATAACAAAAATAGCTTTTCTTTGATTGTTTGAAAGCCAATGGTAAAAACGTCTTACCCTTTTAAATGCGTCTGAATAGAATGAAACTCCTACACAGTGTTCAAACATGGTTCCTAATAAAGGTCTTTATTTATATTCTATACACTGCCACAGACTACATAACAAGTACTTTGTATGAAAATTGGAACCATTTGTTTCAAATTTAGTGAATTTACTGTAGTACTTATTGTTTATTTAGATCGAAAATTTTTCCAAGTATAGGACTTTTGATAATATGTAAACAGTAATTTCAACCTTTATAGCTGTTATTTTGTAACAAAAGGATACAATCCATACTAATATTATAAATGCGAAAGTAACTCTGTCTGTCTGTCTGTTACTCAATCACGCCTAAAGTACTGAACCAATTTGCATGAAATTTGGTATGGAGATATTTTGATACCCGAGAAAGGACATAGGCTACCTTTTATTGCGAAATATGTACCACGGGCGAAGCCGGGGCGGACCGCTAGTTATCTATATGTAAACAGTAATTTCAACCGTAAAAGATCTTATCTTATAACTAGAAAGATATAATATGTACCTATAATAATCTTATAATAATTATGGTTCCCCTTTTGTATATTTCTTGGTGTGGAAAATTCTTGTAGATATTTTAATGTATGATAATATTGTATCTACATCATACAAAATTCTCTTTACCATAAAGAGCGGAAATATGAAAATTTTATATACTAAAGCTGTATATTCTTTTACATATCTCCATAAATATGCATATTGCAGTGGAAAATACATATCGAATAAATATCTTTGTCCGTCCGATAAACCAAACTCATATTTCTATTCTGTGGAATATTTCTGTTCATTTGTTTGTCCATAGCTTCCAATAAACTGCTTTGTTTACGCCGTTCCGCTCTCTTGTGTGTTCAGGCCGATACTCATCATTATTTGCTTACTATATCATAGGTCTATTAATAGTCTTCTTGCAACTGTATTAATATATTTTTTGTATTTCTTAAGATTTTGGGTTATTATATTTGGAAATTAAGCAAGGATATTCAGAAAATAAGGTTACTGTCAGTGTGTTCGTGTGAATAATATAAAATCCCTTCAAATGTGTATAATTTCTAAATAAAAACATTTTCATTGTAGGCAATCCTACTTAATATTATAAATACGAAAGTTTGTGATGATGTGTGAGTGTTTGTTACTCTTTCACGCAAATACTACTGAACCGATTATAATGAAATTTAGCACACATATATAGGGTAACTTGGATTAACACATAGGATAGGTTTTATCCCGGAAATCCCACTGAAAAGGGAACTATGCGGTTTTTTAAAACGCGGGCGAAGCCGCGGGCGGAAAGCTTGTATACATTAATTCTAAGACCACCTAGGTCCACAGGCTTTCCTTTATACATTTTTTATTTATTTCAAATAACAAACATGTATATTAGATATTATAATATGAAATGAGGATGCTTTGAAATGTAATATGGTTAAAATCAGGTCAAATTCACTAATTTCCTTCCTCCATTTGATATGAGGGAAAATTTTCTCGAATTTCCTATTCAGAGTTTTATTGACCGATGGACTCCGGTAGGGAAGGAAAAGATTTTCCTGTTTTGCCAAAGTTCCGTAACTTGACTTCTCTAGCGGATGTCGGTCGTAAGCGTAGATGTAAGATAGTTGTATACTGTGTATATATTTACATAATGACCTCTTTATATTCCTATTTGAAATACAATTATTGGAAAATAATGTTTTGGTTTTTATATCCCTAATATTTTCTAAATCTTGTTTTGTAGATACTTTGTAATCTTTTATTAAAATATTTTTATATACTTGTATCAGAAGTTCTTGGACATGTTATATTTCTTATAATGTAATATTTTTTTACATCATATTTAAATACTATTAGCTACGCATCAAGATAACTCAGACATGTTTACATCAATGATCATCTTAAAGATATGTTTGTTATTCTATTTACATTTGATAGTCGATTCTAAAGGTTAAGGTATTTATTTACTACCTATCTTTATCAATATTATAAAGAGGAAAGGTTTGTAATTATGTATGTATGGTTTTCACGCATAAACTACTTGACCGATTTTGATGAACAGCACAGATAATCTTTAGACCCTGAGAAAGAACATAGGTACATACCTTTTATTGCGAAATATGTACCACGGGCGAAGCCGGGGCGGACCGTAATTAATATTTTCAGTATGTAAAATATTATAACAAAATATAAGGAATATGGTCTGGTTTTAGGTATATGAATTTTATTTTATTTTTCTACTTATTTCTTAATTGACAGGTCATGTATTAAAAATACGATTATTACAATTTCATTAAATATTTTTCACAAGTTACGACATATCTTGAACTTTTCTGTTTAAATTTGTAAATGAAATCTTTGGGCATAAATAGTAAAGTATGCAAAACGTTCTTAAAATGCACCACCAATAAGCCAAAGTATAAAAATAATTATGAAGAAATCGTGAACATTTTCTCTGAATAACTCTTTTTCACAACGTTATTAAAGTTCACGCTTTTGCATAAACTGGAATAATCATTTCAATGAATGAATGTAATCTAAAATTCCTGGCATTTGTATGAACTTTATTTCTCTTGGAAACGACGGTTTTAAATAAAAACCTATTCAATTAATTGAATTAACGACCGTTTTTACTATTTAATCTTTCTTCGTTTCAATTAAATGTTTGTGGTATTTTTTACTCTCAATTATTTTACATGGTCAAAGGTAATGAAATAAAAAATGTAGCTATCATGTGCTTATTTTTGTCGTGACTTTTATGAATAAGAAATTTTATGTAAATTTTTTTCTTTATTAGAAATAACTTAGAAATAATGACAAATTTAGAGAATTGGATAATGAAGATTATAAATTATTTACCAAATATAATATACATTACATCACAATATTTAACAACAGGCGCAAATACCAAAAAAAATCAAACAATTTTTTGAACTTTTAAGTTACATATTAGAGATATCTTATTGATATGCTACAGGACATAATTTATATGTATAGTCCTATAGTATTATATTATTATCTATGTTCAAACTCATACTCTCGTAGCTACTTGCTACGGTATTGCTACGTCGTAGCCACGTAGCATTTCTCTTGTTTACCCGCAAAAAATCTACAACGAGCGAGACAAAAGTATATTATTCTAAGATTAGGATAGATAAGGGATTAATAAGGATGGGAAATCAGGTGAAATAATCTAAGCCATTAATATCATATCAAAATTTATTTTTTAATACCATTTTGAGGACGAAATGACATAAGAAATAAATTTACAATGTAGGTACATAATTTTGATACATATAAGACATTCAAATACAACTTTTAATAGAAAAAATTTGATGAATTAATAATAATTTTAAAACATCTTGATTATACTGTAAATGCCACTTTTAATGTCGGCAAGCAAATCCCGAAAATACCATCCAATGTCATTCCATAAAATTAAAATAAATAATAAAGTCGCTAAACTTTGTTACATTTCGCTTTGAAATATTACATACATACAAACATCCATTAAAATTATTGTAAATAAAATTATATTATTTAATTGTAACAATAAATAATGTTACATAATTATGTTACACATAATATCTTTAAATTATACTCTTTTCAACTTTATTTGGCCGGTTAAAAATCTGCAAGGAACATTATTTTTAAATGTTAATTTCAATTATATTGCCTGTCTATTTTTGTAATTTAACATTAAGTTATCTTCTAACAATAAACATACGTATTATGAATCTTATTCGTAAATAATATAACTACGCATATTATATTAAACTTTACAACAAAAATAATATTGTGAGATGCTTTTATATTTTACTAAAGAAAAAAATATAATTTAATTGATAATATACTGAGGCGATATAGTCATACTATGTAATGGAAGCAAAATTCAGTAATTTTGTTATAATATTGCTATAAATACTTAAACCAACCGAAAGAACCGAAGAAATACACAAAGATCAATACAGATGAATAAGGACCCTTTACAAAAGTATTTTACATCGAACAAGAAAGAAATTATTAAGCATGGGGAAACTCCGCTATTATTCAGTAAGTTCACAACAAAGTAATCACAGTAGGGAGGAGCGATTGAATAATTCATAATCCTACTAAAAATCCCAAAGTTTAGCGGAGACATCCCACTCTATGCAAACTAAAAGTTGGAAGACCTTAACGGTTTTACATCTAGTGTACATTTCCTTTACATTAAGAAGTAGTTTGACCGTCAAGCTATTAAAATCTAATAATTCAATGCGATACATTTATTTTTCGCGATACTCACGTAAATATTTTTGTCAATTAATTATGCATTCAAATGTATTTTATTAAGAATAAACTACGATTATGTTCAAAATTCAAAATTCGACAGATTTTTTATTAATTATGTTCGATTATTTTCAACTATTATTAACTTTTTCACGTACCTTACATAACTTCTTATACCAAAGGGAATTTTCTAAACAAAATGGCGGGCTATAAACAAAAACAAATGATACCTATTTGTATCATTTATATACGCAATGTATAAATGTGTGGCTTTGTTGTAACATTAACTTGATATTTACTGTGTCTTTAAACAAATACAAGTTATTTTTCGTGGCAAAAATGGGTTTGAATTATATAGATAATTTTATATGCCAAAATTTTCGTTACCGATTTTACACTTCTTAATATTTTACATAAGAACCAGTAGTAACAAAATGTACATGTTAAAAAAAATACTTACTGAGGAAAACGTAAACTAACAATCCAAAAAAAAAGCATGTTTACTATACGTTCGTATCGGGGAGGAAATCGCTGCGTTGCCTGTCCATAACTTCAGGCCATATTACTTTATGACCGTGATCAAGGGAGCCCTATGCTTCCTATGAAGGTTCCTTCATTTTTACTTACGGAGGGTCGATCTTTAATCACTTTAGACATATTATATAGCTTTTATTGCTAAACAACACGTCTGTTTGCTTTTGGCAATTTCTTCTAATATTGAAGAAATATTGTGCGAATAGATCTTTCAAATTTTTGAAGATTTAGATAGTGTTGTTAAATGTATTTTATGAATAAATCCCAAGGAATAGAAAAGGAATAATCATACGCTGGTATTTTAATTCAAAATGACGTCTTTGATTTGGTACAGTCGAATAATATAATACAAGGCTGTGAGGACAGTTTTCATTTACCTACTACTTAAACTGTGAATATATTACACGAACAAAAATAATGTTAGCTATAAAAATAACATTTAATCATATCATTTTCACGTCTCTAATATAACACAAAACAAAAACAGACCATCAAACAAATACCTAGTAGCTTCAATTACAATTATACAATTCTTGAATACCATTGAAACAATTCAACCAAATACAGAACATGTTCAATTCAACTGTCCACACCCCCATGTCAATTTGCATTTCGGTCGATCTGGGTAATTCTGTTTGAAGGAACTTATGATGCCCTGGTATCTCTGCCGGTTTATTGTTTGTGCTCTTGCGTTGTTCGATGTGTTCTTGCTGATCGCGGCGTGGCAGAGGAAGCCCCCGTCGAGGACCACCATGCGATACTCTTGAAGGCAGAGTTCTAGCATCTAGAAGAAAGTTTTAGTGTATAAGGTTGAACGAAGTGTAATAGAATAGCATGTAGCTACGACGAGGAGGTATTTGTGTAGTATATGAGTGCATTTACATCAAACGAGCGAATGCTCATGACCCCACTATGTCAAATTAATTTAGTGTAAACAGGCGTAGAGCATTCTTTCGTTGTTCGAAAAGATTCTATGCAATGTTGTAATACTGAACAACACTGAATACGAGTTTTAGTTTACACTAAAAGATCATGAAATAATGCTCTTACTCTAGTTCTAGCTCTATGTTCGTTTAATGTAAATGCACGTTAGAGCAATGTAAACAAGAAAACACGCACAAAATATGTTTAGTTTTGTCTTCACTTTTTGTATGTGTGAACAAATACAGTCATTATTACTACTACCGTGCATATTATAAATTAAATTGCGTGATAAATATATTGAAAATCTCTTAAAACTTTTTTTAGGTAGTGTTTCTCCAAAACATATAAACTATTTCATTAGAAGACAATACAATTATTTTTTATTTTATTGTATCTAAATAATAATAGTATTCCTAATAAAAAATATATAATATTATAAAGAGGAAAGGTTTGTATGTATGTATGTATGTATGGTTTTCATGCATAAACTACTGGACCGATTTTGATGAAATTTGGCACAGATAATCTTTAGACCCTGAGAAAGAACATAAGCTAACTTTTATTGCGAAATATGTACCACGGGCGAAGCCGGGGCGGACCGCTAGTAAAAAATATACAGTGTATCCGGACATGACATACCGATATTTGAAGGGGCTATTCTCCAGGTATTTTTATCGACAATTCAACCCCTCTACAGTCCCCTACCTCACCCCCCTCAAAATGGCAAACCTATCAATTCGGATAGTGAATTTATGAAAATTGTAATAACTTCGAAAGTGAGTGTCACAAAATACTAAATTTGGTTTTATTTGAACAATAACAAGTTATTCTAGGGACCACTAAACAAATTTAATTGATAAGAGTGATGAAACATACTTTAAAAAATTCGAAAACCATTTTGAGGGGGGTGAGGTAGGGGACTGTAGAGGGGTTGAATTGTCGATAAAAATACCTGGAGAATAGCCCCTTCAAATATCGGTATGTCATGTCCGGACACACTGTATTTACGATCCGGAGTATTATTATTCCTACCTTCTAAGAAGTTGATTAAACCAATCATATTGCCGTAAGAAAGCGTCCCGATGAATTTAATCAAAAGTTTCAGAGGAAATGAAATACCTCCGCTTTTTATACCTTTTGCTTTTCAAAAGAATATTGATATTTAATGAAGCCTCTTGTGAAATATCTTAAATGAATTGTTTAGAAATCAATTCGCGAAAACTGTTTTGTAATAAGAAATATAAGTCTTCTTATTTCTTACCCAAAATCCGAAAATATCTGTTGCCAAGGATAATTTTCCAGCTTCTTAAAGTTGGCGATATTTTTCCGTTGTTCTCAAATACGGAGAATATTTAATACTAAATGTATTCAACATCAGCATTTGATTGGTGAAACAAAGAGAAAGAACCTCCATCGTATTGTAATTATACCTAAATGAAATAAGTACGAAAACCATTTAAATATTACAACACTTTAAACATTAGGTAACATGCGGCCTCCTGTATTTAGATTATAAGAGAATAAACATTAGTTTACCTGTGTCATCTTATCCTGTTTCCCCTCCCAGGATAGACTCTCACTGTACCATGGCTCCCGGTGAGTGCCGAAGTAAAGAGGCTCCCAGCGGTGGTAAGGGTACTCCCGACGGGCTATCAGCATTGGCTGTGAAAATAGCTTCATACAGTAGCTACATACTTATTATTTATACTAACTATTATATACTAGCTGAGCTTCGCGGTTACACCCGCGTGGCTCCGCTTCTGTTGGTCTTAGCGAAATGATATATAGCCTATAACTTTCCTCGGTAAATGGCTATCTAACACCGGAAGAATTTTTCAAATCAGACCAGTAGTTCCTGAGATTAGCGCGTTCAAACAAACAAATAAACTCTTCAGCTTTATAATATTAGTATAGATTTACATTGCAACCGATGTCCTCGCTATATGGTGACCAACTAAATATTTGTGCTCGTAATTACTCCGAAATATGACATATCTGTACAAAACATTACATCAATCCCGCGCTATTAGCAAAACAAACAATTCAACTAACAGAATTGTTTAGAAGATTAGACCATTTTCATGCATAAATAATTTGTAACGTTAGTTCACTAAAGAATAAAATTAAGAACGAATATAATATAACTTTTTAAACTATATGAGTATACAGTTGCTTGTGCCTTCAATCGAGAACTCGAATAAAAAGACAACCACTTCAAATTTAAACGCATATAAATATGAAAGTACAGTTCAACCCAAAACATTCGTCATGATTCAAACTAGTCCCTAACATAAATACATGTCGCAAATTCAAGTTCTGTAAACCAGTTTAACTCGGTAAATGTTAGTGGTTTAACCTTGGTCACATATTACTAAATAGTTACAACGTAGTATGGAATATACATGAAACTTTACCAGTACACGACTGCTAGTTAGCGATGAATATTGTGTTGTCTATTTCAGATCCTACAGGCTACATTGTACACTGTACATCGCTAATACTTTATGAGCGGTCGCTTGATAGAATATTGAATAAATAGAACAACGGAAATCAGTATTCCGAATACTAACAGAAGATATATTACTTCCGAAAGCCCCTGTTACACCATCATCTTATACTACTTCTTCTTTTATTAAAATGACTCGTATCTTAAATATACTTACCTATTTTACTTAATCACACAAAATCAATACAATGCTGAAGAGTTTATTTGTTTGCATGAACGCGCTAATCTCAGGAACAACAGGTCCTATTTGAAAAAATATTTCACTGTTACATAATCCATTTATCGAGGAAGGCTCTATATCATCACGCTAAGACCAATAGGAGCAGAGCAATGCGGGTACAAAAGCGGGACACAAGTAGTATGAAATATGAGAGAGATATCATAAATAATTTATAAACTTCTATATCAATTAGAAAATACTCTGTAATTAAGCTAGTTTAATATAGTCGAGCAATACACAATAATTACGTAGCAATTAGTAAGTTGCCACTATAGGGATAAAATTGGATCCTTCCAAGATTGAAGCATCAGCCACTCGCGAATTAGGTTGACGTCCCGCCATGATGGATCTGCTTATAGAAAATGGCGCGGAATATGACAGAGATGAAGGAGTTATAACAGCCTTGATATTAATATTATTACGCAGGCTTATATTAGGTACATACCTACGTAAGTTATACAAAATACATAGCTAGTAATGATGTCACGCTAAAAAAATATAAAGGAGCTATTTTTGAAAAAAATAAATAAGGAACAGAACGATTATTATTAGTATTTGAACCCGCGTGATTTGTTTATACAGCTTTTGCTTAAAATGAATTTACGAAAAAAAAATCATAACGAACTACTAAATACGGAAGTAATGTGAAAAATTCCATCTTAAAATGGTAATATTACAAGCTAACATGGGCGATTAGACAACCTACTATAGAATTAATCAGTGTACCTACACAAAGTAATAAATACTAAGTAATACTCTATACATAAATGTACACAAACCTCCAGTATGGCTGGTGAAGGTCGCAGTAACCACGTCTGAAGTCCAGGAAACCGTTGGCAATGGGAACAGACTTTCTGGTGGAAATACATGGCGCGGTTCGATGTCACCATGTTCACTAATCTATATAAACGACAACAAACAGAATATAACATGCTATGAACATAATATTTAAGACACTCGCTACAGAAGCGTTGGCGACGAAATATAAGAAAAAATGTCGCCACCAAGGCTACATTGTGTGCGGTGCGTCTGTACAAAATATATGAAAAATGAGTCAGTGGCTGTGGTCGGTGGCCCGTTTGCGCCAACTCTAAATATGTTTTTGAATACAAGATAAACGTAACCAGTAGATAAAAGAACTCAAACCATGACATAAAAGTGTAGGCTTATGAAATAAACCAGCATTTCAAATAATAATACAATATTATGTCAGTAAAATATGAGAAACTACGACTAAGAATAATTTAAATACATTTTAATGTAACGTACATTTTAATGTACGAAATTATAATAAAATGTTTCTACAAGATAATATCCACTGGGATGAAGTTACGAAAATCTCCAAAACGTATATAACTTTATAACATGAAACCTTGTTTAAGTAAAGGTTAATTAAGAAAGCTAATATTGGTCTAAGAAGGTTATGAGGAACTTTATTAAAATATAATTTTAATACTCGGAATAGAAATTATTACTGATACTGTATAAATATCTGCCTAGTCAATATCAGATGATTCGTAAAACCGAAATTTAGCGACCGAGAGAAATTTTCAATCGAATTAAAAGCTAAGGGTGCTCTAAATTGTATGAATAAGCAATTACAATAATTTAAAGTCAAAAACAACATTTTCCGTCTATCGCGTTTCCATTAATTTTTAGAAAATCTGAATGAAATGAAGCTTCAAAGCTAAATAATCCCGGATAAAAACATATTTCAATTTATTACTCTAATTTAGGGCTGGATTTTGCGTTCACATTTTTTATTTAAATTAAGAGTTGTAGCTGTTATTTCATTTGTGTTACATTTTATTATAAGATCAAGATTAACGAAAAGAAAACAATAAAAATATTTTCTCAAGTCCTTATTTAAAACAATGAAAAATAGAGTAGCAGAACTTCAAGAATATAGGACAACGGATAAATATTGCACCTAATATAATTTTCCACAGACAACGCCACGCGATTCAAATAAATATGTATATGTAAGACCAATAATTGTAAAACGAATTCACGCGACAGCATTCCATATTTTCATCCCATCTGCTAAACGGTGTCGTAAATTTTACACAAGAAATATACAATTTTAAACCCTATCATCGTAAACCTCGAAGGACCATATGCCATATAATGAAATAGAGTGCGTGGAAACAAATTTAAGTAAACTATTTGTAATATCCAATGGTTATCTATATCTATATTTTATCAAAGCTATAATTAAAACATAAATAGAACACGTAGGTAAAATAATTTTGCGGATTTTTAACCTTATTAAATTTGGAAAATAATCTTTGTGTAATTAATTACAATACCTATTACGAACTAAATATTATAAGCTGGTTAAATACTTATTAATTAACTATATAGGTAACTTCTAATGTTGGATTTTCAAAATTATATCGCAAGTAAGTTAGTTCTCTATCAGTTATGGATGTTACATTGCGATCCTTTTATGTTGCTAACTAACTATAAAAAACGTTTAAGCTTTAAATTCTAGAACATCATAAACTGCCGGAGCGAGGACCTACTTACGTAGTTCAAGGTATTTTTATATAATACTAGCTTTCCGCCCGCGGCTTCGCCCGCCTTGTCTAAAACCTAATAAATTATATACAAAAACCTTCCTCTTGAATCACTCTATCTATTACAAAAACCGCATCAAAATCCGTTGCGTAGTTTTAAAGATTTAAGCATACATAGGGACATAGGGAAATAGGGACAGAAAAAGCGACTTTGTTTATGTAGTGAAAATGTGCAAGCCCAAGCTCTTTACACTGCTTCTCAGTCATCTACCCTACTTTGCGCAGATTTAAAATCAAATAAACGCGTACCTAGTGTATATTTATAACTGTCAGTCCTACACGTCGCAGTAAAAGCACAATTTATCAACTTACGTGTCTTTGTCGTGAGGTATCTCCTCTCCCCTTTCCACTTCAAAGAGCGGCACTACAAAGACTGTCTTAGCGAAAATACAGCCCTCGTCGCGTTTCTTATCGCCCATAAGTTTCCGCACCATTCTCAGAAATTTCGGCGCTAATCCATCGCTCGGCACCATTTCTATATCAGACACAATAAAATAGTTTGTCTTTGATGCATTCCTAGCGACATTTCTTCCCACGTTTATGGGATATATCATTTTATGATCGCGCCGAAACGTCGGAATGTCAAGCACTTCGGGACCGGAGCAATCAACGAAATGCAAATTCGGTGCGCCTTCCTCCTTTTTGTTTATTTTCGCCATCATGCGTTCAATTTTCTTTTTCCTCACCCATTCTACATATCCCGCCCTAGTTTTTGGATTCAAATTCTTATATCTTTCCAATTTATCCCTTAGTATTTCTTCTACGGAAACATTTGACGTTGTTGTAGAAATTTCTGTGGTAACTATTATTTGTTCCGGTTTTCTTATTTTTGGCGGATGGCGTTTTGGATAAAAAAGATGTAATGATACTTTCGACATACCTGGATAACAAGAGCACAACTGTTTCATTATCTGAATTGTAATGTCCATATCATAATTAGGTACGTAAACAGCTAAACTGATTGGCCCGTCCCAATATTTGGCAATTTCAGCAATGTGATAAATGAATTCCGGGGTCGCTTGCGTCGCATACGTCACCGCATCATATTTGCTGTTATTGGTATATGCCATACCCCTGATTGCGTTATAGATGACTCTGTACGGTCCATTAATTCCTGCTTCGGGCGTCGTGAATATTGGAAATGTCCCCCAATCGATATAATTTGGTAAACCATAGTTGAACTGGCAATAGCTTCTGTTGTCGTGAGGGTATCGTCCTCGTAGAAAAGCCCCTGGTCTGTATTCAAAGTCGCCAACTTGTGGAGAGGCATGAGGGTGCTCATTATGTTTGAAAGCATAGAAATGAAATATCACAGTAAGAGTTACCACAAAGGTAATAAATATAAATAAAGTAGAGTGTCTTCGGGTTAGTCTATACGTATATGCCGCGCAAACTCGTATACATCTCGACATCGTTTTAATTCATTATATTTTAAAAGAGAGGTTAATTTATAGATATGTTTTTAAACATTATTTCGATATTTGTGCTATTTTAAATAGGTTTAAAACATATTTATTAGAAAACGACTGTAAAACTATATATATATAGAAGGTCCACTGTACAATAATTAACGAAAACAGGGATTTTTGTCTAAATACGAACACCTTTGTTAACGAAACACAAAAACACAGTATCAAATTTTGTTGCACTCACACATACACGTTCAAATCACTTTACATTTATGTTAACTAGGAAGAGAATTTTAAATATTGGGATACTTTGCTTTATTATTGTAAATATTGCATGTTATTTTTGCCAAGAGTAAACCATTTTGACAGATGCGCGCGCCTGCTTTCTGTCAACCTGAACCCGGAGAGCGCATGGCATAACATAGAAATCAATAGAGCCGCTAACGTCAGTAATAATTCATTTGAATATTTCCTCATTGGAAATTTTTCGCGGAAAGTTTATTAATTCAATGCTATTATTACTAATATTTATGTTTATTAGATATGCTATCAATATCTGAGCTGAGCTCTGAGCCAGCTGTTTTAAAACTTCTTGAAAAAAGAAAAAATCGCAAAAGTAAACTATATAATATGGAAGTTAGAAATTATCAGGAAAAAAATGAAAATAAACCTTAATTAAAAACTTGATCGTTTAAATTTGGGAGCATTTTATTCGTCAAAATATTCAGTACACAGCTATTATAGTCCTTTCCACCTAAGATGATTTCTGTGACACTTCGATTTTTGACACGTATAGAGATGTCTTTACTGAAATCATATCAATTGTTTCCGATAATCGATAATATTTTATATGGAAATGAAATCGATTTGAATAAAGTACCAAAATTTGTTTTTGCGGCATTTCGCCAACAATTAACTAAGGAAACTTAGCAAACAACAGCAACAAAAAGTCAACAATAACAATAATTAGTAACAATAACAGAATACCACGTAAAGTATCAATATAAAAATGCAACTTGTATACAAGGCTGACGCACTCGTACAGACGATTGACTCGATTGACAAACGATCACAAGATGGGCGCCGATTATATGATTTTCCAACTCTATGATTTTTCAACGATCCATTTCATGTACGCGAATTGCGTAGGTATTATATTTTTGTGTTATTTTATTTTATTTTTCATTATATTAAACTAAACAATACTGTTTTTGATTTATAAGTTTAAGATGTTTCATTTTTATATTTTTGGTAATAATGCCGCCATAAAATAAAAATATTATGCACTAAAATTATTTTGGCGTTTTAAACATAAAATACGTAATTCGGAACACGATGAAGTGTCACAGGAATCATCATAGGTGAAAAGGACTATAATATGCAAAGCAAACTAAAATCTACGCTATTTATATTAATTTCCTTATTTTCAGTATTCCAAAGCGGGAAAGAAACAACGCCACTGAGTGACGAGCTGCATGATCTTATCAAAACTGGCAATGTTCCTGACTATTATTATTATCTTGCATGTAATTGAAATATTTTTTAATACAATGAATGATGGAATATTCTTACACCAATCGCCTGTGTACATAAATATAACAATGGATCGATGTTTTTTTTGACGTGATAACGTCTTTAAAATCGTTTTAGTCGGGTGACATGTTCAGAAACTTGTGTCACACCAAAACCTCACGAGCGCGATCGCAGGTATAACGAGAGAGAAACGGACCGATCTCCCGTCTCATCTCGAGCGCTGCCACTGCATTATGTTATCACGTAAACATCTCGATCGTAAACCTACTTTACAAACAACCAATTTTTTTTTGTAGTCTTATTCGAATATGGGGAAAATGTAAGAAAGTTGTATGCATTCTGTATACGTCAGAATAAAATTTAAAAAATGAACTAAAATTTATTCATTGCTCTGGAATAAGATCAACAAGACGAGAAATTGATTAAAGATATGGTAGAGTAACTTTATATTTGAATTCATAATGAATATGTACGTTGCTTAATAGATATTACCATTTTTGAAGTGAAACTTCTTTATCGGGGTTGGAAAAAAATTTAGTGTAACATTTTTTCGTTACGCGTGACATTTTTCTGATACGCGTCATTTTGTTCTTATCCCTACCACGCGTGATTCGACGTATTTCTGTCAAGTTGCATAGAGTAAATTATTTTTTGAAAAAAAAAGGTTATAAAGAAGTTTCACTTCTTACGTGTGTACACTAGTACACGCACACATTTTTTATGTGAAAGAGCAACGCACTCTACAACTCTATCTAGAGATAAATAGATTATGTGGCGCGCAACAATGCACGGGCTATTTTATCGGGATAACTTGAGAACAAAACTGTAGTATAAAGCTAGTTTGTTAAATGTTTGCTCATTTGCAGACCACGAGGTATCAGTACATTATTATATACCACGCGTGTGTTAGCCATAATTATATTCTATGAATATTATCAACTGCGGTAAACAGAAATTACAGGTAAATTAGCTTGGAGAAATTTTTGCGTTTGTAGTAGTGTATGGTCAGCAAATAAAATAAAACAACATTTTATTTTTAGTTTTTATTTTATACAGGGTTACTTGTAAAACACCAGCAACCTCGCAGGACAAGATAGCTAACATCATAAGTAACAACATTTGTTCTACGACTTTTGGCATAACGCAATAAATTATTTTTAAATGATTTTTTAAACTTTTATTGTACTCTCCTTACATTTGTAAGTCTATGTTCTATTAATTATCGGATGGACGACGCGACGCCCCCTTCCCCCTCTCGTTCGCTTTTTGTTTACGTAATTTTTGGGAGGCGTAGAGTTTATAATATTCAGACGGAAAATTAAATGAATATTTATTTTTGTATGAAAATAAAATCTAACAAATTATCAAAAGTCGTAGAACAAATGTTGTTACTTATGATGTTAGCTATCTTGTCCTGCGAGGTTGCCGGTGTTTTACAAGTAACCCTGTATATATAAGGGATTTTAAATTAAACTATATGTGTTTCTCCTCTGAAAAAGATGAGACTTTATTTTAATATTTGCACATTTAACATACATATAACTTTTACATTAACAATGTTACTAAAATGAAAAATTTACTAACCTGAAAAAGAAACGACATTTAAAGTTTAATTCTTTAGTTTGAGAAGTCAAAGGCTTGCCTCGACCATGTTTTAACACTGGAGCCATATTGAATTAACAATATAAAGTTACAACACTTACACACAAATTAAACACTAGTTATGGCCCTGCCTTCATACAAAACTGCTGAATACGCCGTTCGCACGGGAATAGAATGTGGATGCGATTTCCCTTAGTTAGCATCCAAGCTTACGTCTTTATAATTATTAAACTGTATAAATTCATTCTTTAACTCCGGTCTGCATCGTGCAGACATGGGTGTAAAAGTCTCATTTTAGCTATTAAATGTAGTTTTTAAGTACATCTGAGTTTTCATTTGGGGCCTCCGGCTGCGGGACATGTAATTCACTTCAACAAATATTATAACAATAATAACAAATAATAACAACAATCAACAAATACAAAATTTATCAATTAAACTACGTACATAATAATTATAATTTTTGAATGAAATGTGCTTTATGTTCTAACGGTACCAAACGACTGCACGTGGCACCTGCGGACAGCGTAAACTGGTTTATTCTGGTTTTGTGCGTGTTTCCACTTTCCACTATCAAGTGACGATTTATTTATTTGTTTTGTTTCGTAATTATTATGGTCAAATATTAATTATGAAACAAATTATTATGGACACGATATTTTATTGTTTCACGGTAGTCGCCTTGTCGTTTGCTCAAGGACGTAAAATTGAATGATATATTTTTTTTTATAAAGTCAAAACCATTTTCTTTCAAATAAAAACTTGTTTTTATTGAAAACAAAAGTGTTGCTAGGAATAAGTATAAAATTAAATAGTAATGTTAGGATATCGAAACATTTTTGTATAGGCCAGAACGATATAGTGGAAACGCGCTCTAAGATCTGAGTAATATACACACCACTACATATGCAAAAATTTCTCCAAGCTAATTTACCTGTAGGTCAAGCTAGAACAGTGCCAATGTACCTAAATTTTGAACATTTATTAATAAAAACCACTGAACAGTTTATCAGTTTACGTCGGAATTAACCCATTTATTTAAAGTTCGGTGTCTTGATGAGTAACCGCTTCCTCGATGTCTGTTAAGTTCGTATCGGAAGTAGATAATTTTAAGTTCACAGCACGCTATAGAACGGCTCAAAACAGTTCCCATTCAAGCTTTCAGTCGAATACTTTAGAACAATGAGGAAGTCTGTACACGAAAAGTTTAAGAGCAAAATTAATTTCGTTAAGCCGCTCTACAGAAAGGGGAAAAACGATCAAACTTCCAAACGAGTTCCATTAGACAGGACATTAAAACTACGTGGCGATGGTGTTGATTTTGAAACGAAGAGTACAAATGTTTTGAACGTTAAACTTTGTGATGAAAGAATAAAAGAATTTCGAGTCACACTACCAGGTGCTTGCGACGGTGAAATAAGTATAAGTGATTTATATCAAAATGTTAGAAGTAGAGAGTGTGGTAATATCTCTCCGTGTGTGTTCCAGACATTAAAAGATACATCCCTCTGTGTTCCTAAAACTAGAAGTTTTTATAACACTGCTAGAAGTGGTTTAATGGGAGACGGAATGAATCAAACAGAAGTTACGAAAAATGGTGCTAAAATTTTTATACATAAGGTAAATTCTATCCCATTTAATATTCTCTTAAAATTAAGTCAAAGTATTTTTATCAAGGCAAATCTTACATATCAATAAATAACTTGCATGGTAAATATTAATACCGATTATTTATTTTACACGATATAATACTGCACTTTTAGTGGTAGGATAATTATTAAAAATTTATTCTAATTAAGAAACATGTATAATTCCTTTTAAGATGCCCGAATCATGGTTAAGAGTATATCCAGCGCCGACGATAGCCGGGGAATCAACTTGTTCAATAATAATTCGATGCGTGGTGTGTCAACTAGGCCTTACGACATTCCTTGTGTTGTGGACCATTATTGCTGTTTTTGTGATACAATCTTTTGAAGGTATTAAGTTTACTATTTTAAGCTAGAGTTTGTTTGTTTTGAGGATCTATTCTCAATTTCTCAGGAAGTGCTGATTCGAATTATGTTTCTGTTGAAATCTTGTGGAAACCAATAGCCAGGAAAAACAAAAATTAAATTTAGAGGAACAGACGAAGTTTCCTTGAAGAATTAAGTAGTATAAGATTAAATTATAGGATAGTAATAAAATAATAATAGGCTCTTATTTTTTCCGGCTTCTTTTTTTTTTTGTTTTTCGTGAAACGATATATCAATCGCGTCATCAAAATGTTATCCTCAATTCGTTTCCAATTATCGATTACAGGAACCTCGACTAAAAGTTTTCCTTAAGAACTGTTGAAAGGCACTTGGGTAAAAACAGATTATAATTCAGGTTCACTTAGAAATATCAAGACTCAAAGTAATTTTAGTGATTTCGTAAATAATTACGTTGCTAGGCAACTAAATATTCTATCGAGTTAGTTATCCATTGCGAAACCTAGATTTCATCGACCTTTAACATACCAATAATAACCTAGCTCTAAATTAAACAATTGACTATATTTTAGTTGTGATTTCTTTATTTGTGTATAGGACCACATGAAACAAAAATTTCAATAGAATTTGAGAGGGATCAAAACCAGCTCGTAATCGACCTAGCAACGGAATTAAGACAGGTAACAATTTTTTTATTATAATATTTTATTAAGCCCGGGAAAATCTCACGAGTAATGAGTATGTTCATGGAAATCAATAGACGTCGTAACGAAAAGGACAGGTTTTTTTATTAATAATTTAAGCTTTGCATTGTTATGATTACGAAGCAGAATAATCCTTTGAAGTAACTTATACAATAAAACATGTGAAAATTCTTCGTAGATTTTGATCCACTACGAGTCGATAAACTAGACGCATAGTATTATAAATACTCATTCAAGGAACAAATTATTTGTTTTTCACATGGCGAAATTACCAAATACATAAAATACTAATTTAAATCAGTAGAAAATCAAACCTTATGGCAATCCAAGAGAATGGGTATACGAAAAATATGTTCGAACCAATTTGCATACCTCATGAAAATGAAATCTGAATATTCAAAGCAGGATTTCGCCACGTGCCTCCGTCGCCATACTTGAATATGAATAAGATTATTGTTAAAGAATTCACTTGAAAGGTCTACTTCATTTTGATCTCAAGATTTTCATGTTCAGTTTAAATTTAGCTGGATAGGATAGTATGAATTTAATGCTTGAAATTTTTTTTTTCAAATAGTTGGTAGAGATAAAAATACTTCTTGATAAAAAAACGTATGTCATTTAATTTTAAGTACCTACTTACATCAAAATAAATGCATCTCGCATCCATTCGATTCATTCATTAAAAAAAGCTCTCACTATTTAGCATAATTATTTTAAATTATTAACCCTAAATTAATAGCTATGGCTGGATTATATAAAAATGAGATTTTTTTCCGTCGTTGATGCAGGATGGCAATTTACATAAACGCATGTCATGCTTACGTAACTGTCTAGGGACTACTTTAGAAACATACCTTGTTAGAAGTGCTTACAAAATATATAAAACTTTTCTATCTTTATAAAAATTTTCTTTCAACTAAGCTTCTGAATGTTGGAAAATGCTTCTAAAAGGACATTCTGCTATCATTTCTTGAATGGACAGATTTTACTATTTCAAGCGAAGATAAGATTGGGAAACTTTAGCAAAATGTTTGAAACTAAAAATTTTATTTTAAAATTCCCAATGCATTAGTTTTACATTCACTATAGGTACACTTTATTTTAAAGTAGTCTTTCATATCTCTTCATCTATTATTTTTTATTATAAAATTAATACATGAGTACATAAATGTTATTAAATAATAAATAGTTAATTTAATTCAATTTTACTTATAGTTAATAAGCTAAAATATAGTAAATGGAATAATTTAAATATTATTATCATGTTATAATTTTAGAAATAGAACTAATTATTGTTTCAAGTGCTTTAAATATAAATAATTACTCAACTCACATAAGGTATGTGAGTTGAGTAATTATTATGAGGTACCTATTACGAGTTATTCATCTAAAATATATATTACTCAATTAAAATTAATTAAATCCATAAATGAACTTGTTATAAAATCGAAATACCTACATAGATTGCATAATAAAAGACGGTAAAATATGCTTAGTTATTATTTTTAAAAGTATTGAAAGTTCTGGAAAATGCACGTAGAAACTTTTAACTTCATTTAATAGAAAACTTAATACTGTATGTTGTGTAGGAGATTAAGTTTAAGACCTTTACCGTTTAAGACCGACCAATGTTCTAACATTTTTAATTCTAACTTAAAAAAAAACCGTAGGTATCATATTTGACTTAAAAACTATGTATAGAAAATAAAATATTGACACTTTTCATCTATTTCTTTAATAAAAAGGGTATATTTTTGTTTCAATTTTAAGTATAAACAGTTGTTCAAAATATTACTGATGGCTAATGGACCATTATCAAAACTATTGCTGCACTTTTTTTTTATTTAAAAAAGTATTTTTGCTCGCGAAAAGCATTTTTATAACCTTACTTTATCTAACTACTAATCTGTAATTGACACTTTAATTAACATTCAAAGCCCAAATCAATATTTCACTATCAACGTCCTTTTATTACAAGGTTAGAAGCCTAATTATATAACGTTACATGTACATTGAGTCACGTAACGAGTAGGTGAGCTAACTAATCCTTTGTACGTATTAATTACGTTTAATGCCGTGATATAATCTACTTGAATATGATGCATGGTATCTTGGAGATAATAGTGCGTTATGTACTATTATTAATTAGTTATTATCTGATTAAACTCAAACTCAAACATTTATTTATTCAATTAGACTTCTTCTAGAAGTCGTTTTGAATCTACATAACATATTTTTAACATGTACCACCGATTCGGTAAGCAGTATCTATGGAGAAGAACCAGCAAGAAACTCCATAGTTGCACTTTTAAAATCATGTCAATTACAATTAACAATTTACAGGTATTCTGTTAATACTTAATGTTGTTGATTTTGAAATGTTGCATTCTGTGAGATTTTAAAATTTGTAAAGGTGTGATTTAAAAGAGATTTATTAATTTTACATATCGACGACATTAAGACGACATCTATAGTCCATAGTCTAGCAACTGGTATGTAACAGCTACTTATTTTTTCAAGCGAAATTATTATAAATTATAGATGTTTTACATTAAAGCTTTTCACCACAAGATATTCAACATCAAAGAAATAAAATTCTCCTTTCCACAAAATAATTTATTTTTCTATTCTAATGCTATATTATAATATTTTATTATTTCGTCAAAAGACGAAACACTACAATATATACGACTTAAAAAAAAGTCATTCCGATTTATAAAAGAGAAAAAATATACTTACTTGAATTTATAGATAGTAAATACCTTAACATTTCACAAAAAATATATGCGGCAATATGTATGCAGTGGCAGTTATGTTCTACATAATTTGCTTATTTCAATATATTTTGTGGACAAAAATGGAATAATTTGAATATCGGCTCGATAAAATATTTTATTAAAGCCACCGAGCTCCATTACCATACGGGTCGCTTAGAGCTTCTTATTACATATTTCGTTTATATTGAAAAATACTGCGCCTCTAATGGTAGTCTATACTATTGTATTTATGATTCTTTATTGAACAAAATATGAGAAAACATAACGTTACTATATTTCAATGAGACTGATAAGAAGTACTGAATATCTCCTTTTTCTATATGAATAGGTATAAAACGTTGTATTTTTTTTTTAATTTACTCGAATAGCCGCTTGTTTCGCCGCAATGCATGTTTTTGAGAATTAGAATAAAAACGAAATAAGTTTTATGGAGTTACGAAGTACATATTGTATCGTTCGTTCCTTATAAATGACCATTATATTTGTCGCTTAAACATGATGTTACAATTATAAATTCATCATCGTTGATGTTAAAAAAAGTAAAAGTTATGTATAATAATTAAAAATATCCTAGTTATCTAAGAACACGTACTTGTTTAAAAACTTATAGATCAATCTAATTAAATGAAATGAGTAATTATTAATATGCTCTACATATTTATCTCTGCACATTATTTATTTGTTGTTTATATTATTATATTCTTACATTTTTTCACAAATTGAAAATGTCACAACGTAACAAAATAATCCTTGAAATCGATACAACGTAGGTATACTCGTGGACACGTAATTTCCTCTCCTATGATAAATCTTTCAAAGGCCAATCGTATTTGCGTGTAAGAAACCGTATTGAAGTTAAAACACGTGTAGACCTTCAATATCGAATATCTCCAATAAAAAGACGCTCAAGTATTAAACATGCGGATTCACAAGAAATTTAATTTCGCATATTCGATCGTTATATAGACTCCTTCACCGCATCTACAAACGGAAAGAAATTTTACTTCGAGACCAAATCAAAGTCACATACTTGAATCGCTCTTGAGAATAAATAGATTTTACTGCTAATCTACATATTTTTAGAAATCTTGGTGATATGGTGGTTGTGTATTTAGAGGGTAAGATGAGGGTCTAGCATGAGCCTTTGTGTAGAGATAGAATTCTGTCGGAATAAGTTATTAGTTCCTTTATAATATAAAAGTGGTCCCCGTTATTACTTTCTTTCATGATAGTTACATGAGATACAATATTCCTATATAAATAAAATGCCTAAACAAATAGAACGTATTGGGCCAATCTCTGTCCGAAACAAAGGTTATGTAGTAGATATGCTTGCAAATAAAAGGAAATATTTTTATTATTTGTCTCCTTTTATTAATTATCTATATTCCAATTGGGTTTTTATATACAAGTAGTTTAACTCCACATTCAGTGTTATTACATTAACGTATTATGTCGAATAATAATCAATCAATTTCAAGAACATAAGTTGTCGAAATGAAATCTGTTACTAAGTTTTCAATTTGACCCGAATTGTAACTGAAAGTATATTTAAAACATTAACGGCCTTACTAATAAAAAGTTAAACAATGGATAAATTTCTACCATTTTCTAGTGATTTTCTACCATAGCTGTGTCCTGCTCTTGCTCACATGAAACGTCAATCATAAAAACAAGACAGGTTATTGCAATAACTAATCCATTGCAAAGCGAATAGGTAACATTTTATTAGTAAGACCGTATGTCAATACTCCGCCTCACCGGAAACAGAATCCGGCCGAACCCTAAGGCGCGGGTCAAACACAAGCGGCGCGGGCGCGGGCGTGCCATAAGCGCACCTCTTCAATCTGTTTTGCACCACGTCCTTCTTCTACATTTTGTATGAAAGAACTTTGGAAATAGCCAATAGCGCACCCGATGCACGCTGGCAGTGCGCCTGATGCGCGCCGCGCCGCTTGTGTCTGTCCCGCGCCTAAAACAGTAACAATGACCTTTCACGGTTTATTTTAGCTGCGAAATAAATGTCGTAACACGTCCACAGACACATAAATGTTTTCCGCCGGCCATATTAGAAGCTCGTATAACAAAACCTCTTGAGGGCTGAATTGAATTCGAGAATACACACTTGGGTGAATATTCATGATTTTTACGTTTATTCCTTCTGCAAGCCACATCAAAGTGATGCGTAGGTTGAAATGTAATCGGATATAAATGTATTAGTTGTTTGCTTTGTATGATGTATGATTGTTAAAGGAATGCTTTTTACATACGAGGAAGATAGAAGGAAAATCATTAACATAATGCATAGGTATTGAAATATGCTTCTTGTACCTTTGTTACAATGATTTCATTGTTTTTAAATGGCTTAATTTTATTGTCAGAAGAGTAAGTAGCCACATTGTTGGGTCAACTGATATTCAGCGACCTTAAGCGACGATAAAAACTTACAACTGCTTAAAATTTTTCAACTCATTTAGCTCTACATTTTATTTTTGGAATAAAGTGCCGTTATAAACTTTATACTGAATATTTAAAGAGGATTTTCTGCGGTAAATAAATTCAATTAGATCGTATATATCAGTGTGATACGTTGCTAGAATTTATCTAGATCAAATAGCATATGATACGCTCGACCACTCACTTTTCATCAATAAATTTCCTTTTGGCAAAACTCCAACTATCAACAACTATAGGAAATTTTTGAAATTTGTTCATACTTTATAAACGAAATCAAATAATATATCTAATCAGTATATTTTATCATATTAATTTTTGGTAATTGTTTTTCATAATAAAAATTTCCACAGTATTTAGGTTTTTTTTGAAGTGAAAACTTCTTTAGCGGCGTTGAGCACTTTTTCTGTAATGGGTATAAAATCTTAAACTCGCGTCAGGACACGTGACCTGATTGAAAAAGCGTAAGACGCACAGATCTAGTACAACTAGATTCCGAACATGCGTGGCCACCTCAGTGCATTTCGCTCTATCTTCGAGTGTTGCCATTTTATAAACTTTCCTGCATTTTAGGGAAAATTTTCATTAAAAATACGTCCTCAAATTCACTCTTACATTAATTATTTATTACAATTCAGTGTAATAAATAAATAATGTTAGGTGAATTTGAGGACGTATTTTTAATAAAAATTTACCTTTGTAGTTTTTTAAAATTCCGAATTGATAGTTTCCTTAAAATCACCTGCAAAATATGTTTAATGTGACTGATAAGTAGAGAATATTTTTTTCTCATTCAGTAATAGTGTGACAAGTTGGGGTGTGACTGGGAATAACCACAATAACCGTTTTTAACCCGCTGCTTTCATTTTTTTACTTATATGTTCGAAAGAAGACCGGTATATAGGAAGTTAGGTATATCTTTCTTAGCTTTCCTTGCAAATCATCGAGTTTAAAGTTTTGTTCTGACAAAAAAGCTGTAGATAACGATGTGCACTAGATATACATAATATACATTTGAGAAGGGAAGACCACAAATAAAGGAATATTAAATTCAGATACAGTTTCAATGTGTTTTATTATCATAGGTTATTTTATACATGTATAAATTTCTGTGCTAAGGGCCGATTACAAATATTGGAACATAAAAATCAAGTAGGTACAAAATCTACGTAGCCCGATGTCGAATGTTTTTCGTACGTAAATGTACGCTTTTGGACTTATGAAATTTAGACATAAGGAAAAGTTGCGTAATTGGCTTGAATATCGTTTCCGTGAGTTTTAGAAAATTTTTTGTTTGTTTTCGATGCCGCGGAGAACTTCTGTTTCTTCCATATTTATAAGCATTTAACAAGCAATTTCTTAAGACGATTAGCTGATATCTGTTTTTGCTTCTGCAACTGAAAAAATAAATTTTAGAATATAAAATATTTTTTGTGTCAAGGCCATTATATTAATTATTTTAATACCAATATATTGGTATCAAAGTATAACATTAATACACATATATAGCAAATAATTAGAAATAAAAATACTTCAATATATTAAATTTGAAACTATGGCATCAAAACAACTCTGCTTTTAGAAATAAAAACATTTTTTAAAGAGAAATGCTAACAATTAATGGCAAATAAAATGGAATCAATGCTTAATTTACTCCGGTTATAAATTTTTATCCATTATTAAGTATGTATTACCAAATAACTTGTTATTTTTATTAATTAAGATGTATTTTTTAGTACAAACCAGTTTTCGAGTTTTAGCACCTGGGGACACATTTTAATCATTTGATTGCTGCAGTCTATTCCTTTTAACTCCTCTATAGCTCGTTGATGGTATTGGAATTTGGATCATCATTTTGTGTTGCTGATACTGACTGCACAGATTCAAACTAAAAAATATAAATTCTTAGATCTATATTTTACTTTTATTTTACTAGAGAGTTAATATAAAAAGCAATTTAATATGTAACAAAGTTTAATAAACGCATATGAAAATAATCTATCTTAGGGTTATAGGGAAATCTAACAATGGAATTTGATTGTGATTTAAAATAAACTTCTTAAAACTTCTTATCTACATAAGTAATTACATTCATGCTTATTGTTGGCGTAGCATTTGACTCAAGGAGAGATAATTTAGGTTTGCAAACAAAAAAATTGCGTTAAAATTCTTTGAACATATTCTCGCTTTTTAGATGGTACCCAATTTTACCGACTAGCATCAATCCATATTTTACGAATGCCAGAATACGTTGGAAAACTATTGGACAAACATTTTTTTGCAATTTTGTGGACTTTTTTTCCCATTTGCAGGCAACATTGTGATTGAGGTTATCTTACACTTAAAACCTAAAATTACCACGAAATATTAACAATAAGAATGATCAGTTGATAGGAAATAGTCAATTATAATGATTCTGATATTATGTATCTATATTTAATTGTTTACTTACGAATGAAATGAAATTCCATCGGCGTTTGTTTCCGTGCGGCTGTTATAGCCTAATACGCTGCAACCACCCATAATTATAAACACTCAGTACACGTAGTACATTCAGAACACTTTTATAATTAACTTCCAAATGTATTTATCACCAAAAAGAACAGTAGACACAAGAAAACTAATTAAATATCAGATCTGCTTTGTTTGTTTGGCCCAGTTTTGACAGTAGGCCATCAAAAAAGTGGCCACGCAGATAAGGAAAAAAAAAACGTATCTACATCCCCTTCACTCACATAATGAAAGCGTAGCTATCTATCTCGTTTCACCATAGCATTGCAAATCTACTAGTACTAGATCTGTGGTAAGACGGATGGAGAGTAGACAGCTATCCCCTCTCTACTACGCGCGTTTTCACTTCTGCCGGCACTCCCGGAGTGCAACCCGTCTTTTTTTTTGTGTAAGGAACTATGTATGCATTGTAATAGTACAACAAAATAGTATGCATCACTACATAGTATAAAACAAAGTCGCTTTCTCTGTACCTATATCCCTTTGTATGCTTAAATCTTTAAAACTACGCAACGGATTATGATGCGATTTTTTATAGATAGAGTGATACAAGAGGAAGATTTTAGTATATAATTTATTAGGTTTTAGACAAAGCGGGCGAAGCCGCGGCGGAAAGCTAGTAAAGTATATAAAATAAATAATAAAAATAAAGTATATGACTGCAAATTTCATTCCTGCATTGTAAAAAATGTGGTATAAAACTCACAGCATTATAAATTCAAGCAAGACGAAGTTTCCTTAATTGTTGCCAACAACGTTCATAAGTTTATGAAACATTTCATAATATGTTAACCGCAAATTTTACATTTAAAACAAACATGTTTATAATTAAGTTCATACTAATTCCTCAGAGAGACTTTACTTTAAGACACCTATGTTGGTTATGTGTGTGATATAGGCATAACTATTTTATAGAGGATCGTATAAAATAAACAACAGCGATGTTACAAATAAACTAATTTCTGAACTATTGTATTTAATTGCGACATTATTATGGAGCAAATATTGAATGTTATGAATATAATATGTCTTTCATTTTCACAAACCTAGAAATAACACAATATAAATTTATCAACGAAAAAACGTGTGTCATATTAATCTAACCTTCAAGTAGGTACTACGTAGCATTTCACAAGCTTGTCGTCATTCTCCAGGCTTCAATAAGTTCCTCTAGAAAAAAATTATTTAAAAATAAACCAATGGAAAATTCCAGAATTGAATTTCCATCATAACAAACCACACAATGCAAAGGTCAGCCGACACCACTTCAAGTGCTAAATCACTTAAAATTCAATTTCGCATCCCGCCATCCATTTTAAAATCACTAGAATTGCATCAAAGCATAAAATTGCATTCCGGAAACCCTTCTAGTACCGTTTTACACATTCAGTTTATTCTGAAAGGAAATTGGCACGACATTCAAGGGAATGTAGCTTAGTCTTGGGAATCTTAAGCCTTCTCTTTGAAGTGAAGCGATGGGATTGCGGTAATGTTCCGGGATTGGGGGTGGGATTCGCAACTATCTAGACCGGACTGTCGTGGACATTGTTGGCATTTGGTTGAATTCTCGACGTTAATTGTTTACGTTGTTAATTCGGTTGTGGAATGACCGCCATGGCTTTAGTTAACCAAGTGTGAAATTTCAGTTATCATGAAAATTACGCCATTCATTTCATTATATTATCGTTTAGATTATAATTAACATTTTCCAAACTTATAAAATAATTATACATCCATTTGTAGTTTGGAAGAGTTATCTATGGTTTAAATACCTAGTAAATTAGAGTAATATATTTTTGTGTAACTTAGAGGAATATATAATTTATATTGGCTGCAATCTTTATTTCATCTCCCTACACACCGCTACACTAAACCTTGAATTAACACGTGTAACTACTAATTATATCAAGTGACAAGTCTTGTAAAATAGGGTAGATAATATTTCCCATTCCCTAGTTAATTTTATTCCATACAAAATGAAGGCAATTACTCTAACTACGCGTTAAATTATTCGTACTATCGTTAGCGCAGCCAAGACGTTTGCAATAAATAAGGAGATAAAAATGGTCGACACTGATCGCACACATTTTACAAGCTCCGTGGGCTTAAGATTACAAGTTAAGTACAATAAATTAGTCGCTGTAATCCCAGTAACCGAATATTTTATTTAGTACAGTGCTTGCCTTGTTTATCTGTATAGATAAGATTCTTATTTCTCAAGGGACTCATTGTGTTGTATCCGAATAGATCTTTTTTATTGGTCAGTTGGGAAGATTTTATACAATTGTATAAGTTATTTGTTTTGTTTGGGTAAACAGTCATGAACTAGTTTCTTACAAGCGAGATTTATTTCAAAAGTTATAGTGTGAATTATCGACCATAGACAGAACAATTAATTAGGTCGTAAATCGTAATATAGGTACGACGTGCTGAAGAACTAAAGCACAAGCATATTATACTAATCTTTTGTTAGTAAACTCTCTTATTTTTTCATGACCAGCATTTATTACATAACATTTCAAATCCACGATCCATAAAAAAAATGCTTAATAAAACAAACAATGCTTTACTGTCGAATCGTCAACCAAAGAAAAATTCGTGCTCTGATAAGCAAGGCTAGGGGAACATTTTATTTATTGCGTTTCTCTATTCGGTTTCATGGCATTTGTAAAATAAAAGTAAATCATTAATCTTCCTCGTAACTTTATTCTTTACTAATCATAGTTATGGTTGAAAGGAATTTCCTTTGGTAGAGATGTTATTAAGAGCCTAAAATGAGTTTATTTGTTTGGCCCTTACTCCTCTTAGCAATTGAATAAAACATGATATCAAATCTTTGCTTACTATAAATATTTCATAAGGTATTTTGTTATATTGATGGTTTAATATTGAAATATTGATGTGTTTGGAAAAAACGAAAAGAATCACATGTTAGAAGGTATTGGGACAAGCGTCTTTTGCTTTACCTAAAACTGTTAAAAATAATCACTCCTTGCCGTTTTCGGCTACAGCGACTGGTATTGGACTGCTATGATTGTGTAGAGCACTCACAAACCCGTCGTCTATCTAAAGATATATCATGTTGAATTTGTTAATCATCTTGACCAGTACATTTTAATATACAACTTTGAATCAAACATTGAATAAAAGTTACATGAACATTTCAATTGCCTGCAAATTATATGTTACGAAATGATAAAATAGTGTGTGTAGAAATTTATTACCATATTATTTCAACCAAGACATTATTTTTAACAACCAATTTGCCAAACATTTGGGTATTTGTTGCTACCTGGCAAATCTCCAAATCGTTTTAACTTTACGTGACTTTACAGTATATTCAAGTAGTTATTCAATTTTGTTTCAAGCGCTTCAAAAACTTGACATAGTACAAAACAAATAGGTACCTTCTAAAATATATTTGTCTCTTATCTATTTGTTCAGCTTATCTCTGAAAAGATCCAACCGATTTTGATCAGATAATCCTCAACTGTATTTATATTTATTTACCCAAAACGTATTCAAGCATCAAAGGGTAGAAGATATTAAAAAATCTATAGAAAGGACACAATATAGTTGGTATTGGCTGTCGGGAACCCTACTCGATAACACACTGTTTGACGAACGTAATACATTTTTCGATTGGAAGGAAAGAATGATATTAAGTACATCGTTTATTTTTAGCTAGTTCGATTTCTGGTCGTGGCAAGTGACTTTTGAAAATATTTAAATGCAATTCTATTTCTTTTTAAAAAGGAATGTTTCCTTTCAGCAAAGGTTTTTTTAAGTATTTAAAGTACTTTTCATCTATAATTGTCCACCCTGTATATAATATTCACGGACGTAAACAAGCGAATTCCACACTACGTGTTGACAAGCGCCAAATTGTATCACGTACAGGTAAATTAGCTTGGAGAAATTTTTGCATACATGTAGTGGTGTGTATATTACTCAGATCTTAGAGCGCGTTTCCACTATATCGTTCTGGCCTATACAAAAATGTTTCGATATCCTAACATTACTATTTAATTTTATACTTATTCCTAGCAACACTTTTGTTTTCAATAAAAACAAGTTTTTATTTGAAAGAAAATGGTTTTGACTTTATAAAAAAAAATATATCATTCAATTTTACGTCCTTGAGCAAACGACAAGGCGACTACCGTGAAACAATAAAATATCGTGTCCATAATAATTTGTTTCATAATTAATATTTGACCATAATAATTACGAAACAAAACAAATAAATAAATCGTCACTTGATAGTGGAAAGTGGAAACACGCACAAAACCAGAATAAACCAGTTTACGCTGTCCGCAGGTGCCACGTGCAGTCGTTTGGTACCGTTAGAACATAAAGCACATTTCATTCAAAAATTATAATTATTATGTACGTAGTTTAATTGATAAATTTTGTATTTGTTGATTGTTGTTATTATTTGTTATTATTGTTATAATATTTGTCGAAGTGAATTACATGTCCCGCAGCCGGAGGCCCCAAATGAAAACTCAGATGTACTTAAAAACTACATTTAATAGCTAAAATGAGACTTTTACACCCATGTCTGCACGATGCAGACCGGAGTTAAAGAATGAATTTATACAGTTTAATAATTATAAAGACGTAAGCTTGGATGCTAACTAAGGGAAATCGCATCCACATTCTATTCCCGTGCGAACGGCGTATTCAGCAGTTTTGTATGAAGGCAGGGCCATAACTAGTGTTTAATTTGTGTGTAAGTGTTGTAACTTTATATTGTTAATTCAATATGGCTCCAGTGTTAAAACATGGTCGAGGCAAGCCTTTGACTTCTCAAACTAAAGAATTAAACTTTAAATGTCGTTTCTTTTTCAGGTTAGTAAATTTTTCATTTTAGTAACATTGTTAATGTAAAAGTTATATGTATGTTAAATGTGCAAATATTAAAATAAAGTCTCATCTTTTTCAGAGGAGAAACACATATAGTTTAATTTAAAATCCCTTATATATACAGGGTTACTTGTAAAACACCGGCAACCTCGCAGGACAAGATAGCTAACATCATAAGTAACAACATTTGTTCTACGACTTTTGATAATTTGTTAGATTTTATTTTCATACAAAAATAAATATTCATTTAATTTTCCGTCTGAATATTATAAACTCTACGCCTCCCAAAAATTACGTAAACAAAAAGCGAACGAGAGGGGGAAGGGGGCGTCGCGTCGTCCATCCGATAATTAATAGAACATAGACTTACAAATGTAAGGAGAGTACAATAAAAGTTTAAAAAATCATTTAAAAATAATTTATTGCGTTATGCCAAAAGTCGTAGAACAAATGTTGTTACTTATGATGTTAGCTATCTTGTCCTGCGAGGTTGCTGGTGTTTTACAAGTAACCCTGTATAAAATAAAAACTAAAAATAAAATGTTGTTTTATTTTATTTGCTGACCATACACTACTACAAACGCAAAAATTTCTCCAAGCTAATTTACCTGTAGCACCAAGGTGAGAGATTTCACGTCACGTGAAATGTACCGAAAACAATCTGACAACCCGCCCTCGGTGCTTCAAATGGTGTTTTTTAAGTGGAACCCTATACCGCCTTTTATTTTTTGAAGCATGTGTGATGGATTCTAATAAAATAAAAACGCTTGATGACAGACAAGAACAAAAACTATATTTTAAAAACCGAACATATCAAAACCTAACACACATCTTGCTACATGTCGCTACTAAATAGTTCGTATATGAGTGATATTGTCGATATAAAATAACACCCCTACTTATCACAATATTCACTAAACAATCATATACAAAATTATTCTATACAAACTATGCCAAGAAGCAACATAAATTTATAATGTTTTGCTGAACATAAACTTTAAGTAAGAATATCAGCTGGCATATCAGCTGTTGAATGAAACTTTGTTTCCTTTTGATATAAGTTGACTAACAGACAACAGATTTGTAGTCAACTTCGGCACGCATAATACATCTTCCACTGTAATATCGTATTCACAGGCATGCGTCTTTGTCGTAATCTGCACATCTCCAGTACATACTACTGGTATTTTATCTTTATTTGCCACGACAATTTCTTTGATCATAACATCTCGCGACACATTTGACAACCATTCTTCGTTCGCGGTAAGATGAACACTCGCCCCGGAGTCAATATACCAGTCACTTTTACAAAATTCACCATTCAGGAACACGGCGCTAAACGCGTTACTTCTTGTGCGTTCATTTTTATTTGTATTCGACGCATTTTTGTCCGAAAATGTACATTGATTGCGATAATGTCCTGTTTGTTTACATTTGTAGCATCTAATGACTTTTGGTTTTGACTTTGACAAGTTTGATATCTGTTCAGTGTTACCAACATTCCGTTTCATCTTATAACTCGCAAATGCTCCACTGGAATTGGAAGCGCTACTGTCTTTGCCATTTCCACTTTCTTCCATGTCCAATAATTTTGTTTTAATGGCGTCTGATGTCAATGGTATGCCGCAATGCTCAATCGCCATTATCATAGGGGAATATTTTTCTGTTAATCCCGCTAACAAAAGCGATGCGACCCACTCATCATTGATATTAAAGCCCGTACCGCTTAATTTTTGGCTTGTTTCAATGATTTGTGTCACGTACGAAGTCATTGAAGCACTATTTTCGAGTCGTATTGAAATCAAACTCCTCAGCAAACTGATTCTTCTCGTGAATCCTGAGTCATCAAATAGGTTCTTCAATTTCTTCCACAGCTCATGTGTCGTTTGTACACTTTTTATATGCACATAAAGCGACGAATCTATTGTCATGATCAGCTTAGCTCTGGTTTTCGCGTCACCTGCTGCTCCTATTTCTGCTGGTACAGTCTCCGACTTGATGCAATCAGACAATCCCTCCAGCACCAGAAAATTCTCAGCCGCAAAAGCCCATTCGCTGTAGTTTTCTCGTCCTTTCAATTTAGGCACACTAACAAGATAATTCGTCGTCATTTTCAACTAAAAATCTGGGCTCATAACCTCTAATAAAATAAAAACGCTTGATGACAGACAAGAACAAAAACTATATTTTAAAAACCGAACATATCAAAACCTAACACACATCTTGCTACATGTCGCTACTAAATAGTTCGTATATGAGTGATATTGTCGATATAAAATAACATGGATGATCGTGTAATACTTCCCTAGTACAGTATTCGATGATGATAATATAAGCAGAATAAACTAAATATCACACCTCTAGAAGAATGACAATTTCTGGATCAATTTTCCAATCAAAAATTCAATTTTCAAAATCGTTTAATCCTACGCAATTTATGTTGCGATTATTAAACTAATTACTGATTCTACTAATCTTGGAAATCCTAATCAAATACATAGTTATGAATCTCAAACAGACCAATTATAGGTAAATGTTTCATCTAAGCAATCACAAAAATGATTGTGATTATTATGAAGGATTACCGACGATACAAGTACAACTGTATGAGTAAGCTAGTGTAATATATCGAGAAGAGACCCTTGCGATCCAAACTTTCCTAAACCTTTCATCGCATAATCATATTATAAAACTTTTTCATATTCTAACCTTATGGGTTCACCCCGATATTCGATTTATACCTAGTTGTTTAATAAACCAATCTAATCCTTTAAGTTTGTTGACAAAGATGTTGCTGAAATTTAGCAACATCTTTGTAACGCTAAATATAAACAAAACAATCAGTTTGTAAACTGAATCTAATTTATTTTCACAGTCAATATTTTCATCGTTAAAGTTCACGTAGACGAGTTTCATAAAAACATGTTTACACCAGAATCTAAGTCTATATTCCAATTTATCTTAAAATCAATTTATCGGCTAAAGTTTTTGTTTTTCTATGTAGATATTGGAGATTGCTCTTTAACCTTTATAAAAATGTAATTAGGCATCGCTACGGTAAAAGGAAAGACGTGGGTTTAAATGTTAAACGACATTCAAATTTTAATGCTTCCTCTTTTTTAGAAACCTTAAAAAGCCAAACTTAACTTAACTTAAAAGAAAAACAATACATTGTTTAAATTTATAAGAAATAACAATTTTTGTGTATATATTAGTAGTAAGTTCTTATTTTAAATCTCAACAAAAAATCTTTGCACCCTTATTTTCCGGAGAGTTAAACAAGTTGTACCTACATACATTTGTCCAGACCACAGACATAATATATTAAGTACATGTCTGTGGTCCAGACAGGTTTCAGTCCCTTTTCAGTCTAAGACACATGTGTAATAACTTCGCTCAAACTGGACTCGTACTTGAAACATAATGTTGTCCTGGACAGATTTCTGTAAATCGTAAACCAGCGCGGCGGTCCCACAGGTTGTGCTTTCATAAATAGCTGAGAAATCCGCTATTTCTAAGAAATACTATATCTGTAATGTCTAGAATACCTACTGAATATATCATAAATTATGTGAAAATATGTAAGAATTCCTTAGATCAATATTTTCGCCTTCTCATGTTTTTACGTAGGTACCCATAAAATATAGCATAAGATGTATGATGGATACAGATAAATATAATACCTATGACGTGCACAGAATCTTTAACTTTATTTATTTATCTATCTATACTTCATTATCTTTGTTTTATATATATTGACTTCTTGTAAAATAAAATGCTATAAATAAAGTTTAGCAAAGACGAGTAAATATAAATGCACATTATTAAATACACCTGACCACATTTGACCACCATACAAGTATGGAAAACCCTAAGGGAAAACCGTACTTCTCTTAGTGGAAAAAGAATAAATATAATATATCGATCTTTAAACCTATCGCTCCGTTCTACCATTGCTTTGCTTGTAAATACAGTCTGTCCCAGGTTGTGATGTAATTGCAAGGGGACATCAATTTGCTCGACTGCTCCCGATTTATTCAATCGATTTAAATCAACGCTTTAAAGACTAGCAGGGAATTGCTTTTACGTTTCTTTTGCTTTAGATTTACTTGCAAATGCGTGTATGAGAGCGACAAACAGTGATTAATTATTTGCTTACGTTAGGGTTACATAAAGCGAATAAGTAATTTGTTATTTCTATTTGATTGTGACCTGAAATAGTATTAATGAATTTAATTAAACTCTTATTTCTATTAACAAAAGCTTAGAACAAAACAGAAAATGAAATAAAATAGACGTTTATAAAGTTAAAAAGCAAAATATAAAATCAATTAAGTCAGCGCGATTTAGAAAGATATTTTACAAATAACATTCCAAATACCCAATCGGGAATAAATGGAATTCAATCATAAATGTGAAATAAAAATCCAATAATTTTTTACACGAGAAATGTTTTCTAGTGACAGTGATTTGTATTAAATTTTCAGTTCCCAATTCCCGCGTTAAAAGCTTTATCGTTTGACGGGCATGAATTGGGAATATACAAAATTAAACATTGTAATGTTGTAGATATCGATCTTTTTGCGACATTCGCTGTTTTTTTATTCTTCTATCTTATGTTTAAGAAGCTTTATTAAAAAAAATACACAAATAACATTGGTTGCTAATTAGGTGAGTGGACGTATGTACGTGAGTATATCTAAACATAATCTTATAAGATACATAATATGTAAAATATAAGTATATATTCATTGCATTTGAAAGATTGTTCTGCTTATACATATTAAATATCATAAACTGAAGCAAATTTATCTACATTAAAAAGAGATACCGTTTCGATGCACATTTTACGTTTATAATTATTAAAACTAAACAGTCTTTAAAATTTCAGTTAAATATTTATCAGCGGCACTGACACATAGAGATAAATAAGAGCGTTCCAATATCCTAGCTTTACTATAATAATGAAATAAAACCATACCAGCATATAATCCAACGTCAGTTAACATTAACCGTGAGCACATTTTCCCAACGAGCTTCTAACTGGAGTTCAAACTCATGTAAAATATTTGCTTTGTTCCATCCCTCTCGTTAAGAACTTCAAAAGCAAATATTACAATATGCTCTTTTAATCATTATACCATTTTCCGTGCAAATATAGGTATGACAGATTTTCCACGTTGAAAATGCTAGTTAAAAAGACTACCTATATCTACTAACAAAGTCCATTGTAATTGGCAACCAAACTATATATTTTCTCTACATATAGTATATATTATGATCAATTAAATCAATAATAATACAGAGCTCTATTCCAAACGTAGTGACAAATAATAATAGAAAGTAGAGTTAGAATCGAAGAGTACGAAATAAAGCAGAAACAACATCACAAACCTGTTCTTTTTATTTCATCATTTCCAATCAAATCTTCTCGGTTATCACTTTTCATATTTTCTAAATTGATCCTTGAGGTCTTCATATCCATTATTATGCAGTTTATCAAATTTTTTGTTAATTATTTACACAGTTAAGACATATTCCAGGGTTAACCTAGTAGGTCAAGAAAGTAATTATGTTCATCAAGCATCTAATTATTTATTTACATAACCAAGGCATCCAGGGTAAACAAGCTAGTGCACGAATGCAAATAGCTCATCGATCAGGAGCAATCCGCTTAGTACCGGTTTAATCCTAGCTCAATTCGCGACCCATCGTCTGAAACCGTTTCACTAAACATCCGCCAAATAAGGATTTAATGTTACTTCAAATCGGTTAATGTTTCGGTACATGTAAATGAGGCATATCCATCATTAATTGAATGGTGAAGAGAAATATGACATGACAAAATATAAATATTTCAGGACAATTTATATTAATATTTCAAATATTTAGTGGAGAATTTAAATATGTACATTCCAGCATGTGTATTTGTAACCTAACTACTCTAATTTCTGTAGTATTTATGTACTAAATACTAGAGGTATATTGTAAACATATTTCTATCCTCAAAGACTTCTCGTCTTTGTGATATCTTCTTCTAAATTCCGCGCAATTGTTAGAAAATCTTTACTTAAAGACCTACAAAATTAATAATGAAAAAAATCCTTGATTCTTTAAATTTTCCGGCAGCACGTATCTTTTACGACATACTTACTTAAATGAGACCATAACTAGAAACTACCTTGAGCAATAAAAAGTTCGCAAGCATGGCCAAGAACCGGCTAGTAATAAAACATTCAATCATCCCAAAAAACGTTCTACTTAGTTAAATTGAACAGCACCCAGAGATTTCTTGTGGGGAACTAATTAATCAGGAGTTAGTCCATTACTTAAACTGGTGTTTACGTCCAACCGAGCCCGGGATTATTGGAATCTCTCGTAATCCGAGCATTTTCGATTAAGACTCGTTTTTGACCACTATGTCGCATCGCCTTTAGATGTTTTAATCAAACTACACCATACACCCTTTGTTCGCTGTATTTCATTAGCTATCTCAAATGTTTTGTTCTAAATTGAATTTGATCTCGGTAAATTTGATTTAATAATGGATTACCGGATTAAACGATTCGACGAAGTTGTATAATTTACTTAATTAAGGATAAAATATGTCAATAAACGAATTAAGAAACACAATAATACCAACATTTTAGATCTAACTTTGAAGATGATGAATGATGAATAAAAATTTAATAGTAATAAAATTCATATTTTTATATCAATAACATACAAGTACATATAAAAAACTAATTAGATAATACCGGAGGTATTGCTACATTATAAGCTTTAGAAACTAGTAAACTTTACTATAGGTACTCCTGGATAAGACTTAAGTACAGGAGGAGTAAAAACTAAAAATACAATAACATTATATACTTAATACTGATTTCAGATCACTCCACTGTCACCTAAATGGAGATATGCTATAGAGAGGCGTATAGAAGACGAACGCAAATTGACCATGGCCGCTGTAGGTCACGGAGCGAAGTTAAAGCCTGGACAATTTTGGAACCTATCTGGGACATTTTTGTTCGCTATATACGTCATGACAGCTCTAGGTAAATATTAGAAGATTTTATTGAAGTATCGTATCATTAAATTGTGATTATTTGAAGCAATGGTCAGCAGCAATGTATCTAATAATCGTATAAATTGTAGATTATCTTCGATGTTAGAATCCTTCGGTCATGTTTATAATAGTAAACATACTGGGTTTTAGTTATGAGAAGGATCCTTTCTAAAACGGTTTGATAACCGTTCCATCAGACTAATGGAGTGTACATATAAAAATATTCAATAATAATTTCATATAGTAATCCTATAAAGATATACGAGTAATATCTTAACTCAGCTACATCTTGTGTATAATGTACAAAATTCGGTAACGGATAGAGGAAGCAAATACTTTCCGAAAAACGTCGGACGAAATAAAGAGGATTGTTCGCTATACAAACATCTGACGTTACAACCCTTTGCTCCAGCTAGAGGGTTTC
This sequence comes from Colias behrii, assembly GCA_029959065.1. Taxonomy (NCBI): domain Eukaryota; kingdom Metazoa; phylum Arthropoda; class Insecta; order Lepidoptera; family Pieridae; genus Colias; species Colias behrii. The sequence goes on along the minus strand of JARWMC010000021.1, from coordinate 4,683,499 downwards.
AAATTTAAGCCAAAACTCACTTGGTCGAACTCGTTTTTCGATATTGGTTTTTCGGGAAGTGCCACAAGGATATTTGAAATCCTATCAGCTGCGTACTGGGCAAGTGCTGCCAATGTTTTGATTAAATTCAACATTATTCGTCCGCTTTGGAATAGGGAGATATGAAATTCGTTGATTAATTGATTTTATGTAATGGATAGTTACATTTTTACATATATTAAATAAAGTGTAAGGCTTGCATTCGATATTAATAATAAAAAAAATATGAAAACTTCTGCTTTGATGTAAACATACATTAAAATTTATACGAAAATTAGATCTTCGAACACCCATTCTGCAATAATCATATTATATAGGTTACATTAGTACCTACCTATGTTTTATTAATAATTCTTGTTAGCATCAGAACCACCTACGTCCTACTGAATTACCTAATTAAAGGCGCTTTGTTTTATAACCTGCTACTTGTAAGGTTTCTGTAAGTAAAGTTTTCGTATATTTAAGGAACGAAGCGCTGTAAAAGTTAATGGTACGCTTTGACTTCAAAGTAGGAACATATTATTCATAAATTATAATAATTTTATGTACCTTAGAGATTTGCTAGATACTAAATAATTTTTCTTTTTATCTTAATGGTACAATTCAGTTCTTTTATTTTGAAATAAGCTAAGCTATAAATATTTTCCATTGTTGCTAAGCGTATTCAGAGGGTTTACAAATTTTTATTATGTTTTAGTTAGAGCGTAGTGTTTGAAGATAAAATATTACGAGGTATCAAATATTATAACTTTTTGATAAAACGCTTTTATGTTCACGACGTAGAGTCTACATATCATGAATAACATATTTTGCAATTTAATTCTAATAAAATTTTGTAATCAACAATTTATTTCTAAACTTAAATACATTTTTTTTTTTTATTGAGAACAAAAGAAAGCGTTGTGCTCAAATTTACTGATACGTTCAAACTGTATATTTTTTGTTTCGCTGTTTGAAACCGAAACATCTTTCTTCAGATAAATTTTACGTAGCAATAGCAAGTCCTAGCAGAAATGCTAAAGCGTATCACTTTCAATAGAAAAATATATGTAGCACCCTAAAAAATTATTTAGAGCATGCTTCTTTAACTACACACAAAGTTCAAATTTATTCAAACATCATCAGCTAAGTTTTACGGTTATCAAAATTTATTGTAAACACTATAAAGTATAAAAATTCAAATAAAGTATGTAAAAATATGTTCTATATACTTATGGGAAAAGAGGCTTAACCATTAACACAACAAGACATAAAATAATACTTATTAAAGTAATATCTTTCAAGGTTTCGGCGCTCCAGTCCCTCACACTATATGGGGACGAACATCTGGACTTATTTACGCAGCTCTTGCTATTCCAACACACATATATCTTAGTAAGTACGTTTTTGGCTATAGTATAAAGGACATTACCGCTATTATTACGAAATAGTTTTTGCTTCGAATCGTAGGCTAACGTTGTAGCATTCCAACTTATACGTTTGCCTTAACAAAGACAAACGAACTCTATTATTTTTAATTCTTGAATACAAAAACATTGAATATTTTAATATTATAACAAATTTGAATTTGAATACGTTTTTTTATTTGAAGTTAGAAGCGATTTAATCGCAAATTATATGAAATGTATAAAGATTAATTGTATTTTACTATAATTGTAACTCTGTAGATATTATTATTATTTTTACAGTGGTCAATGCTAGCACGTGCTTCGTAATTAACGCCGAAGCATACATCCAATCTCTTACAACAAATTTCAAAAGAAAAACTGCAATCGATTCTTCTAAATCTGATGTTCAAACTATTAAAGGTAAGATAAACTTAAACTCATGCAAATAAAATTGGTTTATAACTTTATAGGTAGGCTACAATATACCTACTAACACCCTATAATAAATAGGTAATGAATGGAGAGACGTGTATTATTTACTTATTATCTATTACCTACATTGATAATATTTTATTGACCCATTATGTGCTTAGAAAATCATTAAGGGCTTGGTCTAGTAGTGCAAACAAATGCATCCTGTCATCCTATATGTAAATAATACAAATGTACTAAGGGAAAGTTGCTCCACTTAATTTTTAAATAATTTGGAAAATCCAAAAGTGCACGCCTCATAATTTTTTTTTAATAATTATTTATTAATTATTATTTTTGTTTATTTAATAACAATTAAACCACATCGAATCAGACCCTGAAAAATGAAAGGGTTCTATTCCTGAGCATACTCAAGCGTAAGAGAAAAAAAAAGACTCGATTAGTAAAGTATTTCGGTCGCTATCGTGTTAACAAGAAAATCCTCCGCACATACAGACACACGGACGTCCAAGACAGAACTTTTTTAAACTGTTTTTTAACTAGTTTAAATAACAAAAATGACATCAAAAATATCATGAATGTTAAAAATAGTGTTTTTTTCTTAATATGTGTGTGTATGTATTATCTTACAAGTGCAATGTATGATACATAAAGACATTTTAAGTTTGAAAAATCAGATGTTTTGCGCGAAGTGACAGTAGTACCCACCTCAACGCTTCGCTTATGAGGCGTGCAAAATTAAATCATTCGTATGCATAATTTAATATTCGTAATAAGTATCAAAAATGACAATTTGAAACAATTTCCGTGAAAATTACACTGGGTGATTTTTTTTTATCAGTACACAAAATTTGCGAATACGTTCTATTGATATCTTCAACTTCATGTTTATATAACTGATCAACTTTTACAAAGAAATTTGGACGAAATATAAAAAAAAATAAGCTTTCCATACAAAATGCATAACTCTATACATTTTTTTCGACCTAAGTTTCTTAGTGAAAGTTGTTCAGTTTCACTAATAAAACGGATAAACAAATTTTGTATATAATAAAAAAAATGTAATGTTTGTGTAAAAAATTATAAAAAAGAAAAATACGCAAATGAAAACAAAAGATATTTATTTCTGACTAGCTTCCGCCCGCGCGGATGTCGGTCTTCGCGTGGATGGTTTATTTCTCCATTTTGAACTGGGAAGACGTTTCTCACTAAATTAATATTAGACGATCACTCTCGCTCGCCACACTGGACACGTCCGCTCGCATCAAAATTCATAAATTATATGCATCGCGCGGAACGCCGTCCTTATATAGGAGTCGAGGAGGCGTGGTGTCGTGCGGCCCGCGTGTGCCGCAAACGGTTCAAGCCAAATCCGACTTTTGGCGCTACAGGTTACATCGCTGAATCCACTGCGGGTAACGCAACGTGTGTTCGCGGTTCTACAGAACAACGTCTATGGATAAAACTGAAAAATTAAGATTTATTTTTTTCTTCGTATTTTTCCAGGATAAAAAGTATTCCATTTTATGCCAGGATAATAAGGTATAATTATACCAAGTTTCATCGAAATCGAACCATTAGTTTTCACGTGATGCCTTCACATACAGACAGACAGACAGACAAAAATTTTTTTTATCACATATTTGTGTTTGGTATCGATCCAGTAACACTGCTATTTATTTTTTAAATATTTTCAAAGTACAGAATTGACCCTCCTACATATTTATTATATTATGTATAATATATAGATTTATATTGATAAACCTAATAAATCTTTTGCTAGCATTCTGATGCTTTATCGGTTGTTTTATGGATTTTTCTCTTTTTTTTTCAATCGCTTGAATGATATAGGATGGATCCTTGATGGGCATCGAATGCTGAAGTCTCGAATCAATCAATTCTGACAATAGGCAATTTATGTAAAATCTTGATAATGGTCCATCATTTTATTTTGCCTAAACGTTACATACTTTTTTATATATTCTATTTTTAACGAATGATTCACTCCAGTCCAAACAGCAAATAAGCAGACTTCTGCTTCTGCAACGTTTAGTTGTCCCTGAATTTGGAAAAAATAGTCATGATTCTTATCTATGACAAAAGTGTTATTTTTTTGCATTGTATTTCAAATATTATTTTTTTTATTTTTAACCGCATCTTCCGCATTCATGTCTTTTGCCGGAATTAGACATTTAACTTCTACTAGTCCCATTTTCCCTTCTTGATATGGGAGTGTATAAAGTAATTTTTTTTTATATTTCTCGTTATACTTTTAAAAAGTTATTATTGTCATTTTGCTCATTAGGTAAAGTAATTTCGATATCAGTTTTAAGTTTTTTGATACCTGCAATAATAACGTCATAATCGCCTGCACATACTTATCGATTACACCCTGTATACAATCCACCATCCACATTCATAATGTTTTCCTGTCCTCCTCTCCTTTACGCTGTTCACCAAGGGCGTCGCCAAGGGGGGGCAGGGAGGGGCAGCTGCCCCCCCCCCTAGAGATTCTAAAAAAGTTGCCAAATACATATAATGCAACCAAAGTCCTAAGTCTTTGAGTTGATTTGCTTGAAGTTCAAGCCTTGAACAATCATTTCCGTACGTCGAAACTCGAATGAATTCACCAATTCCACTCCTAATATTCCGTACGCTCAACTACGCTCTGCCTGCTCTACTCTATCTTTGAAGCGTATATGTATATAGTACTAAGATACTGTTGTTATTACAATCGCTGTAGATGTAAGGCGTAGTACAAGTGAAAAGCTTCATGGGCTGTCGACTTTACCTACAATTCATAACTTCTTTTCTTATTCATAGAGAATGAGAAAAGTATTAATTGTAGTAGGTAAAGTCAACTTGCCCCCCCCCCCCCCCTGCGCCATCGGCTGGCGACGCCCATGCTGTTCACCGATACATTTTAAATGAGTAAATCTGCTACCACTGAAGGATGTTTCATTGTGATCAGCAAATTTTCACCACTGTTGTCGATTATTTGTTTTTCATTTTTAATAAGCAATTGGGAATCATCAGTTTTGTTTTTTGCAGATTGGTGATGTACCCTAACAATACGTCGAAAAGGGAAAGCATCAACGAATTATCGTTTTCGTCCTCTTTTTTTATTCTGTGCGTCTCTGTTACTTGTGTTTGTTTAGTTCTCAACACCCATTGAATTTTCTATGTTATTGTGATCTTCCATTACATCTGAGTTTTGATGATGTGATGATAATCCATCCGTTTTAATATTGGTACTTAGAGTTGGTGGACTAAACTAGAAATGGTGGACTAAATTTGTCAGCGCGTCTGTAAGATCAGAATATAAAACCAACATCATGTATTTAAGTTACAAAATTAATAATCAAACAACATGCCGCTACGTTCAAAATGACTAGAAGAAAAAATTAAAACACCTCGACATATTTGGAATTTTGGAGAAAACAAATCATTTTCCCCGTATGTCCCAAGTTCAAGTTCTCAATACAAGTTTACATTATACATATTTCGTATTTCTCAAACGAAAAATAAACATTTTTGGAACTTCAAAAAAAAATTATATTATAAGAAAATTTATGAGCTTACTTTAGTTTTAAAGAAATAATAAATATACATCCCTTTACTGACACCCCGTAAAATAACGAAATTGTTGCCAATCACCTTTGTAATCTATGTATTTGGTTTCATTAACTTTATGTTCGAAGATAATTTTTTTTTCTAGTAGTTATACGCATATTTTTTTCGTTTATTTTCCATATCGAAATCAAATGTTTAAAAATACGAATATTTGCACAAAACTAAGATAAAAATAATCAATTAACAAAAATATTAAATTTAATGAAGTAGAGCAACTTTCACTTCGGTATGAAGGAAAATCGAGCGTAGAGCACACGTCAGAACGCTCCGGCCCAAGGAGCGCGACTAAAGAAATTCGCTAGGATTTTTCCTAATTATTTTAAATATTTTTTTAATATTTAAAGAATTATCAAAATTCAAAAAAAATTTTTTTAAAGGATTAATACTCATTGGTCTTCAACCGACTCGAATAAATTAATGGAAAAAATAACTTTTAGCAGTATTTATCAATAGTTTTTTGTAAAGCAAAAAATGGGAAATTTAATGAATTTATGACGTTCTAATTAGGAAAATCATAAGTTTTTCGCCAATTGTATTCAGCAGATTTGAATGACGACTATATAAGGATAATAATGCGCTGATCAAATTGTATAAATTGTAATCGGTTGCAGCGTAGTGAGTGCACAAACTTAGCTCGAAATGTCTTAGGGGGAAAGAGACTTATCTTGAACGCCTGATTAAGGTAACATAAAGTAACTTTATAAATGTGAAAAAATTCACGCGCATTGCGTATATAACACTAATTGATAAACAAGAAAAAAAAATTCAGTTTATCATTTCAATAGCCGGGAAAAAATTGTCAAATAACTTGTTGAAAACGCAATTTTGCTAGACCGTTGTTATCAATTTACTAACAAATTTTCTACTCAACCTTTAACCTTCAAGCATTAGTTAAAAACAAATATAAGAGGACCTCCATAATACATTTCCGTGACATTTCCCGTTTTCAATAAGTGGTTCCCCGACAGTACAGTCATTATGCGGCAAGCGGGAATAAGTGTCGCATTACCGTCCCTTCTGCATAAAAAATTGGCAGCCGACAGAGCCGGGCTCATTCTCTGGCCTTATTAGAATACGCGAACTATTTTGTTTTTGTGTTCGTATTTTTCGTTCACCTTAAATGAGCTGTTCTTTTTGGAACAGAGTACAATGCATATAGGTAGGTATCTACATTACCTATTAAGTCCGTTGAGAGTTAATGGTTGCTTTTTTGAGTGACATAACTAGGCTTAAGTGAGTCTTTTCTTGTCGAGTTCCCTAATAGCATAATTTAACCCGGATCAAGATGGTAAAATCTCCTAAAATTTGATATTGTTCAGACGAGTTATAAATAAACTAAACGGCAAGCTCAACAAACGGAATTGATCAATATAAACGTCGTGATGGTCGTGTTAAAATTAAATTCCTCAAAATAAACTACCTAACCTTTAAAGTGAGTGTTCAACTCTGTCTCTAAACGAGGTGTGAAATAGCACCGCAGAGCAATATTTAGCGGAAGGGTCGGCAATAAATGCTAATGCTCTTATCAGCGTTTCACTAACTGTGAAGTGTGTAGTTTTGTTTGCTTTTTGGCCTCTGTATCATTTGTTTATTGTTGTTTCTGGTTGTTTTTAATTAAATATACATGTAACGCTTTTTAAAAGCGTGAATTGTAAGGTCACTTGAATGTCCTGCTACTAAAATAGTTAATTATTAAAGTGACTTATCTACATAAAACAGTACAAAATGATTTCCCTACAGCTTTAGTACCGGTCATATATCTAACCCACAGATCTAACCTATACTTAGGTTCCTACAACTATAAATTTGTATCGAATCTCTATTTATTAAATACGACGGGGAAGAAAAACTCTATTTGTGATTTTGTGTTTTCAACAACAGATGACCTTATACTGCAATTTCACTATTTAAATTAATCATCATTTAGCACATAAACAAACGCGGTATAATTAATGATGCAAATTAATTCGACTATTGCCGTTATTACTGTCAAAACCACTCGAAAATGGCTCATTAAATATCAAAGGGAAATTATTTTAATTATCCAACAACTACCTATTGTGTATTTGTTATAGGCATTTTATTAACTGATAAACATATTATGATAAATATTAGACCTTTAAGCAAAGAATATATTTATATAAGTATAAGAAGAATCAAGAAAGATAAATTCTATCGAGCCGACAATCCTCGACCAGTGATTGATAGGTATAATTAGGGTGTTGTGTTGATAAAGCTATTAATTGTCGGATAAACTACATCGCCTGTAAGATGTTTTGAATTCTATGCATAAATCTATTAGACATAGAAAAATATATTTTAATATGCAATTAATGGCATTATAAATTTTCTAGTATCTAGGTAATTTAGGTAGCTGCGCTCTATACACCTACACTTAAAAAAGCTCTTTGTGTGAATCATAAGTATTTTGTATTGTTTATGTCTGACTCTACTCGAAAACATTTTTTTTTTTTTTATGTGAAAAATGTTGATATATTTATATAGCAATTTACGAACATTTATTTATCTACTTATATTTAAAATAATATCATTTTATTTCCATGCACCAAGAAAGCTCGAACTGTAGCAGACATTCGGGAGCATTGAAACCGTCCAGAAATAGTTTTATTCGTAAAAATGTGAAGGTATGTAACATTATAGCTACTTTAAAGTTATTACTAACAGTTATTTTAAGTAATCGAACATTCATGCAGTAAAAAAGTAACATAAAAGATATAATTTCTATATTTACAATATTAAGTACCAAAGAAAAAAGTACCTAAGCGCTCCGAAAAATACGTGTCACAATATTATGTCGTCACCCAACACCGAATTTCAACTTGCCACAAATCTTTTATACCTATGTCTGTAGCTTCCATTATATGTTTCAAGCTTGTTTCAAGTAATAGTCGCTGCACACAGAATTCAGTAAGAATTATGGGTACAGCGTTTAAAAATCGTAGTCAGAGGATCGACATGGTATGCTAAAAACTTTTTTCTTTGTTTTATTCTTTTGTATAAATTATATTAGGATTTAGGTACTTAGTTAGTCCTTAAAATTATTATTTTTTTCTTTCTTAATATTTCTATATCCACATAATTAGACTTACAACCTTAGACTTACTACCATTGTTATATTTTGTGTACAAACGCATTTGATGCCAATATTATGCAAGACATCCATTGAAAATCCTGTGAGGCTTCACCGAGTAGCTGACCTACTTCTACCATGTTAATATTATTACCTTCTAATTCAGTGAATTTTAATGTACCTACCAACGTGATCATAAACTTAACATTTATTTTTTATGTGGGATTCTGCTAAGCATATTCCCTCTACTAGGTAAGTAGGTAAAGGTCGTCTCGTCAATAAAAAATAAAAAAACATTTACTTTTTTTTGTCGTTTTTTCAATTAATAAATAATATTCATATAATATAATTATCATCCAGGGCTGCCTTAATATATTTTGCGTGGGACGCGGCCTGCCTTTTATAATCTTGATGTATTATGCCCTCGGAGTAGTCGCCTTTGGATTACTTCGCAACAAGAATATATTGGAAACTATTATGTTTCCCTTGGAGTTTACGACAACTGGAGGATTGGAACATGTGAGTTTTCATAAATAATTTTCCGACCTATACCTATCTATTTATAGAAAACATAAAACCTATGCCGGTTTATATTATACTAGCTGCGCTCGTTTCACCCGCGTTGCTCCGCTCCTGTTGGTCTTAGCGTGATGATATATAGCCTATAGCCTTCCTCGATAAATGGGCTATCTAACACCGAAAGAATTTTTCAAATAGGACCAGTAGTTCCTGAGATTAGCGCGTTCAAACAAACAAACATACAAACTCTTCAGCTTTATAATATTATAAGTATAGATTAAACCCTTTGGCCTTTGTGAACTCTTCCTATTATAGAAAGAAACATGTTTATAAATTGTATACGAACTGAACTCTTATACCTACATGGGAACATAATATATGAGCTGATGATCATGATGATGTATAGCAACTACGGTACTTATAAGGGATACACTATACACATATTATGTATGTACCTATGTATGCAAAAACTAGTCGACTATGTATTTGACAGATTAGTTGAAAATAACGATTTGTACTTGTGTAGGTAGGTAAACTGAAATTATAATGGCATCAAATCGGCTAAAACAATCTTCAAAATCGGCCAAGACGTTTTTAGGTTAATCTATTACAAACATACAAAAAATATAACCTTCCCTTATACCTATTTACAACAGTAGGATAATATTTTCAGGTCGAGAGCTACGTGCGAGTTTTCTACGGGCTGTACATAGAGGGCGCTATGTGGCTGCTTGCTTGCACGCTGGCAACACTTCGACGATGCAGTAGTACCACCATAGAAGATTTTGCGCGCGATTATAGACTCTTCGTCACAGATAAATGCGAAGAATGTAAGAATGATATTAAACGATAAAGATTCTTATGGCTTTTTATTTATCTCTGTAATTAAGTGCAGCACCTATTATTTGATTTTGTAAGTCAGTCATTTAATTAATTATAAGTTAGCATATACATAGCTTGTGAGATTTTCTTCCAAATCGGTCTAGTTTTAGATATGAGCCGAAACAAATACACAAATATTCCAATGACTTTTAAAAAGCCAGAGTGTTCTGAATATCGAGCCGATGATCCCTCGTTATGGTACGGGAGCTATTAACGTTTTAAAAAAAGTCATTTTAGTATAGTTGGGTTTTTGATATACTGTTTCTCTTGCTATTTCGGTTAGAGTCCGGGCTGTCTGGCTGGCGGTAGTGGTTGCGTTTATTAGTGCGCACAGGAAAATATCCGTAATTTAAAGTCATTTATTAACGCGTAATTTTTAATCTTTTGCTTTTAGATAGATCCATCAGACATAAATTTTTTATTGCAAGACGTTTTTTTCGTTGTTAAATAGGTGCCAGACGCAATTTTTTATTTCAAAATCATTAAAATGTCATCGAAATAAGTGAAATTACATCAACATGAGTCCGCTTAAAAGGTAAGTACAGTACTCCAAAATTAATAATGCGCATGCAGATCTTCGCTAATTATCGTATTCCCAGAAACACCCGAATCACCCCGAATCATTGAATCGTAAGTGCCCTAAACAATGCACTTGCATCTTGCACCTTGTTCAAAAGAAATAGGAGTCAATTCAGAGTCATACACAATCGAAAACAATTCGGGCGATAGGTGACGGTAGCCTGTCAGTCAAAAAATTCAAAAATCCGTCAGTCGTCTTTATATATTGGTTGTGACCGCACGTATTATCTCTGTATGGAATTATATAGAGCTGCTGTTACATACCCTTCTTAGTTTTGTTACAAAGTTGAATTTTCCGGTAAAATGATTATTTACACAGGTAGCAGAAAGCAGTGGGGAAAGTGAAAATAAATAAGAGCATAATGAAAGTTCTGATCATTCTACGATATCAGAAATAGAGATAATCCCTGATTCTGTAAATCCTTTGGACTGAGATTTTAATGATTAGATTTCACAATTTAAATGTAAACCAGTGTTTGAAAATCATTTTTTTTAATATAAACTTTGTCTTATTTTAAGCTTCATGACATATGACATAAAAAATTGCGTCTGGCACCTATTTAACAACGAAAAAAACGTCTTGCAATAAAAAATTTATGTCTGATGGATCTATCTAAACGCAAAAGATTAAAAATTACGCGTTAATAAATGACTTTAAATTACGGATATTTTCCTGTGCAGATAAGATGCGCACTAATAAACGCAACCACTGCGGCCAGCCAGACAGCCCGGACTCGTAACCGAAATAGGAAGAGAAACAGTATATCAAAGAACCAACTATACTAAAATTCTCTCTTGTCAACGTTGGTAGCTCCTATACGATTATGCAGTATTGCTTTTGCATTTAAATATTGGAATAAATTTAGGGTAGTTTGAAATAAAAGAACATATCACTTGTATTTATTTAATACTTCCTACAAACTAGTCAACTGCTATTTACAGCGTTCATTGGTTTTTTAATACATATAATAAATGAAACTATAATTCTATAGACACATTGAAACTACATTTCATATTCAACAGAACAGATTCGCTTTAATTCAATAAAAAAACTAGATTTGAGCTATTATCTATCATATCACAGAATAAGAGGAAAATTAGAGGAAAGTCAATATATTTTAGATTTTCAAATAAAATACCCAAACGTGAATTAATTCTTCTACTAGTGGATTTAATTGCTAAACAATAATAGCTCTTATAACAATGCATTAACTACGTTCAGACCACATAACATTCGACTCGAGGTTTTGCTTTCAAGTCTAGAGTAATCAGTCAAATCACGGTATATATTATATTCATAACAATTCCGAAATTTTTAATTAATATAATAATAATAAAAATCTGACACGTTATACCGACAAAAAGGGAAGTATAAATTCAAATTTTTCAATTAAGTAATACAATAATACAAAAAATCTGACACGTTATACCGACAAAAAGGGAAGTATAAATCTTTCATTAATTACTTGTATTTTCACAAATAACAACTATCAAATAAATTCCAGCAATTTAAAAAGTTTGTATCTAAAATGTCTCTTAGAATATTCAAGCAAGCGTTATCGCAAAGCGCGAATATTATTTCCCTAAACAGTTATATTATATTCGTAGTCTGAACGCAGCCTTATATCAATTTAACCCTTGCTGCGCTTAGATTCTTTCAAATCGTCTTCCGTCGCACCTTCGATGCTTTTCTTTTCCTTGATCGCTTCTTTCACCGCATCCACTAGATTCTGAGGCTCCGATACAGACATTTTCTTGCCTGTAATAATTATTAATGAAGTTTATAATATTTTATAGTCTGTAGTGTCAAATTGACATCTGGAGCTTACTGATGTGCCATATTTTAAAACGTTTTTATTTAAGAATTACTTCTAGACTTCAAAGAATATCTGAATCTTAAGCATTAAGATATTTTTTTTTGTATTGGCAGTGCATTACATATTTTAATTGTAAAATACCTACAGCTACTTTTCTAACAGATTCCAAACTACAGACTTTCGAAATTACTTACCATAAATAATTTAAAGATACTGTTTTTAAATATGTAACAATAACCTTAATTGGTATCTTAGAAACATTACACGGCAATTATCTAAAACATCAACTAACGTATTGTATTAATTACCAAGTTTCTCTGTTCTCAATTATCTGATATTTACGATTAAGATGATACATTTAGAATTTATGGAAAGAAAACAAAAGTTTTAAAACGCTTTTTTTTTAGAAACTATATTTTAACGACTTAGGGACATTCACCATCATGCTACATTATTAATAGGTTAATATTCAACACTAAAAACACTAGTTATTCAACTATTATAGGATTTCAACTAATTTACTCATAAAACTTACAAAAAACTTCTCGTTCGCTAAGCCTCTTTACCTACGAGAGTATTTTTTATTAATAAAGCTTCGAATGAATGATAAAATAAAAAGAATATAGCATGATGGCGGGAACAGGAGATTGATAATAAATAAAACAAGAAATATTTCAATATATCGTGTATTCATAGAATTATTTACAATAAATAGTTAACAACCATCATACTATATCTTTTTAATACCTAAACAGCAAAATGGATGGTCAAATTTTATGCATGTCAAAATATGTTATTAATTTTTAAATTGGTTTAGCTATAAATCGAAAGTCTATACATCCCATTATAATAAAAAAGAGGTAACGAAAAATCTTCATAGAAATATCTAACAAAAAAGCGTTATTTTAAATAGGTAATGTAATTGTTTTGACATAATTGAATGTTCATAAATCATAATAGAGCAGGCTCCAAGGAGATGTTCGTTTGCAAAAATAGCGGACCTAAATCTGACTTCTGATATATATTGTATAGATCCCAAACATCCTATAGACAGATGTTGCCAACCAGTTTTGTGGTCCCCCTCCCCCCACCCCGGTAATTAAATATGGCATACAAAGAAAAAAATAAAAATTTCCAAAACATGCCGTGTGGGGTATCAAATGAAAGAGCTTATTGAGTAGATCACAGAATATATAGCATACTATAACATTTCTTACACTTTCTCTAAGATTTTTTAGAAAATTTACGAAAATGCTCCATTTTTGAGTTAACTTTAAACCACTATAGATTGAAAACTCATGAATATATTTTTTAAATTATTATTTTAAATAATTAACAATAGTCCATTGTTTACGATTCAATAGTTCGTAATATAATATAAGTGAGCTATATATGTATGTGGTGGATTTGATGACCCCACAAAATGTTTTAAATTGCAAGGCGCAACTTTCACTGAAGTTACCGATTTGAAATCTAATCACACAGAGGCTGATTCAAGAATGTTCTGCCATATTTTTCAATCTGTCAAACTCAACGACAGTGCAGAGATAATTATTCTAAGCCCTGACACCGATATTTTTGTATTAGGCCTTTATTTCTGGCATAAACTTGAAAATATACTCGCCATCTTTGAATGCTCCCCCCACTCCCCCATGCAACTATTTCACTGTACGTATGCTATATATTCGTGATCTACTCAATAAGCTCTTTCATTTGATACCCCACACGGCATGTTTTGGAAATTTTTATTTTTTTCTTTGTATGCCATATTTAATTACCGGGGTGGGGAGGGGGGGACCACAAAACTGGTTGGCAACATCTGTCTATAGGATGTCTGGGATCTATACAATATATATCAGAAGTCAGATTTAGGTCCGCTATTTTTGCAAACGAAACTCCACTGAGAGTCCGGTCTATAAAGCTTTCATAAAATTAGACCATCCATTTACCTTATTATTATAACATACTATCCCATGTCTACAAATTCTGTCTATCATATTTCTGGTAAGCGCGTTAGATTCTAAAATACATTTAAATACGATATTCATCCTAATACATCTTAACAATTTGTTAAACTTTCAAAAGTTATAGCCCAGCTAAATGCTCTTTTAAACAGTCACAACATAATTTCTAAGCCTCATACAACTCAGGTTGTTGTTCCTTCTGCCTTTGTATCGCCTTTTGATATCCAAGAGGCACATCTAGAGGTTGATCCTTGCTAGGTATATAATCGGTTATTTCAAATTCCCTACTCGGATCCATAGTTAAAAGATATATAACCAATGTGGCAGACAGAGCGAACCCTAATGCAAAAGTAGATCGATTCCTATTAAATGCATCTATCATACTATCTATGAAAGTCCATTGAGCTTTATCGCTATGTTTTGCATCCTCTTTGTTCGAAGGGTGTATACTTTGTGAATCTGTATCGCTCTGTGTACTACCGCTAGATTTTGTGCTTTCTGCAACATAAATTACGCATGGATTTTTCTTGAGTTGAGAATTATTTTTATGGGATTTGAGGTGTTACAAATTTAAAAAATAGCAAGCAGCATCGTAAAAAAAGGTAATTATTGATGAATCCTTTGCTTTGCAGAATTATTTGAGTGCATTTACAAGCCGAAATAATGAATAACATTCTTCCCTCCAACCCTTACCAGCACTAGAACATAACGACTATTTAAATAACAAAAAAAGCAACAAAATATTCATAATTAATTATTTCTTACCATCTCTATCGAAAGAGACTCCATGTATTTGTCCTGGGGTGTCCTCTTCGAGCTCTGCAAATGCGTACATGAGCGCTTTTTGCTTGTCGCTCAACGTTTTTGGAACCTGTAATGTTTATTTATGTTATTACTGCTTATTTGAAATCAAAACTGTTTCCTTCTTTATGCTACACTAGCTTTCCACCCGCGGCTTCGCCCGCGCAGTCAAAGAAATACCCACATAGTTCGCGTTCCCGTGGGATTTCCGGGATAAAACCTATCTCCTATGTCCCGGGGTAAAAAGTAGCCTATGTCCTTTCTCGGGTATAAAAATATCTCTATAACAAATTTCATGCAAATTGGTTCAGTAGTTGAGGCGTGATTGAGTAACAGACAGACAGACAGAGTTACTTTCGCATTTATAATATTAGTATGGATCTGAGATATTATATTCAATGAAATTTACGATAGTAAAAATTTATTTAAAGTACAACATTTTAGTAATTATCGTGAATAAGAAACAAATATTACCTGTATTTTAATATGTACGTAATGATCTCCATAACCGTGCTGACTGACTCTCTTCATACCTTTCCGGGACAGGCGAATTGTACTGTGCGAAGATGTGCCAGGTACAATCTGTTAAAATACAAAATAAGCGATTTTATGTATCAAATTTATTCTTCAATTTCAATGTAAGTTTTAAATGTGAGAGTGAGAATGTTATTATGGTTAAAAAAAATTATGTAATGAATATTAATTAAATACCTGCAATGTATGATCTTCATACAATCCTTGTATCCTTACAGTGCCACCCAAAATAGCTTGAGATACGGAAATCTGAAAATATAGAAATTATTATAGTAATAAGTGCATAAGTAGTTTAATTGTATTGGGATCACATATATTACAATGTATGTCATGTATTTGATGACCAGTGGACAAAATTAAATTAATTAATGCTTTCCACTATATGCAGTAAAATGCAGATATAATAAATGAGAAAAGCCAGAATTAACTGACATTCTCCAAAACCAAGGAAATTAATTACAAAACGAAGGAAGTTATATAAAATACTTACTGTACAATCCGTATGCACATCAGGCCCATCTCTACGGAAGTAGCTAGAACTCTCAACTTTGAAGGTGACGAATATTTCATTGCTGCCGACAGACATGCGAACCGTTTGTCCGTCCTCCACGCCGGCCGGTACAGGCACGGTTATCTTTTTTCTTTGCACCTGCAAATAATAAATAATATCATATGTATAACTGATTACTACCTCTTGCTTATTATAGACTAGCTTTGCCCGGCAGTTTCACCAACAGGAGCGAAGCCCGCGTGGCTTCGCTCCTGTTGGTGTTAGCGTGATGATATGTAGCCTATATCATCCTTCCTCGATAAATGGACCATCTAACACCGAAAGAATTTTTCAAATCGGACCAGTAGTTCCTGAGATTAGTGCGTTCAAACAAACGAAGAAACCCTTCAGCTTTATCATATTAATAGATTAATTTATTGCTACAATAGGAAATGTACGGAATGCTGTTTTAATTATTTATAAAAAATTGATCTAGTAATTTTCTTTTGAACTAGATACATATAACTGTAGCTTTGAGTTTATTTAGCACTAAATGTTTTATAGCTGCATACAACAAAAGTGAGTGAATCATCTAATATGGAAGTCGCAATTAAAACGATTAAAACATTTAATTAAAAACTCAAATGTCTTATATAAACTTACACTTGAACCTTTTCCTTCACACTCCACACAGGGGAATTTGATGAGCATCCTAGTTCCGTGGCAGTGCCGACACGTCGACCTCATTACAAACGGTCCTGAAATTGTATTGTTTATAAACTGAATGGTAAAAAAAAACATTATTCTTTATATTTTTTCATTTAAAATACCAATGCCAGGCATGTTATTTTGATTCGATTGAATGATCTTTTATGGTGTTTCAATTATAAAAATAGCAATTTTTTATTCAACTTTTCCAAATTTATTTTTAAACAAAGCTATTTGCCCATTACCATAGTTAATAGCGATGTACTATTTACTAACAGCTAACTCATTTCTATCTAAAGAACTATTAAAATTATACTGAATAATTCAAATCTAAACATAAACAAAAGCAGTACCTCTAGAAAATGTCTCCATGCCAGTACCATTGCAGTATGTGCATTTGATAGCTTTGGTGCCGAGTTCACACCTTGAGCCTTGGCATTTCGGACAAATGTCCACCACATTAATGTTTATGTCTTTGTTAACACCCCTCGCTGCTTCTGTGAACCGCAGATTTATTATCACCTGCAATACAATTAAATTATTAATAAACAATGAAATGAGAAGAAACCTATGGAAAGACAAAACCTCTAAATGTTGTGACTTATGAAGTTTCACTGTTGTATTGTAATAGCTTTCCACCTGCGGCTTCATCTTCTCTGACTAAAAACCTTATAATTATACACTAAAACCTTCCTCTTGAATAACTCTATCTATTACAAAAAAACCCCATCAAAATCTGTTGTTGATAAATATTATTCTTTTGCCTTATACATTTTGTTTTACATAATAAAAAGAGTATTTTTTCTGCTATATAGATTACTGTTATGAAAGCTTTTATGTAAAAAAAAATATTGTTTAGTTGTTACTAACTTCTTGAGCAGCGCCATATCCAAACTTGCTCTCAGCAAAGTCGCCGAAGGCCTCACTCTTGAAACCAGCGTCTCCAAAGATCTTACGGAACAACTCCTCAGGGTCGATGGTAGATTTGTACTGCCATTGGTGCGTGAAGCCATCGGTACCTCCCGGCCCTCCCATATCTCCCATCTGGTCTGATGTGGTTCCGTATGTGTCATATTGCTTACGTTTATTCTCATCCGATAGAATCTGTTATGTGATGGAAATTATATAAAAATACATGAGAAAATATTATTAACCTTATCAAATACCTATTAAATACTACAGAAATCATATTCAGAGAATTCCTTCAGGTTGATTGTAAACAACTTTGTTCAGATAATTATAAAACTTTTAATCCATCAGGCCCCGGAATCACAGACACAATAGAAAATCTATTGTGTTGCGGTCGGATCTGGCCGTTCGGGGCTCAATGGGTTAATTATAATATATGTATATGCATTTGACAGTAGTCATATTATATTAAGTTAATTTTATATCAGATTCATTTTTTAACATTTTGTATATACTGATTGAGAAGTCTGAAATCTAACACTAAAGCAGCATATTCTTAGACAAATACCTATCGCAAGAAACTAACCTCATATGCTTCAGAAACCTCCTGGAACTTTTTCGGAGCATCCGGATCTGACTTATTTGCATCAGGATGATATTTCTTAGCAAGTTGATAATATGCCTTCTTTATATCCTTCGCTGAAGCATTTTTAGACACACCCAATACTTTATAGTAATCAGCTCTAGCGTCTAGGCTGCTGGTTGTATGTATCAATCGATGTTGCGAGCTTATTTCGTTATCTGATAAAATTAGAGGTTATGAGTGAGAAATACTTACGAGGTTATAATACGAGTTGTGCTACATAAACACTTATAGCAAGCTTTTATATGATAACTTATTATTTAAATATAATAAACAAATAAGCGATTATTTGTAAAATTACGCCGGTGATGTAATGTCAGCATGTAAAACTCACACTTAAAATTTTTATTTCCTAAAGTTGCAACAGGACGCCCTAAAAAGTTATTACAATTATTGCATTTATGAACAAAGCGACACGAAGTTTTAGACAAATTCCTATTTAACACAGTGCTAAAGGTTTTTGGATTTAAAAAACCAATAATACTCCGAGTCGGAGCCATTTTGCACTATAGTATAAAATAAAAACGAATGAAACATTGAAACATTGACAAATGACAAATGACATATGAAATAACAGTTGACAATTGACAGTCAATTTGGGTGTCTTCCGTTATGCACTGCGACCACTCACACACGCGTGTCTAGAGAACACGCGGGGCACCTCTAGCTTAAAATAAATTTCTTCAAATAAAACAAATAAACATTTAATTTTTTTTTACAACATTTTAATTCGATACTTAATTACCAAATTACAATATTTATTATTTAAAATAGATGCCACCGTAAACTTGTGGCACAGCATCTCTGCAAAGCACTTTACTTTTCTTCCCGTCTGATTCGAAATGATTTGAACAAAGCCGAGAATGTTTTGAAGGCTTCCAATTTTCCCTGTGCTATAGCTTTAACCCAAACATCTTTTAATTTTTCTCAAGCCAGAAATCTGCAAATAACAATAAAATCCATACTTAAATACCTTTTTTTCTCCTAACTTAAAGCAGTCATTATCAATGAAGTACTTCGTTCCTACTCAAGTATCGATAATTGCACAACACTATGGAAGTTATATTTTGCATTTTTTCTAAAAACTAAGCTGATTATGATTTCATTTCAATGATTACGGTTAGATAAAACATAGATGATTATGAAAATAACGTAAATTCACTTATTTATAACACAATTAACAAAATAATTGATCAAAACACTAACCTGTGAAATGACAAATTCCTATCTTCATCCGATTTCCCAGTACTAAAAAACACGTTTTTCACTTCAAAAACAATAATTAAAAACACCAAGCGATGATCACCAGACTGGTGATCAAAACAAAACGAAATGGCTACATGTCATTTCAAACTGTCGAGCTGACATATATCGGTCCTCTTTTTTCGCATGACATTTTGCCATAAGTTAAAAGGGCCAAACTAGTGTTATTAATGTTCAATTAATTGTTACTTCTCCAGGCTAGTTAATTGCTCCGAGGCCAGTGCTCACAGTAGAATATGGCGGCGATTAATGACGTCATAAATTTCCCTAGGGTACTGCGGCAGTATACTGGCAGTCCATAACGGAACGAATTTTTCCACAGTGATAGCACTGCGACCACTGTAAGGTGTGACGTCAATTCAGTATACTGTGAAGCCGTTCGTTTATAGCCAGTTATACTGGTTACGATTTAAAACGGAACGCAATCCAGTATACTGTCAGCCGCATTTTTTGACGCAGCATTAAAATGAGTGTATTAAAGTTTTCTAGAACATAAAAATAAACTGTTTTGGAGTACTGTCCAATTAAAAATATTTTAATTAATATTAATTGTAAATTGAATTTAAAATATAATAAAAGTAAGTACTTTTTCATAAAAAAGAATAAAAAAGAACTTTCAGCTCGTATTGAACATTTTCAACACAGTCTAATAAAATTAATTTTTGCAATTCTTCCATTGTTTTATTTATTAATCCAAACTAATTACAGAACTTTAAAATTTTCTGATTATACTGTAGCTTTGTTTATAAGACGTAAGGGCGTATTCAGAAAGAAAGCTTGAAACTTATAAGCGCTTATAAGCGCTTATCGGCGCTTATAAGCGCTGGTAACCCGCGCAGGAAAATATATGAACATGCGCTTATAAGCGCTGATCGGCGCCGACAAGTTTGTTGAAACTTGTTGGAACGTGTCGGCGCCTATCAGCGCTTATAAGCGCATGTTCATATATTTTCCTGCGCGGGTAACCAGCGCTTATAAGCGCCGATAAGCGCTTATAAGCGCTTATAAGTTTCAAGCTTTCTTTCTGAATACGCCCTTAGGCACTCGAGTGGTTTTGACTGATCATATTACTTGCTCTGTGGCAAAGAGTATAATGTATAATAGGTCTGTGGACTGATCACGTGATCAAAGTACTGCGAGTACCTGAAGCGTCGTATTCACGGTCCATCTTGACGTACGTCCCGCCAAGGTCATACACGATGCACGACGCAAAACGACAGTGAATAGTGTTGACGTACGTCAATAATTATTATTATTAGCTTGCTGGATGTGCACGACCAATTTTTCATCCAGCGAGCACCCCCACCACCGCGAACGTCGTGCAGATGGACAGTGAATAGCGCGGACGTACAGCAGATCAGTGTTGCCAACAGAAATTAATGTAAATATGTACTTGGAAACGTGGCCTATTGATATGATTTTTTTGTGCTAGTGAGTACCTACATGAGCAAGCAAGAAACAGTTATTTTATATTTTTATGTACACAGGAAATACTTACCCAATTATCATTACTTTTGGATCAACCTAGTACACATGGACAGTTTATATTCAGAAGTTATTATTTTTAAAGAACTCCAAGGCGAATTGATGAATAACACAGATTTTATGCAAAAGTCCACTGCAGAAAAATGGCAATTTATTTAAAAAAAAAATGTCCTAACGAATTTGTTTGTTTAAAAAAATGATGAGCTATAGCTCTGTTCCCGCCACTTCAGCATTTACTGAAAGAGTCTTTTCGGTTATGAATGTGAAGTGGCGGGAAGAGAGAAACCGAGCTTCATTAAAAATTAAGCTCTTGAAATATATAAATTCATTTTTATTATATGAATCCAAATTTGGAATGTTTGGATTCATATAATTCATTTAAAAATAATGAAAAATTGTTAGGTACTGCAAAAAGTACAAAAAAATACATTTTTAAAAATATTTATTTACTCTTTATTTACCTCCTTTAAAATCAGATATACTCTATATCTTCAAAAAAAAGTTGGCAACCCTAGCCATGCTTGATGCGCGCACGATCGTCAGTAGGATACATCCAGCACCGCGGCCTTGAGCTGACGTACGTCGGGGATGGACCGTGAATAGGACGCTTTACCTCGAAAACGCCAGTGCTCACAGTAGAATATGGCGGCGATTAATGACGTCATAAATTTCCCTAGGGTACTGCGGCAGTATACTGGCAGTCCATAACGGAACGAATTTTTCTACAGTGATAGCACTGTGCAGTGGTTGCAGTGCATATCGGAAGACACCCAAAGGCTACACACTCGGAGCAATTAACAAGCCTCCGAGGCTACACAACATTGTTCTCTATTGATTTACGCTGTGGATTTGGAGACAACCTATTTTATTTATATTTATTTGTCTGTGTGTGTGATACAATTTTCTACTCTAAGCTTTCTACTCAATAATATTTTTGCCAAAATAACTTCAGCTCTTTTAAATAAACTTCAAATCGTCAGACAAATTACTTACATATTAGTTTCGATTTTAAGCTTAGTAACATACAAACCAACTTTGGTTAAAAGATGCTTTTTCATCAATAAACCAATAATGTGCGAGGAATGGGTTTGTAAATAACCAATAGTATCGCTTCATCGCTTAGCGCACAGGCTAAACGCTTCAAACTTCAAACTCAATGAAGCGATATGATTGGTTCTTTACAAACTGTGTTTACCAACATATTACTTGCTACGTACATCCTCGCACATTATTGAATGGAAAAGCGCCTGAATACTATACTCCGAGCCAGAGTGAGCAAAACCTGTTTCCTCCTTTCTGAAAACAATACTGCCACAGAAATACTGCCGTCCTTTAACTAGAAAGCCGCTATGCCCACGAAGTAAGTTTCGAGTAAATGGAAAAAACACGAAAATTGTTATTTCTTAAAAAATTATGACACTTAGAATAATTATTGTGAGATACATCGATCGACATTTAATTAAATTATATATACCTAAATAATAGTTTTTACCCAGAAACTGTTATAATTTATTAAAGTGAAACTTTTATTACATCGTCTCAAACTTTTTGGTCTGTGTAGCGCATGTCGCGTGACGGTCGGCTGCCGAGTAGGTATAAAGCAGTGTTCGGAAAGTTTCACTTTTACCACACCCCGGACCACAGATCTAGTACAACTAGATTCCGAACATGCGTGGCCACCTCAGTGCATTTCGCTCTATCTTCGAGTGTTGCCATTTTATAAACTTTCCTGCATTTTAGGGAAAATTTTCATTAAAAATACGTCCTCAAATTCACTCTTACTCGTAATAAATAAATAATGTTAGGTGAATTTGAGGACGTATTTTTAATGAAAATTTACCTTTGTATTTTTTTAAAATTCCGAATTGATAGTTTCCTTAAAAATGTCCTGAAAATCACCTGCAAAATATGCAAAAAATGTTTAATGTGACTCATAAGTAGAGAATATTTTTTTCTCATTCAGTAATAGTGTGACAAGTTGGGGGTGTGACTGGGAATAACCACAATAACCGCTTTTTAACCCGCTGCTTTCATTTTTTTACTTATATGTTCGAAAGAAGACCGGTATATAGGAAGTCAGGTATATCTTTCTTATCTTTCCTTGCAAATCATCGAGTTAAAAGTTTTGTTCTGACAAAAAAGCTGTAGATAACGATGTGCACTAGATATACATAATATACATTCGAGAAGGGAAGACCACAAATAAAGGAATATTAAATTCAGATACAATTTCAATGTGTTTTATTATCATAGGTTATTTTAAACATGTATAAATTTCTGTGCTAAGGGCCGATTACAAATATTTAGTTTTCGATGCTGCGGAGAACTTCTATTTCTTCCATATTTATAAGCATTTAACAAGCAATTTCTTAAGACGATTAGCTGATATCTGTTTTTGCTTCTGCAACTGAAAAAATAAATTTTAGAATATAAAATATATATTAGATGAAATTCATTGCTTAGGTTCTATTTTTTGTGTCAAGGCCATTATATTAATTATTTTAATACCAATATATTGGTATCAAAGTATAACATTAATATACATATATAGCAAATAATCTTATATATAAAAATGAATCGCAAAATGTGTTGGTAAGCGCATAACTCGAGAACGGCTGAACCGATTCCGATAATTCTTTTTTTATTATATTCCTTGAAGTACGAGGATGGTTCTTACGTAGAGAAAACGTAAATATGTACCACGGGCGAAGCCGGGGCGGACTGCTAGTTAGAAATAAAAATACTTCAATATATTAAATTTGAAACTATGGCATCAAAACAACTCTGCTTTTAGAAATAAAAACATTTTTTAAAGAGAAATGCTAACAATTAATCGCAAATAAAATGGAATTAATGCTTAATTTACTCCGGTTATAAATTTTTATCCATTATTAAGTATGTATTACCAAATAACTTGTTATTTTTATTAATTAAGATGTATTTTTTAGTATAAACCAGTTTTCGAGTTTTAGCACCTGGGGACACATTTTAATCATTTGATTTCTGTCTATTCCTTTTAAGTCCTATAAAGCTCGTTGATGGTATTGGAATTTGGATCATCATTTTGTGTTGCCGATACTGACTGCACAGATTCAAACTAAAAAATATAAATTCTTAGATCTATATTTTACTTTTATTATACTAGAGAGTTAATATAAAAAAGCTATTTAATATGTAACAAAGTTAAATAAACGCATATGAAAATTGAAAATAATGTATCTTAGGGTTATAGGGAAATCTAACAATGGAATTTGATTGTGATTTAAAATTAACTTCTTAAAATGTAGATAAGTAATTACATTCATGCTTATTGTTGGCGTAGCATTTGACTCAAGGAGAGATAATTTAGGTTTGCAAACAAAAAAATTGCGTTAAAATTCTTTGAACATATTCTCACTTTTTAGATGGTACCCAATTTTACCGACTTGCATCAATCCATATTTTACGAATGCCAGAATACGTTGGAAAACTCCATAGTTTTCCAACGTATTCTGGCATTCAAATTATAGATAAACACAAACATTTGTCCCATGACAAACATTTTTTTGCAATTTTGTGGACTTTTTTTCCCATTTGCAGGCAACATTGTGATTGAGGTTATCTTACACTTAAAAGCTAAAATTACCACGAAATATTAACAATAAGAATGATCAGTTGATAGGAAACAGTCAATTTTAATGATTCTGATATTATGTATCTTTATTTAATTGTTTACTTACGAATGAAATGAAATTCCATCGGCGTTTGTTTCCGTGCGGCTGTTATAGCCTAATACGCTGCAACCACCCATTATTATAAACACTCAGTACACGTAGTACATTCAGAACACTTTTATAATTAACTTCCAAATGTATTTATCACCAAAAAGAACAGTAGACACAACAAAACTAATTAAATATCAGATCTGCTTTGTTTGTTTGGCCCAGTTTTGACAGTAGGCCATCAAAAAAGTGGCCACGCAGATAAGGACAAAAAATGGTTGCCTGTAAAGTCGGTTTTACGGGCGAAGATTTTACGTGACAACGTCTTTTTCTCGGTAGAATATTTATGTGCTGCGCGCGCGGCAGACCGCGGGCCTCTCTCTCGTTCGGTGACTCATCGTAACGTTACCGAGCGTTACACTTTTTCATAAGTGACTCCCAGTCGCAACCTAATTTAAGACGTTGTCACGTCAAAAAACGTATCTACATCCCCTTCACTCACATAATGTAAGCGTAGCTATCTATCTCTTTTCACCATAGCATTGCAAATCTACTTGTACTAGATCTATGCCCCGGACACTCCATACAAAATTATCGTTTTGACAGTCACACTGTAGAGACTGCAAATGTGTGTGTTAACGCTTTATGGTTGGCACATTTGTGACTAGCGTAAAAAAAAATTCGCGTTTTTCTGATGATATACATCCGTAAACAGCACAATATCTAACCATTTTCTACGAAAAACGATAATCACAAATCCAAAATAATAAAATTACTTTAAGTCAATTTGATTAATGTTGTCAATCTTCGTTGCGTATCGTCCCTGTAGAAAAATATGGACCATTTTATGTCTGATCGTGCGGGGTGAGGTAAGTGTTTAATTTTGGCGGGAGGCGGAGAGTGTCCGTTCTGTAGCGTTTAGCTACTATTATGTATTCTGTGCTTTTACCGTGGTTTCATAAAACCACACAACATTTTTTTTTATTTTGTAATAAAATGCATACCTAAAACGTCGTTAAGCCACTATAACTGCTTTTGAGCTACTTAGATCATTATGTGATCTAAGTTGAGCTATGACTTTCGCTTTAATTTAAATTTCAAAAACTATTTAATCAGCGGTTAAGGCTTAGAGTATATATACTATCTATAGAGTGCGAACAACCAAGTGGGAACAGTAGGCACAGGTGGGAACAACACGACGTTCCCGCCGCGAGCGCTCGTAGTCGTGGTTGAGTGCTGACGAAGTGCGTTGCTCTGGAATTTTATTCATATTTACGAATAAACATGCTGAAATGTGCAGTGCTATCTTGCAAAAACGATACTATAAAAATCACAAAATTGAAATCCAGTATCACATTTCATCGGTAAGTCGATTGTTATAATTATTTTTATGAAAATAAATCTAGCATCGCGGGGGTGAAGGGAAAGTGGGAGGGGACCCGCGCAGGCTCGCTCGCGCAACTCACGTGATCGTAGTGATGTGACTTGACCAACGCTGTACTCGATAGTTTACTAGAAGAACTATATTTTAACTTATTATTTATTTTACTTTAAAATTAAAACTCTTCTAGAAATGTATTATAAATAATTTTGTGGTGTGTTTGGTATGATACAATTTCTAATATTATGAATGCGAATGTATTATAGTGTAAATGAAAAGTATGTAATGTTACGATATATGGACCGCTAAATTGATTTTGAAGATTTTGGTAGGTATAGAATGGATAAAATTAAATAAAAAATTATTAATATTATTTATTAGTTATTTCATTTTAAATTATTAATTATTTCTCATTTTAAAACATTATTATTATTGTTCTATTTATTGTTGAAAAAATAGCACTAAACCCGATCTTTTATTTTATTAATTTTAATATTTAACAAGTGCATACGTTTTTCTGATATTCCAATTAAACATATTTTTTTAAAGTACTTATAATTAATACAAAAAAATATTCAAATGGAATAAACACACTTTATTCACTTGGTAAACAAATTTAAAATTACATATTTTACTTTATTCATACATTTCTCCTTTAATAACATATTGAACATAAAATTTACATATGATACATATTTATTTACATAACTTATCGATAGCTCATCACGCAATTGATGTCTATCCATCCCTATTTGTCACACACACATCTATATAGTATCTATAGCTCATCTGCCTACGATGTGCACAAAGCAATTTGTGCAATAGGGCGTATTCAGAAAGAAAGCTTGAAACTTATAAGCGCTTATAAGCGCTTATCGGCGCTTATAAGCGCTGGTAACCCGCGCAGGAAAATATATGAACATGCGCTTATAAGCGCCGATAGGCGCCGACAAGTTTCAACAAGTTTCAACAAACTTGTCGGCGCCGATCAGCGCTTATAAGCGCATGTTCATATATTTTCCTGCTCGGGTTACCAGCGCTTATAAGCGCCGATAAGCGCTTATAAGCGCTTATAAGTTTCAAGCTTTCTTTCTGAATACGCCCATACACGCGCTCTATACTATATCTATACTCTAAGGGTTAAGGGCTTTTGGATACTTTTGTACTACGATTCTATATAGTTGTACTAAATTTTAATCATAATATACCATAAAATGTAGCGGTTATAGATAATAATGAAAATCTAAATTAAAAAATATTATACATTTCGTAATATTAAAACGAGTAATTATAGTCGCGTCGGTCGAAAACGGCGACGAAATTGTCTCGTATCCATATCACTGTTCAATTTGCGGTTTCAAAAACGAAAAAAAAAATAATTTGACAACCGATTTCCAAGCAACGGTAGGCAAGATGATTTATAAACAAAAAATAGATAATTGAATTGAAAAAAAAAATGTTTTTATGAATAACTCATATATGCATGAACTGAGTCAACAATAATATAATCATTTGAATAAATTCAGCGAGTGAAACACAATACAAGACAATGGCTTCGACAAATATTCGCGATCAAAAAATCGAACAGCAAGTAAGTCCAAAATACAATTTTCTTTTAATTCAAATTCTAAGATCGAAACCTTCATTATGCGTTTCTAAAAATCATTAAATAATTTATTTTAGCGGCAGATAATGGAGCAGAAGATGAAACAGAAGAGACAGAACTCAGGTTTGGTTCAAGCAAATGATTTGAGAGTCGGTTCTGCGAAGCGCCCTATATCTGGAAGCCGCTCTAGAGAATTACATGGTATACGATAAAATTTTACCCTTCTCTTCCTTACTGAGTGCATTCCAATTTTCCGTTTTATGCATGATTGTCGCATATTATTTTTTTTATGTTACGCATTTTATTTTTTTCATAACAGGCTATGATGGTCCGATGCAATTTCTTAT
Organism: Colias behrii; assembly: GCA_029959065.1. Classification (NCBI taxonomy): domain Eukaryota; kingdom Metazoa; phylum Arthropoda; class Insecta; order Lepidoptera; family Pieridae; genus Colias; species Colias behrii. The sequence continues at coordinate 4,655,287 of JARWMC010000021.1, read as the reverse complement.
GTCTCCAGTTAACCCTGATCAAGTTATACCCCTGCAGACCAATAGAATATCAACATATGATGGTAAGTTATAGCTGTTGGTCTCTCAATTTAAAAAAGGCTTTTCTATGATTTTTTGTAATAAGTATTTTATTTATATTCAACATGTTAGTTCTATATATTACAATCCTTAAACTAAAACTAGTGTGCTGCATTGTGTTTTGTTGTTACTTCTTGTTGTTAAGTGCTAACTGCTATGAAGTGTAGTTATTATAGTTTTCTACTTTTACATATAGTAGGTACCTACAATATATATATCTAATATAGTAAGATACCACAAAATAAATTATTTATATAAATATCATTAGGTAAGGTCGACCGAGGAAACAACCAACAATCCATATCATATCTGGTGAAGAAAATTTTTTTTCTCAAGTCAATATGGATTTTATCTCAGTTAAGAAATTGGTAGAGATAAGGACAATCTAACAAAGATATTTATGATATGGTGCGATTGTATTTAATCAATTGGTCAGTCAATCCGAATAACTCTCTGTCTTAATTTAATAAGGTACTTTATAAATGAAATAAATCATTATTACTGTAAAACAAATTGTGTTAAAAATCTATGTAATTGTGAATTTGAATGCAAATACAATTAAGACTCTTTGTATATGCATTGTGAATTTGAATAAGTACCAAAATATATGTGACCATAGACATCACCTGGGGAATAAATATTATTTTGTACAAGATTTGGTAATTCTGATCTTATGACATAATCCACTTATTTCTCAGAACATAATATGCATTCATATCAGTTCAATGTTATGAGTATTGACTATGTGGTTGAATGACTAATGTAGAATATTGATTTTGTTGAGTCATTCTGAAAACAAGGTAGAATTTGAAAACAATAGCGTCTTTATTGAATGAACTCTGACATTGTGTTATACATATAACGCTGATTATACAAAATAGACGATCAGACAATAGGGAAGTTACAGGTTTTTTTTATAACATTTATTTCTTGAGCAAACACAAGATAATTCTTATAAATTGGTATTATAGTGTTGGAAAAGGAACGTCATACATATAACTAACACCACTATGTACCAAATACATAAATCAAAATTCTATGTACTATATATCTCAATTCATTGTATCCTCTTTACAAATGACCTCCATCATAATATTTCAATCTTAACGTAAACAATATTTCCAGAACTAGGTAACCAGATAGAAGTGCTAACGGTTGGTGACGACGTGACCTCAGGCAGCGGGGAGGAAGGAGAGAGTGTGCCCGTGTGTAGTGTTGGCAGGGACGCGAGTGTGGACGATATCTGTGCGGACGCGGCTGTCGCACCGATGCAGGGCCGGCCGCGACGTGACGAGTCGCCTAGTCAGGTAATTGAATAAAAAATAGATACTTACATACACAACATTTAGTACATAATATGTACTAAATGTTGTGTATAACAATATTATTGTTATCGAAGTATTTCTTTTGTCATCTACAATTTAATACCAGATTCAGACATCTCTTATAGTGAAAACTTATGATTAAAGTTTTAATAATAATATCAAATAAAAACATTACTCAAATACGATGGTACATTTATTGTGGCTTTCCTATTACCAATATATAATTAATAATTATGCTTTGTTATAATGACAAGGTAGAATATCCACCACTATACCATACTTTGTTTCTTGGAAACAATAATTCGATTTACGATTAATAGGATAGAAGATTAATTGGGATGCATTTATTAAGTGCAGTTATAGTAATAATAACAAAAATTGGAACCACATAAATAAATTGTTGATTTTTTTATTCTAGAATGCAGAAATAGAAGGATCTGTCGAAGGTGCAGTGGAGACTTTTGTTACGACTCCGGCAAAACATGGCACATTGTATAAATGTCGTATCGCACGCGACAGGAAGGGGATGGATAGAGGATTGTATCCTACATACTTCTTGCATCTCGAAAAGGATTACGGCAAGAAAGTGTTTTTGTTAGCAGGTGAGACACATAACACTGCTTTACTAGAAAAATTTACTATATCAACATTTTATCTGTATTATTCATTGACTAGCTGTGCCTGTGTGTAATGAATTTACGCGCATTTCTCCGCTGCTACTGGTCCTAGCGTGATATAGACTATACCTATATATATAGACTATCGCTTCCATGATAAATAAAATAATCTAACACTGAAAAGAATTTTTCAATACGGATCTGCCGTTCCTGATATTAGCACATACTAGCAAAGAAACAAACAGTTCTATAATTTAGTTATTACAGAAAAAACCTATCTTTTTTTATCATACCAATTAATCAAAATCTAAACTATATTCCAGGTCGCAAACGAAAGAAGTCCACCACGTCGAATTACCTCATATCAACAGATCCAACAGAATTAACTCGTCAAGCTGACAGCTTTGCGGGAAAGCTGAGGTCCAATCTATTGGGCACTGCTTTCACAGTGTACGATAGTGGGAAGGCGTGGCGGAAGAGTTCTAGAGATCCAACTAGGCATGAGCTCGCTGCTGTGGTTTATGTAAGTTTTTTTAATCCATCAGGCCCCGGAATCACAGACACAATAGAAAATCTATTGTGTCGCGGTCGGATCTGGCCTCTCGGTGGTTGAGAGGTTAAATAAAGTTTTGTTTAATTGAAAATGATGGTTGTAGATGTTGATTTTAAGGAAAAGTCGTGAAAATCTGTTGTTAAAATGTTTGGTATAAAATTTGTAGTGCAAGTGACTAATGATATAAAAGTATAGAAGGTTTTGTTTGTTAGATGTTAGGGCATGTGAATATTAGGATTGTTTTAATTTAGTGACTGTCACAGAAAACTTACAAATAAATGCAGTTTAACCGCTATTGTTATGTTTTGCATGGTACAAAGTCTTATACTTAACTTATTATCTTTTTATGTGAGGAAAATAATTTACAGGACACAAATGTACTTGGCTTCAAAGGACCAAGAAAGATGACTGTCATATTACCGGGAATGACGCCAGACCGACAGCGAGTCACCATCGCACCGCAAGATGACAGCGAAACCCTGTTAGAACGATGGAAAAGCCAAAACTTAGATGACATTGTCGTATTACACAATAAAACACCAGTATGGAACGATGAAACACAGTCTTACGTGCTCAACTTTCACGGCAGAGTAACCCAGGCAAGTGTGAAGAACTTCCAAATTGTACACGATTCGGAACCAGATTATGTTGTCATGCAATTTGGTAGGATATCCGAAGATGTGTTCACAATGGACTTCAGATATCCATTGTGTGCTTTACAAGCGTTTGGTATAGCGCTCAGTTCGTTTGATAGCAAATTGGCATGTGAATAGATGTTTGTTGAAGGAATTGGTGTGAATAATAGAGCACTTTACAATTAGTTAAGTTGATTTTCACTTGGAGTATTTTATATATGAATTGCAATGAATTAATTTCCGATAGTAACTAGGTATTTATATTATTTGTCGCTTTATGTTGAAATAAAAGTATGACGCATTAACATAACCTCAAAATATTTGTTAAATAATTCAATATTTCTTATTAAATTACAAAATATAATATAAATAGGGGTGGAATATAATATTAATTAATGGTTAATTCATCACTTGGATCATTTTATATTATAAAATGATCCAAGTGATGAATTAACCATTTGGTATTTGAGCATAGTTATCTGCATTCCACATTTTTTTTTTGTTATTGGTATACATATATGTATTTAAAATATTGTGAATGACATTGGTACTTATCATTATACGTAATCATGATATAAATTGTTTTAAACGCACACTATTTAATTTACTTTGGTGCTTTGATTCATTATTGTGTTGTGAACACTGTTTATCGACGTAAAGATCGAATGTAATATTTATAGTTATTGAATGTAGATAGATAATCATGGTCCAAAAGTCATAATAATTAAAAGTTATGAATTTATTATAATTATTCAAATATTATATGTATGTGACATAATATTTCATACACTGGTAACATTAATTATTCAATGCGTACATATGTAGTTATTCTATTATTTAATTTCATATAATATTATGTATAGATAATTGGATAAAATATGTGTGTAATGTAGGTTTATTTATTATTTGTAGGTATTTCAACAATTATTTTACAGATATTTAGCCATTGAGCAACTAGCAAGCCTGGTTTCTTGCCATGTCACAAAATATTTAATTAGATAATAACTTTTTTTTTGCATTTATTTAAAATTAGTAATTAGGTAATGAAATGTTTTGTACAATTTTCGTTGCACTAGTCATTCTCTTTTTATTAGTATTATTTATAAATTAGGTTTGTTTTAAACGCACAATAAAATTTAGAAATTAAAATAATTAAATAAAAGAATTTTACCACAACTTAAGACATGATAATACATATTATACACTTTTAGCACTAAATATGCGAATTTAAATAATAATAATAATAATATACAATACATTATTCTCAATGAACTTTACATATGAATTTTAAACACATCATTTTAAATAACGTCAATTATTAAAATGATTTATTACGACCAAATATTAAAAAGCATTTTTCAATTTTATTATAAACTAAACATTGTAGAAGTAGGTAGTATTGATTTTTTTATTTATGGTTTAAGAGGAGGCTCCTAACATAATTTATGGCACTGAGAGACCGGTTAGACCGCTACGGTGCTAGACGATAACACAGCCGTAATAAAGTTGAATATCGCGTGCGCTCTTTGATCGCGTTCGAGCTCGAAACTAAATCTCGTAAGTCTCAATTCTTATTTCGTTTAAAACTAAAGTAAAAATTGATTTAGAGAAAAAATATCTTGGGATTGGATAGTAAACTATCTTACTGTTAACATTTATTTTAGACATAAAGTCCAAGTAAATCTTAAAAAAAAATGTAATAATCCTTAAAAAAGGCATAATTTTTGAATAAAAATTGAATCGAGCGAAAATGTTACAATTACGTAACTGTCTTGTACATGGAAAGAAAAAGACCCAATAAATCATATACTAAAGTTCCATTTTGATTGTATGTGTGACTGTTTCAGAATATGTATTACCTATTAATGCAAATTCACATAAAATTTTGGGGAGCCTCCTCTTAAGGCGAAATATACTTTAAAATATTAGAAAACACATTGTATAAACGATTATTCTAAAGAAGTTATCCTGTCCATAAAATTGAAATCTAAATTTCAAAATTATTGTTTTGCAAATATGTTTTTAAGGTTTAATATGTTATGCTGTCTCCTGGTAATACGAAAGTCAGGTATTTGCCTGACTCGCATACAGTTGGGCACGCTCTCACGCTGGATAAATTTAGTTAAAACGCGGGCGCTTCATCCCTTTTTTTAAACCCTAATTATGTATTTGTGTCAAAAATGCCCTTTTTTATGCTGTGCACATTAATAATGTGACATTATTCTCAATTTTTTTAAGCAAAATGTGTTTCGTTAATATTTTATATTATAAATGTTACACAATATGTTGTTTATGCGTGAGAGTGAAAGAGAAGATAAAGCGCTACTTAGGAGCGGTCGTTACAATTTTAAAATACAATATTATTGGTGTTTAATCTGACTATTTTTATACTACTGATTTGATCTCAGTTTGCTCTTATTCTATCAATTAAAAATAAATGAGTTTTAATGCAATGCTACCTCCATCTCTACTCTAAAATACTTCATAATTACTCACTAATGCCTATCACAGTATTATTACTAATATTTTTTAAGCTTGTATACTTTGACAATACCACTACATTCTAATTAAATGTACTGCCTATCTTAAGCTTCTTATATTGGTGGCATCAAAAATAATAACACAATTAAAGTATTACCTAATACATAATTTAAATAAAGATTTTCATAACTTCTTAAATTTATAGTAGGTATGTGTTATTTTTGGCGCTACCAAATGTTTTTTTTTTATTAAATGTGCCTATGTAGATTATGTGTTTAGAAAACATAAAAGGAATTTTAATAAAATGTATTATAAATAAATAGTCTAATGTTTAAAGCATTAAACGAGCTTTTAGACGTGATATTTGTATTTGTGCACAGTCAGTAATAATTGTAAGGCATAAGTTTAGAATGTAATGTTAACTTCGATGAACACTTATCACTACTAAGTAACTAAATATGTAGTTTTGTTGATCAATTTCGTGAAGAAAAATATTGTCTGCACATAAATACTATTGTAAGAGTTTAACGATGTTCAATCTGCAGCAATTAATGGTATTAAAATAAATTAATGTCATTGCTCAGATCAACTAAAACATTGATCTGAGTGTAATAATATGTAACTAAATGGTATAAAAATGTTAAATGTGTTTTTTTTTATTATTTTAATCATAATAATCGAATACGAATAAATAAAAATATTGGTGTATTGTGCCTTTATGACAGTAGGATAAATGTTTGTGCCTTTATTTCCATGTGTATTGTGTATTTTGTACCTGAAGCTTTTTAACCACTTCTAATCACATTTTTTTAGTATTCTTACCTATAGTTTGACCGCAACCGCTGTGCCGCGCCCTAGTATGTGCGGCGAGGCGGGGACTGGGTAAGAAAGAGCACGAGTTAGAAGTTAGAAAGAAACGGAACGGTCGGTACTCTCCCCGCCTCGCCGCGCACATACCTATACAGCGGTACAGCGGTTGCGGTCAAGCTATTGTAAGTGAGGTGTTAGGACTTAGTTTAATTTTAAAGTAATTGTAACTGTTATATTCCAGAAAAGATATGTTAAACTGAGTGTTTTGTATAATCTTAAATTTTACTTGAAATTGAATCCTGTGTTATTCTCATGTGATTTTGCTTGTCTTTCTTAGATATGATTTGGAATTACATTTTTATTTAATGTAGTATTGGCATCATGATTGAAACTAATGGTCTCTGTTATAGCTAAATTTATTAAATTATCATATATGGTGGCCAAATTATTGGAGACATTGTATTTTTACATAGATTTTATCAGTCAATAAAATAGACTTTTAAGTTTATTTTTTTAGCTAAAGTAACTTCTTGTGCAGTGAGATGCATAAATGAATAAAAACTTTAATACAAACAAATTTATACCAACTCTTATCTAAGAATAGCACATGTATTATTTGATTACTATTTTATGAATTGCATTCAAATTTCAAGTTATGCAATTATTGTTTTAAGCGCCTATAAAGGTGTCGAATCTACTTTTTAAACTGACAATTGAATGTATGTATATTGAACTATGAATTATATAAAAAAAATCACTCTTGAGGCTAATTGCCTATGTAAAAACTACTAGGTATGTATATTGGTGTCATGTTTATAAACCTTTACAAATTATTAGTATTGTATCATTTAATATGTGAAATCCTTAACTTGTAATGAAGACGATGTACCTATAAATTATTCATTTCCAGAAATGAATTAAACTAATGTGTAATTATACTAATTTTATGATAAGCATTTATTTAGGTTTATTTTACAAAAACTAAGAATCATGTGTAAATCAAACAAACACTAAATTCCAAAATTTGTACTTTAAAATATACATAATATTTGCACGAAAATGCTGGTTTATTACAGATCAAGATTTGTTTTCAATAAATAAGTTGTCTAGATGTTTTGTTTTTTATTGGAGAGCACCACCACAAACAAAAAAATAATAAATAAATTCCACATGGAATGCTATATTTGGAATGGAATGTTAAATTATATTGAAGCATTTTTTACGTCAATGGGAAGCACTTGACCACAATCTTACCTGATAGTAAGCTAAGTTACGGTCTATGATGGAACAAACTTGCAACTTTCAAATTATTTTTTGCAATTTGCCATTCAACAAGCAGTTTTACTGACAATTGATGACTAAAATACTTAAAAACCTAAAGAAATGTGTTGTTTGATCTCTCAAAATATAATAAAACAGTGATAATCATGATTTTACTTATTTATGAGTGTGCTTTGATGATAGACATAAGAGGTTAACCTGAAATAAAAATCTGTTTTGGTTTTTTACTTTTTATTGGACTTATTTACAAAACTTATTCTGCCTTAGCAGCTGCGGCTTTGGGTTTCTTCGTCTTGATGGGCCGCTGGGAACGAAGGATCGCTGAGGCACGTCGAAGTGTAGCTTTGCAAAGGTCTTTGCGGTAGTTGTTGGCTTTCATTAGCTTCTTTACCTTGAAAAGCGATCTCCTAGCGCCAGCCTTGAATTGGCGCTTGACGAGGTTCTTGGCAGGCTTGTTGGTCGCTCTGGCCTTCTTGTACACAATTGTGAATCCCTTCCTGACGGGGGTTTCATTCTCAACCACGCCGACGGCTTTCTTGTGGATCAGACCATTGAATCTGAAGGCGTTAAGGTTAGTCACATTGTTGGGTTCCTTACTGAAAGGTTTCTTGATGTTACGCTTTTTCACAAGGAAAGCGTTGTTGTTTCGGATGATCATCCAATTTAAATGCGCCGACATTTTTGTAAATTGCACGTAAATTCCACTCACAACGTGCTCACAACGTGTCCGTAGACAAGAGAAAGAATTTTTGACAGTTGGAGTTGGCTGTTGGACACAGCAAGTGTTGCTACTTGCTATTTGCACGTTGTGTTGCACGTCAATATCTTACCATAGATAGCAACACTATTTTATAGAGCGAAATTTATTTAATTATAAAATAAACACACATTTTAAAAAATATATTAGAATTTACGACAAAAAAATACAAATTGAATTCATTCACACTTAAAAAAAATTGATCAACTCTTTTCAATTATAGTCTATGGAATTTACCGTTGTATCGTCATTTTTTTGGCACTTCGGTAATATGTCAAATTCCAAACTAAACTTGTCTGATTGATTCTGATATTATTACCCAATTTTTTTCTATATTTATTCAGTATTGATAGTAGTAAATGTAGCTTTTGTGTAAATTTCATATGTGATTTGTGAAAAGTGCCAAATTAATGTTTTCACTTTTTTGGTATTATGAATCAGATTGATCAAAATATAAACAAAGATATGATCGATTTTGATCTGATTGACGTGGAATCGTTTGATTTTTCTGATGAACAGACATGGTAAGTTGTATGTTGTATATACCAAAATTATTATGCTTAAGCCACATTTCCAAGATCTAGTACATAACTACATAACCAGCAAAAAAACTTGAGTGACATGTCTACACCTGTTTATATTTTTACGTTATTTTTTGTTATTTGAAATAGTTTGTAAATTACTATTGTTATTACCGAAAACAATGTAAATTATTAAAGTGACACGCCTTGAATTATTTTTATAGTTATTAAACAACCATTAATCTTGTTTATCTTTTCTACATCCTCATACAAATTTATCAATGAATATTTTTGATATGTCCAATTGTTTATGAACCTGTAATCCCTCTTATTAGGATTATCGCCCGATACTTTTGGTTTCCATTTCACCTGAATGTATACACCAGAAGTCATGCAAATGTTTTCTTTGTAAATTTTATATATTTTATCAATATTCGATTTTTATTTTATTAGGTTGTGCACATTGCCAGAAGACTCTGGTCAGAAAGTAGATATAATAGAATTCAAATTGTCATGTGATTGGCCAGTCAATGAAGATGAAGAATATCTTAATACGGAGAAAGAATTATATGCTATATTGGATAATGTGCTTAAGAGTAAGTAATATTAATTTCTAATAGGATTTACTAAGAACTTGTTTATTTCTTATTCATATGAACTAAGCCCACTGTATAACTCAAATGGTACAAAGATATTTTCAATACTAATCTAGAGTAAATGGTTATCTATCCCTGTGCTGAATATCACTAAAATCGGATCAGCCATTTTGTGTGAAAGAGACATACTTTCATAAATTTTGGCTTTATGACCATAGAAGGATATACCTATTGATTCTTTTCAATTATTCTTGAATAAAACTCGGATGGAATTAAATGAGGTTTAAAAAACAATAAAGCTTGGATAATTTTACATAATTTTGAAATATTTGAAAAAGTCTAAATGATAATTAAAATGTTTTTTCTGTTAATTTATTAAAAATATACCTATATAAATTAATTTATTTACTGTCTGTTTATTATTTACAAGAATTAAAATTATTTTTCCATATTGCACTCAAAGCTGTAATGTATTGCACCAGTAATTTGAGAAGTAAATGCAATATAGAATTACAATCTAGGTATATGAATATAGTTACAAACAGGAATCAAGTTTCAGCATATCACAAAGTGTTGAATTGCAACTTTAAGTGATAACTTACAATATTGTTTATCTAAAATTAAGCAAACTATGAAAAATTAATATCAAATATAAATAGTTATGCATATGGATCACTAGCTGTGCGCTGTGGTTTTACCCGCAGTGCTCCGTTCCTGTAAGTCTTAGCGAAATGATATAATATAGACTATAGCCTTCCTCAATAAATTTGTTATCTACTTACTTACTTAATATAAGGCCCCTAGCTGGGGCAAAGGGCGTCGACAGTACGTCGCCATGTATCCCGCTTTGCTATCTAACATGAAAATAATTTTACAAATCAAACCAGTAGTTCCTGAGATTAGTGTGTTCAAACAAACAAACTCTACAGCTTTACAATATTAATATAGATTAATGCATGCATTTCACTCTAATTTATATTTGCCTAAAGGCTAAAGACAATTTAATTAACAATCAATCAACAATTTTCCAAATTTTGTGTATACATGCGGATGCATTTATGTACTACATATATAACGGAATTAACATAATTAACGTACAATGACTGATAAGCATCATGATAAAATAAGTACAATGATTGTTCATACAATGTTATCATTTAATATCTTAATTTTAAGAATCTCAATTGTTATTGAATTTAAGTTTGTATTACATGTTCAATTTAAATTGAAACTAGGACAGAATAAAAATAAGAAACACCCTTCACATGTTTTAAAAAGGAAAGAAGAAGTTATAATACTGCATTTAAATTTTATTTTTTATAACTGCAGCTGCATTTTCAAGCAAGCAAGTGTTAGCAAAATAAATAAAATTATACTAATAAAGTATGAACTAAAGTGAAGTGTAAATCTATCTAGTCCCTACTTCCCTACTTAATATTATAAATGCAAAAGTAACTCTTTCCCGCTTACCCCTCTCAACCGATTTTGATGAAATTTGGCACAGACTTTAGACCCTGAGAAATAACATAGGCTACCTTTTATCAAAACACCACGCGGGCGAAGCCGCGGGCGGAAGCTAGTTTAACATAACCCTGAAACTTGTATAAATAAGCCATAACTTTTTCTTACTTTGATTATGTACTATTTAACCTGTGAATTAATATTACTTCAAATAAATCTATATGATTTCAATGCCATTGCAATCTTTCAATTGAGCCAATGTGCATTTAATGCTTGGTCTCATTTTTTCATATCCCCATGAATTTTATGATCGCAGATAGTTTTTTAATTTCACTTCATATCCTAGAACTATTTTAAGCTATAACATTTTAGTACCTAACTTTATATGTCGTAGGCCGTAGCGTAACTTATATTTTATAATGCAAAGGTTTTACAAATAAATTGCAAAATAAAATGAACGTTTACGAACTTGTGTAGGTGCTATGTTTTATTATTTCGTGACTCACTCAAAAGGCTGAGTCAAAGGAGTTTTCTTTATATGTGTTACCTGCTTTTGCGATTTCTACGTATCGTATTCGTGCATTTAAGTCTAATAACATCCCGGAAATTTCTAGGTTTGTTGTTTAAAATTAATAACAATTAATTTTTTCACATAGAGAACCACCATTATGTATTTTCTAATATTATTCCGACCTTGATATATTTGCTGCTATATTTGTTAGATACTCTAAAAATTAATTTCCACAATATGGTAGAAATTACGTTTCATTAAGAGCATATTTTCGTGATCAAGGCAAAAAGATGTAGGAAGCTGTGAGGAAATGAACCGGTTGTACGGGTGTTTTCTCAAGAATATGATTCCTACAAGAATTATTCTTATATGCATCCGGTTTTGCTATTGTTTGATCGCATACCTAGTTTCAAGATGTTTTGCTCCGTAGCCATAAAACAATTGTGCACACGACAATACGACATATTTTTAAACAGCTGTATATATGCGATATTCTTCTTCAGCAGTTTTAACTACGACAGGCTTTTAAAGCAACAATTCGGCAACGAAATCTTGTTATCTGGCGCCTAGCCTGAAACACGCGAAAGGTCGTTAAAACTAACAGTACTTCCGTATATTTTGCGAGTCTAGCGAATGTTAATCCATAAAAGGATATGTGAAATCGGCTTATCAGACATCTACTCATCCTTTCTAAGATATAAGATTATTTATTTAGGAAGACAGACTCTGGCTTGTCTTGTTTTTCAGTTTTTATCTCATCCTTGCCGTCTCTTAACTGTTAAATTCAGCATATTTAAAACGAACCTTTCATTCTAATTCGCTCTCGAATACTGACCAGCGAGGTCACGGTCGGACCAAGAAATTTGCTGTCTTTGCAACATTTTGTACGACGAAACAATTGTCTCTAATTAGTAATTACCCACCTGAAGAGTTGGATACACCGTACACGTGATTTTAATTTGGCTAAACGTCGTGAAGAAGCGGTTTTTATTATTTATTTATAATGTTTTTCTCAACGATTCCATTTAGGTAATTAACTGTCATTGTTCTGCACGTAATCCAATTTCTCGCAAAAGCCCACACCAAATCTCGAATCTCGACCCACTAAACCGTTACGGTACATTGACAAACGTTTAGCTACAAGAGATTGTTGGTAGATTTATCTGCGACCAACGACCTTCGCGCTTGACCGAGTGTGTGATGCATGGCTGATGGCTCATACAGGAGTACGCCGTAAATAATTAATATGATCGATTGCATTGTGTTGAACTATAGAAATGTTTTAAGTTTTTATATGAAAACTCTACATTGTAAAACCGCTACTAAGTATAGATGGAAACCTATAAAATATAATGTAGTGTACAGGTAGAAAGGTGGAACTAACAATGAGATTTATTTATAGTAAAGTATAACGGTATCAATTTATTTGAGTAGTATTTCAATTGAAACAGTTATATTTAAGTATCATCCAATTATTCAAATCTACGAGCGTGGGAACTGTACCGAGTGAAAAACACGATCTTTTTATTATAATTTTACTGAACCCCGAATTTTTGTAATAATTGGGAGCAACAAGAATCGTATCTTTTTTTAAGAAAATATGTGTAGCAATTTCTATGAGACATTTGTTCCACTATATTTATATGGTTGAAAAGTAATACGACTTGCACTTTTTCCAAATATAAACAGGTATAAAATTGAACTAAAAATAAAATGAAATCATGACCATCATTCATCTTTACTATACATAATTCAAAAATAAAATTTCAAAGGACTCCTTTCATACCGTATTAGATTAAATTGGTGCTGCTCGAAACGTTGAATACAAATGTTGGTCACCTACGTATTAGTTGGCCCACGTAGAGTTTAGCATACGATATGACTAATTTCACTTTCTATACGTATCGGTTTACAAGTGGTTTTCATCACGTCCAACTATATAAGCATTGTTCTAGTTATGGAAATCAATTTATTCTCCTACAGAGGGTTTGTAATGTAAAATATATGATAGGGTAAAAGTACCTCATATGTAAAGTACCTTATACCTGCTAAAAGTTACGATTTTGATTTCTGTAAGCTTTTGCAATTTCTCGATTCGTTTCGAAATATCGATTCTATGGAGAAAAATCAGCAAGGAAATCTATAACTAGTAATTATGTCCATAGAGTTTTGTCTAGGCTATTTTAAAAGCTTTTTGATGTAGAGGGTACCACGTAGGATCCTAAAGATAAGTTCATCATCTCACATACTTGAATTTCGTGTAAAGTTTTACCAGTTGCCAGTAGTTACTAGAGTCGTTATAAGTAGCACAGTAACATTTTTGAACGAAAGTCCCAATTTTTTCTTTAAAACATTACTTAATGTTTATTTTCCCGCTATTTTATATTCGATAGCACGTTTAATAGACCAACGGACGTGATTCTTGTCAAATCATAAACTTGATAAGGAGTTCCGATTGCAATTTGTGGTCGATGCATGTTGATCTACATTTTTTATGGTGTGTGACGTCTATATTTGGATGTCGCCATGTTCTTATGTGGATAGGCGCTGTGTTAAAATCGAATTTCCTTTTTTTACTCGGATTAGTTATGGCTTATTTAACTTGAATAAATTTAATCTGTTACTTACACCTATAAATTTATTTAATAACAAAGTAAATATAAAACTTATTTTTAATTTATTACATGGAAATTATCTTCAATCATGAATAGAACGATACCGTATGATGTTACATTTAATGATTGTCTTCTTAATCTCTTAACACGGATCTCTTAAACATACGCCAGTTAATCAGCGTTCATGTCAATTAAGCTTTATAGCTATCACACCGTATGAATTTACACCTCTATAGAGTAATCTTCACACGAAATTATGTCTTATAATCTGGGTTTTAGGTCCAAATCTGTGTCTTAATTGCATGCTCGTTGGAGGTAGGTTTAATGGGTGCGTTCACCCTTCGTGCAGTTATCTTCCGCTGCCATCTATATAAATATTTAGTTGTCACTTGCAATAACCCACGTCGATCAGGCAATTAATACGTTACATCGACGAAGACAAAACTCGGAACAGGATTTCCTGATAAACGTTCTTATTGTGAGAATAATTGTTAGCAATAGCATATAAGGATGCCACTGCGTTTGTAATAGACTAGTGTCTAGCCATTATCAAGTAATGAATAGTCATACGTCTATTAACAAGTTATAGGATACATAATATATGATTAGGTCAGCGATAGGAAAACATGATTAGTGTAGGTGCTCTATAATGGGAAGTAGATAACAGAGTCTATTTGTAAATCTTAATATATATAAATCTCGTGTCACAATGTTTGTCCTCAATGGACTCCTAAACCACTTAACCGATTATAATAAAATTCGCACACAATGTGCAGTTCGATCCAACTTGAGAGATAGGATAGTTAATAGTTTAAACATGTAGGTACCACGGGCGAAGCCGGGGCGGACCGCTAGTACTAAATAGGTATGTTAGTTTCATGACAATCGAATACACAATATTTATTAATGCAGATAGCCGCTATCCTGACAATGGTTACGGGATAATGTAGAGTGTAAAAAAAGAAAAGTCAATTATATCCAAAAGGATAAAATTGGTCACATGTCACAATGTTAACAAAGAATCTAAAATGATCAATAGGTACCTACGAACATTTGTACAACGAAATGTACCTTCAACCTTAGTTAAGCAATGAAACTGGTAAAAGTACTTAATATTTTTGTTAGGACATGAATGTATGCTAAAATGCATTACAATAATGTCTTTGTTAATTTACGATAGTATTACACATACTCTACACGAACTTGAATACAGCAGTGAGTGCATATCCTTGTATATGTTAATATTATAAATAGACGGCGATAAGAGGCGTACGATGATGCATACATGCTATAAATTACAAAATCAGCGGAATAGTTTATTTTACGCTAAATTTAAAATCTCTACGAATATGAAAGTTAACTTAACAGCAGCAGGTAACAGCAGAAGACATAGATTTATGTCTTCTGCTGTTACCTGCTAACTAACGCCCTATGAAATAAATTCCTCTTTCAAAACATACTCTCCCTTGAAATATTACAATGCAACATATAGGTATTACTGCCAGAAAAATAACTGACCATTTTTTACAGATGTGGAAGCGGACGACATTGCAACGCCAGACAGGCACAAATTTGACTCGCGAACCTACGTGAGGCCAAAACGGCGGCCGCAGCGACCAAGCATACAGAGCATAGTAGAAGTGACATCGAACCCACCCTCTATGTCACCGCACCAATCCCTCAACCAGACCAATAATATGAACCAGACCAACAATATGAACCAGACCAATAATATGAACCAGACCAAATACCTCACGTACAACAAGTACAGCAACCCATTAGGTCCGATCAGTCCCATGTTGAGGCTGAAGACGTTTAATGTTGATGTCAATACGGATAACAGTCACGTGGTCAAGGAGTTTGCTATGAAGCGGCGGAGTCAAGCGCCTGATGATGATCCGCAGGTAAGATTAGAAGTTATAGGGCTCTTTCAATTTATGCGTTTCGTATCGGACCGCTGCCGCACGTTTTCCGTGCCGCTAGTTATAACCCGCTGCCGTGCCGTTGCAGTACGTTAGCAGTCCGCTACCAAACGCTTAAATTGAAAGCGTATCTGACTGCCGTGCGTTTGTATGCTAGTGCTGTTTTAAATTTATTTGACACCAGTTAAGCTATGGACTCTGACGAAGACACATTACTGTTAGTGCTCTTGTTGAAAAACATCAAACAAAAAAATAAACAAAAACTACGCCTCCGTAAAAGATGATTGAATTAGATAAGACCAAAAAATTAATTTTTAGAGCACGAATATTCTCTGTCAAATCATATCGATATATCGATATTTTTGACGTGACAACGTCTTATAATTCGATAGAGCCGCCTGCACGCACGAAAAAACATGACTCATGCGGCGTTACCTCGCTCTGAGGCGTTCCGTGTAAGGCTTGAAGTGCGAGCGAGAGCGCGGAACGAGCGACAAAGAAGCACAATCGGACGTTGTCACGTTCAACTATCGTCAGTAAACCGACTTTACAGACAACCAATCTTATATATAAAAATGAATCGCAAAATGTGTTGGTAAGCGCATAACTCGAGAACGGCTGAACCGATTTCGATAATTCTTTTTTTATTATATTCCTTGAAGTACGAGGATGGTTCTTATGTAGAGAAAACGTAAACATGTACCACGGGCGAAGCCGGGGCGGACCGCTAGTTTTTAATAAAAATATCAATATCGATATTGATATTTTCAAAAAACATCGATACGATATACATATCGATACTTTATTGCATTTCCGACATCCCTATGGGACTTGCGACGTTGCCGTCCTGATGTCGAGCGTTCGCGGTACGGACGCCGCGCTGCTGCCGCACCGTGCATTTTGTATGAAAACAAACGACCGGCCGTGCGCCGTACGACAAACGCACCGCTACGGCACTGTAGCGGTCCGATACGAAACGCATAAATTGAAAGAGCCCATATGGCTTGACAATGATATTATTTGACATGACACTACATGGAATGACGTTACATTACATGGCACGGTTGTTAAAAGACATGGCTTGATATGAGGTAACGTTTTATTCTTGGTTTTATTTAAACTTTCTATTTCCTAACTTTTTTAGAGGCCATGTAGAATATCCCCGATTTGGTAATTAGGTTTAAGTCTGATGTAGTACCTATAGCAAAAAGGAACATTTTTTTTCCTATAGGTATAACTCAAGCGACCAAAGCCTTTTTGGGTTTGTAAACCTAATAAGCTTGCTGCTAAATAAAGAACGAACGCTTATTAACGATTAATGAATATTTGAAGAGTTTGATTTATTCACAACTTTCCTTTAATGAAATCAGTCCATTTGCATATAATATCGGGAGTGGTGCTATTATGGGTGACTTAATGAAATTGATTGTAGACACTATCCATACTTACCAATATTATACACAACCACAATAAATGCTATCCTTTTTTACGGATTTTCTGGCAGAAATAGCTTACAGCGATAAGATCGATCTCTGTAAATGTTATTACTTATATCGCTCTTGTTTTGTAAATTTATATACATATTAGTGTGCGAGAAAGAATCATTCATTTATTCATTATACATTTTAGTAGACTGTCCCGTATAAATAGCTATTACAGCGATAAAAACGCGCTGATAAAATTAGAAATACCTACGCGGAAATGAAAGATAGATTTATTTGAAGATCTTAAGCTCGGACGAACATCATAAAAGAGAGCTGAGTATAAAAAAATGCATATACTTTAAAGGTAGACAATAGTTAAAAATAATGCCCTATTTTCTTAACTTTGCAATATGTTATGAACTCCGTTGTGCTGTTGCGTTTATTTCTTTCCAAACCCACCTGTTCTAACAACTCAAGCAAACAAGAAGCTAAATACCTTTAATTACACCGATGACATAAACACATCATATGGATTCTTAAGTCCTCTCGCGTAAATGTTACGCTCGATTGGTCTGTCTATACTTCTATACTTTATAGGTTACCGTTACACTCGGCTGGTCTTTTTATAGCTACCTCCTTTGGGTGTGGGCGATCTGCATAGATAATATAGGATACGAGCTGTGCTCCGTGGTTTTACCCGCAGTGCTCCGGTCCTGTTGGTCTTAGCGAGATGATATAAAGCCTATAAGCCTTCCTCGATAAATGGGCTATCTAACACCGAAATATTTTTTCAAATCGGACCATTAGTTCCCGAGATTAGCGGGTTCAAACAAACAAACTCTTCAGCTTTATAATATTAGTATAGACTATATACGATTAAATCTTTGTTTTTTGTGTAAACTAAAACAAACATTAAACTATTATCTTTACCTGTACCTCCAGATTCTAGAATGTAGGTCCTTTCTGTATGAATCATTAGTTCTTATACTTTATCCTTACGACGTAACTGAATTACAATTTACATTTTAAAGTAAGTAATTACTCCTGAAAGTTAACACCTCCGTAACTTGAGAAAGCCTTTATCGTGAAAAACTGTAATTTTCCTAATTACCCTCGTAAGTTGATGCTTGCTGTTTTACGTTTACCCCGTGCCGGTAATTGTTAAATGAATTATTATTAATTTAATTTAGTTAAATATCATTTATTTTTCGTTTCACTTGGATTTAAAATTAAATAATTAAATAATATAATTGTGCAATTTCGCAGTGAAGTATTTTATTGCTACATATTCTTTAAATCGCAATACAACGTGTAGTATAATGATAAAAATTTCACAAAAGTAGCACTGCAAAATTATAATTTTACCAAATACGCCCTTAAAATCACAATGTGTTATTAATAATAATAATTATTAAACATCTTACATTTATTTTTGTTGCATTATGTTTGCCTATACTTAACTAGAGCTCTCTTAATAATATTTAAAAAAGATCATAAAGTTGTCTAAGGTTGTGGTATGGTCTTATGGCAATTAACTTATTTTATTTCGTTGGTAAATAATAACGGAAACTTGCCTTATTCGTTTCATTTTAGGCATTTACATTTATATTTGGCCCTCACTAATCTATTCCATTGCGTAAATTTGCGATATCTATTCAGACTATTTATAACATCTAGGACATTGCAGGTGGGTGCACTCGATCTACATTTAGGCTTAGCTGTGATGCTAATTAAATTGAAGCTTTTCTATAAATATATATATATTTTTAACATACCTACTTAAAAACTAGGAGTAGGTTCTCACTTAGGATGTATTTTTTTGGGGTTTATTACCTCAGAACTTTAGACCGGGTGAACCGATTTTAATGAATCTTTTTTTATTTGAAAGCTGGTGTCTTCCAGCTGGAAACATTTTTAGTTCTGAAGGCGGTTTAATTTTTTTGTTACAAAGCAATTATCAAAACATACTAAAGTTTACGTTCATTATTACAGTACATTATTTCGTATTTAGAAAAATGAACTAGAATTTATTCGTGTTCAAAGAGAAAAAGATTCCAGTTATCATAATGTTTCGTGAAATGTATTTCTTATTCTGTTTGAAGCTTGACCTTTCATCACGACACACTTTTTCGAGTGCACTCGTGAGATTCAAAACCTAGCAATTATTTTTCTATTTGCTTTAAAGAAGTCACAAAATTATTCGCCTAATTCACATACGGTAAAGTGTAACATTTTACATGAAGGAGAGCAGTATTTAGAGACGTATTTACAAGTTCTTCTATTTAAAAGACGTTATTTTATATTCTAAAGGGCAATTATTATTTAGTTAAGTGAGGTTTAAGTCAACATTACAACACGACGTTCAATATTTTATTTCAATGTTTGTGATACATTGATAGCGTTTTCATCACGGAAGTATTATCGTTAAAGGTTATTGTAATAGTGATGTAGGAATGGGTAATGACTAAATAAACAAGGTACATTAAGTGTGCTTAAATTGAAGTAAATAATGGTGATTTAACTCAAACATTAGGAAGTCTTGTCTAGGTCATGCTATTAAGAACATATACATTAGCCATATTTACTTGTCTATAAAGTTATTAAAAAATACCTATTTTTATATCGGATTCTATTACGCACAGCTCTATTGTTCTGCATTACATATTTCATAATCGCCAATAAAGAGAATTTGAATTTGTTTGCTTCTTAGTTCCATTTGTAGAGTTAAAGAGGGCTTTGTTCCATTATTTTCATATTTAATTCGCCGCCACATTAGCCAATAGATGTAATCCATATATTTTAGGTACACATAAATATTAATCATCATCATTCATCACTAATAATAATTTTAAGATGATTTCCACAGCCCTGATCTATGAATGTTTGAGACCGTTTCGGACGCCAACCAGCGAGTCAATATTTTGTTTGCGTCACTTCGCGTAACACGGTAAAATTATCTCGCGATTATGCTAATTTGTCTCCGTTGCAACTATATTATATGCGTAGATTATGTAGATATTTCGGCGTATAAATGGAGTATGACGTGATTACACGATTATCAATATGTGATAATGTTTAAAATGGGGTAATGCGTATGTAACATGAATGATATCTTGATAATTATATACCTACATAGGTAGTATTTGCGTACGATTTTTGCAATAATTCGTTATTATTACAAGGATGTTGTTGCCAGAATTTATATTTTCGACATTTATTGTAAATATTACTATAAAATTAATATGCATTTGTATGAGCGTTGCTGAATATGTTATGCGAAAGGCTAACTTACAAAATACACAAATTGAAATCTTTTCTTTTTCTCTTTTAACGCCTAATAATCTTCACATCAATCAATGAATGGAATAGAATTCGTTCAACAATTACAATTTAGTTACATAAAATACGAAACGCATGTCTCGTGACTGAATTAACTTTCGTTTTCAATACATTCACAGATGGTTATCATGTTACAGTGAACAAAATTGAAGCTATAATTGAGATTAAAAAACTATGTGGTAATAATATTGAATTAAAATATACCACACCGTTTTATTTTTATAATTATTTCTATTACAGTGGCTATCAATGTAAATTGAAAATTTAATGTAATTTTATAATGTTCTAATTATATTGTCATGTGATAAAGGCTCGTTAAATAAGGGAAGTACAATTTTGTAATTATAATTACACTACACGCGTTTTTTTCTACTAGTGGCATACAAATTAACTATTTAAGACTTCATTTTAACGTTAGTTAATGTAATATAAGGAAGAAAGTATTTTACGATTTTTACGTACATATTGTACATATTAATTACCTAATCGATTCATAAGTCTTTAAACAGCTGTTAAATTATTTACGATACAAATTAAACACGATAATGTTTATGTTGTTTGTTTTAACCACAATATTATCGGCAACCAAACATAATTAATAATTTACGCTTCAAATAAATTCTAATTTCTTATCAAGGATAATGTATACTTATTCCTTAAAAATGAAATTCTTATACAGAAAGTCGCGTTTTAAAAAAAGCGCTTATTAATTATTATATTATGTTCTATTACGTATTATTATTGTACATTCAGACTAAAAAGACTATAATATGACTTATCAGATCGTGACTTCTCATCCAGGGATCTCAAACAGGCTCTTTTGTTTGTGTGACTGACATAAAACATATAGAAATTAACATGTTAAAAGTACTCATATTTACCCTAGTTATTGAAATAATGAAAAAATGTGATTATTGTCTTTAGAATTACTATAGTCATATTCTAAACTGAATAAAAATGTATTTTCAGGTTATTATTGCCTCCTAATATATTAAATCTTCTTCATTTTATGTTTCCGCCCGCGGCTTCGCCCGCGCAGTCAAAGAAAAACCCGCATAGTTCCCGTTCCCGTGGGATTTCCGGGATTGCGTCATTTTCCCGGGATAAAAAGTAGCCTATGTCCTTTCTCGGGTATCAAAATATCTCCATACCAAATTTCATGAAAATTGGTTCAGTAGTTTAGGCGTGATTGAGTAACAGACAGACAGAGTTACTTTCGCATTTATAATATTAGTATGGATAGTTATTGTTTATCTATAATTGTGTCTTTAATCGTGTTTTATTAATATTTCAGCTAGAAGACGAGCTCGACATGCCGTCAGATCCAGACCGGCTATCCGACCAATCACGCTTCAAACCAATCAAGGTGGACTTCACGCAACCTATGAATAATTTTAACACATTCAATAAGTGAGTTTTTA
Organism: Colias behrii; assembly: GCA_029959065.1. NCBI lineage: Eukaryota > Metazoa > Arthropoda > Insecta > Lepidoptera > Pieridae > Colias > Colias behrii. The sequence goes on along the minus strand of JARWMC010000021.1, from coordinate 4,632,940 downwards.
ACGTTTTCCTCTCGATTAGTAAATTGATTGCGGTTTATACAGGGTGCGGCTAATGCATCCTTTGAAAGTGCGATAATTTGGCAATGAAATAAGATTTTTTTAGATTCTTGCAAACCTAATTGATAAACGGAAAGACCATATAACGATTTAGTTAGACCTTAGTTTTGTAATTGAGATTAGGTAAAATTAACGAAAGAAAAATCTTGATGTATAAAAAATATTTCTAACCATTTAAATATTTATTTCATCGTTTATGAATTTATTTCGCTTATCATAATGTTAGAAAAAGCAATATGTTTGTGCACATCACTCTGTATGAATCTTTAAGGAGGTCAGCAAATATGTACAAGCAATTTAATTACTTGCATATACAAGATTATTGAACAGGTTTCTTAGAATTTGCAGGATTTATTAATGTATGTATTATCAAGTTAAAAACAACATGATTTACTGATCGTTACAATAAAAAGTGAAATTCTAAACAAAAAGTCAATAGTATGTTATTCTTGAACAAGATAACTTTCTAAATAGATTGAAAGCCAAAATAAAAGAAATATTGGTAGACTTTCTGGCTATTACTCAGGATGACTAAGCGTGATACAATATATCGATAATGTGACCACACTTTCGATAATTGCTATATGTAAAAACAACAAAGACTTAAAAAACTAAGACTCACTCAAAACAAATTAAGAATAATAAATATTAAATACCATTCAACTTTAAACATTTGAAAAAACCTGTAATTTTAAGATTTACATAAATATTAGCTGATATAATCTATAGCGATATAAGTTCATTATTCTTTATTTTTTTTTTCATATTCAGGGGTCTAACAAATATGATGAACGAAAGGGGAAGTCTAAATATGTACCAGAGTGGTGAATCGCTAATGCGCATGTCTCCACCGAGCCTCGTGTCTTCGCTTGTCATGGAAAATTCAGGCAATTTCAACATGGAATCTTTAGATGGCAAGAAATCTTTACCATCTCAAAAAGACTCAGGTAAACATATCACCCAACATTTTGTAAAATATATAATTATAAAAAAAGTGTTTTTAATTTAATGAAGTGCATAATCATTTAATCTTGATGTAATGTGTCTTTATGCTTATGTTACTTTCTTATATTTTCAGGTGTACCAATGTCAGGTCGTAACAGTATAGATCCAATGATGACAAGCATGACCCTTAGCATATTAGACGAGAAAGACATGAGCACCAGTTTCCTTTCACAGACCACTTACCCAGACAATGACAGCTTAATAGACTCATTACCGCCCAGTTTAGTCAGTTCAGTCAATTCATCCTACATCATATCTAATTCCTCTCGAGCAAAAGACCCGGAAACGAATATCTTCAGTTCGGCGACTTTCACAAACTTAGAACAATCGGAGAGATTGCTGTCCGCTAGACCGAGATGCCAGTTATACAACAGTTTTAAACGCGATTCGATCAAAAACTCGGAAAGCTACACGAAAGCGAGGGAGGAAGCGTGCCAAATAGACACCGGGAAAGTATTAAACGAGAACTGTGATAATGTCACGCTCCAGAAAGATTCGCCGAAACGACAAAATGGCGAAATGAGCGAGACCATAACCCTGCACTACTCGAACAACAAATTCAGAAGGGACATCGACGCTGAGAAGGAAAACATGAATTCCACCTTCGAAAAGGACGATGCGTTCTTCAACGAAATGGATGTGGCAAGACCGGTAGAACAAGGAAAGAACAGTATGAACGTGACGCTCGATAAACAGGAGTTAAACGAAATAATCCAAGCGCGGCAAAAACTTTCGTTAGCTAGGAAAGCGTTACCTACAGAACCAGATAAACCTTTGCCGAATCAAGTGGACACATCCCCTATAAAAACTATCCAATTACCAAACCAAACTATAACAGTGCCAAGACAAAGTATGGAGAATGCTTCAGAATTATTGTCAAGGAGAAAAGCTATGAATAGAGATGAACCTCCACCTAGAGAGACGCCAAAGCGAAATGCGACATTCAAAAAGGCTTCGCCCAAAATGAATGCAAATGCAATGGACGCTACGGTGGTATATGTGAAGTCGAATGAAACTAATATTATTGATATCAATTCGGCCACTATGAATTTGATTGATAATGAGGATAGGACATTACAGCAAGAGGTGAGTGGTAGTCAATATTCAATCTTTAAATAATATGAGCAAAAGCATATGTTAGTCCTGTTTTTAATTATTGCCTGTCTCTCAATAATAAAATAAAGTGAGTTGAATTATGCGATTCTGAACTCACTTTTCAACATTAACTCATGAATTCATGCCTATATGTTGAACTATAATACAATTTTCAATTTTACAGAGACATGTTGCTTGCAAAAATTTCGATAACATTTTTGCTATTATTGCGTTTTCCCCTTAGGACATAAAATGTACGCGTAATTCTTATAGATAATCTTTATATATAAAACTCAAAGTGACTGATATAGTGATCTATCAACTCACAGCCCAAACCACTGGACGTATCGGGCTGAAATTTGGCATGCAGGTAGATGTTAGGACGTAGGCATCCGCTAAGAAAGGATTTCCCGAAATTCTTGCGGGAACGGGGAAAAACGGGGATGCACGTACAAAGTCATGGGTGGAAGCTAGTTAATATTATATTTTTTTATTACTGTAGGCTTGGGATTTAGAACAGCGGGCGATGGTGGGATCAAGTGAAAGCACAGATACAGGGACCTTCAGTTCGAGCAGCCCACCGGACCTAATTGATCATCCAAGTAAGTTTTAACAATAATTTATCCTTTAAGATACTTTAAATGCTTTGGATAAGTAGTTTAACGCATAGTATATAGTAGTTATTTCATGATATCGCACCATTTTTCAACATTTTTCATACATATAAATTTAAATTTATAAAGAATAGAAAAAATTCGATCACTCAGCGGGACTCGAACCCGCATCCTTTCGCGCCATTCTTTCGCGCCACCCGTCAGAGCGATCGAATTTATTCTATTCTTTCAGTTTTATGTGTCTAAGGGACACACCGCGCGCCATCTATTGAGATGATTAACAACCATCTCAACCAATATTAAACACTTTTCAGTGAATACAATATTGTGACGATGGAACACGACCTTTTTTGTTGAAATTGATATTTTGATTTTGTGGCATTCAAATGCTTTATAAATATAAATTTATAAAGAATAGAAAAAAAAAATTTTCATACATTTTCAACCTGTAATTTTCGGCATATAAAAAATATACTTCATCAATTTAATTGTTTCTTGATACAACAAGAATTTATTCATGTATATCTGTAGATATAATATTTAATAATATTTATTAATATTATATAATACTAGCGGTCCGCCCCGGCTTCGCCCGTGGTACATATGAAAAATAGATGTTGGCCGATTCTCAGACTTACCCGATATGCACAGAAAATTTCATGAGAATCGGTCCACCCGTTTCGGAGGAGTATGCAGACTAACATTGTGACACGAGAATTTTATATATAAGATTTCCAAATATTTGAATGGATAAAAGTAAATACTACTCAACCGATTATAAGAATTGTTTCAGTATAATGCCCTGCATTTAGTTGAACTCAAATTTAAATCAAAGAGTCGATTGTTCGAATCTAGCCCTGCTTCAAACCGAACAAGTACGCAATATTTAATTAATATATTAATCATATATTTTCAAACTTCCAGAATTATCAGTAGCCTCCACACCTCTAACGAGCATACGGAAAGGGTCGAAAAATGAACTAATGAACCTACACAGTACTATATCGCCTATATACGATGTGATTGACGACAAATCGTATACTATGACCAAAGCGCCTAGTACTAACAGTAAGTTTATATATTTTAACTGTGTGTGAACTAAATTATTAAGTGTTTTTGGAAAAATAAAATAAATATTGAAAAATAAAAGAGGACAAAATTAGAGTAGAGCCACAGTATTACAATATTATTCCCTACAGTAAGGAATCGCCTTTGATGTCGCGCGATGCCGCCGCCAGCGTAGGTACTTACGCTGCCACACGAAAATACGCTAGGGTTGCAACAAATGGGAAATAAAACAATTGTGATTATTAATATTATGATGAAATCATTTATTCATATGTACATTCAAAATAATTGCGATTATTAAATCTGATGTAATTATTTGTTCATAAACATATAATTACAGATATTGCACTGCTAAATATTATTTACGTGGACACTTTATTTTTGGATGTTCTTAATTGTATATTATTATATTTAACTAAGTAATGCATTCGCATTGGGATGTACAATCTGAGTAGAAAATAATGAGGACAACATATACATCGCTTTGATTTTAATTCAACAGATACAAATAATACAATCTTTCTGAAATATTGTTTCCTTCTGGGATTTCAATGTAGATTTACATCCGTAAACGGAACAGTTTGTGCGCGCCATAATAGAATATGTAAGTACCTATGTATAATAAAATTATTACACAAAAAATACGACTGCGTCGTCCTTTCGCGCTAGGTAAGGCAAACTAAGCGTGTTTGCCTTACGCGGCCCGCGTCGCCCGACCCCCGCCAGTTCCCCTCCGTTTCTCTGCACAAGTACATTCGTCGCACTACTGTAGGAAATATGGTAATACTGTGGTAGAGCCATTTTAATAGGCAACATTTGACGTCTATCAATTTTATCTTCGTAGAGAGTGAAATATTGGAATATGACAAATGCTATTTTGTACGAATGTTGTTTCTATATTTTTTTAATCAAATTTCTATTTTGTTAATTATGGTTGCGCAAAATCATATCTAGTAAATTAATTTTTGCAATGTGTAGTCTTAATTTTATAATAAAATTTATTTATTTTTAAAAAATATTTTAAGCTGTAACAAATGTGAAACTCGAGTATTTTAATGGACAACAAAATGTATACTGCCAAAAATTTTAAAAGGAAATAGAACCATTTAAAACGAACATTTAAAAGCACAAACTTTCAATCCAGATATGGAAAGAACATACGACATGAACACAACGGTAATAAACAGCGCTACATTAGTGAAGAAATCTTCGGCTAAACGTGATATTTTGGCGCCAAAAAGCAGCCCGGATAAGAAAATACCGAGTTCAGTGCATGTGAGGACTCCGCCAGGGAAGGTCGCGTCTAGTTATGCTATTCCAGGTAATTAGGTCCTAATAATAATCTAATCTCTATGTTGTGTAGTGTTTTTATCAGTTCCCAAAAAAAAAAAAAAAAGTTTAAAATTTTTTATTCATTTTGTGGTGTAGTTTTTTTGTAAACGTTTTGAATTTATGGACACTTTCAATGAATGGAACGAATATACATTTTAAACTATTTACAGAAAGTTTTCCTTAAGATTTATGTCTATAATTACAAAAAGATTTTCTTTAATTTGACAAATCACATTTTTTTTTACAAAAACATAATAATAATTTTTGTTATCTTTTTAGCAACATCAACAACGATAATGCCGCCGCCGTCCGCTGTTCCTAAGAAAACGAATCTACCCACCTCCAAATTAAGGCAGTATAGTTCACATAGAGAACTTAACAGAATACCTGGTAAGTTTTTTCGTCAATAAAAAAATATTTATATAACCATAACTGATATATTTATACTGTAAATAAACGAATATTTAACATACAGCAAAGTTAAAAAAAAGACACGTAAAAATGGAAAAAAAAAAATAATGGTTCGTAACGGGATAAATCTTCTGTGAAAAGTGCATAAGGGGTTCAAAAAAATAACATAATCGGCACAAAAAACGTTATTTAATTCATGCTCATCCAGTCAGCTGTACATTATACTATATTACTATACTTCTTACATTAAACTATAACTTATATTCTATACTTACTTTCAATTAATATATAATTTTAGAAAACGGGGCTGGCTGGGTTCGAAATTATCTTAAATGTAATAAGAATGTAATGCGATTCTACCCAATTGCCTAATTGATGTAGACGGTAGATAATAAATCACAGCAAGTCAACGGCTATGAACAAAGTGAGGGTAGTATGGTCAAAACGTCGTATAAACAACGTCTGAGCACAATTCGTACGAATGCGCCACGATTCAAAGGATTTTATATTATTCGATAGCTAAGAATGTTCTGACAGGAAATAATGACAACTATATTGACAGCTATTTATCTACAAAAATGTTAAATCAAAAGATACATCTAACAATCTATACTAGTACTAATATTATAAAGCTGAAGAGTTTGTTTGTTTTTTTGTTTGTTTGAACGCGCTAATCTCGGGAACTACTGGTCCGATTTAAAAAATTCTTTCGGTGTTAGAAAGCTCATTTATCGAGGAAGGTTATAGGCTATATATCATCATGCTACGACCAACAGGAGCGACGCCACGGGGGTGAAACCGCGGGGAGCAGCTAGTAAATAATATTTTCCGCAGGTCCACAGTTGCAGTCCCGTGCACTCGGCCGTACGATGGTGCGTCGCGGCGTATACGCGTCCAACCCTGCGCTCAGTCCAACGGCCGCTGCTCCTACGCCGATTAGACGAGAATCCGTTGTTTTACCGCCACCACAGGTGATTATAGATATAGTAGAGTGAATGTTAATATATAATAATAGTCTTCTTTGTCGAATCCTGCGCTCAGTCCAACGGCCGCTGCTCCTACGCCGATTAGACGAGAATCCGTTGTTTTACCGCCACCACAGGTGATTATAGATATAGTAGAGTGAATGTTAATATATAATAATAGTCTTCTTTGTCGAATCCTGCGCTCAGTCCAACGGCCGCTGCTCCTACGCCGATTAGACGAGAATCCGTTGTTTTACCGCCACCACAGGTGATTATAGATATAGTAGAGTGAATGTTAATATATAATAATAGTCTTCTTTGTCGAATCCTGCGCTCAGTCCAACGGCCGCTGCTCCTACGCCGATTAGACGAGAATCCGTTGTTTTACCGCCACCACAGGTGATTATAGATATAGTAGAGTGAATGTTAATATATAATAATAGTCTTCTTTGTCGAATCCTGCGCTCAGTCCAACGGCCGCTGCTCCTACGCCGATTAGACGAGAATCCGTTGTTTTACCGCCACCACAGGTGATTATAGATATAGTAGAGTGAATGTTAATATATAATAATAGTCTTCTTTGTCGAATCCTGCGCTCAGTCCAACGGCCGCTGCTCCTACGCCGATTAGACGAGAATCCGTTGTTTTACCGCCACCACAGGTGATTATAGATATAGTAGAGTGAATGTTAATATATAATAATAGTCTTCTTTGTCGAATCCTGCGCTCAGTCCAACGGCCGCTGCTCCTACGCCGATTAGACGAGAATCCGTTGTTTTACCGCCACCACAGGTGATTATAGATATAGTAGAGTGAATGTTAATATATAATAATAGTCTTCTTTGTCGAATCCTGCGCTCAGTCCAACGGCCGCTGCTCCTACGCCGATTAGACGAGAATCCGTTGTTTTACCGCCACCACAGGTGATTATAGATATAGTAGAGTGAATGTTAATATATAATAATAGTCTTCTTTGTCGAATCCTGCGCTCAGTCCAACGGCCGCTGCTCCTACGCCGATTAGACGAGAATCCGTTGTTTTACCGCCACCACAGGTGATTATAGATATAGTAGAGTGAATGTTAATATATAATAATAGTCTTCTTTGTCGAATCCTGCGCTCAGTCCAACGGCCGCTGCTCCTACGCCGATTAGACGAGAATCCGTTGTTTTACCGCCACCACAGGTGATTATAGATATAGTAGAGTGAATGTTAATATATAATAATAGTCTTCTTTGTCGAATCCTGCGCTCAGTCCAACGGCCGCTGCTCCTACGCCGATTAGACGAGAATCCGTTGTTTTACCGCCACCACAGGTGATTATAGATATAGTAGAGTGAATGTTAATATATAATAATAGTCTTCTTTGTCGAATCCTGCGCTCAGTCCAACGGCCGCTGCTCCTACGCCGATTAGACGAGAATCCGTTGTTTTACCGCCACCACAGGTGATTATAGATATAGTAGAGTGAATGTTAATATATAATAATAGTCTTCTTTGTCGAATCCTGCGCTCAGTCCAACGGCCGCTGCTCCTACGCCGATTAGACGAGAATCCGTTGTTTTACCGCCACCACAGGTGATTATAGATATAGTAGAGTGAATGTTAATATATAATAATAGTCTTCTTTGTCGAATCCTGCGCTCAGTCCAACGGCCGCTGCTCCTACGCCGATTAGACGAGAATCCGTTGTTTTACCGCCACCACAGGTGATTATAGATATAGTAGAGTGAATGTTAATATATAATAATAGTCTTCTTTGTCGAATCCTGCGCTCAGTCCAACGGCCGCTGCTCCTACGCCGATTAGACGAGAATCCGTTGTTTTACCGCCACCACAGGTGATTATAGATATAGTAGAGTGAATGTTAATATATAATAATAGTCTTCTTTGTCGAATCCTGCGCTCAGTCCAACGGCCGCTGCTCCTACGCCGATTAGACGAGAATCCGTTGTTTTACCGCCACCACAGGTGATTATAGATATAGTAGAGTGAATGTTAATATATAATAATAGTCTTCTTTGTCGAATCCTGCGCTCAGTCCAACGGCCGCTGCTCCTACGCCGATTAGACGAGAATCCGTTGTTTTACCGCCACCACAGGTGATTATAGATATAGTAGAGTGAATGTTAATATATAATAATAGTCTTCTTTGTCGAATCCTGCGCTCAGTCCAACGGCCGCTGCTCCTACGCCGATTAGACGAGAATCCGTTGTTTTACCGCCACCACAGGTGATTATAGATATAGTAGAGTGAATGTTAATATATAATAATAGTCTTCTTTGTCGAATCCTGCGCTCAGTCCAACGGCCGCTGCTCCTACGCCGATTAGACGAGAATCCGTTGTTTTACCGCCACCACAGGTGATTATAGATATAGTAGAGTGAATGTTAATATATAATAATAGTCTTCTTTGTCGAATCCTGCGCTCAGTCCAACGGCCGCTGCTCCTACGCCGATTAGACGAGAATCCGTTGTTTTACCGCCACCACAGGTGATTATAGATATAGTAGAGTGAATGTTAATATATAATAATAGTCTTCTTTGTCGAATCCTGCGCTCAGTCCAACGGCCGCTGCTCCTACGCCGATTAGACGAGAATCCGTTGTTTTACCGCCACCACAGGTGATTATAGATATAGTAGAGTGAATGTTAATATATAATAATAGTCTTCTTTGTCGAATCCTGCGCTCAGTCCAACGGCCGCTGCTCCTACGCCGATTAGACGAGAATCCGTTGTTTTACCGCCACCACAGGTGATTATAGATATAGTAGAGTGAATGTTAATATATAATAATAGTCTTCTTTGTCGAATCCTGCGCTCAGTCCAACGGCCGCTGCTCCTACGCCGATTAGACGAGAATCCGTTGTTTTACCGCCACCACAGGTGATTATAGATATAGTAGAGTGAATGTTAATATATAATAATAGTCTTCTTTGTCGAATCCTGCGCTCAGTCCAACGGCCGCTGCTCCTACGCCGATTAGACGAGAATCCGTTGTTTTACCGCCACCACAGGTGATTATAGATATAGTAGAGTGAATGTTAATATATAATAATAGTCTTCTTTGTCGAATCCTGCGCTCAGTCCAACGGCCGCTGCTCCTACGCCGATTAGACGAGAATCCGTTGTTTTACCGCCACCACAGGTGATTATAGATATAGTAGAGTGAATGTTAATATATAATAATAGTCTTCTTTGTCGAATCCTGCGCTCAGTCCAACGGCCGCTGCTCCTACGCCGATTAGACGAGAATCCGTTGTTTTACCGCCACCACAGGTGATTATAGATATAGTAGAGTGAATGTTAATATATAATAATAGTCTTCTTTGTCGAATCCTGCGCTCAGTCCAACGGCCGCTGCTCCTACGCCGATTAGACGAGAATCCGTTGTTTTACCGCCACCACAGGTGATTATAGATATAGTAGAGTGAATGTTAATATATAATAATAGTCTTCTTTGTCGAATCCTGCGCTCAGTCCAACGGCCGCTGCTCCTACGCCGATTAGACGAGAATCCGTTGTTTTACCGCCACCACAGGTGATTATAGATATAGTAGAGTGAATGTTAATATATAATAATAGTCTTCTTTGTCGAATCCTGCGCTCAGTCCAACGGCCGCTGCTCCTACGCCGATTAGACGAGAATCCGTTGTTTTACCGCCACCACAGGTGATTATAGATATAGTAGAGTGAATGTTAATATATAATAATAGTCTTCTTTGTCGAATCCTGCGCTCAGTCCAACGGCCGCTGCTCCTACGCCGATTAGACGAGAATCCGTTGTTTTACCGCCACCACAGGTGATTATAGATATAGTAGAGTGAATGTTAATATATAATAATAGTCTTCTTTGTCGAATCCTGCGCTCAGTCCAACGGCCGCTGCTCCTACGCCGATTAGACGAGAATCCGTTGTTTTACCGCCACCACAGGTGATTATAGATATAGTAGAGTGAATGTTAATATATAACTAGCTGGTGCGTTGTGCGCGGGCTGCAAGCAGCCCGCGAGCCCCTTTTGCCCCTGGGTTGAAGCAATAGGGCAGTCATTAGAAAATGTGTTAGAATTCCAAGTCCATTTATAATTTTCTGCTAACTGCGATTCCACAGTCAATCGGAAATGCTTATAAATTCCCAATTCATAAATTTTCTATTCTGGAATGCTGTCGACCTTCGAGGGTGCGTTGTGCGCGGGCTGCAAGCAGCCCGCGAGCCCCTTTTGCCCCTGGGTTGAAGCAATAGGGCAGTCATTTGTAAATGCATTCGAATTTCCTGTCCATTTGTTACATCTGCTAACAGCGATTCTACAGTCAGTCGGTAATGCTTATAAATTCCCCATTCAAGTATTTTTTACTCCAGGAGGCTGTCAACCTTCGAAGGTGCTTGGTGCGCGGGCTGCAAGCAGCCCGCGGCGCATCCCAGGGCAGAAATCTTCAGTCAATTGAAAATACATTTAAATTTCCCATCAATTTGTTATTATCTGCTAACAGCGATTCCACAGTCAATTAGAAGTGATTATAAATTCCCCATTCAAATATTTTCTATTCTGGGGGGCTGTCCACCTTCGAGGATGCGTGGTGCGCGAGCTGCAAGCAGCTCGCGTCTCTCCCAGGGCAGAAATCTTCAGTCATTAGAAAATGCATTCGAATTTCCTGTCCATTTGTTACATCTGCTAACAGCGATTCTACAGTCAGTCGAAACGGCTTATAAATTACTTATTCAAATATTGGTTAATTTTTTGAAACGTGATCCCCGAATTTCATTTTTTTGAGGTGTCTAATCGATAGCGGTGACTTTTCTTAATAAACTGTTCAAGACAAAAAATGTTGTGTGGTTTTATGAAACCACGGTAAAAGTGAAACTGTTCGAACGGTTCCGAACACTGCTTTATACCTACTCGGCAGCCGACCGTCACGCGACATGCGCTACACAGACCAAAAAGTTTGAGACGATGTAATAAAAGTTTCACTTTAATAAATGTGTGAAGATGTGTAAGACATATTGAAAACTTCAAGTCTTTTTAGTAGGTAGCGTCGTTTAAAATCAAATTCATTATGCTTTCGGCACTAAAAATATCTAAGTGAAAGCCATAGGACTACAGTCAAAGGGTGTATCGAATTACATATCGTTTCGTTACACTATAAAAATAACTACTTTAAAAAAACAGACTTCAAAAACGGGAAAGTAAAAAATAATTAATTACTACATATTATTTAGTTGTGTTATTCACTATATAGGTTTGAAGTCGGTGCCAAGCACTAAACACTTATTAAACTACGCTATTTTTTGATACAAGAACTAAGATTATTTCGATACAAGAACTACCTACTTGCAATTCAATTACATTATTCGCAACACAAAAAATTGGGTATTTTCGATACAAAACCTACACTACTCTTGGTGTAAGTCCTATGCTTATAAAGCGTGAACGATTGGCTCATTCACTCAATAAATGTGTGAAGATGTGTATATTATTACATATTGAAAACGTCTTTTTAGTAGCTTCGTTTAAAATCAAATTCATTATGCTTTTGGCACTAAATATAAGAACCTACTTTTCCGTTTTTGAAGTCGGTTTTTTTTAACGTAGTTTTAATAGTTTTTAACCTACGTAGTTTTTTTTGTTTGAGTGGGAATCGCCCTAAAGTATATATTTGTTGTATAATATATTATATAAATATTTATATTCGTTCAGGCTATATTGACTGGCACTCGTGCTCTGTTGTTTGAGCCGCAAGTATTACTGGTCCTCACTGAAAACCAGTGTTGCAGAAACACTCTGTAACTTTTGCTGACGTGGGGACCCTTTTGGCATCACACTAACTTTATTTGTTTTTTAATTTTAATTTTATTTTTATTTTGTATTTCTTCTCTTTGTTCGTTTTTTTATTTAATAACATTGTTTGTCAAAATTGGTGCCAAATAAATGAGTTTGAGTTTGAGTTTGAGTTTGAGTTTAAAGTCGCTTCGATTCAAGAGTTTACTTAACATGCTCGTCGCATCTCTCTTCGCTACCTATGATGATATTTACGCCGGCCGCTGCCGCGACTCGCTCGCTTCGCTCGCTTGGCTAGTGCGGTAGTTCAAAAGTTAACCTAACTCGCTCGTCGCTTCGCTCCTCGCTACTTCTTTGAATATTTACGCCGGCCGCTGACGTGACTTGCTCGCTTCGCTCGCTTGGCTAGTGCGGTAATTCAAAAGTTAACCTAACTCGCTCGTCGCTTCGCTCCTCGCTGCTTCTTTTGATATTTACGCCGGCCGCTGACATGACTTGCTCGCTTCGCTCGCTTGGCTAGTGCGGTAGTTCAAAAGTTAACCTAACTCGCTCGTCGCTTCGCTCCTCGCTACTTCTTTGAATATTTACGCCGGCCGCTGACGTGACTTGCTCGCTTCGCTCGCTTGGCTAGTGCGGTAGTTCAAAAGTTAACCTAACTCGCTCGTCGCTTCGCTCCTCGCTACTTCTTTCAATATTTACGCCGGCCGCTGCCGCGACTCGCTCGCTTCGCTCGCTTGGCTCGTGCGGAAGTTCAAAAGTTAATAAATATTTTCTACTCCGGGAAGCTGTCGACCTTCGAGGTTGCGCGGTGCGCGGGCAGCAAACAGCCCGCGGCGCCGTCTTTTGCCATTGCTATTCAATTACCCTTCCTACTATGGAAATTTCTATACAAAATTTTCGAAAAAAAAAATTTCACTTTTTACAAAAAATTATTATATGCCTGGAAGCGGACCAGGTTTTGAAGCATTTTTTACTTTGGCGACCCCGACCTACCTGCCACCAGTTCAGAGAACCATTGAATTTCGTGATGTATGGAAAATGGAAACCGGGGGTCGGAGAGAAATTCTGAGTATGTAGTTTTGTAAATCTGGCCGATTAGAGCATAGAAGTCAATTTTCAGACCGATCGTAAAGTAACCGGCGCCACCATCTTGCTTTGAAAAATTGGCCATTTTTGAAAAAAAAATTGCGTCCAATTTGAAATTTCTCCATTGCCCTGGTAGCGCCCCATCTTCCTGATCATTTTTTAGTTCTACACCCCCCACCTATCTTGCGCCGTTTCGGAGAGCCGTCGAATTTTGCGTTGTATGAAACTCGGAAACCAGCGGTGGAAACTCGATTATGAGTATGCCAACTTAATGTGCGGCTCGATTAAAGCCCCTGTGCCAAGTTTCAGCGCGATCGGACCAGCGATGGCCGTTTTAGAATTTGTATGGCGGTGGCCATTTTTTCCGCCATTTTGAATTTTTTTCACTATCTGTGGTAATTGCTCGAGGTCTACTCTAAGTTTAGTTCGAGCACCCCAGATGCAGCTGCTACCGTTTGCGCGGGCCGTTGACCGTCATCGCGAGATGAGGGAAAGTTTAAGATTTCGTATTTTTCTGGATATCCTGGGAGCTGGGCGAGTAAGAATCCATCATTGGTGTATTTCTCCGTTGCGCCACCTCGTCTAAATTTACGTTTTTATGTTTGCGCCAAAAATGGAAAAATTCCAAAATCGAGCGACCCACTATGGCTCCCTGGTAGCGTCCCAGGGTGGTGATCATTTTTAGTTCCGGGACCCCCCACCCAACTCTCACCGTTATCGCGGGCCGTTGGATTTTACGTTGTATGGAAGTTGGAAACGGGGGCCCGGAGCCACTCGAACGGGGCACCGATCGATTCGCCGGCTCGAACAGAGCACGTGTGCCAAATTTGAGACGTAAGGATTCATAAACGGCGATTTTGGCAAAGTACGGCGGCCATCTTGTTTTCGCGAAAATCGCCATTTTTCCACCACCCCTGGTAATCGCCACCAGTTCCGAGCATTTTTTGTTCAGACACCCCCCCTCCAGGTGGCACCGTTTCTGCGCACCACCAGGGGTCCACTCGGTATTCGAAGGTGATCGAGATCGCTATATTTTTCCGGTGGTCACTGGGAGCACCTCTACACGATCACGTCGAAATCCCCCCAACTTTCCGCGTAGTTTCCGAGAAACCCGATGTCAGTCAGTCAGTGGTAGTGTAGCTTTATATATTATAATAATAATAGTCTTCTTTGTCGAATCCTGCGCTCAGTCCAACGGCCGCTGCTCCTACGCCGATTAGACGAGAATCCGTTGTTTTACCGCCACCACAGGTGATTATAGATATAGTAGAGTGAATGTTAATATATAATAATAGTCTTCTTTGTCGAATCCTGCGCTCAGTCCAACGGCCGCTGCTCCTACGCCGATTAGACGAGAATCCGTTGTTTTACCGCCACCACAGGTGATTATAGATATAGTAGAGTGAATGTTAATATATAATAATAGTCTTCTTTGTCGAATCCTGCGCTCAGTCCAACGGCCGCTGCTCCTACGCCGATTAGACGAGAATCCGTTGTTTTACCGCCACCACAGGTGATTATAGATATAGTAGAGTGAATGTTAATATATAATAATAGTCTTCTTTGTCGAATCCTGCGCTCAGTCCAACGGCCGCTGCTCCTACGCCGATTAGACGAGAATCCGTTGTTTTACCGCCACCACAGGTGATTATAGATATAGTAGAGTGAATGTTAATATATAATAATAGTCTTCTTTGTCGAATCCTGCGCTCAGTCCAACGGCCGCTGCTCCTACGCCGATTAGACGAGAATCCGTTGTTTTACCGCCACCACAGGTGATTATAGATATAGTAGAGTGAATGTTAATATATAATAATAGTCTTCTTTGTCGAATCCTGCGCTCAGTCCAACGGCCGCTGCTCCTACGCCGATTAGACGAGAATCCGTTGTTTTACCGCCACCACAGGTGATTATAGATATAGTAGAGTGAATGTTAATATATAATAATAGTCTTCTTTGTCGAATCCTGCGCTCAGTCCAACGGCCGCTGCTCCTACGCCGATTAGACGAGAATCCGTTGTTTTACCGCCACCACAGGTGATTATAGATATAGTAGAGTGAATGTTAATATATAATAATAGTCTTCTTTGTCGAATCCTGCGCTCAGTCCAACGGCCGCTGCTCCTACGCCGATTAGACGAGAATCCGTTGTTTTACCGCCACCACAGGTGATTATAGATATAGTAGAGTGAATGTTAATATATAATAATAGTCTTCTTTGTCGAATCCTGCGCTCAGTCCAACGGCCGCTGCTCCTACGCCGATTAGACGAGAATCCGTTGTTTTACCGCCACCACAGGTGATTATAGATATAGTAGAGTGAATGTTAATATATAATAATAGTCTTCTTTGTCGAATCCTGCGCTCAGTCCAACGGCCGCTGCTCCTACGCCGATTAGACGAGAATCCGTTGTTTTACCGCCACCACAGGTGATTATAGATATAGTAGAGTGAATGTTAATATATAATAATAGTCTTCTTTGTCGAATCCTGCGCTCAGTCCAACGGCCGCTGCTCCTACGCCGATTAGACGAGAATCCGTTGTTTTACCGCCACCACAGGTGATTATAGATATAGTAGAGTGAATGTTAATATATAATAATAGTCTTCTTTGTCGAATCCTGCGCTCAGTCCAACGGCCGCTGCTCCTACGCCGATTAGACGAGAATCCGTTGTTTTACCGCCACCACAGGTGATTATAGATATAGTAGAGTGAATGTTAATATATAATAATAGTCTTCTTTGTCGAATCCTGCGCTCAGTCCAACGGCCGCTGCTCCTACGCCGATTAGACGAGAATCCGTTGTTTTACCGCCACCACAGGTGATTATAGATATAGTAGAGTGAATGTTAATATATAATAATAGTCTTCTTTGTCGAATCCTGCGCTCAGTCCAACGGCCGCTGCTCCTACGCCGATTAGACGAGAATCCGTTGTTTTACCGCCACCACAGGTGATTATAGATATAGTAGAGTGAATGTTAATATATAATAATAGTCTTCTTTGTCGAATCCTGCGCTCAGTCCAACGGCCGCTGCTCCTACGCCGATTAGACGAGAATCCGTTGTTTTACCGCCACCACAGGTGATTATAGATATAGTAGAGTGAATGTTAATATATAATAATAGTCTTCTTTGTCGAATCCTGCGCTCAGTCCAACGGCCGCTGCTCCTACGCCGATTAGACGAGAATCCGTTGTTTTACCGCCACCACAGGTGATTATAGATATAGTAGAGTGAATGTTAATATATAATAATAGTCTTCTTTGTCGAATCCTGCGCTCAGTCCAACGGCCGCTGCTCCTACGCCGATTAGACGAGAATCCGTTGTTTTACCGCCACCACAGGTGATTATAGATATAGTAGAGTGAATGTTAATATATAATAATAGTCTTCTTTGTCGAATCCTGCGCTCAGTCCAACGGCCGCTGCTCCTACGCCGATTAGACGAGAATCCGTTGTTTTACCGCCACCACAGGTGATTATAGATATAGTAGAGTGAATGTTAATATATAATAATAGTCTTCTTTGTCGAATCCTGCGCTCAGTCCAACGGCCGCTGCTCCTACGCCGATTAGACGAGAATCCGTTGTTTTACCGCCACCACAGGTGATTATAGATATAGTAGAGTGAATGTTAATATATAATAATAGTCTTCTTTGTCGAATCCTGCGCTCAGTCCAACGGCCGCTGCTCCTACGCCGATTAGACGAGAATCCGTTGTTTTACCGCCACCACAGGTGATTATAGATATAGTAGAGTGAATGTTAATATATAATAATAGTCTTCTTTGTCGAATCCTGCGCTCAGTCCAACGGCCGCTGCTCCTACGCCGATTAGACGAGAATCCGTTGTTTTACCGCCACCACAGGTGATTATAGATATAGTAGAGTGAATGTTAATATATAATAATAGTCTTCTTTGTCGAATCCTGCGCTCAGTCCAACGGCCGCTGCTCCTACGCCGATTAGACGAGAATCCGTTGTTTTACCGCCACCACAGGTGATTATAGATATAGTAGAGTGAATGTTAATATATAATAATAGTCTTCTTTGTCGAATCCTGCGCTCAGTCCAACGGCCGCTGCTCCTACGCCGATTAGACGAGAATCCGTTGTTTTACCGCCACCACAGGTGATTATAGATATAGTAGAGTGAATGTTAATATATAATAATAGTCTTCTTTGTCGAATCCTGCGCTCAGTCCAACGGCCGCTGCTCCTACGCCGATTAGACGAGAATCCGTTGTTTTACCGCCACCACAGGTGATTATAGATATAGTAGAGTGAATGTTAATATATAATAATAGTCTTCTTTGTCGAATCCTGCGCTCAGTCCAACGGCCGCTGCTCCTACGCCGATTAGACGAGAATCCGTTGTTTTACCGCCACCACAGGTGATTATAGATATAGTAGAGTGAATGTTAATATATAATAATAGTCTTCTTTGTCGAATCCTGCGCTCAGTCCAACGGCCGCTGCTCCTACGCCGATTAGACGAGAATCCGTTGTTTTACCGCCACCACAGGTGATTATAGATATAGTAGAGTGAATGTTAATATATAATAATAGTCTTCTTTGTCGAATCCTGCGCTCAGTCCAACGGCCGCTGCTCCTACGCCGATTAGACGAGAATCCGTTGTTTTACCGCCACCACAGGTGATTATAGATATAGTAGAGTGAATGTTAATATATAATAATAGTCTTCTTTGTCGAATCCTGCGCTCAGTCCAACGGCCGCTGCTCCTACGCCGATTAGACGAGAATCCGTTGTTTTACCGCCACCACAGGTGATTATAGATATAGTAGAGTGAATGTTAATATATAATAATAGTCTTCTTTGTCGAATCCTGCGCTCAGTCCAACGGCCGCTGCTCCTACGCCGATTAGACGAGAATCCGTTGTTTTACCGCCACCACAGGTGATTATAGATATAGTAGAGTGAATGTTAATATATAATAATAGTCTTCTTTGTCGAATCCTGCGCTCAGTCCAACGGCCGCTGCTCCTACGCCGATTAGACGAGAATCCGTTGTTTTACCGCCACCACAGGTAATCTATATAGTGCATTGGGGGAATTTCGGATGAGGGGTAATTTCAGAAAATTGTGAATACCACTTTAGAGCATCGCTTTATCATAAGTAAGAAGGGCATGAAGATATATAGGTTTGATATTATTAGCATACATATTTGCTTAATCTATCGATAGTTACGTATTAATTTAACATATACGTATTTACCCCGTGGCCGGAATTACCCCAATGCACCTTACTAATATTATAAAGCTGAAGAGTTTGTTTGTTTGTTTGAACGCACTAATCTCAGGAACTACTGGTCATATTTGAAAAATTCTTTCAGTGTTAGATAGCCCATTTATTGAGGAAGGCTATAGGCTATTCATGTACCACGAGCGAAGCCGGGGCGGACCGCTAGTTATGGATAACAGACCGAATATTACTATGTATAATGTTATTTAACCTGCTATGTCCCAAGGCCGCTGCACCTGCGCGTGCGTCGATATGACGCTTTACGAAAGTTATAGACCAATTTTTGTTTATTACCATCAATGAACATTATTTGTCGAAGTCGGTGTTATTTCGAATGGTCGATACGCTTTCGCTAATGCGACGGAAGTCTTTAGTTTAGCACCCAAACAGGTGATATGGAGCTTTTTTCATACTCACGCCACAGCTACTTACAAAAAATTGGTTGTCTGTAAAGTCGGTTTACTGACGATAGTTGAACGTGACATCGGCCTATTGTGCTTCTTTGTCGCTCGTTCGGCGCTCTCGCTTGCACTTCAAGCCTTACACGGAACGCCTCAGAGCGAGGTAACGCCGCATGAGTCATGTTTTTTCGTGCGTGCAGCCGGCTATCGAATTATAACACGTTGTCACGTCAAAAAAAACAAAATTATTAATACCTAATGTACATTTTATGTAATTTCAGAGCGATTACGGTGAAGTGCACGTGGACAAACTCTCAAAGCCTGCTTTCACAGCTCCACCAGCGTTAGTTCGACAGGGAACAGAAACTTTGAGGCGGGAACGACCGCACAGCCAGATTGTACCGCCCAAGGACGTGAGTATATACACACATACACACACACACACACACATACATAGAAAGACAGTACATACGGACACGTAGATAGATACATATTACATACATAAACTAATACATCACATACACGCGTTTATACACACACAATATATGCGTACGGACACATATGCACACATACGCATACTCACATATATTAGCAGTTAGCACATACATGCACGCATACGCACATATAAGCGCACATACACACATAAAAACAAACAAATAACATCACCTTTTGAAAAACCAAGTTATTATTATTTATTAGCTTTCCGATTAAAGTAAACTGTACACATTATAATTGTTTACAGCATTTATCAACACAACCCACTAAAAGAATGTTTTATAAAAAAAAATAACGACAGCAATAATTTCATGTATGTCTAATTATTCAGAAATTTAGTCAAAGCTGATCTACTGTTAACTAGAAAATATATACATGCATGAATCAGTTTTATATTATAGTATTTTGTTAGTATGGTGGCGGGAAGTAAAATACAGTATAATAAAATATTTTGTTTGTTCATTCATGGGATTATTGGTATATTTTATGTTTTAATTCACACTGTGTCTAATAATTGTCTGTGTGATAAATTTGTGTCATTTATTCAGCGATTATCATTTTGTGTGTCGATGGATAGTTGAAAATATTAATTACAATATATGCTAATAAAAAAGAAAATATATTAAAATTGTGTATGTTTTGTATCATTAAAGTTTTATAAAATTAAGTGTATGATTTATTATATACACTGGATTGAATTTTCGACTATCCATCGCTACATAGTACGTTACGAATAGATGTGTGTGTCAATTATTAATATTCATGTAATAATTACGGTCTATATTGAAAAAAAAAAAAACAATAACTTTGAACCGATTAAGTAAATAAACTATTTACCAAACTTATATTCTGCCCGCTCTTCACGTTTATAAATCACATTCAAAATTCGAGGCATTCATTACCTTTACATCCTTCAAACTAATATTTTTATTAAATACCTTCAAACTAATATTTTTATTTAATCTCTAATTCAAATTAGTGCAGCTTTTCATATGAAAATGCAATTTACCAACTTGTTATAGTATGTGTAACAAAGTCAAACGGTATATTGTCGTTGACTTTAAAAAAATCATTTCAGTAAATATTGTTATAAAGTTACACATAATTTTGCACATTCCTCAATTATAAACATAAATACTAAAATAATAAAGATAAAGCTATAGACCGTTATTATCTATACACATATCTATCCGTAACGCACACATTAACGTGCTAACATGTGTGTGTGAAGCTGCGCCTGTGTGCGGGCAACGCGGGCGTCGTCATGCGGAACCAGTATGCGGCTGTAAGTTTTGTATTAAATATATACGTATATATTAGTTTTGTAAAGTATATAATGTTACCGTTATTTGGTTGAATCTGCTATTTGATTGAATGACTAGCGCGTTCAACGACTTGACGAGTTGTCCTGTAGTCATTCAATCAAATAGCAGATGACTGCGACTGCGATAGGGTAAATCAATAAATAAGTTTACGATAAAGTCAACAATTACTTGGTTTGGCTTTTCTTTCTAAAAGTACTTAACTGATTTTGACGTGCCTGGGTGATGGTAAAAAGAAAAATAAATAAATTTATTGATGTTAATGTTGTTCTTTAGAGAACTCGAGAAGTATTTTTCACATTATATTCTACAATACATCATAACTTTAAAAGTCGGAACTTATAACATCGCTGATCGAATTTATAACTATATTTTATTATAAGTCGAATTAAATCTTTGTCTTATAATGATGTCGCTCATGCTTGCTTAACTAATGATATATTCAGTCATTTCCAATAGAAATCATTTGCTTACTTAACATTAAAACGTACATTTTTGTGTGCTTATCATATTGATTAAAAATTGTGTTTGTCTTTGGATTATTTGGGAAGTGTGGTCAATAAATATTAATTTTAACGATTTTTACTTGCATGTTAGTATTGTGTAACATTTATAGAAAAAAATAGTAAAATTTGGAATATTGCGCATAATATATCTTGCCTTAGTTCAATGATAAATGCAAAAAAAAAATTAAGTGGTCTATAGATAGGGTTCAAATGGAAAGCCAATTATTGCACCTTCTAAAATACCTATTTGTAATATGTGATTGTATTTATATTATTATTTTATAATGCTAGCCTCCCACGACACGTCCACACTCATTGGCGGGCAGTTCACAACTGCGCGTCACTCGACCTACTTCCGTACCTTCACAGCGGCCGGCACCCGGTAATTATTTGTTGTATATTATTTTTGTGTAGAATTGTAATAATTTTGTGTATTGTAAACTGTTATTAAAGTAATTTACATATTTATTTTATTCATTAGAATTCATTAAAAAAGGTTTCAATTATTTGATTCAAATCTAAATTAATTTTTAAAGAATAGAAGTCAGATATTTGTACAGAAAATTGTTACTGTTGATTCCCAGTTGGGAACAAAACAATAAATAGAGAACATAGAAAGAATAAATATTTATTAGTATTACCGATACATTTAAGCTTTAATTTTTTGCACCTTGTATTGACTAAGTACTAAACTGTTTGTTTTCCGACACATAAAATCAGATTTAAGTCCGTTAAATATGTTTTGCGTTTTTCAGCAGTTTTCCAACAAGAGCCGGTTCGTCCTCAGACGGGAAACGAACCGCGTGTCTCCGCGTTACCCAGGCCTTCAAGATTACCTGCACCTAGACGAGCTTTAAGGTAAATGTATATTATTAACTAGCTGTGCCTCGCGGTTTTACCCGCATTGCTCCGCCCCTGTTGGTCGTAGCGTGATGATATATAGCCTATAACCTTCCTCGATAAATGGGCTATCTAACACTGAAAGAATTTTTCAAATCGGACCAGTAGTTCCCGAGATTAGCGCGTTCAAACAAACAAACAAACAAACTCTTCAGCTTATAATATTAGTATAGATGAGGATATTTTTTATTGTTTGTCAATTTAAAAATCACTAGATATGAATATTTTTGTATCCAGAAAAACCGTCAGGTAAGGTTTTCGTCCACAACCAATAAAACGGTTTTTATTAAAGTAGTTACTCATACTATACTAACAGAAAGCACTTGGATATTATGTTAAATGGATAATAAAATATATTTTATAACAGAAATATGTTAGAATTAAGTGTGTGTGTGTGCAATGTTTATTTTTGTATTGTATTTTTTTTTTTAATTTGCAGGCCGCCGTCAGTATACTCAGTGGCGCCGACAGCAGACATGGACCACTATTGACCAACGTGCCAACTAAGGGCCAGTCCCTAACCATTGTATTATTTATATTTTAACTCTATAAATCCTAGTATACCCATAACATGACTGATTACGAAACTCCTGTGTCTTTTCTAACGTGTTTTTTATCTTATAGTAGTATTAATAGTCACGTATGCGACGACACGACGCCATTTTGTCGCGTAACTAACGACCAATGAACGATGCGATGCGTTTAAATTATTAATTATGTCCTTTTCTTTTGTATAGATAATAGACGAGTGTGGCGGTCATAGATAATTTGCAAGATGCGTTCGGAAATTAGAAGTTTTGTATTATTAACGTTTGATAAATAAGATCCTACTACCCGCATTGTTTTTCTAAATTAAATATTTTTAATAAAATAAATCATTTTAATATGTTTTAACCAAAGTGGGATCTTATTCTTTTGTATACAATTAAACGGTAAACATTCAAAATTTTTCTAGATAAAAATTTTGGTATGTATGTATGTTGAGGTATGGAGTTCACTTTTCATCGTTTGAAAAGCCATTGACATTTCCACCTCTAATTAAATTATTATTAAAAATTCGCTCTCTGATTAAATAAATTGACGCTCAAAATTTTCCAAAAACTCCACCTACACGATTTGGTACAAATATAAAATAAGATATTATTCCTATTGTTTACAAAATTTAGTTGGTAGTAGTACGTTATAACGGAAATATAAAACGAGGGTAGTTATTTATTTCATTAAAGACATTCGCATTTTTGCTTAGAGATTAACGTTAGGGGCTTGTAATTACGCTTTAGATGTAAATTTATTATATTATACAAATATTTACTAACTTTTTTTAATAAAATCCGGAAAAGAAAACAAAAATACGCACAAACAACATTATCGAAATTACGAGAGATCTCTGTAAGGATGTATTTATGTATAGTTAAATTGTTGTATATTATGTATAGTCTGTTGCTATAAATATACTTTTTTAATCTGTATAATGCCTCTTTTTCGACATATCAATCATAACTATGTAATCTTCTCAATCATATCCAAAACTGTATTCTGGCTTAGAACTGTAATCACACGCAATAGTACTTTAAATTTCAATGTTTATTAGAATTTAAACGTTATTTCATACATTACAATATTTCATTTTCAAAACTGTATGGATGATTTGCCTCATTTATCTTCACATTGCAGTATATATTTTGCAAAATTGTTATTAAATTAAATCTTCAATTTTTCCTTTGACAAAGATATCGATCATGTATTATTTGATTTGTAATAAAATATAAGCATATTAATTGTATTTGAAGCCAGTAAAAGAGAAATAAATATTATAAATTTTTTACGTTTATAAGGTTTTGATTCCTTTCAAAATTAATACCTATTTTATATTTGAATGTGTTTCGTCCGAAGTCGCTTTATACAATTGAGTTGTGCTGTGCGGTTAATTCGACACGTTGTGCCTTATTTAGGTAGACTAAGGGATTTTGTTTTCATTTTCTAATAAATCTTGTATTTACATTCGCTTTGTTTTATTTTTCGTTTTGCCGCTTTCGTGGTTGTGCTTCCTTGTGTGTTGAATGAGCTTTCAAATTACATTTAAGGCTACAGTAATAAAATGTACTATGTTTTATGTAATAATAATAAATCAAAAAGTAATGGACCGCTTTTTAACATGTTTGATCTTTATTCGATACTAGCTGCTCCGCGCGGTTTCACCCCCGTGGCTCCACTCCTGTTGGTCGTAGCTTGATGATATATAGCCTATAGCCTTCCTCGATAAATGAGCTATCTAACACCGAAAGAATTTTTCAAATCGAACCAGTAGCTCCCGAGATTAGCGCGTTCAAACAAACAAACTCTTCAGATTTATAATATTAGTATCTATATATATATGTATATGTATATAAAAGAAAGTCGTGTATGTTCCAACACTTATAACTCGAGATCTGCTGAACCAATTTTCATGGTTTTAGATTTGTTGGATTTGTCTCCGTCCAGAATAGCAGAATAAATCATAAAAACAACAAAAACTAGACGAATAAATATTTTCCCAAAATTTTCCAAATTTTGTGTTTTCAGAAATTAATGAGGTATTTTTGGTGAGGAAACTAACCAAGGAGGTTAGTTCGCTTAATTATTAAAAAGAAATTCTATAAAATGTAAAAAATTCTGACAATTATAATTTGTTGCAATTTCGTCGACTGCTTCAACTTGGCTTCAACAATATTGCGTTGACATAATATTATTATTATGTATAATGTTAGAATTGAAACGGAGCCCCTGACTCATTGGTTCGAACCAAGCTAAATTGGATTGCGTTTTGAAGATTACATCCATTTACGCGATGCAATTAGCACAGAGAAGAAGATGCAGAAAATGTTGGTCTGTTTACTATTTTACCGGCGACATACACAGGTCATGAATATGCGCAAGATGCAATGACATACATAATATTTTCGTCATTATGGTCGGCCAGATCTATTCATTACATTTACATGTAATCCGAAATGGATGGAAATTATTCAACTGCTGCTTCCCGGACAGATATCAAGTGATCGGCTCGACATTACCACACGTGTTTTCAAGCAAAAAATCCGATCATGAGTTACAAAAGCAACACATCTTTGGGATTATTCAATGATGGATGTATTCAATCGAATGACAAAAATAAGGCTTGCAGCATGCACACATTTTAATTTGGTTAGTCGAAAGAATTCGGGCAGATAAAAATTGTATGTGCGGGGATTGCTAATCCTGTAACCGATCCAGACCGACATGACATGATGTTCTAATCACGAATAAGATTCATGGACCGTGTGGGCGTGGCACCATCAACCGCCAATCACCATGCATGGTTGACAGCGAGTGTTCCAAAAGGTATCCACGAAAATTGACGGCAAAGACCATCACAGGCAACGATGGTTACCCACTGTATCATCGTCGGTCGCCCGATGATAGTGGTAGAACTATCATAATTAAAGTGAAAGGAAACGATTTGTGGTCGACACCAGTTAAAGAACGATAGTTTTTGTTGTTTTTATGATTTATTCTGCTATTCTGGACAAATCCAACAAATCTAAAACCATGAAAATTGGTTCAGCAGATCTCGAGTTATAAGTGTTGGAACATACACGACTTTCTTTTATATATATAGATTCATCGAAATAAAAAGCCATTATACCTATATCTATATTTATTTTGTATCATTGTATTCCGTTCATTAAAGCCTAAATTAGTTCCAAGCCCAAAGGTAACACGACATTCATTGACTGGGCGGTACAAAGTTCGCCGGGCCAGCTAGTAGATACATAAATCCAAAGTTTTGTGAAAAAAAGAATAACTTTTCAAACTACATATTAAAAAAGTTACACTTATAAACAAGAGCATTAACTATACAGCTGTATCTGTATGTATAAGTAATTTGGCGCTGTTTTCTATTACAATACATACTTGTAAAACTTATACTCGTGATAGTAGGGGAGCCCAAGAGGGGATTTTGGGATTTACTCGAGCGCGTCAGATTACTATAAGGGACGGTACCTTAGCTATTCATTAGTACCTCTAGTCAATATGAGCAGTTATGGTTGGTGGGTGCGCTCAGGGGCCCCGCTGGAAAATTTGAATAATCCATAATTCCCTAAGGTTGAGCTCGAATCGTCAGATTAGCGAAATGGGGACTTCTTATATTGTAATTAACCCCCCCCATATATTAATCTGACGCGCTCGAATAATATTACTTTAATTTTTTACCCTTTCTTCATAGCGATTAAATCGCCACTTAAATCGTCAGATTAACGTATACTTTTTTTCAGTGACGTCCTGGAGCATGCAAAATATCAATATCTAACGCGCTTGAGTATTTCCAAGCCAATTTTTTTCTTTTTTAAATTAAAAAAAATCAAAAAACCCTTCCCCACCGCTAAAAGTGAAAACATTATAGGACCTTTTTTTCTCGCTATGGTCTAATCTACCAATTCTAATAGGTTCCCGTGACGCTCGAGTAAATCCACATTTAGCATCCTGGGCTCCCCTACTATGAGGTTATTTCATCGTAGCATGGCCAAGGTATCAACTGAAGTATACCTAATATAAAAAGATGTAACGCAACAGCGGCCAAAAGGAATTATTTCTGCCACTGCAAAGACTAAAATACTTCAGTGGTTTTAGCGTGAAAGAGTCGCAAATATATCCATACATTCTAAGAAACTTTCACGTTTATAGTGTAGGGGCTTGTTATGTGCGGGTGTAATAAAAGATGAATAACTACGCAAAGGTTATATTTCGTTAACTACATATATTTATCCGTATGTAATTAATATTCAACCTATGCGACCAACCCGCGTCCCGACAAGCCCGTGACTGTCTATGCATAGCGCACAAACTGTTTATATACGAGTTACCGTGTGAACCTGTGGTGTGAACTTTCTTAGTAGGTACTACACTTGAAATTCGATAACTCGTAAATTGGCTTGTCGTCGCTACATCATTCCCCCCTTAAAATAAAAAGGGTATAAGTATAGGTAACGATTTATTATTATAATAGGACTAGCGGTCCGCCCCGGCTTCGCCCGTGGTACATATGAAAAATAGATGTTGGCCGATTCTCAGACTTACCCGATATGCACAGAAAATTTCATGAGAATCGGTCCTCCCGTTTCGGAGGAGTATGCAGACTAACATTGTGACACGAGAATTTTATATATAAGATATGCATTCATTCATACACAAATAGATTTATATTTAAAAAATTACAACCTATTGTGCATACCGATAAGTAAATATCTTCAAACCTTTGAAATTTATACAACACAATTTAGCATAGTTTTACACGAATACGTTTCGATATTTAAAACGAGTTATTAACGTCGATCTGTCACGACAATCTCCTGTGGGAACGAGGCCTTAATCCTACTGAAGTGCACTTGACTCCTCCTTGTGAAAAATACGTTGAACATACCCATTCCTTTCCAATGAATTTAAGGAAAATCTAACATGTTTAAAAAGCTTTTGCGCTCGCAAATAATTTTACATTAATGTGTTAAATTGGACACTGTAAAAAGTTTTAAATTGGATATATTTTTTAGTAAGTAGGTAAGTAAGTATGTGTAACGTTTTTGTGTTGTCAACTAATTGAAAAGGTTGAAGAAGTTCTACTACGTACCTACTTTTTATTGTAGGCACGGCTATTATACAGTGTGGAAATTTGCGTTGGGCCCTGGAGGGAAAGTAGGTACTTCAAATACTCAAGATAGAAAAATTTGCTGAAAGGAAACATTCCTTTATTTTTACAAAGAAATAGAACTGCATTCAAAGATTTTCGAAAATTCACTTGCTTCGACCGGGAATCGAACTAACTAAAAATTAAAAAAAAAATCAAATTTATTATTTTTTTATTCAAATCGATATAAATAGGCCTTAAACTAGTATTTTTATACCATTATATCCGTAAAATATTCAATTTTTATTATTGAGTAGGTTCACATTTGCCTTGATCAACGTCTTACTCCAGTCAGTCAAGACAATCAATTCATAATACTTAGGGTAAACGCAGCTATCAACGACCCATCGAAAATCTGAAGGTATTACCGACCTATAAAAGTAATTCGAAATTTAAACGTTTCCAGAACTATTCTAGCTATAGGTAGGCAAAGTTATACACGAATGTATTACTTGAGCATCGTATACTTTTAAGTTAGTGTGAGTAGCTGTGCAAAAAATAGTAAAAATACGTAAGTTGCTGCGGGGTAGCGTGGACGCAGGACGTTTCGTACTGTTCCGTTGTTCCTTCGGGTAAGTACTGTGATTTATCTTTTTAAGACATTTACAAACAAATGACATCTATACTTTAATTTATATTACTAAATGTCAATGCATTTTAGTGTCAACTTTTCATTTCTTACAACATTTTATTAATAAAAAGTAATTTGAAACGATAAAACTTTAAATTAAAATGGGACGGTGTTAGCTTCACCAGTTTAAGTCGTGGCAGGTATCAACGACCCGTAAGTCGGCAATGGCAGCAACGTAACTTTTTGTTTAAATTTTCTTTTATGTTATTGTATCACACTAACACAAGCGGTTTTATGGACCAGTTTAAATCTAAGCTATGAGTCTTCATAAAAATCTATTAGCGACTAAACTTTTTTTGTCTAGTGTTTACCTTTTAGCGTTATCAATTTATACAAAGTTATGATATTTTTCGAGGATCGATATCGAATAGTTACAGTAGTAAATCATTGTTTTTTTGTTCAAACAATATGCATTTGTTCATATTTTGTATGACATTAATCAATTATAATCTATTTTATAGTCTGATGGTCAAATGAATTAAAATAACCATTTTTTTATGGGTCGGTAATACAATTTAGGTTTATACTTACATACTTTATTACCGACCCATGTGGGTCGGCAATAGCAACTATAGGAAGCTATTACCGATCGAATATAGATTGTTTAGTTTCTCATCTACAAATTCAAATTCAAATTGCTTTATTTGCAGAATGTAGAATAAAGATGTTTGTAGATACAGATAATATCGATCCTTAAACATTCTGCTCGTAGTTGAGCGTGCAAATATATTTTTACTACATACTTTTATGACATAATAGGTGCCTATTAAAAAATGCTTCTTCATGGTTAAATTAACATAAAACATATAATTATATTTTTTTCCAGAAATATGGAGCCACAGATGCGGCGAAAAGTATACAGTAAAACACAACTCGCCGAAGCAATCAATCAAATAGCATAAGGAAATATCCTAGAGTTTGAAATCCTTAATTGAATATATGTACATATATTAATAGTATTATGTTGATTAATTTAAAAGTTTATAATTATTTAGTTCATTACTAAGAAGTACTCATTTGTTTTATTAAAAATAACTATAGTAAAAAAATACGAATATATTTGCATTTTTATTTCATTTTATTAAGATCGGTAATCATCATCACTAGCCATTGCTGGAAAAAGGCCTCCTCTCACATACGATCGGGAATAGCTGCATAAAAATCGTTAATAGCTTCACAGCCGTTTTTATGGGTCGGTAATTGCAACAATCGACTAAGTCACATTGTAAATTATTTTTTACAAGATAATCCTTTATTAGAATGTATTTGCTTCAATAAAAACATTTTTTATACATAACACTAGCATATAAAATGAAACTATAAATCTTTAGAAGAACCAGTATACTTAAAAAATATGGTTGATTTGAAAATTGCCTTAGAGGGGTCGTTAATACCTGCGTTTACCTTAATTCCAAAAGTTTTCAAACTTCGGTCAAGTGAATGGTACATTGGGACGACAATAAATCTCATTTTGCAACCTTGTCCGCAGTCCGGAACATTATTAAAATTGCAATTAATTTAATTTTTGCTGTATGGTCGTGAAAAAAAATCCAAAAGTTCTGCAAACTTGCGGAAGTTTTCCATATATTATTTCATATCACGTATTAAATTATTTTGTAACCAATCTCAGTGTACGGAACATCTTTTGATAGTGAATATTAATGTTTTTTTTTTTATTAAACTGAATGAAAACGTTCCAAAATCCTGCAAACTTGACACTTTAAATTAAAATTAAAATTAGTAACGTTCTTTATGTTGACATGGTGTTGATGATACAATTTAAAAAAACGACGTGTGGCACTCGGGGACTGCCGCGGTAAAGCTATTGCATGCCTTCAAGCCACACCTCCGCCCGTCGGAGTGGGGAGCGTGAGGTTTTTTCGTTACGGAATTTCTCGATTCGGTCCCCGCGCTCAAGGCCCGCGATAGAAGCTATGCAATAACTTAAAAATGTTATTTTTTACAGTTCTATCACAGACTAATAATAATATACTAACTACGTATACAAGTTCTATTCAAACTTCGGAAGGTGGCTACAAATGCACGAGCGCGCAGGTATCCGACCCGCGCAACAGTTTGTTCGATGTTCCGTGTCGCCATTACGTTTGAATCGCACTGTACCACGTTCTATGGTAATACTAAATTTGTATGTTCAGCTAGTAGAAATAATTATAAAAAACTAGCTGTGCCCCGCGGTTTTACCCAGTGCTCCGCTCCTGTTGGTCTTAGCGTGATGATATATAGCCTTATAGCGTTTCTGTGATTAGCGGGTTCAAACAAACAAACAAATAAACTCTTCAGCTTTATAATATTAGTACACAGTAACGACATTCGAAATCGAAAATTTAACAATAATTCCAAAAGTTTTCAAACTTCGGTCAAGTGTATGGTACATTGGGACGACAATCTCATTTTACAACCTTGTCCGCAGTCCGGAACATTGTTAAAATTGCAATTAAATTATTTTTTGCTGTATGGTCCTGAAAAAAATTTCAAAAGTTCTGCAAACTTGGGGAAGTTTTCGATATAATATTTCATATCACGTATTAAATTTGCAACCAATCTAAGTGTACGGAACATCTTTTGTTATTGAATATTAATATTTTTTTTATTAAACTGAATGAAAACGTTCCAAAAGTTCTGCAAACTTGACACAGATATCGGAAATATATAGCGAACAGTTGTATAAATTTGCAACCTTTTTCGTTGACCGGTACATGTTTGTTTATAATTATTTTTAATTCGTGGTCATTTTTTTGAGTAAGGTGATCTCGGAATAATTACAAAAGTTTTGGAAATTGGTTGAAAACTTTGAAAACATCTAGTTATTCTGATGCATTTACAAATTTGCAACCTCATACGCGATCCGGAACTTTATGCAATTTGCAAAAATGTATTTTTTTTATTTTTTCACCTTCAAGAAAATTTCAAAAGTTCTGCAAATCGAGGGAACTGTTTAATTTTGGGAAAAATTGACCACGAATTAAAAAGAATTATAAATAAACATTTTCTTGTCAACGAAAAAGGTTGCAAATTTATTCAACCGTTCGGTATATTTTTCCGATATCTGTGTCAAGTTTGCAGAACTTTTGGAACGTTTTCATTCAGTTTAATAAAAAAAAAAAAAAACATTAATATTCAATATCAAAAGATGTTCCGTACACTGAGATTGGTTGCAAATTTAATACGTGATAATAATATGAAATATTATATCGAAAACTTCCCCAAGTTTGCAGAACTTTTGGAATTTTTTTCACGACCATACAGCAAAAAAAATTTAATAGCAATTTTAACAATGTTCCGGACTGCGGACAAGGTTGCAAAATGAGATTTATTGTCGTCCCAATGTACCATTCACTTGACCGAAGTTTGAAAACTTTTGGAATTATTGTGAATTGATTGTCTTGACTCTTGACTGACTGGAGTAAACAGCATTCGATGTCAGTTCCCGCCACAGATCTAGTACAACTAGATTCCGAACATGCGTGGCCATCTCAGTGCATTTCGCTCTATCTTCGAGTGTTGCCATTTTATAAACTTTCCTGCATTTTAGGGAAAATTTTCATTAAAAATACGTCCTCAAATTCACTCTTACATTAATTATTTATTACAATTCAGTGTAATAAATAAATAATGTTAGGTGAATTTGAGGACGTATTTTTAATAAAAATTTACCTTTGTAGTTTTTTAAAATTCCGAATTGATAGTTTCCTTAAAATCACCTGCAAAATATGTTTAATGTGACTGATAAGTAGAGAATATTTTTTTCTCATTCAGTAATAGTGTGACAAGTTGGGGTGTGACTGGGAATAACCACAATAACCGTTTTTAACCCGCTGCTTTCATTTTTTTACTTATATGTTCGAAAGAAGACCGATATATAGGAAGTTAGGTATATCTTTCTTATCTTTCCTTGCAAATCATCGAGTTAAAAGTTTTGTTCTGACAAAAAAGCTGTAGATAACGATGTGCACTTAATATACATAATATACATTCGAGAAGGGAAGACCACAAATAAAGGAATATTAAATTCAGATACAGTTTCAATGTGTTTTATTATCATAGGTTATTTTATACATGTATAAATTTCTGTTCTAAGGGCCGATTACAAATATTGGAACATAAAAATCAAGTAGGTACAAAATCTACGTAGCCCGATGTCGAATGTTTTTTGTACGTAAATGTACGCTTTTGGGCTTATGAAATTTAGACATAAGGAAAAGTTGCGTAATTGGCTTGAATATCGTTTCCTTAAGTTTTAGAAAATCTTTATTTCCGTTTTCGATGCTGCGGAGAACTTCTGTTCCTTCCATATTTATAAGCATTTAACAAGCAATTTCTTAAGACGATTAGCTGATATCTGTTTTTGCTTCTGCAACTGAAAAAATAAATCTTAGGGTTATAGGGAAATCTAACAATGGAATTTGATTGTGATTTAAAATCAACTTCTTAAAATGTAGATAAGTAATTACATTCATGCTTATTGTTGGCGTAGCATTTGACTCAAGGAGAGATAATTTAGGTTTGCAAACAAAAAAATTGCGTTAAAATTCTTTGAACATATTCTCGCTTTTTAGATGGTATAATACCCAATTTTACCGACTAGCATCAATCCATATTTTACGAATGCCAGAATACGTTGGAAAACTATGGGACAAACATTTTTTTGCAATTTTGTGGACTTTTATTTCCCATTTGCAGGCAACATTGTGATTGAGGTTATCTTACACTTAAAAGCTAAAATTACCACGAAATATTAACAATAAGAATGATCAGTTGATAGGAAACAGTCAATTATAATGATTCTGATATTATGTATCTTTATTTAATTGTTTACTTACGAATGAAATGAAATTTCATCGGCGTTTGTTTCCGTGCGGCTGTTATAGCCTAATACGCTGCAACCACCCATAATTATAAACACTCAGTACACGTAGTACATTCAGAACACTTTTATAATTAACTTCCAAATGTATTTATCACCAAAATGAACAGTAGACACAAGAAAACTAATTAAATATCAGATCTGCTTTGTTTGTTTGGCCCAGTTTTGACAGTAGGCCATCAAAAAAGTGGCCACGCAGATAAGGACAAAAAAAACGTATCTACATCCCCTTCACTCACATAATGTAAGCGTAGCTATCTATCTCTTTTCAACATAGCATTGCAAATCTACTTGTACTAGATCTGTGGTTCCCGCGCTATCATAGACTATAAAATCAAAGATAAGCGGGGGTGGTTTATGAGATTATATCCGAGGGGTTAATGCCAAAATATATCACACATTGCCCTTTCTGGCTTGATCTTTCTTCGATAATTTAATAGTTATTCAGATAAATAAATAATTAATTAATAATTACCTAGGTACATAACTAACTACCTAACTATTTAGTAATAGGAACAACAAGAACATTGATTAAGCTTTAACTGAAATACGTTTATGTAATACTAGGTTTCCGCCCGCGGCTTCGCCCGCGCAGTCAAAGAAAAACCCGCATAGTTCCCGTTTCCATGGGATTTCCGGGATTGCGTCATTTTCCCGGGATAAAAAGTAGCCTATGTCCTTTCTCGGGTATCAAAATATCTCCATACCAAATTTTATGAAAATTGGTTCAGTAGTTTAGGCGTGATTGAGTAACAGACAGACAGACAGTGTTACTTTCGCATTTATAATATTAGTATGGATGTAGGCATTTTTTTTATATCCTTTCTTTTATAAATTTATAAAGAATAGAAAAAATTCGATCACGAGGCGGGACTCGAACCCGCATCCTTCGCGCCATTCCGGGGCGGATGCCTCACCAACTCAGCCACTCGTGACCCGCCCGAGTGATCGAATTTATTCTATTCTTTCAGTTTTATGTGTCTGAAGGGACACACCGCGCGCCATTTATTGAGATGATTAACAACCATTTCAACCAATATGAAGCACTTTTCAGTGAATACAATATTGTAACGATGGAACACGACCTTTTTTGTTGAATTTATATTTTTGGTTTTATGGCATTCGAATGCTTTATAAATATAAATTTATAAAGAATAGAAAAAATTCGATCACGAGGCGGGACTCGAACCCGCATCCTTCGCGCCATTCCGGGGCGGATGCCTCACCAACTCAGCCACTCGTGACCCGCCCGAGTGATCGAATTTATTCTATTCTTTCAGTTTTATGTGTCTGAAGGGACACACCGCGCGCCATCTATTGAGATGATTAACAACCATTTCAACCAATATGAAGCACTTTTCAGTGAATACAATATTGTAACGATGGAACACGACCTTTTTTGTTGAATTTATATTTTTGGTTTTATGGCATTCAAATGCTTTATAAATATAAATTTATAAAGAATAGAAAAAATTCGATCACGAGGCGGGACTCGAACCCGCATCCTTCGCGCCATTCCGGGGCGAATGCCTCACCAACTCAGCCACTCGTGACCCGCCCGAGTGATCGAATTTATTCTATTCTTTCAGTTTTATGTGTCTGAAGGGACACACCGCGCGCCATCTATTGAGATGATTAACAACCATTTCAATGCAAAAAAATATGAAGCACTTTTCAGTGAATACAATATTGTAACGATGGAACACGACCTTTTTTGTTGAATTTATATTTTTGGTTTTATGGCATTCAAATGCTTTATAAATATAAATTTATAAAGAATAGAAAAAAATCGTCGTCGTTCGTGATCGAATTTTTTCTATTCTTTATAAATTTATATTTATAAAGCATTTGAATGCCATAAAACCAAAAATATAAATCCTTTCTTTTATTTTTTATTTTTTTGCGCTGCCTACCCTTATTCTTCTTACTTTTCCTTTCCTACCAGGTTGCCTGGCAGAGATTGCTATGTAGCAATAAGGCCGCCTATTGTGCAAAATATTTGTACCTTATTAGATTGAAATAGATTTCCTTACATTGTTTTGTACAATAAAGTATTATAAATAATTTTTTTTCGAATGGATATTTAAATACCTACATAGACATAGCTGAGCTTAAAATGAAATAAGACATTACTATCAGTTTAGATACTAATACGAAAAGAATCACTTGATGATATGCATCATACAGCAGCGTGCGTATCGTCATGGAATGGAATAATAAATTGAATCGAACTTGGCTGTACTGTGTTTCATTTCATAAGACAACCTCATAGGAACATACACTAGAATCCTTGATACCATTTTCTTTTTATTTAAATATTAACGACAGCATAATAAATAAATGAATTAATAACTTTATAGTTCGTACTTTTATATTGTGAACGAATACTGTATACCTACACAATTCATACTTCATATTTGTATTTCCCTTTCAGAGACAATATTACAATTAAAACTAGGTACCTGACTGAGCGTTTTCACATTATCCGATCCGATATCGGATAACGGACGCCGATAGCCGATATCCGATATCGGAGGGAAGTAAAATGTATGAAATATGTACCTGTCTTTCACATTGTCCGGTCCGATATCGGATATCGGAGCCGACACCGATATGCCAGCGGCACGCCAGCGGCTATCGGACGATAATGTTCAGTGTTGCCAACTCAATTTTCGAAAAGGCAGTATACCAACAGCAAAAAAGCACTAGTTTGTGTATTTTCAGTCTTATAGGGCGCTAAATCTTTAAAAAAATTCTTTGCTTTAACCTAAAACCCTTTCTATTAAAAGAAATCTTTTTTTATTAAGAAAACACACATTTAAGTATTTATTTATAGGCATTAAAAATACGATTTATACGGCAGCTATTTTAATTACCGTATTAAAATATACGGCTGAACTGAAGTAAACAAAAATATATTGCGTTCTTAAATTCAAATATCTATCCTCGAAAACATTAGTGTCTATCATCTTTATTTTAACTCATTCTGCCTCGCTCCTCCTCCTACTCGGATGTTGGTTGTGCTGTTTATTGTATTGTTGTCATTGAGTGCTTTGTTATTAACCGACTTCAAAAAAAGGAGGAGATTTCACACCGATTTTATTTTTATTTTGAATTTACAACAAAGAATACAAAGTTTGAAAACTCTTAATTCTAAAATAATTTCTAATGACAATAAAATAATTTATGTATCTTTACTTACAGGAAATTACAACAATCATATTACAAATATATTTGAACGGGTGACAATAATATTTTAGGATATTACAGTGTAAGAAGAAAAAGAAAAGAAAATGTGGACAAAAATTGTATCACTTAATAAATTTATCATAGGTACTACATGAACTTTTATAAATGTATATAGTGAAAAAATGACTAAATGACTAGGTACGTCTTGATAAAAATACATTTAATAGATTTTGAAAGGTATTTACTATTAATATGTATTACTAAAACTATTAACTAATACTAGGTTGTAGTAGGTATTGATATAAATTTATTTAATTTATAATGTGTTAACATATACTATACAAATGACCAATATCAAAACTATTTAGTAAATAGCACATCTAAATAATACGCAGTAATTATTAATATCAAATCTTTTTTACATTTTACTTTTCTTTTTTTGAAGTTGTTTTTTTTTAACGTAAGTAGTTATTTTTAATGTATGTACAACTATGATATCTATCATTTGATTTTTTTAAATTATACCTTTTTTTATCAACCGGCAGTTTTAGTTGAGTTTTCTCTAAAAATTTCTGGCAACACTCATGATGATATCGGAACGATTTTATCGGACAATGTGAAAGGGCAAATTGTATCCGATATCGGATATCGGCTATCGGCGTCCGATATCCGATATCGGATCGGATAATGTGAAAACGCTCTAAGCTGTAGGCTGCACAAAACGGTCTACGTGACCAAAACCATTCACAGGTTCGTTTATGGGTTTAATCAACAAGCAAACAAACTCTTCAGTTTTGTAATATTAGTATAGATTTAGAATGTCGGACATGTCCGGGTTCTGAATCTTTTCTGGATACTATTCAAATTTAAACTTTTATTTATTCAGTCAGACTTTTCTTAAAAGCGCTTTCTCTCTCTAAATAAATATCCACAAATAAAATTGGTGTTTCTGTTTGCGAAGTAATCTCAGGAACGGCTGGACTTATACACGGGATGACTAAAATAATGAGGAGTAGGTAACTTTTGTAAATTTATAGGTAACTTTTATTTCGACATTTCCATGAAAACATTGGTAGGTTCAAAAAAAACATTAAGCGCGCAACAGCAGGACGTGGCAGCTATAATTCTACACTTATAGTATAGAAAGCCTAAATATTTGTATTTTTTTATGCTAGGGACTGTGCTAGGGACGAATAATAACTGCTCAATCCAATAAAAATTATTTTACCTACTAATTTATAGAATACTCCTGTTGCCCGCGACTTCGTCCGCTATAAAAAAAAACCCGGGCCCGCGTCACTTGACCCCCCGCGACTTCCCCTCCGTTGCTATGCAAAAGTACATTCGTCGCCCTACTGTAGGAAATATTGTAATACTGTGGCCTGGGCGTTATAACACGCTCAGGGAGTTCCTGAGTATAGACTCAGGCCGATAGCGGCATTTATAACAATTTTATAATTATTATCACCATCTTGGAGAAAAGCTTCTAATGCCGATTTAAAACTGCATACATACGAATTAACCTTATCAAACACGTTCTGAAATTGTGAAATGAGTTCAGTTTAAAATTCGGGAAATATTGATTTCTTGTATTCGACTACAACGAATAGTCAAAAAATATGAAATGATAATTATCAACGAACTTACCTTATCTATAATACCACAGACTAGAAATAATATACTAGGTACTATTCAATTTTATTGAGCTGATAATTACCTATCTTTTGCCCCGGTTGCCGGATGACAAAATCGTGAAACATTGACGATATAACGATTTGTTCAAACTATGTTGGCCACATCATGAAATGCAACCATTAGCAAATCTACGATATGGCCACGACATATAGATACCTACCTAGATCATTGCTATTTTTAAAGGTGGATCGAACTGGACGAAGCCGGTGCAAGCAGTTTTTATACTAAAAGCTAATTTAAAATATAAACTACATTGTCCTTGCATATTTTAACCGACACTGAATTAAAGAAATAGGTAATAAAAATCTTAATATAATCCCCAATAATAAAAAAGTAAAAAACACTTTTGATTAAGATTTCGATTTTATTCTCTTTCTCTGCGCTTTCATTCGAGACCCCACACGACTCACGAGTAAGTATATTTATAAGCCCCCATAATATTTAAACATCTCAACCGATTTTCATCAAACATATCTAAGAACACTCCCACATAAGTCACCTTTAATATAAAAAAATAGTGTGTGCCGAGCACACGTGTCAGAAGTGAAACTTCTTTGGCAAGATTCAAAGATAAAAAAATCGTCGCCTTACGATGTGATATGATGTGAATTTTATTCTCAACGCGCCATAACGCGCATTTCACTTCAAAAACTAAATTGAAATCGCTTCATTCCTCCGGGAGCTATGATGCCACATACAGACTGAGGATTTAATATTTTGGTGTCTCCTTTTGTAAGCTAATAATTTCTGAATGGTACCTACGGACCATTCCCATCCGCGAGGTAACCATACAAATTTTAAATTTTTACAGTAGTTAAGTATTGAAAATCTCCTCCGCTTTCAGGTAACAACGTCTTGCCTACGTGATACGTCGATTAAAAATAAACTTAATTCAAATTACTAAATTCAAATATCCACAAGATTAAAATAGTACATTATTATTACATTAACATACGAATTCATGTTTAGGAAATCAGGCACAATAATGAAAAACACGTTTAACTAATCTTCTAAAGATTAAACTAAATTTAAACAAAACTTACAGACTTGTTGTATGTATGAATCTGAATGTCAGCTGTGTTATGTGTACCTAGTTAAAACACAGATCTATGTGAGTTAAAATAATTATTTCTAGTGTACATACTGTCGCCCATAAGTCATAATCTTTGCGAATACCTCATTATTAGAGAAATAATATAATTTACTAAAAAACTCATTCAATAAGATTAATAGAATAACCAACAACTAAAACCAAAGAGATATATTATTATTTATCAGTTTTTATCACAGTTTATCGTATGTAAATATTTACTTCTACACTTCTACGAAATAACATTGCCATAACAAAAAATGGGCACATTTATAATCTGTATTAGATTGTTACATGTGTGCGTGTGTGTGAAACGAAATCGCACGTTTGCGTCAGTGTGCAACGTCGCGAGTGCTGTCTGCTAAATAGGTAGTTTTTGCTTTGTACGTTTTTATTTTTATAAATAACCGATTAAAATGATGTGATAAGCAATATTTATACGTGCAGTGACAAGAATTGTGATATACCTATGAAATAGCCATGAAAATATACAGTGTTTTTGTCTACAACTACTATGTGATTCCGTGCAATAACTCGTCACTTTGGTTGTTTGTCAATGACGTCTGCGTTTAGCGCAACGAAAAGTAGAATTAAAGTTCGATTGTGACAAGTAGTGAAAACATAAGTTAATCACAGTGAGATAACCGATGCTTGTTTATAAAATGGATCAGTGTTTCATGCTGTGGAACAATCTTAACACAACTGGGGCCATCAGAGGTGGCTCATGAAGAAAGGGTTAGTTTACTTGTTATTTGTTTACATTTCTATATAAGAGGAAAAAGTTAAATAATAGTACTGTAAATACCTTCTATTCACCAAGGTATGTACGAATACTGTGAGATATAACGCAATGTTTTGCTTGGTTAAATTTTGATTATAGGTTATGATTCTGTCCAAGTTGTTTATGATGTCATAATATTGAATTTATCGAGTTATTTTATATTTTAAAATTAAGATCTAATATTATTTAAATATATCCGGATGCCACAGTCGTGATTTGAGGCTAGGATCTATTATTTCTCTTTAATACTTTCTCTTCTTGATTAAGTGAAGGGAGTGACAGTGATAGGTTGATGGTGTTATCAGTGTATCTGAACGAGATAGCAATATATGTAACTGCTATGTTTTGGATGTCCACATTATGACATTATTACTTTTTTAATAGATAAACTTTATATGATATTTTGAACTGTGTCACTGTAACTTAATTAAAACTTGTTTTGCATAATTTTAACACCTGGCTCATTTAAATTACGCAAAGTCTAATCTATATTCGTTAAAATAAGATTTAGATTATGAATATAAAAAATATATTCATATAATTATACCACCAGGCAAAATCCATGTAAGAAGATTAATTGACAAGGGTCTTATAAATGGAACATGTTTTGTAAAATTTAAAATACACAGTTGAACCTAGTAGTAATGATATAATCTGGGTAATAATTACTCTAAACTGTATTAAGTAAATATAACTTCTCATATTAATAAAACTTATAGAAAGGAAGAAATAACAATGCTTTTTGACATTAACAATACCATGACTCGTTAATCTTAACAATTTATGTGTAACATTGATCAAAAAGTTTTATATTCAAAAGTAAAATTGCCTGTTTAATTATCATCCTATCCATATTATATTGAGCTGAGAACTTATTTTTAATAATTTCCAACTACTAACTTGTTATTTGAGATGAAACTTTTACTGAAATATTTATTATTTGAAGTTACATTGTGCACCAAAATTAAAGGAAAATAATTTTTGTATAATGTATTTATTTAGATTTAGACCAACAACTGATCTCCAGACCTTGTGTTTGTAACACATACAAGCTTACCACTGTACCAGGGTGGCAATCAATCTAAATTAATAACATTAAATTAATCATTGAAGACAAGATGAGCTTCTATCAGTATAAAAAAATGACACCACATTAAATGCACAACAACCATCAACAAATATCATAATAATTGCTCTAAACAATAAATAATCTGGTTTCAATATTTTCTAATTTCCAGTTATTTCCCATAGAGTTCCTTAAAACAGTTATGGATACATGAACACTATCTCCGCTTAAACTATCAATTGACATGTAATTAATATCCAATTGACTGCTAGTCTCATCCAAGCGATGGAATGTCATCATTCTGATTGACGCTAATTATTGATTTTCATATTGAGTGTGGGAGTCTGCCGAGAACTTAGTCTATGTATAGTCATGTTGACTTACTTTGGTGTGAAATTTATATTATAAATTAATTGTTATCCAATGAACAGTCTGTGCTATGAACTATTGAATATATAAACTATACAATATACATGCCAGGCGTTATTTGAAAAGGAAATTTTTAAAATTGTAATTGACTAATAACAGATACTCTAAGTATTTAAAAACTCTACAAAACACATCATCTAACTGATCTCTAGTTTATATAGTAAAACAAATCTTACTTCCTATATTTGTACCATTTAACTTAAGCATTCCTGTATTCAAATTGAAATACATACCAGAATTTTAGTCCATTTATCACCCAACACTTTAGAGCTGAAAATAAATATACTACAAATTACCTATAAACTAAAATTACAACATAATTTTATAATAAACTAGCTGTACCCCGCGGTTGCTCCCGCATTGCTCCGCTCCTGTTGGTCTTAGCTTGATGATATATAGCCTATAGCTTTCCTCGATGAATGGGCTATCTAAGACCGAAATAATTTTTCAAATCGGACCAGTAGTTGCTGAGATTAGTGCGTTCAAACAAACAAGCTCTTCAGCTTTATAATATTAGTATAGATAGGCATAAGCCTTGCGTGCACTGTGC
Organism: Colias behrii; assembly: GCA_029959065.1. NCBI lineage: Eukaryota > Metazoa > Arthropoda > Insecta > Lepidoptera > Pieridae > Colias > Colias behrii. The sequence continues at coordinate 4,590,622 of JARWMC010000021.1, read as the reverse complement.
AAGATTATTTCTTAAAAAAAATCGTTGGTGCATCATGAATCACCCAAAAAGTTGTCTATAGTTGTCTCTCATGTTCAAAATTATGTTTGACATTGGCCCAAAACAAAAAAAAAATAAATAATTTCAAAAATGTCCATGTTTAACATTTATTTATGTACCATATCAATGAACCTGTTTCAACAGCAGTATTTTACCTTGACCTGACATCGACACCCAATATGAATAACATTGTAACTTTAATTACACTTTTATACAACTTTAGCACATATGAATTCAGCAAAGTCAGACCTAATTTTCTGTCTTTGAACCATATTTCTATGACAATAAATACTATTTTTGTGAAACAATATAATTTCATTGTAATTGAAAATTAATAATGTTTCCATTGAAGTATTATTGTAGATGAAGTTACAATACACAAAATATTTGGTGACAAGGGTTTCTTAGTGTTACAGTAATTGCAAATTCACATACAATGTTATAAATATAAATCGTAATTTAAGTTACCATGTTATTCTACTACCTTAGCCCGTCAAGGTACAAGAACTAGAGCTGCTACAGTCCCTAGCTTCTCCTTCTTCTGGAGCAATATGAAAGCTTTTGAAGCATGGTGTAGCACATAAAGCTACTTTGCAGTTGTTACAAATAATCCTTGAACGTTTTTGAATGCTTTTCGTGCTACAAAATCGACATCTAGTAAATTTTTCCTGGTTTTCTGGGTAGTGTGGTACAGAAGAGCATCTGATTTCAGCGGGTACTCCGAAATTCCCACCTTGTTTATTCTTGAAAATTATACTTGTTGTTCTTTTTTTGTATGTGAATCCATCTATTAGATTCCGAGCCAAACGAAGCCTAAATTCTCGATGTGTGTGAACCGTTTGCTTGTGAGTTTGTACATAGGCTATATTATAGGCGTTGATGATAGCGGCATCAAACATAAAATAAAAGATTGATTTGATTTGATCGGATTTCTATAAAAACTATCAGTTGACCAATACAGATTGACATCAGGTAAGGTGTGAAGACCCATCATTATCAAGATACCAAGACATCTTGGACGCTAGTGCCCCAAAGTGGTTCTTCCGAGATACTTTCGTCGCTGCTTTCAATATCGGAGAGATTTCCTTCTAAAATTCTCTCGATTGCAGTGTCCGATAGCTTCTTTTTCTTGATGCTAGTATTCAACATTTTCTGAAAAAGCAATTGCGAGTATGGGTAATGGTAACTATATAACCACCAAATACGTCGACCACCAAGTATGTCGGTGTAACCAGGCAATGGTATAAGTTTTACCACCGAGTTTACAATGATTTTCTGAATAGTACAAACTTCATTTCAAAAATTACTTTCCGGAATCTTGTTAGAACAAAATTATGACTATCGCAACCACACACCTCCAATTTTCAAATTGTTTCGATACTTTTTTTTAAATGTTTGTAGTTTGTAAACTTTTTCAGTTACGTTATTGCCAGGTCTAATAAAAGTTTATGGGCATTTCTCTGCTAAATGGAAAATCACTGTCCCAAGCAAATTTTATTAGAATAAGTTCTATCATTTCTATTTTTTTAGGATTAATATGAACATAAATGTGGTATTCTTGGTTCACAATTGCTCATTATGTAATTTAATATAATAATTTTCGAGAAAAAAAATGTTATACATCTCAAAAACCACTCCCCTGGTATGTCCCTTTTCCAGAATTAGAAGTATTGTTACCTATATATATTTAATACTTGTCAATTCGTTACTAAATAATAATAATATGTAATTGCAGAAGACTGTGGCATATTTTAAATTACAAATTACATGTCTATAATAAAAAAAATATTGAAAAAATTGTTTACGAAGTTTGTCCTCAAATTTTTAAAACACTACCCTGGTAACATTTGAAAACGGCGCGAAAATCACTTAGGTTATTAGTCCAAAACATTTCAACCGTGAAATGGAACGCAAACGGTGTAAAGTTCGTTCGGTTGTCAATATAAATAGACAGCCGCCATTTTGTGAGTAGCACCACTGTGTTTGGATGTGAACAACGCGTCGCGGCCGTTAGTACGAACACTCCACTGGTGAGCATTTGTCTTCATATTTTAAGAGTTTTAATTAAGATAATGTGTTTAAATTACTTTACTAGCAATCATGTCTGCACATCTGTGTTATAAATGTGATATGTTTTAATGATTTTGAGTTATTTGGTTTTCAAGTTAAAAAAACATTCCCCTGGTCAACATCCCCCTGTCATTTATATGCACAGGGGAGTGTTCCTTACCTCAGGGGAATGTTTTTTAAGTTTTGTAAAGACTTCATTGCTGTATAGCGCATCAATTTTCCTCAGCGTTAATAATATGTACCAAATAAATAAATAAATAATATAATTATCGTTCTTTTTCGTAGGTTATAGCTCAAAATGCCACCTAAAATGAAGCCACCCAAAACAAGAGAAGAAATATTAGAACAAAAACGAATAGCTGAACGATTGAGATATCAACGACTTAAAAATGACCCTCAAAAACAAGAAGAAATGCGTCTTTCAGAATATCCATAGTCATTTTTTTAATTGCATCATCGTCAACTGTAAATAGAGAGATTGAAGGACACCTTTGACACACAGAGTCTATAAAAGATTCCATACTATCGATATCTCCTCCTGCAGCAACGACAGCATCAGCAGATCTTTTGCACGTGGCGCCAATACCATCTGTGGCACTCTTGCCATGGCCACTCTCTGAAAAATTCCAGGAGAACTTGTCTACATTTGGAACCTCCACATGTAGCCTCGAAGTCACAATATGGAACATCATTTTATTTCGATACTGTGTAACGGGTCCGACGCTCACAAAATGAATGCCGGTAATATGCGATGGTAAAGTTCTAAAATAGGATTTTAAGGCATTTTTAGTGTGTAAACTACCACAGTATGAAGGCTCAGCTGAAGTCTAGAACCTCCAAAATGATAGGCATGTATCTCCACAGATTCCGATTCCGAAGTCGAAATCCCGCTATCTCAAATCTCACGGACATGACTGCATTACATTGACTATCCTTTTAAGACCGATTGAAAATACTAAGACTGATCTTGATAATACTGCGGAGCCTAGTACAAGCGTCCTTCAGCAAACTTATTATAACAGTGGTGATTACGTTTTAGTTAAGTTTATTGTCGGGAACAGGGAATATCGCTATGCTGCGGTTGTTAATAAAGTAGATGATGAGGACGGCGAACTAACAGTGACTTTTCTGAAAATTTGTGATAACAAGGGCTACAAGTTTAGAATAGATGAGAATGATATGTCTGATGTCGGTTTTTACCAAATATTGGAAAAGTTCCTGATCTGAACGTGACTGTTAAAGGAAGTAGATTATTTTATAGTTTTCCAAAATTGGTACATGTCTTTGAGAAATAAGAGATGTTTCCCTGAAAGATAAAATTGATTTTTAGTGGTATACTGTGCCAGCAATGATAATTATTTCAACTTACCTGAAAAGTATAAATGTTTCTTAATTGTAAGCCAAAAAAATTAAAAATTTTATTGTGATAATTCGATAACAGAGGTAATATTTTTGTTTTTTATTTTATTTAACATTCTAAGAGCTGACTTATGTCAAACAATCAGTATTTTAGAAAGACTGTAAAAGTAAGAAGTTGATTTTGTTCAGTTTATAACAAATGTTATAAAAATGTCTCTATTTTGTAAGTGAATTTAGTTTTGATCTCGTTGATTATTTAAGTAATAATTACACATTGTAATAACTAATAAAAATAAAGATTTGATTATTTAAACATACAAAAATATTAGTTTTAGTTCATAAAAACATTCCCCTGGTTAGTCACAACATTACCCTGTCACGATTTTGCACAAAACCGCTCATAACTCAAAAACAAAGAAAAAAATGTGTGTGTTTCTTTAATATATATTTTTGATATACTATTACCTTGCTTTGTATTGACAAACATTCTCAACATTTGATAAATTTTGGTTAGGACAGTCTTGTTTGAACGAGTTTCCAAATAGCAGAGAAACACCCTTATACGCTATTTACACCTTCCAAAAAATGAATTTACGAAATCATGCTTAAAACGATCCTTGGTCAATAAACTGCGGTGGTAACCAATTGGCCTTTGCCCTATTATGGGTTAAAATATGTATTACACATTGATTTTTATTATTTTCTTTAATAGTACTTACCATGTTTTTTCAACCAAATGTAACATTAATACTCGCGGTAATGTTGCTTACAATATCATTCAATAAATATTTTCCTTTTGTCAGTAAAATACGTGATTGTAAAATAAGTTACAATTAAATACGCTGAAATATACTTTCAAATGTTTGCATGACCCCATTGTAAGTTGTAGTTACGATGATTTTCATTTAAAAAATACTTAAAATCTGTACATTGTAACATTGCAAAAGTCATACTTGCAGTTGTTTTATCAAAATGCCATATATATCATTTTAAAAAGCAATTAAAATCAGTATATGACACCTACAATTGTATAGACTAACTATAATACAACAGCTGCAAATAAATAATAAACTTATAAAAAATTTTAAAATGGCTGTCCTGAAAACTATGACAGATTGAGTTACAATGTTATTCATATTGGGTGTCGACATTATGAGACATCAAAAATATATTAAATCTTGATTACTTGTAAGTTCTTGAAATTGGTTTTAAAACAAAATTATAATTTATATGCATATAAAAATACACATAGTATAACTATTTAATTGTAATTTTATGGAACAAGATAACAATCTATTCTGTAAAAGGTTCACTTTTTATAAAACTTTAATTATTTGTGTCATTTGATTTTCATGCCCATTTAACAATGAGATAAAGAATAATGTACACAAAAATAAGAACTCCTATAGCTCAATATATGACACTTTATTCTTACTCGCATAGTATACCTAAACCAGCCAACAATATAAAAAGTTAATTAACTAGTTTGAATAATGCAACTTTTTAAAGATTACAATGTAATCAAAAGCAATGTCTTAATAGTAAGAAAATGAAACATAACTCGCTAAAATTGAGCCCATATTATTGATAAGTAATTGCTTTACCCATGCCATCATTGAGATTTTTAAATGAATGCTCCACAAAGAAAGTGGAACATGTAAAATAACTTTATCTTTGGTATTTACCCGAAGAGTATTTTGTAGCAATATTTATCACCATCAATATGAATTTACATTTTACAATGCCTTTAGTTTCTACTATTTTTACCTAATATTAAACTTCTATTAAATCACTATAGCAGGTTATACCTATATTTAGATGTACATTATATCCACACAATTTGTAAGACTTAGACAATGTGTGTGTTTAATTATAAAATTAATAATTATATTTAAAAGTAAATCAAAATATTGGATTAATCATCAGTCTTTTAAGTACCTACACTCTACAGTAAAAAAGAAAATTTAAGTACATTAATAATTCTATTTCTAGTTAATAGGGTATGAAAAAACTATAATTTTATCATGAACCATTATTTATATGATTAACTATAATTTATTGCAAATTAGTGTGCTGTAGATTATATGATTAATTAATGATTATAATAATCATTGATATATTTTTATATAATATATTATCATAGGTACTTTGGAATATTTTAACGTCACATGTGTGTACATTTAAGTAACATGTACATTAACATCTGTTCTATTGACCGTTAAATCTGTTTGGATTGAGAGTCAATAAAGATATTTATAATATGCAATGTTATTATATGCTGCATATAATTTACAGCTTTATAATGCAGTGCTATTTAACAGTTAATGCGTGCATACATATAAATCGATTACTAAATAAACTCGGTAATCTACATTACGACGGTTATTGGAAGCTAGAGTTTAATTAATGCTAATTAATGTAAAGCGTACTTCATCACGTGTTCGGTCTCCATAGAATTAATTACAACCATACAGGTGTTGCCAACACGGATATTGTTCGCCGAATTATATTAAAAAGCTTTAAGGTTATCGCTTAGCTTTCACCGATTGCGGTTTTTTGAATTAATGTTGCTTGCTTGTTTGTATTTACATACAGCGATTGGGGTGACAATTTGATATGTAATTATGGATTTAATTATAGATTAATGAACAAAATATACTCTAAATGTACGTAGCAGAAGTGATATAGATAACGTACGATTAAATTATAGGTGATAAGTTTAGAATGAAATACAATTAAAATCTGCTTACGAAAGCAAAATATTTAAATAAAATCACGTAGACCCAAATAGCTGGGTGGATACGGTGCGCGCGGCTCGTATTGTAATAAATAAATAAAAAAGTTACGAGCACTTTAGTAATTTCGTTCCTGAGTAAATTTGATTGCGTCTGACGAGTGCTTTGAGAGATGAAGTCTATCTAGCACCTCGCAGGTTGAAGGTTGATCACCTAAAAACGACCACCTGGGCAGCAGATGCTAGACGAAATAGTTCCTTTGAACCATAAGTTTAACATGAAACTTTAAATGATTTCCTTTATACAAATTGTATATTGTTTCAGTATTCGGTGTCAACCTTGGCATTTAAAAAAGTTATTATATAAACACATTTTTTGTATTTGTTTTGAATTTACACTGTATTCGTGCATAAATCCGCCATGACCATAAAAGCAGTGTAGATAATTACGTGTGTTCGTGTTGAAAACTAGTCAATCACAGTATCAAAATTGATATCGGATGTATGTTTATATTAAGATTATTATTCGATGTAATCAAGTATAATACGTATATATTTTCTATTATCTTATTCGTACCACTGAAATAGCTGATAATACGATAATACACACTATGTAGTATTTACTCATATGATTTGTGTTCAATAATAATTAGGTAAGTATGTTGTGCTATTTGAAATAACTTTAGGAAGTTGCCTATTGGTTCTACGTCTACCTTACCTACGATGGAAAGGTCAGTTTTATTTGATTTTGTGATAATAACGCAATAATAAAATTTATTAAATAAATAATATTTATTTTATCGTCTAAATTATCAACATTTATGCAAAATTTAAGACATGATATCCTTCACAAGTCCCCGTTTCAAATATTTTGTATCACATATTTGTTATAGTTATTACTTATTACTTATTACATCCGGAGGCCCTTGGGCCCGAGGCGTTATATCTGTCCGAAATACATTAACATTTATTCATTTACATTGCCCATAAATAACGTTTGGCATCGGTAAATAAACAAGTTAGATTTATACAATTTCATTGGTAGTCGATAATAGTGCAATTAATGAAACGTGCGCACGCGTCGCCGCGGCCGGCCAGCTGGTTATCGGTCTCTCTCTATTGGCCGACCGGCCGTATCTACCCCACTCGAGTTACGGCGAGATGCTAAATTATTACACTACGGGGTATTTATTTAAGCGGGATACCCTCATACTACGGCCACACTACCGTGATATGCCAATAATTATTGCCACAACTTTAACAACACCTAGGTGTAACCACGACTTATGGCCATAATTCTACAATGCCAATCAATATGACAAATGGCGATAGGCAATAGCTCCGGCGGCGGTATTCTTTCGCACATCAAAGAAGATTACCGCGGTAATTATTGCGTATGCGGCCACACTACCGTTTGTCCAGTGTGCAATATGAGCTCACCGGCGACGCACGTATCGACATGGAGTGGTCAAATGAAAAAGCGCTCGATGGCGCTCGAATTTTTGGAATTATATTCTAATCCGAACCGTCTCTTTGGGATACCCGACAGAAGAACTATAAAAATCGCAGTGTACCTACTACACATCGATTTTTATGTCGGATCAAACAAAATTTATCATTTCCATGTTTAATAGATGATTTGAAAAAGAAAAAAGAATCCTTGATGAATTATTACAGAAACCATATTATATATTAATTAACTAAATTTTTTGCTGCGGTAAATGCCAATAATTACCGGCATATCTAGGTAAACTCTAGTGTAACCACACCAGTTCATGCAGTAATTTAGACGGTAATTTAATGCCATAATTATTGTGGTAACAGCCCGGTAGACGGTAAGGTAGTGTGGCCGTAGCATCAGTAATGAATACTTGAATAACGTTTATTTTAAATCACATTACGAATAGTATTCCCGATGGAATAAATTCCTTGTAACACTTGACCGTTACAGTGATCGTTGAATTTTAGAAATGTAAAGAAATTAAAATAAACTTTTGTAGATATAATGTAGTCAATGATGGAACTAAAGTTTTATTATAGTCAGTTATAACTTATAATTCAATACTTTATTTCTCACTAGGTAGAACAAATTGTACATTCGTGTTCGCATCATTGTTTCAAATAACTAGTTTCAGAGTTATAGGTTAAAGGTAGATTGTAGAGATGTTATAGACGCTGTATGTAGCTTGGAGAACGTGTAATATGAATTTTAAATGACGCTTTGTTTGTTATTAGGTCAACGCTGCAATCATAAATAGCACATGTGTGAGAATAAATTATCCGTTTAAACTCTATGTTAATGTGATGCAATATTAAATGGGTCGTTCATTCCTATACTCACAAGAACTGAACCGGTAGGTATAAAGTATGAATTTTCGATAAGAGCGACAAACGAGGCAATTAAAACGGGCTTCACGTGAAGCGATGCGACTGGTCGATTTCAAACAAAACAAAGTTATCGGTTGTTCGCAAGTTGGAGCTGTAAAACACTGCAGTGGATAAAGTTTGATGCATCGAGAGTATCAGCGCGAGGCCGGCCCGTCCTTAGCACACATTGAGCGGCGGGCCAAGGCTTCCGTGGGCTTTGGGACACGTCTTTAAACTAATTACGATAGATAACAAATAATAACCGTCGAAAAGGGGCAGGTTATTTGCGACAAATCGTCAAATCAATTGGTTTACTGTACGTTCGTCTGCACGCGATTTCTGTCACGAGTGACACGACACCAGAAGAATTTTTTAATGCTGTTTGAAACAATTATAAATTTCAGTAGGTCGTTTTGTTATATCTACGTCGGAATTAGTAAATCCAAATAAATAATTATAAAACCGCTTTTACCGCTTTTCCTTAGTTCAAACTTCAAAGTAGGCGGAAATATTTTTGTAGTATATTAGTGAGGGTACACACAAATAATGTCACCGATCGTATGTCAGTTTGTTGTGTCAAATAAAAGTGATTGCATCATCCTTGTGTTTTAATATAAATTAAGCCTCAAATACCATAATTGGCGACGAGGAAATAGTAATTCACACGTGAAAAAGTACAAAGAATACAGTGAAATATGTCTTTTGTTGGAAATGCATCATTTGGCAGCAATCTCACGTTCGACCACCGCGCGCAAGAATGGAGTATATTCATTAGTCGTTTTAAGCAGTATTGTACGGCTAACAGCATTGATGACAATACAGACAAAGCCGGGGTGAAGCGCCGCGCGTTGTTGTTGACAGCGTTGGTAGAAGACACTTATCGCGTCGCTAAAGATTTAGTATTTCCTTCGGATTTAGAAAACATCGAGTACGCTACACTCGTACAGAAGTTAAACGATCATTTTATCTTGAAGAGAAGTACTTTTGCTGAAAGATATTTGTTTTATAAGGTTGAACAAAGACCGGGGGAAGATTTAACTGAATGGGCGGCGCGAGTACGACATTTAGCGCAACATTGTGGCTTCAAGGGCGAATTGGACACAGCACTACGTGATAGATTCGTATTGGGTCTAGTAAATGCCAAAGAAAAAGAAAAGTTATTCGCTGAGAATATCGATAATTTGTCTTTCAACAAGGCGTTGGAGATGGCATTAAGCGTGCAGTGTGCCCGCTTGGCATTGCAAAGTGCTGATTCGGCATCATCGGCGAGTGTGCAGCCGGGAGTTGAACGAGGTCCGGTTGGTGTGTTCGCCGTCCGTCCCGGCGCCCCCGGGAGGGCGGCCCGGGGCCCCAGCTTCAGTGAGAAAGTGTTATGTGTAGTGTGCGGTGGTAAAGGCCATTCAAAAGAGCAGTGTCGTTTTAAAAGTTATAGTTGTAATAAGTGCGGTAAACAAGGGCATTTACAACGAGTTTGTAACGTTAATGTTAAGCGTAATAATTATGTAGAAATGCACGGCGAAGACTGAAGTTGGTGAGTTATTTAATATTAAATGTTTAAATGGTTCTCCATTTGCGTCTACTATGCGTCTTTCGGTGTTGTTGGATTCGTTAAAGTTTATTTGTGAAATCGACAGCGGTAGTGCAGTATCCGTTTTGCCATATCTTATTTATGAAAAATATTTTAAACGTAAACTGTTGTTAAAACCGAGTAGTGTGGTGTTTAATTGTTATAACGGGACTAGAATTAACCCATTGGGTTATATTTGTATGAACGTTACCTATGATAGTATCGTTAAACCGATTAATTTTTTTATTGTAAATACACACAAAAACCTACCGATACTTTTAGGTCGTGATTTTATTTCTATTTTTAGTTTGGAGTTTAGTTCGTGTAACTACAACAGTTTAGAATCAAACGGACTTGCAGATAAGATTTTAAATAAATATTCTGTACTTTTTATAAAATTATATTTAAAACCGGAGATGAAGTTTTGTTTAAACACTATTATAAAAATGGAACCAAACATACTTATAAATTTGGTATAATTAAGAAAAACATTGGCTCAAGGATGTATTTGGTTTATGTACCAGAACAAAATGTCTACGTTCGCAAACATATAGACCAAATTTTGATTTATAAGGGTTCTAAAAAATACAATGAACATGTTTCTGATGATGTGAGTTGCTTCGGGGACTACACTTCTAATGAGGTGACTGAATCTTCAGTTCCTGGGGAACATGTTACGGAACAAGATCCACCGCAATTGCAGGGGGTTCCTCATGATTCAAACGTCTTGTCATCGGCAGCTCCTCAACAAGAACAGGTAGAGGAGGAGAGGAGTGAGTCGGTACCAGTTGGCTCAGATTCTGAAGGAAGCTCTGTCACTACTAGCGTGAGTTCTCCTTCCGCCCCTATAGACCCCCGGAGTGACGATCAGTTGACACCTCGTAGATATCCTTTGCGTATACGTAAAAAACGTAAATTTTTGTAATACCTAGTCATTAAGTTGTAACTAAAGGTGGAGGGATTGTAGTATATTAGTGAGGGTACACACAAATAATGTCACCGATCGTATGTCAGTTTGTTGTGTCAAATAAAAGTGATTACATCATCCTTGTGTTTTAATATAAATTAAGCCTCAAATACCATAATTTTAAAACAAGTCTTAATCGTTTTTACAATTTCAAGATTCCATATAACACCCACAGACTTTAAAATAAACTAATCCAAGAAAGTATTACGCTGAAAGTTTATTTTTTCATGCAATATGCAATTGCGCCCGCCTTGAAGGAATAGGGAACAAGGCTTCGTCCATAAGCGCTCTACTTTGCTATTTATACTGAGTTATAGTTTTTCTTTAAACGGCATCTATTATTTTGATTCCGCTCATTGATGTAGAAATAAATTAATCTTGCCCTTGCAAGTGCTTCATGAAATTTTATACACAAATCCACAGTTGAAATCAGTATTTATTTGGAGTTGTTAAAACCACTTAATTATATCCGTAATATGAAACGTTTTTTATTAAGGTCTCTGTTTAAAGTCACAATTTGGGCACGCAATAATAAAATGATAGATACTTACAATAAGTTAGAGTTAAAGGGACGCGGGTTTATTACGTAAGCCCTGAGTACTACCGTACTGTTTGTTCAGCACTGAGCCTGGTAATAGCTTCGGCTAATGTTTGTTATTTGTCCCTGTATTTATTAACTCCACTTTTAGCTTACGCGGTTAAATTTCAGTGTTTATGTAATGTGATTTTTAAATCTATTGGTAGATTATTTTTGCTAACTTCTCTTACAAACTTAGTATTAATTATAGGTACGTCTTAATATCTAGAACAACCAGATTATGTTGTTTTATCGTTTAGTGATTTGATTTTGTTTGATTTCACTAAAACATCATTTTTAAACTTTATTCAAATGTTGATTTTAATTTAATTGTTAAACTCTCCAAAATCTCATCGTTATTCAGGATCACAATATGTTCAACATGAAAAAAATGAGGACAAATTATAGGCCTTTCCGTGCCTTAAATAAATGTCACGGTAATATATGGGATGTAGAAGTAAATAGAAATATAAGGCTCTTTAGCACCGACGGAGAAACATTCGTCATCCCAAAATCTAGTCCTATTTCATTCTTAACGCGGATCTCGGAATAAATAAACCTTTCCGAAACACAAATATGTGTGTTACATATTTATTGTAGATGTACGTTGGATAACTTGGTTATAAGGGGATTTATTAAGATGCTTCTTTTGATACATATATTTTTTATGAAATAAATAACTTTGTGGTTTCTGTAAATATTTAATAATAACTTATTAATTATCTATGAATTGGATTATTTTCCGATAGTGAAAAAGCTCTATGTGAATTTAAATCGTTACGAAAACGAATTAAATGCTGAAAATGTCTGCTGGAGGTTACATTAAAAAGCTTTTATTCTATGATGTTTGTGTTAAATGTTCGTTTTGATGTAAATGAAAGTTTCCCAGCATAATTGAATTAAAGGAGACAATCGAATTGAAATTAATTTGGACACATGTAAAAAGCTCTGAAGTGTAATGGGGCCCTCTTCACAATGGGCAGCGTTGGGCGAGTAGAGGCAATCACGATAGTGTGGCCTAAATGTCTATAATGATCGTCCGTCATTGTAGATGTATTCATAATCGCCTTAATGGCGCCAAACATTGACGATCATTTGTTGGGCCAACGCTGTCAATTGTGAAGAGGGCCCATCTACCATTCGATGTCACCTTAGCGCCGGCGTGGTCTTGTTTTTTTGTGAACCTTTGAAGTATCTAAATAGGCGGTAAGGCTCGGGGTTGACGACCTCTTTTTATTATGAGGTTACGCTGGAGTCAAAGCAGTTCATCAATTTGTGTATTACGTTTTTTAATACTCTGTATGGTTTTACATTTTTGTTGTTGATTTTAATTAAAGATGTCGTGTTTTAAAAGCGCCTTTGCGAATTTCTTAGTGAGTGCCGTCGGATGGGATGTCTATGTTGAATGAGGTTTACTGTGTTACATTTACATCAAAATAGAGGAGGGCTAAAAGATAAATTATATTTTAAAATGTAATCAATCACAATAACTACGAATAATCATGCATGTTGAAAGGTATTGGGAACGATAGTTACTCGAAGTAGGTTTTGTCATGTTCTACGAATTGTCAGAATTTAGTTAATACTAAAATCATGGTAAAATTCCACAAGCCTCCATTGAATTACTACGATGATAGGTTCCTTACAGCGAAATACATCCGAAGTGGAACATTTAAGGCTTTCTTGGCAGTGGCGACGTATGGGCGGTGGCGACAGCGGGCTTGACAAGTCCTACCTAATAGATTTATATTTTTACGACTAATCGGATTATACAATAACGACTACTAATAATAGCTCAATTCTTCTTCTAGTTGAAGTACAATGCAAAAAAAAAGAAATATTTCGCTTCTTGTTTCGTTCACCCCTAGTGTCCGTCCCGCCCTTTAGGACAAGTTCACGGACCCTTCTACGCATAGTAATTTTTATTATGCGCACTGCGTTGGCGTAAAAGGTTCTAAGCAATCCTATCTAGTAATAGAGATAATGATTTCGTACATATAGTACTACACTAGATTTCCGCCCGCGGCTGCGCCCGCGTTACAAAGCAAAACCCGCATAGTTCCCGTTCCTGTGGGATTTCTGGGATAAAAAGTAGCTTACATACCAAATTTCATTGTAATCGGTTCAGTACTATTTACGTGAAAGAGTAACAAACATGTATCCATCCATCCTCACAAACTTTCGCGTGTATAATATTAGTAGGATTTACTCGCTAACGCTTCCGCTGTGGCGAGGTCGCCGGTCGCAGCCGCGCGCGGTCTTAAGGATTGCCGGCGTTGTTGGGGACATAACTAAACGATTCAGATATTACCGTCGGGAGCTCGCCGTGGCCGGCTGCCAACGACGGATTCCTTCTCTGTCGCTATTTGTTACAATTATTTGACTGTTCCACCATCTAGACTAACTTATTTGTCTGGATTAAGGAATATAAAAGTTAAACTTGTTAGCGAGCGAATGTCGTTCATAGTGCGCGATTTATAATAAGGTCGATGAGGTTCAGCTGTAAGCGAATGTGGAACGTACGATCATTATGTTGATTTTTTTTCTTATAAATAAATGCGGAATTAATAAGGATTACGCAGCTGCGAGTGAATATACAAGCTCGTTGACAATACTGGTTACTAGTTGATCGTACGTGTAATTAATGCACCTGTACAATGGGCTGTTATCGTCCTTAAACACCAATATCACATGTATTAACCCCTTATTGCATGAATTATTAAGGAGATGAAATAAAAATTAAACATTATGAGATCAAATTGAGAAAAAAAAATATTTACTTATATTATAGAAAATATGAAACGGCGCCATACGGGACTCGTATGCAGTGTTTGTTGTATTTTTTCTGTCATATATGGCTTCGTATGCGATTAGAAAAAAGTAACTAATTAATAAAATAAAAATATATTCCGGACTAATTTCACACACATGGTTGCTAAGCCCCAAACTAAACTTAGGCTTGTATCCTGAATGCTAAGTCAACTGATATACTACATATATTTTACATAAATCCTATCCTACTAATATTATAAATGCGAAAGTTTGTGAGGGTGGATGTATGTGTATGTGTTTGTTTGTTACTCTTTCACGCAAATACTACTGAACCGACTTCAATGAAATTTAGCACACATAATATAGAGGGTAACTTGGACTAACACATAGGATAGGTTTTATCCCGGAAATCCCACGGGAACGGGAACTATGCGGGGTTTTCTTTGAAAAAGCGGGCGAGGCCGCGGGCGAAATGTTAGTACTTTATATGGATACCTAAATAACAGACAGAATCACAGCCAACTTATACTTCGTGAAATTGCTTAAAACAATTACCTTTGTCATTATAACATAAAAACACGTTATATTTTTCACATAACGTGAAGGAACGAAATTGTAGTCCGTTTTCTTATGGGCATGCTTGTATGGAAAGGTATACATTTTTGAGTAAAGCAATGCCATTTGGTACGAATGTTGTACTCGTCCACCTAAGCCCAAATCGCCCGGTAGCCAGTCATTACTCCCCGGAAGGAGGGAGGGAGGGGGGGTTAAAGAACAGAGCGCCCGGCGCTCGGAAAAAAAATTCTGGCGGATTAATTTGGACCTTTGAGTCGAATTTGGTGTCGTTTTCAGGTAACTAGATGATGCCCAATTCATTTCCCATACCAGGTTTTTAGGGTTCCATAGCAAAATATGTCACAATCTTTAAAATAAAAAACTTTTAGTAGTGAAAAAATCCAAACAAACCAGTATAGTTTTACATTTTTGTATCAAACTTGGTTTATAAAAAATACTGCCTGAAAGGCAATTTAATGCAAATTATAAAAACATTAACATGTAACATATATTTTATCATTTTAAATGTAAAAAAAATTATACAAAGTACAAAAACGTTCGACAGCGCAGCGTAGGGGACGGCTAATAGACCCGAAAAACAAGCAATATTAACTAAAAAAAAACAGCCAAGTGCGAGTCTGACTCGCTCATCGAGTGTTTCGTACTTATTTGTCCCATACCATGTTAACTGGTCTGGTAGAACCTGGATATCTGATACTCACAAACTTTCGTCTTTATAATATTAGTGTGGTTTTTAATCATCTTTAAATTATAAATGAAGTCAGGTAACATTGTTAAAAATAAAGATATATAATAATAGAACGTTATAGTATTAATAATAATGACAACCACCTCCTCAATTGCATAATTCGGTACATTTGAGCTGGCGTTTAAAACACTTCAATCTGGAACTGCAAGATTTCACGCACCGACATCTTATTAATTCAAAGCTTCTCTTTTCTTTTTATTTCAGATGGGGAAGGGATATTCAGATTTTTTGTAGGCCCCCAAATATACACAGCCTGTAAAACTGCCCTTAAGGTGTGTTGTTTAAGGGCAGCTTCTGTGGGAGGCAAATTTTTTATTTGCATGTTCAATTTCACTGTCTGCATATTTCGTATGACATTCGTATATGCCTTCCATGCCTCAAATGCATGAGTTCTTTTAGACCTTCTATCTTTGGAACACATGATATTCTGTACTAGCTATATGTGTCGACTGTTCTTAACATTATTTTGGCTACTACTACTATATCGTGTGTTCCAAAGCTAGAAGGTTTAAAAGAACTATGGGTACACATCGGCACAGGACGAAATCATCAATACCTGGCATGTAACAATGCTAGCTTCATGTTTAAATAATGGACTTATTAGCTGTAGATATTACTATGTAAAATTAAATTGTATCTTAATATTGACACGATTTTAAAAGAGCAAATAAGGAGTTTCTTTTTTCCGGTTCTTCGCCATACATACTGCTTTCCGAATCGGTGATAAATGTTAAAAAAATGTTATGACGATTTAAAATTGCTTTTATAAGAAGTCTTATTAAATAAATAAATGTTAGAGTTTCAGTTTAGTACCCAAATTAATTTCTTGACAAATAATACTTAAGGAATGGTTTTCTTGTACCAGGTCCACAAAGAACACGCTTTGCCCTTATTCCATTCTTTTACCAGATGTTACACAAACTCATATTTAATGCAAGACGCAAATAAACTGCATTTGAGGCATGGAAGGCATATCCTAAAGCCACACGAGGGTATGAAGCACTACTTACAGTGGCAAATATGCAGACAGTGAAATTGAAAAGTCTGTGATTACAATGCATGATAGGTAAGGACGGTCAGGATATTTTAAAGATTCTCTTAACCAGAATTTATATTTTTATAAGTATTATAAGTAGTTACATGTTTGTTTTTCATATCATACCCCGCTGTGACAGTAAATGAGGGTCGCAAACAATTTTTAACATAAAAGGACATGCAAATAGAAAATTTGCCTACCACAGAAGCTGCCCTTAAACAACACACCTTAGGGGCAGTTTTACAGGCTGTGTATATTTGGGGGCCTACAAAAAAATCTGAATATTCCTTCCCCATCTGAAATAAAAAGAAAAGAGAAGCTTTGAATTAATAAGATATCGGTGCGTGAAATCTTGCAGTTCCAGATTGAAGTGTTTTAAACGCCAGCTCAAATGTACCGAATTATGCAATTGAGGAGGTGGTTGTCATTATTATTAATACTATAACGTTCTATTATTATATATCTTTATTTTTAACAATGTTACCTGACTTCATTTATAATTTAGAGATGATTAAAAACCACACTAATATTATAAAGACGAAAGTTTGTGAGTATCAGATATCCAGGTTCTACCAGACCAGTTAACATGGTATGGGACAAATAAGTACGAAACACTCGATGAGCGAGTCAGACTAGCACTTGGCTGTTTTTTTTTAGTATTGCTTGTTTTTCGGGTCTATTAGCCGTCCCCTACGCTGCGCTGTCGAACGTTTTTGTACTTTGTATATTTTTTTTTACATTTAAAATGATAAAATATATGTTACATGTTAATGTTTTTATAATTTGCATTAAATTGCCTTTCAGGCAGTATTTTTTATAAACCAAGTTTGATACAAAAATGTAAAACTATACTGGTTTGTTTGGATTTTTTCACTACTAAAAGTTTTTTATTTTAAGGATTGTGACATATTTTGCTATGGAACCCTAAAAACCTGGTATGGGAAATGAATTGGGCATCATCTAGTTACCTGAAAACGACACCAAATTCGACTCAAAGGTCCAAATTAATCCGCCAGAATTTTTTTTCCGAGCGCCGGGCGCTCTGTTCTTTAACCCCCCCTCCCTCCCTCCTTCCGGGGAGTAATGACTGGCTACCGGGCGATTTGGGCTTAGGTGGACGAGTACAACATCCGTACCAAATGGCATTGCTTTACTCAAAAATGTATACCTTTTCCCATAAGAAAACGGACTATTGGAACAATATAGGCATAGCTGACGGGTGTTCTTCTTCCAAATTGGGTAATGACTAATCCCATCAGATCGTACAGAATCAAAGTGAAAATCTAGATGTCTTGCAGGAGTTTTTCGTAGCTTTTTTGCGGCAATTGGCGAGTCAGGAATACTGAGGAGACTCCAGAGATGCCGATGTTCCTAAGTTTTTGAGAGACGACCACGTCTTTTGGTAATAAGAGCTTTCCCTGACTTTCGCATTTGCTCTGAAACGGCTAATTAAAAATCATACAGTGGCATATAGCATGAGTCTGTATTTATTGATGATGATATGATATTTACATGCTTAGCAGTGAGATAAAAGTGTCCAGGATCGATACTGGAACAATCAGTGAAAGTATCCTTGAATGCACACCAAGCCACATATGACATAATATATTTTGGACGGAATGCATACGAAGCCAAATATGACAGATTTGGAAAAGTACAAAAAAAACATTATTAAAGCAAAAAAACAACCAAACCAAATGTTTTACCTTATTTTAGAAAGACTAAAGAATGAAGAAATATTTTTTTTCATGGCTTTATTCACCTTTTTGATATTGAAATCTTAATTTGAAAATCACGGTTTTTTCCGCGCATCCAAACCGTCGCACGCGCTAGACTAAATCTATAATATATCTGATGGATAATATTTACACTGTATAAATTAATTACATTCCAATTCTCGATGAAATGCTGTTTAAGATGTAAGGTAGTTTTTTTAGATATTGTTTATAGTTAGCCTATAAAAAATTCATGAACTTCGTCGTCCATATATGGCTTTGTATGCGGTAAGGGGTTAAGAATATCATATCGATTCTCTCATAAAAATTCCGTAAGATAAATCGTGGACGTAAAGACGTCTGCGGTCATTAACCTTCCTAAGTAATGAATGATTCCTGGAAACTAATAATAGCGGGCAGACGATTCATCAATACTTGTAACATGGTTTGTCGTAGTCAATTAATAAGTGTAAACTTTGTAGCAGAGAAGCACATTTCATCATATCATATTTAAAGAGATGTTCAACATATTTTAAGATGTAAACTTTTTTGATATTCTCTTATGAAAATTAATATGTTCATATTAGGATATTCTTTCTTCAAATCTATGAACGTTCTTTAATAATAATTAATAGGAACTAAACAGAATGGCTCGGTTATGATTTCATGTTACATATTACACGTGCTACGCACAAATGCCTTTCACGAGGCTTCCAATATCTTAATATAGTCTATTGTTTATTTATAAATATCTTTTTAAGATAGCAATAATGCTTTTAGGGTTAGTATTTGTTACTTAATATCTTAATTGAAGAAAGGCTACCTTACCCTGTGTACTAATTTTAGTCCAAAAGCCTAGACAGAAATTAATAAACGAAAATATAATAATGTTGCTATTTTTAAAATGAATATGTTAAATAAATTGGGCAGATACATACTAATACGTTTGTGGCTTCGCTATGTTCAGAAATACGGATAAGTAATTTTAGTAGAGCTTAACTTACACGCTTCACTTGCAAAACTCCACAAAGATCGCTTCATAAATATTTAACACGTTCGAATCCAAAAAAAGAAAATATTTAATGCTTTATAAGTCGATTGATTTCGCGTTTGATCCGACGATAATCTACTTTTGATGAAAATCTGCGTTCACAAAGAAATATATTATTATACCTATACATTTTCCATACGGCCGAGGTAAAGTTGTTTTTAATAGCGTACGGCCGTCCGATTCAGTCGGCGTAATGTGACTATTCTTTCACATTTGTTGTACGTATTTGCAAGGCATAAATCATTTTAATATGCGGCCGTGTTCATGTGAACGAATCAATTTTGCGAGAATAGCTTTTGTTCTGTCGTGTGTTTCGTGATCGAGGGTTAATTATTTTAATTAGTACATGTGTCGGTTATTTATTGGTGGTGTAGATGGAGATTGTTAAAGTAAACGGTTATATTCATTTTACACACGGCTATTTCCTGTGTGAGTTGACAGAGACGATCCATATTTGAGGAAATGTTGCCAAATATTAAATTGATAGGTATTTTAAGAATGTGATGGGCTTGCGCTATTAGTCATTTATCATCATCATTACTAATTTATTCAATTTTATATATAAACTGAAGGTCAGCATTTCTCAGTAACTCATCCCGCAATAAGTGCATTTTATCATGTAGGTATGTGGGCTGCGTTGGCACAGCCGTGACTTAGAATAACTTATATTTACATTATTTATCTAAAACTTACAGTGTTATCGCTTTATATAAAAACTTGTCCATGTTATGTTTGTTTTAAATACTCGACAATGCAGCCGTGTTTCTTATCGGACTGCAAATAGGTCACCAACTATTACCACATCGTGTGCTCGTATTTGAATGAGCTTGTTGTGTGTACAAGTATAATAATAATATTAATTACCGCTTTGGTATAAAGGTACAGTCTTGACCTTTAAGGTATTATATTATTCACCACTACCGTAAAATGTTCAGAATTGATCACGTGTTTTAATTGTATTTTTAAGACTGTTATGCTTACCTACAAGTTTTCAGTTTTTATTGATTTCATATAAGGAATCGAATTGACTTTTTTTGTAAATGTATTTTTATAATATTTGGTTATTTATAGATCTTTGTCAAATAGGTGTAAAATGTGTGTGTATATGAACAAAAACAATATTATTTTGTTACGTAATTAGAATCAATTGAAATTGTTCAAAACATTTGTGTATTTTTACACAAAACCTCGCAACCAGCACTATCGTTAATTTATTTTCCACTCGAATAGATAACATTGAATTTATAAATGGCGTGTCAATAGCAGGAATGGAGAAGTCGTTATTGTAAACATCAATATGTCTATTTTGGGTAAAAATGGGATCTATTCTTAGAGAAGAATCAAAAGCGACCCCAATGTGGGGGTAGGTTTTATAAATAAGTCGTAAGCAGTTGTACGGTGAACCGACAATTAAACCACATTGTAGTATGTTGTTGCTGTGAGCCACGCTATTTATATACGCTTGAGCTAAGACCCGTATTCCAAATGTATCGGGAAAAGATATTGTGATCTGTCAATATGATATTCACTTATAATACCACAAGAGCTTCAAAATTATCGGGTATTTTCTTTATTACGATAGGTTCGTTGCAAACAAATGAAGGAGGATTTTTCCTGAAAAACTTGACGACTTTATTTGTTTGCAGGGAACCTTGAGGGAAATGCCAGATAATTTTGAAGCTCGTGTGGTATTCGGGAGATTATTTTTCCGTCCCAAATATCGGCCAATAATTTCACAATTGAATTCAACCTGTCAGTTTGACGTCAACGACCAGAGAAAATTTTCAAAAAATTATCAGTATAATACCATGTAGGTTGTACCACGTGACGTCGAATGGTGCAATTCTATTGGTCGATATTTGGGTCGGAAAAATAATCATAGTAATGTGTTTGGTTGTGTAGATAATATAGAGCTTGGTAATATCGCCGCCTTTATGTAAATAGATATTAATTATATATATATCTACTCATGAATAATATTGTTATGGGTACTTACTGCATAAATTTATTTGATATGGAGCTGGTTTTTAAATTGTTAAGGGTAAAAAATAGGCATACCTAGGTATCCAAGGTATGCACGTGTTCATGAATTGATTCGGAATCAAAATACTCATTTATATTGCTACAGTTGTATTTTGTCTATAATAAATAATAATTATCATCATTCTTTATCGCATAAAAAGAAAAAAAAAGGTCTGGTTTCATACTAGTAGGTAGGTGGCTTAGTTATTTTTATTTTGTAATGTTGATGACCTTTATGTAGAGAATATTGATCTAAATTAATTTCTTGCTTTATATATTAATTATAGTTATATTTGTTTAAATATAAGATCCTAGCTCCAATTATACTTAAAGTCAGACAAACTATATTTAAAAAGATATCTTTCAATATCGAAACGCATTGCATTGCGCACCTTATGCAGTTCTATTTACGTTTGATTAGTTTGTAAGGTCTTTTACTGGATTTGTTTTCAAACAACGAGTCAATGGATAGGTAGATTTCTACATCGGGTGTCTTTGCAAATGTCACTGCGAAGCTTAAATGATAAAATAATTCATCTATTGAACGATTTTTGTACGGAAAGTCGTAAAATCATAGAGAAAATAGCCATCTTTCGAAAAATAGACGAATTGCTGGGAATCTTCTAACGAAATGCTTCGTTAGATGATGAATGTCAAATGTGTTCTTTTTAGGTAGGCCTAAAGTGAAAGTGTTAAGACCCTTATTCTTGTTGAGGTAAGTATTTGTTTAGTAACTGTTGCTGGCAACACTGCGAGTTGTGGACGACGCATGTTGAGGTGTCCTTGCCTGAAGAACATTTATATGAAGTTCCCAGCAACATTGTTGATCAACTGTTGCTCAACAAATGTTTACCATGAATACGAGGCTTTATACGTGTCATTCATACGATTCATTATCGGCCACTGTCCGGTCACGTAGATTTATTAGATCTTGATAGAAAGCGATCACGATCTTGTAAACTCGAGAGTATTTTTATTTTTTTACTGAACTCTAAAAAAGGGAGTTCTATATGACGGGATTTTTTGTATTCATCGATGTTTTCGCCAATTGTGATCAATGAGTGTGATATTTATGGTCTATGTACTTATTATGTGCTTTACATGTTCTACAGATTGTATTAATAATAATAAGTATACTTAGTATACCTACTCATTGAATAAGGCTCGTAAATTGGAGAGAATTAGGTATTCTAGATACATAAATTAAAAATTTGTAAAGTTGATATAAATAATTAAATATACATATAGTTATATATTTAAGTATAATAAATTCATATACATATATAATAAATTAGTACCTAAACATTTCGTTATAGCCATTATGAAATCATCGATATATTATTATGAAAGGTCGCCACTCGCCGTATATTCTCTTTGATATAGTCCGAAAGATATTGTGAAAACGGTTTATTAGTTCCTTTGTGTAATATTTTCCATGTAGTCTATTTTTTAAATTGGTATTTAATGGAATAACACAGTATATTAGTTAATGTATGTTTAAGATAATTGGTTGTTATTTCTTATTTAATCAATATTTTTGTACCATACATAATTTGATTACTTCTGTAGACTATTTACCTACTAATATACGTATATCTAATGGTAATATTATGTAAGTATTGAATTTGTGAAATTCCCAAAATTGAAAAAAAAATCTCTGAGCCTTTAATTTTATTAAGGAAATATACGTGCAAGTGTATGAATAGTCCTTTTTAAACTACGTGCAGATTCGGAATTTCTTTGAATTTACAGGAAACAATTACAGTTTCTTTTTCAAAGTTAATTACTTATTAATTAATTATTATAGTTACCTAGTATAAAACAGAAATTATCACTGTGTATTCATATTTTGATATAAAAACAACAGTAACGGTTAAAGGTTAAAACTTTAAATTCATAATTCACATTAGCATTGTGATAGTAATATATCATGACTTTGCATGTATAATACCAATTTCATTATTGAATTCTCGCAATTATCGAATATATTTCGAAACAGAAGTTAATTGATAGGACATTACGATTTCATTTACAAAAATAGGAGACATTATTGTTAAGTTGTTAAGTAAATAAGATTATATAAGTATCTATAGGTATTCCAGAAAACATTTGAAAATTAAGAAATTTAATGCATACGTATTGACTATGTTTAGGAGACTTTGTGTAGTATTCTAGTTAATATTGAAATAAATCTTTTAATGAGAAAATCTAGTCTTCGCTAATCTTCGCATTTAAGAAATTTCTAATAAGGCGGTACTTATTAGTCCATTGAAAAGTTACATTTAGGGTTGCGTTTTTTAGAGGACGCAATTTTATTTTTGTGATGTGTGGGGGGGGTCAGTGTGAAGCTAAAACCAAGTTTGTGGGGTGTCCCACGGCCGCCATCTTGAAAATAGCGGCTGAAATGGTTTTTACGATATATCTCCTAAACTATTTATCTGATAAAAAATAATTGTTAACAATATTTGTTGCAAATTAAATTCTCTACAACTTTGGTCTAGTAACTTTTTGTCGTAGAATTATAAATAAAAAAGTTATAAGCGAAAATGTTCAGAAATTAGAGATATTTATATTTTTCAATAAAACTTTTTTTTATCATTTTACGAAGAAATTATATCAGACCATTTTTGTAGATTATTTTTCGAGGAACAACTTTTATATACATCATTTTTTCATTAAGTAAATAGCTAAGGTTTTACAGCGCTCCGAAGTGAGTACTATTTTTCAGCACTCTTAGCTATACAGTATACATATATTATGTGTGTACTAATAATAATTTGTCATCAGTAATTGTTTTTTTTGTTATTATAATTTTTTTAATAATTAATTTTGCAATATTATTTATACTTAATGAATTATTGACTCTTTTCCCCGCCACCCAGGAAGTAGAGCCTGGAAGCGCGTTTTTTTTTTACGTCGAAAAGCAGGGCTGAAATATTTTGCAGTGTGCTTCCATTGTTCTGGAGTCTAGGAAAAGAGCCAATGCCCAATATACGTATAGTTAAGAGTAAAGAAAAATAATACTCACTTCAGAGCGCTGTAAAACCTTAGCTATTGTCGTAATGAAAAAATGTTGTATATAAAAGTTGTTCCTCGAAAAACAATCTACAAAAATGGTCATATGATATATTTTTGTAAAATGAAAAAAAAAAGTTTTATTGAAAAATATAAATATCTCTAATTTATGAACATTTTCGCTTATAACTTTTTTATTTCTAGTTCTATGACAAAAAGTTACGAGACCAAAGTTGTAGAAAATTTAATTTGCAACAAATATTGTTAAAAAATTTTTTTTATCAGATAAATAGTTTAAGAGTTATATCGTAAAAACCATTTCAGCCGCTATTTTCAAGATGGTGGCCGTGGGACAAGGGTGGCGACCCCACAAACTTGGTTTTAGCTTCACACTGACCCCCCCTACACATCACAAAAATAAAATTGCGTCCTCTAAAAAACACAAGGTTAGGCCTAAAAAATGTAACATTTCAATGGACTATATACGGCTTTAGAAATTTCTTAAATGACATTCTTTTAATCAACAAATGACAAATGTATACTAACTTGAATATAAAGTAATGTAGTGAATTACAACTTAATTATGTATATAAATAAATTATTAGTAGAGATAATATACGAAGCTACTTTGTAACTTTCGTTTGTTACGGGTCTAAAGATCATCAACAATTTAAAATAATAAAATTTGAAATTAAAATCATGCAATATAAATACATTCGTTATCTCACATTAAATAAACGCTTCCTTATCATAGTTGTAAGAGATAATATTTGTCGGCGCAACGACGTTATACGACTACCCTCAAACTACTAAATAATTATAACTAGCTAAAATTTACTTTGATCTTTTTAAATAAGTGGTTGATTAATGTAATGAAATAATTAAATTAACGAAATAATTAATGTTTGTTAAAAATGATAAGAATTCATTGTAAAAATTCGAGTGGCAACACTCAAACTAATTCTTGTGAGTCATGGTTCGCTTTAAATACGAGCGCCCGACGGCACAGAGCACATTCACACGCCGGCCTTCGGAGCGTTCGGAGCTCTCTCTATAATTACCACGTGGATTAAAAGGGCAGTAAAATACCTACAGGCGTTCTACTTCGAGTATGAGCGCCTGCTCTGATGATGGTGACGTCAGAATTGCTGACGTCACTCTTTTCAAAAATAGCCTTTGGGCCCCTTCTTCCGTCATCAGAAGTGGGATAGAATTCAAGCTCACTCTTTTTAAATGTTAAACGTTTACGTAGTTTTGTAACGGCATACTGGCGTTTGTGTTTTTTCGTGCGTTATGTAAAGTAAAAGTTTGTTACGTGGATTATTGTAATGGGAGTGTAGTTCATCGAAGGAATTGTGTGTGCTATCTTAGCTGCGCCTCTCTTTGTGATAAGCATAAATCTACGAGAACCTCCGATAAATCTACGAGAACCTCCGAGAAATCTACGAGAACCTCCGAGAACCTTCGAGAATCTGCCTATGTCACAAATGAGTAGGTGTTGGTCGCATGATACGCGAACGGACTACCTCTGTCATGTGTGTCCTGTAAGGTCAGCGTGGCCGAGGCAGTGTGTTTTTGAAATCCCGAGATGAACTACCGTAGTGTTGTAATACGAGAAAAGGCGTACGAGGACGTACGATTGTCAGTATGGCCGTGTTAGACGTTACTTTTGATTTAGTATCTTTGTGGATGAATAGTTGTCAATGTAGTTGTCATTATTTCATGTCAGAACATGCTTAGCTTCTTAGATTAAATAATGTGAGTACAAAAAACTGATTTCTAAATAAAACAGTTAAAATCTACGAGAACCTTCGAGAAACTACGAGACCCTCCGAGAAATCTACGAGAACCTTCGAGACTCTCCGAGAACCGACACAAAATACGCCGAGAATCTTTCTCTTCTTCTTTGTCGATTCACTCTTGGCAGAGTGGTCGTGGTCACGTTGAGACATCCAAGTCGGTAGTGGAGGCGGACACAGCTTTCCGCACGATCTCCCGCCATGTCTTCCTGTTACTAGACTGTCTGGTGCAGTCTGATACACAAATTCCTATAGCAGATTTCACTTGGTCGGTCCAGCGCATTGGTGACCTGCTTAGCATTGTTACAGACATTTACAACGAGGCTGGTGCAGAGCGCGCACCGCCTGTCAGTATGGCCGTGTCGGCGCAACGACGTTATACGACTACCCTCAAACTACTAAATAATTATAACTAGCTAAAATTTACTTTGATCTTTTTAAATAAGTGGTTGATTAATGTAATGAAATAATTAAATTAACGAAATAATTAATGTTTGTTAAAAATGATAAGAATTCATTGTAAAAATTCGAGTGGCAACACTCAAACTAATTCTTGTGAGTCATGGTTCGCTTTAAATACGAGCGCCCGACGGCACAGAGCACATTCACACGCCGGCCGTTAGAGCGTTCGGAGCTCTCTCTATAATTACTACGTGGATTAAAAGGGCCGTAAAAATACCTACTGGCGTTCTACTTCGAGTATGAGCGTCTGCTCTGATTATGGTGACGTCAGAATTGCTGATGTCACTCTTTTTAAAAATAGCCTTTGGGGCCCTTCTTCCGTCATATTATAATCATTAAAATGTTTGCACGCTGACTGCTATGTGGGTCTCGGACGAATTTAATATGTAGGTATTATGAATGTTGTTAAAACTTGAATCTGAAAAACATTTATATTGGTTTAAATTACTTGGTAATTCATGAATTATTTACAATTATTTTAATGTTAATAAGCATTGAATATTTTCGGTACATTGCAATCGGGTCATTAACTTGTACCTTTTAGGGACCACTTGTAGAAATGGCTAGTCTTATATTCCTTTAAATCAGTGATTGATGTCCTGGAAGCACTAAAGTTCTCATCTCACAAACTTTTATTCTTTGACTCCCACTGTTTCTTTGTTGTAAGTATGTAATTAAACATAGACGTCATGTAGCCTGGTTAATTTAGATACCTTTTGTAATGTGGGTAATATAATTATACGTTTAAAAAAAAGTTATATTATGTTTTAAGGTAATATACAGTTTGTACCAATGTGGGTCGCGTGAGGTGGTACTGGTATCGCCACAATCCTCTCGTATTGTTTTGTGGTGAAAGTGAATTCCTTATAATCTAGAGACGAAATGTATTAACGTTTTGCATATTATAGTTGTATTTTTGTATGGAACTTTCAAATGTGATGATGAGTCACATGTGGATGGACTAATTTTGCTGGGTGTCTTATGTAATTTTATTTGTTTAATGGATGATAGAGATAAATATACATAATATATTAAGATTATGTTTTAGAAAGGTTATTTAATTTAATTTTATCAAGAATTTGCAAATAATAAAGTATCATTTAACTTGAACCAACTACAAAAACTTAATCGGTTTGAAAATTAAGTATCTGAAGCATGCATTGGGCAGATAATAATTTGAAATAATAAACGAAGTAGAGAAATATTATCATCAAAGAACAGACCGTATTATTAGTGATGTTGCAGGTGCTTTGCTTTGATATTAACGATACATAATTTCTTATAAAACGAATATTGAAATTACTCAGATTGTACTAGGTATATTGGTTAACTAAAAAGTCTATTTGATCAATTATTATAAGTTCTCTGAAGCTAGTAATTACATGACCACCGGCAAGCTATAATACACGCCTTGCATAATATGTCACGAATAATTATATTTTATCACCTACAGCCCTTGTGTCAGACACACATTGTAGTTTTGTTATTACTTTTTAATACGCTATTAAAAATCGCTTTTCAAAGCGTCATGTTTTTATTTTTTTGTTTGTCTAATAAACTGCTGTTTAAGCATGATTGGTTGATAACTTCATACAATATTTAGTCATAGTTACAACGTCATTTTATGACTGTAGTACAGACAATTTGATGGTAAAATAGTTTTATTACGCAAAAAAATATGTAAAGTTTCTTAATTGGGGTATTTCGCTAGTGAAAAGTCGTATACTATTAAATTTAAGATTTCATAATTATTATCACTAAAGATAGATGTACCTTGTGTACTTTTTATTCAATTAACACTCATATGTAACAACATCAGTATTATAATGAAAATTGTTTTCCAATTCAGTGTGAATCATTGCAGAAAATGCATTTAATCAATAGCTTCATTTATTTGTGACACAAAAGCTGCTAAATCACGTGCGGTCGGGCACATTCACCGGAACGAGAATCTATGATGATTGGATCACTATGTAACTTTATAAATTGTATATTTTTATAAATATTTTTGTAATATATAGTTAGTCAAAGAAGTTCGCGATCAAAAGACTGTATGAATTTATTTACTAGATATGGTTATTGCGGTTTTTAAGTCTCTTCACATCCTTACCTAGTTACCAGCCATTAATTTTGTGACTACATTGAGACCTAAAACTCAAACTTACTCTTAATTATTTCTAGGTATACCATTTTTGTTGAAGTGCAACGTTTAAGTAAAAAATCTAAATAATAACTGAAAATGTATGTAATGTAGTAATACTATAATGTATTGCTGAGTCGCATATTTGTAAGGAGAAAGTGAAAGGTCGTGGGCCTTGCTTCGCGTTCGTGGCGGCTATCCGACTAGTTTGTGTAGTCCCCATGTCGTCTATCGTACTATTAGAGAATTATAACATTTGTGAATTATCCGCATTATCGCCAATTGCGTGACACCGTCACCTATTACAAATGTTGATTGGCAGACACGAAACTTGTATTTTGTAGCAGAATGGATATAATAGTGTCTTATTACTTATAGTAGGGGAGCCCAGGATGCTAAATGTGGATTTACTCGAGCGTCACGGGAACCTATTAGAATTGGTAGATTAGACCATAGCGAGAAAAAAAGGTCCTATAATGTTTTCACTTTTAGCGGTGGGGAAGGGTTTTTTGATTTTTTTTAATTTAAAAAAGAAAATAATTGGCTTGGAAATACTCAAGCGCGTTAGATATTGATATTTTGCATGCTCCAGGACGTCACTGAAAAAAAGTATACGTTAATCTGACGTAAATCGTCAGATTAACGTATACTTTTTTGTGTGGCGATTTAATCGCTATGAAGAAAGGGTAAAAAATTAAAGTAATAT
Organism: Colias behrii; assembly: GCA_029959065.1. Lineage (NCBI taxonomy): Eukaryota > Metazoa > Arthropoda > Insecta > Lepidoptera > Pieridae > Colias > Colias behrii. The sequence continues at coordinate 4,560,900 of JARWMC010000021.1, read as the reverse complement.
TATTCGAGCGCGTCAGATTAATATATGGGGGGGGTTAATTACAATATAAGAAGTCCCCATTTCGCTAATCTGACGATTCGAGCTCAACCTTAGGGAATTATGGATTATTCAAATTTTCCAGCGGGGCCCCTGAGCGCACCCACCAACCATAACTGCTCATATTGACTAGAGGTACTAATGAATAGCTAAGGTACCGTCCCTTATAGTAATCTGACGCGCTCGAGTAAATCCCAAAATCCCCTCTTGGGCTCCCCTACTATTAACATTGATTATTAGTTTTAATGACATCGATGATATATGAGATCTTGATAAGCATTGTAATTTGTAAGTATAAATTCCTATTCGAAAACTCATTTGCAAACAAATGTCTTTTAAACACGAAGACGGTATTTGTAAGTGAGAATGGTCTTAATGGACTTCTGTAATTGTAATACATTTTAATTTGTTGTTTTAATAAAACAACGTTTTCTCTTTTCTCCGTCTTGATATACGTCCCTGAAATTTTTACATTGTTTATCTTGTAATAAAACAATTGTATAAAGTTTAATTTCAGTGTGTTAATACACTACTAATATCATGAAAAACCAGTAAAACCTTTTAATTTGTTTATTTAAACTCCATCTCCATTGGAGATAGTGAAACAGATATCTAAATTTGTTTACCGTTAACCGTATCGTTATCTCAAGGGACTGGAGAGTCAAATTTAAGCTAAAGTTATCTTGAATAACTAAAGCGTATGTAATACATGTTTTGGCAATTTAAATACCGTATGGAGTAGTTACCTGTTAATAAGTCTATTTGGATTAACTGATAATATAACGTTTTATTTGTTGTTGTTGTGTTTAATATGGTCCTGATTATGTATTGGTATGTGATAATTTGACTGATAAATATAACGTTATATTTAATTGTCCTGTTTAATTTCGTCCTGATTGTGTATGTGATAATCTGATATTAGTAGAATTGAATTTATATCTATTTGGTGACTAATTTAGTTTTTCTAATTAATAGATACGATAATTTTATACTTATCAACATTGGAAAATGCACGCTTACGGGAAATAATGTTTTCGTTGAATAATCCTTATCCTTACTAATATGCGAAAATGTGTTTGTCTTTCTTTCACGTCGCAATGTTCCGATAGATGGCGCTATAAGTATTACCGAAGCCGCGAGTAATAGAAATAGCTAGTAATAGTGTTTCTATAATTAAACATCTTTCAATACAATGATTGTCTTGTATATGCTTAAAACATTTCATTGCGTCCGTCTATCACACAACATAACTATAGAGAAAACCTAGTTCTAACAAGGAACAAATCGGATATGAAAAATACGCTGTAAGACGTTCAACCAGACACCTACTTTGTCTGTAATGGCATGTTTAATAAATATGTAAGTACAGAACATTAGCAGAGCAACAGGTAAGCCGTTCCGTAGGTACGAAGGTGCCGTTAAATTTACATTGTAATCTTGTAGGTTTACGAAACGTAAGGGGCCATACTATAAAAGGGCTGATAGACGTACGAACTTTAAAATCGCGGTTTTAAAGTTCGCGTACTTACTCGGCTCTACGTCGGTGACACACGCAAGAGCTTGGTCAGTAGCTTCTCGCGTGTCACCGATATCGAATGTCGCTATGTCATCAACGGAGGGAATTTTATGTTATTCAGGAATTAAATATAGACATTTTTAATTTAATAACCAGCACTAATTTTTAAGTAAATAGCATTCTAACAAAACAAATGTTTAAAAATTGAAGGACATTTTCGTTTTTACTATTATATTTTGAGGGTACTTTACAAAAAAAGAGCGTGTGCTCCGAGCCCACGCGTCAGGAGTGAAACTTCCTTGGCGTGATTCAAAGATACCTTCGCCAATATTCAATTATATTATATTCATTCATATTAATTATATTAGATTATTTTCATAAAACTAAAAGAAGAAAACGAAATCAGCAAAAGTGGGTGAAAAACTGGCTTACAAAAAGAGAGCGTTTATCCCACGTAAATTTGATGAAGGAGTTACGATGTAGAAGGAAGACTTGCGTAATAATTTAAGGATGCCTGAGCCATTATATGATGAACTTTTGCACTTAGTAACACCTATTATAGCTAGACAGGCTAGGCTCGCGGCTCGCGGCGGTGACAGACGTGCGAGCGAAGGCGGGCTACAAGTAAAATTTCAAACATGTTGGATCGTCAACGAACTTACTCGACGGTTTTTAAGTACGCGTACTTGGGGTGATACACGAGCGAAAAAGGTCGTCGAGCCACAAGTTCGCGTACTTACTCGCACGTCTGTCACCCCTTTAAATTATATGCGATAGTAACTTTTAATGTTTACCTGCGCGTTTGTTACGCGAAATGACGTTTTGATGACGGAACAACTTGGAAAGTTGTTGGACAAACCGTTTTTGTTTTGTTTCATTCGTCTTTTACTCTTTTGTATAGATTATTTTATGATGTGATAGCACAATATACAGATACATACAGGTAAATTAGCTTAGAGAAATTTTTGCGTTTGTAGTAGTGTATGGTCAGCAAATAAAATAAAACAACATTTTATTTTTAGTTTTTATTTTATATATATAAGGGATTTTAAATTAAACTATATGTGTTTCTCCTCTGAAGAGATGGAGACCAAAAGATGAGACTTTATTTTAATATTTGCACATTTAACATACGTATAACTTTTACATTAACAATGTTACTAAAATGAAAAATTTACTAACCTGAAAAAGAAACGACATTTAAAGTTTAATTCTTTAGTTTGAGAAGTCAAAGGCTTGCCTCGACCATGTTTTAACACTGGAGCCATTTTGAATTAACAATATAAAGTTACAACACTTACACACATATTAAACACTTCAACAAATATTATAACAATACAAATAATAACAACAATCAACAAATACAAAATTTAACAATTAAACTACTAGACCGGGAGATATTGACACAAAATTTCGAGTCATTTGTAACAGGATGGCGGTTCTACAGGGGTCGGCGGTATGGCGACCATTTGGAATCGTCCGAAAAGTATGGCATGGCGATTTTCGTAAATGGCTGCACGACGATGGTTACCTGTGCAAAAGTTAGCCTGGTACAAATGGTTGAATTGTTTTTTTTAAATCAACACATTCGCGTCGGTATGGCGGGCTGTAAGTCACACCGGAAAAGTATGGCATGACACTACCGCCTACTTCTTTTTTATGGGCTATCGGTAAATTCTAAAATTTTTGTGTTACAAATTGTTTGACTTCGCTATTTTTCCGACGAGTTCGACTAACGCCCACGCGACTAAGCCGCCGGTACCAGTGTTCACACCATCGTTTTTCTTTTTGTCATTGCGTACTAAGACCCCTGTAGAACCGCCATCCTGTTACAAATGACTCGAAATTTTGTGTCAATATCTCCCGGTCTATACGTAATAATTATAATTTTTGAATGAAATGTGTGCTTTATGTTCTAACGGTACCAAACGACTGCACGTGGCACCTGCGGACAGCGTAAACTGGTTTATTCTGTTTTTGTGCGTGTTTCCACTATCAAGTGACGATTTATTTATTTGTTTTGTTTCGTAATTATTATGGTCAAATATTAATTATGAAACAAATTATTATGGACACGATATTTTATTGTTTCACGGTAGTCGTCTTGTCGTTTGCTCTAGGACGTGAAATTGAATGATATATTTTTTTTTATAAAGTCAAAACCATATTCTTTCAAATAAAAACTTGTTTTTATTGAAAACAAAAGTGTTGCTAGGAATAAGTATAAAATTAAATAGTAATGTTAGGATATCGAAGCATTTTTGTATAGGCCAGAACGATATAGTGGAAACGCGCTCTAAGATCTGAGTAATATACACACCACTACATATGCAAAAATTTCTCCAAGCTAATTTACCTGTACAGTAAGGAAAATTCATACAAAACGTTCGAAATGGCACACGCACACAAGCAAGCGTGTTTACGAGAATCATAAGGGTATTCAGGGGGATCGATAGTAGCGGGTGACACATCCACATGTATAGATATTAAAATAAACATTACATAAATATGCCTTTATTCGAAAAAAAAATTACAAATTATTTACTGAAAAATAGTTTCGTCTACTACGACTAATTCGGATTTCTTTATTGTTAAATTTTATAGTGTAAAATATTCTCAATCTTATGAACAGTTTTTAAGTAACTGATTATGTTTAATTCTTTGTAAATTAATTCAGCCACTTTACAGTTTATGTGTTCTCTCTTAAAGCAGCAACGAAAATGTTATCCATTTTCTCGACATATTGAACAAAATCATCTGGTGGTATAATTGGTATAGTTGAATTCAAGCATCCGAATACTGCGCAATTAGTACGTGGCATTTTTAAAATGATCGCCGAAATCAACTTATCTACAAGCACGTGTTCAAATTAAACTGAAATAATATATTTCATCAAAATGTTAAAACATAAATACATAAAAGATAGATATTATAATTATTGTATTTTTATCGATACGTGACGTCACCACTTTGTCAAGCACTAAGCCTGTCAAACTATTTTCTTTTTCATCTTAAAACAAAAAGGTGGAGGTTCTATGCTCGTATAATAATAATTTTAATTTATTTCTGCATATTTTGTGTTTTTTAATTTAATTTAATTTATCGTTTTAAAAATAATTTAGTAGGTATACCTACATACAAGTATTGTAAATTCTGGTTTAAAATATAATACAAATATCAAGCATTATAAATAATTTAGGTACATTAAATAACCTTCGGCGTCCATAACAAAACAAGATTTCGAAAAATAGCACTGATAAAAACGTATTTACTTTTACAAGGTGTATTAATTCGGATTGTTTCTTCTTGTAAATTCATATTTAGGCTACACCATTTTTGTATTTTAACGAGTTTTAATCTCAAAATTACCACAAAATCGACTGTGAAAAAAAAGCAAACAGAAATATACACCCCGAATTGATAACCTCCTCCTTTATTTTTGAAGTCGGTTAAATATCAAAAAGGTAACAGCCCTATAGCTATAACAGTGCTAACGTCATAATTTCATCGCAGGGGCTTAGTTTCCTAACTGTATGTACGTATATATCTGTCAACTGTGGTGATAGTCTCATTGCTGTAGGTACATTCTTAAGTTTTTATAATAATAGTAACAAATATTTAAACGTTTTCGATGCCATAGTAGGTATCTAAATGACGTAATACCGATGCGATGTCGTGTGCCGAGCGAATATATTTTGTTAAGTAATGACATTTTTTCGTATTGTACAACTAACTTTCTTTTAGCAAATGTCAGTTAAAAAGCCGTTACGCCATCAGAGGTTAAATGGAAATTAATATTTCACGGGTAACGCTTATTTATTTTGAATAATATCAACATTTAGTTTTGGTAGTCGATGACACAATAGAAACTAACTTTTTAACAGTGTAATGAAATATATTGTACAATGCTGAAATTTCGAGTCAGATAATACACTTCATATATAGTTTATTTCAGTCAGAATAGCAAGAATGTTACAGTAATTATTTATAAGTGTGTTAGTCACCCAGTAAACTAATTGTAGCTACAATTGATGATTATGCGCCGCTGATACTGCGTGGGCGACGCACGTGCGTTGCTATGGTTACTATTTAATTGTTCCTAAAAGCCGGCATTTTGTCTAATATATGCAATTTGTTTGAAGGGCATTGATTGCATAATAATGGGTAGTAAATGTTAAAGTAATGTTTTACGGTTTGCTATTGTTTGTCTTAATGTCTAGTATGAATCAACTATGTATTGTAATTTATTTGCTATGTCGACTGAGTCAACTTTAATAGTCTTAATTTTTGATATACCTACTTATATTTTGAAATGAAATAAAATTGAAAACATATTCATGTTATAAATTTGCTTCTCCGCCCACTGTTTTCGCTCGCTGTCTGATAAACCGTAGCGTATTTATAACGTACATGATTACCAGGCAATTCATATATCATTTGATTCAGTTCAGTTGCGATTGTCATTTGTTCGGCAGATAATTTCAATGTGTCTATAACAGATTTAACAATTAGCCCGATCCAGAAAGCGCACAAGGTCACGAGACGCCACCGCATTATCGTAAAATTTCGCAATTACGTATACCAACACCTGACCTTGGCGCATCACGTGCAAATTTACGCCTAGCCGTTATCAAAATACGGCCGATAATTCCGTACAGCCGCTATCATTCTTATCGTAATTGCCAACACGAAATATTGTCAAAATTGTCTACGTTAACAAGTTCATTGTTAGTCGGTTGTCATCGAATATCTGTAAATGTTACTACATGACATGCTTGTGTATGTTGGGTCAGCTGTCGGCGCGATTTCTTATTTCTGCCAATTAAGTAGAGAGTGGCATTCAATGTCGAGTTTGTTTTCAAGATTTTCCGATGCAATATTAAAGTTGAATGTGAATAAATTTCTTTTGAATATAGGTATTATAAAAATTTGGCATCCAGAGATATTTGTCCTCAATAATAATCATATTTAAACCTAACCTTTCCTTTTTACTCCACATGTAGGTACTGACCTGTAATTATTGTTGACCAAGTGTTACCAAAACTATAATTAAGGTTTTTGTAAGTGTTGAATTAAATATAAAATATCTTATTGGATTCGGTATAATGATCCAACAATTTCCACGGCCTAGAATTTCTTGAGCTAAGCATACATTTTTTGTTGCTTTTCTTCTCTTTTCTGATTCAAGTCTGTATTGTGAAGGGAAATTGGAAGTCGACCTCTATTATTCTGAATTGGTTGAGTGTATAGATATTAATATTAAACATTAATTAATTAAGAGGTCGCAGACAAGCCAGTGCTTTTGAATTATAACCGCTAGTTGTCGCTTGTCTGCATACATTTCTTTTATTATATTCCTTATTGCATACTTCTATGATATCGTTCAATGTGAGAGATAATAAGAAATAAAGATTAGATTGAGTTTAACAGATGTTTACATTTCTATCTTGTTTAGTTTTGTATTTTCATTTGATGTTAAATCCGTTTTTATTTACAAGGAAATTTAAGATAAATTTTACAATACATACCTTTTTTAAAAACTACGTAGGTAATAAGATTTTTGACGAACCATTATTTATCCAAATTCCAAATAAAACATTTCGTCAACACACGTAAGAATATTCGCATGAAAATTCAAGCTCAATCACTATCCATATCCATAAACGTAAATAATGTGATTAGAAGTATAATACTTCCTTTGTAAATTATCATAATATGATATGAATATGTATCGTGAATTATTTGATACGACGTAAACCATATTTCGTCGTTTTATCAGTATGAACTTGGATATTAGGTCGGTGTGTTATCTTATCAATTTGAGGCTTATATACCAGTGCGGTAATTTATTTAATATATTTGCTATTTTCATATGGTCTAAGATCCGAATATAGGTCGATCTGTAGCGGCGTGATAATAGAATGAGACCAATTTTATAATAAATGTAGTCTATTAAAAAATCTATTAAAGATGGGTTGATTGAAAAAATCCTGGACAGGATATTTTTAGTTAATTATTAAAAAAATCTTTTAATTTTTTTAATTATGCAGTGTTGAGACAATAAACAATTTTGTTATAAAACAGCGCTCATGCTGATATATATTTTTTTTCTATCATCCCATCAAGTGAAAGTAACTGGTACGGATATGCCTGTTTATACCTGCCAACCTAGCAGTTTGTCCAGGTAAATATTAGAAAACCCTATGACTGCACATTCTGTAGGTTTCATACTTCAAGTCTATTATATTTTTTTTATTATCTTGATAAGTACTGCAATTAATTAAAAAAAATATTTTTTAAAAATTAATTAAAATGTCCTGTCCAGGATTTTTTCAGCTTTAATATATTTTTTAATAGACTACATTTATTATAAAATTGGTCTCATTCTATTATCACGCCGCTACAGGTCGACCTATATTCGGATCTTAGACCAATATGATTGCTTTCCGTTATCGCCCATGTTTGTTATGTGAGGGTTTTGGTACATAGAAAAGCTTTTGTATTTATATACATATTATAAGGTATTGGTAATGGATTACTGATTTAAGTAAATAAAAGTAACATATTTATTAAGTAGGTAAGGATTCTCATGTTAAAATATAAAACAAATAGGAAGCATATTTTGTAGAATCGAGCACATAATAATTTAAAACACATTGATATTTTAAACTTAATTACTGATTTAAATACAATTGTTAGCGCATTGCGCACTAGATGCATTAAAAATTACTTTTTTACAAAAAATACAAGACTGTGGTAATTTAAACCAATAATAAATACAATAAAAACAGTTTAATGTAAGTTAAATATAATGAACCCGTACAAGGGCGTCGCCAAGGGGGGGCAGGGAGGGGCAGCTGCCCCCCCCTAGAGATTCTAAAAAAGTTGAAAATTTTGATCGCTCTTCCATGCACGACGTGTACGGTAGAGCGATCGTTTAGCAGCCTCAACGTTTAGAGATTAAAAACCTGGCTAAGAAGCACTATGACTTATGAGTGAAAATCGCCTCAATGGTTTGGCCATGATGAGTGTGCATCGAAAACATGGAAACTTACAAGATTTTAATAATAAAGTGGTCGAGAAGTTTACAATGTATCCCCGAAAATTATGTTTTAATTAACCTAATACAAACAACGACCCCTATAATATTAAAATCTGGTAATTTAAAAAAAAAAAATACGCTGTACGCTGTACATTAATTCAAATTCAAACTCCTTTTTATTCTATTTTTCTAATAAATGTTATTATAACTTATAATTACAAGTTTTTTATTGCATAGTCAAGAGCTCGTGCTCGTGTAGCTTTACACATTGGACTCTGTACTGTCACAGAATATATACAGGATAGAGCAACTAGCAAGTTTTTAAAAACCAAACGGAAAACTTATTTTTTGTGATTTTATTTTTTTACGGGCTCTTGAAGTTGTGAACATACTGGGTAATTTTATCTTTCTTGGCATTTAATTCTTTTTTTTATCCCATTCAAAGATTTAACGATAGTAAATGTTACCATACTGAATTGGCCTATCTTTCAGCTTAGCTTGAGCTTAGCACACAAAAAAAATCAAGCATCTACCGCAATAATTGACGTCGCCATGAGTAAAAATCTCATCGTACTCGGCGATAAGTGAAAAATTGAAAAAGTCAACTCCGAAACTACGAAAAATCGCATAACATACATGGGGGTGATTCGGATAGCCCTCTAGGTCCTCTACCTCCTGGCTTCAGTATATCCATACTTCTTGGGACACCCTGTATGTATATAGTACTACTAGCGACCCGCCCCGGCTTCGCACGGGTGCAATGCTGATACTAAATACACTACAGAAAAACTGTGAACGTTGTATATAAAAACATAGCGGCCCGCTCCGGCTTCGCACGGGTATAAAATATATAGGTAGCCGGGCGGCCGGCCGGTACCGCCGCAAACGCTACGTCCCGCAATTTTTAAATCTGTAATATCTTCGAAAATATTCACTTAAATCATACGGTGTAAAGGGCCATATAGATCTATATTAAATGAACAATGTATTCAAGGTATTTAATTGGTTAAGGATTAATGCTGTATTGGTTAAAATCGCTTCGAAAATTAGCCATTATTTGTCGTAAAAAGTAAATGACAAAAAAAGTTATTGTGGGTTATCCATAAGAGATAGACATATACCATCACGGACTTTTCTGTAGACCTTTTCAATGTGTATAATACTTAGTACATTATTTTGATAAAACTCGTAGGGTTCAGCCTGCGTTTGCAATGTAAGCGGAAAAAATGTAATTTTTTACGACATCACATTAGAAACCTCAAAAATAACAGTACTTCTCCACTATTTAATGGATGTTATTATACATATAAACCTTCCTCTTGAATCACTCTATCTATTAAAAAAAAATGGTTGCCTGTAAAGTCGGTTTTACGTGCGAAGATTTTACGTGACAACGTCTTTTTCTCGGTAGAATATTTATGTGCTGCGCGCGCGGCAGACCGCGGGCCTCTCTCTCGTTCGGTGACTCATCGTAACGTTACCGAGCGTTACACTTTTTCATAAGTGACTCCCAGTCGCAACCTAATTTAAGACGTTGTCACGTCAAAAACCGCATCAAAATCCGTTGCATAGTTTCAAAGATTTAAGCATACAAAGGGACATAGGGACATAGGGACAGAGAAAGCGACTTTGTTTTATACTATGTAGTGACTATGTAGTGAAAATACTGTTGTTATTACAATCGCTGTAGATGTAGGGCTCGTCCTTAGATCATTAAGTAATGGATGGAGCACGCTGGCAAATGTTCTAACTAAACTTTCTGCCGATTTTGGTGCGGAGAGGGTAACTCACACTTTGAAACACAATCACACATTCACAAAAATAATTTGTGTCTTTACAAACTCAAACTAATACAAAATTGGCAGACTAGCATGTTTTTGCACACATACATCGATTACACAGAAAAATCTCTGTACATATACGTAATAATACAATCGCTCTAAAGGGATGTAACCATATCGATATTACAAAAATAATAATTTTGTTGAAATTAGAAATAACATTAATATTATATTCATAAAAAATACTACACAGGTCATTTGTAACGTTTTCATCATTATTATATGCATACGAAAAAACAATAAAACGCCATTTTATTTGTATTTGAATATGTATTTATTTAACACATCACATATTATATTCAATAATAAAATAAAGTTCGGTACAGTAATTTTTATTGAAGTGAAAACTTCTTTAGCGGCGTTGGGTATAAAATCTTAAACTCGCGTCAGGTGACCTGATCGAAAAAGCGTAAGACGGATGGATATCAAACATGCTCAACGTCAATCAAGTTTTCACTTCTGCCGGCACTCCCGGAGTGCAACCCGTCTTTTATTTCTGTACCGAGGTGTCGCTACAGATATAATAAAAATTGTAATTCGATTTTTTGTAAATCTGAAATATACGCAATATTAATACGTATACATATAAACAAATTACATAATAGAAAGGTTACAAGATTAACATTACAAAAAAACGGCTAAGTGCGAGTCGGACTCGCGCACGAAGGGTTCCGTACCATTAAAATGTTCTGCCAGTTAAAAGTAACCGAGCGTAAATTTTAATAAATATATACAAGACTTACAAAATAAACATTATACTCATTTTTATGCAGTTGTGTAAAATTGTAATAATATAATAAAGATTAATTCTCATCTCATTTCAAATTATACTTAGAAAAATATTTTTTTATCGACGTTCAAGTTAAAAGCAGTCCGTCACTAAGAAAGTCGTAAAAATTTACGACCTTTTAAGCGACGAGTTTTTAAATTCAACTCTATCACTAAGTTCATAAAGATTAAATTTGAATTTCTTTTCAAGATAGTCTCGCTAAATTTGTATTTCTTTAAAATATAGTCTCGTGGGGAGTGCGGTTTAATATCGCGTTCTAAATTCAACTTTATCGCTTAGTTCATAAAGATTAAATTTGTATTTCTTTTCAAGATAGTCTCGCTAAATTTGTATTTCTTTAAAATATAGTCTCGTGGGGAATGCGGTTCAATATCGCGTTTTAAATTCAACTTTATCTCTTAGTTCATAAAGATTAAATTTGTATATTGTCTTTCCATGATACTGTCGTGAGGCCGCATCAATGATCGAGTAAACACATGACTCGATTATTTGTCTTGATCATATCGCTAAACGATACATCGACGATTATTAGAAATTGCATTTAAATTGATATTTACGTAAAAAAAATAAAAAAATACTTACAAATGAAAGGTTATTCCATCTTTTTTAATATTTGATGTGTTTGACTTGTTTCTGCAAGACTTGACAGCACAAAACAGCATTTTTAGCGGAGCACTCGCAGACGTCCTTTCGATGTTTTACGAATACGCAGAGTGTTTGTAATCGATTACGCAAGTAGTTTTTATGAAAGCATAAGATTTTTCGATTCGAATAATCTTATACCTCGGCAAAAGGGGAAGCGCCTGTGAGTGTTATCCATTACTTAATGATCTAAGGGCTCGTCGTACAAGTGGAAAGCTTCATGGGCTGTCGACTTTACCTACAATTCATACCTACTTTTCTCATTCATAGAGAATGAGAAAAGTATGAATTGTAGTAGGTAAAGTCAACTTGCCCCCCCCTGCGCCATCGGCTGGCGACGCCCTTGAACCCGTACTAAATTTGTAAATTATCCAGGCAAATGTTAGTCAAACGCAGACGCTAAATGCGACGCCGCACACCAGCGCTTATGAATTACTAGCTGCTCCGCGCGGTTTCACCCCCGTGGCTCCACCCCTGTTGGTCGTAGCATGATGATATATAGCCTATAACCTTCCTCGATAAATGGGCTATCTAACACCGAAAGAATTTTTCAAATCGGACCAGTAGTTCCCGAGATTAGCGCGTTCAAACAAACAAACAAACAAACAAACAAACAAACAAACAAACAAACAAACAAACAAACTCTTCAGCTTTATAATATTAGTATAGATAAACATTGTGCATCGCGGAAGTTTCGTATGGATTCTGCCGGAATACGAAAATAATCCTGATTCACACATTCAATGTTGCTGCAATGTCAGCCATTCAAGGATGGACGAGTTGTGCTGTTTAGCGTGTTATATTTTTGTTAAACATTTCATTAGTCCCTTATTTTCAGCTTGTAGGTAGGTAGGTCGCGGTTATTGAAGTGAAACTTCTTTAGGCGCGTTGAGTATAAAATTTCAAGGTCGCGTCATGGCAATACCGTCACGTCACGGAGTAAGGTGACGATTTTGGTATCTTTAAATCTTGCCAAACAACTTTTGACACGCTCTTTCTTTTGGTAAGAATTTTATCAGTTACTAATTTCAGCGTTTATGCAACATTAGGATTGTTTCGATTAAGTATTTTGTAGTTGGTGTTGGTAAGAGTCGTTGGAAGAGTGAAGTAGGGAATGATATCCACAAATTAGGACGCAGTATGGAAGTGTCAAATTGATAGTTATCGTGCTAAACGGTTTACCTACCTTATTTGTGGATATGATTTCGAAAAATTTGTTAAGTAATGATTATGATTCATCATATATTAAATAAGATTTAAACGTGAACTGGTCGTAGAAAATCGTCGTGGTCGTGATTGAGATACTCACTAAAAAGGCTCAATTTAATTGTAAACCTGAATTTTATCAAACTTTAATAAATGTCACGTAGGTACAATGGGGTTATAGAGATGGGTTGTCCATGTTAACGATCATAAACGGTCGTAATATGTAGAAGACTTTAAATTATTGTTTTACGACCTTAGTTAAATAACTCAACATCATGTATTTTAAACCATAGTTAATTAAAACTTAGTTTAATTAGGAAATATTCCCGCTTTAACAAATGTACGCGATTCTCAGATATTTTGAGATTCTTATGAATTTTTATTTTGATTTGATTGTAATTTCATAACGATAAACCTATTTTTAACCTGTTTCCGTCCCACCTGTAACATATCACCATATGGCATCTAATTCCGTCTGGCCTTGTTATGTGATAATGAAATATCAAACACATAGTTGTTCACACATTAAGATGCGATTTTAAATCTCCTTAATTTGACCTTTCATTTTGTACTATTAACACGTTCTTTTTATAAATAGCAAAATTTAATCTTTAATATCAATTTTGTTTTGAGAAATTATAAGGCCAACATGCATCCATACTTTTGTTCAAGTTGAAGTATTGATAAGAATTTCAAAAGCGCACGAACTTGCTATACTTTTTAATGGAACTTTAAGCACACAGCTGTTGTCATATTCGCAGTCTGAAAAAATCTTTATAACCTAGTTAAATCTTATTTTAAACAAACTAATATAGAAATAAAAAAGTTAAGTACTAATTATGTGGTAAAATTATCCTATTAATATTTGGATGATCCATCAGAGTGCTACCGCCATTTGAAATCGGAAACGCCAAGATCGAGGCGTGGGCTAATTTCCATGTCTCCGACGGAAATTAAACCTGCTACCTTTTATAAGCAGACGTGCGAAGCGCGAGCAACGCGCCAAAGAGTCTCCGGTAATAGTTTGTATAATCTATTTTACGCTCATTGGTCTCGCAGACAATCTCTTAGTTTCCCACGAGGTGGTCGACTAAAGCAATCTCGTTGGAATCGAGATGATATTCCGCCGATAATTTGCGCGATAAAAGAAAATTGATATTCGCTTCCATATCGCGTGAAAATGTACGTGTTTATGGGGGATGTGATTTATTTTTATCTAAACGAACGTATCGGTGCGTTTGTGTGCTTCGAGCGGATCGCATCTAGCTTTTAGATGCAATTGTGTTGTGTGAGCGATCGAGCAAATTGCTTGATTATCGTTGCGATAAATTAATTTATTATAAAACGCGTACCTATTTGAACTGAGATAAACGTCGTATCATGAATTGGCCGGCCACTTGCACGTCACTCGAGTATCGTTGTTTATCTTTTAGCATCGTATTGTCTAGGCGAGCGCGTGGGCCCGGCGCTGCCGGATGCAGTCCCATACAATGGTCGTGCATGCGAAATGCGATCGTGACCGCGCCGTGTTTCGTTGCCTTATTATTGTTGTTTTTTATGTCACAAGGAAGCCCAACGAGCAGACGTGTCGCATGATGGTTACACAACTAGGTTTGACAGCAATTAGTGTGTGGACTTCAAATGTTTCGATTGATTTGGATTGTATGACCCAACGCTACCTTTCTTTAAAACTTTATAGGTGATGTCCGTTGTGACAATTTGCATGCTTGTTTCTTCCTTTTCTATCTTGGGTTTGATTTAATAGTAGATGAAGATGTTACTGCTTTCTGAATACCGGTTGAGGATATAAAACGATATAAAAGAAACATGATAGCGTCTGGCAGTTACCTAGATATATTATGGTAGTAGCACGTAGGTAAGGCGTTTTACACGTACGTTATCAAATGTAATGCGTAAAAGCGCAAGCTTATAATACATTTGTTTTTTCATTTCTATGAAATTGCACTGCTGATTACCAGTCGCGTTCAGTTCCCGTAGCACTGGGCCGACGCTCCCGGTTATTATGCGGTAATAGTCGCAGTTTATAGCGCAATAAGTTACTTCCACGAATCGTGTATACGCAAAAAGTGGAAATGTATGGATGGGTGGTAAAGCGTTGTGCTTGCGTTGCAAAGATTCATTCAAAACTAGGGAGGGAGTGTCGGTATAATTGTCTATTTATAGTTTGGCTGGTATGCATGCGTTAAGGAAGGGTTTTTATGCGAGTATTTATATAATATATATAAATACCCGCATAAACCTAAGTCTAATTTTCTAGTTGAACATTTCTTATTACTACTTTTATTTTCGCGGTGATATTATAAAGATAGATGGTGTTAAAAGTGCATAAATGATGAAATCGATATAGAAACTTAGAAAGTTTCATTATTTTATAATGATAAAGATATTTTATATAAATAAACGAATATCCCTGAGTCCCTGACTCGCAAAGGTCATACACGCGACTTGCTAATATAAACAAAATAAATGTAAAAATTATGTTACAGAGCTAATATAAAAATTGTGTATTGGGGCTAAAAATTCAAGTTTTTGTAAAAAAATTATTGCTAATATTGAAGAATTATATAAATAAACAAACTAGCAATATACTCAACCCTACATTATGATTTATGTGCAACTGAACAACATACGAAGATTACATAAGTGACTTGCGGTGAAAAGTTTCTGGATCGCGCCGCGTTTTACACACTTCTTTATAAAATGAACAGTAAATTGAAGGAATATTTTATGTGACCCATTTCTGAGGCATTCATCGTTTGCGCTGGTTGAGCTGCCTGTGTTTATGGGAAGCGTTGTTAGCAGATATAGTGGCAATAAATCGAAGGCTGCAGCTCAAGTAGTGCGACTTAATGACCGTACTGTTTGGTATATTGTAAATAGTTACCTATAGGACTTTTTAGCTAGATGCCTATAAAGTACATATTTACTTCCTTATTCGTTGATAGCACAGAATAGTTGGTGATAGTATCTACAGATGTGATTTTATTTTTTGTAATGTATAAATTAAAATATATTAAACATGCCATAACAATGCATTAGAGATATGGAAGATGAAAAGATTAGTTCAGTTATTCTTCACGCCTTTTGTATGAATTAAATTATCCGATTATTATGTTAATGTAAATTGATAATAGATGGTGCATATTATCATTGATATAATTAAGTGTGCGTGTGCGTGTGGATTTTTAAATGTGAAAGTTTAGATGAATTATTGTATTGTTATTTAATCACGACAAAATAACAATATTAAACCAATATGTAAATATAAAGATTACTATAGTAGATATTATGCGCTATTCAGATTACTATGCGAGTGAAGCCACGGGCGACAGCAAGTATAACATAATTAGCTACATGTAGGTAAAGGTAATTGCTTCAAGTATCGCACAAAAAAAGATTTATTAGCAATTGCAATTGGAAACTCGGCAGTTTCCCAAGCGATCGGTTTAAAGGATTACTTACTGTATTGTAACAATATTTATTGAAATTGTCGGTAATACGGCTTGTTATTATATGACGAGAGGGCGCGGCTGTCGGCGTGTCGATGGACCGTGACATCCTCGGCTATCGGCTTTACTTGATTACAAACATTTCATATACTTACCTACTTATATTTTTATAAGCTCCTCGTAATGAAGAATGACTTGAGATATAGTTGGATTATTTGTATGCAGTGGCTTATTAATAAACACGTGTTATTTAAAGCTCTTATAGAAGGTTAATTTTTGAGGAAATGTTTAGATATAATACACTCACCGGCACGGAATCTTGGCCACTGCAAATCTTTGGGTAAAATAACACTATTTCTTTTCTACTACAAAATTCAATAAAAATTTAATCAAAACTAGTTACTTTAATGTTTTTACTAACTTTTAGTAATAATTGGAAGTTTATATGAAGTACTACCGCGTAGATATGAATTAAACAAGAATTTACGCTTTTCCTGTGAAATTTAAATGATTTCTTAAAAAATGCACAAAAATTAGAAAGAACGTTTCCATAAAAAAAATTGAACCTTTTAATATAGGGTGTTTCCTTCTCTTTCCTTAAACACTGTTTGCATCCAGTCTGGCATACTCTAGAAGACATTTTTGATGTCCACTTGAGCTATAGTGTACCAAACGGCCCCAGCTGTATTTCTAAGCTTATCTAACATTGGTGCTGGGTTGGAATCGAACTTAATGTTTCTTTTAAGTATGTCCCAGATGTGTTCTATTGGATTAAGATCCGGGCTACGAGCTGGCCACTCCAATTTTTCAATAATAACCTCTTGAAGGTACTTTTATACGCATCGTACGACACGCGGACGTGCGTTATAGTGTATTAGTAGCAAATTTTTTTCACTGATAAACCTGTAATAGGGCTGAACATGTTTCTGGACAATTTCCTCAATGTACCTGATCAAATTTAAGGCATTATCTACGATAACTAACTCCGTGCGAGCATCGGAACTTATACCTCCCCATACCATTATTGACCCTACATGAAAAATCGCAGTTTGAGTGTGGTGATGGGTGAAAACCTCTCTTCTCGTCTCCTCTATACTGACTCTTGGCTATCAGAAGCTCGTAAAGTGCCTAAGCAGTCATCTGTGAACACCTCACGAGCGCACGGCTGTGGGTCCAGTTTTCATGTTCTCGTGCAAAACGAAGACGTGCTTCTCTGTGATGTCTGGGGAGTTCTGGACGGCGTGCTGGTCTGCAAACCTTCAAATTAACTTCCTTTATTAGTCTTCTCACCGATTGCTCACTCACATTTATTATCCTGGTGTTTTAAAACCGGTGGTGTATCTCAAAAACTGTCAGAAAGCCATTTCTGAATATCTCTTGAACAATAAACGGGTCTTCTCGAGCTGATGTGCACCTCATGCCTTCATTTCCTGGTCTGCACGTGTAGCTACCAGTCTCCTGGTATCTTCTCCATGCATAGTGCACCGCTGAACGTGGTACGTACTGAACATTAGGTACTTTACGTTGCGGCAGTCATTGGTCTAACATTGTGATGGCCTGAGCAGGTTGTTCAGATGTTAACGGCATTTTTTTTTGTTTGTTATGATCATCGATTACAGTACAACAATAACAATATCTTAAAACGTCATAAACGATATCGAAAAAAGTTTTAAACGAACAATTCGTAACTTCGGCTTAACCGCACAAATCACAAATTTCGAGTAACTCTTAAAAAGTGGTAAAAGATTATTCTCAAACTTAATGATTTCTTACCATAAAATTAAACAAATAATACGTTAACATATCTGCATACAAAAAAATCGTGAAAAACACTTCAAACTTTTTTTATCGGCAAATTTGTAAGTGGCCAAGATTCCGTGCCGGTGAGTGTATTTATTTGTGGATAGCGCAGTGTGAGTTGTTTTATTAATCAATCAATCTTTTAAATTATTTATACTGTGTTTGAACAGATTAGGTACATTATTCATAATATAATACAAAGTCAAGGTTTTTAGTTCCAATGAGTATGAAAATACGTCGCTTTCATAGCGTAGAAAGTTTGTTGTACAATATTACAGATAAGGTGGATACGTACCTCACTAGGAAGTTATTATCGAAATGTAGTGATTTAATTAATCACAATTCATTAAACTTCTACCAAGTATCTATGAATAGACGATACCTATTATATTATTAAAGATCTTAACGATTTTAAATGTCATTTCTATTTATAAGAAAACAAGAAACGAGATAAACTCAACGAATGAGGATCCCAGAATTTGGTCAAAGATTTTTTCCAGTAAAAAGTGGAGCTATTACGTAGTGGAATATGGTAGTGTAGTGGCGAAGTTATCGCCGGGTTTTATGATGTCCATTAATTAACCCAATTGAGTTGCCGTGTTCCGAACAACGATAAATTATGCACTGTTATTAGTCACTAACTTGATTTAATATGCATTTCTAATCACACGCTCCTGTTGGTCTTTTTAAATTGGCTCTGAATGTAAAGCTATGGCGATGGCGGTAATGTAGTTTGCTTATTTATTTCATTGTTAAATGTGACTGGTATAATCCTAGTTGTACTACACATTTTGAACAAATATACTTTCACCTATTATGGACAATAGGACATTATATTTAATAAGGCATTATTTTTTCGCGAAGAGTTAGAACTTATTTTACTAGTTACTGAAAGATGATGATGATGATTTGATGATGATGATGATGAAGATGATCAAAAACATCTGAGCTTTAGAGTTAACATTGCATTCTTTATCCATGGTTATCATAAAGTTGTGAGGTACCTACCTATATTAATTGTTTTTCGAAACACAATACGCCATAAAACGCAAAAAATTGGCATGTACATTAGAAATGCGAATTATTAAACATTAAATGGGTTGCGTGGCTCATTTGCGTAGTAACAGTAACTGAATCCGCCGCAAACGAGTTCAATCCAGTTTCGGATGACTTTAGCCGGTTCCCTTATTATCCGCCCGATCTAATGACTGGATTATTCTTTCAGCTTAGACCTTTTATGTTTACGTTTTGATTATGTCGTGTTATATTCATAATTTGTGTCACGTGATAGAAATATTATATTATGTAAGAATAGCAAGTTAGGTAATTTATTTTATAGAAGTATTGTAATGTTAGGATGCGGTTTATTTATCTAGGTACGTGTACGTTAGCTTATAAATTAATAAGTACTGATAATAATAACGTTGCGGTTACAGATTGTTCGCTTTGCGTATCGATTGCATTAATTATGTTGTGTCGTGAGTCATAATACCTATTCTATATTATCTATCATATTAAATAGGTACTTGAAACCATATTTATTGATATATGAGTTAAAACTTATTGAAAGAGTAATAATTTGTCTCTTGTATGTGAGTCAAAATGAAGATTTAATAAAAATTTTAAATTGTCATTGATTGTCTGAACCAACATCGCGTCGCTAAGGAAAACCCGCTTCATCATCCCCGGAAGAAAAATTTTCTTTTCTTTCTTTGTTTGAAGTGTTAAGAAATTTAAAACATTGTGATTTTGAAATGAAGTCTTATAAATCTTTTTATTATAATTGTTCGTGGATTTAAAGCACGTGCAGTTCTGCAGTGTGTAGTATAGTGAATTCTCGGTATAAAGTCGTTTTAGTGGCTTCTAGTTAGCGCTGCAAACTCAAGGTTGGATCGAGCTGGTAGCTAGTAGGTGTACGTACATAAGAATCATAAATGAACCAACTAATCTAAAGTTACCAGGAATCGCGGCACTTTCGAGAATATTGCGATACTTTCGCGTTCAACTGAGAACTGTTTTAATGTGGTGGCATTAATTAATTATAATATTTGTTGTTGTCTGTGAGTAACTAATGTAGTTTGTGCTATGTCTAATTTGTTAGAGTTTATTTTTTTAGTTCGTAGTTAAAATGTTTGGAATTGATTTTATTTGGTATCTGTTTTAATCCAGAAGGTATTCATTAATTAGCTAAAATGTTTATAATGAAGAGCTTTGAATTAATTCGTCTTGATAATTTATTAATATGATCATTCACAATCAATTTAACTGTTGCTATTCCTATTTTATGTCCCACATACATGAAATTAAAATGGGTAGCTACGTAAATTAATATTATGCATGAAAACAAACTGCAATATCAAATATTTATTGCACGCTGTATGTAAACATATGTTTCAAGAGCGGGTCGACATTATTAAATTTTATTAAAACAAATGATGCATTACTAATTATTTGGTACAGGTATCCGATTCGGAATATTGAACATGTTATGAAAATTCCGCCGCGAGCGAAAGCTATTATTTATTAATTTGCCGAAACTCGTGAAATTGCAAGGCAATAGTTTAATTAACGGTTTTCAAAGCGACGTGTTTTCGAGTGTTAATGAACGTACATTTATTTATTCCTAGTAACTAGTCCAAAACTTGTGGGAGGTAGCCACCTATCAACAAACAGATAATATTTGTTAAACAAGACTATTAGAATTGCAATTATAAGGTTTTATGAATAAAATGTATCATCCATAAAAATGTATCACGATTGATTTAGCTGAGATTGATTTAATGATCACGTAACATAACACTTTGTTGGTATATAACTTTAGAATTAATTATTATTAAGTATTAGTGGGTTAAGTGCATCGTTATAGGATACGTAGGTACAAGGTTTATGTAGGTCGTGTGAGTAATGCGTTAATCACATATGAATGGTTCTCGATAGCTGCCCGATATCGATTGCCATTGTTGTCTTATTGCTTGCTTATTGGATTTTTAAGATGTAATTGCTTGTTAGGTTTATATTAATTGCACTAGGTTAAGTTTATGTGTGCGTTGGATGTGAGATTGTGGAGACAAATTGGAAAATGATGGATTGAACAAGGAATTTTTTTTTTCTTTTTTAAATATGTAGGAATGTACAGCTATTTTTGTATAGTGATTCTTTGTTATTTACGATAAGAGCGACGATTATTTCCTGATTGAATATAAAGTTTTGATTATCATTTTAAAATAAACAAAAGAGATGAATGAAAAATATAATGTTCACACTTGTACTGAGATCATAATAATATTCTGCAAAGAGAAGAAGCATTTTTTCTTCTTTAGAGAAATTTAAATGCTTCTCAAACGTCGACGATGAAATACGGAAAATAATAGATATTCCAAGAGCGAAAGGTTTAGTTTAAAAATCCTTGACCCCGTATTTATTTTACTTTTAGCTCGTAAAACGACGCCGTTAGACCGCGGAAGGAATAGCAAGACAAATGCATTTTTAAGAGATGTTAACGAGAAATACTTGGCAACGAATCACGATTGTGGTAACAAATCTAAAGGCATAGAATGTAAAAATAATAGAGTTATTTAAATTTCATAACTATATCAACGAGTCATGCGTGCATTGGACGCTAAATAACCTCCATTGTTTATAAATACTTTCTTATCGCACAAATGAACGCCGAGTTAGCTAACACATTAACATTTCGACGGTTATTGTATTTAAGGAAAATATACTTCATAATTTAAGTAATCATTTGGTTATTACAATTTTTAATCGTACGTGAATTAGTAAAAGTAATTTGACAAGTATAAACAACAATTGTTAAACACATCTCGCTGCGAGCGGTTGGCACGAGGCAATAGGCCTAATTCCTAACGCTATAACGTTGTCAAAACGTTGATCACACGACATTCGGCAACCGTGAAACAAGCTGAAAGCTATTTACTGTCGAGCCGAGCGATGTGAATTTCACATCTTCCTGAAAATTAATGCGAAACGCCGCTTAGTACCTTTTAAAATGCAGCGCCAATCCACAATACGGCGTCGGTGGCGCGCCCGCGATCTGCCCGCTCCACTAATGAATACTACGCGAAATCGTAAAAACATACTCGTCTTTTTCATTCACACGGCCACCGAGCGAGCGTCTCCGTCTCGCCGGGCCCGGTGCGGCAACGTTGCGTTTAAACCCGGATAAATTACATCCTATTAACTCCGTTCCGGTGCTCGATTTGAGCTTCAATGTCGCCAAACTTAAGGATTAAAATTGCGACCGTCTGTGCGGACTCGAATGTTTACACGAGACTTTATCGCCCTCATTACAGAGTCCATGTTGTATTGTTGGCGGCGGGCGTTACGTCGTTCCGGTCTCGCGTGTGATTATTAATTTGCTGTCAAATAAAGGGGCCGCTCACTTGGGCGTGCGTGTCAGAGCGAATTTCTACCATACTTTGGAATCGGTAGTGATTATTTTTTGTTGTCTTGACCGGATTCGCAGACTGAGAGACATTTTAGAGCAACTATATTTTAGTCTTATAAGTTTACGCGGAATGGCAGTCGGCTTTTTAATTAGGCTATCCAGTGGCGTTGTATTTCATGTCTTTTACTTTTTTATTGTAATGATGTTTCTGCTCTTTAAGTGTTTAAATAGCCTTAATTAAGTGTATTTAGTACTGATGCCTAATGGACTAATTATAATGTATTACCGTTAAAACGAGTATTTAAAATAATGTAACGTTTAAAAACATTATTTATTACCTATGTTATTAATTATTATTATTTGTTATCACCATAATATTATCTCTTCTACCTATAGTTAATACATATTAAACCGAATACTATTGAAATAAAATATCGTAAACAACGATTTGATATTGTACGGTTTTGGCATGAAATCTACATTTATTTTTTCCCATCAGACGAAAACATGAAGCATATGTGCCCGCATGATTTGTGTACCGACAACGTAGGTAACTAAGTATTAATTTACAGTTATAATAAACAAAGTAATTAATTCCTTAATAAATAAATTAATAGTTTAATAAATAATATCTAATTAGGAATTATTTGGGATATTAAAATTGGGAGATCTGTACACGTATCTATATATATGTATGTATAAGGAAACGTACCGATATTTAATTCCTTAAACAGAAATTTATTATTTAAACATTTTTAAAAAATTCATGGTTATTAAAAAATAAAAAATGTCTACTTTGAAAAGCGGCCTCAACAAGGGAAAGTTCCTAATGGAATAGTATCTCTATAGATAGCGACAAACAATTTGGACAAGTTTTTTTAATATTTTTCAATCGTAGCTAAATTTTTTTTTGCACGAAATCAATCTGGTCAATTTTCATATTTTACAATTTCATTGTAAGTATAGAAGTGACGTGTATCTGTTTTGTTGACGCTACGGCACGAGATGTTATCTTCCCTGATCCAATTTGACCTCATTCTTATTCAGCAGCGGAGTTAGAACGGTTTCTGGTATAGCATTTCGAATGCATTAGGATTACAAGCGATCTAGCACATTTTTACTATAATTCGAAGGTTATATTGCTTTGGTAATGAGATTGATGTAAACGAGCCGTTGTTTTGGTTGGAGTGATTAGGAGGTAGCTTGGTTAGGTAAGTTTCAAATGGGGTTCAGTTTTATTTTTAATTTAATTAAGTAAAGTAATTTTTTAATTAATTTTAGTAAGCGTTCGCTTATCAAACGTCGTCTTATTATCTGTCAAAATTATGTTTGCTTATGAGATGTTAATATAAACTATTATTTATGATATTATGTATTCGTATTTAATTTTACCTTCAGCGTTGATTTTTGGCATGGCATCATAATGTCTGAAATGATAACCAAATAAACCAGCACAGCACACACTTAGCGTTTCTTAATTAGACCGAGCTAATCAAGGTGCTTTACCGACGCAAAGATCCACGGAGATACGCCATATATTAGCTTTTGATAAATTAATTGGTTTTGCATAGCTAATCGGCGATGCCGGCTCCCGCCCACGCCCAAGGGAGATACAATCTGTGCCCTTTAAAGGTGAGATCTTGCCGGCGAAGACTCGGGTTGTGATGAGTCCCCATGTGGGCATACGTCACGCTGATTTGGACCCACGCGTATTGAACTTTGATAATAATTTCACTGAATTTTGAAAAGCTATTAAAAGTTTTGGTGCGTTGATTTTTGCGAAGCGCCTCGGCGATGGTTACTTTTACAAAGTTTGCTAAGCGTGTCGTTAATTATATTTTGTTTGATTTGTTTGATGTGTTGTTGTTTCGGTGTGAGTTACGCCAACGGTTCCCCAAGACATTGCTGCGTCGACGTTTCTCACGGGAACGTATTGTGCGGACGTAGCAGATTCCATTGGCGCAACGTAATTTTAAGTTTTCATTTGATATTCAATTAGCTTTATAATTATTAATTGTTAAGACTTGCATCGAGCAAGACGTATTGTAATAAGTTTATATTAAAGTATTTCTAAGTGAATTCGTAGTTTTTTTTTGGGGCCTCCGGCTGTCTGAAACATAATTGGCGCAGTCGGTAGGATCCTCAAAAATAAGTGGCATAGATAGTGACCTTCGCTATTGCTACGAGGATCCAGAATCTACGGTTTCTGCGGCCTGGAGGCGACATCCGAACATTGATCCCGAAAGAAGCCGAATTATGTTCATGTAAGTACATAGAATAGATCTGTGTTACTTATCCTTTTAGTTTTAATCCTTTTTGATATTTTTTATATTTCCAAAATTTTCCATCCGAGAGAATTATTTTCCAGGGAGCCTGCATCGAGTAGGTTATCTCGTAGGTCGTATCTAGATAATAATCGTAGGAATTTAGGTAGCTTAGAAAGTATTTTTGAAGAGATGGCTGTACATGACCCTGACGTTATATTTAAGGCCTTACGCCCGGTTCCCGAATTCGACGGGAATCCGAATGTTTTAACTAGATTTATAAAAATTTGCGATCTAATAGTCAACCGATATGTTAGTACAGGGCCAGGTAGTGAATTATCAAATTTATGCTTAATAAATGGAATTTTAAATAAAATTACCGGTTCTGCCTCTCGGTTTATGAATTCGAACGGAATTCCCGAAAATTGGGCCGGTATAAGGTCAGCTTTAATTAATAATTTTTCCGACCAAAGAGATGAAATCTCTTTGTACAATGACTTGTCAATGGCTTCACAGGGGTCCTCAACCCCGCAGGAATATTACGAAAGGTGCCAGCAACTTTTTAGTACAATCATGACTTACGTTTCGCTTCACGAAGTGATCGAAAGTACAATCGAAGCGAAACGTACGCTCTACAAAAAAGTAGCCCTTCAGGCTTATGTTCGCGGTTTGAAAGAACCTCTAGGGTCACGAATTCGGTGTATGAGGCCCGAAACGATGGAAAAGGCCCTCGAATACGTGCAAGAGGAACTTAACGCGACATACTTGCAAAATAGGAATAGTATTCAAAAATTAGATAAAAAGCAATTTAATTTAGGGCCCGTGCCTTTGGGGCCCCAATTTTCATTCAATAATACACATGTTCCAAGAAATTCCGAACAATTTGCATCAACCTATTCAAGGTCGGCCGCAATTTAATAATTTCAATAGGCAGCCGACGCGAACACAACAGATGTTCCGCGCTTTACCACCGAATTATAATCCGCAAAGTAACGTTTTTAGGCTACAACCAAAATTTAATCAAAATCAAGGTCCGAAACCAATGAGCGGCGTTAGTCATTATGTAACTAAAGAGATTCCATCTTCTCAAATTGCGCATAATTTTCGGAATAGGGAGATGCATATGCATGAATCCCAAATACCTCATGAAAGTTACTACTTTGATAATGATTTTAATAATTATGACAATAACTGTTACTATGACTCTGAACAATACTTTAACGATTATAATGACTATGACTATGACTCATCTAACCTTGACTGTAACTATATTGAAGAACAGCATTGCGACTTATCCCAAGTAATGACACCTGAGTTAGAGCCCTCTAGCGGTGATAATGAAAATTTTACGAAAAAGTGCCTTTTAAAAAAGCCAAGATAGAGCTTAACATTCAAACGCAAAGGCAGCTTCCCTTCATACAAATTTCAGATCCACCTTTAAAATTATTAATCGATACTGGTGCTAATCAGTCGTTTATAAGTCCGGAAGCAGTTCAATTATTTTTTGCACATGTAAAATTAGATTACGATCCCTTTGAGGTAACGAACGTTCACGCGACAACTCGCAATAATTATTCAATAACTATACCGTGCTTTTCAGAATTTAGGGATAGCGAAAATATAAAACTTTTTATATATAAATTTCATGAATTCTTTGATGGGCTTATAGGATTAGATTTGTTAGAATTTTGGGGCGCAAGAATTGATTTGAGGGACAGAGTTTTAATTACGCGTTATGCTCGAAACCCTATCCTCATGTATAACTCGTGTAACGTTAATTTCTATGAAGACGTCATACCTGCCGGTTCATCAAAATTGGTTAAAATTCCCATTAATTGCGAAAATGGTGACGTCATAATTTCCGAACAGGCTGTAGGCAGCTGCGTGATACCCCAATGTCTAACTTCAGTAGTGGAAAATAGAGGTTTCCTAGAAGTGCACAACCCATCTCCGCATGATGTTATTTTTTCGTTGGATAGACCAATTAACTGCGAAATTTTTACTGAAGAAGTTTTTGGCAATAATAAAGTCACATCTCGCGCAGATAAAGTTTTATCCAAACTTAGAACCGATCATTTAAATCCGGAAGAACGTATCAATTTAGGGAAATTATGTGCTAGGTACGCGGACGTATTTTACATCGAGGGAGAGCCTCTCACGTTCACTAATAAGATTAAGCATAAAATTAGGACAACGGATGAGGTACCCGTTCACACTCGTAGCTACAGATATCCATTTATTCATAGAGAGGAAGTCAAAAGCCAAATTAAAAATATGTTAGAACAAGGTATCATTAGACCTTCTGCATCTGCATGGAGCTCACCTATATGGGTGGTCCCAAAAAAAGCAGACGCTTCAGGTAAAACTAAGTGGCGGCTTGTCGTAGACTTCAGAAAGGTTAATGAAAAGACAGTAGATGATAAATATCCCATCCCCAATATAAATGACGTCCTCCATAAGCTAGGAAATTGCCAGTATTTCACCACCTTAGATTTAGCTAGTGGATTCTATCAGGTGGAAATGCACCCTGATGACGTCCACAAGACAGGTTTCAATGTCGAGCATGGGCACTACGAATTTTTACGTATGCCCATGGGCTTAAAAAATTCTCCATCAACTTTTCAAAGAGTGATGGATAATGTTCTCAAAGACCTACAGAACACGATTTGCCTAGTTTATCTCGACGATATCATTGTTTTTAGTACGTCATTGCAAGAGCACATGAATAATTTGGAAAAGGTTTTTGCAAAATTGAGAGAATCAAATTTTAAAATTCAAATGGACAAGTCAGAATTTTTAAAATTAGAGACATCGTATTTAGGCCATGTTATTTCTAAGGACGGAATTAAGCCTAATCCGGACAAAATTTCAGCAATAGAAAAGTATCCTATACCTAAAACGCCTAAGCAAATTAAGCAATTTCTCGGTTTATTAGGCTATTATAGAAAATTTGTACCCGATTTCGCTCGTATCACAAAACCTCTAACGCAGTGTTTGAAAAAAGGCAAGAAGATAATTTTAGATACTGATTACATAAATTGTTTTACGAAATGTAAGTCTCTCTTAACGAATGATCCGATTTTACAGTATCCAGATTTTAGTAAAGATTTCATTTTAACAACGGACGCTTCAAATTTTGCTTTAGGAGCTATCTTATCGCAAGGTCCTATTGGTTCTGATAAGCCTATCTGTTACGCATCTAGAACACTTAATGACAGTGAATTAAATTATAGTACTATAGAAAAAGAGCTTTTAGCTATAGTCTGGGCAACAAAGTACTTTCGCCCTTATTTATTTGGCCGTAAATTCAAAATCGTTACAGATCATAAGCCATTACAGTGGGTTATGAGTATGAAAGAACCGAACGCAAGACTAACGCGGTGGAAACTTAAGCTTAGTGAATATGATTTTTCGGTAATTTATAAAAAGGGAAAAGCTAACACAAACGCAGACGCGCTATCTCGCGTTGAAATTCATAACGAAGAAATTAGTTCCGTATTAGTTAACACATCAGTAGATAATATTTCAAATAGCTCATCCACAGAGACAGTTCATCTTAGCTCACCTAGACGTAATCAGAACGCAATGAGGTCTTCAACCGAAACGGCTTATTCACCATCAGGTGACCATATATCGCTAGGCTCATCCACGGAAACAGCACATACTAGTAGAGAAAATCCTATACTTGAGGTACCAATTACGGACGAACCATTAAATAAATTTCATAGGCAATTATTCATTACGGTAGTAGGCGATATCAAACGTAAGCCTAAAGTAACTAAGCCTTTTGAAAATCACACGCGTATTTCTCTCCAACTACGTCAACCTTACCTTGAGGAAGATATAGTCGATATGATTAAAGAATTTGTTAGTCCAAAAATTAAAACCGCGATGTTAATAGAACCATATGACTGTATGTTCGATATTGTTCCCATTATACAGGAAAAGTTCAAAAGTTCGTCATACAAGCTTGTGATAGCCAAATCCGAGATAGAAAACGTCAGTGACTACTTAAACCAGCAGGATTTGATTAGAAAGTACCACGATGGTAAAACAAACCACCGAGGGATAAACGAATGTTACTTAGCTCTTTCCAAACGTTATTTTTGGCCTAAAATGAAGGATGAAATTACTAAATTTATTAACGAATGTAGTATATGCGGTCAGGTAAAATATGACAGGAAACCCATTAAACAGCAATTCAAGGTTGTTCCACCAGCTACAAAGCCTTTCGAAATTGTTCACATAGATACTTTTACAGTTGAGACCGAAAAATATCTAACTATTATACACGTGTTTTCCAAGTACGCGCAAGCTTATTACCTCCGAGATATTACTGCTATAAGTATTGTGCAAGCTCTTTTAACATTTTCAACGCATCACGGT
The DNA here is from genome assembly GCA_029959065.1 of Colias behrii. Taxonomy (NCBI): domain Eukaryota; kingdom Metazoa; phylum Arthropoda; class Insecta; order Lepidoptera; family Pieridae; genus Colias; species Colias behrii. Next base: position 4,531,499 of record JARWMC010000021.1, on the reverse strand, counting down.
CTGCCTTTAACGATTGTAACTGATAATGGCACGGAATTTACGAACCAAATTTTTTCTGAATTTGTTAACTTACATAAAATTAATCATCATAAAATACTTCCAAATTCGCCAAATGATAACGGTAATATAGAAAGATTCCATTCCACGCTTTTAGAACACCTTAGAATACTTAGATTAAAAAATAAAGAGGCTATGGTGACGCACTTAATACCTTACGCACTTTTAGCATACTATAGTACCATCCATAGTTTTACGAAATATAGGCCTTATGACCTCATACTTGGGCATATGGACCCTAGAGACCCTGTGGATATTGATCTAACAAAACACTTAATGCAGCAATATATATTAACACACAGGAGTAGAGTACAGGAAGTATATAAAACGATTAACGAATTTTCTTTGCAAAATAGAACTAATCTAATAGAAAATAGGAATAGGGATCGGGATCCCGAGATCCAGTACGAGCCTGGTCAGATAGTATTTGTCAATAACCCATTAGCTGCCCGTAAGAAATTAGCACCCCGTTATACTAAAGATAAGGTTTTAACTAATTTGCCTATACATATATATACCTCTCGTAAGAAGGACCCCGTTGCAAAACACAGACTTAAACGTGTGCCTAAGACCGCCAAATTGTTACAGGATACTGATGCTTCTCACGATCCCCGTAGTAATGACACAGGAGATAAAACTTGACGACTTAGGAAATGGACCAGGACTACTGCCGTTTAAACTTGGACAAGCGAGACTTTTGACGCATTATCATACGTTTTTAGAATACATAGAACTTAATGACATTGACATTAAATTAAGGACATTACAGGACCAAATTATACACTATAAAAAGACTCTAGACAGTGAAGCTTTAAGCTTGTACGAAAATCAAATTGAGCACCTTTCTTCTAAATTAGTGCAAGTTTTAGAACAGCTTAAATCGCTTGAGCCAAGTCGTGTAAAAAGAGGTCTCATTGATGGGCTAGGATCGGTAATAAAAGGCATAACTGGTAATTTAGATTACACAGACGCAATAAGATACGATAGTGTTATCAAAAATTTAGAACACAATCAAGATCAAATAGTTAATGAATTCAATACTCATATTAGTATAAGCAAAGAATGGATGAAACGTCATTCTGAACTTATATCTAAAATTGTCGAAAATCAGGTAAAGATAAATTCTACTTTAATATTTTTTATGACGCAACAAGACTATAAAATATCCCGTTTGATAAAATATGCTAAATTTGCCCAAATCCTTAGCATAATGACAGAAAATGTAGATGATATATTGCAAGAATTGGTTAGAATTGAAATACATTAGCTTTCATTCGTACGTCCTCAACACATCATTCTATGTTAAGTTCAAATGTGTTACAGGATATATTAATAAAATTAAATAGATACTATATATGGTAAGGATAGAATTTTAGAGTTAGAATTAAGACAATATTACGATATAATAAAACCAGGATATTATTTTAATGGAAAAAAGATTATAATTGTTCTTAAATTTCCGATAGTGTCTAAGGATTCATTTACTTTTTATAAATTAGCTGTTTTTCCTAATAAGTACATGCAGGCTCTCATCCCTCCTTATCCTTTCATTGCCACAAGTACACAGTCTTTCTTGTACATGGAGGCTGAATGCCCGAAGTACGGTAATGGGTATCTTTGTGAGATAAAAACCAATCAGATCCAGACGAAAGCAGACTGCATACAGGATTTTATACAAAGTCAAGTCTTGGGCCAAGGATGCAGGATGACGGAAGTAATCCTTTCTCAAGAAATGATACTAGGACTGGATGACAGACACTACATCCTATCTATGCCACACCAGACGAAAATACATCTAAGATGCAAACAGGACGACTTCATGACTGTTAATGGCAGCTTCCTCATAACCGTTCCTGAAAATTGTATCCTGGAATCAGATAAATTTAAAGTCAATAACGTTCAAGATAGAATTCGAGGACAACCACTGAAAATAAGTAATATCGACTTAAATGAAATACACTTCAACCACAGCCTTGAAAATCATGTAAAGTTGAATTCAATAAATTTGGAAGATCTGCATAAGATTCATACTAAGGTACTGATGCAAGCACCGATTGAACTAGAAAAGGATACATCGACGATATACCATACCACTGTCCCAATTTATACATTCCTTTTGGGCACTTTACTACTTTTCGCAACTTACAAAGTAATCAGTTATAAGAAGGTTACGTGCTGGAAGAATCAAGACGACCCTAATACAAAGACGGAAGATCAAGACAGTCAAAATTGTACCGAATCTTCGCCAGGACCACACTTTCCAGCAACATTTTATCACACCGTGCTCAAATAGTTGCTGGTCTTCGGGGGGAGGAGTTACGCCAACGGATCCCCAAGACATTGCTGCGTCGATGTTTCTCACGGGAACGTATTGTGCGGACGTAGCAGATTCCATTGGCGCAACGTAATTTTAAGTTTTCATTTGATATTCAATTAGCTTTATAATTATTAATTGTTAAGACTTGCATCGAGCAAGACGTATTGTAATAAGTTTATATTAAAGTATTTCTAAGTGAATTCGTAGTTTTTTTTGGGGCCTCCGGCTGTCTGAAACATAATTTGTGATTAAATGTGTATAAATAGTTCATGAAATAAAATTAAATAATTGTACGTACCTACAACATAACATAATATGTTAGCCGTTAGGTCATTAGGTCTAAGAAATATGTATACGTTCTAAGACCATGTTGCTTTTTCCAAAGCATAAAATACATACCCTACCTAATATTCGCGATAAAAATATTTTTTTCTGTAAATGGATCTCTAGTTGCAAACTGACTACATGACTATTAATGATATTACATATATAAAGAATAAAATAAACTACATACCTATATTTTATACATTTCAAATTTTATATTCCAATTAGTTTCGTCTTTAAATAATTAATCGTACCTACAACTAGACGTGTGACGTAATTCTACTAATGTTGTGACGTAAGCAACGTACCGTACGGCGTACACCACGAAGAAACTTAACGCAGGCATTATGTTGTTAAAACTGAAGCACTGTGTTGCCATTTAACGTCAAGTACACGTGCTGGGAATTAGCGATTCCTGTTTATTGTGCCGTGCCCGGTGCGGTGCGTCGGTGGAGCGGTGCGGTAGTGCGGCAGTGCGTAGTTGTGAAAGTGACGTTTGTGAATAAATACAGTAATTGTATGCAATGGTAAATCTTCATGTATATGACTTTCTTTTACTACTTAGTTTTACAAGAAAACAAATTTTTTACACTTTTGGCTAATTAGTAGGTGCCTACTAGTAGCTTAAGTACGTGTTCAAATTTAGTATTAGAGCACTCATCCCCGTGGGAGTAGGTACGCAGGAAATAATAAAGGATTACAAGTTTCTTGTTAAAACCAATAGATACTCGATTCAGATGCAAAAGCTATAAAAAAATTGACACGACTGAATATTTTTACCCTTAACAATTAGGGTAAGTACTTCTATGTCAATCCATTAATTCGACTTACTTTTTACTTTATTTTTTGATAATAATTAATAATTAACAAAATTTTATAATCAACACATGTACCACACAATTTGTACTAAACGCAAAATGTGCAGCGACACGTCACATACACTTGCGAATGCTATTGAGTTACGTAGGTAAATGGAGTTGCATTGTATTTGCGTTCATTAATTGTATCTCTAATTGTTTGTCTTATTGAATGATTATATTATAGTTCTAAACATTTATAGGTACATGGGTATAAGTATGGTTTATCGTAGTGACATTTTAGTATTATGTTCGTTTGTAGGTCATAAATTAGGTATGTACTTATATTTTAATTTGTGTGTGATACATGTCTTTTAATTTAGTTTAATATTGTACGATGAACAAATTGTTGTTCTGAAAAGAAACGAGCAACAAATGATTTCGATAACATATTAGACTAATCATGTCCAATACAAAGGTATCTACCTCAAGTAATACATTTATTTAGCCTGAGTAGAAAAGTGAAACACTAACCTCAAGGTCTGAAAAAGTACTATATAAACTAGAAGAAGTTGTGATGCCTACTTCTTAATGTATTTAAAAGGCTAAGGTTGGTATCGTATCCACCTACATGCGAATTTACACTAAGTTTAGTTTTAGTCTTATTGTGTGATAATACCTTTGTGCTATTTTTAGTTGAAAGCTTTTGTGTTACACGAAGCCATGTATTTTATCTATGAATTATTAAATTTATTTCAATAAAATATTCATTGCGTGATTTTTTTTTCTCCTGTTAGACCTTGACGGAAAATTATATTTTTAAACTTGGTTTATATTTTTAAAATTGTACTCTATCAAACAATAGGTATTTATGTAAAGATTAATTAGGTAAATGGTAACAATGGCTAGATTGCATTGCGGTAGCGATGAAACAAAAGGTCAAGTGAGCAAGGCCGTTGGTAAGGAAGGTACCGGCGCGGCGTGGTACCGCCACGATAGCTTTTCAATACATCGACCAATGTTTTCTATCTTCACTTGTGTTTTACTGATACATTGTTTATTTGGTTATGGTAGTGCTGGGTATAAGTTGTATAGAAGGTAATTGCTGTATGAGCGGTGTGTTCATATAAGTTTGTTTATGTTGTAAAAATGATTGTGTAATCAATGGCCAATGCCATTAACCGTTTCATAAATATTAATCCTTCGTCCAATACAATACGATAATAGCTTGTAAGATGCATACCGTAATGAGTTTGAAAGTGCAAATATACGTGAACAGTTTACTCTACAAAAACTTTGTTATTCCTTATTTATTGTTAAGTTGAAAATATTAACAATAAACTTTTTTTGTTACAGGTATGTACATACCGCATTATAAACACATGCGTCAGAGTTCGGCGCGGTATGTGGATCGTCTCACAAAAAGCTGGCGACAATTTATATAACTGTAACACATAGTTGACGAGTGTCACTTCAAGTTCGCTTACGGAATTTGCATGGAGCGCTTTATAATGCGCTATTTTGCTGAGTAACGTGATTACGATTAAAGTAGTAGTTTTATTCAAGAATTTTGTATGTAGCTCTACGTCTAGGATTGCTTAAAATGTCGTGTTTCTGTAGAGTAAACGACTATAGATCCATTTTGAACTAGACTGAATTATAGAGTTGGTGTCCAAATTAGGTGCAAAGCACTTTATGTCGCATAATTTAGTCTGATATCAGCTGACATTTCTTAAACAGGTTAGATGCTAATTCTATTTATTGCGTAACGGAGCATTTCATTGATTCAAATATTTGGAACAAATGTAATCAATTAGGTATTATAAAATCCCACACAATATAAAAAATGGATAAATTTCTCAACATCTTGTTATATTCAGTCTATTACGTGTTGTTCCCTAAACGTTAACCATATTAAGTCACTACGGTCAATCTTACATGAAGCCCCTAATGGCTGGTTCACACTTTGATTAGTGCGAGTGCAGGTGATTAGTGCAGGTGTTTAGTAACTACGTGTGGACAGCGACTGTTTAGTGCAAGTGTTTAGTAGGCTGTGTAGTAAAGTGAATAGAAGCGTGTTCTATTTTTTTGCGAGTGGACTGCGAGTAGCCACGTCCCGCGCGCCCTCCCTTCCCCCTCACTCGCAGTGTGCCTGCCTAAACACGTCTGGACAGGAGTGTTTAGTGTTTAGTGTTTAGCGTAGTGTGTAGCGTCGCGAATTGGACACTACTCGCACTACACACCTGCACTCGCACTAATCACCTGCACTCGCAGTGAATTGGACACTACTCGCACTACACACCTGCACTCGCACTAATCACCTGCACTCGCACTAATCAAAGTGTGAACCAGCCTTAAGGCGGCGTGCACACTGCACTGGGCACAGTGCACGGATCAAAATGCAAACCTATGCAAACGCCCACGAGGCGAGCACACGTGAAATTCACGTTATGTACAATATTAAAGTGGAATTGTAACAATTAAGGAACTGAGCTCAGACGGAAATTAGTCGCCAGGGGAGACGCAAACTCGACTAACTAAACGTAGGCTGCGTGCACAAGTGAATTTATTGTTTGGCAAATAATCAGCTTCAGCAGCTTGGATAAGTTTGTGCTCTGTTGTGTTCGTGTGTTTGCGGATGTTACTTGGGTGTTTAATTCTTGGCATATTGTTAACGGATTGTCTGTATTGACTGCGCGGTTTTAGTATTGTTTTAAATAGAGATATGATGGTTTTTTAAATTATGGATGTTATAAGTCTCTGCATGTAATGTACTCGGTATTCTATAGTTGTATAGTTCACATTAGAAGTATTTAAATCATACAGTATTTAAAAACTACATCTAAAGTATATTATATCCGTAGTCAAGAATTCCCCATTATCGTGAACGTCTATTTACAGGCAAGTATAGAAAATGTAAAATATAGGTCACACATACAATAACATTCTCTCTCTTTCCCCGCAAACGTTACATAAATATCCATTAAACGTGTACATCATTAATGAAATGTGCTCAAAGCATATTATAGTAATCCGTAGCTAGCTAGCTACATGTCGAACTATTTAACCGCGTTAACGTTAATCGCAATAATTGGCAGCACAACTATTGTACATTCCGTTTGATTGCTATTTTGATCGCTTTAATCAGAGATTGATTTGGGTACACAAGTGTAATCAGTTTAAACAGAGGGGACGTCGTCCTAATGTGTGAAGCCTGCCCCCCTCCCCCGCTCCGCCCGGACCCCGCGCGGGTATTAACCGGGGCTTAGCTTGCATTCGTTAGCAAAAAACGTTTCAGCGGGGACCCATTCATATATGAAGGTTTCGGGTTATGTAAGTGCCGGTTTAATGAAATTTGCGCGTTTTATGAAAAGTAACTGGCATGTAGATTGTAGGTACTGTAAGGTTACGTTTACCGCAAGCTTTGCTTTTTTTGAATTTATAATGTTATTGTTATGTAGGAAAATGTAGATGTTTTATGCTCTTTTTGTAAAAGTTACTGCCTATTTTGTGTACAGATATATTGTGACGTCTAAAAAAAATACATATTATGTATCAAGCAACGTTGCGGGCTATAACTAATTTTATAATTAAATACAGTTTTAATAGATTTATTGATTTTAAGACATAGCACTCAGATATTGTGTGAATAATTTATCATAACATAGATCTATTGTTTGCTAAACAATAAAAATGATTGGCTCAATAAATAACTAAACAACAGTAATGATATTCGTATAGGGAAAGTACAATAATATATTTTATTCATATTGATAGTCAGAATGTATAAAACATTCTGACTGTCAATATGTACTTTGTAATGTGGATAGCACAAGCTTTGTTTAGTTTAAATAACTGAAAACTAGATGGAGCCACCTAAGTAAGTTGAGATATCAATCTCGTATACGAATTATGTATTTTTTTTATCCAAGTTTATTAAAGTACGGCGAGGAGCAGGCAAAGTAAGAAAATAATGATTTTACATAGAGCTGGTTCTAGCGTATTATTATCATTTGGTAATCTCGCATTTTGTAACCACAGTAATTGATTGTGATCGTTGTTTTGATTACAAATCCTGGTGCAAGTGAATAACAATTACCAGCTAACTGGACTATGAATCTGAATAATGATACCTGAACATAATGCAAATTGTAGGCAAAGAGATGCTGAATGTATTTATGGTGAAGTTTGTTGATTGTTGGGTTGGGTTTGTGTCTATAAGGTAAAATGTAAAACATAATAAAATATTTAATAAATTTTTTTTATGTCGAGTATATTATGTCAATCTCTAAAGTTTACATCAGGAGACAAATGGACAGTTAACTGAAATACGCAAATTTGTTATTTCATTGAAATTAAGTTTATAAATTAATAATCATCGTTGGACATTTCGTGATTCACAAAATGCAATTAGTACAGAATCTCTCCAAGAATAAATAAGTCCACATGTACATACGCTCATGTCAATCAAATAGCACGTTAATAAATTCATTTTACCGCATGAACAACGTGGGAATGTATCGCATTAGCAACAAGCAATGTCAGCGGCTCTCAGCCGAGTCGTGTTGTAGTAATCGTAGCGGCGGTAATCTTGTAATTGGGTATTATTGTTTATTTCGCTGCTCGTATGAAACTCGGGTTATCATGTTTCTGTTACTTCCTCGAAAGGGCGGAGGCTCTAAAATTTTAGTTTTGCAACCGACTTCAAAAAAAGGAAGAGGTACTAAATTTAACTTTTTTTGAACTTGTTACCTCAGAACTTTCGATGATGAACCGATTTCGATGATTAATTTTGCCCAGTTGTGAAAAATTGAAGACTTTTGAAGCTATTGCATAGCTTCTATCGCGGGCCTTGAGCGCGGGGACCGAATCGAGAAATTCCGTAACGAAAAAACCTCACGCTCCCCACTCTGACGGACACGGAGGTGTGGCTTGAAGGCATGCTATGCAATAGCTTTACCGCGGCAGTCCCCGAGTGCCACACGTCTTTTTTTATAAATAATGATTCTATACTTAGAGACCTTGATAATAAAGAAGATAGATAACATGTTCTATGGCTCTTGTATCGAAGTCGTGTTTAAGTAATTGCAGCGTTAGTAATCCGGTAATTGGCGGGTGGTCAGCACATGCCCCTGTGGTTAATCATATTTGTTCTCAGCGAAAGGGTTGGGGTCAGTGTAAAGCTGACCCGACGTACGGGGGTGCTTTTTTGTATCTGTTCGACGTAGGTATTGTTTGGTTGATTGAGTTATGAGTGATTGTGGGCGATCGTGATGCGTTCAAATTGGTCACGTTCACACGGCTTGGAATGGTAAATGGAAAATCTGATAATGAAAATGGCGATAGTTAGATACAAAGTACTTAGTAAGTTAGATGTTAGGCATAATTAATCCAATAGTTAAGAATTCCTTCACGTGCAAAGCCATCTCTAAAAAGAGTACTAAATATTACCGTCTTTATAAGATTTAGTAGTATAAATATTAGATCATTAAATAGATATTTAAGTGACAAACTTCAACGGTAAAAGATAATAGTATATTTACAGAAACAATCAAAGTGTACTTTCCTTCAATACATTGTATACAGTAATGAATGTAAACAATGTGTAATCAGTATGTACGGCTGTGTGGATTTAAGGTTAGATAAGTAATCGATATTATTTAATGTTCAGTTTAGTTACTGTTGAACTAATGTTTACAGACATGTAACCTGAATAAATGTGACTTTAATATCTGATATTAGGAAGTAGAGCCCATTTGTTTAAATATCTTTTTTTAACAATAATGTTTACATATTTACGAATTTGACTAGGCAAAGCGAATAACTATGTTATAAAAAATGACGAGCCGGAAGGCAGCTTTCAAATAAAAAAAGCACTATCATAATTGGTTCTCGCAGTCGAAAGTTCTGCGGTAACAAACCAAACAAAAGAAAAAAAAATACAGTCGAATTGAGAACCTCCTCCTTTCTTTTAAATCGGTTGAAAAAAAAAGCTTTAAACAAATGTATTGGCGTATATTTCATGTACAACACATAGGTGAGCACTTGGCACGGAGTTAAGTAATAAAATCGCCGGTATAACAAGTTTACGGTGACGGAGGCGCGGCAAAGCGAGCAGATGTTGAAATTTGACCCCGTCTCAATAACAATAATAACTAGGAGGTTATTTTTTTATAACGGAAACTTGCCGGAGTCTTTTGTTCGATTTAATATAGGTAGGAAGGTATAGACGCTTTTTGCCGAAAAGTGCGTGTTTGAAATATAGGTAGGATTAAACAATTTATTGCTAAACATAAGAATAAGTATCGAGTTTCATTGTAAATAGTCAGATGTTACAGTCTATAAAATTCTTATTGCTTATTATATTACTGATTTAAGCTAGAATTTACAATTATTATAGTCTTAACATTCTCAAGGAATTCTTTCATAAATTATATTTAAGAATCAATATTCTGAAATTAAATAAAATATATAATAAACATCACAAAAACCTAACTTGGAATGCACCTAATTTGGTACGGGAATGTACCGACTGCAATACGTCTTGTTAAGATAAACTTTTCAATTAATAAAAACATTACATTAAGTAACGTTAGCAGTTGGTAATATTGATAAATGTCGTTTTACCTAAAGAATATTTATTTGTGGGAAATCTAAGGTAAGAGTGGTCGTTTTTATCAAGCGACAGACAGACTGGTGTACAGAGTGTTTGTATACACCGGCTGGGATAATGAACGTGGGAATTGGTTTGCATTAGAAATACAATGTTAAGATTTTAATAGGCCTATAGTGGGTAATAATAATATTGGCTCTGGGAGCGCTCTACTCTTTATTGTATGATTTGTTGAGAAAGTTATGTTTGACAGTAATTTATACTCGCGTTCCCTCTTTGTATTGCATGGTACCTATATGTTTATGTGTCATTGCTATTCTAACATATTGTATTATGTAATACCATTTACTTAATTTAATTTGTTTTATATTTCAAGTAAATAGGTACATGATTAAGTTTTATGAATGTTTAAACTGTTCAAAACATAAACCTTCATAATTTTACTACCATACTGAAACTCGAAACTAATAAGATGATGTCTATCGTGTTTTGTAACGCTGGACATATATTAAACAGGATTATATGATGCTTAATCGCTAAGAATTTAGTATTCATGGATTATAGAATACGGTGCATAATGGATTAGCTCGTTGCATAAACGCGTAATAGGTCACCTCTATCGGCAATCGATTTCATTTAATTTAAACGTCTTTATTGCACGTAAAGTATTGCTAATGATTCTATATTAGATGTTTTTTGAAGTGAAACTTCTTTACGCGCGTTGTGAGTAAAATTTCAAGGTCGCGTCATGGCAATAACGTCACGCCATGGAGGAAGGCGACGATTTCGGTATCTTTGAATCTTGCCAATGAAGTTTCACTTTTGACGAGTGTGCTCGGCACACACGCTCATTTTTTAGCAACAAATAGGTATCGTATTAATGAATAAACATACGATTCGAAATTAAAAGCATAATAAAATTAATTTTAGATGTAGGTACTTAGATATTCATAATTCATTAGGTACAAAGACTAGCTTTTCGCCCGCGGCTTCGCCCGTGTAGTTAAAGGAATACCCGGCGCAGTTACATTTCTGGATAATCCTATTAATCCTATTCTGTGTTATACTATGTGTTAATTCGAATTACCCTCTATGTGCGTGCCAAATTTTATGAAAATCGGTTCAGCCGTATCTACGTGAAGGAGTAACTAACAAACAAACAATATTCATTTTCATTTTTTACCATTTTTTAAGGCTTCGGTCCTGGTATATAGTAGGAGAAGCTGATCAGAAATGTCACCTGTACTTCTGTACAACTAAGTAACAAATGCGTTTAACTAAGCCGCCAGCTAAGTCCCCTATCCACTGCATTTCATGTGTTTCACTTATTCATTTTCCTTAAGGATAAACGATCAGCCTTACATTTGTTAAATATTTTATTTGACGCACTTTCATGACAAGCTTTTTAAGAATTAAACTTTTAGGATATGCCACTTTCGTTTGCACTTTCCGCTTACATCGGGTAAGTACGTAAGATTTAAATAAATAAAATTGTCTTAACGGTAGCTGTTTTACGACTGGTGTTGCTCGTAAATCGTGATGATGGTTTTTTTTTGGATCAAACTCTATTGCATATATCCAGTGTAATTCCGTTGTGATAATATTTTATTTTACTACCTACAGTCAAAAATTAAATAGTCATGTATTCATATTTCACATTTCCAAGATCCTTTTTTCTAACTTACAAATTTTTATACATTTATAGTAAATATATATAAAATGGCGCTATGTTACAAATATCTATACTAATATTATAAAGCTGAAAAGATTGTTTGTTTGAACACGCTAATCTCAGCAACTACTGGTCCGATTTGAAAAATTCTTTCGGTCTTAGATAGCCCATTTATCGAGGAAGGCTAAAGGCTATATACATCACGCTAAGACCATCAGGAGCGGAGCAATGCGAGTGAAACCGCGGGACACAGCTAGTATAAAATAAAACAACACGTCCGGCAAAACGGCGATATTCTTACGGATGTATTTATTTTTAATACTACGTTCCAGTTACCTGAAATAAAATAATATCTATGATTAACCCTCAAAGGAAATAATTTATCCGTTTTGTTGTTACAAAATACGTAGTACGGATGTTCTCAGGAAATAGGTACGCTGCAAGAAAGTATCACATAGTGACACTGCTGATGGAGGAGGTTAGTCAACGCTTCGCTAAGCGGATGGGGCGCCGCCGTGACAATACCGTTACCGTCGTACGTGGAGTAGACGCTTTACAATGTCATTTCTTCGAATGTCATGCTCGCCTGGTACTCGTTACTAATAAAAGAAACGTATTTTTTGCTTTCGTTGATTTGGAAGACTACTTAGAAACGATATTGACACAAAATCAATAAATAACTCCAGCAGCATAAATATTCGGATAAAATTCTTTTCATAAATTTCCTTAAACTAATCCATTTCTGTGAATAAATTTTATAGAGAGCCATTCAGAAAAATCTAGATTAATCTTAAAAAATCTAGTGCATACGCGAATGTAATATATTATAGTCCTACATCGTAATCGGCGAGTGAACAGTGGATCCACTCAAAATACCCAAGGTTGTTAGGTCATTCACATGCAGAAGCAAATTTTGTGTGGTCTGCAAACGCTGATAAAATTTCATGCATGGCCGCGTTTATTGATAATTTTTCAACTACCGGTTTAATATGGAGCATTATAAATATCGAATATTATTACCACATCCACTCCATTCCGTAAATTGTTGCTATACTTAAATACACATAAAATTTATATTAATTTTATTGGCGTACTTACCTAAAAGGATTTCCTATGGCTTTTTACATCATATGAACAGAAAAGTAGGGCGATGTTATGCATATGTTTTAATTTTCAATATATTGTATCTAGTATTTTTTTTTACCAGGATTTTTTAATTGGGTTCAAAGAAATAAGGGCATCGTACCCATTCGGTAGAGATCTGGTTGTACCAGGCTCGTAGCGGGCATCAGGAGGTTGTCGGTTCGCAGGTCAAGGCGGTGCGCGGACTGTCGCGGGTCGAGGACCTCGCGACACGTTTGGGGTAGGTCCCGTTACTTCTCCCGTCCTATATTGCCCTAGTACTCGACTTGGTGACTGTCTGATTGCATTCAAGGACAATTTTAATAAAACCGTCCGTCTGATTGACTTAATAAATAAATATAATTATATTCTTCAATACTTGGAGGCTATGAACTCCGCTCGGGGTTTCGGTAGGTCATTAGCATTTGTTTTAAGTTTGGATGAATACTTTTGTAGTTTAGATCGATGAAGGAAAATTTCTTGAATAAATATAAAAGGATTTTAAGTTAATACTGGTTAAAAATCTATTAAAAGAAGAAGTCTAGTAAGTAATAATAATAAAAACTATATTAGTGAACTTAAATTATAGACTGAAGCCACTAAGAGCTTCATATGCAGACAATAAATAATTGTGTGGGAACGAAGCCTTCAATTCAACGAAATGGCTCGTCTAAGTTACTTGAAAAGAGTTAGTCATCATTATTTAATATACTTATTAGAATAGATACGGTATTCTATATATGTATTTATAAATATTATTATATTTATCGTCGCCTAGTACCCACAACACAAGCCTTAATTGAGCTTACTGTGGGACTAGGTCGATTTGTGTAATAATGTCCTATAATATTTATTTATTTATTTTATTTATTTATTTATTCTTATAAGAAATTCATGCATAAGCCTGGCTTATGTTCTAGAATAAAACATCATGTTATATTGACATGAAATTTGAAAGTGTGATCCAAAACGGCTTATGTACATTTATGTACAAAATTCACATAGCTTTCATAATATTAAAGTAATATTAAAGAATAAAGAGGCTGGTAGCTGTTAGTCGGTAGTGGGTCGGCTATTGCGTGTCGTGGGAACAGCCGCCGAGAGCGTTCAGGGAAGCGCCTATCTGGCCATCGTCGCCGACAGTTGGCCCGCGGTCAACCTTGTTATTTACTCGAATTAACTATCAGATGTATGAAATATTACACCTTCCGTTTGTAGGTACGAGAAGAATTATCACGTGGTGAGGAACGAAACGTTTTAACGTTGATTGTAAAGGTTGTTAACCCGGATTCTAATTGATGTCTGAATTTTAATTCGTTCTGAGAAGTTCCTTTGGTGATTATTATTATCTAAATAGATTAACAATTGTTTTCATTCTATTGAAAATCTTATAATAATCGTAATTAGTATAAAGTACCATCTTCAATACATATTGTAACAGAAAATAAAGATGCGGTTAAATTGGTAGCTAGGTTATAAGTTGCAGTATCCACCGTTTTTGTGGTCAAGTTGGCATTACCGTGTATCACAAACATTGGACCGTGCCAAAATTTTTAAAGAAAAAGAAATGCACCGAACTGTAGTATAGCTGTATTGAAAAAAAAAGTATAAGTTCCACGTAAACATAACCCAGTTTCAGTAGCGCCTGAATCACGAATATGTAGCCCTGTGATAAAACAGGCTGGTGTATCGAAGATTGATGTAAACGCCGCTGGCGCGCGGCCAAGTGCGGCTTTACCGATACCGATACAAAAGCGATGCGATATTTAATAGGGGACAATTTGTTGATTGATACGCCACTTATAATTGTGCGCGTTTCGGCTTTTCAGCGCGACTGTACATGGGTTTGCGTATGACTCGTGGTAAAATCGCGTAGAAAATGTTCTGAACATAATATGAGTCAGCGTCTTGTAATTTCTAAGAATTAAGCAGCTAGTTAAAAATTTATGGCTTATTATATTTTTTAAAGTCGCTTTTGTTTGTGACTGTACTTGGAATTTCGATAATCTACCTACTTTATATTATTATTTATTATGATCTCTCGTTATGTATTTTTGTAAAGTAATGGTCATAGGTGTTGATGTCAATAAATTTATGGTCTAACAAATTTTTATTTTTTTTGAATTAGTATGAAATACTTAAATCAGTTTTCGTAATATTTCTTACCTAAAACATTATAGCCACACGTTATGCAAAAAATATATTCATTAAACTTAATTTAACACTCATTCTCACTCGTAATTACGACATTCTACTAAAGCTTTCTACTCCAAAATACATCTTTTAAATGAGAGCAATATTGTTTCTCTATTAAAATCATCTCCTATTACGTATCTTATCTATTAATCTCCGACAGCCAGATTTATGAATATGCATAAAGCCATTAAGAATTGGCAGAGAAAAATAACAATATTTCATGCAATCTGTAAGCAATATCGCTCATTATTTTGCGATTGTACAAGGTGACTATTTTCGGACAATTCTTATAACAAGACTGATGATTTCGTATACATTGCGTTTCTTGTTCATAAGCACACACATCGACGTTTATATTATTCCGAAATGTACTACGTTTCAGCTCAACATTTGGGATTCACGCTCGTTTATAAGGAGGCTTAACGTGAATGTTGCGGGGCGTGATTTATCTACATCTGCTGATGAATCCGCTATGCATTTGTGCAACGTCTCTATCCCGCTTCAACGTGTACCGTGTGACAGAGACAAACGCTCGTCACAACTCACAGACGAAATAATTCGGTATCCACTCGACATTAGTGACAAGGTTATTAATTTGGACCATTCGAGCTGTGAATTTTTGCCGGTTCGTGAAAGTGAAAATTATTTGTATACACAAGTGTTCGTTTGTCCGTTAGATTAAAGGCAAGGTGTTCGGTTTTTGAATTGTAACAAGGTACGAAAATTGTTGTTTTATGAATGCAGTGGAAGTGGAAATGTGATTATTTTTATATCGCGACTTTCTCATTTAATGATAGACTATGATCTCACTTTTTAAGTTTATGTGGGTAAAAATTGCGCCTGACGTCTGATGATTTATTTTGGCGTTGCTTTTTTACAACGGCGCAAGCGATTGGAAATTTTACTTTCCTTTGTTCTGGTATTCTTGAATGAATGAATCAATGAATATTCCGTGTTACTTGGTATATTATTTTAGAATGTCAACAATTTCCTTCCCTTGCCATTATTTGTTGCGAATGAAGAGTTATTCGTAATTAAAGCTGCGTCTAGCGAGACGATCGAGATAGCAGCAAGTTGACCTACTGCGATGTTGCGCCGTGTCATCGAGTTTTATAGGTTATCTTAATTGAAGGGGAAATACAAGCCCAGCTCTATAATGTGGACTGTGGAGCGAACTCGTGAAACAATTTCGTTTCGTTTGATGTGCTTTTACCTTTAATGAGTGAATGTTTTTGTTTAGTAATAAAATTTACGCATTTGATGACGGATTATTTTCAAGCTTTCCGTCAGGTATAGGTACTAAATACTAATGTAGTTCCTCTAGTTTGAATGCATACATTCTCTAGCTAGTATAGTCCATTGAAATGTTACATTTTTTAGGCCTAACCTTGCGTTTTTTAGAGGACGCAATTTTGTTTTTTTGATATGTAGGGGGGGGGGTCAGTGTAAAGCTAAAACCAAGTTTGTGGGGTCGCCACCCTTGTCCCACGGCCGCCATCTTGAAAATAGCGGTTGAAATGGTTTTTACAATATATCTCTTAAACTATTTATCTGATAAAAAAATATAGTTAACATTATTTGCTGCAAATTAAATTCTCTACAACTTTGGTTCAGTGATTTTTCGTCGTAGAACTATAAATAAAAAAGTTATAAGCGAAAATGTTCAGAAATTAGAGCTATTTATATTTTTCAATAAAACTTTTTTTTATCATTTTACGAAGAAATGATATCAGACCATTTTTGTAGATTGTTTTTCGAGGATCAACTTTTACGTACAACATTTTTTCATTACGTCAATAACTAAGGTTTTACAGCGCTCTGAAGTGAGTACTCTTTTTCAGTACTCTTAACTATACATATATTGGCTATTGGCTCTTTTCCCATACTCCAGAATAATAGAAGCACACTGCAGAACATTTCAGCCCTGCTTTTCGACGTAAAAAAAACGCGCTTCCAGACTCTTCCTCCTGGGTGGTGGAGAAAAGATTCAATAATTAATTATTAATAATATTGCAAAATTAATTATATATAAATAAAAAAAGGTTTATTGAAAAATATAAATAACTCTAATTTCTGAACATTTTCGCTTATAACTTTTTTATTTATAATTCTACGACAAAAAGTTGCAGGACCAAAGTTGTAGAGAATTTAATTTGCAACAAATAATGTTAACAAATTTTTTTTATCAAATAAATAGTTTAAGAGATATATCGTAAAAACCATATCAACCGCTATTTTCAAGATGGCGGCCGTGGGACAAAGGTGGCGACCCCACAAACTTGGTGATAGCTTCACACTGACTCCCCCTACACATCAAAAAAATAAAATTGCGTCCTCTAAAAAATGCAACCCCAAATGTAACTTTTCAATGAACTATTAGGTAAATGACAACATATTACAAGTGTCACAAATCTATTTCTAACTATCAAATAATGTTTATAAACAATCATATAAACAGAGATGATTTATTAGTCTATAGTCTCAATAGTAGGTACTGTAGGCATGTCTGCGCGCGCGCACTGGACAAATAAACGTCTAGAGCAGCTTGGGCGTTACCTCCTGCCTACTCGTGGCTACTCGCGCGCCGGTCAAAACATCCATGGTACTTTGACACCCGATATACCGGCCAGGTGTTTAACGTTTTAATATGTATGTTTTTTTGGTATGTTTATTTTTAAGATTTGATGATTATTGAATATTCATATCTACATATTATATTGATAAGTGACTTGGACTTTGTATCTAAAGAAAAAATCGTTTTTAAAGATATTAGGTGTTGATTTTTATTAATATGAAATTATCGTTTTATTATCATAATTATAGCAACGCCGGTGAACTATTTTTTAATCTGTGACACCGGGACGGAGATTTTACGAGTTATATCGATATTTATATGTGGTACCTATCTATAATATTTGGTTTTCAATTCTTAATAATCAAATACAAATAATATGCAAAGTTTAATGATTCGGTACCTAAAAAGTAAAAACACTAATATATTCAAAGACACGATGTTCCATCAAACTAAGCCATGAGTTTGTGAAGTCCATCAGCATAATATCGGAATATCAGAACAATCACACAAAACACGTGTAAAGTGAATTAAAGTCGTGTATCGAGGTAACAATGGGGCAACAAAAAATATAGAAATTTACAGTTTGATTGGTGTTCCTAGTGAACCGCAGTGGAGTTTAGTTATTGTTCGACTGTTACGTACTTGGTATGTAGATTGTAGGTAGGTGGAGTTAGTATTGACCTTTACCTTTTTTTTTAAATAGCAAATGTGATGTGGTCAATTTGATGAATGTGGATTGTAGATGTCGATGTTTCTCAGTAAGTTGTTAACAATATGAAATCATTAGATATATAGGCTAAGCCCACGCAAGTACATCTGCTTTCAAAATAAATATATTTTTTACTACACAGACTTTCTCGATAAATGTACAAAACAAATAATTTTTCAATTCAGAACAAAGTATCATATAATATAAATCATATTTGTTTCTTTATTATACCAGTAGTAAATAGATACAATAATTCTTTTTACGCGCATCATGAAACTTTCAGAGTTCCCAGAAATTGAAAAACTCCGCTAAAAGGCATACAAAACACGATACGTTTTTGCTACATGATAATATGAATATTGCATTATTTTGTAGTTTTCGCAATACTCTCGTGTTTAAAATTTATCGAAACTATCTTTCTTTATTTCTAATTAAATTAAATGAATACTATATTATATTGAGTTTAAATTAAGATAATAATTAAAACAAAGTAATTATTATGGAGATTGGGTACTTGATGGGATTGACTCGGAATAAGTTTCGTGGGTCCCTTTTGAAGGACTTTGTATAGTTTGGTTAGCGATTGCGGTCAGAAGCTTAGATGTATTAAGGAAAAGCATCTTTAGATAGATATAGCTATACTTATATTTAAATAGTAAACTGGGGTTTGAAATGTTGAACAGTTGATTCACAATTGCCGACGTAAATAGGTACTAGAAGTTAGAGATTTTATTACTTAATTTGTGCCTTATATTTAAATGGATTGATAATCTCCTGACCTGTTGCACATTTTTGGATAGGTTATGAAAATGTTATAAGCAATTTTTATAGTATCGAAAATAGCTGTTCAAGTTTTTAATATTACTAATATGCTTCTAACTCTTCTCAAACACTGCGAAGTAAGTTATACCACAAGCATTTCTATTCAAATAATAAATAAACAATTGACACTCAAAGGAATGTTTGGTAAGCTAAATTAAAACTGCTTACTGCTATTCGGCTCAATTGCTTTTTGTTTATGTAATTGCACTAATGCAAGTCAAGTAGGTCATGATACATAATAATTAAATAATAATAAACATTACTAACCTACCCTAATCGGTACATGACCTAAGCTTTTGTTTCTTTATCGATATCTATGTGATTGTATGTTTGCAATCTATAAATTTTAACGTCGGTTGTTGAATTACAATGTACCTAATAGAAAAATATAAAATGTTGAAAGGTTTATGGTGTGAATGTGGAGAAACGCAATTTATTTACAGTGTTATTTACATGTATAGTTTATTAACAAGACATTCAAGAAGTATATAGCTTTCGTCTAGTTAAAGAATTATCAAAATCGGTAATTTGGCACAACAAAATAAAAACAACTAGGTATATTCGGTTCAAATGAATTATATTAATTCCGATAAAACGAAACAAACATGTATTGTTCATATAAAGAGATTTAAATAAACTTGAGGAGGATAATGCGTCGGAAATGTATTGACATTTAAATAATCTGAGCAATTATAACTACAAACGTTGCAGGGAATAAATCATTACTTATTTAACATGCATAACACACTTAATACTTTAAAGACACAAAAAATGCAAAGATTAGCTGACGAGTTAACGAATGCAACTCTGAACATTTAAGATTTACATTATCACAACGAATAATAAGCACATTTTGTATATTCATTCGCTTCCAAAGACAAGATTGCGTTGATTTATTTTTGGCACGAAAATATCGTTAGTGTTTAAATAAGTCGATTCGTACAAACAAATCGACGGAGCCATTAAGATCTCAGTTTCAACTAAATATGTTAAAAGGGTCGTGGCGATTCTGTTGTTTTATTTGCTCACTATCTAATGTAGGGCTTATTGGTGGCTGGTGGATTTATTCGTATTAATACATTTGTGTTTAGAGACCGATGGAAATGGATTAAGTTAATTAAATGTTGTTGATTTCTGAGGTAATGTTGCTTCCGCCTGCGGTGTGAGCGAGTCTCATGTGGTGTCATTTTACAGGTATAAAATGACAAAGTTAATATAAATGTGTGCTATCGATTCTGGACATTATAATAAGGTCAACAATCAGCCCCATTAAATGTAATATCTTATTTAAAAGAATGAACCCCTGAATACCCTGAAATGTATAAAGTTTCGTTCGACATATTTCCAAGTCTATCTTTAATTAATGAATCCAAATATAACTAGACTTCAATGAAATACACTAACATTTATAGTAAGAAAGTAAAAATAAAATCGACATCTAATTCAGCGTGAAAATAACAAACATTCGATCGTAGCATTTGATTGAATCGGAATCACGAGACGCGGGCGGACACAAATACAATGCAACGCATTTTTATTCATGTTTTGTGGCCGTATTGAATTGGAAATTATGCGAATATTAATTAGATAGTCGTTGTTAAGCGTACTCACCTTCTCGACGTGACCTTGCGCGTTTCCTGCCCGAGGTCACGGCTCCGATGACTTTGGTTAACTGTAAGTGTAGGTACGTACACAATTGTCATTTGTTTTTGTCGACCAGACTGCCAATCAAACTGTTTTGGTATACGCTGGCTTTGAGTGCGATCGGTACGGTGGTAATGTGTTTGTAATAAGTCCTGATTGGTCTAGTTTCGAGTAGTTGCGTTATGTAATGGAAGGTTTGGGAATAAACAATGACGATAATTAATCATAATAAAGATCGGTGTATTGCATGACGTACTCGACAATCTTTGTACCTTATTAGGACTGATAAGAGTCATGAGATAATCATTTGAATCAATTTACACTAGGTAATAGGTATACTTCAAAAATCATAACAAACCTGCACTGTACCAAGGAGGAAGCGGTCTAAATATGTAGGTACATGAATATTCTAATACATGGATCGTGTTCAAATAAAAACATACGCCTACAAATATTCCACAAAAGTCACGTATAAATATGATATCGCTATCACGGTGCAAGCGCTGCGTAAACATCAAAGCAATTAAATTCATAGTGAAGATGCTAATCGACGGTGATGATCACTAGACGGATATGAAATTAGCAAAGTTGGTGAGTGCGCTTCTGCGAGACGCGGTGCATTGAGGTTGAAGATTGGAGGCTTTTGAAGAGGCTCCAGCCAACAGACTAGAATGGTAAGGGAGATTAACGTAAGTAGTGGGTGCAGATAATGTAGTAAGAAGTTGGGAGGTTCGGAATGATTGAATGCTTGGAAAAAAGACGATAGTGACTAGTTGATTACGTCTTGATGAGGCGAGTATAGTGGTCATAGATATACTGTCACTGTATGTGTTCTAGTATTGCGTGTGTGTAATGATAAGTATTCTTATATTAGCACATACTGATAGGAAAGCAACAAGGAACAAATAGCTAACTTGCTAACACACAGCCACATCCAGTAGAATAATTTTTGAATCTAATTATATTATTTAATTGTTAATTATAATTAGGTACGCATCCATAATATAAAAATGTAAAATATAACTTTTTATGCCAATTATAAAAGAAAAAAGAAAAAATTTGAGAACGCATCAAACCACTCCGTCCCTTACACTTCATAAATCTTCAGAAGGAAAGTCAAATAAAAAAATTAAGCCCTAATTAAGTATGAAAGGCGGGACTCTCGGGGTCCTTAAAACGGGGTTACGTGAATAATAATTGTCTAAAATAGTTGAGCGCTTTGAATGCGCGTGGAGGATGGATCTCAGCGGTGGGGGCTGCATTTCGCCTGCCTTGCTAATGAGCTGATGTATCTCGGCCGTCCTCGACGACATTCCGCACTGTTTTTATAAAAACCCTTCAAAGAACTTGAGTGTTTCGCCTCCTTGTTTATTTTATTTGTTTTTGCGAGCGCACTTTTATTTAATGCACGACAGTTGCGGTTTAATGCTTTTCGGGAGGGATTAAGTTGTTTATGTGTTGGTGTATTCATATTTACTCGCTCGCTCTAGTTGTATCTTAAATTCGTTAACATTGCTAGTGAAGCTTGAGAAGTTTGGGTAATAACAGTTAATACTTAAGCAATGTAGTGGCATAATGTTTAGTCGGATAAGCTACTGAATGAAATTGAAATAGAGCATTTCCTATAGTTCTTTCTTCACATTTTGTAAAAAATTCTTCGGTTCGATTCCGACTATCAAAATAAAGACGGAAAAGAAAATAAGTACTACAATAGAAGCACGGATTACGGTTCTAGGAATGAGATACATGTAATATAACAATTTTATTATCATATCATTCCATGTAAGAATCGTTAAAGCACTGTAACATAAGTTCAAAAGTATAATAACCTGCACACGTGTTTCAAAGACGTAACTGAAAATTTGAATAATGTTGGAAAAAATAAAATAGTACATTTTATAATCAGTATAGGCTGTACTGTAAGTTGAATTTTTATGGACATCCGTCAAAGAAAGGGGAATTAAAGTTTTCAAACAACTAAGTCGATGTGTAGAGCAGTCACAAGTAAACAGTTTTATTATTATAATTTATTCGTAATCAAACTATTCCCAGTATTATTGTAATTTATCCGTTATCAAACTATTCCCATTATTATACGTGGAATAAAGGTGACATAGCAACAAGAACCATTTAGTATTTGTTTATTAACGAAAGTAGAAAATTTTCCACCAAAATATCTTTTGATGTTGACGAAATATGGTTGTTTTTGTTAAGTCTCCGTCTAATACTAATTAGTCTCCAAAAGTTATTAACGTTCAGGCTTTGTTGACATTAACTAAATTCGCTTCATAAATCATTTTAGGGTCAACAATCAACATGCCGTAAATATTATGCTATTAATGCGTGAAGTTACGTCTAAATCTTGTACTCAATAAAATAAACACGCTATAATATTTGTTCTTCTGAAATGGTTTATTTGTATTTTTTGTTTTCTTTTCCGTTATAGTGTTATCCGTCTTTAAATGATAGTGTGATAATTGCTAGATATCTCGTAACTTAATAACGAGTTAATCAAATAAAATATGTATGAAATGAATAATAAATATAAGGACTTAGGAAATCAACTTGCTTTCATTTATAATATATAATACTAGCGGTCCGCCCCGGCTTCGCCCGTGGTACATATGAAAAATAGATGTTGGCCGATTCTCAGACTTACCCGATATGCACAGAAAATTTCATGAGAATCGGTCCACCCGTTTCGGAGGAGTATGCAGACTAACATTGTGACACGAGAATTATAAGACGAGAATTTTATATATAAGATTATAGCTTTGCATTTACGGTGTACGCAATAAAACAGCATTTATTGATCATCAATATTTTCCGCAAATAGTCGGTGCCAGGTGCAAAGTATAAATGCGTTTGTTTTTATGAGGTTATTTGTCTCTCACTGTGGTTTTGGTTCTGCTTTAAAATGTTTACTTGTGACTCGAGGTTCATGTAAATCTTTTTTATGACACTGATTTTAAAAAGTGTCCTAATTGATTTGAGACGTAGGTAATAGGTATATGTGATGCCAGTTAATTAGTTACAGTAGGTAGTTATTAATAACATGTTGTGTGCTTAAACTTTAAAACGATATCCCAAGTTCATGTATATATATAGGTATTGCAAATATGTAAACACATAATTATGTATTTCTAACGTTCATGTATAATAATAGAAATATACAACTGAATCGATTGCAATTTTATTGGATTATCGGATAAATGTAGTATCATCTTGTCCAGTAGATAAACAAAGATACACGTCAGCAAAAAACGCTCTCCTTATTATAAAAATAGGTCGGTTGTGTTTACATTTGTATTGATTTGTGCATCTTAGGTACAATAAGGCTTAATAAAATTATATACTTACCTTTAACTGTACGAAACATCACGTTAATTTGTTATTTAAATATCTAAACTGTGATAGGGATTATAGTTCTCGTAAATTCCAATGGAATTTTTATTATTGCCCTCTAAATATAGACATCGGATCAATTCATCAGGCGAAAATTAGAACGCACTTTGCCGACGTTTTGTGTTCCGAAATTACTTCGATCCCGTGTCAATATCGATGTTATGTTTTGTGTGAACGGTTATTTATTGATTGTTTTAGGTTTTTAGATTTATATGGAGAAAGGAAGATGGTAGTGGTAAGTTAGAGAAAAAGATCGATGCCATAGGTTATATACTCTGCCGATGCTGCACTCTTTTTCATTAAAGATAACCTAGTTAGTCATCAATTACTTAGCAATGCAAAATAAAATTTAATATTTTCGACTTTTTAATAATTCGTTATACTTTGGTAACGTTTACGTAACGTCTGTTTCATAACTAACGTTTTGTAACAATAATCTATTAATTATAACTTATAAGTAATATATTATCTTGAAGGGCGCGAATAACTCGAGAATCGAGATGATCTATTCCCGATTCATCCGGATAAATTTGATTAAATATTGAAATACCTATGATATTTTCCCCATTCATCCGAAGAGTAAATGGTATGTCCGATTCATCCGAGAGTTTTAAAGATAGTTATTAATAAAAAAAGTGATGGAGGGTTGACAAATAAAACAAATATTTTAATTATGTAAATATATATTATTTCTTTGTAAAACTTTAAATAGTAAGATGTAACATATAATATAACACCAGTAATACAGTACCATAAAAATCAACTTTAGGACTTATCTATTATTCTTCCTGTATAGGTTTGATACATATAAATCTGGATATACAACTATTTGTTAATTCTTTTTTAAGCTGTAAACAGTAACAAATACAATATTTAAATTACTACATTAGTAATAAAGTGTTACAAAATCAACTTTAATGCCTATTGCCCTTTTTGTAAGTATAGGTTTGATACATACAGATTTGGATAATAATATTTTTTAACTAATACACTCAAAAATCAACTTTAGGACTTATCTATTATTCTTCCTGCATAGGTTTGATACATATAAATCTGGATATACAACTATTTGTTAATTCTTTTTTAAGCTGTAAACAGTAACAAATACAATATTTAAATTACTACATTAGTAATAAAGTGTTACAAAATCAACTTTAATGCCTATTACCCTTTTTGTATAGGTTTGATACATACAGATTTGGATAATAATATTTTTTAAGTAATACACACAAAAATCAACTTTAGGACTTATCTATTATTCTTCCTGTATAGGTTTGATACATATAAATCGAAAGCCTATGATGTATAAATTTCAGACTTTAATATTAATAACTACGTTAAGTTGCAAATTTTTTCTAAGCAATGACCCAA
This sequence comes from Colias behrii, assembly GCA_029959065.1. Lineage (NCBI taxonomy): Eukaryota > Metazoa > Arthropoda > Insecta > Lepidoptera > Pieridae > Colias > Colias behrii. The sequence continues at coordinate 4,505,875 of JARWMC010000021.1, read as the reverse complement.
GGTAATTTCACAGTTTTGATGCTGCGTAATTATATGAGCGAGACGTTTATCAAAATCTATGACATTTTTGTTTCTATATGAAATTGGAATACCCTGTTCAAATTGTTTTATTTTGAGATCAAATTCTTTTATATTTTTCAATAGGAGATCTAAAAATTTAATAAATGACGGTTTTGCATTCGATATTCCTTTATTTAACTTTGAATGCCACCCTTCTAAATGATTTGTGGTCCTGAATCTTTCACCGTAGAATGACCATTTTCCGAAAAAACTAGATTCAATCCAGGCGTTCACAAAGTAGTCATTAAAAGCTAATATTTGCCCGTTATTGGAACAATCTTCCATTATATATAAATAACCATCACTGATTAAGTGTTGTGGCAGAAGTGATAAAGCGCCACAGATTGCAACGTGAGCTTTATGTACGGGATTTTTATTTAATTTTAATTCTTTTGCTTTTTTTCTTAGAGCACTTTTAAAATGAAAATAACAACCTACAATTTTACAATTAGGCATTATTTTTTGCATTGCGTTCATAGCTGCTGCCTCGTAATCAGATTGAAATTTTTTTGGATTCCAATCCGGCACTTGCGACTTTATTATTTGAAAAAGGATTTCATAAGTAGCCTGTTTCTTATTTAATAATAACGCGTATACCAGCGGGACAACGTTAGATGTTTCTTCGGAACTACCCAAATCTCCATGGATTGTGTAAAGTTGGTAGAAGGGCTTAGGACATATTTTAAACGTACCATCTGCAAAAATATGTTCAACTGTTGCTAGTAAGTGCTTCGCATTATGTGTTCCAAATACTATGATTCTGTTCCTTTGGTCTGTATAGTCAGCCAGCAATATTTTGTCTTTATATGCATCTGGGATTTCAACGGCAGAAGCAGTTTGAAATGTGGTTCTTTTCACTCCCAGTGCTTTATTTCTGGAATGGTATAAACTGTTCTTTATTGATGTAAACTTCGGTATTGTTGCTACTAGGTCGAGGCCAAAATCAGCGAGCGAAGACATCTCATTGTTGAATAACGTTGGTATTGGGTCTGATTTCGTTGCAGCTAATTTTCGGCATTGGTTCAGTTGTTTCTTTATTATGTTGGCAGCAAAATTTGGTTGGCATGTATGAGGATCATCACTCACAACTAGATTGTTTTTTGTGACTACACGTCCACGACATTTCCGAGTTTGCCACTTCACACAACACCAAACAGTTGTACCGTTTTTGTTTTCGCGTTTTTTGTTATGCTGATAGCCACCACGCAATAAAAGAAGTCCTCCTCGTTCTGATTGCTCAAAAACTAATTGAGTCTGACTGGAACTACTAGGTTCACAAGTAGAATCCATGATAAACTAATCCAAATCGTAGGCAAAACAACAAATCCGATCACGAGCAAGGGTCAAATGTTCAGAAAGTGATTACAGTAAGTGATAGTAGAGATGTTTCCTGATCGCGAGCGAAAAGTCAACTAAATTTTCATTTATGCAAAATATGTGACATAATTTTTAAAAAGAAGGGTGGTTTTGCGTTATGATGCCGACAAAAGCAAAGTTAAAAACTTTTTACATTGTCTTTTTAAAATTAACAATTACATTTAAATAACAATATTTTAACAAATACTAATCCATTCCGAAAACTCTCACCAGTGTTATCTATCCCATCATAAAACCCCTTTTATGCAATATAGAGCTCGTATTTTTAAATACCTACCTGACGCTCTGTAGCCCTTTTGTTCGGTTGCCGACTGCAAAATTCTCGTAATAAGAACAATTGGTTAGGCACACTTATTAACATTTTTTTGTTAATATATAATGGAAGAAGGGAAAAGGTATTATAAAAATATGGTATCTACCTATATATATATATATATATATATATATATATATATATATATATATATATATATATATATATATATATATATTTTTTACAGGTTGGTCGTGTCACCTGACCGACGACAAATAAAAGATTTTGAATATTAGAAGATATTATTTTTGTAGTAAGTAGGTAATGTTTTTCTTTTTAGTTTTTTTTTGGGCATTTTAGATAATGTAGGAATAGATTCGTACAGTTTATCTTATAAAAATAAATTTAAAAAAAACCGACTTCCAAAAGGTAAAAATAATAAACCTTCCCGACTTCTAACACGTACTTAGAAGTCGGACAGGTATATTCAATTCACTTTTTAGTGTTGTAAGAAGGGTACAACACGAAATTTCAAGCGAGAATTCGTTACGTATGTAGGTACTTCTTCTTCTTTTAAAAGTCGGTTAGTCTCTATCTACATTCGTATGCAAAGTTACAACACGATACGTGCAGTAGAAGTTAGTGTACATCGTCTCGCAAGTTCGAGAAATCGACCGATTGTCTCCGCCTGGAAACTACTGGATCGATTTCAAATATTCTTGAAATGGGCCCACTCGGAATATATTTCGGGTCGAATGTAAAAAGAATCACATCAATCGGTCAACGCGTTTGGGCGCTATCGATGTACAAACACACAAAAAAACACAACTCGGCAGTTGAGACCCTCCTCCTTTTTGGGAAGTCAGTTAAAAAGTGAAAAAATATTGTAAAAAAGTGAGTACTTGTATTTATACATACATATAATTTGTAATACCTAATACAGTATATTAAAAATATGAGTTAATATATTTTAAAATATTTTTTCTGCTATCTATACTTTTTCTTGTCTTATTTAAGGATATTTTCATGCCGGATGAAAAGGGAATATTTTTTCGGATGAATTGGTAATTATATAATTATAATTTGGATTTCGGATGAATCGGGAATATTTTTTCGGATGAATCGGGAACTAAAATAATTCGGATGAGTTTTGCGGATGAATCGGTAATAGATCATCGAGGATCATGCTTAGATATCAAACAATTTATCAACGTTGTAAATTGATAAACGTTTGACATTATATGCTTATTGCTTAAACACAAATCGCGATATTATCACCTATTTTATTGTGAACATAACAAATGGTTGTCTAAACCTCATCTCTATTTATAGTCGAATGCAAATCGCTCCGAGCGGTATATTTCTCGTTCAATATTTAATCTCTACCGGGAAACTATTGATATTCGAAGGATTAACATAAAAACCTATCTTTTGTTTCCTTTAATTTACCATTCAGGTATTTTTTACACGCCAACCTTAGTAGTACCCGACGATCGTAGTCCCATTGGGACGCTACAGCAATTTGATATTTATGTCGATCACGAATAGAGTTCAAAACGTAATACGAAATAAATTTGACGTGTCGTCGATGAAAATTAAACTTTATTTCACTTGTAAATTTGATTTTAAATGGCCAATTGCTGGCCTTAAAGTTTTTTGTACGAAGCACCGAAAAATATTCGTGCTATTGCAAATTTACCTGCTCCAATGTTGAATGTTACCGGACACGTATTATGTGCGTATTGTTTAGTTACAAGGAATCAATACTTATGTGATTTATTAAGCTTGAGAAAAAGCGGCGTTTCTATAGTTTTTTTTTGGTCTGTTCGAGCATGTCTTTTCACTGGATACAACGATATTGATCATCATTTCCAATAGTTAATCGATTATCTACTGAACGTGAAGGGTGGTCTCAGAATAATTAAATAATATAACACTTTAAAGAAAAGTAAAAAAAATCATCTTGTCTTACTTCCAGAATGACTTGAGCTTCTTGGATTGTCAAACTAATAAGTTTTATGTGTAAATGGTATGAGCGGGCTTGATGGTATTTCGTTTTTTTAACAATCTCTTTAAGTATTAGTATTAATTGTCAATAGTCACAGTCATATAGAAAGTGCGTGATTTATTCTCAATTAAAGGTCTCGCTAACGTATCGTTTCCACAAACGATACGTTAGCGTAGATAAGCGTTATCTTATCGTTCTTGAAGCGATCGTGCGGTGCGGGGCTCGTTACCGACGTCCTTGTAGTTCATGTCACAATGAACGTGCTTATGGAAAACTTTCGGTTCATGTGTTAACAGCCTTATGACTTGTTAACACATACATGCTTATGGCACAGAATAAATAGGTGCGTATATCGTGTGTACTACGCGTTATAAGGTATCGTGTGAACTAGTCGTAGCGTCGTGTTTGTTGGGGTGGTTGTACACGATTCGTAAATGTTTTTTAAGAAATTGTAAAGAATTAGTGTAGGTACTTACATCTTTTCTTCGAATTTATAATGAGTTGTTTATAACGCGCCTAACAGCTTGTTCAATCCTCGTGTTATCAATATCGTTAATGTGTGAAGATAATTGTAAGCGTCTGTATGCGCTTTTATTGAATCTTGATTCGGTAGATGTGAGGTTTGATTTGTTGATCGTTTGCTGATCTCATCTAAAGACTGATCAGTCTTTGAGTCGTTGCATTACAATTTAATATATCGTATAAATTAATGTTATAAACTAATCATCGATGATGATAATATTATAGTATAAATAGAAATTTTTCATAAATACATTATAATGTCTTTAGTTTTCAACACCCTATCCACTGCGCGTTCCGCACCCCCATACTGCCGCAAATCCTTTAGTCAAGGACCAATGAATTAGCAACACATCAAGGTCGGCTAGGTCATTGGCACCGTATCAAGGCCCGCGGCATCACGTTATCAGCTGATATCTCTTATCAACGCTATCAACTTAACACTCACGATAGTGCACAATCACTATCAATTTTCTTTGGTGCGCTTATTAACGATTTTGATATCGCTTATGTGTAATGTAATATTAATGGTTGTCAATTTTATTGGATGTATTATGTAGGATTGATGTGTCTATTTTTAGGTAAATATAATTTCTTTATAGATACTAACATTAGGTCAAATTATTGTATAATATTATAGGTCAGTTCAAGCTTATTAGTTTATCTGAGCGGATTGAATAGCGCTTTTTAGGAAACCTTCTTATAGGTAATAAAAGCTTCTCGCTATTGATTTAAAATTATTTTCTCTGGTGAAGAAATATTAGCAAATCAAGGTAACTTTAAAAACTTACATGATGCGTTTTTACATTGTAACAGAAGTTGCGCAATATTATGTGTATAATAATGTTATTACAAAAGTTCAAACCCACACTACTGACAGTAGGACCTATTGTATGAACCACAGAACAGTAAAGTAGATAGAAGTGTGATGTGGGCGTGGCCCACGTGTCACTGGTAAGGTAAGATCACCTAACTTGCTCTCAGTTGTGCGCAGAAAAATATTCGAGTCGGTTGTCAGCTGTCAAACCTTTTTTCCATATTTATTCATTAATTAGGACGTGTTGTTCGGTATTAGAGTGCAAAAATGATAGCAGACGAAATAATATCAGCAATGGAGGCATTTCATACCATCGGTAAGTCTTATTTTTATTTATTTTAATTATATTTTATGTTATAACTTCGCTTGTCGTAATTTGTCAAAATTGTATACAAATATCTAGTCAAAATGAACCTTAATCCGTAAGAAATTAGTACTATTATAGATTGAACAGCAAACAAGACTTTCTGGAATATTATTGCAATAAACAAACGAATGTCGCTTAAGTGATGTTTGTGGCGCATATCGACAGTATCGATACTTTAGAAAAGACAAACAATATAAATATTAAATTTTATTTTATTTTTCCTTAGCTTTCATTTGTCCAATTTATTTATAGATTTCCCAAAGAGGCTAATTTAAAAGAGAAATGGATAAATGCAACGTGACGAGTTAACTGGATGCCGAACAGCACTAAGCGGTCTAACAAAGGCCACCGATACAGCAAACCTACGGCAGTTCCAAGATTTAAAATAATGCATATTTTCTGTTTGTATTTTGTAAATATAGATTAATACTATTCTATTCCGTTTTTAATTTAATAATAATAATATAAAAAGACCTACTTAGTAGTAATAAACATACTCCAAAATGTGACACATTATACTATACTCATATAAAAGAAAGAAAAAAAAATACACAAAAAATATTTATTTGTGAATTATCGATAACAAGGCTGACATCCCTCAGAGCATAGCATCAGATAAATATCAAGTTAATGTCATTAATGTTGAGTGACACAAATTTCAACCTTATCTCTATGTGTTGCGTTTCAAATTTATATCTATCGAAAACTAACGCCCTCTGTTGTGGAGTAGCTGAATGTTTTCGAATTTGGAATTTCTGTGCAATGAGAAACAAAACAGCTAATATACCTAGGGATGTTATACTAAAATAAACCGTAACATGGTGCGTTAGGGTACATATTGAAATGCTGAATTTATAACCTAAGTCAGTTTTTACTCAAATTAAGCTGTCCAATCAAAGGCATAGTTTACTTGTAGTGTACTGTATAACTATCGGTTTAAATGTGTGGGTTTGGCGACACAGGTTTTCATACTAATTATGACATTATCGCACTTCTATATGTTTTTACTGTTCTGTGGTATGAACGTTGTGAGGTTTCATTTCTCCGCGTCGCATCGTTTCTACACGTTAATTATATCGAGCAATATTAATCTGAGGCTTAAGTCTTAAAGGATTAATTAATTTTAAACCACTATCTATTCCTTGTGTGCGCTTATAAAACCCCAAGCGTATCTAATCTCGATCGAACTAATGCGTGAAAGTCAATCGTGTTTCACAAAACTGTTTATTATTATCAATGGCATAAACGTACTTTTCGATTAAAATAATTAAACGTATGATATAATTGAAACTGCAACTAATACAGTGGTGTTGGCAGGGGCAACCAATCGAGGATTTTCTTTTAACGAGGTATTTAATTGAAGTCACGTCAAACGTATCATTTTCCTTGCAATTAAAGATCGACTTTTTATACTTAATAAAAAGTTGATTGAAACGCTTCCCTTTAAGTGTTCCCTTTAAGTGTTTAAGTTCCCGTACTTTGAGATGCTATTATGTTATGTGCTATTATGTTATGTGCTATTATGCTTATTAGTAGAGGAAATTACAAATAACTTTATGTGGCAAATTTTTCGGTGCAATGTGATGCGATAATTTTTGAAATTGAAATGTGAATGGTTTCGTTTATTTCTCAATATGTTTATAAACTAATAATCGCGTATGCATAAAATAGATATAGACATTTTTTTTTTTCATTTATCTATGACATTAAGTACATAATATTATATCGAAAATAAGAAGGCTTATCATTGTTCGGAATAAGATTAGGTTCGCTCGCACGCTCACAACACTTCGACGATACAGTTTTAAGTTATTTTTTCTACCATTTTTCACAGATATGTTTATTTCTTCGATAGCAAAGCCAGGTTCGCCATTGTCTATATTATAGCACCTCTTTTTATTAGTATTTATTACCCTTACTGTTTTTTGCTATTGCCTAAACAATGTCAAATGTTGCAATTGTTCATTTCCCATAAAAAGCTTTTGAGAAGACCGTCACAGGACAATGAAAGAGTCAAAACAATTTGGGAGTTGCTTGTCAGTGTTGACGACAGGCAGATAATCTGACAGATAGTCCGGTAAAACCCGACCGCGGCCCGTCAGAGCTGCGGTGGAACTGCAGACAGTTGTTAACTGGAAGTTCATTGATAGACGCTGTGTGGAGACGATTATTTGTTGGTTATGCTATTACAAGCTGTAATTAACGAGCATAATCAAGTTACAAAGACCTGTAAATTACAGGACAAATGTTTGAGTAGCTATGTTTTAAGAAAAATTCGGAATGTGCAGTTCTTTAGTTCTTGGTTGATGCGTGATTCTCTCGATGTAATTCAATTCTCGATGTAGTATGTTAAATGAGTTAATAATTAATTCATTACTAATAAGTTAAAATTACCATCATATATGTTATTAAAAAACAATTGTATGGAAAATAAACATCGCAACCATTATCTTTTTAATGTAGGAGTAATAGAGTTAGATTAAAATGAGTCTAGATTGAAATCTTTATTACTACAAGGTTTCACAAAAACTCTTTTACACCCCTCAATATCCGGTGTTTTCTTTGTACCAAAAACCATTTAACGCGAGTGAAACCGTACGAGTGAAACTAGTCTATTTTATGAAGGCTTGAGCTTTCATAATAATGCCGCTATAAAAGTGGCGTTATGGTATTTAGCCACTATTTGTGTATTATTAGAGTAATGTAGCGCTAGTGAAAGTAGACCGTATTATATAATGTTTGGGCCTACGTTTGTTGTGTTTACCGTTCTATGTCCTTATGAATAACAACATTTTGAGTACTTTTGAATATGTTTGTAAAGATTGAATGCTAAATTGATTTAATAGATCGATTTACCTAATCTGAACTCAGACTAGTTCTGTAGGATAAATTAATCGTGTTAACAATATTGAACGAAATGATTTTTTTGCATTACAATTTTTATGAAGAGGACATTATTGATTGTTTCTAATTATCATATCGTAGTTTGTGTATTGTTGACAAATGCGAAAACTACTACAATAGAAAGTTACTATATTCCTTGGTGAGATAATCCCCGAACTCGACATGGCAAGCGGTTATTTAATATTTTGAAAAACTGCGTTCTGGATAAATCATTAGTTTGCATTAAATTGCACAGTTTAAAACCATCGATTCATCAGAATAATATAAAGGAGTTGCATCGAAATTGGAATGATTTCAATAATTGTTTCGCGGTATCCGAACGGTTGAGTGTTGTGCCCTGAAGCTACGCGTAATAACACGGTGTGGATCCGAGATGTCCTATAGAACTGGACCACGTGTGATGCCTTAGGCTTAAATAGGTGTTTACCGTTTATTACTTGCGTGTTTTATTTCATTATATAAATAAAATAAAAATCTTTATTGACATAATAGTACAATGTATAGGTAAAAATTATGGAGTGTGCGCAAGTACCGTTTTCTTTTGTTTCTTGATTTGATCGTCCCTAAATAATTTAAATTCAAATCTTATAGGTTCGCTCTACCATTAGGTATGCTTAGGTTACGAAATTGTAATATGTATCCATTGAGTTACTATGTACTACGTACCAGAGAGGACATAGCTACTACACTATTTGTAACACGAGTTAGAGTCAATCGTCTCAAACCAATTTTTTTTTGTTACATTGATTGGTTTTAATTGCTAAGTTTATTCATATTTTTTTAATAAGATAAACAATATTTATTTGTTACATTGATTGGTTTGAATTTAAAAGTAATAAGAGGCAGAATATCTATAAAGTGTATGACTCACTAGCCACCCCGCGCCGCCGCGCACAAATTTTGTTCGTGGTATCCTCTCTATACGTAGTAATAATACCTCAATGTATGTATCTCAATTCTAAGTTCATCACTCCGTATCAAAGATAAGGAGTGTAGTACGTTGCACTATATGCAATGAATGGCAAAAAATTAATATTGTGGTAGGAAATATTGCGCTTATGTTATTTTTTTACAAATAGAGCATCAAAATGCGTTTCGTGTTTATGTAACGCTTGAATAATCATACAGATGGACAGACCTTCGAGTTTATAACAGCAAACATGAAATAATGTATACGTATTGTTAACGAAAGCGTTTTTATAGCTTTTTTAAACATTACGTGAAATTTTCATTCGTCTTATGTGTACGCAGTCTTATATATGAATTATGTACCTAATGCATAAATACACACTGTTACATACTATAGTTTATAATTGTTGTAGATGTACAAATTCGTGATTAGTGCTCGTATTTTACAAGATTTTAAGTAGCTACTCCTGTTAGTAATTTTAATTATTCGTCTTTAATAATATGTACGTACTAATGAATCGAAGATACATACCGAGTTTCTTTGTTAAACATTGTTCTGAAAAAAAAATACGAATTTGTATTAAACACGACATAGTTGTAGCATTAGCGGATAATAAAATATCATGCCTACACTTTCACATCTAAAAGCTTTTCATGCGACGTCTCACACATATCTCGCTTCACTAAAAACTCTGTATTTCTTTACCCTGTTGTGTTTTTATTTGTGTAGTTTTAACGTAGTCTTTCACGTTACAGGCCACACAAAATGATGCTGGAGTCGAGTCGGTGAGTAAACTCTTTATATATATTTTTGTAATCTTTTTTTTAAAGGGGGTTTTGTCATTGATCATGTCACCTCTATAGAAACAAAACATAATATGGCTTACATCATTAATTAATAATAATATAAAACAAATTTGCTTCACGCTGTATGTTAATTGCCCTATTTATGCATACTAGGTACTTCAAAAGTACGATAAGGATTAAGGATTATGGTGCGTTTTTTTCATAGATAGAGACATTCAAGAGTCTTCTTGTTTGTCTTAGTTAATTTATAATTTTAATTTTAATTAAATTTTAGTTAATTTGTTAAGTTTGATAACCCTTGAAAGTTAGTTATATATTAAATCAACTTATTAAACAACGAATATAGTTTGAATTAGATTCTCTATAAACCCTTTTATACTATCGTATATAATGCTCCGTCAGACCTAAGTCTTTGGTTAGTAAATTATTCAGACAACCTAAATTGTTTATCGGTACTGTCCCTTTTAATAGAAAATGTAGACTTGGGCGTTACTCTCTTGTCGCTTTTCTATGTGGAAATGTTTTTGAGAAGATGGTTAGAAAATCGACTAAGTACCTAACTGTAGTTGATGGTTATGTTATATGTTTAATACTTGGGATGTTTTATCTAGAATAGTAACTAAATATGTAAAATAACTCGATATAACTGCATTTTATCGTATATTTAATATAAAATAATGCATTAAAAGTTTAAACATGAGAAATTGAGCCTTAATTAAATTCAAAAGTGACTTCTGCAAAATTTCCTTCCAACCGTTTAAATGTATAATGAAAACGTTGCCACAAGACGCGCACAATGTCATAATAAAGCTTAGCGACTCATTACAAATGCTTTATAGTTTTATCAAAGGTGTACAAAACAAACGTTAATTTCTGCCGCATGTTTCAAGCCCTTTGTTCTTCACTGGTGGAGCACACTCGTACATACATAACATTAGACGACGCTGGGTGACCATGATTGACGGATTTTGTGGGACTGTTGTTTTAGATTATGATATTGGTGACATGTGAGTAAATTTATAGTAGAAAAAATTAAAGACATTCTTGCATAATATCATGTAAGTAAAATTTGTACGATTCATTCAGTGCCTGGGAGGTACAAATGTTATTACTTATTGTAATTTTGTAGTATTGACGAGTTACGTTTGCTTGGCAGTTATTTAATTCGTAAAGCGGTAACCATAAATAATTACATATAATTTAACTCACATTACTGTACATGTATTTAAAATTTTACCATTATTACAGCGCTTTCTTAATGTATTTTCAAAATTTTCTCGAAATTAAATAAATTAAGATATTATTGAAGTGAAACTTCTTTAGGCGCGTTGAAAATAAAATTTCAAGGTCGCGTCATGACTCATGGCAATACCATCACGTCATGGATTAAGACGACGATTTTAGTTTATTTGAATCTTGTTCAAGAAGTTTAACTTCTGACACGTGTGCTTGGCACACACGCTCTTTTTTATTTATTATACTATCCCAAAGGCCCCACATATCGTGGTCACCTAGCGCGCGTGTGCACCGCCAACACAACCGACTGTGTTGCACTCTGCATAATTAGTTACTATACATTCGCACAGCTACCATCAATTACGTGAAAGTTTATCATTTTCTATCCAGTTTTTTTTTTGCTTTTTAATTAGGTACGCATGAATATGCGCGAACCGATTATAGGTCTATGAGTTTATGTATCTGTTTACGAGATTATTAAGGTATGATGGGTCTTATGAAGTAATGTTGTTGTAGCTTTTTATTTTCCATTTTATATGATTTTTTATTATGCATAATATATAGAGAAAAACTGTATTACGATTTGTTGATATTTGTCGAACAAATAACAAACACAATAAACGTAATAAGTATCTCTATATTGCATTATCTCGATCCCATACGGAATGGCACATTCGGTCTGGACAATTAATGTGATGTTTACTTAAACGTAATAAAATGGAAGGTTAGCGTAATTATTTTATAGTCTCCTCTATAAATGGACTACGCGGTACACGCACAAGTAGCGCTGTTAAACTCCTAGACTGTAAATCAATGTGCGAAAGGGACAATGATACGCATTATCGATTTTGTACATACGACAGAGCGAGGCGGTCGTATGGTAATCAGCCACGGCGTCCGCGTCGTGCGGCCGTGAACTGCGAACGTAAACAGTGGTCATGTAAACTAATTTATACATCTCTTCATTATTTTATTTCGCTCTTAGCCTCAATGTTATTCACGTTAAATACGGTCGTGTGATTCACTTGCATTTTATTGTGATCTCGCGTTTTGATCGGGTATAATTATTGTACTTTAGTTTTGAACTTAGTTAGTTAGCCGTAAATGTTCTTGCTCCCACACAAAAGTGACTTCATCGTACGTCCTTTCTGCATAATGTTTGTGAAAGTTTTTGTTGTTCACTTGAGAATCAATCGCTCGATACAAAAGCTTGACGAATTTTGATGGATAAGTATTGCCTAATTTTTGATGTGATAGATCACATGAATCACTAATTGATATATTTGTATGACGTCATTAAATACAGTCAGAGATAATAACAACATGATTAATTACATATCTCCAAGTCGGACACTTCAATACAATACATACCGTTTATAGGGAAAAAGAGTTACAGCCGCTCGTCAGTTTTAATAAGCAATAACGCGCAACCCGCGAACTTTAAACATAATAATCTTGTATTATCTCAACGTGTCGCGTTTAGTATTGAAATTTACGAGCGGACATCCACTGTTTACGATTACGAGCTATTTATTAGTTTCCAGTTTTCAGTGAGAGTAGCTATTGTTCTGACGGCTGTGTCGCAACGTTGACGGCCACGGAACGATTGTTGTTCAACGTGAAATGTGCATTGAATTTAATTTAAACATTAAAAAAAATCTGCTCATAGTTTTTGTATCGTTAAGATTCATGGGAGATTGTTGTGACCCAAGTTTCAGTAAACGCTATCTGCTTTTTATGAGAATTAATAAAAATAAATGTTTAAATAGGTATCTTCTTAATTATACTCAAATGGGGTTCTGTTAAACATAATCACTGTTTTGTTGCAAAAGTTTAAATTGCCTTATTATGCTCGCATTCGACATTGAATAAGCGTGCAGTGTGAAAAAGACCAACCACACGTCTAGTCGTGTTATTCATAAAAATATACTCACAAGTCACAGTTATGGCTGGCGTCCACTAGGCGGATCGGGCCGGGCCGCATCGCAACGCAAAAATACGCCGGCCTATGTTTTGTATGAAACATCGTCCATTAGCGACGGATCGGGCCGGGGCGGGCAGCAACGCATTGGCGGATATCGCTTCGCAGGCGGATTTCTGCCGGCGGTGCGCTGCGGCCCGGCCCGCCCCGACCCGTCTAGTGGACGCAGGCAGGCGGATGTGAGCGGCGAGCGTCTGTTAGATAAAATCCGCCTAGGCGGTCCGCCGCGCCCCGTACAGGTGGACGCAGGAGCAAACAGTGCGTCCATTAGAGACGGCCCGTTGCGATGCGGCCCGGCCCGATCCGCCTCTAATGGACGCCTAGCATTAAAGGTCTCCAACAAAAAAAGGTGCATCTAATCAATCACGGCAAGTCGCTACAGTAAGTTGGCTATTCGTTTTATTTTTTACGTGGACATTCATTTGCATACGCTCCTCTCGTTCGTTCACGTTCATTAAGCCGAATGGGGAAAGAGACAAATAGCTTTTGACCTTTACGACGTGCGCGCGCGTCAATACCGTACGACCCGTGAGAAGGAATTCAGTTTGGTCCGTACGGGTGGTAGTCTATTTGGTTTTAATTCGAACAACTGCATTTCTCAAGTATGCTTACAGTGTATAGAGCCTAATAAGATAGAGACCTAACCTTTACCTTTTTGGCCAACTATTGAATAGAAATCCGTCGGACAGTGGCAATTTTTTTCAAGTATGATGAAATGATTATCAGCCAGGATGTATGGAGGTTCAGATTTATCAAAGTTTAATAAGGTACTTATTCAGTTAAACGGCAATTCCGAATGTGTAACACTTTCAGTGTTTGTTTTTGTGGCCTTTAATAGATTGGCACTAAAAACTGGTTTTTATGCAGAGGTGTTCAATGACACTTGAAACGTCAGCGGTGTTCCCGTTCATTAGGTAATAGGTTAGGTTAGTTTTGTATTTTTGGCTGTTTTCAATTGCATCGATGGCATAGTAATTGCAAATATTTTAATTTTTCTACGGTTCAATCAATATATTATGTACTTATACTTTATAGTCGTTTTTTGTTGATTATAAGGGAAAGAAATTTATGAAAATATTGTACATAGGTTGGGTATATTAAATGCAATAATTAACATTTCCTTAAGATAAGCTTGACAACTTGGTTTTATAAACCTGCGATGATTGATGACGTACTTCGTACAAAAATTAAAGTTACGAAAATTTTGTTGAGCTTTTTTTGTTTTTGAACGGTATTGAGCCCAAAATCAAATGGAAGTACATACATTACAGACACATTATAACTGTGAAGTGAAGTTATTATAATTAAAAAAATAGAATATATTGATAAAATCATTACTATCACACGTAACACAACTACCACGGGCGACGTTAACTTTTTGATTTATCCTCACGACACAACCGACGGATGGTTTGTCAGAAACACATAAATCTTGTGCTGAGGGGCCGCGAGACAGAATCTCGCCTGTTTAAGTGATTGTGAAGTGCCGTGTGCCCTATTAATGGTGCTTTTCCACCAATAATGTGCGAGGATGTGGAGCGAGGAATGTTTAAACGCTTCAAACTTCAAACTAAATCGATAGAATGTTCGAAACGTTAAAAAATCGAAATGATTGGTTATATTTACAAACACATTTCTCGCCACACGTCCTCGCACATTATCGGTGGATAAGCACCCTTATGTTTAATGGAAGGGCAGCTGAGGGATGAGGTGCCTTAAACGCCCGCGCGCGCCGTCTATAAGTGACATTCCGTACGAATGTGACGTCACGTGTGTGTGTGGTGCCTGTTGTGCTGTTGCCGAGGTGGTCTCGATTTGATAAGATTTGTTCCTAGAAATTAGTATATTGTAAGTTGGAAGGATAGTGAAAAATCGATACCGAAGAAGCCAGGATAATTCATTGTATAAGATCTGAAATTCCTTTAATCAATTGGAGCTTCATAATGTCTGTCTAGCCTATGTTTTCTTTAGACGAAATGAAACAACTAGAGCGGGTCGCTATTAATGAATGAGGCCATAGTTACCTAATATATAAATACATACGTAGTTAATTTACTAGTACTTTATCATTTAAGTAGCTTACCGCCCGCGGCTTCGCCCGCTTTGTCTAAAACCTAATAAATTATATACTAAAACCTTCCTCTTGAATCACTCTATCTATTAAAAAAAACCGCATCAAAATCCGTTGCGTAGTTTTAAAGATTTAAGCATACAAAGGGACATCCCTATGTCCCTTAAACAATGACTTTGTTTTATACTATGTAGTGAGGATTACCTCCGCTAAATTTAATCGTATGAATGAAAAACACGTGACGTCGGTCGCCTGCGTAGACGATGGAGGATCCTCGTGTACAAATATATCACGTGTCGATGTTTCGTGATATGTATTATTAGATTTATATGAATTAAATTGAATATTTCATGTGCCGATACAAGTGAGAAGATTTGCCGCTAAAAATAGCGACTCTTGGAAGTTTGATTGAAATACAAATTGTATTGTAGATACATGTTTGGGTTGGAAGTTGAATGAACGGTGGTTAAACATTTAGATAATGGCACAATAAGGTTTCATTTATTCTCGTCGAATAATGACTACAATAGACATGTAAATATTTTTATGTGATTGAATCTGAGAAATGATTTACCAATTTATTGTTATGTGTTATTAAAGAACATTGGTTTCTTTTTGATGTTGGAATGTAAGGAGGAGATCAATTTGGTGATAAGACATTTAAGTGAATTTGTTTTTCTGTCTCATAAGCGCTAAAATCGTTCCAATAAACGCATTTCTCTGTTTGGCACCTATCTGTTGTAAATGTAAATCTATTCGTATCTAATGTGTTAATCGTAAATTGTTAATATTGGTGAATTGAAACTAGGTGTTTTCGGGCAGATTCGTATAATGAATAGTGCAAACTGCAAAGGTTTATCCAAAATTAGCATTTAGCTATATTGGGAGCGATGCGATTTTGAGTGATGTGCTGATGTTTGGATACGCGATCTGAATAGTGCTGTACAATTGTTATTTGTTAACAATTGTGGATCAGTCTGATTGTGTGATTATCTGTGGTGGTACGTTTGTTTTGTCTTAGTGTAATTGCAATGTAGGCAATTGCGTAGGTATTAATTGATGATTTGAATTGTGACTGTAAATTGGAATGGTTGGGTTTAGATTCTATATCTTAAATTTTATCATGGAAATCGGCAGGCCTTAAGATATTCGCTTTAAACGCGGTTGAACTATATTTTTAATATAAATGATTTAAAAATACCATCCAACATATAATCTGTACAGAAAATATCTATAAAATCGATTACGCAAAATTTTAATCCTTTCCTTGTGGCTTAAACACTTGCCTTGTAAAATTGGATATCTGCTAGTTTTATTAATTAGTCCTTAAGACTACTGAAGTAAACATTTCAAAGCATTTACACAGATAATAAACGAGTATAGTAAGATAAGCAACCCGTTTGTTTGAATGCATTGGCAATGATATAAAACTAGTTTAGCAAAAAGTTTGCTGTTGTATTCAATGTTACTTTTTGTGAATTGAGTATTCGGTTGGAATGAGCATTTAGCGCGAAATGTCATCTTGAATATCTTCAAGATGACATTTCGCGCTAAATCTATTGTAATTATGAATAATTATTATTATAAATTTATAAAGAATAGAAAAAAATAAATTGTTATTATTGAGAATTATATCTATGGTATGGTTTTGGTTGATTTGCACAAATCACAATTCATTTTATACACCTACTTAGGTATGTCATTTCCTATCAATAAGTCTGTTAAGTTACAAAAGGTTTCTTTTAAAATGGAAACTTCTTATATGCCCAGAAAGGAAAAGATTTTATCCTTCTATTACTTAAATCGACTCAGACGGACTCAGATGATGTGTAGAAGATGAAGCATACAATTCGATGGCTTCATATTATGATCCTCGGACCTCGATGTATTCAAGTCTGGTAATATTGCGAAATGATATAATCTTATTATTTCTTCCTAATACTTAATTTAATATTATAAACGTGAATGTTTGTAAAAACATGTGGATGTATGTTTTTTACTTCCTCCTAATAAAAAGAAAGTTCGGATTTTCTTATTCAAAAACATCTGATCGGATTTGTATGAAATTTGGTATAGAGATATATTATAGTCTGGATTAGCAAATAGACATATTTTTATATGGATACAATGCGGGAGGGTCCAGTGAGTTAGTGTATTAGATATGTAGTAGTATTATATTTCAATTTACGTAACCTGGATTTGTGTTTCAATAGAATTAATTCATACCTTAAAATCCAACCGTTTACGTAAGAGCCTTGTCAATCGCAGAGCCTTGGCTTTGGCATTGATACGGCGCGCTGTTCCGTTCGACCGGAGCGCGCTTGACCACTCGTCTATGTGTAATTAAAGTTTGGATTGACACATTGAAAGGTTTGGTGCATTGCTGCAGTGGGTATTGTGCTTGCTTGTTGGATTTGCGTGGGTTTGATTCCTGTGAAGGACGAATAGTGGTATGGGTTGTGTTGTGGGTATCCTACCTTTGTTGAAGGATGGTGCCAATGTTAAATTTATCTTATTTTTTTGTTGGATTTAAGGGCTAAGCTTATAAGATATACCCATTAGTTATCTATTGTTTGTTTTATTTCATGTTGTTTCGATCAATTTGAAAAAAAATACGTAGATTCGTATTGTAAATGAAATAAGTAGCATATTAATGCAAAAAATAGCAAAATTTTCTATATTTTAAGTGCTAAACGCGTCCTTATACATTTTATATGAGTAAGTCGTACCTGTACAACCAAATAAACACACGTAAGAGTATTAAAATATATAAGTCATAAACAATGCGTGTAATATATGTATTATGTAGACAATACAGACATGTAAGAAGATTGATTTAATCTCATTATTTTACGCAATAACATAGTTACTGACAAGTGTATTGATGTAATTGAAGCCAATAACCTATTTAAAGAAAACCTCAGTTAGACTGAATGTTAATATTTATATTTTATTATAACAATACCTATACAGGTAGGTAGGTACATCATTTTACACTCACATGTGTGTACATTTGATACTGTGTCTTATATCCTTTAAACTAGGTCTGTGGAGAAACTGTGCAATTTACGATTTCGATATTTGAAATTCGGACAAAATTTTATAGAAAAATTTGTGAAATACTCCTTAAATTTTTATTTATCTTTCAATGTTAGGTACTAAATCCATTGCGTATAGTTTAAAATAAATAAAGATGCCATTTAAATATCATCTCTAATCATAAAATATCCTGAATAGATTCCATTGAAACATCATAAACTTAAACTTGTTGAGTTTATAAGTTATAACCGTATAATTAGAACTGTATAAATCATTGCAATTTCCGCATTAAAAGCAGACGTGACTTGTGCTAAGTGAATTTGAATCTTATTCCTATAGATTAAAGATTTAAGTTTAAAGTAGTAATGTGTTAGTTCATTGATATCGGAATTAGACCTCTACTTGTCGCTTATTACCGCTAAATGGATGTGCAAACATCGGATCGGTTTAAAATGTATACATTATGTTGTGGAATTATTCATGAACGTATATCAATGGTCATTTTAAACATGTAACTTATACGCATGTTTCCTAAGATATATTTAGTAGCTGTAGTAAATAATTAATTGTTAATGAACAGAACGGGTATAATAAGCTTAAATATTAATTGCATTATCCTGTACGATTGTGAGCAACTACGTTTGATCATGAAATAACTATTCCGACGAAATATTAAACGAAACATAATCTTTAAATTTTATATGCAATAACATTATTAGCCTAAGTGAACAGAGTTCTGCATAAGTTTAAATAAAACATGCATATAAACGTTTTAGTTTAAAGGTCCCAAATACAAGCTGAATACAAAATAATACTTCCCCTATGAAATCTGCTCCAGTCTAGTATTAATATGTAGCAGCAATCTACCGGTTGACCTATATAACTATACATACATACATACCGCTGCATATACTTACTGCATGATATATGGCCATTGAGTCAACTTCCCCAGCTTTCCAACATATAAAATATTAGCCGAAGAAAATCGTTCCACGTCGGAATCTTTCAATATTTTCAATCTCAGTAAGTGATCTATTTTAATAGGATCTGACGAGATTCTTTTAAGATATGAACAGCTGTGTGCCGGTGTGATTACTCGGGATATAATTTTATGCTGCCATTTACTGGATTAAATAACATTATTTAAGTGAATAAAATATGTATTAAGAAAATATAGTTCACTTTACTTTTCAAATACATAATCTTGAATATCAGTATTATAAGAATATTAATTATTGATATTAAAATATAGTATCTAGCGTATCGTATAGTATCTAATTAGCTTTTCATTATTTTTTCAAATGTTCTGCTCTACTTTTGGACACTGATTTACATTTTATAATTCAACGTGACAACACAATTAGAAATCATACCTATAAAACCCTGAAATGCCCTATTTACTATCAATATATTTATGCCCTATTTTATATAATATAATCTCAAAATGGTGTCATGCAGCGCACCGGGCAAGGCGCTAAGTAACTCAATAATCAACAGGTAGGCGGTGGGCAGTGCCTAGACGTCATCTCGCACACCTATTTGCTCTTTGATTAATCTGCGAACCTTGCAGCTAGAATGGATGCTGTGGAATGTAGGTGAAGATGGACAATGTTGTTCTTTGGATAAGTTAAATGTGAATTTGTCCTTATGTGTATTTTATTTTTAATTGAAATGTTATAACTTTTATTCAATCGACTTTCTCAAGCTACGGAAGCGGATACACGAATTTTAATGTTTTTGATTTTGTCACACATTACATTTGTTTTTTTAATGGTTTCAATATTGAATAACATTTGCGTAACTTTTTGCTTCATTTATGGGACATAAAAGTACGCTAATAACATTGTATACAATTTATGCACTAATTCTATCATTACGCGACTGTTACTGCAAAATAATCATTTAATGATCACATAATGATCTCTCATATTCACTTGTACATGTGAAGTACTCACTAAATTGTCTCGTTTAGTTGTTAATGTCAAATGTGTTATTTAGTGCAACTGAATGTTGACTACAAGTTTATTGAATTCAAATTTCCATAGGATATATTTTTCGCTGATATTTATATTTTACTTGGATTCTTATTATTACAACCTGCTTTATATCTAGGTATACACCGATGTTGAACAGTTTTAGTAGTAGTATGCATCACAGGTTAACATTTATTCTTAAAATCTATCAGATTTAGACCCAACGTTGGCATTATAATCTACGCGCCATTATAAGTTACCAGTCGCGCCATGATATACAGCGATACGCGGACACATTATATCATTGCACGATTAATAACCGCGTCCAAATTGTAAATTATTCAGAACAAAAGCCTATTTCGCCGGCGAGACAAACAAAATGAAATATGGCCGGCTCGACGCTGCGGAGTGCGGACCTCATTGATGTTTCGTAGGCGATTTTGCTGCAATGTATGTGCTGTTTGCTTTTTCTACTGTTTTTAAAGAGAAATATATTAAGATAGTTTAAGGATGTTTGTTCAGTTTAAATATTGATGATCCTGTAGTGTTAAAGATTTAAGATAGGTATTGGGATTGGTGGAAATCTGAAAAATTTAAAAAATTAGTTTTTCATGTATGATGATCCTTACGAAATTATAATTTCCGACATATTTGCATGGAGCAAAATACGAACTTTAACTTCCAAATAATTCACACAAATAAAGTGAAGTCCAATCTTGTTACGACTTCCTTAGTGTTACGACTCCTCAACGGTAGTAAGTAGATGACATAACAAAAAATTACTTTTAAAAAACCTTACGCCGCTCAGTGACGCTGTTTTATCGCCATTCACAATCTAAACACAAAGGCCGAGCGACATCATAATATGTTAAATTGGCGCCCGTAAAAATGTGGCAGTGATAAAGCAACAAGTCCTTTTTTGCCATATTTGCGGGCATAATCCGTGGCTGCAGCGCTCTGGGGTGACACGAGCTTTGGGCCCCAGGGTTACATGTATTATAATATGAATAGTATGCTTCTTCATCATTTATGATGGTGTTTTAAGACGTATATTCTTATGAAATGAATTCACAGATGCCTGTCGAATTGGTCCATTTGATCTTTCATTAAGTATCTGCTTAACTAAATATATCAGCTCAGAATTAAAAGGCAAAAACAGTCACATAGATAGAGACAGAGTTACTTTAGCACTTATAATAATAGTGGATATAAAATGAAATACGAGAAAGCTCCCTACTTTACATCGCATATACTTTACATTTCACGAATTCAATAGTCCGTCATAACATATTTATGTTAAGGCAAATGTATTTTTCACTCCCTAAAATCCTTTGGAATTTCTTCGCAAAACAAAAGTGACGCTAAATTCAAACGTGCATCAGTTACGGAGCCGTCCTGAGCGGTCCCCCCTTGTCCCCGGTCGCCCCCACTTTCAATAAATGCAGGCTCGGTTCGTATGTCTTTGTTGCTGGCTCACCTATACTCCATATATACCTATATAACACCACTCCTCGGATGGAAATGCGATGCTTTTGTGACTTTTTCGACTCATAACTGAAAAATATTTAATGTCCCCCTCCTAAAGCTGATTTCGTGGTGTCGACGTTTGCTTTGTTCGAATGAATTCAGATTTTTGGTCTGTGCGTCGTATTATTGTTTGCATTTAAATCATTTGTAATTGAGTGTTATTACAGATGAGTTATCGGATTATTTTCTGGTTGAGTGTCCGACCTATTTTCAGGAATACTGTTTCAGTAATTTGTAATTATCAAGTGGTGGAATAATGATTTAACAAATTTGTGAATATTATGAATTTAAATGCTGAAGCATTATCGAAAAACGAGTATCAAAAATATTTGTAAACAGTGTCAACAAGTTCAGTTCGTTTCGGACATAGGCTTTTACCAGGATCAAAGGTAGCCTATTGTGTGTTATTTTATCTCATACCGTTTCAACCCAATCCGTTAACTAGTTTTTTTTGGAAGAGTATAAACTAACTAAAAATACAAGCAATTTTTACTGCAGACTGATATTTGATATTTCTCTAAAAGTATTACAAGTAAAGTGTACAAAAAAAAGATAAATCGATTCAACTAAATTATATTGCAATACGCGACTTTACAAATATAAAAGTCGCTTTTAAATCTAAAAGCATACGTCATGTCGGCGCTACATTCGTTCTAGGAAGACCTTTCGACACCTCACATTCACCAGTCGACACATAATTTAGATAAGGCCCCAGTATTTTGCGAATTACAGCGAAGTTGGCTTTTCGTTTGAAGTAATCAACGGCTGATAAGATTAAGGAGAGAGGCGTAACATTGTTTTATGTCGCCAGTTCAGTTTTGAACTACAAAAGGCGATGACTATGTTGATCTGATTGATAATGGTGATTAGAAATTTGTTTTTGATCTTGAGGAAAGCAGTTGGTAATGTCGTATTTTTGTCCTATTGTCTGGTGTATTTTTATAAATACAATGATGTGATATTAGATAACATTGTACATTGTATTGTTTTATAGTTCAGAAGGTTTTTTTTTTTGTGAGGATGTTCATGGGTTCACCCAAAAGGGTGTCAGGATGTTGACTCAAAGTCATAACACAAATATAGCTGATTGATTAGGTTTCATGGAATTAACTTTATAACCTAGATTCAAACAAAGGATACTTTTTAGTCCAGTTCAACGCTAAGCATTATAAAAAATCAATTCCCGTAGACTAGGACTTTAAATGCGTATTCCTCGAAATGTATTTTATTCAATAAGACCAGCTACCGTTCTAATAACTATTAGTGCAAATTGGTTCATGGGTTTAAGTGTACCTACCGTTTCAATCGAATTGTGCTTAGTATTATTTTTAAATGACGCTGACGTAGCAGGTAATCTTTAATTTTATGCTGCCCTGGTACCTTGTATGATTTTTATTTAGATATAGGTAGTTTTCGTTCATTTTTAGAAATAGGCACGTGAAAAGAATTTTCTACAAGAGAAATATGTTCGATAGTTTGTCTTTTGGTAGCGTAGCATGAAACCTATTAAAATTAAAATTCAACGATCATACAACCGAATAATATTTTCTCAATTTAATTGTGAGGGCAATTAGATTTTAATAGTAAAGTCTAGCACAAATAAGATTATCGTCTGAAGATGGAGATCGTGCGAGTGAAGTTAGAGCCGCTGAAGGAGATGCGCGCTAAATGTTTATGTAATCACTTTATTAATTTGTGTGTGTACTTGTTAGCTTTTGGATTAATTTATGATAGACTTGAAAGATTTTCTAGTGGCTCAAGGTTGAAAGAAAATGTAATGCAACGCAAACGTAATTGATAATTATACCTGCCAATTTGTCTTGTATGATTATTATTTTATCATTTGTCTTCAATTCAAGATATCTCAAGATAGTCAATTTAATTACGTTTAATATGTATACAATCAAATAATTTAATACAATTATGCAAATATGCAAAAATATCATTAAAATAATTCCGATTTCGTATCATCTTTAATTCGTTGTCATTTCTTAAACTATAAGAACTTGGTAACTACAATATTAACTATTAATTCTAATACCTTAACAATTAACATAAATTGCTTCGCTTACATCAAAAAGCATACCTAAACATCAATCGTTACACTAACAATAAAAAGCGTCAATACATAAGCAGAAACATTAGCCAACAATGTATAATTACGTGGCTCGACTTCTTCGAACGCGCGAATTCCCAAAGCTTGCCCGTTGCATATTTAACCAGGATACCGTCTGCCGAGGTTGCGGCGAAATGGGATTACTTTTACAGCCGAATGTACTTAATAAATATTAACTTTAATATAAAGAGCAGTGGTGGCACAGTGGTGAAGACCTCGTACGTCGAATCGATAAGTCGGAGGTTCGAGACCAGGCGAGCTTGCAGGAAATAAAGTGATTTATCAATTTATCTGCACATGTTCTTATTATCACCACTGCTTGAATGAAGGAAAACATTGTGAAGAAACCAACATGTCGAAGGATCAAAAGGTCGACGACATGTGACATCTGCCAACCCGCACTTGGCCAGCGTGGTGGATTATGGCCTACACCATCACAGGGCGCCCCTGTCCCAACAGTGGGAACGTATAATATGGGCTAATGATGAACTTTAATATACTGCTTGAACAGTTAAGGATGATGGCCTGGTAACAGAAGTTTCGAAATGGGACACCCAATGTATGCTGTGGGCGTTGTTGCTTGTTATGTGACGCTTTTAAGATGAAGTTCACGAGATGTTCGATAATAAGTGTTCGGGTTAAATTATTAATTATTGCATTATGTGTAAGTAATTATACCAAAACAATTACTGCTCCATGTATGGGTATATAATTGTACCAACAAATTGTAGGATAGGTATACGATGGAATAGCATTACTTTTTGCTATATAGGTACGTTGATCAATATTTATACAACGTAAAGTAATGTTTGAATAATATATATCCACAATGTAAGTGAAACTTTTGCTCAAGGTTTAATTAAAT
Organism: Colias behrii; assembly: GCA_029959065.1. Taxonomy (NCBI): domain Eukaryota; kingdom Metazoa; phylum Arthropoda; class Insecta; order Lepidoptera; family Pieridae; genus Colias; species Colias behrii. The sequence continues at coordinate 4,481,046 of JARWMC010000021.1, read as the reverse complement.
TCCATTATGTTTTTCATGATGAGAAATCTTCAAGAAGTTTTATGTTGTATGCAAATGTGACTTCAACTATTGAGCAAGAAATAGGTTCAGTCTAGTCAATATAAATGCGAGAGAATTGTATGTTTATAGTAATAGCCAAAAATCTTTTGTTGGTCGAAAATCCCACGATGAATGAAAGAGTGGAACAGCTTGCGTCGCACCTGCCAGGCAAGGGTTGGAGGTAGCTGCTGAGATGTTAGGGGGAAACCGATTTATGTTTCACGACGGATTCTAATTGTTGCTAACGGTGACGTGTTAAGGATTTGTTTATTTTTTTAAATATGTTGAGGTGGAAATGTTTAGAGATGACGTTTGGATTTGTTATTGTTATGGGATTTTTAAGAAGGTTTCTTCTACCAATAAAAATATTTTATTGATTAAATATTGGCATATTGGATTGAACTTAGTATCAATATGACATCAGACACCAAATAAAGGATAGAGCTTTTTCTTATACAAATAATATTAACAGAAAATACGTTACCATATTTGAATGTTGTCCCTGCTCTGAAATTAAAAGTCCTTTGCCTTATCGATTATAAAATTACATATTCTGCAAAATATATCACATGTTAAACATTAATTGGTGAGGGAAAGCATCTATCTATTGTAACACATGACACCACGACGTCCAGACGGTCACAAGTGGTGGTTCAATTAAATCAATAAGGCCGATAGATTATCACGCAAAGCTGTCGGGCGAGAGTCCCCCCTTGTTCCCGTCGGCGTCAAGCCCCTCCCGGGATTATACGCCTGTTCCCGATGACCGCGACGCTCAAAATTGGGTCACTACTCACTACGTGTTATGGGAACGTTCATTGATGGTGATTGGCGATTGGGTTAGATATTTGTCCTTAGCTGAACTGTGATGGCATTGCACACTGGGCAGTTTTGATTTATGTGAAAGTGAATGACAAATTTTGTTTCGCGGTGCGTCGGAAATGTATTTTGATGGAGTTAACTCTATGAAATGCATGGCGAGTATAACGATGAGGTCAAAAAATTGGATTCGTAGAATTCAGATTATACTATTTAAATATATTTTTAAGATAAATTAGCGTGATTGTGGCCAAGCGCTTCTCTATGGTCAATAAAAAATAATTAAAAAAATTATCGTTCGGCTCTAAATGATAATTTTGGAATTATATTCTCTGTTCGCAGCTTCTCTTTGAATGGCAGCATACGCAATAGATCCTAATGTAACCTATATTGCTCTGAAGTTTAATTGCGAAATTATCAGAGAATTTAATTTGCAGACGCTACATGACTAATAACTAAATCAATATAACAGTTTAACTCGAGAGCGCATTAATGCTAATTGATGTTAGAGTCTATTTCAATGGCGAGTTTCTCAAAGATTAACGTAATAAATGCGAAGTTTACGTTTCGGCGTTCATTAAGGGAACGAGTCAGCGTGTTGGCTCAATAGCTGTTTGTGCTCAGACTCAATAAGCGGAAAAAACATACTTTCCCACTCTTCGGCGTCACGGCTCTTTCACGACATTCGCCGCAAAACCTCCGCGAACTGATACATTCATCAAACGAAGCCCGTTTCTTAATCCTACCAAAATATACAACCGCACAAAACCTCGCTAAAAGGAAATATAAACGGACCGCACGGGTCCTCCCCAAAATGAACCCTATTCTCTGAGACACAAGAACAAACTTTGACACTCCGTTTTAGGCAAATGTACAAGAACACGAAACGTACCATCTACTCTTAAATGTGCAGAGGTTTAAAAACTTCAGTGCTTTTATGATACGGTGCACATTTGGAAGGTCGACGAAACATCAACAAATTTCGATCCGACTTAGAGTGAATTCATTTTCGACAAAGCGATTTATTGCCGTGGGATTCTGAGTTAAGGTGAGTTTTTGTTTGTCGTAAAGCGGGACACGGGACAATAAAATTGTGGTCGATGTCGGAAGATGGGCGCCAACTTATTTCGATTAGAGATGCTTTAAAAGTTACCTTTGTTGATATTGCGTCAAAGCTCCAGCTTTTTGGGTCGCTCTCCATTTTTACAACCGATGAACTTTCAATTGAAATAATCTCGAAAGTTACATCGTCGTGTAGAAAATATATTAATAATAATGAATAGCGGATATCGAGTAAAAAGTGACAATCAAATTGATGGAATCCGTGGGGTAATTGAATAGATTAATAACAATGTTTATCATCGTTGGAAACGAGGGATCGGTTACAAAGCGCGAAGGAATCAGGGACTGACGCTGCAACATCGCGTTATTCGGAACGTTTACAACATAATAGAGAACATTAGTCTGATCCACTTTTGACATCATTATCTGTAGTCGGCGATAACCTGCGAGCGGCGTACGTCGCACCCGCGTTCCTCCCCGCAGGCCGCAGGCCGCGCCGCCAGTCGCGCACGACATCGCATAGCGCACGGACGTCTGCTCGCCGAGCGCTCGCTGTGTCCAAACACTCACTTTTGGCGGGATTTCGCACGGACGCGGGCGAACGTGACGCGACTCGGAATGCGCGCATGTTGTCAACGCGACCGAGGCGCCGTCGCAGTGAAATCTGTGGCGATTTGGATTGCAGTGTTGGATCTTTGGATGAAATAGTGCGCTGTGGCGTAATTTTTTTGTAAGACACGCGGACGGATACGGTGTCCATGATGTTGACTCATGCGTGACGCGCTTGATCGCTCCGACTGGGATTACGACAATTTGTTTACCCACTATTTTGTTTTGGATTATATTAATAGATTCTAATGCGTTTCTAATAGTAAACAACAGCGAATAACACTTGAGGCGAGTCGAAAAATATACAATAAGTCGAAACGTTTAATCTAAATGTGAGATAATAATGAGACGCACATAAAATAGTCGAGGAAAAATATTGGCCTCCATTGTTTGGATAATCCCGGCGCTTACATATTACATTATTTGAATATTTCTCTTGGAGAAGTTACATGTTTGAATGCAAACATATTCTTAATTATGAATTTGTTGATCGTTAACCTTCAAGGGACTTGTAGATTGGATCGTACCTACGTGATATATTATTATCTTCAGTTTTGTTATGACCTTGTATTATACAGATTTCTAATCACTTAAGGCTTTCAAAGGTTCATTAGGCAAAAATAAAATTTCCCTTTCACGCACCCTGTATAGTGGGCCATAGATAGCTATTGTTTCATCTGAGGCGTAGGCGTCGAAAAATTACGCACCCCCTACGGGTGAAAGGCCTCGAAGTTGTTTGCGAATTTATTTTTAATCAATATTATAGCTAGTATTCAATCACAAGCTATTTAAGATAAAGATAAATATTTATTTTGAGTGCAAATTAATTAATAATGTACAATATTTTAGCTTTTTCTAAACTAAAGATTATTATCAATACAAACCATAAACTAGCAGTTAAGTAAATGTTTATGGTAATTAAATGCAATTTCATAATTATCACGTAACTTTTGAATAAAACGTGAATAAGAATCGATAAATATAAAATAATAACAATTATTTTTTGCACCTTGTAGAACTTGATAATTATAGAGAAAAATGTGATTATATTTAAATACAAAGGCTACAAAAACGAAATAAAATTTTGCTTTCAATAATTCTAATAGAGATAAATAAATTTATCAAACGTTTTTTTCTGTATCAAATAAGTCATAAGGGATCTTGAACCGTCTGAGATGAAATAGGATTAAAGTACGCAATTGTCCAGTTCCAGGATTAAACTACCTGCGTGCCAAATTTCACCGAAATCCGTTCAGCATTTGTGTGTTTTATTCGAGTACAAAAATACTTTCATATTCATAATGTTTGCTCGAAGCGGTAAAACTGTAATATAGACATCTGTAAATTCATCTTCCATTTAATGAGTCTTGGAAGTTTTTGTAACAAAGAAATGTAAATGAGCGCCTTCAAGATTACGCAATCGGTAATACGATGAGGTTATGATAGCGCTTGTTTTTTCATAACTACATTATTTAATAATTTATCTTATTATTATAATAATTTATCTACTTTTTAACGTTTGTTTCGCGCATTAATGAATAATGCAGTAATGAGATAAATACAAACGGGCTACAGGATCTCAGCTTACCCCCCCACCCATGGGGACTTTCGATATGATCACTTGGACATAACTGTAGCGTATAACAGATAACTTACGTTTTATCGTACACTGTATGTGTACCATAGAATGCCTTAGCAAATGTTCGCCGTGAGTACTTAAATGGTCATAACTTTTTTATTTATGAACCGATTGACATGAAATAAACACTAAATGTTAAATGAAGATTACCACAATATATTAGTGAAAACCGCATCGAAATCGGATAAGCCGTTTCTGAGATTAGCGTGTTCAAACATACAGACAAACAGACAAAAAATTTTTTAACTACAGTTTTGGGTTTGGGATCGATTTAATAATAACCCCTGCTAATTTTTTTTTACATATTTTCATTGTACAGACACCACTTTTCTAGAATTTTATTATATGTATTGATTCTAAAAGTGTAATATAATACCTACCAACAAAAAACATGAATTGCTATCATTATAAAAAATAAATACCTATAAGTAACAACTTACTTTTTGTGGGAACGCATGATGGTGAAAATTCACAAAACACGAAGATTGCATTTGATATTTTTGGTTTTATGGCATTCAATTGCTTTATAAATATCACTACATAGTATAAAAAAAGTCGCTTTCTCTGTCCCTATGTCCCTTTGTATGCTTAAATCTTTAAAACTTCGCAACGGATTTTGATGCGGTTTTTTTAATAGATAGACTGATTCAAGAGGAAGGTTTTAGTATATAATTTATTAGGTTTTAGACAAAGCGGACGAACCCGCGGGCGGTAAGCTAGTAAATTTATAAAATACGAAGATTTTTAAAATTGTAACTAATGAACGCAATCAATATTAGATTAACTGTAGATAATGGTGTCTAGTTTTACTTAAAATAATAAACATCTACCCTCACTTTAAAAAAATGTAGTATATTTATTATTTACACGAAATATACCTTATAGGGAAGGGAAGATATGGGCAAAAGAGTTAAATAAATAACATCATTATATTTAAATTATTAATTTCCAACTGTGTATTCAGTAGTGTTAACATCTAAATTGATTTGATTTTTACGAAATCTCATAGATGGCGCTGTTACAAAATTAACATTATACAACTTACATTCTTTAAACTATGTTTCTCTTCCCAAGTTACTTAAATGGCATAATTTTTATAGTGTCAATCTAGATATTGTCAAACAACATTTATATATGCGTCATTTGATTATTAATTTCCAATAGTTAAGGTGTGTTTGATTTTTCTAACACTTCATAGATGGCGCTGTTTCAAATTTGTCTTTATACTGCTAAGATTCATTTAACTGTTTCTCTGCCCAAATTACGTAAATGACATAGTTTTTATTTTGTAAAGCTAGATAATAGCATGGCTTACTCGAAACCAACATTTAAACATGAGTCTTTAGATTGTACGCTGTCGTAGTACACGGAAATAAAGGCTCACAGCTCCTCCCCCGAAGGTGATATCATGATAATATGTTTAAACTATTCTCACCCGACCTCTTAGGAATATTCATGCAAAATTTGAAGTAAATCTATGCAGTACTTTTCGAGATTAGCCCGGTCAAACATACAGACAAACAGACAAACAGACAAACAGACAAACAGACAAAAATTCTAAAAACTATATTTTTGGCTTCTATATCGATTATAGATCATGGATTATGTATTCTTTAAAAAAAATATTCAATGTACAGTTTTGACTTTCCTACGATTTTATTATATGTATAGATTGTAATGCTAAATAGATGTTATTGATCAGTGACAAATGTAATTTGCTAAACTTTTTAGTGGTCACAATTTTTTAAAGTCATGTGTTGTTATTTAGAAACACAATAAAGTAATCTACATTTATTGAAATAAATTTTCCTATAAAAACCTTTACAAAACAATGTTAAGCCCGAAAGCATTCCCATAAAAAAGAGCCTCTACTTTCAATTCCCACCACAATAATAACATCACATGACATTATTGACAGGTGACCAAAATGTGTGACAACTGACAACCACACCTCGAAGCTGCGCATTGAACAGAGCTCCTCGTAAAGTTTGTAAAATTGCAAACAATATAATATAATGTATCAATTGAGTACCTCGACTAACGAGCAAATAATTATCGAAAGTATTCGATTGACGCGGCGCGGTGACTCCGGCCTCGTGGATGTAGGTTAATGTGGAGCAGAATGTGGGCCAGACGAGATTTTGGCTCGCACAGAAAACCCGCGGAAATGTAACCTTGACAAATGTTACGTTTTAGAACTTTCGCGGCTATCGCCATTTACTCATAACTGCTTGTATAGTCTTTGAATCTACGGATACAGGCGTGGATTACAAGCATGCAGTGTAAGGATTAATGCACATTAGATAATCATGTGTGCGTCTTTGTATCGCTCTTATTTAAAAAAATAATATGTGAATGTCTATTTCGCCCGTATATTGTGATTGTGATAGGTTTATGACAATACAATGCAGTGTTGACGGGAAAGTAAATAGTGTATGTTTTCTGTTTATATTATACCTACAGAATAAATTAAATTTTATTACAATGGATTAAAATTCGTAAAGCTAAAAGAAAAAGGAGATTTAGAAATTCAAACGAAAAGAAAATTTAATTTTCTCATCCAAGATTATGGACTTAAAAGTGGATTTTAAAGTCGGCAACACATCCTCGGACACGTCTGTAGATGCCTATGGGCTGTGGAATTGCTTACCATCAGGCGATCCACATGCTCGTTTGCCTTCTTTCATATAAAAAAAAAAAAAAAAAAAAATGTAAGCGAACACATTAATTTTATAGATGGCCCCACAAACAAATTTAATATTTTTCCTAGAAAAAATACCTCAATTTATAACTAAAGCTCTTTGATTATGCTGATTTGAGGTTACGAATTCTATTTAATTCATGGACTAGGTACACTAATGGTAAATAAACTATTATATATTCTGTTTCATTTATTGCGAATAAGATTGATTGTTATGCAATCTGTTCACTTAATCATTCATATATTATTGGTTACTATAGCGTAACGTATGCGTGGATTCCTTCTAATATAACGTGTGAATACGGTGACAGAATATTTGCTCGCGATATTTATCAAACCGCCGAGAATATAATGTCTTTCTCACGTCTTGTTTGCGCGAAATCACTTTTCCTTTCACGAACTTTTCTAAGTCAATATAATGGGAAAGATGGTTCAAATTAAATAGACGTTTTCTCCCTATCGAGAATTTTAATAATAAAATTATAAAGCTTCCATCGCGTAATTAATCCATTATTTTACGGTTTGGGAAAACTCGGACGGAGCGCTGAATTTAAAAGATAACTCCCCGCGCCCAGTTACGATCAAGCGTGGCCATGTCGTGAATTAACAATGAAATGCCGATATGATTGCCTCCACATTTCCCGTGTCTAATTTGTTTATTTCACAACAGAGCGGATTGCGTATGGAACGTAAGCAAGGAAAATGTTCGTGAGTGGCGTCGATTAGACCATTCTGTGATCAGTGAAGTGTCTACAGTAAAACAGTTGTTTTGTGAGTGTGTCGGAATAATTTGCAACAATTTCGTTCATTGTTAATAAAGTGGGTGGAGAGGCAGCTGGCATGCATATGTGTTATGAGAGGCCCGGCCTGGTCACCGCTCTGAACGGCGCCGTCGGGTAAGATGTTAGACGAATAGTTAATGAGAGTTCAACTTGCTTGTGCACGGATTGGGGTCACGCATCGGGAACTTACCGCACTCCCATACAGTCTGTATTCAAATAGTTGTAGACTGAATTATCTCACTGTTCTATTTCTTATTCTACTGAAGCATCCGATCTCCAGTTATTTTCATCAATATTGTTTTATTAATGACGATGCTTGTGGGCGAAGTATCACTTGCCATTAAGTGGCTCGGGTGTCTATTTACCTGTGACATTTAAAACTTGGAGCATGCATTTATCTTAATTTACTTCTCACTTCTGAAACGCTACGTCCCTACTGATACCGCCGAAATAAATGACATCAAAAACAATTTAGCGGTTGAGCCGTGAAAGCGTAACCGTCATAATTACTTTCTCAACATACCTATTTGGTAATAGGTATGTTGAGAAAGAAGTGTACGTACGTTGGTACGTAGATAATTCACTTTGCATATTCAACGACATGATTACCACATTTGAAATCGAATCCAGTGCCAGAATAATTCGTTTTCGTTTCTGGGCTTTCGTATGTTTCGTATGTATTTACTATTTATGAAATTGACTTTTAAAGCATGATTATGTGGAAAGAAGTGCCCAATAAGAACTTTGATTTGTTTGTCATGGAAAAATAATGTGTCTATCAGATTGTATGGTTATGGAAAAATTATGATTTTCTTCGTATGACCCTTCATAATTATTTTCAAATGATATCACATACCATTCATCATGTTGTATATCATGTAAGATTTGCTATAAGTCAAGTAAAAATCCTTTTTATGTGAAAGTGTGTTGCTTTAAGAGTCAGTTGGCATTCTGGAATTTGTCACGTAGGAACTACCGTGTTAGTGTAAAAGCATGAGCTACGAACGTTGGGCTTAACTATAGGGGAGAATCTCAAAAACCGAGTTGTATCTTTTATACATTTGCTATTATTTTTTACTCATTTATTCCCTTAGATCATTTGGAGCATTTGAAAGCGAGCATTTGTTTTAGCTATATAATTTATCTAAGCCTACGTCACTGCTATGAGATTCGCACTAAAGCCGCGTTGAACATTATTATGTGATATTATTTCATTTCTTTTGATATCTGCCGCCTCACGACTCCAATATAAGTTATAAATGGATAGCACTGGGCGTACACTTTCGGAATTTTGATGTGAACACACTCGTAAGCAGAACATTTCTATTAGGGATGTAACGATACCGATACCGATACCGATATATCGGCCGATATAATCGGTAAGCCGATATATCGGTATCGCCGATTATAAAACAACCGATACCGATATCAAACAATTCAAAAAACCGCGCCCAATGAACGATGCGGGAGGCCGCCCGCGCGTGCGCACTTTGTTTTTTGAAAAAACTCTACCAATAGTAAACTTTTATTAGGAACTGATTGTATGTGTATAACTTAAAGTTTAACTGACTTTGCAAAATAATAATACTAAAATAAATGGTTTTCTTGTTTTTTGATTTGGCATTGTTATTTAAAAGAATACGATTTACAGTTGAGTCTCTGTTAAATGTTGGTAACTTTTATGCATAATTCACTATTCATTTTTCTACCAAGCCATCGATATCGGTATCGGTATCGGTATCGCCGATATTTTATTACAAATATCGGTATCGGTATCGTATCGGCAAAATCATGAATCGTTACATCCCTAATTTCTATGTAAAAGGATTTTATGGAACAAATTTTACGATGATGTTATTACTGTGTTGATTGGGGATTATAACTAGATGGAGTTTGGATGGGGGCTATCTACTTTAAACAAAACGACGGTACATGCATATAAATCATTAGGTATTGGTTACTAGTTATTGTTGCTAAAGTTAATAGTTATCATTTCTTCAAACATTGCAATTATAAAACACTAAAGAAACTAAAGACATCGAATAAATTGTGGGCAGTTTGAAACATAAACTGCAATGAATGATACTGATACTTTCAGGATATAATTTACACATTTAAATATAACCATTATGACTAACGGTGTAGCGCGAGCGGTATCAAGTAACGTGACGTCATTAGAGCGTCTCCTCAAATTCCGCCGTGTGTGCAGGGCGGCGATAATCCAATAATCCGAATTGGTGGCTCGAGTCAAGCTCCTGGCCGTTCAGCCACTCTCTCCCTATGATATGCCCTCACTCCTTAATGATACCTCATAAATTGGGCATACGTTTGTTTAAGATGCTGTAGATATTGAAGACGAGCTTAGTGGGTGTTTTAGTAAGGGAGTATGAAGTGGAGAGTTTAATCTCTTATTAACGGGAGTATTAAGTATGCATTAGGAATTAAAAACTCTGGGGAATTAATACGTAGATTGGTCCTTTAATTTATTTGTGACCGTGACAGTTCTCGCTCTAATGTCTTCGAGACGTCGGGTACATAATGAATAAATGGAGCCTTGAATCCGTTAAAAGCTCTTTAATTTCCAAATGGTATTTGTTTTACGGGTAGTTTGCTAAGTTTGATTTTAAGGAGTTTTCAACGGATATTTTGTAAAGTAATTAATCTACCTGTGTAACTGTTGTTGCTGCTATGATTTTGATTACTATTTAAATCACAGAACATTAAAAACAAATAGAAGTGCTATAATGTCATAATTACTATGAAAACCAGTGTCGCCAAACCCACACATTTAAACCGATAGTTATACAGTACACTACAAGTAATCTATGCCTTTGATTGGACAGCTTAATTTGAGTAAAAACTGACTTAGGTTATAAATTCAGCATTTCAATATGTACCCTAACGCACCATGTTACGGTTTATTTTAGTATAACATCCCTAGGAATATTAGCTGTTTTGTTTCTCATTGCACAGAAATTCCAAATTCGAAAACATCCAGCTACTCCACAACAGAGGGCGTTAGTTTTCGATAGATATAACTTTGAACCTCAACACATAGAGATAAGGTTGAAATTTGTGTCACTCAACATTAATGACATTAACTTGATATTTATCTGATGCTATGCCCTGAGGGATGTCAGCCTTGTTATCGATAATTCACAAATAAATATTTTTTGTGTATTTTTTTGAAGTGAAAACTTCTTTAGCGGCGTTGGGTATAAAATCTTAATTTCGCGTCAGGACACGTGGCCTGATCGAAAAAGCGTAAGACGAATGTTTTTTTTTTTTTTTTTTTAGCCCTTATATTCCATGCGTAAGACGGATACCATTCCAAAATATCAAACAGGCTGAACGTTAATAATCAAGTTTTCACTTCTGCCGGCACTCCCGGAGTGCAACCCGTCTTTTTGAAGTGAAAACTTCTTTAGCGGCGTTGGGTATAAAATCTTAAACTCGCGTCAGGACACGTGACCTGATCGAAAAAGCGTAAGACGGATGGATATCAAACATGCTCAACGTTAATAATCAAGTTTTCACTTCTGCCGGCACTCCCGGAGTGCAACCCGTCTTTTTTTTTTTCTTTCTATTATATGAGTATAGTATTATGTGTCACATTTTGGAGTATGTTTATTACTACTAAGTACGTCTTTTTATATTATTATTATTAAATAAAAAACGGAATAGAATAGTATTAATCTATATTTACAAAATACAAACAGAAAATATGCATTATTTTAAATCTTGGAACTGCCGTAGGTTTGCTGTATCGGTGGCCTTTGTTAGACCGCTTAGTGCTGTTCGGCATCCAGTTAACTCGTCACGTTGCATTTATCCATTTCTCTTTTAAATAACCCTCTTTGGGAAATCTATAAATAAATTGGACAAATGAAAGCTAAGGAAAAATAAAATAAAATTTAATATTTATAATGTTTGTCTTTTCTAAAGTATCGATACTGTCGATATGCGCCACAAGCATCACTAAAGCGACATTCGTTTGTTTATTGCAATAATATTCCAGAAAGTCTTGTTTGCTGTTCAATCTATAATAGTACTAATTTCTTACGGATTAAGGTTCATTTTGACTAGATATTTGTATACAATTTTGACAAATTACAAGCGAAGTTATAACATAAAATATTATATGTAAAACTAGCGGTCCGCCCCGGCTTCGCCCGTGGTACATATTTACGTTTTCTCTACATAAAAACCATCCTCGTACTTCAAGGAATATAATAGAAAAGAATTATCGAAATCGGTTCAGCCGTTCGCACGTGATGCCATGACAACGCGAAACGGGTGCAGACCCGCCGCCTTTTTATAGCTCCCGCCGCGAAGCGCGTCGAACGCGGCAACTGATACACAAAAATAATCCTTATGGCATGATTCTGTATTCACGCGCGATGACTTATAGCGTATTTCATGTAAAACTTTGGTGTTTCTACACCGATTTACATGATTCTTTTACTATAACCTGCCCAGGAGTATGAAGAATAATTGTGCCAAATTTGGTTAAAATCCGTCGTGTAGTTTTTGTTTCTATAACGAATATACAGACAGACAGACAGACAGACAGACAGACAAAAATTTTACTGATTGCATTTTTGGCATCAGTAGCGATCCCTTATCACCCCTTCATAGTTTTTTTTTTAATATATTTCATGTACAGAATTGGCCTCTCTACAGATTTATTATAAGTATAGATAGATAAATAAAAATAAGACTTACCGATGGTATGAAATGCCTTCATTGCTGATATTATTTCGTCTGCTATCATTTTTGCACTCTAATACCGAACAACACGTCCTAATTAATGAATAAATATGGAAAAAAGGTTTGACAGCTGACAACCGACTCGAATATTTTTCTGCGCACAACTGAGAGCAAGTTAGGTGATCTTACCTTACAAGTGACACGTGGGCCACGCCCACATCACACTTCTATCTACTTTACTGTTCTGTGATTTAAATTCAAGATATCCAACGTCATAGAATATTTCAAGCATTTAACTATTTTAAATGAACCAAATTAAAGCAAACATTCATAGATTTTGGTCAGTTTGTGTTGTGGTCTGTGGATCGTGTATATACACGTGTCTCTGAACTTGTGGTTTTTATTTAGAAGAATCTCACTCAAAGTGGATATTTTATAAAGACGGTTAATTAGTATTGGCGTTTCTGTTAAGTCCCTGTTTTGTCGATTTTCCTGTTCAATAGAGACATCGCTCTTAACTTAATTTATTTGTTTTTCTTCTTATTTATAAAACAATAAAGATAAAAAAGAAGTGTTTTGTATTTGTTTTTCTTGGTTTGTATAAATGGTAAATCTTTTTAGGCCATCATAGATTTTGGCAGTTTGAAAAACAATAACAAACGGCAACTTTTCGTAAACATAATCAATTGTATTGTACACGGGTTTTTGTGTTGCTTAATGCGATGCTTTTATAATGCGAAATAAATCTTACAATGTAGGAGGAATACAATGCAACACTATAGTAGCTTATAAAACAGTTGAAACTAATAAAGAAGTGAAGGACATAAAAGTTTTCCCAGCAAAAGCCACAGATTGTTACGTATATCGGCACTCCGTTATACAGCTCCTTACAAGCGGAAAAGCAGATAATCCAGAACATTCAATGTGTATTCTTGAAACAGCTCTCAATATTTTTGTTCTATATATTCATTCGGACGGTATTTCGCTCAGGGAAATAAAAATAGGCTAACGTATGCCGAATACAGACAGTGCGGAGTGGGCGACGCAAAAAGACGCAAAGCACTAGCCTGCCGGGCTTGTGAATTGTGATTTGGAAACAGAGCTTAGGAAATAAGTACAGATGAATTTTTAAAGGAGTAAGGAATATATATTGAATGCGCGGTTGATAAAACAGGAACGATATGATTTCAAAGAGGGGAGCAAACACCGACAACTAAATTCTTTGAATTGCTTTCTCAAGGAATATATTATATCACACATATATAAGAATGAAGTAGGTACAGTGCACAGTTTGCAAACAACTAGCAAGCAGCATAATAAACAGATCCGGGTTAGAACCAAAGCCGCAACAATAGAAAAGCACTACGCTAAACTAAGTCTTGAATTGAACTGTCACTTCAAAATAAATGTTTAGAGTCCAAGAAAAACAAGACTATACTGGATGTACTAGAAAGTCAGTAATTAAATGTAAGTAGTGGAATTAAAAGTCCTCGTATTACGGTGCCGAACAAAACATTCGCAATTTAACCAATTACGTCGCTAAACAGATTATAAAATGGGTAGTTATTGCATCCGGGCTTTGTGCTGTCACTGACTGGCACGTTAATTTCACTTTTATGTGTCATGTGATAAAGTTTATTTTCTCTTGCTCGATAGTTGGGAAAAAAATTCTAACAATGGCGCCGGAATTATAAATGCAGCGATCACAAGTCAAGGAGAGAACGAAATAATAAATTTTAATAATGGTATAAATTGGTATTGGTTTTGAAGTACTTTAACCCCAGACGTGGTTATAAGTTATGAATGTTATTCGTAGCTTAGAATTAATGAAATATTTTTACATAGATAATTAGTTAATATTAATTATTAATACGGCAATGTTATTTTACAAAGTCTAAAATTAAAATAGTACTGATTTCATTTTGTATTGAACAAAAATAATCCGTACTTTTTGTGGTACAATGCGTTAAAAATTGACCTAAATAATATATTTATTCGAGGCACGCACAGCGTAAATAATTGGAAATATATATCTAACAAATTATACGTAGGTATCAATTACACGCACGGAAATGCAATGTATTGTGTACCTGACGCTGATGAGTACATATTGCGGCCATCGCAAATATTTAAACAGACTTCGAAGTCTTTAACCTCAGTCCTATACGAGATTTACTAAATTTGATTGCAGTTTGTATGAAGGCCGTTGCATAAGACGCATTAACTGAGTCTATTACGAACGAAGGTCAGTCTCAAGTAAGTTGACATGAAACAAATGGAGGAGCACTTTCAGATAACAACACAGTTACAGTAGTCAGTAGGTACGATTGTTACGTAATGCCGCGACTTCATCTCGTTGAAATGGCGCGGTTATAAAAAACGCATTTTTTGAATTGTTCGCTTTGAACAATGGCCGAATGAACGTGTCTTTTACGTAGAGTTTATAATTGTAGTTACGAATTATTTTTGCTTTTACCGTAACTCGCTGCTCTAGTGCGCGGGTATTTGTGTTTTTTAGGTTAGCCCGTGTATATGCGTGGTTGTTTCAGACAGTTTTGCGATGGTATTTATTTGTCAGTTGTTGAGTGATTGTTTGATTTTATATATTGATATCAGCTTCACTGTCTTCAATTTGATATAGTTGAAGAAAGTATTTGTAGCCCTTTTGCTTATTAATTTTCTTTATCCTTAGATACTATAGAGGAAAGGTCTTATTTTCTTATTATTTGGTTTTGATATTACACCCAAAAGATTCTTTTTACTAATGATTGCCATATGTCGTATTGACACAAATGTTGGCAGCTCGGTTATTTTCAGGGAACTCTCATTATAACAAAAAGGAAGTTCGCAATGTACTTGGAAAAACGTTTCTTTGTTTGCCAAAATATATCTTTTGATCTCAATGCCACTTCGTTTTGTACACACGATAAAATTAATTGTGTGATTAACAGCGACATCAAAACAGAAATCTTGACGGATGCAATTCGGTTCATTTCGTGAAAACGTACAAACCGTACAGAACAAAGAAAATTTGATCGTTAACGGTGGAATCACTAACAATGATTAACAACTCACATCGCGAGTAGATCGTATAAAAATTATAAAGAGCTGAATAAAAATGCAGCGGAGTCACATTATCTGAGGCTATTAAGGTTTAGTATCGTACATTTGTTACAGTGGTTGCGTAATGCCAATGTCCGCTCTTAATTGTCGTGAGGAAACTTGGCTATGCTTTTGACATGTCGGCTGTTATTGTATACTCGTTAGCTTGTAATTATGTTTAGCTACTGCACGGTGATCGTTCATTAATCTACATACGAGGCGGCTTTTAGTAGGAAATTAACCATTACTGTAATAATTGTTGGAGTGATTTAATTTCTAATTTACGTTTCGTTGACTCTGACGTTATAATGTGTATTTTATGTGCTAGATGTAAGATATTGAATTAAATACGATTAAAGTTATAAAATTGACTATAGGGGATACTGCATACTAATTAAATAAAGTGGACACACTACAGTTGAGCTCAATTTAAAATTCTTAAAGCGAAGATTAATAGATTTCCATTCTCTTTTTGTCACGTTCCATCTGTACTAGTACCGGATCACTTACTTGATTAAATACAATAATTAAGAAAAGTTTAAAATCGTTCCTCAGTTGATGAATGAGTGTAGGCGAACAGACGGCGACGCTAATTAAAGCCGCGAAGGCTCGGGAATATTCAGGAATTATTGTGGCGTTGTATAAAACCTCTCAGCGCTGCCTCATATTCGCGACTGTTTGATTACGTACCCACTCCTGCATTTTCAGCTTTCGTATATTGCACATGTAATCATTAAAAAAGGATTTTAGTGGAAAATTTTCGAAATTGACTGCGCACTTTTTATTTAATGTTACGTTGTACGGCTTACGTGCTCGTTCATTACGTTTCCCTTGCTGTTGTTTTAATAACCAAAAATAATTGAATGTTGAAACATTTCGTTTCACAAATGGAATTTTATTTGAGGTTATTGAAGGCTTCGCTGTAAGTACATTGAACCGCGATATCCCCTCACGCTTTCCTAGTGACTCCAATCGAATCGGAAGTGGAAATTTATTCTCGATACGCTAAATAAAATCATCCATGAACTTCTCTAACTTCCAATTTATAACGTTTTTATACACATTCTTGCTTTTATAACGTTTTAAATACCATTCCTTAACGATAAAATTCGTAGGTTGAACGCAACCTTGTATTATGTATTTGGAATGATAGGTATTAATTTAATATCAGTTTTGAGTATATATCAACAGCATATTTTCTCGTTATCGGATGACATTGTATTCGATGTTATCATAACCGATAGAGAGTATCGTTAGAATATAAGTCAAGTGTCAACGACCGAGCGGCATAGCAGGGGTTGGCCGGTCGCGCTACTGAATGTATCGAATCAGGAACTGCCTCAACTCCGCGATAAATAAATAATGTTTCAATCTTAACAGCTGTGATCGACTCTTTAAACACTATATATTTCATAATGACCACACATACAGCGAAGCAATAAAACACGGCCAAGACTTGAACCTTGGGGTACGCCAAGAATAAACGCAGAGTTTAACGTGTGTCGTATAATTATTGTTATTTATTAAAAAGGGTGCGTAGAGCGACATTCCCCCAGCCTCTTTGATAACGGTCGATGAACTTAGGAGGGTGTAGCCTGAAGTACGCACCGGTTAGATTGATCATGTTTTTTGTTCTGTAAGATGTGTCCGTTTAATTAAATACTAGAACGGTGTTGAAGCACCTTTTAGTGACGCATTCTTTAGCGTTTAAGATGTAATTAGACGTCATTTAAATAATTGTTTAAATGCATGTTTAAATTAGGTTGGTTGTAAGGGTCATGTTTGTTTGTTATTGTTTATACTGCCAATCCGATATAAGGAGGGAAAGATTTGATAGTGTAATATTCTGATGATAAGTTCTATAGTCTCATAAATCACCGATCCTCAATCACCAATAAATGATGCAAACAGTCGGAAAGATTCAACAAATAGTACTACACACATAATTGAATGTTTTGTTAGAACGTGATTAGAGCCGAGCGTTATGGGTATGTAAAAAGCGTTTCGCGACGGAGTTAGGAATTTGGATACGAGCCAGACGGAAACCGTACATAGATTGAACAAGGGTTCACTTATCGTATGATCCTTTACCTTTTACCAATCGTCCTCTGTACTTATGTCCTTATTGAGAAACCTTTTTATTTGCAAACAAAGTAGTCGGGCAAATGCGAGAGGTTTTGTTTCGGTTATGTAGGTAACCCGTTAAAAGCCCGATTGGCTATAAAAAGATTTGAAGATTGTTGTTTTTAAAACATATGTATCAATTTGATAAAACTTACAAATGTAGTAGCTATAACTCAAGCTCGCAATTTATTATTAGAAAGATAAAAACTATTAACGACATAAAACTATATCAGCAGAACGTTGTTACTCATATTTTTAAATAATGTTTGCATTATGTTCGAGTACAACGATTTGTTATAAGTTATTTTCTAGAAGCCTATCTTGCCAAGTCTATTACTTGAGCAAAAATACTTCGCAGTGGACAAAACGAGAAGAAATTCCCATTTCGCTGCGAGCAAGATGTTATGCCTTCAATGCGGAACACTCTTTTGGGGCATTTTTTCTTTATCTAAAGTAGACTTCAATATAATTTCAAAATGAAATTTTCATAAGATTGCTTTTTTCATAAGAATATGTACTACTACTACTATGAACAAATTGAACGTGGCTGATAGTAGAGTTATATAATGTACATGATAAGTTAATGATAAGGACACACCAAAATTTGAGTATAATTTGGTTTTGTGTGTCTCGCATAATCGAGCAAATAGCGTGTAATCTGGAGATAAGTTGAAAATCTTAAGATAAACAAAACAAAATCTTTTACTCGGAAATATCTACTATATTTAAATTTTTATTAAATGCAAATACTCGTTTTTTATTAATTTGCTGACGCCCTGAAAAGTAATAAAATATAAACTGGGAAGTTTTGTATAGAGATAAGCAGAATATTAGGCAAATATTTTCGTAAGTTAGGATGTACACAAATGTATATAAAAAGTGGAAATATTGGCGGTATTTATAACGCGATAACCGCAGACCCCGGCGCGCGTTATCAATCGAACCGTGGTTGGTGCCACGCTTTGAGAGTTTCAAGTGTTTACTGTTTCGTTTCAGTATCATTGGTGTTATGTATTAACTTCCATATAATAACATAATATAATTTGTTAGATTAACTTTGTTAGTTTGGGTTTCATATTTATAATTAAACAACTTGTAGAATAGTGCTCTTCTTCTTCCTCTCTTCTTTCTTGTTTAGAAAAAGTCATGTTTGAAAGAAAGGGCTAATATAGTAATAATATGGGTAGTTGAATGTAGATAGTAACATTTTGTTAGTCTTGGAATTTATTCTTTAATTATATTTATGCAGGTTATAAATCGTACATAATATTTATCGACCATTTAAATTTTTCTTCTACATACTTGTAGGTATATTCCTAAGGCGCGCCGCACACCAGCGCCACATGCTACATGCATCGAACATTTACGTCGCCACAATCAATGCGCTACAATTCAGCTTGCTACAAATGTATTGTATATGCGCACATCGGAAGCACAGTTGTAGCGTGGCACCGCTTTGAGAATGTCGACATAATCGTCTGATGACGACGATTTCTTGGTGTGGCGCCACAAATAACGAACGTGTTCGATCTTGAATTCGTGTAGCGCGGACAACGACTCGCCACAAAGTGCGCCCGCTACAAATGTTTCCTCGGTGTGCGTGCTCGCGTACAAATATATGGGGGCGATAAATGTGTCGCGTTTCAAATGTGGCGCCACAATTATCGAGATACAAGTGTATGCCTGGTGTGCGGCCCGCCTTAATGTTTTTATGTTACATGCAGTCTAAATAATTACAGTATTGCGACGTGACTTGAAAATAGTGTCTCGGCTCAATTTACATCGGACTTGTGCAGTTTTCTCTTCGATTTATTATGACAGTGTATGAGAAATGAGTTTGTATTGTTAGTTTATTTATCGGCACGTTAAGTGCGCCGAGGTAGACCGGTTCGATGCTCAGTCGTGGCTAATTGGGTGATTATGGTTATGACTTCATTTGAAATTCCAATCCAGATAGGCAATTTTTATAAAGTTTTATTTGATCGTGACACGCGAAGGTGTTGTTTGTATAGCGTAATGAATAAGACATTTTTTAACAATTGCTCGATCAGATTAGACAGGATTGCAAATTCCTCTTAACGTGAAAATGTGTATTTATAGTTTTTACTACGCTCTCCTTGCGTTACCGTCGCAGAAACTCAGGTATCATATAAAGTTTCAAACTTCTAGGTTCATAAAATATATATGGAAGGATGTGGAATTTTATGGTCGGGAAAATATTCTAAAGAATTTATAGCAGGGCGAATTTCTTCTAACATTAATTTACCTAATAAGCTTAACACGAACTGGGTTAATTTCTCTAAAGTGCAAGTAAGCATTACCTTTGGCCCGTGGCCCGGACTCTATTAATTATTCGCGCTTCAAACTGGGCTGAACTATAATACAATGAGAGAGGGAAAACAGAGTAATGCAATCTAACCCGGCTGCACAGACGGGTAATTGAGAGCCGTAGCTTGCGCAAATAAAGGAAAGCGCTCGATTGCCGTAGTAGTTAAAAATCGTTGCTACACTGCTGTTTTGGCCTTTTGTTTCCCTTCCTAGAGATTGCTCTTCCGCGGCAGAGCTGCAATTGGCTGCGTTTTCGCTGTCTTTTTGGTAGTCTGATGTCAAGCCGCGGTTCTTACCTGCAGACATAAAAAAATAAGTTTCCGAGGCACGTGGCTGGCATGTCATTAAAATATTGTTGCCACGAAAGGGGAACAATGACAACTGTCTTTCTGTGTACTCAGCGAGATATTCTCACTATAAATACAACATTGCGGATGTCTTTAGATCTAAGTTTAAAGAGATAATTATAGACTGATCCTTCCTCTAGATAACCCAATTACAGATAAAATAAAATTTCATTTCATAGAAATTGTAATTGCCGGATGACAATGTTATTTAATTGGCACTACAAGGATACTTTCCGCGGTTGCGAATCGAGCTATATTTACTCGCCGTAGTGTTGCTCGACTGCCTCTTTAGCGTTAAAAGGAAAAGTCAAAGAGTACAGTTACGCCAATAGCCGAAATACCATAAACAACGATTAAAGCATGGCGTACAACCCGTAATACCACTTTCGCCGTCCGCGCAAGGTGAAGATTTATTATCGCAATTACTTCGCTTTGGTTGCGGGACCCGATAACGAATAATACCGCGATTTATCGCGTCGTATCCTGATATTTAAAAAACTCGATCGAGACAATTTGACGCTGTTGATAACGGTACTTTGGCTGAGATACACAACAATATGTTCGGTTAATTTCTCGGGACGAAATTTGGAAATTTTTAATTGCGAACGGAGCTCGGTCACGGAATTTCTGATTAAATCTGATTAGTGGTTAAAGCTAACATCGACTTTGTTAACATCGTGCTTCATTTTGATTAAGAAACAATTGTGCTATCGACACAAATCAAGCGAGTGTTTATTATCAAAGACAATGTTTGACTGTAGATTGTTAGACGCCACTTATCGCGGTTCGATAGGTTTGTACAAATGGGACAATATTTTCTTTTGATATTGTTTTATTTGTAACGAACTATTTTTATTTATTTTTCATTCTTGCAAGCTTCGTTAGCAGTGTTTAATTAAATAGCCTTTTACGAGAGCCATGAACTAATAATTTTCTTATGTATCAGTAGTTTAAAAATAGAATTATCAAAGTATCAGTATTTAGAAATACAAAGCAATTTGAACGACAACATGTCGGGTATGCTCATGCCGTGTAATATGTGTAAATACCATGAATGCCTTTGATTTTGCGTCGAAATAGCTTAGCTGTATACGCTGTGGCTACACGAACGATCTTGAGTGTAATCAATATGGTATCAAGTAGCTCTGTGTGCCCGGATCACTGCTCGAGTTATTAAAATATGATAACATTGGAATGGTAAATCGTTAGCTGAATGAGTGAATATTTAGTAAAATAAATGCTGCCGAATAAATTAATATCACGAAAAAATTACGTGTATGTTTTTCTAATTTATGGTTGATATCTTTTTGACAAGGCTTTATTGTAATTTAGGTGTGCCTATTCTTTTGCGTGATAAAATAGATTGAAAATAGAAATAAATATTCTGCAGGACTACAGTAAAAACACAAAAAGGAAACCACGTACCCGTTTAAGATGCGCTTAAGTCACGCAGTCGTGAGTCCAATGGACATTTCGTAATAATTAAAGGGCCCGTGGATGTTAACTGGACCACCCACTTGTAGAGGAAGTGGTGTACACAAACCGTTGCCCAATTCGAGCGGGCGTGGCATTGAACCTAAGATAAGGAGCGCAAACAGCGTCCAATGTTGCCGACTAGTGACTACGTGATATCCTCTTAAGCGGGCCAATGTGAAAATTACAATGTTTACGCTCCATTTGAATAATCCATGTGGGGGCTCGGGAGAATGCGGAAACAATGAGCTCGTTTCTATTGGGAAACACAAATAAAGAATGGTCGTACAAACAATATCATAATTGAGTTATCAGTTTAGTCCATGGACCATGATTACTTTTTCTTTATATCCTGATATACGGTTAGTCTTTGGCTGGATCAATTTCATTCGTGGAATATTGTCTTTCTGATATGATTTATTTGCTTCAAGTTTTCATCACGTACATGTATCCTATCTTGATTGGAATTAGTGAATAACTGTATCAAAATATATTTAGCGTATTTGTACTGTATGTAAGCTGCATGCCTAATATCAAAAATAAAGTATTTGTGTCCTGAATTAGCGTGTTTGCTTTTATAGAGAGCTAAATTAAACAGAATATCTTTGTCTGCAGGTACGACAAGTGGGATCGGGGCGGGGGCGGCGGCGGCGCGGGCGCGGGCGCGGGCGCGGCGTGGCCGGGCCGCGAACGCGAGCCGCGCGACGCCCGTGACGCCCGCGACGCCCGTGACACGCGTGACGCCCGTGACACGCGCGACGCCCGTGACACGCGTGACGCCCGTGACACGCGCGACCGCGAGCGTGATCGGGAGCGCGAGCGGCAGGCGCGCGCGCACCAGATGTCGCACGCGCACGCCGCCGAACCGACCGACTCCTCATCGCTCTTCCCGGCACCTTTTAGAGTGAGTATTGAGTAGTATTACTAATAAGTAAGGAATGGATCTTGTAAAGACAAATACTTTATAACACAACAATATGAAGGTTGTACTGTAACGAAATTTGAATGGAAAATGTCTATTAGACTCATGAAATACGGAACAAAAAATATTAGATGACTAGCTTTTGCCCGCGACTTCGTCCGCGTGGAATAGTGACTTCCGGCAGAAAAGTATAGATAGCTGTGCCCGCGACTACGTCAGCGTGTAACTCCTTGTGTATTATTAATTTAAAATGTATTGGTAATATTATTTACATCAGGTTCACATGAGGCTTAAGGACCTATAGAACCAAAATACTTTAGCGCAAAGCTTCCGGGTAAACTATATTGAAAGTTGACCCGTCCGGCACGTGAACATAAAGATTTCTAGAACTGCTAACACGGGAAAGAGCAACGTGTAACTGACCATGCGAGAAACAACTGACACCGAGATCTACTCCGGCAACATGAAAAGTCTGCCCTTGAGCCTTATTTATTGTCATTGCATAACACACCGATACTGGGAATTGCGTCCTTTTAAATTGGAATGGAAAATTATTTGGTATTAAGGGTATTCTGGGGATAAAGACGGTTTCTCCTGCACCGCAACCTGTTAAAATTTGAGCCTCGATTATATTTTGTTGCAACTGGGTTACTTTTAGTCGAGTTCCATTGCAAAGTTGTGGTGGTCTTAAATTTCGGAGTAGAATAATCGGAATGCCAATTTTTAAACAAATTTCGTGAGAAGGAAGTCCGGGCATATTTAAAGAATTTAAAAATTCTATCGGGTAATTAGTTGCTTCTTGTTCATCGACCATTCTATTTATTGATCTATAAACTTTGCTTTCCCCCTGTATATTCGACAGTATTTTGTTATTAATCTCAGATGCCTGGTCATTGCGAGGAGTTAAAATAGATCTTTCGCATAGCCAGGAATTGTCCCTATTTAATATATTTGTTACGTCACCGTAAACCGACGATATAAGATGTGGTTGAGATTGCACTATACAACATAATTCAGGCGTCAGAATAAGTTTTCCTTGGTGTAGTTGTGGATAGGTACCTTCACCAATCTTTAATAATGAATCAGAAAATTGACTATCATCCGGGTTATCTCCAGTTCTCACTCGCATGTTTATAGTCAAATGCACCGATTGTATATCACGCCACAAATAAGAGCTTTTCAGGCAAGCCCTAACCTCATCAGCTCGGGTTCCCCGTGGTATTACCGGTAAGGTTTGTCGGAAATCACCACAAAATAAAACCGTGATACCGCCCATTGGTCGATCATTTTGTCTTATATCCCTTAAAGTTCTATCTACCGCTTCTACTGCTTTTCGATGGGCCATCGTACATTCATCCCATATGATTAAATTACACTCGCGTAATACCTTTGCTTTGTCGCTATTTCTTGAAATACTACAGGTTGGACTTTCCGTGCGATCTAAATCAATTGGTATTTTGAACATAGTGTGAGCCGTTTTACCTCCTGGTAGCAATGTTGCAGCTATCCCAGATGAAGCTACGGCAAGAGCTATTTTACGCTGATTTCGAACATAAGCCAATATTAATTTAGTCAAAAAGGTTTTCCCAGTTCCTCCAGGTGCATCTAAAAACCATATTGTTCCCAAATTATTTTGAACACTTCCGCACACGCGGTCATAAACTGAACGTTGTTCTGCAGTCATCATTGGGACACCGTTTTCTAATGTTGTCAGCAGTTCCATTAAGTTGTAACCAATCTCTGCGGAATATTCCCTATTAGTTACCTCTCCGACTGAGGTTGGTGTTGGCAAACCATATTCACATAGTGATTTACCGCCAACTGCTGTTAACTCATCCTGAAGAGCTAATAAGCACTGATTTATGGCAAGATCACGGAAATTATCATTAGTTGTGCCTTCATCATTGTTAGATATATTTCTAAGAAAGTCTTCTGAAAATTTGTCTTTATATTTTTCCCATAATTGTACAGCATCTGACAAATTACAAAATGTAAGTAATGTTACAAATAAATGACGTAACCGTCTTGGATTATCACTAACACAGGATTCTGCTAAAGCGTCATCCCAATGCTGATCATTTTCAAGCAAATGACGCGCTTGGCAAGCTGCATGATAACTGGGATAAACAACATCGTCTACTTTTCTCAAATCTATAAATGAGGTTGGTCCTCGCACAGTATGTAATAATAATCGCAAATAGAAACACTCAGCGTTGTTAGGATGAACGGTGTATACTCTACCAAGAACATGTTCTTTGAAAATACCTGACTCGCCATCTACAGGCCTGCCACGGCGTCTACGATTAAAGACACCTCGTTGCTTATCGTAGGTATAATACGATGGAACTTCTTCATATAAAAGAGATTTTGCAAAATCATCAGTTTGGCAAAGTCGAAAGAATGCTAATAAAGTTGTTTGTCTAGGGTTCTCTAACCGTTCTGTGACATTTTCGGTGTTGAAATATATACGTTGACCGCCTTCAAGATGAACATCCAGATGAGTCACAGGTGGATATCTTTCATGAATGTTGAAACTTAAGATCCGCCACACAGCTTCTGAAGAACTTATATATCTGCCTGACTGAAATCTTGTAACTTCATCATTTTCATTTCTCAAAGCAAATGTAGCTTGGTCACTGCCCTTATTAATGTACTTACAAATATATTTTATTGACTCTACACTATTACACATTTCAACATTTATGTGAGCTTGAAATGCTCTGGACAACACAGGAGAATACGGAACGACCCACCTATTGTCTAAAATAACCTGTTGTCCAGACACTCGCTTTTCAACAGTGAAACCACCAGTATCTCTTGAACGGCGACGATATAACGGGTATCCATCATGTCCTGTTACAGTTTCTTCCACTAAGGCTTTTGGATATCTTTTAGTGCAACGACCGTCTTGCATGCAAGAAGAATTCACGTTAAATGCACCACATGGACCATGTATCATATGAGTTTTAACAATGTCGTATAACTCGGAATCTGCAATCGGACTTGGAATTTCAGCACTGATTAAACTGTCTACATCATTAGGTCGAACCTTATCTTTTAACCAAAGCAGGATATGTGCGTGGGGTAAGCCGCGTTTTTGCCATTCAACACTATACATATAACACAATACTTCTCCAAAAATGTTATCTTTGGTAAATAGATCTATCATTGATTTTAATTTTAAATGAAAAACTCTTGCGATGATATCATGGCGGTCATGCGGTGCTTGACCCTCAAGAAGCTCCCGAGTGATTTCATCCCACTTAGGATTGGTAGTTACAGTAATAAATAAGTCGGGACGTCCATATTTTCTTACGTAGCAAAAAGCATCTTGAGTACGTTCGTGCATGTAGCGTGGACCACCAGTAAAAGAAGAGGGCAAAATAACTAAACGGCCCATATTCACCGTATCATTATCTTGCTGCATGGCGTCGCGAATGTGCACGTATTCTTCAGCGCGCAGCTGCCTTTGATTAGATCGTATATAAACTAATCTTTCGGTTTCAATTTTTGCGTACATGTCTACAATAAACTGATTGAATAAGCCACGAAAACGTTGCAAGTATACAAACCTATTCCGTCTTACTTGCAATTGGTAACAGTAAAATTGAAGGCATGAAATCTTTTTATTATAAATAGGTGCGCCTGTATGCGGATCAGTTTGGTATAAAGCAAAATTATAACCATCTTCCCCTCGACAATATATCAAAGGATATTGTAAACCGTCGTAAGCCCTGTGGGTTTCGTAAATACGTTGTAAACGATTGTCTCTGGAACGGATAACGATATCACGCCTATCACATTCCTGGTCGACCAATACCACAGCAACTTCATTCGTGGATGGAGCATTATAACGCCCAGGGTGTTCCTGCGTTGGACGCCTATCGGCATTTATAACAATTTTATAATTGTTATCATCATCTCGAGGAAGAGCTTCTAATGCCGATTTAAAACTGCATACATACGAATTAATCTGATGCAACATGTTCTGAAGTTGTGAAATGAGTTCAGCATTTAAATTTGGGAAATATTGATTTCTTATATTCGACTGTTCGTTGTAGTCGGATACAAAATATATTTGAAGAAACTTAGGTTGGTCTTCAGGCAAAAGAGATCCTATCAAATGGTAAACCTGACCTTGTATTTTAAAAGTAGGCATGAAAGGACCTTCGGAGATTTGTTGAGCACCAAAGGATGTCATCTGAAACGCACTATTATAAGTGCGAATGTTGTCGAAAAACTGTTTAGATTGCACATGTTCCCCTAATAGTAATGATTTCAAAGGTTCCGGTGGGTCTTCGAATGAAGGCAAATTTATTTTACCTCCAGAACAACAGAATCCAGCCGACTCCTTACTCCACTTTAAAGCATTACAAAAAGAACATACCACGTTCATATCGCCTATTACAGAAGATGATCTGTAATCAATTGTGAAGTTATAAGCAAACCCACTTTTATATTTGTCGGACCACGCCACCGTATTTCTAGATTGATCTTCTATGTGTACATCTAAGTTATTAAGACTATGTCGAAATCTGTCTGCAGTAAGACGGGCCTCTCGCTGTTCGTCCGTTTCAAGAGACCGAATATTTTCGATTCTTAATCTTTCATTAGACAAACTTATTAATCGTTCTTGTGTCAAAGAATTGTAATGTTCGCGTACCGACTCTAGTCGTTGTTCATGCTCATGTTCATCTTCGAGTGATCGAACAATATTATGGTGCACCCTATCATTTGTCAAACGGTCTTCATATTGAGTAAAAGTTTCAGATTCTCGAGATAAAATATGACGTTCGCGGTCAGCTGTGAGACGCAATTCCCTCTCAGTGAAGGTTTCTGACTCGCGAGACAATATATGACGTTCGCGGTCAGCTGTGAGACGTAATTCCCTCTCAGTGAAGGTTTCTGACTCGCGAGACAATATATGACGTTCGCGGTCAGCTGTGAGACGTAATTCCCTCTCAGTGAAGGTTTCTGACTCGCGAGACAATATATGACGTTCGCGGTCAGCTGTAAGACGTAATTCTCTCTCAGTGAAGGTTTCTGACTCGCGAGACAATATATGACGTTCGCGGTCAGCTGTAAGACGTAATTCCCTCTCAGTGAAGGTTTCTGACTCGCGAGATAATGTATGCCGTTCGCGGTCAGCTGTGAGATGTAATTCCCTTTCAGTAAATGTTTCGGACTCGCGAGATAATGTATGTCGTTCGCGGTCAGCTGTGAGACGTAATTCCCTTTCAGTAAATGTTTCGGACTCGCGAGATAATGTATGTCGTTCGCGGTCAGCTGTGAGACGCAATTCTCGTTGTGAAGCAGTTTCAGCTGCTCGGGATAACACATGTTGTTCTTGGTCAATGGTAAGCCTTAGCTCTCGTTGAGAAAAGCTTTGAGACGCCCGTGATGTAGCTCGTCTCGCTCTGTCAGCTGCTAATCGCATCTCTCTCTCTGAAGAGCTTTCATTGGCTCGAGAAGTTGAGGCACTAACTCTCATAGAGTTTAACCGATGTGCTCTTTCCTCTGCCGATTCTTGAGAACGCGCATTTCTCATCCTCTTAGCATCTCTAGAATTTCGAGATAAAGATGGTCTTTTTTTAGGTGGCATTGTGTATTTTTAATCAACAGTAACTGAAGCTACCTTGCACTTATGAAATCTATTAATATTATATTATAATATAAACACTACTAAAATAACTAAAATGCGTACCTACTACTACTTATAAAGGAATAAAATGTAAACTAATAATATGCTTAAACACTACCGAAACCTATAGAATAACAACAAAAGAAATCTATAAATGAACTATAATAATTATAGTTAAACACTACTATAATAAATATATGATAATTACGAAAATAAACTATTAATATCTACCAAAATAACAAAGATACGTACCTACTGCTACTTCACTTATAAAGAAATAAAATGTAAACTAATAATATGCTTAAACACCACCAAAACCTATAGAAAAACAAATAATTACGACAATAAACTATTGATATAATTAAACACTACCAAAATAACTAAAATACGTACCAACTGCTACTTCACTTATAAAGAAATAAAATGTAAACTATTAATATGCTTAAACACTACCAAAACCTATAGAAAAACAAATAATTACGAAAATAAACTATTAATATAATTAAACACTTCCAAAATAACTAAAATGCGTACCTACTGGTACTTCACTTATAAAGAAATAAAATGTAAACTAATAATATGCTTTAACACTACTAAAACCTATAGAAAAACAACAAAAGAAATCTGTCAATAAGGTCGAACACTCTGAACGTCTATTCGCATCAACAGCCAAATATTGTATGAACCTCGCACGCGGACCCGCCGTACGTTTTATTTTACAACCTTTACAACTTGATCATTTGGAATTTATTATCTCTATTGTTCGAACAAAAATAAGTTGCCGACTTTAAGAACTTGAACTTTTTTGTGTACTTTTTATGTAAAACAATCGATGTACAGCTGCTAATGAGCCTTAATAAAATAAAATAAAATAAAATAAACTTGCCGACAATGTAAGTACACTATTGTTTCTTAGAAAACATTTTAGGACTATACCATAATAAATTTATGACTCACGTAAACACGTGTTTGCATTATCTGATGACGAAATTATCGATTCAGTAGCTCAGAAAACCGAAGATGACATAGAAGACGTGCTTAGTACATGCGCTCCATGGGTTTCCATCAAAGAGGCGCGAACCGCATTGAATACCTTACGTAATTTTATATGTATAACTTTGGTGTTTCTACACCGATTTACATGATTCTTATTATTATTATTGAATAGGTAATAATGTTAACTTTTTTAATTAGGGATGAGTGAGAGTGTTGTAAACGTAAGAGTCGACAAATATAATCAGAAAGCTCCGAATTGCTAAGCTATTGAAACTACGTGTTATTGTGAGTCAATTTTAAAAGATAGACATATTATGCTGTCTAGGAATTTATTTTTATATAATAATAATAATTTAAGAACATTTGTGTCGTACATGATTTCTATGTAGCTTTAACCATTAAGGCTGCACACGCGACGGAAGCTTAAAAAATGGAGTAACTTCTCCCGTTTTCCCAATATTTCACTTCACTGCTCTGCTCATATTGATCGTAGCGTAATAAAAAGTATACTATAACCTGCCCAGGAGTATGAAGAATAATTGTGCCAAATTTCGTTAAAATCCGTCGTGTAGTTTTTGTTTCTATAACGAATATACAGACAGACAGACAGACAGACAGACAGACAGACAGACAGACAGACAAAAATTTTACTGATTGCATTTTTGGCATCAGTAGCGATCCCTTATCACCCCTTCATAGTTTTTTTTTTAATATATTTCATGTACAGAATTGGCCTCTCTACAGATTTATTATAAGTATAGATAGATGATGCGTTCCAAACATTCATTAAGTATTCAGTAATTGATCCTTTAGGCCAATGAGATATGACTCTGGTAACCATATTTTATTACTTACAATGCATTGTAACGTGTAAAATGTTTTTAACGCCAAATAATTTTAGTAGGTAGGTATGATAAATTCGATCCAATAACACCAACCTTCACAATTCACCTTCAAAGTGTCAGAATGATATCCAAAAAGAAGGTGTATCATTGATTTACAATAACAAAAAACGCGAGTGCACCAGACGTGCAACTGCGTATCGATTTCATTTGGTGCGAAATTGAAATATATTTGGCAGCAGACGGTATATTTTACGTCGAATATGGGATCGAGGAGCGCGGCTGCGTTGCGCTTTCCGACATCTGTGTTCCGCTACAGATATACGAAAAACATTGAAAATATTATTTTATTAATGCTGTGGATACGTTTGTTTGGGGTTTTCGTATTGGTTGTAAAATCATTTTTATAGAATAATTGTATTAGTCAATACCTATTTCGATAAAAATGTAGGTAAATAAGAAATAAAATAATAAGCAAGGACGATACTTAAGACACTAGAAGTCTAGGAATTTGCCATGACGAAACAATTATATTTAATGATAACAAATAACACTCGTATAATTTCAACTAATTTGAAATTATAATGTAAAAAAAAACAAAACAGACAATTCCTCACACCCGCATTATAATATACTAATACAAAATACATTTTCTCATTAATTGACTTGGACCGTCGTGTAATGAACAAAAAGTCGGAATTTACTGCAAATCCTAAGCAATAAATATAAATTGAACGTACACTTCGTTCATTCATTCATGACATCTTATTAAAACTTGTAAATATACAAGGAAAAACTCGTTTGACATATTTGAACAATCGCAACCTTCGCTAGCTTGTATATTATACATTTTCATTGTAGACGGATAACCTACGGAAGAGGTATATTTTTGTAAACATGTATGTTTTTGATGACATTTCGAGTCCTTTATAAATCTGTATATTTGTATTTAGTATACGAGAAAAGTTTCTGCGGTGCATTACCTAACGAAAATGTTTAAAAAATATAGCTGCGCCAGGAACTATTGTGGAGTAGGTACTACAAAGCGTTTGGAAAAATAACGGCTTTTTATCATGAATCTGTCCGCCGCCGAGGACAACGTGACGAGTTAATTTTTGTCCAGTGGAAATGAAAACGAACCTCGGTATTTTTTTCTTTTTTATATTGTTTGTTTTTTCAATTATTGTGCGATTATTACGTGGCGTTTTTGCCTTTTTAGCGTGCTGGTGTACCAGTAAACTAAAATGGACACGAATTTTTTGAATAATTTGCATTCGAAAATTCCGAAGGCTAAATAAAAGGCGGACAAAATAAAATATCCGATTTTATAACTCATAGTAGCCTCCGGTTGTTTCAACAAAATTACGCAAAATCTGCGCAATGAAATCGATGCAAATAAATAATAGTTTAAAAAAACTAAAAAACACGCTTTTTATAGAAAACCGAACTAAAAAATAGAAAATAAATTTAAATGAATTTAAATTAAGAAAATAGTGTTAAAAATTTCAATGAATATAAATTAATAAGAGTGTGAGTAAAAAAAAAATATTTTATTTTAAAAAAAGCGTGGGGTGCTTCTTAAGATATTATCGAAATGATAATCACTCTACTCATATCTGTCAATAAAATATCTATAACCATTGACACCATGCACCCCACGCTTTTTTTAAAATAAAATATTTTTTTTTTACTCACACTCTTATTAATTTATATTCATTGAAATTTTTAACACTATTTTCTTAATTTAAATTCATTTAAATTTATTTTCTATTTTTTAGTTCGGTTTTCTATAAAAAGCGTGTTTTTTAGTTTTTTTAAACTATTATTTATTTTCTACTTTTTAGTTTGGATTATTTATACCTAATAGCTTGTTTGTTTAATTTTAAACTATTGCACGACTCATGATGCGAAGCATCAGAGAGTGCTTTACGATCGAAAAATTTTTTTCGCCTTATTTTGGCAACTATTTTTAGTATAATAGCCTTGTTAGTTAAAGGAATCAAGATATTTTGCATACTATGGTCGAGATAATTTAACGGAGATTAATTCTATACTTGCTAAAAATTAATTTAGTGCAATTCAAACGGGAAAAAAATATCAAAATAGGTCAAAAAATTTTCCTGTCCGTCATGTATAAAACTCCGGAAACACTGTAACTTATGAAAAAATCAATTATTTGAGTTAGATTTTTTTTTAATTCTAATCGACAATTGTAGATCATCAAATGCGAATGGCTAATTAATTCAGTGTCGTTTAATTATAATTAATAAAAAACGAAAACTACAAGATTGTATATCGATATATATCCATGTAAAATTAACATGGATGGTGATATATCTATAACTATAAATATTATGTACATTTTTTTTTTTGTTTTTTTGTTTTGTTTTTTTTTGTTTTTTTTTTTGTTTTTTTTTTTTTGTTTTTTTTTTTTTTAATATTTAATAATTAAATGAACATTATGAGTCGTGCACTTTTGGATTTTCCAAACTTTTTATTTTTTCTAATCGACTATTAATTCTGTGATACCTACATATAAGTAACTGTAATTATTTTCAGTTGTCAATCTATACAGTGAGACTTAATGGTATAAGTTTATTGCCAAACAAATGATATCGACAAGTCTTACTACGTGTTACTTCGTAATCGAATCATTTCATCTAATGCTTCTCTGTTACATGGAGTTTGACCTGTTAGCTTTGAGCAATCGAGTTCTTCAATTCGAATTCCGTCCAAAGATCTTACACGACTAAGTGCTACGTAAGCTTGTCCAGCTGCAAACAGTCGAGAACCTAGATAAATTACTCCATGATCAACTGTACAGCCTTGCATCTTGTGGACGGTCGATGCCCAACTCAGAATCAATGGCAACATTCGTCTCTCAGCAGTTCCATAGCTGTATTTTGCTGGAAACTGTACCGATATTGGTTTTATTACATGAACACCATCTGGACCAAAATCGATACGTACTGATAGAATGTCTTCTGCATATAATTGACCCCTGCGAAAATTTGGCCATATAATTTCTGTAATAAAACCCATGTTACCATTCACTAAACCTTTTGATACGTCAATGTTCGATCTCAACATTACTTTAGCTCCAACGAATATTTTCAATACATCAGAAAGACCTCCTGTTTTATTAATATCGCTAGGTATCACAGAATCTAAGTCCTTATTACCTAAATTTCGTGTCGCATCAATGAGTTGGTCTTGTGATTTAATTGTATAAATAACTGTCCCTTTTTCTTCAAAACTCTGGAGAACCTTTTCGTTATGTCTAGCAACTTGGTCATTTGTTGGATAGATTCTTAATGCTTTCTCAATTGAGAACTCATCAGTCGTATCTGTTGATACTTTTCCTAGAAGAATTTCAAGATGCTTCGAAGTCAATTTTCCAACTCTTAAGGCGTTAAGCACATCTATAAATGTCGTGTCTCCTTGTTGACGCATGTTTTGTTTGAGTTCAACAAGGCGGAATAGTCGCCACAAATGTGTAGCGGGTTTCATGTGTCCTGGTTGTTGAAACACTTGATGTCCTCGAACAGGTGGTAATTGCATTAGATCACCAAAAAGTAAAACATTTATGCCTCCAAAACAAGCGGTCGGGTTTTTCAGCTGTCGCAAACGAGAGTCGATCATACAAAGCATCTCATAAGGTACCATAGAAATTTCGTCTATGAACAGAAACTCAACGTTTTGCCATAACATACGCATTACTCTCAAATAATTACCAGTAAGAAGTGGCATACTAACAATAACTCCATCTTTTTGTACTGGTAGTTTCAACAGACGGTGGAGTGTGGACCCACCAACTAACCGTGCAGCAACGCCAGTAAGAGCACCAACTTTTACCACAGATTTTCCATAACATCGATTGACTTGATTTTTCAATAAATTAAACAGGAAAGTTTTTCCGGTGCCTGCTCCACCAGTTATGAAAATTTTCTCTCTTTTAACATCACCATTAAGTTGATTTTTAATACTCTCTGTAATAAAAACGAACAATTGTCTTTGATCAATATTCATAGCTTGTTGTGCTCTTTGAAATTGATCATTGCTCATTTCAGTGTCTGGTAATTCTTCTTCTTCAGCTTCAGGATTTATCATCTCTGGCTGTTCTAGAATTTCAAAGGCATGTACCTGATTAAACGCGTTTTCAAGCTGTTGATCCCGTTCTCGATGTTTACACATATATTTACTCATTTCCTTCAAACGATTCTCTCGAGCTAAAAAAGCCTCCTTTGCATTATCGAAACCTTCAAGTATTTCAGTTTCCATACGATAAGGCATGTACTGAATGAGTAAACTGTAGAAAAAGTTTTCTGGATCCGATGTTGCTATAAAGTACGGCACCCTGACAACTGCAGGAACATTTCTCACGACCATTTTACTCTTATCTAACAGCGTGATGAGCGGACGACGCATATTAGGTTGTTCTTCATAAGCATCATGATCAACACTCTCCTCGGTTTCATTCAGCTTTTTCGGATAGAAAGGTTCAAACAACATTGCAAACTCTGTAAGACTCATGTTCACAAAATCGTAGTCAGGATGTTGTAACGGACGTTTTTCATATCTTTCAAAGATATTACTGTAATAGCCAGTTGCGTGTCCGCTTCTATCGAATTGCAATACTCTGTAACGCTGTTCTGGCTTTCTTGTATTCAGGAAAATACAATTTCGCGAACTGTCCCGTAATGGGATATGACAAAGTCGATACGCACATTCTGCGGCTGATACTTGTCGTTCATGAAGAATCTTCATACATATCCTGAATAGGAAAGGACATAGAATAGGTTTTATCCCGAAAATCCCACGGGAACGGGAACTATGCGGGTTTTTCATTGACTGCGCGGGCGAAGCCGCGAGCGGAAATCTAGTAACGAAATAATTTTGTTGAGTGAACATATGATTTTTAATTTTTTAAACTATTATTTGTTTTGTAGAATTAAAATTCTTTTTAGTATACAAAAATTTGTCAATATTAGAGAAAACGGCTAAAGATAATTATTGGAAATAAAAATTAACATCGAGTCCTGCCTTATCGACTGTAGAGAAAAATTATAGAAAATTTTAATTATTTTCTTACCTTATCGACTATAGATGAAAATTATATAAATTAACAAAAATCATATTTTGCAAATTGAAAAATGGAATAATTTTATCAAATTAGTGTATTGTCATCGGTCCTCAATAAATCTACAAAGTTTGAACGAAATCTGGCCGTTTAAAGTGGGTCGAAATCGCGCCCAAAGAAGTCGGTTACAAACAAACATACAAACATAAAAATGGAATAATTTTATCAAATTAGTGTATTGTCATCGGTCCTCAATAAATCTACAAAGTTTGAACGAAATCTGGCCGTTTAAAGTGGGTCAAAATCGCGCCCAAAGAAGTCGGTTACAAACATACAAACATACAGGTGAAGCTAATAAAAAGCGTGTAAAAATGCAACAAAACACCACGACGTTATGTGATTTGCACATCAGCTGAATGCAACGGGTGTTTAATCTGCAATACATGCAACCATTATCGACACGTAACTCGAAATATTCTTTACAAGCTGTGCCCCGCGTTTTTACCCGCATTGCTCTGCTTCTATTGGTCTTAGCGTGATGATTAATAGCCTTTATGTTGACTTGACCGGTTAGTAATACTCATGCGAAATTTGAAGTAAATCCATGCAGTACTTTTTGAGTTTAGCACGGACTAAATAAATATACAGAAAAAAAAGACGGGTTGCACTCCGGGACTGCCGGCAGAAGTGAAAACGCGCGTAGTTGAGGGGATAGCTGTCTACTCTCCATCCGTCTTACGCTTTTTCGATCAGGTCACGTGTCCTGACGCGAGTTTAAGATTTTATACCCATTACAGAAAAAGTGCTCAACGCCGCTAAAGAAGTTTTCAATTCAATAATTCTAAAAACTATATTCTTGACTTATTGTAGATCACGTCCCAAGTATTCTTAAAAAAATATTCAATGTAGACAGTCTTAACTTTCCTATGATTTTATTATTTGTACAGATTATAGCTGAACGGGTAACGGATTCTCGGAAGTCATGTGCAACTGTCAATTTATCGCGTGATTCGTAGTAGCGAGTGTTGGTGAGCTATCGCGTTTGGTTTTACAAACGCACGTGTCTAGCTGCCTTGTTATTCTTTAGATAACGATGGTGGAGGATAATTTCGATAAGATGCGACAATGATAAAGCGGAAGGACCTAGCGGTCAATGTTTAATCAATAGCAGTAGACTAAGCTTGTGTGTGTAACACAATTGTTTTAAAATTTGATTTGTAGAAAAGTGAAACAAAAAAAACTTCATATGATTCGCATTGAACAAAGTCAAGCATGTTCCAGGTCACCGCTTGTTTACGCGTTCAAGACGGTAATTACGATCCGTCGGATCGCAAAGGAAATTGTTGCCAAATGATTTACTCGTCTAATATTTACTCGGCGATAACAAGAACGGCTCGCCCTTACTAATACTGTGTTTGCCATCTAGTCAACATTATCAGATAATGCGCTCATGGAAGCATAATATTTCGTTTAGGTTCTCTGATAAAAATTTCACTGAATTGTTTCAGCGGTTGGCGAACGGCAGGTTGAGACGCGAATAAAGTGTGGTCATAATAAACGTTTTAAAAGCGGTCGACTTATCGCAGCTCCCGTGGTGCTGCGACCCAGTTATCCGATGCACAGCACTATGTAGGTACATTCGTACAAACACATAGGATTGTAATTAAAACGACGGCGACGTCGCTTTTCACACTCCGCCTGAGCGATATGGCCCGTGCCGATAAGAGGTAGCCGCGTTGTTAATTTCGGCTTTATTAATTTTATTTATTGATGGTGTTACTTTAATTAAACATTTGCGTCATGATGCCAAGAATTCAAGTTTACAACTATTAAAAGATAACCAACTGACATCTACCGACATCGATAGCACGGAGAGACAATTAACGTTTAAATTTTTAACAATTTCGACTGTAATGTTTACTTTACTCCATCTCAAGAATAACCAGTTGTGTGAGCAAAACAACATATTTATCTATTGTTCTAAAACCGGATTTGTGCTAACGTTGCACGCCACTCGAGAGATTTACCGCTCAAACGAGATCCGCAATATTTTCATCAGCGCTGTCAATTCCTTGTACGTAATTGCTTATTTTTTTTATATTGTTTTTTCTCATTTCGCTATACCAGTTTTAAGTCACCTTGTCAAGGTTGCATTGATAAATACTACATACTTGTTTGCGCGCTCGATTATAGGCCCATTAAGAAGAGCTGGAACGTCAACACATTTACACATTGCA
The DNA here is from genome assembly GCA_029959065.1 of Colias behrii. NCBI lineage: Eukaryota > Metazoa > Arthropoda > Insecta > Lepidoptera > Pieridae > Colias > Colias behrii. Next base: position 4,443,593 of record JARWMC010000021.1, on the reverse strand, counting down.
CATGTTAGGCCGGGAGATACTGACACAAAATTTCGGGTCATTTGTAACAGGATGGCGGTCTAGAGGGGTCTTAGTACGCAATGACAAAAAGAAAAATGATGGTCAGAACGCTGGTACCGGCGGACTAGTCGCGTGGGCGTTAGTCACACTCGTCGGATAAATAGCGAAAGTCCAACGATTTGTAACACAAAAATTTTAGAATTTACCGATAGCCCTTAAAAAAGATGTAGGCGGTAGTGTCATGCCATACTTTTACGATGTGACTTACAGTCCGCCATACCGACGTGAATGCGTTGATTTAAAAAAAAACAATTCAACCATTTGTACCGGGCTAACTTTTGCACAGGTAACCATCGTCGTGCAGCCATTTACTAAAATCGCCATGCCATACTTTTCGGACGATTCCAAACCGCTTCCAAATTCCAATTCCGATTCCGATTCCAAACCGCACTACCGCCTACATCTTTTTTATGGGCTATCGGTAAATTCTAAAATTTTTGTGTTACAAATCGTTTGACTTTCGCTTTTTATCCGACGAGTTCGACTAACGCCCACGCGACTAGTCCGCCGGTACCAGCGTTCTGACCATCATTTTTCTTTTAGTCATTGCGTAATAAGACCTCTGTAGAACCGCCATTCTGTTACAAATGACCCGAAATTTTGTGTCAGTATCTCCCGGCCTATGTATGTGTCATATTTTGCAATTGTTTATAAATACAGGGTGATGTAATTGGTGTAGTACGAATATCTAAAAATCTATGAAGAATTTTGTGATACAGTAAATGGAAGAATTATAGACTATTTTACAGTATTTAATAAAATCATTTAATTTTTTGTTCATTTTCATTAGAAATGTTAATTTTTCTCACCAAGGTGGAAATTTGGATGATAAGGATCTTGTTATAAAAATATAAATTTTGACTAAAATCGGCATTTTTTTTTTCAAAAATCAAATTACTAATTAATAATCAGAGTTATCACATTATTAAAAAAAATAAGCCAAACTATACACAATTTTTACTTGATGCAATCCTCAAAGATCATGGACATAGTGTATTGCGCCTTCCACCATACCATCCAGAACTCAACCCAATAGAGTTACTATGGGGCATAATTAAAGGGAAAGTAGCATCACAAAATGTGAACTTTAACTTGAAAACTGTGGAAGAATTATTTAGAAAGGAAGCAAATGCTATTAGTCTGGATATGTTTAGTGACGTTTGGAGAAAGACGCGAGAACATGAGGAAAAATATATTCAATTAGAACCAAAAGTAGATAATTACACTGACTCATTTATAATAACATTAAGAAATTCCGACGGCGAGTTCTTCGAGCGATGAAAGTTTCAGTGAAGTAGAAGATTACGATTATGATTAAATAGATTCTTCTTCTTCTCTATAGATACTGCTTTCTGAATTGGTGGTAAATGTTAAAACTGTTAAACTGTTATGACGATTCAAAAGTGCTTCTAGAAAAAGTCTAATTGTATAAATGTTTGAGTTTGAGTTTAAAACCAATAATGTGAAAATTATACAATAAACATGTAACACATATTTGTTAGCGCGTATTGGTAGGTATTACGTACTTAAGACAAATATAATATTTCTTAGATATCTTTACTCGACCAAAGTCAGGACAAGACTGCTCCGCAACTGCAGAAGACGTCCGTTATTTAAATCATTATCAAAACAACCATCCGTGTGTTGGGAGTGAGCGCACGTGTTATTTGTATTGTTTTTATGACCTGAAATTTAATTATTATTTGATAATTGAATGATTATTAATACTTTTATCCAATTGATTATTATTAGAATAAATAATTAACTTCATCAATTGATTTACTTTTAAATTATAATTTTACATGTAAATTATGAGAGCTTTCATAATTATATTTGCATATATTTATCTACAACGCACCCATTTTACAATTCAAGTCTAAAATGAAACTAGAGTCGCATTTATTTTTGAACATACTGTAAGTGAAATTGCATAAATGTGAGTACTGTGAACATGCCAGCTTTCCTTAATTGACCGATACTCGAACGAGTTTGTGTATTTACTATTTTACTTGGTCATGGTGCATTTGTAGTTTATTCTCGTCATTACGTTCTGTGAGGAATAAGAACGGGAAGGAAAATTTATACAATTATTGTTTTAAACGCCTCGATTCATATTTCGCAAATTTCCAACGTGATCGTTGTTCACCTTATTTGGTCACGTGACGACCGACGTTGTAATTTTTTTTGAAGAGTAATGATCTGAAAACCTCTGTAATGTTCAAGGTGGAATTGTGAATTATATAAGAAGTAAAAAAAGTATAGTAGGATAATCTGAAATAACACTTAAATGTTTGGTTTAAAAATTCTGAATGACCTCAACTAAATAACATCAGAAAAATGTATTTTAAAATTAAGCAAATGTATTTTCTAACGTCTCATCTGACTTTGCAAAAGGCGACTATAGGTATCTACTTATTGAGCTATGAATGTAGTAGTGTTACTTTCTCCACTTTAGTCCGATATATCTATCGTGCTGTTGGTATATTTATTGAGCCTATTCTAATTTGTAACGCCAAAATAACAAGTCACAAAAATTTTCTTCCTTTGTATTTCATAAACTTTTCCACTCTTCAAATTTCTAATTAGGTCATTTTTCTATGTCTAATGAATTTGTAACAATACCCACAATTATTCGCGGATCATTAGCCGAATTAGCGAAGATTGAGTGAAAGACAGACTTATCTGGAATCTAAAGATTGCTTCAATTCCACGAAAGGAGACGTTTTCAAGTAGATTTGAATGGAATCACGGATTTCGTCCCACCGCGTCGACGTTTGAGTTTTTGTTTCCGAATTTTATCTCACAATTACATCTGATTCATTTCGTCTTTTATACTGAACGCAATGAAGGGCCACTTGATTTTAAATGTGGACTTTGGCGATTTATAATTATGTTTTAAGGTTTTGTTTGGTAGAGTTTTTAATGAGTTTTATGTGATTATTTACGTCGATCGTTTATTCGAAAAATACACACGAATAATCGTATACTAATATAATCGTATATATATGAATTATGAATCGCATGATTTTAAAACATAATAATTTATTACAATGGGAGGATGTACATTATTAGGTTCCCACAAGAAATCAAAGATATTACAAATATTTATAGGTATTAAAATATAGTGTACAGTAGAAATTTATATTTGCTATTACTCAATAAAATATAACATATGTAGGTACGTATTGTTAAGAGTTTAAATTTCTTACTCGTAGGTACCCGTTTTTATTATTCAAATCTAAATGCGGAATATTCGTGCCATTTTTGATGATACAAAATACAAAATACAACATATAATTTTGATGATACAATACAATAATAAAGATTAATTTTATGCATCTGTTATAAAATTACAATTTAACTCTCAAGGTGAAACCCAATTAGGCAGGCGGATGTTTTGAATGATAAACGTATGTCAAATGCATTTGTTTTTATTATATTATACAGTCGTAAGTTCACGGTCGTTGAAAATTTACATATAAATATAATTATACATTTTGATAATATAAATGCGAAAGTCTGTCTATCTTTATGCTTCGAATGGAAAACTCATGTTTTAGTTGAAATTGGAATTGTAAAAAGTTTAAGACCTAGGGTCAAAATAGCAAGAAAAATAGATTAAATGATATTTTTAAGTTTCCTATTTTCGATCAATCCCAAAGGGTTTAAAAAAATACGGCACAGTTCTATAATTAATAATCATTATATAATCTCAAATAATCTAATTAGGTAATACACTTATTAGTTGTAGCAAATGAACGTGCGTTAAAAATGAATAATAAATTAAAGTTGACATACCGAAGTTCATTAATCATCTACGCACGTGATAAGGCATGAAGAAGTTGATTTTTTGTATGTTTATGAAATATTATGCTGTTGGTTTACTTTGAAATACGTATGTATCGATAGCCTTGAATTGATTTAAATAAATGTAGTAGTCCTGTGGGAGAAATGTCATGTCTATGTATTTTTAAGGTATTTAAATATCTATTCGATTTGATTACATATATCTTTTTAATCATTGTTTTTTTTTTGTAAAACATCTTATCTTTTTTTCCGATGAAAAATATAAAAAAAAAATGTATCGAAATCAAGCTCAAAAAAAAAGCTCTGTAGGCGGAAGAATATACGAACTAGGAATATATGATTCTCAAGTGTATCATAGCTTTTCGAATCTAACTTTTAATTCCGATATCGTATTAAGTGTTGTGTAGTGGCGACTTAGCAAGACTTGAAATGCAAGGACTATAGTATTGTATTGTAGCTCAGCGACGTCTAGACGGCCTCATTACTGCCCCCCCTCCCTGTTCTCCGCCCCGAAGCCCCACGGTCGCGCTTGATACAAAATATGGCCCGATAATCATATGGGTACACCACCTTGAAAGTACATCGAAGCTATAGTCGAGCTTTTGAGTTAGGATATGGCTTAGTTAGTAGCGTAATAGAATAAAAAAGCTAATATGTACTTTTATTTTAAGAAGCTCTTTATAACTTCTTCCTACGATACCTAAGTCGATTAAAAATGACACAATAACCATACCACCTGCACCGTGCCACCATATCATCGGCGCTAAAATTCAATGAGCTTTAGAAGTATCAACATGGCGTAATATTTATTTGAGCATTTAAAACGAAAGCCACTGACAAACTCACCTTCGTGCCCATAATTTCTCGGAACTTTATGAATCATGATGAACGAATGACGAGGACTAATTTTATTGCCTCGAGGCGGCGTTTCGGCGGTACAACAGAACAGACATAAGGCGATAAGCGGGAATTGCTTGCTTGTATAAGCCTAGTATAAACATAAAATTGTACTGGAGACGCCGAAACGCGTCGTACGATTATTTACATGGCTTTAGGCTCGTCTATTACGAGTTTAGGCGGCGGTATGAATTGTTGAACTTCACATTGTAAGCGTCAATGTGATGTTTGATGATCGTTCTCAAATTGTTTCCATAAGGGCGAAATGGTTATTAAACGCGTGTAATCAGTCAGCTCGTGGCACAGGCGAGGGAACTATTAGGTCGGAACGATAAGCGATTATAGGTCACGTAGAACAGTATTTGTTACCTTCGTAATAAAGATTAGAATAAAAGCTTAATGCAAATACATTAAAGTGCAACAAGAAATGCATTGAAATAGCATTTTATACGTTTCTCTTAGTCTGCGTCAACATAGCGAGTAGAGACATTATGATAGCGAGAGAAGCATCTAGAAAATTCACTTTAATGCACAAAGTAAGTGCAAAGGATAATACGGTTTTATTTAAAGGCACGGTGAGTTCTATTTAGCGTTACACTCTCATCGAAACGGTGTTTGTTTGCGGAGAGCCTCGTAGGGTTGTCGACTGAATTTTTGATTTTGCTTTAAACAAGAACTGTTCAGACGTAAATAAATTTAAATTTTGTGTGTTCTGTTTATTATTATATCTTTTGACGGTGTAAGTTAAATCTGAAATATAGTTATTTCAAACTAAATTACTAAAGTAGCTTTACTTCTGAGTTCGCCTGCCATATCTGTTGCTCATATTATAATCAAAGGTGCATTATTCATTTACGTGATTTCAAAATTGAATGTATTGCAAATAAAGAAATTGGTATAATATACTTATTGCCCGATTCACTGCTTCTGAGAGTTTTGCTCAGTTTATTAGTCAGTTAAAATAACAAATATTGTATGAATATAACGTCAAAAACTACAAAATTGGCTATCAGGAACACTATCAGGTGGTGAATCCGGTACTTAATCGCGATATTACGTGCTTTGATCAAACAGCAGTGGGCGTGTGATTGTACGTTTCGTGTAAACAATACCACTTCACATTAAATTATGTATTTTGTCGATTCAAACGCGCTTCTGAAGGAAGTCTACTGAATGAATGATTGTTTAATTTTGACATTGTAGCTTCAAACTTTTTGTCTATTATTTATAAGGAATACTAGATTTCCGCCCGCGGCTTCGCCCGCGTTTTCAAAGGAAAACCCGCATATTTCCCGTTCCCGTTAGATTTCCGGGATAAAACCTACCCTATGTGTTAATCCAAGTTACCTTCTATATGTGTGCTAAATTTCATTGTAATCGGTTCAGTAGTTTTTACGTGAAAGAGTAACAAACATCCATACAAACTTTCGCCTTTATAATATTAATAGGATTGTATCGTTTGTTTCCCAAAGATAAATAAAAATAATAAATGCTTGTGTGGCAGCCGGTAACCTATTAAAAACTCGAATTTCTATTACCCGAATCTTAAAACCCCGAAAACGGTTGTTAGAACTTTTAAAAGACAGATGTAATGAATGACAAATTTTTAAAATTCTTTTTTTAATTTCCCAGATGAATCAATTTCCAGATGCATCAAAACCAGATTTTAAAAAAGTATTTTTTTGTTTCCCGTATTCTCATAATACAGATCTCATTTTACCAGATTCTCAGAATACTTTTTTTTGTTTCCCATCGTACCATTTTCCAAATAAACTATTGCCAAATTTTCATAATCTTTTTATTTGATTCCCATATAATCGTATAACAGATAAACTATTGCCAGATTTTCATAATCTTTTTATTTGATTTCCATACAATCGTGATTATACCTTTACTATCGACTGAAAAACAATAAATTTACTTACTGACAATGTTTATCATTGTCAGTAAGTAAATTTATTGTTTTACTTGTCCATTACAGACCGGTTTTAGTGTCAAAATCGACTCAGTAGGTTAGGTTTGAACTACGACCCCACACGCTAGAACTGACTCGCTATTGTTTTACTTGCCTATTACAGAAAGGTTTAAGTATTAAATTCGACTCAGTAGGTTAGGTTAGGTTCAAACTGTGACCCCCCATGCACGAGCCGAGCGAGCGAAGCGAGCGTGCCGCGGCAGCGGCCGGCGAGTGCCAGAACCGACTCGCTATTGTTTTACTTGCCCATTACAGAAAAGTTTAAGTGTCAAATTCGACTCAGTAGGTTAGGTTAGGTTTGAACTGTGACCCCCCATGCACGAGCCGAGCGAGCGAAGCGAGCGTGCCGCGGCAGCGGCCGGCGAGTGCCAGAACCGACTCGCTATTGTTTTACTTGCCCATTACAGAAAGGTTTAAGTGTGAAATTCGACTCAGTAGGTTAGGTTAGGTTTGAACTGTGACCCCCCATGCACGAGCCGAGCGAGCGAAGCGAGCGTGCCGCGGCAGCGGCCGGCGAGTGCCAGAACCGACTCGCTATTGTTTTTCTTGCCCATTACAGAAAGGTTAAAGTGTTAAAATCTATTCAGAAATCAGAAGGTTAGGTTAGGTACGTGCTGCGTCCCCCTGGAAGGATTACGTTTTGCTGGATATCATTTATTTGAATTTCAAAAATCTGGACATTGTTTGTCTGGATATCAATTAACTGTCTTTCAAAAATTTGTGTTTTAAAAATCTGGCTTTCGTGCATATGGATTACGGTCATCTGGATTTTGTGCATTTAGATTTCGTATGTCTGGAACTCATTCGCCTGGATTGTAAAACGTCGTACAAATAAAGAAATGGGCAAATGAAATTCGGAGTTGCGATTATATGGCAAACAAAACTTCGAAATTTTAAAATTCGGGGTTATGAAAAAATGTCCAAACGTTTTCTGGATTATGATATTCGGAATATTAAAATTCGAGATTAAGATAGGTAACCGTGGCAGCCCTACCGGCACGCATCGCGCGTCCCACTCCGGCGTCTCGGTCGTTGACACCGCATTAGCGATTTATCAACGATGCGTATTCTATAAACATGTGGATTGTGGACGAATTTACCCCGACTATTGACAAATTTATTGCGCCTCGGCTCCAGACTGCGCCCGAGCTTTCTACGAATAGCCAGCGCTCGCTGAATGAAAGAAACGCGTGATAAATGACTTGTTTAAAATGCACCGAGGTGGTTGTTTACAAAACAAATGAAATATCGATTGCTGGAAATATGTTGCTTTTGATTTAATGGACTGTGTGATTGCAAATTTTGGCAGTTAAGTGTAGTAATTCGGAAAATCTTTAAATAGGAGACGAGTTTATCGATTTATTATGTATTTGTCTGCTATTGTAAAAATTGTTAATCCATTGAATAAATAAATAACAAAACAAGTTTGTAAGTTTGTGTTGAAAATATAATAGATTAATGAATTTTTAACGTAAGCATTGGACTGCTTTCAAACATAAACATACAGAAGTGACATATAAATAAATAATTATTATGAATGGTAGTAAAATACAAATTACAATTTATCGTGTTTATTTGTGAAATTCCTTATTATAATAATAAATTGAGTGATGATTTTGATTAATGCTATTATTAACATTGATATCAGTAAAGATTATTCAAAATTGATGTTATTATATTTGCATACCTAAGTAGATATGAAAATTACTTCTTAAAGAAATAAAATGATAATCTTTTTTATCAACGTTACATAAAGGTGATGTTAAAGGTTAATTGAGATAATTATTCGATTGAAGAAAATTAAATTATGCAAATTTATGAAGCCACTCGTGTGACGATGATTTTTATTTGATATTTTATAGTCCTTTTAATTTGTTGGAACTATAAATATTGTTGATGCTGATTGGCTCAATTTGTATTGCATCTGGATGAGCATTACGACGTACATGATTCACTGACTGGTCGGCCATGACTTTCATGAGTATGGATATAGTTTTCCTAACTACTTATAGCGTCTGGTATGTATGTATGTACCTTGATAAAAAATAGTCTAGTCTAGACATTCCTTGATTAATTCTATGTCTAGATATAATTTAATCTAACCTCTAATTCTAAAAGTAACGTGTTGTATTCAAGCGATTACTTGTATTTTTCGTAGATTTTATATTTATTTATTTATTTATTTGACACTTCATTACACACATTATTTTATAAAATATAAAAGTAAATAATAAATCATAAAGTTACAGCTTTAATATGTGTAACGGGGCGGCCTTATCACTTCAGAGTGATCTCTACCAGGCGACCCCTCAGACAAAGGACAAGTGTTTGCTGTATAAAGGGAGGCATCAAAATTTATTTAAAAAAAACTAAACAATATTTTATAAACATACATATTACTTAATAATTAATAATATATACCTACTAAATGATAAACATACACATATAAAAAAATAGTTATTAATTACTTAAAGTATTAAGGTCACTATACTCGGAGCCATATTCCAGATCTAAATAATATTTATGTATTAGACGTTTATAGGAAGTTAAAGATTGAGTTAAAGATTGAATTAAAGATTTTATATTAGGTTTTTAGTAAACTGGGCCGTTATTTTCCATTATTATTTATTCATGCATCGCGTGCTTATCATAGTATATTAACACTATTAGGAAAACATTATAAAATAGCAATTAAATGTAGTTCGTTTGTTTACGCACGTTTCTTGCATTGACCCAATAAGTGTTTTAATTCAGCCCGTTCAATGTCAGTTGGTACTATTAATAGTGTTATTGGAGTTTCTTTTTTATTAGTTTTAGTTTTTTTTTTTCATTAATAAAATAGTTCCCAAAACAACCCTACAAAGATAATTTTCCTCCTATTCTTTTATCTATCATCTTTGAAGCATCTTTGATTATTTTCCTATCGCTAAAGTTTTGGTTTGTAATAAAATTACTTTAGACTCTCTTTTATATTATAACGACATTTCAATGAAACATTGAATATGTTCTTATATAAATTATTATACTAAAGGATGACACGTCATCATAACAATTGAACTCTGACTAACGCGTGAGTCATTGTACTACAGCGAAATTAGGTTACATCCAAGAGCGATTAGTTAAATGAATAAAAATAATTTTGCAACCTACGTGGGATGCGAAGACGGTACTATTTCCAATCTGCAGTATACATTGCTCGTTGTGTTGATAAATTATTATGCGAATTACGTGTTTAGTGAATATACAAAGCAGTGAACTACGGTACTCTATTGAGATTTTGTAATGTACTAGTTGTTTCTATTGACCTTGCGGCTTGCATCTGGATTGACTCATAATATCGATACAACAAATAAACATTACTTGCATTTGGGATTGAATCCCGCTTTGATCAGAATTGTGTACTTTGAAATTAATAATAATTATGTATATTATTTATTGGTTCACGTAATATGTTTGGAAAATATACTGTAGGTGTTGCATTGTTTATGCTTCTAATTAAGGTAGTAGAGGTATTATTCTAACAGTTTATTATTATTGTGATGTATTTATTATTGAAACAATAATTAGTTCAATCATTTAGAATTACAATAAATTTACGTTGTAAGTTTTAAGTTCGAATTTAGTAATTTTTAATGTTTGATTTCCTTAATTTTACATTATAACATACTTAGCTGTTTTTAATTGTTAATCATTGAACCATATTTCATAAGCTTTATAATTCTGTAAAATTACATCAAGTATTTAAAGTAATTTGTTTTATTTCAATTGAACAATGAAAATTACTAAGAGCTAGATGATTATATAGTTAGGCCAACCAATAGAGGTATCGTCTAATCTGATGCAATAATAAATGATTGAAGGACAGCGGATTCAGTCAATAGAATGAGGGTACACTGCTTTAACAAGGGCATGTTCTAACTGACAAATTAATTACAACTTTAGAGATACAATTGGGTTTACTAAAAGACTTTAGAGGTACAAATCGGATGGTCTATCAAAAGTTATACACAGTCGAATATGTGATAAAATACTGGGTTATTTTTCTAATTAATAAGTATTTTGCGATGGGCATATAACATTTATAGTTTGCGCATATATTTATATGTATTCTATAGATAATATTATGTATGTATGTAAATGATTAGAAAGGGTTTTGATCAACGGCGAGTGAAATTAATCCGTGCACGTGCATCACGTCTGTCTGTATCTAGATATAAATGTAGAATCTAGATAGTTTAATATGATATTTAATCCGTTTAATTGAAAGGTTAGATAAACATACTACAACTAGATTTTGGTTTAATTTCGTTGTGTTTTTGATGAGAATGAAGTAGAATCGTTAAAATTGTACAATTAATACGAATGCTGATATAAAATTACAGACAAAATATGTTAATACCTGATTCGACATTATTAAAGTAAAAGCTCTGCAAATAATTAATTAAAATAAATTATCTCCGAAGAAAGCTCCTGTTTCCACCCTTTTATAAATCTAAACACGTTTAACTTTACTTTTTGATGTAGCCTATACCTATATTTTTTGAATTTTATTCGTTTCGCAGGTATATTTGAAAGTATTACATAGGTACTCTACTACTCCATAGTTGTATCCTCACTAATAGCAAAATGACTGTTTAAAGACCCACATCTAACATATCTTTATTTCCAGGTGACGGGCAACAGGGACCGCGTCAGCCAGCAGATCCAGATCAAGCTCGGCGACTACCACCTCGCGCAGACGCTGCTCGACGACCCCAGCAAGTCGATAGGCATATGCGCGGAGCCCGCCAGCCCGGCGCCATGTGAGTACCACCACAGATTATACTACAATTATATTATGTATTAGATAGACATTCGATTTTCAAAAACGCACATGTTATTGTGTACCGTACAGGTACATGCCTGCGCAGGTCAACCGATCATAGGTAGGCTAAAAAAAACTGCAGGTCTATTCCCACACACGTTAAGGTCTACCTGTACAGGTGGACCTGGTCAAGTGTACCATAGCGTGTGTGGCAGCCATAACACATGTGGAGACATGGAAGTAAGATGACATGATTCAACTAGCGTGAGCGAAAAAGAGACAGCTGAAGGCAATTCTACCTAATAAGCAATATTTCAACGTGCCGCTTCCGGAGCGCTTTTAACCTATCTACTTATAATTGATATTGTAGCAGTTTTAGCACTTGTGCATGAGCGAATGTTTGTGTGATTTTAGATAGGAAGATTTATAAGTTAGCGTATAAAAGAAACCCAGAATTCTTCGTTAAAGGAGTATGTTTCGAAATAATGAAAAAGTGCTAAACTAAATAGAGACATTTTATGCCGTAGAATGTTTAATTATAGACAAGGAAACGAGCTGATGATAAATTTTAGAGAAAGACTAACAAATTTAACTGAAGTATGGAATACTTCTTGCCAAACCTTGGTAATATATTATATAAGCAAATTTGTATGCAAATAGAATGCAAACAAAGCAAGGCCAATTTTGATCATTTTACGAATCTAAAAAGAAATAAATATGCAGACTTTATATTTAAAAGCTTTGGATGAAATTCGCATGTAGGTTTTAGTAAACTTATATTACGCGTATAAAATAAACATTTATTTCTCTATCTGTTTAAACATATTTTAATACTAAATACATACCTACGTAAACCATCTAACGTTTCACTTTCATGTGGTTCTGAAAATTTCATCTCGACGCATGTATAAATACTTGAGAACTGTTTATTAGGTAAATATTAACAATTCTCTATAATTATGAAACTATATGTTAGCTTGCAAGGTTTACGTTTGTAGCAATATAGAAAATCAAATTATTGATAATTCATTGAATAGTAAATGTGAGAGAATATAGGACGATTCTCGTTTTAGCATCAGAAATATAATGTTATAATAACAAGTAATAACTTCGGACTGAAATATCAAAATGTAGGTAAAGCTGTGTGTAGAATTTACGATTTGTTGACCTCAATATGATAATAATCAAAATATCTTTAGGTAGTAAAGGGTCGATTACCTTGGAAAAATGTGTATAACTATGAATTTTTATTGTTTGTTTATTTGATAGAATTTCTTCTATGATCGCGCACATTTCTGCTACATTCATTATTTCCAATTATCTCATCAGAGAAAACATGTAATGAAAAATTCACTGAATGAAAGCCTGATACAGGATGGTGATCTTAAAATATCAGGATTTTCACATTCATTCGGGTTTTTCACGCAACATAGTCGCAAGTCTGTTCTGGCCCTTATTCGCGATCCAAGATCGTATCAACGCAGCCATCATCAGCGATATAAAGTGCTAAAGTAATGGAAAATACATTGCACACAATACATAAAATTATATGAATGTGTTTTATTGAGGCCTTGCGGTTAATATAGGTGGTAATTCATCTTATACGATGTTTTGATTTTTATTCAAGGCTGTCTCATTTGAAAGTTTCTCTATAATAAATGGCTTATTTTGCTTGTGTACTCACAGTGAAATAAATGTAAAATGCATCTCATATTCCACTGTCAGAGTCATTAACTTACTTTATAATAGTTATGTGCAGTTTACCGCGACCATAATACATCCTGTTAATACAATATTATTTCGTTGCGATAAAAAAAACATTATTCGATGGATAGTTTATGAAATGGTAGTTACAAAAGTAATATTTACAGTTTATTAATATTATTCTCATCTCGGAGGCAGGGTTTAATCCTGTCGTCGAGTACCGCATCAGTGCTTTTGAATGTACGCGAAGTCCTCGTTCATTCTGACCCTTTTGTTCGCAGAGTGCACTTTTATATTTTTAATTGTTATTATTTATACAAGAGAGAACTAAACGCTCGCGCTAGTATTGCGTTTGGGATTGTGCAGTTTTTGTCATCTTAGTTCTTACTGGCGAGTTGCAACTGTTATAAAAGAATTGATAGCGAACGACATTCTTTTTTAAATATAACTGTTATAAATAATTTTTAATGAATATTTACAACTATAATAGAATTATAATTAATAATTTTCTGTCTCATTCTGCGTAAAAATACTTCAAATTAAACGTAATAAGCGATAGAACATCATTTCAAAGAAACCATCGACCACACAACCACGTGGTTGTGTGGTCGATGAAAGAAACATATATACCCAACTTAGCAGGAATTTTGAATTCCTAAAATCCATTAACGAGATGAAGCTAATAGTTTCTCGTACTATATTTATCCCTAGAATTATGCTTGAGACCCTAAATACTATGCGATGAAATGAAATGATTATAATTTTATAGCGGGGTTGGCAGCCCTAATTAATTTTGTCCTTTTGTAGGCGTTGCGCAAACTATACGAGAAACAACTAAGAATAGGAACCTCAATGACCTTTATGTTTCAATTACGTGTCTAATTCATTTTGAAAAAATACTATTTTCTTAGAAGAAACCTTTTATCTATTTCAAAAACCATTATTTCATTTTAGCTGTTTCTTACTTCGAACTGTAATACAAACTTTGTTGCTTACCTTAGAGAGTTAATTCGTTTAAAAAAATTATGTCGTTGCAAATCTGTTGCTGTGAAAATAGATGAGTAGATATATCAAAGTTTATATACATGGGTCCTCGCGGGTTTGTGTGCGTCGATCCCGTTTGATCGTGCCTCTGAAAGGGTTCAAAGATGCTCAGGAGTCGTTCACGCGGAAATTTGATTTAATTTTGTGACAAGATTGCTGGATGTCGCGGTCGTTGTTAATATTTTATATTTGGGTGGGGTTTTTGGTATTGATAGTCGTATGATTGTTGTGTTAATATATCGGGTTTGATTATATCTTTGTGTCGCTAGCAGTTGAGCTTTTGGGTGATTGGATTTTTGAAAATTAACGAGATATGTCTAGGGACTTACTTGAAGAACTTGGCTTTAATTAATAAAAATTGATTGTTTACATTACAGTCGTTGTAATGTAAATTATAATTAATATAGCTATAGGTACATATTTTATTTAAGAAGCTATATATATATGTAAACAAGTTCATAGGTAGTTAATGTGCTCCTCGTATTTAATTCTTATTTGGTGATAAAAATAACATTTAAACTTGGAACAGTGTGTCATCGTGAATATCAGTGTCTAATGGAAGTATCAGTGCAAAAATAATCTCAATAACGGACGTAAGCTTGTGAGTTATAACTTAAAACTTTATAAATTTACGATTAACGGCAACTTGCAGTTCGTCCTTGTCGCTGCGTTACAACGCTCCAAGGTCACGACGGAACGCTTCGTAAAGCGCTTGAAGCGCTGTTGCAAACCTTGTCAATTAGACGGACGCATTTATTTTATAATTTTTTTTTTGGATACCGAAACTTGTTAACGAATTTACCCATCAATAATGGCTCCTCCGATTAAATGTGCAACATGTCAAAACATTATAAAAACGAAAGACTTCTTGACCTGTCACTTCTGAAACTCTAAGTACGATATAGAATGCGCAGATATGAGCCGCCATTTTTTTAGATTGATGATACCAGAACATAAATCGTCTTGGAAATGCGCTACCTGTAAAAGTAAACTGCTTGCGTCAAGCGATTCAAATATCGCAAGTAGTGACAGTGCAGTTGCTGCTTCAGCTTTCAAAAAGTCTCAACACCTAGAGAGTATTACCGGCACTGCAGACTGTTATATTACAGAAAATCGGCTGCGCGTAATATTAAAAGAAGCCTTAGAGTCGTCAGTTTTGGTTCAATTAGGAGACATACAGAAGCAGATAAGCTCTTTTCATGAAAGTCTAGATTTTATTAATACACAATTTGAGAATATTAAAACTCAGCTGGAAGAAAAAACTTCTATTATAAACGATCTTAAAGCAGATAACCTTTTTCTGAAGACGTCAGTAAAAGATTTAACAAGTAGACTTCATACAATAGAACAGCACATGAGGGAAAACAACTTGGAAATAAACGGCATTCCTGAACATAAATCTGAAAATTTACTGAATACAATTGGCCAATTAGTCAAGACAGTTGATAACCCCATTGCTCCCGCAGATATCTTGTTTGTCACTCGTGTCCAGAAATTGAATAAGGATGATTCAAGACCTCGCTCTGTTATAGTAAAACTGCGTAATATACACCACCGCGATGCAGTTATTGCTGCTGTGTCAAATTTCAATAAAAATAACTCTGATGCCAAACTAAATTCTCATCATTTAGGTATAGGCGGAGCACCCAGCCCTGTTTTTGTATCAGAACACTTGACACCGACTAATAAATCGCTTCACGCAGCAGCCCGGATCAGAGCTCGCGAGAAAAACTATAAGTTCGTTTGGGTCAGGAACGGCAAGATCTATGTCCGCAAAGACGTATCCAGTCAAGCCTTTCAAATACGCAACAGGGATAGTCTTAATATCATTAGTTAGTAACTTAACTTAAAATGTTTTTATATTTTTTTTTACTTAAAATTCGATATGTACTACCAAAATGTCCGTGGTCTTCGTACCAAAACCAATGATGTGTATAACGAAATCCTACAGCATGACTACAAATCTATTGCATTTACCGAAACATGGCTTAATAGCAGTATAGCGGATAGCGAAATATTCGATTCAAGATATGTAGTATACCGAAGAGATCGACAGCATAATATTAAGAACGATGGCGGTGGAGTCCTTTTAGCAATATCACGCGACACTCCATCGTATCGCATTCAAAATTGGGAATCGGAGTGCGAGGATCTGTGGGTCATGACTGAGGTATTGTTAAATGGTAAGACAATTAAGTTAGCTATTTGTATTGTGTACCTTCCCCCGCCCGTTAATATCGGAACTTTGAATATATTCTTAAATAGCTTAGATAGAGTATTGTGTACTGCTGATAATGTTATAGTAGTAGGTGACTTCAATCTCGGTTTCATAAATTGGAATAGGACTTCTCACAGCGATGTATTGATTCCATCTGATTACAACTGTTCTTTGGGTCACAATTTGATAGATTTTTTATCATCTAATTGTCTAAATCAGTTCAATGAGTTTAGGAATTGTAATTCGAAAGTATTAGACCTAGTCATAAGTAATTTATCGAATAGTATAATATCTGTCTATAAGTCTGACGATAGCTTATCCAGAATCGATTCTAATCATCCATGTCTATTAATATCACTAATTAACTGTCGAGATATTAAATTCCTCAAATCGAAATACAATCCTAGGCATAACTTTTGGAGAGCAAATTATCCTGCACTTAACAATGAGCTTGGTTCTGTCGATTGGCTGGATCAGTTATCGAATCTATCAGATGTTAACGATATGGTCTCTGCATTTTACAATATTTTGAATTCTGCTATTAAGAAACATGTCCCAATACGAAGTGGATTTAAATCTAAATACCCAAGTTGGATGAATATTTCATTAATAAAACGCTTAAAGGAAAAAGACAAGGTTAGAAGGAGGTTTCATAAGTATAATAATCCACGTGATAGCATAGAATATAAAATACTTCGTGATCAATGTCAAAAGTTAACCAATAAATGTATAAGTGATTATAAACATGCTATAGAGTCTAATATAGCAAAAGATCCTAAAAATTTTTGGCGCTATTTTAAGGATAAAGCTAAAACTAATTCTTCTATACCTTCTGAAATGCATCTAAGCGATTCTACAACCTCTACTGGTCCAGGAATAGCGAATTTATTTGCTGAGCACTTTCAGTCAGTGTATACACCCGTATCCGGTCCGACAAATCATATAAATTATTCCTCATTAAACCACTATAATATTTCAAATGTTTCCTTTTCTGAGACAGAAATACTTAAATGCATTCAAAAACTTGACTACAATAAAGGTCCGGGTCCAGACCAAATACCTTCACTCTTTGTTAAACGGTGTGCCAAAGTTCTCGCCCTTCCTTTATCATTGATATTTAATAATTCATTAAGATTTGGTATTTTTCCATCATCGTGGAAAGAAACTAGGATAATCCCACTCTTCAAAAAAGGCGATCGTAGCAATGTTTGTAATTATCGACCAATCGCAATTTTAAGCTGCTTCCCAAAAATTCTCGAGTCTTTGCTAACTCCGCTCATTTCTAGACATATTCATCACTCAATATCACCCCACCAGCATGGCTTTGTTAAAGGACGCTCCATACACACTAACATGGTAACATTTATTTCAAACCTTTCTTATGATGTTGACAGAGGGAAGCAAGTAGATGTTATATATACGGATTTTGCAAGCGCCTTTGACAAAGTCGACCACTCAGTTTTGATACAAAAGATATCATCCTACGGAATATCGGGCCCCCTGCTTAATTGGTTTCAATCGTACCTCAGAGAGAGACCTCTAGTAGTATCAGTTAACGGCTATACATCTAAATCATACCAGGCAACTTCAGGCGTGCCTCAAGGATCACATTTAGGCCCTATTCTCTTCGTCATTTTTATCAACGACATAACTGTTGCTATTAAAAACTCACAAGTTTCATTATTTGCTGACGATCTTAAACTTTATAAAGTCGTCGATTCAGTTTATGACGCACAATTGATACAAAGCGATCTAAATAATATCCAATCTTGGTGTGAAGCAAACAAAATGATTATAAACCCAAAAAAATGTTTTCACCTTATATGCGCTAGGAAAAAAAATGTACTTAAATCTAGTTTTGATATTAATCGTGTTCAAATAGAAGAGGTCAAAGAAATGAGGGACTTGGGTATTGTGATTGATGGGAGCTTAAAGTTTAATTCGCATTTTGACACAATTGTTAAAAAGGCGAATCAGATGGTGGGTTTCTTGAAAAGAAACACAAAAGGATTCCGTTTTAATAGTACCCGGATTATTCTGTACAATAGTATGGCTCGCAGCGTTCTTGAGTACGCGAGTGTCGCTTGGAACCCCTACTTCACCGTTCACTCTCAACGACTGGAAGCTGTACAGCGTAGGTTCACTCGGTATCTTGCCTTTATTTCACCTGGCATTTCGCATAGGCGCCCCTACTATGATAGACTAGCTTTTTTCAAAATGGATAAACTTCAGGACAGAAGAGTCACCCTAGACTTAACATTTTTGTTTAAATTGTTAAACGGAACAATCGATAGCCCAGATTTGCTCAATAGTATAATGTTTAATGCTCCCCGTTCGATTCCCAGAAAACCTATCCGAACTTTCAGCGTTCCAACTTGTAGAACAACTCTCGGTTCGAACTCACCAGTTTTTCGCTTATTGAGAACCTACAATGAATACCTCACTAAAGTTTCACGATAGTTTGCCAATGTTTAAACGAAAAGTGCACAGATCATATCACATCACGTTTTAGAATGAAGCAATATTGAATTAATATACTTAGGTACTTTATTTGTATAAAACATCCTCATTGACTACATTTATCTTTAGTTTTTCTTGTAATGCTGTGTACATCTATAATAGGGTCAAGCATTAGAATATTCTTACTTTGTATTTATTATTAAGGAATGATGTATGCGCGATCTGTCGATGTACCCAAATAAATAAATAAATAAATAAATAAATAAATAAGCTATCAAAGCTTTGTATACATAATAACATTGTGAAATACCGAGTTTCATTTTTAATTCAATGGTTCGTTTTATCTGAAAGCTTCGTGCGCACGCATGGCTGATTTTCAATTTATTTAATTTCGTAACGTTACTATCGCTTTATGTTCGTGTGTATGAAAACTTTATTGTAAATACCTTTAATATAAACAGTGTAAGCAGTGGGAATGGTATAATCCGAATTTAGTTCATAAAAGGCCACATACGCGGATCCACGGAATCCCGTATAGATTTCAGGTGTAACCGAATATAAAGGGGATTTACGGCGCGGTGGAAAACTTTTTATATCTTACGAGATTATACGCGGGGGTAATTTTGGGGAAGGCATTACCATAACAAAGGCCGAGTTATTTGATACGCGGTCTCTCTCGAGCGCTGAGCGTCTGCTGAGGCTCTAGTACTTTTTCACGACACTCGCCGCGCCGTGTTTGATGAGATTTGCATAACGAATGCTTTTAATTTCTGCTGAATTTCACTGAGAGCTAGTAAGGCACGGCGGGGATTTAATTCCGTGATTGTTATACTTGCTCCCGGATCCGGCTTTTGTGTAATGGCTACGCGATTATCCTTGATTTTCAATTCATAATACTAATTAACATTGTGCGGGTTGTTTGTTTTATATTTATTAAGTTTTGTGCGCGTCTATGATGAATATACTTATTGACTGTTCTCTCTCATTAAAAAATAGCACAAAATTGGAATGGCCATGTGTAATGTTTGTTATAGAATTCGATTTTAAGAAATTCCCAACAAAAGATATGACATATTATTTGAACTATGTCTAGACAGTTCAAAGGATCTTATCTGTTAGTATAGAAATAATGGTGAACAGTTGTTTCGAATTAAAATATTAGAGCCGGTAAAAACCCGTCGGTTTATCCCATCTCTAAATTAGCAGGAAGAAACCCGAAACGACCATAACACTAAACTTCAACGCAACAGTGTACACCTCACGCAGATAGACATTATTTATTTATACGTCCTTTCAATATTTTCACACCCGAGGGCATAACAGAATAATGTGTAATGTTTGCAAAGGAGGCTCCCGTCCCGCGGCCATTTTTTTACGTGACGATTTATTGGCGGACCGCTGGCGTTGTTGGTTGATAAATGATTCATACGAGCGTCATGCGCGGCCCTTTGTTGCCGACGAGACGACACCGGCGCGTCATATCGTGACACCGCGTGACACGCCGTGACTCGGTGCGACGCTGCGTGATGCGCCGTGACACTAATCGGCCCGCGGGTCAGACCACTGCGTTGAGGACGGAATCGTCTTCAAGTTGACCCAATTTTGGTAGGTACTATTGTTATTGTTGCCTTGTGGCTTTGATTACGGAGAAGTGTCGGTTTTGAATGAGTAATGTAACCTGTAGGATTGTTTGCCGATGTGCAGAAATCATAACATTAGAGTTTGCATTTGTATAGTGAAATGAGTTTGGTACAAAATACAAATCATCAAGTTCTTCTTCTCAAGTGTAGAAAATATAATACCTATACCTCAAATAATAAAGATTCAAAATATTGTTGAAATGAAATTTACAAGTAGAAACTAGACAACCTATAATATAATATTATGACACAATTGTGCCAACTTTAAGATTATGTGTGAACGTGTACGAAAATAAAGTATGTACGTACCAAAATTCACGATATATTAATGTCATGTAAACTTTCGCACCGTCTTCAACAAAACTGTCGCGCATTATGTAATGTTTTCCAGAAATACTGACATGACATTTCAATAAGTTTTAGCCCTGGGCCTCAACTATTGATACACTTCAGGTCTTTTATAAGTTTGCGCAAGTCTTTTAAGAATAATTTCACTCTCATTTTCACGTCGGAGGTGACTTTTATCACCGACCCGTGCGAAACTTATGTAATAATCTGAAGGAACATATCGCTCGGTTCGCTAATATCTCATAATAACGAGCGACTTAAGAATTAGACCGTAAATCTGGGAGGGGGAATTTTGTGACTTGGCCTGTATAATTCTCTTATTGTTTACGTAAAATACTAGATTGTCCATCTATCAGAAACCTAAGACCGATCGTGAACAAAAAGAACATTAAAATATTTTCTTACAGTTAAATAAATAATCCGCTATCAAAAGAAAAATAAATCTTACTAGGTAGGTATATGGGACAAGGAAAGTGCGCAAATATCCTGGTTCGCCGATAAGGAAGTTATTGTAGTCGTTATCGATGAATAAATTCCAATAGCACCACACCTTTAGTAAATAAATTCTCCTTTGGACATCTCGACAAATTGACCTTATACACTAGTGAACACATTGTATGAAAAATCTTAGAGATAGTTTATCTATTTATTTCCTCTTGTTAATTCCAATTCACGGTGATATTAAGCTCTGATGTTTATTAAACATCATGCAAATTAGGTCATTGCCTGATTGTCGAGAGAATCGTCTGATAAAATCGTCCGCGTCGGTCGTTACTCGTTACACTATTTCTAAAGCTGGTGGATGCTAATGATTTCTTTGTTGTGAATTATATCAAGATTTGCCTATCTCGATCCTGTATAATGTTGAGTAATGGTGTATCTTTTATATTTATTGTATTTGCTTTGGTTGATATATTGAAATGTATAATTAATTGTTATGGGTGATAAGCGCCAACAAACAAAGCGTATTATGTTTATTATTTCTGTTACAAGGACTGTTTAGGGCCCTCCGCTCCCATGAGATTATGATTTAGCTTTTCACAAGAAATTGGACAAAATATTTTCACAGTTCCATATTTTTATCGCACAGTATTGCAAACTACGTTAGTTAAAACGAATTCCATTCGCATTGGGAAGCTATTGAGCATAGTGTTTAGAAATAAACGACAGCGCGTATGTATCGTAGACGGTAAATTTGTTTTATCTAGTGGCGCGGCGTATGTGACCCAATTCACAATGCTCGTAAAATGTACGTGGATAAAGGTGATAGTGTATAGCTAGGTTGTGGAGGTGAAATGGAAAAGTTGTTATGGATTTAGTGGCGTTTTGATGAGCTTAATTCGCTTATTTTAGTGTGTTTGTTGTGATTATGAATCTGTTTGTTTTTTGTCTCGAATTGAGTATGCAGGATTTTTCTCTAATAAATTGGAGATTGCATCATGAAATGCTGCAAAAAAATATTGCTTTTGTGCCCTTATTTTGTTAATTTGGGAAAGTGCCTGTCTTCATAATAACGATAATGTAATAGAATTGTACATAATGGAAATCTCTTCATATAATACTGGCATAAAAATATTGTAGTCTACAATAAATAAACATTTGTCGTAAACTCTTCCGAAGTGATAATCCTAATGACTTTCGATTTAATTAATTCATTGTATTCGTAAGAAGTTGAAAATAAAAAAAAGTACCCTTTGTTTTGTTTTGATCACAATAAACGACGCCGAGCGCGAATGACCCAATTTCCTCAGCCCAGATATTTCAACAGAGTAATGGCGTGCAGAGCGAACTGTCGCCCATAAATATGCTCGAAATCCACTATGAACTCTTGAAGAAGCGTAATTAGTCTGTGCACTTCCTGAAATATATATGGCCGTATTATTTTGTATTACCGTTGCGCCGGGTATGGAATAATTTTTATGAGACTAAAGCTTTTATTCATAATGGTTATGCAAATGTAACTAGTGTTTATTTATCATATTCATTGTAATAGAAAATGATAATTAAAACATCTTACTTGTACTTATCAATGCCTTAAGAACTAACTAGATCTATTCATCACTACATAGTATAAAACAAAGTCGCTTTCCCTGTCCCTATGTCCCTATGTCCCTATGTCCCTTTGTACGCTTAAATCTTTGAAACTACGCAACGGATTTTGATGCGGTTTTTTTTAATAGATAGAGTGATTCAAGAGGAAGGTTTATATGTATAATAACATCCATTAAATAGTGGAGAAGTACTGTTATTTTTGAGGTTTCTAATGTGATGTCGTAAAAAATTACATATTTTCCGCTTACATTGCAAACGCAGGCTGAACCCTACGAGTTTTATCAAAATAATGTACTAAGTATTACACACATTGAAAAGGTCTACAGAAAAGTCCGCGATGGTATATGTCTATCTCTTATGGATAACCCACAATAACTTTTTTTTGTCATTTACTTTTTACGACAAATAATGGCTAATTTTCGATGCGATTTTTACCAATACAGCATTAATCCTTAACCAATTAAATACCTTGAATACATTGTTCATTTAATATAGATCTATATGGCCCTTTACACCGTATGATTTAAGTGAATATTTTCGAAGATATTACAGATTTAAAAATTGCGGGACGTAGCGTTTGCGGCGGTACCGGCCGGCCGCCCGGCTATATATTTTATACCCGTGCGAAGCCGGAGCGGGCCGCTATGTTTTTATATACAACGTTCACAGTTTTTCTGTAGTGTATTTAGTATCAGCATTGCACCCGTGCGAAGCCGGGGCGGGTCGCTAGTAATATTATATTATAGTAAATTCCCGGTGCCACAGGCCACAGCCCACAAGCCTCATAAGAGTTTGTTCTATTTATATCTCTGGTGTCAAATAGTTTTCTCTAAACTCATCGCAATTCTATTATAACTATATCGCTATACTTTACTCAACACTGCACCATAAAAGGCGCATTCCATCAGTTGAAATAAAACAGCACAATATGCAGTCCGAGCGAGCGAAGCGAATCGCGAGTTGACTCTCCGAGACTCGTGTGTCGATGGAAATTGACTTGTCATTTCATTGCCGAGCTACACGGATGATCGAGTACTGGATGTGAACTGTGACACGTGCAAACATCTTTGGATATAGAGTCGAAAGCTGTCGAACGCTGGCTGAATTCAGTCATACTTCAGAATACATGTTGAGCTTAGAAAGATGATTTAATATAACGTTATAGGATTTAAATGCTTATTTACTGTGTGTAAATACATATTGGAAGACTTTACATGAAATTATGAAGTTTATAATAAAAGTAATAGTTATTTATTAAGTTTTCATATAAGTATTTTATAAGTTGAGGCACTTCTAGGTATTGTATGATCTGCGTTGTCTGAACGTGTGCAGTTTATGTCGCGGGTAATGTCTTGCACTATTTATATCATTACTGAGAGCAATCTGTCAGTTGGGTTAGGGCGTGGCTAGATTGTGGCTAGACAGTCGCAACTTTAAAGAAATAATATTTATTTTAAAGAATTATCCCAATACTTTTCATATTCCATCATTGCATGTAAATACACATTTTACAAAAGTTATAGTTGATACTTAATAATTCAAGTCAAAAGTAAAAGTGATTATATAAAAAAATATAGTACATAGATGTTTAGAAATGTTAACCACTTATCAGTAAGTTGGCTCATTTGCTTCATTGCTTGCTGTGCAATTAAAAAATTACGTTAGTTTTTCGTTTCACGCATTCATTTTTCATTTTACACATTCCTTCCACGTAAGCTCTGCTAATGACATTCACCTCTAAATACGAAGCTATGATTCAAATCGTTAATGACCATTGCACACGTCGCCTAAGACGCGTAATGCAGTCAAGAGCGAATCATTCCAATTCAGTAGGAGACAACGCCCCCGGCCCGCGATGTAATGTGCTATAATTGACTTGTCCCACACTATGCGTAATGGCTTGAGCTTTATCAGATATAACGCGTTCTTAACGCGCGTCAGAGCGCTAAACTGACGCTGCGCTATGACGCAGAGGTGTATTGTACTATGCGGTAACACACCTTCAAACAGAGCGCCAGCGCTAGCAGTATACAACGCTGCAGCTGTTACTACCTTTACCATAAAAAAACATCTCGGCGTCAGTTTAGCGCTCTGACGCGCGTTAGAACGTATTCTATCTGACAAAGACATTAAGTGCTTAGTGCGTGTTCTTTTGTAGCAAATGCGCTTTTAATGCTGTTTAAGCTTGTTTTAAAATGTCAGTTTTTTATTGAAGCTTTCCGTCGCTCAGTAGGATGACAATGTAATATGGTTGTAACTGGTTTTAAGAATATGTATGAAGTGTGCAATTGCAATTAAACTTCACATCAAGGGGCAGATAAAGTTAATTGCACTAGATCGTGTTTTTGTTTCGATACAATGTGAGAAATATTGATTGAATAGCTACAAGCTTGTAAACTAATATTCGCAGAAAAATCATAAAAACCTGATTCCTATGATTTTCCATAAATTAATGACATGATAAGTGCGATAATTGACGTTTCCACGTAGTCAAATATTAGACGCATTATCGTATAAGCGCTAATAAGGCCCGTAACAAAATAATGGCGTACAAACAGAAAGCGATTAAAGCGCTCGAAAAATTTCGCTCATTTGGGAATGCAAGCAAAAGTGAAGTGCAATAAGGCACGAGGAAAGGGGTAGAGGGGGTAGAAGTGGGGGGGAGGGGAACAAAAGTGAAGTTTCGAAACGTTCCAGTGGTCGCCTGCTTTATTCGCTCTTATTATATCGCGCTTACCGGACCCGCGGGGATTAATTTTAAGTGTGTGAACATGGTGAGACGGCAGCGGGAGCGAGTAGCGTTTTGTTATTCTCAGCTGTTGCATTTTTTCATAGCATTTTTCAGTAACAAAACGCTAACGGATTCAATGGCAAACTCATATTTACTATACTAATAAAGTAGTACAAAAAACGGCAAGTGCTAATAATAATATTTAAGAAACTTTTCCTCCAAAAGACTATTAACAAATGATGCTACGTGAACAAATTACACAAGGCGACATAAATTTACTTATTCAATTCCCTTGTACTTTATTGTGAATCGCATTAACATCAGACAAATGACAACACCTATAATCACGACAATTCGTAGTCCTGTACGAAGGTTGTCGTTTTCCATTTAAATTCAATGCAACAAGTAAAATGTTACGTTCAATGTCAGTTTCTGTAGGTACACGGGTACAGTGTTTGTTAAAAAATGTAACCTTACGTATGCACTTGCTCGCCCGCTCCGAGGTCACATATAGCTCTGCTCTGAATGCCAACTATAATTGTCCTTTAATAAATTATATAACGCCTCGCGTGTATATGCGGTACTGGGTATTTGTATATTTATGAAGCAGGCTAAATTTACTGTAATATTAGAAATCCGCTCTTTTTTGTGTTTTGTTTTAGTAATAATTGATATGGAATCCTTGCGAATATTTTTATAAATTTTATTTAATGACATACATTTTATTTTCATATACA
Organism: Colias behrii; assembly: GCA_029959065.1. Taxonomy (NCBI): domain Eukaryota; kingdom Metazoa; phylum Arthropoda; class Insecta; order Lepidoptera; family Pieridae; genus Colias; species Colias behrii. Next base: position 4,417,116 of record JARWMC010000021.1, on the reverse strand, counting down.
TTACTTATGTAGCGACTTACTATATTCAAGTAATGATAAATGGCCATAAAACATACTTGAGCAATAGACGTAATGGTAATGTTCGTCACACCTACGTTTTCTACTATAAATATTTCTTAAATTTAATTTGTCAGTATACCCTATCTACGAAAGTAATCAATTCATCATCAATTTCATTCAGTATCTCACAGCATTTGCGTAATAAATGACGTGTGACGTTTTTTACTCTCTATTAACACGTTCACTGTGGCACCTAAAATGCCAAACTTACCGTTGTTGCGGCATGTCTTCCATACTTCACATCGGCAAGTTCACCACTGTGCGTCATGAGCCATTTTTATCACATCGCACCTTCTGACTTTGAAGGTTAATAATATCATGAAATTTCAAGATTTTTTCAATTTTTTTATTTCAGATAATAGTATATATAGTCTAGTATATACCGCATAAATAGCTTTTAGTTTGACCCAATAGTTTAAAAGATATGAGGGAAAATGTAAACCCCTGATTTTGTGAAAAATTATTTGCCATCCCGCACTGCGTTGATACGGCATGTTTACAGTAATAGCGATGGGAAACACTGTAAAATAAAACATCGATATCGATATAAATCAATTTTGTATATTTCAGTCTGTTTGTTAACAGATAACGAGATCGTCGATACAAAAAAAACACATATAAAACAAGGTACTTGATAGAGTACTATCAGGAAATTGTTCAGTAACTTTTGTTTTAATTTGTTCAGTAACTTTTGTTTTAATGTTTTATATTATTTTCACAACTGTCATCACATTTTTGCATTTATTCTACGAAATAAAAGGAAGTAAATAAACTAAAGCCTATAAGGTATCATTGTCATTTAAAAATTTGATAACGACGCGTGCGGTTCTGGTGCATCACTATGCGAGACTGATACGCGGCGCGCTCGCAGTACAGTGCGGCATGAGGTGCTTGTCCATGGCAAAATATTTGACATGCCGCACACAAAAGAAACGGTTTCTTTTCTATGCGTTGTGTCCAATATTTTGCCATACGATTTTTAAACGAAATTGAGTCCTACTTCAAACTGTGATCACAAAAATATATTTGTCTCTTTTCTAATCATTGATTAACGTATAAAAAACCTCGCCGCACCACGGTGAAAACTGCGATTTTGGGCGCCGCACTGTGGTGTAGTCGCTGATGGCCCGATACTGGACATGCCGCAGTGAACGTGTTAATTAATACGAATTAATCGCTTCCGCGTCACAGCGGCGTCATCCTTACGCGCTCGCAATATAGTAGCCGTGTATACGGAGTTCGGCCAATGTTTTCTATTGGGACGTTTATGGGATAGTTGTAACTTTTCGGTTTTATTCCGTTTTTGTTACGTTCCATTTTTGTTTCGAGTTTGCGTCCTAATTGGTGAATGAGTTTGGATTAAAGATCTTGTTATTGTTATTTGATATTGTAGTGTGGAATGGAATGTGTAGTGTTGTGAGACAATAATATGACGTAGATGTCTCTGAATAACAATTATGGTTTGTGTGTTTGTATGTTACGTTTATGTTGTTTTGATATTCATTGACTACAGCATGTACTAATTTGCTATCGTATTGTTTGTAGTTTAAACTTTATGTACTGCCTTATTATTGCTGTATTTATTATACACAAATATCTGGCGTTATTTTATGTCTGTAAGGGTATAATCAAAGGTTACCAGTTGAATTTGACCCGTATCCCGGTGACGTGAAATTTTGTGCATACATATGTAAATCTAATGACGATGCAGTACTATGACGTCACACTATCACGGTAAAGATGAAAGGAAGTAGTAGGAATTGGGTTTTGTCATATAACGCCATTCAATCTAAGCGCGATTTATATGTAAAATGATACCTAATGCATTCAGTAGGGATAGCTAGGATTTTGAATTTAATATTCTCAGTTAAATATTGCTTGTTAAACGAATGAACCTACGCAGTTTTCCTTTTTCACTTTATATTTAATTATTTAGTACATGCTGATATTGTAAATAATTAAAATTGTTAAAACAAATTATATCTCGAAATAAGTAGCATTCTGATAATACTCATTCAATACCTAATTAAAATTCGATATATTTATAATATATATAATTATATAGTTTTATATGTAGCCATATAAAAGGTATTAATCGTATAGTTTCGTATATCCACTGATCATAAATAAGTACTACGAGTGACTATAAATACTAAAACACTACAGGAGGGTCAGGCACTCAATAAATGAACATGTAAATGTTAGTGTGGCACTTTTCCACTTACGGCTCAAACGATTCCCTTTTACGTTGCGCAGACGCATTTAATTCGTTCAAATGTGATCGCTAAGAGAATCTATGTACTTGATTTTAAATACCATTCCAAAATCTGAGAGTTTAGTGACCGATCTTAGTGGGAAGGAAATAAACATATATTAGATGTTTAATGCGTGTTAATTTTGCTAGATTTTGATTGCAATGTTTAGACATGTCTTGGTTATATATTTCATTCAAATTCTTGAATATTTTACCTATAAAATGTTACCTTACATATCATGTTACAATCCATATTTTTATCAAAATACGTGGAATACAAAAATTAAAAATTCGTAAGTAACTAGTCAAAGAATTTAAAAATTAAAATACGTGCCCTTGATTTTGCAACGAATGATTTTCCTCAAAAATTAACATTTTAAAGCGATTGTTGTATATTAAAACAAGCTTACCTGTTGCCGTACTTTATGCTTTTTATTCGTTTTACAACCTAAAAATATAAACGATAATTTTAGTCATGTGTATCAAATGTACCTAACTATGATTGTATTTTCATGCAATAACTAGGTACAAAAGATACAAGACACACTTAGGATACAAATAACATTTATTTGTTTAAGGGCCGATTTTTCAATGCTTGGATAAAACTTATTCGTCGAATAATGTATAAAACTACCATTTTAAAAACGTATTCTAATTGCCCGTATTTGACAGTTTACGTGACATTTTAATATTATCGTGTAATACTTTATTGGACGGATAAGTTTTATCCAAGCATTGAAAAATCGGCCCTAAAACAAAGCTCGGAAAGCAATAGCGTGAATAACAATGATGCAATGGTATTATGCGCTCGAAATACAATATCGCATAACACCCATGTGTATGTATGTATGTATGTAAGTACACAAACACGTGTATCACCTGACGATATTAATTATCGTAAACTAGCGGCAAGGTCGTCGTAGCGGAGACGTAAACAGTAAACATTGTCGCGTGTAGATTGTTTGTGTGGTTGTCGAATGTTGGGAGATTTCGCGGTTTTTGTTAGCGAAGATGTTGGCCGGTCGCATGAGGATGCAAGAGTTTTGTATTAATGAAATTGAAGTTGTTGTGGTGTCAGATAGTGGGAGAGTAAAGAGAGGAATGTTTATAATGCAAGCAATAGTAAGAATCGATAATAATGCGGTTAATTATAATATGTATCAACTGGAGTTTAGAAAAACTACGGAGGTGTTCAATTCGTTGCGTATTTTGTTGTAGTTGTAAAAACATTTAATTAAAAAATGACACTAATAACGCTGTTTATTGTTAAATATTTTAGTTCACAAAAGAAAGTAGAGGTATTAAATTTGTTGCGTATTTTTTATATAAATTGTGATATTATCGTAACGTATCTTCGCTATAAAAAGCGATCATAAACGTAAAATAGGTTTATAAGTTTTTATTATGTTTCTAAATAATTGCTTAGTTGATAAAATCTCAAGTAATTAAAGCTCTCTTTACGTTATGTATGAGGAAATGCATAATAAAAGCGCAGTTGGAACTTCGCAACTTAAAGCTCTCAAACTTCAACCGATTCTTACTTTGATTAGTGAAGTTTCACTTTAACTTGAATATATAGCTGTTGATTATTTCTCGTAAAACAGGGATATTCTCGTGCCTTTGATTTTCTTGGAAAACTAATTATGAATGAAATTATTATAAGTAAAAATTATAAGCGGGAAAATTCAAACAAAAGTAAATTGTACCGAAATACTTGGAATCGCCTTTAATTTTTTTTATTGTCATCCCTGTATGTATTTTAATTTTTTTATATTATTTGGCGGTTTGTTATGTTTGTTTAACATACTTTTTCGGTAATTAATTCATCTATTATTCAACTAATGATTACACAAAGTAAGTACGGTAAGTTTGTGTAAGTACGGTTTGATTTTGAGAGTTAACCAAACTAATCAGTTTAATTTTCATAATTTTCATGTTCAAATCAAACTAATCAGTCTTCCGTCTCTTCGCATCCAAATTAGGAAAATAGTAATTACTATTCAAACAGATTATGTGAAATCAAATATTAATCACATTGAAGAAGGATCAGAAATTATAAAACGCAATTAAAAAGCTCGTATTTTACATTATAATTGGATTCACGTGTTATTGTATCTAATATACTCTTAAATTGTTAACTTTGCCATTCTCAGTCGACTTTTTAAGCTCGCAAAAGTAAAGCTACTTGAAACTTGAAAGTTCAAATCGAATGAACTTCGCCGACATGTGAACAATCAGTTGGGAACTTAGTGTTGTGTCTTTTTTGTTCAAGTACTTATAGGAAACAAGATTTTTTTAAAGGAGGAAAATGTATTGTTTTGTCTCTAATATAACGCTTCATTGGGTGAAATAATATCGGTATTATTTGTTTTTTGAAGGTTTGTAGAGCTTAGTAAGAGCTGTAGAGTGCGCATTTACATATTTTATTTTCAGAGATTAATTATTACTTATTAAAATTTATATTCTTACACGAATTAACATGCTATAAAAACTAAATTATGCTCTACTTATTAATAAAATATTTTTTACGTCGGTACTTTCGTTAATAGTAATCCAAGGTCTAAATATTTATAGACCATGTTATTTGGTGAAATATGTATAGTCAATTCTGTAAAGTTAGACAAAAACAAACGAAAAAGACGACTTTTTTCTGTTGGTTAATAGGATGTGTTGCATTAACGATACCTGCTATGTATTATGCAATGCACACAATTGAATAGTTGATACTTTTACGTGCCCTCAGCTTTCCTTTGAGATTTTAATTCGATGGCATATGTATCGAGTACTTGCTTGTATCGCGAGTCAAACAAAAGTGAACCTTAATTACATGTAATATGCGTTCATGTAATATGCATGAGCCGGTTGGCCTATTTCTCGCTTAATAGATATGTATAGGACACAAGGGAGATGGACTATTGAATAATGCCTTTAAAGAGTATTTTCCGCTGTAGCTGTAGGTACAAGGCTGTCGATAATTTGACAAACACGATGATTCAGTGTAATGTATGGAAATTATTGGACGACGAAACAATGGTATATTAATTACGGCTCGCTGATGTTATTTACGATGTATTGTTGATATGTTTATTTTAGTGGTAAAGGAACTGCTGTGAACTAGATTGATAATATGTATGTAGTTGTATGCCTTCTGGTTATTGAATTATGAACTATCTATATTTAGTTTTAAGATTCATGGGAATTTTCACTTTTACTATCGATACAAAGTGTGTGATTAACAACTGAATAATTTACTTATTAAATCGAACTATCAATATAAACTTCCGCCCGATTATAAGATCGTTAAAGAACTACTAAAAAGTAAAAACCATAACAAATTACATATATCGCACTGCGTCCCGTCAAAATATTATACCCCCAAAAATCGCACACAACAATGTCAGCTCGCGCGGCACAAAATTAAAATTTTCCAACAGGAAATTCATTAAAGCGGCGATTTTTAACGATTCAGTCGAAAGGCGCGCCTCCGTAATTATTCTGTCCGGTCACATGCTTTATTAAACAGTGTTTAAAGCACAATTGAGTATTAAATAAACCCCGGAGCGCCTTTGCATACAAATCTTCGGTACGGCCGCGGCGAGCGGCCGTGGTCACACTGGTGTAGAGTCATTAGACGGGAATTTAGTTAAATTAGATTATTTAGTAGGTACCTAGTATAAGAGTGAAGTGAAGTGAGTGAAAATAACTTAAGAATTTCGTTGTACATATCCTTTATTTTCATGGTTACCTGGAAGATATTGCTTCTAAGTAATAAGGCCGCCTATTGTACACTTTCCATGTATAAGTGTTCATTTCATTTCGATTCCCGGTAAATGTACGATAAATTATCATAAATTTTATCAACAATTTGAGTAGGATTTGCTTGTTTGATTTTATGCGAATACATTTTAGGATGTCACGTCTTATATCCGTTCAAAAGTCTAAATTTGAATGTTTTTTTATATAGATAGTTGGTATACGAGTGTATTCCCGCGCGGGTCATGACAGATATTTCCCGTTTCCCATCTGTTTGTCGAATTGGATTTTCATTTCGGATAAATAGGTTATCGGCCGTCTGTGCACTAAGTGCCGCCTTTTTGTTACAACTGGGAATTGGGCTGACTTTGTATAGACTTGATACAGTCACCAGACCTTTATGATAATTTATTTGATGAATTTTTAATAAGGAAGTGATAATATTCTATAACTTTTTAGATAAAGTTCGGTAGGCTATCTACATTAGATTAATTATCTATTTATATCGTATATATATCGTATATCTTTGAGATGGAACTTCTGTACCTTTATCTCCTGAGTGGATAGCGCATGCAATGTTGATGCAATTTTCATTATTCTTGAAGCTTACTTACTAGGCCATAAATTATATAAAAATTACACTACAGACTTACAACTCATGTCTCATGGTATAAGGAAGCAGACTCAATACTTTATCTCTTCACTTGTAACTATGTAAGTTGAAATACATAACATCTGTCGATTCCGCAGCGCTGTGACATATTCTTAATATCTACGGACATATAACATCTGTATGTAACAACATTTAACTGCTAGCTGGTGCCATCCCGCAACTGTGTGAACGCTCAACGTGGTACTAAAGCACTCTCTATAAATCTCAACTAGCGATGTCGATACGCAAATCGCGAAGTTATTTATGTGTTTGCTGTGTTTCCATTGTATTCTAAGTTAGATGTGGCGTACGGCGGGATGCTCGCGTATAATCGTTTGTAGTACTTATGGTGGAATGTTTATATTTTATATTATTTTTCTGTTAAATTATACGTTAAAGATTTGAAAAATGAATGATTTTTTGGTACATTATGAGGTGTTAAAGCACAGTTAATGTGAGAACATAAAAAGCTAATGACGGTCATCAGTAAAGGTCAAATAATATATGCAACAGCATTGTACCATCTGTTTCTAGCGACACTTCACTCGCGTGGGCGAAATAAGTTTCGAAGCGGAATGAAAATTGCAACGCAATTTAAATGCACGACGACTCGCGATTTATAACTAATATCTGCGTCTCATAAAAATTAAATAACAGACAGTGTTCGTTTCGCTTACTACATTATTAATTAAGTATTAAATGTCATTGTAAACGAGACTTGCGGTAATAAAACGAGTAATGATTAATATTTGGACAAGGTATTTTGGGTGGCATTTTTAAGGTCGAACTTTGGGTTCGGCGATCTTGTATTTATTGTATGTACATTAAAATGTGCACCGCGCGAGGAATTCGTAATTGAAACGTAATAAATATTTTATCATACCTTTGTAGCCGTTAATATGTAATTGTTATTCAATTATTGCGAAGCTCTTTCTTTGAAATTCAAATAAAGTTGACGCGATATGAAATAACATGTACAGTTATAAAATGAAGAGTGATTTTCACTAAATATTCCTCTTGAAGTCTTAAAACGTGTCGGTTGGATTTAACAAGAAATAATAAACAAGTCTGGCTTAGACTGTGGTTTATAAGTAGGGAGTGTTGTATGTATATTTATTGTATTTATGCAGACAATCGTCTGCATATAAAATACCGACGCCGCAGTCTGTATTTTATAATGGAAAAGTTTAAAAGCTATCCAGTAGGTAGTCGACGCTAAGATATGTACAAATGTGAAATATGGATTACATATTTTATACAATATTTGTTTGTATGACAGTTGTTATTGTTGGCAATCTTTGCTCATCATGGTTTGGACTTTAGAATTTAGGTTGATTAAATTATTTAATTGTTTAGAATGGTAATGCGTATAATTGTTATACAATACAAATAAAATAAAACAATGATTTTATAACACATCCAAATGTCTTATAAAGGCGGGAAAATAGATAAAAATAACTTTTCAAATAGGTGTTTATTTGTGAGTGCTCATGGGCGGTGGTGATTACCTCACTAGGTGACCCACCTGCTCCGTTGCCCGCTCTAATATAAAAAAAAAAAAAAACGTATGCATTACAATTATATATATGTATTTTTAACACATATCTAATGTATATCTTCAAAAAACAAATTTAATGTAAGTTTTTTTAATTATACATTTACCTTAAATTATATAACATTCAAAGTATTCAAGTTTGTATGCAATTATCATTACAAATTCTCGCTTGTAATTATTAATCTTATTGTATGTGATTTTTATTTTAATAACCACATTAAAATTAATTCATTGTAATATACTTGTACCACCAGCAATGTAGTACACACTAGCCAGAGTTGGAAATAAAACACACAAAAACGCTCTGACCGTATATTTGCGAGGGATGCGGAACTACAACACCATTTTGCTTATATTATCTAGTTACAAAAGAATAACATAAACGCGATTTAAAAACACAGCTTCTACAACTAGCGTCATCTATTATTGAATGATGGAACTAAACAATACTAAAACTTATACTATTAAACCAACGGTTTAGACAATACTACATTAATTAATCAGATTTATAATTATTAAAAATATTTATATTCAAAGTATTTTTAAAGTTGGAATCTTCTGTACTGTTCACACGTTGTTTATAAAATAATTATTTTAATTTTGCTGGTAGTAATAAAATTTTGGACGTTTTTCCTATAAAAAAGTTCATATTACATTAGTGCAGTTAAAACCTGAATATAACACTATTATTTTTAGCTTCACTGAATTAATCGAATCTTAGGTTTTTGTTTAAAAAAATCCAACATTATATTATGCTATTGTTTTAACCGCAATTTATCTACCGGGGTGGTGGTGTTGCCTTCCTCGTGGAAGAGGAAAGGTCGCGTCAGCTGATCACATTGACCTCCTTGCGGATCGCACGGCGTGCGTGCGTGCACTCGCGCGCATTCCGTGTTTTGGTGTTACGTAGATCCTGAAATTAAGTAAATTCCTAATTAGACCTTTAACTTTTTTGAAGTATTTTTTGTGTAAATATATAATAGCTTTCCGCTCGAGGTGGAAAATCCGCAAAATTAACAGACCCGAGAAATTTTCCGAGATAAAATCTATCCTACGTATCTCAGGTTTCCAATTACATAGTTGTAGTATCAAATTTCATCCAAATCGGTTTCTTCATGCTTAAACAACTCAAGTTGTTTACACAGACAGTCTTACTTTCACAATTATTGTATCACACAAAATATAATTCAATATACAAATGCAAAAAGCTATCATAATATAAATTAAAACCAGGTACGCGCGGCTTGTGTTAAATAAATACAAGTACTGTCTAGTCGAGTCATAAACTCAAGAGTTTTTATTCATGTAAACTTTTACAAGTGCTTATGAATAATCAATTTCGTATTACCTTCTATCGAAGTATTGCTTTTACATAGAACAAACGACAAGGATTAGCAATATAATGAGGAATATTGTTTTTATTATTCGATCGTTGTGAAGTAGAAAAAATTTAATAAACTTAAAGCATATAAAGAAGTTTGTTATTCCTGATTGTTTTTAAATCCATACTTATTAATATTATAAATGCGAAAGTAACTCTGTCTGTCTGTCCGTTACTCAATCACGCTTTAACTACTGAATCAATTTGCATGAAATTTGGTATAGAGATATATTGATACCCGAGAATGGACATAGGCTACTTTTTACCCCGAGATATAGGATAGGTTTTATCCCGGAAATCCCACGGGAACGGGAACTATGCGGGTTTTTCTTTGACTGCGCGGGCGAAGCCGCGGGCGGAAAGCTAGTATCATTATATGAAGAAAACTTTTTTGCATCGAAAAAACATTGAACTAAACGAACAAAAGTATTGAAATAATTATATGAAATGAATGTTACCCTCCGTTATATTTCCTAAAGCAGATAGATAGACCTTTAATTATACTGTTCAAAAACAACTGTTCGGTTAATTAAGACGCGAATTTCTCGCTTATAATAATTTACATTTTGCGATCATTACGGTTATGCTATTTACGGCAAATATTCATGATACAAGGGGTTATTCCCAATAAGGTTTAGATACATCTGTAGGTTACGCAAAAAGCTATTTTAATAGCGTGTAATGATGCCATTTAACTTTCAATTGTCTAGACAGCTAGACGATTTATTATAGAGGTTATGTTTGTTTGAATTATTAATAACTCAGGCCCCGGAATCACAGACACAATAGAAAATCTATTGTGTCGTGGACCGATCGGGCCGTTCGGGGCTCAATGGGTTAAATATGCTTGGTTGGTTGGTTATCATGATTTAATTTTAATATAGATTTCATTAGGTGTAAGATTATAATGTGACTTTGAAAGATATGTATGTGTTGCAGTTGCTTGTTTAAGATCGTTATCCTTATATTTAGGACCAATTTTAAAATAATTCTCTATATCTCTTATATTTGGAACAATCAGCCACTGAACGTATTCGGAAACATTTTGTTTATGTCTCGAAAACAAAACTTTAATAGTCGGAAATACGGCATAGACATAGAAATCTAAATAACAAGACACTAGAAGTCGTAAGCGTGCGTGACCTTGTCGCCACTCAGGTGATTTTCACATCACCAGTGCATTGGTCACTGTTCAGTTGCTCTGGAGACGTATGAGTGTATACATGGTGTGTTTCAGCAATTCCCATTGCGGAAATTCTTCCACAAGTTGTAATTATACTTATAAAGGAATAATATTTCATCGGAAAATATTTTTTTTTAGAAATAATGCCGTTTTTCCTTAAAATTATAGAATATTTACAAGTATTACGAGTGTCACCATAGTAATCGAAATAACAATGAATGACACAGTCGACCATTCTTATTATCACGTTTGTTCGTATTGGAGCAAAAAGTCTCATATACTTAGGGATGTTATTCTAAAATAAACCGTAAATTCGTGCGTTAGGATACATATTCAAAAGCTTAATTTAATAGATAAGTTAGTTTTCACTAAAATCAAGCTGTCCAATAAAAGGCATAGTTTACTTGTGTGTACTGTTTAGCTATCGGTTTGAATGTGTTGATTTTGGCGACAGCGGTTTTCATACGAATTATGACATTATAGCACTTCTATGTGTCTTGTTATTTAGATTTCTATGGGCATAGAAGACATACAAGGAATGACTGAGGCAAAGCATACAACTATTCAAAACATTGCATCAGCCAACTTCAGATAAATAAACAAAGATACACGTACAGATGGTTTCGATGTTAATTATTGCGTACAGATCGGCGTCAATTATATTGTGTGGCTAAGATATGTCCTGAGTGGCAATAGCATTCGTCGTTGGTGGCTCTATAAGCAGGTTGGTCGACATGGCCTATAGGAGAAGCTTAATTGGTTCCACTAACCTTTTTGTTCACAGAGTTTATTCGTAATCGTGTAATTAATCGATATTTCAAATGACGTTTAATATACTTTTAAATATGTGTAGGTAATTTGTGTTCTTATCAGTGGAAGTGCATGTTAATTGGTATTGGTAATTAAAATGCTTTATAAATTCCGATATGTTTTAAATAGTGTTAAAACGTTGGTCCTGATATAAAATGTGTAAAGTGCTCTTTCATAATTTTCGAACAAAAAATGGAATACTTATTTTACTTAATTTTTATGACATCGAAATTTTATTTATCTGAGTTACGAGACAAATGTAGAATTCAATAAGACAGCTCAACATTTCAATATATCAAATGCGTCCACTGTGGCCGTTTCGCCAATCGAAATTGGCGCAAAAAACATAATATGTGCATACGTTGCGCGCGCGCACGTGTCGGCCGGCCGGCGATCGGCGCGTGTCATTGGCCAGCGGTTACCATTGTTTTATACCCCCCTCTTGAGCCGCTACACCTCCCCCCACCCCCTCGTGCGTGGTTTTTATGACCAATTTCGAATTACAGAAACATCGAGCCACATTCGTAATACCTAAATGTATGCAATTAAACATGCTCATTGTGATTAGCGACGCGAAAGGATAATTACTAATTACGTATTTTGATAAAGAGCTCCGATATGTTTGAATTATGCAGCTCGTTTGGTGCGTTTTAATGTCGATTTATAGTCGTATATTTTTAAATATATGTATGTGCTTTGTTTTTGTCGGTTCGCAAAGTAATGAATGAACGAATAGTTGTTAGTGTACTGCAGAGGGGAGCGATAATATTTACGATGTTTATAGGTCCATGATGTAAAATAGTTGATTAATAAAAAAAAGTAACGCTTAACCTTCAATTCTTATGTACACATAGAGCCAGTCAAAATAACTTGTAGCTAAAATGCAGTTCCATCCGTAACGTTACAAATTAGAAATGATATGACACAGGTATAAATGAAAACGGAAAGTTCCTTTATTATGCTGATAGTAAAATCCAGCTGAATCATAAAACGCTCAAGTGACCCCAACAGGAGGCTAAAGGCTCGTGCACAGACAATACAAGATTATATAGTTATTATAGTTGGTGTATGTGAAATGAAAAGAAAATCGCGTATTGTTGGCGGGAGGCAATCGCGTATGTAGTCGCGTATATGCCTCCACAGTCCACCTGGCTTGCGATGTTCAGGCATTCCTACAGTTTATATGCTTTTTAGGGTCCCGTATCCAAAGGTTGAAAAACGGGACCCTATTACTTGACTTCACTGTTTGTCTGTCTATCAAGTTAGATAGTTGTATATGTATGATAGTTAGATAGTTGTTATTTTCAAGGAATATGTATTTTTATTGCCGCTATAACAAGAAATAATAAAACATTGAGGTTAAGCAACGGTTAATACGATCATAAATTGGATGGGTGACCAATTTTTTTGTAATTGCTTTTTTAAAGTTCTTCCCACGGATTTTTTTTTTCGTATAGTTGCCCTTTAGTTTCTTAGTACAGAACCCTTAGTGTAGCGAGTCCATTTCGAACTTGGCCGCTCTTTAAACGGCTCAAATACGTTTGAACGTGTCGTTAAACCTTCGCCCTTGGCGCACGCTTGTCGCTCGATCGCGGAGGTTGTTTCCGCAATTGTTTACGGGTATTTTTGTATTTTTAACTCTTTAACTCGTTTCATTGGCTTTCTTGTTTGTTATTGAATGGAGAGTGTTTGTTCCGGGGTTAATGAATTGACGGTGGTTTTAAGGTGTCCGTCTTGTAACTAACCGATTACTCGTTTTGGCTTTTAATTATATTTTATTGATGTTGTAAAGACCTAAAGCTGTTTGTTTTTTCGCTTTATTTGACGACGAATGACGAATATGACCTATAAATATTGCATTTTACATAAATAATAATTTGTAGTAATAAAAGTTAATACACTGAAAAAACGTAACGGCTATAAATAAACAAGTTGCTGCTATTTACAACCGAGTAACTTGCTTCGGAGGGAGCCTGCAAAGTTTGTTGCTAAAATTATACAAGTCAACTTTGTTAACGTATGTTGGTAATATAAACCCACTAAGGTGGTCAAAAAATACGTATTAAGGGTTTGTTGCTTTTAACCTATTCACTCAGTAAACTTAACAAACCTATTTACTATAGTCAATCGTGTTACTCTGTTAACAATACCCAACGTGCTCTGTTGTTTTTAGCAAAGTAATTCAGTGAGTTCAAATATTTTACTTCGTTAAACTAGCTAAGTAACACGATAATGTTAATCATATTTATTGGGTAGGGACAGCCAATCTACTTTGTTACTTCTACTCAATTAAAAATTTGTATACGTAGCCAAGTTACTGGGTACTGTCAATCGTGTTCATTGGGTAACTATACCTAAATATACTCTGTTCTTTCTAGTCAATTAAGATCGGTATATTTAGCCAAGTTACTTTGTATTCTTAGGCGGGTTTATTAGGTAACCATGGCTAAATACTTTTTTCTTTTTAGTCAATTGAAGTCGGTATATTTATTTAGTTACTTTGTAGTCTTAAGCGAGTTTTTGCAGTAACCATAGCTAAAATACTTTGTTGCAAGTAATAATTCAAACGACACATATTAAGCTATATATTTTCAGTATAAGCTGACCTGTGAATGTTCGTAAAACCTATACAAGGTGTAACAGAAAGGGGATATACACATCCGAACAGGGCGTGATGTACTGTTCAGTTTCATCAGTACATCACGCCCTGCTTAGATGTGTACCTGTTCTGTTACACCCTGTATACAATGTGAGGTCAGCTCATACTGAAAATATTTACCTAGTTCGATATGTTGTCATTTGTACCATTATTAATGCAGTGGGCAAAATTTTGGCATGTCGGAAAAAAAGCCAATGAAACGTTCATGTAGGAAAACAACACTAATTTTGCCGACACACCAAAAACTTATAGAAGAAACTGAAAGAAAATTATGCACATTAATGAAATTAGCTTTATTCAGTACACGATACAATCATTTCAAGTAACATACTACTTACACTTAAATACTACTATTAAAAATAGTACACAATTCACAATGTCAAGTGTTCTGTGTTTTAATTTTCACAATAACAGGGTGAAATATAAATCATGAGCAAAACTTTTAATAAATGACTCAGACTACGAACCTGAACAACTTTAATTAGGTATAGGACGAAATCCAACATCGTAAAAGAAATATCAGCTGTTTCATATACAAAAGTGGAATTATCTACTCTGCCAAAATCTACGGAACAGCTGATTTTATTTCGCGATGTTGGAGTTTGTTCTCTAATGAAAGTGGTTTAGGTTTGTTTACATAAAAACAAACAACCATGATGGTAATGTAAGCAAGTTAATACACCTAAATTGTACTTATATGTATTTGATAAGTCAAAAGTTTAGGCAAAAACTATAGAATAAGCTAGGAGAATAAGTAATCTTTTTGATCTAATAGTTTTATTACACAACAAGTAAAACCGTCATTTTTTTAAACATTTGAATTTAATCTCATTGAAACAATTCACATTCGTCGTCGGGAAAATGATCATAAATGCTAAACTTAAACATTTTTTGCACCAAAAAAAATTAAAGTACAATAAGCTCTTTACATATTGTTCGTTTTCTATTATAAAATGATCAGGTTGAACCTCGTTACAAATTTGATGTGTAGATATCATATTGGAACTATATCGTACCTACCTTATGTAATTTACATATTAAAGTAATAGGTAGGTATATGACAATATGATGCTTGATCAGAAGTAACTTACTAATTCAAATATATTTTTGGCTTGATTGTGGGGAAGCTTTCAGTGATTTCGGTATATTGTCCTTTGGTTTTCAAAATCTTTTTCTAGCTGTAAACAAATAAAAAAAACGTAAGTAAGTATACAAAAGTAATGAAACTAAAGCAGACAAAAAATTCTAAAAAACTGAACTCACCAGAAGATATCCTTTGGGTTTTTTAAGAGCAGCATATTCATTGTATTGAGGTAGCTATGGTTAACTCTTTTGCAGCAATTAGCCTCGTCTCTGTACTTGCCACTTTAGTTCTACGGCTGTCCATGGCTCAGAGGAGTTTTTGAGCCATAATAGTTTATCTTTTGCATCTTGCTCTTCTATAATAGTTTGATTAAAATTCAAAATGATGATGAAAAGTTATTGTTTTTTATGTAAATTTGAATCTGCCTTGTAGGTGCTGAGGCGGCGCTTCAACAGACACGTTCGTCACTCGACTATGATTTGATAGAAATGGCCGACTTTGCGGGCTACGCAGCCAATTCCTTGTTTAATTTTTATCAAGTGTTAATTGCCGAGCTGTGCTTATCTCCCAATAGATAAGTTACTTGTTTGTTTTTAAGTAAGAAACACGGTTACATACATCATAGCAAGTTATTTAATTTTAGCCAAATAATATTATGTCTAAATTTAAATGATTTACTTGTCATTCAATGATAATGTAAGCTTGTTTATTTTGAACCGAACTCTGTGTAAATAGTAGCCAACTATGGTTAAGTCTAAAAATAAATAACTTACTTATCATTAAATAATAACGTAAGCTGTCTATTTTGAACCTAATTCGGTAAATGTAATATTGACCGAGTCGGTAATTTTGAAATAAATAAGTACTTTTTTAATAATAGCCAAGAATATTTAGCAATACTTGCTTGTATAATACTAGCAAAGCTTTAATGCACATTTTAAATATGTCTTGATTGAATGCAGCAGAATAATTTTTAACCGAGCTAAATTGGTACTTTGCAAAAGCAAATTTTTCTCAGTGTAGCTTTGTTTGTTGAGCAATACATATATATATAAATAAAGACAATGACATGCCATAAAATTGACAACTATAAAAAAGGTATAGTAGGACAACTAATGGTCAATAATATTTCAGGATTTTCATCCATCAAAACATAACAGTAATCGCCGCAATACTCGAGAGCGTACTTGTAAGGCCACTATCTTGACAAAAACCAATTACCAGAAATCGGGACTTAATTAAAATCAAACTAATGCTCGAGGGGAGAGCGCAAAAAGTATAAAAAATAGTTTAACGATACTTAAAATGGATTCACAAAGAGATTGGGGTTTCGT
Organism: Colias behrii; assembly: GCA_029959065.1. NCBI lineage: Eukaryota > Metazoa > Arthropoda > Insecta > Lepidoptera > Pieridae > Colias > Colias behrii. The sequence continues at coordinate 4,400,391 of JARWMC010000021.1, read as the reverse complement.
GTGTGCAGCTAGGAACTGATTTTTAACAGTAAACAGATTAAGGTGGGTAGGAACTTTGATAATGTAGTTCCTAGACGGTAATGCAGCATGACATGCGTTACGTGGTGTCATGCATGCATGATCGTTCAATTAATTGTTTAAAAGAATGTCATGTAAAGTACGTGCTGGTAGCTGATTGATCTTTTTTCTATCCTGCATGACATGCAGCATGATCGTTCAGATCGGTGGCTGTCATGCAAAGCTTAGTGTTTCATATATGTACTACACTTCGGGTGCTTTTTTTCACCAGAGATGTGCGACGATGCGTAGCGAGGGATGTGTTTGTAAAGAACCAATTGTATCTCCTCAAACGCTAATGGAGCGATATGATTGGTTCCTTACAAACTAATGCCTCGCTACACATTTTCACACATCTCTGGTGGAAAAGCACCCTAATGATGCAAATAAAGATGTGATTTTCGAAATGATTTGATGTTTTTGTCACTCATGCAGCATGACAAGTCATGTAAGCATGTCATTCCTGCATTAATGTATAGGGACTACTTTATAAACAGAAAGTTTTCGGCCGCCGCCGTTGGACGTATCTCGATAATAAAATAACGAGCTTCATTCACAATGATCGGCGTGTAATTAAATCGTGAATTGAGCACTTGATAAAGGATATAATTGAGTTTTAAAAGTTTTATTAATACCGGGTTTCCATTTGAATTTTTTTTTTAGTTAGTAAAGATATTTGCGAATATATAACGTGATACCTTATTAAGTTATTATGTAATTCATTTAGTGAATACGATTCATTTTATATTTCAATGCGAACTTTTAACTAATATCGATTACAATTTACACGACTAGGTAATAAGTTACGTAATTAACCTATAGGGATAGCTTTTACTTCATTACTGTGTGAATGTGGTAACAACAAAATAAACGAACCAATAAAACGTATTGATGGCGTGCGATCGCATGTGATGATAACGCGTTAGTGGATGGACGCGGTTGTGTGGGTGAGAGTGTTGGAATAGATAATTATTTATTAATAAATGAATTACAGTTTAATATAAATATGGATAACTTGTTTTGAGATAAATTTAGCATATAGATTATTTTAAAAAGGGTTTAAGAAGTAAGTTCATACATACAATCCTCGAGCGCTTTACAATAACAGAATGGTGTCTTGATTGATGATTAACTTTTTAATTATATAAATTAGAATTGAAAACAACAGAATGTAGCGTTTCTTACAAAGCGTAGTATTTTGTAGTTTGTACGATTGTGAAAATAAGTACCTACCTACAATTACATGTTCGTGATAGAGCTAAGCTTTTCAAAGTTATAGACTAGTTTTCGGTTAACTAAACTGCCAATTTTAACGTAGACTAAGCAACTACCTACATAGAAAACATAATATGACATAGAAAGCTAAACGTGCAAACACAAGCGCTTCCTATATCCCTCTCAGAGACCAACAGAACGGAAGTTGCGACCCGAGAGAATAAACTAGTATGTACGTTTAACAATACCTTAAACATTATTGAATCAAACTAGAAGTTTTAATTGATAGTTGGAGGATTTGATACGTACAATTAATTTATCAATTCACTAGTTTTCCACCAGCCACTTCGCGAGTGTTATTGAAGGAAATGACCATGCGAATAAGATGTTTCTATTTGGTAAAAATAAGCCTATGTTACTCTCTAGCTTCCTAACTATCTTCAGATACAAAACTTATGTCATAAAAAGGCTCAATTGCGACGTGAAAGAAAGACAAATAAACATACTTTATCATTTATAATTTTAATAAGGACTAAAGCTTTATTTTGATGGTTTTTTGAAGCAATTAACAAATGAAAAGTGATGGTTAGGGAGCCAGGTGCAAATTTGGTTAATTATTTCCTCTCAAGAGATAATTCGTCAGACGCATCAGAGTATAGTATTATAAAGCCTCGTGAACGTCAGCTGGCGCTCGGTTGGGGGGGTGAGCGGTTGTAGCCTCCCACGCACGTATGAAAAAAAAATACATTCATTCATTTCCTCTCAGCTAAAAATTTGTCAAATTGTAGCTAACCCAATATCTCAACGAAAAAAAATAATCAGCTGGTTACAACATGGTGTATTATACGTCAGCTGGTGTCTCGAACATGAAAAAAATAAAATTATTTTCCGTGATTTCCTCTCAAACAAAAATTTACCTGATGATAGCTTATATGTAACTGTGGATATATATATAGGTCAGCTGGCTGTATCTTGGTGGAAAAACCGTCAGCTGATACTTTGAAAGTTATTACATAGGAGTTAGACAGAAGCATCTATTGCCAATTTATATGCATCAACTGACTAGGTTTTCCTCGAATTATTGCTAGCTGATTTTTTTTATTTATCGCATCAGTATATTAACAATCAGCTCACAAATTTTCATCTGAGATGAAATGACGTATCTTTAATTATTATCGTTATTTTTAAAAATTCAAGCAACACACGCTAGCATAATATAGACAGTAATAAGGTACTTAGAGGTGGTTAGTTATGCGCATGATCGGGGTACTACGTACATTCAGCCACATCGGTAAACATGTTTTTACAAATATTATAAACTGCATTTAAAAATAACTATCATATCATCAAATTCACATAACTACCTAAAAGTGTAACAAATATGAAATAACCCACTAAAAACATTAGTTAACTATAATTATTAAAAAAATAATAGTTTAATATATAATTAATAAAGTTATTACTTATCTTTTACGGGGACTTATGTTGATGGAATTCCACGTATCTCGATGATTTTGTTAATGTCTCATTATATTCGAGACACCAGCTGACGTATAATACACCATGCTGTAACCAGCTGATTATTATTTTTCGTTGAGATATTGGGTTAGCTACAATTTGACAAATTTTTAGCTGAGAGGAAATGAATGAATATACTTTTTTTTCTTACGTGCGTGGGAGGCTACAACCGCTCACCCCCCCAACCGAGCTCCAGCTGACGTTCACGAGGCTTCATAATACTATACTTTGATGCATTTTACTAATTACCGCTTGAGAGGAACTTGGTCATAAAATCTGCTTCTGGCTCCCGGACCATGATGGTCGTGCAGCGAGTAACCCGATATAACGTGGGAGCATAAAGTTGATTATCCAAGTAAAAGTTAAAGTTTTATATGACGCAGTTTTATCTGTTCGCGGGAACGTCCGCTGACTGTCTGATGGTTTTATGGGAAGCGTGTTTTATGTTTTGATAAGGCGTTGTTTACACGTTTGGATATAGTGGGAACGTTTTCGTTGGAGTATGTTTTATTGAGTCTATTAATTGGCTACTGGCTGTACTGTGACTTTGTTCGTGTGTGCGAAGGTTTATACAAATTTAATTGTTCACAATAAATTATAACTTATACGATAATATAAAAGGTTGATCCAAAATTCGTCCGTTTTGCATGACACCCAGACAACAGATACACTTCATTATAAAGTCATTTAATTATATATATACAGGTGTAGATTGTATTATACGACGACATTTTAATTTGAAGATACTCTGACTTCGTCAAGCGATTAAATCTTAATAGAATACTGGATTCTAGTTGTGATCGAGAACCTATAATACAAACACTGAATTATTTATTAAATACAAATACGTAACATTTTATTTCTTAATCAATATTTAGTTATTGATCTAACAAATAGTATTATTATGTTAAAACCACAGATACAAGTTTCTGTCCTACAAGTTACAACTACTGCGTTAAAAAGCGAATGCATTTAACATAAAACTTATATTTAATGATCAACTTCAACAAGCTTAATAAGAATTCGAATATAAAAGTTATTCGAGCCACAATTTATATCTATAAAGTGATACTCGTGAACCTCCCACCACGGTGGCGGGGGGGGGGGGGGGTCACCACCCCCAACCCCGTGGAATTATCGTAAAGAATACACGTGATCAGTTTCAATTGACGCGCCGTTTGTCTTATGGAGCGTTTGATAACGAGCTTCTTTTACCGCCAAATTGTAAAATAGGTCGATGTTCGGTTAAGAACGGATTTTTAATAATGTGATTGTGTTTGGATTATCTTGAATATTCGTGTATTTAAGTATTTTAATCGTGAATAATTAACCTATGTGAAGTTGGCAACTAACTGAATAAAAATGAGTGTTTCTCAATTCTATTCGATTGTACTAGGTTTGTACCGGATTGTACCGCTTTTTATTTCGTTTGTACCCCAAAGAGGTGGGGAGAAACATAGGATCGTAGTTATATAGTTCGCTGCTAACTGAATAAAAATGAGTGTTTCTCAATTCTATTCGATTGTACTAGGTTTGTACCAGAACGTACCGCTTTTTATTTCGTTTGTACCCCAAAGAGGTGGGGGGAAACATAGGGTCGTAGTTATATAGTTCGCTGCTAACTGAATAAAAATGAGTGTTTCTCAATTCTATTCGATTGTACTAGGTTTGTACCAGAACGTACCGCTTTTTATTTCGTTTGTACCCCAAAGAGGTGGGGGGAAACATAGGGTCGTAGTTATATAGTTCGCTGCTAACTGAATAAAAATGAGTGTTTCTCAATTCTATTCGATTGTACTAGGTTTGTACCAGAACGTACCGCTTTTTATTTCGTTTGTACCCCAAAGAGGTGGGGAGAAACATAGGGTCGTAGTTATATAGTTCGCTGCTAACTGAATAAAAATGAGTGTTTCTCAATTCTATTCGATTGTACTAGGTTTGTACCGGAACGTACCGCTTTTTATTTCGTTTGTACCCCAAAGAGGTGGGGAGAAACATAGGGTCGTAGTTATATAGTTCGCTGCCGACCTAGAAATACAGCATTTTTTTAATGCTAACTCAAAGCATTTCGTTTGTACCGGATTGTACCGTTATCAGAACCGAAAAAAAAATATATTAAAAAACTAATATTCACGTTTATATAAATATACATGAAGATACTAAAGAAAATTCGACTAACTGAATAAAAATGAGTGTTTCTCAATTCTATTCGATTGTACTAGGTTTGTACCAGAATGTACCGCTTTTTATTTCGTTTGTACCCCAAAGAGGTGGGGAGAAACATAGGGTCGTAGTTATATAGTTCGCTGCTAACTGAACAAAAATGAGTGTTTCTCAATTCTATTCGATTGTACTAGGTTTGTACCAGAACGTACCGCTTTTTATTTCGTTTGTACCCCAAAGAGGTGGGGAGAAACATAGGGTCGTAGTTATATAGTTCGCTGCTAACTGAATAAAAATGAGTGTTTCTCAATTCTATTCGATTGTACTAGGTTTGTACCAGAACGTACCGCTTTTTATTTCGTTTGTACCCCAAAGAGGTGGGGAGAAACATAGGGTCGTAGTTATATAGTTCGCTGCTAACTGAATAAAAATGAGTGTTTCTCAATTCTATTCGATTGTACTAGGTTTGTACCAGAACGTACCGCTTTTTATTTCGTTTGTACCCCAGAGAGGTGGGGAGAAACATAGGGTCGTAGTTATATAGTTCGCTACTAACTGAATAAAAATGAGTGTTTCTCAATTCTATTCGATTGTACTAGGTTTGTACCAGAACGTACCGCTTTTTATTTCGTTTGTACCCCAAAGAGGTGGGGAGAAACATAGGGTCGTAGTTATATAGTTCGCTGCTAACTGAATAAAAATGAGTGTTTCTCAATTCTATTCTGGTACAAACCTAGTACAATCGAATAGAATTGAGAAACACTCATTTTTATTCAGTTAGTCGAATTTTCTTTAGTATCTTCATGTATATTTATATAAACGTGAATATTAGTTTTTTAATATATTTCTTTCGGTTCTGATAACGGTACAATCCGGTACAAACGAAATGCTTTGAGTTAGCATTAAAAAAATGCTGTATTTCTAGGTCGGCAGCGAACTATATAACTACGACCCTATGTTTCTCCCCACCTCTTTGGGGTACAAACGAAATAAAAAGCGGTACGTTCTGGTACAAACCTAGTACAATCGAATAGAATTGAGAAACACTCATTTTTATTCAGTTAGCAGCGAACTATATAACTACGACCCTATGTTTCTCCCCACCTCTTTGGGGTACAAACGAAATAAAAAGCGGTACGTTCTGGTACAAACCTAGTACAATCGAATAGAATTGAGAAACACTCATTTTTATTCAGTTAGCAGCGAACTATATAACTACGACCCTATGTTTCTCCCCACCTCTTTGGGGTACAAACGAAATAAAAAGCGGTACGTTCTGGTACAAACCTAGTACAATCGAATAGAATTGAGAAACACTCATTTTTATTCAGTTAGTCGAATTTTCTTTAGTATTTTCATGTATATTTATATAAACGTGAATATTAGTTTTTTTATATATTTTTTTCGGTTCTGATAACGGTACAATCCGGTACAAACGAAATGCTTTGAGTTAGCATTAAAAAAATGCTGTATTTCTAGGTCGGCAGCAAACTATATAACTACGACCCTATGTTTCTCCCCACCTCTTTGGGGTACAAACGAAATAAAAAGCGGTACGTTCTGGTACAAACCTAGTACAATCGAATAGAATTGAGAAACACTCATTTTTATTCAGTTAGTCCAATTTTCTTTAGTATCTTCATGTATATTTATATAAACGTGAATATTAGTTTTTTAATATATTTTTTTCGGTTCTGATAACGGTACAATCCGGTACAAACGAAATGCTTTGAGTTAGCATTAAAAAAATGCTGTATTTCTAGGTCGGCAGCGAACTATATAACTACGACCCTATGTTTCCCCCCACCTCTTTGGGGTACAAACGAAATAAAAAGCGGTACGTTCTGGTACAAACCTAGTACAATCGAATAGAATTGAGAAACACTCATTTTTATTCAGTTAGCAGCGAACTATATAACTACGACCCTATGTTTCTCCCCACCTCTTTGGGGTACAAACGAAATAAAAAGCGGTACAATCCGGTACAAACCTAGTACAATCGAATAGAATTGAGAAACACTCATTTTTATTCAGTTAGCAGCGAACTATATAACTACGACCCTATGTTTCTCCCCACCTCTTTGGGGTACAAACGAAATAAAAAGCGGTACAATCCGGTACAAACCTAGTACAATCGAATAGAATTGAGAAACACTCATTTTTATTCAGTTAGTTGCCAACTTCACATAGGTGAATAATTAATCTAATAATTTAGTTTTGCTACTCTGTTTTCAAGTATTATAAATACTTTCATATAATAACTGTGAATGCTGACATAGTAGATAGATATAGTACATAGACTTCAAAAATGTTAACTAAAACTCAAAAATAATCAAACAATTTTTAAATTTTCATTACAATTTACCAAATCGCCTGTATGATATTTTTTCAAGAATTCAAAAAAATGAAATCATACGGGTGAAATAACAAACAGTGCAACTGTAAAATGCTGGCCCGATTCCACATGATTTTTTACTCATCTCACGGTACACAAAATAACGCGATTAAAAACTCGAACCGACATAATCTGTGCGAAATCAAATCGAAAACTGGTGGTTATATAATAACTAGCTTTCCGCACGCGGCTTCGCCCGCGTTTTCAAAGAAGTTCCCGTTCCCGTGAGATTTCCGGGATAAAACCTATCCTATGTGTTAATCCAAAATACCCTCTATATGTGTGCTTAATTTTATAGTAATCGGTTCAGTAGTATTTGCGTGAAAGAGTAACAAACATACATCCATCTTCACAAACTATCGCATTTATAATATTAGTAGGATAGGATATAATTCCCTCTGTAATAGAATACTCTATGAGTTTTTAATGGGCAATTTGAAAGTGTAATTTTATGTGATAGAGCGAATGGTAATTAATAATTATTAATGTATCTGCAGTTAACAAATTGCGAATGTGTTTACGTGAAATGGGATTCGCAATATGGTATTTTTAGATTTACTAAATTGAGGAAAATTTCGTTTTCAATTTCTTGCTGCCATTGCTTAATATTTTGATCGAATGATGTTGATAATTTATGTAAGAATTCAGTGATTTTATTTTGGCAATCAATGCGATAGTAGGTATTGAATGATATTTCTGTAAATGTTAAATTATAAAAGGAAAATATGAATGCGAGTTATAAATTGTAAATAATATAATGTTAGGACTAATTATTTGTTTCATGTCTAGAGAATTTATTTTTTCTCAAGATAATAATAAACAAATTTCTGTTGTTACAGGTCACCCCTCGAGGCGGGAAAGCGAGTTCAAGAAGCCTGCGCACGCGCCGCAAAATGGTCGGATACACCATCGACCGTACCCTTACAACAAGGTAATTAATAATTATTTAGACAACGTGTATTTACTATCCTACATTAATTCCAAGCACAAAATAGTAACTTTCTTGTATAAATAGATTGTCTTAATCTAAATATATTTATCGCCAGCTCTCTGATTCCTCGAATCTTGTTTAGAAGGTCTTAACGCAAATTGAAAGATTTATTCTTATTCTAAAAATATAAAAATAATCTGTTTAATAATGGAAAAATGTAATGTTTCCTTTGTATAAGTTATCTATTACAAAAGATCATAAATTTCGATTAATTCACGTGAACATTAGCTATTTGGTTAATGTTAATTAAAATTTCATTTGACATGACTCGTATGTCTTTTCTTGGGCATTGAAAGTCTTGAAAAAATAGCATCACGAAAATGTTTCTTAACGACTTATCTTTTGTATGAGATTGAAAAGACCCTTCGTAGGATAAAACAGAATATGTGTGGCTAATTTTACTTGGGCTTAGAAATGTACGGGGTGTTATTATTGCACACAATACCTACAGAGCTAAGATTAATTGGATGTCATAAAATAGCAATTTTTAGCACGTTTTTAATTTTTATTAGCTTCACCTTTATGTTTTTATGTTTGTAACTTTGTATGAAATCGACTCCTTTAGACCCACTGAAACGGACAGATTAAATTCTAAATAACAGTAACAATACTGTAATTACATGAGTGTATCTTAATTAAGCGTGTTCTTTTAACTGAGTTTATTAGCACTTAGGCTTTCAATGCATATCGATATAGATAAGTAGGTAGGTGCTCGATCGTTTCATTAAGCAAGCCAATTAATAATTAAGTAAACCACAAGTACTTGAAGCAACAAAGTTAGTTCGCCGCGCTTATAATTCCCTAGTTAAGCGCTTATTTGGCGCATCCTAAGAAGCACTTTTTATTATATAGAAATCGGCGAAGCGCATAAATCCAGTCGAGGAAACTTTGTAGGGAAGTATAGTTGGGAACTGATGTTATTAGCTTCGCGTTGTTTGAACTTGTGTACTCTGTGGACTTATTTATGGCGACTTGGAAATATGACATTTTCTGTATAGGGTTGGTTGGTTTGGGAGTTTATTAGGTTAATAGTTCGATTTTAGTATAGATTATTAATGCATTTTAATTAGACAGTATTATGTTATTTGTATAGAAGTATAAATTTTTTAGTGAGCAATCAAAATGATTATTTTATAATACAATAAACGATTTTATGATATTCGAAGTACAGTTGCGTATAGGCAAGCCATTTAATATTAATGTTTCACACCCATAAATTGAAAATTTGCAGTTATTAATTAATTTACTTATGTTGCTTATCAAAAGATAATAAAATACCATTAATTATATATGTAATTGATACATAATAATATCAATGTGTTGTTGCAGAGCGAAGGTCCCAACTCGACGGGGCCGACGGCGCACCGACCACCGCCTCTACGGATACCAAACGGTTTTCCAGCACAGGTAACTAAATTAAATATGTATTCTATTAATGTTTATATTAATACATTTTCACATAATATATTGGAAATAAATTCCTACAAAACTGTCTAACCGTAAATTATACACATGAACTAAACGCAAACCAAAATTTTTTTTCTAAATTGAACCTTTGATAATTATTAGAGTGGATTTAATATAAAGCAACTTCTAATTAAAGTCCTTCATAATATTCTGTTTTCGTTTATAAATAAAATAATAATATAGAACGTCCCTAAATATGTTTAATATCAATCACAGTTTGGCAGAAAAGCTCTATCAATTGAATAAAACATATTATATCTATCAAAAATATTATCTTATTACTCCCACAAGCCTCTTTGATTTCTCGGAAAAGATTAGTTGACCAGTTGTCAGGCTAATAAATTATCAAAAAAAAAAGGTTGACTTTCTTCATATTTTGCCAAAATCATATTTCTTTTTCAAATAATTAGTTGGTTCATCTTAAATATAAGATTGTAGATTTATTTTATCTCATCACGAAAATATATTTTATTTCGTTAACTATGATTTTTATTAATAAAACGATAAAAAAGTCGATGCCTTTAAAATATAAACCTTCCCCAATCTGAATAGAATATCTCAAAAAGTGGGTCGAAATAACAAGTTGTTCGAAGAATAACATACAATGTACAGTATATATCTAGTATTTTTATATGAGTAAATTGAAAGGCTCGGATTATAAACTAGATGTTGGCACGATGCCTTTGCCGATATAGTTATCGGTTAAAGTTCTAGCTTTTCATGGGAAAACCATGTGCGTAATGGAAACATATAGAGCTGTTAATACCTAATATGGTATTCAAATTTGCACATACATGGTATGCAAGTATTTTAGATTAGATTATTATATATTTTTATATTAAATTATAAGAGTTATGTTTATGTATTATATGTTTCATTAGATGTACATTTATTTACGTTGATTATCACAGAAACTTAATTTACGTCATCACTACATAGTATAAAACAAAATCGCTTTCTCTGTCCCTATTTCCCTATGTCCCTATGTCCCTATGTCCCTCTGTCCCTTTGTACGCTTAAATCTTTGAAACTACGCAACGGATTTTGATGCGGTTTTTTTTAATAGATAGAGTGATTCAAGAGGAAGGTTTATATGTATAATAACATCCATCAAATAGTGGAAAAGTACTGTTATTTTTGAGGTTTCTAATGTGATGTCGTAAAAAATTACATTTTTTCCGCTTACATTGCAAACGCAGGCTGAACCCTACGAGTTTTATCAAAATAATGTACTAAGTATTATACACATTGAAAAGGTCTACAGAAAAGTCCGCGATGGTATATGTCTATCTCTTATGGATAACCCACAATTACTTTTTTTTGTCATTTACTTTTTACGACAAATAATGACTAATTTTCGAAGCGATTTTAACCAATACAGCATTAATCCTTAACCAATTAAATACCTTGAATACATTGTTCATTTAATATAGATGTATATGGCCCTTTACACCGTATGGTTTAAGTGAATATTTTCGAAGATATTACAGATTTAAAAATTGCGGGACGTAGCGTTTGCGGCGGTACCGGCCAGCCGCCCGGCTATAAATTTTATACCCGTGCGAAGCCGGAGCGGGCCGCTATGTTTTTATATACAACGTTCACAGATTTTCTGTAGTGTATTTAGTATCAGCATTGCACCCGTGCGAAGCCGGGGCGGGTCGCTAGTAATATTATAAATGATTTAATCGTAATTTAAATCTTTTAAAAGCCATATTTTATGTTATTTTACTTCCACGACTATAAACGGTCTCAAGTCGGAAGTTTTCGTGTTTTTATATTAATAAGTAATAACATTACTTCCCATAAATGTCATCAGCCCTTATAATTAATAATTTAAAATTTAAATAGCAGAGATAATAGCGAGATCGGAAGTATTAAAAATGCTTAATAATATTTATTTACTTCCTTTTCGTATATAATTTCCTGTTTTATTTGTGGTAAAGAATCGATTAAAATTATCCCAAGTCTAATAATAAAATACAATTTTACCCGAAGTTTGCGTGGTAGAGATAAGCTATCTCTAGAAGCTCTCTCTAGAAGCGATAAGGTCTACATATTTTGCTAAAGTTATTATTGTATTTTCTCTTTTATTGAAGTGAAACTTCGCGTCATGGCAATACCGTCACGTCATGGAGTAAGTCGACGATTTTGGTATCTTTGAATTTTGCTAAAGAAGTTTCACTTCTGACACTTGTGTTCGGCACACACGCTCTTTTTTTGTTGTTGTTAAATAAACCTGATTGAACCGATTTAAAATCAATGAAAGTTTAAACTTGTTCTATCTATAAATACCGTATAATAATAGTGGCCAGAGACACATAAATCAATCAAGAAATAACTTCAATGCCAAGCGAACACCTTCTAGAAACACGTGTTTCTTTTCAATACAACTTATAAGGATACATAGATAGTACCTACAGGGATAGGTTACCTTTGAATTCAATTTAGTTTTTGCTATAACATTAAGAACCCGGCGGAGGCCGCTCGCAACTGCAATTCGAAGCGAAGTCAAAATACGCTCGAATATTGTTGTCTCTGTTGCACAATTCCCGCCGGCCCCACGCTTGATGCGACAGCACGACGACCGATGAAAATTTGTGATTAATTTGAATGTGTGCCGTAATACCAAAAATGATGAATGAAAACTCGATGCTTTTCCAATTTTTTTTGCATATTGTGTAACTTAACAATATAAGCCATGTTTCGAATTACATTATATTAAGAATATTGCCGTTTTTAATACAGAATTGATGAGTAGAAAACATATCATTTATACTTAAAAAATGTGAGAAATACAAATTGTTTACAATTCGTTGTATTTAAGTATTTTGCAATAAAAATCATTTGGGAACCTAGATAAATACTGTCTTATTCCAAATAACAGCACAATAAAGTGGAAATATGCTCAAACTGAAAATGATTTTGGTATTACGTTTGTATGGAAAAATTGTCGTCCGCCGGCCCCTTAAGCTTGAAATATAAAACAAACTGAGATATGTGGATAGAGATATCTCAGAAATTACTGGTCCGATTTGAATAATTCTTTCATTGTTAAATGGCCCATTTATCGAGGAATGCTATAGGTATGCTATATATCATCACGCTAAGACCAATAGGAGCGGAGCAATGCGGGTGAAACCACAGGGCACAGCTAGTACGTAATATAACAGTTGTTAAGTTCGACTTAGTTTAAACTTTAAATATAATAATTCCGAAAATCTATTTTAGAAACGTTATTATTAAGGCTGCAGTCTAGCAAAATTGTGTTTTCAACAAGCTATTTGACAATTTTTTCCAGGCTAGTGAAATGATAAACAGAATTTTTTTTTCTTGATTATCAATAAGTGTTATATTCGTAATGCGCGTGAATTTTTTCACATTTGTAAAGTTACTTTATGTTACCTTAATCAGGCCTTCAAGATAAGTCTCTCTCCCCCAAAGACATTTCGAGCTAAGTTTGTGCACTCACTACGTTGCAACCGATTACAATTTACACAATTTGATCAGCACATAAATATCCTTATACAGTCGTTATTCAAATCTGCTGATTACAATTGCCGAAAAACTCATGATTTTCCTAATTAGAACGTCATAAATTCATCAAATTTCCCATTTTTTGCCTTACAAAAACTATTGATAAATACTGCTAAAAGTAATTTTTTCCATTAATTTATTCGAGACGGTTGAAGACCAATGAGTATTAATCATTTAACAAATAAAAAAAATGAATTTTGATGATTCTTTGAATTTTAAAAAAATATTTAGAATAAATAGGAAAAATCCTTGCGAATTTCTTTAGTCGCGCTCCTTGGGCCGGAGCGTTCAGACGTGTGCTCTACGCTCGATTGTCATTCATACCGAAGTGAAAGTTGCTCTACTTCATTAAATTTAATATTTTTGTTAATTGATTATTTTTATCTTAGTTTTGTGCAAATATTTGTATTTTGAAACATTTGATTTCGATATGGAAAATAAACGAAAAAAATATGCGTGTACTTGAAAAAAAATTATCTTCAAACATAAAGTTTATGAAACCAAATAGATTACAAAGGTGATTGGCAACAATTTATTTATTATACGGGGTGTCATTAAAGGGATGTATGTTTCTTTAAAACTAAAGTAAGCTCATAAATTGTCTTATAATATCATTTTTAATAATTTTTATTTTTTTAGTTCCTTTTAATATAGAAAAATGTTTATTTTTCGTTTGAGAAATACGGAATATATAAACTTGTATTAAGAACTTGAACTTAGGACATACGGGGAAAATGATTTGTTTACACCAAAATTCGAAATATGTCGAGGTGTTTTAAATTTTTCTTCCAGTCATTTTAAATGTAGCGGCATGTTGTTTGATTATTAATTTTTCACTTAAATACAGGAAGTCATTAAATATTCTATTTATTTTGGTTTTATATTTCGATCTTACAGACGCGCTGACAAATTTAGTCCACCATTAACAGCTCTAAGTACCAATATTAAAACGAATGGATTATCATCACATCATCAAAACTCAGATGTAATGGAAGATCACAATAACATAGAAAATTCAATGGGTGTTGAGAACTAAACAAACACAAGTAACAGAGACGCACAGGAAAAAAAAAGAAGGCGAAAACGATAATTCGATGATGCTTTCCCTTTTCGACGTATTGTTAGGGTACATCACCAATCTGCAAAAAACAAAACTGATGATTCCCAATTGCTGATTAAAAATGAAAAACAAATAATCGACAACAGTGGTGAAAATTTGCTGATCACAATGAAACATCCTTCAGTGGTAGCAGATTTACTCATTTAAAATGTATCGGTGAACAGCGTAAAGGAGAGGAGGACAGGAAAACATTATGAATGTGGATGGTGGATTGTATACAGGGTGTAATCGATTAGTATGTGCAGGCGATTATGACGTTATTATTGCAGGTATCAAAAAACTTAAAACTGATATCGAAATTACTTTACCTAATGAGCAAAATGACAATAATAACTTTTTTAAAGTTTAACGAGAAATATCTAAAAATTTTACTTTAAACACTCCCATATCAAGAAGGGAAAATGGGACTAGTTGAAGTTAAATGTTCGGCAAAATACATGAAAAGGGAAGATACGGTTAAAAATAAAAAAAAAATATTTGAAATACAATGCAAAGAAATAACACTTTTGTCATAGATAAGATCATGACTATTTTTTTCAAATTCAGGGACAACTAAACATTGCAGAAGCAGAAGTCTGCTTATTTGCTGTTTGGACTGGAGTTAATCGTTCGTTAAAAATAGAATATATAAAAAAAGGATGTAACGTTTAGGCAAAATAAAATGATAGGACCATTATCAAGATTTTACATAAATTGCCTAGTGTCAGAATTGATTGATTCGAGACTTCAGCGTTCGATGCCCATCAAGGACCCATCCTATATCATTTAAGCAATTGAAAAAAAAAAATAGAGAACAATCCAGTGCAAACGATAAAGCATCAGAATGCTAGCAAATGATTTATTAGGTTTATTAATATAAACGAGAAATAAATATAATATCTTTTGTTTTCATTTGCGTATTTTTCTATTTTATAATTTTTAACACGTACACCACATTTTTTTATTATAATATACAAAATTTGCTTATCCGTTTTACTAGTGAAACTGAACAACTTTCACTAAGAAACTTAGGTCGAAAAAAATTTGTCGAAAAAAAATGTATCGAGTTATGCATTTTGTATGGAAAGTATGTTTTTTTATATTTCGTCCAAATTTCTTTGTAAAAGTTGATCAGTTATATAGAAATGAAAATGAAGATATCAATTGAACGTATTCGCAAATTTTGTGTACTAATCACCCGGTGTAATTTTCACGAAAATTGTTTCAAATTGTCATTTTTTGGTACTTATTATGAATATTAAATTATTATTGCATACGGATAATTTAATTTTTACGAAAAAATTTATTTTTAAAAATTAAGTGGAGCAACTTTCCCTTCGTACATTTGTATTATTTACATAGACGCACGGGATGCATTTGTTTGCACTACTAGAGTTATTATAAACTTCCTAACTAACTTGAACTTTGATAATGAACCTAAGGAACAATAGTGTTAGGTGGTATAAGTGAATTGTATCGATATAATTATATTATGATTTATAATGTGAAATATCAAAGGTTATTCATATTGGTATATAAGGTGTACTTTGGAAACAATTGTTGTCATATGTACTTTGATGATGTCACGAGTTTATATGGACGTAGGACGGACATTCTGAGAACCGTTCACGTTTGAGGAAGGAAGGAAAAATGAATGTTTTCGTAATTTTTCCACTTTGAGAAAATTTGCGCAACGAGTTATGCTTATGGTGCTAATAATATGATTTGAAAGAATAAATCTACACAGTAACTTCTATCTAAGTATATATTCGTTGACTATGATATTTAATATCAGTCTAGAGTTTTTGCTCCAAGCGATAACGTAAATAAAGGATAGAATATTTATTTAAGAACTCATTCCAAATACAACATAACCTAGACATACGACTTGTGTCCTAAATAAGATAGGACGATTAATATCCGAAGAAAAATTAAGCTTACATTTCTAACATGAAAAGGAAAATTTAATAATGCCTAAAAATCAAAAGTCGCTAGTTTAAAAGCCATTCACAAGTAACCTATTCGGAACGTAATGAATAATTTGAGAGCAAAGTTGTTGGGAAAATTAGGAGAATCGTAAAGTTTCGGAAGGCCCAAGATGTCGCCCACGCGTAGTTATTTCTCAAATAATAATATTGGGCTGGGGCGACGAAACACAATATCCTTGCGATGTGTTAGGGAAAGGTCTCGGATGATAGATTTCATTCAAATACAGCGATCCTTGAGTGATTGAGCCACGCTATTATTGACTTGAAAGGATGTAGTTTTAAATTAGATTCAGGACTATTTTTGTATTATGAATATTAGCGAATTATTGGCTATTGAGTTGTGTAAATAGATTTGTTGCGGAGAAAGATTATTATTAAGCTGCTTTTTTGTAAGCTTGAAGAATAATTATGAAAATAACTTGTCAGTAAGTCAAACAGCTAAGAGTAACATGGAAATTAACTATACATAGCCTCCATATGGAGCCTTAATAATTATAAACAGCAACTTGAACTAGGAATAATAAAAGGGTACGTTCTATTATGTTTTAGGTATTTCTGCATGTTTCTTAATACTTGCATACGCGGCACTTGTTATTGACCGAAAATAAATTAAGAATGTTACGTAAAGGTGCGATTAAAAATCCATTAAGCTTATTTACATTTAACACCTGTTGTAAAAAGTTAATTGTTCGTATGTATGCAAATAAAATATTAATTGTGTATGTATTTTTCAGAACGCCATCGACAGCAGTCAACCGCCTATAGAAAGTATTTTAAAGGTAAGATTATAAATAAATTATTACTGTAAAATTTACTACTCAAAAAACTTTAAAAAAATATTTCGAATTGCAACAACAGAATATGGGGAAATAATTAAAATGTGTATTAAAGTATGTTTCCTTTCCTTATAATAAATATTCTTAAATATACCTTAATATTAATTGAAAACAGAGAGGAATTAGTCACAAGACAAAAACTCGTAAAATATATTCGTTGAGTAATTTTATACTCCGTGAATAAATTAAAAATAGAAACTTTAATAATAATTTTTACAATCAAAATAGATGAAGACAATTTTTAAATTGCAATTTTCCTTAAACGCTGTCCGTCTGTCTTCTGAGTCCGATATTTTAAATGTTGAAGTTTCTCAGAACATAAGTATGTTATACCTACTTGCACGTAAAATTGATTGTAAGACATATTGTACCACATTATAATTAGTAAAGCCTTCACACAAATGGTTTAAATATACGGCCAATTAAATTTTAAACCAAGGTTTTAATAAACTTAGTTTTCAACTTGTAATTATTTATTTATTGGTAACAATGCGTAATGTTTTAGGAGATGAAGTCATTGCCCACCCCGCTGTCTGTGATCGCCGCGACACCAAGGAAGGAGGCTGAGAACAAATTCATATTTAACCCCTATACGAATAAGGTTAGTTTTTGCTTGTATCTAGTGTTCTTATATTAATTATGTTACAAGAGGGATTTGTTTATGTTAGGTCTAGAAGTGGGAGTGTAACTACGTTTGTAAAGTTTTTGTTTGTTTGTCTGTTTGATGTGGTTTCTAGGAATTTGACTATTCAATGATGGCATAGATATTGTTAAAATTGGATTCTTGATATTTTTTTCGCATAAAAAACGATTTACCCAAGTATGAAATTTGATTATTTTAAAATAATTATATAAATAGTAAAATTTATATAATTTATAGGTGCAAGAGAACCCTCAATTAACAAACAACGATCTCAAAACTCCTGTCGCGAAACCCGGTAAGTTTTTTTTTTATTTCGCATAAAAATAAAATATGTTTAAGTTTTCGGTGCGTAAAATATTTCTGTGTAAATTTAAGTTATTTATATTATTTAATCTCTGATGTAATCGACCACGATTGTCATATGTGTTTTGCTATGTTAGATATAGGTATATTTAAATATACAACATCGTTTTATAAAATATCGTTATCATTACTTTAACAGTTAAGCCACTTCAACATGGCGACTATAAATAATGTCTAGCAATTAAATAATATTTATCTAAACGGGCTAAAAGTCAAAGCACTTTAGCTGGGTTTTCTATCGAGGAAGCGACCTGCATTAAACCAGTCTATGCAGGAGCCGCGGAGGTCTATAAATTGGCTTTGATGATTTGTTTGTATCTATTTTATTTTATTTCACTAAAATAATATATTAAACTTTAATTTAAGTAATTGGAAATATGATTTGGGATGTAGAGATTGCTTGGATATGTATAGATTATGATACCTATATTATATTATTGAGGATACTTGAAAATATTTATAAAGAACAAAAAATGAAAGAGGCTTACGTTTGTTTATTATAAATATAGAGTCGATAGTAGAACATTTAAATTCATGGAGTTAAAATAAATAATCGTGTACTCTAGCAGCAGCTATAATTAAAAAACCAATTATACGCTAAAATCAAACAAAACACTAATCAGTAATCATGTACGCGGCACTGAAGGCATGGAGTGCTATTGCATAATAAAAATAGATCGGAACGATAAGGCGTTGTGTACATCAAAGTACGTTTATATTCACTTATAATACCACAAGAGCTTCAAAATTATCGGGTATTTTCCGATAGGTTCGTTGCAAACAAATGAAGGAGTCAAGTTTTTAGTCAAGGTTAAAAAATCACGAGCGCGAAGCGCGAGTGATTTTTCCTGAAAATCTTGACGACTTTATTTGTTTGCAGGGAACCTTGAGGGAAATGCCAGATAATTTTGAAGCTCGTGTGGTATTCGGGGGATTATTTTTCCGTCCCAAATGTCGGCCAATAATTTCACAATTGAATTCAACCTGTCAGTTTGACGTCAACGACCAGAGAAAATTTTCAAAAAATTATCAGTATAATACCATGTAGGTTTTACCACGTGACGTCGAATGGTGCAATTCTATTGGTCGATATTTGGGTCGGAAAAATAATCATTATTATTCAGTTAGTACCGGAATATTTCAGCCGGCTATATGTTTTATGGGTCTAATGCACGTTCACGTGTTCACTCTTTTTGTTATTATTTTTTAAATTTATATCTCCGCTGGCGACAGGTGGTGTCGCCGATCCGAGCGAGCGATACGATATGTTTTTTAAACTCTTTTTTAACTTTATTTGAGCGCAGTTAAAGCGAAACCGATGTTTTTGTTTAGATTTTTGTTAAATTGCATTTGCACCGCGCTTGTTTTGAATGCGGCAGCGCAATGTTGAATGTAGGTAAGCGTTATGTTAATTGTTTTGTGTTTTCCTATTTCCGTTTTGTTGTTTTAGTAAGGCGAACATATTTGAGGGTTATTATTGGATTCTAAAATAATTTGTTTAATCGGATAGAAATTGATTCCTGATTGACTTGAAGACACAATTCTTGTCATGCAGAATGTATTTATTTCAATTTTAATGATTTTTTTTACACTTTTTCCACTATTTCATCAAAAACACTGATCGCTTGCAAATTTGATAACGAACAGTACTAGATACAGTCGCGAAACGTTTGAAAAAACCTTTTTTTTTCGCGTCAAAGCGGTTACTCGATCGAAAAGTCGAGATGAAAGGTCTGCGAGATTACAGTTTTATATAGCAATTTGTTGTTCCCGGTTCACATTGTTTTCTCGGTCACGATTGATAGGATCCCCATCTAGGTATATGTTTGACACCAGAGGTCGTTATTCGACCCTTAGATGTAGAGTACTAGATGTGACCTATGTAATTTATGAAGTAAATCGATTTACGGATGTGAGATATGGAAGAGATTAGAAAAATTCGATTAAATCTATAAAACATTGACTAAATCTATTTATATTTTAATAAAATCCATCTACCCTTTACGAGAAAGTAACTTATTTATATGTATCACTACATAGTATAAAACAAAGTCGCTTTCTCTGTCCCTATGTCCCTATGTCTCTTTGTACGCTTAAATCTTTGAAACTACGCAACGGATTTTGATGCGGTTTTTTTTAATAGATAGAGTGATTCAAGAGGAAGGTTTATATGTATAATAACATCCATTAAATAGTGGAGAAGTACTGTTATTTTTGAGGTTTCTAATGTGATGTCGTAAATAATTACATTTTTTCCGCTTACATTGCAAACGCAGGCTGAACCCTACGAATTTTATCAAAATAATGTACTAAGTATTGTACACATTGAAAAGGTCTACAGAAATGTCCGCGATGGTATATGTCTATCTCTTATGGATTACCCACAATAACTTTTTTTTGTCATTTACTTTTTACGACAAATAATGGTTAATTTTCGAAGCGATTTTAACCAATACAGCATTAATCCTTAACGAATTAAATACCTTGAATACATTGTTCATTTAATATAGATCTATATGGCCCTTTACACCGTATGATTTAAGTGAATATTTTCGAAGATAATACAGATTTAAAAATTGCGGGACGTAGCGTTTGCGGCGGTACCGGCCGGCCGCCATTGCACCCGTGCGAAGCCGGGGCGGGTCGCTAGTCTACTATAAAAGATAAACGCGATGTTATTATGCTATGTTATTAATTGTTGTATTTATTACATGTCTGTTTAAGTGTCATGTCTAGTGTTTTAAAGCTATTACGCAATGTGTGTGTCTTTTAATAATGGGGCCGTTCATAAAATACGTCACACTAAAATTAACTTTTTTTGACCCCCTCCCCCCTGGTTGTCACGCTGTGTCACACTTTCTGTGACCCCCCTGGAAATATTTCGTCACAAAAACTAAGACCCCTCCCCCCCTAAACATGATAAATTTTGATTGACAATACACAAATTTTATCAATTTATTGTAATAAATATATATATACATTTAAATATCTGTATATTTACTAATACGAAATAAATGACTTCTATCATTACAAAATTGAAATTAAAAAGCTGAGAGAACGAATACTCAGTAAAATTTTTTAAAGAACGGCGAACGTCACGCTGCCGTAGACCCCCTGTCCCCCCTTGTCACATCTTGTCACACTCCCGAAAACCCCTCCCCCCCTTGTATGCGAACGTATTTTATGAATGGCCCCAATCGTGTTTTAAGCTTTATGGTGGTCAGTATAGAAGAACTAATTATTGTTATTTATATGAAAAAATGTTCATGTCGCGTGTCGCTTATTACACAGTATAGGCAGATGTTCTTCATCATCTGTCTAAGTAAACGATGTTTATTTAGCCCCTTGATTATACACTTTTTAATCAATGTAGTATAAACTAATAGATAGTTAATTTATCCATTCTATATAACTTCAAACGGAAAAGACTTTTTATTACATTAATTCATGTTATGTTTAGTGATAATTTGTTTACTGTAGGGTTTATTTATAGAGTTATGAGAATAATTGCTCTATAAAAATGAAGACTTTAGTGGACAATAGAGTCATTATACAATTATAAGACTAATGACTCTATTACTCTATCTTCGTTATTGTAATTAGTTCATGAAATGTAGGAAGTCGCATTAAAGTTAAGTTTATAAGTAGTAGACATTCCAGCACTTTATACATCCACGTGCGCGCACGAATCCTTTGGCCGCTGAAAACTCGCCATTGTTTTATACTTTTTCCCCATTTAGCTCGTCGAAAATGTTTGAATAGATCGTCAATCTGGCCTTTTGTTCATTAAACGTCGAACTCGATGTGTTAACGAGAACAATCCAGAATAAATTTCGACTCCGTTTTTATTTTAATCGTCACGAATTCCTCGCCGCCTCTTTTGCGAATAGCGAGTATTTACGAAAGGATCAACCAATTCTATTAGTCGCTTCAACTATGAAATTATACGAGTTGACGATTAAATTGTTTTTCCCTTTTGTGTTACCGGGAATTTGCGGCGGATTTTTCTATTTAATTTTAATTTATTCCTAGCTCGATGGCATTTTTTTGTGCGACTTCCCGCTACGATTTCGCCGAATGAGATTTAAAACGAATTTGACGTGATGATAGGATTTTGTTGAAAGTTGAAACAAATTGGAATTATTTTGCATTTGCGAGGTTTTGTGCGATAACGTAGTAAGTAGGTGGTAAATAAACAATACGTTGGCATATATCGTTGGCAGTTAAAACGGTGCGTGTTGAGCATGCGAGTGGCGCACATTAGAAAATACAGCACCAGTCGTGAAAGCGGCAGATATTGTGCGAAAATATATCAACTTAATATGGTCGTTTGCCGCCGACTCGACAGCCGCTACGGGCTTACTCAATTTAACTTCTATTAAAAGTCACTTATTACTAGCTATATACTTAGCGGGTACATAATGTTGTCGGTTCAAAATTACCAGCGCTTTGTTTTATAGTGTGTTTAGTGGTTTATATGACAACATGTTGTTGTGAAGATTGCTTTGAGACAAGATTTCGGTCTTTTAGAATAGCGTAATTAAATCCTTTTGATGAGCGCGAGTTTGTTTCTTATTTAGGTAAGGATGTCTTACTTAAATGGATATATTTTAAGTCCCTTTTTCATGAAAACTTCGGTATATGTTAAACTCTCATGCTCTCTGAAACTACCTTACAGTTCTTAGACATATTATAGTATTATGTGATTAATATAGATTCATGAATGTATGTGTACCTTAAAAAGCTATTTACCCACATAAAACCTTATGAAATTCGGTATCGCCAATATGAAAGCGCGCACAATGGATGCGGACAGAGCAACAAGGGTCACTGTAACGCTACTATACGAGCACATAATGAATAAACCAATCACGATGATTGATTTACGAGTATCGGTGAACGGTGTGTCAAGGTTGGGAATTATAAGTGGGAATGTTAGTTAGGTGGTCGGTTTTGTGTGTGGATGTGAAAGGAATGTGGTGATGGTAGTGGTAGGGAACTGGAAACATGTGAAGTTATAGGTACATACTTTCATGGTGAATGTTTATACAAAATTATATGGCATAGTAAGGACCTATGGTGTTTTAGTAGTATCAACTTGAACTTTAGCGTTGGAGCCCAAATATTCTAATTCGTACCCGATGAAAATTTACTTATATGTAATATAAAAACAACTGTCTGTAAGACAGAGAAGGAAACAATGCATGTAACAAAAATCAGTCAATAAAACATGCAAAATCCATCCCTTACTCTACGAAACATTATAAATATGAAACGAAAAACAAAAAGCTACATATTGAATAACTGTACAAACATGTAAGTATTTACAAAAGCTATTCGCTAAATACATAAATTAAAATATAAATGCAAACAAAGTACCATATCACTGATTGGAAAACATACAAAACAATGCATTTAAATGTTTCCACGAACGAAAAGATAACTTATCAGTATTATGCGTTTACTATAAACACAAGTCGCGAGATAATAAGGTCGGTACATTAATTGTTTAGATCTGGCAAAAAGTTTCGCCGCTAAGAGGCATTATATCATTTATTTTATCCAATAGCGCCGGTTGAGGTATCGCTCCGTGGATATTAATCCGCCGGTAGCTTTACAACTTGCTTGCCTCGTTAGTAGGGTTGTCACAAATTAGGAATAATATTTTTTTATATTTTAGAAAAAATTGATCATATTTAGAATACAGTGAAATAGGTAGAAAATCTTAAATCCAAAGAATATAATTAACCTGAATGCTGTGTTAACTGCCTTAAATACTAGGAACAGTAACACATTTAACTATGTACCTATGTATACTTTTGCAATCAATTTAACAAACTAGGTAATCAAAATTCAATATGCAGTTGCATATCGATTACTTCCAAGGAGTTCCTTGCAATCACAATGATTAGGTGCGGTTATCCCGTCTTAAAGGGAACTCTGGATTCATACAATATCGCCGGGTCAATATGCTTCAACTGAACGTCGATCCGCAGTGAGGGTGTAATAACTTGCCGGGTGAGAGCTTAACCTAATTTCAGACGAAACTTGAAGCATTGCTGGACTATGGATACTGTCTGAATCAATATCGATAGGTTATTTTATTATTAAATTGTATGTTAGTTAATTTGAGTTTGACGGTTGATTTATATAAAGTTCGTTTCTTACAGTAATATTTTTAGTATGTCCGGGGGCTTATTACTTGTAGTTACAAAGGGAGCTTCAGCTCGTTTATATACTTAATTTGTGGGTGTAAAAAATATGTGTTAAAGAAAAAAAAGCTTAAAAAAATTATTATTTTAAAGAAAAATTAGTAGCAGCCCTGATCGTTAGCGGTTCTGTGGTGTTCAATATTATTACATTTATAAAGTGAGAGATGTGTAATATTGATAAATTAATGGCTACACCCACAGAACACCAGCAAGATTGAACGGTAATTTAAAAATTGTTTGTACTTTCTTTCGCTGATTTCATCGTAGTATTTCAATTGTATGTTACAAATTTTAAGTAACTTTATTAGTTTTGTCACATTATATTTTACGAAACATTATTTATTAAATAATCATAAACCTGTTTTTAAGTTTATTTATATAGTAGTAACAAAAATTTGTTTGGAGGCAGACTTGTGAAAATGTGACACCGAAAATTACAACTACAGCGACAAAGTATCCGAAAATTTATACTTTACGGTGATTAAAAATACTCATGTGTAAAATATAACAAAGTAAGTTTATTGCTTTAATTTTGCTTTCAGCTGATGTCGGACTCGCGAAAGAATATGACGTAAGAAGGGCCCAAAGGCTATTTTTAAAAAGAGTGACGTCAGCAATTCTGACGTCGCCATCATCAGAGCAGACGCTCATACTCGAAGTAGAACGCCAGTAGGTATTTTTACGGCTCTTTTAATCCACGTCGTAATTATAGAGAGAGCTCCGAACGCTCCGACGGCCGGCGCGTGAATGTGTTCTGTGCCGTTGGGCGCTCGTATTTAAAGCAAACCATGACTCACAAGAATTAGTTTGAGTGTTGCCACTTGAATTTTTACAATAAATTTTTATCATTTTTAACAAACATTAATTATTTCGTTAATTTAATTATTTCATTACATTAATCAACCACTTATTTAAAAAGATCAAAGTAAATTTTAGCTAGTTATAATTATTTAGTAGTTTGAGGGTAGTCGTATAACGTCGTTGCGCCGACACGGCCATACTGACAGGCGGTGCGCGCTCTGCACCAGCCTCGTTGTAAATGTCTGTAACAATGCCAAGCAGGTCACCAATGCGCTGGACCGACCAAGTGAAATCTGCTATAGGAATTTGTGTATCAGACTGCACCAGACAGTCTAGTAACAGGAAGACATGGCGGGAGATCGTGCGGAAAGCTGTGTCCGCCTCCACTACCGATGTGGATGTCTCAACGTGACCACGACCACTCTGCCAAGAGTGAATCGACAAAGAAGAAGAGAAAGATTCTCGGTGTATTTTGTGTCGGTTCTCGGAGAGTCTCGAAGGTTCTCGTAGATTTCTCGGAGGGTCTCGTAGTTTCTCGGAGGTTCTCGAAGGTTCTCGTAGATTTTAACTGTTTTATTTAGAAATCAGTTTTTTTTGTACTCACATTATTTAATCTAAGAAGCTTATCATGTTCTGACATGAAATAATGACAATTATTCATCCACAAAAATACTAAACCAAAGTTACGTCTAACACGGCCATATTGACAATCGTACGTCCTCGTACGCCTTTTCTCGTATTACAACACTACGGTAGTTCATCTCGGGATTTCATAAACACACTGCCTCGGCCACACTGACCTTTCAGAATACTGAACACTCCACATGACAGAGACAGTCCGTCCGCGTATCATGTGATCAACACCTACTCATTTGTGACATAGGCAGATTCTCGAAGGTTCTCGTAGATTTCTCGGAGGTTCTCGTAGATTTCTCGGAGGTTCTCGTAGATTTATGCTTATCACAAAGAGAGGCGCAGCCCAGATAACACACACAATTCCTTCGATGAACTACACTCCCGTTACAATAATCCACGTAACAAACTTTTACTTTACACAACGCACGAAAAAACACAAACGCCAGCATGCCGTTACAAAACTACGCAAACGTTTAACATTTAAAAAGAGTGAGCTTGAATTCTATCCAACTTCTGATGACGTAAGAAGGGCCCAAAGGCTATTTTTAAAAAGAGTGACGTTAGCAATTCTGACGTCGCCATCATCAGAGCAGACGCTCATACTCGAAGTAGAACGCCAGTAGGTATTTTTACGGCTCTTTTAATCCACGTCGTAATTATAGAGAGAGCTCCGAACGCTCCGACGGCCGGCGCGTGAATGTGTTCTGTGCCGTTGGGCGCTCGTATTTAAAGCAAACCATGACTCACAAGAATTAGTTTGAGTGTTGCCACTTGAATTTTTACAATAAATTTTTATCATTTTTAACAAACATTAATTATTTCGTTAATTTAATTATTTCATTACATTAATCAACCACTTATTTAAAAAGATCAAAGTAAATTTTAGCTAGTTATAATTATTTAGTAGTTTGAGGGTAGTCGTATAACGTCGTTGCGCCGACAAATATTTTCTGTTAGCTTTTAATTAAATTAAATGCACTTGGGACTGATTGTAGATAAGATAAAGTTATTTATTGATGCGATGCTACTCCTATATGCGGAAATGTGTGATGTTATAAGTGTTAAAAGATCATGGTTCTGTCGATTTATTATCAATATAATAAATCGACAGAACCATGATCTTTTAATAAATGCATGTAACAAAAATCAGTCAATAAAACATGCAAAATCCATCCCTTACTCTACGAAACATTATAAATATGAATTATTTATTTATAACTAGCGGTCCGCCCCGGCTTCGCCCGTGGTACATGTTTACGTTTTCTCTACATAAGAACCATCCTCGTACTTCAAGGAATATAATAAAAAAAGAATTATCGAAATCGGTTCAGCCGTTCTCGAGTTATGCGCTTACCAACACATTTTGCGATTAATTTTTATATATATACTAGCGGTCCGCCCCGGCTTCGCCCGTGGTACATATGAAAAATAGATGTTGGCCGATTCTCAGACTTACCCGATATGCACAGAAAATTTCATGAGAATCGGTCCACCCGTTTCGGAGGAGTATGCAGACTAACATTGTGACACGAGAATTTTATATATAAGAAGATAAAGATTACGAAACATTATAATCAATATATATGAGATAGAAAATAGAGATAAGATAGCAACAATATGAAAACTGAAGTAAAAAATAATTTAGAATCACATATCATCATCTTTTAGCTAACTACGTAATATTTGTTCTAAATAGATACAGATAATATTTTATTCAAAGAGAATTTTTTTATTTTCTTATGATACTTTTTGCAAGCGTGGAAAATAGTCTACGCCCACCAGATTTAAAATAAATCGTTCATTCATACAACAACACACGGATTTATATCATAATATTATTTCTCTGAATAGTTTTGAATTCTAAAATCGTACGCTGTAAGCTTTTTACATATTTATTGAGGGAACTCGCTTATCTGGCAACTTTGAGCGACTTTTTATTTGTGGAAATGGAGTTGGGAACTGTGTGAGTGTTGCAACTTGCAAGTTTTCAAGCGATGTTATTAAAGAGGTTAATATTTCGGTTTCCGTTTGCGTTTATTTGACTTTACTCCTCTAAACACGGCTATGATGAAGTGTTAATAATTATGTGTATATGTGTAAATATGGAGAATAATTCTGAAATGAGAGTGATTAGAAAGTATCGCTTACTTTTTGCTGAACTTAAAGCGTAATGTATTTTTCGTTATATGAAACTTTATGAATTGTTTTCACTTTTCATAAAATTGAAGTATAGGTAGAAGCAAAATTACTAACGCTAACGTAATATCTACCAACACATTTATAACAACTCTTCTTACTTTGAATTAAAACAAATACGTAGTATGTAACGAAAATATTAATTTTATAATGAAATACAAGAATGCATAAAATATCAAAAGATAAGTTATCCAAGACGCTTGAGAAGAAAACGTAGAAGGTGGAGACAAGTGGGCAAAATGTTCTCGCGTTAAGATTTAGCAGGAATCGTTCAAATCCTCTTGCACTTTGACATTTTCTATTATATCGTTAAAAGTATAGAAATGTTACTTTTATGAACAAAAAATCTACAATTTTATCTATCTCACATATAAAAAAGTCGTGTTAGTTACATCACTTAGAAATCAAGAACGGCTGAACGGATTTGAATGATTTTTTGTAGTTGGACTACGATACTTCTCATTTTGAATTTAAAAACTGTGAACCCGGGCGGAGTCGAAGTAAAAGTCGGAGCTAATGTATTAATAGTTTAATAGAAACAGAACGTCTCAAATAGTTTTAGAGTTATGTCGTAGGCTTGCAGTTATGTGATTATGATTATAGCGAGGTGGTGGTCGAACGGCGGCATTGTTGGCAGCTATGCTTGGTAGCTTGCTTGCGTGTTTGTGGGTATCGGGGATCATGTGATTGTAAATTAATATAAATGTAGTATAAGAGAAATATATAGTATGGAGCACAAGGGTGTATCATATTGGAATGATAATCGAATAATTAAAATTCAATACACTTTGCCACGGCACCTTTAAAAGAAACAATTAGAAGAGAATTAGTAGAACACAAATACTCAAATAATTCTCTAGGATTTAGATTTGAACATATTATGGTCTTACTATTTACGTATTATTTGATTCTTCCTATGCGCGGTTTACGACACCTTTGAAACTAATTTGAAACCTATTAAATACTTTGGTTTGTTTTGATTTATTCTAACCATTTTAAATAAATTAAAAGCACCGTGTGAATCCACAAACGTTCGCGTGTCGTTCTGTCACTATCACCGTTTCCCGGTATCGGCCCGCTAATGCCTAATTAGTGATTATAGGGTTAATTCGCTAATTGCTGGCTTTGGGTTCGCTAGCGATGTTCCCGATTGTGGCTTCTTTGTCGAATGTTCTATTGAATGGGACATTTCGAAGCGTATCGTGTGCTGATTGATTTGTGTCTTTGGTATGTGTGGGATTATGTAAGGATTATAACATATAAGGTATATATAATGTAACACAGTGATGGGCAAAGTAGACGAATGTTTGTTGAACTTGTAAAATTGTTTTGTTTTAGTGTCTCGCTCGATCTTGGCTTTGAAATTACATATTATGTGTAGAGACTAGTATCACAGCTAGTATAGAGAGAAATCCTTATTAGTGATAATTAGTTGTAAATAGATTGAAGTATTAATGCCATAGTAAGTTGACAAGTAGTTAAGTATGATAAATAAAGATGCAATTTATTTCACTATTTTAAAAACATTTCAATTTAATCTATCGCACAATACGTTCGAGAGATTGCGATAAATGATGAAAATATATTATTTACAGCTTTATGGCTGGAATAGTTTTCAAACATTCCAAGTATTGCAGTGATTGCCAATAGTCGGTATTTGAGCGCAGAGAATAGATAAGTTGGATTCACGAGTTTTATTCGATTTTCCTTACAGAAGTTGAATGCTGTTTTCATTATCTAGCGATGTAAATTAAAAGCTTTTAATACAGCGATTAATTTGTTATTATTTTTGAATTACAAGATTCAATTATTTCATTATTTCATTATTACAAGAGTTGGATTGTTCTGTGTAGTGTTGTGCATCGTGTTCATTTAACGAACAATTTAATTGTTTTTGCTGACACCAAGTATATCAACATCTTTTAGACTCTATAGAGAGTTACTAAAATTCGGTCAAATGTTACGCATTATACTCAATTTTTATAGCAATTAGATACATTTTCAAAAAAACATTTCTATATATAGGAACATTTCTATTTATAATTAAGAAGTTTACCATGATGTCTTCTATTATTTGGTAATTTTCGCCATTAATAATTAACATATGATATTATTAGATTAACACTACGATATATTTTGACCTAGGTTATTTAATTCGATCTAGCCATTCAGTATCTAAGCAATGACACCACTTTGACGACACCGGATATTCTCGATTCCCGACTCTATATATAGATATTTATTTATAGTTTATACACATATTATAGATGCACGTGTTTGTTATCAATTTAAGCTTTGAAACATGTGGTACAAAGATGTGTGCTTTTTAGAGGTTTGGATGTTACTTCCTAGTTCCTACTAGTAATATTATTAACGTAAGAGTTTGTGAGGATGGATGTTTGATGCTCATAAATGTATAACAGCTGATCGGATCTGTATGAAATTTGGTACAGAGATAGATTTTAAATATGATTAGCATATGAACAAGAAATACGTGGATACCAAGCGAGTGAAACCGCGGGCTAATATAGTAAAATAAAAAGCTTTATATTGATGGTATTCAATTAATTGGGTGTTTGTAGTTATGTAATACGTGTGCAGTTTATACCCCGAGAGGCATAATTTTTTCATAATTTATGTTGAAATATCAAAGTTCAACTGAAGTCAATTACTTAGTTATTGCTTTATTAGTTTTGAAGATTCTTTTTCGGTAGCGCAATTTAATTTGGTCGTATTTTATTTGGCATATGTGTTACGGAAATGTTATATACCAATATGGATAGGTCCTTAATGATTTGAAATGGTTAGCACTATATAAAGATTGTTATACATATTTGATATTACGTATGTTGTGAACGATGCATTCATTAGGTGGCTATATCCGTTAATGAGAAAGTAAGTTTGTTTTGTTTGTTTCCATGTTTGACCTCGACGCTTTGAACCGCGTTTGATACAAAATATTTTCAATAGTTCTTGAGATTAATATAACCTACCAATGGTTTATATATCTGAATTCTGAATCAACAATACATACATTCTGTTGTAATTAATATTTTGATAGTGAAAAGTAACACAGCTCTTATAAAATTACTCTACAAAAACGGAGAGAGAATTTAAACATAAGGGTAACAGATAACAATTATTATTATTTATATTTCAATACGACACCAATACACAAAAACCAGCGTCCGCATTTAAAATCCTATCGGATTTAAACTTTTGAACGGATGAAACGTAAACTGAACTGTAAATTAATTGCAGTTCAAAAATCGTACCGCGCTCGGAAACTATTGAAGAGATCAAACAGAATGGATATAAATCGTTGAAATTTTTTTTTATCGCTGGCTAGTTATAATTTTCATTTTTTTTTTATTTGCGTCCAGCTCTTTGTTCGAGAATGTTCTAATTTTGAATTAAAATAAAACAAATTGCTCGCACTGGTGTTGATTTGGTCGTGTTGAAGGTCTTTAAATATTTTGCCTTTGTTAATAAAAATTAAAAATGTAGATAATTTACTTTACAAATAGTTATTTTTTGATAATTATCATACTACCTAAAGTAAATGTAATTTGTAAATAAGTTGCAGTCGTGATATAAACTCGTATTGTTTTCAGAAGTGTGCTAATTCAAACCTGTAGCGCCATCTATTGACCGTTCCGTGAACTTTATAGATTAGGCTGAGCATTCTGCGGGATTGTTTGAAGACAAATGATCTTATTTCGTCCGAATAACAGATTACGTATATTAAACTTGACGTAAACATAATGATAATATTTCTTGTTTTTATAACAGTGTTGTGATGTAATTGTTGATAACATTGTTTTGATTCAAGCTTATAAAATAAAAAAATTGTGACGTTTTACTGAGTACCTACCTTTTTTAACTTGTGAAGAATATTTAAAGTTATAAAATGAATTGCTTATCTAGATTTAAATAAACAAGCTTTTGCATCGTAGCACACACACGTCTAAAAACAAAACCAGTTCCAATCTGCACGTTCAATCGTAACTAAACACATCCAACATTGATGTGTCAATTAAAATAATGTTTCTCCCCATTGAAAAATATATCGAAATGAGACAAAAGAAGCGTCCCAATTCATCGCTCGAGCGTGGCTACCGCGTGGGGGTGGGTGGATGCCCCTCCTCCCCCTCTCGCCCCCTCCCCCGCGTCCCCCCGCCAGCTGCTCCCTACTACGTCGTACTCACGCTACGTATACTTGTGTGTTTGTGTATTTACTACCGATAGTACTCGGCTCGCAGTGTTGCCGCGTCGATTAATATTATTGCTCGGCTAACTGGATTCAACTCGGATAATTACCGAATATAGAGTGTTCGATTAATTATTAATTGCGGGCGGACAGTGTAAATATGTACGCTCGTTGTATGTTGTATGGGTATTATTAAAATTGTTGAAATTGTAATGTATTATTATTTTATGAATTGTTTAATTGATAATGTTAATCTTATAAACTTTATTTCTTTATCATAAAAAATAATAATAACATAATATGACCAAAAAAAACTTAAGAAAGAAATGAAAAATGAAACGCACAATTATCATCCATTAGGCGAAAACAAAATTTATTATTCCAGAGAGCTCTTCATTAGCGAATAACAACTCGAAAGTCACATTCGAATTGGATTCGACAAGCTTTTTAACCATGAAAATCGCTTTAGCCGAACGTTTGCAGCGAGTTAAATCCACGTCAATTAAATTAGAGGGCCAGAGGTACGTCAACTGCGCACTTTCGCAAATCTTAGAACAAATGGGTGTGGGGCGGGCCGCGGGCCGGATACAAGTTACGGCTGTTATATCCGCAGCTATGTCGATATCCGCGTTCTTAGGACATCCTGTATATGCGATAAATTTGTTTTCGATTGCACTTTTTGCGTGCCAAAATGTTTTTGCGGTCCGCTAATGTCTTAACGTTTGGGCTTATTAGCTTTTCTCATTTCTATGGGTATTTACTATTTACATTTTCGTTTCACTGTTTGTTTTTATATTATTAGTGTTAACTACTCTATAATATATAGTTACTTTGGTTTACGGGATTGTACCTTTTGATGAAACAATTCTGAACAAGGTAAACTCGACCGTAACAAAACATGTGTCTCATATTCAATGTTTTTACAAATCACGGGAGCGTCGGTTCGCATTTGCATACGTGAGCCGTATCAAAAAAGTGGAATGTAGGTGAATGTTTATATATTATGTAGGTATGTTTGTATGAATGTAATGTATGTATGTATGGATGGATGTATCGAAAGTTTAGCGCGCGAGATAACCTCGTTTGTCAAGCACTCGGTTGGTAATGTAACGAGCGTAGCGCGTATCGAGCAGCGAACTGATTGGGCCCGCTGTAGCGAGCGGCGCGCGGGCCGCATGCTAATGGTGAGCGGGTGCGGCGGCATCGGTGGCGGGAGCGGGTAAACATAAAAAAGGCAATAGGTATGGGATTTAGGTTACTATCCTTAACACAATATACCTTGTTATAAATGTAAATAGGGACTGTCGATATATTGGGGCGGTTTTTTATCGAATTACTTCAATTTAATGATCTGTATTTAAAGTCTTTTAGACGTCCAACATAACTATTAGTGTTTTAGTCCTTGTTCTAAAATGTAGGAAGGTACGCATTGTAGATTATATCAAAAAACATGACAACATTCTTTAAGGTAGAGTTGAAGACAAAATCAAGTTTATTATGAAATCAGATTTTAGGTGTTTTGATTAAATTGTTGTATATTTGTAACGTTTATCTTTATAATCAATTATTATTGCTCAATCATAAATCAGTCTTTACTCTGAAAAAATAAACTCAATCGTTTTTAATCGCTAATCGCTCCGCTCGTTTCCATCATTCACCGAATCTTTCGCATGTGTGGGTATCGACCAACACAGCTTACAACACAGCTTTGTAATTCGATTGAGAAACGTTACGCGTGAGTTAATTATTGTTGTATTTTCTTCTCTATTTATACACGTAACACGACATGAATGAGTCGTACCGTAAATATGATTTAATTTCGATAATGTTTGTAGTTTGATTCTTCTTTATATGCGAGATGTGAAGACTTTATTATAAGTTAATTAAATGCTTGTTTTGGGTTTTAGTTGTTAGAAACGAACTATGAAAGAATTAATAGAGCTCAATTAAGCAAAACCAGAAATATACCATATACGAAAATTATATCTGTTTAAAACTGAAAAGTTTCAATCCACAATGAAATAAATTTCTGAGACCAATTACCAGAATCACTTTATAACTATTCATAAATTTCATATACCCCACAATAGGGGTAAGACTCGTGAATTTAAAGCGGCGCATTCTTGCATTTAATCACTAGTTATTGTGTTTCGAATTGTCCAATAAACAGTACAATAAATATCTAAATGATGTTCATAACGTCGGCTACATGACGCGAGGGTGCGAGAGTTCGCCTCCGGAATAGTAACGAGCCTGTGAGCACAGTATAAAGAGAATAAGTTGGCCCACTCCCGGCGCGGCGTATAGGTGCGCACGGTAGGTACCTAAACGCGCGAGGCGCAGAGTTGTCATTTGTCACGTTGATATTTTAAATAATTGTGTAAACAAACACCGTTCACAGCAAACTCACGAAAATAGTCCATGAGAAGGAACCGAGCGGCGATGTGTGCGTGCGTCAATCTTGCGTACGTACATGAACGGGGGGTGTAGCCACGCGCTCCGCGTACATACAAACGGCGCGATGTATCTTTGTTCGAAGATAACTTACTTGTTCTCTTTATACTATGCTGTGAGCTTCATTCGATATTTCATAGCGAAGATTTTCTTTACCTCCCGCCGTCCTACTTTTAAAAGAGTAGAGACATTATATAAACATTAAATTCGCCATAAAATTCAATGGACTGATATTGCGGTAACACGGCTTGGTAATAAGTGTCTGAAGTGGGGATTAGATCCGACTTTAGAGTAATTGGTAAAATAAATAGATGGAGATTAGTAGTGAGGTCCTTTGTAGTATGTCAGTGACTTAATAATGAATAAGGTACATATTTGATACTTTTATGTGAGAAAAGACTTATAAAGTATAAATAACTATTCGCAGTAATACTAATTCAATTAAAATCTGTATAACGAGTATTGTAGTGCTCGCTGTCGAATAATGGTCCCAAAAGACAGATTAATTAATTACCCCTGTACTTTAGGTCACTACTAAATTGAGAACTTTTGTTATTATAATAAAGTTCTATTCTCACTTCCCAAATGTGATATTTTATGAATTAATTTACTTATAAATCATTTATTTATTGCTCTTCAAAAGTAAAATAAATACTAAATTGGATCT
Source organism: Colias behrii (assembly GCA_029959065.1). NCBI lineage: Eukaryota > Metazoa > Arthropoda > Insecta > Lepidoptera > Pieridae > Colias > Colias behrii. The sequence continues at coordinate 4,364,943 of JARWMC010000021.1, read as the reverse complement.
ACTATCGCTATGTTAATTAAGAAAATCAGCTTTTTACTGAATTGTCTCTGTCTTTGATAATAATATTAGATAAGTAAGGATAATAATTGAAAATACGGTTATGACCCAACATGTACGAGGTTTTACATGTAGCACAAAAAACTACTCATATGATCGAGGCCACAGCTATTCATACAGAAATTTTATTACCTTCATTCAGCGTCTTTTTATATCATAAGTGCTATAGAGAGATTGGCCAGGTAGAAAGTGCTGTCTCCACGCTTTGTTTAACCTCTCCAAGCTCCGATATTGAAAAAGATTTGACTCCACAAGGACGACACGGCGCGGCGCCCTCCGTGATCGTCTTGTGCTCAAATAAAGTTATAACTACGCAATTTTCCACTCTGATAAGTACTATAATACAACCGTTTAGATCCCACTTTTCAATGGCAACATTGGACGTACTTACGCAGCTGTGAAAGCTATTGGCGGCTTCGGCGAACTGAACTTTAACATTGTACAATTTAGGTGTCATTTGGTCTGATACATGAAGCGGTTCGAAAAGTCCTTTTCGATTAACAATTATGAAAGGCGGCTGAAAACCGAAGTCTCGTTACATTGTCAGTTTCCGGGCGGAGAACTAATTTTTCTCTTAAGTATGTCGCCATTGCGAGATTTTTTTTCGCTTCGCAATGATTTACTACAGTTTAAAGTTTAAGCGATATTTGCTTCACGGGTGTTCTTGAGGAAATGTTTTGGTACGATTCACGAAAATTTACTGGAGATTTTACAATGTATAAGTTTTTATTGCGATGTTTGCGTAACATATCCGGTTTTGTTTTGACCTCATTCCGGGAAGGTTTAGCGAAAATAGCGATGTAGAATTAATTAATACAAATGATTTTCGTTGAAACACGCAGGGTTAAAGGTTACCGAGGATATTCATAGAAAGGTTTTTGTTTTGCGAATTAGTGTATTTGCATTTATTTATACTTAGAAAACTTCTAAGCTTTGGAAATCTCGGGCGAAAACTATGAACGAGAAACTTTCCGTTGAATATTATGTAGATGGGTATTTGGAGTTCAGTAATTTAGTTCTAAAGAAATGGCAAATATACAAACATTGTATTCCAACACTTAAACTTTATAACATTTAATATCGTAATAACATTAATGTTTAACTTCCCCTGTAGTTAGCATTCACAAATTATAACGATAACCATTTATAATTTCATGTGATCTAGAAATATCCATTAACCTTGCGTCGTCCCCCTCAAAGCACCGGATGAGGGGAGTCAGCTCGGATAATACGGTGAAATTCATTTGGCACCAAAATACACCGCTATACTTTATAAACAATTAACATCTTTACTTGTTCGTATTGTACCATTATAAAGGGAACGCTGGCTGGTCGATTTGAAAACAGAACGCAGACACACAATGAATTGTCGCCGCGTAGTTGTCACCGTATTTTCGTCTGTAATTTGAACGCGTTAAGGATTCGAATGGTGCGAATTGTTTAGACTTTAGAACAATATGTCGGATCCTGTGGTTACTCGCTAACAAGTTATGTCACGAGACGGGTTACGGTTACGCCAATGTGACCGAGTTAGATATGCACCGGCTCTAGTGGAAAGCGTGGACGAGCCGGGCTATTTCATTCGGTCGGCTAATATTAATTTTGGGATAGTGATTTCGGCGTATTCGTATATGTACGAGACCCTTCACATGCACGACGACAATAGAGTGGATGGTTTTGTTATTAATTAATTGAGAAAGTTAAATAGGCTTTGTTAATATTATATTTGCGATTCACTCGAATTTGTCACAATTTGGATGTATGTGGCTATTTTGCCGCGCCATATTTTAAATATTTAATGGATAGATCGCTATAATTAATAAATGTTGTATGAATGATAGTGTAAACAGTAATTTCACGGGTAAACATTAGGGTGTGTGTTTCACAGGTAATATAATAATTAATATAATGCATAAAACCGACGATGCTTAGAAACAATTGATATTTTAAAAATTTGTTAGGTTTATTATATTTACATTTTACACTGATTAGTAGTATTCGGCTATAAAATTTATTGCATTTGCTGCGTCTGTTTTCAATATTCAATATTGCATTCATTCATCGGAATAAAGTTATTTATTATGGTTTAAAAAACTGCTCGAGTCTACAAAGTTTCCGAGAATTTATCGGTATTCCAGTTTACAAAAGATTTGTTTGCTTATTAGAAGCTTTTATAATAACACAAGTTAGACGATTTGTCGACATTTTATGGTTTACTCCTTTTTATGTTTAGGAATTTTTAAACTCACGATAAAGATTGTTAAACCTAGTCTTGATGGAATGTTGTTATATTTTAAAGTAGTATTATATCTTAACCATACTGATTTTATATTTGGAATTTTGTATAATAAAAATGGCCACGTTAAATACCATATATCAAATGCATCGCCAAAAGTTCAAAGTGACCCAGTTGTGCACTGTGCACTATAAAGACGTATGAGTTTTCTATTCTTAGTATGTATTTCCATAAACCGGATTCCTATGATACGTTTTGATATTAAACATTCATACGATTTATTGCTCTACGTAAAATATTAAACAACGGTTCATTGTCAATTTTCGTGTACATTACTTAGAATTATATAGATGAATAAAACAAACGGAGAGGGTGTTAATCTTCTATTTATAATCAATAGATCAATGATCTCTTGTTTGTCCTCTATTGGTAATGTACGATGATATGCGTATTCTAGTGGTATTGTACTTTATCATGTACTATCTACTTTTGACATATTTATCTGTACAAATACAGAGAATGTGTTTTTGTTAAACGAATAACGATTGCTATTATTAGCCTCCTGTAATTAATACCTACTACATAAAAAGGGTTGTATAAGAGAAAAAGGCAGTACTTGCACCCGATGCATTTCAAACATTTGCTAATTAACTCGATAATTAGTTTCGCAAATGAAATAAAACTAAAGCAAGAGCGTGCACATACGCAAAGTGAATTATACATGTGCTAGGTTTCAAAGGCAAAAGTTCGTTATCCAAGCGTTCATAGGACTTACTACATTATGTAAGTATGCGATACGTGAGTGGCATACATGTGTCGCCACATGTTGCCGGCAGGTGGATAACAGGTGGCCGTTACGATTGAAACCACGACCCACCTTGAGACGTGGCCCTTCAGTGTGAATGCTACGCAGCCCGTCTTATGAATTTATGCGAAACGTATTATGTGATAATTCAAGATAACAACCTGTATACTGCCGCTTGATTTGTATAGGCACTGTTTATATGCGATGTCTTCAAAGCTATAAACATAAACTTTCAATTTGAATATTCTTCTCCTAAACGTCAACATTACTTCAACGACTGTGAAATATTTGAAAAGGCATTCAGTTTAGATTTAGTACGCTATGGACGTGTGCATTCAACTCTGTCTACATTAAATCCCCATTACGCGTCGGATACTTTAAATATATCTTGCTATCCCTAAATAAGTATAATAAAAGTCGGCAACTTGTGAACGGTACTACAGTATTAGTACTGTACGGAAATAGACAAAATTCCGACGTCGCGACGAGTCGACGATAGAGCGCTCGAAATAGGTGTTATGGCTATATATTTATGAGTAGAACCTACTGGAAAAATTATTGGAAAGTGCAAGCCTTAAAATGTACACATTTATTCGCCCATAAAACGTAGTTGAAGTACTTAAAATTATAGTATCTACATTGTACATGGTAGATAACTAAATACATTGCAACTGTTGTTGCGTGTAAAAGTGAAAATGTTTGAAATCTGTAGGAAGAAACTAGAAATGAAAATTGATAACGTAGAATATTGCTATATATTTAACTACATATTAATGGTTTACACGATAAATGTATGTTTCCAATTAAAACATTAGCGATATTCCATTATACTCGTATATAATGGTCCTATTGTTATTTTAATGGTTTTAATGTCATATTAAATTATAATTTATATCATGTACTATGTGCGTACGTTTGTAATTTTTCTTGTAATTATTATGAATGCTTCGCCGAGTTACATTATGTTATGTCGTTTAAGGTCTTAGTAATTGCTGTAATGACTCGTAATGCTCGCTCGGTACGCTTGTTTAAACTGTGGGATTTGTTTTTGGTTAGGTAAGAAATATAATTGTTCAAATATTAATGTACTTTTTATATTAAATTCTATATAGTGGTTGGTAGAGCAACAATATTATATCGAGAGATCTTTATCTCTGATATAGTTGCTTTAGTAAACTTAGTTTTGTTAGCTCGCTTATTTTATAAGTTACTAGCGACCCGCCCCGGCTTCGCACGGGTGCAATGCTGATACTAAATACACTACAGAAAAACTGTGAACCTTGTATATAACCGGCCGGCCGGTTAAATACCGGCCGGCCGGTACCGCCGCAAACGCTACGTCCCGCAATTTTTAAATCTGTAATATCTTCGAAAATATTCACTTAAATCATACGGTGTAAAGGGCCATATAGATCTATATTAAATGAACAATGTATTCAAGGTATTTAATTGGTTAAGGATTAATGCTGTATTGGTTAAAATCGCATCGAAAATTAGCCATTATTTGTCGTAAAAAGTAAATGACAAAAAAAAGTTATTGTGGGTTATCCATAAGAGATAATAATAATAATAATAAAAATTCTTTATTGTACACAAAAAGAGAGGATAAAACAATTATACAGCAAAGTACAGAACAAGTACACAGGGCGGTCTTATCGCTTCGAGCGATTTCTGCCAGACAACCACATAGTACGAGATCCGGCTGCAGGATCAGTGCGTTCATCGGTTTTTTGCTAAAAACCGAATTTTTATGTATATTTATACTTAGGAGAATATATATCGACTAGGTTGCCAGTCAAAATTTGGCCGCAAGCATGTTTAATTAAAATTTTTCTAATCGATTTTTGGGAAAAAAATTCGTTCACTTGTTTTTTGAATAAAATGTAGTCTACATCACGTAAAATGATATAAAAATTCTAAAAAATCACGGTTGCCGCTTTTCACCTGGCCGCAACATCTTGGCAGCCTAGTGCAAACAGGTATGATTTCGATTTATTTTTACGTTCATAACGCACATTTATGAATCATATATCAAATTAAAGCTAATTTTTTTCTATTTATTATCATATATGGTTGCCTAATTAAATCCGGCCGCAAATAAGGGTTGCTCGCTTATAAAAATTATAAATATAGGATTAGTGCGTTCATCGATTTTTTGCTGAAAACCGAATTTTTATGTAACTATATGTATTTATAATTAGGAGAATATATATCGACTAGGTTGCCAGTCAAAATTTGGCCGCAAGCATGTTTACACTCAACTTTAAATATTCAACATCTTTAACAGCCGGCAACCCTTATTTGCGGCCGGATTTAATTAGGCAACCATATATGATATTAAATAGAAAAAAATTAGCTTTAATTTGATATATGATTCATAAATGTGCGTTATGAACGTAAAAATGAATCGAAATCATACCTGTTTGCACCAGGCTGCCAAGATGTTGCGGCCAGGTGAAAAGCGGCAACCATGATTTTTTAGAATTTTTATATCATTTGACGTGATGTAGACTACATTTTATTCAAAAAACAAGTGAACGAATTTTTTTCCCAAAAATCGATTAGAAAAATTTTAATTAAACATGCTTGCGGCCAAATTTTGACTGGCAACCTAGTCGATATATATTCTCCTAATTATAAATATACATAAAAATTCGGTTTTCAGCAAAAAACGATGAACGCACTAATCCTATATTTATAATTTTTAAAAGCCAGCAACCCTTATTTGCGGCGGGATTTAATTAGGCAACCATATATGATAATAAATAGAAAAAAATTAGCTTTAATTTGATATATGATTCATAAATGTGCGTTATGAACGTAAAAATGAATCGAAATCATACCTGTTTGCACCAGGCTGCCAAGATGTTGCGGCCAGGTGAAAAGCGGCAACCGTGATTTTTTAGAATTTTTATATCATTTGACGTGATGTAGACTACATTTTATTCAAAAAACAAGTGAACGAATTTTTTTCCCAAAAATCGATTAGAAAAATTTTAATTAAACATGCTTGCGGCCAAATTTTGACTGGCAACCTAGTCGATATATATTCTCCTAAGTATAAATATACATAAAAATTCGGTTTTCAGCAAAAAACCGATGAACGCACTGATCCTGCGGTGGGATCTTAGACTAACAGCAAAGGAAAGCTGCAGAGAAACGGAGTAGGTGGTGCACAACTGAAAGTTGAATTTTAATACATATAAATATATATACATACAATACATACATATACAATATACATACATACATATACAATATACATACATACATATAATATATACAATAAATATACATACATACATAAATAATACATATACTTACAAAACAGTGTTAAGGTTCATCATCATTGTTCCTTAGCTCCTTTTTAAAAATAGGCAGGCTTTGAGCTCTCCTCACAACCTCGGGTAATGCATTCCATAGCGAGATGGCGGTGACAGTAAAGGAAGAGTGAAAGAATTTTGAATGATGATGAGGGAAAGATAATGTCAGTTTGTTCGAGGATCGTAGAGCTAGGGAATGGTTGGAAGATACGTAGGAAAAGTTTTGTTTCAGGTAAGGAGGAGTTTTAGGATCAAATAAAATGGAAAACAAGAGGTGGAGTATGTGAGTATTCCGGCGAAATAGACGAGATAGACATATACCATCGCGGACTTTTCTGTAGACCTTTTCAATGTGTATAATACTTAGTACATTATTTTCATAAAACTCGTAGGGTTCAGCCTGCGTTTGCAATGTAAGCGGAAAAAATGTAATTTTTTACGAAATCACATTAGAAACCTCAAAAATAACAGTACTTCTCCACTATTTAATGGATGTTATTATACATATAAACCTTCCTCTTGAATCACTCTATCTATTAAAAAAAACCGCATCAAAATCCGTTGCGTAGTTTCAAAGATTTAAGCGTACAAAGGGACATAGGGACATAAGGACATAGGGACAGGGAAAGCGACTTTGTTTTATACTATGTAGTGATAAACGTGTTAATCAATCTGTAATCAATATATCATACGAGGAATACAATTTTTGAATATATTTGAATAATTAACTCTTAGTCTTATCCCCTCTATTCAAACGGAGTGCATGTCTAATAGTGCATCAGAGGGACGTGCCGCGTGCGTCCGAAAGGCGCGTGCGGTCAGTACACTCGCGCGCGTTGTTTCGTCGCGACGCTTTTCCGCTGCGTGAGCGGTGTACGCGACTGTACCCACGTGCGTTCACCGGAAAAATAACACATTACACACTATTGGGCGCCACGTAAGCTTTGTTAGATGACAGTTCTTTAACAACGGGTACAATGTTGTCGATCGGCTGCGGAATTATTTGTTTAGCACAGCTTTTGAATAGGTACATTCGCGCGCATTTGTTTCAAGTAACGCACGATTGTTTACATAATATTCGTTGCGTTTCGTGGAATTGAGCGTATTGTATGGTATTGTTGTACTTGCGGTGACGGGTGAAGTAGTGTACGGGCGCGGCGCGGCGTCTCGAAAATCGATGAATCGCAAACATGTTGATGTGTGGATAATGAAGGGCCGATGCGAACCCCCGTAGAGGGACAATGAGTGCCCGCTCCCTCTGCCTCTGTGCATGCATTTCCCATAGTAGCGTTTTTGCAAACCTATTAATAACATTATCGATCTTTTTATGAGAGAGTAGTGTTGAAAAACAAAACAAAACAACAACACTTGTTTGCTTTTCAGAATGATAGCCAACATTTGATTAAAATTTAACAATAATTATTGTTATTTATCATGTTTTATAATTATTAATGTAACTAATAGCATACACCTAACTTAGTATCTACTAATTAATGAAATCAAACTATAATCATAATTTTATCAAAACACTGCTGTATTCAAATGCTCATAACAATGCAGCAAAACGCACTCACAAATATAGAATGCTAAACACAACGTAGGTACGTATAAACAGAGCTCGTGGAAATCAATGGGAACGCAGTGCACTTAACTAAACATGAACTGGTCGGCCGACGGATCGGAAGACGGGCTAGATCGGAAGACGGGTGCGCGGATCGCGTCGGCCGCACTAAGCAGAGGGGAAGTCGGGCTCTATGTCACCTGTCTACTTTAATAGCTTTCGGAAGACGCACACGTCTCGGAATCATCGCGCGCGCATCTGTCCGATCGCGCCAATATAATAAATACGCGTATAAACTATAAAACAAAGTTTCCAATCGGTTCTGATACGATATTATTAGATCAGTAAATTATGACGTCGCTCCTATATTTATATTATGATCGCAATTCGCAGCTCTCGCAACTCGCTCTGGAAGTGGAAGTGAATTGTTTTGTAAAATTATTATTATTATAACCGATCCGCTTGTAATGCATCTGTGTTAAATAATTATACTTACGTTGCGTGATTTACGTAATTAACAGTGAGATACTTGTGTGCGTTGTGCTCGTGTTGGTTAGTGCACGTGTGTGAAAGGATGTGACAATGTTGGGGTTGATGACGTCAGACTTCGGTTATCAAAACCGCTTGACGTTGCTGCAACAGCTAATAGACTGTGGAGATGTGCTGCTCGGACAGAATTATGTATGCGGTATGTAAATAACACTACATGACTACACTATTGTTATTCGGCCGTGTAGTAGCGAGATATTATCTATGAAACAATATGTCGTGTTAATTATTGTATTGTAGAATGAATTTGTACTGTTAATTAGCCGTTATATGATATTAATTCAAGGCTATTTAACTCTCAATCATAGTTATACGAGAAATAATCATATAATGATACGTCAAACAACTCTTGTTTATTAGTAACGGATATGTTTTTGCTTATGTAATAGGCAATAATATCTAATGTGCTTACGTTGTAAGTACCTAAGTAGTTATAATTTATATGATCTTTATTTTAAACCAGCAATATAGTTAACACACAATGAAGCTATTATTCGTCATAAATCATACTCGTTATAGCGTTTTAAAAGTATTAATATACGAATTCATTTAAAACATGTAAAAATTAATTACTAAATACGCTCTACAACATACTTTACGTTAAATCATTAAATACGAATATTCAAGTTTCAATTAACACACAAAAAAAACAGATGTTTTCATTTGATCTGTTTATTTTATAAATCACAGGACATTAGTTAGGGCGGTCGTACAGCTGCAGATCTAGATGTCCACTTGCAGTGCGCGTGCGCCGGCAACGCCACACAGATCGTATCGCAGTTTATTTATCGACGCATTGTGTTGCCGAATCATAAATACTATTAATTAGCATTGGATGACTCGGGGACACCTCGTCATTTAGATTGCGAAAATCTATTGTACTGTTATTGTAGTGTAGTATGAGAAGACAAGAGACAAAGGGGGGGGGGGGGGGTTGGGACGCGTAGAGCCTTCGTTTGATATTTATTTTTCTGATTTGTATTTTTTTTTTTAATTATTCGAATATGTGTAAAGTATGACAATATACACAAATCATAATTGAATAGGATGGTAGGAGAACCAAACATCTGTTGAGTTACATCTAAACAAAATGAACTGCTGCTCGGTAGCACAATGACAAACTTGAACTATAAATATTGACGTAAATTTTAAACAACAGTGAAAACAATATTTATTTTATATAACCGTTATGCATAAACAAAAGATATTTTGTTGTCGATCTCGCATTGTCGTGTGTTTGAAATTATTTTCTAAAGGGGTTTCTTGTTATTTCCTTATATGTATTTCAATGTCGGGTTTGTTTTTATATTGTTCTTGAATGTTTTAAAACAATAAAATGTGGTGTCGGTATAAAACTTTTGTTTTTGTGTGGATACTGAAGCCTTTTTTCTTATATTTTAATAATTCTATAAAATTCGACAACGGTTTATTATATTTAATTTGAAAGAGAAGCTTTTGAAATTATTATTTTAAAAGTTGTGAAACAAAATGTGTTTTACGTACCTACTTTGTATAAAAAACATTTACATAAGTCACGAGGTATTTAGACAAAAGAAAAACCATAGGTACATATTCACAATAATCACTTGATGTTTCGAAACAATGTCCGTGGCCATTACTCGATGAGAGAAACTGTAAAATTACACACATAGTCGGGTCACAAGTTAGGGTCATCGCACAATACGTCACGGTGCGTGACGATACGTGACGCGCGACTTTTAATCGCGTGTTCGGTTCCCACCGCGCTCCACTAATGCGTTAGCGATCGTGGCTATGACGAATGTCAATGGCCTATCACGTTTTGTCCTGTTTTTGGCCCGTATTTGGCCCGTTTCGTTAAGTATTTTTGTCCTTTTTCAATTAGCGTAGCTGTTGTATGTAGTGATAGAACTAATCCTATAACTACAAAGTACAAACAATGCAAGGTTAAAACGACTCGATACTAACGTAGTAACTATTTAGTAATGTGTAACGACGAACGATACAGTAAAGAAATGTTTTCAGATGTTAAACAAGAATAGGGAGAGGTGTTAAAGCAGTAGTTTTAGTTTTTCCATAAGTAGGTGAAATAGGTGAAAGTTTATAAAAGAGCTTTAACACACGAAATCGAGCGGCATTAAATATTTAAAAATTAATCTATTTTCAGAATGGAACAACAGCTACTTGTAAAACTTGAAACTAAAATACACAACTCTGTAAAATAACAAATTAATAAAATATTCCGTTTGTGGCAAAAAATATCAACAAAACGATAGAGAAGTTTGGTAAATATATTTTATTTTTTACATGACATTAATAATAAGTTTTATTTTTTTTTACAAGTTAACATAATAGATAATATAGTAACCTATTTTAATCTGTAACATTCTGGAATAATCGACACACGTGTTTGCGTCGCGTGATGTTTGTCAGCAAAAACGTTTATCCGCACCGCCATTTGCATTTGTAGCGGTAATGTTGTGACGTCACGTAAACCTAATATATTATTTTTGTAACACATTTTTTTATTTCTATTACATGTAATCTTTGATTATATGTTAATTAGAAGTTAAACTCGCGTAAAATATAAAATAAAAACTTTAAATTACGAGAGCTCTAATTTCTAAAGTTTGGATGGATTTTAAATGTAAATTATGCATTCGTTTGTTTGTATTAGGCTTAAAAATATATTAAATGTATTAATTAATTAATTTAATAACGCGTTCGCTGCTTCATATTTAATCCTTAAATCTTAGTTTTATTAAACATACATATTATATTATTAAATGCATCACAAATACAATAATTAATATGATACTATAATATGATGCTATACCTACCTGCTAATTGGTGCACTATGATCTGATCTGCCTAGAGAGCACATTGTATGTATTGTATACGGTTAATGATTATACCAGCACCTTGCCAAATACAATAAACTCAACCGGGGTGTGGTTATCAATGGCTATTCATCGTGTGTATTTGGTAAATGGATTTTAAGGCTTCTTTTGGTTAGAAATTAGAATATAATATAATGTGTATAAAATGTATAAGTATAAAAGTAATACGTTATTTTTAATTATAATGATTATAGTTATAATGAAAAGCTTTATGATATTGATGATATTAATAGATTTCTTCTTACTAAATATTACGCTGTTATTTTATGAATTACCTATAATAAGCGCTTATATATTGGATTGATTGTTTTTATTATAATGCTTCAACACTCTAATACGTTTTCAATGATAGCTTAAAGCTCAATCAAAACTTTGTATATTTTACAAAAGAATTACCATATAAAACTTGCACGTACACAATAGGTTCATTTCAAATTGTATTATGGACACAAGGGCATGAATAGCCACTGACCGTTGTCACTCATGATCCGTTAGGGCATTATATTATCTGTGGCTTTGGTAAGAAATTGTTGAAGCCCCTCCACAATGCCATAAGTTCGGACGTATTGAGGTAATCTGGCCTATTTAGTAGGTATATGTGTAAGGGACTTTACAGATTATAGAATAGGGACACGGTTTCGTCTTCGGAAAAGTTTTTTTGTTCATATTATTTAATTTAATAAAGCTTAGTATAAAACATGATTTTGTAAAGGAAAATTTATTTTGAGTTTTGATTCATCGCAATACTTAAATAGCAATGAATTCATGTATTTTTTATGTCCAATATTTTGGTTTTATGTCTTTTTTTTTTTAAACTTTGTTGAAAAGATGTTGTAAATATGTATCTACATTCCGAATTTGTGATAAATTAAGAAAAAATGTGACATACCAAATTAAACACTTTAAATTCCGTGCTTTTTTAGTTTTATTTTTAGGTATTTAATATTTAGTTTTTTTTTATCAAAATAAACATTTAAAGTGTGGATGATACAGATTAATTTGCATACCCGTTAATTTTTTTAAAGGAATTCCTAATTTTATAATTTATATGATTGTGTGAACTGCCGTAGCAAAATTTTAATTGACCTGTGAAAACAATATTAACATCATTATTATTAAATATCTTCATAACAAACGAAACAAAAAATAAACAATTCTTATACAAAACAAGTCGTGCAATTGATAAATTTTAATATTCATAGCCGTACGAGGCGGTCTTCAATTTTTTATTACACTTTGTCGGGGGTTAAAGCGGCTCTTAAAGGGTTATAATCGTAAAGTAGGCCATTATCTAAACAGCTATTTTTCGGCTTGGAGCTTCTTGAAAGTTCGTGGCCCCATCCGTTCAGGGCTATCGACCGGGAACCGAACTAGAGACAGTGTTTACATTACAACTCAGCCTATGTAAACAGTAAACACGCGGCCCTTGGTACGTTTCGAAATAATATAACAACAGGGCGTATTGTTACTTATTGCGTAATGTGTAAGAGCCACAATAGCGTACATGCATTTGTAACATGTTACGTACGTATCATGTAAATTTGTGTTTACTAATTAGCAGTTTCGGTTGGGCGTGATGCTGCGTGTAAGGAATGTTTTAATTGATTATAATTTGTTATTGTTTCAGGTTTGGACAGTCGGATATCGAACTCGAGGAGTTCCGTGTCGCCGTAAGTTGTTTTTGTATGCTTTGTAGATATATTTAGAAACTTAATTATTATTAAACTTGTCTAGATTGAGACTACACATTACCTATGTGTGTAATGTTTGGAAATGTTTATTTTATTTCATTTGATGTTAGTATATATATAATTTTGTAAATTGAAAAACATTGAAGATTGGTCGATTTGTTTTTGCTCTACATAACTAAAAAAATACTTCAACGAATAATACAAAAGTATATTATGCTATTGATATTTATAATTTTATAACCAATTAGGTACATTGTTGATTTGGTAACTAATAAGCTTAGGTGGGTTAAAATCGGTGTGTTTCTAAAAGCATTCAACACTTCCTTTTGTAAAAATATATCTGTTCACCAAAAACGCTCATTGCCAATTTAGTTACAAAAAGTTTATGTGACCATGAGCGGATACAAATACGGACGTACGGATATTTAAAAATATCATCTATATTTATGATGGCATTGTACAGAAATGGTAATTTGAATATATTTTATATTTGCAGTGACGTAGTGAACAAGGACCTTGGCCTGTCAGAGAGTGATGACGAAGTGGCGGCCACCACCACGCGATTAGAGCCGTGAGTACATTATAATTTTTAATTATAATATGATATTGTATTATATAGATATTTATACTATTTTGAGGATATCGGTTATGTTAGGAAGTGGTAGGTTTTGTCTGTCAACTTTTTTATAAGCGTAATAATAAGTTTATTTGATAATTTTACTCTGGTCACAGCCCTGGTATAATAATATGATGAAATAATATTATATGGAATAGTCACCGTAATCTGTTGTCGGTTTTAAATAAAAGCGATAAATCAAAATATTATTTAAAAAAAATTGAATTGAACATGAAATTATTTCTGTTGCTTGTCCATTTATTAATATAGATAGAGCAATGCAAATATTAGTATAGTAGGATAGTTTTGAGATAACGTTGTATTATCACGATGTTAATTTTCCCATAATAGCATTGAATATAGATAATAAGTTTAATAAAATAAGTTACTAAAATTAGAAATATACTACTTCTATCCCGCGTCTTCACTCGCGTTCTTTCAATAGTCAATGTTCTATGCCAAATATCATACAAATCCGATCAGCTGTTTTTGCTTAAAACTGTAATATGGGGCGAGTACACGCAATCACGATAGTGTAGAGGGCCTAAATGTCTATGACCGACCGTCTTTGTAGATGTTTTTTTTTCATAATGGCGGCAAACATCGACGATCATTTGTTGGGCCAACGCTGCCCATTGTGAAGAGGGCCCATACAAAGTGACACGTTTATAATAGCACAGGGATAGCTGCGTGTTTATGTAAAGCAACGTGATTAGCGTGACACGCGTGCCGCTGGTCACTGCAGGCTGATGTCACGTGCTTTGGGTTTCATCATCGGTCTATATTGTTGTTGGAAAATTTTGAAGGTTATTTGATGGTTAAATTGTTTATTTGTACCATTACTTTAAAAAAAACTTGAATAGAAATAGATCGAGATGGGTTATGTTCCAAACGAATTTATAAGCAAAGGTATTTTATTAGCTGTTAAAATGGTAGCAAATCTTATTCATGAATGTGAATATCAGAGGTGACATGTTTGGATGTTTGTTTCTCTGACACGAAAAACGGCTGAGTGAATTTGTTTTGTATATTACATAACATAGTTTATAAGCGAAATGAAAGTGGATATTTTGTTAAAGTAAAATATACTAGTGTTTCTTGTAACGTAGTTAGAGACATAGACGTATGACCTTAGGTCAAAACCGTTTTATGTACATTGTACATAGTCTGTACCTATTATGTAACCAATATGCTTTTATTATGAATCATATTCAATGTGAAATTCGCAGAATTCCTATTTCTTGTATCGGTTAATGCTTCAAAACAATTCCACTCCAAATCTCTGAAATCATGAGTATCTATTGAGCGATTGATTCGATTCTTTGAATTTATATTTCCGCGTAAATGTTAAATCAAATGTATGAAAGACAAATGAATGAAACGATGATTCGTTTTCAAGAAAGAAGCCTTTAAATTATTACGCATCGTTTCATTAAAAATTTACTCTAGTCATATCCTTATTAATACAATTTATTACTTATATATCTACAGCTTTTATAGCATTATGTTTTTGGAATGAAATTTTGCACAGCCTAGTGTCTACCTCTCCTACTTAACATTATCTACATACTTTAATTCGTGCTTGGAAGTAATCGCTGTTTAGCTATAGGGTTTATTTATTTTAATGTTATTTATAAAACATATTAGGTATATACTTATTATATTTAGCTTGTTTATAAAGCTTATATGTATCACCTTCCAGCATCCTCTCACCAATCCGCTCAGGCGACAGCCCGAGTTCGGCGAGCGAATCCTCCCCCTCTGACTCGGAGTCGGAATCTTCCTCCGCGGAGTCAACAACCGCCGCCCCTCCCCCCGCGCCCGCACAGCCCCCCGCGCAGCGCCCCTCGTGGGGGCTGAGCAACTTCGCGCCGCCGCCCGTGCAACCGCCGGACCACGATCTGAGCAACGTGCTCGCCGATGCTAAGGGGAAACCGGTAAGTGGACACACACACACACAAAAAGAACAAATGCGCATTCTCATACGCAATAATAGAAGACAGACATAAACAAGCAAGCATGCACGTATAGATACGCATACCCGTACGCAAGTATGCGCGCGCGCACGCACTTGCTCACACACATATTTAAAGAAAATAAGTAGGTATACTCGTACGTACACAAATTAAGATATGAATTATAATATTATGTTTACAATACAATGATAGGACGCCGTATTTCACATTTTCTGAAGTTTTAATTTGTGTCACTTTATTATTCCCATTGAGATGTCGAGAATGGATAATTCTTGTAAAATTCATAGTAAGCCTTATTTTGTTAAAAATGCATGGGGACAGAACAAAAACGAATGTAGCAGTCGATTTAAAGACTTGAATATCTAGAATTGGCTAAAATGCAAGACATTTCATTTTTATGCTACGCTATACACTTCTGATCCAGAGGTCAAATAACAAAAATATTTCATAGAAACATCATTCTGGCGTTAGATCGAACAATGCAACAATAAAGCTATTTAAGAGTCTGCACATACGAGCTTTCTCAGGTGTCTCGTTACTAGAGATAAACAGTTCCCCGTATATGGCTGCTGATTCGGCAAATACCAAGTGTAGACTACACTCGGGTAGCTAGTGGCGACAGTTTAGTGTTAAACAGTTGGAGAATGCCCGCTAATTTGCACCTCTTAATCTATTTTGCAAGCGCGAAGTGATTTTTCCTAGACACCACTTAGTATTCAGTGCAATATGGACGATAATTTCATAAAAGTGCTGATACATTTGTTGCACAGTAGCATAACAGAAGAGCCAGATGTCCAACAGAAATGGATTAATTTGGCTGTGCTTAAATCGCATTTGAGGTGCGGTTTGAGCTCTTTTGAGCGCAGTTTGAAGAGCGTCCCGAATCGGGATAGAAGAAGGATTTTGTTTAAGTATTACAAATTGAAGGATACGTTGTGGAGAGCGGTCGGTGCTATTCATGGGAATTTAGCTTCTATGTCCCCTGTGTTTGAGGTCTAATATTGTTTATTTTTTGAATGTTATGAATAATATATTGTGTTTAAAACTCGAATGTTTAATCATAGTTACTGAATTAGCATCCTTGTTTTCTTTTTTTCATCCCTTTATTAATTTGTTCCGACTCTTTGGAAATATTAAATACAGTAATAGCTTATTTTTATATTTGCATATTTTAAATTCATAACACACTTCACATTCACATTTGCATATAATTTAAGTGCAAAAAATAAAGATGTATTGTGTAATGGTAAATAAAACATTACGGTTTGTCGGAACAAGACTGGATATTCAATAACATTGAACTATAATACTTTCTCCTTGAGTCTAGATTTACTTGAATGCTTAAATTATTGTCATATGAGAGACTTTTAATATACGTTTACAATAATGAATCTTTTCTACTCCCCAGCAGAGTCCAATATCGGATCTAACGGACTCGGAAGCGTCGTCGCCTTCGCCCGGGGCCCGGCGGCGGAGGTCGCTGGCCAATCGCATATCGACGGCTTCGAGTGATGAGGACACCCCCAGGCCTGCTCCGGTTAGTGTCTTATGTATTGGTTTAAACTTTAAGGTTTGGGCAGGATTTGTCATGTGTGAATAGTAATAGGCAGGTCTATTTATATGTGTAATTCGATTTTGTGGGCTGTGCTGTAAGCCTGTAAGGGATTAATAGGTGGATACATTCGGTTAGTTGTATACCTAGTTTCTGTATTGGATTGGTGTAAATGTTCTGTCAATTTATTCCCGTAGCAGAGAAAAGGTTTGATTGTTTTTGCTTTTGAATTGAATTTGAATGAAACGAAGCGTTTGAATTCTTTTTTTTTTTAATTATTTTTTGTTTCTTCACTCAAAGCTACTGAATGTATTTTAGAAATTCTTTCACCAGCAGAAATCTACGTTATACCTGACTGACATAGACTATATTTTAATTTATCTTGTGTCAACGAGTGGTTCATCCATACTAATACTAATATACTAATATACTAATATATACTAATAATAATATACTAATATACTAATAATATTATAAATGCGAAAGTAACTCTGTCTGTCTGTCTGTCTGTTACTCAATCACGCCTAAACTACTGAGCCAATTTTCATGAAATTTGGTATGGAGCTACATATTTTGATACCCGAGAAAGGACATAGGCTACTTTTTATCCCGGGAAAATGACGCAATCCCGGAAATCCTACGGGAACGGGAACTATGCGGGTTTTTCTTTGACTGCGCGGGCGAAGTCGCGGTCGGAAACCTAGTAGACTATATTTTAATTTATCTTGTGTCAACGAGTGGCTCATTTATCAATTATCTTCAGGTCCGACCGCAAGCGTCTCCCAGCGTGCCGCCGCCCGTACCGAGCGGTTCGCAGAGTTCCGGCGCCAAGCGCGGCAGACCGCTCAAAGTGCGCGCCTCAGAGGAGAAACCGGCCAAGAAGAAGCGCGGCAGACCGCCCAAGACGCGGCCGCTGTCTCCCGCGGCGCCAGACAGCGAGCCAGAACCAGACCCGCCCGTCAACCATGCGCTGCAGGACACGAAGACGCATATCTTTCGCAAGGTAATATAGCCAATTATGTTGCAAGCGAATTACCAGTTGTTGGTCAGCCTTTTCTCGTGATTGTATTCATTTGTATATCTAAGTTCGGTTCCTATTTCAAGATCATGTGTCATCGTCAAAACAAACGCTAAATAATAAGTCAGGCAGATTACATACCTATTCGTGTCACTGACCCATGAAACAAGTTCAATGTTAGAAATACTATTTCAGTGGATAATTTTGTATATTTCTTGAAGAAGGGGATATGATTTTTAAAAATAAGTTCATTCAAATTGTATGTTTATTCACGTAATGAAATACATGCATATCTACGTAAACTTTGAAAAGTTTGTAATAAACCATAAATTGTTTCAAATATTCACAAATTGTTCCACTGTTATTATTCTCATGAGTTATTTTATTTGTACTGTACATTTACATACATACTACATGAAGAAATGCCTCATAATATAAATTATTATTATAACTTTCAGGTTTTCACTCCTAAAAAGGGTGATGAATGCGGAGGCAAGGGCGGCAAAGGTGGAAAAGGCAAGGGTGGAAAGGGAAAAGGTCAGGTGACCATCATCGAAGTGACGGCGCCGGAATCTGGCGCTGATGATGACGACAGGAGGCACAGGGACCGCTCCACCACCAGGGACGAGGAGGCCAAGGCCAGGGTCTCACCGCCACAGGAACCGGAGACCCTCACGAGGAAACGGGAAGCGGAGAGGATCGCCAACGAGAGGATACAAGAGAGAGTGCCCATAGAGAGGCCCGACTACCGCCGCCCGGAGGACAGGCCCACGATAGAACGCACCTCAGTCGACCGGCTGCCGGATCGAATAGGTTCCGACCGGTTACTGCCGGAACGGATGCCCTCCGACAGACGGTCCACGGACCGGTTGCCGCCGGACAGACTGTCGACCGACCGGCTAGCTGACAGAAATGACCGCCTGCAAGAGAGACTAGCGGCCGATCGCCTGCAAGAGAGACTGTCGACGGAGCGCTTACAAGAAAGGCTATCGACGGACCGCTTACAGGGCCGGTTATCAAACGACCGGCTGCAAGACCGCATGTCGACCGACCGCCTCTCGCCCGACCGCCTGTCCGACAGATCCGATAGACTATCGGACCGGAAAAGCGACAAAATGCTCATCGATCGGATACCGAGCGACAAGATGGAGCGCTTGTCGAGTGATAAGAAGATATCGGTGGAGCGAGTGGAGAGGATAGCGCCGGAGCGGGCGGAGGCTGATGTTGGCTTCGTGCAGTGCCCCGTGCAGAATTCCCTGTCAAATGGTAAGATTATTAGCTATTTCTTTTGTTAACATTATTAACGTGATAACGTTTTTAAAATCGTTTTAGTCGGGTGACATGTTCAGAAACTTGTGTCACACCAAAACCTCACGAGCGCGATCGCAGGTATAACGAGAGAGACGGACCGATCTCCCGTCTCATCTCGAGCGCTGCCACCAATAAGACGTTATCACGTAAACATCTCGATCGTAAACCTACTTTACAAACAACCAATTTTTTTTTATTGCAAATCTATTCATCAAATTAAACTATATATTTTATTTGCTTTTATTTTACTCATGAATTCGATTGTAAATAATAGGTGATATAAAAAAAAATTTCGTATTAATTGAATAGGCCAAAGCCTAGAAAAGACATGTTTTTCTTAGAACGAATATGTTGAAATTGTAATTATTTTAATTATTCTCTTAGATTTCCCTTTTAACAAGTTTATTCAACACAATTTATTTATACATAGGTACGTCATGAAAATAACCTATCAGAAAGTACTCACTACGCACTAATCGAACTTGCGCAAGTAACTAACATGTAACAATAACTAAAAAAAAAACGCAATTTATTCATATAAAGTTTTATCATAATATATACCAATCAGAACGTATTTACTACGTACTAATCGAACTTGCGCAAGTAACTAACATGTAACAATAACTAAAAAAAAAAAAACGCAATTTATTCATATAAAGTTTCATCATAATATATACCAATCAGAACGTATTTACTACGTACTAATCGAACTTGCGCAAGTAACTAACATGTAACAATAACTAAAAAAAAAAACGCAATTTATTCATATAAAGTTTCATCATAATACATACCAATCAGAACGTATTTACTACGTACTAATCGAACTTGCGCAAGTAACTAACATGTAACAATAACTAAAAAAAAAAACGCAATTTATTCATATAAAGTTTCATCATAATACATACCAATCAGAACGTATTTACTACGTACTAATCGAACTTGCGCAAGCAACCAACGAGTTCTAATGTACTATGACGTCACACCCACAGTATCGGAGCGGCGCAGCAGATCGCGCGTGGTGGTCAGCATCCCGCTCGCCCGACTGCAAGCGGAACTAGTGCGAGCATTGCGCACACCGCGCCGCACAGCTCCCCCCGCGCCGCGCACCCCGCACACCCCGCACACCCCGCACACGCCGCGCACGCCGCCCGACCACCCGGTGAGTGCACCCGATACGCGTGTTATATTGAAATTATGTTGAACTAGATTTCCGCCCGCGGCTTCGCCCGCGTTTTCAAAGGAAAACCCGCATAGTTCCCGTTCCCGTGGGATTTCCGGGATAAAACCTATCCTATGTGTTAATCCAAGTTACCCTCTATATGTGTGCTAAATTTCATTGTAATCGGTTCAGTAGTTTTTACGTGAGAGAGTAACAAACATCCATACATCCATACTTACAAACTTTCGCCTTTATAATAGTAGTAGGATTTCATAATAATTTTGATTTTAAGGCATTCAGTTTATATTTATAAATTTACATTGAAATATGGAAGCTCCACCCGGACGGTGTATCGCATACATATACACACAAACATACATATTATACGATGCGCACACAACACACCATCGATGCCCATACACACTTTGTAGTGAGCACCAGGTCAGTCCGCTTAACCCATTGAGCCCCGAACGGCCCGATCGGTCCACGACACAATAGATTTTCTATTGTGTCTGTGATTCCGGGGCCTGAGTTATTAAATACACACACACATACACACGCATTCGATGCCCACTACTTCATTTAGCATCATTCACTTCACTAACATGCTCACATACACACAGAAAGCGCATACCTCTCATTTATATAGTAAAGTACATAAGTGGATGAATCAATTAATATTCAATCAATTAGCAATTACAGTTAAGTCCATATATTGTTTCGATTTTAATTCATTACAACCTATAAATATCCACATCTAAGAAGCAGAATCTTTCATAATTACTTCAGTATACAATTTGGTAACGTTAATTAGTATTATTTAATAATTATAATCACGTCAATAAAAGTACAGACTTTCGAGTGTTTCTAATATAAATTGTCTCGTATTACAGAGTGAAGTAGCAGCGACGAACCACGAGCGGGCGGGCGCGTGTTCGGGCCAGACGCCGATCTACTACTCGTACTTCGAGCAGCTGCCTGCAGACGCGCTGTCAGACGAGGAACGGGATCACAAGTCAGTATTACGACACTAGAAAACATTTTGATTTCGCACTAGAATACACTAAGCCACACTATAAGTACGTTATAATGCACGGGACAAGAACACTATATAGTTATAGATTGATAACACTAAACTGTACGAAATTCTAACATCACATGTAACTCTATTTCATTCTAGTTTTTTATCTATTTTTCTATTCCATTCATAATTATATGCACGTGGAGGCAAAGTATATTACAATTTCTTCCATATCCAATAATAGTTGTGGCAACAATATGTAAAATTATCTCTCTGCAATTACTATTCCAATTTCATGTATAATGTAATTATTTATATCATTTATTTTGATTGCTGTCATCAGATTAAGGGCTGATTTTTCAATCCTTGGTTAAAACTTATTCATCGAATAACGTATTAAACTACCATATCAAAAATGTATTCTAATTGTCCGTATATGACAGTTTACAGGTGACATTTTAAAATGTTCGTGTAATACTTTATTGGACGGATAAATTTTAACCAAGGATTGAAAAATCGACCTTAACTTAAATAGACTGCTATATTTAACCATTTGACAGAAAACAATCAATATAACGTTTTGTCTCTACACAGATAATATGATAATATGCAATTTTTACTGTATTCAAAACTGATTGTACACTGTGTTATGAAACAAATAAACGATTTTTATTTTATTTTTTTATAGATACTACCTAGGCGAAGCGCAGCGCCTGCGTTCAGCCGCAGAACGGGAACAGCACAATCTCCCCCGCGTTATGCTCTATCTCGAATCCGTTCTATGCTTCGTGTTAACTGGACGATTACTGGAATTGGAATTGGACACCAAGCGGGCCTTCACCATATACCGGGAGACCATCGAGTACATCAAGTCGATACATGCGATGCCGCAAAGGTTTAGGGCTGAAGTACGAAGGCAGGGGGGAGACCCGCACTCGACGTTCAGCAAGCTGGATATATTGAGGTGAGGTGGCTGCAGCAATCTATATATCCTACTACTATTATAAAGGCGAAAGTTTGTAAGTATGGATGTATGGATGTTTGTTACTCTTTCACGTAAAAACTACTGAATGGATTTGAATGAAACTTTACCACAATATAGCTTATACATCAGAATAACACATAGGATAGGTTTTATCCCGGAAATCCCACGGGAACGGGAACTATGCGGGTTTTCCTTTGTAAACGCGGGCGAAGCCGCGGGCGGAAATCTAGTATTATATAAAACTCAAAGGTGACTGATATAGTCATCTATGAACGCACAGCCTAAACCACTGGACGTATCGGGCTGAAATTTGGCATGCAGGTAGATGTTAGGACGTAGGCATCCGCTAAGAAAGGATTTCGAAATTCTTGCGGGAACGGGGAAAAACGGGGATGCACGTACAAAGTCGTGGGCGGAAGCTAGTTGTAATATATTGATGGAGTGGTGTAGCTACTATCGAGTAAAATATATACCTACTAGCCGCGCTCCGCTGTTTCACCCGCGTGGCTCCGCTTTTGTTGGTCTTAGCGTGATGATATATAGCCTATAGCCTTCCTCGATAAATAGGCTATCTAACACCGAAAGAATTTTTCAGATCGGACCAGTAGTTTTTGAGATTAGCGCGTTCAAAGAAACAAACTCTTCAGCTTTATAATATTAGTATAGAAGTATAGATTGATGGAATAGTGTAGCTACTATCAAGAAAAATATATACTTGGACAATAAGTCTGAAATATATATAGCTTCAGAAAGTGATACATAGACCTAATAAGTGAAGTAAACTAAAACATTTTAATTTCATTCAATTAGTTGTCTACAGTCTGCTTTGTAATTGCACTTAAATCTGAAACACAAACATTTATTTTTTGAATAGTCAAAATGCAGAAAAATAATCATTTATCAGCTACGATGGATGCAACAATTGAAACAAATTCTGATATGATAGGTACAGCACGTGAAACTTACTAATTACACGCATATACCCGCATATATTAACCATATATTTGATACATTGTTGTATACAATTACCTGTTATTTTTATTTAACTTGCTATATTTAAATTCCAGTCTCCGCGTGCAAGCGCTGCTATATCTGCGAATGTTCAAGATGTACAATCGGGAAGTAAAGGAGTACTACAAGATCGTGCAAGAGTATCAACAAAAGGTCGGTAATGTAAGTCGATTAGAAATTTTGTTTTATTTGGGGCCTTTTTTTGGAATTATGATTTTGTTTGTTAATTTTTGAGGTTATGATTTTTTTTTTTTTACTTTTTTATGCTATAGTTTAGTTTAACAGTGGGGTTTTAGTATTTGTTTTTTGTCTTTCTCACGAAAAGTTGAATTTTTCTCTGTTTTTAGTGGTTTTTGATTTTTTCACTTTTATATGCTGAGGCAAACTTGGACAATGGGGTTTTTGGTATTTATCTATTATACTCAAACTTTTTCCTCTATATGTTGCATGTCGCGTGACGTTTTGTCAATAAAAGTGAATTTTATATGGAAGAAATGTAATATTATTCTGATTTTTTTTAGTTAAATGTCTAAAATGTGATAAAAAAAGTTTAATTTTTTACCATTGTTTTATAAAATCACACAATCCTTTTTTGTTTCTGTTTTTCTCACAAAAAGCTGAATTCGAACCCAATATTTTCAGGTGAACTACATATATTTTGGTTTTATGGCATTCAAATGCTTTATGCCCGGAATTTCCGCCTCGTGTTCGATTGTAATTCTATTCTATTCTTTTCTTTTAAAAATTTATACTAACAATTTTATTTTTATCTTTTTGATAATACTATGTTTGTCTGCGACCGCCTACTTGGTACAGTGGTTGACGAGTGCGCGTAGAACCGAGGGGTCCTGGGTTCGATTCCCGGTGGAGACGAAGAAAAAAAAAAATGTCTCGCTCTGGCAGGACACAGAAGGCTGATCACCTACTTGTCCCTAAAGAAAATCGATCAGTGAAACAGATGTATGGATAATGCATCTGCCCCTTACCCCACTAGGGGACACGGGACTTCACTTTTTTATGTTTGTCTGCAGCCCGCGTGCGCGGAGTCGGTCTCCCCTCTGTCCCCCACGCCGTCCCCCGCGGGCTCGGTGGGGTCGGGCGGCTCCGCGTCGAGCGGCTACTGTTCCCTCGCGCACGCCGTGCCCGCGCACGCGCACCACGCGCTGCTGCAGCTCACCAAGTACTACACGTTCCTGTACGTCGCGCACGACCTGTGGGAGCAGGCCGATTGCTTGTGCCGGCTGCGGCCTAACCAGGGTGAGTGCGAGCACACACACACACATAGACACATACACGCACACAAACATATCATAAACCAAGTACTACACGTTCCTGTACGTCGCGCACGACCTGTGGGAGCAGGCCGATTGCTTGTGCCGGCTGCGGCCTAACCAGGGTGAGTGCGAGCACACACACACACATAGACACATACACGCACACAAACATATCATAAACCAAGTACTACACGTTCCTGTACGTCGCGCACGACCTGTGGGAGCAGGCCGATTGCTTGTGCCGGCTGCGGCCTAACCAGGGTGAGTGCGAGCACACACACACACATAGACACATACACGCACACAAACATATCATAAACCAAGTACTACACGTTCCTGTACGTCGCGCACGACCTGTGGGAGCAGGCCGATTGCTTGTGCCGGCTGCGGCCTAACCAGGGTGAGTGCGAGCACACACACACACATAGACACATACACGCACACAAACATATCATAAACCAAGTACTACACGTTCCTGTACGTCGCGCACGACCTGTGGGAGCAGGCCGATTGCTTGTGCCGGCTGCGGCCTAACCAGGGTGAGTGCGAGCACACACACACACATAGACACATACACGCACACAAACATATCATAAACCAAGTACTACACGTTCCTGTACGTCGCGCACGACCTGTGGGAGCAGGCCGATTGCTTGTGCCGGCTGCGGCCTAACCAGGGTGAGTGCGAGCACACACACACACATAGACACATACACGCACACAAACATATCATAAACCAAGTACTACACGTTCCTGTACGTCGCGCACGACCTGTGGGAGCAGGCCGATTGCTTGTGCCGGCTGCGGCCTAACCAGGGTGAGTGCGAGCACACACACACACATAGACACATACACGCACACAAACATATCATAAACCAAGTACTACACGTTCCTGTACGTCGCGCACGACCTGTGGGAGCAGGCCGATTGCTTGTGCCGGCTGCGGCCTAACCAGGGTGAGTGCGAGCACACACACACACATAGACACATACACGCACACAAACATATCATAAACCAAGTACTACACGTTCCTGTACGTCGCGCACGACCTGTGGGAGCAGGCCGATTGCTTGTGCCGGCTGCGGCCTAACCAGGGTGAGTGCGAGCACACACACACACATAGACACATACACGCACACAAACATATCATAAACCAAGTACTACACGTTCCTGTACGTCGCGCACGACCTGTGGGAGCAGGCCGATTGCTTGTGCCGGCTGCGGCCTAACCAGGGTGAGTGCGAGCACACACACACACATAGACACATACACGCACACAAACATATCATAAACCAAGTACTACACGTTCCTGTACGTCGCGCACGACCTGTGGGAGCAGGCCGATTGCTTGTGCCGGCTGCGGCCTAACCAGGGTGAGTGCGAGCACACACACACACATAGACACATACACGCACACAAACATATCATAAACCAAGTACTACACGTTCCTGTACGTCGCGCACGACCTGTGGGAGCAGGCCGATTGCTTGTGCCGGCTGCGGCCTAACCAGGGTGAGTGCGAGCACACACACACACATAGACACATACACGCACACAAACATATCATAAACCAAGTACTACACGTTCCTGTACGTCGCGCACGACCTGTGGGAGCAGGCCGATTGCTTGTGCCGGCTGCGGCCTAACCAGGGTGAGTGCGAGCACACACACACACATAGACACATACACGCACACAAACATATCATAAACCAAGTACTACACGTTCCTGTACGTCGCGCACGACCTGTGGGAGCAGGCCGATTGCTTGTGCCGGCTGCGGCCTAACCAGGGTGAGTGCGAGCACACACACACACATAGACACATACACGCACACAAACATATCATAAACCAAGTACTACACGTTCCTGTACGTCGCGCACGACCTGTGGGAGCAGGCCGATTGCTTGTGCCGGCTGCGGCCTAACCAGGGTGAGTGCGAGCACACACACACACATAGACACATACACGCACACAAACATATCATAAACCAAGTACTACACGTTCCTGTACGTCGCGCACGACCTGTGGGAGCAGGCCGATTGCTTGTGCCGGCTGCGGCCTAACCAGGGTGAGTGCGAGCACACACACACACGGACACATACACGCACACAAACATATCATAAACCAAGTACTACACGTTCCTGTACGTCGCGCACGACCTGTGGGAGCAGGCCGATTGCTTGTGCCGGCTGCGGCCTAACCAGGGTGAGTGCGAGCACACACACACACATAGACACATACACGCACACAAACATATCATAAACCAAGTACTACACGTTCCTGTACGTCGCGCACGACCTGTGGGAGCAGGCCGATTGCTTGTGCCGGCTGCGGCCTAACCAGGGTGAGTGCGAGCACACACACACACATAGACACATACACGCACACAAACATATCATAAACCAAGTACTACACGTTCCTGTACGTCGCGCACGACCTGTGGGAGCAGGCCGATTGCTTGTGCCGGCTGCGGCCTAACCAGGGTGAGTGCGAGCACACACACACACATAGACACATACACGCACACAAACATATCATAAACCAAGTACTACACGTTCCTGTACGTCGCGCACGACCTGTGGGAGCAGGCCGATTGCTTGTGCCGGCTGCGGCCTAACCAGGGTGAGTGCGAGCACACACACACACGGACACATACACGCACACAAACATATCATAAACCAAGTACTACACGTTCCTGTACGTCGCGCACGACCTGTGGGAGCAGGCCGATTGCTTGTGCCGGCTGCGGCCTAACCAGGGTGAGTGCGAGCACACACACACACGGACACATACACGCACACAAACATATCATAAACCAAGTACTACACGTTCCTGTACGTCGCGCACGACCTGTGGGAGCAGGCCGATTGCTTGTGCCGGCTGCGGCCTAACCAGGGTGAGTGCGAGCACACACACACACATAGACACATACACGCACACAAACATATCATAAACCAAGTACTACACGTTCCTGTACGTCGCGCACGACCTGTGGGAGCAGGCCGATTGCTTGTGCCGGCTGCGGCCTAACCAGGGTGAGTGCGAGCACACACACACACGGACACATACACGCACACAAACATATCATAAACCAAGTACTACACGTTCCTGTACGTCGCGCACGACCTGTGGGAGCAGGCCGATTGCTTGTGCCGGCTGCGGCCTAACCAGGGTGAGTGCGAGCACACACACACACGGACACATACACGCACACAAACATATCATAAACCAAGTACTACACGTTCCTGTACGTCGCGCACGACCTGTGGGAGCAGGCCGATTGCTTGTGCCGGCTGCGGCCTAACCAGGGTGAGTGCGAGCACACACACACACGGACACATACACGCACACAAACATATCATAAACCAAGTACTACACGTTCCTGTACGTCGCGCACGACCTGTGGGAGCAGGCCGATTGCTTGTGCCGGCTGCGGCCTAACCAGGGTGAGTGCGAGCACACACACACACGGACACATACACGCACACAAACATATCATAAACCAAGTACTACACGTTCCTGTACGTCGCGCACGACCTGTGGGAGCAGGCCGATTGCTTGTGCCGGCTGCGGCCTAACCAGGGTGAGTGCGAGCACACACACACACGGACACATACACGCACACAAACATATCATAAACCAAGTACTACACGTTCCTGTACGTCGCGCACGACCTGTGGGAGCAGGCCGATTGCTTGTGCCGGCTGCGGCCTAACCAGGGTGAGTGCGAGCACACACACACACGGACACATACACGCACACAAACATATCATAAACCAAGTACTACACGTTCCTGTACGTCGCGCACGACCTGTGGGAGCAGGCCGATTGCTTGTGCCGGCTGCGGCCTAACCAGGGTGAGTGCGAGCACACACACACACGGACACATACACGCACACAAACATATCATAAACCAAGTACTACACGTTCCTGTACGTCGCGCACGACCTGTGGGAGCAGGCCGATTGCTTGTGCCGGCTGCGGCCTAACCAGGGTGAGTGCGAGCACACACACACACGGACACATACACGCACACAAACATATCATAAACCAAGTACTACACGTTCCTGTACGTCGCGCACGACCTGTGGGAGCAGGCCGATTGCTTGTGCCGGCTGCGGCCTAACCAGGGTGAGTGCGAGCACACACACACACATAGACACATACACGCACACAAACATATCATAAACCAAGTACTACACGTTCCTGTACGTCGCGCACGACCTGTGGGAGCAGGCCGATTGCTTGTGCCGGCTGCGGCCTAACCAGGGTGAGTGCGAGCACACACACACACATAGACACATACACGCACACAAACATATCATAAACCAAGTACTACACGTTCCTGTACGTCGCGCACGACCTGTGGGAGCAGGCCGATTGCTTGTGCCGGCTGCGGCCTAACCAGGGTGAGTGCGAGCACACACACACACATAGACACATACACGCACACAAACATATCATAAACCAAGTACTACACGTTCCTGTACGTCGCGCACGACCTGTGGGAGCAGGCCGATTGCTTGTGCCGGCTGCGGCCTAACCAGGGTGAGTGCGAGCACACACACACACATAGACACATACACGCACACAAACATATCATAAACCAAGTACTACACGTTCCTGTACGTCGCGCACGACCTGTGGGAGCAGGCCGATTGCTTGTGCCGGCTGCGGCCTAACCAGGGTGAGTGCGAGCACACACACACACATAGACACATACACGCACACAAACATATCATAAACCAAGTACTACACGTTCCTGTACGTCGCGCACGACCTGTGGGAGCAGGCCGATTGCTTGTGCCGGCTGCGGCCTAACCAGGGTGAGTGCGAGCACACACACACACATAGACACATACACGCACACAAACATATCATAAACCAAGTACTACACGTTCCTGTACGTCGCGCACGACCTGTGGGAGCAGGCCGATTGCTTGTGCCGGTTGAGGCCTAACCAGGGTGAGTGCGAGCACACACACACACGGACACATACACGCACACAAACATATCTTAATACATAATAATAATTCAAGCGTAGAGTGAATAGGTACCGTCTAGGGAAGCGCGTTCCATCTTAGACCACATCTCAGCTTAACATCAGGTGAGATTGTGGTCAAGCGCTTCCCTATACCCAATAAAAAAATACATACCACACACACGTAAATATAACGCATAAACACATACAGCTCTAACTTAACACATGTGCGAACTGCAGGCCTAGTAACGCAAGCGCAATCTAAACAACATCTCCAAATGCCGCGGGGATGCAATCACTAACCTTGAAACCCAAAACTTCAACACGATATCGCGTCACGATATCACATGAGCACATAACATAAAGTAGCTTAATTAATATACCTACGAGTTAAAGTATATGTTAAAGTTAAAGTTATGAGAAAGACTCATAAATCAAGCAAATAGTTAAATAAAATGAAATAATTTTTAAATGTTACATTTTTATACACATTTTTCTATAACAAACGTTTCTCCCTCCGCAGATCTGTTCATAGCGGTGGACCGCAAGTGCGGGCCGCTGACGCTGTTCTCCACGTTCCGTCACCTGGTGCAGTACGTGCGCTACGCGATCTCGCTGCTCAAGAACGCGCCGCAGTGACCACGCGCCGGCCCGCGCCCGTGCCCGCGCCCGTGACCGCGCCGCGACCGCGACCGTGACCGTGACCGCGACCGTGACCGTGACCGCGACCGTGACCGTGACCGTTCCCGCCACGCGCGCTCGCACCGCAGTGCCAATGACGCGGTCACGTGTCACGTTTCTTGAAGACATTCCAACGTGGTAACGTTTTACCAGATGCAGAGTTCGCGGATGAATTTTGTTGGACAATCGGACAGTGAAATTGTTGATTTTTTTTTTTTTTGTATAATTTGTGTCATTGAATAAGAAGCATTAATGATGCGAGTTGTCTCTCTCTTTATGGCATAGTATTGATATCCTTGTTTCTTTTTAACTGAATATTGTAAAGGAAACAGGATAGTGATATTATGAAGAAATTTGTAATTCACTTACAAATATACTGTTATGAAGAAATTTGTAATTCACTTTTTTTTAAGATTTCTTGTTTTAGACGGATGTGTTACTACTGTTTTGTGTATTTTTTCGTAATGAAACTATATTTGAAACAATTCTACAGTGTTAACAAAGCACTAATTGTAAAGCGCAACGGGTGATTTTAACTTCTTGATTGAAATTCTAAATACGTGGTTAAGAACCAAGAAAACAACGTAATTTAATTATTATTATTACATGAGTATCCAACTCGTTCATGGATTCCTAATATGAAATTCTGCATAGCAATAATATTGAATGACCTATTCGAAACGTCATAGATCAAAGCGTATATGATTTTATTTGAGAATTTGTAATAATATTTTTTATTAAGATTTATTATATAGATGTGTGGTAAAATTTAAAATAAAACTAGTTTTTTAAACAGTTATGCATGACGGCACTCGCAATGTTGATTGGTACATTCAGCAATTAAATCAATGAAGAAAATTAATAATATAATGATCAATTCATTTTATTTTTGTTAGATTACAATAATCGACTTTATTATGATTCATATTTCGTTTTCGAATTGTGAAAAACGGCGAAGAACTAAATTATTTGGACAAAACCGGATCAAATAGAGAATTGTTGTTTGAGCAAATCTATCCTCTTAGCTTGAAAGCGATGGAAGTTGTCGCAGGAATTGAACCTGTAACACGCGTTGTTCTTTAGTGCGTCAGATGTTTGCAATAATTATAAAGTAGTCATAGTAAACGCGATATTTTATAAATAAATTTAAAAAGATCCTTTTTTACGCGATAGAGTAATCATATCTTGAATCATTTACATAATTTTTAATGTGACTAAGAGGTGATACCGGTTCGGTATCGACAAAATCGGATGTGGGCCAATCGATAAATATCTATACTTTAATATGGGAACACTCGGTAGTTTTTCATGGAAGTCGGCTTGATGTTTTAAAGGGAAATTGAACAATAATTTTTTTACATTTCGCTTCGTGAACAATTATTATTTAATGTGACCTAATGTAATTTTACGGTCATTTTCACATATCAATTGATTAAAATCAACAATGGCGGAAATCGATTATGATTAAATTTTATTTCTTCCGGAATATGAAAACACATTTATAAAGACAATAAATTAAAATAATAATGGTATTCAGTCGTCTAGAATCGCTAGCGTTCGCTGTAGCGCAGTAAAAGAGAGTAGCGTCGGGTATAACGCTAGTTAATATATAATTCGAACAAATGGTAAAGTGCAAATTTCTAATGAAACTACGAAGAGTACAAGTTATTCTAAAGACGGTCGTCGCGATCATTTCAGATGAAACAAATCTCCGTAACACCAATTTATATTTCTCTCGGTTGTTTATCAAATTTATGTTGTGATTGTAAATACATTATATAATTATATTATACATTTTGTAATGAATATACATGTTAGTGCCAGATAGGTTTTTGTATGAACGTTTACAGTAAGAGATAGAACGCGTGCGTGTCTCCCGACGGGTCATATTGGGGATATAGATGAGAAAGTCGGAATGGATAATCGGATATTTGTGTAATCTACGTCCTCAAGATGGCGGCCGCGGGCACAAGCAGACACGCAGACACGCACGCACGCGCGTGAGCGACTCGAACTTTTGTGGACAAAAATTACAAAATTTGTTGTTAATAAGCGAGATGCCTTGTATATAGTATATCGTAAGTGAATAAGAAATGTAGTTTTCACTCTATATTTTAATTTATATGTAAACTATATTTATAGCTAAGCGGACAAGGAATATGTAACTTTTTCGGTAAGGGACGAGGTACGTGCGGCCGCGACTCGAGAGGAGCTTGCAGCGTTCGATTTAGTGTAATTTAGTGTAAAGTGGCGCCAGTGGGCGGGCCAGTGTGTGGGCCAGTGGGCGGGCCAGTGGGCGGGCCAGTGTGTGGGCCAGTGGGCGGGCCAGTGTGTGGGCCAGTGGGCGGGCCAGTGTGTGGGCCAGTGGGCGGGCCAGTGTGTGGGCCAGTGGGCGGGCCAGTGTGTGGGCCAGTGGGCGGGCCAGCGGCTGGCGCCAGCGCGGCGACACTCGCCAGTTACCGGACGCGCCAGCGCTGCACTTCTCTACTTAACTCTTATTTATTACGCCCTCACTTTCGGAACCTCGCTCGAACTCATCGAACCCCGATCGGTACTTACTATATGCACAAATTATTTATAATTTATTTATTATCTCGATGCGTAATTTATTTTGACGAGTGGTTTGCGAAGTTTACTTAACGGGTCGGCGCGGGGAAGCGTCGAGATCGAGAGATGCATTGCCAAATATCGAGTGCCTTGCGATCTTTTTTATATTATTATATTTGACATATTGTATGTACTTTAACCTAGTTTTTTTTCAAAATTTTTATTACATCTCGTTTTGAAACTCGCATTTATGTACTTGTTGAGACGTTTTTTTAGTTCTTAATTTTAGTTGTCGTACGAAATTCTTGTTGCTTCTTTTTATTTTTAGGCGTATGTATTTGATTTATTTTTTATGTCGACAATATTATTATCGTAGGAATGATTTTAATCGAAGTAATACTAAAATATATCGCTTCTTTATGTATTCGCACTTGAATCGATCGTTTATCGGTTGTATTATTTTAATCTCAAATCCCTAATATTGATACCAAATTTTAATTGACAATTAAACGTATAGCGAAGTTAGCGATATGGCGCCGGTTGGGAGCGAGAGGTGATTGTTTTAGGAAATTGTAAAATACTGTTTTTTTATTACTCTTTCATTTAAGTAGTATCTTGTGTTGATAGCGTGTATAATTTGTTTTTTTTTTACATTTGATTTAAGTAAATATGTATAAATTTGTTTTTCCTTAATTTTATTATTTGTGTAACCTATGTTATTATTGAAGATAGAATACATTAATTTTTATGTATATATTATTTTTGGTTGTTTTTTTTCCTTTCCTACACGCGGCATGGAATCGGGCTGCCATTGAATTATGATAGTCAATTTAGTGGTAAGTGTCGGGGAACCCCCCATACCTCATAGAGAAGCAATGCTAGGTGTAACATAGCGGTGCGCTTAAGTTCGTAGCGTAATGCCGTTGTCAATTTTGTTACTGGTAATAATGAATATACACAACAAATGTTCTCGGGTGAAACTAAATAATATGAAAGTTATTTAAAACTACATTAACACTGAACACAATACTGTTGGTTTTTAGTCAAAACACGTTATATTTCCCTAATCATAGACAAATTATTGCTATGAATGCCAATAAAGATACAAATATGGTCGATATTTAGTCAATTTCAATACAAATTTAGATATCATGAACCTGAGAGCAATCAATTTAAAAATAAGCTTTACGCTTAATGCAATATAGTTTTAGTAACACAAGCCACAAATGCCTTATTGCAGTGTCTTTTCATAACTGCCACAGTAGGATAAAGCATATTACTTATATAATTCAGTACCGTTGAGGCAAAACAGAGTTTAAATGAAATTGTACCTTCATAACAAATTCAGAGTTGCTAGTTCAATCTTTCATCACACTTTTAAGTACATTCATAATATTATATTCTATTCAAATCAATCAAAAAGTCTTAAGCTACTAGCCACAGACTCGACCATAGAGTTACAAATGAATATTTGCTAATAAATTCAACAAGGCGCAAAAATATTCAAGCCCGTGAACGGTACTGAATTGAAATGAATATTTTAGCAATATTTTGAGCAACGGAAATATTATAACATATTTAGTAGTAGTTCGCATCGAGATCGTTAATATATCTATACATACAATAGATCGCTGCAAGCTCGTATATATTTTTAAACCTAATCATTTTGTGACATGGAAGTCACCGATATTGCGACTAGATATGGCAAGGTGTCGAAAACATTTTCTATAACGATTTCTCATTTTATTATTATTTCACATACATTTACGTCTCAAAAACTACGAAGCAGACAGTATAATATATGGACCTTTCTAGTCGCATTAGCTTAGAGATACAAAACTAAGGGCTAAATTAAGCAAGTTTGACACGAAACGCTTTGTATACGATAGATAAGTTACACGACACCACAGAATAATTATCAGCGATTATAAGAGAATGAGGAGACAGAAAGAAAATAGTACCTTAATTATGGAAGCAAATAAATTCCAACGATTCGTGTATAAATTAAATGTAAGGATAGAACAGTTTGTTTGCTTCGATATGCAAGATACTTTGATTTCTGATCCCATAGGTCATGTAATACGCGACAAGAAACGAGTTGATTCATTATATAAAGGCAAAAATTGTATTGTTTTCTGTTTTACGAAGTATTTATAAGCTGATATAAATGAAAATCGATTTTATATTAACGTTAATTCAAGTTATATATAGATGCAACATTTTAAAAAGGCGCTTATATAATAGTGATATAACCCAATATACTCATTTTGGGTTACAACTCAATAACACCATTACTTTAACTACCTACATAACATAAATATAATGTTATATTGTTAAGCTAAACGTTATTAATGATATTTTTACATTGATTTCATGTTAGATATATTATAAGTCGAATTCGGTGTGGATGTACCTAATAATAAGTTTTAAGTACCGATGTTTTAAATTCAAACGTAGTAACAGCTAGACGTGAACCTCGGACGAGAGGGGAATTGAATTCGTTTATTTTAGTATTAAATAAAGTTCAAAATGAAATTCAAATTGTGCCTTAGTGAAAAAACGGAAACCTAATTTTATTTGGAGGTAATTGTATGGATATGAGGTAATAAAATATCGTTAAATATTCAAAAGGAAGTATCGCTAGCCGGCAGAACCTAGCTCTCTTGTAAGTTGTCCGGGCACGACTCACGATACAAGATTCTTTATTAAGAAAACCCCTTTCTGAATACAGTTGACTCGATTGCAATAATATTAAACAATATTTTGTTTTATTGGATGTTGTAACTGATTATTGATTATATTTACATAATTATTCAATATACGTAGATGAGTATGTATGTCGTAGCAATAATTTAAGCGTGGCAATAAGGTCTAGTGGTTTTGCTTTTGTGTCTTTGAATAAACGTATTAATAAGATGTAGGTATATTGTACTTTTCTCGTCCTCATTAGAGTACCGGATGCTGTAAACTGCTTCTAAACTAATTTCAAGTTTTAATATATAATTTTAATATTAATCCCACAAATTGGATTATAAGTAGAAAATTTTAATATTTCGATGTTCGTGTTCCAATTTTTTTGATTCGCTGGTGTTGTAGAACTTCTGTACTCGATCCGACCAAACGCTTGTGTAATGCTGGGTCCAAACTATGCGTTTGTAAGTTAAATTATAACAAAATTGTGTACTAAATGCGTTGTTTAGTTAATGATATGAATTAATTGAGAAATATTCGCTAAGTTTGGTCACAGCAGGAATCTGAACGCTTCGAGGTGATTCTTTTGTCCTGTAGTAAGTGTTTATAAACTCAAATACATTAGCATTATAAGACTAAGTGCCAACGCGACTCTTCTAAGTGCAATTCCTTCTCAATTACTTACCTCCGTATGTCATTATCATACTGTAGTGAAACTTCTTAGAAGGTCTGTGTACTGTATTAATTAAGGAATGTAAACAGGATACTGTTGTTTTCATTTTAACGAAAACATACTCAATTTATCGATGTAAACCATATTTTCATTGATGCATTCATTTTGCCTTAAAATTCTAGTAACATTCTTACAAAGCCGATTGCTCACTGTGATGAATCAAACAATATTGTAACTAAATTTTTCGAAACATCGAATGTCAAACGTTTGCTCCAATTGCAGTGAGTGCGCGGCTTTAGAATCGCGGTATCCTGTAAAATGTCAAAGCACCGCTACTAAAAGCAATACGAAACTAATTTTTGTAGTAGATGTTTTCTATACAATAGAGTGCACGGCTTTCGTCGTGTGATCAAGCTATGTGTAAGTCAATGTTTTACTGTTTTATCTGTGGGGTAGGAGCGGGAGAGGGTGGGGGGGAACATCGCAGACGTCGGGCCGTACCGATTCCATTTTTAAAGTAGTGTGTGTAAACTAAATATAGTGTTAAATTGTTTACCACGCTCGTGTATCGAGCGTTAGACGAAAATATTATTTTTCTTAGATCACATTATATTGTAAAGTGGTAAATTATAGGAGTATGTGTGCGCGTGCGGCGGCGCCGGTCGCGGGGTGTCGAGTTACAAACAAATTGATATTTTTTTACGAGCGTCCCGTTTAACGCCGCCGCCGACCGAAGCAAGCGTATTTGTTATGTTTAAGAGGAAATATCTATTGTCTATTCCAAGGGTTGAATAACTACCGACACTTTTTTATATTACAATAATTATAGAAATTATTACTGATTTTGTGTTTTCTTTCTTGTTCCTTATGCTTCACACTGAGTTCCAATATACATCATATTTTATTCCTATAGTCTATGATCTAAATTCTAAGGCATCTCTGCTCTCATAATCTCATACCTAAGTAAATAATACATTTCATTTTTGAATGATCAATGATGCCAATTGCTAAAATCATAAGAATGCATTACATGTTCATATGAACTTATGAATTATGAACTTATAAATTATGATTATGTCACACGCTGCTCACATGTTAGTTGTTCAATTAAGCTAACAACTCATCACTGTATTGTAAATTATTGGATTTGAAAATAAAATGATGAAGATTTATTAAATTTAATGAATGCTGTCGCGTACGGTGTATTTACATCAAACGAACATAGAGCTAGAGCAAGAGCATTCTTTCGTGATATTTTAATGCAAATGCAAACTCGCATTCAGTGTTGTTCAGTATAAGAACATTGCATAGAATCTTTTCGAAGGCACTAAGAACAACGAAAGAATGTTCTACGCCTGTTTATAATAAAAGAATTTGACATACTAGGGTTAGAATGAGCATTCGCTCGTTTGATGTAAATGCACAGTAAGAAGCACACTTTGGTATCATTATTATGTGTTATTATTATAACGTTGTGTTTATTATTCAAAATAATGTGAAATAATGGAGTTTTTAAAAAAGCTACTACAGTTTGATTTACTTATCTCCTTTAATGCAAAGCGCAAAAGGCAAAACACAAATCACATATTCATCTTCATGATGATGCAACCATGATGCAACTAAACTTATGCAACTATTAACATATGCAGAATTATAAAATGCACGATGTACACCCCATTGAGATGTGTATCGATTACTCAACAACTTTTACGTAAACTCATTAAGCGTATTCTTTTTAGATTATCCTATTATCCTACTCATAAACGCGAAAGTTTGTGAGGATGGATGGATGGATGTTTGTTATTCTTTCGCGTAAAAACTACTGAACCGATTCCAAAGAGATTTGGTATGTAGGTTTGAAGACCCAGAATAAAACATAGGCCACTTTTTATCCCGTAATCGCACAGGAAGGGTCACTATGCGGGTTTTTATTTGAAAACGCGGGCGAGGCCGCGAATGGAAATCTAGTTATAATCTAAGGGTAGGAACAAACAAATAAAACATTTGTATAATAATTGACATATTTATTAAACTTTATTTCGCACGTGTTTCTTCTTTTTCTTCTTATTTGCGTGCGATTCGATCAGATCGTCGATCTCTTTGCTGTCGTCGCCGAGACGCTTCTCTCCACTGAAAAAAAGGTAACTTTAAAGTGTTTTCAATTTAATTTCAAATGTAAACGCGTAGTTTGTGAATTTTACACATGAATTACAATTATTGATAAAACATATACTTTCATAATTTATACCTAATTGATACTTTAAGTTCTCATCAAAATATTATAAAGAGGTCTTTTAAGTACACATATGTATTGAAAGATTTACAATTGATATTTTACATACCCTGAAGTTGCTCGACCGATTTTGATGTGAATATTCATTGGCAGATAATATTGCGTATCCTGCCTGAATGTGTCCCAGGACATAACCCATAGATTAAAATAGCTAAGATTTAACTTAATATATGAAAAATCATGCTTAAATAAATTCATACACCCGGAAAACTACCCTCATTACTTGAGAAAACCAAACCAAGAAATTGAAATTAGTGAATGAACTTTAAACTTACCTTTTAACAGACACCAAGTGCTTCTGCGAAGATGTATTCAATGCTTTCCCCCAGTCTAGATCACTGCCCTTGATGCTGTACTGGCGCAGATCTTCTCCCATTAGTCGAGATAATTCCTTCCGTTGTTTTCTTTCTAAGTCCTGTAGAAGATATTTTCTTGAGTCTTCTAACTTCTTGTTTTACGTTTTTAATTTAGAAGTAAATAATTCTACATTACTTATTAGAGTTCAGTAAGGTTACTATTAAGAAATTTTTGTCCAGAATTCAATAACGGTACGAAAAAATATAATTGTATTTGCATGTTTACTAAATAAGCTACGAATACTTTGCAGGTAATTTTGGGTTAACTGAATTACTATATTTAATTGGTTTGGTTGTTACATATCATTAGAAGTATCTAAAATAATAACGAAGTCATTTGTATGAAAAAATCTTTAGGATATAAATAACTATGACTTGAATAAAATGTAACAAAAATAATACAATTAACACAATAAGTGTCTAATGGTAATCTACGTTCTTTTAACTAAGCATTTCTTCTAAATCTCTTATTGCGAAATTTCATAATATAACGTAAAAAAATGTGTGCGTGTACTAGTGTACACACAAAATATTTTTTTATTTTTCAAAAAATAATTTACTATATGCAACTTTACAGAAATACGTCGAATCACGCGTGGTAGGGATAAGAAAAAGATGGCGCGCAACGGAAAAATGTCACGCGTAACGAAAAAATGTTACACTAAATTTTTTTCCAACCCCGATAAAGAAGTTTCACTTCAAAAATCAAACAACATTTCTCACATCACAATTTATTCCTAATCTTCCACACTACATACACGCAACAACAAACTGCTACTACCTTAGCGGCCTTCGACAATTCTTCTTGCAGACTCTGCTTTATTCCTTCTGTTTTCACATCTGCCGTCTTATCTTCTATTCCGATTTCTTTAGCGACCGTATTTTCCAGAATTCCGTTGAGGGCTGAGTTAATTTTCTTGCAGGCTTCATAGAATTTTGCAAGAATTTGTGAGCCTGGCAGACCTAACTCGCTCGCTATGTCATCTACGTCTTTCATTTGGAAGCCCATTGCTATGAACAGGACCTATGGAAAGAAGAAAAGATTGAAAAAACTTTTTTATAAATTAATAAAAACAAATACGAGATTTTGTCTTTGATTACTCTTTCCGACACATACATTTAATATTCATACTATAGTACAATTAGTCGAATAATCAAATTTTTATATGTGAAAACAATTTTTTATGTTAGTTTATTACGTGTTTATTTTTCATCAGAAAACATCACGTTTTATATACAACGAAGGGATGATTTGATGTTTGAATGATTTTAATCGTGAGAAATTTTTAAAGAATAGAAAAAAATCGATCTGATTGATGACTCTCTGATTTTAATAATTCTTTCACCAGTGTAAAACTACACAATCCCTAAATCATTAGACAACAGAGACAAACAAACAAAATTACCTGTTGTACGGCGTCCAACTTGAGTTTCACACTGGTATGGAATATTATATTAGCCAATGGCGCCAGTAGATCGGTGATAAGGCGATAGTCGGCTTGCTGGCGACTGTACGCCTCTATGCGAGACAGATCGTGGCCTGAGAGGTGTTGGCTGATTAGCTCTTTTGTAAGCTCTGTGGAGAAATAGGTAGTTTTAGGGCCGATTTTTCAATGCTTGGATAAAACTTATCCGTCCAATAAAGTATTACACGATAATATTAAAATGTCACGTAAACTGTCAAATACGGGCAATTAGAATACGTTTTTAAAATGGTAGTTTCATACATTATTCGACGAATAAGTTTTATCCAAGCATTGAAAAATCGGCCCTAAGTGTATGTAATAAAATGTAGAAATTCAAATATGATATTCAAAAATTTATGTATTTGGAAATAAATATGATGATTCTGATAATGTGTACAATATATTAAAAGTTACGAAAGTAGCTATTAAACTAAGTATTTCAACAGGTCTGTGCACCTTCACGCTGTTATTCAGCAAAACAGTCAGCGCGAAAGTTTTACTTTTATTCACATCACATTCAACGTCTACGTCAATATCATTGGCTACCTAGACAATATTAATGTCTCAGCGTCACTCGTTCTCAGCATTATTCCAACCAATATCAGCGTCAGCGTCACTATTACCGCCACTGTCACTATAACTATCACAGTCACAGTCAGTATCAGCGTCACTCACCAGGCTTGTCCACCTTCACGCTGTCATTCAGCAGCGTGGTCAGCCAGATGTCAATATTAGTGTCACTATCAATATAAAAGTCACTATTATTACAAGTTACAACTTAATTGAGCTGATTACCTTCTGCCCTGGTTGCCTGGAAGAGATCACTACTAAGTGATAAGGCCGCCAAATACACTAAACTGCTCCTTGCTCTAATTTTTGAATGTTCTAGTATGTAAGTCTGTTTAGTTGTATTAAAGAGTAAAATAAATAATAAATAAAATAAATAAATAAGTCTCAGCGTCACTCACCAGGCTTGTCCACCTTCACGCTGTCATTCAGCAGCGTGGTCAGCCAGATGTCAATATTAGTGTCACTATCAATATAAAAGTCACTATTATTACAAGTTACAACTTAATTGAGCTGATTACCTTCTGCCCTGGTTGCCTGGAAGAGATCACTACTAAGTGATAGGGCCGCCAAATACACTAAACTGCTCCTTGCTCTAATTTTTGAATGTTCTAGTATGTAAGTCTGTTTAGTTGTATTAAAGAGTAAAATAAATAATAAATAAAATAAATAAATAAGTCTCAGCGTCACTCACCAGGCTTGTCCACCTTCACGCTGTCATTCAGCAGCGTGGTCAGCCAGATGTCAATATTAGTGTCACTATCAATATAAAAGTCACTATTATTACAAGTTACAACTTAATTGAGCTGATTACCTTCTGCCCTGGTTGCCTGGAAGAGATCACTACTAAGTGATAAGGCCGCCAAATACACTAAACTGCTCCTTGCTCTAATTTTTGAATGTTCTAGTATGTAAGTCTGTTTAGTTGTATTAAAGAGTAAAATAAATAATAAATAAAATAAATAAATAAGTCTCAGCGTCACTCACCAGGCTTGTCCACCTTCAC
Source organism: Colias behrii (assembly GCA_029959065.1). NCBI lineage: Eukaryota > Metazoa > Arthropoda > Insecta > Lepidoptera > Pieridae > Colias > Colias behrii. Next base: position 4,322,658 of record JARWMC010000021.1, on the reverse strand, counting down.
GCTGTCATTCAGCAGCGTGGTCAGCGCGAGCGCCGCGGGCAGCTTGCGGAAGGCCCTGCCCAGTAAACGTGAGAACCGCTGGCGGAAGTCCCGGCTGTACGCTGCGAGCCAGTCAGCGCTGGCTAGCGTTCTCAGCATTATTCCAACCAATATCAGCGTCAGCGTCACTATTACCGCCACTATCACTATAACTATCACAGTCACAGTCAGTATCAGCGTCACTCACCAGGCTTGTCCACCTTCACGCTGTCATTCAGCAGCGTGGTCAGCGCGAGCGCCGCGGGCAGCTTGCGGAAGGCCCTGCCCAGTAAACGTGAGAACCGCTGGCGGAAGTCCCGGCTGTACGCTGCGAGCCAGTCAGCGCTGGCTAGCGTTCTCAGCATTATTCCAACCAATATCAGCGTCAGCGTCACTATTACCGCCACTATCACTATAACTATCACAGTCACAGTCAGTATCAGCGTCACTCACCAGGCTTGTCCACCTTCACGCTGTCATTCAGCAGCGTGGTCAGCGCGAGCGCCGCGGGCAGCTTGCGGAAGGCCCTGCCCAGTAAACGTGAGAACCGCTGGCGGAAGTCCCGGCTGTACGCTGCGAGCCAGTCAGCGCTGGCTAGCGTTCTCAGCATTATTCCAACCAATATCAGCGTCAGCGTCACTATTACCGCCACTATCACTATAACTATCACAGTCACAGTCAGTATCAGCGTCACTCACCAGGCTTGTCCACCTTCACGCTGTCATTCAGCAGCGTGGTCAGCGCGAGCGCCGCGGGCAGCTTGCGGAAGGCCCTGCCCAGTAAACGTGAGAACCGCTGGCGGAAGTCCCGGCTGTACGCTGCGAGCCAGTCAGCGCTGGCTAGCGTTCTCAGCATTATGCAGGAGTGCTCGCCGGTCAGATCGTTCGCTTTCTGGCTGAAAATAAATAAATATTTCAGAACATCTATACTAATATTATAAAGAGGAAAGGTTTGTATGTATGTATGTATGTATGGTTTTCACGCATAAACTACTGGACCGATTTTGATGAAATTTGGCACAGACAATCTTTAGACCCTGAGAAAGAACATAGGCAACCTTTTATTGCGAAATTATATAATTACCACGGGCGAAGCCGGGGCGGACCGCTAGTTTTTTATATACGGCACGATTGTTTTAATGACATCTAAAAGGAGTTAAAAAATCTCTTTGAAAATTTTACGCACTATAAACAAGTAATTGTTAGCTACACGATCGCCTATAATAGGTCGTCATAAATGATAGAGCGGAGTTGCGGCGAGCGGCATGGATTCAAATTAACACCTTATTTCATGTGAGTACTGTTCAAAATCTATTGTATACGCAAATTAGAAAACTCTGCCTAAATAGTGCGTAGGCACAGTTGGGCTTCGGACATTTTTTGATGATCGTGATTCTATCGAATAATTGTGATGACGAGATGTGTATTGAAAAATAATAATTGATCCGAGCCATAAATTTCATTATTTTAAATAAAATGGGTAAGAAGTAACGATACTAGTAAATAGCTATATTATTCGTGACAGATATGTATGAATTATTATAACTTACCTCAAATAGACAGGCACGTATTTCTGCGATTTCCAGAACTTGAGCAGGTCTTCAGTTAGACCGAAGCTCGTTCCTAGGTAATCTAAATGTTCTGCCCTCACTTCTGTTAAACGACGCAGTAGTGTTGGTGGTTTGGCTCTGAAATATAAGATATAGGCCTTGTTTGTATTGCCAATGAAGTATTATTAGCCTAATAAACTTTTACTTTGAAAATATCAAGATTAAAACTTGCTTCATCATTAATATAATATGTAGTAATCAATGTAATTAAATTTTTACAGATCATCTACGTCAAGAAGTCATTAAGATCACAGGCAGAGAAACTATATTAGCACATAATGAATTCAGAATTGAAATTGCATAACAAACCTAGGTCTATATTTACCTTAAAATCCAAGGCAAATAAAACAACATTTACTCAAATTATTACACATGAAACTGCATTTCAAACTATATCCACACTTACCTAGGTACAATAGTCTCTGTCTGCAGTGAGTCATTCTGTCCGTCTGTTTGTTCGTCATCATCGCTTTGAGTCTCGTCTAAACAGGGTATGTCTCCGGAGTAATAAGCCGCTAGTTGTTGTAAGGCACGCTTGCCGTAACCCATCTGTGAATGTAGTGTTTAGAATTGTTTTTTGGTGGAATAAATGTATTTTTATTGGATAATGTGTTTTATTTAAAATATACCCTTCTATCATTAACAACCAGCGACAAAAATGACATTTGCGAATACTCCTAGAAGTAATGACAGCTCAATTTTTCTTTAAATGTTTCAGTATTATTTATTTTTCATTTATTTGGGCAACACATTTGAGACATTTTAAAGTTCGTCTTTTTGTATAGGTATTATAATAGCTAGTTGCTAATAATCGAAGCAAAATACCTTTTCAAAAACCATCAATTTCACAATTATGAGGTTTGATGAAATTCCCAAAAATATGAAATTTTGTCTTTCTTACTTTGTATTATAACATGAACACAAGTATAGCCATTACACAATATACACATTTTCAAAAAAAAAAATACATCATTTATTATAATACAGTAATAACACAACACAACCCTCATAGGAGGCCCGTGTCCCAGCAGTGGGAACGTATAGCGCTCGGCAAACTTCTTGGCCAAAAAGTAGCGTGGTGAGGGAACCTTGCGCATATAAAAATGTACTAAAACTTGATGCGCAAACTTCCCCCACCACGCTACTTTTTGGCCAAGAAGTTTGCCGGGCACTATATATGGTCTGATGATGATGATGATGAATAACACAACATAATATAAAACATGAGCATATAAATTAGCACAAAATCTCACCCGTTGATACGAAGGATGTGTGGCTATCCTCACAATCCTAGTCCCGGATAGCTTCGGGAAGTCCCAATCCCCAAATTGTTCGCAAATGTTCCACGGGATCAGATCACCTGCCGCTTTGCGACCGCGGCCCAGACTGTCTTTTACTGATCTGTTTGGTATGAGATTTAAAAAATTTGTCATTTATAAAACGTTTGATAGCTATAAAATCAAATGTTAATTTGTTTGTATGAATATTAGTAGAGTATTTCCGTTGATCACACATAATAATTAATTAATTATTTGTATACTATATTATTTCTTCCGTGCATAGAACAGTTTTTCAATGACATATGAGATAGAGATATCTCTAGTATCTATACTAGAGAGCACCAAATTCTCATATTATAAATAGTTAACTCGAGGAATGAGTTTCTAGCTATATTTCTGAATAATTCTTTATTTTTTCGGCTTTTATAAATGGCAACATGATAGTTTAAATAATCGGCCTAATATTCAATTCTAGTTATCGCCCATATTTTTTAGACTCGCAACAAATTTTCGCATGAAACTCTCTTCTCAAGTAGACTAAAATAAATTCTTATTATGCCACTGCATGATCTCACAAAAAATAACGTCTGATAATATCATAATTATCTCCATACCTGTCCGACAAGCTGCCCTCTAAACATAACTGTATAACACACAACACTTCAGGCATAGACGTGGCTTTAGGTGGAGTTGGTGCGAGTAACACGAATAGGCAATGCGCAGGCGCATCGGCTAACAACTGCAGGTCGTTGGGACTGTTCTGTGGATTAATGTATAAAGATTACAATATGTTACAAAAATATGTCAACACTAGCTTTCCGCCCGCGGCTTCACCCGCGTTTTCAAAGAAAAACCCGCATAGTTCTTGTTCCCGTGGGATTTCCGGGATAAAACCTATCCTATGTGTTAATCCAAGTTACCCTCTATATGTGCGCTAAATTTCATTGTAATCGGTTCATTAGTATTAATTATTTATTTATTTATTTAACTCTTTAATAGTTGTACAGATAGGAAATCTTAGAACTACTTACACATAGAACAGAGTACAACTATTTTGGCGGCCTTATCACTTAATAGTGATCTCTTCCAGGCAACCACGGTAAAAGGTAAACAAGCAAAATGATCACTAGTATTTGCGTGAAAGAGTAAAAAACAAACACATCCATCCTCCCAAACTTTCGCATTTATAATATTAGTAGGACTAGTAGGAAGTAGGATTAGTACAAAAATTTATGCAGTATATGCAGTCACGATGCAGAATAACTACAATAACAAAAAAAATCTCTTACAAATCCTTGTTTTTTAGTTTTCTACAACTACCCTCAAACATTTTTTTAAATCGAAATTACCTTATAGTGACTAGCCACGTAAATAGCCACCAGTCTATGCAGAAACGCTTCAGCAGCTTTATGATAGCAGAATAACGCATCCCTGTTGACCCGCAGCAGCTCACAAGCGGCGGGGGGCGGAGCACCCGCGCCCGGGCTCGGGGGCGGAGCCTCCAAACAGAGGAGAGAGTTTAGCCAACGCTCTATTGCGTCGCCAGTGCGGTAACGGATTGGCTCTTCGAGTTTTATCTATAAGAAATATTTTGAGTTAGTGATGCAGTACAAAGTTTGTAAATTCTGCTAATGGCAAATTGATCTCGTTCAAATATTATTCATTAAACATATTTAAAGTAAAATCATAGAAAAATCCGCCAACTCAATAGTGGGTTGTCATTTGGACCATTTTTCATACAAAAAATACAAAAAAATGCAAAAAACTTACCGGTGGCGGTGCATTATGTTCAGCCTGTAACTTCGAGAACAGTTTGAGCGACAACGCCCTCCCTGTACCTTCATACCCCGCTACAGTAGATGATAGCAAGGCTAGTGGTGCTTTATTAGCTGCTGCCGATACGTGTTCTAAGGGAATGGCGGCCGCTTCGTCCACAAGGACCAGGTCCGCGGCGGAGAGGAGGGAATGGTCGTCGGGGGTTATATACTGGAAAAAAAATAAAAATAGTTTAAAAAAATTATAAAAATATTTTTTTTTTATTGAAGAATAATTAGTATGTATAAATTAAAGATTTTAACGGATTCTAAACGCGATTTATTTATTATATTATTATCCATCATTATGAGAAATATAAACTAAAATAGTTTATTTTTTTTTTTACTTACGACACAAATACAAATAAAATAAGTTGGGTATGGAATAATGCCAAGGCGTGTTTAACGTTTATAGAACGGTAATTTCACAAGTATAGGACATGCCCGGCTAGCTCAGTCGGTAGAGCATGAGACTCTTAATCTCAGGGTCGTGGGTTCGAGCCCCACGTTGGGCGAAACATATTTTTTATTTTTTTACGTTATTTTTTAATTTTCAAGATTCCTTTAAACTTGCACATTTTAATATGTTTGACATTATGCATACTTTATATATTTTGATAAATTTAAGTTTTTTTTTTTTACAAAACGTAATAAAAATTAAAATCATATCACCGTTATTTTCACAATTAATACATAAACATTACTTTTAATTTAAAATCATCCTGATATTGTAACCACTTCACCTTCGAAAATAAATTATGACACGATTGACATATTTTCTACCAAAAAGGTATCAAGTACTAACATATTAAAAAAGTAAACACCACAATACCTGAATAGTCTGCCTAGAATTCCTGGCAACATTGATCCTCACGATTGCCTTCTTAAAATCTGGATTGGTCGACCTTACAATATTATAATCTATGTGTTCTTGATACAAACAGGCATCTAGGCCTTTTAGCACAAACTCGAAGAGAGTAATCAAATTCTCTGGATGGGGGGAGGTTACGTAGACGTTCACGTAGCCGAGTGCTACGGCGGCTGCTACGGCGAGACCGAGGCACGCTGACTTGCCTCTACCACGGCTGGCTGTTAGGCAGTGTGGTGGCCTGGAATTGTAAAGTTTAGAATTTGATTGGCGTATTTATTAATTTTAATTAGCTTTCCGCCCGCGTCTTCACCCGCTGTGTCTAAAACCTAACAAATTATATTATACTAAAACCTTCCTCAAGAACCACTCTAATCTCTATTAAAAAAAACCGTTGCGTAGTTTTAAAAACTTTAGCATACATATGGGCATAGGGATATAGGGACAGAGAAAGTGACTTTGTTTTATATTATGTAGTGATTTATGGCTTATCGAGTGCCGTAGTTGTTCTAAGTATTTACATTATTCCAATTGTTTTAACAGCTATTAATTTATATTTGCGAAATGGTTTACAGTTCACATATTTTAATATACACAATATATATTTGCCATATAATTTTCACTTTAACATGAAATGTTTCCATGTTTAAAACAGTTTTAATTTGTTTACACTATTTAAGCTTTGACTTAGTTTCTTCAAATATTGATCCTCCGAAATTTATCGAAATTGGTTAACCAATTTATCAATTCCAACAAAACATACAGATTTTCAGACTAATTCTATTATTTTTCCTTCAACACCAAACACATACCTGGATTGTTTATCAGCGAGTGTATTAATCAACGCTACGAGGGCGGACGCCTGATCGTAAGTTCGACATAGTGCTACGAGAGGCCCAGCGGGAGGGCTGTCTGATAGCGAGGATACCAGCTCTGTTAGCTTTGGGTTTATTCGCTGGAAGAGAATTAATTCATTATTAAATGGATTAGTATTAAGTTAAAATTAATCTGAGCTTTAATGTACTAGTTAATAAAGAAAATACTTTTAAAAGAAAAAAAATTAGTACTTTTTCTTCATACATACAGTTATGTGAAATACCTAAAATGAAATAAAATGAGAAAATTGGAATGGAATTAATTTCTACAGAAATAGTGTACTAAACTTATTCAAAATTATAATAATTGAATACCAAGTAAATTTTTAGTATAAATGAATTAATTTTTTATACAAACACTTTGAGGTTTGAATTTAGTCATATACATACTACTAATATTATGAAACATAAAGTTCAAACTATTATAATAAAAAATTTATTTAATATATTAACATACCTCTGGCACAGCATCCACTGGCTCCACCTGCGCAGTTTTCGAAGATATTGGCAATACATTGAGAGAATCATCTAGCACCAGGCAGCGAGGATTATCCGCTAGAGAGAGAAGGAACCTCTCGTTAAATCTGTTTACCACTGTGTCATGTGCTTCTGTTTTGAATCTGGAATAAATTAAGTTTATTGAAGTACAACTTTATTAAATTGCGGATACCAACCTTATTATAATACCTATTAATTTTAATTTCTTATTAAAAGAAAAATACTTAGATAAAATTGAAATAAATATTTCCAAAATTGGGTTCAATCTATACCTTCAATGTTCTGATGCATTAAAAGGCATGCAAAGTGTATGATGGCAAAATATGATGTTTAGTGAAATCTATTTCATCTATGTACTAAAATTTTAAGTATGATACACAAAGATCATTATTTCAATACAAAAAAAATAAGTACTTAATTTATAATTAAAATATAAAAGCTTGCTTATGCTATTTAATTACCTTTGATGAACATCCATAGTAATTGAATGTAGTTGCCTCAGAGAGTTCATTGATTTTAGCAAAAATATAATAAGTCCACCTCCTTCAACAGTTTCTATTGTTCTTGCCATTAAATTTGGAGTCAGTGCTTCAAAATCCTGTAAAAATAAGAAAAATTGCATACCACATATTAGTATTGGTAAATAACCTAAATCTTTTTATCGTTTATGAATGTAAGGAGTTACTAGTTTCCATACTAATTTACAAGACATACCTGTAACACACAGACTCCATATGTCTGACCAAGCATTGCATGGCTCTCTGAATAATATCTGCCATGGATTGTAGTAGCTACTCTAAACGCATCAAATAGTGATTCTTCGGACACCTCCAGTTTCCCTGCTGCAATCTTCTTTGCTCTTTTACGGCCATGACTGAAAGTAATAACACATTTTTTTTTTAATATTGAGTCAATTATGTATTTGATAAGTTTATAAAACTCGGCAAAACAGATTAAATCATTAAATATGAGATGAGTAGTTGTATATATATTTCAACCAAATTTAAAAATTAACTTACTTGCTTATAGCTTCATCTTTATTTTTATAGCACCATAGAACTGTCGGTCTGGCTTTGACTGTAGACTTTACCAACATATCATACAAGATTGGCACCTAAAAACAACACATTCATTAAAAAATACATTCAAGTTCCAAAAATTATGCTTTTTTTTCACAACGGTTATATAGACTTTGTTTAGATAGAATATTGTGCAATTTTTTTGCAATTTTATACTAATTAAACTTAAAAAACTTACTTGATCTCTGCTTTTATCGCCAACGAGGAGTATCATTGTCCGATGGCCCAGTTTGACTCCATTCTCTATCATAACACGAATACGATTATCTATTTTCTTTTTAACCATTTTGTATATTAATTTCAAGGTATTTTTTCAAATTATCTCGATATAAATCAACGTTTTATAACCTCAAAACGCACGTCGGGATTGTTATGACTTTTCGATGTCAGTTCGCTAATCGCTTCGATCACTCGATGTGACTTTGGCAATAGCATTTTTTGTTGCTATTTTAGAATATAGAAAATATATCCCTCGCGTATTTTTATGTTAACTAAATTACTCGTTTTGCATAGTAATGAATTTTTTTTTTCAAATCTCCTTTTGCTTAAAAACCAAAATCTTTTGCATATAAACCAAAAATAAGAATTTCTATAATTTTTCTCGACAGGCTAACCTGTACTAAAAAAAGAGTTTTAAAGTAACAGTCAGTTTCAAACAATACTTGATAAAAATAACAGAAAAATAACTAAATAAAAATCAAACAAAAATCTTGGTTACTTTCTTACGGTCTATTTCTAGTCTCAAATCTGTTTGCACACAGGTTTGGCACCTTATTTGGTACTTTCTTTTGCCTTGATTCGTATGAATATATTATTTTGTTCAGCAAATGTGCATGGGTTACATTTGTACAGTTCTTCTTTATACGGTCTTTATATTACATTTTATATTAAGTCTTTATAATATTAGTCTAAATTACGATGTGATTACATTAATAATTGCAAATCTATTTGAGCCTTCCATCCATCCATCCAGATGTGTTAACGAAAGAAAGAAAGAAGAACTCGTTTATTTACTACTTGTTCATGAATTCTTACGATGTTATTGTTATTCTTACGATGAATAATTCAAACATTCATAATTCTCAAAATATGCCACAATTGAAAAATAAGCTAAACACATGGTTTCCACTAGCCAACAAAAAAAAAATAATTCTAGCATAAAAATAGAAACTTTTTAGCTTATAAACTTGTCTTTATAATACTCGCTAATAAATGAAACTAGATCTAAGTACATCACATCTATATACCTAGAGCTAGAAGTTCTAGTGTGCTTACATAATTGAAAAACTGATGTAACCCAGCCAAAACTCACATTGGCACATAAAAGAAAAGTGTACTGTGTACCCCAAAGAATACTTATACTCTAAAAAAGAGGGTGTACCCACAAGTCTTAGCCACAAGTATACACAATAATATCTATTGATATCTTTATTACATATTCTTTTACGAATATTTGCATGGCGTAGGTTCGGTCAAAAAACAGATTATCATATAATAGACAAATATCGTGAAAATAAATCTGGTAAATTTAATTAAACCTAGGGAATGAAAACAAATCACGTTCCTTCAGTATCGCCACAAAGGCCACAAGTATCGCACAGCGAGTTTAATATGCTTATATAAAATATGTACCTACAAAAACTTTTTCCTGAATGCATCTCGAACTTAGAGTATATATTACAATAGTATGTATAGAGCGCGTGTATTGCACAAATTGCTCAGTGCACATCGTAGGCAGATAAGCTATAGATACTATATAGATGTGTGTGTGACAAATAGGGATGGGTAGGTATCAATTGCGTGTTGAACTATCGATAAGTTATGTAAATAAATATGTATCATATGTAAATTTTATGTTCAATAAGTTATTAAAGGAAAAATATACATGAATAAAGTATAAATATGTAATTTTAAATTTGAAATATTCAAATGGAATAAACAAACTTTATTCAGTTGGTAAACAAATCTTAATCTTGTATTAATTATAAGTACTTTAAAAAATATGTTTAATTGGAATATCAGAAAAAACGTGAGTACTTTTTAAATAATAAAGTTAATAAAAATAAAAGATCAGGTTTAGTGCTATTTCTTTAACAATAAATCAAAAAATAATAATAATGTTTTAAAAATGTTAAATAAAAATAAGAAATAATTAATAATTTAAAATTATAATATAGTAAATAATATTAATAATTTTTTTATTTAATTTTATCCATTCTACTATTAAAATCTTCAAAATCAATTTAGCGGTTCAGAAAATATATCGTAACATTACATACTTTACATTTACACTATAATACATTCGCATTCATAATATTAGAAAGTGTATCATACAAAACACACCACAAATTTATTTATAATACATTGTTAAAAGAGTTTTAATTTTAAAGTTAAATAAATAATTTGTTAAAATATAGTTCTAGTAAACTTTATATCGAGTACAGCGTTGGTCAGGTCACATCACTACGATCACGTGGCGGCAGTGAGGCGCGCGAGCGAGCCTGCGCGTGTCCGCCTCCCACCTCCCCTTCACCCCCGCGATGCTTAATTTATTTTCATAAAAATAAGTATAACAATCGACTTACTGATGAAATGTGATACTGGATTTCAATTTTGTGTATTTTCTAGTATCGTTTTTGCAAGATAGAACTGCACATTTCACAATGTTTATTCGTAAATATGAAAAAAAATCCGGAGCAACGCACTTCGACAGCACTCAACCACGACTACGAGCGCTCGCGGCGGGAACGTCGTGTTGTTCCCACCTGTGCCTACTGTTCCCACTTGGTTATTCTCACTCTATAGATAGTATATATACTCTAAGATCTCGAATGTGTCCAAATAATGTGTCACTGTCAAACTTAGAGTATATATACTATCTATAGAGTGAGAATAACCAAGTGGGAACAGTAGGCACAGGTGGGAACAACACGACGTTCCCGCCGCGAGCGCTCGTAGTCGTGGTTGAGTGCTGTCGAAGTGCGTTCTCCGGATTTTTTTTCATATCAATACATATAATACAATTCTAGAAAAGTGGTGTCTGTACAATGAAAATATGTAAAAAAAAATTAGCAGGGGTTATTATTAAATCGATCCCAAACCCAAAACTGTAGTTAAAAAATTTTTTGTCTGTTTGTCTGTTTGTCTGTTTGTCTGTATGTTTGAACACGCTAATCTCAGAAACGGCTTATCCGATTTCGATGCGGTTTTCACTAATATATTGTGGTAATCTTCATTTAACATTTAGTGTTTATTTCATGTCAATCGGTTCATAAATAAAAAAGTTATGACCATTTAAGTACTCACGGCGAACATTTGCTAAGGCATTCTATGGTACACATACAGTGTACGATAAAACGTAAGTTATCTGTTATACGCTACAGTTATGTCCAAGTGATCATATCGAAAGTCCCCAAGGGTGGGGGGGTAAGCTGAGGTAGTAGGGGGGAGGGGTCAAATTAAAATTATACTTATTTCTAGGTAAATTTTATACATAAAATGTCCTTTAAATTATGTCGTATTTATAATATTATATTTTTAACCCCCGATGCAAAAATATGGGTGATAAGTGTTTGACCGCTGTGTGTGTGTGTGTTTGTGCCACCGTAGCTCGCTAGCAGGTAATCCGAATTAGATGATGTTTTTTTGTTAGGCAGCATATTTTCCGACGCTGGTTCTTAAATAAACTGTATCAAAATCGGTTCATCCATTTATTGTGTAAAAGTGGGAATGAAAATAACTAAAGTTGTCGAATATACTTTAGTGATATATTAAATGAAAGTGAACGACCTATCAGTAAAAATAAGTCAAATTTTATCAAAATCGGTTCATCCATTTATTTGATATAGGTATAAAAGTGGTAGATAATAAAAAAAGTGAATTTTGACTCAAGTGACATATGAAATGAAAGGGCATGACGTGTAAAGTATAATTAGACATATTTAATCAAAATCGGTTCATCCATTTACTATACCTATATACAGGGTGTAATCGTTAAGTGTGCACAGGCGATTTTTCCGTAAGTATTACAGATAACAAAAAACTTTAAACTGATATCGAAAGTACTTAACCTAATGAGTAAAATGGCGGTAATAAATTTTAAAAAATAAATCGAGAAATATCAAAAAAATTATCTTTAAACCCTCCCATACATTAAGTATGAAATATGAATATCCCATATACATTTAATATGAAAGATTTTAGCTTTCTTTTTCTTTTTTGGTTTTCTGCTTTAATTACTTCGCAAATTTGAAGTGGCATTTTCCACGCTTTTTCCGGACATTTTCACGCATTTTCCGGATATTTTCCGGGGATTTTCCGAGCATTTTCCGGGCATTTTCCAGGCATTTTCCACGCTTTTTCCGGACATATCCACGCATTTTCCGGATATTTTCCAGACATTTATTTCCCTGGCATTTTCCGGTTATTTTCCGGGATATTCCAGACATTTTCCGGGAATTTCCCAGGCATTTTCCGAGCATTTCCCGGGGATTTTCCGGATGTTTCCCAGACATTTTCCGGACATTTCCCTGGCATTTTCCGGGGATTTTCCACGCATTTCCCAGACATTTTCCGGACATTTTTCAGGCATTTTCCGGGGATTTTCCAGGCATTTTCCGGATATTTTCAGGACATTTTCACGCATTTACCGGATATTTTCCGGACATTTTCACGCATTTTCCGGATATTTTCCAGACATTTTCCAGGGATTTTCCACGGTTTTTCCGGAAATTTCCACGCATTTTCCGAGCATTTCCCAGGCATTTTCCGGCTATTTTCCGGGAATTTCCCAGGCTTTTTCCGGGGATTTTCCGAGCATTTCCCGGGGATTTTCCGGATGTTTTCCAGACATTTTCCGGACATTTCCCTGGCATTTTCCGGGGATTTTCCACGCATTTCCCAGACATTTTCCGGACATTTCTCAGGCATTTTCCGGCGATTTTCCAGGCATTTTCCGGATATTTTCCGGACATTTTCACGCATTTACCGGATATTTTCCGGACATTTTCACGCGTTTTCCGGATATTTTCCAGGCATTTTCCAGGGATTTTCCACGGTTTTTCCGGAAATTTCCACGCATTTTTCGAGCATTTTCCGGGCATTTTCAGGCATTTTCCACGCTTTTTCCGGAAATTTCCACGCATTTTCCGGATATTTTCCAGACATTTCCCTGGCATTTTCAGGCATTTTCCACGCTTTTTCCGGAAATTTCCACGCATTTTCCGGATATTTTCCAGACATTTCCCTGGCATTTTCCGGTTATTTTCCGGGATTTTCCAGACATTTTCCGGGAATTTCCCAGGCATTTTCCGAGCATTTCCCGGGGATTTTCCGGATGTTTCCCAGACATTTTCCGGACATTTCCCTGGCATTTTCCGGGGATTTTCCACGCATTTACCGGATATTTTCCGGACATTTTCACGCATTTTCCGGATATCTTCCAGGCATTATCCAGGGATTTTCCACGGTTTTTCCGGAAATTTCCACGCATTTTCCGAGCATTTCCCAGGCATTTTCCGGTTATTTTCCGGGAATTTCCCAGGCTTATTCCGGGGATTTTCCGAGCATATCCCGGGGATTTTCCCGATGTTTTCCAGACATTTTCCGGACATTTCCGTGGCATTTTCCGGGGATTTTCCAGACATTTTCCGGGGATTTTCCAGACATTTACAGGCTATGTCAGGGAAATGTCCGGAAAATGCCTGGAAAATTCCCGGAAAATATCCGGAAAATGCGTGAAAATGTCCGGAAAAATGTGGAAAATGTCACTTCAAATTTGCGAAGTAATTAAAGCAGAAAACCAAAAAAAGAAAAAAAAAGCTAAAATCTTTCATATTAAATGTAGGTATATGGGATATTCATATTTCATACTTAAGGACGCTGTCACAAATCTGCGTTACTCAAATTTAGGTATTTAACGTCGCAACGTGGTTCGCGGGACATCACGCTCACGTAAACATAGCGCAATCCATTTTATAGATCATCTTCATACTTGATATTATTTTGACGTGACAACGTCTTAAATTAGGTTGCGGCTAGGAGTCACTTATGAAAAAGTGTAACGCTCGGTAACGTTACGATGAGTCACCGAACGAGAGAGAGGCCCGCGGTCTGCCGCGCGCGCAGCACATAAATATTCTACCGAGAAAAAGACGTTGTCACGTAAAATCTTCGCCCGTAAAACCGACTTTACAGGCAACCATTTTTTTTTTATATTTTTATTGAAATTGATTCCAGAAGATTACTGGGAACTTTAAAAATTCATTTTGTTACTTTTATTAGTAGGTACGATCCTTATAAGTATTTTAGTGTATTCAACCAACTTAAAAAAGTGTGACTATTTTAAAACAATTTGAATAGGTATGAATTGTATTATTGTATACAATATCGAAGCTTTTTAAGAAATGTATAAAATACTTTTTTAAGAATTATTATCATACATAATATTATGTTACCGGCAATAGATTAAACCCGGCATTGTATGCAATTCTTAGTAAATGTATGTTATTTCGAGAAACAGTCGGAATGAAATAAATTAAATTCGTCACATTACCTATATCTTTAAATCTGAACTTTTCCTAAGTAGCAAACACATTTGCAAATGTGGGTGGTTTTTTGGGTAGCTATTAACCAATATGAGGTCAAAACTAAAATCCAAGATGGCGCCGACGAAAATTTGAAATCTTTTCGTCATGGGTGTCATTTTCAAGGAGTTGGAGTAGCTATTAATCAATATGAGGTCAAATCTAAAATCCAAAATGGCGCCGACGAAAATTTGACATCATTTCGTCATGGGTGTCATTTTTATGGTTTTTGGGGTAGCTATTAACCAATATGAGGTCAAAACTAAAACCCAAGATGGCGCCGACGAAAATTTTACATCTTTTCGACACGGGTGTCATTTTCATGGTTTTTGGGGTAGCTATTAACCAATATGAGGTCAAAACTAAAATCGAAGATGGCGCTGACGAAAATTTTACATCTTTTCATCACGGGTGTCATTTTCATGGTTTTTGGGGTAGCTATTTACCAATATGAGGTCAAAGCTAAAATCCAAGATGGTGTCGACGAAACTTTTACATCTTTTCGGCATGGGTGTCATTTTCAAGGTTTTTGAGACAGCTATGTATTACCAAATCCCCAATGTAACCGTCGATAATTAGGTATATTTTTCTTACTCCTTTAAAGTAAACTTAAATAAAATAACAAAAACGTTAACAACTACAGTTTTGTAGAAAGTCTTAAAAAAAACAATTTTAAAGAACATAGAAATGCATATTTAGAAATGTAATATAAAACGCAACTCTGTGGCAATCATCATCTGTGTTAATATTCTGACAGATATTATTAACTTTAAATATATTCGCTAAACTTTATTTAAAATAAAGTTTATCTAAAACATTTAAACGAAGAGAATAAAATAAAAAAGAACGTGTGTGCCGAGAAAACTTGTCAGGAGTGAAACTTCTTTGGCGAGATTCATAGATACCAAAATCGCCGCCTTGCTCCATTACGCGACAGTATTACCATGAGGCGATCTTGAAATTCGACGACCATCTTGGATTTTAGTTTTGACCTCATATTCGTTAATAGCTACCCCAAAAACCATGAAAATGACACCCATCATGAAAAAAGTCAAATTTTCGTCAGCGCCATCTTGGATTATAGTTTTGACCTCATATTCGTTAATAGCTACCCCAAAAACCATGAAAATGACACCCATGATGAAAAGATGTCAAATTTTTCGTCGGCGCCATCTTGGATTTTAGTTTTGACCTCAAATTGGTTAATAGCTACCCTAAAAACCATGAAAATGACACCCATAACGAAAAGATGTAAAATTTTCGTCGGCGCCATCTTGGATTATAGTTTTGACCTCATATTCGTTAATAGCTACCCCAAAAACAATGAAAATGACACCCATGATGAAAAGATGTCAAATTTTTCGTCGGCGCCATCTTGGATTTTAGTTTTGACCTCAAATTGGTTAATAGCTACCCCAAAAACCATGAAAATGACACCCATGACGAAAAGATGTACAATTTTTTCTGCTTTGCTGACGGGGAGTCCTTTTTGCCACCATTGCTATATATGTATATTTTTTTTTTCCTGTTCTGTGTTAGATTATTAAGATCTATATTTTTGTAATTGGTGGCAAATAAAACACTTTCTATTTCTATTTCTATTTCTAATTTTCGTCGGCGCCATCTTGGATTATAGTTTTGACCTCATATTCGTTAATAGCTACCCCAAAAACCATGAAAATGACACCCATGATGAAAAGATGTCAAATTTTTCGTCGGCGCCATCTTGGATTTTAGTTTTGACCTCAAATTGGTTAATAGCTACCCCAAAAACTATGAAAATGACACCCATCACGAAAAAAAGTCAAATTTTCGTCGACGCCATCTTGAATTGTTTTACCCCACCAATCTATTCAACAACCCATAAAAAAGAGCATCTCAGGCAAGGTAATTTTTAAAACATAATTTTAAATTACAAATAATTGGAATATGAATATTATACAGTTTACTCTTATAAAGTATCAAATATTTCAAATCACGAAAACGACAGTGCACGCAAAATAATCTTTTTCTAATTCGTTTTATTTTTGGGACGAGGAGCGATACACCCGTCCTTCCAAGAGCGCTTCTGAGCGCGGTCTGACGACCCGCGAGAGCAAAATGTATGAAGAAATCGACAAGTATTTTTAATTTAGCTAATAATTGAAATAAAATTTTGATTTAGATACAAAAAAATTATCAGAATCTATAAAGGACTATATATCCCTCAATAATTTATAGGTAAGAAGATAGATTAGGCTTTTAATTTTCTTAAAATTGTACCGTTTTAGACCTCATTTTTTTGCATTTTATGCGATCATTGTGCTGGGAAAATCGTATTTCAGCGACAATTTTGTATGACGACGTACAATTTTTATAAGATGATCGTAGAACTGAAAATATTATCTTTAAATTAAGATATTACTTTGTTCTCACGTGTAATTGCTTTGAGTTAAAATGGTACCGTAAAATAGCGTTTTTTGTTAAAAATCTGTAATAGCACCCTTAATGAATGGGAGGGTTTAAAGATAATTTTTTTGATATTTCTCGATTTATTTTTAAAAATTTATTACCGCCATTAGGTTAAGTACTTTCGATATCAGTTTAAAGTTTTTTGTTATCTGTAATACTTACGGAAAAATCGCCTGTGCACACTTAACGATTACACCCTGTATAGATTGCTCCGAGCTGTATAGGTATAAGTGGGAATGAAAGAAACGAATGTTGTCAAATATTGTGATAGTACCTACCTAAGTGATATATCAAATGAATGTGCATAACGGGTGAATTACAATTAGTAATGTTTTATCGAAATCGGTTCATCCGTTTTTTACATATAGGGCACTTTAGGGGTGACAGTGGTTAGATAAATAAACCAAATGGAGCATCAAACGATAGGATATGACGTGTACATATAGGTACAATTAGATAATATTATTTACATCAAAATCGGTTCTGCCATTTACTAGGGATGGAAAGGGAAGGGTTGAAAGAAGAGGGGGACATGGGAGCGAGAGGATAGCCACACCCTGGAAATTTTGAACTCTTCTCAAAGCCACATAGGCCTGGCCCTTGGCAATTTTTTTTCTTAAATATACCACTTCTTTTGCCACTGTGGTCCATTACAATTTATGCACGGTTACGGCCCAACTTAAAAGATGTCAGATGTAGGAATGTATTATGGAGGTAGAGGTAGGTCTCGCTCACTTGAAAATATTAAATGAAAATAAGAAACCGAAGTTTAAAAATTAAAAAAAAAAACCCAACGCAACGAAGGAAAAGGAATATATATAATTTTACAAACTTCCCGACGATCTTTTAAATTAAGTACCATTATAAAAAAATATATATATAAGATATATTATTATGATAATGATGGTATGGTATGGTATCCTTAACTTTTACCAAAATTGTAGATTATAAAATTATCTTTAAAAAACTTCACATACATTTTTTTCTAGGAGCCACTGTTTCTACGAAAAATCTATTTTTTCATTCATCGTTGATCTCAAAAATAAAAATTCCAATCACCAGAACGACAGGAAATTTTAATAATTGATTTTTAATTGTGTTTTGCACAATTTTATTAAATTGCGACTGGATGAAAATTTTGTTCGTGGTCGTCGTCGTCGTTGGTAGGGTGAACAAATCCTTAGCAAAACATCATACGCTTAAGTCAATTAGTATCGATAGCGGATTCTATTCCTTTACGTTTTGACGTTTGCCTCGGCACTCAGTTGCTGCACAATATATTGTCAAAAACATCCATACAAGGAAGGAAGGTAAATAAATTTGCTCCTCTCCCTCCTGGTGCCTAAAAAATAATATGCCATAATTTAAAATAAATTTTACGTAGAAAATTAATTAGGCACTTATTTTTTTATTTTTTAGCTCAGTTTAGTAATAAATTTTACTAACTGTTCTTTTAATTATTTATGGTAGTACGTGTTTATTCAATAAAAGTTAAGTAGTAACTACTATGCAGTCACTATTCCACGCGGACGAAGTCGCGGGCACAGCTAGTTTACGGATAAACATTGTGAAATGTGCAGTTCTATCTTGCAAAAACGATACTAGAAAATACACAAAATTGAAATCCAGTATCACATTTCATCAGTAAGTCGATTGTTATACTTATTTTTATGAAAATAAATTAAGCATCGCGGGGGTGAAGGGGAGGTGGGAGGCGGACACGCGCAGGCTCGCTCGCGCGCCTCACTGCCGCCACGTGATCGTAGTGATGTGACCTGACCAACGCTGTACTCGATATAAAGTTTACTAGAACCACAGACTAATAATAATATACTACGTATACAACTAGAACTATATATTTTAACAAATTATTTATTTAACTTTAAAATTAAAACTCTTTTAACAATGTATTATAAATAAATTTGTGGTGTGTTTTGTATGATACACTTTCTAATATTATGAATGCGAATGTATTATAGTGTAAATGTAAAGTATGTAATGTTACGATATATTTTCTGAACCGCTAAATTGATTTTGAAGATTTTAATAGTAGAATGGATAAAATTAAATAAAAAAATTATTAATATTATTTACTATATTATAATTTTAAATTATTTTGACGTGACAACGTCTTAAATTAGGTTGCGACTGGGAGTCACTTATGAAAAAGTGTAACGCTCGGTAACGTTACGATGAGTCACCGAACGAGAGAGAGGCCCGCGGTCTGCCGCGCGCGCAGCACATAAATATTCTACCGAGAAAAAGACGTTGTCACGTAAAATCTTCGCCCGTAAAACCGACTTTACAGGCAACCATTTTTTAAAGTACTTATAATTAATACAAGATTAAGATTTGTTTACCAACTGAATAAAGTTTGTTTATTCCATTTGAATATTTCAAATTTAAAATTACATATTTATACTTTATTCATATATATTTTTCCTTTAATAACTTATTGAACATAAAATTTACATATGATACATATTTATTTACATAACTTATCGATAGTTCAACACGCAATTGATACCTACCCATCCCTATTTGTCACACACACATCTATATAGTATCTATAGCTCATCTGCCTACGATGTGCACTGCCCTTAGGCACTGCCCCGTCCGATTAGGGCCCTTCTGGCCTCCTCCACTCAAGCGACAGCTCAAGCCGAGGTTCGTGGTCCCCGTCAAGGGGGGACGCCCTTGTGCATGTCGCTACCAGGGTGAACCTTCAGTTCACCCCCGCGTCCGCGTTAAAATGTAGAAGCCCTTCTGGCTAACATTGAGAGACAAAAAAAAAAAAAAAAAGATGTGCACTGAGCAATTTGTGCAATACACGCGCTCTATACATACTATTGTAATATATACTCTAAGCTGTCAAACAAGTCAAATTCAAACGTCAAAACCAAGTCTAAACTCAAACGGTGTATCGTGTGAGCTATGTATTTTTAAAATTGTGCTTTTTTTCTGAAAAAATAGTTGGATTCGATCATTTATTGGTTAATATGCATTAAGGGGGATCTATTTTAGATCATTACAACACCAATTCCTCATTTTTGCAAAGTATTATCCTTTTAAATAAGTGTTAAAAGTTAGCGTCTGATGCCGCTCATAGATTTAAGCACAAAAATGGCAAAATCACAAATAAACACGAAATCAAGAGACTATGTAAAGGATAAAGATACATTTCTGAAAGAATTGAAACAGTTCAATGAAAGTAAAAAGTGGGTAACGTTTGTAAAACAAAAATAGATATGATTAGTACTTGTGGTTATAACATATCATATTTAATTGTTTTTTTTTTCAGCATACCGTATAAAATACCAGTAGTAAATGGCGTGGATATAGATTTATATCTTTTATATTCATTAGTTCAGCAGAGGGGTGGCCTTAGTAAAGTAAGAATTCTTAAAAATGCATGGTTTTTATTCTATTCCTGCTGAAAAAAAGTTGCTTATACAAAAATAAATTGCTATGATACATTTTTATATATAGTTTTAAAGTAAATTATGCATAATCTAATTGGTTTTTAGGTAAATCAAACGGACACATGGGAAGCATTTTTAAGACCTCTAAAATTGCCGTATCCTTGTGTGAATGGATCCACACTGTTACGTCGAATATATGGCATGTACTTGGAGAAGTGAGTATTTTTTGTAATAGTGTAATGAGATTATGTATGACTGGTCAAAGATTTGTGTGTATTTGGAAAATTTCTGAATATTAGTTTTGAAACATTTTTTTATGTGTTTGAGCGAGCGCTTTATATCAATAGTCTATTATTATGGATAACATTTTGATATATTTAAAACAGTGTTGTTAGCAAATTGAAAAAGTAGGTGGTATATTTGCACACTTATTGAGCACTAGCTTCCGCCCACGACTTTGTACGTGCATCCCCGTTTTTCCCCGTTCCCGCAAGAATTTCGGGAAATCCTTTCTTAGCGGATGCCTACGTCCTAACATCTACCTGCATGCCAAATTTCAGCCCGATACGTCCAGTGATTTGGGCTGTGCGTTGATACATCACTATATCAGTCACCTTTGAGTTTTATATATATATAGATATATATAAATATATATAAAACTGACTTAATTATATATATAGATATATATATATATATATATATATATATATATATATATATATAAACTGACTTAATTTGCATACTTTTGGAATCTATACATGAAAATATAAAAAATAACAATATTTTTTAGATATGAAAGAGCCAAAGGTCCACCAGGGAGAGACGATGATAATGACATGGATGAGGACCCCAGGAGAGGCAGAGGTGGTGGTATGCCAAGGATATCCTTTGGCAGCGGCACTTATATATCAGGTATTATTAGTACTAGTTTTATTAAGAACATTTAATGAAGTATTGTAAAAAAGACAACACTGCAAGCATTGACGTTTAAAGCAGTGTATTAATGTAAGAATGTGTTCATTTTTAACTTCTAGTACTAAAAATTTCTTTGGTGTGAATATTAAATTATTAATAATTTTAATAAATTTATCATTAATCCAAATTTGTACAACATGTCTTACTTCATAATATGAGGATACTTTCCCGCTAAACTACTATGATTTTGTCTAATAATATTTTTTTTTAAATCTACTTTTAGCATCCGGAGAACAGTTGAAAACAAGTACGCCTCGGTTTGCCGGTCCATCTGAAAGACTGACACTATCTTTACTATCTCCTATGCCCAATGAGCAAGACTTTGCAGTGAATGTGTGTACGGTGCTAGCTGCCGATCATTCTAACAGGCTGCCGTTGAGCACAACGTCACATATATTGGATTTTTTGTTGGCTCATGCTGGTGTTTATAATCATTGTAAGTATTTTCTTATGTATCTAAAAAGATGTGATAAAATTTTGTAGTCGGAATGATTTCTTTATGACAAAGAGGGTAGCAATTTTCTTTTATTTAGGGGTAGTAATTTCCCATTTTTTTATTCATCTTGATGCAATGTCCTAGGCGCTATTTGAACTATAACAGTATACTATTAACATTGGTTTTTATAAATTTATTAAAAAATTTCACAAGCACATTTTAAACAATAACTTTTAACAATATTTAAATGTTCATAATTAAACAAATAATTACTTACAGCAAGTCTCCGCGATACGATCGGCCGCTCGTACTACGAAGCGCGTGGCCGCTACCCGCACGAGTTCTGGCAGATGAGAGCGGGGGGTGGGGGTGCTAAGGAATTAGCCGATGAGACGAAGTTCATGCAGCCGGGGATTGAACAACCAGAGTTGATGGTTCAAGCTTTAGCCGCACATAATGCGTTGACGGATTGCTTGCTGAATGGGGGCGATGATGGTGATATACTGGATAAGGTTGTGGATGATGTGAGTGGTGATATTTTATTAGGTAGATAGATAAAACATTTAAGAATAATTGTCCCAAATGTGAATTTAAATTTTCTATATTCACTTGATTTACCTATTATAATAGTTGAATAATTTAAAGTTACCCTTTTCCGTGGCAATAAACTTAATGTGCTGTTACAATTATAATTAATGTTGTAGTTGTAACAATGTAAATAAACTTATCTAGTTTAGTTTACATTTTTTATTATGTTTTTTTGAGTTTCTTATCATTTTTAATGTCTTTTGTATTCTGTTATTTTTTGTTCTAATTCTCTCACACATTTTATTTATTTATTGTTTCTTTTATTACATTTTTTGGTTCTTTCGTTCTTTTTTTATTATTTTTCACTAATTCCCACACGCAAACGCCAAAAGCAGCTTCACCAACAGGAAGTGGAAGACTGGGTGACGGAACCCTCGGAGGAAGACCAGCTGTTCGCCCCGGAGTTGCCTGGGGGCGCGAGCTGTGTGTACACACAGCGGGTCGTGCAAATTGCGTCCATTGTACGATCACTGTCGTTCCATGAAGAGAATTTGCAGTATCTGGCTAAGAATACTACACTTATTCGGTGAGATTTTGAATATGTTTTGAGAGAATAATTTTGTTGGTTTATTTGGATGTTGAACGCCATCATATTATTATTATAATCTACATTATTTTAGTAGTTTTTATTTTTAAGAATGTAGGTTTTAACTAAGAATTCCTTTTGTTTCTATTAAAAAAAAAAAATTGGTAAAAACACTGAACAGAAATACATATAATCATATCTATACATATACAAACATACTTACGTATTTTTACATTTTTTATAACTTTAGTTGTGAAACTTAAAAATATACGAAAAAAGGTAAATATGCCATATTATGTTTCTTAATCGCATTTTAAGTAGTGTTCAATGTATTACAGGTTTTTATTGCTCTGTGCTAATTGTTGGGTTGGTACACTGCGTCAGAGTGGTTTAGATACGTTGGGGAATATTTCGGCTGAATTAATTATTAAGGTAAGCAATGTTTTAAATTTATATACAGCAAGATTGTGAATCATTTACTATGAAATTGAACTATTTCTTATGCTCGTTCTATCAATAATTCTTCTTGCCTATGTGAATTATAATGAACAGTTTTCATCTAAGGACTATGTAATTCTTCTAGGGTGAAATTAATTTACAGTTCTTCAGTAAATTTCTTTGATTCGTGTTTGATAATATTTGTGTTATTTCAAAGTTTTAATCAAAAATATGTCGCAATGAAATTCATATTCTCCTATATACTTAGTAAATTTAATTATTCACTAAACAATATCATCAGTAAATTTAGGAAACAGAGAATAGGTGAGTTACTAAGTCCATCTCCAAGTTATATTTGTTTTAATTACGTAGTAAAAGTAAAATGTTGATCTTAATTGATATAGACCCTTTATTAATAATGATGCCACCCTCTCCTGTTTGCATTATTCCACTTTTTCTTTATTTAACGTTTCCCTGTAACAAAGAAATTAAAAAATAACAAGGCCATTTGTTCCTCCAGGATCCAGCAACCTGTCTTATATCGCGACACATACTATCCACAATACAAACGTTATTGTCATCGCCGGACCGTGCCAGAATATTGTCAGCTCTTGAGTTGTTGAATAAGTTGGCGCAGAATGAGTCCAACGAAGATGCGCTGTTGAAATCTTTGGAGGCTAAGGTGAATAGTAAGATAAGAATAGCAGTAATAGTTGTAGTGTAGGAGTAGTTATTTTACTACTTGTTGGTTGGTGTAGTTGTATTTTATTTGCCCTTAGCCAATAAATAAATAAATAAATATATCCGGACAATTTTCACACACGGCACAATCTGATCCCATACTAAGCTTTCGCTTGTGTTATGGAAACCAGATGGCTGATAAACATAAATATATAATTTTAAATAAATACTTATAAATATAGATATTATGTATCACCCAGACACAGAGCAAACATCTATGTTCATCACACAAATATTTGCCCCGGGTGGGAATCAAACCCATGACCTCAATATAGGCAATAACATAAATAAACTCTGTCACTTCTGTTTTCTATGCTAAATTTTTATCTATAATTGTTTTAAATCTTATACAAGATGTTATGTTGAAGCATTAAAGCTTGTGGGGACAATAATACTGATATTTTTAAGC
Organism: Colias behrii; assembly: GCA_029959065.1. Classification (NCBI taxonomy): domain Eukaryota; kingdom Metazoa; phylum Arthropoda; class Insecta; order Lepidoptera; family Pieridae; genus Colias; species Colias behrii. Next base: position 4,298,047 of record JARWMC010000021.1, on the reverse strand, counting down.
ACAATTAAGTTTATCTTCTAAATACATATTATTAGGGCGAGGCCACAACACTACGTTGCGGCGTCGCGTCGCAAAAATAACATCGCACAGCAATGCGATGCGATGTCGCAACGCAAAAATTTCATCGGATACGACATCGAACGGAAAGACGCTAACCAACGTTTCAGTTTCTAGTGAGACATGGATTTACATAGATTATATATTTACGATAGATTACGATAGATTTTTACGACGCGACGCCGCAACGCAGTGTTGTGGCCTCGCCCTTATGTTTAAAACTATTCGCCACACATTGACTCTTCATTGAACCAAACCTTTTATCTAAAGCTCGACTAAAATGCCTAGATTTTTAACTGTGAAATATTATAAATGATGCAATAATAGACCACCAGCATACACTACCTTAAAGTGTTAATATATGAAAAAAAAAACTTTATTTCCGTAGGTATACAGCGACGTATGCTCCCTCCTAACGCTACGCGATATAATGGTGCTAGTGTGCACGCTAGAGTGTATATACGCACTTACATCGTTGGGAGAGGCCGCGAGCGAGTCGGTGGCGCGAGTCACTGGCCTCGTGCACACGCTCGTGTCGCTTGTTACTGTTGAGGTGTGTATGTCCCTAACGCTACGCGATATAATGGTGCTAGTGTGCACGCTAGAGTGTATATACGCACTTACATCGTTGGGAGAGGCCGCGAGCGAGTCGGTGGCGCGAGTCACTGGCCTCGTGCACACGCTCGTGTCGCTTGTTACCGTTGAGGTATGTATGTCCTTTGAGGCTAGTTTATGGTGTTGTTAATAGACTCTTATGAGTAAGTTTTGTTTATTTTAATTAATTGTATTCATTAATTGTTAAATATTTTATAGGAACAGTGAACATATGAATGAAGACGCATATTTTTGTTAATTAAATATAAATAATCACACATTTTTTTTACAGGCACAAAGTTACGGTCCTCGTGCGTGTATATTAATGAGGGTAGTTGAAACAGTGAGTGGTCCGGCAGTCGTTGAACGGGAACCAGAGAGACCACAGCCACCGCCGCAGGTAAATGTTTATTTCCGTGTTTTATAATTTTTGCCACAAGTTTTTTTTTATATATTACCTACTTCAGTAAAATATTTCAGTAAGAGTACGAGACTCGTGTATTTGTATTGTTAAAAAAATATGCGATACATATGGATGTTGAAATAATTTAATTATTTACTTAATAACACATCTTAATGGTATTTATATCTCTTATTATGTAATTATATCTGAACCTGTTTCTAAAAAAAAGTGTGCAATATACAACAGAAAGTGTGTTTCCTCATATAAATACAAGAAATAGTATTTCAATTATTTACTAAAAAATATTTTTAATATTTTTTCTATATTTTCTTTATCCCCACAGCCGCAAACGCCAGTAAAATCGCAAGAATCACCTTCACCTGCGCACGCGCACGCGCACGGGCACTCAAGCGCCGCGAGCGCTTCGCCCGCACCGCCGCTGTCATCCATACAAGTGTCGCACTTGCACCAGCGGACTGTACAAGTGAGTCATATTTATTTATCTATACTAATATTATTATAAATCTGAAGAGTTTGTTTGTTTGAACGTGCTAATCTCAGGAACTGTCCGATTTGAAAAATTCTTTCGGTGTTAGATAGCCCATTTATCGAGGAAGGCTATAGGCTATACATCATCACGCTAAGGCTCCCGGGTCCCTCCCTGAAGCCTTCGGCAGCCCTCACAAGCTACTTGGCTTCATTTAGGAACTTGGGTGGTTTCAGTTTTAGCTCGTTTCCCCCACCTCCCTCTCTCACGTAAAATAGGCGCTTGAGGCGTCGAGTTGCGGAGAAATGCCCGTATATTATTATTTTATAATTAACGTATTCGTTGCGCGACCGCTTCGCTCTGAGATCGCTCGCAATCCCCTAGTATGATAAGGCCCTTACTGTCCTATTAATTACGTAATATGCTTTGTTACAGACGAATTTATTAATTTGTAATTACATATTGTTAAATGTTACTTGATCGTAAAAATAGAAAATTAATCTTTTCCCACTAGAATTTGTCAATTTTGCTTGATGGTTAAGCTTTAAAATTAATCTTATTCACAAGGAAAACGAGCACTTCGCACAAGCGTGGCTCCGATCAGCGTACGAGCCGTTACCAGCTAACGACAACACTACGTTGGACGCCGCGGAACTATACCGCCATTACATGACGAGTTGCACGAAGATGGGGCGTAAGGGGATTATTTCGCCTGCACACTTTCCGCGGCTCGTGAGGTGAGAGTTAATATATTGTAACATGTGAATTTTATCAATTTTGTTTATGTACATTTTGAATAGCATGAATATTTTATGATCTAGCACTTAATATCTACTAGGTTCACGCGCCTTTGCGAGGTTTGGCCCCCGTGTTCAAAGAAAACAGTTTCCAATGGTGGAAGATCAGCAATTATTCATGCATGTAATTTTATATAGCGCGGTCTACATTTGGAATTTATGAATTTCGGAGTGATACTGCGCATAATATTAAATTTTCCCACCAGAATGACACGTTTCGACGCGATAAGAAGTAGCCTATTACATACGATCTAGCTTCTTAATCCAGACACAAAAGTCATATCGCAAAAAACAGACCGTTCGCGTTGCTACGTGATAGAAAGACAAAAAAAAAAACAGACAAACTTTCGCATTTCTATTAGTAATCAATAACTTTGCTAAAGCACTTTTTGACACGCATAAATATCTGTCACTATATTATTTTGGTATATCTTTATTACAGAACGGTGTTCGGCGGCACGGTGGGCCCCAACACAGTGGCAGCTGGGAACGGAGAGATGCAGCAGATGTACGTGGGCATACGGGCCAAGCCCGGCGCGGTGAAGGTCAACCCGCCGCCCGGTGAGTGGAGTGAGTGAGAGTGAGAGGAGAGAGAGGGAGAGGAGAGGGAGAGGAGAGGGTGAGGATAAAGGGAGAGGAGAGGAGAGGGAGAGGAGAGGGAGAGGAGAGAGGACGAGGAGAGAGGACGAGGAGTAGAGTGAGGAGAGAGGGCGAGGAGAGAGGACGAGGAGTAGAGTGAGGAGAGAGGGCGAGGAGAGAGGACGAGGAGTAGAGTGAGGAGAGAGGGCGAGGAGAGAGGACGAGGAGTAGAGTGAGGAGAGAGGGCGAGGAGAGAGGACGAGGAGTAGAGTGAGGAGAGAGGGCGAGGAGAGAGGGCGAGGAGAGAGGACGAGGAGTAGAGTGAGGAGAGAGGGCGAGGAGAGAGGACGAGGAGTAGAGTGAGGAGAGAGGGCGAGGAGAGAGGACGAGGAGTAGAGTGAGGAGAGAGGGCGAGGAGAGAGGGCGAGGAGAGAGGGCGAGGAGAGAGGACGAGGAGAGAGGGCGAGGAGAGAGGAACAAAGAGCGATTAGATTTTAGAGATACTTGTTATGTGACATAAAGTTTAAAGGAAATTTGAAATTTCATTATAAAACTTTTATTTATTTATTTCGGGTAACTTGACTTATTTAATATTGTTTATTTTTCAATTATAATACATCATTACATAAAGCAAATTCCTAACATATAATAATTATTTGTCCTCTATTTATTTTTACAGATTTATACAATGTCTTTATGATATATCTTAATCTTAATACTATTATAAAGGCGAAAGTTTGTAAGTATGGATGTATGGATGTATGGATGTATGGATGTATGGATGTTTGTTACTCTTTCACGCAAAAACTACTGAACCGATTACAATGAAATTTAGCACACATATAGAGGGTAACTTGGATTAACACATAGGATAGGTTTTATCCCGGAAATCCCACGGGAACGGGCACTATGCGGGTTTTCCTTTGAAAACGCGGGCGAAGCCGCGGGCGGAAATCTAGTATTGTAATATGTTTTTTATGTCATTCGACAGGACCATCATCGCCAATACTGAAAGCGCAACTGACAAACAAAACGCCTGAAGTTAAACCCGTTGTAGCTCAACCAGCGGTAAGGATTATAATAAAATTATTCTAACTATTTTTTCTCTCCATAAAGTCCATGAACATGATGAATTTGTAAGTAATTGTTGGTTAGTTGAGTTATCAAAAATTATCTTCTTAAACTTAATTAAATTTATAATAGGAATATTGAAAATGTATGAAAATTTCACGCGTTCTAAATATTATATAGTTTCTTATGATTGATTTTGAAGAGATATAATATCGAATGTATGTTACTAAAAGATAAGTTGAAAATTTGTCCGTATCTCTAATCTAGTGCCACAGTCGCTCGTTTAATATAACTGTGATTCCGTTACTATAAATCACAACCAAAAGTAACGATTGTATTGACTGTGATTTAACTGTGATTCCGTTACTATAAATCACATCCAAAAATAACTGTTATTTCACTGTGATTTCGCTATAAATCACCGATACCTCACAGGCTCAACCGATATCACACCCGCACCTCTCGCAAGCGCTGGAATCGAACCCGTCCAACACTTCGCTGATCAAACACCTGCTCGCCCATAAAGTAAGCCCCGGCATACAACCGCAAGTAAGTGCATACTAACAGTACTAACACGTAGCTGTGATTTTTTAGTGATACGTGATAAGTAACAGTGATAAATAGCAGTGTTACTTTTTACGTTATTTATTTGTACTTAGTAGTGTTATTTTGAGGTGATTTTTTCACTTGTTAGTTTATTTAATGTATAATTTAATTTGAACTAAGTTTTAGTTTTAAAAATTAAGATGTTATTTAAACTCAAAAATCCAAAATGACTTCAGGATTCATATTTTTTAAGATTTGATGAATGATTCTTCTATAAATTTATTGAGATACTGTTTACAGGTGATACTGAAAATTGTTTCGATAAATATAAATTTATAGTGTTTTTAAATAGTATTAAAAAATACAGTACAACATAATAATTATTATTTCACACAAAAGGTTTGAGCAGTTAGTTGACTCGTCAAGATGGTAAAGTTAAAATCACAGATTAAAAATAACCCGTGCATGAGAAACGTGTGATACAATATAATACAGTAGAAGCGAAAGTAGTGCACGTAAAAATATAACTAACAACGATATAACTAAAGACGAAATTGGCATGCGTTGAGACGCTTGTTTGGAAGCATGTATTAAGCATTATGTAATAAATCTAGGAAATAAATTAAACAAAATAGTAAGCAATATTAAATAAGACATCTAACTTTAGTGTTGAGAGAATATAAAAGCGAAATAGAATCTCGCTTCGATGAAAAATATATTATTAGGTTTGATAGTAATGAAAAAGTATTCATTTTATTTATTACATGAGATTTTATGTTATAATTTTCTCGTATATTCCATTTCTTACTATATTAAAAGAAAGAAAAACTAGTCCTGCTATATGCAAATATTAAACTTTTGAAGATTTATTTGTGATACACTAAAATAGTACAGGGATTTTTCATAAACTACACTGAAGTTTTCCAATTGTGATAACTCCTTATGAGAATTATTTTCTGATTTCATTCAAATCATTTTTTTTTCGAATTCTTATCGAAATCCACAATAAAAACTTATGCATGTGCAATGACCATGGGATTTTACCTGGTTAATTAACAATTTAAATACATTTGTCTATAATATTTATACCAATTCGCAGGTTGCACAAAGACAGCAAAGTCAACAGCGAGTCGGAACGGTCGCGTCCGTTGTTATACAAGGCAATCAGAATACGGTATGGGAAATACAACCTTATTAATTGAGTATTAGAGTTGAATTTACAATTGCTATTTTGATTGGTTTTAAACACATTTTTCACTGATAGACGTATTTTCGGGAAATTCAACCTTATTACTTGATAATTAGAGTTGAATTTTAAATTTCCTAGTTACATTGGTCTTAAAATAATTTTCGCTGATGGGCGATATTTTCTAAGATATAAATTATAAATGGAATAATAAATTTAAGACTTGGTTAATTTTATTATTCGATGACCTGTTTTGTTTTAATTGATCCACTTTAGTTATAAAACTAGGTACATATTTGTTTTTTTTTAAATAGTTATTGTTCTAATTGGATTGTCTGATAGAAAAATAGACTTTGGTAATTTTTAATGCTTTTTATAGGCAATGGATGTGGACCCTGAAGCATTGATTAAATGTACTACAATTACCCCGGGTGGTGTTGCCAGTAATACACCAGCTTTACAAGGCGATAAGGTAATATTAAACATTATTTATTATTTGTATATTTTATAAGAATGACTGGAGTTTAATTTTTAACTTTTCTTTTATAGGTCAATATGACTGAAGAAATGACCGGTGAGTTTTTTAAAACCTTCAAAATGTATGTTTGTTTTAAAATAAAATAAAACAAATATTAATCTTAATATTTTTTTTAGTTCCTAAAGAAGAACCAGTGCAGATACAGATCGACGAACAAGCTCAATTAACCATAGTAAGTGATTCCAATTTATAGTATTAATCAAATATAATATTATAATATGTTGGACAATATATTGCTACGCCAGTTATTTTATCTGTAATATGGTAATAATAAAATATTTATAATAATGATGCCTTTTTGTTTTATAATTCTGCATTGTCCTATCATGTTTGTACAATGAAGTAAATAAAAAAATAATACTTAACATCCTTTTCCAGAAGGCGGCTCAAAACAAAATGCTAGCTGATCTTCTAGAAAAGAAATCAAATCCACCAGTCCAAGTTGTTCAAATGTCGTCGCAAATGAACGCGCCAACAATACAAATAACCGAAACGGGACAAATAGTGCAAGTGAAACAGGAGAATAACCCAGTCATACAAATAAACCCAGAACCTGTAGTAATGCAAACAGCACCATACATACAAATAAAAAATGATCAAGGACAATTGATACAGATTAAAAATGAATCCGGACAGATTATACAACTCAAAAGTGATCAAGGCGTGATACAGTTTAAGAATGACCAAGGGCAACTGGTACAGATTAAAAATGATCAAGTGCCACAGATAATGCAAAGTGTCATACAGAGTGTTAAGAGTGAAAATGAAGCGGTGGTAACAGATCATTCGTATACGGAACCGCCTGCGAAGAAAGTTAAGACTGAGGAAAAATCTGAGGTATTTTTTTTGGGATTTTTTGATGTTTTTTTTTACATTTTTGAGTCGAACATTTAGGAGTGTTAAACTCCGGTCGATAGTTGCGATGTTTTAAGATGTTGTATGTTCGACTAAGGACGTTTTTCTAGTTCGAAACTTGATATTTATTAATTGTGAAATAACTTGTCACTGCCTTTTTGTCAATAGTGCAATTTTTTCAACATTGATATTATAATTTACTACGCACCATTTTGTATTATTAATGTCATCAGAATAAAGAAATAATGCAATATTTATAAATTATATTTGTTTTAGAATTCGCCACAAGAAAGCGTGTCAAAAACAGCGGCCAATTTGTACGCAGCGTTAGCGGCGTCTGCGCTTGAAGATGAAGATGATTTGGTATACTTTTTCTTTATAATAAAGAGCTAATTTAAAACGAGACGTCTGTAGTCATGGAGGATTTACACCAAGATTAAAAATTAACATTTTTTTTTTCACTTTTTATAATACATATAAATAATTTAAATCACAAAATATTTTGTTAAATGGGGGATTAACACCAAGTTTGAAAACCCTTAAAATGATTGATGCATTTGTTCTCCATATTGTGATGAAAATCTGGATGGTTTGGAATGTAAAATGTTTAGTGAGTTAAATTCGGAAATTAACAAAATACAACATTCTATATAATGGACGTAAATTGCCAGTATGTAACTTTATTTCTTCTTCTTCTTATAACAATGTTTTCATGTCTGTACATTTGGATATTGTAGCGGCCTCGTGGGATACTTATATCTGGACCAATGGCTGCTAAGGTGTTTATTTATTTTACTTCAATAATTTTATTTTAGGACTATAATAAGTATCTTCTTGATTTATGTATTTAACTGTATTTTGAGTTCATATGTAGGAATGGTATTCGACGAAATAGTTTTATTGTATGTTGATATACTTGGGGTCGATTTTTCAATGCTTGGATAAAACTTATCCGTCCAATAAAGTATTACACGATAATATTAAAATGTCACGTAAACTATCAAATACGGGCAATAAGAATACGTTTTTAAAATGGTAGTTTTATACATTATTCGACGAATAAGTTTTAACCAAGTATTGAAAAATCAGCCCTTAAAAAATAGCTTGTTAATGTAAATACTGTAGTGTTCGCCCCGAGGTATCTGTATACATAATAATTGTTATAAATAAATAATTTACAAGCTATAATTATGACTTAATTTCTAGCGTGTTTAAAATAATATCAAAATCTTATTACTTCAATCAGGGAAATAAGCATAGGCATAATCACAGCCAGTAACGAATCAATGTAATCATTTTTTTTGTATGTATGTACACAGTTGCCGCCAAAACAAGAAGAAGTGATGCAACCCCCAATGATAGTCGCCGGCGGTGGGGATAACCCTTCGGTAATAATACAAGAACCTTTACTGCAGGTATTTTTGTTTTGTTCAGTTTACATTTTTATTTGCTCAATATTTTGTTTATTTGGAAACTTATATAAGCAAAAAAACCGGCCAAGTGCGAGTCGGACTCGCGCACCGAGGGTTCCGTACAAACCTGCAAGGTTTACAAAGTTGATTTTGTTACAGCTTAAAGGTATTATAGACCTGAGTATTTGGTATGAATTTCATTTTAATACCTCTACGCGTTTATGAGGAAATGGGAAGTAAGTTTAAAATTATTAAAAAAAAATATATTATGTGATGTAACTAAAAATTTATGGTTTTCGTAATTTTTCCTTTATCTATGCTATAAGACGTTGCTTCGTACCAAATTTCAAGATTCTGAGTTCACGGGAAGCACCCTGTAGGTTTTGATTCCCTTGCAAGTGTCGAAAATTTGCGGCATAAACGGCTGTATCTTTTGATTGCGTTGGCTTAGAAGTTTGATTTTTTCACAGCTTCAAGGGACAGTAGACCTGAGTAATTGATATAAATTTCAGCTTCATACCTCCACGCGTTCCTGAGAAAAAGGGTCTTGACAGACGGACGGACGGACAACAAAGTGATCCTATAAGGGTTCCGTTTTTTTCCTTTTGAGGTACGGAACCCTAAAAAAGAGCGTGTGTGCCGAGCACACGGTGTCACAAGTGAAACTTCTTTAGCAAGATTTAAAAATACCAAAATCGTCTCCTTACTCCATGTATTGCCAAGACGCGATCTTGAAATTTTACCCTTAACGTGCCGAAACCGTTTTACCCGTAACGAAAGAAGTTTCACTTCAAAAACCTATTTCATTTTTGGTGTTTTTATTTGCTTGACTTTATTTGGTCCATTATCACATTTTATTTTGAATTAAGTTGATATCCTTAAGAATCCTATATACCTTCGAGTAAGGTATAATATGGTTAATTTTAAAATAATGTATTTACACACAGGTACAACAACCGACGATGCAAGTTCAAGCACCAACCTTACAGGTATGTGTATTTTACATTTTAACTTATTTTTCGATGCTACTAACTAAACTCAAAATTATTGTTTATTGACCACCTAGACCTTCATATAAGATTTTAATACAATCGATAATTTTCTGATCAAAATACAAAAATCTATGTATTTAATTTATGTATTATATTGTATTTATTTATTATGTAAATTTTATATTATTGTGTTTGTGTTATACCTATATTATGTTAATACTTATATTATATATTTATGCTCTGCCCTACTCCTTTCCTTTAATTTAATTTCTCTCCGTACGTCTGGTTGTCTGGAAGAAATCGCTGCATAGCGATAAGACCGCCAATTGTTTATTCCTAGGTTAAGTTTTATTGTAACTTTCAATAGCAAGCAATAAAGAATTAATAAATAAATAAATAAAAAATAGGAAAAAGTATAATAAGAAGGTATCATTATGTAAAGCAAAGTACATGAGTACTACTAGTAAACATTTGTTAAGCCACAATTATTGATAAAAACTGTGGCTGAAAACTTCGTTAAAATGTTCCAAACATAACTCGGAAGAGAATTTTTCAACATGCGTTGACAGCAACTCTACATCTTGATTCAACTTTGTTGTTATATATGTTTCTACAAAATATAAATATTATTTGTTTGAAGGTACAACAACCGACATTACAAGTACAACAGCCGATGTTACAAGTGCAACCGATGGACGTGCAAAACATTATTGCGTCGCAGTCCGGACAACTTATACTGCAGGGTAAGCTAAAAAATAAATATGTAGATAAAAATACTAATACTAAAATTTGAGTGATAAATATCAAGCTTCAAGATACTTATTTAATTTCAAATATACCATTTTTTAACTGGGTTTCAATATTTATAATTCAATTGACATCAAACAATTTACTATTTTCATCAATCTGACTGAACATAATATAAATTCATAAAGGATGCGGGTTCGAGTCCCGTCTCGTGATCGAATTTTTTCTATTCTTCATGAATTTATATATATAAAGATTCTCTAAGATTTTTTAGAAAATTTACGAAAATGCTCCATTTTTGAGTTAACTTTAAACCACTATAGATTGAAAACTCATGAATATATTTTTTAAATTATTATTTTAAATAATTAACAATAGTCCATTGTTTACGATTCAATAGTTCGTAATATAATATAAGTGAGCTATATATGTATGTGGTGGATTTGATGACCCCACAAAATGTTTTAAATTGCAAGGCGCAACTTTCACTGAAGTTACCGATTTGAAATCTAATCACACAGAGGCTGATTCAAGAATGTTCATTATGATTAATGTGATGTAAGCCCTGACACCGATATTTTTGTATTAGGCCTTTATTTCTGGCATAAACTTGAAAATATACTCGCCATCTTTGAATGCTCCCCCCACTCCCCCATGCAACTATTTCACTGTACGAACTATTGAATCGTAAACAATGGACTATTGTTAATTATTTAAAATAATAATTTAAAAAATATATTCATGAGTTTTCAATCTATAGTGGTTTAAAGTTAACTCAAAAATGGAGCATTTTCGTAAATTTTCTAAAAAATCTTAGAGAAAGTGTAAGAAATGTTATAGTATGCTATATATTCGTGATCTACTCAATAAGCTCTTTCATTTGATACCCCACACGGCATGTTTTGGAAATTTTTATTTTTTTCTTTGTATGCCATATTTAATTACCGGGGTGGGGGGAGGGGGACCACAAAACTGGTTGGCAACATCTGTCTATAGGATGTCTGGGATCTATACAATATATATCAGAAGTCAGATTTAGGTCCGCTATTTTTGCAAACGAAACTCCACTGAGAGTCCGGTCTAAAAATATTAAATTGAACATAATATGTTTGTGTTTCTTATGTGCGTGTGAATAAACAGGTTTGTAAAACATTATCTTTTGCTATTACAGAGAAAACGGTAGCAACTCAACCCACGCAATTCGTTCAACAACCGATGCAGATTATTGCTACACCAAGCACATCGCAAGGTAAAATCTAACATTGAAAAATTCTAAATTTTTAATATTGTAGGGAAAAGAAATTGATCCTGATGAGATGTTTTTTTCGCTTAGCCACTAAAATATTTTACAAAATTATTGTTGTTTATTCCATAATGTAACTCCTGCTAATATTATAAATATCCTGCTAATATTATAAATGCGAAAGTTTGAGGGAATGGATGAATGGGTGTTTGTTATTCTTTCACGCAAATACTACTGAACCGATTATAATTGAAATTTGGTATGTAGGCTAACTGCATACCAAATTTCCTGAAGACCCACAATAAGAAGAGAAACTATGCGGGTTTTTCTTTGATAACGCGGAAGTCGCGGGTGGAAATCTAGTACACAGTAAATTATTGTTTAAAACGAATAAATGTAATTGTTTCAGGAGGAATTGGATACATAACACAGAATATCCCGGGTAATATGATGCAAAAAACTATAATTATAGTCCAAGGACCAACTGGGGGCGGTCCTCTTACATTGACGGTATGTTTTGTTGTTTTTTTTTTAAGTATATAATATTTGATTTAATAATATAATTCCATCTCATAATAGATATACTCGATTTATTATGAGATGAAAAAGGCAAGACTTAGAAAATTAAGGTTCCATTGGTAATTTTAATTAGTATGATTTATTTTATGTATTATAGAGTATTAATAATTTATAATAAATTATTATTTATAATTGTTCCCATAAAAATAATATAATATAGGAAATCATATTTTAGTATACAATAATAAACCAAGTGCTAAAGTTTTATTCACTTCACTAGTCTCAACGTTTGACTGACATGACTTACCTACAACGTACCTTAAATATAATTGTAAGTCATTCTTATAGTTTCTCACTAAAACCAATAGCTTCCAATGAAAATTTAGTCCCAAATATAGATTTAAGATAATTTAATTGCGCAAAGGTGAACAACCCGAGCGGCTTGGACGAGGCAACGCTAAACAATCTCATCGCACAGGCCACTGAGGCGATAACGCAACAACAGATAATTCAGGTTATTTAGCACTAGATGCTTATACTGGGAACACGTTTTTGCTTCCTTATTAACACCTCTATAGCACTTCTCACTTTTGGGCAAGTTTATGGCATTTTGAGGCTCTTTTTAGCTCATCCTGTAGCTGTTTGATCTCTTCGTTTCATATTTTTATTCTTGAAGTAATGGCTTTAGGGTTGAGATTCTAATGCTGATGTGTACACTGTACATGTTTCGTTATTAATAATGGATTATGGTCCTACTAATTCTTTTGCCTTCGCTTTCCTATAATGCACTCTTGCAAGATGTTTGAAATATTCCACGTATGTGATGTTCCATATTCTATGAATTTTCTTACTCATTGGCCTATATTTCTATCAAAATTGCTAGCACCTGTTAGTAAGTTTATTATTGTTACTTATTATTTGGTTATTCTCATTCTTTATGTTTGTGAATCTTTGGTACTGAATGCCGCAGACTAAAAAAACTTTATATGTCATTAGGCTTGTTCGTCATTTGGATAAAATTTTACTTGCATTATTGACTCCTAATATGAGTATGTTTCTAATAAAATTCATATATGCATATTAATCTCGCCTTATGTTGACTAACTTAGACTAGTAAGATAAATTACGCTAGCGCTAATGAAAATCCCTTAATAAAAACAATGCCAAATTATTCTTCTTTCTATTAACGTGGTATACAAGTTATTTAGTTTTTGGTGCTTACCTTTATAGGTTATATTATATGCTATTACTAAGGCCATCTGATTATTTAATATTCGGAAAATAAAAAATAAAATGAGCAAGGGATATAATTTTATCTTGTTACAAGTAAACTTTTTAGTATTATATTTTTGCATTTTACACTCATGACACTAGTATATTAGTAAATATATCATTTGCATATGTAGTGGCTTATTCACTTATATAGGTAGTAATCATTTATTTTAGGCAACTTATATAAATCTATTTAGTACATAGTTAGGTAGTTACACTTTAGATCTATTTCATTTCATATCACCCACATGAATTCTCATATAAAACGCATGATTTTTTTTTATATTTCATTCAGGATATTTTAAATAGTAATGAGTCTGAATTTTTATGCAACATTTTTTGTAGCTGAGGCGTAGGCTATATCTTTGTATTATAAATATTATTTTATCATAATTAAGCTTTTAATATATGATGAGATATAAGCAACACAATCAGGTATTTTTTTAGAATTTAATTTAATTTTTTTCACTGTTTCTTCTTTGGTTCTGTTATAATTAATTTGTTTGTAATGTAGCAGCTAGATTAAGTTATATAGATTTTACTAATAATAATATCTCTTGTGTATTTTCGTCCTATAAATCAGTATGTTTATAAGATATTTATGTGTACCAAATTTTTTAATTATTTATTATCTTATGAAACATTGTCTTTATTATATTCATTAAAATATTATAATTATATTTAATTATTTAGAATGAGACTGAACTTAAACATTAAATTTTTTAACGAGTAGCATATAATTAAAATATCAATACTTAAAATTTGAGTGTCAATTTTATTTCGGATGTAAGAATTCAAGTCTTATTTGCATAACTTCATGTCTATTTTTTTAAATAAGAGTTCGATAATTTTGCAAAACATATTGTAAAGGAAATAAAGGCAAAAAATTGGTTCAACACACAACCAAATTTTTTCGATGATGTTCACAAACGACATTTGATACAGAACACCGGCGTGATACAATCAACGCAACGTGTGATTGTCAGTCAGCCGACACTCGTGAGCACGGCACAGTCGATCGCCGTGGTGAAAACGGCACTTGCACAGGTGTCACGCACTTTTTTGCACTTTTTTTAGTGCATGGGTAGTTGTAGATGTGTATGTAGGGCTCTGGCTATAGGATATTTAAGTAAATGGTAATGGATAGATGTGTGATCAACCAACAGAGAGTGGGGGTAAGATTTTTAATGGATAAAGAAGCTAATTGGATGACACTCGTGAGCACGGTGCAGTGCATCGCCGTGGTGAAAACGGCACTGGTACAGGTGTCATGCACTTTTTTAGTGCATAGGTAGTTGTATTTTTTATTGAAGGATCAACCAATAGAGAGGGAATTTAAATTTCTAATGAAGAAGCTTATTAGATTTTATAATTAATTGGATAGTGAGGCGGGATTCGAACTGCTGCCTAACCGTGGTAAAGATTTGTAGTGGTCTAATCAGAAAATCTCTGTTGGTTGTGTCATTACATTTCTATCTGTCATTATAAATGCCGAGCTATTTACTGTGCCGCTGTGCAAAATACAATATAGATAGTTAATGTGGATTTCTTGTATAATGATGTAAACGAGATTTAATTTACGTTTGTTAGAAGCTAGTTTTTTATTTTTATTATTAGCTTATTTATTACCAAAATAAAGAGATTTAGCTTCAGGCTCCAATGTGCATGGTTAGGGAACGAATTCGCCTGTTTTAAGATTATTATGTTATATTATATTTCGCCCTTTTTATTTTCTGCTCATGCTTGTATATGGTGATCAGGTCTTTTGGTAGCGGTATAGTTTATGTATTACTTACATAGCTTTAAATGTTTAGGAAATATTTGTTGTGACAATGTAGTAGTTGTAATAGCTTTTGTAGAAGTCAAATACATATAAGAACCTACTTAACATATATGACTACGTTTACAGAATGCACCTCAAATAACGCCGAGTCAACAGCCCATTATAACAACACAGCCGCAACCTCACAAAGCGCAGATCCTAAATCAATCACAACCACAACAGATTGTTGTTACCCAAAAACAACCGCCCGCTCTAATAAGCACTTCAACCGGCAACCCTATAGTTGGCAACCAACAATTATTGCAAGGCAACCAACAGATTATACAGGGCAACCAACAATTGTTGCAAGGCAACCAACAAATTATACAAGGCAACCAACAGTTGTTGCAAGGCAACCAACAAATTATCGCGGTATCGAATAACCAGCAGATAATAGTGAATGCGCCGTTGAAACAGAATGTGCATAGAGTTGTTCAACAACCGCAGAGGAGTCAGATTACTACAGCGACAGTTAGTACTCCGACTGCTATACAAAGTGACACGAAAACGGTTGTGACGCAGAGCGCTGCTGTAAGTATGGATCTATGTCTAACTGCTAACATACTTAAATACTTTCTATTTGCAATAACTAGTCTCAAGAATGGTATATTGTTTCCTTTGTGAAATAAGATGTGAGAGAAAGAGACACACAAAAGGATAAATCATGAATTAAAAATGTTTTATTAATGACTCTCTAAATGTGTTTAGACACAAAACTGTTAGAGATGTTTTCCAAACGAAGATTCTTTGCAATTAAAATCGAATTATTGTGTAACTTATTCTTTAACTATGATAGGTTAACGTTATTAATTTACCTTAGCCTTCAAGGAATCGATGGCTGAGTTATATTTTCAATACTAAATGGCCTACATCGTATTGCGCGGTTGCATGAACAATTACAGTAATTTCGATCTATTCTGGGTAGTACTTCTCATAATAGCAGAAAAAATAATGCATATTAGAAGATACTTTAAATGTTTAAATAAATGGTCAATCAAAGATATCACTTACTGTATTGTGTGGTTTTAGAAACCAAACCAGCCTATGATGCGGCAAGTGATAACCCGCCAACCTGTGATGGTCGGGAACACGAAAATCGGCGACAAGGAGACTATTGTCGCTCAGCCCGTTACAGAAGTAATATATTTTAGTTCTATATAGTATTTAGTACTATGTATATGTGTACTATATAGTAGTTAGTGATATCTGTTATATTTGTTGTTTATGGTATAGGAGAGAAAATGAACAGACGTATCGCCTGGGGCTAAACTACGTATAAGTGTATTAGCAACACACTTATACCTCAAAAATTATTGAGATTTCTTAATAAGATAACACGTTGTTATTAAAATTTTTAACTCACTTCAATATCCATTTTGGCTTGTGTAAATCGTGGATTATTTTTTAGTTAAGTACTTATACTTTTATCAAGTAGAACTGTCTTGATATTTTTGCTTTTTAAGTCCAAAAAGAAATTTTAATTTGTATTTTAGCAAAAACCACCGGTACCGTCAGCAACGCCACCGCCGACACCGGCTGCTGGTACCCAAGAAGATACCCCTTGGATATGTCATTGGAAGGGATGTGGGAAGTAAGTATTTTACCTTAATTATGTTAAGTTATTTTTGTACATTTTCCTATTAAAAATTCAAGATTATTGCCATGTGTCTCTTCTTAAAAATGCAATGCAATGCTTTTTGTCATTGTTAATGTCAAAATTTATTAAACTAATTTTATGATTTTTTTCTCCTGTCGTTCCGGCTTTAATTTCTTTGTTGAGCATTAGCATAGCCTTCATTTAGCATCCTTGTTGAGTGACTTATATGTATTAGTATAAATTATATTCATAATAGTTAAAGAGCGAATAATACATAATATATCTCCAATTTCAAAAAAATCAGAAATTATAATTAACATGAAAAATGTGTTATTCCAGAACATTCGGCAGTGCCTCATGCGTGTTCACACACGCGGCACGTACCCATTGCCCCGGGGCCGCTGGGGCCTCCGGGGGCTCTGGGGCCTCCGGTGGGGACATGCCGTGCATGTGGCTGGATTGTGATAGGGTCCCTAGGAAGACCTTTGCGCTGTTGAACCATTTGAATGATAAGCATTGTACGCCGCAGGTAAGTTCGAAATAGATATAAGTACTAATAAACTTGTATAAATTGTTTATGGAATGTGAATGTAATAAATAATGACATGTGTTTGTGGTTAGCACAGTATCAGAGGTCCGTTAGAAACTTTATAGGTACAATTTTGAATGCAGTTATATTTCTTTTTAAAGATAAAGGAATGCTGCCTTTCAGCAAAATTTGCTTTCTCCAGTATTTCAAGTATTTTCTTTCCAGGGCCCATCGAAAATGTCCACATTGTATATAATTTTTTGGTTCATTATACAGTAATTTAATCCACATCTAGTCGGACGGTAAAATAAAATTTGTAAAAAATGTACAATGCCCGATGTCGAATCGCTCCTACAGCTACGCCACGAAAGAGCGTTAATACGTAGCTAACGCAGATGTTCGTTAATGGCTTTGCTAGATAGAACGCGTACTTAACGCTCCTCATAGCGCGTCGCTAGTTTAGCGCTCATGCGCTAACATCACGTTTTCTCTGTGTTCAATTTATTCTATTTGCTGTTTTGTTCCGAGTAGACAACAATTTATGTGTATCTATTGCAAAGCCTTAATTTTATTTGTTGTGTTTTTTTTTACGAGTATAGCCGTTATGATTTTCTATGCAAAGGGATGCGATCCGAGTGATTTACATAGCGACTGGGAAAAATCGCTGACCACCACTGACTTTTGTACTGAATACGGAAATTTGGGTTTATAAGACTGCCCAATCGAATAAAGTGTAGCGTTTAGTGGTATTTTATTAATTACTAGCTGCGCTCCGCGGTTTCACCCGCGTGGCTCCGCTCTGTTGGTCGTAGCGTGATGATATATAGCCTATAACCTTCCTCTATAAATGGGCTATCTAACACCGAAAGAATTTTTCAAATCGGACCAGTAGTTCCCGAGATTAGCGCGTTCAAACAAACTAACAAACAAACAAACTCTTCAGCTTTATAATATTAATATAGATTATACTTTGTACCCATTTACTGGTATGTACAGGCGCTAAAAGCGATCTACAACTCGCGGCGGCACGCGGCGGCCGAGCCGGAGCCGAGCCGGCCCGCGTCGGTCGCGTACCCGCCCAACGCGGCGCTCGCCGCGCTCAACAAGCACGCGGATCTGTTCAACCCGCGCGAGCTCATGGTGAGACACTTTACAAAAAAAAATTGGTTGTTTGTAAAGTAGGTTTACGATCGAGATGTTTACGTGATAACGTCTTATTGGTGGCAGCGCTCGAGATGAGACGGGAGATCGGTCCGTCTCTCTCGTTATACCTGCGATCGCGCTCGTGAGGTTTTGGTGTGACACAAGTTTCTGAACATGTCACCCGACTAAAACGATTTTAAAGACGTTATCACGTTAAAAAATTAGGCCATTAAAAAAAAGACGGGTTGCACTCCGGGAGTGCCGGCAGAAGTGAAAACTTGATTATTAACGTTCAGCATGTTTGATATTTTGGAATGGTATCCGTCTTACGCATGGAATATAAGGGCTAAAAAAAAAAAAATCCGTCTTACGCTTTTTCGATCAAGCCACGTGTCCTGACGCGAGTTTAAGATTTTATACCCAACGCCGCTAAAGAAGTTTTCACTTCAAAAATTATGTCATAAAATCACACAGTACAATTTTATACCATTTGATAACAACTCTTTGATGTGAAACGTCTTTAAAATGTCGGTAAATACACCGGGTACCATGTCAAAAAAAATCCACCCGAACATTACGCATTATAAACACTGCCTCTCTCAACAAACACGTAACCGATCTGTTCAACTCGCGTGAGCTGATGGTGAGACACTTTACACCATTTGATGAGCACTTTTTGATGTGAAACGTCTTTAAAATGTCGGTAAATACACGAGGTACTATGTCAAAAAAAACACCCGAAAAGTATCGGTCTATATCGTATCGTGAAGACGACACACTGATATAGACATTACGCACTAAAAGCATCGTCACAGTTCCACTCAACAAGCATGCGGCCGATCTCGCGCGAGCTGATGGTCACACTATTTGTTTAGCACTTTTTGACAGACATTTTTTGACAGTCTATAAAAGCGGTAAATATACCGGGTACCATTTAAAAAAAAAAAAAAAACCTCCAAAAAGGTATTGTTCTATATTGTATCGTAAAGGCGATATAGATTAAGCATTAAAAGCATCAGCACAGCTCCACCCGAATTTCACGAAACAAGCTGAAGGTGAGCCCCCGTACACAGCGTCCCACTATGTCTATTGTCTTTGGTAAGGTATATTTACTAATGGACAAAAAATGAAAATTCTTATCCATGGATAAGAATAAAAAAATAGCATATTATAATTTTATAAGTATATTTTTTTGTGTATGATGTCTTTCATTGCAGTAACTTTGACGTTACTGCACTGGTTGTCAAGTATTTGTTTTTTTTTAAAGTTAAACTTTTATTACATCGTCTCAAACTTTTTGGTATGTGTAGCGCATGTCGCGTGACGGTCGGCTGCCGAGTAGGTATAAAGCAGTGTTCGGAAAGTTTCACTTTTACCGTGGTTTCATAAAACCACACAACATTTTTTTATTTGCACTATTATAATTTATGCACGATTGCTTATTTCATACATCATTTTCGAGTAGTTCAATTTTTTGTTGCAAGTTACTTTTGTTGTCACTTGTCATCGTCTGTTTCCCCAAATTCATCAAAAATAGAATAGATATTTTGTCTTTAATGAATTTATTTTAAATTAGATTGTATTGCAAACAATTTACTTTGTCTTTCATTCTTTATTCCAATTTTGGTACTTCGAGTTGGATATCAAAATGACAATGATCAAAAAAGCAAAAAAAAAAAAAATCATATAGTAAATAGTTCATATAATTGAACCGAACGCACACCAACGCATAACCACTAACGCGTCTAACATACGTTTGTGTGCGTGCAGCACACGGCCGACACTCGTGCGCCGGATAATGGGGTGAGATTCACACATTTTTACACTTTATGTGAATTGGCTTAGAGTCTAATTTGTATTGTATTATTGTTGTGGATATTTTTGTCTCTAAGGGCCGATTTTTCAATGCTTGGATAAAACTTATCCGTCCAATAAAGTATTACACGATAATATTAAAATGTCACGTAAACTGACAAATACGGGCAATTAGAATACGTTTTAAAATGGTAGTTTTATACATTATTCGACGAATAAGTTTTATCCAAGCATTGAAAAATCGGCCCTAAATAATAATATCTGGAAAGTCGAGCATTTAATTTATCTCTGTGCTAGTCCGTTAGTAATAGACTGACTGTAGAATGTGACATTTTTTTTTTATTCCTACAAATTTTTTATCAATGTACACTTAGAAATATTTATAATGTTTTTGAAAATGTTTGAAAACTACCACTATTATTTACATTCCAAGTACCGTACAATCTCTGTAAATGGAAATAAAACCGTTAAAAAGGAATATTTTTGAGCATTGACATCTTCTTAATTATTCACTTATAACTCATAATATGAGAATGAATAGAATGTATGAACTATTGAATTTTAAGCCTTTTCACATAAATGTTGCTTGTGTGTTGTTTTGTGCGATGGTTTTGTTTGTTTATGTTCTCTGTTTAAGTTGCCTTTTATTTGTTTAATTTATTTTAATCGTAATTTTATTTTTCATTTTGTTTAAAAACTGTGGGTGTCACCCTTAACACTGACGAAAAACTTAAGAAGTAAATACATATTTCAAGATTTTCTACAAACCTTAACTAATGGATAAAATGCTTTGCATGATTGTAATAAATAATAGTATTGAAATATAACAGGTAAGGTAAGCTAGCTCCACCACGTTAGCGATGTAACAAAAAATATTTTTTTTTATAAAACATATGATAAAGTTTTTATATGTTGATACAGGATGAAAATGAAGGACCAGTGACGAAGAGCATACGTTTAACAGCGGCCCTTATTTTGAGGAATATCGTGATTTATTCAAACACGGGAAGACGGTAAGATATTCATTAATCATTAATATTATTCATTAAAATTTAAACTAAGACAAATTATTTGGATTTGAAATTACAAGGTAGTTAAGAATTTAATATATTTTTACTAATGCGTGTGTTCAGAGTCAATAACAATTTTATTTACATACAAAACTATTATATTTTGTAAGTTTTATAATATGTTTATATTTATATAAAAAAAGTGAAACAGAATTTAGATGATAGATGCTCAAAAGAAGAATTTCATCTCTGTGAAAAAAAAAGTCGACTAAAAAGAGTTCATCAAATTCATGATCAAAATCGTCCGAGTAGACAAAATAATAATTTACGTTTTAAACGTTAATGTACGCTTAAAATTTCAGAATCCTGCGTCAATACGAAGCGCATTTAGCCGCCATTGCTCTGAGCAACGTGGAAGCTTCTAGAACGATCTCGCAAGTTCTATTCGACATGAACAATATATGAGAGTCGGTCAATGGGCACGGGCCCCAAGACAATGTGTGATGTGCGATAATGTGTTTTATTACTGTGTAGTAAGGATGGAACTTGCATGAATGTTTGTTTAAAGAACTATAATCGAAAATGTATTTTGTTACTGCGTAGTAAGGATGGAACTTGCATGAATGTTTGTTTAAAAAACTGTAATCGAAAATGTGTTTTATTACTGCGTAGTAAGGATGGAATTTGCTTGACTGTTTAAGGAACTACAATAGGAGTTATGGATGCACAAATGTTTGTAACAAAAAAAATCCTATATAGATGTGAAATGCTGTCCAAAATGATTTTCTATCGTTCATATTCCTTTGATGTTTTTTTCGTATGGGCTGCTGTTACGTTATCCGTACTTTTTTTTTGATAGTGATGATATTAATAAACCAGTTTCAATTTTATGATCGGTTTATTGACGACAGTAATAATGATTATTGTTGGGCATAAATTATGTAGGTTTATCGATGATACAAATTGATAATACTGTAAATTATGATAAGCCCGCGACTGCATACTGACTTAGTAACTATGGATTTTTTTTCTGTAATTAAAGAGCGTGTGAGCCGAGCATACGTGCCAGAAGTGAAACTTCTTTGGCAATATTAAAAAATCGTCGCCTTACTCCATGACGTGACGGTATTGCCATGACGCAGCCTTGAAATTTTACTCTCAACGCGCTTAAAGAAGTTTCACTTCAAAAAATAAAATAAAATGATTGCGTTCAGCGCTGGCTCAGGAAGTACGGCTAGTCCATTCAACGCGGATCTGATTAATTATAATCAATATTAGAAATGTACTACTATAAAGTCTCTTTTTTCTCTGTTGTAACGTTTTGGGATAATTTAAATACGCTCTCGTGATTGGTTGAGAATTTTAGACGTATTTCTTGATTCTATGAAACTGAACGTCTGTTGGCTATTGCTTGTAAGAACTTTTGTATTTATAGTGTTTTTGATATATTAGTTCAAAGTATTTTTTATGTTCATCTAATTTACCTTTAAATTAAACTAAGGCGAATACTTAAACATAGTTATTTGTGAAGTTTGTCAAAATGACAGCTATTTACTAGTTAATGTACGGATATAAATCTAACTTGTATATTTTCATATACTTGAAGATAAACATACTTGTATAGAGACTATGGAAATCTCTTTTGAATCAAAAGTTTAATAAGTTATTAATTATATAGAGATAAAATAGATTTAAATAAGGTATGACTGTTAGTTTGTTAGTTTTAGTGTTTATTTAAAAATGAACCTGAAATATATTATGAGGTTGTGTATGTAATCTCACTTTGTTTTATTATATTTTACCCCTTCTAATAAGTTAATGATTCTTTATTTCGACAGTTGAAAAATAAATAATCCCTGCTATATATTAAAAACTAGCTTTCCGCTCGCGGCTTCGCCCGCTTTGTCTAAAACATAATAAATTATATACTAAAATCTTCCTCTTCAATCACTCTATCTATTAAAAAAACCGCATCAAAATCCGTTGCGTAGTTTTAAAGATTTAAGCATACATAGGGACATAGGGACAGAGAAAGCGACTTTGTTTTTTACTATGTAGTGATATAATTACGAAAGTAACTCATGTCTGTCCGTCTGTTTTTCACCCCAAAACCACTAGACCGTTTTCTTTTAATCGATTGTCTACATGATAGGTATAAATTCGTCAACTATAAGCCAAAGCAAATTAAAAACAAGGAAAGGCATAAACATAAAATTGGTGGTATTCTTTTCTTCTTATTAGTAAATAATATTTGTAAGTTTTTTATTCCCCTTTTCTCGAAAATAGTTGGAAAAGCTATAAGCTCTGCATGATGCAGCCGGGACGATACTTATAGTTATAGCGTTCTCTTTATTCCAGAGGTACTCAAATATTTTATTTTATACGCCACCGCGAGCGTTCTTTCACCGATTTATATTTTTTATTTATTTACATCACATAGAACTTACTATCATTACAGGATTCTAACCTAATTCAACAGTGTTCTTTTATAAATTAACAAAATCAAATCTCATCTGTCAAACATCAACATAATTAAAATTAAAAAATAGATACTACTTAACACTTATAATCTTAATTAATATAATTAATAATATAATTTAACAAGGGACATGACCCCCTGAAAATAGTATATAAGTGCCGTCCCCCCAAAATTGCAGGCTGTTACGCCGCCTCCCGCTATAATAGCGCACATAATAATATGTACTATAACTAGTAGCGAGTATAATAAATAGCAAAGGTTTTGTGCGTGTTTCTTTGCTACGATTTAATTCAAAAACGACTTGATAGTTTTTAAAATTATTTTACTACTCAGCAAGCTACATCTGTACCAAGCTACATAAGACATCTTTTTATCTCAGATCAACAGGGGTTATATTTTCTATTCCATACTTTATTACATAATATATACTTCTATATTTATAGATTGTAAAATTTTATTGATAAGCCAACCAACTCTAAATTGGACCTCCGGGACTAACTCTTTGGGAACCGATGACATAGTCATTACGTACCATCCACGTACAAACTTCTTAGTTGGAAATAGTTTGAATGGCATTCGTGTTCAATTATTGGTGCTATTGAACGCTCCTACATTGTAACGGCTTCAATACTATTTGCGAACTAGTTTTGCATGCGGTTTGTCTTGAAGGTATGTATTGGAAACGTTATTTGCTAAATTGCATCGTAATTTAGAAGGAGAAAGCGTATGGAAGTGTTATAATTGTGCAATTCAACGAACTTACCTGAATTGAACTTCTATTGTAAATATATTCTTGGCTTGGTCCAAGGCATAATGCGGGGAATGCGGTACTACATATTAAAAATAATATCTTGGACCAAGCCATTTTCATACCAATATTTAATACTATCGGACCTACACTTCGTCTGTTCTCAAAAGGAATATTTTTTGCTCACGTGGCATGATGTTATAAGAACAACAACGTATGCTTTTCTACTTGAACCGTTATTTAAATCTCAACGAATTGATAAAATAAATGTACCTAATAATAATAGTACATTATTAATTATTATACAATATTTATAAAACCACAGTGCGCAAATGTTTTCGATCCCTTCTTTTCCGTTCTTTTCTTTTATGTCCAACACTACAGTTTCAAAGAAGATTAAAAATGTAAAACCCCTACAAAGTAATGCCCATGTTACACAAAACTTGTCAAGTGCAAAAACAGCACTTCTAGAAGCAAACAATGCACTTAAAATTAATTTTACAAAGAGGTGCATCTGCAATGAAATTAGTGACGTCTTTTGAAGAGCGCTGCGACGCAGGGAATTATTGTTAGCGATTTTACGAGGAAGATAAATTTGTTACTGTTGATATTACGTGACGTAATTATTAAAGATATTGTGATTATGTAAAGTGATAGCAGTTTCCTTTGTGGAGATTTTATTTATTTATTTATTAACACTTTATTGTGCTGGCATACAAATAAATTCTTAAAATTAAAACTTAAAACTAGTCCAGCACAGAAGGCGGCCTTATCACTTAAGAGTGATCTCTTCCAGGCAACCTACTGTGTGGAGTAATATGTGGTAATATTATGAAAAAGGAGGTAGGTAGGAAGTACAAATATATAAATATATATATATATATATATATATATATATATATGATTTTAATACTTTACAAAAGTTAAATGGCGTGGAAAAAGACAATATGCTTCTTTCCAAGATTCTATTGATATTTTATATCAAGCTGATGCTGTTTAGCCAAGGTTAATATATAATATTTGTATTTAATTAATTGTGTAACCTTTCGAACAATTAAAAGAAATTGTATAGGTACCATTTCCAACTGAATAAAACTCTGATGCAAATGATACACGAAAATAAAACACTTATTCAACTGAAATATCATTAAAAACACGAGCGTACAGCTTTTAAAATACCTCCTAGTTTCCGTTTATAGAAAATAGAAACAGAGTTAGAAATTGTAGCGAGAATTTTAAACTTTTTGCCTCCACAACCACAATAATTGCATTTAGTGCAAATGCAAAACAAAATCGTGCGAATAAAAAATACCCAGTTTCAGAATATCATTTGCGTAAAATGTTAGGTATACAGATGTTTTTAATTTTGTGCTTTAAATTCTTACTCGTTTAGTGTAAGAATTTTAAGGAAACATTTATAATTCAGTATTTTAACAGCGTTTTCCGTTTAGAATGGTATTTCTAACATACATTATTATGTAAAATACCTAAATGAATAAAAATGGATACATGTTACTGTTCCGAGTCGTATTTTTTTCTTTGATATCTCGATAAAATGTAATATAATAGAATGTGCCTAATCAATCTATCGTAAACAGCTGTAAAAGTTAATTTAAAATCATATCCCTATACTGCAATGATAGTAGGAAGGTAGATAATAAATGATAATATTACCACCGAATGTACAGTATAGAAACGGAAATTTATTTAATTCCATATTGTACTAGTGTTAGATATATAATAAAAGTAATCCTTGAAGATGAAGAATTTACGAGTGATGCCTCCCTAATTATCTTAGTGTTATTACTCAAGGTGTCCGGCACGGCAGGTTAACTGGAGATTAATTAGGGTCGGTTAACTGTCGTAAATCATCCCCATCTTGTGCTATAACGTATTTCATAGCTTTAGTTTATGACCCAATTCACAATTGGACTATACTCGTAGTTTAAAAGCGGGTTGTAGATATCTTTGTGCTCGTTGTTTGGTTTATTGCTTACCTTTTTGGAACCTACTGTGTGGAGTAATATGTGGAGTAATATTGGTCTTTTTATTATGTAGTTAACATTGTCGGGTTGTTTTCCATTTCAAATCTAATGTGTAGGTACTTCATTACTTATCTACTACAAGATTGCTGAATAAAGGTATATAATTGATAACTTTTATACCTACAAAGAGAATTGTACTACAATATTAATTTAGATTACAGGTAATTAAAGCATTCAATCAATCTCAATTAAGATCCCAAAAATTCTTAAGAAAATTAACAGATGCACATCAGTCTTCCACGATAACGAAATGGGGTCAAATTACTGGGATATTTAATACGGGCAGATTAATTTTATTCTCCATATAATTGTCAGGAAGTAAGAACAATGGAGATGGATGGTTGGGATGTATCACATTCAGCTTTTTGGTGTTAGGCATTTATACGATATTCGCGATCACTTCATATTAATTGTGTGGACGATAATTGCTTTGAAATTAATAAGGTGAATCTTAGGTTTTCACTCAATGATATTCTGATCGTTCAGTTTTTAAAACATCGACATTTTGAACGAATATGATGTTCTATCGCCAAGCCAATTGGAAGAAATTGGTTAACAAAAAAGCTTGTTCGTAAAAATATATCTAAGATATAAACTTGTTAGGCAGAAGCGTGTTTTCCATTTAAAATGCTACATCACAATCTACACATCAACATTACTGTTGATAGGCTTGAGGGATCAGCTAAATCGTTTCAAATCCAGAAAATTCGACCTCGTAACTAGAGAGTCATTAACATAATTTGAAACCTTAATTGTTCCCGCGAGCATTTTCTGTTTTATAGTCGCTCGTTACAATTCTTATGGCTAATATATCTGTGGTATTAAATTTTGACAACTTTTCAAGTGTAATAAGAGGTTTAAACAGGATGGGAGGAACGTAATTATTTTTATGGTGTCCTAGTTACTTCGATAACTTCGAATATTGTTACGACGTTGTTTTTTTTAGAAGAGCTCGAATACAAATATACATATTTCTTGTTATTTTATGACAGAGGTTTTGATAAACTAACCATAAAGTATTAAACGATTGTATAAATAGTCAGTAAAGATTTAAATTACGTAATTTTGCTTAAGGCTGAGTTCCTGAGAATGACAAGTGCGTAGAGTGATCAGACAATCGGATCAGACTATCGGATGAAAAAATTTGGCGTATATTCCCAACCTTAATCGAGTTCTGTTTTAGCCCAAAAAGTATATGCTCTCAATCTAACTACGTATCCTATTTTCCACCACGAATTCCAGTCAATTTGAAGTACAAACGTTCGCTTTTTATCAATGTACATCTCCTGGGAGTGGTAAAAATGTATTAGCGGCGGGCAGTTTTCCCTTGATAAGGGTTAGTTTTATGGACGACTGCGCGTATCCGGATTTATTGATAGACCCCTGTCACATACCCAGAGCTCTCAATGTATTGACATCATAATTTCTTTTTGTGACACGTCGTTTGTTATCCATTTTAATGGAATTATTTTTGCGGTAAAATGCAGTCTTATCTACGATATTGAATGCAAATCCGATCTATTTTATCATATTTTTGAAGCAAGTATTGGCGATGCTGTGAAAGGCCTTTGTCGATATTTTCGCTTTCATGTAAAGTTCTAAATGGATGAATATTTTTTAAAAGCGCTAAATTTAATACGTTTTTATAAATGTTTTAATAATAGAGCATATAATTTAATGCGTTATCTTACGATAAAATTTGATGCTTAATTATTAAATTTTCAGGGGTTTTCTGTCGAATCCATCATTGGTTTGCTACAGTTTTCTAGGAAAAGCTACGAATAAAAACTATTCATTTCGAAAGATTTCTTTTTGTATGTAGGAATAATGTAAAACATCGCAAGTGTTAAGTTTTTATATTTTGACGTTGATGAATCGTTTCGTAAGAACCTCGTTATTTAGGTTAAGTAATGGATTTCTTACTTCTCAATTAAATGACTTGTAATTATAGTGCCATTTTAAATGAAACTAAATCTAGTCTTTTTATATAAGACTAAGGTTTGTTTTTTAAATTTATTTGAGATTAAGTTGCACTAAATAGCCTACGCAATCTCACTATTCTTTACTTAAAAAAAAACCTAATATCTCAGTGCATGTAACTAAACTCTACGAAACGGGTTGATAGATTTTAATGAATTGATTGTGCTATTTCGTTAGGTAGGTATATTACATTTCATACCACTAGGCACTAGGTATTTAAAGTAATCTTTTAAAACAACGTTTGCCGGTTCAACTAATATTCTATGCTTACAAAAAATAACGAAAAATATATTAAAGCGATCTGCCAATAAAACAATGTTGTTTTCCATTTGGACGCCTAAGGGAAAATGCCGTCATAACAGTATTCGTAAAGGGTTGTTTTTGCGCCCATATAGATAATAAAAATTATATGGTGACCGTTTGTTATTATTCATATGTAGTAAAGCCTTTTATTTGGCCATGTTTTTTGAAAAACATTTTTATTCGGGTCCAATATTCAATCATATGAATTGTATTCTTCTTTATGAATGGTATTGGCAGTAGGTATTTATTCTTCATATTTGCTACTACGTGGTGGAAAATGAATTATATTTTATTTACTATTAGGATTTAAAGCACCAATCAACCAATCAACACCGCATCTCTTATCATTTAAATTCATATTCATATTTATTTATTTATTAATATCTATTATTTGTATTAGTTAACTATCTATTTATTATTTATATTATTATTTTTCTGTAGCAAATCAGTGGAAAGTCGAAAGCACACCCTCCATCGGTCTTGACAGAATACCAGCGCTGTAGTCGCAGCTTGCTGCGATTATGGCAGAAAGCTGAGTCAAGACCCTTTTCTGGAAATGCAGTGCACACACAGTACCAGATTCTCAACAAACATGGCGCCTAATTTATGTCTAATTTTATTATGTATCGTACTTTCTTTCTTCTTCTATTTTGTGTTTTCTTCTTGTGTGTGTACCTTTATCTAGAAATAAATGTTTTTTCTTTCTTCTTCTTTCTTCTTTCTTACTTTTTAAAAGTTATTATAATTAAGTTATATTATGTTGAAATTCTTCACGTTTAACTATTACCAGGACTTAATATACCAATAGATACAATTTAGAATCACAAAAAACCGTTACTGAATACTGTATCTACTTATTTACAAAAGAAAGAATAATTTAAAACATAAATAACTAAAAAAACATTCCAATAATAAAAACTCTACAAAATGACAAGTTTCATATTAAAATCTTTGTACGCGAAGAGCACTAGAAAATTTTAAATATTTTATGATAATATTTCTGAGAGCAAACTTGAAACACAAGTGGTGTAGATGGAACTTTATGATTTAACTTGCAAATTTATTTATATCTATTTGCAGTTTTCAGTTTCACATAATATCTGATTTTAAATAAAGATTACCTATACTAGTAAACTTAGGTACTTTCAACGAAGTATTTATTAACTGAATCTTATTTAAGGTTCTCTTAGTAATGATTTTAAATAAAGATATTTTCTAGTAGGTAAGACGTAAACTTTCTTTTTCTACACTAATATTATAAAGAGGAAAACTTTGTTTGTTTGATTGTAATGAATAGGCTCATAAACTACTGGACCGATTTTAAAAATTCTTTCACCATTCGAAAGCTACATTATCCACGAGTAATATAGGATAGGTTTTATCCCGGAAATTCCACGGGAACGGGAACTATGCGAGTTTTTCTTTGAAACCGCGGGCGGAGCCGCCGCGCCGGCGGAAAGCTAGTGTTAATATAAAAATCTTCTACATTTCAGTTAACATGGAGCTTAAATAAAGAGGTAATTTAAACCTATATTCGTAGTTGTTGGTTTGAAACAACAAGGAAACAACCCTAAATTTAAGGAGTAGCTACAACACAGTCCTAAATTTTAATCCTTATTACGCTGCGCTGTGTTTCTCTAGATAATGAACTTTATCATCAACAAATAAGGTCGATTATACTTTTCAAATGATGTTACACGATGAAGTTGGTTAAGTTACGTCTGATCAATTTATCAATACAATGATGGATCGAAGTTGAGAATGGATGTATTCGTTCAATCATCAAGTTTCGGGGGTATATTTTGTGCCTTTTAGAACTTAAGTGTAGAGCCATATTTGGAAATGGCTTGAGAATAATATTTGTGGATATTTTGAGTTGTTTAGAATATTATGTAGTCGGTATACAATTCATATTGGTGGATAGTATGTGATATTTATATTAGTTAAAGATTACATTTGATTACATTTATTTACAGTGCAGTCAGTTAATAAGACAATTTTATTGATCGTTAGAAATAATATTAATTTTATATAAAATCTTCTTCCAGATTTGTGATCTGAAAAATTATTGAAAATAAAAAAAAAAGTTTTGAACAAATGCACCTTAGCAATTACAGAGTCAGGTAATCATAAAATTTTATTTTAAAACATTGAAAAGCATTTTACACAAATAAAAAATTCTAGCATTTCTTTTTCGCACCCGACGCAAACTTCAAAGCATCAATGCCTTCCGGTTGCTTCTTATCCACACGAGATATTAACCTTTTCAGGTACGCAATTGCTACATGTGGGTTTAGACCTTTAGGGCAGGCTAGAGTACAGTTCATTATGGTATGGCATCGGTACACCATAAAGTCATCTCTCAAGTCGTATAACCTTGCAGCGGTGTCCATATCCCTAGAGTCAATGATCCATCTATACGCGTGGAGAAGAGCTGCTGGACCCAGGAACCGTCTGCCATTCCACCAATAACTAGGACAGGCTGTGGAACAACAAGCGCAGAGAACACATTCATACAGACCAACTAATTTTGCCTGGTCTTCAACGCTCTGCGCGTATTGGTATGCTCCCAAATCACTAGTGCGTTCTCTGATCAAATATGGCCGAATACCATCGTAGGCATTGAAGAAATGTGTCATGTCCACGACCAAATCTCGAATCACATACATATGCGGTATTGGGTAGATGGATATCGTTTTATCTGGCGGTATTTCTGTGATGCAAGCGAGGCAATTGTTTCCTTGAAGATTGATAGCGCAGGATCCGCAAATACCTGTGATAAATAACAAATTATGTATTTTGCAGTGAAAAACGTGTTTAAAAAAGTCTAGTTGAATTAATACATGTTTAATATTACCTTCTCTGCAAGATCGTCGGAAGACAAACGATGAGTCCATGTCTTTAATCTTTATCATAGCGTCAAGTACCATTTTGCCACATGTA
Organism: Colias behrii; assembly: GCA_029959065.1. Taxonomy (NCBI): domain Eukaryota; kingdom Metazoa; phylum Arthropoda; class Insecta; order Lepidoptera; family Pieridae; genus Colias; species Colias behrii. The sequence goes on along the minus strand of JARWMC010000021.1, from coordinate 4,266,335 downwards.
CTAACGTCGAGGTCATAGTTCTTCATTTTGGGTTTATCTTTCGACAGAATTCCATCATATCTGTATACTTTAAATACCCTTCTGGGATCCACGTCTTTCTTTTTAGCTGGCGGAGCTTTATGACCAGAATATAATCTAATTATTTTAAATGATATAGGTGATTTGTGATTTATTAATAATCGATTGAACATAATTGAATAAAATAAATTGCAAAAGTTTAATCCTCTAAAATATTATATTTTAAAGATACCAAATAAATATTGTACGATTGATTTGCTTTGATAATAACATGTGACATTATTTGACAATTCCTGTTACATTTAATCGTAAATAGTGCAATAATATAGTTTTCATATGTACTGTAAAGACATAAATGTAAACTGTAGAATGGCCTTTGATACTTTTACTAATTATACTTTTTAAGGCATTAGTTAATTCATTCATTTAGGATTTCTCAGTCTTATTTTCGATAGGCAATCGTTAATAACATGAATCTGCTACGCTTTTGATTCATTAGTCAAAACTACGCTATTTGACGTCGACAAGTTTATCCCATTACAAAGCATAAACAGTAACTTTGGTTCAACTTAAATTACCCCGTTAAATCTACGGTTAAAGCAGAAACATCAAAGAGTTTGAAATTAAGCACGTGCTTAAGCGTCCCGTAAGTAATCCGTGATATAAGTGTAACTTTATTAATACATTGGTTTATTTAATTGTTTGGCCAACTTAAGAGTAGGTACCTTTACTATTTATTTAATCCTTTAAGAAAGTTAAATTTCAATATATTTTACATTACTTTGCATTACTCATTTTACAAGAAGGTTTACAATAAAATCTATAAATATATCTACTTATTCCCCTTTATCTTATCTGATATGTATTCGCGGGCAAAACGTAATAATATATATAAAGATAAATAGTAGCAAAGTTTTATCAAATATTCACATATGACATACATATCTTTATTACACATTATATTATGGTTATTAAAGCTATATATATGCCGAAACGGTTTAGGAAGATTGATTATTCCCTCATAAAAGAAATAATAAACGCTGTTTATGTTCTTGACAAATAGATTGATATAGGTAATACGGAGTAAGACGAGCTCGAGCGGCAAAAATACACACATTTTGAAATTTAACAATTATAATGATGTATTATATCTGTATTCTTTATATTGCGATGTTTAGAAATAAATAAATAAATAAATATTATAGGACATTATTACACAAAGAAAATTCAGAAACAGAGAGCGCGGTCATTAAAAAGCCTCAATTTCCAAATAGAAGTAAAAAAGAAGTCAAGAAAAGATACAAATCGTTCAAAAAGTGCAATCAAGCTATAACATGTATGCACAAATCTTAAATGTATAATTAATAACAATTGGTCTAGTAATCTAACTTTATACTGCAATTAAAGTTTACCATTAGGTAAGTGTAATACGACTTCCAATAACAACTATTAGAGAAACGTGGAGAAACGATCGTCCAGTCTGCTCGTTAAGACAGGCTGAAAATACTTGCTTCAATTGTGAAATTTCCAAATAGTATAGCCTAATTGTATAATAATTGATAGTTCATTCATTCCTAGGTGTATTTTTGCTTGTATAATACGTAGGCTTGATTATCAGTACATTTATTGACCGACGCATCTTCAGAAATCTATACTAATATTATAAAGCTGAGTTTGTTTGTTTGAACGCGCTAATCTCAGGAACTACTTGAAACTTAACTTGGTCCGGTTTGAAAAATTCTTTCGGTGTTATATAGCCCATTTATCAAGGAAGGCTACAGGCTATATACCATCACGCTAAGACCAACAGGAGCGGAGCAATGCGGGTGGTTTCACCCGGGGGGCACAGCTAGTTTTAAATATAGGTGTCTGATCCGTATACACGCGTGTGAAGAAATTCAGCGAGAGAAATATATAAGAAATGTATTTAAGTACAAAAATAATGAATCCTCTTCCAATCTTTATACTGGATTTGTATTCTGAGGTGAGATCTCTGAATAAATTGGTTCAGTGCATATTGCATTCGATTCTGTTTGCTTTTATATTCCTCGACGCATCTTCCAAAGAAGTAAAATAGGTCGTAAAGTATTATTCTTCCAGGTATTGTCGTAACTAATTGTCATGGAATATTAAGATTTGTATGTGCTATAAAATAAACGCTCTCTGTGTAATAAATAATGATAAATATTTAAGCATAACGGTCACATAAATGCATAGGTATTAAAATTCGTTGCAAATAGGTTCCTAATACATATTTAGAATAGGTATTAGAGACTGTGATTTTGCTATTAACACATTTTAATGAAATGTTTCAAGTTCGAATCCACGAATATATCAGTGAGTTGTTTTTTAATTTCATTTCACATAACGCGATCGTTCGATGATTGATGCAATTGCCTCTCGAGGCTGCTCGCTATGTATGGATCCGCTTATTCCATTTTTTATAAAGTCTAACTATCTGATAGATAGCTCAAAGAAAAAACTTCAATGAATGGAAGTTTCAGTTGTTATCTGACTAACGTAAAAGTGAACTTATCGCAATAATCTTAACGATATTCAAAGAGTCATAGAAATGACATAGAAATACTTCAAACGGGTGCTTTTAATCTAAAAATATCATGTTCTTTGACTTTTATATACATCGAGCATAATTCAGGCTGTTCAGTAATCATGTCTTTATTATTATTAAATTGAATATTGATGTGATACAAATACTCTAGTAATCTATCTATATTTATTTATATATTTCTATCACTTTCGTAACACAAATAGGTAAGTTTCAGAACCAAGCAGTTGTTCGTTACATAACATTGACATTTCTCTGCTAACGGGATAGCACTTTAGCATCGACACTTCCTTTACTATTGAAACTTTACACATTTTTAACAAGAGTGTATTTTCTTGTGGACACAAAAGCTTAGCGGTCTCTAGCGGGGACTTACAAGTGATCGATCGCAAACATATCGCAGGCTTTCTGCCAACGGCATTAATGTAAAGACACACTTCGATAAATGCGATAAAATCTGCCCTTTTAATATGAATTTTAAGTCAACAACCTAAGATACATTTTGATATACTTTCTAACGAACTAGAGCGTCACGCTTTATACTTGTGATTGATGGTGGTACAGATCATCATGCTTGTATGTTAGTACATTAATGTAATATTATGTTGCTCAAAATATGTTGTTGTTAATATGCGGTTTTGGAAGCTTGTAAAGCGCTGCCATTTCAGTTGCTTAGACTTGTGGAATTGCAAACAATACAGCATCGAATTTAATGCTACCACATATATCTATGGTAAAACAATTATATTATGTTGGCACAAATTATAACACCGTAACGGTATATACACGAAGAGCCTCTGTTATTGTAAACAAAATTGATGACGAAATCTCCAAATAAACTTAATTTGTTCCAGTTTGTAGTAAAGTTACAAATGATATATGCGTCTTCTGGTTGGTTTATAAATAATTCATATTTTAAGTTGAAACTTCAAACAGACTCGAGTTTACACCGCAAAGTATATTTTAAAACTTTACTCAATTTGAGTGAAAATATTGTAGAACTTTTAGTTCCTTGCAAGTCTCACTTCGAAAGAGTTGTTAAAGGCTATAGAATATAAACGAAAACCAATAAATCAAATTAATATTCATCCGAATTAGTTTAGTTGCGAATCATATTATTTGAATATGTCATTACATTTTATGATTATGATTTCGCAATTTACTAATGAGTCAAAATTAAATAGATTTATAGTGGTTAGTTGGATTTATGTGACACAGGCTTATATGATTATCCCTATCCCGTTATATATCCAATAAACAAATGAATTAGATATTATTTGATCAGTTTTCATTACGAAGTGCTTGGTAACGTTATTTTACAGTGCAATCATTAGTATAAAAATGAAACCATAAACGTAAACAGATATCAATAATTTATTAATCATTATATTTGTGATTATATTACAGGTTGGTGACGATAAATAAAGGGATTGTATATATTTTATTCGATGTGTTAAATGTTGAAGATCTTTAAACAATGATGGGGCCGACAACAGCGGGGCTGGGTTCCAGAACACCAACGGGTTCGGGGTTGATTGCGATGACGTCAATGGGGTTGATGGCAACGGGGGCGGGGGCGGGGATGACCTCGACGGGGGAGGGGATGACCTCAACGGGGGCAACGTCGATGACGTCGACGGGGGAAACGTCGATGATGTCTACGGGGGAAACATCGATCACGTCAACGGGGGATGGCACGATGGCGGGAGATTCGGGCATGGGCACTTCGGTGATCTGGAAAGTAAAAATTCGTAAATAATTCGTAAACCCATAAATATTCATTCGTTTTAAGTATTATAGTATTATAAATACAAAACTATCTACAAATAATAAGTTACCTGTTGGGTTTGTTTGTTCACGTTGACGATGACTTGCACCAAGGGGCTGCGGGGGGCGGCGACGGGTTCGGGGAGGGGGATGGCGGGGGAAGGTGTCAGGTCAGTCTCGCCGGGGACGATGCCGGGGATTGGCACCAAGATGGAGTCCTGAAATTATAATGTAATTAATATTTTTTAAGGCGAAAGTTATTTGAGTTGGCAAGATTTTCTTTGTAAATGGTTCAGTAGATTTTGAATGAAATAATTTATAACATAATATATTGTAAAAGGCGAGTGCTGAAACACAGAGTGCACACTCGTTACAAATTTGGAAAAGTAAAAAATGATTTTTGGTTTGACGAGTATTATTACACACTACTTATTTTTGTACGACAATTAAATATTAAACAGTATCTATAAAATGATGGTAAAATAAAATAAGTGAGCTTAATTCTTTCTGAAACATTTTGTATGTTAAACTGAAGGCTGTAGCTACGATATCAACTCCAAAAATGAACTTATTTTGACTTACAACATCTTGTCCTGCATGGATGGCAGCGTATAAGTTGTTCAGAGCCTCCTCGAGGATGGGGATGATAGCGGGGTCAGTGTTGGGGTTGGTCAGGGCCGCGCTAAGATCCTGGAGAGTCCAGGAGCTGGGGAGGGCGGAGCCCACGGCGAGGATGGTGGCGAGGACGGCGAAGAATTTCATTTTTTATCTGTGAAAACAATTTGAAAGTTTATAAGTGAGGAGACTATTGCAATGTTTCGGATGCTATGTGAACGCGAACTTTGTGTTCAGGTATACTTTTATGAATACATTTTTTAAACTTTAGGGTATAATAGTATAATTATAAGATAAAGGCATTGTTACAGTTTATTTTAGATGCATTTATTGAATGATAATTTTATAATTATAGGAAATGGTATTTATTTTTTTTAATTAATGGGTATAGCTAATATATTTTTTTGTAATTATTATCAATTATTCAGTCAAATGAAATATAAGACTAAAAATATTATTTTAGTTCTTATTCACTTACCAAGTATTGGAATACAAGTGACTTCTTACCTGGAACTATCACTTTATATACGAAAATTGAATAGTTTATTAGCTCTACGTAATTATTATCGAAATTTAATCTCTCACATCAAAAGAAATATCGACTTACGACACCTCTATAAATTTCGTACAGATAAGCTTCCTGGGTTTAAAATATATTGTCGTGATATATAATTTAATTTTGTATAATATCATATGTACAATAAGGATCATAATATATAGGTACTAACCTATCACTTAGAAAATAAAATATCACATTTCTGAATACCATAGGTTACAGGTAGGTACAATAAATTGACCGTCCTAACTGTAAAATATTATTGATACAATTTAAATCTCTTTGACTCTTATACTCCTCAAATTACGAAATATCAATATCCCTTAATCGTATTTGAGGATATTATTGGAAGCAAGATAGTAGAGCCATTTACTATCTTGCTTCAAGTATTCAATTCACATATTTTAAATAAAAGCAAATATACAATCTTCCTTCTTTCATTTCTTATCTGTAAAAAAGCGATTATAACATGAAAAATAACCATACTTATATACATAAACGTTTGAGCTTAAACCAAAACAATGGGACAAACATCCACACAAACCATGTCTTTATTAGACGTAAAGATAAACAGGAGATTTACGACGTAGGTATTATCTCAAAGGGGAAAGCACAACCTCGCTTAGCAGGTGCATGATACGAATTTTGTTATCTACTGTCTTGTCATTTATTTTACGAAGCTATATATCTACTTATAAACATATGTAGTAAGAGTTAAGGTTTAGGTAATTTGATATGATTTAAAAAAATAAACTCATAAGCTAATACACGAACTGTTAATTGATTGTTTGAAGTAATAAATGAAACGACGCTTTTATAAGTTTTACAGTATTGTAACATGACCATGAATTTCATATTATTATTTGTAATATTTGCCTTTACTACTTTACTTGCATTGATCCACTCCGATCGGTCTTGGTGTGATGATATATACCTTGACAAATGGGCTGAAACACTGAAACAATTTTTTAAAATGGACCTGTAGTTCCTGTGTGTTCCTGTGTATCATTCCACCAACCAAACAAACAAACTCTTCAGCTTTATAATGTAAGTATACATTATTTGATTTACGCAAAAAGTGTTTTTACAACACACTAAACTAGGTGCTTTTCTTGTTAAATAAAGTCTTAAATAAAGATTCAATTTCCTAAGAATCCGATAGGTTCTTCGTCTAAAGTTGGTTTTCTTAGAATGCGTCGAAGATAGAAAGTTTCCCTGTATTCAGTTACTTCAGTAAATTGAGATAAACATTTTACTGTCACACTTCAGGGAACTTATTCAAGGTATTTTTATTTCATATAAGATGTAAACCTAAATAAAGTAAATATTACTTATATTTTGTCCTTAATGAGATAATTTATCAATACATTTAATTCGTTGAGAAATAGGTAAGTTATAAGAATAATAACACTTTTTTTTCGTTACCTTTTTACAGTTTTTTACGAAATATTAAAGCATACCAATGCTAAATTGAATATAAAAAGAAAATTTATTCAACGAAGTAGATCAGCTCTATTTCATAATTGAAGATGATACGTATTTTCAAAGAAAATATCTCAGTGCCAGCCTAGTATTCATATCACGTAGCTTAATATCCTGGAGGTGTCCATAAAATCCATTTTGCGTGGAGTGCCCTAGATAATCCTAGGGCTTAGTCTCAATGGGCTCCGAACAAATAGCTAAATCAAAAGATGTTTTATAGCGTACCCGAATTTTATGGGTGTTCATTTGGTAGCTGTGTATTTAACTTGGTATGTATGGGTAGAGTTGTGTGTGTGTGTGTGTTGTAGCTTAAGCACCTTTGTATGGTGAAATTTTATCTACTTTTTAATAGTTTGGAAACGTTTATGGTTAAATAGATAAGAATAAATGTACAATCAACGTGTCTTAAAGTAAACTGTTTTATATTATGTACAGTAAATACACAGTACAGTGAATTTTTTGTATTATGTAGGTTCTATTGATTAGAGAAATGGTTCATGGTTTTATGTTATATGTATGAACCATACAATTATATTATTTTATAGTTGATAAGATACAATTTTATTATGTGAAGACAAAAATCTTTATCAATGATAATAATAATTAAACATTATTAGATATCATTGCATGAAATGAAGAATCGTTTTATATTCCTTGTTAAAAAGTTTCTTCGTTAATGAGAATTTTTCTTGATTTTAAGGACATCATTTTTTTTACTCAAATAAATTATGAATTTGGTAATTTCAGTTAAAATGTAAACTAAGATAATAAATAATTTGACGAAATATGCATTTGCAAGCTGTCTTCCGTTTTATTACGTATGTATTCATAAAAAATATGTATTTAAAGATATAATCATTATAATATTATTGTTTTCTAAGTCCACAATATAGATTAGTATTAATCTATCACGTATATTAATTGCTTATGAATTGGCCTTCTAATTTTATCACTGATGAATTTATGACCAAATTGATTTACTCGTTTAGAAATAGAGGTATAAGTAAATATATTATGTATTATTTTCTCGTAATTAGGAAGCTTTAAATTTTTATTTGCTTATGAACTTTGAGAACACATTGTGTTCACAGTCTTATAAAGAATTTTCATAATAATTTTATACTTCTTAGAGTATCATCACCACTGAGATACAGCACAATACATTATAATTGATTCTTTAATCTTTAATTTCAAATATTACCTTTCTATTAGTTTTTAATTTCCCCGCGTAATAACTTGTTATGGATCTATATATTATATTTTATTTTACTGCGCGAATTTTATATTGTTTTCTACGCAATCAGCAATAACCATTTTACAAGTGGCTTACAGATATTTCTGTTTATATTTCTATTAGTTACATGTTAGTCTTATTGAGTTTTTTCTAGAGAATTCTGTAGCATTTCCATTACGGTATTATGAAATTGCCTGGCACTGTAGTAATTCACTCGTACATTCTCGAGGCTGGTTTCAGAAGCAACTACTTAATACCGTTATATTTAAAGGGCGGCTAATCGTAGGGTCCATGTAACCGTAATTTGTAACTCTGAACTTAGCCAGATTATAGCGGGGATAAAAGGGTTCGCTAGGACGTAATTGTTTAACAGTGGCATGTGTATATGGCCTGCTATCACGCAATTATTCCTTGATGGTTGCTAGAACAAAAGTAGGGTAAGATTTTCATTAGGCGAAGTGAAATATGCGCCGTATAAGTTAGAAACAAAGAATAGAGATGATATATATATATATATATATATATATATATATATATATATATATATAATTCGACTTTTCTTAAGCAATATGTCTTATGAGAGGCGTTGTTGCTAACCCAGATAGAGAATAAAATATAAATACATTGTATCATTCCTGATAATAATATACAATACCTATTCAATGCAATATTATCATTTATATTTTAGTTTATTGTAGGGACACCTGCAACCATATTGATAGATTATCATCAGAAGCAACGTTATGTTATCATGTTGTAAGAATTTTAATTAGACTTCTTCTAGAAGCACTTTTGAAACGTCATTAGGTAGGTACATTACGGTTTAAAAAAAAACATCAAATCCATTTATTATCACAACATCACAGGTCCATTTGTTAGTAATTTCTTAATTACTATGTTACATTAATTATTATAAGTATTATGATTTTACAATTTTCCATTTATATGTCATTTTATTTTTATTTTTTAAAAGTATCAAATTATTAGAATCCATAGGTGTGTACAATATAAATAAATTAAACAGGAATGATAATATATTTTAAGACCAACTCTATTTGGTACTAGCATATTAAATTATTATTCCAATTAATTTTGGACTTCTTTTGGACTATAAAATAACAATTAATATAAAATTTTTGTATAAAAACATCGCTACATCGCTTCTACATTTCAAGTTAAAAGGATCGCAACAGCCAACGATATTCTGCTAACAAGGAATTAAAAATTCAAACGCCTTAATTGAGTGAAGGAAACTTGGGAGAGATTTTAAAATTATCTCCCATGAGATTATGCTTTTAAATTATTTAGATTTTCAACCGTCTACTCAAAATTGAAATGCTATGCCGACTGCCCTTTTTTTCATACATTTGAACACATCAGATTTTTGTTTGATTGGCATTCCCATAGAAATTACTGTATTCGAAATTCGCTACAAAATTATTAAATTATAAATATTTCCAAGCATTGTACAACTCAATTCAACTTCGAAAGTTCCCTAAGATGAGGATAATTTAATCAATCTAATAACGTTCGACAAAATCATCCCAATATATGTCTGTAATACATTTTGCTTAGCGGAAAACCTTCGATTGGATGAGGTAAATATTTTTGTTTGCGATACAAATAAAGTTAGAGGGTACGGAAAGTTTGTACTCCGGACCATCTGGCGATAAGTTTTAGTATATTTAGTTTCTCATTATTTAGGGAAGGTAAAATTCCTTCCCGCCTTCTTGGTATAGTGGTTAACGCGTGAGCGTAGAACCGAGAGGCCTTGGTTCCGATTTAGAGATGAAGGAAAAAAACTCGGGCTGGCATGAAACAGAAGGCTGATCACCTACTTGTCAAGAAAATCGATCAGTGAAACAGATTAATGCATACTGCATCTGTCCCTTTCCCCACGGGAATTCACTGCACTAAAATTAAGATAAGGTTTAAAACAGATTGCGCCAACATAAGTGATCTCAATCTCTGATGCAATGTGATGGAATTTCAACATGGCTGAAAACTGTGCTGAAAACTGATCAGGTGCAAAACTGGTAGATTTACTGAATTCTCTGAAGTCCGACCAATGGAACAGTGGCTAATGCAGCTAAATTCCTAAATCTGAGCGAGCACCTAAAGAGATGTTCCAATAGGCATTTTGAATTACTATTTGCTGATAAATTTTTGAGTAATGTTTCGAATCAGGTAACGGTTTTAAAAGTAGAATTATCTACAAAAAGTTATAGTTATTATAATATCTACATATTCGACAAGAAACCTACTGAGAAATAATCATGGATTTATGAAAAACGCCATAATTAACTTCACAAGTTGTTGAAAAGGTAAACCTAAAATACTATTTACTAGTCAGTCTCCATTTAACAAATGTATATTATATTGAATCTGATAATACTCTCTAAATCTAATAGGAAAAGATCTATAAATGTATCACTTACGCTTTTATATTGAATTATCAGCAGTGGCCCATGATCCCAAAAGTTGGTACATCTACGAGAATCCTTCTAATCCTAATAATATTATTAATGCAGAAGTTGGGATGAAGGACACTCATTAATGTAAAGACTACTGAAGTGATGTTTTTGATGCAAGAAAAAGGTTGGTAATTCAGGGTTAGTTGTGTTATCTAAGACTAGAAAATTGTATGAGGAAAGTGTGTCTTGTATAGATGATATTTACCTAGATACTGAATATCGTTTGAGATGGATATAAATTATCGTTGAATGAACTATTACTTCTATTATAACTATTACTATTAGAATCATTTTTATTAGAGTGAAGAAAAAAATATCCATGAAATAAAGGTTTAAAACATTGAAGATTACAGAACAAGTGGAAAGCAAATATTTTGTGCAAAAAATATATAAAATAGGAAGACGTGGTTCTATCTCAAACTTTTTATCAAGTTACCAGGTAATAGCGTAGTTTTAATATTACCAAAATAACCCAAAAAAGAAAGTTTAATAACAAATTTTCGTAACAAACTTGGAACGTTTAAGTGTCGACGTTTTAATCTACATCGAAAAGCTAAAATTGCGAAGTTCAAGTAAACTGTTGTTACGGTTTAATTAAAATTGTTGCGATACTTTTAGCCTGCGTATTCTTTAGGGTATACGTCCATTTGGTTCATATTTAATCAGAGATTGATAATTTTGATCATGTTAATGCATATGTTAATGTATTCGAAAATATTTTGTAGAGTAACATCGTAATAAGGTACACAATATAGTAGAACGTATCAGAAATGTATATTTTATTGTTTGTAAATAAATATTTTTTGGACATTGTACTATTTTTTTAACTGAGGATCGTAAAACAAAGAGTAATTGTTAATCCTTTACTTGTTATTTTTACTTGCCCAGGCTATGGAAGAAACAATATCACTCGACACATAATATGTTATCAATCAAGTTGTATAGTAACTTCTAAACGCTGCTTTCTCCAAATTCGAAGAACTCTCACCCTTCATTGAAAAGTTAGGTTTCTACTGAACATATAATATCTGATTACTGATACATATCTGATCATAGTCACGAATAAAATAAATTCTAACTGTATAGATAACACGTCTTTAATATAGGTAACTCTGGTGATATTAAGTGACTTTATAATATTGCGTGGATAAGACGTGATGTAGTTGTGTTTCTTATCGCCATCTAATGTTCGATTAGACTTATAAATTGAGTTTATATAGCAAAGTATGGATTAGAACTGAATTGTTTTTGATAAGCAAATATTAAGGGACTCACATATCAATCATTCATCAATCAGCCTGCTTGATAATCAAAAAGAAATCAACTAAATAAACAATGCAATGCTTACTGCCTTAAAAGTTATATGGTTTAAATAACTCTATACTTTTTAAATGCAGATGACAGGCGAATGTCGGCGCATGATCGCCTTTTTTTACAATTATTTAAATTCTTCGTTTATTTCATTTTATTTATCATATTTTTAAAATGTTTTTTTTTGTTTTACAGGTTTCAGAATAGTGTTCCTACACCTTTATCCTTATCGGTATCACGACTCGCGAAAACTGCGTAAACATAATCGAAATGATTTGCTGTTTATCCGTGGTTTATCTGCCCGGGGTATTTTTGAACTAAAGTGGGTCACGAAGTTTTGTGTCAATCTCGGGGGTTTTTTAAAATGGTGGCATTAAAAAAATCATGGATTTAATCTCAATGATAATAATAGTTACAAACGACTTAAAGTCTTATAAATTCATTGTTTTTGCTACTACAAGTAATTTAATATTATAATCAACTGGTCTATTAAACTGAAATCAAAAGTAAATATAATATAACAATAGGATAGGCTAGTATTAAACGATAATATTTTGCGTGCATACAGATTATATTTAAACAATTCTGATCTACTAGGCAAAGTAATTACTTTATGGTGTAAACTTTCAACATATTCATAAAAATGGACTTCGGCAAACCGTTTGAAGTTGGTATCCTTCTAAATACTTCTTATGTATTCGATGGCTTATTCATATTGAAACCGTAAAAATAACTGATTCAATACTCTTTGAACCTCCACCGAGGTCTATGGGATGAATTTCACATCTAAATTCTTCTGTAGGTATAAGGAAAAATCATTTTACAATTTCTCTTTGTAAATAATTGTTTGTACATAAGAATATTAAGTAATTTTTATTACGTTGTGGAATATTTTGTAGACGTTGAATATTCTCTTTTTATGTCTTTTTAACATTATTATGTGTTTTTTAGAAGACTTCAGGGAAACGGTAATTGGATGGATATTTATCTCGAATACTGTCTGATGTCAAATTATAAATTAATGATATACAAAGTTTGATTTATTTTTTTCGTCTTAGGGACATTTAATTATTTTCCTCATATTCAGGCTTAATTTCTAACTAAATATTAATATTATTGTTATAAAACTTTTGCGAAGTAATTAAGTTGTTGTTAACTAGATTCATATTCGATTAAAATCAATATTTCCCTTTACCTACTAATAATCATGAAAATGACAATAAAACATACCTAAAAGTCTTACTTTTACTGCATATTGTGATTAAAATTTTCTTTCCTCTAATTCTTTATCTCATATTATTTTTAAGCTAAATGGGAAATGCGATGACAAGTTTATTAAAATGTTTATTATAATTAACCTCATTCACTCTTTAGTCCCAAACACGTAGGTATTAATTAACCAGTCACAAATAATAAAACAGGATTCAAATATGTATATCATTTTATAAACAGTTATGACATAAAAAATTTATTAAGACAGTCTGTAAAGATATCCATTAGCCAGATAATAGTCTACTTGATAAGTTGAAAATGGCGTAATCTAGAGATAAGGCTCTTAAAAATACGTGCGATAGCTCATTTGATTCGGAATGACGTCTAGAAAAATGTATCGGAAATGTTTATTAGCACACAAAATATTGCAAAAGTTATAGGCAAATTAAGTTTCAAAAAAATAGGTATTTCGTTTATTGTTAATAACTCCGAAATTATTAACATTTCAGAAATTTTGAAAAAAGATTCTTAAAGAGGAGGAAATTTCCAACGAAAAACTCCCGACTCCCGGAATTCTATCTCCATTATTTATAATTTTAATTTAACGCTGAAAATAGGCCTCCGCGCGGCATTTTTAGATAGCGCGCGCGGCTTTGAAACCGAGCACGTCACACTAATTATTTTTTTTAAGGTATTAAATAGTAATTTAAAAATTTAAAAAAATTATGGTGTATTCCGAACACTTCAAAGAATTTGCTCCCGTTGGAAATTTTACTTAAAGTTAATTTTTCAACAAATTAGACAAATGTAAACTAACGAAATTTTTTTTAACTTCTGTCCTTATTGCACATTAAAAAAAATGTTTAAATAATTGTCGGTAAAATTTTTCACTTCGTGGAGCCCTTCATATAAATATACTTAACAAGATCGCGCCATAAAAGTTTAAAAAATGTTAATACTTTGTTTATAATAATTTTTTCAAGTTAACAAAAAACTAGAAATTTCTAGTTTTTTGATCAATTTACTTAAATTGAAAAAATTATTATAAACAAAGTAATAAAATTTTTTAAACTTTTATGGCGCAATCTTGTTAAGTATATTTATATGAAGGGCTCCACGAAGTGAAAAATTTTACCGACAATTATTTAAACATTTTTTTTAATGTGCAATAAGGACGGAAGTTCAAAAAAATTTCGTTAGTTAACATTTGTCTAATTTGTTGAAAAATTAACTTTAAGTAAAATTTCCAACGGGAGCAAATTCTTTGAAGTGTTCGGAATACACCATAATTTTTTTAAATTTTTAAATTAATATTTAATACCTTAAAAAAATAATTAGTGTGACGTGCTCGGTTTTGAAGCCGCGCGCGCTATCTAAAAATGCCGCGCGGAGGCCTATTTTCAGCGTTAAATTAAAATTATAAATAATGGAGATAGAATTCCGGGAGTCGGGAGTTTTTCGTTGGAAATTTCCTCCTCTTTAAGAATCTTTTTTCAAAATTTCTGGAATGTTAATAATTTCGGAGTTATTAACAATAAACGAAATACCTATTTTTTTGAAACTTAATTTGCCTATAACTTTTGCAATTTTTTGTGTGCTAATAAACATTTCCGATACATTTTTCTAGACGTCATTCCGAATCAAATGAGCTATCGCACGTATTTTTAAGAGCCTTATCTCTAGTTTACGCCATTTTCAACTTATCAAGTAGACTATAAGAAGTGCAGAATCCACTACAAGAAAATAGGCTATTGTTTTCCCAGACTAGTAGAGTAATAGCACTGGAGATTCAAATAATTTTCCATTTAATACAGTCGTATCTACGGACAGAAATAAATTGCGTTCTTTGCTCGTACTTTGTCTGTACTCTCGACTACAGATGCTGTGATCTCAAGGAAGGATTGTAGGCAGGGAGGGTGTGTGATTTCAAGTTGAAGAATCTGTTTTTATAATGCGCAATTTTTGAAGTGAAAACTTCTTTAGCGGCGTTGGGTATAAAATCTTAAACTCGCGTCAGGACACGTGGCCTGATCGAAAAAGCGTAAGACGGACTTTTTTTTTTTTTTTTAGCCCTTATATTCCATGCGTAAGACGGATACCATTCCAAAATATCAAACATGCTGAACGTTAATAATCAAGTTTTCACTTCTGCCGGCACTCCCGGAGTGCAATCCGTCTTTTTTTTATTGGTAGTTCGTTAGTTACTTTCCTTTTGGAATTGGTATGATGTTTTTTTCATTACAGAAAATATAATTTTTGACCTAATGTTATCACGTTTTAAAAAGTGTCTTACGATATTTCAGTTTTATCTATAATTTAGCAATTCCCATCCGTCTATTAATTTAGCTTTTGGAGCACTTTCTTTGTGTTGAAATTTTAAACCATGTTAGTAGTTTTTGTCATAAATACCTATTAAAGAAGTTTAAAATTATTTACCTCATTGGTAAGCCTTTAAATAACCAACTATACAGTTATATGAAACATTGCATTTACCATATGTAAGTCAAAAGTTACAAAGTTCCGATGACCTAAATATAATTCTGTTCGCCTCTCAAACTATGTCACAGAAGTTGTTCCAGTAACAGACGTATATTCAATCTTAAACCAACTCTGAACCGCGATTTGCATTCTAAAGAGCTATATTCTGAATAGTAATTTAGTGAAAATTTTAAGTGTACCTTTTTGGTGTCCTATTTTACTTACAAGTACGTTAATGACAAAGCAAAAATCGATCTAAATAATGATGGTAACTGTTATCATAATTATGAATATATTAAACATGGTGAATATAGAAGTTCGATGAACTAAGGCCGCCTTTCCATCTGCAAGAAAACTTGCGCAAGAAATGTCCGACAGTCTGTCTGACAGCAGCTTGCAAGTCTACTTGCAGGTGGAAACGCGGAATTAGACTTGCAAGCATAAGAAGACAGACTGTCGGACATTTCTTGCGGAAGTTTTCTTGTAGATGGACAGGCGCGGCGGCCTAATAATCAAATTAATAATTATTGAAAAGAAAAGCCTATGTCTTCATGTTAAAAAATAATTTAATTATTAATAAGCTGTGGACTGTGTCTCGTCAATCGCCTGAAGAATTTCATTTAATTAACGAAATTATTATTTTGTGTTTACAAAGGACAAGACAAATATAATGGATCAAAGATAGAAAATTTATACATTATTTGACTTATGAATAATTTACCATACCCGATTTCTGATAAATAAAGATTACTGTTTAGTAAACGAATGTGAAAGACAATCTATACTTATAATATTATTTATAATATTATCATAATTATGCTTAATTGCTTATCAGCTTTAGCTGAAGAGTTTGTTTGTTGGAACGCTAGCCTCAGGAACTACTGGTCCGATTTGAAAAAAAACCTTAGGTGTTAGATAGCACGTTTATCGAGGAAGGCTATAAGGCTATATATCATCACGCTAAGACCACCAGGAGCGGAGCACTGCAGGTAAAACCGCGGGGCACAGCTAGTACAAGATAACGCAAGCTACTACAAGCCGAAAACAAAATTTCAACTGTTCTCTGTAGGTTATTAAAAACATCATTATAACCTAAAAAGTTGTCCTATATAGAGTATAATGTAGGAAAAATAAGGGGAAAAGCTAGTATACAATATTAATGACTTTATTTATATCACGTAAGTTTTCGCGATAATGAAGAAAGTTAGTAGAGATCTCAAGCTTATGGGATCACTTGTTTATCTTAAGCTACTTCAGCTTATTATATTCAGGCCGTGTAATCATATCTTATTAAAAAAGTTTAATAACCTGATGATGATATGATGTTACTAGAAGTAATTGTTTAGTAAAAGTTAGTGAGAACTGTTTTGACCTTACACATAAACACAAAATAATAATATCTGGATTTATTATGTTAGACTACCTATTCCCCGCGGTTTTACCCACATTGCTCTGCTCCTACTGGTCTAAGCGTGATGGTATAGCCTGCCTCAATAAATGGACTATCTAACAGTGAAATAATACTAATCGAACCCGTTCCTGAGATTACAAACGAACAAAGAAACTATTCAGCTTTTTAACATGAGTATAGATACAGATGAAGAAATAATTTAATATATTCGAATGTGTTAAATCTATAGATTGATTAGAATCTTAGATATCATTGAGAATATTATAATTTATGGCCGGTGCTAATCAAATTGGTACATAGGCAATAAAACGTCACAAATACCTAATCTGTAGTGATAAATTTATACGTATATAAAATTCGGAATGTATGGAATAAGCAGAATTTTATTGCCTTATTCCCAATATTGGCATGGTTTATGCCTGGACGATAAAATACGATAACACTTCTGACTCTATATTGATAAAATATTTAGTTTTCAAGGTTATGTCATTGATTTCTTTAGTGTCTTATAGGTGTTATTTATTAGAAGAATTACTGATAATTTTCAGTGGTTTAGGTTATAAATTGAATTATATGCTTTGCTGCGGAAAAATTTAATAAACAAAATGAAGAATTTTCTTAATTAGTCAAAGAATATGTTTTATGGATGTAATATTACTTATAATGATATATAAGTAAGATGTCTTCTAACTGATACGTTACATAAATGAATTAGTTTTTACATCATAAATTAGGTACTAAATAAAATATTTATCTCAGTTTTAATTGCCTTAATGTGTAACAAAATTACTTGCTTAATAAGAAAACTCGAAGAAAACTATTCCACGGAAAGTTCACTACGGAACAAAATCTTTCAAGTTAGCTAGTAGTAAATAAAAGACTGGGTAATTTAATTAATTGAGTTTTAAAGTATTTTTTATTTCTTTTATTACATTTTCTAGAGTAAGTTTCAGCTAGCCTGCAGCATCTTACAAGCTAAAAGGCTATTAGCATAGTATAAAGAGAACAAGTAGGCCGACTCCCGGCGCTTAGGAGCGCACGGTACCTAAACTCCCCAGGCGCAGGGTTGTCACTTGTCACGTTGATATTTTAAATGATTGTAAGAACCGAGCGGCGTTGTGTGCGTGAGTCAAGCCTGCGTACGTACATGAACGGGGGGCGTGGCCAAGCGCTCCGCGTACATACAAACGGCGCGATGTTCCTTTGTTCGAAGATAACTTAGAGTTCTAACAGACGAACGGCAAGTTGTTAACGGCAGAGGCTACTTCAGCCATCGGCGGCAGCAGTCAATATGTCGACGGCTGCCGTCGACACGCAAAAACGGATGCCGTCAAACGTCAAACGCTTGCAGTTTGCCGTCAACACAAAACTGCAAGCGTCGCCACTTGTCGACGGCAGCCGTCGACATATTGACCGCTGCCGCCGACGCGTCGACGACTGACGTCGACATGTGGCTTCTGTACGACAAGTAGCCTCTGCCGCTCGCAACTTGCCGTTCGTCTGTTAAAACGCTTACTTGTTCTCTTTATACTATGCTATTAGCCCCGAGATAGTACACTTTAATGAAAGAAATAATTATTTGACGGAATTTATGTTATTGTTATTAGAACGATCTTTTCTCTCTTGAATATTATGTGAATGAGAATAGTCTTTTAAATGGTATTTAAAAGTAGGATAGTATTACTTCTGTAAGCAACGAGCTAGCTATTTTTAAGGCTTTGATATAATGTTAATTAATTTTTAGTTTCATAGCATTCAAATGCTTTTTAAATGATGAAGTTTACATTAATAAAGAGGGAATGTTACTTCTTTGATACTGCCAAAGACGTAACATTCTATATCTAATTATAATAGAATAACAGAATGCTTAAAACACAGACTTAAAGTATTTAAATTATTTAAATCCCTTATCTTTCTTTAATTTTGACGTGACAACGTCTTAAATTAGGTTGCGACTGGGAGTCACTTATGAAAAAGTGTAACGCTCGGTAACGTTACGATGAGTCACCGAACGAGAGAGAGGCCCGCGGTCTGCCGCGCGCGCAGCACATAAATATTCTACCGAGAAAAAGACGTTGTCACGTAAAATCTTCGCCCGTAAAACCGACTTTACAGGCAACCATTTTTTATGGAATGTATGGTAGTATGGACTATGGTTGTTGTATGTAGTAAGGATTAATCTGTTGGATTAACACGGCACTAAGAAAATTTACCTTAATGTGTCGTATCTTCTGAAATGGAATATCTATCTCTTTCCATGCTACAGCAAGCAAATCTATACTAATATTATAAAGCTGAAGAGTTTGTTTGTTTGTTTGTTCGTTTGAACGCGCTAATCTCAGGAACTACTGGTCCGATTTGAAAAATTATTTCGGTGTTAGATAGCCCATTTATCGAGGAAGGCAGGAGCGGAGCCACGCGGGTGAAACTAGTGACAATTATATTAACTGTATTTAGTTACGATCTACTAGAGTCCATTTCAAGAAAGAAGTCCCGCAGACGCAGCGCTGTATGCGCGCGTAATAATGTTGGCAGGGTTAAATGTGGGGAAATCTGTAGGGGAAATTATGTATCGTTCATTTAATTTCATTTTATAAACTACTACGACTCGAATATTTAGATAAAATAATTGATATTATGCAATGTATTGGCCGATCTCCCCATCTGTTAAATTAGTTCCATAATTGTCCGCAGGACTTCTTTCTTGAAATGGACTTTAAATGACAATTGACAACGTTTTGCCATGTGTGCAAAGTTGTAAACGGTTATTACAAAGTGAAAGAATTCCACAACCGTTTAAGGCGATTGAACGTGATTTCTATGTAAATACCTTTCAGAATGTAGTGTGAAAATAGGGACTTTATAAAATCCCTGTGCGTCCACCGGATATTGGAGTCTAGCGTTATACTAAACGGAAATTGGCCCTTACTAAGAATACCTTTGTATAGGTATTAATTTAGTAGTGGTAACTACTGACCTAGTTATGTTGTACTATATTATATATTTAAAACTAGCTGTGCCCCGCGGTTTTACCCGCAGTGCTCCGCTCCTGTTGGTGATATAATATAGCCTATAGCCTTCCTTGATAAATGGGCTATCTAACACCGAAATTTTTCAAATCGGACCATTAGTTCCTGAGATTAGCGCGTTCAAATGTTTGTTTGAAACAAACTCTTCAGCTTTATTATATTAGTACAGGTATCATAGAATTAAAGAAAACAAATCATTCTAATAATTATACCAAATGATTCAGCATCCCGAATCAGCAAAGAAGTTAAAAAGTATTAATAATGTTCATAAACAATTATAGACTAAATATCGTCCAAATTAAATGGAAGGTCGTGATTTAATGATAAAAATGTAACCAGAAAAATGAAACAAATTCAAGTTTTATTTAAGAATATATAAAAGAAGAAGGCATAATATTAATATGTTGCTTTTAGTAAAACCGCTTTCCTAACCTAAATGCCATGTTCCGTTTTGCAAATTGCAATTGTTGTCATTTTCCGGCCAAATGACAAACTCTGAGCGGTAATTGAGGAATTCATAGAAATTTCCAATAACTTGAAGTCCGGACAAGGGACTGAAATCAAAATTCCTAATAGTAGTCGTATTTGCCTAATTAAATTTAATTACTTAAACTATAGTTTTGGACGAATTCAACAATACTGCCTGAAAATAGTATGAAGCATGAAATGGTTTCACCAATAGCATTAATCTTTTAATTTTTTATCCAAGATAGTGGATTGAACTACATTAAACACTGTAAACTATTTAATAGAAAGAGCGTGTGTGCCGAGTATAGGTACGTGTCAGAATTGAAACTTCTTTGGAAAGATTCAAAGATACCAAAATCGTCGCCTTACAGCTTACTCCAAGACGTGACGGTATTGCCTTGCCTTGCTAAAAAATTAATAAAAACCTGAATTGTTAAATTCTATAAATAAATTACTACCTATCAAAAAAATTGGAATATAAACGTGTTAATATTTACAAAACATTATTCCAATTCTGTTATGAAAACATAAAATTGAATATAATTAAACACGTCACACGCAAACTTTGTGTTCAATGCATGACATCGAAACATGGTAAAATTTTATATTTTAATTTCAACTCTCCATGAATCAATTTCATTGAAGGCTGACAGGCGTTCTCGAACGTTCTGTGTTCCTGGAAAATGTAGGTATGTTATGTACGAGTATTAATTGCTTCCGTAAAACGGTAAGGGTATGAGAAAAAAAAAATGATATTTGATTCGATGTATGAGAATATAAATCATCCTTGATTCGAGGATAAAAATTAGGATATGTTACGATTAAAGGAAGGGAAAAGGAAAAGATTCAGTTTAGGATATTTGTCTGATATCGGTTGTTAATGTTTCAAGTTTACAACAAAATATATCCAAAATAATGTTTAATTGTCTTATATAATTGGAAATTCTACCTGTCCTATTGAATTTGACTGCACAAATAATAGATTATGTGGCTAATTCCAAGTTGTCTCTTTGATTCATTGTAACAAATCCAAGCTCTTAATAAATTATAACTTTCAGCAATTCTATTGTTTATAATATGCCTGAGAAAATTGTTATTTGATAACTTAATTTTATCATCTCTTATTTGAATACGAAATTATATTATTATAAGAGAGCGTATCTGTATAACAGGGAAATGATAAGTTTGGCTATTGTTTGTCAGTTATTATATATATATATATATATATTTTTAATTGTAATAATTTTAATTTTTTTAAATGTAAATTGTACGTTAATTGTACTGATACATTAAAACAGGCGGATTCATTATAGCAGCAAAGCCAAATTTGAAATATTTTTTATCAAAATTCTGATAAGCTATCGAAAAAAACTTCTAAAATAAAGAATGCCTTCCCTATTACCGAATATACTCCAACTTTGGTATCAAATTAATATCTTAGCCTCTATTTATATTCTTAACACACGCTTACCCTATCCACAAAATACATGACAAATATCCAATTTATATTCCATAAAACGCCCGGAAACTTCATATTTATAAACATTGTTCCAAAGATCAATGGGAACACCTTCCAAAACTAATATAATAAGTTTTGATGCGTCAACTTCGAGGCCGACCCATCAAATTTGGTAGGATTATCGTATTAAATTAACCTAACTCTTAATTGGTTATTTATACAAGGATTTGGGGATATGTAGTTAAAATTAATTTGTTACCAGGTTACTTTGTTTTGTTTTAAAAGAATCACTTTTAAATGGAGCTAGCGTACCTACTGCTTGTATTGTTTAAGATAGGGCGTAGCTCATTTGTTTTCATATACGAATAATATCTATTTTTAACTATACCTAGCTGCTTCTGCTTATATATACTATATTTTTCTTATGTGCAATCAGAATCAGAGATTTGAAAAGAAGAAGTCGGAAAAATTTGCTTCCAATATACGTAATATCACAATTCACAAATTATGTGTCGGTAGTCCATCTACGTTTAAGTTCATTATCGCTTCGCCCGTCTTTTACCTTATAACTTCCCCGTTCAATGTATTTTTATCTTATAGTACACTATTTTTATCATAGTATTTTATGAAAACAGTTTTAAGAAGATTACTGAGCAACTTTGTAAAATAACAATTGCCGTTTATATAAAATAAGAGTGAAGCAATCAGCGAGAGATTACGCCCAAGCAAGCTCACATATTCTTTGAAGAAAATGCACTTAAGGAAGATTACATCTAGTGAACATTGTTAGTATTAAGTACGTTGTTATTGAAATATGTAATATTTACTGTCCTATAATGATGATATATTTAAGTTGTGAAAAGCTTATAGAGCTTGCAATTTATCATAATAATTTTAAATAGTTTTATTGCTTAGGTGAACTAATCGTATGTAAAATGTACGTTATAATCCAATATCTTTAAATTCAAAGGGTAGTGGTTTTAAAACATAATTAATTATAGGTAGTATATTTACCGAATAGTTGTAGTCAGGATTCCAGAATTATAATTATAAGTCATATTTTGCTTTTTTAGGTTTTCCACACTCAAATTTTAATCTCAGTTTTTTGGAGGGTTCAAAAAGTAATTTTTAAACATGGTGAAATATAATGAATAACAATATACCTAACAGCTGTTCATTTCTCATCAAACGAAGATTGGATGCTCAACAACCCGCCTGCGGCTACAGCCGTGGTTTGGACCCAAAGCAGTACTAAGGATTTCTTTATTATTCTTCCGTGAATAACCTTTATTATTTATGTGGCATTTTGTTATCATTTTCTAAAAGTTTCGTTAAGCTTCTGTTGTAATAACACAAATAAAGGGATTTCTAAGAATTCAATTTAACACGTGGAAAGTTGGCTAATCTTGAGAAGAAAGTATTATTATTTTGACATTTTTAATTCAATAGCGTATTTGTTAATAAAAACAGTCATTAATAAAGTATGTCTGATTGGGAATAGGGCAATTGCCATACTTACAACATATTTTTACTTTTTACATCGCTGTAAATACAGGAAGGCTTATAATATTGTTTGCTTTCAGGATGAAAACCTAAGATGAAAACCAATACCGAATAATAATGAAACCCGAACCTTATTTTATATAATGTAAATGGGGCAACCATTATTATGAAAAAATAAGGTCGGTCATGAGTAATAACTGTGGCTGTCATTAACTGTGGGTTTTTAAAACTAACACGCAGCAATTTAACTTATTAACACACAATAAGGTTTATACATGTTCTTTCAACTAAAACCACAATAAAATAATTCTTAAAGTAACACATACAAATGAATAATTTAAGGCCATTTAATCTATCCAAGTGTGTCATTTATCCACAAAGTAATATGAGGTGGGAAAGAGTGAATAATGTAGGAAGGGACGTTGGAATGAATGAACATTCGCTTTGTCCTATGTTTATACTGTATAACCCTTATTCCGTTTGGGACAATATTTGATTTACGAAAGCAATAATAGAGGTTAAAAGAATGATTGATTATTTGATGAATAAAATGCCTTATTTCGGGATAATTTATTTTCATTTCATTTTGCTCTGTTTAGAATAAACCATCGTACCACGTGCTTGTTGCTATTTAACAAATGTATTTTGAATTACATTATAAGGTATATTTTATATAGTAGATTAATCAGTATTAAGAATCGTTATTCAATATCTGTAATTGTTTCCTATAACTTATTAAAATTCGCATTATGAACAGCTTGTCAATGATCGAACAAAAATCGTAATTCAGCGAAAATACTTAGGAAATAATAGTAGGTACGAATAGTGTCTGAATAATTGGAATCAAATCACAACCGTCTGAATCGTAAATTCTTGATTAACTAAATTGCTTTTCCTTTAAATCTCATTCTAATAAGAAAGCGTCGTATTCCGCCCCGTTTGCTTAGTTTAATGACGTCATTAAAGGCTGGTACAAAAGTGAGGTCACTATTTCGAATGTCTAGTATAATTTCGTCATTGTTGGTCGAGGCGTAGGTGACAGGAATACAAATTGACGCTTTAGGACGATGAGTTTGCTTTTGACTTTTATTGTAAGGGGATAAGGTGTATAATTGTGCGCAGTCACGGTACATTTATAAGGGATAATGTTTTTCGTGTCTACGTGGGTTAAATGGAGATAGTTTTATCTTGTCCTTGTATTGAGTTGAGCGTTTGGATTTTGATCTTGGATAAATGTTATAGTGCCAATTTAATTTTACGCCTGTATTACACTACTCCTGTATGCAAATGAGGGTATAGAGGGTATATACGTTTGTTAAAAATATTTTTTTTTCCAATTGCTTGTTTTCCGCATTTTAGTTGTATTTAGGGCTGTTTTCAAGTCTAACAATTTACGAGTACATAGCTGTAGGTATATGCTATATTATTTAAGGCTTCTTACAATTGTTACAGGTTGCTGTTAAAAATTCAAGAAGCTTTTCAGCTCAGACGATTGTTTTTTTTTACACAGTGAAGAATGAACATGTAAAATTGAATATCAGTTAATTGTTATTTAATAGAAACGTCAAATAAACAATCATAGCTTTGATCTCCATTTACTTTCTAATAAGAGTTGTATGAGTCTGTGTTATAATTTACTTTTTTTTTATTTTTTACCAAAATTTTGAGGGATAAAAAATATGTATAAAAATATTGTTAATTCTGAACTCTGCACTTTCAATTAGGCCGTAAAACAAACACCAGTGTTATTTAAACCCAGGGTAAATTCGTTTAGAATAAAAAAACTCGATTATTAATTAAAAGCATCAAAGCGAAGGGAAATTTGTTTGCTCAATTATTATTTCTCTTTCAACGCGGATAAACCGATTTCCACGAATTTTACACGTGTAAAATTGTTTTTTAAAAAAGTAATGGCCGGTCTTTGTTTTTTATCATCTGTTTATTTTTGTTTGAAAAAGTCCACTTTTTTCCTTGTAAAAGGTGTAGCAGTATTAAGTGATTGTAAGTGTTATTGTGGTTTTTATAAAAATGTAAATTAAACAGTATTTATAAATTTATTACAAACGTAAAATTTAACTGTTTGTACCCCAAGACATCAGATAAACAGTGTTTCTCACAAAAATTGCCAAAATTATAAAGTACATAACTTCGTTCACCTTCATTAGTCATTCATTTTTTTCGAAATTTCATGTAAATTAGAATTACTAACATAAAGTAACCTCAATTTGGTAATGACACATCATTAAAAAATGAAATAAGCTTCTCTATCATTGAGTTTAAAGAAATAGTGAAAACCTATTTTACTTATTTATTTAAAAGTCTTGCAATAGTAGAGGCGTTGTACATTTACAATTTTTCAATGTAAAATGTTTTTAAAACTAAATTCACTCGACTATTCGGGTGGCTAATGGTTCTCCTAAATCACTCCTAAATAAGTGCAGCGTATTTTTAACTAGTGATATATATCTGCGTGCTAGAAAAGAGTAAATCATTTAGGCTACGCTATTTCTATACATACGTATATGTGAATATACGTATGTATAGAAATAAACGATATTACAACCAACTAAATAATTATGTGCTTTGTAAATTTCTTTGATGTAGGTAGAGTATGTAGTGTTGATTTATGATTTTCGGGGTCATAAAGAAAATTCATGTAAAACCACAAAACCTGGTTATTAATTTAGTTCTATAAAAAATATTAATTCAATGAATTGTCATTGATGGTCGCCGATCACTTACCATCAAGTGGGTTGCCTGCTCCATTGTCAGGGTTGCAATAAAAAAAAATTACTTGTACAAAATATGTCATGAGATATACATATTATTCTTTATAAATTTATATTTATAAAGCATTTGAATGCCATAAAACCAAAAATATCAAATTCGATATACATATTTTCAATTTTAAATATTATGTTAGGACCGTCAAAAATCTATTTCAATTATGCTTCATAAATTGAGATCCATTAGCAAGTATGGCCACAGACTAACACATTTAAATAGAATCAAAAGCCTTAATTTATAACCCTGAAAGGAAACGTTTATCTACCCTTTGACAATATTTATGTTACAATGTTCCCATGCCGAATATATTTGCTCTACTAATAACACGAAGTGAATGAAGCGATTACGTTATTACAAGGTCTTATTCGTTTAATTGGTAAGCTTCTTATTAATATGTTAATAATTTTCATGTAAAACTGCTTCTTTGATGATATTTATATGTAGAGCGCTTGATTTGATCTGAAACTTAAAAAAACAAGTGATTTTATAAGCGAGCAAGTTGTTGTGCTTTACTGTTTCAAAACCACTTTTTTTTACACAAATAGTATACAGTGATATTGTATATGAAGATATTAAAATGTGAATTTAGTGAAAAATCTAGGATATATGGAACCTGTTTTTTCTGATCACCATCTCTTTATTCTATTTAAAGTCTCAGTTTAATAGAATCAGTTGTTCATCAGTTAAAAAAACACTGTAAAATAAAGGAAATCAATTTAGCTGTTTATATTATTATTTAGCCATTTGACTTTATTTAATTGATAAAATCAGTAAGAAATTTTATTTTATAATCTAATAGTCCACGTTATAGTAACTCAATTTAAGTCCATCAAGAAGTAAAAATAAAAACTTACGTACGTAGGTATACAATTTACGTTTAAAATTATCATCAATAAAGTTATAGAGACTATAGTAAAAGCCTCTACGAAGTGTTGTATTTAACAAACAAAAAGTGTGAAAGTTAATTTCGAAGCGACATTAAAATATCATCTCAATATATCCAATATCGAATGCTGTTGGACGACAATAATCATTTCTCTTGTCAACGCTGTATGAATCTCGTGAATTGAAAATTTTCATTTCCTATGAAATTGTACTGCTGCCAACTCGGCTATAAGGCGATTGAATTGCATTCGAATGTTAATTTGATTCAATATTGTTAATATTGAGACGGGGTCGCCTGCATTCATTATTCAAAAGTGACTTCGTATACAAAGTAGAAAAATGTAATTGTTGATAAGACTACTTATATGAATATAAACAAATGTTAATATATTGCGCACATCTTGGTACATTATGAGTACTATTATTCAAAATCCCGCCTCGGATCTGCTTGAAGGTGAAAGGTTTGGAACTATGTGGCTTGACCGTGATGATTGTAGGAACTGAAAATCTTTAACGTTGCTTCTTTAAAGGACTGCATTAACGTTAACGTTATTTGATTTAGTTTTGTATGTATCATGAATAATCGTACTTCTTTAGAAGCTGACCACAAAATGATTAAATGGATGGCTTTTCCTATGGGAAACCTCGTTGATCGACGCAGTATTTGGACGGATTCCAACAAAATAGACGGACGACCTGACATTTGCAAGAAGCCAAAGGTTCAGTCTGCTGATTTTTCGTTTTAGACTTCTTTATGGGACACCTCACACATATGTTCTTTATCCCGGGTTAGACGTGGACACAAAATTATATGATACAAATATAATCATTCGTTACGAAGTCAATTTCATGTAGCTTTTTTGTCACCTAATAATTTTTAAACGGAGTGAGTGTTAGTCTATTGAACAAAAATGAAGAATAAGTTTTTGAATAAATTGTTTTGACTTTAAAGTATTGTTTTGAAAGTCATTCAGTTATTCATTGTTAATTTGTGTCATCCTTGCGCTGCCAGTTTTTAAGTCGATTACATTAAATCTTGATAGGTCAAATACTTTACAAAATGGCACTTCATTGAGGGTTATTTTAAAAAGAAAAGAGTCGTGTCCTTACAGCTTCTAAAGCGCTGAATTTACAGCCTCATCATCTGATAAATGGACGCTCGCTTGCTCGCCAGTGGATCACCCGCTTTAGGATAAACTTCGACTAACTTTTAAACGCCTACTCTGTTAATTGTTTGGAATTTTATTCGTATTTATTTATTATAAGCAAGATTCGCTATTACCTTACTATTTTGTTATTTTAATTAACGGATTAAAATAGAACATAAGTTTATTTTTGTGAGTGAAATTGTGGGAACCTGAATAACAAGACAACGTGTTGTATGAACGTTTAAAAAATTCGTTAACAGTATCTTCATATTCTTAATTATGTATTCTTTCTATATTTATTGAGATCGTGATATAACCGAAATTCTTTCATGATACAAACGACATTTAATTCATTATGTAGGATATATCATATTCCAGTTTTTTCTATATTTCAAAGGATTGTATTAATACAAGCGTCATTGTATAACTAGCCTTAGGAATCCTGATGTAGTCTAGTCATGCCTGGGGCTAAGATAGATACTGACTAGGTTGAATTTTTAAAAATATTGAAAAGTTATTTCGAGCTGGTCTTATAGCGGAGTAACCTAAGATAGCTTGGAAGTTATATGATATTAATAATGCCTTTAAAATATATTGGAAAAGCATAAAATTCGTACTAGCTTTTATTTAACTTGCTAGTCTCTCAGTTTAAATCTGGATTTCTAGTTTCTAGTGTATGCGGGTATTTGGATATTTGGTTTTGGTTAAATACAAATGTATTGTTACTTGTACTTTGTGTCTAGTTATAGGAGTTAGTTGATGTCATGCAGTTGAACTAAAACCATGATACAGCCACACAAACTAGTTTCAACTAATAAGTCTAGTTTACACGAAATGCATAATGATCCGTTCACACAGACCGGCTTACTCGGCGCGTATTTTTTTTTCACACAAACCGTAAAACAATAATGTGTGTTACATGTATAAAATATGCATTTTAACAAGTTCATTGACTTTGATGTCTATCCCTGTACTTATTAAAATGAAGACATTTCATAACATTGAATTGAAATGAAAGGAAAGCAAAATAAACATTAAAGCAAACAAAAAAAGGTAAACAATACGTATCTTCCAAGACTATTCTAATTTCAGTGAGGTAAACACGGAATCAAATAGAAACCTTCTGTGTGGAGAAATTATAATTTTCCTTTTTTCTTTCGCTACACATGTTTTATTCAAAAGGAAATACGGCCCTCAAATTTACTTTTACCTTCTGGATAGTGCCTTAGGCACATGTTCGATATACGTAGATATAAAATGAACAAAAATGATTTATTTTTGAAGTGGTTTTTTATTTTATTATTTTTAAAGGACAGATTTTTCCTGGACCGACCAATACAATGGAGAGATAATTTTCTATTGGTTAATGTTATTATGTTTTGTAATAAAATTTAGATTACTGTTTACGCTTTTCTCGTTATCTCGGAAAAGAATTGATGCCTTTAAAACGCTGTTTATGACTATATTAATTATACAATCTACATTTTTATATGAGATAAATAATAACAGGATACAAACTCTTTCACCAGTAGAAATCTACATAAAGTCAGTCTATCTACTTAAATGTGTCATAAGCCCGTTTATTCATAGGATGTTTTTTTTTTCAATTTTTATTCCAGGTCAAAGTGTCAACTCGGAACTTTTTAGAACTTTATAGCGTCGCTTAGCATCTACACTAGCCACGGTCTAAACGAGACAAGGTAAAATATGCAGACGCGACAGCCTGTGGGCAGCGTGAAGGGCATAACACACTGAATAATGTACACTAACGTTTCCCTGCGACATTGTTTGTGAAATTCGGGGCAGATGAGATATCACGGTATCAGACCGGATTGTTGAGTTCAGCGCGAAGGACATAACACACTGAATAATGCACGCTAACGTTACCCCGCGACATTGTTTGCGAAATTGGGGGCAGATGAGATATCACGGTATCAGACTGGATTGGTGTGAGTTAGGGTTATGTAATGTGTTTATTTATTCAGCAAGTGAAGAGATATACAATGAAAAAGTTTTAGCATATACAGTGTTGTAGCGTGTTGTTATAGATAGCTGTAGTCTTCCTCAATAGTTCCTGAGATTAGTTGATTAGTTAGATCCTGAGATTAATATATAAATATTAATATAATTAATTATGTAACATCTGCATTAATAAAAATTTGGAAACTTTCTCTACAAATTATTTGCTATCCCATACACGAAGTTATATTATAGAATTGGAATTCGCTCTTAAATATAATGGCGGGCCGCCAAGCAGTGTTCGAAGGAAAATAATATATGTTCTGCTCAAAACTTTATCTCGACTTGCAGGCAATTTCGAGCCATTTTTTATATAACAGCTAGACATTGTAATTTTGTGAACCTATTGAGAATTTCACGTATACTTTACCAAAAATGTGGTTGTAACGTACGAAAAAAGATCGTGTGTACCGAGCACACGTGTCAGAAGGGAAACTTCATTGACAAGATTATCAAAATTGTTGCCTCACTCCATGACGTGACGGTATTGCCATAACACGATCTTAAAATTTTACTTTCAACGCGCCTAAAGAAGTTTCACTTCAAAAACGCTGTTACTGTTCTAAAAACTATATCTACCTTACTTTGGCTAATAGACGTCCTAACATAATATTTGCCTATCTTCAATTTTAGGGGTTAAAGGAGAATCGAGATCTAACACAATAGTTATGCTTTCATCTTGTATTTGTATAAGAAAATGGGAAATATTATTTCGGCGCTGTCATTTGAATACGTTTTCCTTTGTGTTTTTATACGCCTGCCCAAAGGATGTTTTCAATGTAATGTTTTCAAGGTTTATAAAGGAGGTACACGAAATACATTTTTTTATTTCACATTAATTTCTATGACCAAATTGGGTACTCATTAGAATTGCCTCAAGCTAAGCTAACTAAATTTTAGTAAGCATTTTCTACACTATCTAACTTTTATTACATATTTCAGTTCAAAATAGTTTTTCCATGATAAGATTTGAATTTGAATAATAATTAATCTTTTGAATAGACTTTACTGACTCTAACAACTAACTAGATTTTGTAAGAATCAATAACAAATTTTAACAGCCTAAAATACTTTCTTCTACCAGTTCAATTTTTTTTTTTCGTCTGTCAAAACTCTTACGGTACATACCTGTTACTATTGTCGAAGCGTTTTTAAAATCACAAATTTGATTATATCATTATAACTGCCGTAACATCACTTGTAGTACTTTTGAAAAACACAGTGAACAACTATAATCAGTGATTAGACTCCGTATTGTGGCTAAAAACTAGAAGATTTATTTCACGCTTTGGCCGTTATTAATCTTATTGGAGGTAGGTGAATAATAATTTATAATTGGAACGACCTTCACCTTCTGTCACTCGCATTTGGCATATGTCATATCTGAATGATATTTGTGCAAAGAGAACGGACTAGGGAGACGTAGTGTTGCCATACTAAGAAATTTTACCCAATTTTCTGGAAAATCAATTTCTACCTGATATAAATTAACAATGGATTGCGGGAAGTGTAAGAAGAATATAAATGATAAAGATATGATGAAGTGCAATTCTTGTGATATGTTTTTACATTATCAATGTGCTAATTTATCAGAAAGTGAATTTAAAAAAATACTTCCAATGAATAAAATTAAATGGAAATGTCTATTATGTAAATCTAAAAAACAAGGATTGTTTAGTGGGTCTTCTTCCCCTAAAGAAAACAGTGCATCGACATCGACAAATTCTCAATATGAACTCGCAAACGCTTATGCAGTATTTCGACGAAAAATTCGAAAGTTGGCAAGAAAAGTGGCGGGACGACCTCCATGCAGCAATTCGGGAAGTATCCTCAACATTTAAAAGTGATATAGAAAGGCTAGAGACGCGGTTACTGGAGTCGGAGCTACGTATTACGGAACTGGAGCAAGTAATAAGTACATCTAAAGCTTTTAATCAGCCCGACTTGTCTCAGGAGAATACCCAACTTCGCGCTGACCTGAAACATCTTCAGTCCAAGCTCGATGATCTCGATCAAGCTTCCCGCAACTGTAACGTGGAAATTCAAAATGTGCCCGAGAAAAAGACTGAAAATCTCATTCACCTCTCCATTGAGATGGGTAAATTAATCGGCGTGAAAATTACTGAGACTGATATAAGATCCGTGCATCGTGTGGCTCCCGGTTCTACTAGCAATCGTCCAAAAAATATTATTCTGCAACTTTCCTCCCGAAGACTACGTGACAATATAATAGCGGCGGCGCGGGCGCGCCGCACACTCACGGTCGCGGCGCTGCTCGGTACTCCAACATCTGCCGCCGCCGCAGTCTCTCAAAGTGCGCGTTTCTAT
The DNA here is from genome assembly GCA_029959065.1 of Colias behrii. Classification (NCBI taxonomy): domain Eukaryota; kingdom Metazoa; phylum Arthropoda; class Insecta; order Lepidoptera; family Pieridae; genus Colias; species Colias behrii. Next base: position 4,233,585 of record JARWMC010000021.1, on the reverse strand, counting down.
ATAAATGAACATTTAACACTCAAGAACAAAATGTTATTTAGATCCGTTAGACAACATGCGCAAAATATGTCCTATAAATACGTGTGGGTAAAAAATGCTTGTATTCTTATAAGGAAAACCGATGAATCTCGTGCTATTCATATAAAAGATATTTGCGATCTAGATAAAATAAAGTGACTATTATTGTTGAGATTAAGTCACACTCTTATAGCATATCGTTATTTAAACCGGAAGCATGAAAACAAAATTCAAAAAAAGTATTGCAAATATTTCTAACATATTATATTATTTTTGTTTTAATAATGCAAACAAGTAAATTGTCCATATTTTACCAAAACTGTGGTGGCTTAAAAACAAAATTTTACTTGCGGCTGATTACGATGTTGTAATATTGGTGGAGACATGGCTTTCCAATAGTATACTTGATTCGGAAATACTCGTTAATAATTATTCTATGTTTCGCCGAGATCGAAATCTTAGTATATTTAATAAAAAAAAAAGGCGGTGGGGGTGTTTTAATAATGGTTAAAAGTTCAATTAATGTCTTGAGGAGGTTTGATTTGGAGGCCGATAACCTAGAAGAATTATATTTACATTTTCCATCATACTCAGATTTGCTTTTATGTGCTTGTTATATTCCGCCAGTTTCTAGAAATAATATTTACGATAGATTTTTTTACAAACTCCATGACATCTATACAAATTGTACATTCAGTAATTTTCTTATAATAGGTGATTTTAATCTATCCTATCTCAAATTGTCATCGGACTGCCCCTCGTCGGACCCACTATCGTGTGACACGGATACGGCTAAGTTATTATCATACACTATGTCCTACCTTAACTTAAAGCAATATAACACTATTTCAAATGAGAATAATAAAATACTCGACCTTATTCTAAGTAATATTGTAGGAACTTCTGTTTGTGTTGCAGATGACCCGTTACTTAACGTAGTTCCCCACCATCCACCCCTAGATACCATAGTGGAAATAGATACTCAACTCGAGCTTATGTGTAGCGCTCCCAAAACGAAACGAAACTTTTTTAAAGCTAACTATGATTTAATTAACCAGGATCTCTCGAATATAGACTGGATATCGGAACTTAGTAGCCTCACTCCTGATGATGCGGTTGATCATTTCTATGATTATATGTATAAAATTATTGAGGAACATGTACCCCTAGTAAAAACTAAATCTAAACGTTATCCAGTGTGGTTTTCTAAAGGTTTAATTTCTACTTTAAGAAAGAAAGTTAAAGTTTGGACGCGTTGGAAAATCTATAAATCACTAAGAGACTATCAGGAATTCAATCTGCTTAGAAAGCGAATAAAATTACTTATTAGGAATTGTTACGCCAAGTATATAGCTAACGTGGAATCATCACTTAAGGATAACATCAAATATTTCTGGAAATACACGTCTGACTTAAAAGAAACCAACTCAGGTTATCCTAAAATCATGAAATTAGCAACCACTTCATCTTGTAATCCCAGCGTAATTTGCGAAATGTTCTCCAACTACTTTCAATCTGTATTTGAACCTGTTACCCCTGGAGCTTACAATACCATTGAACTCTTAGACAATAATAGTATACTAAATTTGCATCATATAAACTTAAATAACACTGAAATATACAAAGCATTAAAGGATATCGATCCTAATAAAGGCTCAGGACCTGATAATATTAGTCCCATATTTTTAAGAAATGTAAGTGGAAGTATATCTTTGCCATTACAAATAATATTTAATAATTGTTTAAAAACAGGAATTTTTCCGAATAAGTGGAAGAAAGTTTTTATAACCCCTATTTTTAAATCTGGGTCCAAAAATGATATTGCAAATTATCGTCCAATATCTATACTGTCAGCAATTCCAAAAGTATTTGAAAGATTGGTTCACGGTCGAATATCCTCTAGTCTTAAACATTTTATTATTGCAGAACAACATGGCTTTGTTAGAGGCAGGTCCACTTTGTCAAATCTGCTTGAATTCACTAACTATGTTTTTACAGGTTTGGATAAAAAGTGTCAAATAGAAACCATCTACACTGATTTTAAAAAAGCATTTGACAAAGTGGATCACTTGTTGCTTTTAAAAAAATTGTCCTACAATGGCATAAAAGGCAATCTTTTCCGTTGGTTTTCTTCATATTTACAAAATCGTGTCCAGGTGGTAGTAATGAACGGTTTTACATCTTCTCCAGTAGTTGTAACATCTGGTATTCCTCAAGGATCTATTCTCGGCCCTTTGCTCTTCACTATATTTATTAATGATATATCCAGTTGCTTTATTAATACAAAATTTCTTTTATATGCCGACGACTTAAAAATATATTCTTCCATTTCAAATAAAAATGACATTCGTCTTATACAAGATGACCTTGATAGGTTAGGCGAATACTGCAAAAACAACAAGCTATACCTATCTTACAATAAATGCAAACATGTCCGACGTCCGTTTTACTAAAAATATAAATATTATTCCATCAAAATTTAAACTAGGAGAACACATTCTTGATACCGATTCTTCTATTCGTGATTTAGGCGTCTACCTTGATGCTAAACTCACAATGGACGTACATATTGACTACATATTGAATAAAGCTTACCGTATGTTGGGTTTCATCACCCGAATTACTAAGAATTTTAGACGAAAGGATACATTTATTTGCCTCTACCAATCATTAGTTAGATCACACCTCGATTATGTATCTCCTATATGGAATCCATTTTATAATTGCTATATAAATAAATTGGAAATGATACAGAAAAAGTTTCTGCGCACACTTAACTATCGCTTATGCTCTCCCAGATGCTCATACAATCAACTCTTAGAAAAATATAACATGATGTCCTTGTCCAATAGACGTTCAGTAACTGATGCCGTCACTTTAAGAAGTATTTGTGTGGGTGAAATTGATTCTCCGAACTTACTAGCCGACTTGTCCTTTCGTGTGCCTTCGCGACCGACTCGTTCCAAATGTCTTTTCCACATACATCATACCAGAACCAACGCAGGACAACGCGCGCCACTTCACAGAATGTGTGTCTTACACAATGACAAACTAAATGAAATAGATCTGTTTTCATGCTCCCGATATAGTATATAAATAAATAAATTTATACAAGAGTTCTTGATTTCATTCTTATAAACAGTGAAGCCAGAACACGATACACACAGCGAAATGATTTCATCACATCCTCATGTAATTGTACTTGAAAGAACAACTTGTGTTGTCGGTCGTAACGAGCGTATTTACTGAACTTTCCGTACGAACACGGAACAATAGAGATCAAGCGTTCCCTGCAGGAACGGGAAAGGCGTGTGACGATGTGGTTGTAACATATTTGTTTTGTTACAGATACAATGGTTACAAACACAGTATGTAGTGGAGTATATGGATAGTTTGATTTATTGTTAAGTGACTATCAGTTTTGAACTTCTTATGGTCTTTTGGGCAACAAATTCGTAGCATAAAATTTTTGTAGTACTAATTCTAATAGATTCCATCGAAGCGAAAATAAAATCTTTCTGGTCAAAGCTTCTGTGTTAACCAATATTATCAATGAAGAACCTACTTGTCAACTCTACAGTTAGCAATTTAGAAGATATATTCAATGACAGTATTGTGTTAACGTTTGTACGAGTACTCTATTATCTACCCATTATTATTTATCTACTAAATGACATAACATACATGAAAATGGGCAAGCACCTTTACTTGGAGATGAGTTTCGCCATAAAGCAGCGTGATAAAGTTTATGACTACAATATGTTTGGCATTGCTCCTAAATTGCAATCGTTTGTGCTTGTTCCCGAACACGCATTACATAAAAAGCCTACAATGGGGGAATGTCATAGTTGGAGGATTCCGTGTATCAGTTATGAATAACTGATACGCTTTTTATTGTTTAATAAATTTAAAGTAATTATTATGTTTTTTGGTTTGTAAGATGTTTTTAAATTTATATTTATCTCAAATTACAACCTAATAGATTATGACAGTTCCAGGCGTCTGACGCCAAGACGAGCTAAGGTATGGAGTTTATTAAATTAGGGCTTGCTGTTAAGACGTGTAGAGTTACACGCTTGGCTCTACATTAGATCTTATTATATGTTTCGATGGAATGCGTTTTACAATACTTCCTATGACAATTGGTTGTAAAAAAAGACGTGTGGCACTCGGGGACTGCCGCGGCATAGCGTGCCTTCAAGCCACACCTCCGCGCCCGTCGAAGTGGGGAGCGTGAGGTTTTTTGTTACGGAATTTCTGGATTCGGTCCCCGCGCTCAAGGCCCGCGATAGAAGCTATGCAATAGCTTAAAAAATCTGAAAATGATTATGTGCATTGCCTATTCCTGATTTGTTGTTTAAATGTTTACCCGGAATCAATTCTGTCACGGGTTCCTTCTCATGGGTAGCACCTAATGGCGTCATCTACAAAGTGACTTATGTCGCTGACTCTAACGGCTACAAACCTACAATTGAAGAAATCCCTAGATCTATCACTGAAAAATCCCGACCAAGCTTTTACCCAGGATTACGGATTCAAAATATTATTTCCTCCCTTTTAAGTTATTTGTGAAAATAAATAATTTATTTCTTTATTATTTTATTTATTGATTACATCAAGTTTTTTGAAGTGAAACTTCTTTAGGCGCGTTGAGAGTAAAAGGTCACGTCATGGCAATACCGTCACGTCGTGGAGTAAGGCGACGAATTCGATATCTTCGAAACTTACCAAAGAAGTTTCACGTCTGACACTTGTTCTCGGCACACACGTTCTTCTTTGTATGTTTTTCATTGTTGTAATCAGTGAAGCAAAGTGCAAAATTATATTCGCTAAGACGATTCGGTTTCTTGATAGCTAATAAGCTATACCGAATAATAATTCCAACTATTTCCATAGCCCCTTGAAAATAGACATTTACTCTTATATTATATTTTTTTAAATATTATACCTAGTACAGATATACCAGTATTGAACCTATGTTATAGGGAAATATAAAACTTTTCTGTTTTACATATTCGTTTAAGTATGATTATTACTTGAATTGCTGAAATAATAATAATAATATGTGAGAGCTACTTCTTTATTCGAAAGTCTAAAAACAAAAGTTTTAGATTTCTAGTTTCAAGGCTCCAAGGAAGCTTTTATCTATTCCTCAGGCGTTTTCTAAGAAAGTCTTTGATAGACTCTGTAAAACGTTATAGCATAAGTATGTAATACTCTTAAATATAGTTATTTTTAATATACTGTATAAGTATATTAAAAATAATTTTACTTTTATATATCTCTCTCGAAGAAGAAATTCCATCAAATATTTGCGAACTCTAACACTGTAAAAGCTATCATCTCTGATCGTAATACAGTCGAGTCAAGGCTAATTTATTTTCTTTGATTCGTTGAAACTGTTGAAACAAGACAATTTCCTAGTTTATTTGTATTATATTGCAGTATTTGTAAAAGACTAGTTTTAAAACATTGTTTTCTTTTTGACCAATTAATGACTTAATGTACCTATATAAGGAAGTTTAAGTTGAGCTTGTTTGTTTTTTTTGTTTGCTTGAACGCGTTAATTTTAGGCTCTATGGGCTCGATGTGAAATATTATATCAGTGTTCGTTAGCCCATTCATCCTAAGATCAATGCAGGTAGAACCACGGGGCACAACTAGCAGATAAATATAATCAATAATGACAAAGCTGTAATCAGAGTGCGAATCCTTTTTTCCCCAGTAATTCAAACTCAAACATTAATTTATTCAATTAGACTTCTTCTAGAAGCACTTTTGAATTGTCATAACATGTTTTTAAAATTTACCACCAATTCGGAAAGTAGTAATGAACTATCGTTTATAATTTACTAGATTTCCGCCCGCGGCTTCGCCCGCGTTTTCAAAGGAAAACCCGCATAGTTCCCGTTGTATATCCGGGATAATACCTATCCTATGTGTTAATCCAAGTTACCCTCTATATGTGTGCTAAATTGAATTCTAATCGGTCAGTAGAATTTGCGTGAAAGGGTAACAAACACACACACATCCTCACAAACTTTCGCATTTATAATAATAATAGGAATAGGATAGGATAGGATATGATGTATCTTTTGGCACTATATTTCAAAAATTTCTCTTATAAAATGCTGTAGCTTTGTAATATCTTTGTAAAATGCTCGTTCAATTAAAACCATCATTCAATTCATTGAACAATAAACGTAACAATGTTCGTTAAGTGATGATTAACGGGAACGCTCATTAATCAGCAATTACTTGTTTTACCCACCTTTAGTCGTTTCTTTATAAATGATAATGGAGGCTTTTACATGACTTGGTCTTTTTGTCTTTTTTGTCTTTTAAATAAAAAATGTGCTGTTTGACTGTGGTTTGGTATTGGAATGTAGGCTATTTTGTGATTTTGTTTACATTAAATACATTTTATTTTATTTAAAAAGCTATATGATAATGTGATTGTCTTTAATTTAAATAACAAGTGTTTTCCAGATTTATTATTTCGGTTTTTTAGAAGGAAAAATAGATAAAGAAAAAATACATTCGGATGTATTATCATGAAAGGATATTTCTTTTTTTACTAGATGAGGTAATTCAATATTTCAACTCAATTTCTACGAGCTGATATATTGAAACATAATATTATCTAGGTCTTATTTTGAAAATGTCTGTTCCATTTGAATACCTAAATTTTTATTTCCATCAACAAATTTCTCGTAAACAATTTCGAGGTATATTAAAATACGTTTAAGATGGGCTTATTTTCCGCACCAATTGTAATTACGTTCAAATGTGTTGGCCCGTGAAAATACCGTCTGTTGCCGTGTATTACCCGAATTTATGACGTGTCCCGATACTGTTTGAATTTTTGACATTGATACTGTTTCTTGATTTGGTCGTATTATATTTGAAGAGGGTTTTAATTTGACTTGGGTTGTGTAAATAAAACATTCAACACATGATATTCAATTGGGTTCGTGTAGTAATCATACTGTGATAGATAGGTAAAAGGAAATATGAGCAAAATCATAAAATATACAGTCCCATTCTAAATTTTACGTCTTGTTTATTCTAACTTTTTTTAGTCAATTGTGATGAATCTATTTAACAAAATAACATATGATTTCGTTGCAACATAATATTCAAATATGTATACAATATACATAATATTGTATATAATGTACGTATGGTTATCGTATATTAATCTTGAAAGATACATCAAACGTTTATAAGCACACGAAGCATATTTATCACAAAATATTATTTTGATTTAAACTCAATGAAGAATTAGGATAGTATTTTTAGAATGTGAATTGAGGATTATTTATATCGACCACGACGTAATAAGCGCGCCGGCTAGTCTCCTAATTAAAAATTCTCTTCGGATGATTTCTTGGTACTCGTTAATCAGTAGGATCATATTCAATTAAAATTCTATTTTATGAAAGATTATATAATTATATCATCTCATATTTAGCTGAAAAATCTTAATAAACAAATGAATTTATTAAATACTAGCGATCCGCCCCGGCTTCGCCCGTGGTACATATTTCGCAATAAAAGGTAGCCTATGTTTTTTCTCAGGATCTAAAGATTGTCTGTGCCAAATTTCATCAAAATCGGTCCAGTAGTTTATGCGTGAAAACCATACATACATACATACATAGATACATACAAACCTTTCCTCTTTATAATATTAGTATAGACGACCTTGCTCTATTAGCTTAGTATAAAATTGAATAATCACTTATAATACCACAAGAGCTTCAAAATTATCGGGTATTTTCCGATAGGTTCGTTGCAAACAAATGAAGGAGTCAAGTTTTTAGTCAAGGTTAAAAAATCACGAGCGCGAAGCGCGAGTGATTTTTCCTGAAAAACTTGACGACTTTATTTGTTTGTAGGGAACCTTGAGGGAAATGCCAGATAATTTTGAAGCTCGTGTGGTATTCGGGGGATTATTTTTCCGTTCCAAATGTCGGCCAATAATTTCACAATTGAATTCAACCTGTCAGTTTGACGTCAACGACCAGAGAAAATTTTCAAAAAATTATCAGTATAATACCATGTAGGTTGTACCACGTGACGTCGAATGGTGCAATTCTATTGGTCGATATTTGGGTCGGAAAAATAATCCCAATAATCACCAAATGTCAAATTGATCAAAAAAGGGCATTTCACAAGTTTTAAGTTAAAGTTATGTCACGCACGCCAAGTAATTTGTTCTCGCACGCAACCATTTTACAAATTCCCTTTTTTCACGCTGTAACTTATTGTCTTTTCCTCCTTATACTTCTCATGTAATAAACAGTTTAACGTGACATGTTTTTTATGAATTTATTCGTAACATTTTAAGCTATAAATGTGTTTACTACGAATGTGTTTAAACGATGCCGCGCCTATATAAGATTCGGCTTTCTTATTATGCATTTTATGTTATTATCATGTTAAAAATTATAAAATTGTGTGAAATAATTAAGCGTATAAAAATTAAAAATATTATTTTTAAATAACTGGCAACGTAACCCTAAAATATTGACATATTAATATCACTCAGGTAACTCAAGTACCTACAAGCTTTAATTCTCAGAAGATTACATTCTTAAAAACAGCTACAAACTTCTGTTTCCAGCAATATGATTTTAATTAAAGCTTAACTTGTTTAAAATTCGACGCCGCACCAAATGAACGCCTACAATTTCGTCAACAAAGTAAATATCGTCCTTATATCCGAGTGCTTTAATTCAAATAAGTAATTGTCAGTCTAAGCCTTTAATAAAGGAAACGGAATTCGTAATGAAATCAACGGACAATTTGATATCTTAATTTTATACAATAGGCTGATTTAAACATGAAAGTTTTAAATTGTGACAAAAATATGAAAATTGTGAAAATGTGGAATTGCTTGCGAAAGAATTAGGTTATGTATTCAATAGGGCAGATGGATGAAGGTTGCGTTTGTTAATGTAATTTAGTTGTATGCCAAATTTTATGTGAATGTTTTAGTGAGAACTGTGATTAATTCATCGTGGTGTTTTATAGTAGGAATAATAACGAACCTTCTTGTAAAAAAACTATGGTGATCAGTAACTTATGATGAATGTATCGTTATAAAGGTCTAAGCATAATAATAATTATGCAACGTATTGCATGTTTTACATATTCACCAAATTATTACTACACGAAGATATACCTAGTACATATTAGAAAGGAAACTTATACATTTGAGTATTAAGAATTATATCAAAATATGAGAAAAACATTATTATAGTAAATACTAACGTAAAGATATATTTAAAATATCCTTGTGGTTTGCAAATATTGCAGGGCGGGTGACTCATCTTATAATGTTCCCCTCAAAATCCGCCTCTTCAAGATTAATTTGTCAGCTTGCTGTTTATGAAACTGAGAGAGAATGTTTTGGTTTCTTGTCTCTCAGGCGGAAATAAATAACTAAAAAGAAGATGATGTATAGATATTTCAATAGGATAAGATAATACGAATACATCATGTTCATAATAAAATATAACGCTCAATAAATATAACGCAATTTTTTATAAATAGACGCCTATAACTGACGCAACCTTGAACTCAAATATCTATTTTTATAATAATTATATACAGAATATTTATAGCACATGTCTCTAAACATAATTATATAATCTGTTGAAGTAAGATGAATCTGAGGCTAGATTTCGATCGAAAGGATAGACATTACAATATTAACAATAAGCTAATGGAGAAAAGATGATTAATGCCTTAAAGCTCATGTAAGTATACAATAATGTAACAGAAAATATTTATTCAAGCAACGATAGATCAATGTTGACCTAGCAGAATGACTTGCGACAAATGTCTGACTCCATACTTTAATTTTAATACGAAAATACAGATGCACTCAAATATCCCAAAACTCTAGGGCTATCTCAAAGCACACAGACGTATTGTTATGCTATGAAGACGATGAATGAGCAATTTGAATGTGGGTAAGCGGATTGTAGATGAATATTGCTGGATATACTCTAAGGATTCAACTGCCATGCCATTTGTTCAATTATTTAATGTTTCTTCTCGTATTAAGTCATATATCTTGAGTATGTTTGTATGTTACGATAGTAATTTTATACGAGTATTGTGTATATAACTATAGATTTGTTATGTTTTTAACAATTAACATTTATTTCAATAATTAGTGCAGTAATTAATTTCAATTAAAAGAATCACATTAAACAGAAACTAACTTTCTATAAAATGTCATTGTGTAATCAAAAGTATACTTTCTAATATGATATTGATATTTTAATCAAAATAAAAATGTATTTTAACTCCTGAATCAACATTATTATCTTCTATTGAAATATCGTAGAGCTCGTAACCCGTAGCAGATAACATTATACTCGCTACGACAGGAAAATCCCTATCTACTACAATAATTCGTGTCAATGATTCGCTGACAACGCGTTAGCGATTGCACGGGAATGTAGGGGATTTCGAAGCGCTACGGCGTAGCATTTGCTACATTATTGAGAGCATTAACGTTGCGTGCGGCTACGACATTCTAACACGTCAATAGTTAATAGCTTTGGAATAAACTGTATGTGTTTATTTTGCATATTTATAAAGATGCATTATTGCGATTTTTTATTTATCCAATCCAAAATCGATACATTGTATTTTTTGCTTGTAGGAATACGAATAGAAATAAGAAAAATACTTATAAATAATCAAATAAAACGTTACAAAGGATAAAAATAACTATGTTTAATCTTGTATAGCCGGGTAATGGTTTACCCGGGCCGGTCAAACAGCCGGATGTATACTGTTAGCCACATGAGCGCCCGGTTAGCGGGATCTGTCTTTGTTAGACTAAGTTAAATATTTTGGTTTTGTACAAAGGAATATAATGTGTGAGTTTTAATATGTGAATAACGTGCGTAATTAAAGGATATTTTAGAAGGCTCTAAGGAAAGCTTGTAATGAACTTATACATAGAAGTAGTTAGTTTGTTCCTGTATGTTGCTTTATTGTATAATGTATGTGAGCGTCTACCAACGTCTGTATAAAAAACAGGATGAAGGTTTTCACTTTAGAAATTTATAATAATAGGTACCAATCTATTTTTGTTTTTTTTTTTTATATAAAATACCATGTATATAAAAAAAAAAATCACAAAATGAAAACATCCTTGAAAATTGGAAACAAATCGTTACAAACGTGCCAACGTGGAATAAAAAATATTGACGTAATTTCAATAATTTGTTTTCTAATAATTCATTTATACTTGAAAAAGTTAATTACTAGAACCTTAAATCAAGTTTTCAAATCACATTTCCACTGATTATAGCAATCACCATTTCACTACCTAAGTACCAAGAATTTCAAGCAAAAATAGCCCTTAACTTCCAAATTGGCAATGTAACCTGATACTACAAAAATGAAATTCCATTAAGGTCCAAATTCGAGGGATGCGACTAACGATACAATATTTTCAGTTATGTATTGAGTTACAGGGAGCGACAAGATCCATTAGCCCTGAGGATGTTTTGATATAGATTCTTCGGGAAAATTCGTTTACAGCTTTCATTTGTAAGTTTGCAGATACTTTAAAGAATAAATATTTTGATGCATTTTTAAAGTGAGAATTACAGGCGTTACGTAGTATAGTCACATTTTAAAGATATTTGTCGGAATAATGCAAAACTTGTTTGCGTCGCTTTCGAGTTGGAAATGATATTTTTTATTTGTCTTCTTACTACCTAGTACCACAAGAGTATAGGCATATGTACTTTATGAGGAAAACAATTGTCTATTAAGCCTAACATTTGTCCAAAAATTGAATGTACCTAATTTTAATTTAGAATCCGTCTTAATTATATTACAAACAGCACCACAAAAAATTATACTTCTTCATAAAAAAAAACATAAAAGGGATCAGGAAAGGCAAATAAAACAATCGTCTGTTTTAATTTAATTTATTTTGTACTAGGTAATTAAAAAGTTTTGAAAACTGTAAGAAAACAACAACACATATCATCATAATGTTTTAAACGATACATAATTTTGTTTTATCTAAGTTAATAAATAGCATTGTAACACATCTAGACGTATATAAGCGCTCTGCGGAAATATCGTCGGAATTTCCGGAGGTTCTGCCGTGCTGACTGTTATCAACTACCTACCTAGTTAGTTCAGTTTATTTATTGTTGCGTTTATTGTGATTAAATACCTGTGGAAATTATAAGATATTGTGTTCAATTTTATTTATTCTATTAACAAAAATATAATAACTATAGTTACATGAAATTATACACATACACAAGTTTCATTATGTCAATATAAATAACGAATATTATGATTAGTGCTGTCGTACTCATAGGTAAAGAACCTAAATAAATAAAATACATAATTTTATTCCCTCAAAAGCTTCTTGAGGTCAAGATAATAAGCGTGTTCTTTAGCTAAACTTTGACTAAACTCTCATTTAATGAGAACAGTCGCGAGCATAAGGCTAGTCTCCAAAAACACAGCAAATTACATTATACAATATTCCCAAATTCTAATCCCTATATGAAAGACTGTTTATTGCTTATCTAACTTCGTATACAACTCTGTTTTTATTTACACTGCGCGGTCTCTTGGGAAATTTGCTTATAGATCGAGTCGCCTCGCCACGTAATGAATATTAAAATCGAAAACTTGTCAATGAAGCACTTAATCCGGTGGTGTTGTGGATAATTAAAATTTACGTTTTCACGGATTACTATTTAATTTCACATTCATACAATATTCTTAGGTTTACCGTTGGATGCACGCTTAACAAGATACGTGCATTTTTTAAATTAAAAATTGCAATACGAGTGGGTAATGTGATAAGAAAATGTGATACGTAACATATTTTTAATAAAAAAACTCTAATGAACTCAAATGATCTACTTTTGAAAGGGACATTTTGTAACCATAAACTAGTTTGTGCACAATACGTTGAAATTGTATGAGTTTTTAACATTTTATTCAAATATTTAAAACCGAATAAACAAACGGGTATACTTATCGTTAGACATAAGAATGTATTCGAAGCTCTTTAAGACTATTTCTCGTATCTTTAAGCGAACCTTTTCTATCCACCATATTTAATTTAACCCCAAACACGAACTTTGGACCCTAGTCCTTGTAAAATCCCGTAAATAGGTCAAACTAGAATTTAATAATTGTATCGTAATGTTTGGATTTAAATCTAATCTCTTTTCATTACCTTTGAATAAAACCAGTGTGTGTAAAGGTTTGATATTCGAAGGTTTTAGTATAATGTGATTGAAGGCTTTTAGCTTGTAACTGTATTAAGGGAATTTATGAAGTTTGAGGGTGGTTGAAGGAAAGATGATACACATAATATAATGATATATAATTATTTAACAAAAATATAACTACCCCAAAGGAAATCAAATCTATATACTATAATAAAGCCGAAGAGTTTGTTTTTTTCAACGAGCTAATCTCAGGAACTACTGGTTTGATTTGAAAAATTCTTTCGGTGATATAGCCCATTTATTGAAGAAAGCTATAGGCTAAGGGCTAAGGCTATAGGTGATGATATATCACGCTAAGACGAACAGGAGCGGAGCAATGCGGGTATAACCGCGAGGTACAGCTAGTACTTTATAAATTAACGAATGAGTGTTTTTTTTTCATATTCAGTAATTTCATAAAAACTGTATTTATTAAAATGTTTTAAAGTGTGAATGTCATATCTAAACAAAATAGAATTTATAGGTTTTTTTCATTCCGGGTCAACCGAAAGTAATAAATAAACAAAAAACATTAACCTAAATAACGGACTTCAGATATTTTCACGCCCACTTCATGGACGAAATGTTATTACTTTATACATATATATTTATTATTCTGCTACCAACAATCTTTACTGCATTCATGGTACATAAAACAATATTGATATTGCTTTTTTTATATATATTTACTCATGTTTCTATATATTTTGGTCGTTTTATCCTTAGAAAAAGACTAAAAGGTGTTATTCTTTCACGATAATCTCTACATAGTATAAAACAAAGTCGCTCTCTGTCCCTATGTCCCTATGTAGCATACATAAATCTTTAAACTATAGAGTGTTTCAAGAGGAAGTTTTTAGTATATAATTTATTAGGTTATAGGTAAAGTGGACGAAGCCGCGGGAAGAAAGTTAATAATATAAGTCTTTTTGAGTTACGATACTGTTACTTTGAGTTCCAAACTAAAAATTGTTTCAATTCAGTGCATTTCTTTGTTTCAAAATTTGATAATTTATTTTCTAAAAATGAAACATTTCCTCTACCATACGCGAAACACGTATTCGACCGTAAATTTTTATTTCCTGGAACTTGAATCCAGTGTAAAATGGTGAAATAAAAATTGATGATATTTCCAGCAATATTGAACGGGAATTCTACACCTGATGATATTTTATGTTTATTTATATGTTTCCCTGTCATCGTTTATTGGTACGATACGTGACCGCATTCATAAAATTTAGGTGGGTACATTTGTAAGGATAGATAGAATGATTTCTTTACCGCTTGTTTTGTTTGATTCATGGTTAGGTTAGGTCATTGAGAAAATTACTGGATTTGGAAATTGGAGAGGTGTAGTTAATATTAAACTTGATTCAATTGTAATAATAACTTAAATGAATTTTAAGAGACAAAGTTTGAATTTCACTAATTGATATTGAGCCAAAACTCTACCTTTAGTCATAATATGGATATAACTGTTCTTTTGATTTAATTGATTTTACTCTATGACAAGAAAAACCAATGAAATGAAAAGTTGAACAACTGAAATTAGAAGAATTATTTGTTTCAATGCTTTTATCTTATACCCGAAAATTTTAATATGTACAATTATAATATTATGATCTATAATATTATTAAGGAATAGTTTAAAACGCATGTCAATCCGAGCAAAGCCAGATCAGCCATAAAATGATATATACCGAGCTACGATTACGTTACAACGTTAAATTGGTTCAGAACTTATCCTATTAAACTTTACTTGGAATAACGAAATACATCTTGTCTATTAACTGTTTAGTTTTGTTTTAGTTTAAGAAGACAAGTTGTTCTAAGCTGGAGCTGTTTATATTTGTTACAGGGATTATTGTAAAAACTTGTCTTGAAGTTATGCGAGATTCGCTTTGTTTTGGAAGTTATACCAGGGAGGTTTCACTCCGAAGTTTAGCCGACTGAGCCGGCAGTGTTGCCGACTGAGTTGGCAGTCTAGCCTGGTTGTCTGCGCGTGGACGCGCTCACTGCGATGATCGCGTGACTTGTGTACCTATGATAAATCGGCGGCGAGTACAGCTAGCTATAATAATGATGCCTAAAGTTGACGTTTGTTAGGGAGTGAACCTTCTGTACGTAGTACTATTATATATTCCGTGGTTATACTTTCATTGATATTTGCATCTAGTATTAAATTGACTGACCGGTTGGCATAGTTGGTAGTGACCCTACCTTCCTAGCTAGAGGTCGTGGGTTTGATTCCCACCTAGGGCAAATATTTGTGTGATGAACATCGGGGTTTGCTCTGTGTCTGGGTGATAATTATCTATATATAAGTATTTATTCAAAATTATATTTGTATGTTTATGAGTCATTTGGTTTCCATAACATAAGCGAAAGCTTAGTATGGAATCAGATCGTGCCGTGTGTGAAAAATGTTCTGAAATGTTTATATTTAATTAATATGCTATTTGTGATTAAATTTGCTATTTTAAAGTGATTGATTTGTTAAAATGTATGTGATAATTATAATTTGATATAAATTATACAATTTGAAATGTTAGCTCGTTTATGTTGCATTACAAGTTGATTTTTTCTGCATATTGGTCAAAATAATATATGATCTGTAAACTCATATATCATTGATGTGATCTTCAAGAAGTCAGTTGCCCTGCAAAAAAAAGATTGATTATTTTCACAATGATACAAAACTATATGAAAGCGAAATTGTTTTACAACAGAATAGAGTTTTTGCAATGTGTGCAATGATATTTTATGTATAGATACGTTATATACTCACAATATATCCAAAAAAATGCTTCATATGCAGTGTCAGGCACACACAAATACAAGTTTCATTTTACTTAATTTATTACATTGACAGACTGTATAAGAGAGATGGCTCTAATAAAATGCACAGAACAGTAAAGTAGATAGAAGTGTGATGTGGGCGTGGCCCACGTGTCACTGGTAAGGTAAGATCACCTAACTTGCTCTCAGTTGTGCGCAGAAAAATATTCGAGTCGGTTGTCAGCTGTCAAACCTTTTTTCCATATTTATTCAATAATTAGGACGTGTTGTTCGGTATTAGAGTGCAAAAATGATAGCAGACGAAATAATATCAGCAATAGAGGCATTTCATACCATCGGTAAGTCTTATTTTTATTTATTTTACATATAATATTTTATGTTATAACTTCGCTTGTAATTTGTCAAAATTGTATACAAATATCTTGTCAAAATGAACCTTAATCCGTAATAAATTAGTACTATTATAGATTGAACAGCAAACCAGACTTTCTGGAATATTATTGCAATAAACAAACGAATGTCGCTTTAGTGATGCTTGTGGCGCATATCGACAGTATCGATACTTTAGAAAAGACAAACATTATAAATATTAAATTTTATTTTATTTTTCCTTAGCTTTCATTTGTCCAATTTATTTATAGATTTCCCAAAGAGGCTAATTTAAAAGAGAAATGGATAAATGCAACGTGACGAGTTAACTGGATGCCGAAGAGCACTAAGCGGTCTAACAAAGGCCGACCGATACAGCAAACCTACGGCAGTTCGAAGATTTAAAATAATGCATATTTTCTGTTTGTATTTTGTAAATATAGATTAATACTATTCTATTCCGTTTTTTATTTAATAATAATAATAATATAAAAAGACGTACTTAGTAGTAATAAACATACTCCAAAATGTGACACATTATACTATACTCGTATAATAGAAAGAAAAAAAAAATACACAAAAAAAATATTTATTTGTGAATTATCGATAACAAGGCTGACATCCCTCAGGGCATAGCATCAGATAAATATCAAGTTAATGCCATTAATGTTGAGTGACACAAATTTCAACCTTATCTCTATGTGTTGAGGTTCAAAGTTATATCTATCGAAAACTAACGCCCTCTGTTGTGGAGTAGCTGAATGTTTTCGAATTTGGAATTTCTGTGCAATGAGAAACAAAACAGCTAATATACCTAGGGATGTTATACTAAAATAAACCGTAACCTTGTGCGTTAGGGTACATATTGAAATGCTGAATTTATAACCTAAGTCAGTTTTTACTCAAATTAAGCTGTCCAATCAAAGGCATAGTTTACTTGTAGTGTACTGTATAACTATCGGTTTAAATGTGTGGGTTTGGCGACACTGGTTTTCATAGTAATTATGACATTATAGCACTTCTATTTGTTTTTAATGTTCTGTGAATAAAATGATATAAACAAAAAAGACAAAGATAGTTTGTCACTTCCGCGCAGGTGTAAGCAAAAGTCATAAGAATTCACCAATTAAATATACTTACTTACTTACTATCTGGCGCTGTGACCCCAAAGTGGGTCTTGGCCTCCGACAGCAAGAGACGCCACTTATCCCGGCACGGAGCGATGTTTTCCCAGTCTCTTCTGTGCAGTGCCACTAGATCGTTGGTTACTTGGTCTGCCCAGCGATACTTAGGGCGGCCGACTGGCCGGCGGCCTGAAGGACGTCCCAAGTAAGCCCGCTTAGCAGCACGATCATCTTCCATTCGCATTACGTGGCCTAACCATCGTAGCCTGTGCGCCTAAGATGTTCCCAATTAAATATAAATAAACAAATAGTTGCCATGGTAATTGGCATAGACTATCGACACAGAAGGTTCAATGTTATGGATGTTACGTTTCCTGCACAAGTAAATAAATGTGACAATTTCATTTACTATTTAATTATTATTATGTTTTATTAAAATGAAAAAAACTTTTTTGGAGATATAACTGTATTAAGTATTTATTACTAGCTGTGGTATTCGTTTTCGGTCATCATCATTTCACCCGATAAACACCACCACTGCTGAGCATAGTCCTCCTTATAGAACTCCATAAGGACCGATCTTACGCTATTCGTTTTAAGGCAGTTCCCGAAACCCGTACAAGGTCATCACTCCAACTTGTAGGATAATTATAATAATAGTTTTGCCTAGATAAAAAAAAAGGATGAAAAATAAAAGAAAGGATGAATTATAAGCCTTTTTTATCTAAAACACAAATAAAATTTATGTTCAATAGCTATTTACAGAAAAGCAAATAGCATTTTTCGTCAGTAGCGATAATCTTTTCTTTAATGTATACGTATATTCAACATCATTTTTGCAAACAAACATTTTTGCCATCACGATTTCATTGTATATAATAAATAGATATATTTGTTAATTACATGCACTGTGTGGATTTAAATATAAAAATAATCAAGTATTTACCCAAATCGAAATTAATAAAATAACCGTTCTATTTTCAATAATCGTATCTACATGATAATCTTTGAACACAGTGTACGCTAGCTTTGTCACACTAGTGATTGAAGCAATGTTTTATCCCTTTCATTATTTCAATATAAGTGTCAAGCAAGTGTCATTCATAAAGAATTGTAATTTGTTATTTTTACTCTTAAACTGTAATAATTTAATATATTTTGCTGTGATATGATATTCCTTTATCTTTCTTTATTTTTTTGCACGAATACGTGCACTTTCTGAACACACAGGAAGGCATTTTCGACAACTTTAATGTACCTATCGGCACATGCGCTCACTGGGACCGGTCACAATCTGACTGATTTTTGACTGATGTCTGATTGCATTGGTCCCAAATAGGACCAATTCACGGAATCAGTTTTGGTGCGTTGATGACGTATCTACCTCTTGTTTCTATATATAATATCATTGAATGTGTGCAATATTTTTGTTAAATTCATTCGGAATTATAATATCCTGTTTATAGCAGAATTATTCAAAGTAAAATGTTTTAAAATAAAACAGCCTCAAGCATCCTAAAGTCAAGCCGTTACTGTAATATGAAAACGCAAATAGGTATAAAATTGTAGCAAGAAAATGCCGTAATTAGGGCTGGCAGTTAGCACTTATTTCATCTTGATTCGTTCGTTCGTAATTTTTTGTTGTCGTATTTCAATAAGTATGTCGCAGTTATTATTGCTAAATACTGAGCTAGCCACCATCGTTAAATGGAGTAAAGACCATGGTTTAAGAATTAATCCTGACAAAACCAAGGTTATTATTTTAGGCAGTAAACAGCTTATAGGTCGTATAAACTGGGAAACCCTACCTAGTATTGCGGTAGACGGTACAGTGATTCCTTTCTGTAAGAAGGTGAAAAGTCTTGGCTTGCACTTGGACGAAAGTTTATCTTGGTGTGATCAAATCAAGGAAGTGCAGAAAAAAGTGTTTGCTTCTGCTTCTTCTCTCCGTCGTTTACGCAACTTCCTGCCGATTTCTACCAAAATTGCGTTGACTCAATCCCTTTTGCTTCCTCTCCTAGATTATGCCGACTCCTCTTATCCCGATCTTCACGAATATCAACTTGATGCTCTCGAGAGGCTGCAAAACTTTTGCATCAGATTCATTTTCGGCTTGCGCAAGTTCGATCATGTTTCTGATTTTCGCAAAAGATTACACTGGCTACCTATTCGCCTTCGCCGGAATACTCACATCCTTCAACTCCTGTACTCTGTCCTGTTTAACCCCAAAACTCCTGTCTATCTCAAAAATCAGTTTCATTATTTAAACTCCAATAGTTCCCTTTCCCTTCGTTCCTCTGATCTCCTTCTCCTATCCACCCCTATTCACCATACCAATTTTTTTAACTCCTCCTTTACCGTCCTAGCGATTCGACTGTGGAATGCTCTTCCTGAGACTATCAGACGCGCCAAAACACCACATCATTTCAAGTCACTTGTAAAAGAGCACTTTTTCTCCAGTATTTAGTTTCCTTTTTATCTTATAAATATGTATTTATATTTTATATATACTATGTATAATATGTATTTATATACATGTATAATATGTATTTATATGCATATATATATAAATATATATATTTAAATATATTTATTAATTTGTATTTAACTTATTATTTTTATTTAATTTGTATGTATAATATAAATATAACTTGATTAATACATATATACTGAATTATCTATGTCTATTCTTTAATTAGTAATGAATTATTTGTGTTATCTAATAATCTATTCTTTTTTTAAATCTTTTTGATGCGCCCTCGCTTTTTACCAATGTCTTACATGTCCTTTATTTTTATGGTTGCCTGGAAGAGATTGCTTTTAAGCAATAAGGCCGCCTATTGTACACTTTCCAATTTTATGTATTCTCTTATTTTAAATTCCTGTTATATGTACAATAAAGTGTCATAAATAAAAAATAAATAAATAAATATTGCTAGTACTATATGAAAAAGATACTGTTTAATTGTTTATATTATCTATATATATAAAGGAAAGTCTGTATGTTCCAACACTTATAACTCGAGATCTGCTGAACCAATTTTCATGGTTTTGGATTTGTTGGATTTGTCACCGCCCAGAATAGCAGAATAAATCATAAAAACAACAAAAACTAGACGAATAAATATTTTCCCAAAATTTTGATTTTCGTACATGTCAATCATTAGTTGTCAATCCTGTCAAATACGGAAAATAATGTTTGACATTCATGCGTTCAAAAATGTATTATGTGTAAAATAATTAAAAAGTAAAAAGGGTGAATAAATATTGTTTGTATTTTTTTTAAATCAATTATCAAAAAGTGCAATAAAAGCAGATACATAAAAATTCCTTAAATGATTGTGTTTACGCGTGTTTTCAGAAATTAATAAGGTATTTTTGGTGAGGAATCTAACCAAGAAGGTTAGTTCGCTTAATTATTAAAAAGAAATTCTAAAAAAAAAAAAATTCTGACAATTATAATTTGTTGCAATTTCGTCGACTGCTTCAACCACAGATCTAGTACAAGTAGATTTGCAATGCTATGGTGAAAAGAGATAGATAGCTACGCTTACATTATGTGAGTGAAGGGGATGTAGATACGTTTTTTTTTGTCCTTATCTGCGTGGCCACTTTTTTGATGGCCTACTGTCAAAACTGGGCCAAACAAACAAAGCAGATCTGATATTTAATTAGTTTTCTTGTGTCTACTGTTCTTTTTGGTGATAAATACATTTGGAAGTTAATTATAAAAGTGTTCTGAATGTACTACGTGTACTGAGTGTTTATAATTATGGGTGGTTGCAGCGTATTAGGCTATAACAGCCGCACGGAAACAAACGCCGATGGAATTTCATTTCATTCGTAAGTAAACAATTAAATAAAGATACATAATATCAGAATCATTATAATTGACTGTTTCCTATCAACTGATCATTCTTATTGTTCATATTTCGTGGTAATTTTAGCTTTTAAGTGTAAGATAACCTCAATCACAATGTTGCCTGCAAATGGGAAAAAAAGTCCACAAAATTGCAAAAAAATGTTTGTCCCATAGTTTTCCAACGTATTCTGGCATTGATAAAATATGGATTGATGCTAGTCGGTAAAATTGGGTTCCATCTAAAAAGCGAGAATATGTTCAAATAATTTTAACGCAATTTTTTTGTTTGCAAACCTAAATTATCTCTCCTTGAGTCAAATGCTACGCCAACAATAAGCATGAATGTAATTACTTATCTACATTTTAAGAAGTTGATTTCAAATCACAATCAAATTCCATTGTTAGATTTCCCTATAACCCTAAGATAGATTATTTTCAATTTTCATATGCGTTTATTAAACTTTGTTACATATTAAATAGCTTTTTTATATTAACTCTCTAGTATAATAAAAGTAAAATATAGATCTAAGAATTTATATTTTTTAGTTTGAATCTGTGCAGTCAGTATCGGCAACACAAAATGATGATCCAAATTCCAATACCATCAACGAGCTATAGAGGACTTAAAAGGAATAGACAGAAATCAAATGATTAAAATGTGTCCCCAGGTGCTAAAACTCGAAAACTCGTTTGTACTAAAAAATACATCTTAATTAATAAAAATAACAAGTTATTTGGTAATACATACTTAATAATGGATAAAAATTTATAACCGGAGTAAATTAAGCATTAATTCCATTTTATTTGCCATTAATTGTTAGCATTTCTCTTTAAAAAATGTTTTTATTTCTAAAAGCAGAGTTGTTTTGATGCCATAGTTTCAAATTTAATATATTGAAGTATTTTTATTTCTAATTATTTGCTATATATGTATATTAATGTTATACTTTGATACCAATATATTGGTATTAAAATAATTAATATAATGGCCTTGACACAAAAATAGAACCTAAGCAATGAATTTCATCTAATATATATTTTTAATTCTAAAATTTATTTTTTCAGTTGCAGAAGAAAAAACAGATATCAGCTAATCGTCTTAAGAAATTGCTTGTTAAATGCTTATAAATATGGAAGAAATAGAAGTTCTCCGCAGCATCGAAAACTAAATATTTGTAATCGGCCCTTAGCACAGAAATTTATACATGTATAAAATAACCTATGATAATAAAACACATTGAAATTGTATCTGAATTTAATATTCCTTTATTTGTGGTCTTCCCTTCTCGAATGTATATTATGTATATCTAGTGCACATCGTTATCTACAGCTTTTTTGTCAGAACAAAACTTTTAACTCGATGATTTGCAAGGAAAGATAAGAAAGATATACCTAACTTCCTATATACCGGTCTTCTTTCGAACATATTATAAGTAAAAAAATGAAAGCAGCGGGTTAAAAAGCGGTTATTGAGGTTATTCCCAGTCACACCCCCAACTTGTCACACTATTACTGAATGAGAAAAAAATATTCTCTACTTATGAGTCACATTAAACATTTTTTGCATATTTTGCAGGTGATTTTCAGGACATTTTTAAGGAAACTATCAATTCGGAATTTTAAAAAAATACAAAGGTAAATTTTCATTAAAAATACGTCCTCAAATTCACCTAACATTATTTATTTATTACGAGTAAGAGTGAATTTGAGGACGTATTTTTAATGAAAATTTTCCCTAAAATGCAGGAAAGTTTATAAAATGGCAACACTCGAAGATAGAGCGAAATGCACTGAGGTGGCCACGCATGTTCGGAATCTAGTTGTACTAGATCTGTGGCTTCAACAATATTGCGTTGACATAATAATATTATTACGTATATAACGTTAAGATTGAAACGGAGCCCCTGATTATATTGGTTCGAACCAAGCTAAATTGCGTTTTGAATATTACATCCATTTACGCGATGCAATTAGCACAGAGAAGAAGATGCAGAAAATGTTGGTCTGTTTACTGCGACATACACAGGTCATGAATATGCGCAAGATGCAATGACATACATAATATTTTCGTCATTATGGTCGGCCAGATCTATTCATTACATTTACATGTAATCCGAAATGGATGGAAATTATTCAACTGCTGCTTCCCGGACAGATATCAAGTCATCATGTCAAATCACACATGTTTTCAAGCAAAAAATCCGATCAGGAGTTACAAAAGCAACACATCTTTGGGATTATTCAATGATGGATGTATTCAATCGAATGACAAAAATAAGGCTTGCAGCATGCACACATTTTAATTTGGTTAGTCGAAAGAATTCGGGCGTAAAAATTGTATGTGCGGGGATTGCTAATCCTGTAACCGATCCAGAACGACATGACATGATGTTCTAATCACGAATATATGATTCATGGACCGTGTGGCACCATCAACCGCCAATCACCATGCATGGTTGACAGCGAGTGTTCCAAAAGGTATCCACGAAAATTGACCGCAAAGACCATCACAGGCAACGATGGTTACCCACTGTATCATCGTCGGTCGCCCGATGATAGTGGTAGAAGTAGAACTATTGTTGGAGTAAAATCCGGAAGGCCACCCCCCGCGCCTTCCTCACCGCGGTGCGGCGCGCCTTTATAACAACGAACGAGCGGCGGAGTCGTCCATTTCGTCTGCTTCTCGCGCGCACATTATCGCGGAACCTCTGCCCATTTATTTCTACCGTCATTTTGCTGTTCATTGTCAAATAAATGTATTTCGTTTGATTTGCTTTTAATTTGAACTATTTCCAGTACTTTTTTATTAAAGTAGGTCGTTTTTATTAGATCAGAAGTGGGATTCGAGGGCTTTATGCCACCGAAACCATTCTGATTATTATTATTTTTTTTTTCTTATCTAACGTATTTGGGCAGAGAGTTTCGCGATCATGCCAGCGAACAAAAGGCATAGCACTAGGAGGAGACAACGATCACCGTCTCCTCCAACTACTAATCCTTTGGACGAGATTTTGAAGAGATTACAGGCTCTCGAAGATCGTAGCAGCGCGGAGCCTCAAGCTGTTTCTGCGGACCTGGACCAAGCTGTGGTGCGCCCTATCGAGACGATGGGCGACGCGACGCCGCCGTCCGCGACGTCGGCAGTGCCGTCATCATTACTTGACGGCCACATCGGCGCCACTCCACCTGCGCCAACGCCAGTACCAACAGCACCTGCCGCCCCCACTTCTACCCCTGTTACGACGACCACCGAGGCCACTATGCAGAGCGATATGAAATCGGCAGCCGAGAACTTTCTGACAGCGCTGATGTCATTCCCGGTGAGATCAAACCAATATTTTGTTTCTGATTTCGATCCTAGTGTTCATGATGTCGATACGTGGTGTGACGAGGTCGATAAAGCCTTAAAAATAAATCGTTGGGATGACGCAGAATGTCTCGCGCGGGTAGGAAACTGTTTAAAGGGTGAAGCTCGTACCTGGCTGAGCCGATGGACAAGTACTGTCCGCACGTGGTCCACTTTTAAGTTAGAGTTAAAAGCTTTGTGTCCTCGCAATATCGACATCGCGAACATTCTATACGATGTGATGAAAACGGAATCTGATAGATTTTCAACTTATGCAGAATATGCTCGAAGGTCATTGTTAAAATTGCGTATTGTTAAAGGCCTAAATGATACACTTCTAACAGCGATAATTATACGCGGTGTTGTTGACCCACACGTTCGTGCCGCTGCTGCAAACGCAAAATTAACTTCCGAGAACATAGTCGAATTTTTGTCAAATTTTGTTAAGCCGACATTAGCGCCACAATTTAGAAAGCCGAATAACAATGCCGATAATAATGATCGTATTAGTAGAAATCAAAATTCTAATCAGTTTTCTTTGAAACGTAAACATTTCGATTCTAAGTTAATTAAGTGTTATGAATGTAACCAATTCGGTCATACAAAGAGTGAATGTTCGAAAAAACCAAAGTTGACTTTTGATTCTAACATTAAAAAACAGCCTACGTCTGAATCGCCGCTGAGATGCACATCTTGCAAAAAGATAGGGCATACCGAAGACAAATGTTTCACGAAAGAAAGGGTTGATAATTCTAGAAATAAAAGTAACGTTAATTTTTGTTCCTAAAATGTGGGTATTACGAAAAATAATGACATAATTACTGGTGTGATTTTAGGTATACCGGTTGATATTTTAATTGATAGTGGTTCATGTGTTTCGTTATTGTCCACAGAATTAGTGAAGTACTCAGGGGAAACCGACGTACCAGGTATTACGGGGACTTCGAGGTAAGGAAATTTTTTCTAATTATTTTGTAACCTTACCGGTTGAGTTGAATGGTATTACTTTGGAAGTTGATTTCTATATTGTGCAAAAATGTTCACTTAATGTTCCCGTAATAATTGGTACGGACGTAAAAGGAGTAGCTTTTATTAGGACTTGTGATTCTCAACGCATAGTACACAGTGGTTCAATCGTTTCGGAAGTTAGGCAGGTAGATTTGATGACGTCATTTAATTAAATTAATACCCCCGTTACCGGTGTATGTAAAGAAAAATTAATCAACATACTTGCCAAATATTCAAATTTTTTTTTAAGCGGTACAGCGACCACTACTGTTACAGATAGTGAAGTGCAAAGGTCAGGTACGACCGAGCGAGTATAATATTGAAGCTTTAGTTAAATCTCCAAAACAAAGTAACGTTAAGCATTTTCGTCAATATTTAGTACCTAGGTAAACATTTTAAAATCGTAACTGATTGCAACGCTTTAAAAATGACTCAACAAAAAATGTTTACATGCAGGACTTTGATTTCACTTTAGAATACCACAAAGGGGTACTTATGTCACATGTGGATTACTTAAGTAGGAATCCGATTAACTTGATTCACGCAGTTGATAAACCGCAAAATTGGGCACAAGTAGTCCAGTCAGGTGACGAGTAGACTCTAAATTTGTTAGAAAAATTAAGCAATGGGGAATTAGATAGTAGCCGGTACGTAAAACGTAACGATCTTTTATATTACAAGTATGACATAACGGGTGAGGAAACTCGGTATTTATGTTTTGTTCCAAAGGCATTTCGTTTGAGCTTGTTGCGCATCTTCCACGACGAACATGAGCACATAGGTATAGACAAAACTATTGATTTGATTCTCAAACATTTTTGGTTTCCGGGAATGCGAAAGTTCGTCACTAAATATATGTCATTGCGTTGTCTGCATTTCACATAAACAAGTAGCAAGAGCACCGTTACAACCGATTTCATCTTGGCATAAGAATCCCGTACCTTTTGATACCGTACATGCGGATGTTCTTGGACCGCTTAGCGAATCTGATGGCTATAAATATGTGCTAATAATGGTAGATGCCTATACAAAATACTGCCTAACGATAGATACGAACTAAAACTACTAGTTGGTTTCTATGGGAAAACTAGTCACGCGGCGGCTGGGTACATGGTATTGTGGCGCGGCGAGTGGACGCCGGAAACCTGTGCCGGATTTTTTGAATGTTAGTATGATAAGGAGTATTTTGTTATTTGTACTGGTTGTTGGAATAGACCCGAATAAGGCCTGGTGCGCATGGCATCGGGGTGACCTTTTGGTATTGCACCACTGTTGTGCTACCTAGGCATCTGGGTGACGTTGGCGGACGCGCCAACTAGGGACCTGTGTAAGGCCTGTTGTAAGTAGGCATCTGGGTGACGTTGGCGGACGCGCCAACTAGGGACCTGTGTAAGGCCTGTTGTAAGTAGGCATCTGGGTGACGTTGGCGGACGCGCCAACTAGGGACCTGTGTAAGGCCTGTTGTAAGTAGGTATCTGGGTGACATCGGTGGGCCCACCGATTAGGGACCTGTGTAAAGCCTACTGAATAGGTATCTGGGTTGACCTTTGTAGACCAATGTAAAGCCTGGTTGCGCACACATTTAATGGTATTTGGTTACACTGGAACAGATCCGTGTAAAGCCTGTGTATGTAATAGCCACGTGTGCTAGTGTTAATGTTTGTGTAAAGTTTGTTACACGGTTCGGTTTACCGGTTCAGCTTTCCTCATTTGCATTGGTTTAAGTATTTTTTTTTTCAATGTCGTTTTTTTTGTATACTCCAGGTTACGATGCACATCATAACGCTGAAAACTGCGAAGCTGGCCCCTTCCACACGAGCTGCAGCTGCCACTGAAGGCAGCGAGGACGCTGCCCCGTCAGGAGAGGCCGTGTTGGAGTAAAATCCGGAAGGCCACCCCCCGCGCCTTCCTCACCGCGGTGCGGCGCGCCTTTATAACAACGAACGAGCGGCGGAGTCGTCCATTTCGTCTGCTACTCGCGCGCACATTATCGCGGAACCTCTGCCCATTTATTTCTACCGTCATTTTGCTGTTCATTGTCAAATAAATGTATTTCGTTTAATTTGCTTTTAATTTGAACTATTTCCAGTACTTTTTTATTAAAGTAGGTCGTTTTTATTAGACTATCATAATTAAAGTAAAAGGAAACGATTTGTGGTCGACACCAGTTAAAGAACGAAAAGAGTTAATTCGAGTGCATCCCAGGCTGCAAAACGTAGTTTAATTCAATAGGTAATTTTTCTCTGACACGTGTAGGTATGAAGTAAGTATTTAAGTAATTATTTTTTTATTCTATTTGTATATGTGTTATTCATCGAAATAAAAAGCCATTATACCTATATCTATATTTATTTTGTATCATTGTATTCCGTTCATCATAGCCTAAATTAGTTCCAAGCCCAAAGGTAACACGACATTCATTGACTGCAGGGCGGTACAAAGTTCGCCGGGCCAGCTAGTTACAAATAATCTTTAAATAAATCAGTATTGTCATTCGTAATAATGCTGCTTAATGCTTTTTCCCATTGAATTAATCCAATATACCTCACTGAATATTTTAATTTATTTATACTGACTTATTTATACTAAATCCAATTTTATACTGACTTTATTAAAATCATTTTATTTACTCAGTATTTTTTCTAAAATGTGTTTTCTTATTTTTTACAGTGTAACTGTTTCCTGAGAACTAACAAGAAGCAACCCTACCTGACCGGGGGTCGGAGTAAAGAGGGTAATTGTGCTTTTAATGGAAGATGGGATCGCAAAAGTATTGGATTTTCGATCAAGGCCGTGTATGATTACAAGTGACACTTGTAATAGCATTATTTGCGTGATTACCGTGATGTCCTGCTCGTAATGATTCTTCTTGCTTATTCCTCGCTGGAATTAATGTTTATTCCATAAAATATATGTAAAATTCAACCGTATTGAAGGTATACGAATGGTTCAAAATAAAAAAAAAACCGAATACAATATAAGTATTTTAATGATAATAGGTATGTAGATATATCAGTAAAGAAAATAACAGTTTTTCAGCTTGATTGTTATTGGTATTTAAACATGGTAGTTTGTACTTTTGTTAATTACACACTTGAGTTTTTTACTACAGAGTGGTTTGTTTTTATAGTGGTATATCATTAAAATCAAGTTTATGTTCACTATATATGTATTTTTTATTATAGGAACCCACATGTGAAGAAACAAAGGTGAAAATGGATAATAAATTGTACTGACAATTAATGTGGTAACCCGCAATTGTAAAAACGTAAAGTATCTATTTTAGTCATCTGGTTTAATCTGCTAATTGATTGATGATTAGTCATTCAATTAAATGTCGTCTTTCAAGGAACGCGCTAGTCATCCAATCAAATAGCAGATTCAAACAAATGACGGCGACATATCTACTTGAAAGTTTCTGTTACTTCATTAGTAAAATACATGCTTATACATAGAGCAGTATACTTTTGATAAATTTAGAAAAAAAAAAATTGTCTCAGTATAATGCAAAATAGCACTTAGAAAGTAACATTAAAACGGAAAAGTATCAACATTTTTCCCACCATAAAATACGAAATCTATTAACTGTATTACGGGGACCAATTTCCCCGTTCTTTTATCGACAAAAGTAAAAATGGCGAGCAGAAATATCTTTCAATCGCCATTATTACGGATTGAGGTCACTGAAATCTTTTGGCCAGGATAACTGACTATTAAAAGGCTCGTGAAACTTTCAAAGGAATTGGGCTACGGAATTTTAGGACTTCATTTCTTTCGTACGTAACAAGAACGATGTTTGGAACGTAAATGTTTATTGATTTGGTTTATGCTTTACTTCGGCACAAATGTTTATGTATAAATTTATAAAGAATAGAAAAAATTCGATCACGAGGCGGGACTCGAACCCGCATCCTTCGCGCCATTCCGGGGCGGATGCCTCACCAACTCAGCCACTCGTGACCCGCCCGAGTGATCGAATTTATTCTATTCTTTCAGTTTTATGTGTCTGAAGGGACACACCGCGCGCCATCTATTGAGATGATTAACAACCATTTCAACCAATATGAAGCACTTTTCAGTGAATACAATATTGTAACGATGGAACACGACCTTTTTTGTTGAATTTATATTTTTGGTTTTATGGCATTCAAATGCTTTATAAATATAAATTTATAAAGAATAGAAAAAATTCGATCACGAGGCGGGACTCGAACCCGCATCCTTCGCGCCATTCCGGGGCGGATGCCTCACCAACTCAGCCACTCGTGACCCGCCCGAGTGATCGAATTTATTCTATTCTTTCAGTTTTATGTGTCTGAAGGGACACACCGCGCGCCATCTATTGAGATGATTAACAACCATTTCAACCAATATGAAGCACTTTTCAGTGAATACAATATTGTAACGATGGAACACGACCTTTTTTGTTGAATTTATATTTTTGGTTTTATGGCATTCAAATGCTTTATAAATATAAATTTATAAAGAATAGAAAAAATTCGATCACGAGGCGGGACTCGAACCCACATCCTTCGCGCCATTCCGGGGCGGATGCCTCACCAACTCAGCCACTCGTGACCCGCCCGAGTGATCGAATTTATTCTATTCTTTCAGTTTTATGTGTCTGAAGGGACACACCGCGCGCCATCTATTGAGATGATTAACAACCATTTCAACCAATATGAAGCACTTTTCAGTGAATACAATATTGTAACGATGGAACACGACCTTTTTTGTTGAATTTATATTTTTGGTTTTATGGCATTCAAATGCTTTATAAATATAAATTTATAAAGAATAGAAAAAATTCGATCACGAGGCGGGACTCGAACCCGCATCCTTCGCGCCATTCCGGGGCGGATGCCTCACCAACTCAGCCACTCGTGACCCGCCCGAGTGATCGAATTTATTCTATTCTTTCAGTTTTATGTGTCTGAAGGGACACACCGCGCGCCATCTATTGAGATGATTAACAACCATTTCAACCAATATGAAGCACTTTTCAGTGAATACAATATTGTAACGATGGAACACGACCTTTTTTGTTGAATTTATATTTTTGGTTTTATGGCATTCAAATGCTTTATAAATATAAATTTATAAAGAATAGAAAAAATTCGATCACGAGGCGGGACTCGAACCCGCATAACTTATTTCATCAGTACTAAGCTACTGATTATGTGGTTGTTTATGATTTTCTATATAAAATAAATAAATAATGGTAACAATTTATCACATTTCTGTGTATTCGTAATAGGTCATAAAAATCAATACTTATTCATAGGGTCATTCTTGAGGCTTTAATAATATCGTAGATAATTTGAAGACATCTAGATCAGATAAATCAGATATGCGTTAGAGAGCTATTAATTTAGTGTTACTCGAAGGACTATTATCTGTCAATATTTATTAAATGATTATTATTGATGCATTTATGTGAATTGTTATTATGTACCCGTAGTGGTCATATCGTTTAATAATAAATTTTTGCCCTATCATTTTCTTTTATCAACCTTAAAACCGGTAAATTTATTTCTAATTGAAGAACTTATCACAATGCAGATAATAATTCCAGACATATTAAAAAATTAGCACATTGCAGTCGCTACGCAAAACTTTAAGTCAAAGCCAAATTTTACTATCACGATAAAACGGGTAAATCCTGAAATGGATAGCCTTTATTGCCGATATAAAATTTTATATTTATTGTGTCGCTGTTTATATCCACTTTATGACAACTTGAAAAACTATTCAGGCGTAAAGCTGTTCTAGACACAAAACTTAACGTACGAATAAAATAAGTAGGTTATCACTTTTTTTTAATATTTAAATACAACTGTGCTCTGTGGTTTTCTCCGCAGATGCAAGAAAACCTATTATCCCTATCTATCCCTATGATTACCGATTCTTTAAAAAAAAGACACTTGGTCTGAATTGAAATAGCTTTTTTAACTATAAATTTTATCCCAAACATTACTGTAGGAATTGAGCTGTGAGGCGTTATTTATAGAACATGCTTTCGAATTTTTAATATTATTAAGGATTAGTTTCGTATAAATTCATTGTCACAGCAGGTTCGGTAACTAACAAAAAAATCTGAAGTATACTCCGATACAAGTAACAGGAAAGGGCAAAAAGGGCCCAGCTAATCACGGGTAACATCATAAAAACCCTTGATAGGTACTGACTTTGTGTGATTAAAAGTCCTTATAACTGAGATGTCTAAAGTTCTAACTGGTTATTAGGGACTAGAGAGTAACAAAATATTTATTCGAATTGGTTTTGTTAATGACCGGTTGGCTTGGTTGGTAGTGGCCCTGCCTTCCAAGCCAGAGGTCGTGGGTTCGATTCCCACCCGGGGCAAATATTTGTGTGATGAACATAGATGTTTGCTCTGTGTCTGGGTGTTAATTATCTATATAAGTATTTATTTTAAAAATTATATATGTATGTTTATCAGCCATCTGGTTTCCATAACACAAGCGAAAGCTTAGTATGGGATCAGATTGTGCCGTGTGTGAAAATTGTCCTGAAATATTTATTATTTATTATTTATTATTTATAATAAATCCATATCAATAAATGTATAAAAAAGTATATTATAGAAATATTAGCTGTCCCGGCTAACTGCTTTACTCTTATGACTTATATGAAAATGGTTTACACAAAATTTCATGAGAATCGGTCCAGCTGTTTTGGAGGAGTATGGCAACTAAGTGACACGATAATTTTATATAATACAAGCGGTCCGCCTCGGCTTCGCCCGTGGTACCTACATGTTTAAACTATCCTATCTCTCAAGTTGGATCGAACTGCACAATGCACATGGTGTGCGAATTTTATTATAATCGGTTAAGTGGTTTAGGAGTCCATTGAGGACAAACATTGTGACACGAGATTTA
The DNA here is from genome assembly GCA_029959065.1 of Colias behrii. NCBI lineage: Eukaryota > Metazoa > Arthropoda > Insecta > Lepidoptera > Pieridae > Colias > Colias behrii. The sequence continues at coordinate 4,200,874 of JARWMC010000021.1, read as the reverse complement.
TATATATTAAGATATAGAGAGATATATCTAAGCTAATATATAAATGGAATTAATCATTCACTCAATGTCACTAAGTACTCCCTCGTATTGACAATTTATCGAAGTCGAACCAACCTAAATTCCTTTTTCGCTCGGTTTAATGAAATCAAGAGTAGAACAGATCCCCAGTTAATTTCAATCACGTGGCCTGTTGTAAGGATATGTACTCAATAGAAGAGGAGAGAGGAGAGATCCATGTATTCGGATCCGATAAAATATTAATATCATTATTTATATTATGTATAATGCTTGAAATAGAAACATAGAAGAATAACAGACAAAGGATAAATAAATAAATAAAAATAAATGAAAATTTTGCTGTTTACAAACGCTCGCAATACTGTATTAATCAAAATAGGTGATGATAATGACCAATAATTAAAATTGTAAAATTGTAAATTATTGATGGAGTTGTTCTTATTATTTTTCGGAAACTTGTACTATGCAAGGTATCAACTTTCAGTTTCATTATTTATCATTTAAGTCCAACTTCAATCAATGTATTTTTCAAACTCAAACTAAATCATTTATTCATTCAATTAGACTTATTCTAGAAGCACTTGAATTATCATAATATAGTTACTATTCAAGAACGTAAAGGACGCTATAAACATAATAATATTGAGTTCTAGATTAGGCCTTTGAAGCTATGGATTCCAAGGAAGTTAAAAAATAAAGCGTCTATCGCTCTGCCATTCACTAACACCAACATCATTGTGATTGACTTCGAGTTTACGTACGGTCGATATGTAATTTACGAACGCTGAAAGGCATAGAGGAACAAAGTAGGCTTTGTTGACGTCACGGTAAATAGGAATGTGAAGTCATGTAGTGGAATTTTGAGGTAACTGAGTTAGCTTTGCAAAGATTTCGTACATAACTAGATTTGCAAGGCATGGCTTGTCCCGTGTTCCGCTTGTGATATTACGAAGCCAATAAGTTTTACGTGAAGTTTTATATTCACATCAAATGCTTCCAAATTGATTTGGAAAGTTTATATATTTAAAGATTTGAACACTTAAGGAAAAGGTCAATAAAACGTCGTAAAAGTATCAGTAGTTTTAATGTCTCACTTGATTTATATGTCGGAGAATTTAAATAACTCTCCATAATTAATTATAATTAGGTAGATATGTGAAATAATATTAAATAATGACTCAGTGCGCACACCTTGCGCGGTCGATGGTAGTACCGAGACTATATCATCGAGCTACTGACTCAAGTAATATAAACCATAGCATGGCCCGTAACCCCATGCATTTCATATCAATTCAATATCGACATTATGTTGTACACCATAGAGTACATTGTAATAGGAAGGTATAGCCACATAACAACTACTCTGTTATAATTCTCTCACATATATATTGGTGTGAAAGTTAACAGTGTTGAAATAGATTAGCCATGCTGTTAGCATCGCTTTTTATCCTCATCGAAGCAAGAAACGAGGAAAATTTATTGTAAAAAACGAATACCTTGCTGATAAATTGTTTGAATCCAATTTATAGCTAAATGGATAATTCCAATTACAAATAAGAATGTTTAAAGCGTTTTTAATTAAAGTAATAAAATCCTTTTAACAATATTTCCTTGCAGTGAGTCGGGGAAATGGATTTACCACAAGGGAAGTTGCGGTAAGCCGGAAAGCTTGCCTTATCTTACATTAGAGATGGGAGTTATAAACGCTTTTTTTAATAAATGTTACAAGGTTTTTTAGCATAAATATTACTTAGATATTGGATACGAAAGTAAGTTTTTTATGAGGTTAATGTTGAAAGAATAAATCGGATGTGCGTATTTATTTTACTTAGGATATGATTGGTGTGTGATATTTATTGTATGATAAATAATCAAACTTTACTTTGATATTTAAATAGTTTGTTAATTATTGTACTATTAAAATTAAAATTCGATTCGGTTTATTAAACATTTCCTCCTGTTTTATCACATAAAATATTATATAACTTTTTAATGTGCTACGAAAATAAAGACAAAAATGTGTTTTTAAATGAATTTGCTTTACTCAATTATTACCCTATAATGAAGATACGATCAATTTGTTTATCATTAATACAAGACTTTACTGTCCCATCACTAAAAGTCGAGCGCTTAAGCTTATAAAGATTAATTAACTGGGTCAGCCATTTCACTGAGTTTTTGCTGTAATGCGATTTCCGATACCCGTTTTATTATCAGATTATGTAATATACGACAATATTTATTTATAACTAGCTGCTAGATATTGTTTTTTTTTAGTATTTTAAACGTATAAATGTTCAATATAGATGACTGATATTGAACATTTTTGCGCTGGTCATGAGTTGAGAAAAATGATCATTTTAGACTTGATTTTGATATCTTAAATGGACAGATTTAATTAAAACTTTACTTTATAAAGGAAGAGGACAATACAATAATTTCAACATAATATGTGTTTGTTAGTTTCTTTTAATTATAATATTTATTTTATTTTACAAGATTCCTTTTACCAGTTGTGACAGAAGTAAGGGTAAGTAAGTATTTCGAGCGTATTTACTGTTACATTTTTATAGTAACATATATAATGCTTCTCACTAAATATAGTATGCCCTCACAAATAGTGCACACTAATTGCACATTATAAATCTGTTCTACAATTTCTAAGTTCTCCCGAGTTTACAAACAACAATTACAACGTGTACTTTGTAAATTGTAATATCGGTATCGTATTAATGGGTGGAAGTTTGCGTAGATTGTTCTAGAATTTATCCTAGTGGTAGTTATTTATTTCCGCTAATGGCCTATTATCGGCTTAATTTTCTCGGACTATACATTATTATTGGCGTTACAGAAAATAATGCCTATATTGCATTTAAAATAAATAACGAAGTGTATATTTATTTTCAATTATAGTTTCACCATAATAAATTATGCACCAAATAGCGATCATTTTATATAATAAATAATTATATATTTTATAATCATTTTATATAAGTTAATTATATATATTGTAATATAAATACTTAGCTGTAAGGAATCTATGTATGTAAAAATAAATAAATAAATAAAAACACAAGTCTCCTTGCCAATCCGTTCAATAACAAACATTTGTTAAGACATTTCTATCTTTAGATAGCATAAAGGTAGGTAGCATAATCCTAGAGATTCCCAAAAATACTATCACAAGGTAAAATCAAGCGCGACATTTTATTTGGACACCGCTCGTAAAAATGTCAAGTAACATCCCAGCGACCTAATTCGACAATTTACTTCGATCTTGTGGAAAACGCGCCGATTCATCAAAAACATCGATTAAAACCTTTCCTTTATTTATTTTTTGCTATCCACTGCGGCGGGATTATGAATTCTCTATAGCTTCTTGTATTAATAACGATATTGAACTATGAACCTCGCATGAAATTGTTATTTTTACGAAAAATTTAGTACTGAAATGCAAAAGCTTATGAAATTGAAATTAACAACACGGCTCGAATATGTTTTATTTGGTATAAAATTAAGTAAAATATTTGAAAATAGCTCAGATATGGGAATTCGTTTGAAATATCTTTATTAAATATATTATAATATAAAAAACCAGAACGCTAGGAATAAATCATGTAACGGTGCATTTACATCAAACGAGGAAATGCTCATTCTAACTCCAACATGTCAAATTATTTTAGTATAAATAGGCGTAGAACATTATTTCGTTGTTCTAATTGCGTTCGAAAAGATTCTTGCAATGTTCTAATACGTTCGAATGCGAGTATTCGTTTACACCAAAAGACCACAAAAAAAGGCTCTTGCTCTAGCTCTAGCCCTATGTTCGTTTTATGTAAATGCACCGTTATAATTGGCATACCAACATGAGTAAATAGTATTTCTTACTAAACTTTATAGTTAGTTTAAATTCTACATTAGTACACATCAGGTGGAAAGTTTTATTCGAGACACTAAGTCGTAAGAGAAGAAATGATTTGTTCCCTTTATGTCTTTTTTACGATGATGGAAGCATGAGCCCACGATTTTCGGAGATCCAATCGTGTTACGAGCAAATCATCTGATATATTTTATGATGGTACTGAGCAAAGACATAAGAATTTGTTGGTGCTTCTGAATTTGTATAAGGAAATGATTTAGTACAAAAAATTGGTAATAAAACTAAGGTTGTATTTTGATTGATTATGGGATTTTATTAGATATAAATGAAAGCACTTGCTGATATCATATAGTGAGGTTTAAACTTCCCAAAGAAAAATATAAAGGTAGGGGAGGGTCTGAGACGCTTTTTCAACGTGTTAATTAATGTGCTATAAATGAAGGTATATATGGATAGACATGTATTATTGTAATTCTTTGATGCTAAAAGAATAGACACCGTATGCTGATTTGGTACAGTGGCATAAATGCTACCGATTTTTGAACCAGATATACGAGTGAAGCCGCGAGCTCTGAGTAGTTTAATGAAGAAAGTGAATGCTGCATAAAAAGCAATCATCAGTATTCTCGTTTATATTATATAGAATAATATTCCAAAATTATTTCCCGTGTAAACAATTCTACTGGGTTCATAATATTCATAAAACAAATTGCTCACACGACTCAGCAAGTCCAAAGAAAACCAGTGAAATTGTTGAAGCGAAGCAGAATTACGTGCATAAAGTTTAATCAACATTAATTTGCTATAAAGGTGTGTTTTAATAAGCGGGTTTGCATCTCGGATTTTCATTACATGGCTTGTGGTTGTTCCTTTGCAAATTTTGTATTTTAGACGTAATTTTGAGAAAATACGTGTTTGTGATACTGGGAATAAGTAGAGGTATACGAAAGAGCAGATTATTTAGATATTATATAATACGCTAGCAACAGTATACTATCAAAATAATAATTAAATATCCCCTAAGAGTTTCTTCAGAATCTAATAGACTACAGGCCCATGTTGAAAAAGTTATGACCAAATTTACCCCGGCAATTGTCGGAAAAAAAAATCCGACTTTGTGGACCACCATTTTTGTACAGCATCTGTATTCATACTATTTCTACAGTGCTTTTAATCCATTATTCCGCAACGCCGTACAAAAATCATGGAGACAAGGGGAAAAAATCTCTACCTGTACTTTCGAATTCTCATCTGCACTCAGGTGGACAGCTTACAAGTGACGGCATAGTGCTGAATCTTATTATTTTATGCTCTTATATCGTTCTAGAAAGGTCACCTGGTGGTTCAAATGATCCATAAATTTTTCAACATGGGCCTGTAGTCTACAACTCCAAAACCTTGAAATTCCGCTGCAAGGAAAATATTTTTTCCTAACCTAACTCAAAAAGCAAGAAATTCCTTGCAGTTCCGAAATAACGTCAGGAAAGCAAAAACGTGTGAAAAAGGAAAATTCAAAGATTGCTGACACAGGCCGCTTATCTCGGAAGCTGGTTATATATGGGAGTATAATAAAAAATATATGGGGAAGTTTGTTCAGATATGTCAGTGGATTCATATAATTAGCATTAGTTTGCTGTTTGTCGTTTTAGCAGTTTGTATGTATGGTATTTGGATGTTCGTTTTAGCTGCAGGAGATAAAAAAAGTATTTTATTTCCATTTAACACTGCTGTGCTTTAAAAAGTTTTTGTTCTCATGGCGTAGAATATTTGGAATTAAATTTATGAATTTGTATAATATATAGTTTTTTTGTTCTCATAGCTTTCAAAATATGAGAATTTGATTATACTGAGAAATTCAGAGAATCGTGCCATTAAATATTTATGTTTTTGTTTCCAGCTAGTTTTTTAGTTATATTATAGACATTTATTGTTTAGTAAATATTTATTTGATTTCGAATTTATAATAACTTTGTAACTTTTATAAGTGCTGTATGCTTTTGTATTACCCGTATGCAAATATGGATGCAATCAAAAGGTAGGTAAGCTTTAACGATATGTCAACGAAAATCGGATTGCATAACTAGCTGAGTTGGTTCGTACTTCGTTGTTTTAGATTACAACTTTCAAACAAGCATAAATCTAGAATCGAGTTTCATATGTGAATATATTGTTATTTACATGGAAGAAGAATATAATTTAAGCACATTACTATTAATACAATCTTTTTATAATCATTATTACAAAGGAAAACATCTACATTATTTCTTGAATTCCCTAGAATTATTCCTTTTCCCTAATTTCCTTGATTAAACGTAATTTATCAAGCTCCAAAAAACTCTAGAACATCGGTCGACTCAATCAGTCAATTTACTTCTTGTAATTTTTATGAAATGAATTTATCTATTCAACAAAAATTGCTAATAACTACGTGGGTTTCTTACGACGTAGGTGTGTCACAAATAAATGCTCACCCTATCAACTATTGCCATAAAAACTTAAAGCTTTATAATAATATGTTATTCTATTATATTAACAACTAGCTTTCCGCCCGCGGCTTCGCCCGCTTTGTCTAAAACCTAATAAATTATATACTAAAACCTTCCTCTTGAATCACTCTATCTATTAAAAAAACCGCATCAAAATCCGTTGCGTAGTTTTAAAGATTTAAGCATAGGGACATAGGGACCTACATACCTAGATAGGGACATAGGGACAGAGAAAGCGACTTTGTTTTATACTATGTAGTGATTTCATAAAACTCTGTGGCAGTAACATATTATTATTTAAATCCATCTGAATTGAATCTCACGCCATTATCATCTCTCATAAAAGAAACTTTCACAATATATTTAAGTAAATTAAAAGAATTCCTCGTAAAACTTCCAAGAAGAATCCCATATATTTTCTTAATTGTACAACTTTTACAGATGGCTGAAGTCAAAGACACTATAAATAGTTATTGTAACAGAACTTTCTAGAACCAATCAAAATGTTTCCAATAAAAGTTTCTAAGATAGTATAAACTATGAAGAATAGAGATAGGATTTGTAGTGAAATTGATTTCAAGTTTAGTGGTTTTATGTTATTGACCTTTAACCAAGAATCAATTTTGAAATGGAATTATTTATCTATTTATGAACATATTAATAAACAAAATATATTTTTAGCTTCGTCGACTTATCGGTACTAATACTAGCGTTTAGCTACTATTATGTATTCTGTGCTGTGTGTAACAAAAAGTTAAATTTTCACCACATAATATAAAAGTACCTACGAGACTTGATAACTAAGAAAAATGAACAATTCTGGATGAAAATTTACTGAATATTTTACTTAAAGCAAACAATTATATAAAAAAAAAAAAAAACTCCTAAGGGAACCTATAGGTGCTGTAGAATTTATCAATTCGAACTATTTAAATACCTATTTGATAGCTTAGGTGCCATGTATTTCCCTGATAGCAATCTGTAGTAAGTAGTGTCTACAACGATTGAACATAACTAGATAGATCTAATGTTTTAGTTCAGAATTTGGCCAGATTTTTCAATTTCAATTTCCGCAGTAAAAATATCCAACCAAATGGAATGGAATTTCAACCAAATCCCATCTTTATCTACATGATACACTTTTACATATTACAAGCCAAGTAAAATGAGTTTAAAAATATATTTTAACGTAAACGTTCAAAGTGGAAATTTTTAATATTATGCAGAAAATTTTTATCCCCTTATCTCACTTAGGAACGAACTCAATTAGACGTTCGTTAAGGAACAACTTAACGAACGTCTAATTGAACTAAACGAAGCTCTGAAAAATACAAAATACGACATAATAGGACTATCTGAAACGAGACGAATGGGCAACAAAATAGAAGAACATGAAGACTTTGTTCTGTGTCATACAGGTGTCACACCTGGCCTACACGGGGTGGGTTTTATGATAAATATACGCCATAAAAAAATATAGAGAGCTACACAGGCTTTACCGAGAGAGTAGCTTTATTAAATATGATATTAGAGGACACCCACCTATCGTTTATACAAGTTTATGCACCAACAGAAAATGCAAATGAAGAGGATATTAACAAATTTTACGAAACTGTGGCTAAAGCATTAGAGCTGGCTCATAAAGACTTTATACTGATGGGCGACTTAAATGCGAAAATAGGAATACCTAAAAAAGAAGAATACTTAATAATGAAACAAAATGGATATGGTGAAAGGAACGAAAGAGGACAGAGATGACTTCGCTTTAGAAAACAAACTATCGATTTTAAATACATTCTTCAAGAAAAAACCTAAAAACAAATGGACATGGAGATCACCAAATGGGAAATATACTAACGAAATTGACTTTATACTATCTAACCGGACAAAGATATTCGAAAATGTTGAAGTAATGAACATAAACTACCCTTCTGACCACAGAGCAGTCAGAGCAACAATCACACTGGCAGCGTCTAAAAAGTCCAGAAGTAAATATAACACCGATCAAATAAAAAACTTAAACTGTGATGAAGAAATTGCAAAATTCCAAGACGCCATGAACAAAAATATATCCGAAGGTTTACCAGAAATAGACGAGAAGACGTCGGTTCAACACTACTACGACAATATAATAAATTCAATAACCAAAAGTCTAAAATATGCAAGAATCGCTAACAAAGAAACGAATAAAATCTTATCAGATCGAACTTTGAAACTTATAAGAAGAAAACAAGAAATACAAAGAATCAAACCAAAAAGTCGAGCGATAAAAAACGAGCTTCGTGCTCTCTACAAACTTACAAGCAAATATATAAAGATAAACTACAATAAGCATAGACAAAACATCATAGAGAAACATATTAACACAACAGGAAGCACAAAAAAAGCATACAAAGAACTGCGAACGCACAAAACATGGATAGACGGAATAAAACGAAATGAGATAGTACTAAACAACCGGAGTGATATCATTAAAGTAGCAACAGACTTTTACAAAAATCTGTACAGCGTTCAACATCCACAAGATACAAATAACGCAATAGTTCTTCCTACAGGCAAAGAGAGTGAACGCGCAACCGCCCTCGAAATCGAAATCAATGAAGTCATAACGGCACTCAAAAACCTAAAAATTGAAAAGAGTCCCGGACCAGACAATATCACCAATGACACCTTAAGAATTGCATCAAAAGAACTCGCGAAACCACTGACAAACCTCTTTAACCTCGTTCTGAAAACAGGAGAAACACCTACCCAGTGGTCTGAATCTAAGATAATCCTAATCTACAAAAAAGGTGACTCCAAAGATATCGCGAACTACAGGCCGATAAGTCTTCTTCCCTGCGTCTATAAATTATTCTCTTCTATAATAAATCACAGAATATGTAACACTCTTGATGCGAGACAACCGGTAGAGCAAGCCGGCTTTAGGAAGGGATTCTCGACTGTGGACCACATACACACACTGGAACTTCTCATTGAAAAATTTCATGAAATGAGATGCCCACTCTACTTGGCATTCATAGATTATAAAAAAGCTTTCGATACCTTGTCGCATGATAGTATATGGGAAACATTAAGAACACAGAACGTAGAAAAAGAATATATACAAGTACTCAAAAATATTTACAGTGATTGCAGAAGTAGAGTGAAACTCGAGAAAGTCGGGCCGTGGTTCCCTGTAAAAAGAGGTGTAAGACAAGGAGATCCGATATCCCCAAAGCTATTTATAGCTACACTAGAATCCGTAATAAGTCATTTGGACTGGAGTCAATACGGCATAAAGATAGGAACGAAGTGCCTAAACCACCTGCGATTCGCGGATGATCTAGTCCTTATATATCAATCTGGGAAGGATCTCCAATCCATGATAGATTCCTTGAACATAGGTAGTAACAGGGTAGGCTTAGAAATGAATCTATGCAAAACCATGCTGATGACAAATAGTGTTAGAAGAACACTATCGGTCGGCAGCGAGCCTCTGGAATATACAGACCATTACCTGTATTTAGGTAAGCAAATCAGCTTTACTCGCGAGAGTGACGAACGTGAAGTCGAACGAAGGTCACGATTAACATGGAATAAATACTGGAGCTTAAGAGAAATATTCAAAGGCAACTTACCAATATACTTAAAAACAAGGCTCATGAACTCTTGCCTCTTGCCCTGCTTAACATACGCTTGCCAAACGTGGAAATTCAACAATAACGTTAGAAACAAAATAATAACATGCCAACGGGGAATGGAGCGTAGCATGTTGAACATCAGGAAAATCCAAAAAATACGTCACACACAGATCAGACAAATAACTAACGCCAAAGATGGGCTGGCACAAGCGCTGACTTTAAAATGGAAATGGGCCGGACATGTAGCACGCTTGCAAGACCAGAGATGGACCAAAAAAGTCACAGCTTGGAAAGGCCCACTTGGTAAGAGGAAAAGAGCACCCTTGCGCAAGATGGGAAGATGACTTAGTTAAAGTAGCCGGTGTGGATTGGTTCAAATCTAGAGAAGACTGGACAGCCTTGGAGGAGGCCTTCACCTGCAGAGGGGTTCTAGCAGATGAACAAACTTAGATTGTAATTACTTTTATTCATATTTTGCTTTAAAATACTTTTTATTTTTTAAGTTACATTTATTTTTGTTATGTTTATCACTGTCTAGAAATAAAAGGCTTTTTTATTTTTATTTTCTTTTTATTTTATTTTTATTTTATTTTATCTCACTTGACCGGTCTTTAATTACGCTTGTATAAAAATATGGTCGATAAAAATTGTAGCAAAGTAGTGAGTAATAAATTAAAACTTAATTGCAAGAAGTGCTCGTTAAATTGTTTAACTGCTGAACTTGCTATTATACCTGGTGGGTGGTTTTGTATTGATTAACAGCATAGTTAGTGTTTTAATGTCATTGGAATCGATTTTTGTGTGGGTAAGAGACATAGAACATTACTATTGGTATATTTAAGTCTGCATATCATGTGCTCGAAAACAGACATTTTATTTTAATTCAATTGTGAAAATCCTATAATAATTTGGCGTCTTAGAAGTGTTATTTTATTCATTATACGATGTAATGTCATGTCCTTATAACTATACAAATATAAACAAGTTAAGAAGTTGGAGCTCTGGTTAAGTATACAAATATTGATTTTTACTGTATAAATAATACTGGTGGTGTTTATAATTAATATACTAATTTTTAAGTCAAGTCTAAGTCAGTTCAAACTGCGCGCCTAATAAAATACGCAAAGTTAAAAACACCAACGCTAGCAATAAATTTTCATACTGGTAGAGTTGAGATAAGGCTTTAGGCTTATAGATAACTGTTTAAAATTCTTCATAAAAATATAGCAGTTAATTCAATATGGCGTCGTGTTCACAGCTCCCTTTACACGGTAATCTTCGAGACCCTGAATGTAGACGTTAATAATATTAGATATGCGGAAAAAATTATCATGATGTGGCGTAGTGTGGAATCGTTTATTTTCCGCCTAGGTCTTAGGTATGAGCATTTTTGGATGGATTGTCTGTTAATAGTGTTTTTTATGGCGCTTAAAAGAAGTTTCACTTTAAACACAGTACTAAAGTCATAAAGATCATTATCACTGAGTCTAACAGGCTGAATATCGACGGAATATTGTGAGAGGTTAAGTAGGTACATGCATGTATATTTGTGAATGAATGTTTATCTAAATAGTAAGTCTAAGTAAATAAGGTCCATTTTAGTGGGCAGAGTGTTTATTGGAGGGAACAGTTATAAATTCAATGTAAATGACGTAAATAGGTTAAGCGTAAAATAGACGAAGAGATATCATTGTAATAGATGCAATAATAATTAAAGTTTTCTGAGGTACCTACGTTCTTCTTATATTAATAAAGATGTTTAAAATAAGTGTTCATTATTATTGAAAAAAAGTGAAAACAAAATGAATATATCTTGCAATCTTGCGTATCCAAAAGCAACTAAATTAAATTTAAATGTTACAATGTTCCTATTAAACTGATTATTTTCTGCCCCTTCCTGTTCAAGTCTAATAAAATATCCATAATATTCATCTATATTTATCGTTCCTTGCGACGTTTTATTGCAAATAAAAAACAAAGTTGTTAAGAGCTTTTTTCAGGCGGTAAAGTGTTGTTTTATGGCGCTAGCTTGAATTTACCTAATCAACATAAAGTTTGCGTAGGCATCGCGCGAATTGCGCCATTGTTTTTAAGAAAACAGCCTTGTTATCGTGAGGGACAAAATTGTTATCTGTTTAGTTGTAAATTTTATTTTCTTTATGTTACAAAACAATGGAGATGCAATGTGCTTTTTTGTTGTTATTTTGCTGTTGTACTCGTATAATTGAAATAATTTTCCTTTCTTTCTACCTATACCTAATATACGAAATTTAATTTCGTGTGTGTGATTTTATTTTTAAAACGATGAATGAAGACAAAAATTTACAACTTTTGCTGCTCCGTATAGATTTAATTTACTTTCATAACAAGTCATCATGTCAAAAAAAAACCAAATTCAAAAGAAAACCAAAATAAGAAGAACACCTACCTCATAAACGTAACATACATATTTTAAAGACTAAAAGTGACTCCATGTTCGCACATTTATCTCTAACAGTTTAAAATATAGGTCAGTTAACTACGGTTACATGAATAATTAAAAACCATACCAGGTGTTCACCTATACCTTTGGTATGGCCGTAATTATTATGATAAAAGGGTAAAGAAGGTTTAATGGGTCTGCTTTGTTTCAACGTTATTTATGATAAGAGTTCGCCAAGATTAAAGGATATTTTAGAGTCGGGTTTGCCTTTTCCTGCTTAGTGGTTTTGGGACCGGAATTTTGATATATTATGGTTGATAGATATTTGGATAGATATTTATAATTTATTACTTGCTACGTGTGGGTTTTCGATTTAACAGGCATAACGTGCAATGCTGTTAATTCAGGTTAGGTTTATAATATAACTTTGATGCGCAGTGTTTAGAATATAGTAATGTTATTATAAAGTATACACAATTAGATACGTGATTTAAAGACTCTTGTCTTTATTAATGAAATAATAATTATTAGTTAACATTATAGTTCTTCATCCAGGTTGTCTGGAAGAAATCGCTGCATAGCGATAAGACCGCCAATTGTTTTAATGTATTCTTAGGTTAAGTATTATTGTAATAATTCTAAGAGCAATAAAGTATTAATAAATAAATAAATCCATCAATAGTTCGTTATACTTTATAAAAATAGTTTTTTTTTGCTTGAAATATCCATTACTTAATTCTACGTAGAATCTCTGTTTTGTGTAATGAATAAATTTTAATCCCATACATATTTCACTATTAGGTACCTAAATTAAATTGTTTTCAAGTCCTCCTGTTTTTAAGAGCACTTATGATTCGGCATGTTTTATTTACCTCTGGTTTTGTAGACGCTCTACGAGAAGGTAACCTCGAGTATTTGTTTATATATTCATTATTATGAGTTGAGAAAACACTTGAGAATTTGTAAGAGGGTGAAAGTGAAAATCTCGGATTTTACGATGTTTTCAATAAGTAAAGATCGTTTTTATTTATTATCAGTAATTGAAACTTTCATAGTGAAAATTAGTCATTTTCACTATGAGACTATTTTTTTTTATTTTAAGTGTTCTTAAATAGATTTCTACAACATTATAAAGCATTATTTCGAAGTACATAATATAGTATTGTAATAATAATTAAAATACGCCTGCAAAAATTAACTATCCTCCTAATCCCTAACTATCGAAATAATTTGCAAGTGTCTAAATCTATATCACTCGTACAATACAATATTGAAAATTAGATAGGGAGGCGAATAGGGGAATTTTCAGTAATACTCAAGCGTGGCAGTTTAAGATATGAGAGATACCTTAGACCTAATAGAACAACCTTGTTAACTATTTAGCTCTATATGTAGTGACGCGCGCCTAGGATATACGATCAGATTAGTAAAAAAAAATCGATAGTCTGAAATACTCGAGCGCGTCAGATTAAGATATTGGGGGTTGATTTTAGTGTTTTAAGACTAAATTTAACTAATCTGACGATAAGTCCTTGACGCCGCCGAGTTATAGGGTCGCGAACTTGTAAAAAAAAATTTTTATTTTGAAGAGTATAATCTAAAACTTACTAAAAATACAAAATCTGCCGGTTTCCGCATGACCGGAAGTCTGGAGGAGCCATTTCGTCTTCCGAAAAACTCGTTGCAGCATATAAGTCGCGAACTTTACTTTTACCAAAAAAAAAAAGTTTTAATACACAAAAAAGGTAATTTTATTTTACAAAAAAAGGTCTCTTTTCATTTTTGTCCAAAGTTAAAATTTTTTGACTTGAAGCACCATAAAAACTCAAACTCCCGGTTTTTTGAGTATATCTCGAAAACTGAGGGTGTTAAGAAAAATTGATATGAAATAACGATGATTAAAAAAAAGAAACCCAAAAACCTTTTTCGGTCAGATTAAGAGAACCCACCAACATTTTTGTCAGATTAAGAAAATATGCTTTCAGGATACCGAGATTAACCTCCCCTATGAAAATCTGACGCGCTCGAGTATTTCAAAAGGACTTATTTTTTTTGCATTTTCAAAAATTCATCGTAACTTATCGTCACGCCGTAATCGTCAGTTTTTTTAAGGGGAGCTTCCTTGGGGCCTACTTAACACCCCTTCCGAAAATCTGACGCGCCCGAGTAAATTTTTTTTTTGTGCATTTTTGACGAATTTATATGCCTAGTCCCACCACGCAAACCGGCAGATTAGTATACCGTTGTTATCAGAGGCACTTGGGGCATACGTAGTATGAATATCTGACGCGCTCGAGAATGCCCAAGTAACTGTTTTTTTTAACATTTTTGAAAATCCGTACACGCCAAACCCACCGCTAAAATGGTTTTTACCATAGAAGCTTTTCTTTTCGAAATTATTTTATCTTTCGATTTTGATAAGTCTCAACGGCGCCGTTGAATTACGCCATTTAGCTACCTCGCCTCCCTATCTATTATATAATTAAATCAAACAAATAATCGACCAAATCTAATTTAATCCACCTTATTAGCTAGCCATTACCCTTAAGCTGAGTATGCACTGTACATACGTGTAATGCATAAGTAAACACAGTAAAAGCCCCTGAACACATCACCCTCACGTCCTCATTTGAATTGGAAATTTGTTAGCAATCGTGTACAACGAGCCTAACACTATCCACTGGAGTGATGCATATAAATTGCTATATATTGTATGTATATTATGTAACAAAGGGAAAAGGTATTGCTCTATTGCATATAGAAGAACCTTTAGGTATAGACGCACTTTTGGTTTTGATTCGTGTTTTTGTACTTGTATTAAATACAATATATTATACATATATATTGTCATTTTTTAAATTAATCATATTCGTATTAAATTTTATTACAAACTAGTTTCGGCTGCGGCTTCTCCCACATTATCCAAACGAAACAAAATATAACCCATGATAGAGCCTTCCTCGGAAATCACGCTATTCATTTATGAAAGCAAGGTGAAAATCGGTGCAGCATTTTTTGAGCGAACTGACAGACGCGACGGTGGACTTCTTTTTATATTATGACTATAAAGTGCAATTTTTTCAATCAAAATTCAATTTTTTTCAATACAAGGGTTCTAGTGTAAAACAATAGAAAGAACAAAGAACGGACTTGGTCCATTGCAAGAAAACTAATCTTAGTTTTCTTAAGTATCTACTTAGGTCTGATAAATAAAACATGCATTTCGAACTTTTCAATATGTTGTCAAGCGGTACGCTTTCTATACATAAAACATATATTATGTTGTGTTGGCTTCACGCCAACAATTTAGGGTTGGCACTGTTTACATAAACCCAGACCTGTATATTAATGCTTGGGTCGTCTCGTATGTATTACAGAGTGATGTATCATGATATCTTCTTGTTTTATTGTGGTACGTGTATGCGGATAGTATTTATATTTCTTTCATTTTTTTATTAATTAACTTTAATTTTTTAAATTTATTTATATTTAATAATTAAAGTTAAAATTCAGAACATTTCATAAAAAATGTTCTGAATTTCGGTTTTGAATATAGCCAGTATAAGAAAATATTATGCTTATTAAAAAAAATCCTCCAATATTCCAAATCATGGCTTTTTTATCTTTAAAACATTAGCACTATATGTTTATTTAATAAAATATTATGCATTATCTACCCGTACATTCAAGTAAATTACATACAGAATTTATATTTCTATACAATTTTGGACACCCCTATTTTTTGAGTTTGGTACAACGTCATAACGTAAAGGTTCTGTATACACTAAGTCTAAGAGATTCGTGTAAAAATTGCTGCTTTTATTGGCAAAGTTTCATTTGTATTATTCAGCATGCTCATTGCTAGTGTTTGAAGTATTTTCGACACTTTGTCGTGGTTTCTTTACTTGGGATTTATAAGGCTTGTTACGGGTGTTCGATTTGTTTTGTCTTTTGATACTTTTTCGTTCGGTATTTGCTTTTTTGTATCTGTTATGCTTATTGCTCTTGTAAATGGTTTTATTTAAATTATATTTTATTTGCATAAATGTATCGATTGTACATTTTAATAAATCTACAAAACAATATACTGGTATTATTAGGGTTCAATATCCGTAGCAGCTAGTTAACAAAAGAATAAAATTATAACGTGAAATATGAAAATCTTCGAATTATTATCGTTCTGAGTTTAAAACCTAAAATGAACCGTAAAAGGTGTAAGAATAGAACTTATTACGATTTCGATTCGATCACTTACCATAAGTGCATGGGCACTTAATAATGTCTAATGAAATTTTCACGACCTGATTTCTTTCTCTGTAATATCTTTACAGCAAGACCGAGTGAAAGGTCATGAGGTGGCCTTTAAGTTATAAAAAGATAAAAAATCAATTTACGATGCTTTGTAAGCAATAATTCAGTCAATAGAAGACGCATTATGTATGTTAGCTTAATTTTTTTTATGGAAACTGAAAGATTTGCACAAATTGTCTTTTTCACTGAATATAAAGTAAACATGAAGTTTCATGCAGGTAAGATTTATGCTTCTTTTCAACTGTTCATTACTTCTTAAATCGTATAAAAAACTTTTATAGTTTATCTTGCTTTATTTAGTATCATCATGTATCATCAACAACAATAATACAAAGATTTATATTGAATACCTACTAGCTGTGCCCCGTGGTTTTACCCGCGTTGTCCTGTTGGTCTTAGCGTGATGATATTATAGCCTATAGCCTTCCTCAATCAATGGGCTATCTAACACCGAATGAATTTTTCAAATCAGACCAGTAGTTCCTGAGATTAGCGCGTTCAAACAAACAAACTCTTCAGATTTATAATATATAATAGATGTTAAAAAAATATATTCAATTCGATATTCCTTTTCACTTTTTTTGATGTCTTCCTCAATCATACCAACAAATATTGCACAGCTGTCTTCACACAATATACAACATAATCTTGTTTACTGCATTTTGTTGTGAAATTCTCCGCGCAGTTTAATATTTTTTGTCTGGCATATTAAAGCGGACCATCTGCGGCGTCGCTATTGGTTGTTCGTTATTAAAAATTTCTAGTTCAATTGCCTTCTCGGTTGAGTAAAAAAAACAACGCGAGATGTTAATTTAGTAGAGATTTTTCTGGGATTTTTGCGAATATTTTTCTTAAGTGATTTTTTAATTGCTTTGTTTTTTATTGGATTTCCTATATGTTATCAGATTTTAAAATTTTCTAATAGATAAACGGTCTTTTCTTACATTTTTATTAATATGACAATTTTATATTATTTTATTTTTTTAATATATTTATTTCTAAATTTCATTAAATGATGACTAATAACTATTTAATCAAGTAAATAGGAGAGTAAAAATTAAATCTTAATAGCACGTTACATTTAGTTTGCAAAGAATCACAAAAAAGGAAGTTACTGCTTTTGTATGTTATCTGAATGAAATCTGAATTTTTCCATTTATCTATTTGCCGTAGTTTTTATCAATAAATATTCGTCCAATGTTTAAATTAAAATAATACTATATACTGTAAGAAATTACACGGATGCCGGGTTAAATATTAGTTTAAATGTAATAAGAATGTACTGCGATTCTACACAGCTACCTAATAATTGATGTAGGTAGTTGATAAAAATCGCAGCAAGTGAACGACTATTAGCAAAATGAGGGTTGAGTCGAACGTCGTATAAACAACGTCCGAGCCCTTAGGCACGATTCGTATGGTACGGGAGCTATTAACGTTAAAAAAAAAGTCATTTTAGTATAGTTGGTTTTTTGATATACTGTTCCTCTTGCTATTTCGGTTAGAGTCCGGGCTGTCTGGCTGGTCGCAGTGGTTGCGTTTTTTAGTGCGCATCTTATCTGCACAGGATAATTTCCTTAATTTTAAGTCATTTTTTAACGCGTAATTTTTAATATTTTGCCTTTAGATAGATCCATCAGACATAATTTTTTTATTGCAAGACGTTTTTTTCGTTGTTAAATAGGTGCCAGACGCAATTTTTTATTTCGTTTTTATAAAAAATTCAAATTATTTTAGAATGTCTGTAAATTTCATATTATGTTCTTCAAACATAATATAATCTAAAATTAATTAGCCAGACGCTAACTCGATTGTTAAGTATTAAATAATGTGTATAAATAAAAACGTAGTGAAAGTAGGTAAGTATAACAATTTGGTGATTGTGTATATGGAGAGATAGTTTTAAGTGCAAGAGAGATAGAAAGGGTCGGCCGCGAAAATTAAATAACAATAAAAAATAACTTTTTTTTTTCGAAAATATACGATGCATAGAAATTGAATTGTTCTTAATCTAGGATTCCCTGTGTTGTGGGAACAAGTACCTTCCATTGGTACATTTTATTCCTTAGGCTATAAAAATAAACTATTAGGGTACATCAACAATCTTCTATACAAAACAATATTTTTTATAACTAACTAGCGACCCGCCTGGCCCTGGCTTCGCACGGGTGCAATGCTGATACTAAATACACTACAGAAAAACTGTGAACGTTGAATATAAAAACATAGCGGCCCGCTCCGGCTTCGCACGGGTATAAAATATATAGCCGGGCGGCCGGCCGGTACCGCCGCAAACGCTACGTCCCGCAATTTTTAAATCTGTAATATCTTCGAAAATATTCACTTAAATCATACGGTGTAAAGGGCCATATAGATCTATATTAAATGAACAATGTATTCAAGGTCTTTAATTGGTTAAGGATTAATGCTGTACCTATTGGTTAAAATCGCTTCGAAAATTAGCCATTATTATTTGTCGTAAAAAGTAAATGACAAAAAAAGTTATTGTGGGTTATCCATAAGAGATAGACATATACCATCACGGACTTTTCTGTAGACCTTTTCAATGTGTACTATTATAGTTAGTACATTATTTTGATAAAACTCGTAGGGTTCAGCCTGCGTTTGCACTGTATGTGGAAAAAATGTAATTATTTACGACATCACATTAGAAACCTCAAAAATAACAGTACTTTTCCACTATTTAATGGGTGTTATTATCCATATAAACCTTCCTCTTGAATCACTCTATCTATTAAAAAAACCGCATCAAAATCCGTTGCGTAGTTTCAAAGATTTAAAGGGACATAGGGACAGAGAAAGCGACTTTGTTTTATACCATGTAGTGATGATGATAACAATATTAATTCATTAATCTGAATATATATACATAAATCTCGTGTCATAATGTTTGTCCTCAATGGACTCCTAAACCACTTAACCGATTATAATAAAATTCGCACACCATGTGCAGTTCGATCCAACTTGAGAGATAGGATAGTTTAAACATGTAGGTACCACGGGCGAAGCCGGGGCGGACCGCTAGTATACTAGCTATATAAATTCATGTTAACTACTTTAGTTAAATTCAATACAAACTTAAACATGCGAGTGTGTACTGTGTGTGTGTTCACGTGTGTGTGTCTTGTGTGGTGTGGTGTGTGTGTGTTGTGTGTGTGTGTATGTGTGTACATCATTATTGAAACTAATTTTCTAGTTGTTTACAGATGATGGAATATTGGAAAACAATAACAATTCCTTAGACGATTACATAAATAATTCTGACAGTGTGAGGGAAGATGATGATGATTATGAAGATGGCTTTTTAAATTTAACAATGTAGTTGTTTAACCTTCATTGATATAGATTTTATTCTATTTTCAAAGTATGGTAACTTTAATATTTTATTTTTCACTTTTATGTTTTTTTTTTCATTTTAGCTTTTATTTATAAGAACAAGTGTAAATAATATTGTATTCTTGCAATTATTTCCTGTCGCATAATTAAAATACACTAGCTGATGAGCTGCATGCTTCATTACTTTTTTTTATTTATACACATTATTTAATACTTAACAATCGAATTAGCGTCTGGCTAATTAAGTTTAGATTATATTATGTTTGAAGAACATAATATGAAATTTACAGACATTCTAAAATAATTTGAATTTTTTATAAAAACGAAATAAAAAATTGCGTCTGGCACCTATTTAACAACGAAAAAAACGTCTTGCAATAAAAAAACTATGTCTGATGGATCTATCTAAAGGCAAAATATTAAAAATTACGCGTTAAAAAATGACTTAAAATTAAGGAAATTATCCTGTACAGATAAGATGCGCACTACTAAACGCAACCACTGCGACCAGCCAGACAGCCCGGAGTCTAACCGAAATAGCAAGAGGAACAGTATATCAAAGAACCAACTATACTAAAATTCTCACTTGTCAACGTCGGTAGCTCCTATACGAGTACGAATGTAAAGGAAAGTGGCAATTTATAGTTTTCGACAGCTCAACATGTTGTGTGACAACTATTCAACCACAAAAATATTAAATCAAAAGTTACGTCTAATAATACAATATTATAGAGTATGAAAAAGTACTGATAAATTAACACTAGTATCTTTAATTTTCTAATAGAATCTATCCATAGTTCAACTCGTTCCATTTATCTTAAAGTTCTCGTTAATGTGATTGCAATGAAGTAAATCGTTGATTTACGCTTTGGGTTCGAGCCAAAGAAATCTAACTTACTTTGATTTGGCTTCGTAATGATATTGTGTTATTGATTTACTTTCAATAAATATTTACAAATACAAGAATTAATAAATGTATTTGACTTTAAATACGACATTCCCAAAAATAAAGGTATTCATTTCGAGTATATTTTTTGGTATTGTCACACGAAAGCGTCTTTCCAAACTATACAAGGCCAGTACGCAATGGTGTGAAACTAATCACGTATAGTTTGGAAATAACTTTTTTACAAAGTTCTTCCAATCTATACAACAGCAGTACGCAAATACTCGCGTATACTTTGTAGTGAAGTAAGTAAGAATAGCGCTCCAAAATATACAGCGCCAGTACGCATGCGGATTAATCGTGTATGTTTCGGAGTAAGCGCGGCGTCTTTCCATTGCTCGCGTTTATATTATTGTATTGCTGTTTTGAAATCTATTATTAAAATGCATGTGTATTGTGTATGTAATGTTGCGTACTGATCGTATATTTTTTGTATCGAGGATGCTTGTGTCTTCGTTCCCGACTATACTGCACGACTTACAATTGACAATAGTGCTAAAATGTAAGAATCTAATAAGTCCAGAAGAGGACGGTTGCGAGGCGACGGAGCCCCGCTTCGCGGGACTCCTATATTTGTGTAGTTAAAAAAACACGAACCTAACCTAACCCATAGGTAACCCTTATATCTGTTACCTATTTATTTTTCTAAGCTTACCTAATAATATTTTTATTCTATATTTTACTGAATCAATCAAGAAGAATAAAAGTAGATAGACGACTTGTACAGCTATCTGTACAAGTCTTTGATTGCCTATATATTTATTATTTCGCTCACGCGTAAGTGGTGTAGTAGGTATATTTAGTTATATTTTGCGTACTGATCGTGTATAGTTTGGAACGAATAAGCAAGCAACCGCGTTACAAAGTATACACGACCAGTACGCAAAATTCGTGTATATACAATACAATACAATACAATACAAAATACTTTATTTAACACACACATAGGTACAGAAGATAAGAAAAAGAAAAGAGAAAAACATATAAGATAGGTACACATGTTAAATAGGCGGCCTTATCGCTTTCAAGCGATCTCTGTCAGGCAACCTTTGGATAGGATTAGTTTTATGCAATAGAATGAGATAGGTGGTGTTTAAATTAAATAAAATTAAAAAAGATAACAGACAAAAAAAAAAAAATATATAGTTAGTAGAAATAATTAAAGTACAAAAAATAAAATAAAATAAATATAATTTAAAATGATATACATACGTAATATATAATAATACGAAAATAATGACTATAATACACATACATACATTCATACATACATACATACATACATACATACATACATGCAAATATATACATATAGATATATAAATATATACGTCAAATATTACAGCTGATTAAAGAAATGGTCAAATATTTCTTTTTTAAATATGTTTAACGATTGAGCGCGTCTTATGCTTATTGGAAGAGCATTCCACAAGAGTATAGCTTGCACATGAAACGAGTTTTGGTAAAATTTGGTCTTGTGAGGTGGAATTTTTAAAAGTAATTTTTCAGAGCAGCGCAGATTAAAGTCAGTGCTCTCTCGAAATTGAAATTTTTCCTTTAGGTAGCCGGGAGTTTTAGGATTAAACAGGACACGGTATAGGAGTTGGAGAAGGTGGGTGTTCCGACGCTGACGTATTGGTAGCCACTTGAGCTTTGTCCTGTATTGCGAGACGTGGTCATACTTGCGCAAGCCAAAAGTATATATTGTAATGACAAACTTAAAAACAGCATTACAAAGTATACACGAGCAGTTTCCTATGGTTGCGTTCTGGCTATGTATAGTTTGGAAATACGCCACACGAAAACCTTGTGGATTTTAACCGATAAACCTGATTCTTTTATGTTTAAATGATTGGTAATTGTTGTATTTTATTATCGTTTGATTCTATTTTAGAATCTTCACGTCGGTGAACCTTTTTTATAATAAATCATACAAAACATTTAAAAATTACCCCAATGCTTAATAAAATTATAATTCATTAACGTAATACCTGCTACTGACTTCCAATCATTCCATAAACATTTACACCAAAGTTTCCGTATAAACTTTTCACGAAACGAAACGATTTTACAAACTCCGAGTGCACTTAAACATGTTGAGTATTTGCCGATATTCGAATATACCAAATGGACCTTACAAATTCAATGCTTCATACGTATTTGATACACGATTTTTAACTTAACATCGTGCACTTGAAATGCAAAATGTATTCCGAATGGTGTTTGCACCTTTGAACATTTCCTATCGATTTGTTGGAGATTTGTTTGGTTTTGATTTCAATGTAGAGTTAGGGATTTTTAGGATAGAAAAGTTATATTGTAAATGTTTAAGTGTTCATTGTTCAATGTAAATAGCAAATATGTCTATTAGTTATAATCGACTTTAGGGTTTTTACACGTTTTTAGATGTATAAAAAGTGAAACATTGCAGATGTTTTGGTGGTCCTATAAATAACAAGATAAATTTTGAGCTTACCATTCCTGTTTTAAATAACAAATTAGTAAAACCTTCCTTGATAACCATTCTATCTATTGTAGGAACCGCATCAAAATCCGTATTGTAGTTTTAAAATTTAAGCTTACATAGAGACAGACAACTAGAAGCAAGTTTGCTGTATACTATTTAAGATAATTACAACATTCGTGAATTTTTGACTAAAGTACCTAAACATTATATTAAGCTTCTCCTATTTCTATAGCATAACACATCTATACCTATCATACTTCACGCACACATCCACACAATCCTATTTCTAAATCATCACACACACACCTACATCTGTTATACACGCACACAACCACAATCCAATAACCAGAACAATCAACCAAAATTACTCATACTGAATTCAACTACCCTCACAGCAATTGTTCTTGCCGTAAAAAGCCTGCAATAAACGGAGGTGTTAATAAAAGAAGGCTAATTGCCACTTTCCTTCGTTTAGTCACACTTGGGCACTTGGGCACATTAGCTTCACTTATGAGACAGTGAGATTACGTCACAAGGGCCCTTGTTTATTACCTTTTACATGGTAATTAAAATTTGTTATTCAAGCGTTTGTAAAGTGTAATTAATTTTTATTTGGTATCTTTATTAATCGAGATTAATGAGTTATGATAGTGGTATGGATATGGAAGGTAGAAATAATTATTATAATATACCTAGAGCCGGAAACAATGTATTAATTTTCTGTAACAATTGTTTTTGGCAAATTAAATTGGGCAAGTAATTTCATGTTTAAGGTTAAGTAAAACCCAACAATTTTAACTTGTATTTTGAAGAGTTTCACTTAGTTACTTGCTTTTATATGACTTACTTGATGATATATATTGCCTTATTACATTAGCTTTGTATCATAATATTTCATACTCGCTTACAGCATAACCAATTGCTATTCAGCCCGAATTTCACATCAATTCCACTCATCTGTCAGTCTACACATCGGTCATACTAGTATTCATAGAATGTATTACTAACCAACGTTATAAATAGAAGTTAGTGCCCTTAGTATTACTCCTATAATTTATTTATGTGTATTTCATACAGTTTTAATTAGCTATTCCTCGTAAAAAAATAAATAATGTTTAACCATCATCACAAACTATCACGTTTTGAAAGGTACCAGAGCCCGCGGCTTTTTCGTATGCTATCTGGGTAAAAGTCTATGTAAATATGCACAAACTACACATCCATAACAATCTGTCTTTATTTCATACTAGCTTTCCACCCGCAGCTTCGCCCGCGCAGTCAATGAAAAACCCGCATAGTTCCCGTTCCCGTGGGATTTCCGGGATAAAACCTATCCTATTTCCCGGGGTAAAAAGTAGCCTATGTCCTTTCTCGGGTATCAAAATATCTCTATACCAAATTTCATGCAAATTGGTTCAGTAGTTAAGGCGTGATTGAGTAACAGACAGACAGACAGAGTTACTTTCGCATTTATAATATTAGTATGGATTATAAACTCTATTAGCTCTGTTGCTTGAAAGAGAAACAAACAATTCATCCATCCATCCCTTTTTCTACATTTCACGAAGTAGTAATAGATATCATTATTATATTTAATATTTAAGAATATTATTAATATTTAAGCAGCAAAGCCAAGTGAACTTACATAGATTTTACATTGAATAATGTTATCAATCACGATATGACTGAAGTCGGAAAACAACTCTATTACAGTATAAACGACGCTGCTTGCCAAGAGATTGCTCGCCAGATTATTCTGCCAACTTTGTACGCCAATTTTTTGGATAATACTCGAAATGCTATAATCAATAGACGGGTCTCTATAGAGCGAGCAGCCTCGCGAAGCAATTGCTGCGTGAAACAACTCGGACTAAGACGTGATATCTCACATCCTATTCCCAGATAGACAACCTGCTCGTTCGACGAAAATGACAGCTCACGTTATTTTAATCAGCCTTCAAGAGAGGCCATTATCCTCAGTCACACAGTCATTAGGACGCGACCACAGAATACATAATAGTAGCTAAACGCTACAGAACGGACACTCTCATATACGCAACGAAGATTGACAACATTAATCAAATTGACTTAAAGTAATTTTATTATTTTGGATTTGTGATTATCGTTTTTCGTAGAAAATGGTTAGATATTGTGCTGTTTACGGATGTATTTCATCAGAAAAACGCGAATTTTTTTTTACGCTAGTCAAAAATGTGCCAACCATAAAGCGTTAACACACACATTTGCAGTCTCTACAGTGTGACTGTCAAAATGATAATTTTGTATGGAGTGTCCGGGGTGTGACGCGACGTCGACAGTTGAGGAATATGACGTGTTATGTCGTTTTCTTCGGCCGAACCACGTCCACTAAACTGCTTTTAGGATAATTTGATTAATCATATATTCAGCAAAAAAGCCTAACTTTTACAATTCTAAAATTATTAAAATAAAAAATAAGCTTAAACTTAAATAAAATAAAACTAGCTGTTTCGCGTAGCAATTGCTTCGCGAGCGTCGAGCGCTTATTCGCGAGGCTGCTCGCTCTGTGTGGACTCGCTAATTGCCATGAAGGTTATCTGACTAAGGTTTTTCTATGGCAATCATACAAAAACAAGTAGACAAAACTGCGATTTTGGTTCTTTTATAGTTATCGTAAATAATATAATTTGTATGAACACAAACAAAATAATAAATGAGGTAGAGCGAGAGTATTGTATTATTGTGGTGTTATATTTTGTATTATAAATATTTTATTTGGTATTGAAATACACGTAATAAAACAGTATATTCTTGTTGTGTTACTTATGAACAAACATTTATTTCTGGAGGAATCAAAAACAAAATAAAGATATTATATTCATCACTAGCTTCCGCCCGCGACTCCGTCCGCGCGGATGTCGGTCTTCGCGTGGATGGTTTATTTCTCCATTTTGAGTAACTCTGACAATGACATCTTATAAATATCTATTGGACCCAAATACCTATAATAATTAACGCAACGTGTGTTCTCGGTTCTACAGAACAACGTCTATGGATAAAACTGAAAAATTAAGATTTATTTTTTTCTACGTATTTTTCCAGGATAAAAAGTATCCTATTTTATGCCCAGGATAATAAGGTATAATTATACCAAGTTTCATCGAAATCGAACAGTTAGTTTTCACGTGATGCCTGAACATACAGACAGACAGACAGACAGACAGACAGACAAAAATTTTTTTAATCACATATTTGGGTTTGCTATCGATCCAGTAACACCCCCTGCTATTTATTTTTTCAATATTTTCAATGTACAGAATTGACCCTTCTACAGATTTATTATATGTATAGATGACTTTTACAACCAACACAATCGCGTGTCTTAAATTAATCGTTTGTGGTTTGAGTTATATCTAAAAATGTACCTATTGGATGATGGATTTTTACTAAAAAAAAAAATAAAAAAAACAGAAATAAATAGATTGTAATTGTAACATTTGCTGTTCAAAATAATATACAGAGACATTCTCACATAATATCAGCATTTCTCTTAATCTATTTATCATATTATGATCATGTATTATTAACTTTTCCGAATTAAAGTGTCATTTATTTGAAGTGGAGATTTCATTTTAATAGTAGGTAATAATAGTTTTTAAATTAGTTTGTTTCATATTTATAGTATCACTTATATCAATCACCTATCCATGTTCAATACACATGCGTAAATATAACCTATATAATATATTACCTTAATTTATACTAAAGCAAGAGGTATCTAACCCTTTCGCCTGTACTGCCGTGGTTTTGGCGGGAACCGTATCAAGGCCATATTCTAGAAGGTTCGCCATCGCTCTAATTAGATTGGATCAATCAACCTTTATTACTTGCTTCGTGACAATGGACATTGCGTCACCTAGTGATGATTTAGACTGTTTATACTAGTGCGATTCTGTCGACTATTATAATAGTAGGAGTAATTTAATTTGTTCACTTGTCTTTGTTTAAAGGAACTTATGAGAATTTCTGTAATTATGTACTTGAACTGTCTACATTTTATCGTTAATTGATATTATCAAATAAACAAAGGGATTTAAATTACCTACCTATATATTAAATAAACAAACCAAAACATATATTTTTAGTGATGGAGAAAGGGAGTGTTCTTGCCTCAAGTAATAAATAATTGAAGAATATTATAAAATTATAAAGAATCAAATTCTTAGCCGCTCGTATACATTAGACCCTTTCCTAACATGTTTAACCGTAATATTATCCTATTGTTAAACATATATTCAAAGGAACATCCAATGTGGGAAACTATTCATTGTTTCTATTAATAGATACAATTATTTCGCCCTAAAAGGTAAAGCTGTTCAATTGCTTTGTTGTTAACGAGTCTTTTAATAGACATAAAACAGCGTAAATATAAAAAGTTGTTATGGTAGCTGTAATTAAAAATTAATTGATACGTTAGTATTTATCGGAATATGTTGGCAGTTTACCCATTCAATTGTCACAATGTTTATTATATAACTAGGTACAATCATCTTATTATTTATTGAATCACTAGCTCTGACACGTGGGAAAACTAGTTAAAAATTTTAAGCAACGAATCATTCCAGTTTTCATCAGAATCCGTTCAATAATTTTCGCCGGATTAAGTAACAAATAAACAAAACAAAACCAGCTATATTTACAATTTTGTTATTAAAAAAAAAATCAGATCAAAATCTCGTTGTTATTTAACCTAAATTGTACGCTACTATTACATGAAATGATGACAAAGCTAGGTATAAGTACATAATTATTTTTCTAAGGAAATTGTACTAGACATCTATTTAAAAGATAACCGATGCATGAAAATGCAGTCGTTATATTGCTCAGTTAATATTAACTTCTTTATGCTTAACAGGCAAACGCAGATAATCGCATTCTAATTGGCATAAATTCCTTTCGCTACAAAAGAAATAATATGACGGCATGCAATCTGAGTTCAAGCCTCACCGCTCTGTTTAACGTTCATTGCCAAATAAAAATAAACTCTATAACAATCATACACGGTCCATTTTGCGTCTGTATCGAAATATCGTTGTTCAATGCGACAATACAAATTGTAACTAGTGTTGGCTTTTCTGTAATTTAGAGGAACTAGAGCGAGCAAATGTGAGCTTTATATCCAGGAGATAGAGATAAAAATGCAATAATTTTTGTTATAACGGTGGAAATGCACAGTCGAAAATATGAGGAAAACATCTTATACCGTTGAACGATTGTCGTTTTTCCCTTATGATACAAGTATATTCGAAAAGACTTCAGAACCTTTTTATTTGAGCGTTAAAAAAAATAAAAAACGATTTGTAATTTTATAGGTTAGAAAGTAAGGTAGGTACTCAATTTTTGGATAATAGTATAAATTTTGTAGTGAACAACTTGTCAAATAATTTCATCTGCTTCAAAACCAATCTAGCGAGTATTTTTATGAAGATATATTTAGGATTTATTAGGTTTAAAGAAATTGTATTAGATTGGACTAGATTTCCGCCCGCGGCTTCGCCCGCGTTTTCAAAGGAAAACCAGCATTGTTCCCGTTCCCGTGGAATTTCCGGGATAAAACCTATCCTATGTGTTAATCCAAGTTACCCTCTATATGTGTGCTAAATTTCATTGTAATCGGTTCAGTAGTATTTGCTTGAAAGAGTAACAAACACACACACACACACACACACACACACATATCCTCACAAACTTTCGCATTTATAATATTAGTAGGATTATAACTAACAGTTTGCTAGTTTATTCATATTAAAAATATGTTAAGATTCAAAGTACCTTCTAGGCGCTAACTTTTGCTTACTAATACTCATATAAAAGTTAACAAGATCAGACCAAAGATAGATTGCAAAGAAGTAAGTAGGTATAAAAACGATTTGTTTTCTTCACTTTTAGCAAAGTCATGTGAGATAACAAGCTTAGTATCAGATTTGGAACAAGTATTTGTTCATGAGTCATGTCTTTTAATAGGCATCACTAGTTACATAGATTAAAACAAAGTCACTCTCTCTGTCCCTATGTACCTATGTATGCTTAAATCTTTAAAACTACGCAACGGATGTTGATGCGTTTTTTAATAAATAGCACTCTATTTATACCTTCCTCTTAAATCACTATTTAAGAGGAAGGTTTTAGTATATAATTTATTAGTTTTTAGACAAAGCAGGCGTAGCCGTAGGCGGAGAGCTAGTTTGTAATAAAAACATTATTTAATCTTTGGGCACAGTTTGACACGAACGTAGTTGCGTTCTACTCAAAATACCTAGAAAAGGTTGTAATCAAATTGATTGTGTGTGGACTTTTTATACGATCACGCAAGCTCAATATCCAATAATATTGTTGGAAGAGGTTTAAACAACCCGAAAGTTGATGATTTGGCTTGCGAAGCTTTAAGGAAAACATCCTTAAGATACACTCTATTTAAGCATCATCCTACTATCCTACTTCCTACTTCGAAAGTTTGTGAGGATGTGTATGTGTGTGTTCGTTAGTAGGTATTTCACGCAAATACTACAGAACCGATTACAACGACATTTAGCACACATACAGAGGGTAACTTGCATTAACACATAGGATAGTTTTTATCCCGAAAATCCCACGGGAACGGGAACTATGCGGGTCTTTCTTTGAAAACGCGGGCGAAGCCGCGGGCGGAAAGCTAGTTTGTAACTAAAACAAGCACAACTGTTTAAAATATCATTAATTAAATTGTACGCGAATTATCTAATATAAAAGTATCGTTTTTCGAGCATGTGTCTAAAATGCACCAGATTCATTCTTAAATCTTATAATTTTATCGAAAGACGTAATTGTATCGCAAATTAAATTATTTAATGGTAATTAATAACACATATTTGGAAGCCTAGTTAAATAAACATAAGTTGCAATAGTTATACATATTATATAGGGTGCCCTATTAATATTTGCGCGAAACCCATTAACTATGATTTCATGTAAAAAATAAAACCCTTATGCCCGATTTCACCAGTAACCCCTAAACAGTCTCCTAAGTAAGGGTTCCTTATTTTAAGGGACCCTTCAAATCACTACCTAACCTAAATTATGTTTCACCATCATAAGGGTCACCTAAATAAGAGACCCCTTGTTAAGTGACGTTTAGTGTGGGGATGCTACGCAATGTTAGTCGAAAAGTGTATCGACTATAGGATTCTATTGATATTTAGTTGAAAAATCACTCAATTCCACTTAGTTCATGTGTAAATATTGAGTTAGTTACCTTAAAAATATATAAAACCATAAAAAACACAACTTTTTATATTTTGTCTAAAATCACACTTCACAGTGACATTTTTAATGACAAATGACAATGTCATCACGTGACTCAAGTCGCTTCATGAAATTATTTAGGTTCTGTTTTGATTTTGTTGCCGATTGCATTTGTTGTTTGATTCGTGTTATTTTTCTTTGGTGTTTGTAATTATATTATAAAGAATAATGGCAGAAAAGAGAAAACGTGTACAAAATTTATCTGTCATCATATTTTTTTAAATCCTTTGATCTTTCACGGTAAATTCGCGTTCGCCTTAACAAACTTCGGTTATTTATAATTCTATATCTTCAATTGCTTCTAAATCTTTGTATCGTCGTCGCTATCCATTTTTAATACGTTAAATAGGATAAATATCTGTCACTTGTTTAAGTGACAGATATTTATCCTATTAGGGGTTATCCTATAAGGGGTGAATATTCGATCCCCTAACGTTTGTTAGGGGATCGAATATTCACCCCCTAAATTTTAAGGGCTACCTAACGATATAAGTGACACTTATCCGTCGGTGAAAGCAAATTTTACGTTAGGTATCCCCTAAACTGACTTAGGTGACACATAAATTTTACGGGTTGTTGGTGAAAACGGGCATTAATCCATCAAACAATTTACAATACTTACTGTTTGCTCCACAATATGTTTGTTCATTGTAAATACACTGTATTGTATAAACTCTTGGCCGAGAGGGCACAACGGATGTAAAAAATAATGTACCCTAATATTTTAAGGCACCATGATTGAAATTGACATGTAAATCTGTTTATACAGAACCCATTTGCCTAATAAAATCAATGATTAAAGTTTCAGATTGATGATAATGCTTGCCTGTTTTGGCTCTTTGGTCTTTGGCCAGTAATTTTATAAAGGTCATATAATAGTAGATATTGTATGGAATTGTTCTTATCTATATTAAATAAAATGAATGACAAACGTTTGCGTGTCAATATTTCGTGTTTATGATTCAATGTAGGTTTTTAGGTTTAGTACTTGTAGTGTGTTTCTTTTGTAATATTTAGAAGTAAAATTGCGATTGTTTTATAGTATACAATCTATTATAGAGATTAAAATATAAATTTAAATAGACCAAAGACAATCCTAGCTCGTATAAACATGAAATTTAATTAGTTGAATGAAACATCTATTGTTCCATTTTAAGCGATAAATAAAAGAAAAAGCGATAAATAATATCTCTTTATTATAACTTAAATTGACAACTAACTGAAAGGAAAAATTTGATAAATTAACACTCTTAAATGAATTATAATCCACTTTAATGGGCGCCAAAAAAAAACTTTTCAGCGAAAATTTAACGCTTTTATATTCAGATAACGATAATCCCACCGAATGAAATAGTAAAGCGTCCTATTCATTTCTAATTGACCGTAAAATTTCAACATTGAAACAAAATTTCGGCATTCAGTATGAATTCGCAATAAATTGGCACGAAATATATTTCTGTACGAAATTATTTTATGACGATAACCATCAGTGAAAACGTAAAGGGGGAAAGGTGTACACAACTCGGTTGATCCAATAATTTCATTAATAGCACAAACCATTATAGAATTAAGCTGTGCGCAAAGGGCTGGAATTTCGTCGTATTTTTCAATATTTTATGTTTCAATTTGTGCTGAAAATATAACGATTTCAATTCCGTACAATTAGGCAACATCCCTAATTGTACTACTAAATAAACATAGTCGGTATATTTCGGTAATTGAATTTCGTTCTGAATTTTAAAATAATTTTTTATTTACGTTAAGTGTTTGTCTATTCGAAAGGTAAATTGAATGATCAATAATCGTCAACATTTCTATAACATCTTATAAACAACTATATATTATAGAAAGGGTGTTGTT
The DNA here is from genome assembly GCA_029959065.1 of Colias behrii. Taxonomy (NCBI): domain Eukaryota; kingdom Metazoa; phylum Arthropoda; class Insecta; order Lepidoptera; family Pieridae; genus Colias; species Colias behrii. Next base: position 4,168,184 of record JARWMC010000021.1, on the reverse strand, counting down.
ATTTAGAGAAAATAATACTTATAGCGAATCGTGTTGATATAATATAGTTATGCATTTATTTTCTACAATTTAGAATCATGTAGAATTGTAGAGTCTAATAATTATCTATTCATCTTTCTTATAAACATTTTTGACAATTGCATAAACTGTAAATCTAAACAAAATTGACCCACTACATGAAAAAACACACAATCATGCAATAGAACTAAAAAATTTTATGACCTTGACGTCTTCCAACCCGCACTTCGCCAGCGAAATGAATTACGGTCGGAATACCTACTAATAGTTATCGTGTACCCATTAAATACAAAGCAACATCCTGTAGAAAACAATTCCTGCTGAAAGTATAGGCATTTTTGTATTATTATTAGATAAATCCTCAGCTTACAAGTAAATCAAATAATAGGTACCTACATTAAATTCCAACCTTGGTACACCAACTAAAATACTAAAGCTCTTCTATTGTAAAAGGTACTGGATATAAAGTGAAACAGGTAATATTACATGTATTTAGACCTAAGAATATTGCACTATTACTGATAATAACAAAGCCGTTTAACTAAAATAGATACTGACACTTCATGATCCAGTTACAGGCGACCTTTGGCATTTTCAAGGCATTTCAAGACAATCATAAGAAAGTCTGAGTAAATCACTGTCGTAGCGTGTTACTACGAAGGAATTTATCTATAATATATTTCTTTAATAATATCGGTAAATAGAAGACAGTATAAAATATAGTAAGAATAATTATGAATTGTAATAAATTTTATGACACTATTAAATTATTTTTTATATATACATTAATTATTACCCAGAAACAACATAGTTATTATCATACCAATAACGTTTAATTTCAGACAATGCTCGCATATAATAAGTAGATATATATTTTACTTATAGAGTTACTCTACGTATCTAAAATAATGACAAATATACACTCAATCAGACAAAAAAGAAAAATTATTTCCAGATAATATAGTTACAACTTTTGTGTAAAGATGTACAGTTGAACACAAAAGTATAAACAAATGCAGTACAAATGTAAAAAATGCGGTATACAAGAGCGAACGATTATAATCCGTATCGAATGGGTCATAAGACCAGTCGAGTTTGCTACGCTGAGTCAAGCGTGCGCATTGGTTTCGTATGGCGTAGCAGTGCCGCGTAGACTCCACAGGGAGCGCTACGTCTATGCGCTACGGAACCGCGGATTTCGAAATACATAATATTGTACGTGTTTTGTGAACTGTGTTTATTAAATTTGTATGGATATTTAAATCGTGTTTTATGCGAGACTGTACTCTAGGGGGCGTATGAAAATATTGTATAAGGTAAAGCTATTTGTAATTTTGAACGTTAAGTTTTAAAGTTTTGTGCGTAGGCAGATAATTGAATAATAGAAATAAGTTTTTTTTATTTGTATTAGTACGATTTAATAGTAAGATATTTTGCAATTTATGTAAACTACAGTATTTTTGGATTAAATTTTGATAAAATTTATTATTTCTAATTATTTATCTAAATTATATTGTTGAAACTTATGTATAATTTATTTATGTAAATAGATTATATTATATCTAGTATAAAAAACGTGTTAGTTAGACAACACATAACTCAAGAACGACTGAAAGTATTTTACTGATTTTTACTTTATTGGATTCATTTCCAATTCGATTAGGAACTGTTATATTTTTAATATCTATCCGGGTGGAGCCGGAGCAAGTAGCTAGTCTATACATATAATAAATCATAAAAAATATACAACAAAAGAAACGAAAGCCGTAAAATGTGACGATAGAGCCTAGCTTGCTCTATCGTCACATTTTACGTTCTAAAATTAAAATACAATAGATGCCAAAACTATCAAGTGTTTTAATGTCACAAGCCTTGCCAGTGACCTAATTTTAATGACCTAAATACTTAAAAAGATGAACCTATCCTTGGGGATTGTTAAGCCGCCTTATAGTTAATTAGGGACGCTAACTTTTGGTATCAAAATGATAAGAGGCTTAGTGAATTGTTTATAAGACTACAATGTATATAGGCTTGGATACTTTTTGGATAAAATATATAACATACATGTATTATGTATAGGTATGTGTTAAGCAGTAACGTAGTTTTAATTTTATTAATAGGGATGCGATAGGACTTGCTGTTATTATTATTAAAGTAATTAAGATAACATTAGTAACAAGACATAGAGGATAAATACTAGTACAGTAGCTAAATTTGTGTTAATTTGAATTCCTACATAATACAGCATACCTACATTAGATTGTCTTTAAACACAATTCATTCCACTGATGGTCTCAGCACATCGTCGTAAAATGCAGCCACTTAGTTTGCGTCATTGTATATTTATAGCATAATTATACTGTGGTATAACGTCAATAACAACACTTCTTTGAAGATAATGGTGGTGCAATCTTGGTAAAGACACTTGCCTTTTACATTTCCGACTTGGAAATGAATGAATTGCATTTTATTTTATTTAAATAAACAACGGATTGCTAAATGGAAAAAAATATAGTGGGATATATTGGTGTCAAATCGATATCAAAGAATTCTGCAAGATTACTACACAAATACACAGTCTACAATGGTTGGTTTATATAGAAATAAACATATTTATTTCAATTATAGAGATAATATTTGCCAATATTGAGCTATATACCATGGAGATTTTTCCTCTTATTTACAAGTAGGTATAATTTTTAACTAAATTTGCCCCACTTGCCAGATTAGATCAACTAATTCCAAATTACAATTCTTATAATGTTAAAGAACTGATAAAAACTTGTGTGTAAAATAGCAGATGGCTAGTTAATATTAGGATTTAGTTTTAAATAAAACACGGAGCGTTCTTAACATGACAGATCAAGAAGCTTATATCTAATACACTGGAGATTGCACTATGACCATTAACTTGTAACAAGAAAATATGACCTTGAATGACGTCAGTTATGTTTTTTGTCTCTTTCTGTGGAGTGACCACGCTGGTTTGTAAATTCAGGATTTTTCAAAATAGAAAAAACTAAAAATCATGGTCTATAAATAATAACGACATATATTTTTAACAGTATTTATATTATAATATTACTGGTCATACTTTATAGGTACATACAATTTTAATTGGTATAGAATGATAGTTTTAAATAACTTTTGGCTACAAAGCTTGGATATGAACCGATATATAGCATTAACATCCTTTGTAAATAGAGGAAATTTGTGTTTTGCATCAGATGCTGTTTACCAAATTGTAAGCTACTCAGATCTTCTTTTACGCGTTATCGCGCGATAACGCGTTGCTTCGACGGGTCAATTTCAAGCCAAAATCATCAAAGAAAAACTGTTTATAGCAGCCTTGCACAAATTTCAGGTAACTTTACAAAGTTTATTTTTCAAAAGGTATTTTTTTCTGGGTCGTAATCCTCAGTAATTTTACCCTTGATGGGCACATATATTTCTTTTTATTTTACTTTTTGGAAAGCTGAAATACGTTAAACAAAAAAATATGAGGTAAGTTAAAAAAGTATAAATTTCAATGTAAAAACGAACAATCTTATAACTACATGTGAGTGCAATACCGATGTCGTGTGTTGCTTCATTACTAGTAACAATCTTTAAAATGATGTTCTAAATTTTCATCATAATATTGTTATTACAATATATTCTCTTCGCTATCCATAACAACTCGTCATCATGGTTACCTTACTTGTTAAATTTGTTTATTGAAAACTTGTTGAAAAATGATAAAGTATTAGGAAAATAACAAATTTAACATGACTGCTTACTAAAATGATGCTAAATTAGACAATTTTTGCCATTGAAATGATTCTAAACAGGTAAATGCAGGAGTATTGAGGAATATTGTAAATAACGTAAATATACACTTGCCTGTGAAATTCTATGCCAGAATTTGGTGTCCAAACACTTCTGCAATTTTGCACAATACAATACATTCTTTATATTCGGAAAATATTTATTAAATAAGCAACAATATTAACTTAAATATTCGAAGCAACGCAATTTTTTTGACACACATGCCATATTGACAAAGTGAGAGTTGCTACAATTTTATTATGGTGTCTACCCATAATCAGGGAGTATCGCTTTTTAATAATTGGTTCAGATACTTATTTTATTTAGCATAAATAATAATTGTCTCATCCAACAATGCTTCTGAATGACGTTGTTGGCAATTTATCAACAAACTCATGTACAAAAACTAACCTTTTGCACAAAATATTACAGCATACATAGTAGCCTTGGGAAAACTTCGTATTAACAGTGGCAATACCAAGTTAGGTGTGAAAGTGATAAAAAACATGAACTGGGCAATATTTTCTTGTTACACGTTAATGTTCATACTACCGAAATCTCCAGTGTATTAGATATAAGCTTCTTGTGACAGATCCAAGGACAGATCGTATAATAGAGAGAGAGAGCGAGGTTACAGATTAAAAAGATGCGTTCACAATATGACATTGACAAACAACAAATGCGTTCATATTTCAACAAGAACTTATATAGAACCTACATTAGGATGCCTTAATGTTATAGAGCTATTAACACCTTTTAAAGAAAAAAAATATCAAGTCTTAGGTAAAGACACACTACACATTAAACTCTCTAGTGGAATCTAGCCTTCATTGTTATTATTTTACCATTAAAACACAATGAAGAATAAAAACGTATTAAAACACGTATCAGGAAAACAGTAGATTAAAAAGAACTCAGCTGCAATTGTTATCTCATTTTTGTAATTCCATTTATATAACGCGTTCTTTTGATTTTATGAAATTGAAAACAACAATTCATTGCATAGAGTACTGCTGATCGATTTTCTTTACGGTGTTAGATTTATAGTCCGTTTTCTTATGGGAAAAGGTATACATTTTTGAGTAAAGCAATGCCATTTGGTACGAATGTTGTACTCGTCCACCTAAGCCCAAATCGCCCGGTAGCCAGTCATTACTCCCCGGAAGGAGGGAGGGAGGAGGGGTTAAAGAACAGAGCGCCCGGCGCTCGGAAAAAAAATTCTGGCGGATTAATTTGGACCTTTGAGTCGAATTTGGTGTCGTTATCAGGTAACTAGATAATGCCCGATTCATTCCCCATACCAGGTTCTTAGGGTTCCATAGCAAAATATGTCACAATCCTTAAAATAAAAAACTTTTAGTAGTGAAAAAATCCAAACAAACCAGTATTGTTTTATATTTTTGTATCAAACTTGGTTTCTAAAAAATACTACCTGAAAGGCAATTTAATTCAGATTATAAAAACATTAACATGTAACATATATTTTATCATTTTAAATGTAAAAAAAATTATACAAAGTACAAAAACGTTCGACAGCGCAGCGTAGGGGACGGCTAATAGACCCGAAAAACAAGCAATACTAACAAAAAAAAACCAGCCAAGTGCGAGTTTGACTCGCTCATCGAGTGTTTCGTACTTATTTGTCCCATACCATATTAACTGGTCTGGTAGGACCTGGATATCTGATACTCACAAACTTTCGTCTTTATAATATTAGTGTGATTTTTAATCATCTTTAAATTATAAATGAAGTCAGGTAACATTGTTAAAAATAAATATATATAATAATAGAACGTTATAGTATTAATAATAATGACAACCACCTCCACAATTGCATAATTCGGTACATTTGAGCTGGCGTTTAAAACACTTCAATCTGGAACTGCAAGATTTCACGCACCGACATCTTATTAATTCAAAGCTTTTTTTTTTTCTTTTTATTTCAGATGGGGAAGGAATATTCAGATTTTTTTGTAGGCCCCCAAATATACACAGCCTGTGAAACTGCCCTTAAGGTGTGTTGTTTACGGGCAGCTTCTGTGGGAGGCAAATTTTCTATTTGCATGTCCTTTTATGTTAAAAATTGTTTGCGACCCTCATTTACTGTCACAGCGGGGTATGATCTGGAAAACAAACATGTACTTATAATACTTATAAAAATATAAGTTCTGGTTAAGAGAATCTTTAAAATATCGTGACCGTCCTTACCTATCATGCATTGTAATCAGAAACTTTTCAATTTCACTGTCTGCATATTTGCCACTGTAAAGTGCTTCATACCTTCGTGTGGCTTTAGGATATGCCTTCCATGCCTCAAATGCATTTTTTTTGGGTCTTGCATTAAATATGAGTTTGTGTAACATCTGGTAAAATAATGGAATAAGGGCAAAACGTGTGTTCTTTGTGGACCTGATACAAGAAAACCATTTCTTAAGTATTATTTGTCATGAAATTAATTTGGGTACTAAACTGAAACTCTAACATTTATTTATTTAATTAGACTTCTTATAAAAGCAATTTTGAATCGTCATAACATTTTTTTAACATTTATCACCGATTTGGAAGGCCGTATGGAGAAGAACCGGAAAAAAGAAACTCCTTATTTGCTCTTTTAAAATCGTGTCAATATTAAGGTACAATTTAATTTTACACAGTAATATGTAACTACTAATAAGTCCATTATTTAAACATGAAGCTAGCATTGTTACATGCCAGGTATTGATGATTTCGTCCTGTGCCGATGTGTACCCATAGTTCTTTTAAACCTTCTAGCTTTGGAACACACGATATAGTAGTATTAGCCAAAATAATGTTAAGAACAGTCGACACATATAGCTAGTACAGAATATCATGTGTTCCAAAGCTAGAAGGTCTAAAAGAACTATGGGTACACATGCATTTGAGGCATGGAAGGCATATACGAATGTCATACGAAATGTGCAGACAATGAAATTAAAAAGTTTGTGATTACAATGCATCTCAGATCATTAATGATCTAAGCAATGCATGATAGGTAAGGACGGTCACGATATTTTAAAGATACTCTTATCCAGAACTTATATTTTTATAAGTATTATAAGTATTATAAATACATGTTTGTTTTTCAGATCATACTTCGCTGAGACAGTAAATGAGGGTCGCAAACAATTTTTAACATAAAAGGACATGCAAATAGAAAATTTGCCTCCCACAGAAGCTGCCCTTAAACAACACACCTTAAGGGCAGTTTTACAGGCTGTTTATATTTAGGGGCCTACAAAAAAATCTGTATATTCCTTCCCCATCTGAAATAAAAAGAAAGGAGAAGCTTTGAATTAATAAGATGTCGGTGCGTAAAATCTTGCAGTTCCAGATTGAAGTGTTTTAAACGCCAGCTCAAATGTACCGAATTATGCAATTGTCATTATTATTAATACTTTAACGTTCTATTATTATATATCTTTATTTTTAACAATGTTACCTGACTTCATTTATAATTAAAAGATGATTAAAAATCACACTAATATTATAAAGACGAAAGTTTGTGAGTATCAGATATCCAGGTCCTACCAGACCAGTTAACATGGTATGGGACAAATAAGTACGAAACACTCGATGAGCGAGTCAGACTCGCACTTGGCTGGTTTTTTTTTTTTTTTTGTTAATATTGCTTGTTTTTCGGGTCTATTAGCCGTCCCCTACGCTGCGCTGTCAAACGTTTTTGTACTTTGTATAATTTTTTTTACATTTAAAATGATAAAATATATGTTACATGTTAATGTTTTTATAATCTGCATTAAATTGCCTTTCAGACAGTATTTTTTTATAAACCAAGTTTGATACAAAAATATAAAACAATACTGGTTTGTTTGGATTTTTTCACTACTAAAAGTTTTTTATTTTAAGGATTGTGACATATTTTGCTATGGAACCCTAAAAACCTGGTATGGGGAATGAATCGGGCATTATCTAGTTACCTGATAACGATACCAAACTCGACTCAAAGGTCGAAATTAATCCGCTAGAATTTTTTTTCGGAGCGCCGGGCGCTCGGTTCTTTAACCCCCCCACCCTCCCTCCTTCCGGGGAGTAATGACTGGCTACCGGGCGATTTGGGCTTAGGTGGACGAGTACAACATTCGTACCAAATGGCATTGCTTTACTCAAAAATGTATACCTTTCCATACAAGCATGCCCATAAGAAAACGGACTATTATTCTTAAATGGTGTTTAATGTATTCTTTAAGTACTCTTTTGTATTGAAGTTATTGAAATAATTTTTGGATTTTATGTCAATGAATATAATATAAGAAACAATAAAAAAAATTATCGTTATACATATTTAAAATGGATTTAAATTAGTTTTGGGGATTCTGCAATACAGCTTATCTAAATATATATATAAATCTCGTGTCACAATGTTTGTCCTCAATGGACTCCTAAACCACTTAACCGATTATAATAAAATTTGCACACCATGTGCAGTTCGATCCAACTTGAGAGATAGGATAGTTTAAACATGTAGGTACCACGGGCGAAGCCGGGGCGGACCGCTAGTAATCGTATATAAAATCAAATATTTCCTCTTTCAATCAAAATCAAATCAATCAAATTAAATACGATAAAATACGATATCAAATGAATCTAATAAGTTAATAACACTTTATGCAGTTTGAAACAAAGACCACAATAAATACTAATAGACTTTTTATCTAACTATTCATACATAATAATACATTAAGACATATCTTCAAGTACTTAATCAATTATAATTGCGTTTGCATGATCTCAATTATTAAACTCCAACTATTTATATTACCATGCCAATCAATATCATGGTAATCACTCTTAACGTAATTAATATGTATTCAGTGAATGAAAATTTTCCAAACTCATTCGTTAAAGTACACTCAATTATACGTAGGCGGAATCTCACCTTTATACATTTTATAATTTACTAGCGGTACGCCCCGGCTTCGCCCGTGGTACCTACATGTTTTCGTTTTTTTTTCATAAGAACCATCCTCGTAGTTCAAGGAATAGATTCCGCAGCGCACGCGATGACAGAATTTTTATTAAGGAATTTTTTACACCTTGGGTTACATTATTGCATTTTTGCTAAGGATCTCTAATTTTTTTGAAAATGCAATATAGCCTATGTTGCTCAGTGAAGATGCAGCTTTCTAATGGTTGTTCTTCTTTCTTTCTCATGTTGATGTAATTTCACTTATTTCGATGACATTTTAATTATTTTGAAATAAAAAATTGCGTTTTTTTCGTTGTTAAATAGGTGCCATATTTAACAACGAAAAAAACGTCTTGCAATAAAAAAATTATGTCTGATGGACCTATCTAAAGGCAAAAGATTAAAAATTACGCGTTAATAAATGACTTTAAATTACGGATATTTTCCTGTGCGCACTAATAAACGCAACCACTACCGCCAGCCAGACAGCCCGGACTCTAACCGAAATAGCAAGAGAAACAGTATATCAAAAACCCAACTATACTAAAATTACTTTTTTTAAAACGTTAATAGCTCCCGTACCATAATATAAGAATTTATCTTTCATTTCTTATCACTACAATAGCATCGTTATTGAGGTTTTGTTTTATAAACTCTAATCGATTAGAAGACGTAAATATTTTAAATACCTACTTATTATTATAAAATGTTTGTTCACTTAATATTTCATTTGATAAACGATTATTCTATGATTAGGTACATTGTGACATAAGCAGTCATTTAATACGAGTATAATAACTTCTATAATCATCTAAAGTTATCTGCAGTAGTAGGTATACGACGATATTTTAAAAGTTTAGTTCTATAATACGTTTTAAAAAGAAACTTCGTAAATGCCTTATATAGCCTTTTTCCTTGACACACCTGGTACCTTAAGTACATGTGATATTAGTAGCGTGATAGATACAGAGGGGAATAAAGAAATTTCTTTTTGGGTTTCGTATATTTTAATACGCATTATTAGCTTCACCTGAAAGTTTGTATGTAATTGCTTTAGATTCGATTTTGACCTAATTTAAACGGACAGATTTAATTCTTTGTAAACCGAGGATCTTACCTCTTTATTCAAGAGTGTTTTTTTAAACTACATTTATTTAAAAGTTAAGTTTGGTGTTCTTACATTAACTGTAATTTTTTGTTTTTATATTTATTGATTCCTTTACTGAGAAGTAGTTTAGGATATAGGTGACCAAGGTGGACCAATAAGGTGACCACCTTTACACTCGGGAATTACGCTCATAGCACATACAGTAAATATAATAATCCTATTTATAAATAAACTATCTTATATTTATAAACAATAAAAATAACTCTGAACTGTTTAGAAAGTTCTTTATTTCAGCTATTGAATATAACATAAATTAAATCCTACCTTCATTAAGGAGGACCCTTATTCCAATTAGTTAAATATTTTTTCAATAGAAAAGGGTGTTTTCTTTTATATATAGCTCTAGTAAAATTTGTAAACAGAAAAAACTCGCGTGTTCGTTTGAATATTCACAGTCGTAAGTAATTACTATCTTTAATTATTACCCGGTGTAATGCTAGCGCAATTTTATTAGTATTAATGAAAAATGACACGACACGGAAGGAAATTATTCATAGCATTATATTTAATCTATGTGAGTGCAAATTTCGCGAGCATTTGATCATTCATTTTTGATATTCCTTTAAGTATATAATATAGTACGTATATATACCTACGCGACTTGATATTTTAATCTCAACGTGCCTAAAGAAGTTTCCCTTCCAAATCTAAAAATTGTACGAAGTTCACTTCTTACCATAGGTGTCTACATTTTCTTATATTATGTATCAACATTTTTGTTTTTATGTGATGTCTTGTATATTAATACATAGTTGTCCTTTTGTATGAAAATTCAACGATGCATTTGAAAAGTAAATAGTAATTTATTTATAGGTATAGTTAATGTCTGTTAGAAATAAATTGATAATATGAATAATGGATGACTAACCTAACCTTTGTTGGAACGGATTTCCAATGAAAAGTGGCCCTTTATCTCATGGTATTTTTATAAGACAATACATTTTTGCCATCTGCACATCGCCATCGATACAAACCTTAAATTTATTATATTAGCCGATATTGTTTTCAGAGGAATACGTGCCCTAATCCAATATTTCATACGAATATTTTATTGTATTTTCACGATATTCAGATCTTATCATTCTTTTAGTCACGGGTGGTCAGGTTGTAAATCTAATACCACGCCAATGAACTGAATTATTTTACATAGCATTAAGGTCAATGAAGTGAATTGAAAATTAGCCCTAAGGGCTGATTTTTCAATCCTTGGTTAAAACTTATTCGTCGAATAATGTATAAAACTATGGGCCGATTTTTCAATGCCCAGATAAACAGCTAGATAGACTTTATTCTTCAGTTAACAAAATATTCAATTTTTCAATAGACGAATAGGACTTATCTATCGAATAACTACGTTATTTGAGGAATAAATCTATTTGCCGCTCCAACGGCCAGATAGCGCGCTATTCGACGGTTAGGCGTTTGAGTTGACAACTGATGCGTCAAATTTGGGATATTTTGGTATGTCATAACATAGAGCGTAGAATTATTAACAATTAAACCTCTTTCTATATAATTATTATCAATTAAAATCATATTGAAATTGATGTTTTTGATAGTACTGATGACCATGCCATTGAAAATTTGCCGAACGCTGCCTTTAAGTATGTCGTTTCCATCGTAAAATATATAAATTGAAACACAAATATAACCAAACTCTTTACTCGAATCAAAACAACAATCAACAGTCATAGAAGAAAGAGCAATACAAGACAAACTTAAAATGCACTCCTGACGTGAGTCATAATGACGGTTGTTGACAAATTGCAAGAGTTGACTCTATCCCGCTCTAACCTGACTAATTTAATATGTTTGTTTCGCCACTCCGAGAGCAGAGCTGCCAATATGGAAATATTTGGTCAGATAGTTATTCATCAAATAAATCACGATTGAAAAATAGGCGAGCCGTTATGAGTTAGATAAATAATTGAATAAATCTATTCGAGGGGTAGTTATTAGACTGTTTATCTCGGGATTGAAAAATCGGCCCTATAATTTTAAAAACGTATTTGACAGTTTACGTGACATTTTAATATTATCGTGCAAGAAGCTTATATCTAATACACTGGAGATTGCACTATGACCATTAACTTGTCACAAGAAAATATAACCTTGAATGACGTCAGTGTTGTTTTTTGTCTCTTTCTGTGGGTGACCACACTGGTTTGTATATTCAGGAATTGAATTTATATTTTTGGTTTTATGGCATTCAAATGCTTTATAAATATAAATTTATAAAGAATAGAAAAAATTCGATCACGAGGCGGGACTCGAACCCGCATCCCTTCGCGCCATTCCGGGGCGGATGCCTGACCAACTCAGCCACTCGTGACCCGCCAGAGCAATCGAATTTATTCTATTCTTTCAGTTTTATGTGTCTGGAGGGACACACCGCGCGCCATCTATTGAGATGATTAACAACCATTTCAACCAATATGAAGCACTTTTCAGTGAATACAATATTGTAACGATGGAACACGACCTTTTTTGTTGAATTTATATTTTTGGTTTTATGGCATTCAAATGCTTTATAAATATAAATTTATAAAGAATAGAAAAAATTCGATCACGAGGCGGGACTCGAACCCGCATCCCTTCGCGCCATTCCGGGGCGGATGCCTGACCAACTCAGCCACTCGTGACCCGCCAGAGCAATCGAATTTATTCTATTCTTTCAGTTTTATGTGTCTGGAGGGACACACCGCGCGCCATCTATTGAGATGATTAACAACCATTTCAACCAATATGAAGCACTTTTCAGTGAATACAATATTGTAACGATGGAACACGACCTTTTTTGTTGAATTTATATTTTTGGTTTTATGGCATTCAAATGCTTTATAAATATAAATTTATAAAGAATAGAAAAAATTCGATCACGAGGCGGGACTCGAACCCGCATCCCTTCGCGCCATTCCGGGGCGGATGCCTGACTAACTCAGCCACTCGTGACCCGCCAGAGCAATCGAATTTATTCTATTCTTTCAGTTTTATGTGTCTTAGGGACACACCGCGCGCCATCTATTGGGATTTTTAACAACCATTAATTACTATTAACTATTAACCATTATAAATTCAACAAAAAAGGTCGTGTTCCATCGTTACAATATTGTATTCACTGAAAAGTGCTTCATATTGGTTGAAATGGTTGTTAATCATCTCAATAGATGGCGCGCGGTGTGTCCCTCCAGACACATAAAACTGAAAGAATAGAATAAATTCGATTGCTCTGGCGGGTCACGAGTGGCTGAGTTGGTCAGGCATCCGCCCCGGAATGGCGCGAAGGGATGCGGGTTCGAGTCCCGCCTCGTGATCGAATTTTTTCTATTCTTTATAAATTTATATTTATAAAGCATTTGAATGCCATAAAACCAAAAATATAAATTCAACAAAAAAGGTCGTGTTCCATCGTTACAATATTGTATTCACTGAAAAGTGCTTCATATTGGTTAAAATGGTTGTTAATCATCTCAATAGATGGCGCGCGGTGTGTCCCTCCAGACACATAAAACTGAAAGAATAGAATAAATTCGATTGCTCTGGCGGGTCACGAGTGGCTGAGTTGGTCAGGCATCCGCCCCGGAATGGCGCGAAGGGATGCGGGTTCGAGTCCCGCCTCGTGATCGAATTTTTTTCTATTCTTTATAAATTTATATTTATAAAGCATTTGAATGCCATAAAACCAAAAATATAAATTCAACAAAAAAGGTCGTGTTCCATCGTTACAATATTGTATTCACTGAAAAGTGCTTCATATTGGTTGAAATGGTTGTTAATCATCTCAATAGATGGCGCGCGGTGTGTACCTCCAGACACATAAAACTGAAAGAATAGAATAAATTCGATTGCTCTGGCGGGTCACGAGTGGCTGAGTTGGTCAGGCATCCGCCCCGGAATGGCGCGAAGGGATGCGGGTTCGAGTCCCGCCTCGTGATCGAATTTTTTCTATTCTTTATAAATTTATATTTATAAAGCATTTGAATGCCATAAAACCAAAAATATAAATTCAACAAAAAAGGTCGTGTTCCATCGTTACAATATTGTATTCACTGAAAAGTGCTTCATATTGGTTGAAATGGTTGTTAATCATCTCAATAGATGGCGCGCGGTGTGTCCCTCCAGACACATAAAACTGAAAGAATAGAATAAATTCGATTGCTCTGGCGGGTCACGAGTGGCTGAGTTGGTCAGGCATCCGCCCCGGAATGGCGCGAAGGGATGCGGGTTCGAGTCCCGCCTCGTGATCGAATTTTTTCTATTCTTTATAAATTTATATTCAGGATTTTTCGAAATAAAAAAAACTAAAAATCATGGTCTATAAATAATAACGACATATATTTTTAACAGTATTTATATTATAACTAGCGGTCCGCCCCGGCTTCGCCCGTGGTACATATGAAAAATAGATGTTGGCCGATTCTCAGACTTACCCGATATGCACAGAAAATTTCATGAGAATCGGTCCACCCGTTTCGGAGGAGTATGCAGACTAACATTGTGACACGAGAATTTTATATATAAGATATTACTGGTCAACTTACATGAATAATTATCATCTTTATAGGTACATACCATTTTAATTGGTAGAGAATGATAGTTTTAAATAACGCTTGATAAATTTTGATCTCATAATACGATTTTTTAATTAAAATGAGTGCTACATACATTAAAACATCGTTTTGGTTACTCAAGCTTCAGTCTAAAACTTTTCAATATTCCAAAAGGAGAGTTGCATCGCTAGTGTTGATGTGTGGTAACGATATTACAGTTCTCAGAAATTCGTATGTCTTTCAGGAGCTGTACTTACGGTTACTAATGGTTTCATGGTGGTTAATTATAATATAATTAAAATTACTTTATCCACAGTTGAGACGCAGTAACAAGAATGTGGTAAATAAAAAGGTATAGCACTTTTCAAAAGGTATTTTTTTTCTGGACCGTAATCCTCAGGCTTAAAATGCAAACTGCATATTCTGGCATGTTGATAAATTTTACCCTTGATAGGCACTATGGACAGCCATTTATTTCTTTTTATTTCATTTTTGGAAAGCTGAAATAAGTAAAACAAAAAAAATTTGGTAAGTTAAAAGAACTATTAATTTCTATGTTAAAGAACAAACATAAAACCACATGTGAGTGCAATATCGATGTCGTGCGTTGTTTCATTACTAGTATAAAAATCTTTGAAATGGTGTTCTAAATGTTCATCATAATTTTGTTAACTATTACAATATTTTCTCTTCGCTATCCGTAAAAACTCGTCATCATGGTTACCTTACTTGTTAAATTGGTTTATTGAAAAATGATGAAATTATTAGGAAAAGAAGATAGATAGAAGATATTTAGCATGATTGATTACTAAAATGATGATAAAATTGACGATTTTTGCCATGAAAATGATTCTAAACAGGTAAATGCATGAGTATTGAGGAATATTGTAAATAGCGTAAATATACACTTGCCTGTGAAATTTTATGCCAGAATTTGGTGTCCAAAAACTTCTGCAATTTTTCACAATGCAATACATTATTTATATTCAGAAAATATTTATTAAATACGCAACAATATTAACTTAAATATTCGAAGCGACGCAATTTTTTTGACACTTATGCCATATTGTCAAAGTGAGAGTTGCTACAATTTTATTATGGTAACTACCCATAATCAGGGAGTATCGCTTTTTAATAATTGGTTCAGATACTTATTTTATTTAGCATAAATAATAATTGTCTCATCCAACAATGCTTCTGAATGACGTTGTTGGCAATTTATCAACAAACTCATGTACAAAAACTAACCTTTTGCACAGAATATTACAGCATACATAGTAGCCTTGGGAAAACTTCGTATTAACAGTGGCAATACCAAGTTAGGTGTGAAAGTGATAAAACACAACAATTTTCTTGTTACACGTCAAATGTTCATACCGAAATCTCCAGTGTATAAGATATAAGCTTCTTGTTATCGTGTAATCATCGTGTAATACGTTATTCGACGGATAAGTTTTAACCAAGCATTGAAAAATCGGCCCTTAACCGAATTAATAGCAGTCATGGATTATGATGTCATACTTTGCGCCCGATTTGGCGCCGATCAATATACACAAGTCATTTCGGATCACTTCTAGATGACTCAGATGGAGCTCGTTTATAAAATTCCGAATATAATGAATTTTACCTCTGATTATTTTTGTAAAATGAGTCGTAATAGACAGTGAATAAAGTTGAATTTCAATTAAATTATTATGACCAAAAAATTTGTGGAAAGTTCAGAGATGCGTATACCTGAGTTTACATAAATCTAAGTACTTAAAAATATATCTTTTAATGGTAAATATAGACCTATTTATAATTGAGATAAAAATACTGACTAACATGTATATAACTATGTAAAATATTAAAATCCTATTAATTTTCATCCCCTATTACATAATATGTAGATTGTAGAACCATCACAAATCACTCACCTCCATTATTATGTAGAACAGACAAATTTTACCAATACACAAGCGATTCATGTGTGTGTGTACACGTACGTATACTGTACCATTAATATAGAATGTATTCTATACAAATGGAATTATTCTTAACCTTTCAAGACGAAACAGACAATAGTAATTTATACAAAGCACGCTCGAACACGGAATAAAAGTACGTTGTGGAAAAGCTTTTAGAAGCCAATCTTGATACCGAGGCTCTTAGAACCTTCGAGAACAGATTTAAACGGCAAGGACCTTATCTGATTTTATCAAGCCAATTTTCTTTTTTAAGCCCATTCCGTGGCATACTTTTTTGTAATCTTCAATTAGTGTATTGTAATACATTTTATGTGAAAGTGAACGAAGGTATTTTTTTTTACAAGATTTTTATATTTTTGCGTACCAGTTTTTTATAATTATATACTTGTATATATATATATGTCACAGCTGACTGGATAAATCAGCCGTTTCATAAATCGCCCAGGTTATGTCACTCGGCACCTTTAAGACTTTCTTCACAGGAATGTCCTTTCTTATGCGATGTATAATTGCATAGGTAATGAATACCATTACAGTAGCTAGTTTAATAGAGCCTTTAATTAAGAGCCTAGGATATCAATGAAAGGGCAAATATATCGAGTAAGCTGCGACGTATATCTCTACCATATAGGTAGAGTTACAATTGAAGATTTCATAGTTTGCCGAGTATTATATGTCATATTTAATTTGTATTCAAAGTGTTAATGTATCCTTTATACTATGAAAGGGATTTGAAAAGGCCCCTCAGTTCACTTAGTATACGAAATTTGATAGCCTTTGTAAATATTCCGCCTTTTCTTTGTGAGGCTGTTGGGTAACGTGATGCATGACCTGATTCGGCCAAGCATCTTCGAATACCAGTTTATATAGAATGGATTAGCTATTGGGCTTTTAAATAAACGTCATTGACCTGTATAGTGTAATCGAGAGATACTTTTAGATGTTATGAAGTCTTATCTAAATATTTATTTTTATCTTAAACAATTTGTATTTACTAAGATAGGTATATTGGGGTTTAGTAATACCTAGTATAGTATTTTGTCTGTGGAAATACTGACATGTTGGTTTCACGTTTTCTCATTGTTAAAGCTTGTAGTTGTTAGTTCGTATTATCTCATGTTTAACTGCATTGAAATAACTTCCTTTATGATATTTTGTGTATCTTACAAGTTGAAAATAATGCATCATGTATTAATATCATGGTTAATAAGATGAAAACGTTGATCATAGAGCGTTAAACTTCAACTTTGAAGTGATTTTTCGAAAATAATTTAATCCGCATAAAACAAGAACCCAGCAGAAATATTTCTTCCATTCAACGTTCGTAAAGCGAGCATATAGTCATGGAATATACGAGAACAACTCTCCAACTTTTCTAATAACGCACTCAATTCCAAGGAAACCTTTAAAATTGCTTCGGGATCGAATCCGGTGTTGTGTTAACATTGTAAACTTTGAAATTCACCTGCTATATTGGAATAGGATAAGTTCACAGGTAGTTTATCTTCTAGGTTTTGTTGAATCGTTAATCGTTTTGGATAATTACTGATAGATAATGTGGAAATAGAGTTAAGTAAGATAAATTCGTAATATTTTGGGTTTTGTGTGAATATTGCATTGTTTTCCGATTTATCTCAAGGCAATGAACACATTTTAATATGTGTAGAGTCGTGTCGAATAGTTTCCCTTTTTGGAAGCTGCTTACGTTTGGTAGGTCTGATAATATTACGACTATATAAATAATGTTTATCCCACTAAAATTTATTATTGTTGGTTTATTTATATTGCATTAGATACGATACAGAAAATTTTACAAAAATAATGTTAAAGAACTCATACCATTTTGTCTCTTTGTTTTATATACAGTATGAAATAAACAGACGCATCTATTTAAAGTAATATACCTACAAGATATGAAAGGGTTCAGTCACATAACGTATAACTATCAAATACTTTGTTTACGTTTGTTTATGATTTCTTTGTAAATTCACATTGTTATGATACGACGAACATGTCTGACTTGCTTCCGTTGACGACAGGATACGAGAAGATAGAAACTATCTTCCGGCAAAGTTTTGTTTATAAAGGTATAATAAAAGTTCTACACTGAGAAAATAACGTTTGATCGTGTTACATTGAAATGAAAATACGCTTGTTGTTTTCTTTAAAGGTATTTTTACAAAGTTGGTGTTTACGAGGTTGTACTGTAAATCAGGCTCTATAGATTTTTTAGTTGTGTGCTTTGTTTGCTCGTTTAAATTAATTATTAACGTTGGTAAAATCATTATTTATATAGAGCATGATTTTAATAAATTACACACGTATTTTTCGTTTCGTTAGAAAGATCTACATTTAGACAATGATAACTGATGAGTCATATGGATATTTTCGCAATAATCAGATTATTCATACAAGTTTCAAGTTCAGGAAATCTACTTAAAAATATTTCGGAAATAATGATAGGAAAGATGCAAGCAAAGTGGTGTAATAATCATATATTATGTACAAGTTGTTTCTATCAGGTGTGTGACATACAAATACAACTGTCAATTAGTGTACGTTATTATAAAAGGTCGTGGGTGTAATCCTGCCAAGCAATTTTCCCCAAAATTAGGTTAAATACACATTACTTAAGATTTATTTTCCTCTACTCTGCAGGATTTTTACGTCGACGTGTCACTTGTAAGGGGAATTACAGTCAATTTGCTTGTCAATAAAAATACAAGACAAGAATCACAACATATTTTTGTCACAGACGAAATTCCAGCAGGATTCTTGGAAATTTCGTATTTGCACAATTTTAGGGGTACAATCAAATGTTTTTTTTTATCAATAATTTCTTGTATATTACTAGAAATCAAGTATTTAATGGCGTAATATTGTTGAGCCTAATTACTTTTAAATTTTAATATTATAAACGTTAAACAATGTGAGGATTGATAAAAGTTTGATAGTCTATCCGCCCGCAGCTTCGCCCAAAAAAAAAAACACCAAAATTTACGAAATTTTAAGATCCAAGCATACAGACACAGACATCGAGAGCGATTTTGTTTTATGGTATGCCATAACATGAGTATACAGCCTTCATTAGAGGATATATTTGAATAATTTTCTTATATTATAGAAGATGTAACACACTATAAGTAAGTTAATGTCTTCTCTATGCAAGAAAGGAATCTCTGTGTATTGTAAATGACTTGCATTTTCTTGACTTTGTACTTATGGAATGTATTGTGTGTTACATCTTCTATAATATACATACATACTTCTATAATATAATACATTCCATAAGTACAAAGTCAAGAAAATGCAAGTCATTAACATTACTAGAAATTCCTTTCTTGCATAGAGAAGACATTAACTTACTTATAGATAGCGGAATAGTTTCTTATTATTTCCTTTTAGAGAAGTAACGTGCCTTTTGTAGTGGAATATTTAAAGAAAGATCTATAAAATGCTTTAATAATGATGAGATGAAAAGCTTTAAAAATGACTTAATAATGATGATAGGTTTTAGACCTCATTATATAAATGTTGATAGAAAATTCTTTGCCGTTAAAAATTAAATAGATATGGTCTAAGATCCGAATATGAAACGAAACCTAACGGTTTGATAAGAGAATCAAATTTATTTTATAATAAATTTCATATATTATAAAATAAATTAAAAATGGGTAGACAACAGAAATCCTGGACAGAATATTTTTAATTATTTTTTGAAAAATGATTTTTCATAAAATGTTGCAAAATGAAGATAATAATAAAATTTTATACTGGACTTAAAGTATAGAGCATAATATAGAATGTGCAATCGTAGGGTAGACTATTATTTACCTGGACGAACTACTGGGTAGACAGGTATAAACATGTATGTCAATACTAGTTACTTTCACTAGATTTGATAATAGAAAAAAAATTATATCAGCATAAGCGCTGTTTTATTCTGAACACGATGATATAGGGTAGACTGCAAAAAAATTGGTCCTAATAGGGGTATACAAAATTTAAAAATTTCAATTTCAACGCGTCCGGAAATGAGTGACATATAGATCTGAGGTAAGTATAATGTGTGATAATAAAGGACCGAACATTGCTGTTGTGTCTCATGGGATCGTGAATATAAGAAAGTGCGCATGCTCGGTATGTAAACTTTATAGAGAGTAGAGGTACCTCTGCTATCCTCCATATTGTAAACAGCCCCTTTAGCCAAACGTCAAAACGCAAATGAAAAGGAATAAAAAGGAATAGAATCCGCTAGCGATACTAATTGTCATAAGCGTACGATATTGTAAACAGTACATGTTATTTTGGAGCAACTGACATTTGAATTCAGTATGCGTTATTTCGGAGCAACTGAAAAAATGTTGCTAACAAATTAATTAATTATATGTAACATAGCAATTTAATATATTTAATATCATACAAAAATATTAAATAATATAACACAAATTAAACAAATAAATATATATAAATATATGTATATGTACGCTGATAAAAGGTTTTTTTTATAGTTAAAAATATATGTGAAGTTATAACAAATAATTTATTAGAGACCACTTTTTAGTTCTTAATAAATATATCTTATTATTTAAAAAGATTTATTAATATTTAATAAATGAATATCAGATTTGTTAATTATTAACAAATATTTTCTAATACAAATATATATATATATATATATATATATATATATATATATATATCTATATATCTAAAGTAGAAATGTTTTTGTGACTGAAAATATGATAATGCAATTAATTAAAATATTAATTACATACTTTGAAATTTTTTTGCTCTTTCTGAAAAAAGTTAAAGGTTAAAAAGTTAAATTTTAATATTTTAATTTTAAGTGTGTTTTTCACAATTTTGTTAAATTGTGACTGGATAAAAATTTTGTAAGTGGTCGTCTTCGTCGTTGGTAGGGTGAACAAATCCTTAGCGAAATATCGTACGCTTATGACAATTAGTATCGCTAGCGGATTCTATTCCTTTTTATTCCTTTTCATTTGCGTTTTGACGTTTGGCTAAAGGGGCTGTTTACAATATGGAGGATAGCAGAGGTACCTCTACTCTCTATAAAGTTTACATACCGAGCATGCGCACTTTCTTATATTCACGATCCCATGAGACACAACAGCAATGTTCGGTCCTTTATTATCACACATTATACTTACCTCAGATCTATATGTCACTCATTTCCGGACGCGTTGAAATTGAAATTTTTAAATTTTGTATACCCCTATTAGGACCAATTTTTTTGCAGTCTACCCTATATCATCGTGTTCAGAATAAAACAGCGCTTATGCTGATATAATTTTTTTTCTATTATCAAATCTAGTGAAAGTAACTAGTATTGACATACATGTTTATACCTGTCTACCCAGTAGTTCGTCCAGGTAAATAATAGTCTACCCTACGATTGCACATTCTATATGCTCTATACTTTAAGTCCAGTATAAAATTTTATTATTATCTTCATTTTGCAACATTTTATGAAAAATCATTTTTCAAAAAATAATTAAAAATATTCTGTCCAGGATTTCTGTTGTCTACCCATTTTTAATTTATTTTATAATATATGAAATTTATTATAAAATAAATTTGATTCTCTTATCAAACCGTTAGGTTTCGTTTCATATTCGGATCTTAGACCAATATAATGAGGTTATAATTTAATTAATAGCGTATTTTGATGAAACTGCTATTTTCTCATTTACAATGTATAGATAAATGAAAAATAATGAGAAATGATGAAGAGAACGATAATGAAGAAAAAGAGAAGTGTATAAATAAGATTTTACGGTTGTATGCATCTATAATGTTTTTTTTCTTGTACGAGAAAATCGGGAATAAATTATATTTTCGAATATGTGCGCATAAGAGCGTGATGAATTGTTTATATTGCGCATTTCCTCCGGTAATAGCTTGTTTATCTTACCAAATATATCTGTTTTATTTTTACATGCATCTGATAGGTTACGGAATTTATTTATATCATAGATTGGTACCTAGTTTTATATATGAAGGTACAAGTTTTTTGATACTTGTAAAGTAACCATAATTCAATAAGAACAATTTAGGCGAATTGATGTAATAATATTTTATAACCTTACAGCCTTACATTTATGAATCTATTCTATTTTGTAATATGGGTAATGAGATGTAGAAACTTGAAAAAGTTTATCCCGAAAGATGATAATATGCGCAGTTGTAACTATTTAAAATAAATAATAAAATTACATTCACAATACATTTGAAAACAGTTAATCTACACCTACCTAATGTAATAACAAAAAAAAAAATGATTTGAAATGCTTAAATAATTTCCTTACCTTACCCGATTGGTAAATAATTTATGCATTCGATAGCCCTTCTTCGCACTCGAACCAAATTGCTCATTACTATTATATATAAAACTAGCTGTGTTCCGCGGTTTCACCCGCATTACTCCGCTCCTGTTGGTCTTAGCGTGATGATATGTAGCCTATAGCCTTCCTCGATAAATGGGCTATCTAACACCGAAAGAATTTTTCAAATCGGGCCAGTAGTTCCCGAGAATAGCGCGTTCAAACAAACAAACAAACTCTTCAGATTTATAATATTAGTATAGATTACTTTTCTTCGACAAAACTACGCGATAGAGTTAGTTATCACTAACTTCATCAATATTTAAATTGCCTACAGTCTACACGATAATCGCACCAAAAAATCTTCAAACGTTGTTCAAAGGGTTGTCATCAAACACTGTCTGAAGTATGGTTTAAACGCATACAGAAATTTGCCAATATCACACACGCTTAAGGCGGTTTCAAATTAGCGTTTTTTTCTGCGCGTTGCAAAATACACGCGCGCTACATTACATGCTTCAAAAAACTGGACTAGCGTAAAGCGTGTTCGCTCGAACCAGTAGTATTACCATGTATTCTATTGAAGAAAAATTGTTATTTTCGTTACTTATTCGTCGACTGTGAAAGATTCTATAGGTAGTCTATACGAGCTAAGCGCATCAACGCACGTATAAAACGCTAGTCTGCAACCGCTCTTAGCTGACACCAAACAAATTACATACATTACTTTGAATGTACCGCACTCGCCGCTAATTCGAGAGTGTGCGTGTGTATAATGATGCTAATTTTTCAAGCCTTTGTTCGATAAGCTATGAGTGATAGCAGTTACCCGTTTTGTATTTTTCTTGATTTAATTGCTGTGAGATTCTTTTCAATGGGTTCTTTTGTGTATGAGCGTGGGGTGATATCCTTTGGATTCAATACAACAATATGAAATGACTGATTAAAAAAGAATTGTATTGATGTTACAGGGTTCTCATGTTGAGATACATTTAATTGTTAAAATGTAGTAATACTATTTAAAACCACCAATAATTACTGGCCTAAAAACCTATATCTAATATACAAATCACCTTATACATATACCTAAAAACCTATTACTAATATCTTAAGCAAACAACGAAATGAAACACGCAATGTCATACGAGAAACACGCCCTTAATCCGATTCAATCGTAACAATTAGCTTTGTCAATAACTGAAGCGATCTGAAATTGAATGGTTTGTATAATTGTATCACCGGAGTGCAAGATTGTAGAGATAACGTAATTGTTATTGATTGTTTGTGAATTGAATAGCACAATTGGGTTTTTTTAAGAATGTAGATTAAGGATAAGATTTAATTGAGGGTACGTTTTTAAGATTATAAAAAGCAGAAAAAGTATTGTTTAATTAGGCTAAATTTAAAAAGTAGATGTCACATTTTTATGGCGAAATTCATGGAGAATAAGTTATTTTAATGAGTATGAGTAAATAAATGTTAGAAGAATATAATACGAAAAAAGTTTTAATTTGCCCTATAATAGTAAACTATGATCTATTATTGAATGAATCAAATGAAGTAAGATAAATTATATCGACGAACGAACGAACACGTATTTGTATTATACTCAAAGAAAAATTAGCCACACCACATTTTCGAAGCTTGAAACTTAAAAAAATAATCCCTTACTATTTTTATAACTCAGTAATAAATTATAAAAAGGTTTTTCAGACTCATTTTACTGTAACCTGTATGTAATTAGTTGTTCGTTGTACCTACTCGTAGGCTTGGGAGTTAAATAACATAACAATATTTTATTTTAGTAAAACATTCATTATTAAAAGTATGTAGGTTGGTATTTTAATAATATGCAACTAAAACATTTAAAATCTAAATAATTTATAAATTTACTTGTTCTAAGTAGGTTGCAATAATTTAAAAAACCAATTGATTTAATTATATTGTAAATGTCTCGATATTTTGGGCACATATTATGTTTTAAGATCATTAACATAAAAGTTCAAAATACTAAAATTCTTCACATAATTTTTCTTCCCATCAGTTTTATTTACATTATTTACCTTTATCATGAAACCATTTCACCAAAACATGGATAACTTGATTTACTTTAAGTACTTATTTTATATTCCTTCCATTTTTAACCACTATAACTAACTAAACTAACTATAAGAGAGTTATTGCAGTCAATATATTCCTGACCTTAAGCTTAGACAAGGCTAAGTCCTACGTGACTCTATAGGACGTGACATCATGAATTCTGATATCCTGGTACATCCTTATATGTACTTATGTTTCGTTTAGGTTATATAATATTTGAAAATTGTATAGGTATCGTTTTTTATTATTTGAATTGAGGTTTTAAAGTGAATAGCATTTATGTTTATTTTTAATAAAGATTTAAATGTTCACATTTAAATGCTACATTTTAGAGGTATTTGATTATGTAAAGAAATTCTTGTGAAAAATGAAACTTTAATTAACGTCTATTAGTAATATGATACGCTACAGTTAAACTTATTCCCTAATTATTGAATATTCAAGATTTCTTTCTTACAGTATTATAATATATTATTAATTTCCTTTTATATAAGTTCATCATTAATATACCTACGTTTCATTTACATAATTGCTTATTAAATAAATTGTATACGCTTTTTATTTAAGAAACTATGAAATCGAATATAAAAATATCAATTTGATAAACAAATCTCATAATAATACATAGATATTGTATTTTCTTTATAAAATAGCAATCTCAGTTTTCCAGAGCTGAACAATCTCGACGGCCATGGCCGTTCGAAATTAAGCTATTTGTCTGAAATTTTCCGTTTATAACTTACTTAATGGCCCAGATGGTCGGAGATTGAACAATTTTGATATCTTGATGGATTGATGATGTATGATGTTTGAATGAATTTTATAACATTTTGTTTTTTTAATATTATCTATGTATACAAATGAATAAAATTGGTGTGTCTGTTTGAAATATTCAAATAGCTACTTTTCACTAAATACGTACGGTAAATATACAAAATATTATTTTGTGCAATTTTTGTCTGTCCGTTTGTTACGGCTAATCTCTGGAACGGCTGGACCGCTTTTGATCGGACTTTTACTAACAGATAGTTGATGTAATAAGGAAGTGCAAGCAAGTTTTTTTTATAATTCCACGGTCAAACGGTCACGGTTAAACGGTCCCGTAGGTTGGAGATAACAATTTCACTAACTCACGGATAGTAAACTACACAACAATTCACCAAACGATAACGTAATTGGCTCAAGGCGTTGCAACTGTGTATGATCAAATGTTCAAAAGAATACATTTCCACACAAATCGTTTACGTTTCCAATCAAAAGTTCCAAAACGCTAAAAATCGTCAATTAAAACGAAAATTCCGTAGCTAAAGCTCCTTTGAAATTGCATCAATAACGCAGTGAACAAGCAAAGGCTATTTCATGTTAGTCAGACATTTTCTGTTGGAAAAATGGGAAACTCTCTGAGGGATCGGTTTTAGGAATCGGAACAGAATTGGAACAAAAAGACAGAACGGAATAAATCAGGGGAATTGGAACGAATTCACTATCTATTCAGATTGTTAGAGTTGCTGAAGATTTTGTTATATTGCTGTTTCGTATGTTTTGTTGTACTTTTGAATGACTCAGTCAGTCACTCAGTCAGTTATTTATAACTAGGTTCCGCCCGCGGCTTCGCCCGCGCAGTCAAAGAAAAACCCGCATAGTTCCCGTTCCCGTGGGATTTCCGGGATTGCGTCATTTTCCCGGGATAAAAAGTAGCCTATGTCCTTTCTCGGGTATCAAAATATCTCTATACCAAATTTCATGAAAATTGGTTCAGTAGTTTAGGCGTGATTGAGTAACAGACAGACAGACAGAGTTACTTTCGTATTTATAATATTAGTATGGATTGTAATTACATTAGCTCGTTCCGGCTCCACCCAAGTTCACGCAATAAAGAAACAAAATAATGTATAGTCTGAGACACTAAATGTGACGTCTATTGTTAAAATAATTTTTAAATCGGTTCATTTGATCTAGAGACTATACTACTACGTCTATACCACGACTATACTACTACGTCACAAATGCAGACACTTTATCTTTTAAATAGTTTTATAGATTAATTAAAACAGCAAAATTCCTTATCTTCTTCCTAATCTACACAAATACATAAAGCATAAAACAAAAATAATAACATAACCTAATGTTAAGATTTATATTTTTGTACATGGTGGCAAATAAAACGCTTTCTATTTTTATATCTTTTTCTAATATATATACGACATTTTAGCAATTAAAGAAAAACATTTTGAACCGATCTTTCTGCACTCATGAGCACCTTGGGTGATAAATGGGGGTTTATATAGAGCAAAAAGGAACCAGTTTAAATCACTGCACTAGAAGGCCATTAGCTTCTAATGGCTCTTATTGGAAACTCTATTTATGGATCCATGTATATGTAGTGTAACTTTAATTACGATAAGGAATTGGGATAACTATTAATATTATTATGTGTCTCTACATAATGTTAAGGTCTCGTAATTTGATAATAGTTCAGACACACTTTTTTGTTTTACATAAACGGTGTCTTTTGTCAATTATAATATGTAGTAGGACATCAGTCGCAGTCAGTCCACCGTCCATAACTAATGAAAGAGAGACTTGTCTTTCGAATGCCTCTTTTTTTTCTTTCAGAAGAATAGAAAAGACAATAATGCTTATTAAAATGCGTTGCTTTATTAATATTCTCTCTATCTTGCGGAAAAGGTTTACATGATCATAGCACAAGCACAGAATTATGCATGAATATACTGTGAATAATTATAAAAGAAATTGCTTGTCATAATAAAGATATGCAAATGAGAGGTTATAAATATCACAAACATTTTACATTACAATTAAAACCGTTTGACATGCCAGGACGTTGTGGATTCACATAATAAATTAAATACTTCTCAAGTATATTTGACACTTAAAGCACAGTCTCCAACTGCTTTGTATAATTAATTTTAAGCCACATTTTCTCGCATTAACATACATGTGGGTTTAATATTATGATGGAAACATGTCGTGATTTAATTAACTTTGTTCTCACCTAAGGCCATTATTTTAAATGTTGGTATTTATATTATGTACTTAAGGGTGCATGGTTTAGTTGAAATTATTTATGTTTAGTGGTAACACTTACAATTTGGAGTCAAATTGTCATGATGTTCAGCCAACCTAAATATATGCTAATTTTTAAGCTCTCCGTCTATTTATGCGTCAATAGAACTCATTATGTTCCTAATTTACGATTTTAAAACAATTCTTCCATTCCTTTAGTTTGCTGTTACGTCACAATTTCATATAATATAATACCTTACTATTTCCTTGTCCTTCGTTTATTCTTTACAACATTACTCCAACCGATTAGCAGTCCCGCCATTATTTCGACAGATACAAGCCCTTTTTACATCTCATTCAGGGATAAACAAATAGTTCCAGGGCATCAGTAAAACATCATATTTGTCGAGGCAAATGGGGTCACACGTGTACAAAATTGGCGTTGCAGAACCGTCATAAATCTCCGACTATTTCCGTAAAATCTTAAAAATATTCTTACCAACGTTTGTGTATTCGTATCTATGTTTCATGCCAACATTTCCTTTAGCATAGATTTTTCTTTTATTGTTTCATGCGTGTAACAGAGTTTAATGGTTCTGTCGAAGTGGTTGAGTCACGCTGCGGCATTATAGGTAATGGTAGGGATCAGCGTAACATTTAATAGTGTAACGTTACATTTAATAGTGTTATACCGAACCCGAAAGATCTTGTCTAATTAGCAATAAAGAGTTTCCTTAAAATCTAATATTTTACCTAAATTAAAGATGGGCTTCTTGGACGTTATTGTTTCTTGTAGCAGAGTGTTTTACATTTAGCGATTAAAACTGACGATAAATATGCGGGAGAGGTTTGGATTAAAATTTTCATTGAGATGCAAATAATATTTATTTATAATAACTTTTATAGGTAAGAAAACATTCTTCTCATGAAATTTCAACGTACTGAATGTTCTATCGAACAAAATACACAAAATAACTAGATGTTAAATATAATGAAATGTTTGAATACCTATTTAAAGCTGAACATCTAATTTATTTAAATACATAAAGCCATCTAATGCTTTCCAGTAAACTGGTATAATTGTAATGAAATTACCTGCCAAATGTCGTACAAATTCTCGGAATCTGAAATATAAATTCCTATTTCTAGACACATTTTCCATTTTAATTTGATGTATATGTCGCAGGCAAATTATATTATTTCGCCGTTTACAAATGCCCGGCATTTTGTAAAATGCTGAGGATTTACTTTTTCCAAGATTCTACAAAAAGACGGTCGCGAGCCGACGGAGCTTTACTTCGCGGGGCTCCTATTTCTGTGTAGTTATAAAAACACAAACCTAACTTAACCCACCCCTTATCCAAACCAAAAACTTCTGATTACGAATTCTCGACATATTACAAAATGCCAAGCGTTTGTAAACGGCGAAATAATACAATTTGACTGCGACATATACAATACCCAAAGTACGTCCTTTGTAGCAAATTATCACTTTTCCTCGAATAAATGCTACAACTGTGTACCGTTTTCTTGTGATTTTGTTCGAATAATATAATCCGTCTAGTCTAGACAAACATCGTTAGCTCTAAGTTTTTCACTTTAATATGTTAAATTATCTCGAATCTTGAGTACTTGAGGGATAATAATATTATTCTGGAGTGGAATGATACATCTCTGTTTTATTAGTGTGTTTTGAACGGATTGTTATATGAACTTCACTTTTATGTGTCTATAATAATTTAGGTTCGTCGTAACTGAGAATATATTATTCACTATTCATTGAATACTTTTTAAATAATATGATTTGCAATTTCGAGTGCAAGTACAAATTAAAGTGAAATTATCTATACTAATATTATAAAGCTGAAGAGTTTGTTTGTTTGTTTGAACGCGCTAATCTCAGGAACTACTGGTCCGATTTGAAAAATTATTTCGGTGTTAGATAGACCATTTATTGTGGAAGGCTATAGGCTATATAATATATATCATCACGCTAAGACCAACAGGAGCGGAGCAATGCGGGTGAAACCGCGCGAAACAGCTAGTATTTAAATAAATAAGATAACAAAAAAATTAATACTACGAGTGAAAAGTTCTTAAAAGCTCAGTATTGTACGGTTATTAATTTCCAACTCCATTTTATTGTATCCCATAACTCTAAATTTAGAGCTAGAAATATCTAAGTGAATAACACAACTATATATACCAGATTCAGTATGTGCAGTATTTTATTCATTAATACACCTTTAGTTAAAACGAGCAGTAATAACTATAAGAATTTTATTCATTGATATCGTCCACAGTATTGTGTAATAAAACAGTATACGAAAACCATTATGGTGAACCGTAGAGCTCGGAATGCACCAGGAGCGGACCCGTAATGACGGACTGAATATTGAAGGAATTCTTTTGTACCTACCGTGGAAATTAGTCTATTAATTACCTTGGATTATTGTATTTTTTGCGATTTTAAAAAGCGTGAAGTGATTAAGAAAAAGAAATGTGTTGCAACTCTTGAATGGGTTTGGCCGTTCGATTGAAATAAATGTAGGAAAAAAAATGTTCTATTAAAATTGTGACCACTATAATATTCTTATTATCCTGCATCATTATCAAATTAATACCAGGATAATTGGGTCTTAGATAGCACAGAAGAAGTTTGCTCTAGAATACATTTTTTTAACACTCGTAGATACTTGGAAAAAAGCTTTAAATTTTATTAATTTACATATATTGATTTTAAGGTTTGAACGATATTTGAACAGTTCTGTTGGAACGTATAATTCCAATTCCATTTATATGTTATTATGATCGCTTAGTTTATTTGCGCAAATATCTACGCTGCGTATTTCTATTTGCTTCTCAACTAACTTTACAGTTTATATTTGCTGTTTGAATTGCAATTGAAATTCTATGTATTTTAATTTCAGATTTTGTTTTGGATAAATGTTAAATAATACGTTTTTTTGGGACTTTAGATTCGTGAGAACAATCTGGATTAATTTAGGAAATAAAAATAGGCCACACCTGTGACCACGCTCTGTGTCAAATATCTTCATATTATTTTGTGCTATAAAAATCATGTAAAAAATTGCGTTACGACGTCATAGAAAGCAAAACAAATTTAATTCAACTTTGTACATTTATCAAGGACCTGCAGGTGATAATACAATAATTTCAGAGTTAATATTGATATTAAAAATACTAAAGTTGATGCAATCACTAAAGCGCGTTTATTAGTTTTTAGAACTACATTTAAGATTATTAAACCATATGTGTAATGCAAACAAGAGTTTAAAAATAGTACACATTCTTTGTGCTTTGTTACAAAATAGGAAAATTTAAATTTGGAATTTCGTTTTCATTTTTAGAAAAGTGTACTACAAAGACTTCAAAGAGCGAACATCATTTCTGAGTTTTAACGTTTCCTAAAAAAATATTAGTCCATTGCATAATGATTAACAGAATTCGTGGAATTCCTGTGTAATAAAATAGGAGAGATGTGTGTATAAATAATACCACTTATCCTGTTAAATATAAAACCCAGGTATTTTTATATTCATAGATTTGTACCTGTGCATATTAAAATATGAACAATAATACAAAGCCAAAGCTACATATTGTAATATAGTGGCATTGTATGTTGCATAAGTGTAAGTTTGCACCATACATGAAATTAACTATTTCATGTTATAAATAAATAAGTGTCTCTCTTTCCAGATCAACAATGACACTATGACCTAACCATGACGTGTCCATTCCGTCGCGCCTCATCCCAGCTCCAATTCGCGAATGGCGGTGCTCGGAAGCCCGAGTTCAGGTCGCGGCAGTCCTCCGTCCATCTGCCCACGGAGGAGGAAGATGGGGAGAAGAATACCCTCACTTTGAAGCACTTGAGTGAAGCTCTGAAGCTGCTGACTGCTCCTACTGTGAGTATATTTTGTTAAGCTAGGAAATATGGGAACAAATAGGTATAAATGGTAAATGAGTTGAAAAATGAATGAATTGGGTAACATAAACTACATAATATTATAGGTGTTCCCTTCTGTACATATTTAAAAAGGAAATTAATTTAAGAGGAAATGAATTGTATGATATGGAATATTAAGAGGTGTTGTTTAAGATATAAGTAGACAGATTAGCTGAGAATGATAAGAAGTTTGATACAGATGAAAATGCATAAGAAAAGTTGTAGTGTCATTTGGATTGGTATTTTTAAGTAGGTAGGTACTGCACTCTCATTATATATGATAAACATGTTTTTGCTTATAATTTTATAGATGTTTTCATGTTGTATTCACGAAGAAAAAATACATCGGCTACTAGAATCATTGCTCCAAAATGACTCAAACTCTCATCAACCACAAAACAATGTCTGCCAAATACCGAGCCATAAAGTACCCCAACTGAACTCGGATTTGGTCGAGGTAATTAATTAACTGACTAACATCATCCATAGCATTTAAATTAAACTTTGTATAGACACTTAATACCTTCAGACGTTTCACTCTGTTCATTTTATCTCTCTAATTGTCTCTTTGAGCGCCATTTTTATTTAACTTTTTTATTCTGATTTAAGTTTCCGAAGCAAAGAGCTATTTCTTTGTTGATCAAGACCTACAATTTCAACTGATAATTATTAATTAAACTGTCTTTGTAACTCTATACTTTTCTAGAGAAGTTCTGTAGATGTTTATGCGTCTTTATTTACTAATTTAAGTTTGTATTTTAGTTGTTCTAATTTGTATTTTGTTTCACTTTATATTGTTTGGTCTTTGCAGGGCGATTTCATATTGACTGAAATGCTATCAACACTAATTAGTTCAAAATAATATGATAAAACTAATTTTATAACTTTTTTGCAATTAACTACGATACCTAATATTTTCATTAATTGAACATTGAACTATACGCACATACCCTAATCTCATTTCTCTCTAATAATCAATTACCACTTCATAACCATTTGTGAGACTTATCAAAGTTAAAATTAAATAATTAATAATTAAGATTAATATATGAATCATTTTTAGACATACAGATGAAAAAAGGCTTGATCTATTTGAGTTTTTTTTTTTTTGAAAAGGTGGAAAAATGGCCATGTTACGAAAAATAGAGAAATTGCTAAGAATCTGCGAACAATTCACTAAATGATTCAGATGGAGTGTTATACGTGTTCTTTTTAGGCTTACTAATATTGGGTATGTGTAGCATACATATAAAGATTATTATAATATAGAACAATAGGTTTTAAAATTACTCTCACATAGACAACTTCCGGTAATTATAATTTGATTCACCAATTCATTCATACACAATAACAATAATAATTTTATTGTTGTTTTATTGCATTGTGATGTAAAGATGATCTTACTAGTTTTTATAGTCCAAGTTTCTTAGATCATTTAATTCTAATGTGATTCAAGTATGTTTACTAAGGTCATGCTAAAATTTGGATCGTAACTTTACTTCAACACCAGTGTTGTTTTTTTCGTAGCATTAAGATTTAATCAAACAAACACACTTTCGTTTTTCTTCACAAAGTCTGGAGTCTTAGATTCTGATATGACCGACTTGAAACCTAGATTTTTTGATAGCAATAGGTACACTAGTAGAAACATTCAATAACCTACTTTTTTAACACTTATATACTTACCTACTTAAATAAGTGTTTAAAAGTAGGTTATTGTACAGTCACATTATATAATTATAACATGTTCTGCTTAGCTTTTGGCCAGTTCTTAAGGTTAAGTATTGTAGCCAAAATAAACCGTTGAATATCAATACGTTGTAGTCGCTTTATGCTGTCTACCTGTCCCCATATAAATCTTTAGAACTACGCAACGGTTTTCGATGAGATTATTTTTAATAGATAGCAAAGGTGTAATATATAGGTATATAATTGGATATCACTACATAGTATAAAACAAAGTCGCTTTCTCTGTCCCTATGTCCCTATGTCTCTATGTCCCTATGTCCCTTTGTATTGTAATCTTTGAAACTACGCAACGGATTTTGATGCGGTTTTTTTTAATAGATAGAGTGATTCAAGAGGAAGGTTTACATGTATAATAACATCCATTAAATAGTGGAGAAGTACTGTTATTTTTGAGGTTTCTAATGTGATGTCGTAAAAAAATACATTTTTTCCGCTTACATTGCAAACGCAGGCTGAACCCTACGAGTTTTATCAAAATAATGTACTAAGTATTGTACACATTGAAAAGGTCTACAGAAAAGTCCGTGATGGTATATGTCTATCTCTTATGGATAACCCACAATATCTTTTTTTTGTCATTTACTTTTTACGACAAATAATGGCTAATTTTCGAAGCGATTTTAACCAATACAGCATTAATCCTTAACCAATTAAATACCTTGAATACATTGTTCATTTAATATAGATCTATATGGCCCTTTACACCGTATGATTTAAGCGAATATTTTCGAAGATATTACAGATTTAAAAATTGCGGGACGTAGCGTTTGCGGCGGTACCGGCCGGCCGCCATTGCAACCGTGCGAAGCCGGGGCGGGTCGCTAGTATTATATAAAATATAGGCGGGCGGGTCGCTAGTTAAAACTAAAAATAAGTAAATCAATAATTTATTGTCGTAAACCTCAAGATGTTCCTCTCCTCCAAACATGCTGCACAACTTTCTGCTCCTATAAAATAATCTTCATATATTATTATGTAAACCATATAACATTAATAAACATCTTATCCAAGCATTTAGGTACTTAACGTATAAATTATACGAAGCATCCAGTGTATTTGGCTAGAATTCCCAATGTACTATGCATCTAACATTAAGTGCGGTCATTCGCTTCGTGGTCAAACACAGGTGAAGGGAAATTTAGACGATTTTGTACTGCATAAGTGTTTCAAATTATGCGAGCGAATGTTAAAAGCTAATCTTGATATAGGTACGTATATATTAATAAGTAGATGATTTAAGGGATCACATTTGATAATAATTGGGTGGAATTGTGAATGAATCATGAATACAAAGATTGGCTATTGATAGTGAGATATAAATCACGAATACAAAGATTCGCATTAGGAAGAAATACAAAATAGAGGTTCAACTTATATTATGCTACTTAGTTTCTACAAATAACGTTAACATTTTGACGATGAATGTATATAGATGAGTGAATAAATTAGATTAGACTCTTTCAGACAGAAATAGCTATCGGAATGAAATTTGGTACAGTGATCAATTTTAGTCTCGATTGCATATGACCAAAATTTTAGTACATTATTATGAGTGGAATAAAAACCGCTTATTAAAAGATTTAGAATATACGATTCATTTGTTTTACAGAAATCTCATATTATTATCTTATTTTGTACCTATTTATTCATTTTTTCAATATGAATATAATTAATGCAGTCTTAATAACATTTGTTTTATAAATCGTATTATAATATGTACTTCTTCCTTTCACTACTTAACTTTTTAATCCATTGATGGTTTTTCTAATTTGAGTTTCGCTTATTAAAAGAGAGCCTTTGTTCAAAGGTTTAAAACATCCTTTGAATTTTTCCTTTATCTTTGATTATAAAAGTACTTTTGTCTTTATTGTTACTTATATTGAAAGGCAATTTATTGAATAGTTTCTGATAGATAATATAAAATATATTTCTGTATGTTTAATGTTTATGCTTCAGCATGTAGGTAAGTGTCCATAAAAGGATTTTACGATGATATTTATTACTGAAATTTCTTCAGCTTATACGATTATTTGGTTCAATATTTTCATTCACTAAGTTGACTACATAAATTCGTTGTAACATCAAATTTACATCTATGTGAAAGAAGCGTATAATGTCGTAAAGTCTAATAAGACCTAAATAAAATCAAGTAAATAAACTATGTTTATACATGATGTAAAGAGCCCTTATGTATTACAACTCAGAAATCCTGTATTCGATCCTTGATGGTGTAAAAAACAAAAAAAGCTCTAAATATAAAGTCTGGTCACGTACTTGCCTGTAAAAAGATCAGTAAAATACATAAAATTCATGCGACAGACAATTTCCCTATAACCCACAAGGGTATTCTTACC
The DNA here is from genome assembly GCA_029959065.1 of Colias behrii. Lineage (NCBI taxonomy): Eukaryota > Metazoa > Arthropoda > Insecta > Lepidoptera > Pieridae > Colias > Colias behrii. The sequence continues at coordinate 4,132,182 of JARWMC010000021.1, read as the reverse complement.
CCATGGAACTTCAGACACATAATAAAAATAAAAATTTAATGTTTCTGGTGTATGCAGTAGGTAGGTATGTTCTATTCGTAAACATGTTCTTTAAAAGTTCTATTGTTATCTAGCTATACTATTCACATTGTTTAGTTTTACTCGAGATGGTTTTTGCTAAAATTTTAAAGACATGTTCTGGGCTCTGGCGTCCATCTGCATTATCATCGCGTCTTCTATTTTATAAAAAAAAATGATTTTAATGCGTTTCAATAACGTTGTTAATATCATATGCCATCATATTATTAGCTCTCAACTCCTAGGTTAAAAGTGCTTACAGAAGTGTTTCCATTAGATGACCATGTTTTACGCAAAATTATGCAAATTTGGGGATTCTGTAGCCGGGTTATGTAAGCGGAAACACCAGGCTATGTATAGGTTTAGGATTAAGAAGCTATCGTTTAATCTATCTAAAATATATCCGTATATTATAATAAGTATGTATCTGTACATAATATATCTGATTAATTCCTTCTAATACTTATTAAATTAATTTTAATAAACGATGAAAGTAAATTACTATTTTTGTTAAGAGGCCGTATCGATTTTAAGAGTGATTTTGACTTGTTTCTGTAATTCTTAAGGAGCTCGTTTAAAAAAACTAACTACTATGTTTTATGAAAGTAATGGAATAATTTAAAGTTCTCTAGAATATTCGATTATATAGGTCTGCCGTAACAACGTTTGCGCTCCCGTATATAATCGAAAATTCTAGAGAACTTGTAATTATTCCATTACTCTCATAAACATATAATATGTATTTTTTTTATTGCAAATTTTTAAGCATAAATCTATCATTTAATGTGTATTTTTAACTCTGTTGTATGTACTAGAAATTCGACGCCGTATACGCATAAAATTTCATCAAAGTAAGGCTATTTTAACTTAGATTTTCTCCGAATTTTTGAATAAAAGTACTTTAAATTCCTCGAACACTTTTTAGGATGTCTCAGTGTCTTTGTTGTTGTATATTTTATAAGAAAACTTCTTCTTTTAAATTCTGTGTAAACTACAAAGACACGAACGTCCCGCATTGAAAAAATTGAAACACGCCTCAGGTTATTGGCTATTAAACAAACTGGACAATGAAAATCAATAAATTGTCTCGGACACTTTTTAGATATTAAATAAATCTTTAATTTAAGATATTATAACACATTGTTACTGATTTAGTTTTCTTAAACGAGCTCCTAAAGAATTACAGAAACAAGTCAAAATCACTATAAAATCGATACGGCCTCTTAAATTCAATTTATTTTTTTCTTGAATATTAAAACAACAGGAACAGTTTTCTCTAACCTCGTTGATTTTATTTTTAATTCTTTTAAATTTTTCATAAAATTCGTTAGTCATAAAAAAATATTTAAAATACTTAGGTAATTTTAGTTTTATCCCACTTGTAAAGTCCATGAGCTACGATTTCTCATTATAGCTGTTACAAAATTACTCCTGTTGCGTAAACGAAAAATATTTAGAGGAAACCACAAACGGATAGTACATTTATGATGCAATCAATCATATTCAATGGCGTACTTAAAACGATACTGTTTATTGCGTAAGCAGTTTGTTTAAGAATATCGTTGGTAATTGGTAAACAGCAATTTTTAACGATTTAACCAGAATAGGTTAGAGTTTAGACATGGCTACATTTGTGTTTTATTTTTTACTGGTATAATAGCGCCAAAATATATTGTTACAATATCTATTTGTGTTTATACACTCGCGCGAGTTAACTTGACACCTGAAAAATGGTCCTGTCCCTTTCACTCCATTCTATTATCACGTGAGAGTGAAAGAGACGGGTATAGGTAGAAGGTCTCAAGTTGACTCGCGCGGGTTGTAGATACATGTATAGTACCTAATTTTATAAAGATATTTTGGATGTTGTTTGAATATATACTTTTTTACAGTAAAATGTTTTTGAATTTTTTTTGATACAACGCGACACGCAATCTTCATATTATGTACATATAAATACATAATATAGCTCAGTAGGTACCTACAGCATTGTAATGTTACTTTTAAACTAACGTATATAAAAGAACGCTATTAAACTACTCCAGTAGGTATATCAAATATCATTAAATAAGTGTAACTATTCAGTAGGTATATCAAATATCATTAAATAAGTGTAACTATTTTGAACAATAACATTTCAAAATAATAACAGTACCTATCATTGAAAGTTCAATATCTTAGATCATTAAAGTTCAATATACACCACTTAAGTGAACGACTCATGCTAGTAATATTCCCTCGGTTTTGTTCGCTTTCATTCACCACATTCATCGAACCAGGAAGATTAAGTATGACATCAATCATACAACGTAATACATTACGTATATTTGGGATCTTAAAATAACGTTCCTTGATATAATCGCATGGGAGATAAAAATGGAATTATACTCGTATCTTCGTGTCCTGGATGAATGAAATTGCTTTGACGAGTTGTCTATATGTATCGTTTTGTATGTGGCTTAGAGTATTCTTTATATTATGTATCACGATAAATATAGTATCGTTTAAGGGAGATTTTGAATGTGTCTTTGATCGCGTTATGTAGAACATAGATGTGTTGTTGGAATGAAATGTTTAATTTCATCTTTTATATATAAAAATGAATCGCAAAATGTGTTGGTAAGCGCATAACTCGAGAACGGCTGAACCGATTTCGATAATTCTTTTTTTATTATATTCCTTGAAGTACGAGGATGGTTCTTATGTAGAGAAAACGTAAACATGTACCACGGGCGAAGCCGGGGCGGACCGCTAGTTTCATATAAAGTTTATTATTTCTTAGAAAATTTTCTCCATTCTATATGGATAATCATCAGCAATGTGCTGTAAGCGATTTTCTATAAAATTGTTTAGTTTACTAATAGATCTATACTTACGTACTTTTAGTTTCTACTGTTATAACTGCATTTTATTCTTTTTAAAGTTCTTGTACGTCACTTGTAAGTTGTAATAGTGTTGTCATGTTTTATTTATAACTATACAACGTCAACCCCGATGTAGCAAATAATATCTATAATTACGTCATATTTGCATTACAATGACTGATATCACAGCTGATATACTGGTAAATGGTAATACTATATTATATTTTGTTAAATAGCCTGGTATTAGTTTGCGTTTTATAGGCCATTTAGTGTAATGAATAATGAATTGGATGTTTAATAATTATGTTATATATTAGTTCTATGATATGTTAATTTTCTGATGATCGCATGTTCGTTGTTATCATTTAATTTCGTGACTATGCTCATTACTCACTTGAAGAATTCCGAAAACATCGTAGGTACTACTTTCACAAAAACTAGGAATTTTCACCAAAAATACACGCTTCCCAAATTCCACCAGCGCTGCAAAAAAAGTAAATAACACCGTAATTTCGACTACATTTTCGCACACAACATAAAACATTCACACAAATGTTAGTTTTCATAACGCTATCCGAACCTAAATACGGCTAGAACATTATTCTCTCGGGGTCAAACGACGTGACTGCTATGTGGCTTCTGGATTATTCTGCGGAACGACTCAATATTACCATGTGGCCATTTCCCTTTCTATTTACGAGTTTTAATAAAACTGAAAAGTTTCATTAATACAGCTTTAGGCTAGAATTTAAAAATGCTTTTTTTGTTTTCATTATAGAATTTTGTAGAGAAACGGGTATTAAATAAAAGATATTGTTCTCGAATAATTACTTTGGAAAAACTATCCTTTAAACACGGTTTTGTGAAGATTTGTTTTGTTATTTCTTTTAAATTTTATGTAAGTAGTTTTTCTGGAAGACATAAACTATGCAGTTAAAGAATGGGGTAAATCAGGCGTGATAATATTATGATTTCACAATATATGCTTTTGTTTTATTGATTCAAAAATATATTTTACAATATTTTAGACTTGACTTGAAATACACTCAAATATAGTTCATCTTTCTTGTCTCATAAATTTAATTAAACTGATCTTTCTCTTTATAACGTTTTCAATATCACTTCAAAATTGTTGAAATTTAGCAAACAAATATCTGTTGTTTGTCGATAAAACTTTGGCTATTTGATTGGAAGGAAATTAGTAGGAATGGGTTGAAACGTTAATGAAATTTCTATTAAATTTCTGATATTAAATATCGAGTTTGTCTTGTTGGTGTGTGAAACAAAAGAGAGGAATAAATTGATGATGAATCTAGCATCATGTTCTTCCGATAGGTTTTCAGAATTGTTAATCTTTTATATGTAGAATGTTAATGTTTTATTTATCTCCATTTATCTTAGGTATGTTTACAAATAGTAAGTGAATTTGTGTACATTTTATAAGCACATAAATTCAATTATGTTCAAATATTATTCTGCTAGAACCCGCACCAATACAACTATTAAACTATTATACAACTGATATAAATACCAGAATTCACCTAAAATTTTCACCTGCACTTTCCTGTTATGGTTATTAACGAAGAATTTCAAAGCCCTTTTAAGAGAGTTCAAAAAGAAAAGGGATTTAAGTCTATCAAACGTTCAGTATTATAACATAATCGATTAAACAAATACAAACGAGTTAGTTTCCGAACGAGGCGCGTACAGAATGCTAATCCATACTAATATTATAAATGCGAAAGTAACTCTGTCTGTCTGTCTGTTACTCAATCACGCCTTAACTACTGAACCAATTTCCATGAAATTTGGTATAGAGATATTTTGATACCCGAGAAAGGACATAGGATAGGTTTTATCCCGGAAATCCTACGGGAACGGGTTTTTCTTTGAAAACGCGGGCGAAGCCGCGGGCGGAAAGCTAGTAATATATAAAATTTGAAACAAATGTCTACAATAGTTTCAACATATCACGTCTGGGTCGACCTCTGAAACTTTAGTTATATCCTGGCTATTCTGCTCTGTTGACTTTATGTGGGTTTAAAATGCTTTTATTTTAATGGATTTTGTTCATTATTTTATGTATTTTCTATCTTTGTATAAAATATTTAAATTAACTATAGGTAGTTTGAATGGGAAGTTTACGATACATTGAACATTGTTAACAAAATACAGGGTTTAAAGTAGCTATAATTAAATCAATATGGGTTATTCAGTGGGTAAATTGGTATGGGTGGGAAAATTATGTTAAATATAGAAATTGGTATAATATGAATATAATGAAATGAAATTTACATGATAGCTATTAAGTTTAAACTGATTAAAATAATCTAATATTATTATTTTTGTGAGGCTTAGATTACAGCTCACAAAAATAATGAACGAAGTAACGTAAATTTATATATATTCATTCATGCCGAGCGACGCCAGGTCGAGAAGCTAGCTAAGATAATCCCGTTCATAACAATGCCCTATCTAATAGCATTTATCACAATACTACGCAATCTAACGATTAATCTGTGAGTTAACAACTGAATAAATTGACTTATAAATAAGGAGTAATATTAGGAATTCCACTAGACACTTATTTATAGGAAAACTTTCGTGACACGAATAAGTAAATAAATTGGAGCGTATTGCTCAAGTTTTTATTGTTATTGATTACGGCAAATTATCGCAATCAATTTCTTTCTTATTACACGATTGTTAGAAGGATGGCCATATTTGATAGGAAAAAAGTCATGGCCTAAAATAATATGGGAACATATTTTGAATTTAAACAAAAGTTGACTAATAATGGTATTTAGTTTTAGACACTACTTTATAAATACCTTTTTAGTTTAAAGTATTATTATATTATGACTAGATATATGTAATCGATATACCACCAAAAATAAATAGATTATATAAATTCAATTTGATTTGAAGTTTTGGTATCCAAAGTAAAAGGTTATATTATATCGCAGGGTTTAAGCCCTCTGCAAATGAAAACTATTTAATAAAATATTTATGAGATACCTTAGATACCAGCTATGAGTAAGGTTCACGTTACAAAGAAAATAAAATGAATATAAGCATTGCTGAAAAAATTAGAAATAAAGAACGGGAAAATAATTTGTTAAAATATATAAAAATATTTTTACAGACATAAAAACATACTTACACATATGCGATACAGTTGTAAATGTAATAAATAATATTCAATACAAAGATCAAAATACTATTACTCTCAAAAGGATTTTTACCTTTCTTTATCATTAAAATATATAAAAAATAAAAAGACATTGTCTGTAAAATAAGATGACTTATAATACAATAATGCTTATTTAATATTATAATAACCAATTTATGTACTCAATAATCGCCTTTATTGACGCTACTTTTGCCAAATAAATAGGTTAGTTTACGAATGAACATGAAGATTCTTTCTATTATAGTTGCTCGGTGGGCAATTAAGAAATTGATCCCCAAAAATAAGAAATATAAAACGAAAATAGTAGTAATCACACTTAACAGTTATATATTTTTTTTAGTGTTATGGTGTTTTTCCACCAGAGATGTGCGAGGATGCGTTGCGAGCTTAGAGCATTAAACCAACTTAATGCTCAAATGTTGCGAGGGATGTGTTTGTAAAGATCCAATAGTATCGCTTCCACCAGAGCAGTGCTGACAGAGGTGAGGTAAATAAAGCTACAGAATTGAATCTTTATAAATACATTCCTCGCAACGCATCCTCGTACATCTCTGGTGGAAAAGCACCCTTATTGATGTGTGATAATATGTTAGGTTATTCCGTAACTTAACTTTTCAATACGTATAAATAAACCTACGTCGTCAATAAAAAACTAATTTATAAATTAACAAATGATATAGGATATTAGTTTAGGATAATATTATTTAAACGGTTATAAGTCAACTAAAATTATAATAGATTGTAAGGGTAAATTAACTCAATAATACAATAGTTCGATTAAGCAAAATATTCCGTCCCAAGCCAATGTCCCTTGACAGTGGGTTGATTAATCGTGTTTATATAATTAATGAACATTCATTAATTAATTCGGAAATGTATTGGTATGTACCAATGATAGATGTCTTTCAATGTTAAAGGTCATGGTTTTTACAAAATTGCTACACGCACACATGCAAACGTTTGTGCGTGTGTGTGGTGTATGCGTGTGTTATTGAGTTATTTGAGTTATAAATAAATTATATTTTAGGTATCTAAAAGAATGTTAATCTATATTTATGAATATAATAAATGCGATGTAACTCTTTATGTCTGTGTATGATTCTTCTTCACGTTTAAATTGGATAAAAATATAGTTTAAAACCTGAAAAACGACGTAGTTTTTATCCCGGAAATCATAGTACATAGAAATAAAAATCGTTTTAATTCAGCTTTGCTAATTAATAATGTGTATTTCAACGTAACGTTTAAATATATATCACTTCCAAATACTAGGTATTTTTTAATTAAATTCAAAATCAAATTCATTAAAAACGTACTCAACAAATACCTTTCTTGGTTAATAATAAATTCTGATTGGCCCACTTAATTGTATACAACATAATTGAGTTATTGCAATATCAATAAAGAGGAAATTGTTATTTACTTAACAAACTCGATTGACAAAGTTTGCAAAGTAATTAAATGCCATATTGATTGTTATTGGCACAAACATTCTTTGTACTAATACTTGGGATGTATATTCTTAAGCTGCGTACGGATTGCGCGTAGCCTGGTACGCGTTCCCAGTTTACGCGTATCCGGAACGCCTAGTTCATACCTGCAGCTACGGGCTTACGGCTTGGGTTACGCGTACCGCGCGAGCCAACTTGAGCGCGAGCCGATCGTCAGTCGGTTTTTGGTCGCGCGTCAAAGAGAACTCGCGAGGCCGGCTACGCTACATTTGGACGGCAAAATGAATAAACTCGCGTGCTCTTTGAGTTTTAATAATGAAAATATTATCAGATTGATTCAACTTTATGAATTTCACCGGGTCATGTGGGATAGCACACTAAATGATTATCGAAATAACGATTTACGCCAATATGCATGGAAGGCAATTTCAAATGAACTGAAAATTCTGAGTCATGGCGAATGACTGGGGCTCGCGGAGCGTTTTGGATCGATTGACCTCGCGTACAGGTTCGCGGCGGTCCGTACAGGAGCTGTACGCGTATCCAATGTACGCGTGGACAGTGTTTCTCGACTACGCGTAACACTGGAACGCGCTATCCGTACGCACCTTTAGGAAGTTTTCTATTGGGTTACCTATCTTAATCTCGAATTTTTATATTCCGAATATCATAATCCCGAAAACGTTTGGACATTTTTTCATAACCCCGAATTTTAAAATTTCGAAGTTTTGTTTGCCATATAATCGCAACTCCGAATTTCATTTGCCCATTTCTTCATTTGTACGACGTTTTACAATCCAGACGAATGAGTTCCAGACATACGAAATCTAAATGCACAAAATCGAGATGACCGTAATCCATATGCACGAAAGCCAGATTTTTAAAACACAAATTTTTGAAATACAGTTAATTGATATCCAGACAAACAATGTCCAGATTTTTAAAATTCAAATAAACGATATCCAGAAAAACGAAATCCTTCCAGGGGGTAGTAGTATGAAGTACGAACCTAACCTAACCTACTGAATAGATTTTAACACTTAAACCTTTCTGTAATGGGCAAATAAAACAATAGCGAGTCGGTTCTTGCACTCGCCGGCCGCTGCCGCGGCACGCTCGCTTCGCTCGCTCGGCTCGTGCGTGGGGGTCGCAGTTCAAACCTAACCTAACCTACTGAGTCGAATTTGACACTTAACCCTGTCTGTAATGGGCAAGTAAACCAATAGCGAGTCAGTTCTAGCATGGGGGTCGTAGTTCAAACCTAACCTAACCTATTGAGTCGACTTTGACACTAAAACCGGTCTGTAATGGACAAGTAAAACAATAAATTTACTTACTGGCAATGTTTATTTTCAGTCGATAGTAAAGGTTTAATCACGATTGTATGTAAACCAAATACAAAGATTATGAAAATCTGGCAATAGTTTATCTGTTATACGATTATATGGGAACCAAATAAAAAGATTATGAAAATTTGGCAATAGTTTATTTGGAAAATGGTACGATGGGAAACAAAAAAAAGTATTCTGAGAATCTGGTATAATGAGATCTGGATTATGAGAATACGGGAAACAAAATAATACTTTTTAAAAATCTGGTTTTGGTGCATCTGGAAATTGATTCATCTGGGAAATTAAAAAAGGAATTTTAAAAATTTGTCATTCATTACATCTGTCTTTTAAAAGTTCTAACAACCGTTTTCGGGGTTTTAAGATTCGGGTAATAGTAATTCGAGTTTTTAATAGGTTACCTTTCTATTGGAATAGTTTGCGGTCGTAGGTAGAGGGATTATTTTTCAATTTTCTTCTTGTTTTAGAGTGATCTAGCGTTTGTATAAAGGGTATTTGAAAGTAGGCAATATTTTTGGTAAACTTGAAGAACAAATATTTATTTTAGATACAAAGATAACAACTTATAGACATTTTTATTATATAAGTAATTTATTATACGGTAGGATAAGTATACCCTGTCGACCTTTGAATTCTTGAATAAAATGATTTGAATCCATTTATAACGTCTTAAATCGAATTATTCAAAAATGTTCAATTTAAATATTGAAGCTGGATTTCTTTTTCTATACTTACAAAAAAAATCCTACTAAACCTTCTAATAATTAACTACGAAACAACTTCAAACGTTCAACTCAAAATAATGTTCACCGAAAAATGTAATTAACTAATAAAGTTTGCAACGGACACTGATTTACGGCAATTAATTAATCAAACTCCTCAGTAACGTCACAGTATACTATGGTAACGTAGCTAAAGTGACATCCATTAGTCATTCGATACTGCGTGCGTTTGCCGCCACTTTTGCCGCCATTTTGCTGATCTCAGCACATCACTCAAGCACTATGTTATCCGATACGTATTAGCTTTTAGGACTACTAGAACAAACAATAGTTATTATTTATTAGATAATACTTGAGCCTATGAGCTATGACCTTTTCAAGCGGCTTCAAAAAGGAGGTTCTCATTTTGACTGTATGTTTTTGTTAGGTTTGTCATCTCTGAAATTTGATTGAGTGAACCGATTTTGGTGATATTTTCCGGGTGGTTCTATTTAAATTCTGTCTAGTTCTGACGATTTGAAGGCGGTTTAGCTTTTTGTTTAAAAAATACTATCTATTTTGTGATGTTTTTAGCGAACAAGCTTTTCGTCCGGCGTTCGCTTTGCGTGTGTTGTGACTTAACAAATTATAATATACTAAAATCTTCTTATTTGAAACTCTTTATGTATTAAAAACCACATCAAAATCCTTTGCGCAAGTAAGATATCGGGAAGCGACTTTGTTTTATACTATTTACATTGTTGAGGTGGTTTTTATTTTGATTGTGCAGAATTATTCATTATAATAGAACTTTATGCTACAGGAAATATAGTTTCGAATTATATTTGCACATGGACGGTGTTGGAATTCATTATTCGGATATAAACTGTGAAGGTATTCATTCTCACGCAAAAGTCATTGAACTGAGAAATTTAATTTGGAATAACAATATTTTATAATTATTTTATATTTTATATTAATAATAACAGTAAGTAATTAATAAATAGTTTTATGTGCTTTTGTAGTTATTGGAGTATTTGATCAAATAATGAAATAGAATTGTTATACATGGTTACATAATAAACAATACCTACCCTCCTTACTATATTATAATCATACTTACAAAATATACATGTATTGTTTGCTACAGATCATCTCAACACTATTCCGATGTGTTTGACAGTAATACAGCGAAGTGAAAGTTAAAAAAATCTTAGCAAAAATCTACAAATTTTAACAATTTCATGGACCGTGTCGCAACACTATTATATACTGTAATATAATATAGATGTGTTACGACATAATCGTATACATAGATACATAATTGTACATGAACTATGAAACCATACCATTTCTTTTTGGCAGTTTGGTTACTAAAAGACATCATTCCAAATGAGGTCATTATAAATTATAATCCTACTACTATTATAAAGGCGAAAGTTTGTAAGTATGGATGTATGGATGTTTGTTACTCTTTCACGTAAAAACTACTGAATGGATTATAATGAAATTTAGCACACATATAGAAAGTAACTTGGATTAACACATAGGGTAGGTTTTATCCCGGAAATCCCACGGGAACGGGAACTATGCGGGTTTTCCTTTGAAAACGCGGGCGAAGCCGCGGGCGGAAATCTAGTAATTTATAATGCTTAAAATCGGTTCGCACTAACCGCGTTTCTTGTCATTAAAAACAATGGCTCTTTATATCTTTAGATATTCATTATTATGGTAGGGTATTAGGTTTACTTGAATTAATTTAACAAGTCACAAAATACTGTGCTATTATTAGTAATAACAGCCGATTCTGAGAAATAATTTAGATTAAGGTCACATTACATTATAAGGATGCCGGGTTTGTAAATATCTTCTAAAAATGGAAAATAATTTCTTGGAAAATAGAATTTTCTAGGGCTATTAAAAAGTCAAAAAGGTTTTAGGGCAGTTTTTATGTCAATTAAAAGGTAACTTTCTAAATACCAGTAAATGATGATTCAATACTCAATGGCAATTTTTTGTTGTAACAGTTTTTAATAATTACATTAAAAACGGGACTATTTAATTGTGGTTAAATTTCTCCTAAATTTCAATATTTTTAAAACCATTTCTACCTTTAAGTAGGTAGGTATAAAAATACACAAATAATCTCGGCTATTTACGTCCCGATATATTTATATTTTCGATAAAAATAACGTTACTTCTAACTTCTTATAGCTTCCTTGTAAACATTTTTATATTTAGTTCAGAACAGCATTGGTAAGGTTTCCCGGCTTATTGTCGACATGAATATTTTCTGAGTATCTGTACGTACGTGGGAATTAGTGGAGACATTTTTATACTGTGGCTTTGCTTGTATTTTGTAATTGTAATTGGTAGCACAAGGAAACTAATACACAAAATAACATTAGGTGGCGTTTTCTCTACTGGGAAGATTTGGTAGCGCAATAAAATTCCAATCGAATATAAATTATAATATAAAAGGGATATAAAAGTTTACGATTGAATAGTTTTTTTAAGCACACAAGCTGTTTTATATAACTTACTTATACTGTAAGAAGTGGATTCAGAAACGTTCAGTGCAAAAATACACTAACATTAAAATCGTCAAAAAATACCTATAAACACAATGAATGCAATTCAAAACTATAAAGTAAATATTATAAAATGAGTCAGAATAGATTTTAATTATCATATTTTATTAAAAGTTTGTCTCTTAGCATTTAGAGAAAACCTCAGTCGGCTTGTTTTAATGGCATTTGTTTAATTTAGATGACTTTTTGTAAGTTTTAATTGTATTCAATGAATAAATTCCTTTTAGTCCGATAGAATGAATAAGTTAGAGGTTACTTTATAAATTTATATAAAAACTAATCCAGAGATGAAAATTGGATAATCCTTTTGTAGACGATTTCAATTAAAACAAAAAAAAAATTACTTTTACAACTTGTAATCTATAATTTTAGCTTTAAAATGATTATTTAGATACATTACATTATAATTTGTAATATTAATATTTGACATTATAAAGCAACGATTTATTTAAACTATAATATTATGTGATCTCATAGAAAAAGATATAGATAAAAACAGTACAAAAAATGTTCAGCTAGGTACCCGCATAAACAATCAAACAGAATTGGAAATTTACACAAAAATACCCAACTTTTACCGCAACATATCAAAGCGAACCTTCTGGAACCTTCCTAAAAATAACAATACCGTTCATTAGCTTTTCCGATATTGCCCAAACATTACACGGGGGTCGCATACAAAACCCTTTTAGTAGTTATATTGACACTATTTTTATTGAACCCAGAGGCATCGGAACGTGATCCAATTATTCAGGTCACGGGTACGAATCCGGCAAGATCGATTGGACCGAAGTGCCATTCTAAGTTTAGACGATATTTTAGGTTTCACTGTGGCAGCGGAATTGGTTTATTTTATTCAGGAATTCAGGTTACCTACAAAACAATAGATGGTATACTTTTGATATTGTATGTTGATTTTTAGAAACGAATAAAATATTTCTAGTGAAATTTAACCTAAAAATTTTGAAAAGATATTTTGATTTTAATTTTTATATTCTGTTAAGTGTGATATAACCGTCAGAACGATGTGAGTGCAACAACAAACTTTATAAACCTTGTCAGGTCACACACACATTCATACACATACGCACGCACACATGCATTATGCAAATATCCTTCAAATATATAAAAGATGAACAAGACCAAAAAAATATAATTATAATCATCGAATAATGGTGCTTGACGCAAACCAAGCGGCATGACATGCAAATGCCCTGTTAATAGTTCTCGATTGTTCTGGACACATGTTCGACACTTGGACATGAATGTGCAAGACATACCTACACGTACTATACTGACAATTTTCAATGGACCATTTGGATTTTGACAGACGAACAATCTTTATTTCTATTTCGTCTATTCCTCTTGGCATTGGATTTTCTTTACACAACTATAGATTAAGCTTTTTGTTCACTATTGTTAAGTTTATATGTAATTATTTTTTTATGTATTATCTGTGTCGTGTCACTATAGATTTATGTTATCTGTATAAGTGACGTAATTCTGTATTATATGCGGTTGTTCTTTTTTTAAATATTGTTCAAATAGCGGTAAAGTTATTGCGCAGAAAATTTAATATTTTTTTTTTTTCATAAAAATCGAAGGAACTACGGATCAACTTATTGAAATAATCTAATATTTTGTACAAAAGTAATTTGCTGACAAACTTCACCTGTCGTAAGATCTGAGAATCGCTCGCAGATGGCTGTTGGCATACCGTTGGAACTTTATACTTCGCAAACTATTATCAAACTGGAAATTATTTTACATAAAGAGTCGAAATTGGTATAAAATATTATTTTAATTAATTTATAATTGTTTGAAATTGAGAGCCCTTTAACCAACTTTTCTTTGTCGTGATTTTATAGAATAAACGAACATTTCTGAAAATATTTTAGAAAAAAACGTTTTGAAAAAAAAGTTGGACTACGGAGTTCCGAGCTGTAGAATATTTTTATACTTTAAACTATTAGTAGGTATAGATAATTAACATGATGCACAACATGCACAATAAAAAAAATAATTAAGGAATACATACGTATCTCCGCAAACGTTAAGAAAATTACGTTCTATTGATACCGATAGCTTTGCCTGTAATGATTGTATCTTTAATTACAGAACAGAACTCGATCAACTGGAAACATAATATTTTCTACGGTTGTGTTGAAACATCTATTTCTAGTAGGTTGTATCGTCGAACATTAGGTATACTTACGTAGATAGTAACTATTTAGTCAACTGTGCTCTACGATAGTTTCGATTGAAATTTGTTAATCTATACTAATATTATAAAGCTGAAGAGTTTGTTTGTTTGAACGCGCTCATCTCAGGAACTACTCGTCCGATTTGAAAAATTCTTTCAGTGTTAGATAGCCAATTTATCGAGGAAGGTTATAGGCTATATATCATCACCCTAAGACCAACAGGAGCGGAACAATGCGGGTGAAACCGCGCGGCACAGCTAGTAAAATATAATATTGTATCTATTTTCTTAGTGAGATGCAGTCCGATCTAGCTCTAGTAGACTCTGCTAGGAATAATCATAGAAGGGTAGTTACAATAATATATTTCGAATAATAAAGGTTCATCATGTTATATTTTATTAATATCGTTATAGCATGTAAATTAATAAATACGTTCCATGTGAATAAACTGAAAGGAGCCTCTGGGAATTGTCATTTTTGGAACTATAGCTGTTTCGTAGTAATAACCTCAATGTAATATGATTATACGTTAAAAATAAATATTAACTACCTACTTAATGTGTGTGTTACATACACGCGTGTACATAAGACAATTTAAAACTAAACGTTTCTTAGAATCAACAACTAACTTGGAAGCGATATTATCTCATAGGCAAGCTGAGATAAAAGTTTGAAATAATTAAAAAGGAATGAAAAATTAGTTACCTACCTTATATAATATGTAAATACATACTACCTATTAAAATAAATACAAACCAAAAACCGTCAACCACGAGCTTTGAGCGTCGTCTGCATATTTTTTCTATTTGTACGTTTATTGAAGAACTTTTACCGAAGAGGATTTCTATTACTAATTGAAATACAGCTGCTCCTTTATCTATCGTTTTCAAACACAATCTAATTGGCACATTGGTTTCAGAACGAATGTCTCCACGCCGCGGTGACGTCACTCACAAAGAACCAAGCTGAACACTATGACAAATATAATTGCTTGTAAGTATTTATTTAAACTATTATTTTTCATTTAATACAGGTGTTAATGTTACAAGAATTATTTGTTGCATAGAAACACACTCAATCTAATAATATAAATTAAGTTGAGAATTTGAGGGTAGTTTCGAAAAACTAACAAAAACATTCTAAATAACGTCACACTGCATTGAAGCTACTCAGCCAGCAGATTAATGTGTGGATTATTATTTATAATTATTATTAAAAACCAGTGCGAAATAATTGTGTATTATGTGTGCGATAAGTGAATTACAATTTAAATACGTATTAAAACTACGAATTGCTATTATGTAGAACTAAGAGAGAGAGAAAAAGCTTTTGTTAACAGTTAAAAATAATGAAAAAATGAACTGCGAATTAATACGTGATTTGCTCCAAGATTTTTCTGAAAACAACATTAACAACAGTGACCATAAACACAAATTTAAAGCCTATAAAATATTTTTATATAAAAAAATGGGACACTTTACAACCATCAATCGAATCTGACTGTAACCGTTTTCAGAGGACGCATTTCGAATACTAATTGACATTTATCATGATGACTGTTCCATTCAACCGATCAATTTGGATTGAAATGTGAAAACATGCAGTTTTATATATTCAAAAATTGTTTTCCTTTACGCTTTTATGAATATTTGCAGCAAATAGTTTTAAATTTCACTTTACGTTACGTTAGTTAGCGTTGGTGGTTATTTTAAATTCATTGATATTATATTAACCGACTGTGTCAGAAAGGGCTGTGTGTCAGGTAGTGTTTTTTACACGTTTTTTATTATGTATATTCGTTGGTTTATTTAATAAGTATTATTCCTTATTACGAATTTCAGAATCTAATCCTTATTAATTATAATTACATACCAAATAGCACGTTACATGTTAATTTTTTGAATAACACAATTATTGTCTTTTAATAAACATTTTATATCAGTTAAAATTATGATCAGTAAAGAACATTTTCAATAGGTAGGTAGGTAATATTATTGATCTCCCCCTGTGGGATATTCTGTCTCATGGGATCAAGAGATGATGGAGCGGTGAAATAGAGTGCATTGGTGTTTGTAATAATATCTCGTATAGTTGGATAGTCTCCATTGAGATTTACAACTGTGACCAGAGTCTATACCACTATATAGCTTTAATTTTGCTGGGCCTGTAGGTATTATAATGTTACAAGGTATCAAATAAGAAATCTATAACAGGCAACTTCATATTATTTTCGAAAGGAAAGAATCCATAATTTTTGATTGAATTTCATTCGTGTTCTGGTAGAGACACAATAACTATGTATTTTATACCTACTCAATTATTATATTTTATTGTTACAGACGAAGACTACCAGATGATGTTCGGACGTGTAGAAATTATGCATATTTACAAGAAATATACGACGCGGTACGAGCAACTGATAGTAAGTATTATTTTGTAATAATTTGATTACTAGCTGTGTCTCGCGGTTTTACCCGCATTTCTCCGCTCCTATTTTTTCTAATTGTGATAATCAGATGCCTTCCTCTATAGTTGGGCTATCAAATATTGGAAGAATATTTAAAATCGCACCCGTGGTTTCTGAGATAAGCGCGTTAACTAAACTCTTCAGCTTTATAATATTTGCATAAATTATTAGTTTTACATAGAGGTTACGTTCGTATTATTGTATTATTAGAAATAACACGTGAGGTCGGGTTAAATATTAGTTTGAATGTAATAAGAATGTACTGCGATTCTACACAGCTATCTAATTGTCCGTATTTAAGCAAAAAGGAACCACCCAGCAAAAACGCACTTCTGAGATATCAAAGGATTTACAAAAACATTTGCAGCTCTGTCAGATAAAGTAAAATTAAAATTTATTTTATTTAAATTCATTGATAAATTACTTATTTAAGTATGTGTATATAAATTTGCTCTGAATATTCTTAAACTTTCTAGATAATTAAGAAAATGTGCATGTGGTTCCTTTTAACATTTATCAATTGATAGGTTTTCTCTTATACAAAAAGGAACCACATCCCAGGGATTTAATGATACAAATGAAACTATGTATTTATAATATCGTAATTAAAGCTTTAATTAAAAAAATATATAAAATAATACTTATATAGGACGTTTATTCGACGTTATCATCAAATTGGATTTCGAAATACTCCGTGTCTAGTCCATCTATGTGGTCTTCTATTGCATCATCACTAATGAGACCGTTATAAAAACTGTGCATCTTGTGGAATGAGATGTAATATCGACTGAATATCGCTAGAAGGTGAAGAAAGCTTCTCCAGAGGCAGCGACGTATAAGGTTCTTCGTTATCTTCTGTAATAAAAAGAAAAAAGCTTTAAATCAAAACAATAAAGCCGCGTGGCTTTTATACGTAGGTAGGTATATGGCGACAGCAAAATATTATTAGTTCTTATAAAGCCGTGTCCCTACTAGACGACTAAGTATGTTGTATGTACATGCGCCATGTACAAAAAACTGGCTAAGTGCGAGTCGGACTCGCGCAACGAAGAGTTCCGTACCATTATCTATAAAAACGGCAAAAAAATCACGGCTTATTGTATGGGAGCTTCTTAAATATTTATTAAGCTATTGCATAGCTTCTATCGCGGGCCTTGAGCGTGGGGACCGAATCGAGAAATTCCGTAACGAAAAAACCTCACGCTCTCCACTCCGACGGGCTCGGAGGTGTGGCTTGAAGGCATGCTATGCAATAGCTTTACCGCGGCAGTCCCCGAGTGCCACACGTCTTTTTTTATTCTGTTTTTTAGTATTTGTTGTTACAGCGGCATCAGAAATACATCATATGAAATTTCGACTGTCTAACTGTCACGGTTCATGAGACAGAGGGATAGACAGACGGACAGCGGAGTCTTAGTAATAGGGTCTCGTTTTACCCTTTGGGTACGGAACCCTAAAAATCATACGCAACAGTGGCAACCCTAGCAAAAAATTAAATAAACTTGTTAAAATTTTGAATTTTGCAGGCTAGGGCCTTGTTCCGGTCATAACAGTGGCCGCGCGAGTTTTAAAATCAAACAAATAATTATATGCGCTGAATGATGTGGCTGAATGTACTGTACTGAATCTGAATCTAAACGTATTTTACCAAAATAGTAGGTAGGTACCTAGATCATCGACAGTTATTTTTAAAACAGGGTTTAGACTTTAGTAGTTTCATCTCACAATGACAGATGAATCGTAACAAAATGACTCTTAATTCGACTCGCCTTCGTGAACAACAACATTGTCGTTAAAATACGTAAATCCACAGAGGATTCCTCTTGTACTTACTTAATGAACTATCTTCTTAAAATCACACCACAATCGGGAATGAATCAAAAGTGGATAAAGCGTACCTGCATCTCAGATTCAATAAGTACTTAAATGCATTAAATAAAACTACTTACCCGTTGTATCTTCATTATTATCTTCGGTGTTCGTCTCCAATGCTTTTCTTACCCATTGCTTGCTTATTTATTTATTACTAAACATTGTCTCATTTAATTTTAAAGGTAATTAACAAAAACAATAGAACTTACTTCGCGGAGGAAAAAAACACCGTCACGTATTCGAACTACTTCGCTGAATGTCACCTATATTGACAGATGTTCGACGTTTTACTTAAAAAATTGGAGTTTTGCACTTTGAGCTATTTAAGTAATGAAATACGTTGTTTAAAGATGAGAAGCATTGTAACAAGTCAAGGCATTTGGTTCCATATAGCGATGATGGGTTTCAGAATGTTTTACAATATTTATTTATGCTTAATAGAACCGAATGCTTGTGGTTTTATTTTGCAATAAAAAATTACAATTAAATTATGTATTTATTTTACGCATAACCATACCACAGAAACCTGGTTCCATTTTGTGTATTAAAAATAATTGTTATTAATAGAAATATGTGTAATGTATAATGGTACCAAGTAGGTGTGGATCTGTTTTGTATAAAATGACATGATAGTAATATCGTTTATTTGTTTGAACAAAGCAGTTCCGTGGTGCTGTGGTTCGGTTTTGCTTAATATGTATTATTCGTTGTTGCTGGTGGTTCCTTTCTGCTTTTAGTATACCTTGTTTCCAACGTAAAAATCATGTGGTTCTTGTTTGTATAAGAATTTAGACCACTTTTGAATGAGTATCACTACATAGTATAAAACAAAGTCGCTTTCTCTGTCCCTATGTCCCTATTTCCCTATGTCCCTATGTCCCTTTGTACGCTTAAATCTTTGAAACTACGCAACGGATTTTGATGCGATTTTTTTAAAAGATAGAGTGATTCAAGAAGAAGGTTTATATGTATAATAACATCCATTAAATAGTGGAGAAGTACTGTTATTTTTGAGGTTTCTAATGTGATGTCGTAAAAAATTACATTTTTTCCGCTTACATTGCAAACGCAGGCTGAACCCTACGAGTTTTATCAAAATAATGTACTAAGTATTATACACATTGAAAAGGTCTACAGAAAAGTCCGCGATGGTATATGTCTATCTCTTATGGATAACCCACAATAACTTTTTTTTGTCATTTACTTTTTACGACAAATAATGGCTAATTTTCGAAGCGATTTTAACCAATACAGCATTAATCCTTGACCAATTAAATACCTTGAATACATTGTTCATTTAATATAGATCTATATGGCCCTTTACACCGTATGATTTAAGTGAATATTTTCGAACATATTACAGATTTAAAAATTGCGGGACGTAGCGTTTGCGGCGGTACCGGCCGGCCGCCCGGCTATATATTTTATACACGTACGAAGCCGGAGCGGGCCGCTATGTTTTTATATACAACGTTCACAGTTTTTCTGTAGTGTATTTAGTATTAGCATTGCACCCGTGCGAAGCCGGGGCGGGTCGCTAGTTCTTCAATAAAAGTAAAAAACGAAATTTGTCGTGTGGTTCCATTTTGCATAAATACGGACAATTGATGTAGGTAGTTGATAATAAATCGCAGCAAGTCAACGACTATTAGCAAAGTGAGGGTAGTGTGGTCGAACGTCGTATAAACAACGTCCGAGCCCCTAGGCACGATTCGTACGAATGCGCCACGATTCAAAGGAAATCGGCAATTTATAGTTTTCGACAGCTAAACATGTTTTGACAGGAAATAATGACAACTATTCATCCACAAAAATATTAAATCAAAAGTTACGTCTACAGTATAATAATCTTCCATCAATACCTATAAGAAAATCCCAATTCTATTTTTTATCGTTCTTACCGCTGACATTTTCCATCTCCAATCTTCCATCAATATAAGAAAATCCCAATTCTATTAATTTTTATCGTTCTTACCGCTGACATTTTCCATCTCCACTAAATCCAACAAAATTAATTTGAAAAAATTAATTACCAAAATCAATATGCGAACATTATCCGTTACCCGACTGTAATTTATAAGAATAATCACGAATGCACGTACTCTTTGTCCATAGTTTGACCTAGGTTATTATTACTTTCATAGTATAATGTTGAATTTAATACTTTTGTTGCACGCAAGGTGAGGCTTACGGACAAAGTTGACTTAAATATCTACAATAATTTAAAGAGCTTTTCATTTCATTCACAAATAACCTTTTAGTTCTGACACTGAATGTAATGACAATTATTTTTAATACAAAACTAAACCGAAGACCAAACCACATTCAAATAGTTCTAGAACTGGATAAAATTTAAATGGGACCAATCGGACAGCATTATGTTTTTAAATAAAAAAAACTTGGCATGGCTTGCTTGTACAAAATTTTTTTTCGATGGAATTTGTATATTTTAGCTTGAACAAAATAACTCGTATAGGTACATCGTATAGGTACAATATTTTTATACCAATCAGTCAAGTTGTTTGTTCTTACATACATTTATATCCTTCTTATTTTGTTACTTCACTCTTTCCTTAAATTACTCCGGTAATACTAGAAAGTAAATCTTTAATTTGAAACTAAATTAAATTAACTCTTATCACCCAAAAAATATCGGCTAGAACATTATATTTTTAAAAGTATACCACCGATTCTTTAGTACTTAAATGTATTAAGGAAAATATGTTTCAACTTACTTGCCATATGGAAATTCTGTATAAGTTTGTATTATATTTAAGTTCTAAGTCTGGTAGATACTAAGTCCCTCTTAAGTGGCTTTAAGTGGAACTCTGACTCTGTATTTTATAGCATGTATTTTGCTTTTATATGAATATTAGTGAGGGAACTTTATAAACTTGTTGATAGCGATATTTATTTCATACAGTTTTATTTATTTATTAACACTTTATTGTGCTGGCATAATTAAAAGTAAAACTAAGTTCAAGAATGCATATATAACGTACAAACAACTAAAGTGGAAATGGACAGGCCATATGATAAGAGAGAAGAAGGAAAAATGGACTAGACAAATAACAGAATGGTACCCGATAGACTGCAAAAGAAACAGAGGAAGACAAATTACGAGATGGGAAGATGGTATTCGGAAAATAGCAGGTCCAACGTGGACTCGAAAGGCCAGGGACAGAACAAAATGGCGATCTTTAGAGGAGGCCTTTGTCGGAAGACAAGTTGAGGAGTAACTACCGTTTGCCGAACTAAAATTACTTAAATATAAATTGTTGAGTAAAGTATAATTAGTAAATGTTAGTATTATTAGTTCTTAGGTATACTTAGCAATGTTTTGTAATTTAAATTAAGATCAACAATAAAGGCTTTTTATTTTATTTTTATTTTATTTTATTTTATTATTGTGCTGGCATACAAATAAATCCTTAAAATTAAAACTTATAACTAGTCCAGCACAGAAGGTGGCCTTATCACTTAAGAGTGATCTCTTCCAGGCAACCTACTGTGTGGAGTAATATTATGAAAAAGGAGCAGTTTTACCTTGTATTTATAGAAAAACTATCATAAAATAAGTAAATGTGAAAGTTTGTGAGGATTGATGTTTTTTACTCTTTCATATTGTCGTCTATTGTCGTCTTGATCGAATATCTATGAATTGGAATAGAGATAGATTGCAGTCGATTAGCCTATATAAGCTGCAATTTATCCGGATAATACACAATGACCCCCCCCCCCCAAAATCGTAGGTACTCGATAAAATAGGAAAAAAATCTTATAGTGTATACAATATAAAAAAAACTGGCTAAGTGCGAATCGGAGTCACTCGCACATCTAAAGTTCTGTTTAAACCTGTTTTTAATCCCTTGCAAATGTCGAAATTAGCGAAAATTTGCAGCTAACGGCTTCCGTCTCGCACTTGGCCGGTTTTTCTTTGTAAAATTTAAAAATAGTCCGGGATACATTGCCCATTTTTGCAAGTGATTACTATCAAGCTAATTTTTCGTGAGTAGCTTTATTTTGATGAGATGCCCAATAATTTCATGTACAAAACTATCGATTGTGGTAGCTACCAGAGGAAACAAGGATAAAATATTTTGATTTGATGGTTCTCAAATATTAATTACTAACTGAATGTTTTTTTTTGTTCAATCTCAAGATAATTATCTAAATTATTCGAAAAAATATTTGTCCTACAAAATCTATGGTTTGATCAAAGAGTCCCCCTTTCCAATGTGTATCGATAACGAAGTCATCATAAATGATTACTAACCAGCTGATTTTTTTATTTTCACTTGTTTAATACTTATATAATTCAACAGACATATTGTCCTACAAATTGCGTAATAAATATTTGAGAACCGTCAAATCAAAAATTTTTATCCTTGTTACCTCTGTAAGCTACCACAATCGAGAGTTTCGTACATGAAATTATTGGGCATCTCATCAAAATAAAGCTACTCACGAAAAATTAGCTTGATAGTAATCACTTGCAAAAATGGGCGATGTATCCCGGACTAAAATAAGTAAAAAATTAAAAAATGTATAGAAATTTTCTCAACTTTTTGCTTATCACTTCTATTGAATACGACATTTGGCGAGTATGATTGGGGGGGGTTTGCATACCTTTCCAGCTGCGTGACCCCCAAATGTCAGGCTGGGACCGCGCCTGTCAGTAGTATTTGCGTGAAAGAGTAACAAACGAACACATGCACATACATCCATCCTCACAAACTTTCGCATTTATAATATTAGTAGGGTATCTTACATTCACAGCTTTGTTTAAAGAT
Source organism: Colias behrii (assembly GCA_029959065.1). Taxonomy (NCBI): domain Eukaryota; kingdom Metazoa; phylum Arthropoda; class Insecta; order Lepidoptera; family Pieridae; genus Colias; species Colias behrii. Next base: position 4,108,640 of record JARWMC010000021.1, on the reverse strand, counting down.
AGTGAGGTCGGAAATACAATTAACGATCTGGTCGAAATTGTGAGAATGAAACCACCCTTTTTCCTTACTCACCGTACGGAATGTAATACGAGTAGGTACTTACTACAATAGAAATAGTTTCTGTTTCTTTTTTGTTTCCATCATGGCGTTCTTACCTTTCATAGTTTACTTATTTTTTAAGTGAATTTACGTATGACAGAAGCTAAAAATAGCAGATTAATAACGCGAAGTTTTAGTTTGTTTTAATAAATAATTGTGGTTATGTTCGTAAAATATCGTGTTTGGTATCAATTTATGCTACTTTATAGTTTATACCAATGCACAAAAGTAGTTTATACAAAGTATCAATTATCCATATGTAAAACGGTTAAAAATGAATTTTATAATTCAATCTACATTCGCATGTTTTGTTAAAATTATATTAGAAACTCGGAAAGAAATCAAACGTTTTTATATCCAGAAGTTTGTTAGCAAGTTAAAATTTGACTAACAAATTCGCTTGGCAAATTAGTGTACAGTTCATTTATTTAGTGTTTTGAGTTTATAGGTCGCAAACAATTTTATTGTGTCAGTCGGAATAGAGTTGTAAATACGGTAATTAAAATTTTATGCTGTGTCATTGTTGGTTTTCTTTGTTTTCAAAGCTCATTATAACGTAGTATGTGTAGAAACATAAAGAATGGAATGTCAATTACAAGCGCTATAGCCTGTTACCGTTAACCCGCCATTGGTGACGTGAATTTGACTTGCACCGTTGGTGACCCCGGTCTCACGCACCGGGGTTTTTGACTACGAGTTTTTCCGTAATTTACGGTTCATGCTACTTTTCATTGGGATAGATATAAAATTTGATCTTTTATTGTCAATAAAACGTAGGTATTTCATAAATCAAATCTCTTTTATTAGCATAAGACAATATCTTTGGAATAACTAAAATTTTCAAGTATTTTAACAAAGGTTTTTTAAAACTCAAAAATAAAGCAACAATCTTAATTAATTAACAATAAAATTAGGCTTAGTCAGTCTTATGACATTGAAAACATAAAATGAAGTAACATAAATGGTAATGCTTCGACCAAAAAAAAAAAATATACAATACTAAAATCACTCATCTTCAACAGCCAAACAACTAGAGCAAGTTGGTACCTACTACGTGTGATCTGGTTCGAAATTATCTGGTTCGAAGTCACTTCCAGATTCACTTTCCGATGACGTTTGTAATCTGTCCTCATCAGATACTGCTTCTTGCAAAAGAGCCTCGAGACGACGCTGATTACTTTCGTAAGACATGCTGAAACAATGTTCACAATTTGAACAAAAAACACAGAATTTCTTGTAAAATATCGATCAAATCTAGCAAAACGCTTACTAATAATAGAATTATATGATTAAACTATAAATTACAACAACAGCTTTATCAAAATGAATAAAATAAAAAAAATACACAATAACCATTTGACTTACTTAATTGGTGACGCCGGTCTCACGCACCGGGTTGGGGCCAAAACTCTGTAACCTACGCCCGCGTCGCTGTCGCGGGGTAGACTGGCGGTAGGGGGCGCGAAATTAGGCAGCTACTCGAAACCACAGTGTAATTCGATAAACGGTGACAAAAATATTTGGGTTTCTTTAACTGCCCGGTCTCACAGACATTTAGGTCACCAATGGCGGGTTAATATACTACCTATGCATTTTTAAATTCTTATTAGTTTAAAATGCAGTTAAAAAACTTGACATCTTATTTTTTACTACTGTATGGATTTCGAAAAAAACGGACATTAGTTGTATTTCTTTATGAGCAGGTTTAACAAAAAATATTTCTAGTTGGTACAATAATATTTTCATAATTCATGGACTTCTTATGATTGAATCTGTAATTTTATGCAATGTTGCCAGCCCTATTATAGTAGGTACTTATTTTAACGTATATAGTACATATTTTTATTTTATATCTTTGTTACAGGTGTATGCACTAAGGACTTCATGGCGAAATTAGGGGAATATTTAATTTTAACAGCGTTTTCACACAACTGTCGTTTAGAGAAAGCGTTCAAATGTTTAGGCACTAACTTGACTGAATTCCTAACTACACTGGACAGTGTGCATGATGTATTGCATGATCAGGTATGATTATCATTCTACTTGTATTATTAACTAGCTGTGCCCCGCGGTTTTACCCGCAGTGCTCCGCGTGATGATATAGGTATATTATAGCCTTCCTCGATACATGGACTATCTAATACCGAAATAATTTTTCAAATCGGACCAGTAGTTCCTCAGATATTAGCACGTTCAAACAATTTGGACGAATCTTTACTGTTTTTACAGGAAATACTTGACTTTGAACGTGGGTTCATCCACGGGTGAAACCGCACGGCACATAATATATACATATATATCTATATTTTCATAAAGCGTAGGTAGGACACAGATATCTAATTATCCTTACTTGTTGACATTGATTGTCAGAAGTTTCATAATTAGCAAGATTGAAATAAGAAGCAAAGCTGATATAATAACAAAGGATCTTCAGTATTGTTGACATCTAGATACTGGGCTTATTGTAATTTATTGTGACTTTACAATATTCGTTACTTTTTGGAATATACAATAGAAGGTTGATTAACAATGAAATTTTAACCTAAAATACATTCTCATTAAAATTCACACAATAGGTAATATTGAAAATACTATAAATAAATATAATTTGCCAATGTCAAACTTCTATAAGCAATATAGATAACGATATTATTACAATATTATATATAACTAAAACTTAAATCCTTTATAGGACGACGTGTTCAAAGATGAGAGCACAGACACAGAGGCGGCATTCGTCTGCACATCCCACGCGGGCAAGGTCCACCTGCACCTCACGACTGAAAGCGAACCCGTGGCATACATGCTAGTTGGCAGCTTGCGAGCGATAGCAAGACGCTTGTACGACACGCACGCGGATATAAGACTGACGAGCTATACTAATGATCCTAGGAGGTTTAGGTAAGTGTTTTATATTTAAATTTTAAACTGGTATATAAACTAATGAATAGAATATTGAACTGATTGGGTTGAAATATTTTCAGCTACCTATTTATTATGCTCGTTATTACGATTAACAACACGTTATAGGAGCAGTGTCTGCAATTTTATGTATCCCTTAGTGTTGAAATTATGATGTTTAGTATAAAATAGCTTGTTAACATTAATGTGCCAATGAACATATTCAAAATAATTCTCATGATTGAAAAAGCCTAAATGTAATTCATATAAACACACATTTAAATTACAGCCAGTCTTCTCATTTCCCACCACACTATAAAACATTATTTCTTCTTTGATAGCTACAAGACGGATAAAGTAAAATACGCCTTTATTTCCTCAAGATATTCTATGCTAATTTGTATACGTTAGCTAAACATTTGCACGTAATGCAGGCGTGGGTAAGACTGATGAGCCTCACTAATTACTAATGATCCTAAGAGATTTATCTGAGTTACGGTTCTGTCGAGTTAATCTGTGGATTTATGTTTGCATTATCCACAACACCTGCATTTGTGATTCGTAATAATTTCACAGTTACTTGAAGGAATGGCAAAGATGTGCGTTTCAGAAATTTTAAGGCAATTTTATTGAATCTCTATTGAACGGCTTATATTTAAAAAAGAATTTCACTGCTATTTAAGACTATTTTAACTTACAATATTTACGTATTTAACCTACTAAAGTAAAATCAATTTTTCATACATGTACCGTGAAAATAATCCTACTGTCAGCTCCCCACACTGAATGTGAACGAAATCATTGATTGGACCATTAATAACTAATGCGCTACAAGCGCAGTCAAAACCAATTCTAAACGTGTTGAAACAGAGTAACTGTAGCACTGGGTTCTGATAAATTATTCGTCATTTGCCACAATCAGTGACAGTGGTAGATTCGCTTAGTTTAATTTTTTATAGGCATGTTTTTGAAGCGAATGATTCGAGTCGAGTGGCACAAATTTTTAGGTGGTATTCTTTTGTGAGGACTAACATGCGATAATAAGCTAATAAATAGTTATATTTTAAAAGTTTACTGTATCTAAAACATAGAATCTTGGCACAGTAGTCCCGATCATAGTATTTTCTTCTGTTCAATTTAACGTGTATATTATACATTGGGAAATGAAAATTCCTTTAAAATTTCTAACTATCCTGCCCATTTAAAGAAACTCGTAGCAATATAAGCCTATCATCATTTGAAAATAGGTTGTATGTGGAATTCGCAATTTAAGTTCGTAATGTGGACACAATAATTCCAAATTAGGCTGATACTGAGAAATGTTACATAAATGCATGACGCATCCAAACTAAAACCTGACCTCGCTATTCTGTTGCGATTAAATGCTTTATTAAGACCGTATTTGTTTATTATTATTTACTAAACAGTAGGTATAAATAGATTAATCTAAAATTAACTCAGATAATGATTGATTAAAATCTCCATAATAGAACTGGGTGATGACTGATGAGTATATTTTGAAGTTTGGAATTAGTCTTGAACGTATTATAAACTAAGTTCAATCTTCATTAACATTAATTTTATTTTTCTAGATACGAAATAAATGCCGTACCACTACATCAGAAGTCGAAAGAAGATAACTGCGAAGTTCAGAGCGAAGCAGTATCGATTGCCACATCCACCAATGCGAGTGATCTGAAGATCGGTGTAGCGTCATTCTGCAAGGCGTTTCCATGGCATTTTGTGACTGACAGGCGTTTGGAGTTAGTTCAATTAGGTAAGAATCTTATTTTCAACCGACTATGAAAAAAAGGATGTTCTCCATTCAATATTTTTTGGGCACATAGTTAAAAAAAAAAGACGTGTGGCACTCGGGGACTGCCGCGGTAAAGCTATTGCATAGCATGCCTTCAAGCCACATCTCCGAGCCCGTCGGAGTGGGGAGCGTGAGGTTTTTTCGTTACGGAATTTCTCGATTCGGTCCCCGCGCTCAAGGCCCGCGATAGAAGCTATGCAATAGCTTAAAAACGTAAAAATACTTCGAAATCTGATACCTTATTTGTACTCCCATTTAAACTTCATCTAGTTCTGACAATTTGAAAGCGGTTAAGTTTTTTGTTAAAAATAATAATTTATTAAATATAACCGTTTTCTGAAGGAGCGAGCAGATGTGTTGGCTAAATGTGGGTAGTGTTTAAAGCCCACGTTGTAGGTGAGAGGTGAGATTTTTCTTATAATCCCGACATAATTGGAAATTCCTGGTTATTGGCAATTCCGGAACAACAGAATTTAGATTCTAAAAATATAACTTAGATAATATTTTTAATAGAAACAAACTCGATAAGAACAAAAGAATCATAAAGCATGACATAAAGTTTATCTTACCATCAGAACTTCATAATAAAGCACATATTTTGTAGAATATTAATACTTAAAGCATACCGGTATCATTGCAACAATAATTAATAATACAGAATACTAACAATATCAAAGGTATTCTCTTAGCAAAGGCAAGGAAGGCAAAGCAAGCACTAGTAATTTGAGTCAAACCTTTAGGTTAACTGAATAAGTTAGGTATATTTGAATCTAGTGTCTGTAATTGAATAAAGCTACGTTAGGACCACTTCGCCTTTAGTAAAACTGTCTTAATTAAATTGAGATAATTTCGCTTATTCGTAGATCTTCGTCGAAATGAATGTTTACAGGCTTTATAATAAATGTAATTAAAACTATATAAATGTAATCCCCGTAACCTTAATTAGTCAATATACGAAAGACCTTTATTAAATGTTTTAAAAAGGAGAAGTTGGAAAGGTGTTTTTAAATAACTCCAGTACTCATTGATATTATTAAACATTTAAATTGAATTTAAAAAAAATGCGGAATTGTAATCAATTAGCAGTTTGCAGCAACTTTTAATAAATTGCTATAAATATTGAGCTGAAATTAATATCGTTTTTAAAAGCTGCATGAAGAGGTTGAAAATTATACTGTGAAATTTTTTAATGGTTTTCGCAATCATTTTGAGAGTATTTAAGCTTCAGGGTTTTTAAAGTAAATTATTTATTTTTTAAATTATGTCAAATTATGAATATTATATTATTATTGTGAATAAATTGAAAAAAATCTGCGATATTCTATTTGAATTGAAAGTAGCTTCAATTTAACTTTAGTATTATAAATCTGATACTTTGATTTGCCCATTCACGAAAAAATCAACGGATTTGCTTGTAATTTCTTATGCAGATAGATAATATTTTATTATGCCACGAACGTTCGAAGCCGCGGGCTGAATCTAGATTAGCTATAATGTTTGAAAAATATCAACTTATTTAACCAATAATAAGATTTCAATATTTCTTTAAAGCTACGTGATGGAATGATTTGTGATTTATTACTTTTTCATGGAATTCAAATAGCGTGGGGTGAAAATTATTTCTTATTTGAAAAATCCTTAATTGGTCCTTTAGCAATTGCATCAAAAAGGTTGAATTGGACGATTTTATATTAAAATTACTGAAATATCAATGTTTTAAAAATAAAATTGCTTTTTTTACGGTTACGGTACGTAATTTAAGAAATGCATCATATATTCAGAATTGGTATAATAGGAATAGGAATGATTAAAAACTACCAAATATTGTACATGGTGGTTCATGATTACAATACGTACGAAACTTTTGTTATAATTAATATTGTTTGTAAACTTAAATAATTCTGCCAAAATTTTTAATGAGTCGGTTAACATTTACGTAACCTTTAACAAACTTGTTATTTGAAAATATTTTATAAGGCAGGCACCATAGAGCGAGCAGGGGCCGTATTATGACCTCTTATTTCCAGACAGTTTACGCCGTGAATTGAACTAACTGACAAATTCATATTATGATTACATTAACCATGGCTGGTTATTGCGATCATTCACGACGTAATTTGTCTGGAAATAAGAGGTCATAATACGGCCCCAGCCTCGCGAAGCAATTGTTGTGCGAAGCAGCTCGGTCAGTTTGGACGTGGCTCGGCCGAGGAAACAGTAGGTACGCGTACAGAGATTACAGAGATTTTCAGCAATTGCTCCGCAAGGCTGCTCGCTCTGTAGGACCTGTCTATTAAGGTGAAATGAGACCCAAAACAGACGTTTCGAGCTCACGGAGAATTAATTTTTTTCTTCAAAAACTACCAATTTGATTTTTTTTATTTATCGATTTATTTAATTGAAGAGTTTGTCTAGTGACGTTTGGGAACCGAAACACGATTGAAAAAATTTGCCTCGATAGAAAAACGTTGTGAAGTTTCCTAAAAATTAAACGGAGAATCAATTTCATTTGGACAGAACGACGAAAAGACGTTGCCGGATCGCTTTACTCAGCTTTAACCGCGCGAATATAAGAATATAAGTAAAGTTCATTGAACCTCCGTTAGTTCCGTATGTTTCCGTCATCTATTCAGTTGTGTGGCGTGGCGAGGGGATTTTCGTGAAGCGTCCCGCGCGCTCTTATGCTCCACCCAGGGGGCGTAGCCCAAAAGGTGCACAAACACGATTGTATTTCGCCTTAAAGATGGAATATGACGTAACAAGCGCTCCAAATCATTTTCATAGCACGTGACTGACATACGCTCGTTACTGCTTCAATTAGCTGAGTGACAGGCTTTGAGCGTAAGAATGAATATCTAGTTTATTCGTTTACACGGTATTTGTAGCGAAAAATCGCGTAAATTGCTAATTAAAATCGTGATTTGAACGTTTCATTCGCGGTTAAGACAAGGTTAGGTACTGATACTTTTTAAACACGCAATTTCCAAATAGGCTTTTTAAATTTTTAATCAGAAAAAAAAGAGCGTGTGTGCCGAGCACTCGTGTCAGAAGTAAAACTTCTTTGGCAAGATTCAAAGATACCAAAATCGTCGTTTTACTCCATGACGTGACGGTATTGCCATGATGCGACCTTGAAATTTTGCTCTCAACGCGCCTAAAGAAGTTTCACTTCAAAAATTTAAAGGATATTTTCATGGAAGGTTATAATATGTGTTAATAAAATAAATAAAAAATAAAAATCATTTATTGATCAATTTGTGGGTTAGGTACAAACATGTAACATTTCGTTATGTTATAGGTATTTATAATGCAATGCTTGGACGTGTTTATTTTCTATTTGTGCGTATTCTTAAAATATAAATAAATACGCAAAGTGAACGTGAAATATATATAGGGAAATGAAAGATCAAAAGCTATAAAACAATTTAATCTTACTAGGTCAGAAGATCGTCATTGATCACTTGGAGGTTTACAAACTACTTCGAGATCGGTTTACTTGTTGTTTTGAAGGGTCACCAATTATTTGAATGCCAATCAATTGTAGTAATTAAGACGGTGAAGGAAGATTCAAAATTCCTTGCGTGTAATAAATTGTTAATTGCATCTTTCCGTATTCCTATTAAACTGTATTTTAATTAAGTTTGGGACAGTGAATTACTGAGATGGGATTTCAATTTTAATTATATTGTTTATGCGGATTGAAATATTAATTGAATACACTTCGATATGATATTCACATACATCTATCTTCTTATATATAAAAACTAGCGACCCGCCCCGGCTTCGCACGGGTGCAATGCTGATACTTAATACACTACAGAAAAACTGTGAACGTTGTATATAAAAACATAGCGGCCCGCTCTGGTTTCGCACGGGTATAAAATATATAGCCGGGCATATAGGGACATAGGGACATAGGGACAGGGAAAGCGACTTTGTTTTATACTATGTAGTGATGAATCGCAAAATGTGTTGGTAAGCGCATAACTCGAGAACGGCTGAACCGATTTCGATAATTCTTTTTTTATTATTATTTACAAAATGTTGGAACGTCCAGTTAGCGGACCGAATAAAGTAAAAAAAAAAAAAAAAAAAAAAAAAATTATATTCCTTGAAGTACGAGGATGGTTTTTATGTAGAGAAAACGTAAATATGTACCACGGGCGAAGCCGGGGCGGACCGCTAGTATGTATATAAAAATGAAACCCGTTTCGCGTTGTCACGGCATCACGTGTGAACGGGTGGACCGATTTTCATAATTCTTTTTTTATTGTATTCCTTGAAGTACGAGGATGGTTCTTATGTAGAGAAAACGTAAATATGTACCGCGAAGCCGGGGCGGACCGCTAGTTTATAATATATCCGAATTGGATTATATTTAAGTAAAATCTGATTAATAATTTTTGAAGATCGCCAAATTAGTCTACATAAAAGGACAGTTTCGTATGCAATCAGAATAATACACTTAGGTACCTATATTTTAATTTTAATTGTATTACAATGTATCTTAAAACATTCTAAATTATGATTTTTTGTATAATAATGACACAATCCAACACACTCACTTTTTAACTAGAAACTCTTTAACTACATTCCTCTTACACGTAACATATTTGACGTTCAGTCGCTTACTGGGGAAGCATCTATTCCCTTGCTAAAACATGTTTACATTTAAATGATCATACGAGATCTACATTGTTAAACTAGAACGCAAATTTGTCTCAAGCGTGATGGAGAGACGCGTGATTTCGTTAGTGAAAACGACAAACGTGTTTACGTAGTGATGGTTCGCTGTTGCTTCGCTTTTGTAATTATGGAACAGAAGTGGAATAAAGTTTTATAGATATTCATAAAATGCATATGCTTTGAGTACCTAGTATTTATCTTGTTTGTTAATATAAATTATATAAAGCCCGTATTTTTCAGGATAATTGAACTAGGTATATTCGTGATAAATAATTTATAAATGAATACACATTTCAAATTATTAATTAGATTTTTTTGCAGAAACACAGTTCTCCTAAAATGGTTTCAAGCACAACCCATATAAAAATTTTGGATTTATGTCATGCCTGTTTAAACGAAGTTTTCCTCCACCAGTATAAAATATTTAATAATTCCCTCGCGTTGTCCCGACGTAAAAATAGCCTTCATTGAGACGATAAATTCGAAAGAGTAGTTGGAGTTAATTTGTACGTAATACATCTTTCTTCTTTATAACATTAGTAAAAACACTGCGTTTTAATTAAACACCATAGTAAATAACAAATGGCGTAACAGTGCTTTACTGTCAAGAAGTGGGTTGAATGCTTTGAATTTCCGAGTGATTCATAGCTTGAATTACAAATGCTTTTACGGGAATACACCAAAATGTCTCCATTGTACCGCAATGCTATAAATATTCGAATAAATTCACGAAGAATAAATTGCAGTTATCTTTGTGAAATTTTTTATCGAATTTGTCAGTAAGCAAGTAAAAGTATTGTGGGCTGGCTCGATTTACAATGACATTGGTATAGAAAGTTAGAAAGTAAAGTGATTATTTAAGGGATGATTTTTCAATCCTTGGTTAAAACTTATTCGTCGAATAATGTATAAAACTACCATTTTAAAAACGTATTCTAATTGCCCGTATTTGACAGTTTAAGTGACATTTTAATATTATTGTGTAATACTTTATTGGACGGATAAGTTTTACCCAAGCATTGAAAAATCGGCCCTAAATTGTGTTTAATAAAATGACGTTTCATTGTTTATAAACTGAATAAACAATAAACATACTGGATACTCTTGATAAAAGTAGAAATTAAACGAAACCCGGGCGAGACGTTAGTATTGAAAATTGTGAAATGAGTAGAAATTTAAATACATAATCACTACATAGTATAAAACAAAGTTGCTTTCTCTGTCCCTATGTCCCTTTGTATGCATAAATCTTTAAAACTACGAAACGGATTTTGATGCGTTTTTTTAATAGATATAGTGATTCAAGAGGAAGGTTTTAGTATATAATTTATTAGGTTTTAGACATAGCAGGCGAAGCCGCGGGCGGTAAGCTAGTTCTCAATATAATAAATTATCAAATGCCAAATGACTGCATTTTCTTTGTGGCACAATGCATTTAACTCACTGAGATTTATGATGAAAATCATTTATCCGTAAAACAAATTGTTTCTTGAAGTAATAGATTAACTTCAGCGACCATACAGAGATTTATTTTAGATTGTTTTTACATCTATTTTTGAGATTCTTGTCCTTACTTATTGCAAAATAATATCCTAAAGGTTACAATTAATTATTTAAAAATGTCTCAAATATTTTTTATCCTTTCATACTATTTAGTCTCCAGAGAGTAGACACTAGAAACCCTTAAACTAGGTTTAGTTTAAGGGCGTGTGCGGTTGCACACTGCCAAGAAGGGAAATAACACGAGAGACTTCATTCCTGTATCCATAAAACAAAAACCAAGGTTTAAATAATAGAAAGAGACAGTAAAGTAGTAAAGTGCTGGTCCTTGTAACTCGACGTGATCCTTCATCCTGAATTCTAAGCTGTTAATATTTTATTAAAGAAAGTGCAGCTTCAAATAAAGTTTAAAGGCTGAATGATTAAATTCTAATACTACGGGTATTACTTTCAATGTTGACTCTAGTTTGTGTCACGGAGTTTTATGGTTGAGATGAATTGATTTCGTTACAATTTATGATTCGATTTAAGATGTACTAAAGTTATTAAAGATGTTGATGAATTAACGTTGTAAATAAAACAAATAAGCGGTAAACAATACTGATTATTTTGAACGAGAACTTAATGGAATAGATCTATGATTTTCAGTGGCTAAATCACTACATAATATAAAACAAAGTTGCTTTCTCTGTATTTTTTTTTGACGTGACAACGTCTTAAATTAGGTTGCGACTGGGAGTCACTTAGAAAAAGTGTAACGCTCGGTAACGTTACGATGAGTCACCGAACGAGAGAGAGGCCCGCGGTCTGCCGCGCGCGCAGCACATAATTAATCTACCGAGAAAAAGACGTTGTCACGTAAAATCTTCGCCCGTAAAACCGACTTTACAGGCAACCATTTTTTTTTTTTTTATCGCTTAAGCAGGCACACGAGCTGGCGGGTCACCTGATGGAAAGTGATGCCCGCCGCCCATAAGCATTCGCGATGTTAGGGCCACCACGAATGTGTTGCCGGCCTTTGAGGTACAAATATGCCCTTTTCTTGAAGGTCTCCGTGTCGAATCCGCTTGGGAACACTGAGGATGGCAAATCGTTCCACAAGGTTGTCGTTCTTGGTAGAAAGTGTCGAGAAAAGCGCACTGTGGTAGACCGCCATGCATCCAGATGGTGGGGGTGGAACTTTAATTTGTGGCGAGAAGTGCGATTGTGAAACTCAGCAGCTGGAATGAGTTCAAAAAGTTCCTCAGAACAGTCCCCGTTATAAATCCGGTAGAACACGCATAGAGATGCAACATCTCTCCGCAGTGAAAGTGGATCCAGCGAATCGGAAAGCTTAGGGTCGTCAATAATTCGGACGGCTCGTCGCTGAACGCGGTCTAATGGTAGGAGCTGGTATTGGGGCGCTCCGGCCCAGAGGTGAGAGCAGTACTCCATATGGGGCCTGACTTGTGCCTTATATAGCGGCAGACGATGAGCAGGCGTGAAATACCGTCTCGCCCTGGCGAGCACCCCAAGTTTTTTCGAAGCTACTTTAGCTTTGTCCTCCAAAAAACCGCGAAACTGGACATCGGGCGTAATTTCGACCCCAAGAATTCCGATGCTAGGTTTAACAGTTAGGGGAGTGTTCTGAAACCGAATGGAAGCGGCAAACGGACTCTTTTTGGCGGTAAGCGCGCATACCTGTGTCTTGGCCGGATTGAAATCGACTAAGTTCGATCTGCCCCATGTCGAGATTTTCTCGAGGGTGTTCTCAATATTAGACACAAGGTTGTTTCGATACAGGGTAGTTTGTTCCAGGGAGGTTTTTGCTTGACCTGCGTAATAGGCGTCAACTGTGCTGTCATCTGCATAACAATGAACGCTGCGTATTTGCAACATATCATTGAAATGCAGAAGAAACAGCGTAGGCGATATTACACTACCTTGCGGCACACCAGCGTTAATAGGCATGGGTTTGGAGCAATATCCGTCGTTGTATGCTTAAATCTTTAAAATTACGGATTATGATGCGGTTTTTTTTTAATAGAGTTATTCCAGAGGTAGGTTTTAGTATACAATTTATAAGGTTTTAGACAAAGCGGGCGAAGCCGCGGGCGGTTAGCTAGTTTTATATAAAAAATGGTCTAACGTGTATAATTTTATTTCATCATCACTTTGATAAAAGCGAAAACAAAATTTGAATATACAAAAATTTAATTGGTTTTGTTGTGAGTTACTTGATTATAATATTAAAGTTATATCGAAAGTGTACTTCATATCAAATATCTCTAGCATATAATTTGTTATCATTAATAGTTTAAATTAGTGTTAGTATAATCCGGATCGGCATGATCAAGAACCGAAAAGTTTAATTATGTTTGAAATCTGTCTACACGTATCTGACTAGAGATGATAGCTTAAAAACTTTATATGGGGTCCAAGTCGCTTTAGTGGGAGTCTATACTAATATTATAAAGCTGAAGAGTTTGTTTGTTTGAACGCGCCAATCTCAGGAACTACTGGGCCGATTTGAAAAATTCTTTCGGTGTTAGATAGCCCATTCATCGAGGAAGGCTATAGGCTATATATCATCACGCTAAGACCAACAGGAGCTGAGCCACGCGGATGAAACCGTGGAGCGCAGCTAGTAAATAGGTTATTTCAAATAGCGGCACTAGTGTTAGTATCAACTTATCAATACTTAAGATAGTAATCTATCCAAATATTAGGTATAAAGTTGTTGTTTTGTTTGTTTGTTTGAACGGGCTTATCTTTAGAACTGTCCGAAATAGTTATATTTGTGTTGTATATTCCATTTAACAAAGAAAGCTTTATGCTATAGAACCTAATTTACCCTCGCTAGAATCATTAAAAAAAGTATAACAAAATGGAAAAAACTCTCTAATAAGTCGTTTTATTAATTCTTATGTTTATCATCGTACTTATTCTACAAAAATAAGCTAATGATTTAAAAAGTTGTATGTAAAATACTAAAGATTTTACCACATGAATAAAACCAGGACAAATGAATTGCGTGATAGGTTTCTTATTAGCACTTTTTACACCGTCAACTTTATAGCTGAATTAAATTGTTACGAGCTAGAGATTTATCGCTTTTCTTTCGGTCAGTGTGATTAAGGCCCTAATGAATTTATTTATAGGTAAATTTATTTTAATGAAAAGGGGTGAAAAGATAAAATTGTATGTGCCCGCATGAAACGGTACTTTCAGTTACATGATTTATCGAAAGGACATGCTGTGTAGGCATTTTAAATAAATAATAAAACTGCTCAATATAAAGTCACCAAATTGTCAATTGAAATCGGTTAAAAAAAATATTATGTGGTGTTTTAATTAATTTGATAATTGCTAATGATTTGCTATTTAACAATATTTATTTAATATAATCAAATAAGCAAAGCATGTTCTGTTGAAATTAGAAATACGCAAACTACAAAACCAAACAAATCCTTCCATATTGGAAATCGAATTTATTTCTATAACTAACTTTACTCTCTCTATTTCAAACGCTTCATTCATAAGATAGTAGTCATGCCAAAAATGTATGCCCCAAATATTCTAATTTAGCGTCGAAAATAACGAAATTTATGAACAAATTTCCACCCCAATTTACCCTTTAAGATATTGAATTTCAGAAAATGTCATTGGAGCGTTCTGTGGGGTTTACTTGAGAACAAAAAAAATTCTGGTTTTAACAGTTGCAGTGGTAATATACCACATAATATGTGAATAAATTGTTATAATAGTATTGTACACGTATTGGTACACCAATAATCCATTTAATTAATAGCTAAAAGGTTAAATAAAATTAAATAGATTTCCCACATAAGTGTCAAAATGCCGTATTAGAATGAAAATATTTGGTTATTCTCCAGTTACAGAAATTAACTTCAATAATATTACTATAGAGTTTTAATAAATAGTTGTTGCCTGCATACCTTCATAACATCTTTTCAGTCGATAAATAATATGATAAAACTAGCTGCTCCGCGCGGTTTCACCCCCGTGGCTCCACGCCTGTTGGCCGTAGCGTGATGTTATATAGCCTATAACCTTCCTCGATAAATGGGCTATCTAACACCGAAATAATTTTTCAAATCGGACCGGTAGTTCCCGAGATTAGCGCGTTCAAACAAACAAACAAACTCTTCAGCTTTATAATATTAGTATAGATTACTCCACACAAAATTCGAATAATAAAAGTCAGTAGTCCACAACGTAACCTCATCTCGTATAAAATATTCAGCCAAATTCTGTTTTTATATTTCCCTTTACAAACCCCAAATGTAAAGGTTATCTAGAAGGGTCGTTAGAAAAATCCAGCGCTTTATATAAGGCCTAGCTAATGATCTAGAAGATTACAGTTATATTATGTTCTGGTCAGATATTTTTGCCTGAAAGGGTAATATCTATCTATCTTTTAAATACTTAAATATTGTACAAATTTTCAACTTACTAAAAGCGCATAGATGTTCCGTCAATTCGATTCGAAAAAAGTGTTTATGAGATCAGCACAAATAAACACAAATTATAGATGATGTATATATAGGTAAATTATGGCCACAAGCGTAGCCAGGTACCACGAACCTCACAATTTTACAAAATAACCAATTTCTTCTATTCCACGTAACCACTTCATCATCATTCCACGACCCTCAATACAAGTCTCAAAGCATATAAACGGAATATGAAACGTCCCAATATAATTAGAGCGAACATTAGCAAGTAAGATATATTTCTTATTTGGACGTCACTTGCCTGTTTTTGCTACAGTCCATTTTCTCAGACCCTGCGACACCGCAATTCTCTTAATGAGGGTCCCGGGACTTCTTTCCACGATTTCATGGCTTGTTTTTTCAAACTGTACAGAAAAAATATTTGGACTCTCAACCATTAGAGACTGTGTTTATTTTTGTGAGGGAATTAGTGTGCAGATTTAACTGGCGTTGTGTTTTTGTTACTTTTAGAGAATAAGTATCTCAGTATTAAGTCAATGACAACAGAAATCCACACCTGATTGGTTAATTAGTATCGTAGAGATTTTTAAGAAGTAGCGTTTTACCATGTTACTTTAATTAACTTCAAGCGAAATTCTTTAAGTTCAGTATAACACGTTGATTATAATATCTCAGTAGATCTGAAGGTTTAAAATAGCGAAGCAAAATAATTATAATATACTTATTTTGGATTCGATAAAAATTACTTAGTTTTTTATTATTTATTCTTGTAGGTAAGTAAGTAAGTAAGTACCACTAACATCCCTAGTTATATAAACCATGTGCCTTATGTGACAAAGTTTTCTATTAAACTATGTAACATTATTAATTATTATCTTCTTCAAATAAACATACGACGGCCGAAAACTTGAAATTCAGTTCCTCCCGATTTATTCAAGCAATTATAACAGGCTCAACTTCAGATGATTTAATACGGGTTTAAAATGAGATTTGCGAGTGTTTGAAGCGATCTTTCGATTTGGAAGTTACGGGGCTTTCGTAAATCACCTTATTGTTTAATTCGACTCCGTTTGTATAAATTATTTGACAAAAGGAATTGTTCAATTGTGTGAAAGGGATGGATTTCAAAAATGATCTGTTTAATATAATTTTTGCGTCTGATTTTATATCTTATTTTATATTTAGCTGCTTAAAGAATTTAAATTAGCTTCAAAGCTTATTTATTTATTATTTACTACCTGATATCTTAAGTTTAGCATTGATCTGTACCTACTATGGTCGTATTGAAAATAAAAATATAATTACTTAAATATAAATTTATAATTACTTAAACAAACATTCGAAATAGCAGTGAATACAAAAGTTCATACTTTATGCAACTTATTCTGAATGCAAAGGTACGGTCTATTATTTGAAGTAAGATGTCAGGTTTTCTTGCACGGTAATTTATTATTCAGTAGCGGTATTCTTATTGAAGTTGATGCTCTTTGTACATTTTATTAGAATCCAGTTGAATTAAAGATGTACAGTAGGTAACCCCATAGGGTAACCCAAAAAGAGTCATCTTATTTTACTAATATTATAAGCGTGAAAATTTGATAAGATGGATAAATTACGTTTGACTATGTTTGTTCCTCTGTCACGTGAAAACCACTGAACAGCAGATACTCAGAAATAATCAATTGCTATTCGTTTGTCTCGCTAAAACTCGAGAACGGCTGCGCCGATGTAGCTAATTTTGTTTTTGTATAGGTTTCCACCGTTACATATAGATTGAGTAGGTACCTTACTTAGTTCAGCAGGTTATCTAATAATTATTTCAATTATACAGGAGCAGGCTTCATGCGCCTCTTCGGTTCGCACCTATCTTCACACGGCTCGGCTCTGAGCACGTACTTCAGGATGCTGCGTCCGCGCAGCGTGCCCCTGGACTTCCGTGAAATCCTGAAGCGTGTGAACACACCCTTTATGTTCTGTCTGAAAGTGCCTGGCTCTGCGTCGCTGGCTGAGGTTAGTAAAAAAAACCTTTGTTTAATGGTGCATTTACATCAAACGAGCGAATGAATACATTGAGTAATGATCTAAGTTCTAACCCCACTATGTTAAATTATTTTAGTGTTAACAGGCGTAGAGCATTCCTTCGTGGTTCTAAGTGCGTTCAAAAAGATTGTATGCAATGTTCTAATACTGAATAACAGTGAATACGAATTTTCTTTTACACTAAAAGATCACGAAATACCTAATGCTATTGCTCTGACTCTAGCTTTATATTCCTTTGAAGTAAATGTGCCATAAAACGATACGGCTTGCTATGATTTAGGTAATCAAAAGCCTAGGCCATTAATTAAACGGCTGATTAAACATCATAGCCAACCCAATTGTCGCAAATAGCAATGTTTGGTTAGACTAGACAATATTATGCGTTATAGTAAGTAATTATTTTTATAAATTATTCTTTGGGTTCTTCTAATATGTGTGCGGTTTCATAATATTAATAAATATCACTGACCAATCAAATAAATTTTATAATTGCTTTTTATATGTTTAGTATCTGAACATGTTTAAGAATAAATATAAAAACTAAAATAATTGACACAAAATAATAGTATTATTAGAATAAATGGTACTTGAGCTAAACGATTATTACCATTACTGTTATTAATGCTTATATTTTTTTTTCTAATTAACTATGCGGAGCTATGTTTATATCATTTGCATGTCGATATAATTGGCGAATTTAGTACAATTTATAAGTATAAGAACAAGTGAAACCACATTTATGCAATTATAGATGATTTTATTTTATTTATAAAAATAAAAAAATATATTCTTCCGAGCTCATAATTGACCACGTAATGTGAACGTGCGTAAGTTATGTAATAAGAATAATTAATGAGAAAATCAATATATATATAAAAATGAAACCCGTTTTCCTTGGTCACGGCATCACGCGTGAACGGGTGGACCGATTTCGATAATTCTTTTTTTATAATATTCCTTGAAGTACGAGGATGGTTCTTATGGAGAGAAAACGTAAACATGTACCACGGGCGAAGCCGGGGCGGACCGCTAGTAAAACATAACAATGGAAACACGAATACTTTTTAATCTTATTTCATTTTAATTTATAAGGTGATTGATCTGGACAATGAAGTTTTTATAATGTTTGAGTTAATATTATTTCTATTATATTATGATGAAAATTATTATAATATTATTATAACATTTTTTTCTACTCTTCCATAGTGAGTGAGTGAGGTCTCATCATCTTGGTGTAATTTTTATGATGCCTTAATAAAATGCTCAGCTACTTAAATATAGATATTATAGGTACCTACTTATATTATTATAGATCATCAAAATTACGAATTATACTATATATAGAGGCGGGTTGGAATCCCGCCTCGTGATCGAATAATTTCGTCATGGAGTAAGGTGACGATTTTGGTATCTTTGAATATTACCAAAGAAGTTTCACTTCTGACACGTGTACGCGGCACACACGCTCTTTTTTCTGTTCTTTAAAAACTTAAATAATAAACTAGTCAAACAAGAAAATGTCTTTATCATTTGGCCAACCTCGTTATTTATTAAAACTCCAAACTAGATATCTTTTGTAACTACTAAGGTAGTTAGCTGAAGCCTGAAACGTTAACAAGGAAACTCCCATCGTTAAACTAACCGCGCTTCACTTCGCTTAACCCACAAATGTTTACCGACCACGAATGTATGTTTGTTGCACTGCAATCTTCAAGATCTTGCTTTAGATATTAATATGAGAGTTAATTTATAAGGTATGATATGTTAGATATGTAAAATTTTAATAGGTTTTAGGCAGAAATAACACTAACTACACTATACTACAACAATATATTATTATTATCATCTCAGCGTCTAGTTTTTTTGATCATTTGCTTAGAAACTTATCCACTTATTTACTACATTATTAGATCTGGGTATTTTCAACACATGAAAATACAGTACAATCATGAATTACAATGCACAGTTTAACTTACATTACACTTTTACCATTTCAAAATACGAGTACATGCCTACATTGCAAGTTCGCATTATAGCAACAATCAATTTGCATGCTGTCCTCAAACAAATTTGCGCTGCCGTATCATTATTTCAGTAATTTACCAAAATTCACCAGCAGTTAATCATCTCATTAAAAACTGCAACCTAAATATTTATACATGAAAATTACGACATGAAATTAAATTAAAGCTTAAATCCGAATATTGGTTACAAATAAAGAAATTTGGATGTTTGCCAATTTTGCTAACCCGAAGTTGAAACGGCGTATAATCAGTATAATCACAATATGCAGATACAACCAGTAGAGAAATTTCATACAAACGTTCGAAATGGCTCACGCACACAAGCAAGCGTGTTTACGAGAATCATGACAATAATTGACAGATATAAGAATACCCTTACGATTCTCGTAAACACGCTTGCTTGTGTGCGTGAGCCATTTCGAACGTTTGTATGAAGTTTGCCTACTGGGTGTATCTGTATACTATGGTATAATTTTCATTTCTGTAAAAGTAATGCTATTAACATTTGCGGTCAAAGGGAGTAGATTTATAGCGGTGTATGTAGATGCGGTAGTAGCCGCTACGGAATGTGGTGTGGTGTTTGTATGAATTACGGTTGCAATATTTGCGAATCAATAATTATGGTTTTCATTAATTTGGTGGTTGATTTTGTATTTTAGATTCTAGAGTCTATATTTGGTTTCAAATTCATCGGTTTATTGAATGGACAATAAAGTTAATTAAAGATAGGAAAACCACTATAATACTTACTAAACGAAATCATTTTTACCTGCAATTGTAAATACATAAATATTAGATTATAATTAATGTGTGGTGTTTTTATATTCACTATACATGCTGTTAAAACCTCTTCCGAAAGTAAATTTCGTACCTAGTTCAAAACGCAATCGTTGTATATTATTACCACAGTTGACAGATATATACTACGTACATACAGTTAGGAAACTAAGCCCCTGCGATGAAATTATGACATAAGCACTATTATAGCTATAGGGCTGTTACCTTTTTGATATTTAACCGACTTCAAAAATAAAGGAGGAGGTTATCAATTCGGCCTGTATATTTCTGTTTGCTTTTTTTTCACAGTTGATTTTGTGGTAATTTTGAGATAAAAACCCGTTAAAATAAAAAAATGGTGTAGCCTAAATATGAATTTACAAGAAGAAACAATCCGAATTAATACACCTTGGTAAATACGTTTTTATCAGTGCTATATTTCGAAAGTTTGTTTTGTTATGGACGCCAAAGGCTTTTTAATGTACCTAAATTATTTATAACTAGCTTTCCACCCGCAGCTTCGCCCGCGCAGTCAAAGAAAAACCCGCATAGTTCCCGTTCCCGTGGGATTTCCGGGATATAACCTATCCTATTTCCCGGGGTAAAAAGTAGCCTATGTCCTTTCTCGGGTATCAAAACATCTATTTACCAAATTTCATGCAAATTGGTTCAGTAGTTAAGGCGTGATTGAGTAACAGACAGACAGACAGAGTTACTTTCGCACAATATTAGTATGGATGCTTGATATTTGTATTATACATATATTCAATAATTCTTTTAAACCAGAATTTACAATACTTGTATGTAGGTATACCTACTAAATTATTTTTAAAACGATAAATTAAATTAAATTAAAAAACACAAAATATGCAAAAATAAATTAAAATTATTATTATACGAGCATAGAATCTCCACCTTTTTGTTTTAGGATGAAAAAGAAAATAGTTTGACAGGCTTAGTGCTTGACAAAGTGGTAAAGTCACGTATCGATAAAAATACAATAATTATAATATCTATCTTTTTCTTCCCTAATATTTACGTAATTATGCACATAAATTTAAACAAGATTTTTTTAAGGTTTCCATTTTTTTAGATTTTTGTGCTCTTCTAGATTGCGTAAAAAATAGATGCGATCTTTAAACAGACTGGACTCCTAATAGTGACTATTTGTAGCTATCATTTTGGTGGAAATATGTCAACATAATTTAAAACTCATGCTGCCATATCTATAGAAATTAAAAAATAGTCTCTTTTTAACTTGTAGTCAGATACGGTATTTACAAATATATTTATTGAAAGGGCTACAAACTGAAACAATCGATATTTATTTAATGTGAATTGACATCACTTTAAACTCTTTTCTATACTATGTATCTTTGTCATTCAAAATCTGTGGATGTGTCACCCGCTACTATCGATCCCCCTCAATACCCTCGTAAACACGCTTGATGGGGGGGGAGCCATTTCGAACATTTTGTATGAAGTTTCCTTACTGTATGTATCTGTATATTGTGTTATTACATAGAAAAATTATAAACAAAAATATTACCTACAGCTTAAAGCACATACACCGTAAATGACATTAATAAAGTACAGAATTTAAAAGCCAAATTGCGAAAGCAAAAATTAATGCAAAATTTGTGCACGGACCAACTTTCCAAAACATTACCAACTTTAATTACGGCCTTAAAAATGGATTCCTTTATAATGAGCACCTGCTTTGTCCAGGGAATATATAAATCAACTGAATTAGCGTTGCTGGGTTTGTTCGCGAACTGTGTTCGGACCCGCTTTCGCTTCGCTCGCGTTTTAATTTTTATTTAGGTAAAGTGTGTGATAAAAACGTGTAAAAACCGTATGGCTGAATTTAGTATCTAAAATTTTTAATTTGTATCAAATTGAATAGAAAATATAAGAAAGAAAATATTTCAAAAGTAAATTGTGTCGATTCTTAGACAACCTATTTTTATGTTTTCAAATGCATAAGAATAGCGGTCATTATAAATGCAATTAAGAACACACTCTAGTAATTATTAAAAACCGGTTTTTTAACGATTCTTTAAAAAAAGATACGAAATTTTATCGACATCATTTTTGTCCTAACCACGTTACACGAAGCGTAGCGACGCCTGTCAACTTAGTTACCGCGTACCTTTCTTTATGGATCAAATTTATTATTTCATTTTAAACGTTTGTAGAGACAATTCGTCCCATTTATCAAGACTTAACAGAATATAATGATCAGTAGCACTTATTTTAAATAATTATAACTTATATTTCCACCCGCGGCTTCGCCCACATTTTCAAAGAAAAAACCCGCACAGTTCCTGTTGGGATTCCTCGTGGGATTTCCGGGATGAAACCTATCCTATATGTTAATCCAAGTTACCCTCTCAATATGTGTGCTAAATTTCATTGTAATCGATTCATTAGTATTTGCGTGAAAGAGAAAAATATACATACACCTACATCCACCCTCACAAACCTTCGCAATTATAATATTAGTAGGAGTAGGATAAAATATTAATATAATATTATAATGAGGTTTAAAAACAAGAGACCCATATTAGATCTAATAAAAATATCACCTGTGTAAGTATTTCTTCCAAACTTTGAATCAATTTCGATAACATTTATATAGGACCACATGTAAAGTTTGAGTTTGTTCTTGTAACGAATGGGAAAGGCCGTGTAACAAAGATTAAAAATAAATACAGGTTTAATCGAAGCTTTTCTTTAATCAGTTGTATATTCAGAATTTCTGATCAAAACTATATTATCGTAATAAACTGGTGGATATAATATGTTATATTATTTATTAATCCTACCAATATTATAAATATGAAAGTTTGTGAGGATGAATGATGTGTATGTATGTTAAATAACCCGGAAATCCCGGAAATCCCACGGGAACTGAATCTATGTGGGTTTTTCTTTGAAAATGCGTGCGAAGCCGCGGGCGGAAAGCTAGTATGTACTTACATATTATTCTAGAGCCACCTAGAGCTATTCAAAACGCATATTAAAAAAAAATTACTTGCAATCTTTACCTAATTTATGAAATCATGTCAAACACAAAAAATGAAACTGCAAATTAATTAAGTACAGAAACTCATATATTATTTGCGATAACAATATCCCAAACATGCCAAACTTTTCGCAATCATTTTCTTACTATTCAAAGCGCTAAACCTAAATTATGGGAAAACTTCTTTTGTGGATTACGTTTCAATGATAAACATATACCAAGCCAATTTAATTATTTATTATTTCACATATTATAATAGTTAAATTGCTTGGATGTAGATTTTATTAAAATTTTGTTTACCATCAAAAAGTTGAAAAAATAGAAAGTGTAGTGTAGTGTGTATATGCTCACCCATATCTATACTAATATTATAAAGACTTTGTTTGTTTGAACGCGCTAATCTCAGGAACTACTGGTCCGATTTGAAAAATTGTTTCGGTTTTAGATAGCGCATTAATTATTATCGAGGAAGGTGACAAAGCAATAGTTATATTTACCATCTTATTTCCAAAAAAAAAAAACTTAAAAATAAATAAATGCTTAGAAAATCGAAAGTATTAATTAGAAATATTTGCTTGTGGAATAAACTAATAATTGAAACGGATGTAAAATGTAATATCTGTTGAGGCTTTATCTCAAAACAAATGTATAGATTCACTCAAAATTAATGCCAAGATATCCGTATTAATCAAAGGAAGCTTCAGGCGTGTATAATATAATAACAAACACAATTCACAAAACCACACGTTTACACTATATACTAAGTTAATATCCCAAAGAGAATGGAATTTAAAATAAATTTTCGTAAGCCGTTGTGATCTCCCGAATATTTCGGCGTAAACAATTTTGTAAAGGCCCATTAGCTGTAGGTAGTCATGTTTCAAATTCGTCTTGTTATAACATTGTTTGGTAGAAAAGTGTCATTTTTAATGGGTTCTTTAATTCCCAAGGAAAATATAGTATATCTACTGTCTTGTTTATGTTCTAAATTATCCATACTAATATTATAAATGCGAAAGTAATTCTGTCTGTCTGTTACTCAATCACGCCTTAACTACTGAACCAATTTGCATGAAATTTGTAATAGAGATATTTTGATACCCGAGAAAGGACATAGGATAGGTTTTATCCTGGAAATCCCACGGGAACGGGAACTATGCGGGTTTTTCTTTGACTGCGCGGGCGATGCCGCGGGTGGAAAGCTAGTAAACTATAAAAGGAATTGCTTTAAGGTGCTATCTTTAATAAAAATATCAGGCACTAAAAACCTACTCTAATTCTTTGAGCAGTTTTATTATAAAAATAGCACATTCTTACAAATACTATAAGCGCGAAAGTGACTCTGTTCATCTGTCAATTCTTCACATCTTAACTACTGAACCGATTTTGATGAAATTTTGTAAAAATATAATTTAAGACCTGAAAAGGACACAGAATAGTTTTTTCTCGCAAATCCCACGAAAATGGATTTTCTATTAAATACGCGGGCGAAGTCGTGCGCGGAAGGTAGGAAATTATAAGTATGTATTCCATGTCAACAAATTTAAAATAAATTATTCGGCAAATGAATTATACAATGCGAAATACTTCGAATACAACAAAAAAATGTACGGAACAAGGAATGTATACGACAATATTAAAATTCGAGCGCAGAATGGAATAAACATTTCTTTGAATTCTTACAAGCAGGTCGCTTATTTTATTAATTTTACTGATACGGCTTTAGGCCAATATTTGAGGTGATATTTTAGGGAAAAGAGTTTTCCACGCATTGTAACTGCTTGCGTCTTGAAAATAAAAAGAATATAAAAATTTTCAAGACTAACAGTGTTTCGTATTCTTTATTTTATTTAGAGAAACTTGTTTTTAGTCTTATTGTAGGACTCGAAGTAATAACATACAACTGTGTAAGTGTGAATGTGTATGAATATGTATTTTGGCACTTGCTACTACTTAGTAGGTATGTTACTTTTGGACATACATTTTCAATAGACTTTGATATTAGGAGTTATATTTCCACTACCGAATGTATTTATTAATTGTAAATTATTGTGAATTTCATTTCCAAAATTCTAGTTTTACGAATTTTTTGTTTAATACTGTTCGGAATAGATAAAATAATTAAATGGTCACACTGATAGCGGTAACGCGATGTATTCAATTGGTGAGGCGAATACCTCACTTGGTGAGGGAGCGGCATTCATATTAATTATTGTCGCATTCTATCGGAGTCCGCCAACCGCGCCGCTAGTGTGAAGTCGTGTATTTAGTGTTGTTATCGGCCGCCTCGGAAGTTAGTTACGCGCGCATCGGAGCGTGTCGTCGATTGTTTTACGTGCTGACCACGTAGTAAATTAGTAAAATCGGCCCGCGGAATTGTTAATTGTACTTTTTATTGATATTAGTAATCACGCGCGACCGCGAGTTATTTATGTGACAAGTGAAGTTTAATGGCGACGTAGTGTGCCTGGCAGTAGTGGTGACTATACATTAAATTGTCTCTTTTCTGTTATTTTATCTTATGTAATTTAAATTATTCCCGTAAATATAGATTTTCCTCCCCAAGGGGCCCCTATTGTTTTGACTAATTGACTGACCGACACACCACATATTTATGGAAGCAGCGCACGAGATTTCAGGTATGTGCGTAGGATGTATGTATTTAACTATTGTTATTGTATTATGGTAGCAGAGCAAAATAAATAACAACAATAAATTTCTCGCGGGGGCCGGGGCCGGCGACGGCAAAGGTTGGCTAGTTGGCTGCTCCAACCAGAGAAAAATTTATTGTTGTTATTTATTTTGCTCTGCTACCATAATACAATAACAATAGTTAAATACATACATCCTACGCACATACCTGAAATCTCGTGCGCTGCTTCCATAAATATGTGGTGTGTCGGTCAGTCAATTAGTCAAAACAATAGGGGCCCCTTGGGGAGGAAAATCTATATTTACGGGAATAATTTAAATTACATAAGATAAAATAACAGAAAAGAGACAATTTAATGTATAGTCACCACTACTGCCAGGCACACTACGTCGCCATTAAACTTCACTTGTCACATAAATAACTCGCGGTCGCGCGTGATTACTAATATCAATAAAAAGTACAATTAACAATTCCGCGGGCCGATTTTACTAATTTACTACGTGGTCAGCACGTAAAACAATCGACGACACGCTCCGATGCGCGCGTAACTAACTTCCGAGGCGGCCGATAACAACACTAAATACACGACTTCACACTAGCGGCGCGGTTGGCGGACTCCGATAGAATGCGACAATAATTAATATGAATGCCGCTCCCTCACCAAGTGAGGTATTCGCCTCACCAATTGAATACATCGCGTTTCCGCTATCAGTGTGACCATTTAATTATTTTATCTATTCCGAACATTCCCCCGTCCCAGTCAGGCAAAACCTGACTGAGTCCAAAACCAGAGGATAAGGATAGAACCTACATAACGGGCAGCCGCGACAAGCCCGCAACAGCTCTTTTAAGGACAGAATTTCCTACCAGGACCTCTGCAACTCGCGGAATACCGTCCGCGCCTAGGAACAGCCGCAAAATTCGACCACGTCTCCAAGACAGTGGGGGCATATTCGTCTCCTTAACTAGGACGAGGTCACCGACCTTTGGTGGATCCGTTTTATCTGTCCAGCGAACACGCTGCTGCAACAAATGAAGATATTCTAAATTAAACCGTTTCCAAAAACTCTGAGAAAGTTGTTGCAGCAGTTCAAAACGTGAGAGCCGATTAACCGGAGTATTCTCAAATGGATATTCAGGGAGCGCATTAAGTGGACCCCCAATCAAAAAATGTCCTGGAGTCAAAACCTCCAAGTCATTTGGGTCCGATGAAATAGGACATAGTGGCCTGGAATTAAGTACAGCTTCAATTTTACAAAATACCGTTGCTAACTCTTCAAAGGTGAGAACCGTTTCTCCTATAACTCGACGAAGATGAGTTTTAGCCACCTTAACTACTGCTTCAAATATCACAGTAACATAACAGTTTATCTAAAGAATCTAAGTAATATAACAGTTTATCTAAAGAACCCACGAGGGATAAGCAGGAGGGCTAAACTGCCATTTGATTCCACGACGGGAAAGTGAATTCTCAACCGAAACTTGATTTTCAGATAAAAATTTATACACATCAGAAATATAACGATCGCCTCCTTTAAAGTTTGTACCGCAGTCGGACCGAATCAAACTCGGTAACCCACGACGACTGACAAAACGGGACAAACAAGCAATAAAGGCTTCAGTGCTAAGAGAAGACACTACCTCCAAATGTACGGCCTTAGTAACGAGGCAAACAAAAACGCACAGGTAGGCCTTAACTATCTTAGCATTCCGTAACGATGAAACCTTAACCGAAAATGGACCAGCAAAATCCGTACCCACACCTGAAAAGGGTCTAGAGGCTGATATTCGATCTGGAGGCAAATCTCCCATTTGCGGCTGAACAATAGCCGCCTTAAGTTTATAACAAGGAATACACTTAAATATGACATTACGAATCGCTCGTCTAGCTGACAAAATCCAAAACTCCTGATGTAGGATAGCTAGAAGCGTATTTAAACCAGCATGAGCATTCCTTTCATGCCTATCCCTAATAATCAACTCTCCAAGGGGGTTATTCTTGGGAAGAAGAAGCGGATGTTTATGACCAAAAACCAAATTAGAATGGCGTAATCTTCCACCAACACGTAACAAACCGCGATCATCTATAAACGGATTCAAGCGAGCAACAGCGCCCTTCAACTTACCTTGTCCCTCTTTCAGACTTGTAAGTACTGTATCAAATTCCTTTGCTTGAATATATCGAACCCAAAAGAACAACGCTTCCCTCCGTTCATCCGGACATAACACCTTGGAGCAATTCCTATTGGATTTATTCCTCAAATTGAAAACAAACCTACGTATCCAAGCGGTTACACCCAACAGTTTATCTAAAGAACTGAACCGCGTTAACAAAAAATCGAAATTCTGTGCAGGCTCCTTTATAACCGAAAGGACCTTCAAGCACGGGAGAGGCTCAATAAGCTTAATAGAAGCTTGAGGCCAACAATTCTCTGGTTGGAGCAGCCAACCGGGACCCCACCACAACGAATGATTCAATAAAACTGGAGCCTCACAACCGCGAGATGCACAATCAGCGGGATTAACATCCCCTGGCACATGTCTCCATTCAAGATTAGCAACCGATTGCTGAATTTGCGACACCCGATTCGCAACAAAAACTTCTAAAGCATGAACTGATGCTTGCAACCATGCAAGAACAATCTGACTATCAGTCCAAGCAAAAATTCTTCTAATATTAATATTTTGACCTAACGTCGATTTAACGTGATTAAGGAGACGAGTCAAAAGTACAGCACCTGATAGTTCCAATTTAGGAATAGTTAATCGCATTCTAACTGGAGCTACTTTACTTTTAGCCATAATAAGCTTAACCGTTACAACACCTGATTTGTTAAACGTTTGGATTAAATTTGTTTCGTCCCTCCCTGATAAATCCCAACCAACAAAATCATCCAAGTCACACTCGGACACTACATCATCCACTCCACTTTTGAATTGATAACCTCTTTCTTTCCTTGTTTCTTCATCTGCGTCCAACCGGATTGTTCTTATAACATCTCCATAGTTCTCTTTGAACCATTTAATATCTGTCTTTCTTCTAAATTTATTCGTTACTACCATCGGGTAAATGCGTAGTAGATATTCATGGTTTTTGTGATGCTTCAGAGAGCGGTTTCGCTGCTGCAGTCTATGTTCGTACGGTTAATAAATCAGGTGTTGTAACGGTTAAGCTTATTATGGCTAAAAGTAAAGTAGCTCCATATTAAGTGGCATTCATATTAATTATTGTCGCATTCTATCGGAGTCCGCCAACCGCGCCGCTAGTGTGAAGTCGTGTATTTAGTGTTGTTATCGGCCGCCTCGGAAGTTAGTTACGCGCGCATCGGAGCGTGTCGTCGATTGTTTTACGTGCTGACCACGTAGTAAATTAGTAAAATCGGCCCGCGGAATTGTTAATTGTACTTTTTATTGATATTAGTAATCACGCGCGACCGCGAGTTATTTATGTGACAAGTGAAGTTTAATGGCGACGTAGTGTGCCTGGCAGTAGTGGTGACTATACATTAAATTGTCTCTTTTCTGTTATTTTATCTTATGTAATTTAAATTATTCCCGTAAATATAGATTTTCCTCCCCAAGGGGCCCCTATTGTTTTGACTAATTGACTGACCGACACACCACATATTTATGGAAGCAGCGCACGAGATTTCAGGTATGTGCGTAGGATGTATGTATTTAACTATTGTTATTGTATTATGGTAGCAGAGCAAAATAAATAACAATAGTTAAATAACAAACATAATTTTTGGTAGCAGAGCGTGGTTAAAATCCACCGACCTCTGGGTTGTAGGGCCCAGCGTAGTTAAAACGGAAATTTTGGTAATAATAATTACGATTTTATATGTTCGGTTATGACATTACGGTATTTTATATGTTCGGTTATAGCATTTAAATTGTCATACATATAATTTTCGTAAGAAATATCGGCAATTTATAACAATGGTTGAATGTTTCAATCCTTGGTACATTAATTGCGTCAAGTCATTATAAGGTTAAATCAAAGTCATAGGTATTGCGTCATATTGTGTTGAGTGATTAATTGCGTTCTAAAAATAGAACATTCGATATTCGAATAGGTACATTTGATATTTTTGTAATAGTTTGTTTATTTCAATACGGTTTTTTAAATTGTGTTTTACGTTCTAAAAATAGAACTTTCTATATTCGAATAAGTGCATTTGATGTTTTGTTATACTTTGTTTATTCGAATACGGTTATTTGTTTTTTGACTTGCGTTTTTCATTTGTGTTTACGGAAAGTTTTTGTTAATTAAAAATGGCTGCATCTCACAAGGCGCAGTTAGCCGGTGTTTTGCGATGGCTAGGTTCAGCCGTATTGAATATATCGCGTCAAGATCGCATTCAGGCCCTTTTGTCCCGGGGAGAGGTTTTGGAAGAAAAAATGAATGATTTATATAATTCTTATCGGGCATTGTATGCAATGAATTTAGAACCAGAGGTTATGGATAGAATAAGTGCGGATGTAGATCAGGCTGAGGATTTGGCGGACCAAATACGACAAGCCGTGGGACAAATTAAGTCCACGGTCCAGCCTGTTGGTGATCTACCATATAAAGAAAATTTATTTACGTCCGGTGGAATAATAGGTCGGTTGCCTAAACTAGATTTACCCCATTTCGGTGGCGATTTAAGCCAATGGGTGGCGTTTATTAATTTATTTGATAGTTTGGTTCATAATAGATGTGATTTAACACCTGCTCAGAAATTACCTTATATGTTGGCTAGTCTCACCGGTGAGGCTAAGGGTTTGGTCCAACATTTGGAACTCGTTGATAATAATTATTCTATAGCGCGGGATTTACTTATGCGTCGGTATCAAAACATCCGCCGGTTAGCGGATAATCATGTTGCGGTAATTTTAAACTTGCCACATATTAATAAAAATTGTAATTTACGGACTCACTTATTAAATCCTTTATTAGTGGCGATTAATGCGTTGAAAGGTTTAAATTTATCTATAGACAGTTGGTCGTTTATTTTATTGCATATTGTTTTACAAAAATTAAATGTTGATATGCGTAACCGGTTCGAACAGGAATACGGCGGGGACTCTTCCACTCATCTCCCTTCGTTTGATGATTTTATTTGTTTTTTGGAGGATGAGTGTCGCAGGCAGGACAACGTCCCTTCGCCGTCGCCGGCCCCGGCCCACGCGAGGCCCCGGCCGCCGCCGGTGCGCGCGGAGCGCCGCCCGGACCAGCGAGTGTACAATGTAGTTGCGGCCCGGCAGCCGGACAATTGCTGCTCGTATTGTAGGGCCCCTGGTCACGGTGTAGTTTATTGTTATAAGTTTTTGGCATTACGTTTTCAGGCGCGACGTAATATTGTGCGACAGCGCAGGTGGTGTTACGGTTGCTTAGGCGCTCACCTCGTGTCGCAATGCAATTCTTCTCGACCGTGCAAGCAGTGTGGTGGTAATCACCACTCTTTACTTTGTGGCAACAGGAACGGGACGCCTCCGCCGGCTGCTCCGGCGCAGGATGCTGTTGCCAACAATCGATTTGATGGTAATGGTGTTGATAATCAATGGGCAGGTGGTGTGCAGGTCAATAGACCTCGAGTTTCTGGTCACACTTACAGGCGCAGTGGCAGAAGGGTTAACTCAAATTAATTATCGGAGCCAGGCACGTCCCCCCATGGGCGGGGGTGGTAGTAGACGTCAAGTATATCGGGCACCGGATGTGTCGCGACCATTTAGGGCCCGGGGCCCTAGGGGCCCTGGGGGGCCCAATGTATCTCGGGTTGCTGCTGATCAGCAACGATCTGATTCTATCAGTCCTTTGCAGTATTCGGAGTGGCCTCGCTTAGGACAGCGAGGATCCCAGCGAGATTATTGACTCGAACACACGCCGTCTCCATCTAAGTCTTCGACCTCTCCTGTTACTGTTTTGCTGCCCACCGCTCAGGTTTGCGTCGCCTCCCCATCGGGTGAGCAGGTTGCGGCGCGAGCGATTTTGGATTCTGGTGCACAGGGGAGCTTGGTGTCGAGAAGTTTAGTGGAGCGGTTGCGGTTGCGTGTTGTTCCTGCCGCTAATAGTATTTTTGGTGTAGGCGGAGTTAAGGTGTCCGGTTTAGTGGGACAGGTCTCACTCACCTTCTCTCCTCTTAAATATTCTTTTCCTCGTATTTCAACGTCTGCTGTTGTTTTGGATAATGTTATGGGAAACCATCCGCTTGTTAAATTGCCATTGGAGGTATTTGAACTTGCAACTCAATTGAATTTAGCTGATGCCAAATTTAATATTCCAGGTCAAGTTGATTTGCTACTCGGTGCAGATGTTTTGGGAATGCTACGGTTTGGAAAATGCATTCATCTGCAACGCGGTGGGTTAGTAGCTGTCTCAACAGACCTTGGTGATGTCATCATGGGCCCTGTATTTTCATTTTGTGTTTTTAATGAAGAGGATGGTAACTTGAATGTAGGACTCTCTCTCGCTGAAGCGGTTCAGCGTTTTTGGGAAGTTGAGGAGCCCCCTACAGCACGCCGTGATAACCCAGAGCACCTGGAATGTGAGCTGTTCTTCCAGAATAATACAGGTCGTCTCTGTTCGGGTAGGTTTGTCACGAGGTTACCTTTTCTACCGTCTCGTCCTCCATTAGGTCAGTCTAGAATGCTAGCTGAAAAAAGGTTAGCATCTATGGAGCGACGTATGAAGAGGGATTCGGCATTTCGTATTAAGTATGTTGAGTTTATGAAAGAGTATTTAGAGCTCGGTCATATGTCTGTTTTTAATTTTGATTGGAGGTCGCAGGAGCACTACTTTATTCCACATCATGCGGTGTTTAAGGGTGGTAAAATAGGAGTAGTTTTTGATGGCTCTGCGCCCAGCTCTAATGGCGTATCATTAAATCAATGTTTGCATTCGGGTCCTAAGTTGCATCGGGATATTGGTGATATTTTAACAAATTTTCGTAGGCATCAGGTTGTGTTTGTTGCGGATATTAAAATGATGTTTAGACAGACTGTTATTCATCCAGAGGATCGTCGTTACCAGTTGATTTTGTGGCGAGAGAAAGAATCAGATCCTATTTCGGTTTTTTGAGTTGAATACTAATACGTATGGACAAAGGTCGAGTCCTTTTAACCACGCTCTGCTACCAAATTTATTGTTGTTATTTATTTTGCTCTGCTACCATAATACAATAACAATAGTTAAATAACAAACAAATACAATTTTATCAACATTTCATGGCGCAGTGCGGATTGGTAGCTGTCTCATGTTTTAAAATTTATTACTCATAAGATAAATCGGTTTTGTCATCCGTTACATTGTTATTTAACTGTCTTGAGCGTAAAGAATAAGTCTTTCGTAACTTTAGCGGTATATTTTTTGTAAGTATTAATAAGAATAGACAGTTTGCGGTGGCAATGAAGAAATGCGTTTATTTCTAAATGTTTTTTTTATCATCGATAGGTGTATAGGATACCACTAAAAAATATTTTTAATTTAACTAAAAATATGGATAGTGAGTAAACACAATTAAAAATATTTTAAACTTCTATTAAAAGCATATTTTATTAAACACCATCCAAACAGATAAAAAATCGCTAAATATTTTTGAAAATGAACTGATTTTATTTATCTTGAATTGTAAGGCAATCCCAGCGAACTAGCTACTACTAACAAAACTTCACGTATTTGTCCAAGCCCTTGTAAAATCCAATTCCAATACTCTTCAAACATTCTAATTCAACAATCACGCCTCGGTGTAATTGAATAAAAATATTTGTCCAGGTATCGAATCCGCACTCATGCATTGTGTACCCCTCTCTTGCCCACTTCACAATCTTGTAAGGGACTATTTGCTTTATGTAGATTGGTTTTGGGCACAAATTTGCAGACACGTGTTGAGCTGTTTGAATTAACAGGGTTAAGTGTACCTAAAGGGGTAAGGATCGATGTGGAAAGATACAATCGTAAACTATCCGCGACTGTATTGATCTGTACGTAATGATTTATATTTCGTGCAGTCACGGTAACATGCGTTAACAGAAGAACCGTTTTAGTTTTTATTTGTTGTATTTGTTAATGTCAGGATTTAATAAAAAAAAAAATTCCCGTTTAACAGCTCGCACACAGGAAAAGCATGTCGGTTGAGCTAGTTTATAAAATGTCTCTTGTTTGTTGCTCTATATACTTCTTTAACCCTACAGTAGTCGCGTATCTAAAAGTGACGTGTGAGGTCATTTTGTAAATAAATACGTTATAAAATTAATAATTTATAAGTCTGTACTTAACATTATTTTTAAAATCAATATTATAATATTTGCAAAAAATAAATGAAACAGTCACAACAAAAAACTTACGTAGTTAGTCTACGTACGTATGCCACGCTATGTCATACGTACGTAGACCGCGAATTTTGCGAAGCTCCTGTTGGACAACCACGCGCACCCGACTCTCCGCGCTGCACTGAGTGCATGCGGCAATTATTCAACTTAGAGTACACGAAGTATGAAATAACTGGAGCTATATGATTTTTAGAAATTTGCAGTATCACTGGATTACACGTGTAGACCACGCGACTACTGTGGGGTTAACAGTAAGAAAAATTTCCAGAGATTAACGCTACCAAAAAAAGGCAAACAAATAAAACGCATACATCTTCATACTTGATAACATCTATTGACATCGCACTAGAGAGTCTTTTAAATATCTTTGTACCCAACATTGCAGGAACCTTAAATTATTCCATGTATTTAGTCTGGTTAAACCATTTTTTGGTAGCGTTAATCTCTGGAAATTTTTCTTACTGTTAACCCCACAGTAGTGGTTACCTATCTAAATCTCGAATTTTAATATTCCGAATATCATAATCCAGAAAACGTTTGGACATTTTTTCATAACCCCGAATTTTAAAATTTCGAAGTTTTGTTTGCCATATAATCGCAACTCCGAATTTCATTTGCCCATTTCGTTATTTGTACGACGTTTTACAATCCAGACGAATGAGTTCCAGACATACGAAATCTAAATGCACAAAATCCAGATGATCGTAATTCATATGCACGAAAGCCAGATTTTTAAAACACAAATTTATGTAATACAGTTAATTGATATCCAGACAAACAATGTCCAGATTTTTGAAATTCAAATAAACGATATCCAGCAAAACGAAATCCTTCCAGGGGGTCGCAGCACGAACCTAACCTAACCTACTGAATAGATTTTAACACTTTAACCTTTCTGTAATGGGCAAGTAAAACAATAGCGAGTCGATTCTGGCACTCGCCGGCCGCTGCCGCGGCACGCTCGCTTCGCTCGCTCGGCTCGTGCATGGGGGGTCACGCTTCAAACCTAACCTAACCTACTGAGTCGAATTTGACACTTAAACCTTTCTGTAATGGGCAAGTAAAACAATAGCGAGTCAGTTCTAGCGTGGGGGTCGTAGTTCAAACCTAACCTACTGAGTCGACTTTGACACTAAAACCGGTCTGTAATGGACAAGTAAAACAATAAATTTACTTACTGACAATGTTTATTTTCAGTCGATAGTAAAGGTATAATCACGATTGTATGGAAATCAAATAAAAAGATTATGAAAATCTGGCAATAGTTTATCTGTTATACGATTATATGGGAACCAAATAAAAAGATTATGAAAATTTGGCAATAGTTTATTTGGAAAATGGTACGATGGGAAACAAAAAAAAGTATTCTGAGAATCTGGTATAATGAGATCTGTATTATGAGAATACGGGAAACAAAAAAATACTTTTTAAAAATCTGGTTTTGGTGCATCTGGAAATTGATTCATCTGGGAAATTAAAAAAGGAATTTTAAAAATTTGTCATTCATTACATCTGTCTTTTAAAAGTTCTAACAACCGTTTTCGGGGTTTTAAGATTCGGGTAATAGAAATTCGAGTTTTTAATAGGTTACCATTTAGTCTACATAAACTATCTATAGTGAAGTATTCGATATAGCCGATATAGGTCACTGAGAGAGTTGACAAATTAGCCGTCGTGTGAAGGTATACCTAACCTAAATCGAGTCTGGGTCAAAAGGTTATATTGGGACGATCTAGGTTTTGTTCTAATTAATCAATTGGTTTTTGAGATATTTAGTCTATATGAGAACTTTGGGTAATCAATGACTGTATAGTGTATA
Organism: Colias behrii; assembly: GCA_029959065.1. NCBI lineage: Eukaryota > Metazoa > Arthropoda > Insecta > Lepidoptera > Pieridae > Colias > Colias behrii. The sequence continues at coordinate 4,072,524 of JARWMC010000021.1, read as the reverse complement.
TTTCTATTATTGTATTGAATATTTGTAACAATTTACTAATTACTATCGATTACAATAGCTTTATTTTATTTTTGGGGACAGAATATTTATCAGAAATTCATTAACTCTAAATTTGTACATATACCTAATGTTATTAAAAAATATGTTAACTTACGTTCATTAGCTCGATGACATGGATAAATGTAAAACCAAACGGTAAAAGTAGCTATATATTAAATAAGTTCAGATTATTTTTTCTCATTTATGAATTTAATTGCCCAAATATCCAAACAAGCTAATCTATTCACAACTTAATTTCTTAAACCAATAAATAATTACACTTACCATGAAACTACTAGCTCAACATTCAAATGTACTCAACACATAGGTACTGCTTCAAAACCCTGCAAATGCTACATTTTCATTACCGAAAACAAAAGAACTAAATGTACTTGGAAGTTTCGAGAAGCGAGTGCTAAATCTTACCACACTTGCGGGTTCTTAAGAGCTAAGTCGCAATGAGACGTTAACTGTGATTTGTGCAAGTCAATTAACTAACATTGGTTGGTTTTTAATACACACGGTGCAAGGAAATTTTACCTTTATGATCTTGAGAATTTAGATCTAATTGTTGTTGAATTTTTGTATTGCGGGATAGGACTTCTTGTAATAAAATTACGCACATATTTTATCTCTTATATTTTTTATGTAATTTGATAAAATGCAGAAGGGTGTGATTAGTATCGATGCGATATTCCGATTGATGATTATTATTTTTAGTTGCATTTATAATTCGAATGTATTTCACAGGCTTTCGGATGAATAAAAGTAGAATAAAAAAAGACGTGTGGCACTCGGGGACTGCCGCGGTAAAGCATAGCATGCCTTCAAGCCACACCTCCGAGCCCGTCGGAGTGGGGAGCGTGAGGTTTTTTCGTTACGGAATTTCTCGATTCGGTCCCCGCGCTCAAGGCCCGTGATAGAAGCTATGCAATAGCTTAATAATTTATTAGCCATATAAACTATATAATAACGAAATAAGTTAACCTATATTCCAAAACGAATATTCAATCCAAAAACAGGCCATTGCCATATTACATATAGCCATAATTTGCATAACCTAAACGTTTCAGAAATACATTTAAATTGGATCCCTTCCAAACGCATTGAGTTATGTTCTGTCTTATATTGGGGTAGAAGCCTGACTCGTACATCGATTTTTGGCATAAAAACTAGTTCCTTTATCATTGAAATGTCTAAAATATTAATATTATTTTGTTATTGTTGAGAATTATAATGTAAATACATGCACCTAAATTATATTTAAGTAATAAGAAGTATTGTGAAGTTAATATCCTGATTATTGTTGACTATACCTATGTTTTGTGTTGTTTGAATACACTAAAGTAATTTTATATCATAAAACACTAAGAACTCTTGTTTCAATATTAATATGAGTACGTATAACAACCATTTAAAATGTCGCCTGTGAAGTTAAAATTTACAGAATAATGGCCTATTTATCAATGTTAGGCTATTAACGGTCCGAGCGCTTTTAAAATATGAGGCAATCATAAATGGTGCATATTTCAAATACTCCTCTTCCTGTAGAAGGAAAGTAATACGTAAATAAAAACATATTAGAGAAACCTTTAGCAGGCTGTTTTTATGATATAATTGCTTCTAAATGTCAACCTTGTTATGTTTTGTTTTAGTGTTTTCATGACACGGTTTGTCTGCGTATTCTCCTATTTCTTTTTCAATACACCTTTTTAATAATACGTATACATTGCATGGTTTCACATAGATAATTATAGGTATTACGATACATGTAGTACGTACATCGACGCAAAACATAATCCTCCTCTGCACAGTTGAGTAACATAACTAATTTTCATAACAAACAATCTTCTTGTCAATCTTTCCCTATAGTAATAACTAATAAGAATACAGAAAACATCGTTTATCCGATTGTCGTGTATCTGTATAAGTTATTTATCGTGTTATTTCAGCACATAAAGCAGAGACATACCGTATTGGTATTGGCGATAAATTTAAAAGGTCCTCTCACTTTTGTGTGTTACAATTTATGGCTTATGGAACTGTTTTTTCTTCGAATGTTCGACGCTTTGTTGTAGTTTTTTCATATTTGTACGCGACCAAGATAAATGAAAGTTGATAGAAAAAGTCTGTATTTGTTTCTATTATAGTAAGCTTGCATGTTAATACTTCAGAAATTGCATTTTAATAGAAAAATGTTTACATAAGCGTTTGATATAAGGGAACTAATAATTTATGAACACGATTAAATTAATATTCGAATGTAAATTATAACAGAAGTTTACCTATCATAAAATTTAGCCGAGGAAAGATATCATCATACCTTCTATTTTCAAAAATATAGTTATAAAATATTATAACTATATCTGAAATGGAAAATTACACTTGTACAATGTATTATGCAGTTATATAAAAATTTCCTTCGAGAAACTACGCATTGCAGTGGAGAAAGCAGCAGCCTTGTAAGTTTTAAAATATTTTATTCGTGCCTCTGTTACGATGAAATCCGAAGTGGGTCAGATTGTATTAAAAATGTTCGAAATAAGGCTTGTATGGTGCTGTTTATTATTTGAATGCACTTATTGCATTAGCTAAAGTTTTTAACCGACTTCAAAAAAAGGAGGAGGTTATCAATTCGGCCGGGATAATTTTTTTTTTGTATGTATGTACACCGATTACTCCGATGTTTCTTAACCGATTTACGTGATTCTTTTTTTTTTTCGATGCGGGATGGTGTCGAATTGGTCCCATAAAAATTTTATTTGGATAGGTCCAGTAGTTTTTATTTTATGAGCATTTTTGTCTGTACTCGATGACTTAATTGAAATGTAGCAAGTAACTTTGATTCACTTCCCGGTAACCGATTGAGCTGAAATTTTGTATGCGTATGTAAATTAGATAGCGATGAAACATTATCATGACACAGAGCTGATTTGGTGATGGAATCGGAAGGTGGCCATAGGAACTCAATAATATATTGACTCAACTTTATCGAGATTGGGCTCGTTTGATTCGTGTTGAAAAATACACTAAAAAGTATTAAATAAAAATAACTGCGTTAAAACAACCGACTTCGAAAACGGAAAAGTAATAAATAAAAAAGATTTGATATTATTAATTACTACATGTTATTTAGATGTGCTATTTATTAAATAGGTTTGAAGTCGGTGCCAAACACTAAGCACTTAGTATTAAGCCCGTGCACCGACATCAAACCTTTTTAGTAAATAGCACATCTAAATAATATGTAGTAATTAATAATATCAAATCTTTTTTATTTATTACTTTTCCGTTTTTGAAGTCGGTTGTTTTTAACGCAGTTATTTTTATACTAGTAATCGTAAAACCTTTAAAAAACTTTTTGTTTTACGTCATTTACCTATCCTAAAAGACTTCATAGGTACTAACAAAAATTCGTGTATTCGATGGATTGTAATAAGGCTTAAAAAGGGGTAATTGAATACTGAAAATGACAGACTACTTAAGCAAAATTCATTATTTAACATTTGTAGTTACTAGACTTTGTTGAGTTCAAAGTTTTGAAGAAAGCAGGAAGAAAGGAAAATACATTTCTTTAGCAAAAAATTATAGTGCAAGAATACAATCTGTTTAATATCACGTTTTTCATTTGGACATTCAAAATGTTTTATTTTGTTTATATTTTGTCGTAATAGGGTTTAAGGTCATGTATTCGAACATACACTTTACTTACTCACAAATGATACATTTACTACTAAATATGAATGATTTAGCAAAACCCGACATTCTCGAACATTCCAAGAACATCCCAACTATAGCCGAAGCTAGTCTGTTTGTCAGTCCTTGTGTAGCGATTTAATATTAAAAAGTTTTCGTACAAAGCTGCTGAAAAGGATTTAGGTCAAACGCTTGCGGGGAGACATGTCCTCGACTACAAAGAAAAACTGCAAATATACTTACTAAAATATTTAAATGACAATGCTATTTACAAAGCTAATTATTTCCAAATAAACGAGGATTCTGTAAGGGATAAGAAGGCGCTTCTTTTGCTGGATTTCATTTATTTTGGTTTCAGTCTTTGAAAATATTGTGTGTAAAAATATTGTACTAAAAAGTAACGGTATTTTACTACATTTATATTATGAGTTTGTCATTCACAGTGTAGTTTATGTGTATGCTAGAAAAAGTTAATATCAATGAGTTTAAAACATGCCAACATTAAATATGTATACTTATTATACAATTTTGAAATTTATATGTAAGTACAGTACTCCCAAACTTATAATGCGCATAGAAAAATTCGTCACTGTTCGGCAACTGTCATATTCCCCGAGCTTCCGAAGATGATATGTATATAGAGTGGTTAAATGTATTTTCTTCATGCATAGTTTATTAGAATTATGAGTTTTATTCTGATTTTATGATAAAAGAGATAAGTAACGAAATTTGTTTCGATAATTCAATGTAAGTTAAAAGCGAGGATGAGCGAGCCACACGATTGCGAATATATATTTGTTGTATTGATTTACTCGGAAAATTCTATACTTAGAACTATTAAAGTGTCTTACTGAAGCTGGCGTAATGATGGATGTATGGAAGGTTAAAATAAGACAAAGTTTATATTTAAAAAAATCATTTTCAAACACTGGTTTACATTTTAATTGTAGAAATCTAATCATTAAAATCTCAGTCCAAAGGATTTACAGAATCAGGGATTATCTCTATTTCTGATATCGTAGAATGATCAGAACTTTCATTATGCTCTTATTAATTTTCACTTTCCCCACTGCTATCTGCTACCTGTGTAAATAATCATTTTATCGGAAAATTCAACTTTGAAACAAAACTAAGAAGGGTGGGTAACAGCAGCTCTATATAATTCCATACAGAGATAATACGTGCGGTCACCACCAATATATAAAGACGACTGACGAATTGTGACGAATTTTTGAATTTTTTGACTGACAGGCTACCGTCACCTATCTACAAACGTCGCTCAAAAACGCGGGATATAGCATAGTAAAAAGAGATATAATAGTCATTCCGTATCATCAGCAAAAAATTAAGTCCCAAGCAATACAAAATCTCAATAACGACTGTCAGAAGTGGAACAAAAACTCTCAGATAATGACACTCGTAGATAAAGATTACAGATGTTTGTCCAACACATCGTAACAAGGGTCTCTCAATCCCAACTTGTCACGCTTGACAAGTTTCATAAGTATTCAATTATATTTATCAATCATCTATTTTTATACGCTTTGAGATATCGGATTTTAAATTGAGTGCGTGTTTCTTGTGATGAAATATTTTTTGATATTAATGCTGGTATATTAATGTTGCCATATCTTCTACTGGTATGTCTAAGATCCAGAAGTAGTTAAAATTTGTTAGGTACATATTTCTTTTTAAAACGGTAGGTACCGTAATACACTTTAATTCATAAAAACATGATATATTTTATTATTAAATATATTTTAATTTATGTCGGTAAGTCTAAGTAGTTTTTTTTTTAACCTAGCTGACAAATTGAAGTAAAAGTAAAGTAGGAGGTACATACCTCATTTCGAGTGTTTAAGAAACTCTTAAATCTTCATTTTAAACATCCGGTTTTAGAAAGTAAGAATGAAGATATTACACGATTATATCTAAACAAAGGGGAATGACTACATTCGTTTTTAAATTAAATTGAAATGCCACTCATGAAAGGGTTCGAATGTCATAACATGTGAATAAGGGTGGATCCCCATACTTTTTGTAACATATGCATGAATAAGGGTCTTCAGGATTCGAAGGGATGCTAATAAAATACATATTGTTCCACTTTTGGAGATCCAGTCTCAGAATTCTAATAGAAACTTTGACAGTGAAGAAAATTTATGTAGGAGTGTTTGATAATGTTTCAATATGGTCCATGATCTCGGATAACTTCTTTGCTTCAAGATTTTCTTTTTGATTATTTTTAGAGTGTGTGAAATATAAATAAGAGATCTAAAGATAGCGAGTTAATGTAGAAAATATAGGTAAGAATATAATACATAATATAGTTTGTAATTAAATTGGCCAATCATACAAATTTCGAAGTTATTTAGCTATAATAAAATCCGAAATGGACGAAAACAATGGTACTATGAACTAACTAAAAATAATATCAAGGTATATAACCATACATAATTGAATACCACGTGTTCCACCTATCCACGTACACAAATCACCAATATTGCATGTAAAGTGCTCCAACCATCAGGGAATTTGCTCGATTGTCTACATCATTAAGTTTATATACTCTATGGCCTCTAGAGCATACATACAGGTTAGAAATTTTCTGCATTCAAAGATTTTCGAAAATTTACATGCCACGACCGGTAATCAAACTAATTAAATATTAAAAACGTTTCAATCAAAACAGGCAATGTTAAAAATAGGTCTTGCACACAAAATACTATCCGTAGATCCAGGGCCCATAGAAAATTTTCATCCTGTATAATATAGACCAATACAACGAAATTTAGCGGAGTGAAAACGGATGCATCTGACATGTACTACGATTACTGTCAGTCGCAGAATTTGGGCACATTTGGGTGATTGCATGGCACTTTGCGGTTCGCTCGGACCACCGGTTTTTGGGCATCCTTTTATACGATTTAATTTGTATTGTTCGTGGTTATTTTTGGCGAATTAGTTGCTGGTTTATTTAAATATAATATAATGATGTAAACTAAACTTAGATTATTAACTCGCTGTGCCCTTCGGTGGCACTTACATTGCTTCGCTCCCGTTGGCCTTAGTGTGATGATGATATGACTGAAGCCTTCCTCCATAAATGCGCTATCTAAGACTGAAATAATTGGTCAAATCGGATCCATTGTTCTTGAGATGAATGTGATTTAACCAAACATAAAAATAAAGAAACTCTTCAGTTCTTTAATATTAGCACATAATAGTATCTATAGATTTAAACGAATTTATTAATGTACCTTTTCACGTCAATCCCCTCTATCTATTATTATTTCGTCCCATTAAGAGTCTCATTCCACCAATGCATCACGTCATAAAAACGACCGTAACATTATTTTTCTAATTTTCTTTATTATCTTCTTATCTAATTTCTCTTCCCTTGCAGGGTCTCGAGATAAAAGGCCAGATGGTGTTCTGCCCGGAGTCAGATTCCCTACTGTTTGTGGGGTCCCCCTTCCTCGATGGACTGGAGGGGCTCACCGGACGAGGCCTCTTCATATCTGATATTCCACTGCATGATGCAACAAGAGATGTGATTTTAGTCAGCGAACAGACCAGGGCACAGGTTGGTATACATATTTATGTGACAAGATTGATATTGTCTCTAGTAGGTAAGGCTAAAATTTTGGTCAAAACTATTTACGACACAGTATGTAGAACAGATAATAACTTTTTATTATTTTAATATGCTGAGTGACTAGGCACTACTCTCATAATCAATAAAAATCTAAAATCCTCCAAGTTACGGCGCTGCATAGCTTGCCGAAGTGACTATGTGTTCGCTGAAAAACGTGACATTCTTTTTTGCACTGTCTGAAATAAATACTATGCCCAGTATGTGGTGGCTAATCGTCAACCGTGAATTCTTCTTATAATGAGGAAAAGTAGCCGGGTACAAATGGTTCTTCTTTTACACCTAGTTAAAATATTATATTTAAGTTGATGTATATCTCCCTTCCTCGTAGGCCCTCGGGACGCGACTTTTCTTATTTCTAAACTTCAATTATAAAACATTTTCATCATTACGTAGAAATAAGAAGATACCGATTTTCATATTAAAAAGATAATAAATATGGATTTATTAAAGACAGACGCTCATCAAAGTAATGAAATTAATTACTTGTTGAGGAGATTACTTTAGGTATCAACAAGAAGCAGTAAAAAAATTATTGCTCAATATTCGAGGCGGCACTTTTTTAATTAGCAATAATTGTCCTTCGTTATCCAATCGCGTTAATTATTTCGTAATTTTTGATAATATAAAGATAATCTGGCTCATCTTTTGAGTAATAATATTCATAAAAAATATCTCAAGGATAATTATTTTGTTAATGAACAAAATTTGATTTACTGTTATGATAAAAAATGTTACAAAGTATGTCAACGAATCACTATTACGAATATTCGTATGTTCATTTGTCTTTTGTCAATGTAATTATAGTCAACTTGTATGTGTGTGTGTGTTTCCGAGAAAGGAAGCAATTTCAATTTTAAGATTATCTTTTATAATATTAATTGCTAATACGTATTTATTATTTGAATAGGATGGGCTTCGGAAACGAATGGACAAACTCAAAAATTCGATAGTGGAGCTCAGCAAATCCGTAGCTAAGGAGAGAGAGAAGAACGTCAGTCTGCTGCATTTGATATTTCCACCACATATTGCTAAGCGACTATGGCTGGGTAAGTTAACTTTTTAATTACATATATTTTTAATTAAATATAGAATATTGATACTAGTATATACTAGTGACTATAAGAGTTACGCCACGGGCATATGCCCGTGGCGTAACTCTTATAGTTCTCGTACAAACTATATGTTAGTATTATGCGCAAAATACACTGAAATTGATATATGACACAAAGACGGTGTCATGTCGCTCTATTTCGTCCTCTATAAAATATCCTCTAGTGCAGTTTAAAATCAATTAGATATGCAATACTATGTCAAATAGCATGCATAATATTTGTTTCGCCATTTTGACTTGGTCGGGTAACAAACACCAATCCAAATTTTTACCCAGATTTTTTTTTCTACTGCTCTAGAGTGAAATTACTGTAAGAATGTATCGTTGATAACTTTATTCACATTATCATGGAACAATAAAATAAAACCAGGATACATTCTACTAAATTAATAAAAACTGCACATATAAATTCTCAAATCAATATACCAGAATGTTCACCATTGGAATATAACTCATATTTAATGTGCCAGTAGGTCTATAATTAATTGGTGAGTTAACACCTGTGTTTGGAAATTTATCGTCATTCGTCATACCAGGCGGCCATTGTACACGGTCATTAAAGTATCAATGAAATTATTACATTGCTCATATTTTACGTGGATTTTATTATGTCAAACGAGAGGTTATTTTGCCAATATTGCCCATATTTTAATTTATGCTTAACTAGCTGCGCCGCGATTTTACCCGCAAACGAACCCGTGTGCAAAAATATATCTCAAATGTGAATTCTAATGTTTAACCTACATTCCCTAAAAGTTTCGTCCAATTCCGTCCAGTAATTTTAACGTGGGAGAGTAACAAACATCCATACATCCAACCATCCGTTCTTACAAACTTCCGCGTTTGTAATATTAGTACGATAGTCGTTAGCTCACCTTATTTTAAATTATTAACTAACTAATAATGTTATAGTTTGCTAGTAGCTCGCCCCGATTAGACTGGGCTTCATCAATTTTTCCAACCTCTATAATATTATGTTTGTTCGTGCATCACGCAAAACGTTCCGCATGCAATTTTCACCAGTTTATCTAGAGATCTAACTAACAGTTTAAATATAGTACATAATTATTTGTATGGAAGCAAATTGTTTATCACATGTGCTAAATACTTGTATTAGCCAATTTAGGGCTCTATCTACTTTGCGAGTGATGCCTTGTGCACAAGCTAGTTTTCAATATAATTAAATTTACTGGCAAATACTAACGTATTTTTAGTCTGACTAAAAATGCAAATAAAATAAACTATGGAATTAATTTCAATAACAAACAATTTGTATTGGAATATAACTCATATTTAATGTGCCAGTAGGTCTATAATTAATTGGTGAGTTAACACCTGTGTTTGTAATATTAGTATTTAGTACGATAGTCGTTAGCTCACCTTATTTTAAATTATTAACTAACTAATAATGTTATAGTTTGCTAGTAGCTCGCCCCGATTAGACTGGGCTTCATCCATTTTTCCAATCTCTATAATATAATGTTTGTTCGTGCATCACGCAAAACGTTCCGCATGCAATTTTTACCAGGATATCTAGGGATCTAACTGACAGTTTAAATATAGTACTAAATCTAAAAAACTAATAATTATTTGTATCACATGTGCTAAATACTTGTAATAGCCAATATAGGGCTCTATCTACTTTGCGAGTGAAGCCTTGTGCACAAGTTAGTTTTCAATATAATTAAAATTACTGGCAAATACAAACGCATTTTTTAATCATTCCTGAAACAAAATAGATCAATAATATAATATAATAGTTGTAATGGTCTGAATAAAAATGCAAATAAAATAATCTATGGAATTAATTTCAATAACAAACAATTTGTATTAAAAGTTTGAATTGTTTGACTTTAATAAAAACGAGGGTACTTCAATAAAACTTAGAGCTTTGTTTAGGTTTCATCAACCTCTTTCGTATCGAAAAGATATTGAAGCGATGGAGTTATTTAAACAATATTAATTATTCTGAGATATTTCTGAAATGATATTTTAGCATCTTTAGTTACTCTAATATTGACATTACTAGCGATCTGTCCAGGATTTATTTACTGTGTCTACAAACTAAAGCGTATCCACAAAACACCAAAACCCTGTTCTAATACAAGCTTTCTTACAGGTGAGGAGATAGAAGCAAAAAGCCATGATGACGTCACAATGTTATTCAGTGATATTGTGGGTTTCACGTCAATCTGCGCCACTGCCACTCCCATGATGGTCATCGCCATGTTAGAAGACTTGTACAGCGTGTTTGACATATTCTGTGAGGAACTGGATGTATATAAGGTAAAAACAGCTCTATTTAGTTCCGCTATGATAGGTGCAAAAGGGCATAGTGACGTCACGATGCTGTCATTAGACGCATCGTTGGTTTCATTTTAATTTCAACTACTCCAATGATCGTTATCACCATGTTAGAAGATTTGTACAGCGTATTTGACATATTATTTTATGAAGTGTGTATAAGGTAATGACAGCTCTGTATAGTTCCGTTATATTTATTGGTGCAAAAAGACACAGTGACGACAACGACGGAAGTTTCACTTCAATCTGCGCCAATGCTATTCCAATGATGGCTCTATGTAGATAACTATGATTATAAGGTAGTGACAGCTCTAGATATTTCCAATATAATAGGTGCAAAATACTGGTGCTGTTCCGTGTCTTCGACATATTCTGTAAAAGCTCGACGAATGCTTCCAGATGAATTTATAAATTCATCTGGAAGTGTAAATGAGACAAGACGAAGTTCAAGTCTTATTACTTTTTTTTCAGTAATCCAACATGTATAGATACATACATAAGTCTTGCACGACTAAACACAGTCATAAAAGAGAAATTAAACTTGACCGATTTTTAAATGACCCCTTTCCACATCAAATAGGGGTGTAATGACGCCATTTGAAATATGTCACGCAGTTCAAGACACACTTGGCATCGTTTCCTTGGACACAGCAAGTTCAAGAACATAATATAAATAAATTTCAAATATTCAGTTGGGGAACTTTAGTGGAGCCTTTCCAATTTCAATTTTGTCGTGTAAAAAATATGTTTAGATGAAGCTATATGTTATTAAAAGTGCAGTTTATTTAATATAATATGATTCTGTTATATTACAAAATTTCGAAAAATGTCATATTTAACTTATTTATTTATTACAAAACAATGTAGAGCCTTAATTAATATACCTACTATATTTATATTAGAACCCTAGGTACAAACGTAGCTTTGGTTCAATATTATAATAATATCTCTGCTATTAAGCTTAAAGTTTAAACTATAAATAAAATTTAATAACATAATTTTGTATTTGGTGGTTTGTGGTAACACAGCCCCGTCATGTGATTTAATAATTATTAAATTTAATTAAATTTTATAATTTGAGTTGTGATACATAAAACAATTATATAGTGCAAGTTTCCGTACTTAAATGCATAATCTTTCTTATTTAATAAAAAAAAAAAAACGGGTTGCACTCCGGGAGTGCCGGCAGAAGTGAAAACTTGATTATTAACGTTGAGCATGTTTGATATCCATCCGTCTTACGCTTTTTCGATCAGGTCACGTGTCCTGACGCGAGTTTAAGATTTTATACCCAACGCCGCTAAAGAAGTTTTCACTTCAAAAAATAGATTAAATATTACTTACTTATAATATTGATATTTTAAATACTTATAGTTATTTTAAATGGCAACACACATAAATATTTTCTAACATAAAATAATTTTACTCAGTAGTTGAGTCCTTTTTTATCTATATTAATACAATTTCAACTTTCACTATTATTCCAAGGAATAACTCATAGAAAAAACTTTTGTTCAAAGCGTAAAGCAAGTATTTTATTTGCTAAACAAAGGGCAATAAACTCAATGGTAAAATCTTTATCCCTAATACAGTTACAGTGGACACAACGTAGCCATGTTATTTGACAAATAAACAGTAATAGTGGCCAATAGTAATAATAATAAGTAACAATGATAATGGTTTGGGATCGAATAAACTGCGAACCAAAATGGATAGTTTATTTTATCTGTGATATTTACATAATCTGTGCTAAAGTAATATAACTTTTATTAACTTGTTTTCTCTGAAATGCGTAAGAATGTTTTGTACGTTTGAATGTGGTTTGAATATTTCATTGCTATTTTCTGTCACTATAAAAAAAAAATTGTGAAATGTTTATGTACATTGTAATTGTTGAATGACTCATTGACATAATATACAGCATTACAATACAATTGAATTAATAATACCAATGATTTAGTTTCAATCACCTTAACTATATGAAAATAAAATAAATGACCGATAACATAATACCTATGAAGGCATTCAAAATATAAATCAAGCCAATGTTTACTATTTTTACGAGTATCTTGATTTCAAAGTAAAAATGAAAGCCTTTGAGTATTTGCGTATGGAAATCGGTTTTCCGATGTGGCCAGGTGTTCTTTGTGTCTTTAAGAAAATACATAAATACGAGCGAACAGCTATGTCTCAGGAATTGCTTGAACAGCATACAGGATTTGTTCGTATTTATAAATTCTATTTGTGTGTTAAATATTGACACGAACGGTGGCAGACGTATAAAATATAGAATTTGTTGTAGTTTTTTAAATTAAATTTACAAACAATTTTTGATACCAAAATTATTCCAGGTGATTTTTTTCACTTAAATTTGTAACAAATATTGATATAATGTTAATATTACAACATTTTAGTCAATTACTTTTTAACAAAGATAACCCATAAAAATTCAGCGAGGCTCTGCTCCGATTATTTGAAACTAAGTTACGTGTATACATTTTTATACTTTATGGCCCGGGCTTAATTATAGCCAAACTTGACCAATTTAGCGATAAACAAACAAACTCTCCCACTTATATATTACTATTGATTATGTTATAATCATTCTAGAAGAAATATAACAAAAGTTCTATATACCAGGTGGAAACGATAGGCGACGCATATTGCGTTGCGAGCGGACTACACCGTAAGATCGAAACTCATGCGCCGCAGATCGCATGGATGGCGCTGCGAATGGTGGAAACTTGCGCTCAACACTTTACGCATGAGGGAAATCCTATCAAGGTTCGTATAGCGATAGAATTGGCATAGTAGATACATATTGAAGAAAAGCTGTTGTTTCATGATATAGAACTTATGGTAATGATATGCTGCGTGTGTGAAATTCGATTATGTTAAATATTATAACCAAATTAAGTATGTACTGAAAAAAGTGTTTCGATAGATACTTATAAGGTTTTGATGAACTAAAAATTTTCCATAATATCTGAAGTTTTTATTATAATGATTCATTTTAGTAGGTACTTTTCAACAAGTGGAACTAATAAAAGTTAAAACTTTTCTGTACTGATCGGCTTATGAAGCGGCTTTGGCAATAAATATCTATGCAATTATGCATTGTTTAATATTGGAGTATCATTTAAAAAAGTTTTGACACGTATTATGTAGGATGGATTTGCTGAAATTAATCACATAAAAATATTACGTACTGTTATAAATTTGAATCTTTCTGGCGTACGTGTAAAGTTTGGCCAAAATTCCCTATTTATGTTAAAACTAGCTTCTGTTGGTCTTAGCGTGATGATATATTATAGCCTATGGCCTTCCTCGATAAATGGGCTATCCAACACCGAAAGATTTTTCAAATCGGACCAGTACTTCTTGAGATTAGCGCGTTCAAACAAACAAACAAACTCTTCAGCTTTATATATTAGTACTTATAGATATAATTGTGTTAAATATTTGATTACAATAAAATGTTTTTATACAGATGCGTATAGGACTGCATACTGGGACAGTTTTAGCTGGTGTTGTCGGAAAAACAATGTTAAAATACTGTCTCTTCGGGCACAACGTGACTCTTGCAAACAAGTTTGAGTCCGGTTCTGAACCTTTGAAGATAAACGTCAGCCCTACTACTTATGAGTAAGTATTTTATCGACTTTTATAATATTTTATATATAATATTTTCGGCATTTATTTTTGTTCGTATTAATGACATGATAGTACAGGGGGTTACCATGATGTTTTGTAGCAGTATTATTTCCAGAATGGAAAAGTGATGGCACTAGACGACCCAGGGTTGTCATTTTTTCACCCTGAAAATAATACTATTTCAAACTAGGCCTAGCCTATAAAAGCTAACAGAACAGAAACAGGTTTACCGGTAGCATTTTCTCGTGAATTATGTTATTATTATTTCTATGTCTAAGTGTTCCTATGTAACAAAACTTAAGACTTATTAGAAACCTGTGTATCGTTTCTGAGATCCAAGACACAGGCAACAGCCTAGTTTGGATCTCCTGTAATACTGTAATGCTCTATTTTTTTGGTTAATAAAGATATTTTTTAAAATTCGCTTTTATTAACAATTAAAATGTAATTCATTGCTATTAATAAACAAATCTAACGTTTCATTTAATAAATGTTTAATTTCACAATCATGTAGTACAATCAAAACTTCGAGTTCATATTGCCATAAACTCCAATGGCACGAAAACAAGTCGATTAAATTCATAAATATTTTAACATTGAATCCAAAACGGACATCTCGTAAATTATGTTCTATATTTATTTCATACGCAATACGCTATAACAATAAATTTAATCGTCTCATTATTTTTTATTCGCCATTACACTAACCAAAAGCGTTATGGTTTATTAGCTCTATATTTCCTATAATAAAGTTAAAGTGTTATATCAATGACGACATTTTTATTTAAGTATGATGATACGTCATCGGTTGGACTCGGATTGACCCGGGATAGAAGAAAATTATTGCATTTGTAACTCGGCAAATATAGCTTTATAGTGATAAAAGAATTGTTTAAAACGGTCGAGCAATATTTGAGTTAAATCATACCTACACAAAAAAAAACATCGAATAATTTTATTATGTATAATATTAGTTTTAAAATGGCAGCCTCGCTAAGCTCGTAAAATCAACAAAAAAGAGCGTATGTGCCGAGCACACGTGTCAGAAGTGAAACTTCTTTGGCAAGGTTCAAAGATAACCAATACCCTTACTCCATGACGTGACAGTATTGCCATGAACCTTGCGACCTTGAAATTTTACTCTCGACGCACTTAAAGATGTTTCACTTCAAAAAGCCTAGGTGTCTGCTTCTTAAATAATTTCCGTAATCTCTTTAGTAGTTTTACAAAGCAATATCACTACATAGTAAAGCAAAGTCGCTTTCTCTGTCCCTATGTCCCTTTGTATGCTTAAATCTTTTAAACTACCTACGCAACGGATTTTGATGCGATTTTTGAAGTGAAACTTCTTTATCGGGGTTGGAAAAAATTTAGTGTACCTAACATTTTTCGCTACGCGTGACATTTTTCCGTTACGCGCCATCTTTTTCTTATCCCTACCACGCGTGATTCGACTTATATTTACTTATATTTGACTTCGTATTTCTGTAAAGTTGCATATTAGTAAGCATATAGTAAATTATTTTTTGAAAAATAAAATCATAAAGAAGTTTCACTTCTTACGTGTGTACACTAGTACACGCACACATTTTTTTTTTTTTGATAGAGTAAGTTGGTTTTAGTTGTATAATTTATAAGGTTTTAGACAAAGCGGGTGAAGCCGCGGGCGGAAAGCTAATTTTTTATAACAAACCGACTCTTGCACAACATTAACAATTACGGTACTTCATTTGTCAAAAGTTAAGAGAGAAACCGTGAAGCTTAAAGCCAATTATAAAGCTGAGAATTAAATATCAGAGAGCTCCTTTAATTTAGGATTCATGAATTAAATAGTTCGAAACAAAGTTTTTAGGGAACAAAAACTGATAAATTATTTGTAATTTTGTAAATATTAAGTATGGGAAATAAAACAAAACCCGTCCAGAGGACTAAAATCTGTCTAAAATCTAAAATCGTGATCTCCATCAACCGTCGTCGATTGTGTTAATGTGTGCGCGAGTCACTCAAGTTCAGCTAGCTCTTGTAGTCCTCTTAAATGATGATCACAATTTGTGTAAAAGTCGCTAGTTTTATCTGTAATAAATACAGAATTAATTTATTGTTAATAATTATACATTTCTTATATTTATACAAATACATACATACGTGTATATTGTAGAATATGTGTTGTTATGTCTATTTAAAGTGAAATTTGAAGTCTTATTAATGTAATCGAATTTAGTACTCTATATGATAACATACCTTTCATTTTATTTCGTATTATACCTTATTGAGTTTCAGTAAAAACGTTTGTTATGGGTTATTTTTCTTAAGCACACGATGATATGAAACAAAACAACTAAGCTATTATGAAGGAAACGTTTTATTCCATTGACGTACACAATCAATAGAAATCTTATCTAAAAGTAAGAACTAGGTACATATACTTATTATAAAAAAAAAACAGTTAGACTTAACCAGAGAATAATAATTAGTAGGTAGTAACTAACGTAACTAATTTTAACAAGACTTATATCTAAGTAATCTTAGCAAATTAATGAGGGCGCCAGGAGGATTTTATTTATTGAACGGGATCCTTCCAATCCCTGCCTTTTAGTTAGCTCCAGGTAGTAAAAATCATTCGCATGGATATCGAACGCGTACAATTTTGATCGCGAGATTGAAGGCGTTTCATACAGGCTACAAACAAGACATAATCTTAGTTTTTATTTACTTTTGAGTTTTAATTATCTTAACATTATAGTTCTAAAATTATAACTTACCCCTTCTCGCACGAAAATAATAGCACAAACTTAGAATATGTAATCACACTTATATAATGATATTATTTCAAACAAATTAAACCGACAAACGGTGTGCCGAGATCCACTGCTCAACGACCACTGTCCTTTCAATGACATCGTATAAGGATTTCTAGACGTTTCTTAAAAATATTAATAATTATAAAAAATGCATTAAGATTCGTGTGGATTTGAACTTACGACCCGCGGATCTACGCTCCACGTTAGTTCCACTGAGCCACTCGTACGTTAGCTCAAGTCGTGAAACTACGTTACAATTATTGTTAGTTTACCAAACATAACATTCCCCCAACCAACACAAGAAATGAGATGTCATAGTTTATGCATCTCATTTCTTTCATGCGTTATGTTCATGCCAGAGAGGCTTTAAATCCTTAGCATGCCAAATACCTATTGACTTACCATGACAATTATTAAGACGATAGATGTTATCTGATAACTTAGCTACAGGTAAATTAGCTTGGAGAAATTTTTGCATATGTAGTGGTGTGTATATTACTCATATCTTAGAGCGCGTTTCCACTATATCGTTCTGGCCTATACAAAAATGTTTCGATATCCTAACATTACTATTTAATTTTATACTTATTCCTAGCAACACTTTTGTTTTCAATAAAAACAAGTTTTTATTTGAAAGAATATGGTTTTGACTTTATAAAAAAAATATATATCATTCAATTTCACGTCCTTGAGCAAACGACAAGACGACTACCGTGAAACAATAAAATATCGTGTCCATAATAATTTGTTTCATAATTAATATTTGACCATAATAATTACGAAACAAAACAAATAAATAAATCGTCACTTGATAGTGGAAAGTGGAAACACGCACAAAACCAGAATAAACCAGTTTACGCTGTCCGCAGGTGCCACGTGCAGTCGTTTGGTAACGTTAGAACATAAAGCACACATTTCATTCAAAAATTATAATTATTACGTATAGACCGGGAGATATTGACACAAAATTTCGAGTCATTTGTAACAGGATGGCGGTTCTACAGGGGTGTTAGTACGCAATGACAAAAAGAAAAACGATGGTGTGAACACTGGTACCGGCGGCTTAGTCGCGTGGGCGTTAGTCGAACTCGTCGGAAAAATAGCGAAGTCAAACAATTTGTAACACAAAAATTTTAGAATTTACCGATAGCCCATAAAAAAGAAGTAGGCGGTAGTGTCATGCCATACTTTTCCGGTGTGACTTACAGCCCGCCATACCGACGCGAATGTGTTGATTTAAAAAAAACAATTCAACCATTTGTACCAGGCTAACTTTTGCACAGGTAACCATCGTCGTGCAGCCATTTACGAAAATCGCCATGCCATACTTTTCGGACGATTCCAAATGGTCGCCATACCGCCGAAAAACTGCAAAAATTTTTTTTTTCGCCAAACTTTTTGTACCAGTATTGCATTTGGATTTTTGGAGAGTATTTGATAAAATGTGACCATTATTATATTTACCATACTTCTAGTAGGGGGAAAAAGTGCTGCCATACTTGAAAAATTAATTTAGTATTAATTTATATAAGTGAAGATTTCCACCACCTAGATCTTTGAAATTTTGTATTTATATTCGTTGAACCTCAAACTTACAGGAAAAATTAGTGCCATACTGTTACTAATCGTTCAAAATACGAATAAAATCTTACAATAAAAAAAAATCTTATACACATTCGCCACCTCCCACAGGTATGACATTCTCACACTTCTATTTATAATCATTCAGGAGTTGTTGAAAAAAAAATTTAGAGTGGTAAATGGTTCGGCGAAAAAAAAAAAAATTTGCAGATTTTCGGCGGTATGGCGACCATTTGGAATCGTCCGAAAAGTATGGCATGGCGATTTTCGTAAATGGCTGCACGACGATGGTTACCTGTGCAAAAGTTAGCCTGGTACAAATGGTTGAATTGTTTTTTTTTAAATCAACACATTCGCGTCGGTATGGCAGGCTGTAAGTCACACCGGAAAAGTATGGCATGACACTACCGCCTACTTCTTTTTTATGGGCTATCGGTAAATTCTAAAATTTTTGTGTTACAAATTGTTTGACTTCGCTATTTTTCCGACGAGTTCGACTAACGCCCACGCGACTAAGCCACCGGTACCAGCGTTCACACCATCGTTTTTCTTTTTGTCATTGCGTACTAAGACCCCTGTAGAACCGCCATCCTGTTAACTACAAATGACTCGAAATTTTGTGTCAATATCTCCCGGTCTAGTAGTTTAATTGTTAAATTTTGTATTTGTTGATTGTTGTTATTATTTGTATTGTTATAATATTTGTTGAAGTGTTTAATTTGTGTGTAAGTGTTGTAACTTTATATTGTTAATTCAAAATGGCTCCAGTGTTAAAACATGGTCGAGGCAAGCCTTTGACTTCTCAAACTAAAGAATTAAACTTTAAATGTCGTTTCTTTTTCAGGTTAGTAAATTTTTCATTTTAGTAACATTGTTAATGTAAAAGTTATACGTATGTTAAATGTGCAAATATTAAAATAAAGTCTCATCTTTTTCAGAGGAGAAACACATATAGTTTAATTTAAAATCCCTTATATATATAAAATAAAAACTAAAAATAAAATGTTCTTTTATTTTATTTGCTGACCATACACTACTACAAACGCAAAAATTTCTCCAAGCTAATTTACCTGTACTATTATGGCTTTTTCAAATTTAGGTGCTAACTTTGCCATAAATTTATTACTAGCATTAGAAAGCAACTTAGTTCTTTTCCAAACTACATCACCTATGTTAAAATTTGCCCGCCTACGTTTAATATTGTATAATTTTGAACTTTTATAATGTGAGGTCTTAATTTTATGCTCAACGTCGCGAAAAAGTTGGCTTCTTCTCTTTAAATCCATCAAATAATCATCGGTATTAATGACGATAGAGTCAACATCTATTATTTGCGAATCCCTCGAATTTAAGGTTTTTGGAGGCACAGCAGTCTCCCTACCAAGAAATAAGTATGATGGTGTAAAACCTGTTGTTTCATGAATCGATGTTCTAATGGCATGACCAAAATTGTGTAAATGTACATCCCATTCATTATGTTTTTTTTTTATTAATATATGTTGAGATCATAGTGCCAACAACTCTATTGACGCGTTCTGTTGGGTTACTTTGGGGATGATAACTGGGCGTATACCAAATACTGGTATTGTATTTTGACATCAAATCCTTAAATAAGTGGGATTCAAATTGTTTCCCATTATCTGAAATAATCGCTTGAGGCACTCCAAACAGTAAAAACTGTTTTTCAATAATGTCACAAATCTTATCGGCTTTTCCTGTTCGTAGCGGAAATAGAAGAACAAATTTACTAAATAAGCATGTAATGACAAGTAACATGGTGTTACAGTTTTTACTTTTAGGAAACGGTCCCATGAGATCTAATGAAATCACTTGCCACGGTCTAGTGACTGTACGATGACTACCCATATGCCCTAAGGGTAATTGTTGCGACACTTTTGCTCTTGCACACACTTCACACTTCCCGACATACATCTTAACATCCTTCAATATGTCAGGCCAGTAATAATGTTGTTTTACTCTAAATAAAGTTTTCCGTACTCCCAAATGACCTGCAGTGACATCATCATGGCAACGTTTCAAAACATCACCTCTGAGAGCATGCGGAATGTACAGTTTCCAGTCGTTAACTTTATCTGGATATTGCTTCAGATGAATTTTCTTATATAATAACCCATTTCTCACTTGCCAATTAGGAACCTCGCTACCACTAGTAATTTTTAAGACTTTATTTCTATACCATTCGTCCTTATGTTTCTCTAAATTGCTGAGAAAGTCACTTTCTATACAGTCACCAAGGGCATCAATAGATCGTGATAAAGCATCAGGAACAACGTTAGATTTACCGGGCCTATGGATTATATCGAAACTGAACTGTTGCAATTTCATGGCCCATCTCGCAAGTCTACCATGTGGGTCTTTCATTTTATGAAGCATTTTTAGTGCACTGTGATCAGTGACGACTGCGAAATGCGATCCATCTATGTAGGGTCTGAATTTTTCTATAGCATACACAATGCTCAAAAGTTCTCTTTCCGATGTCGTATATAATTGTTCTCGCTCATTAAGTTTTCTACTAAGAAAAGCTATGGGTTTCTCGACGTTGTCAACCTTTTGACATAAGACTGCTCCTATACCTTTATTTGAAGCGTCGCATTGAATAATAAAAGGTTTATTAAAATCAGGACAACAAATCACTGGCGTCGTGGTTAAGAGTGTCTTTACTTTAACAAATGCGTTATCTGCCTCATCAGTCCACTTAAATGTTTTGGATTTTCTCCCTTTTGTCAACTGATGGAGGGGTGCTGCAATGAGTGCAAAATTTTTAACAAACCTTCGATACCAACTTGCAATTCCAATAAATCTCTTTAAATCTCTTAAATTTTTAGGTCTTGGGAAATTAATAATAGCTGACACTTTTTCAGGATCAGTACGCAATCCATCTTTATCTACAATGTATCCCAGAAAACGCATACTTGAACGCGCAAATTTGCATTTTTCTATATTTATTGTTAAACCGGCATCTTTTAATATGCTGCACACTTGTTTTAGAATGTTCAGATGTTCCTCTAACGTTTCTGAACAAATAACAATGTCATCCAGATAAGCCCAAACTTTGCCCTCTAAGGCATGAAACAAAATATCCATAAGTCT
This sequence comes from Colias behrii, assembly GCA_029959065.1. Lineage (NCBI taxonomy): Eukaryota > Metazoa > Arthropoda > Insecta > Lepidoptera > Pieridae > Colias > Colias behrii. The sequence continues at coordinate 4,050,569 of JARWMC010000021.1, read as the reverse complement.
TTGTTGTGTTTGTGATGCATTTACAAGACCAAAAGGCATTACTTTAAAATGATACAACCCTCGACCAGGCACTGCAAACGCTGTCTTCTCTTTACTACACTTATCCAGTTCAATTTGCCAAAAAGCGGTTTTAAGATCCAGAGTACTAAGAAATTTTGAGTGTCGCAAGTTGTCTAATATAGAAGCCACTCTAGGCAAGGGGTATGTATCTCTTTTAGTGACCTTATTCAACTGCCTACTATCTAAACAAAGTCTATTGGAGCCATTTGGTTTTTTAACTAGTACTATTGGAGAACACCAAGGACTGTAAGATGGCTCTACTACATCCTTGGCTAACATTTCATCTAGTTCACGTTCAATAATTTTCTTAATAACTGGAGAAAAATTGTATTGCTTTTGGTATATCGGTTTACTATCACCGGTATCTATTGTATGCTTCAGAATTGTTGTTCTACCTAATCCTGACCCAATTTCTTCCTTAATATAATTAATAACCTCATATAAAGACTTTTTCTGATTTTCATTTAAATTTTCTTCACTTATAATTGCTGGTTCTTCATCTGATACCGTATTAATATGTAAACCCTCTTTTATATCATAACCTTTAAATGTAAACCCTATATCAAATAATTCAAAGAAGTCCTTGCCCAAAATCAGGTCTTGAGACAGATTAGGCATTACCAATATCGACATGACGTGAAATTTATTATTAAATTTAATGGGTACATCAACAATTTCAGAAAGAGTGTGATTAGTTCCATCTGCAGTAGAAATGTAAACGGGTTCTCGTTTCTGCGTCTTTAAGTTTACAACCTTTAAATATTCTATAAACCTTAAATTACCCACGGATCTAGTAGCTCCCGAGTCCAATAAGCCACTGAATCTTTTACCAAGGATGTTAATACAAACGTATGACCTATTATCACACTCCTTCCGAAAGGTCAGAGGCGAAATTACTTCTTGTGACATGAATAGCCGAACGTAATTTAACCAGTTCTGCCACTCAATACTGTTTCGATCAAGGGGAAAGGTTAGTTGGCAGTGTCTTGCCCTTCCCCTTTCTCGTTTCCCATACAATTACATTCTTTAGATGTAATGCCAAATCGACCACATCTATAACAAAAAAGTCGTTGCTTGGGCGCTGCACAAGATCGAAATAAATGTCCAGATTCACGACAATTCCAACATCTGGGTTTATTACTATATGTCTTTGGAACTAAAGCTTTTACTTCATGTATCTCGTGATTATTTTCAATACTAGACTTATAGGCTAAATCCGGTTCCATAGATTTATAAGAAGATTTAGGTTCTTTGAAGTTATCACAATTAATTTTGGTTCTTTCCAAAATTCTCAAAACATTAATCAAATCGGAAATAGAAGAAAATACGTCCCTACATACGGCTCTTTGATAGTACGGTTGAAGATTTTTTATAATTATCATTATTTTCTCCATTTCCGAAATTTTGTTTGGAAGTCTATTAAATAAATTTTGCATGACGGATACGTAAATAACTACAGATTCATTAGAACCCTGCGTTCTAGATTTCGCTTCAGCCAGCAATTCTTCTTGATAGTACGGCGACTGAAAATTACGTTTTAATAAGATGACTAGTTCATTCCAGTTTTCTATATATTCTCTATTAGCGCGAAACCAAATTAAAGCATCTCCCTTAAAAAAATCAATAGCGTGTCTCCAAAGATCTTCATCCGTTGCATTTCTAGCATATTTCAATTCATTCACTCGCTCAATAAAAGCGTTAACACTAACACTAGTGTCGCCCGAGAACTGAACACCCCATTGGCTAATAGGCACCAACTTGTGTCTTAATATTTGGGTCACTTGAGCATCATTTACTGACGTCGAATTAAAAACGTTCGCCGGTAATTTATCATGAAAATATTGAATGCCTACATCATCATGAGCAAAGCTAACTCTCTTTTGTTCTAAGTCTACTTTCGAAGTGCATTCTTTGTCTAAATACGTTTCGCAGGGGACTTTAGATGTCGACGGCCCAATGACGTCAACATCCAATTCATTAAGTATCTTATGACTATCTTCACCCAATGATTTTTGTAGAATTTCTTTCATTTCCTTAGTAATTTTATCATCATCCTCCATATCATCCTTAGCCTCTAAATCATTAAGTAATATAACAGCCTTATCCGACAAAGCTTTGTGCTTCTCCTTATCTAATGTTTCAGCTGCTTCAATGAATTTTCCTATTCATCACATGAATTAAACGAGAGACTAAACGTTTATAAAGCTGCTTATCGGGTTTTTCTTTTAATTCGGACACATAACGTAAAATGCAATCTAATTTATCTGAGCATATATCTAATTCATTACTAGGATTTTCACTACATTGGCTGGGTGCTTTTAATTCATAAGAAACCAGTTTTAAATTTTCAACATGTAACATTTTTTTTAAAACAAGTTTTAATGCTGAGGCTAAGCCCCCTGGATGCACGTATCCACGGCACGCGAGTTCAAACTCCACCTCATCCTTTAACAAATACTGTGGATCCATAATTAAAAGGTAGGTATACTATAAAATCTAATGCGCTTATAAAAACCGTGCAAGAAAGAATAAGTTGTATCCTCAATTTATTTACATATAAGTGTGTATAAAAAGATCACTATCCATGTAGGTAACACTAAATCTTATATTCGATCAACAAATTTCTTATAAACAATCATTCCATATAATATACATATTACACCAAATCCACAATAGTAATAAATGAAATCTTATTTTGACAAGTATTAAGCAACTTACATGTATTCATAAAAATAATGTATTTAAACTATTTTAAAATACTAAATTAAAACTAAACGAATTAATCAAGTATCTATTATTGAGATTAACCCGCTAGCTAATTAAAAATAACAAGCATAGTTTTGTTAAATTAGAATACTAAGAGTATAAAATATAAATAATCCCATTGTTTTAGCGTTGGGCGCCATTTTGTTATGGGTTATTTTTCTTAAGCACACGATGATATGAAACAAAACAACTAAGCTATTATGAAGGAAACGTTTTATTCCATTGACGTACACAATCAATAGAAATCTTATCTAAAAGTAAGAACTAGGTACATATACTTATTATAAAAAAAAAACAGTTAGACTTAACCAGAGAATAATAATTAGTAGGTAGTAACTAACGTAACTAATTTTAACAAGACTTATATCTAAGTAATCTTAGCAAATTAATGAGGGCGCCAGGAGGATTTTATTTATTGAACGGGATCCTTCCAATCCCTGCCTTTTAGTTAGCTCCAGGTAGTAAAAATCATTCGCATGGATATCGAACGCGTACAATTTTGATCGCGAGATTGAAGGCGTTTCATACAGGCTACAAACAAGACATAATCTTAGTTTTTATTTACTTTTGAGTTTTAATTATCTTAACATTATAGTTCTAAAATTATAACTTACCCCTTCTCGCACGAAAATAATAGCACAAACTTAGAATATGTAATCACACTTATATAATGATATTATTTCAAACAAATTAAACCGACAAACGGTGTGCCGAGATCCACTGCTCAACGACCACTGTCCTTTCAATGACATCGTATAAGGATTTCTAGACGTTTCTTAAAAATATTAATAATTATAAAAAATGCATTAAGATTCGTGTGGATTTGAACTTACGACCCGCGGATCTACGCTCCACGTTAGTTCCACTGAGCCACTCGTACGTTAGCTCAAGTCGTGAAACTACGTTACAATTATTGTTAGTTTACCAAACATAACACGTTATAAAATCTATGAAATTTTTTCAAAATCCGACCAACCAATAAATAAAACTACGTATACAAGCGAAACAGAAAATTCCAACATCTAAAACACAACCCTTCACAAAATAACTTCCATAATAACAATTGCTCCACTATCAAGCCTTTTATAACAAACAGTGAAACTATTTCCGAACAATATTTTCAATTATCCCACAGCAAAGGAAAAGATAAGTCTTTAATCCGGGATCAAAAATAAAAATGTCCTCTGCTATTTGCTTTGTATTGTATCGGATTTTTCTAATTTAGAAGTTATTATCCACATATATACAAGCGTTGCGTTATATATAAAGCACTTGTTTGTGTGGGTGTAGTTTTTTTATACGTATTATACCACCTTTCATAACTACATGTAAGTGATGATCACTTGAAAAACTGAATTGAATAATTAACATAACAACATAATTAATATAACATAATTGAACCAAAATTTGTAAGAAAAATCGTTGACGAAAAATAATATGGTATAATCACAGGGAAATAATACCCAGCTAATTCAGTGAAGAGTAACAAAAAAAAAACAGTTAAAATCATCTCCAAAAGACACGCCATAATGTGTGAATTCATTTTTAAATTATCTCTTCGCCATCAAAAAGTTATTAAAACAATAAATTCAATTTATAATAAAAAAAATTGCACAAGATTGCGTATAACTAAAACGGGTTTATAAAAGGTATACAAAAGCCACTCAGTATGGTCCATTGATATAGATAAAATCACAAAAGTACGGTTTCGAAGTTTGTATGATCCCAAGGAAATCTTTGCAATCCACTCCTTTTATCAAAAAACTAACACTATTGTAACGGACACCCTTTCTCGAAACTTCGAGAATTTTGTGGAACCTTCGAGAATATGTGAGATATCCACCCCATTCCATTACGCTATCCGCAACTTATATATTTCTAACATTGATTCAAACGATATTATGGCAAAGAAATATTGGTTTCAGGTTGTTTTATGGGCGACATTTCATTGTTATGAAAGTTTTTACTTGCTTCGGTATTGGAATTTATCTGTTAGAAACAATTTGAGTGTTCCAAAAATAACATTAAATTGGGTGATTTTGTTAAAGCCCTTAACCACAGTTGCCTTAACGTTCAAAGTTTTTCTAAATTGAATTTTGTTAAATGTTTTATCGTATCTCTTAAGTGAATTTATTATTCATATCGTTTTATAATTCAGAATTATGTAGATACCTTCTTCAGCCCACAACTTTACTCACCTGGTAAATATTATAAATACCTATATAAAAAGTGTATTTGCTAACCGAGACTACACACTGCAAAAATTCTTTTAGATATCATCTCATCAGCCTTTTTTGCATATTATAAGTTATGAAAATTCATTAAACAAATTGTAAATTAACATTCCATGACTGCAACTAGAAATAAAATATTATGTTCTTATATTGAGCAGGTGTTTAATGTCTTTGAAAGTGTAATGCCAAAATTATCTTGATAGATAATCGTGGATATTTTCACCTTATCTGAGTTACTTTCAGTATCAGTATTTAAATAAATTTACTTTGAATACGTTAGTATAATCTTCTTCAATAGACTTCAAAGGCAATTGATAATGAAGATTAACTTTAAAAGCTTATCACTTAGAGCTTTTAAAATAAACTTATGGTATCAATATAAAATACACTGCACAATACTTAAACATTATTGTAATTTTACTTTTTGAACAATATCATCATGTAACAGTGAAAGAGCTTTTCCCATAAAAATACTATTATAGAGCGATCTAGCTATAGACAATTTTATTGTATTGATTTGTATAGAAAACAGAATCTCAGTTATTTTTTCTATAGAAATAAATACAATCGAATCATCAATATAAGGATAAGTTTATCCAGATAATGTATTTTATGATTGATCAGACGCTCGATCAGACGATCAGGCGTAAGATTGTGATTTTGTGTTTTTGAAATGCTATAAACATTGTACAGTAGTATATATTTTAAAGAACCATACATTTTAATTGCTGTTTTTAAAATATATAATATTCAGTCTCGAATCTTCCTAAAGCTGTGTCGTAAATATTTTCTTTAAACCACATAAACCATTATTTAATAATATAACCTTATAAGCGTATATAGAATACCCAAACCGCTAGCAACATAACCACTACCTTATTAATAAAAAATCTCCATCGCAGGTGGCTAATAAAGTTCCCGGGATTCGAGATGGAGCCCCGCGACAGATCGTGCCTTCCCAACTCGTTCCCGAAGGACGTCCCGGGAACGTGCCACTTTCTGCACAAGTATGAACACCCCGGGACTGATGCTGGAGCGTCACAGGTTAGTTATTGACTTATATTTACTATATTATGTAAATATAAAGATATTAGATTAGGTGTACATTGTTTTATGTGCATGCACCTTAATCTTTTTCTGTGTTAATAATATGATCTTTTTTCATTTTTAACATACAAGTACTTATTGATTTTTTTCTGTAACATGTATTAAGTTAAAACGTTTATCTTTTATTAAGGTTCAGCATATTTTATGATATTTGAGATTATTTTCAATCTTAAATAAATTCCCAATTCTTCTTCATTTAACTTATTCAACACCTATAACATTATTGTCATCAGCCATTGGAAGAATCAAATAACGATTACTAACCCCCTGTATTTACGATTTTCACACTCTTTTTTTTCTATACTCTTTATAGGTAAAGCATATACAGGATGCTCTCAAAGACTTCGGCATAGGACAAACAAAACCAGCGGACGTGGACACGGATGAACCAACATAGTCGTTTAATGAAAATCCCTAAACTTTTATTAATATCTCAAACATTCCAGAATTGTTAAAGTATTTTTATTGCGAATTGTAAATAGCCACTTATCCTAATTATTTGTTAGACTTAAAAAGTTTCGAACTTTTTAAATGTTCTATCGTTTATGAGGCTTTTATTATTTGTGGTGCTTCGATTTAGGTTTAAAGGCGCTATGTAGTGATGTATTTGAGTTTAGGTATATGTGAATTATTGTATATTTCTGAATCGATATGATTAAAAGTAGGCTAAATAGCTTCTTAGCGCTTTAAACAATACAGCATTTTTGAAGACACACATAAGCACACTATTTTAGTTTCAAAGATGGTTTCCCAACAAAATTATGTTCTGTTTTTTAGACATGCTGTATAAAGTCAATCTCTTCATTATTTTTAGCGCCTTTAAACCAAATATTGTTTAAAATAATTGTTAAGATATCTACGTATTGCAATATAGTGTAATTAATTGCGAATAATTAATATAAGTACCTAAATTTATCGTAGTTTCAAATGAATTAAATGTTGTTTGAAAGCAATGAAAGTTTGTTGAGAATTTATTCAACTTTGTGTTGCGTTAAATAATTTCAATTTTGAAATTAGTTTGGTAAAATTCATCTACAAAACTGATTTGTGTTCTCTCTTTGCTTTTGATTTCAGCTAAATGCTATTTCTAAAGTTAGAGAATTATAAAAATGTTTATCGTTTTATAGTATAGTTTTCTTTTCTAAAATTATTTAAATGTATGATAATATGGCAGTTAAATGTAGGGAGAGACGCGAACACTGTAAATTTATTTTGACTTTAATAACGACTAATTTATACCACAAAATATACTGATTAATATTAATTACAATTAAGGCTAATAAACCATTAATTATTACATAAATAACATCATTTTAATTAAACATTGCATCAATTTTGAATAAACCCTCAACACTATTCACCCTGTACAAACTCTTAATATTCCTGTAGATATACTATAGTTATCTAAAGCTTTACAATTAATCGTAAGAAGATGTAAATAAAGTGACTCCGGGATTATTACGACTTATAAATTAAATTCGCAGTAGATTGTAGCTTAAAATGTTCATACATTATCTAGATACGTCTAGTTTTTAAGTAGTCAAATTCATATCATCATTTATTAAATATAGAATTTGGTATCGCATTTAATTACATTTAAAAACCCTCAATAAAATAAAAAAATTCAGTAAATTAACTCCCAAAAAATTTTGTATTTCTTGATTTATGATGTGATTTATGTGAATAAAAGAAAAATATTTCTATATTTCGCAATTGATATTGACTGGTTTCCTAACTTTTACAAATCGAAGCCTTATTTGATAGGAGTTTAATAAGAAAGTTATTGAAAGTTGTCGAAGTAATTGTATAATTTTCTTTTGCAAAGTTCATTCGGAGTTGTATGGAAATGTTGATTTTGTATAGATACTGTAGTATTACAGCAAGATGAATGAGTTATTTGTCAGTTTTAAGGGTATTTTTTATAAAACTTTATATTCATGTATAATGTTATAATTCTTTACCTAAACATCTATTGCGCGGTTGAATAACGTTCGTAAAACTTTTTGGCAAATTGTTATATTTTGACATAGTAAAGTTGTATCTTTTGACCCGCAAGGAAACTATGTCAATACATTTCCGCATATTCCTTAGAAATATTATTCGACAAAGTTACGCGTAAAATTCCACAAACCAGATTAAAAATACAATTTATTTTCCTTTCCATTTCATGTACTTATCCACATTTTCGTAATATCTTCCCCTAACCGTCTGCAAAAATATGGGATTATCCGATTTTATTCATAGTGTAGGTACATATTCCTAGTCCTAAATAATACAAACACTACGTACATTTCATTACCTATAAATAATTATATATATAAAAATAAAAAAGGAAAGCGTATGTTCTAAATAGTTAGTGCTTTAAGCCTCATAAGGTCACTATAGAATAAATTAATGTATAGATAATAGTAAATAACATCCACTTATATCTTCATACGTTAAACTGTGATATTGTAATCACAATAATAAGATCTTACGTTAAGTTTCATTGTTATTAATTTATTATTTATATGTAAATTTTTTTTCAAGACATTATACTAGTAGTTTTAAAAGCAGCTTAACCAAATATTTCTCTCAGTTTTTGTACATAAAATATATATGTTTCACATATCTATACTATTTATTGTCATCGTCTAGTCATAAAACAAAATCTAGTCGAAAACTTAGAAAATATGTAAATACGTAGTTTTTATTAATAAGTGAGTAAAATTTCTGTGATTATTATTTAACTTATACTAAAGAAAATACCATCGATTTTGTATTAATTTTTAACATATAAGAAAATTACGAACTGTTCAACAACGTTTGATTTCCAATACATTTAATTATAATTTAAAGACATTCAAAAAGCATTGTGTTTTAATTCAACCAACGATTTATTAATTGAAATTTATTGAAGTTTTACAAAGTAATTTAGGCTTAAACATTTCTTATAATATGGTCGATGTAAGCATGCACATAATAAACATTATGTGCTAGCATGTTTTCCATTTCTTTTAATATTATGTATTGTAATTTGTAATGGTACATAAAATTGTTAAATAAATAAATAAATAATGCCTGTAGGAATTATTAAATTGAGCTTTGTATATAAGCAAAATATTTTGATGAATTTATTCCATGTTCTAAACTGTAAATTATAAGCAGAAGATTGTTTAACAAAGTTCGCTCATTGTACACTATATAAGTTTTATTTCCTAATAATTAAAAATGACATAGAAAATTACTTATATATTGTGATAATAACGATATTCGATACAAAAATACCCTACGAACTGTGTACTCTCTTTGCTTTTGGAAAGTCGGTTATAATCTCTTATTTTATCAATATATTTTATCAAAATATATATTTTGACAAAATGGTGTACATTGTGCGAGCTGAAAGATTAAATAACTGTAAATGCCGGTAAAGTCAAGAGATTTTTAACTCGCTTCAATAATTGTGAGTAAATTCAGATTCGATTATAGATGAAGACTATTCTGTAAGAAATAATTCTTATATATTTTTATTGAAAAATAAGTTTTCTAAATGAATACAAAATGCTTTAAATCTGCATTATCTATTTCTTTTATTAAATACATATGTAATTTAACAGTAACATTAAAAATATTGTAGACATTCAAAATAGACATCGTTGAATTTGAGAAAAAAATCAACGACTATTTATTAAAATTCTATTTGGAACTAAAACTGATTTTGTGAATATTTGCAAAGTTATAGATAACAAGGCATTTATAGTCTATATATTTAGAATATTATGTACATGGATGTATAATCTTGCAAAATTTAGTACATAGTTTAAGATCACGGCCTTCTTTAATATATTTAGTGTTTAGGAGTCGACACCGGACACATAATAACTAAATTGTAAAGCTATGGTTAATCTGAAAGTTAACTTCAATTATAACAACATTGTGTTGAATATTAAATTATTACAATATCATTTCAAACATTTTTGGTGACTTATAATGTTTTCTTTTGTTGTCTTTAAAACGTAAAAGAGAAAACTTGATAATCTATGAAGTAATAATGAAGACATATTCATTGAATTGCATTAATATAGTAAGTACATACATGACAAATCAAAAGAGTTTTTATTAAAGCAAAAATTAATTCTTCTACACGTAGTCTATAGGAACGATGCTACACGCTATCTATAGGGTATAGAATTAGTTTTATACCCTATATAGATAGCGTGTAGCATCGTTCCTTTTAATTCCTATTAAGTCATCATAGATATAATAAAAGGTAACTGCAATAATTTTCTACATATCTTTCAGTTCCCAACAATAGCTGGCATTTATTAAGAATGCTGATATTTCCTTTGGTATTTACTTAATATCGATGTTGGCTGAATGCCCGATTTCCTTTGGTCGAATATTTTGTCATCTTTGAAAACCTTTTAAGGTTATTTTCATAGACTCACAATAAAATGTTTGCGAAGTTATTTGGATATTTCCTATTCATTGTTTTTATCAAACAAAATTTGACAGATATTTTCCTTTTCTCTTTGAAGATGAGTTTTTAAAGTGAAACTTTTATTACATCGTCTCAAACTTTTTGGTCTGTGTTGCGCATGTCGCGTGTATCGCGGCTGCCGAGTAGGTATACCTACTCGGCAGCCGACCGACACGCGACATGCGCTACACAAAGCAGTGTTCGGAACCGTTCGAACAGTTTCACTTTTACCGTGGTTTCATAAAACCACACAACATTTTTATAATAATTGGAGGAAATATTTTACCGAGCAGACTTTTCAAAAGTGTTTTATTTGACTACTTACACCTTGTGGGCGATCAATTATCTACAGTTATATTATATTCGTTGTTTTTATCAAAAATTTGTACTATAAATTTACTTTTAGATTAACCACATGCTTCTCTATAATGTAATTAGGATAAATCGATTTTAGAGGCAAAGCTTTTATAGACACTTTTTGACTTCACACAGCAAAAAATGTTTAATACATGTATGTATTACGTTATTTAAACGATAACTTTACGAAAGTTTGCCTCTAATTAGACCTTATCCAAATATAAATAATATAAAAACGTATTTAATATAAGCTATTTGTATTTCACGCTATTTAAATAAATTTCCATGTTAGGTCTTGCCGTAAGAAAGTATATCTGTGAATGCACTGTTAGTGAACTATGAAATAAAATCTTTCTTTGGTAATTTGTTTTTTATTTTTACCCTTTATATGTTTATATAAAATATTATTGTGTGAATTGAAAGTGAAAAAGAGAAGATTTAAAACTAGCTGTAATAAATTGTTTACAAACTTACTAGTCTATAAAATTAATGTAAGTAATTTTACTCATTAACTTAGTAAAGGTTGGTAGGACATGGAGGCCAAGACCTAGTTTGGGTTTTCAGCGCCATAGGTATAAGTAAGTAAGTATGGGTAAGTTATTAATCTTTATAATCGCTAAATGTGTTCCCCACCGCAAAACTTGAGAACGGCTGAACCGATTTCGTTGATTATTTTTTTATAATATTCCTTGAAGTACGAGGATGGTACTTATGGAGAGAACGTAAACATGAACCACGAGCAAAGCCAAGCCAAGTAGAGTATCAGAAAAAACGGAGATTTAGAAATATATATAATACAGCTCAGTTATATATTTAGATAGTCTGTGTCTATAATACAAGATCATATATCAACAGAGATTGACCAAATAGAGGTAGGACTTGATCAAACACACAACCCTTCAATTATAATATCGGATAAGAGGATGCCTTGAGATCAATCCGACAAGAACAAGGGCTTTTAATCACATTATTTGTAGTTATACCATCGGTAAATACAATGAAATATAATATAATGAATAATAATATTATAATGAATGATTTTTTGTTTGTATTGAATAGACACCAAATGTACTGGACCGGTTTTAATGATTTTTCACTAATAGAAAGTTATATCATTAGAAAAACAGTTAAATCATTAAATATAATGTTTGTTTGTAATTGTTTAACTGTAAAACTAGAGTACCGAAACCGTTGCTTATTCTATATGCGACTATAGCTGAGATTTTTCATTAGCTGACTACTTCAATTAGGCAGTATAGAATTTCAGTACATTCTTATTACAATCAAACTAATATTCAAGCTCCATTTCTAATACTAATTCCACGGTAGGTGTAAAATAATTCCTTTAATATTCAGTCCGTCATTACGGGTCCACTACTGGTGCATTCCGAGCGGTTCACCATAATGGTTTTCCTATACTGTTTTATTACACTATACTGGGGACGATATCAATGAATAAAATTCTTATAGTTATTACTGCTCGTTCTAACTAAAGGTTATATTAATGAATAAAATACTTTAACGTAATTACTCTATCCAGTATCAGTACGTTCGAACTTCGATTGCACCTCTGCAATTATTAATTTATATAATATTTAAGTTTTCTATACGCATTTTTTTTAACTCGGTAAAAATCTAATTCTTTATTCTATTTTTTATTCGAAATTAACTAGGTACTAGAAGGTATTCCATTTAGTTGTTACCTATTTCATTTAAATTCGTTGTTAAATAAGTACTAAATTATATAGATGCAAATAGTTAAAAAAAAGCTGCCAATCACTACATAGCATAGAACAAAGACGCTGTCGCTGTCTGTCCGTCGCTATGTATGCTTAGGTAAATATTTAAAACTACGCAACGGAATTTGATGCGGTTTTTTTATTTAAGATAGAGAGAGAGATTTTTTTAATAGAGTGATTCAAGAGGAAGGTTTAAGTATGTTATTTTTTCAAGTTTTAGACAAAGCGAACGAAGTCGCGCGCTGAAGGCTAGTTAAATATATATTATTCTTTCGATCAAAGTCGCTAGTAACAGCGAGAACTTATAAATCTTTTAATCCAAAATGGTTTAACTCCTAAATGAAGAATTAATGAGTTCTGGTATCAAATTAATCATCATGGATTTAAGAGAAACTCGTCTTAAACACAATCAAGAAAACAATTTGGAGCTTTATTAAAGTCTAGAGTAGAGTTTATTAGAGTTTAGATTTGTAAGATAAAACCTCAGTTTAATAAGTAGTGTATAACTGCGAATTATTCCAACAATATTATTAAAAGCCTATTTCATTTCGATTTTAATTTATTATTTTATTTACCTTATATTATAATTTATAATATATTACACAATATTATAATGTTATTAGATGGAATGTCTTAATTTCAAGGTGTGATCTAAATAAATAAAAACATGAATGAAACAATGATACCTACAATGATGCGTAAACGAAGATGTGAAGAAGGGTTTTGATTTTCAGTAGGAACTGGAAAAAAGTTTTGAACTTGGTCAAGGTACACATAACTTATCTATCTGCTGAAATAGAAAATAATTAATCTAACATAAATAAATAATACATGATTAATAGAATTCTAAAATGGACTGTATCAAAAACAGTAAAGAATAAATAAACCTTATAATAAATGTAATCAGAAAATTATATAAACGCTCGTCACACACATCAACATTTTTACAAGGGCTCATCAAGGCAAGAGTCGTTATTGCCATTACACTATTCGTTGCTTAAAACAAAACGGTTTTAGATTTCATTCCGTTTTCCTAAACCTAGGGTACTATCGTCTATCCCATGAATACAGAATCTTGAAATTCGGTACGAAGCAATCTTATAGCACAGATAAAGGGAAAAATGCGAAAAGCATACATTTTTAGTTACATGATAATATAGTTAAAAACAATTTGTACGGAACCCTCGTTGCGTGAGTCCGATTCGCACTTTGCCTGTTTTTTATAAGGGCTCATCAATGTGAGTGTTGTTATTACCACTTCACTATAATTCGTTTAAAACAAAACCGTTTTGGATTTCATTCCGTTTCCCTGCTTCAATTAACGCGAAAATTGAACGAGATTACATTATGCTGTTGGAACAACTTTGATGGTTGTTTTTCCGGAAATATTTACGAAAAAATTAATGGGAAAGCGTTGATTTTTTCGTACAAGATTTGTTTGCGTTGTATGTAGTGCTAAGTAGAAATATTGTTTTGAGGTAAATTAAATAAAGGATGAGTGTATAATATATATAATATTATTCGGATATATAATTTAAGCATTTGAAAGGTTTGTACGAATAATATAATCATATTTCACCACGTATTAGTTTCATACTCGTATGTTACTGAAATAAAACACAACAAAGTTTATGTATTGTTCATATAATAAAAAAAAATATCGTATTCCACACATTTTAATTGACAAACAGGCAATCCGAGATTGCCTGTGGCAAAATGTAGCACTCACTAGGTGTTAGCTCTTTCAAAGGCGCCATGTTTTTTTTTCCGTTTTGCAAAAAGCGCGGCAAACGAAATGTGTGAAAATGAATTCAAAGAGCAATATTGTTTTTGTCGTTTATTGTTTGACGTGTCAAACTTTTAATATTAAAAAATGCTTTTTTTATTATTATTGTCATACATTCTGTTTGATTTGAGAATAAAATAAATTTACTAATAATGGTGATGAACTTATGAGTATGTATTCAAACTTTTTATTTATTCCTGTATAAGAAAGAGAGCCTTTTTTCTAGGATTCATAAATTAAAATTTCATACTATGGTTTTTATAGGTACAAGTCTGATCTTTTTTTTTTTTTCGTGCTTGTTTAATAATATAAAAATGAGTGATTAAATTATTAAATCTTGCCTGGTACCTTAAATATGTGCTAAATTTATATGTACTTACATTTTAAAGTTAAAGAAGAATTATATAAGGCTTTCCATTCCTTCATTAGTGATTTGAACCACTACAAGCTCTAGGTAAAAAAGCTTTATCTTTCAGAAAAAATCCAGACAGCTACACAACGATCAAACATTTTTTTCATTTACAATTTTCATATAGGTATATGTTTTATATTTTAATGTTCGTGCTGAAAGAGAAACACTCGTTTTCATTTAAATGCAAACAATACTTCACAATTGGACTTCAAAAAGTAATCAAAAGCGATATGAACGAAAGTTTAAAATTTACCGCTTGGTTGTTGTTAAATTACTCGGTATTATTTTTAATCAAAACCGTAAATAACAATTTACTAATTAGTCTCATATTATATAAAAAAATGTATCTCTTAGACATAAGGTTTTAAATATACCTAATTAAATTTCTGAACGTTCTATTCCAATATCATTGCCGTAATAATGCGCTAACATTAATTCCTTCTTTATTCTTTTATTCCAATTTAAGTTAACCTTAACCTTTGTAAAGTGTAATTTCCAAAATAACCAACTCATTTCCTCCCGAAGTTATCAGTTAGGTCCCTTAATATTTATAACTTAAGTTATTTTGGTTACAACATAGCGTCTTTTCACAAAATACGGACTAAATAAACGGGGTTTAAAGCGTAGGTATTAAAAAGAAAACGACAAGTTTAATCTCCTTACTAAAGTTAAACCATGACTTTATGTTCTATGTTTAAACCAGGTCTGTTCCAGTTTTTGTAAGACGGCTGTGTCTTCGAGGCTTCATTAAAATTTACCAGTATATTAACATAACTACATTCAATCGCGGATTTGTGGAACCAAAACCGTTTTCGCATTATTAACTTTCAGAGATTAATTAACAGGATGACATTGATCTGAATGTCGAATTAGGGATAATCTGTATTATAGCTAATGTCAAATACTTATCCGTAATTAAATAGTTGATAATTACCTTTGTGATGATACATGGTGTAGATATGGGATATAATCTGGTAACCTGGTATAATGATGGTTGTTATTTAATATTAGCTGTGCTCCGCGGTTTTACCCGCAGTGCTCCGCTCATGTTAGTCTTAGCGAGATGATATATAGTCTTTAACCTTCCTCGATAAATGGGCTATCTAACACTGAAAGAATTTCTTAAATCGGACCAGTAGTTCCCACGATTAGCGCGTTCAAACAAACAAACTAACAAAAAAAAACTCTTCAGCTTTATAATATTATAAGTAGAGATAATTGAATATTAAAATGAAAAATAACAATCCTACCCATTTTCATGTAAAATGTTGCCAAGACTCTCTTGCACTCTCAAAGCTCTCAAATATAATACAGAGCCAAGCGTCGAACTCTATAACACGTCTTAACTCTACAAGCCCTAACTTAGCATTCTTTTTACCTTAGTTAAATTATGTGAATGGGCTAAAATATTGTCAGATTCTGAATATAAAATAATTTTTAGGATTCCGTACCCAAAGGTTAAAACGGGACCCTATTACTCAGACTTCAATGTCTGTCTGTCTAACCACTTGGCAGGTTTTTCAATAATAAATTGCATTATTATCAATATAAGCTTGGTTTGGTTAGCTTATCTTATATTGATTTGTTTAATATCCAACATCATATAGGGAAGTTTAATTTTGACAGAAAAATTGATGTAATTGCATATAGAGAATGTAGATAAATCTACTTACTAAAGATTTTAACGACATTTTAGAATTATTTTTGTTTAAATTTTTTCAATAGAAATCTATTTTTCTTTTATGATGTTTTAAAAATACAAAAATAGAAATCGAATTAATCTTCTATCAATAAATTTGTTAAACCTATTTATCCTTCTCAATTTTTTCCTTAATCTCCTTTGATGATCGTTTACGTGAAAATAATGTCCGTTATATACTGAACAAAGCAATTTCCTTGTTGCACAAAATTGTTTTGAAATTAAAAAAATATTGTATCACGGATGTCTACAAGACTGTAATTTTAACGAGAGAAATGTTTTAAAACAAATTTATGGAAAGGTTCCCATTTTTAGAATTTTATTTTCTTTTTTTAATTGTCGTGACTATTTCAAATTGCTAGAACATTGAGGCGGTAAATGTACTTTATAAAATTATATATTTGCATTTACGACTTATGTTAATGAGTTTAAATTCTATGTAACTAGCTTGGCGTAAAAATATTGCGGAATTTGAAGCTGTTTACTATTTACAACAGATTTAATGTTATGAAATTTTTTGCAATAGAGTATTATCTAAATTAATAATGTAAATTCATTTATATATCTAAGAATATCAAGTGTAATAATTTTTAATATAATGTGTAAGATATTTTTGTTTATCTTCGTCGGTATATTTATACCGAGGAATTGTCCAAACTGCATGACAAATTTGGATAGAACTAATAAGCTTACAATATTATAACTGGTCGTTATCTAGTATATAATATTTATTACCTTTTCCTTATCTATATTTTAGTCACCAAATTATGTTTCCACACAAAATAACTCGGCTACGGATGAAGGCTTTATACAGGGTGTCCCACTGTTGGTATACTAAGCTCAAAGGATAAGGATAAAAAAAGGATAAAGTTATAGTTTTGCATACGCTGAGTACATAAAAATACTTATAAAATTCCAGACGCAGTTTTTTTTTTTTCAAAAAGATGAATTCTTAAAACTCTATGTGTACACCCATAACAAGCAACCCGCCCAGCTTTGCTACCAGCTCGTGACCTATCGTTTAAGTTATTTTTCATTAACCTTAGCGAAGCGGTATATGCCGGCTGCGCGAAGTTAGAGAAGAAAACATGGATTTTCAGGAAAAAAATTAGCAACAATTTTTTGATGTAATTTTGTTGTTTAAGTATTTTTTACGTGATCAGTGTATGCAAAACTACAAATCCCTTCGCGCTTAGTATACCACCTTGTATAGCTGTTGTGGAAAAACAACACATTAATCTAGTAAAATTAGCAACTGGCTTTTTCAAATAGCAACAGAGTTACACTTTGTCATACTTTTTTTGTTAAGTTTTTTTAATTTAATATAGGTGTGTTATAATGTGAGTAATATTATGATATTCATGTATCGCTCAAATGTATCCATTGATAGATTATTGAAAAATAAACTACAGACGTATTTAAATTAAGATAGCCTACATCCTATTACGAAAAAATATTGCAAATTATACCCTAACATCAGTAATAACGATCCAATTTAGAAGAGGGCTTGTATTTCCAAATATTAACTGCAGACATAAACGAAATAATATTATACCGTTCATTCGATGTTAGTTTGTAAATATGTTTTGATCATTTTATTTATTATAAAGGTCTTTATCTAGTGGCGGGGAAATTGGTTATTTAGGTCGAAAATGGATGGTTTATGTGTATATTTAAGTGTAATATAGGTATAATATGTAAGTATGTTTTTCAATAATTTAAAACGATCCTTTTTGATAGGGCTACTTTAGCACAAAATTACTGTTTTATTTACAAATCCTGCTAAAAAAGATTATGTAGTCCTGAATGCGTGGATGTGGATTCGAAAGTTATAAAAATATTGTGTACTTAACCATCACCAAAAACAATTCATAATTTTGTTTCAGCACCTAACATTTTATATTTTTGCTTGTGCTTTCAATTGACGTTCGAATCCACGTGTCGTAATTTTGGGGAATTCAAAAGAATGTTCTACAATTTTGAGGAATACAATTTGCTAAAAAACTATTCCACAGTTACCTTTTCTATAGTTTCTCTTCTATCAATTGTCCTATCATGTTGAAGCACTTTTTGAAGGCGTAATGGAGACATTTTTCAATTGAAAATTGCAGAAAATTTGTAGCTATGTCAGGAGCAGTTAGTCCACCCAGCTTCTCGAACTTTCAATGTGTTTTGAACTGCGTAATTTAAAAACGGCCTTTAAGGTAAATAATATTTTTACACTTAATTACATATGAGTTTGTTTATCGCTTCGTTGCGAAGAAAGTATAATATGATAAACACATAAAAACCGAATTAACAGATTAATTGTGTTTTAAAATTAGGAATTCTTATACTGTGTAGAGTTTCTAGAAAGATATTGTTTTAACAAATGAATTATTATTTTGACCGCCTCCGTGGTACAGTGGTTGACGCGTTAGCGTAGAACCGAGGGGTCCTGGGTACGATTTCCGGTGGAGACGAAGAAAAAAAAATGGCTCGATCTGGCAGGACACAGAAGGCTGATCACCATCTTGTGTATGAATAATGCATCTGCCCCTTACCCCACTAGGGGACATGGGACTTCACTTTAATACTGTGTAGAGTTTCTAGAAAGATATTGTTTTAACAAATGAATTATTATTTTATAAATCTTATAAAAAAAAATGTTTATATTATGGTAATATAGTTTATCGTTCTACTGAAAGTTGTGTCAAAATTCAATGATCCATAACGAAAAGGAATCGGTTTCGGCGTAAATCAGATTTCGGTTCAATTTTAAAGGAATATCTAGATTTTAGATATTCTATTCGAGACGAAATCTACGGGTTTCATCTATCAAATGCCGTGGGGAAGATTTCAATATTACTTGCTTGTATTTTATGAAGACTTTCAAATAACGTTTGTGTGATACGAATCTGAATGAAGGAGCAATGTAAATATGAAATATAACGTATGATTATTTGGAAACGTTATATCACGATTAATTAAAATGTTGATTTAACTTGTTGCATTTGTTATTTTATTACTAAGCTCTACATACATTCCATGTTAAGTATGTAATATTTACAAGACTGCGTTTAAGAGTGGTTCACATTTAGTAATCATAGGAGAAAATCGCGCCTGATACCCATTAAAATTTAAATCAAATATATAAATCATATATTCAAATATCAGCCCAAGACCTAAATTGAAATTTGAACATCGTCAAGCGAGTTTAATATGACGAGTGACTTTCAAATGAATTTCACATACAACATAATTATGATAATAATTCAGAAATAGACTAAGAAACAAATTCACAAACAACTTCAATGAAACGCATTAACTTTGTACGCAGCTGTAATAGCCCGGAGGTAACATGTCTCGACATCAAAAGGTCTGTAACACAAATTCTACCAAACTAACTTACACCTTGTTCACAAAGAAATACGTGTCTATTTTGGATGTAGGTACATGGTTGTTGTTATATAACGTGGTGGTAGGGTCTATGTAATTGCTCATAGTAACAATTAATCCTATTACTGTACACATGTTTAATAAGCTTATTAAGGCTTTAAGGTTGGGCACACAGGAGCCTGTGGATGACTAAAGTAGGAAAATTACTACGAAAATGCTTTTGTTCATTTAGAATGGACTGTACAGAGAATAGATTGCATTACGTAGAAGTAACCAATTAATGTTAGTCGAAAAAGCGTCCAAAAGGTAATTCTAGGAATAATTAATTACCGTTATGGCAATATTTCCATTAAAGAAACGCTCTCGGTTTATACTAAGCATAATACTAGTACTCACTTTTTTAATAATGGATTCGGCTTTAGTCTGAAAATTTTATAGGATTAACATATAATGCTGCAACATAAAACTAGTGTTATTCTGAAGTTTTTATTTCAGAATAACATGAGTTTTATTCATAAAATATCTTCAGATAATGCTAGTGCTAACCTAACCAGTAGCTAACCAGTGACGCAAATCTTAATTATTATTTTACTCTCTTTTCACAAAGATAAACGGAAAAGGGGGATCTTTTAACTCATTGTTATAAAAACTCCTGTTCTTGACGTTTGAAAAAACGAAGTTTTTTTAAGTAATTTAAATCTCTTCTCAATTTATAAGTAAAAATCCATTTGCATTATGAGATCGCTTTTTAAAATATCACATAAACCCTGCATTCGTAGTTTCTTTCCATTATCCGTATTAAAAAATATTTTTTAATAAAACCACCAGAGTATTAAAATTTTATATACTTTTAAAAATCTGTTCAACTAAGTTTCAATACATTTCATTTAATCATATTTTCATTAAAATATAAATTACTAAGTATAGAGGCGGAAGAATTATTTCCCTGACACAATAGCATAGCTTATCTGTCTGTTTGAATGTACAGTCATTACGCAACGAGTTCGCGGTGATGTGGAGCCGAATGAGGCATAATGTCATTATGGTGAATGGCTCTGCGCGTGAATATTATCTTTGACGCCGCGTTTTGAGCGCAGTCTGTTATATGTATGTATTTGATAAATTTTGGTGTTTTATTAAATTTATGCTTTTTCTCAAATAATATTTGGTTGAATATAATACTTTACTATCTATCAAGTAAGATTTTTTTATAGATTCTTTAAAAATTTCTCATTTATAAATCATTTCAATGCTATAAAACTATGTAGTTAAGAAATCGAATGGTCTATACCAATTACCATTCGATCCTTCATGTGAGATTGTAATGTAAGGATATAACATTACAATCTCACTTTACCTATATCATAAATAGTCCATTGAAAAGTTACATTTGGGGTTGCGTTTTTTAGAGGACGCAATTTTATTTTTTTGATGTGTAGGGGGGGTCAGTGAGAAGCTAAAACCAAGTTTGTGGGGTCGCCACCCTTGTCCCACGGTCGCCATCTTGAAAATAGCGGTTGATATGGTTTTTACGATATATCTCTTAAACTATTTATCTGATAAAAAAAAATTGTTGACATTATTTGTTGCAAATTAAATTCTCTACAACTTTGGTCTAGTGACTTATTGTCATAGAACTACAAATAAAAAAGTTATAAGCGAAAATGTTCAGAAATTAGATATTTATATTTTTCAGTAAATCTTTTTTTTATCATTTTACGAAGAAATCATATCAGACCATTTTTGTAGATTGTTTTTCGAGGAACAACTTTTACATACAACATTTTTTCATTAAGTAAATAGTTAAGGTTTTACAGCGCTCCGAAGTGAGTACTATTTTTCAGTACTCTTAACTATACAGTATACATATATTATGTGTGTACTAATAATAATTTGTCATCAGTAATTGTTTTTTCTTTGTTATTATAATATTTTTAATAATTAATTTTGCAATATTATTAATAATTAATTATTGACTCTTTTCCCGACCACCGAGGAGGAAGAGTCTGGAAGCGCGTTTTTTTTACGTCGAAAAGCAGGGCTGAAATATTCTGTAGTGTGCTTCCATTGTTCTGGAGTCTGGGAAAAGAGCCAATAGCCATTATATTTATAGTTAGGAATACTGAAAAATAGTACTCACTTCAGAGCGCTGTAAAACCTTAGCTATTGACGTAATGAAAAAATGTTGTATATAAAAGTTGTTCCTCGAAAAACAATCTACAACTGCGGTCTGATATGATTTCTTCGTAAAATGATAAAAAAAAGATTTACTGAAAAATATAAATATCTCTAATTTCTGAACATTTTCGCTTATAACTTTTTTATTTGTAGTTCTATGACAATAAGTCACTAGACCAAAGTTGTAGAGAATTTAATTTGCAACAAATAATGTTAACAATTTTTTTTTATCAGATAAATAGTTTAAGAGATATATCGTAAAAACCATATCAACCGCTATTTTCAAGATGGCGGCCGTGGGACAAGGGTGGCGACCCCACAAACTTGGTTTTAGCTTCTCACTGACCCCCCCTACACATCAAAAACATAAAATTGCGTCCTCTAAAAAACGCAAGGTTAGGCCTAAAAAATGTAACATTTCAATGGACTAAAACCTCACAAATTTTGTCTTCAATAAACCGATGTACTAAATAACACACACATACATAATATAACTTCATCAACATCGATTACCACAGAGAATATTAATAAAAAAGTATGATTATTAACAACTATTAATATATCCATTGACCGTCTCCTTGGTACAGTGGTTGACGCCTGAGCGTAACAACGAGGGGTCCTGGGTTCGATTCCCGGTGGAGACGAAGAAAAAAAATGTCCTGTGTCGGTAGGGCACAGAAGGCTGATCACCTACTTGTCCTTAAAGAAAATCGATCAATGAAACATATGTATAATGCACATATGTATCTGCCCCTTACCCCACTAGGGGACATGGGACTTCACTTTTATTAATATATATCCATTACCACGTAACCACTAATGAGCTTAGTTAGATCAGAATTACCAATGTAATAGTTTGATTTCATGGCCATTGCATATACGTTAGATAATGGAAATACACTCACCGGCACGGAATCTTGGCCACTTACAAATTTGCCGATAAAAAAAGTTTGAAGTGTTTTTCACGATTTTTTTGTATGCAGATATGTTAACATATTATTTGTTTCATTAAGTTTGAGAATAATATTTTACCACTTTTTAAGAGTTACTCGAAATTTGTGATTTGTGCGGTTAAGCCGAAGTTACGAATTGTTCGTTTTAAACTTTTTTCGATATCGTTTATGCCGTTTTAAGATATTGTTATTGTTGTACTGTAGTCAATGATCATAACAAACAATAAAAAAATCCGTTAACATCTGAACAACCTGCTCAGGCCATCACAATGTTAGACCAATGACTGCCGCAACGTAAAGTACCTAATGTACAGTACGTACCATGTTCAGCGATGCACTATGCATGGAGAAGATACCAGGAGACTGGCACCTACACGTGCAGACCAGGAAATGAAGGCGTGAGGTGCTCATCAGCTCGAGAAGACCCGTTTATTGTTCAAGAGATACTCAGAAATGGCTTTCTGACAGTTTTTGAGATACGCCACCGGCTCTAAAACACCAGGATAATAAATGTGAGTGAGCAATCGGTGGGAAGACTAATGAAGGAAGTTAATTTGAAGGTTTGCAGACCAGCACGCCGTCCAGAACTCCTCAGACATCATAGAGAAGCACGTCTTCGTTTTGCACGAGAACATAAAAACTGGACCCTTAGCCAGTGCGCTCGTGAGGTGTTCACAGATGACTGCTAAGGCACTTTACGAGCTTCTGATAGCCAAGAGTCAGTATAGAGGAGACGAGAAGAGAGGTTTTCACCCATGACCACACTCAAACTGCGATTTTTCATGGAGGGTCAATAATGGTATGGGGAGGTATAAGTTCCGATGCTCGCACGGAGTTAGTTATCGTAGACAATGCCTTAAATTTGATCAGGTACATCGAGGAAATTCTCCAGGAACATGTTCAGCCCTAATACAGGTTTATTAGTGAAGGAAATTTGCTACTAATACACTATAACGCACATCCGCGTGTCGTACGATGCGTATAAGAGTACCTTCAAGAGGTTATTATTGAAAAATTGGAGTGGCCAGCTCGTAGCCCGGATCTTAATCCAATAGAACACATCTGGGACATGCTTAAAAGAAACATAAAGTTAGATTCCAACCCAGCACCAATGTTAGATGAGCTTAGAAATACAGCTGGGGCCGTTTGGTACACTATAGCTCAAGTGGACATCAAAAATGTCTTCTGGAGTATGCCAGACTGGATGCAAACAATGTTTAAGGCAAGAGAAGGAAATACCCTATATTAAAAGGTTCAAATTTTTTTTTTATGAAAACGTTCTTTCTAATTTTTGTGCATTTTTTAAGAAATCATTTAAATTTCACAGGAAAAGCGTTAATTCTTGTTTAATTCATATCTACGCGGTAGTACTTCTTATAAACTTCCAATTATTACTAAAAGTTAGTAAAAACATTAAAGTAACTAGTTTTGATTAAATTTTTATTGAATTTTGTAGTAGAAAAGAAATAGTGTTATTTTACGCAAAAATTTGCAGTGGCCAAGATTCCGTGCCGGTGAGTGTAGATGGTATAATTACTGGCCATTAAACTAACATGGAATGTAAACCAATGGTATTGTATTGTTATAATGTCTGATTTCTTATGGACTAAAATTTATTTATGTATAATAATGATTGTAATATGTATAATAATGTTCTATGCAATTTGTATTTCATTATTTAAAGTGTGTTTAAGTTACACTATTTAATTCAAGAATGGAGCAACGGATTAGGTGTATTGGCATCGGGCTTCGACCAAAATGGTTCGAGACCAGAAGAGAACTTTTAATATGAATAATAAAGTTTTACACGTTAAAATGCAGCAAGGAATATCTTCTCACTGCAGTAGTAGACACATAAAACTGAATGAGTAGAATAAATTCGATTGCTCTGGCGGGATCACGGGTGGCCGAGTTGGTCACTGGTCAGGCGTCGCCCCGGATTGGCGGAAAGACGCGGTTTCGAATCCCGCCGTGTCATCGATTTTTTTATTGTTTAAATATTTATATCGACTTAAATACTGGGAGAATCAGAATTTATTGTTAACAAAAATACTCTTTACCTGATGTGGACTCAGCTGTAAAGTCTAAAATAAATTATTTAAAAAAAATCCTCGTGTTTTACTTAATTTCGGTACAAGTAGATAATTCCTTGAAACAACTGAGGTGTCTTTTTCATGTTAAATTAAAGATAATGCCTTCCTCGAAGCTGGAACACCTGATATTTCAGGAATGTTTGCCGCTGGTTATGAAATTAATTAAGTATGACAAAGCTTTTTCGTATTTTTTTTTTTACTTTAAGAACATACATATAATATATTATATTTCTATACGTAAATATATTAAAATTAATTTATAGTTTCTAGAGATAATTTTACACTTTATAAGGAATACGCTTTAACAGTAAAACTATTTTTAAATAGGATAATTAGCTTTTACCCAATTCTGCTACTGACACGTTTTATGATATTTTAGAGCTTTTGATCGATTTCTAATATCTGGCGACTTTCCATTTCTTATATCTATTTAAATCGTGTGGAGGTCGAATCTTTTCCCTTTTCGACTCTTTAATACCTACCTATTAGGTATGTGCGATCGTCAATAACTAATGCAAGAACGTTCCCAGGTGCGGATTGTGGCAGCGATCATCAATTGCTAGCTGTGGAAATCCGCACACGCATGAAATGCCCAAAGTTAAAGAGAAAAACAACACAATCCAACATCACGGACTCGGTTACCTTTCAATATCAAATAGAGGATAAATTGCTGAAACAGAATTTTCAATCATATCAAACATCTGAAGTTTTATGGCGTCACTTAAAACAATGTATTACAGAAACCATCAAAGAACTCAGTCTAAAACCGCGCATCAACAAGAAGGACTGGATATCAGAGAAAACATGGGACGTTATTAAGGAACGGAAGGAATTAAAGAGTAATGGAATAAATGACCACTCAAGACAAACATATTCAGAGCTGAATCGCAAAATACAATTTATGTGTCGTAAGGACAAAAACCAATATTTTGAAGAGATGTGCACAGAAGTAGAACTACATGCAAATAAATATCAAACAGCAGATCTTTTTAAGAAAATCAAACAAATAACGCGTAACTTCAAACCAACTTCATGGATAATTGACGACAAGGATGGTAACCCAATATACGACATTGGAAAAGCGGCCGAACGTTGGAGAGAGTATTGTGCTGACCTATATGACGACCAGTCGTCTTCACCTCTAACTCCCATGCTTGTCACAAGCGAACGTGAGCCTGATATTCTCCGCTCAGAGGTAGAAGATGCTATTTATAAACTCAAAAGGAATAAATCACCTGGATCAGACAATATTGCGGCAGAGACATTGAAATGTTTGGGTAATCGTGGAATATCCATGATACATAAAATCTGTAATGTTATCTGGGACACTTTTGATTGGCCTCTGGATTGGACACACTCATTAATACTTCCACTTCACAAGAAGGGATCGGTACGGGACTGTAACAACTATAGAACCATTGCCTTAATATCTCACGCAAGCAAAATTATGCTTAATATTATAAATAACCGTCTTAAAGCATTTCTAGATAGAGAAATACCACAAGAACAGTCGGGTTTTGTAAAGGGCAAGGGTACACGGGAACAAATAGTTAACGTTCGACAAATAATAGAGAAAACATACGAGTATAACACCCCCGTAGTAATCTGCTTCGTCGACTACCATAAGGCGTTTGACTGCGTTAAGTGGGTTAAATTGTGGGAGGTTTTAGTCGAAATTGGTGTTCCCCATCACTTAGTACTACTTATAAAAAGTTTATATGAATCCAATTATGGCACTGTTAAGCTAGGCAATGCTATATCAAACAGCTTCAAATTTCATAAAGGCGTGCGTCAGGGATGCGTGATTTCACCAATACTCTTTAACATATATGGAGAACTCATAATGCGTAAGACTCTAGAAGGCTGGCAAGGCGGGATTAAGCTAGGCGGTAATAAAATTTCAAACCTAAGATATGCAGACGATACCACACTCTTTGCATCTTCCGAAACCGAAATGGTTGAGTTGTTAGCTCGCCTAGAACAAGTCAGTAGAGAATATGGATTAATTGTTAACAAGAGTAAAACTAAAATCATGATTGTCGACCGTCAATGCTGTCTTAACTCAAGAGACTTACTCAAAAACTATGAAATAGTGGAACAGTATAGATATCTAGGTTCCATTATAAATAACACTAACAACTGTGAAGCTGAAATAAGGCAGCGCATCGGCATGGCAAAATCGGCTATGACGCAACTTACTAAACTCTGGAAGGATAGGAACATAAGCAATCGGACAAAGATAAGAATCGTGCAGTCATTGGTTTTTTCCATATTCATATACGGAGCAGAGTCCTGGACGCTCAAAGCGTCTGATAGAAATAGAATCGATGCCTTTGAGATGTGGTGTTGGCGCAAAATGTTGAGGATTCCGTGGACCGCTCATAGAACAAACATTTCAATATTGAACGAATTACATCTTACAAACCAGCCACGATTATCGACCATATGCCGACAGCGAATGTTGAAATACTTTGGGCATATTTCACGCCGGAATCCCGACAACCTAGAAAAGTTAATTATTACTGGCAAGGTTGAAGGCAAGAGGTTACGAGGAAGGAGTCCCAAGCGGTGGTCTGACCAGATTTCGGAACACATGGACCTACCGATGAATACGGCGCTACATCTGGCCACAGACCGGACTCGATGGCGTCAATTAATTAACAACCCTGGTGGTAGGAGTCTCGATCCTCAGTAATGAGGGAACGACTAAAGAGAGAGATTAGGTATGTACTAGTAAGAGATCTTGTCATAAACAATGATAGACAAAATTTTCAGCATAATAAACGTTATATAATTAACAATTCAATTATAAAGGAAAATGAAATATTATCCAAACAATATATTTCCACAAAACAAATAAATTCCCAGTAAATAGAATGAAATAGAGCTAAGTAAAATACGACTGGTATAAAATTGATTTAAATGATGTTTGACGGAGGCGCGTCCGCGAGGTCAGATCCGAAAATTAATTTGCTATGAAGCAGGCTTATATGGGAGTAGGATCACCGTATATTTTGGTTTTTTGAATATAATAATAATTAATGTCGTGGGTTAAGCTTTTTGTAACGATTTATTTTGTGTATGTTTTGTTGAGTCGATACAATGGGAAATTATATTATTACATTTAAAAGGATGAACCAATTTGTTTTTTATATATCGATTTTTTGTTTTACGAATCGTGTATTAGCTATTTTTATTATTCGTTTGCAGGGTTTTACGTAGTACTTTATCTAAATATTGAAATGTATTTGTATACTTATTTTAGTAAAATGAATACAAAAACCAACATAATATTACAGACGTATTTAAATGAGAACAGGAAATTCAACCATCACGTCTAGCAATATCACATTATTTTTTAAATGAAATTTTTAGTCCCACAATCGCTGAAATTTCTAAAACATGGCAGCCCTGTTCAAATATTCCCACTAATGGAGGCAAGTTCGGTGTGATTGCCAGTGCATAATTATATAGGTGTTACACCCACACTGGTTTGAGCTAAATTGACTTATTTCATCAGCTTAACACGTTAGGTGCGAAACAGGGCTTGAAACACCCTGTCCGTGTCTTGTCGTTATAGCGGTAGGAAAAAACTTAAACTTCTCTGTCGTGCGGGAGGCATAACTTCCATCTGGTTCAGTGTAGGAAAGTGATAACTATATATCTGAGATGTGCTATTGATTCCTAGTTCAATGGTATACCGACCTTAATACCGAGTTTCTTAGACCTCGTGCCGCACTGAACAAATAAAAATTCTAACACAGTGCGGAACGAGGTTGCGAACACCTCGTATCCCGCGCACCTCGTACCGCACCCTAAGCTAGCTTCACGCGGTTAGTGTTGTGCAACGCATTCGAGACTGAGCGCGCGATGAAGTACGACTGCTGCCGATTATGTCGAAACGTTGCCGAAAAAAGTTAATCAAGGAGGAAGATGAAGAAAAACCGGGTGGTGAAACTCTAAAATCTGAAATCTGAAAAAATATTATTGCTTGGCCTGTTTTAATGAAAAACATCCATAAGTTTGATAAATAAATACAATTAAATAAAGTCGATATTTCTTTTCCCATCACTAAATTATATGAAAAACTGCTATTGTTCAGTGCGGTATGAGGTACATCAGACCCCACATTTTATTTTACCCATAGAATCTAAACTAACTAATCTAACCACGGCCGCACGGGCGACGGTAAATTTAGGTTAATGAACTCATTGTTAATAATAATCACGACAAAAGCCGCACACTTTGTCTTATTTGGCGCCAAAAAAAGGATTTTGGTCTCCTACAGGGTTTAATATGCCTCGTGCCGCCACAATCTCTGGTATAGGACAAGGTTTAAAACGACCCGTAACGCAGTAATGGAAAGTACAGATATATCTGTGCCGCTGGGAACGTGTTATCACGTGGTTTGAATTTTAATTTATTTTGCGGCAACATTTTAATAATATAGTTCTATTCATGGATCGTACAAAGTAAACTAAAATTATTTAATATGATTTTGTTCAGTTTTCAAGCGTAGAATA
Organism: Colias behrii; assembly: GCA_029959065.1. NCBI lineage: Eukaryota > Metazoa > Arthropoda > Insecta > Lepidoptera > Pieridae > Colias > Colias behrii. Next base: position 4,020,825 of record JARWMC010000021.1, on the reverse strand, counting down.
AATCATACTTTTAATTTTTATCACATAAGCAAAACGTCAAATCGCTTTCGATATTTTCTATGAGAGATACCACAAGAGATACTATAAAAAAATAAAGTAATTGGTAGAAAAATCTTATAATCAATCTTATAAGGGTCCTTTATTAATAATATTGAGAGGAAATATAAGTCCTTTGAATATTAATTAGCATCCCACGTTCAATTACAAAATTTAATACAAAAAATAAGTTTACAACAAATTCTAATTGACCTTCTCGTTTCATCCCTAAGGATTCACAATAAAAAAGGCGTCACAATTTGAGTAAAAACCCTGCTAACTTTTGCTTATTTTGTCCTTATCCACGTTTGCCTTTGCCATACTTTGCCTTATAACTAGCTTTCCTTCCGCCGCTTCGCCTACTTTGTCTAAAATTTCAAAAATTATATACTAAAAACTTCCTCTTGAAACACTTTATCTTTTAAAAAAAACCCCATCAAAATCTGTTGCGTAATTTTAAAGATCTAGGTAATCATACAATCACAGAGAAGGCGGAAAGCGACTTTGTTTTACCATGTAGTAACTTTCATACTACTAATGAAATAAAGCACTCGGTTTAGATTCGGGAACATAAATTGGCGAATATTTGTGGTCTGGGAAAGGAATTTGTAACCGATAAACTTGAACAACGGATCTCAAAGGGTTTATACCTTGTTTATCTATTTTAAAACGATTAATCTTTGCCTGGAAGATCAATTGAATCCAGATTAGACTATGAGTGACTAAGCTATTAGGAAACACAATTCAGTTGGTGTGTAACATGTTGTACCAATAAATTACACCATACTCTACCTACTTACTTACTAGATATGTTTTTGGTTAAGTTAGACTTTAATTATTATTATACTTAGGTAAAGTAATTTAAGTTCATCCCTTATTTTACGCACAAATCTTTTGTTTTAAAATAACTAAGTAGTTAGTTAATTATTCAAATGTTCAAACATTTTTATTTTTGATAAAATATTTCATAAATTACTCTCAAACATAATAAGATGCATCTGTGAGAGAGAAATTAATTAGGCCTTTTTAGAAAATAATATAATGAAGTTCATATTTATAAAAAAAAAAACCCTGAAAATAATTTCGGCAAAACTTATACCTATATCATTCCCCATGGGATCAGCAATATTACCAAAAGTACATTTCCCAAATACGAAATACGGTTAAAACCATTTGAGCTTAAAATAGAAATAGCTCACGTCTTGTAAAAATAACTTTAAAATCTTCATCCTAACTGTATTAGCGTCGAAGTTTTCAGTCGAATCCAAGTTAGTTTAACACCAGAGGAGTGGAAAGTTCGGTTTTATTCACTGAGTCAATTGACTCGAGATATTTTAAAGTTCATCCTTATGAGGAATGAAGTTTGTCTTGCATTTTAAGTATATAGCTTGAATTGTATTAATGTAGACGGATATGCTAAGATTTCTACTCGTGTAGTTAGTAGACATGCTTTGACTTCTACCGAGTAATTGCAGGATAGAAAGTCTATGAAATTTTTATATAAAAATTGCGTCAATAGATTGCTCTTTTATGATAATGTGAAAGATAAGTAAAAACTTCTCGTCCTCTGAAGAAGAAGCAAGAAGTAAAAACTTTTCTTTGATTCCATATTCCTTTTCTGTGTTTGCTATAATATTTCTATTTTAATCAAAATTCCAATTAGTAATTTAAAATTCATGGTAATATTGTAATATATTTATGGTTTTATGAATAAGGAGCACAACAGTACCTTCCCAACTGTAACTTATTCACGCCACAAAATAGAAAAGAAAAATTAACAAATCAAAAACATTAACACGCAAGAAACTCATTAACAATACTATAAATAACACTTAACATTTATTACTTCCAAAATAATTAAGTTATCGAAAATATATATCGTTGACCAACGCAATAAATAACTGTCGATAACATTTTGTCAACACAAATATTATATACTACGCTGAACTAGCTATTAATAAATGAAAAATAAATAAATAGCATTCTATTGAAAACTTAAATCAATATTGAAAACAGCCAATCAAATAACAATGAAACAGACCAAAAATGCCATCTTCTAATCAATTTATTCGGCCTGAAAATTAATTAAGAAACTTAAACCAAATCAAGGCGCGAAAAGTATCGTTTACTTTTAATTAAATTCGATAAATCGATGAAATTAATTCTCGTCTCCTCAAATCGATTGTCCTGAGGCTAAATTTGAATTTGTAATATTTGTAATATTTTATAGAATCTTTGTTTAATTCTTACTTCTGTATTGAAAATGCTTATCGTATTCTATTTTCATTCAGAGATTATGAATTTGGTATAAAAAAGCTTATAATGTACATGCATTAGTACCTAACTACGTAATATAAGGAGTAGCTAAGGCATGCTTGAATTATTATAACAATATGTAGCTATATAACATTTCAGCAGGCATATAAAACTGTTGCCGGGCGGTGGAACGGGGAATGTAATCCATCGTCCGGTGCGGTGAGGCGACCTGAGACGTGTTCCGCTCATGCCGCCAACGGGAGGGAAGAGCAGGCAAACCACCTTTCCTGTTCTTGGCTTGCGCCTGGCCTGGAGATGGGCTGCCGCCGAGGGGGTCGCGGAAGAATTCTAACAAATACCCGCGGCCCCATCATTAAAGCGGCTCGACGGAACACAGTGGGGTTTTAGTCGGTAAGAATCCACGGCTCCTTCCCCGGGGGCCGTGGGTATCTTTGGAAGATTTCCCCACTATAAAAAAAAAAAAAAAGAAAAGGCATATAAAACTGTTTAAACTTGCTCTTGTGTTTGATTTTACGTGAAAATCTAATATCTAATATCTATCTAATATCTAATATATTTCTAATATAATATATTATAAAGGCGAAAGTTTGTAAGGATGTATGGATGTATGGATGTATGGATGTTTGTTACTCTTTCACGTAAAAACTACTGAACCGATTACAATGAAGTTTAGCACACATATAGAGGGTAACTTGGATTAACACATAGGATAGTTTTTATCCCGGAAATCCCACGGGAACGGGAACTATGCGGGTTTTCCTTTGCAAACGCGGGCGAAGCCGCGGGCGGAAATCTAGTTATATCAATAATGAAAAGCTTTACAATGAAAATACCTGTTTAGAAACGTATATATTTATTTAACCCATTTCCTTCACTTTTGCGGTCACGTAAACACAGAATTTACGATTTTTACCACAGATTTATCCTTATATTTGACAGCACCTCTATCGTAATAAGATCCAACAATATCGCTACCATTAAAAATCAATTTTGCAGATTATTTAGACAGGCTGCGTAAACAACGGACGGCGAAACGAGATTTTTTTCATTAATAGCGACTCGTATAAATTGGGTCAACTTTGTCACAGATAAACTATGGCGCAGACGTGACTCCATACAGTTGTGTCACCAATCCCGTAGATTAAGGCAATTACATGCCATTTTTCGTGTTGTAATTAACTTTTTGTATTAACACGGCGTGTATAATGGCTTCATTAATGCAGCCGGAAAAATGAGATGTGCGGATTATAAGCTGAATATAATTAAGCTATTTTGCAATCTTTGGCAGTCTTTTTTCATGTTTTACACGACGCTAGGTTGAATATAAAATTTCGCTTATTGTGGGTGTATGTATAATTAGGTTTATTTTGATGCCTTAAATATTTTAAAATGTAAAGTAATATTTTAAATGCTGAAAAATCAGTAGGTAATAGGTGATTGTAAGAGAAAATAGGGAGATTGTTGTAGGTACAGTAAGTATAAAAATCTTTTATAATATAGAAAAACTTCTTTTCTTATTTTTACACTAATAACAAGATATTATTAAATGGAGAAAATCTATAGAGTTAAAGATGTAGAGCTATAACAATTAAAATTATTACGATAATAGATGATTACTTTCACGTATTTTTGCTAATAATGAGTGAAAATAATATGGCTCCTTTATCTCTTATGTCCAGAAGTAGACAGATACGATGATTTTAAATTCCGCATAAAACACTAGTCTATTTCAGCAAATTTATATGTCCTTGATTTCTCGTATTTAATAGAACAAAATGCTATTGAAAACTCTGCGTTTATCAAAATAGGTCACTGTACGTGCGGCACATAAAACCTCTTTTCGGTTAAAATTGAAAAACTCAAAACAAATCTCGTTTTAATTTAAAAAACGTTCCTCACCATAGAAATCTAAATAACAAGACACTAGAAGTCGTAAGCGTGCGTGACCTTGTCGCCACTCAGGTGATTTTCACATCACCAGTGCATTCGTCACTGTTCAGTTGCTCTGGAGACGTATGAGTGTATACATGGTGTGTTTCAGCAATTCCCATTGCGGAAATTCTTCCACAAGTTGTAATTATACTTATAAAGGAATAATATTTCATCGGAAAATATTTTTTTTTAGAAATAATGCCGTTTTTCCTTAAAATTATAGAATATTTACAAGTATTACGAGTGTCACCATAGTAATCGAAATAACAATGAATGACACAGTCGACCATTCTTATTATCACGTTTGTTCGTATTGGAGCAAAAAGTCTCATATACTTAGGGATGTTATTCTAAAATAAACCGTAAATTCGTGCGTTAGGATACATATTCAAAAGCTTAATTTATTAGTTAAGTTAGTTTTCACTAAAATCAAGCTGTCCAATAAAAGGCATAGTTTACTTGTGTGTACTGTTTAGCTTTCGGTTTGAATGTGTTGATTTTGGCGACAGCGGTTTTCATACGAATTATGACATTATAGCACTTCTATGTGTCTTGTTATTTAGATTTCTATGTTCCTCACACTACGTTGCTCTGACACACGGCTTTGTAGCTCGAAATATATTCGCGTTAAAACAAATAGATTCTTGTTAAATTTGTATTGGATATACTGTTAACTGAAACCGCTTTTTTAAAACAATCTGACTGAATATTATCGTGCTACAAAAGCATTCACTACTTAGTTAAACATAAAACTATTATTTCGCTGTTAACAAGCGTTATGAAAAATAATTCTATTCTAATATTAAAATATAACCTTGCAAAATATGATACTAGCCTAAATAGCAAAAGGGAACTATATTTTCTATCACCAAAATTTATATTTGTCATCAAGTTGTATCACCTAATAAATAGATCTATCACCACGAAATATTTTCGTTCTCAGATAAACAAAAATTGTTCCCAGGTATCAATTATCAAATTAATGTTAATATATGTGTTAAATAAGAGATCGATAACCAATAAAATTATATTGCATTACATGAATATAAACTTCGTTCTTATAATAACAGTTTTGTTACTTAAATAATAGCTCTGTGCTCAGAATGGTAGATCTGTCACCAAATAAATCGATTATCGATCCCTGACTGCGACTCCTTTTTATTTGATATTTTGTCACCAATACAGTAGTAACATTTTATTTCGTTCAGATATGAAATTAATAGTATTCGTTACCAATTTAATACATCAATTTATAATTTTAATGAAAAAATGATCAAAGGGGCGGAGACAAATTGGCGCGCTTTAAAAATTAAGAATAAATATTGATTATTTTAACTTTAATTAAGTGTTTTATCTTCTATTCTGCTAGCCATAAGCCAGCTATTTTAAACCAGCGCTGATTGTTCAGTGGTAATTATTTTAAACAATAAATATTGATTATTTTGACTTTAATTGTTTTATTTACTACTCTGCTAAATTTAAATATAATTTATACTACCAGTGGAAATTTAGAACCTTGGGAGTCTAGTAAGGTAGCAGAATCTTTTGGTTGAAACGATGATGACAACCCTAATTTTTTATTTGAACTTAATGCAATTTTCTAGTAACATAATATGATTTATTGGTGATCTCTTTAAATTAGTTTGCTTAAATACTTATTAGGACACACCTTTTATAATACATATAAAAACATTTATTTGGTACTAGACCTTAGATCTCAGGATTTTAGGTGATTTATTGTGGAACTGATTTTGCATTGTTTGGTGACTACATTTTGGTGACAGATCTACTATTTTGAGGACACACCCTATTATTTAAGAAACACAAAACTAATTAAATTGGTGATAGATTAAATGATACCCATAGCAAAACAGCAAACATGGCATAGTCAGTTATTAAGATTATTGTTGAAAGCTCTCAAGGCAAATTTATCCTTACATGTATTATGTTTTATGCCAAACAAACGAAAGATATATTACAGATAACCTCGGCAACACAAATCCCTTATCCCTTAGATAATTAAAAAATTCAAACATTAAGAGCGTGTTTCACAACAAAGGGTAAAACAAAGCCACATTTACCGCATTTCCAACTGAGAGCTTTCAAACATTTAAACGAATACAGATTATTTGTTGTTCACGAATCAATGTTTATGTTTCTATAGAACAGATAAATCAAATGTTTTCACTAGTTCATGCATTCATTTTAATGTTATCGCAATTGTATATTAAAATGATTGAATCAAATACATTGTGTTAAGACCCAATTTCACCAATATTTTCTAAATCAGACATTTATTAATCGAGCTTCAAATTAAACATGTATTTTAACATCGTTGTCAACTCTACAGGTCCCAAGAAGGAAATCTAACAGCCGATTATCAAATCGACCATTAACTGAGCGACTCACGAATCATTCATTCGTATTTTAAACCGCCCGAAACAAAATGTCATAGTTGACAATGCCATAGTTTCGCACGTTGGGGCTATTTGTTAAAGTTGTATAATAACTGTCGTGTTTGGTAATTCGACTAAATTGAAATGTTCTAACACAGTATACAATTTAATAATCATGTATAAACTTTTACGTTTGCTGGTTTATATGTCAAACGATTTGGTCGTTACCATGGTTACAAATGTTTGATGTTATTTGGAGATTGTTTTGTTGTGATTTTTCTTGTGTTATTTTAATTTTATTTTGAGTTGAATAAATACAATAATGTTGAAGAAAAATCGCGGTTCAATTTCACTTGGTCGAAGGTAATCTGGATCTGGTTGAAATTACGAAAAAAAATTCGGAGTCCGAAGGAAAGTGCGAGAGATCTCATACTAGAAGAGCAATTAAAACAAGAACAAGAACAAGAAAAATAAAGACAAAGCAGCAAGATACATTTAAAGTAAATTAATAGTAAATTCTTGTTTGTAATAACCTAGTATCTAGTTGTTATAACCTATTTATTGAATGATGTTGATAGGTACAATCTAAGGGTACAATAAAAATGTTTTATAAAAACACAAGTTTTATTTATTTAGGTAACATGAAAAATTACATATTTCTATAACAATGTCACATTTAAATTAAATTAGGATCATCATCATCGTCAGCCCATATACTTTCTCACTGCTGGGACATGGGATTGGTAGTGCTAACTTAAACTTAAACACGGTAAGGGATCAGGTCATTATCCACCACGCTATCTTATGATATGTCGGTTTCCTCACAATGTTTTTCACCACTGAGCCATCACTGCACTGCACTACAATAAGCAGTTGGTCTGTAGGTGAAACAGATAGATTCCTAAAACAGAATTTAAAATTAAGATAAGTACATTTCATAATCATGAGGAGGCCTGAGCCTTACCTGAGTAGTGGTGAAGTTTACATTTTAAGTACCTATATTGGTATTCAATACTAGATTTGACATGACTCACAGCATTATTATGGTTTAATTGAAAATAATACAGTATGTAGGAAGGAACCTTTTATGCACATAAATATAAATATTACCTCACGAGATAGTTTTACTTACAGATCCGACGGTTATTCGAGTTTATCTTCAATTAATTGCAATACTTCCAAAACCGATTGTTTTGATAAACGAAATCTTGTACTAAAATCAACATCATCATATTCTTCGAAACAATGACGACGTCTTTATAAATTCTGGGCCGTCGCGGTCGCACTATATAATCCAAATTATACAAATCATCCAACACATCTTCATTTACAAAAATAAAATAGTATGCAGAGTCCATCTTGACAGCAAGAGAACTTCAAATCATTTTTTCTAATCGCTTGTTAAAAATTTAAAGAGCCTCTATGCCACGGGTTAAATATAATGCCGTGTTAAGGAAACTAATCCTCGATTAGGTCATGGTGGGACACTCCCTTACATTGATGTCCCGTTAAAAGAGTTAACAGCGTGTTAAACTAACTAACAGAGCTTGATGAAACTGGGCCTAAGGATTTAAGATAATTTGCCTGTTAAAATTGTCTGTTGCATTTAACACAATTACTGACTACTTGACTAAAGTTCCTGATAAAAAATTGTTGTCCATTGTTACAGTTCCTACTGAAAAGATTATAATCAACACATTCTATATTCAATACGTTCTTAACGTGAAAATGAAACATCTTAATTGTACTATTGCAAAAAGGAACAATTCGTAAAGGCACATATAGATGACTAATATGATAAAACTGAAGAGTTTTTTTTGTTTGTTTGTACGCGCTAGTCTCAGGAACTACTAGTCCGATTTGAAAAATTCTTTCGGTGTTAGATAGCTCATTTATCGAGGAAGGCTAGACTATATAACATCACGCTAAGATCAACAAGAGCGGAGCGCTGCGGATAAGACCGCGGGGCGCAGCTAGTCTACAATATATCGTAAATCCTCTCAAAATATAATAAACCAAACACTTATGTTATTCTTATAATATAAACAAACACAGGAACAAAATATTCTGTTTCAATCCTGTAATTAATGCACCACTTGTCAGTTACATTACAAAGGCCGGGAGGAAAACTGGCTGTTTTTAATAAGACGAGACGCAGTTAAGCATGTTATGGAATAATTTAGAGATTACCAGAAAGATATAAAATATTTATGTACCCTTGTGTATGAATTGTATCGATGATCTCGTTAAAATATTCGAAAGATTAATTTATTAGCAGAGTAATACAAATATTCGAATAACAGTTGGATTTGCAGCGCGCTTATATTTCATTGCTTCAATTCCGGTATACTACGAAACTATTAATTCGTAGAATATTTCACATTTATTCCCACTTTTAACATGTAGGTATTATAAAGTGTAAAATGGTAACAAGAAACAATTTCTTGTATAAGATGTAGTGCAACTATATTCTCCAGGGAACTTTAACCCTCAATTCACTACGTGAAATTTGCTAACATAAACAGCTTCCATGAGTCCACTGGACTCATATATTTTCTTAGCGTGGTTTTTTCAAATAAAACTCTTTTTTTATTATTTTTTTTTATTATTATTTTTAAATGTTTATTAAGGCACTACAAAAAAATAACAAAACTGGATAAACTTCTGAAATACTCTTAAAAATAAAAAAAACTTATTCTAACAGTCTTAAAAGACAGAGTTATTTTCAAAGCCCTACAATAATAACAAATATTTTTAACTAATAACTCTTTTTAATTTTATAAGACTTCTAAAGGAATACAAAACCGAAAATAAACAACAAAAATGTATGCTTCTATACAAAAAAAAAAACGTGCAATGGGGTATTACCACCGATTACAGGCAACGACGGCATACCTTTTTTGAGCAACTCAAACATACAGGCTTCAGACATCTAGTGCATAAATGTGCAGTCTTTGTTCTCTTTTTGTAATTACATAGATAACAATACTTTCTTTCTGTCCTAGGTAACTTGTCTTCGGTTTCAGAGTGGCTCGCATCTTCAGCAATGTCTCTTTTCATGATATATGAAATCGAGCAGCGAAGTTGTCGTGGCAAACGTGTACTGTGCAGACGTGCCATCAAATTACATTTTACAAACCTACAACAACAACAAAAATTAAAATACATATTTTTATATCATTAATACGACAAATAAGCAACATTTAAGAATCGTAACAAATAAATAAAATATTACTTAATTCACTAGTATGAGTCCATGGGACTCACTCGACGTAATAACTTACCAATTACGCAGCGCAGGCGCACGTCCTCTCGCTACCGCGGTGCCCGCGTCACGGCAGGAAGGTACTGAGACGGTGGAGGAAATAAGTCACTAGGGGAAGAAATTATAATAGTTTGAAAGTTCGATGTGAGTCCAATGGACTCAGGTAGTGAATTAAGGGTTAATAAAAGTCTGCGAAAATAACAACTTTAAAAAGTCTCTATACCTACAACCGTTGAACCACATTACGCTCTAGCCACCACTAGCGATGGACAGGCTTTGACGTCGCTTCAATTTGAAAATTCGTTATCTTTTAGACATACTCGTAGGTTAACTAAATTGGTTTTTTTTTTTTAATAAAGACAACTACAAAATATACGTTGTTAATAAAATAAAAAGTCGTTAAAGACGATATTTTTATTGTTAAGTTTGAATACTTTTGTTTATAAAAGCGTGTTAAAAATAAGTGTTACTTTGTTGTAAATACCTGCCCAAAAGAGTTTTTAGAATCACCGAATACCTTCTACTTTCTACTAACATTGAAATAGTAAATAGCTTGTGTGACCTAATTTTCCAATCATTGCTTACACTTTAGTAATGCCTAGAGAGTACTACAGTGCGAGATACTCCAGTTTAGTACCTTCTGACCGCCTCTTGATTAAACATTGACCGTTCTCTCTAATTTAAGTACGCTTTTATGATACACTAGTTGTATACCCCGTTTCTACGTGGATTTGACATAAAAAGTTAAAATATAGCATGCGACCAGTGTGACGCGATAGAAGGATATTTTTTTTCAGAATTCTTTCGTGGTTTTTTGAGTATGATGAATTAGAAACATACAAAATAACAGTGTTTAATATTGTTAATTCATGTAGATATGTAGAAAATATATCACCAAGTAATTTATGTAGGTACAATCATAGTATCTAAAAAAAATAATGTTAAATTATTATTAAACTTTTAAATTAGGTCTACACTTATCTAGAAGACTTGATAAGATTTTCATAACTCGTCCTTCCAATTTTCGTAGCGGCAAAGATTACGCAATTTTTCGGTAAATTTTTACATGTAAAATGAAAGTTTTCTGTCTTATAATTTCTGCCCTATTCAAACATATAACCTTTATAACAAGGTTATTATATTACTTTCTTTAAAATACATTCCTGCATAATTCTCTGGCCGGCGTCAACTCAATTTGAATGTTATTAAAATTAAAAAAGGAAAATTATTCGAAGAAATGGTGAAAATACGTGAATAAGATATAGATTCGCGTAACTACGCAATTTTTTTCTTATCCATTGAAAGAAGAGAAAGATTGATATTGAAAGTTTCTATATCTATACTAATATTATAAAGCTTAAGAGTTTGTTTGTTTGTTTGAATGCGCTTATCTACTGGTCCGATTTGAAAAATTATTTCGGCGTTAGATAGCCCATTCATCATTCCGATAAAGGTCGTCTATATATCAACTAACAGGAGCGGAGCTCTGCGGATAAAACCGCGGAGCACAGCTAGTTTATGATAGTGGTATTTAAATTATATCTATTTAGTTTCACAGTCAATAGAACTACTTATACATACAACAGTATTTTAATGTTTATCAATAGTGTGGTGTGTAATGACTATAGATATCTGTTATGTGTGTGTGATCCTATATAATCTTAATATAGTTATAACAATTTTCGATTGAATGCATACAAGACAAATATATATCTATGTAACTATATTATCTGTAATAATGTAACGATTAGTAGCATATTTGTTTTTATGTCTTACCGTCTATCTCTACAATACCCGCATGATCAGAACTTTAATAAGCCCAATTTTGTCCCCTAAAATTATTAGGTACACGGACGAAGTCGCAAGCTTCACCTAGTATACCAAACAACCATTGATATAGTTCAATCAAATACACTACACGTTTTGCATTCCACATCCCAAGATTGAGTACATTTAATTACCTGTTAATTGGTTTCATACGATAATCGGTTCGAGGAATTTCAAGTGATTGCACTAGATAAGCTATATCAGTTACATTCGACTTCAAAGGAAATATTATATTATAATGTTGTGGAAGGTTGGAAGCAAGATGGTCGAGTTAAAGCAATTTATATGATAAAAAAGTTCGACAAAATGTGCCATCTACCAACCCTCAAAGGATTGAGGAGAAGGAGATGAGAATTTATGAATAATTAATGAAATAATAATTCGTTAGATCAATGTAATGTGACGTCATATTCTTCGTAAAAGCTAGAATTTCCTTCACGGTAATGCCTGTTAATACAGTGTGAGTGTATACGTATAAACTTGATTACTAATATGACTTCGCTTCATTAAGGGAACTCGAGATCACATTAAAACAAAATATGAATAGATGTTATGGAATATGAGAAACTGGATACGACATATTATATTTACCTTAATGTAATTATACAAGATAGTTTGCAAAGCCTTAGGTAATAATGGTACTAGATTCATATGTATTTTGTAATATGTAAGATTTTATTTATATTTTTTTTCCTGTATGCGGTGTTTACTGTTTACCTACCTAAAATTATACACTTAGTTTTAAGATTAATTTTTATGTTATTTTTATATACTTGTTTATTTTGTGTAACATTACCTTTAAATAAATTAATTAATGTAGGTAATAACTATTCTCTACGCATGTGCAAATCACTATCATTAAATACAATTTGCTTAAAATTAGTTACTCTACAAATAAGTTTACTAATAATTGTCTGTATTATATGGAGAAAAGATAAAATAAATAATTTATTTAAATGAAGCAATATATACATTATAGGTACGGCTTTCTGTTCACATTGCCTTTCTATACCAACACCTAATTTTCCATTGACTTTCATACTTTTTTATAAATTTTAATAAAAAAATGTGATTTTTCTTTAAATCCACGTTTAAGGCAAGCGTCGTTAGCCGAGCAGTACATTACTTATTTGTGATGTAATCTTGTTACCGATATACTTATCACAAACTTGAGACTTAAGTGATACGAAACATAATTATGAAAACACCATAAAATGTTCTATTTTTATCATATTTATTTATTAAAAAAAGTTATTTATACAATTTCTTCACTTATACCAAAGCGTATAAGCTTTTAAGCTATTTAAGGTTTTATAGAAAATTTTATTTCATTTATTTTCACGCCTCTACATTTTTTATAAGGCTCTATATTAAATTTACTAATGATTATCTATTTCCTTTTAGGAATCGTACAAGAAGAGCGGTCCGCAAGGCTTGTATGAATAAAACAAATAAGAAATATGTGTAGAATTAGCGACAACTAGTTTATTGACATTTTTGTTTATAAATATTAGTTACTCCATTCGTACCTTATTTAAGTACCTTTTCAATCACAATATTATTCATAACTTTTATATTATTTACCTATTTTCCTTACTAGCCATTTACGCAACAAAGGAATCTACCACCTGCCTTATACAAATACAAAAATACATAGTTTTTCCGCTGGCTTTACTCTTGACACTATTTAAATACCATGAATAGATGCTCATTATAAAATGGGTTGAAGATAAAAGCCAACGAGAATGGAGATGAAAAGACGAAATCGTATTCATTATAATTTAATTTATATGGTGAATAGTTCGTTAAGATTTGAAAACAACGCTGTGACTTGCTATTTGAATAGAAAGTCGTTTATATCAGGATGCCTCCGGAATTGTTTAAATTATTATGAAAATCATTGATTAATAAAAATCCTTCATCTATTATATAGAAAACTGCAATAATTCATAAGTGAAATAGGTTGTTGTTGTTTTGTTTGTTGTTTTTGAGTGTGTTCCTATTAACATTCTGATCAGCTAAATATTGCCAATGAGCTAAATAGTACTCTATCATTATCCTCTCATATAATAAAAGCTAATTTGCTTTTCACAACGACCTACAAATAAACAAATGTTTTATATAAACTTTAAAAAGCAGTACCTATTTTATACTGTAACTAGGACAATGAACAGAATCTCCCAATTCCATTCCCGTATTGTACAATGTACAGGCATATAATAGTAAAATTGTTTAAGAAAAGCTTTAACATTTAAAATATATTCCAAAGAATTGTATTCATAACATTTAAACTACAAAATAATAGGAACAAAAATTCCATGGATTAAAACGCGAGTATTGTTTTAGTAATTTTGAATGCCTATTTTATATACTTTAGTAAGATAAAGCGACTAATTGTAGGATTTTCTTGCCTTAATTTTAACATTGCTTTTCTATGTCTTTTGTTCCCCTGTTAGTATTAAAATATATTAGGTACGGTATATATAACAGTCGTATATTTTTATTTATTTTACGGTAGGGTATGTTAAGTATGTTGGGTGTTCCTGATATTAACTATACATCACCACATACAAACTAGCAACATGATTTATGGAACATATTATGTCTCTTTTCCTAAATACTCCAATATTATTTAGTTATTTTAAAACCTTCTATCAAAACTTCAATGCAATTCCACACTTAAGAAAATACTTACAACGACCATAAAATCATATTATTATAAAATTGAGTCAGACACTGATAAAGATGATCTAATAAAAGGCTTTTTTCTTATTTCATAAGGAATTCTAAAAAACCGTACTCATTATACGGAAGTGACACTCAGCTAGCGTGGCTGAAATGCCGTAACTAAGGGCTTTGTCAAATAGAAGGCGCTATTAACACGTCAAAGCGCTAAGCTAATGCCGCGCTATGAAGCCGAGATTGTACTACGCGCTAGCATAATGTTATCGTCCCTCTTCAAAATGGGTAGTGTTGGGCAAGTAGAGGCAATCACGATAGTGTAGAGGGCCTAAATGTCTATGATCGGCCGTAATTGTAGATGTTTCGTAATCACCGTATCGGCAGCAAACATCGACGATCATTTGTTGGGCCAAATCTCGATTGTAAAGAGGGCCCATCAAACACATCGCCAGCGTTGCTAGCGCTGGCGCTCTAACGGTATATTACCGTCACCGTAGGCGGTAGGACACATATTATCGGCATCATAGGGCAGCGTCAGCTTAGCGCTTTGACGCGCTTAGTTCGCGTTCTGTCTGGCAAAGCCATACAAACTTTACAACTTACAAATTAAGCCATTCAGAACCGTCCCCTTTTTATTTCATTTCTCAACCTTTCCTCGACTTTCGGGAATTATAAAAATGAATATCTCTTGAAATGTTCAAGAGCGGTTTTAATAAGAATAAGTGCATGGTAAGAATTGGTATCTAGGCTATGTTTGTCTTCATCTTGAATTTTTATGTTTTATATAGCACTTATTAAAAAGCTGGTTTGAATATGGTGAAATATATTTTATGTTATTAAATTAAGCTTTAAGATAATACCTTGTAAGTTTCGTAATTTAATGCGTATTACGTAATTAGAGTATGTTTATGTATGTCATTTCAAAATTGATATTAAAAAATAAGTATGAAGTCACGAGAACTATTTAATCGATTTTTTACAGCACGACTTTTCATGGACAATACTAAATCTAACATACAGCTATTTCCCTATACATCAATTCCTCTTACAAAAGTACAAAATACGATAACATACATTAATATTATAAACAAAGTCAACTTACGAAAAGGTAACAACTCAATCTTAAAAGTCCTAAATAGCCGGAAACTTGTCCCTAGCGATCATTAATACCATTTTACAAGTAACTGACCGGACGCAAGGGATCAAATGGAACATAATGGAACTTTCTGGAACACAATGGAACGTTCTGGAACACAATGGAACACCTAGCGTATGGTGCACGTAAGGGGCACTTTCGTGACTTTGAGCCTGTATTTTAATGTCGCTTGTATCAATCAATTATTGAGTAATGGAAGAGGTCTTTGTATTTACTTTTACATACTTATTTGTATTTTAAGTTCAATGATTACCACTCAAAAAACGTGAATGAATACCTACGCATTCATTTAAATTTAAAATGAAGTAAGAACTAAGTTTTAAATATTATTCATAATATATTAAATACGAATAATATTAAATATCGTGGTAATGGACGTAATGTTGGTCAGGAAATTAATAAATAGTGCATAATGGGTTACGAAACCAAATCTAGATTAATTTATTTAGTAGATAGTGATTTATTTAGTTTTCTTTACCGATTGCAAAGTTTATATTGTAAATTAATTCACAATCTTATGAACATTTCAAATTCATGCTCTGTAAAACTTAATTTATACGAAGGCAAAAACTATTTTTCAGCTACGTATAATATATTGTGTACGTTGTCGTCGTTGTGAATTAAAATTTTAATAAAGATGTTTAATTTAGTTTTTACTTCGCTGCGCCAGAAGGAGTTTTATTGAATTAATAACTTTTCTTTGTATTGTATTTACAAGAAAAAGTTAAATTTCATTTGCAAATGTTTAGTCATATTTTATGTGTATTTAATGAGCATATTCATTTAGCCTTTACCTTTGAAAATTACTTCAAGTCGTTGACAAAATATATTCTCCTATTACGCCCATAATTTCAACGATATGAGTTTTTCCATCATGTAATTAAAGAACAAATCTTTTTTAAATGAAAATGTTATTAAGCCAAATGTATGAACTTAACTACACTATTAAAGACTTTTTGTTATTCTAAGAAGAGAAGCCACGGCCGTTTGATTTTCACACGTGCACTTACCACTAATAAGCATCTTAAGGCAAATTTAAAACTATTTAAATAAAGCTAAATAACCCATCTAAGATTATATTCATATCTTTACGTAATTACGGCACATTTTAAGCGGTCTATTTATTCACATCACTTTAAAGGCTAAATATATTTCGCATTGAAATATCGTCTCAAATTATCTCTATTCATTATACATATAGGTATGTTGGTTTTCTTCGCTCCCTACGATTTATTGAAATCCCTCCTTTGAACTCAATTCAAGTTAAATAGGATAACAATTTAATATTCCCTCACATTAAAATTTCAAATTAATAATGTATAAATTGCTTTTTAATCTCTCGAGGGGAGGAATTTATTTGGAACACAGAGATACGCTTGAATTTATTACGTGTTTAGGATAGCTTCAAATGTCATGATAGGATTTAAATAATTGAACTTAGATAATGAAATCAAGAATTTGTAAATCTACTACCATATAAAATTCTCGCGTCGCGCTATTTATAGTTACAAGTTGTCCGAAACAGCTAGACCGATTCCCATGAAACTGTGTGTACACATCGAAAAGGTGATAAGCGTAAGACTGAACTAAGTTTACCAGGACAGCTAGTAATAATATAGAATTGAGATGGTTTAAATGTATTTTTCTGCCATACGTTTCATATTATAATTTACCTGGATCTTCTTTCCATACAAGATTACTATACAGGTATTGCTAAAGATTCCTCGTCAGCGTTTTACGTGACAGGATAACAGAAAGGTGTATTTTAAAAGACTACGTGTTAGGGTCACGTATCTGTTTTATTGTCTTGTATCGGCGTTCAAATATATTGGTTTCATTTAAAACGACTTGTATCAAGTGTCTGGGAAATTTGTTAAATCATGATTTTAATTGGTGTACATTTGAACCGAAATTTTTGTTATATTTCGACCGAAATTCAACTTGATTAAACTAAGATAGCAAATTTGCTTTCTAAGTAGGAAACTAAAATATACTTACAGTAAATAAATAAAAGTCCTGTAAATAAAAATAATTACGAAGTAACTGACGTACTATTTACTATTATTGTCTCGTAGATATTGTTATATTAACTAAGTCTTTTTGCGTTTTACAACGCAAGCGAATATCTTTAATTTGTTTGTTCGTTGACATTTTTGGCTGCATTCCTCTGAAATGTCAGGTAATTCGCTACGTAATTAACATTTTTATCCTGGCAGAACAATTTTCAGGCTCAGCTACTTATTCTCATTCTTTGACAATTGACAATTACAAAGGTTAAAAAAGGACTAAAGAAATCCCATCTCTGTACCAAGCTCGCTACATTTCAAAGGATTATTAGGTTCACGCATCTTTCTCTACGTGGGTGCCATTCGGATAAGGGTGAAGATTCTGCCCACGCGTTTATTTTAATAAACACACAATATGTTTATGTATATATGTCAAGTTTATTTTAATAAACATACCTACATATAACAATATTATGTCCTTTTGGTGATTATATTTGAAAGGCAGGCCTATTATATGAATAAGCTTAAAGATCAGAAAGTGCCTAATTATTATACTGTACCTATGACTATTAAAAAGCTCAGCTGAAATAAGTATATTAGTAACAAAAATATGTTTTTATTAAGAGTATGCTTACAAACGCGACTATAGAATATTACATAAATACAATAAAAGAGAATGTTTAAAAAAAACATTTGAAAAGCCATACTATGTCTTTTTTTCAAATGTATTTCGATTCATTCATGCGAAACAGCCATTGATTGAAAATTAAGGCTTTTCAACATAAACTTTACAGATTCCTCATATACGGACTACGGTCTATCATTAAAAAAATATTATGTACATAACATCTGCTTTCTCATCTTCCGCTGTATAAAAGCACCATAAAAACCATGACCCTTGTATATTAATTTGCAATTTTTAATACCAAACTCAATTAACTAATGAGAAGCTTAGTTTGGACGAACGTGGCTTTACGAGCGCTCTGCACTCCAGTCTAGTGGCCCTTCATTAATTACCAAATTTTGGCAGCCACTCAACCCTTGAAAAGACCACTGTTTATAATTTACGTCACTGAAATGTATTGATGAACATTTTAAATCGATACCATAATATTAAGAAAAAATTGTATTTATAAATTGGTCGGATTATAACCATTTTTAATCGACTTCAAAAAGAAGGAGGTCCTCAATTTGTGTGTTTCTTATCTTAGAACGTAGGTATGGGAGAACCGATTTTGATGATTATTTTTTATTAGAAAGCCTTCCAGTGGGTTTTATTAACCAATGTATTTGACCAGTTTTGACCATTTGAAGGTTGTTTAGTTTTTTGTTAAAAGGTAATTATTTTTCTGTTGGAAAGTTAGTCTGAATGTTTATAGATAAGCTTCTACTAGTTGTTGTATCGATCTTAAATTGAATGGAAAATCTATATGGGATTAGACGACCCAAGAGTGGGATTAGAATATACAATCCCTTTACACATTTCTCGAGTCGCAATAATATAAATTACTCTATCAAATAATTATATTAACGACAAATAAGAACTTCGAAAGAACAATATTTAACAAACTTTAAATGGCAAAAGAACGCTACAAATTAAAAAAAAATATATTCTCAATATTATTAATAAAAAGTAAAGAAATATTTAATAAGTTAATTAAATCTCACGGTTATGAAACAACTTTCTTAATCAAGATAAAAGTAATATTAAAGTTTGAATCAGAAATACTTTGATGAAATCGAAAAATGATTTAAGATTGTCTTATCTACTCCATCATGTTTATTAAGAGATTAGGAGACAAAAGTAATTCATATTTATAATGATATTAATTATCTAAGACTTTATTGATCAAACAATTATTAAAAACAATTAGAAGTCTTGTTATATTAAATAATAGCTATGATAGTAGTATTTTATTGTTCAACTAGCTATGCCCCGCGGTTTTACCCGCATTGCTCCGCTCCTGTTGGTCTTAGCATGATGATATATAGATATAGCACATAGCCTTCCTCGATAAATGAGCTACTAGATAGCCGAGAAAATTTTCAAATCGAACCAGTAGTTCCTGAGATTAAAGCGTTCAAACAAAAAACAAACAAACTCTTCAGATTTATAATATATTAGTATAAATTAGGGTTAACAGAGGGTTTCTTAACGCTTTTTGACGCCTCGTATTCATGAGACCATAACACATTATCATATTTTGCTATCTGATTATGGATTCACTATTATTCCACGAAAAAAATAACTTTTGAATCTATATTTTCTAAAACATAAATGTTCTAAAGCTTATTACTTTTTTGAAATATCATACTTACATTAAAACACAAACACGCATGTAATTCTACAATTTAATCATTCAGATTACAGCTCAATCCATAAATCGCAAGCCAATAACAAAGAACAAAACCGCTAAGTCGAAACAATGAAAACAATTGTATTTGGCAAAGAAATAAACATCAATAGCAATAGAAATGAAATATTATGTGCAGTAAAGGCGTTAATGGGCGTGAAACAAGATTGCCGCAGGTAGACTTTCATAAACATATTGTCTCCTGTGATATATTTGAACCTTGAATTTAACTTACGCTATAGATATTAGTTTCTTGTTCGTGCTAAAGTTTTAGTATAGGAAACTAGGGAAAATTGTGATAGATTTATGGATGCCGTTCTTTGAAATTACAGTTTATTATCTTCACTGTTATTTGTAGAAAAAAATGAAACAATGCAAATTGAATTTGTTGGCTTTTGTTTGGGTGATTTGTCTTTGTATTGAATCGTATTCGAATCTAATTATATAGGATTGACGCCAGAACTAATAATATAGATATTAGATTTTCCGTTAAAAGTCCTGTAGATAATATATCTGATGAATGATTTATTTGTTAGTTACTAATTTAGATCACATAAAAGTAATAACTCGCTCAATAATCTTGAAATATATAGGTATTTCAAGATAACCAAGTGAGCTTTTACAATTTCTTCACCCTGAAAAGAAGATCCAAGATCAAATACCAAATTTATTTTCAAAGAATAAAAGACAAATGTAAATAACCACTTTCAGTTCGAATAATTTAACAAAAATACTCTATACTCATCACGTACGACTCAACAATAACACAATTTCCAACAAAATAATACGATTCCGTAAATGATAATCAACTTCATTATCAATGATAGTTTAATTTCATTAAAAAGGCCTGCAATATGTTAAAAAAATGTACAATTTCAATACAAAAATCAAGTGGATTTATATCGGAATATTCGAGAATAAAGCTTACAATTTAGTCGTTTTATTTAAAGCTATGAAGGCAGAAACACAGTTTTTAAGCCTCTAGTTTTGATGTGAATAAATGTTGGAAATATTTATTTTGACAATCGCTTTTAGTTGATTCGTTGAATCCACGTAGATTACTTTTATTTTTGTAAATTTTGAACTATTCGTTCGTTAACTATTTGTGTTGTATTTTTGTCTTGTTATTAGCAATGGATAGAATTATGATGTAAATGATTTCGCAGAATAGTGAAAACAATATGATTCAGTAGAATTGTTACAAAATTATGTAGACCTAAACATAGTTCGTTTCTTTCAGTTTGATAAAGATATTAAGAGTCGAATCAAAAACACATTATTGCAAATTATAAAAAATTTAATGCTTTTCACAATGTAAATTAACCAAACACTCTTATTCAGTCATCACTCAATTATACTTTCGATTTCTAAAGCCATTAATACACTACAGCATCCGAGGGTTTCATTTACAAACAATCACGAATTACCATAATAGACTGGGCGTGAATCGGCGCTTTCCTTTATTAATATTCATGCAGTGGAGACCGCGCCTAACTTACCCTTTATCGGAATCCGTATAAAAACACCTTTTGAATTCAAATATGTCGTGGTGTTGAAGTTATTAATGTTATATGGAGAACTAGGTTGAATATTGTATTTTACTGTACTCATGGCCTTGCAGGTTAAAAAGACTATATCAAAGTGCATAAATGACTAAGAAATATTGTAGAGATCTACTCGTAAAAGAGTTTCTAAATACTGTACAAACAAACAAAAAGTCATTGCTCTTAATAATACCTATTAATATAACTATGTGCATAGTGCTCTAGGTTATGACAAAAAATATTTATATGTTACATTTTATAGCGCACATTTTGAGAATTAAAAATATAGAATAAAAAAATCTGTAATATAATCGTTATAGATGACGAAAATTATTGTATTATTGGCGCATAATATTATTTTAAGAACCAACTTTCTCAAGTAAAACGTCATAAAACGGAAAACACTTGATTGAAACGTGAATTGTCTGAAATTAATCTCACATAGAAGCTAATCTACGAGAAATTGTCACACACAGGGAAGTATAAAACGGAATATTTAAAACTTTCCTTTGAAGTAAACGTTGAGGAGATTTTTACTGCTTCAAACGTGAAATGTCTTTGAGTATAGCTTTTGTTTAACCTACTTCATATGGAGCTTTGTTTTTTCATTATCTCAAACGTCGCAGCGTAAATAATAGGATTGATTAACTTTTATAATATAACCTGGGTTCCAGCAGACGTCTTTAAAATTAATTATTATTAATCTTTATTACTTACGTAATAATACTAATTTTATAGCGCAATGCAATACCTTCATCCAGAACCATGCTATGCAATGTTGATAAATTAATGAAAATCGATGAAGCAGTTTTTGAATTTGTGAAGAGAGAGACCGATGAGCGGACGACTTTGTTTTATAATATTATGTATATGATAGTCAAGAACTCATTGAGTGTTCATTTTGAGTACAATTTACTAAAACTGTTCAGACGTAGAAGACAGACAGTTTATCAAACAAATTTTGCATATTTAAACAGTATTAGTGGGAAAGTTGACCCTTTAATACTGGTATTGAAATAATAATTTTATCACATATATTACTGAATACAGTACATATGAATGTTACAGTGAATGAATAAGTAGAATTCCGCATCATTCGACGCTACAATTTAATCTCCATAATTCACATTCCCAGATTCAATGACGACGTGACTGGTGTGAAACATACGTCGAACTAACTAATGTTTATTCACTAAGCATTTCGGCTATATTCTTTTCAAACGACTTAAAAAAGGAGGCATTTGATTGTATTTTTTGCGATTGTTAAGTACCTCTCAGTGCGTTTAGTTTTTTGATCAAAAATAAATTTTGTAAGATATAAGAAAGTGTGGGTTAATTTTCCTAAAATTGAAAAGGCATTAGGGCACAAAGACCTTGGTCTATTTTCTTTAAGTGCCTTAGCCCTTTGTGATGTGCCAGACAAAGACAATTTTAAGTGAGAGTTAAATCCAGGATTCCTCTTTTGTAAAACTCTATACTTACCTACTTATAGCTAGGTTATATTTGTCTATGCTTATAGTAAGGGCTATTCGTTTTTAATATTATTGATCACTGCAACTCATGAAAAATAAACTCTTCTATTGTACATACTATATATCGACGGAATGATGAAAATTCTCTATCTATAGAAAATGTTGTAATAAATATAATGAATACAATATCTACTATTTAATACATTACGATTTTTTTTAAATCATTGTAAATTCATTCACTTTATCCAATGTTTACATAACACACTTTTAGAACCTTAAAATCTCATAAGAGCATCATTTTGTTGTTCATCATTGTGTTCAATTTTATTCAAAAACTGCTACTGTTTAACGCTTTTAACTTTTAACTCTGAGTGCACTATTAAAACTATGAACTTATTTCACACCAAAATGGTTTTAAATAAAATATTCCCAATATAATATTATAATGCATGCTTTCAACATATTTCTCAAAGGAAAACTCTGAAATGGGGTATCAATGAACTGCACGTATTTTTCTATAAAGTAACAGATATTCGCTTTGACATTCAATATTACTTTTAGCGAACCGCAGTGGAGTCAATAGCATTATTTAGCTTGTGTAGATAAATATGGTTTTTAATATTATTTTAGGTATTTTTAGATATTTCTTAAAACACGCTATACTATAGGTAGGGGGAGTCCGGGAGACTTGAACCGCTTTTTACTAAAATCTCTATAAAATCTGATTAGTGACCTTGAGAGCTTTAAGATCTACACCATATGGAAGCCTTATTATCTAGCTAAGATTTTATACTATTCTGAAAATAAAAATTGCAACCAGAACGTAGTAAACTAAGTTGTAATGAAAAATGAGTTTTGATTCAAGTCTCCCCAACCGGCGGGACACTTGCCCATCAGGTGCGGGACACTTGCCCATACCTTTTTAGAGAGGGGAAATGAAGCAAATAAAGCATATTATCCATTAGTTATGTATTATTTAGACACATTTAACAATAACTAGATTATTCATAATCATCTTCTAAACAATTTAGTGAAAATAATTAAAGAAAATGTTTTCAGAACAACTCCTTAACATAACATTCGCTTCTTTTTATTAATTAAATGCTCGTTTTGAGGTATCTACTGCTACAATTAATTAAGAATAGCTATCAGTCTCAAAGAATGCATAATATGCAAAATCAACATAGGTTTAGTAATTCAATTTGTTTCTCGTTACATTTTATTGCAATTGTGACAAATTAACTCTTCTACGCCATTTTTAGTGAGGCCGACACATACCTCATGGATGTACCTACAACAAGAAACACAAAGACGCATATATCCAATATCTCATCAGACTGACAAACAAAGGAAAACCAAGACTCATCCCTATTTTCTTCCCAATCTTCGTCATTAGAACTTTTAAATTAAAGATTTCTTCTTCTGATTCTGTTTCACTCTCAGACTTCTTATATCTTCTTTTCTTCAATATTTGCCTCTTGTATGTTCCTTTCAATTTGGAGGAATTTGGCGTAATCGAATGCTAGTTTTGTCTTGCAAAGGCGTTAACTTTTGTTCACCTAACAGGTAATACCGTAAAGTGGTTCTGTCTATCCCATACGTGATTGCAATTTAACGAATAGATTTGCCACTCTTTATTTCTCTGACTGCGCTTTCCATCTCAGACTTAGTAAACGGTTTCCTGCGACGACTACCTTCCTTAGGCTTATTCTGAAATGGCATTTTCTTTCTGAAACAAAACAAAAGCTAACTTAATTGTACCTATACAAACTGCAAAGGGAGAGTTGAACCACTGTTTAAGTCTCCCGACTGCAGAATGGTTCAACTCTCCCGAACCCGACACAAGGCCATATCTTGATTTTTTCCAACAAATCCACTATCAACTGGAGAACAACACTGAACATACGACAAAATATGATAATCTAGTAATGCAATAACGTAGGTGTTTGATACATACCGTCATAAATGCGTGCATAGCAATTAAAACAACAAATCCAAAAAAATTCACTCCGCGACGATGAAACCACTTTTTCGGAACTCACGTTCGAACGCGTCTGTTATCACTCAAAATTGTGAGTTGCTTGGGATTGGCGGGTTACGCGCGTTTATTTGTTTGCCACTTGGCGTAATTTGGAGCCTAATTTAAAAAGTTATTGAAAGTGGTTCAACTCTCCCACCTGGGCAAGTCTCCCGGTTTCCCCCTACGTTCATTGAAAATTATTGAGAATTTATATTTTTGGTTTTATGGCATTCAAATGCTTTATAAATATAAATTTATAAAGAATAGAAAAAATTCGATCACGAGGCGGGACTCGAACCCGCATCCTTTCGCGCCATTCCGGGGCGGATGCCTGACCAACTCAGCCACTCGTGACCCGCCAGAGCAATCGAATTTATTCTATTCTTTCAGTTTTATGTGTCTGAAGGTTGAAATGGTTGTTAATCATCTCAATAGATGGCGCGCGGTGTGTCCCTTCAGACACATAAAACTGAAAGAATAGAATAAATTCGATTGCTCTGGCGGGTCACGAGTGGCTGAGTTGGTCAGGCATCCGCCCCGGAATGGCGCGAAAGGATGCGGGTTCGAGTCCCGCCTCGTGATCGAATTTTTTCTATTCTTTATAAATTTATAATTATTGAGAATTTTAAATTGACATTGATAGAATTAGCTACTTGTTTTGTACTCTATTATTTTTATAGCAACATTAAGAGCAAAAGCAGCAACAGCAACAGGAACAGCAACATCAACAGCAGCAACATCAGCGACAACTCGTTCAACAGTACTATCTATGTTTCATATT
Organism: Colias behrii; assembly: GCA_029959065.1. Lineage (NCBI taxonomy): Eukaryota > Metazoa > Arthropoda > Insecta > Lepidoptera > Pieridae > Colias > Colias behrii. The sequence continues at coordinate 3,995,077 of JARWMC010000021.1, read as the reverse complement.
AGTAATATGTTTACCTTATATGCTAAAAGAATACGTTTATGTGTTACTTATCATCGGCTTTTCACTGATCCTTCTCTCCATATAATCAGCATTTATTCATGAATATTTTGACCGGATTAATAGATAAAAAACAAAACTAAAACCATGAAAAGTTGGTTATTCATTCGGCGTCTCTTGTCTTAACACAATAGATGACTCAAGTGTTTCTCGAAATATTATAGTTAGTATAAAGGTTTCAATATCTTTGGCATTCAAAGCTCTCCATAAATGAATACAATGTATTGTATAGACGTTAAATAAAGTTATTTTGATCCTCATTGGTAAGCTTGTTTGTTGAAATAAGATTCTTTGATATGATAAATACAGATCTTGGTATCTTTTCTGTAAAGAGTGATATTAGACCTCTCTTGAATAATTTTTTGGTTAAGTACTAATCTAATCATTCATAACGTTATATCTTCATTACAATTTGGAATAAACGTAAGTAAGGGAAGTATTAGTACTACATAATACGCGAAAATAATTCGTAATTAATCAACTAGATACATACATATTAAACATACAAAATAGCATTTTGTTGCGGACTTTTTTAAAACTCTTTAAAACTAAAACGAAGCTGCTACAAATCATAATTTACAGCCACTCAGAAACCACGATAAAAGCGAACTTATTCCAACTATCATTTCCATTTAAAAATGATAAATTCCCATCCAATATTAAGCTTCTTCCAGCAGACATTGTCATCAATCAACGCTAGATTAAAACGGCAAAGTTCAACTTTGATTAATTTCTCAGCATTATGAGTATTGGCTATCGATTTCTATTCTTATATGAAAACTACTAATGACTGGGTATTTCGTAATTGATTTTTCTTGAAATATATCCTAATAATCTATACTAATATTATAAAGCTGAAGAGTTTGTTTGTTTGTTTGAACGCGCTAATCTCGGGAACTACTGGACCGATTTGAAAAATTCTTTCGGTGTTAGATAGCCCATTTATCGAGGAAGGTTATCATCACGCTACGACCAACAGGAGTGGAGCCACGGGGGTGAAACCGCGCGGAGCAGCTAGTATTATATAAAAATAAACAATGTTCGATACATATTTACTTATTGTTGTTTTTAACACATATTTCCTTAAAAACAATCGTTTATTAAACTTTTGAAAGAAAGCCGATACGATTATTTGCCTCCACAAGATTATAATTCCAACAAAACAAAAATATTAATACAGAACACTAAATTTTGAAAAAATAACATTATTATTCCATACAGACCGATAAACACAACTCAATTACACTATATTTACATTTCAATTATAACCCATCAAAACCATTCGTCAAACTCCGAACCCGTAAATATTTTACAATGCACGATTAAAAAGGGTCACCCGTTTATAACATCATGATATCCCTTATCAAAATGCGGCAAATCTAAAATATAAAGCACAAACCAATATTAATCGACCCAATTATTTCATACCAAGCCATGCGAGCGTTACGACTGACAATATCAAAATGCGGTGAAATAAATTCAATGTTTACTAACAACGCTCTTATTACAAAGCACTAAGGGTGATTTTAGTTGATCGACAGTAATAGGGTTGTCAAAGGAATGCGAGTTTTTAATTACAAAAGTAAACTGCCCATCCCTTGTCACTCAATTTCATAATTAGTGAGTCGCAGTTTATGTAGAGTTGATAGTATCAATTTATAACAGTTTACATTACAATGTAGCAAGTTTTGTTTTGGTTGTAACCATGTTTAAATAATTATTTTTATAATGTGCTTACGGCATGTAATATCAAAATAACTGTTTAAATGAAATATTATCAAATAATTCGCAAACACAGGCTTTAATTGCTACAATATAAATGTATAATTTTTATGACACCTGTGGGCTGTTATGTTATTGTGAATGCGAATAAATGAATAAAAAAATTGTCTGATGGAATTGAAAGTATAAAGTTTATTTTATAATTGGTTTGAAATAGCAGAGTTAATTCGCAACTAATTAACAAAATTCACAGTTTTAAATTGTTCATTTAATATTCTTGAATCCCTATCCAACAGAAACATGTATTAACTTAAGTGTACGTATCTTCATAGTTGCTTTGAACAACAAACTGGCAAAGTTGCAAAAATTGATACCTACATTTTATGAATCATAGAGTACTGAACCCCAGAAAATTACTAAATAAAACGAATCATCTTCGAACAAATTACTCACATTCCCGTCTCATTTATTGAGTTTTCTAAACGTAATCATGTTATTCAATAAAATAAATATAGAAAGTTATTCTAGACGTATTTTTCCAGTAAATAAGTACGAAAATCACGTATAAATGTATAGCTAACGAAAAATCTGTAGGTCTACCAGATGGTCTACCATGAGTTTACGCACACGATACTCGCTAGCGATTGTAGTAAGCGGTTTGTATGAAATTTCGTACAGCGCCCCTAGTGTGCCGTAGCGGAACTAAAAAGGTGCCATGAGGTGCATTATACTGCCGTCCTTTAACTAGAAAGCCGTTAAGCCCACGAAGTGAGTTTCGAGTAAATGGCAAAAAACACGGAAATCGTTATTTCTTAAAAATTATGACACTTAGAATAATTATTGTGAGATACATCGATCGAAATTTAATTATATTATATATAAATAATAGTTTTTACCCAGAAACTGTTATAATTTATTTTTAAATTCAATTTTTCTCGTTTAGTTCAGCATATAATCTGAAAATTTTAACTATTTACTGGACAAGACGGCCGTTACCATACCATAGCGACTTTTTAGCTAAGTAATTTAGTATTTTTATTTTCATTTTGTGATTTTTTTTTATTTAGTAATAAAATGCTTACCTAAAACGTCGTTAAGCTACTATAACTACTTTTAAGCTATGACTTTCGCTTTAATTTAAATTTCAAAAACTTTATATCAACGGTTAAGGGCTTTTAGATGCTTTTGTACTATGATTCTATGTAGTTGTACTAAATTTTATTCTTACTAATGTTAAAAATTTGCTGCTGTCTGAGGCTTTTCTCTCGGGAATTACATCCTCTAGGTCAACCAATGGAAAGGAAAAGGATCAAAAGCTTTTAGGTTTAAGTATTAAGGATTTAAACACTATCTAAATTAATGGTTTTTGCGTCTGTTTGTGAGTAACAAGTATTGTAACTCTTTTACTAAATGACTCTTTTAAGTTGTTGATAAAATTAACCTTTATTTCTCGTCATGTTCACGTTTATTTCATTACAGAGGCTCATTAAGGGGTTAAGATTATAGATAAATCTTCTCGCTTTTCTTTTTGGAACCGTATTTTCATTTAGAATTGCAATTATAACGTTATTTTATAAATACTCTTCTGCGAAGCCATCATACGAGTCACGGATATGTGAGTACATATAGAACCACAAACAATGTAAACATAAATCGTTTCCTGAAAAAAAAATTAAGACTTGTGCACGAGGTTTATGAAAAAAACACCCTGGTTTCAATAGGGCTTCAAGCTCTTACATGTGGGATGCTCTTAATAAATAATGTAGAACCGCTTATCAAATGATTAGAAGACTCTTTCATCCACATTTAGAAAATACTAGCGGTCCGCCCCGGCTTCGCCCGTGGTACATATTTCGCAATAAAAGGTAGCCTATGTTCTTTCTGAGGGTCTAAAGATTATCTGTACCAAATTTCATCAAAATCGGTCCAGTAGTTTATGCGTGAAAACGTCTTTATAATATTAGTATAGATAATATACCAGAATATGTGGAAAATAGCAGGAGGTAGAAAACTTTTTATTTGCTACCATGTAAAAAAATACAAATCTTAATAATCTAATATAAAGAAAAGAAAAAATAGCAATAGTGGCAAAATGGTCTCCCCGTCAGCGGGTCAAAGGTAGTGTACCTACTCATAACAATTTTTGTATCACCATCTCTAGTACATTGCTTGACAGTCGATTACTAATTCCACCCAAGGGGTAAATTACATTATTAATAAATCGTTTTATAAATTAAATAGTATAGACTGCCTATGTCCTCTTTCTCGGTTACAGAGACAAATCAGAGTCTAAACAGAGAAGTACGATTGAAAGTTCACACTGTCGTAACCATTACCTACCAAATTTTCGTAACTTTGATTTGTTATATTTTCCGTAATTTAGCTGCTAGATTGTTTAAAACTTAGTAAACTTGATCAGAAATAATACGTTTTGTAAAAGAAAATCAAAAGCAATCGGTACTCTGCTTGGGGGCGACATTATTTCATCATCACTCTCATCCCCAAAACTGATGCATCACCAGAATCGGATAACTGCCTTTTAGCTAAAAAATGAGGGTTAGCTGCTTTGTAGCTAAGCAAAAAAGTGTTATTAGAATTTGTCCTAAATAAAATTACTTAACTAAAAAAGCGTTAAGGGCGAGTAACTGCAAATAAGGTAAGGATTTCCATTGGAATAGTTATATGAAAGCTTATCATAAAGCAGTTATAGTCCTTTTTCGTCTCTATAGTCAAGTATAATCTGATAACGTACTTTTAGTCAAGTAAAAAGCTAAAAAATAATTATTAAATCTGGCGGTTAAGGTACTTTAAAGGAAATTTAGCGAAGTAGTGTTGGTTAGACGCTTTCAAGTTTTGGAATCGCTGAAAATTGTGTTATTTAACGGCTTACAATATTTTCATATCTCTATAACTATTAATGCTAGAGAAATGATTCTTAGACAGAAAGATAGAGAATTTTGAACTCTGTCACCCTACATTTAAAACTGAAAATTGACCATTTGTTGGTTAACGGCTTTTTAGTTAAAGGACGGCAGTATAGTATACTACAGTAGATAACGTATAGTAAACTATACTACACTCGCTGTAGTAACCATACAATTTTTGCACCATGAGTTCTAATTTTGACATATGTCATAGTTTATAACTATTCGATGATAGATACGTCATTCACGGAAAATAATCTCGTGAACTATTCACGTTTACTATTGTAGTTACGTCAGACGATTTAACTATGTCAACTCATGGTAGAGGTACTCAGACAGGCGTCACAGACGCAACATGACACGTAGTTTTTGCTGAATCAATACAATTTTAGCGGGAAATTTTGGCGGGAAACCACAGACCTCAATAAAATAATCAAAACGGTGGAAATTGGTCGTGAAAAATAAAATGTATTTCGCTGAGTATCTCTTTGGGTTTAAACGGATTGTGGATGATACTAAATAAATTTAATCGCAAATTTTTCACCGACGCGAACCCAATTTGACGGGGCTGATGATATGATTTTTTATATAGAATGATATATAAATGTAAAATAAATAAATACTGTATTACAATGGCAAAATTAGTGAATTTAATGAAAAGGGGAAATTTTAAAAAGTAGTTATACTAGTATTATATTATCTATGGTAATACTTTTTTAAAAAGCAGTCCGATTGTTGCAAAACTTCCTACATTAAAATAAATGTTAATAATAACACATCTAGCTATTAAATAGCTAGGCTATATTAGTTTTTGTATTATCTAGCTAATCTATTCAATACATCTTGAAACTTGTTTTATTCTAACCTATTTCTTTGTCATTTCATACAATTGACATGACCGCTTCCTTGGTACAGTGGTTGACGCGTGAACGTAACACCGAGGGGTCCTGGGTTCGATTCCCGGTGGAGACGAAAAAAAAATGTCTCGGTCTGGTAAGACACAGAAGACTGACCCTACTTGTCCCTAAAGAAAATCGATCAGTGAAACAGATGTATAAGGCATCTACATTACCCCACTAGGGGAGATGGGACTTCACTTATTTCATATAATTAGTGTTTCGATCTAGTATAGTATTATATTATTATCTGTGCTGTAGAGACTGCAAATAATTATTTAAGACTAGGATTCCGCCCGCGGCTTCGCACGCGCAGTCGAAAAACCCGCATAGTTCCCGTTCCCGTGGGATTTCCGGGATTGCGTCATTTTCCCGGGATAAAAAGTAGCCTATGTCCTTTCTCGGGTATCAAAATATCTCCATACCAAATTTCATAAAAATTGGTTCTGTAGTTTAGGCGTGATTGAGTAACAGACAGACAGACAGAGTTACTTTCGCATTTATAATATTATATATATAGTATGGATAATATACTCGTATCTCTGTATTCTGTTTCACATAATATAACTTCAGGCCATTTTCAGTATACATGGTTAATCCATTTAGTTTACAGCTTGTTGGTGGTTTTGTGCAAAATAATGATAGAGTGAAATAAAATGCAGGTTTAAAGTTTTAAGAAATAATATGCATTATTAATATACGAATTGTTTCATGTTAAATTGAAATTAAATTCACCTATAACCATACCCCCTGTTATGGTCTATGGGAGACGCAACCTGCTTACCACCAGGCGGTGCGTCCGCTCGTTTGCCTCCCTATAACATTTAAAAAAAAATTGAGATGCTAATTACAGCTTATTATTATAATGCTTAATACTTACAATAATTAAAGATAGGTACGTAAAGCTGGCGATGAAAAATTAGCGAAATTAAAAAAAAACAACAACAGAATTTGTTGCTTATTTGTTGCTAATTAGTTGCTATAATGACGATTTTGTTGCTCAACCCGTTCGCTGAAAATCAGCAACAGTTCTAGCTTAACGTTAAGGTAGCGTGAAGAAATCGGAAAAAGGGATGGATCGTTGCAAAAATGCAGGTGAATTTGTTGCTAATTTGTTGCTGCATAAAAACAGTGAAAATTTTGAATTTTTTTCATTGGCGCCAAAAATAACACTGGCCACGTCAACTTAATTGTCGATTTTCGGTAGTGAAACATAAAAAATAATTTGTTGCTCCTCACATCGTTCACTGGTACAGTGTACAGAGCCAGCAACAAAATAGAAACCGGAAGTAGAGTTAATTTTGAAACCGGTTTGCTAGAAATTCGTCCACGCCAGCTTAACTGTCAATTTTCGGTAGTTAAACATAAAAAAAAAATTTGTTGCTCCTCACATCGTTCACTGGCACAGTGAACAGAGCCAGCAACAAAATAGAAACCGGAAGTAGAATTTCTAGCAAACCGGTTTCAAAATTAACTCTACTTCCGGTTTTTATTTTGTTGCTGGCTCTGTACACTGTGCCAGTGAACGATGTGAGGAGCAACAAATTTTTTTTTATGTTTAACTACCGAAAATTGACAGTTAAGCTGGCGTGGACGAATTTCTAGCAAACCAGTTTCAAAATTAACTCTACTTCCGGTTTCTATTTTGTTGCTGGCTCTGTACACTGTGCCAGTGAACGATGTGAGGAGCAACAAATTTTTTTTTATGTTTAACTACCGAAAATTGACAGTTAAGCTGGCGTGGACGAATTTCTAGCAAACCGGTTTCAAAATTAACTCTACTTCCGGTTTCTATTTTGTTGCTGGCTCTGTACACTGTGCCAGTGAACGATGTGAGGAGCAACAAATTTTTTTTTATGTTTCAGTACCGAAAATCGACAGTTAAGCTGGCGTGGACGATTTTCTAGCAAACCGGTTTCAAAATTAACTCTACTTCCGGTTTCTATTTTGTTGCTGGCTCTGTACACTGTGCCAGTGAACGATGTGAGGAGCAACAAATTTTTTTTTATGTTTCACTACCGAAAATCGACAGTTAAGCTGGCGTGGACGATTTTCTAGCAAACCGGTTCCAAAATTAACTCTACTTCCGGTTTCTATTTTGTTGCTGGCTCTGTACACTGTGCCAGTGAACGATGTGAGGAGCAACAAATTTTTTTTTTATGTTTAACTACCGAAAATTGACAGTTAAGCTGGCGTGGACGAATTTCTAGCAAACCGGTTTCAAAATTAACTCTACTTCCGGTTTCTATTTTGTTGCTGGCTCTGTACACTGTGCCAGTGAACGATGTGAGGAGCAACAAATTATTTTTTATGTTTCACTACCGAAAATCGACAATTAAGTTGACGTGGCCAGTGTTATTTTTGGCGCCAATGAAAAAAATTCAAAATTTTCACTGTTTTTATGCAGCAACAAATTCACCTGCATTTTTGCAACAATCCATCCCTTTTTACGATTTCTTCACGCTACCTTAATGTTAAGCTAGAACTGTTGCTGATTTTCAGCGAACGCGTTGAGCAACAAAATCGTCATTATAGCAACTAATTAGCAACAAATAAGCAACAAATTCTGGTGTTGTTTTTTTTTAATTTCGCTAATTTTTCATCGCCAGCTTTACGTACCTATTAAAGATTTATGTTATAAAACGTCGTATAATGTTACTTAATACAATTAAAGATTTATATTATAAAACGTCGTATAATGTAAGTATTATTTGAAGATTCACATGTATTTTATTCGAATCTAATTTAATAAAATACTAGGCAGGATCACATCATCACTACATAGTATAAAACAAAGTCGCTTTCTCTGTCCCTATGTCCCTTTGTATGCTTAAATCTTTAAAACTACGCAACGGATTTTGATGCGGTTTTTTTTAATAGATAGAATGATTCAAGAGGAAGGTTTTAGTATATAATTTAATATGTTTTAGACAAAGCGGGCGAAGCCGCGGGCGGAAAGCTAGTGAAATATAAATTATGAATCGTATGACTTATCTGAAAAAGGTACTTAAGAAAAATACAATATTTCACTTTATTAATAAGCTAATGATATTAACAGTTGATTAAATGATTAGGTACTTAAAGGATGAGAGAATACTTTAACAAAAGTTTATAATTCTAGATGACCTAATTCCCGCCTTATTTATATTAACTCTTAACTATAAATCTTCAAACAATGAATCCTTTACCATTGTGTGTAGTATAAATCTCATTGACACACTATGAATGGAAATCAATATTATGGTAATGACTCATAAAAACAGATTAGGATTTTAATGGCATCCCTTTATGAATTGAAAAAGCCGACAGGATGTGAAACTAGACTTTAAATATATTTCTACTGCCAATTAAATTTAATATTCATATTCATAGAGAACAAAATATGACAATTAATAACCATCAACATTCAATTTCGAAGAGTATCCTGCGATGTTTCATATACTTTTTCATCCATAGGTACATAAAACACATACACATACAGAAAACTTTATAGAATTAATGCCCAGATATTGAAGATTGAAGATAACCTAACCTATTGAAGATAATATTATAATAATACTGATTGAAGATAAGCTAAGCTATTGAAGATAATATTATAATAATACAGAATATTCAACAAATACCAATTATTACCACAAAGGAACATCAAAACTGCAACCGAGGTTCTAAAATTGATACTACAAATTGTCCGTGAGAGAAGCAAAGTGTAACTACGATCCATAACTATTGAACGAGAAATGTAAATTAAATTCTTATTCTGCGATACTGTTTAGTTTCACTTTAACATCTACAGGTAAGTACAATTTTTGAAGTGAAACTTCTTTAGGCGCGTTGAGAGTAAAATTTCAAGGTCATGGCAATACTGTCACGTCAATGCAGGCGACGATTTTGGTATCTTTGAATCTTGCCAACGTTTCACTTCTGACACGTGTGCTCGGTACACACGCTCTTTTTATTTTCGTAGCTAAATTACTTTACAAGCTGCGCTGGATTTACTTAAGACAACTTTCGTCAACTGACATTTAAAGTGCTTTATCTAAATCCAGTCGTATTGTATCAAATTTGGTAAACCAAATTTCATTCATCAAAAAACATACTTACACGTATTTCCGGGATCATTCAAATGTAATGTATGTCTAAATGTCTTAATGTATCACATATAACGAACATGCAAAACGAATAGCTATTTGAATAAATTCGATATTAAATTTTATTTACAAAGAAAAGCCATTATCCTGTCTCACATATCACCCAAGCCCCACCCGGGGACATGGGACTGTAGATCTCAATCTTAATGAAATAGTTACAAACAAACAGAATAAACTTCGACCCTCCTAAATTCTTATAGAACCGGTAATAAAAATTTATTTCCAAACTACTTTTGTAGCGAAAGTATTGGTTTACAGCGTTAACATTCTAAAACTAAAGTTTGGTGTTTTGTTTATTTATATGTTACTAGCTAATAGCTTACCTCCCGCTTTGTCTAAAACCTAATAAATTACATACTAAAACCTTCCTCTTGAATCACTCTATTAAAAAAACCGCATCATAATCCGTTGCGTAGTTTTAAAGATTTAAGCATACAAAGGGCCATAGGGACAGAGAAAGCGATTTTGTTTTATACTATGTAGTGATAATATAACGAGCTTACTTTTTAAATTCTCCTCTCTTATTATAATATAAGCTGTTACGCACGGCTTCGTCTGTTTTGTTTATTTAAGAGGGGTTAGGCGGTCAGCGAAAATTCAGATTTTGTAGCTATTCGCGCGTGAGGTGAGAAGTGAGGGGGTCCGCGTTTAGTATGGAATCAACGTGCTCAAAACTAAAAATCGTAAACGCCATTCACATTGTTATCAAAAAGGATGGATGAAAATATTTAGTGCTAGCTTTCCACCCGCAGCTTCGCACGCGCAGTCAAAGAAAAACCCGCATAGTTCCTGTTCCCGTGGGATTTCCGGGATAAAACCTATCCTATTTCCCGGGGCCTATGTCCTTACTCGGGTATCAAAATATCTTTATACCAAATTTCATGCAAATTGGTTCAGTAGTTAAGGCGTGATTGAGTAACAGACAGACAGACAGAGTTACTTTCGCATTTATAATATTAAGTATGGATGTTCATGACAGATCATTAGATTGTAAGTTAAATTAGTTCGTTAAGATAATCATAGGTGGCTGTAATTTATTTTAAGCGTTTTTAAATCGCGCTATAGTTATTTTTTGTCAAGATCATATTATTGTCAGTTCAACCTTATACCGCGAATCTGGACCTCTACCCGAAACACTGACACAAAATTTCGGGTCATTTGTAACAGAATGGCGGTTCTACAGGGGTCTTAGTACGCAATGACAAAAAGAAAAATGTTGGTCAGAACGCTGATACCGGATACCTTAAGATACTGTAATATTTTATATTAGAGAATCTTAACATAAAATATTATAGTATCTTCACCGTGTGTGATGCGCTTAAGAATAAGAAAGACGATTTATTCACTATTTTACAAGTTTCTTTTTCGTTAATTCCAAATTCACATTGACAATACAAATTCTTACTACATCAATTAAAAAAACCTTATATTTTCACATCAAATAATCATTATAGTTCTACAAGAGTCGTCATTAAAACCGGTAAATGAAAACCGGTAAACTATAAACCTCGGCCATTACTTGCAGTCAACCGAAACGCGTAGTCTTAATGACCCAACACTCATTCTCTTTAACCGTAATCGTGTCACAGCGTGCTAAAATCTACAAAGGAATTGCAGGCACACAGGTATTACCCGCTTGTAGACTGGGCTAGGGATGTGCGGGTGAATCGATAAACCGTTATTTTTAGTAGAAACTGGAAGTGATGAACGCACTAGGCTAAAATAAGATCGTGTACCTATGTAATATCTTACGATACTTTTGTTGGTTTGTTTATTTATTTCTTTTGCTTCCTACGAATGGTATTGTTGCAAATAAAGTATCTTTTGGGTGTGTAACCCATTGTCCGTCTAGATGACGTTTCAGATAAAATATACAACTTGAATAAAATTATGCACGTAGAGAACGCTCTAGAAAAAAAAGTAAGTGTAAATGGAACTAGTGAAAGAATGTTTATTTAATAGACAATACGAATTCAATATTTTATCGATATATCATCACTACATAGTATAAAGCAAAGTCGATTTCTCTGTCCCTATGTCCCTATGTCCCTATGTCCCTTTGTATGCTTAAATCTTTGAAACTACGCAACGGATTTTGATGCGGTTTTTTTTAATAGATAGAGTGATTCAAGAGGAAGGTTTATATGTATAATAACATCCATTAAATAGTGGTGAAGTACTGTTATTTTTGAGGTTTCTAATGTGATGTCGTAAATAATTACATTTTTTCCGCTTACATTGCAAACGCAGGCTAAACCCTACGAGTTTTATCAAAATAATGTACTAAGTATTGTACACATTGAAAAAGTCTACAGAAAAGTCCGTGATGGTATATGTCTATCTCTTATGGATAACCCACAATAACTTTTTTTTGTCATTTACTTTTTACGACAAATAATGGCTAATTTTCTAAGCGATTTTAACCAATACAGCATTAATCCTTAACCAATTAAATACCTTGAATACATTGTTCATTTAATATAGATCTATATGGTCCTTTACACCGTATGATTTAAGTGAATATTTTCGAAGATATTACAGATTTAAAAATTGCGGGACGTAGCGTTTGCGGCGGTACCGGCCGGCCGCCATTGCACCCGTGCGAAGCCGGGGCGGGTCGCTAGTGTTATAATATATTCTATTCAATATTATTAGAATATCGACATTCCAACAAAACATCGATACCGCAGCACTCTCTACATCACTAGCATTTTCATAGCTCGAGTTCATTTGAAATGCACAACGAAGCTTCTCAACCACAAAGGAAAGCACTTGGTACATACATATTAACCAAGAAAATGATATGGGCTCTGCTAGAGAAATAAAAAGAAAACTTATGTTTTAAAAAGTAAAATCCTTATACATTTCTACGACGAATAATTTAAATTTAATCAATTCATCTACTTTTTAGATAAAAATACAGAAGAATGGAGACAATGAATCTTTATTCAATACAAGCATTTCTTCCTGGCTCTATCCGGGATAATTTGGGATAATCGCAATGAAGTTTAACCCTAAAATATATTATCACGTACTAATAATGCAGCTTTCTGATGATGAAATTAATTATTTTAATGATATTAGTGCAGAAAAACTTGTACCTCCGTAGGTACAAGTTATTTTTTTCAATTGGCATGGTACATAAATTTAACTACTTCTCCTTCATAACCTTTGTACTTACCAACTATACGTAATGGTTAGTTATATATTATATAACTAACCATTACACAATTTACTTCTATATTTTATTAGTGCTAATTGTTCCTCCAAGTATTATCGTTTCAATCGTACTTTGTTAAGTTTATCTTAGTCTGGAATCTACGCAATAAAACTTTTAAAATGTATTCAGGAAGAAAGATAAATAAAAGATTCGAGACGAAAAAATTAAGACAATACAAATTGAACGCTCTGAATGAATATTCAAAACAAATAAATATTCAAATAAGGTTTTTAGGGATATTAGAAAATCCATTAATTTTAAAGATACTTTTGTGGTAATTGTTGCCGCATTGATTCATTCACCTCTTCAAAGCAAATGATTTTATGAGTGTTTTAATTATTATCTTTTTCAAATTAATTTAATTCCAATTCAATAATGTTAGAAATACTTTACAAAAATATAATATTAATGACACACTTATTGCTTATTAAAAATAATAAACATACACACAACCGGTATAAAATTAACTACTACATTTTAATAACCAACAGTATATCTTAAGATAATACGTCGGTTAAGTCCTGGATAGTGGAAGATGACACTGATACCTCTAGTGACTTAAGCTTACAGCCTCTACGCTGATCTCTCACTTTACGGATTTCTATGGGATAACGTAATGGGATACAGATATATACGAAGAAATGTTCGCTTATAAAATAAGATAAGCAGGCATAAAATATGAATTGATGACCTATAATTATAATTTAGTTATATTTACTATTGATATGACGTTACATGGGTATACTTTGATTAGTAGTGTGATCTAGTCGCTTTAAAAAAGAAACTAACCATCTTAGGACTATTACAATAGCTGTTAGAAAGTTAGTTGTATTTTGGATTCCCCGTAACTCAGTAAGAGAGATTTGTTCATTAGCTACACTTATGGAAGATGGACTGCTAATTACAGTTCCAGATAAAAAGTGATTAATTTTTAATACATAACACCTATGATCGTCCATTACATGACATGTTGATTAATTTGTTAAAGCAATTCGTATAAATCATGTAAAAATCGCAACGCCAATTGCATTTATGATTGCGAAAAGTCCCTCAGTTTATTTTTTACAAATTCTATTAAAATGATATATTGCATACAGAAATGTGCGATGAAAATAAACGCCGTTGGAGCAATATTGATTACGTAAATACTTCATTCATTCAGAATACAGTATTTCGACTTCCATCTTCGGAAATTGCATTTGCATTTTGGGATTAATTAATTGTATTCAATCATTCTTCTTTATGAATGTTAAATGATACAATTTGCATTAAAAAAGCGTGATATTTAATACATAATACTTCCTACTGTTATTTGTAGGAGTATTTCAAATGAGATATATAAATATCTTTCTGTGTGAAATGGTTTTAAAAATTATATTAGTCCGTTAATTGTTAGTTATTTATGTTTTTTTTAATGATATTAATTACGAACCTACAAAAATAACAGTTGTATTAAAATTTGGGTCTTGTTAGGAGTAGAGATAGTTAGGAGACTAGAGATTGATAATACTAATAAAAGAGAGTGATATAGGCTGTTTTTTACCACAGTGAAACATCACCGTCCTATGGCTACGCGGACGAAGCTGCGAGCAACAGCTAGTGAGCAATAAAGACACTGCAAGACACACATTCATACTCAAATAAACACAATAAAACCGCAAACAATGTACACTAACAGCCATACAAACAAATTAGCTATCCACATCGCAAACAATAACATTGTCTGTTTTCATTTCTGCAATTTAAACTTTTTACGAGAACAACGCTGCAGTGGCGCTTCGCGAGATTCAAAAGTTTGAAGCCTTAGAAAGCTTTTAAAAGTTCATTTCATTCAATGACACTGTTTCTAAGTTTTATGAGATGTTTATCTGCATTGGAATAACTTTTCTCAATTGTTGTACGTTTATTGTCAGTTTGAGTGAAAGATATCGTAAATGGCTGGGTTTTAAATTGATTCGTTTTGTTAGAGAACATTTCGTGGTTAATTATCTATAAATAAATTTGGTATGAAGTTTCTGTTATATACGAGTATTATGTTAACACTATAAAAATTCGTCTAATGTAGAGCAATAGAGTTTGCGATTCGATAACTGTTGTATAAAAATGTGAAATGTGCAGAGAAGTCTGCCAATTATTAGTAAATTTAATTTTAATTTTTAATGAAATGTAACTACCATTAGTTTATTTTTATACTTCTCCAATAATACATTGTATCACTTACTATTATAACTATTATCTAGATTCTAGAACAAAATATTTGCTTCATATATAAGAATCCTAAGTAAATGTCATATTGTAATATTATAATGTATGAATAGTCTGCTAATTTTCATTTTATTATAAGTTGTTTGAAATGTAAGAAAATTTACATTTCAAAAGCTTTAAAACGTGCTCTCGCATGTAACTCTCTTACATACGTCAATTTAATACACATTCACTGTTACATTACCTATTTCATTTAATATAGGTAATGTAATTATGTATGTTTGTATTTTTTGATATGTATAAATAATAACATTTAAAATTTTCCTAGATCATTAATTAGATAATATTATGCTATTTTATTGATTACCTACATTATTTAATGAAAATGAAAATTCGTAAAGATAATAAAGAAAAGATAGATAGTAACGTCGTTTGTTATGTTCTTTATTTATTTATTTATTTGTAAACAATAAATAAATTATCAACATCTTTCTTAAACTTTAATTTAATGTCCTTTATATATATTTTTTTTAACTCTAAAGCCTAGTAAAATAGTAGCAAATTCACGAAACAAATTAAATTATTTTACATTTAAGCATAAACAACATACGATCCTTTTATAATAAACAGCGTGTGCGCAATATTCAGGGTTTAAAGAAATTAAGCGGCCACTGTAGTTTGTAAATGCCTTCTCTCTTGGGTGCGACGGTCTACATTTTGAACCCTAAAAATAACCTATTTACATTGGTCGCTTTACACTTAGTATGTGTATGTTAAACCCTCATAGGGGCAGCCCATATTGATGATTATAATATGAATCATTTTTATGATGTGATTTTTTTAATTTTAGGATAATCTATCAAATAGTGTACATATTTTTACTATGTAAAGGTATAGATGTGAGTTGATTTTCTTACCTTTTTCAGACCATTGTAGTAATACAAAATATTATTGCATATCATCCTTAGACCTGAAATTCCTTTTAGAAAATTATTAACATCGCCACTGTCTAGGTATAGTAGGTATAAGTAAAAAGGCGCATTCAAAAAATGATACCTAAAAAGTAGGCTAAATAGCCTACTCTCCATTTTTCACTGTCATTATATGAAACGTGCCCCATTTTTGGTAGTTAAATTTGCATTAATAAATTAATTTTTGTAAGCTCGTTACTAGACCATAGCTTTATGAATCTACCCATTATTATGTCTTATTTCATGCCAGAAAAGCAGTTTTTACCGTACAAAGACCTACCTTCGGCCCTCCAACATTTACCTTCTAAATTCCATTGTGTCTTTAGCAGCCATCACCGAGCCAAGAATCTTCTATTTTTAAAGGCTGTTTTAAACTATGGTTTATTCCAAAAAACTATCGTATATTGAAATGACAAGCAATAGCGGTAAGCGCATATAACTCGATTATTGTCCAATCGGTTTACCGGTGACAAACTCGATTATACCACAGCCACGGGAATACATCAAAGTCCCTATTACCGGCTTAGTTTAACACTAACTTTGTCAATGTTATGTCGTGATATCGTTTATTAGGATATGTGATGCACTTACCTTGTGGTGACAGGTGTATCTTTTGAGGGTGTTAGTGTTTCTTTGGCTGGCTTGTAGGGATTTTTATGAAGGTGTGAATATCAAAAATAGACTATCTTTACTAATAGTATAAATGCAAAAGTGTGTTTGGTTGTTTAGTTTGATTTCTTATACGTGGTAACGGAGCGTTTTTATGATAGATATGGTTTTTGTGTCTGGAATTCTGAAGATTTTTAGGAGGCTAGAGAGTGGTACGGGCTACTTTGTTCCGAGGTTAAACATCTCGTTGCTATGGGACAGATTTTATTACGCACCAATAATAAAGCTGTGTTTTACACACATTGCTTCGTTAGTCTCTTCTTAAATAATCGGATAAACTCAGACTAAAACTTCACTTGAAATACAGATAGTAGGTATATGTTTCGCATACAAATGAACAGTAAGTAATTATTGTATTTCTTACTAGCGGTCCACCCCGGCTTCGCTCGTGGTACATATTTACGTTTTCTCTACATAAAAACCATCCTCGTACTTCAAGGAATATAATAAAAAAAGAATTATCGAAATCGGTCCACCCGTTCACCCGTTGATGCCGTGACCAAGGAAAACGGGTTTCATTTTTGTATTTGAATTATATAACTATGAATTCATAATATATGATAATCCAATCGGTAAAACCTTTACCTATTTGAGATCCTTTGTTGAACAAAAAGTAGATTAACTACTGCAATTTCATATTTTGCATGCAATAATTAAACATGTTTTAATCAACACATTCAGAAAAGAAGTATCCAATAGTATGAAAACAATCACGTATATTGTACTCAACATGTTACTCAATATTACAACTGTTCCATTTTATACTGTAATAAAGAGAGAAATAAAAAACGCAATAATGAATAGCTAGTTACGTGGTTTTGTATCGCCCACGAGGTAATTATCGCTGACCGAGCGTTTATGGCGAATTACTCTCACATGTAGCAAATACATTGTATGTAACGACTACTCAATAATATGTTCTAGAATATTCTAGAATACTTTAGAAGGTAAAATACCGTATTTCGATATGATATTCAAATATTTTATCGAAAGTAGTAACTCTATTTTTATTTTTTAACTCAAAAACGGCTGAATCTTTTTGCATGAAAATAAATGGAGATATAGCTTAGAACTAGAAAACGGATATATATTACCTATACTTTTTATATCTAATTTTTTGAAAAAAAGTTACCTCCCGAGTCCCGGGTGAAGCCGCAGGGAGCAGCTGGTTACTAAATTGTATTATATTATAACGATAATCTCTTAAATTTTTTCCACTCAAGATTAAGTAGCTCAAATTTAATAATGGTACATACTTATAAGCACCTTTCCCTTGGTACAAGGCTCTAAAACGTCGTAAAGCTTAACATCGTAACGAGAAAGTCCGTGGCACACTTATAGAGTTATAGGCCAGGGACTTTCTGGTTCTCGTATATGCTATTAAATAATTGCGCTAGTATTAAATGCATCATACATTAAAATTACACTTTAAAGGACAATGCCTCATTTCTAATGGGAGGTGGCGTCTTTTTGTAAGTATATTGCATGATTTTGTATTTTAAAAAACAGGTTTGATCGATTGTCACCCGAAAATAAAAAGGCGCTATTTTCTGTCATTGGCTTTTTATAACAAGAACTAATTCACTCCAATTCTATAAAAAACATCCTATCAAATTCATTAACAACACAGTAAAACAACCAGCTTTCAAAAAATTAGCCCTTACAATTTGTATTTTAAACATACAAACCCGCAATAGAGAGCAATAAAGCGTAAATTCATTAGGATCTGTTATGAATACTAATGGGTGACCTTGGCTGTATTAGAAATGCAGGCTCGGAGGCAGCTCGCGAGGAATTTCATTATGTCTCAGCGTGCGAGCATGTGAGGTCGCGATTTGGCTGCTACCACGGGATGAGCGGGAGCGGGAGCGGGAGCGAGTATTCAAGGAATTAAGGACATGATTTAACACGTTAAATAAAAAACTTAAAAAATAAATAAATATTTCAGGACAATTTCACACACGGCACGATCTGATCCCATACTAAGCTTTCGCTTGTGTTATGGAAACCAGATGGCTGATAAACATACATATATATAATTTTAAATAAATACTTATAAAGATAATTAACACTCAGATACGGAGAAACATCAAATGTAGACGTTATAATTAAATTAAACTAGGTTGTTTGAAAAGAAAGAATAAAACATCCAATTCAAGTAACTCAGATTTTTCTTTGAATTCTTTTGTATCGTCATCATTGCCATAAATTGCAAAACGTTATGAAATATGTAGGTACATAGCTAAACTATCGCTTGCAGCAGTTGACTCCGCTTACGCCTATCTGAAACAGCAACCTAAATCGCTTAAGGATATCGGCAAGGTCGCCTATTTTTAGCCTGTGTTCTATTAAACTGAATTGAGTTAGCATCTCTTTAGTGAACTACCTTCAATCCGGTAGCTGATTAAACAAACATTATTTATATTCACTTTAAAGTTCATAATTGTGTGATCTTCACGTAAATATTATATTGGTCGCTTCAGTTGTATAAGACAATGATTATGATATTCTTACTATCCTTACAAATATTATAAACGAAAATTTGTATTTGTTTATTTGGCTTTCTTTCACGTCGAACAGAGCGATGTTATATCATGATATAATATGTGTCTAGTTAGGAGGCTAAAGACTATTATACTTAGGCTTAGTTTTACCGCGAGAAACATTTCATTCCCATGGAAATTTGGGCAAAACCATGTAAAAACTTAGTGATACATATAGATGCACGCATAAATAATTTACGAACGCATTAATACTAATAAAACTGCATAAAACGTTAAAGAAATATGTCATCTAACAACTTCCTGTAAATGTGTTAAAATTTTTAACATTGAAACCTAGATAATTAGGTCGCCTACAAGCTATATTACCTGCTAATTAGACTCGTGATGCATGAAGCCGTTTTAATTTATAAGCGAGGAGCATAAAGCTCATTATGACTACGTTTATAAGTCTAGACTTATTTCCCTTTGTCATTTCTCTTTGTAATAATTGACCCTTGTCACTATTGTGTTGTGGAGATACATGCAGGTAATATATACGGTGATAAATCAAACAGTTAATAGAAGATTGCATACTATTTATGTATATGTTTATATATGTAACAGTTGTTCAATAATTTAAGTGCAATTTTATTGAGATATTGATTATTGCTTTTTAATAATCTCATCTTTAATACTGTTAAAACACATAGACAAAAACTGTATAACTAGAAAAAATCTATCACAAGCCGGGAAGTTTTCTCATTTTTAAAGTATTGCTATAAAAATAAATATCACACTGTATAACTTTTTTGTGACTACAATAGCTCGATTCTTTGAACGTATTTTAGAGCGTCCTATCCAAATACTGCGAACATAGGTATATCATTATTTTTCTACTACAATGCAATTTTGTCAAATGTTTCATCGCGATACGTGCAGTGGAACACAGATGAGAGTCGTCAGAGTGAAAGGTCGATTTTTGTCGGACAATCGTAGAATGTGCTACGGCCTACGAATTTATTCGTAGCAAAGCTCTACGCGACTCGGGCATGCAGCTACAATCACAAAATTAATTGCATTTGAAACCTATACTCCATAATTAAATGAAATGGCATTAATGCTACGTGTATGTTTTTGAGGTTTTGATTTATCCTTTGTGAATTTAAAGTACCTAATTGAGACATGAGCTTTAAAAGCGTAGGTTCAGCTTTAGCTGTGACTGCATAAAATTATGTAAGATTTTTTCGTACAATCTGTTTTTACAAGTTTAATATTATGTTTAAAAATTAACGTAAATGTAAGGTCACTTACCATCAGGCGACCCACCACTCCTTTGTCTACTCTTACAATCTAAACAGTGTAGCGAGTCATAGATGTGTATTACAACTCAGAATTAATTGAATCAAGCCCTTTTCGACTACCTGAGTGAAACTAGGTTATGTAGTGTCAATAAATCGCACAACAATGGGCTATGCAACGGCATAGTTCCAAAATCAGTATTAACTACACTACACAATGGGTACATGTAAGTTACAAGCTCTACAACTAATGTTACATAAGTTCTGAGGTAAGTAAATGATTTATTGTGTATTTGTTTATGTATGTGGAAATTATTTGTGTGCTATTTCCGTTTTGAGTAAGATAAAAACGTTTATCCAAAATACAAACTATCCGTAGGTATATAAATTTTTATCACAATCAAAGTCTTTTAACGGGAGTATACAACAAACAAACAAGTATCGGGCTATAATTATACAATATTAGTAAAAAAAATTGGATTGGTTAGATGCGATGCATAATAATCGAGATTTTATTATTTTATTTCATTAGCTACTATCAAAAATTGGAATTTATAAACCTTTTTTGTAAATTGTTTATTCCCTTTTTGTCTATATTCAACAATTTTAATTCACCTTTTATCAATATTTGGTCCAACCATCATCTCTAAAACCTTAACATGTTTATCAAAGTCTTTGAAGCTGTAATTGGCTGTAAACAGATATATAACACAATATATACACCGTACACGCCTCGACAAGACCAACAAGTTGAATTAATTAACCCGCTTTCAGAACTGGAAGCAATACATGTATAATTATTCCTTTGGTGCATGAGAAGGATATGTAAAACTGTAATAACAAAGAATTATTGTCCTTAATTCTTCCTTTCTAAAAGAAAAGGCAAGAAAAGTTTCAATTAAACTTACATAACGCGTAAGACATATAATTAATTTTAATATTGTAAAAAAAAATCCAAAAGTGCACGCCTCATAATTTTTTTTTAATAATTATTTATTAATTATTATTTTTGTTTATTTAATAACAATTAAACCACATCGAATCAGACCCTGAAAAATGAAAGGGTTCTATTCCTGAGCATACTCAAGCGTAAGAGAAAAAAAAAGACTCGATTAGTAAAGTATTTCGGTCGCTATCGTGTTAACAAGAAAAAGGATCCGCACATACAGACACACGGACGTCCAAGACAGAACTTTTTTAAACTGTTTTTTAACTAGTTTAAATAACAAAAATGACATCAAAAATATCATGAACGTTAAAAATAGTGTTTTTTCTTAATATGTGTGTGTATGTATTATCTTACAAGTGCAATGTATGATACATAAAGACATTTTAAGTTTGAAAAATCAGATGTTTTGCGCGAAGTGACAGTAGTACCCACCTCAACGCTTCGCTTATGAGGCGTGCAAAACAATAATATTGAAAAAGACGTCGTATGATATATGTTGATAGAAGAAAATAATTTAAACTTAGGAAAAGAAAAATTTTTTGGTATGCATATTTTTACATGTATTTAAAAAAACAAGGAACTTAAAACTTTAAAAGAAGAATGTGTTGCTTATTTCCCAATGTATTATAGTCTAAGAGTTATAAATACGAATTAATACACATCTCCATCGATAAATTGAAACGACGGACGCACACTAATTTGAATAATAATTGAATATGCATGTTCGTGTTATTGATGTCAATGTTATTTTATGGAAAATATAATTAGCGATTAATCAACGTACATTACATCTTGTGATGTTTGGGAATTACATATGGATTACCGTTTGAAACTTAACTGTTTCATGTGGTTATATAAACCTGTATTTAATCGTTGCCTAGAAGAGATTGCTGCTAGCGATAAAGCGCCCTCTGTATTCGATACTTATAAGGCCAAGCGCGCACCACGATTTTAATTTTTGCGACACGATTTCAAAATCACGCTGTGGAAAATCGCAGAGAGTACGGTGCGCGCACAGCGATAATTTAATAGTGATCCTTACTCACTTTCATCATGGATTTCGTACAAGTTGCTTGTCTTTATTTACTACTTCGGAGGATAAGAAGAAAAAAAAAAAGAAAATTCGTCAATATTGGACTCATCCTTTTACAGCAGATAGAATTGTCAAAGGTTTCTTTTATCAGAAATACAATGAACTTCGGATGTATCCCAAAAATTTTCTTTGGCTATTATAGAATGAAAATTCCGAAATACAATGAACTTCGGATGTATCCCAAAAAATTCTTTGGCTATAATTATAGAATGAAAATTCCGCCAAAAAGGCTGCCCTTTGTGCTTTTTTTTTTATTATTGTTACCTTTGTGTATATTTTGTTTCATGCACAATAAAGTGTTAAATAAATCTATACATATAATAAATCTGTAGAAGGGTCAATTCTGTACATTGAAAATATTGAAAAAATAAATAGCAGGGGGTGTTACTGGATCGATAGCAAACCCAAATATGTGATTAAAAAAATTTTTGTCTGTCTGTCTGTCTGTCTGTCTGTATGTTCAGGCATCACGTGAAAACTAACTGTTCGATTTCGATGAAACTTGGTATAATTATACCTTATTATCCTGGGCATAAAATAGGATACTTTTTATCCTGGAAAAATACGTAGAAAAAAATAAATCTTAATTTTTCAGTTTTATCCATAGACGTTGTTCTGTAGAACCGAGAACACACGTTGCGTTAATTATTATAGGTATTTGGGTCCAATAGATATTTATAAGATGTCATTGTCAGAGTTACTCAAAATGGAGAAATAAACCATCCACGCGAAGACCGACATCCGCGCGGACGGAGTCGCGGGCGGAAGCTAGTAAATAAATAAATTCAAACTTTTGACAGATTACTGTACAAACAGTACCTATACCACTACGATGTTGACTGTTGGACAGACGAAACACAAGTGAAGTGCCGGCCGGGCCCGAGTGTGCGATTTTATTATCGGAGTGCGCGCGGTACCATACAAATTCATATTATGCATTTCATTTTCGCGACAATCGCGTCGCGAGCAGTCGCAGCAAAATGTGACAAATCACAATTTTAAAATCGCTGCGATTATTTAATCGCATGTGCGCGCATTGTCATAGTAACTCTTACGTTGTATTTCTGCGATAAAATAATCACGCTGCAGAAAGTCGTGGTGCGCGCTAGCTCTAATATATGAAAATGAATCGCAAAATGTGTTGGTAGGCGCATAACTCGAGAACGGCTGAACCGATTTCGTTAACTATTTTTTTATAATATTCCTTGAAGTACGAAGATGGTTCTTATGGAGAGAAAACTGTATAATTATTTAATCTTAATTAATTTAGGGATACCGATAATATATATTTAATTACCTGTATAATAAAGTATGTTTACTCTTGGTTTACTCAATCATTCGGAGCTTTTAAAACCTTAATAGAAACGAAAATGTATGAAAGAACTTTCGAGAAAAATTCAGCATGAATTTAAAATCAGGAATCTATCGTGTCAGTAAATATGCCTGAGGGAGTAATATATCTATACCAACGATTTTCAGCTTGATTTCTCTTTCCTGCAGGAGAAATTTACTCCCATAGGACTTAAAGTTCTGTGGAAGTAAAATAGTTTCTGGATAGTGGAAAGTTATTTATTACTTTTTCTTTGTTAGAAATTATCAGTTGACTTTTGTAGTAAAATGTAGTTAGCATTCGAACTATTGTTATGTAGGTATGTCCTACTTCTTATTCTATCCTACTAATCCCACTAATATTGTAAATGCGAAAGTTTATGAGGATGAATGTATGTGTATGTATGTTTGTTACTCTTTCACGTAAATACTAACGAACCGATTAGGTACAATGAAATTTAGCACACATATAGGGGGTAACTTGTATTAACACATAGGTTTTTCTTTGAAAACGCGGGCGAAGCCGCAGGCGTAAAGCATATACGCTAGCGTATATGATTAAATCTTAAAAAGTTATCGTACCATGAAACTAAATTAACTATGTATCTCTGTTTATTAGTTACGATTGCAAACTTAATGCGTTAAAATTATTATTAGAAAGAAGAAGTAAGAAGGCTCCTTTTTTGGAAGATATAGTCGCGAGTGTTTATCGATATAATTTGAGTGTGTATCTTCATAAAAAGGCATTTAAATAAAATAATATTCACTTATATTTCTGTGTTTTTATTATTTATTTTGTGATCCCTGAATTACAACATTCCGTTTATCTTATGTAAGTAATAGTCTTGTTAAATGGTACAACTTAAATAATGGCCGCTGTTAGCTAGTGAATTCTGGACGAAATTACATGAAAACATGCGAGTTTGCTATATTATTGTGTTTTATATGAAGAGAACTAATTAATAGTACTTAAGATATACTAAAAATGAAATTACACTACTATAAGAGAAATAATTTACTTAAGATCTAATAAAAATGAAATTATAATATGTTATATTGTGTCTAGGTTATGTGGGAAATACTATTTTCATTGATAATTTATTAACTAAGCTCAGTTACACATAGTATATACTGATTTACAGTTAAAAACATGATAATGACAAGTTACACTTTTAAACTAATACGTAACAATTTTCCAAGAGTAACATTTCGTAGCTGCATAGGTACTTTGGGTACTTTTATACCCGAACTAGCTTCCGCCCACGACTTTGTACGTGCATCCCCGTTTTTCCCCGTTCCCGCAAGAATTTCGGGAAATCCTTTCTTAGCGGATGCCTACGTCCTAACATCTACCTGCATGCCAAATTTCAGCCCGATACGTCCAGTGGTTTGGGCTGTGCGTTGATAGATCACTATATCAGTCACCTTTGAGTTTTATATATATAGATAAACAAGGTACAAATAAAAAAAACTGATTATAATATGTAGCGTAGTCACCATAACCACTAAAATATACTACACATAATAATTCTTTACTTTACCCCAAGAGAAACCAACCACTCAACTCAACTAAAACTCACACAAATAAATGACCATCAAAACTCTCGTTACATTTATTCGAGTCACTTCAGCAAATGTTTCAATGCAACAGCATTTATAATTGAAATCCGCGAAACGAGTTTTAAAACAACTCAAAACTAGCTTTTTAAAAACATTTAATTAAGTTACAAGCAACAGGAGCGAGAGCTAAAATACTGCTTTGGGAGCTAAGTGAATTTATTCAAGAGGATTTAGTGATTCAATTTAAAACTGTTTTTATTACAAATACTGTGGGGTAGTTTTGAAATTTTATAGTCTGTGAAAATAGACTATCATCTGCCTTTATGCATGAAAAGATTTCGAAATTGTAAGTACCTAAATGTGGAAGGAAAAAATAGTAGAAAAATGTGTTTCAATAATTAATACCGTTTTAAATATCGTTTTAGTATAAAGAAATGTAAAATGAAAATAAAGGAAAGTTTTGTAAAATAAAGAACAACTATAAAGTGTAATAAATAATACACTCGAACTTTTCAAGTCTATTAACTTCTCGTCTAATAAAAACACCGTAAACAATTTCAATGGGATTGATACTATTTTCTGTAAACAAAAAGGAGACTTAACTATTTTAGTTAATGCTTCTTCGTTTTGCTTTCTAAAGTAAAAATTAGGGTGAAAATATAAAATTGTATGCAGACTTGGGTGTGCCTTGACATAAAATGACACCATCAACGGAACAAACTTTTCACACTATTCGATTTAATGCATTCACATTAATGTATGAAAACAGCGTTGTAAATACATAATAATAAAGTCTACGACATAGATACATACTGATAAAAAAACATCAGAGCAAATAACATGCATTTCAATGGTTCATTTTTTTAGCAAAGCACCCAATTTACATTTATAATATTTAGTAAGTAATTCTTGACATCTTCCGTAGTACAGAATAAGCTAAATGTTTCATGTTAAAAAGCAACATTACATAAAACACCTCTGACCGCCTGATTACAATCTGACGTAACACAGTTTAAACTTCAGGTTAAGGTATTAGGTACACACGAAAAAGAGCAGTTTAAAACCAGTTTAAATTGGAAACTCGGACCTCTAGACGTGGATGCAAAAAAATTCAAATTGAATCTTTTCAATTTACCTGCACTTGATTTATATCGTCCTATCTCCAAGCGTTGAAGAAAAATGTTATCCTGCATCCTCCATGAGATAGAACTCAGAAAAGTTATAGCATTTAGCTAATTTCTTTTATTTATAGGTACCTATATATTATAGTATCCACAATAGGTATATCTTCTCTCCGTTCGTTTTGTTGTCTACATAGCAATTCAAAATCACTACGTAGCGATAAGACCGTTAATTTTTAAATGCATTCTTATGCTAAATCTCAAAAAGAGCGAGTGTGCCGAGCACAGGCGTCAGAAGTGAAATTTCTTTGGCAAGATTCAATAATACCAAAATCGTCGCCTCCATGACATGAGGTATTACTTTCAACGCACCTAAAGAAATTTCACTTAAAAAGTAAATAAATAATAAATAAGTTTTTCGTGTTCACCATCAAATAATAAATACTTGATGGTGAACACGAAAAACATATGAAAAAGCTACACAAGCCCGACAGTTTCTGAAAAATTAACTCAAATATTTAAACAGTCGAATCACGCTTCAGCCAAACTAGTTAACATTCAGACTGTGTTCTCACTTTAAAATCTCAAACTTAAATTTTATCATTAAATGTTTTTGTTTATCATTCTTGTACACTTCAAGAAACGAAAGTTTTCTACAGACTCATTTTTACTTTACCAACTTCGATAAAAGATTTACAAATTAAATGTTTTTAAAACTTAGTTGGCTGTGTTGTTGTAATGTTAAATGTAGCGACACCTCGCTCTGAATCGCGCAAGCGAAATGTTTTCGCTACAGAGCATATATACAACTTTCCGACATCATCCATCGGGGCCTTCACGGCCGGCCAGTCGAGTAGACTGGTCGAGGATCCTCCCTTTTTCGATGGAGGAATTCCACCTTCCTTCCTCCACATTAAAATTTCATACTTTTTGACACATTTCAGTTAGAGTTAGATAACTTGACCTTTTTTGTTTTTCGTAAGCTGACGCATAAAATAGATAAAATAGATAAAATATTTTAGTGTAAGTACCTAGTTTTGAAAATATGCAAATTAAATTTGAATGAATGAAACATTCACTCATGTGCCCAATTGATATTTAAATTTTATGGAACAATAGTCATTCATGGAAATTTCATTTACCCGATTCCATCTAACCATAATTATCCAACAAATTCATCCGTTTATAAGGCCAATGCTCTCTTTACAGTTAACAAAAAATCACCAAAATAACCAAGTAACTAACGATGTAATCATACAGGGCTAACACACCATTAATAAAAAGCAACAAAATCGCGTCCTTGGCGAAACATGCGATCCAAAATTACAGATTTCCATGCAACGATACCGTGGGCGTGACGTTTAGGGGTGAACTAGGGGAATGTTTTAAGTATTTTTGGTGGAAAATTTATGTCATCATCACTTCTCCTATAATAAGTACATAACAGTATATAAGAGGGACTAAAATGAAATATACATATCGCAAATAAATTTTTATTTATTTGCGAACATTTTTTAACATTTAAGGTAGGACTTTTAAAGGTCAACTCGCAAAACTTTCGCATTTCAACTCGCCGTTAAAATAACATTTACTAGCATTGTTCTGGCGCGATTAAATTATACAGAAAAAGATTATTACAATTTTCTACATTTTTTCCAATAATTTTTGTATTTAATTGTTGTCTATTGTTTCAAAAATCAACTTTAAAGATCCATTTACTACGAATCTCCATTTTTTTTCATAAACACTTTTTTGTCAGCCCTAACCAGTAAAAGCTAATTACATAAATGGAGTGATACATTCAAGGGAAATTTGATGGGTGTGTGTGTTTTACAGCAGTATGATAAGTTAGTCGATTAGCAAACATATATTATATATAGCTCGGGGTCATTTCATTGTGAATTCATAAGTTTCACTAGTTGACATACATATTTTCAGCTATTTTAACCATATTTCACTTATTATAACTGTTTTCTTTTTATACTCATTTTATATGTCTATTCTAATATTGTAAAGTGAGTGTGTATTTCTTTCTTTCAATTCGCAATACAAGGATTTGATGGTATGATTATTGTGCCTGGAGATAGGCAGGCTTTGATCAAGCGGGCGAAGCCGCGGGCAGAAAGCTAATACATTGTAGGTAATTACAATGTTTTTGAAGTAGCCAACTCGACAGAATGAGAAGACAAGACAGTATTTAACAATTTTTATAAACCGTGAATTTTAAATAGATGTGCCAATTATTGTAATTCTCCGATTTTCTGAGCAATTTTCCTAATTTTTCATTCAGTTAAATTACCTTCAATAAAATAGAGAAAATTATGATAAAAATATGAAGGGAATCGATTATGTTGGTTGCCAATTATTATTATGGCATGAATGGAGAGAAGATAATTTTTTACCTATAAGTAGATTTATAATATTAATCTACCTTTTTAATTTTACTTTTGCCTATAATAAATTTAAATTGTAGAGTCTTAAAGGTACGTACATAAATATGATCCCTAATATTATAATAGTTTATATATTATGATGTAGAAAATAAATTTTAATCCAAAGTCCATTTCAATCCAAATAGATTAAACATAATCAAAATTAATTCACCAAAAATGATTCCAGCTTGTACAACTTAATATCGCATTCCATTACTCATCATCAACGTCTCAAAGAATTTATTAAAGTCTACGGATTTAAAACAAGCAGAATAATTTCATTTATTAAACGTACAAATTTTATTAATCATTCGTCATTTCTCAGAAAAGACTTTGCTAAAGTAAAAAATGATAAAATAATAAAATAACTGTCTAGAAAAAATCACTATTTAGAAATAAGACCGCCATTTATAATTAGATTAAGTTCATAGTGAATTTATAGAGCCATAAAGTAAAATAAATTAAAATAAATTACGTCAATACGAGGTATTCAATTTTTTTTCTATCTAAATTATTATGTACCTATCTATTAAACAAGTTATATGAAATTAATTTCTTTTTATTTAAACGTATCATCCATGTATCATCTATGTTAATAATATAGTCGTTTATATAACATATTAGAATAATAATAATTATTGAAGTAAAACTTCTTTAGGTGCGTTGAGAGTAAAATTTCAAGGTCGCGTCATGGCAATACCGTCACGTCAAGGAATAAGGCGACGATTTTGGTATCTTTGAATCTTGCCAAAGAAGTTTCACTTCTGACACGTGTGCTTGGCACACACTATTTTCTCACTCTCTATTTTTTATTTAACGTGGTATTTCACACAATGAATACGTGTAAGAATCCCACGGAAAATACTCGTTGCCGCAATATAATAATTTTATTTTACAGCTAGGAAAAATTTTATCTTCCTGTGAGATAGGTTTTCCTAACGTCAATGAAAAATTATTAAATTTTTCATACCTACTACGTTATTTACGTTAGTTACCTATTACGTTAATTATGTACCTACTACTAACTTTATACATACCTACTACGAGTAGCTTTGCCCTGTGGTTTCACTAGCATAGCGGTCTAAACTTCAAGCAAAATGATAATTTTATTCTTTTACAATTTACTTTAAGGTGGTAATAGAAAGTAGGGAGTTACCTATCATTTATGATTATGAAACCAATAGATAATTCGTAAGAGAAAAGTCTAGCAGTGATTTAACAATTATTCCAAGCGACTGAGTACTTCATTATGTCATTATATAACGCAAATGGATAAAAATAATTGCTATTACACTTTTATTGAGTTTTCATTTCTAACTACTAATGCAATGCGTGCTGCCATCTAGGGGCTATTCCACGTTAATCGGAAAATTGCTTTTCCAGAAGCTATTTCAATCACAAAACCAATTAATTCAAGTCTTATAAATACATGAATATTCAATTAAAATATTTTCTTTTAATAATATAGCAGTTATTTATTATATTTTGCGATAAAATTCAATTTTAAGGACCATTTTGTACAGCGGTCCGCCATTCTCCAATCAGGCTTCAGTATTCGCCTAACTGTTGGCTTGGTTGGTTGTGTAAGTGAAGCGTTTCGGCCTAAATGAACAAAAACATTACGTAGATTCGAATTATATGGCTTCGATACAAAAAATCATAATATAATTTGTATAAAACTATCCCTGTGACCTGAAAACGTAAGTTATAGTGGATTGTTATTTGTTTCACTATTGTTTTAATGCTTTTCACATTCAATTATTTTTTTTACATATTTAGCTCCTTTGAAGTACTATTTTGTATTATTATAAAAAATTGAGACATATTTTACGTACCATCAGTGTTTAAAGTAAATTTCACTTTTCACATTATTTTTTAAGAACGATTTCTAGTAATCTTTTTGTTGTTTTATATCGAATATAAAAGGAAGGATGCACTAAATATATCAAAGCATATTTTATCAAACACATGAAAAAATGCTGCTTTGGATGTTTTTATCTCGAGCAATATTTTATGATTATCACAAAGAAAAACAATTTTATTATTTGCAAATAAAAACAATAACTAGATATTTACCGCCATCTATAGGCTATTTTAGTTCAACTTTCATTCGCTACCATAGATTAGCAATAGTGCGCACACCGTATACTAGAGGGCGCTGAAATAAAATATCAAAATTATTTTTTCAGAAGCGGTAACACAGGCAGCAAAATGGTAAATTTTTTATTTTTAAATATTATTTAAATTAAAAATAAATCCAAAATGATAGAAAATTAATTATATTTTTTTCTCTCTTTCAGTACGGGTTTGTAAACTATGCCTTAGAGTTGCTGGTGATGAAGGCGCATGGTGTGGAAACATGGGAAAAAATCAAGTAATTAATTTTTATTTTATACAAAATTATTTAAAATTCGAATACATTAAATATTATTCTTTTTTTACAATTCCCAGGAAAAAGGCAGAGGTTGCAATGGAAGGAAGCTTTCTAGTGCGACAGATTTATGAAGATGAAATAACATACAATTTGATTACTGCTGCTGTTGAAGTTTTGCGTAAGTAATAAATTGTTGTTCATTTGAAATTACTTTATTTCTACACCCCATAGAAATTGGAACTCCGAATTTAGTTTGTTTCAAAATTCTTACAATAGATGGCGCTATAATCAATGCACTATGGACATAGTATGGAATTGTTTATACACATAATATAAAACAATATTAATTGCAGAGACCCCAGCTAATGAAATTCTTGAGCTCTTCGGAATGACTTTCTTCGAGTTTTGTCAAGATTCTGGATATGACAAAATCCTGCAAGTGCTTGGAGCTACGCCTCGTGATTTCTTACAGGTTGTAATGCTTATCATTCTCTTTTTCTGAAACAATTCATTATAATAACTAATAATGTGTTTCTCTTGGTGTTTACTCAAACAGTTTTATATAATAAGACATATTATCATCATCATCATCATCAATCATCAATACATATAATAAAATTCTAGAAAAGTGGTGTCTGTACAATGAAAATATGTAAAAAAAAATTAGCAGGGGTTATTATTAAATCGATCCCAAACCCAAAACTGTAGTTAAAAAATTTTTTGTCTGTTTGTCTGTTTGTCTGTATGTTTGAACACGCTAATCTCAGAAACGGCTTATCCGATTTCGATGCGGTTTTCACTAATATATTGTGGTAATCTTCATTTAACATTTAGTGTTTATTTCATGTCAATCGGTTCATAAATAAAAAAGTTATGACCATTTAAGTACTCACGGCGAACATTTGCTAAGGCATTCTATGGTACACATACAGTGTACGATAAAACGTAAGTTATCTGTTATACAGTTATGTCCAAGTGATCATATCGAAAGTCCCCAAGGGTGGGGGGGTAAGCTGAGGTAGTAGGGGGGAGGGGTCAAATTAAAATTATACTTATTTCTAGGTAAATTTTATACATAAAATGTCCTTTAAATTATCTCGTATTTATAATATTATATTTTTAACCCCCGATGCAAAAATATGGGTGATAAGTGTTTGACCGCTGTGTGTGTGTGTGTTTGTGCCACCGTAGCTCGCTAGCAGGTAATCCGAATTAGATGATGTTTTTTTGTTAGGCAGCATATTTTCCGACGCTGGTTCTTAAATAAACTGTATCAAAATCGGTTCATCCATTTATTGTGTAAAAGTGGGAATGAAAATAACTAAAGTTGTCGAATATACTTTAGTGATATATTAAATGAAAGTGAACGACCTATCAGTAAAAATAAGTCAAATTTTATCAAAATCGGTTCATCCATTTATTTGATATAGGTATAAAAGTGGTAGATAATAAAAAAAGTGAATTTTGACTCAAGTGACATATGAAATGAAAGGGCATGACGTGTAAAGTATAATTTGACATATTTAATCAAAATCGGTTCATCCATTTACTATACCTATATACAGGGTGTAATCGTTAAGTGTGCACAGGCGATTTTTCCGTAAGTATTACAGATAACAAAAAACTTTAAACTGATATCGAAAGTACTTAACCTAATGAGTAAAATGGCGGTAATAAATTTTTAAAAATAAATCGAGAAATATCAAAAAAATTATCTTTAAACCCTCCCATACATTAAGTATGAAATATGAATATCCCATATACATTTAATATGAAAGATTTTAGCTTTCTTTTTCTTTTTTGGTTTTCTGCTTTAATTACTTCGCAAATTTGAAGTGGCATTTTCCACGCTTTTTCCGGACATTTTCACGCATTTTCCGGATATTTTCCGGGGATTTTCCGAGCATTTTCCGGGCATTTTCCAGGCATTTTCCACGCTTTTTCCGGACATATCCACGCATTTTCCGGATATTTTCCAGACATTTCCCTGGCATTTTCCGGTTATTTTCCGGGATACTCCAGACATTTTCCGGCAATTTCCCAGGCATTTTCCGAGCATTTCCCGGGGATTTTCCGGATGTTTCCCAGACATTTTCCGGACATTTCCCTGGCATTTTCCGGGGATTTTCCACGCATTTCCCAGACATTTTCCGGACATTTTTCAGGCATTTTCCGGGGATTTTCCAGGAAATCTCCGGATATTTTCCGGACATTTTCACGCATTTACCGGATATTTTCCGGACATTTTCACGCATTTTCCGGATATTTTCCAGGCATTTTCCACGGTTTTTCCGGAAATTTCCACGCATTTTCCAAGCATTTCCCAGGCATTTTCCGGTTATTTTCCGGGAATTTCCCAGGCTTTTTCCGGGGATTTTCCGAGCATTTCCCGGGGATTTTCCGGATGTTTTCCAGACATTTTCCAGACATTTCCCTGGCATTTTCAGGCATTTTCCACGCTTTTTCCGGAAATTTCCACGCATTTTCCGGATATTTTCCAGACATTTTCCGGACATTTCCCTGGCATTTTCCGGGGATTTTCCACGCATTTCCCAGACATTTTCCGGACATTTCTCAGGCATTTTCCGGCGATTTTCCAGGCATTTTCCGGATATCTTCCGGACATTTTCACGCATTTTCCGGATATTTTCCAGGCATTTTCCACGGTTTTTCCGGAAATTTCCACGCATTTTCCGAGCATTTCCCAGGCATTTTCCGGATATTTTCCGGGAATTTCCCAGGCTTTTTCCGGGGATTTTCCGAGCATTTCCCGGGGATTTTCCGGATGTTTTCCAGACATTTTCCAGACATTTCCCTGGCATTTTCAGGCATTTTCCACGCTTTTTCCGGAAATTTCCACGCATTTTCCGGATATTTTCCACACATTTCCCTGGCATTTTCCGGTTATTTTCCGGGATTTTCCAGACATTTTCCGGGAATTTCCCAGGCATTTTCCGGGGATTTTCCGGATGTTTCCCAGACATTTTCCGGACATTTCCCTGGCATTTTCCGGGGATTTTCCACGCATTTACCGGATATTTTCCGGACATTTTCACGCATTTTCCGGATATCTTCCAGGCATTTTCCAGGGACTTTCCACGGTTTTTCCGGAAATTTCCACGCATTTTCCGAGCATTTCCCAGGCATTTTCCGGTTATTTTCCGGGAATTTCCCAGGCTTTTTCCGGGGATTTTCCGAGCATATCCCGGGGATTTTCCCGATGTTTTCCAGACATTTTCCGGACATTTCCCTGGCATTTTCCGGGGATTTTCCAGACATTTTCCGGGGATTTTCCGAGCATTTCCCGGGGATTTTCCAGACATTTACAGGCTATGTCAGGGAAATGTCCGGAAAATGCCTGGAAAATTCCCGGAAAATATCCGGAAAATGCGTGAAAATGTCCGGAAAAATGTGGAAAATGTCACTTCAAATTTGCGAAGTAATTAAAGCAGAAAACCAAAAAAAGAAAAAAAAAGCTAAAATCTTTCATATTAAATGTAGGTATATGGGATATTCATATTTCATACTTAATGAATGGGAGGGTTTAAGGATAATTTTTTTGATATTTCTCGATTTATTTTTAAAAATTTATTACCGCCATTTTACTCATTAGGTTAAGTACTTTCGATATCAGTTTAAAGTTTTTTGTTATCTGTAATACTTACGGAAAAATCGCCTGTGCACACTTAACGATTACACCCTGTATAGGTATAAGTGGGAATGAAAGAAACGAATGTTGTCAAATATTGTGATAGTACCTACCTAAGTGATATATCAAATGAATGTGCATAACGGGTGAATTACAATTAGTAATGTTTTATCGAAATCGGTTCATCCGTTTTTTACATATAGGGCACTTTAGGGGTGACAGTGGTTAGATAAATAAACCAAATGGAGCATCAAACGATAGGATATGACGTGTACATATAGGTACAATTAGATAATATTATTTACATCAAAATCGGTTCTGCCATTTACTAGGGATGGAAAGGGAAGGGTTGAAAGTCTGTGAAAGAAGAGGGGGACATGGGAGCGAGAGGATAGCCACACCCTGGAAATTTTGAACTCTTCTCAAAGCCACATAGGCCTGGCCCTTGGCAATTTTTTTTCTTAAATATACCACTTCTTTTGCCACTGTGGTCCATTACAATTTATGCACGGTTACGGCCCAACTTAAAAGATGTCAGATGTAGGAATGTATTATGGAGGTAGAGGTAGGTCTCGCTCACTTGAAAATATTAAATGAAAATAAGAAACCGAAGTTTAAAAATTAAAAAAAAAAACCCAACGCAACGAAGGAAAAGGAATATATATAATTTTACAAACTTCCCGACGATCTTTAAAATTAAGTACCATTATAAAAAAATATATATATAAGATATATTATTATGATAATGATGGTATGGTATGGTATCCTTAACTTTTACCAAAATTGTAGATTATAAAATTATCTTTAAAAAACTTCACATACATTTTTTTCTAGGAGCCACTGTTTCTACGAAAAATCTATTTTTTCATTCATCGTTGATCTCAAAAATAAAAATTCCAATCACCAGAACGACAGGAAATTTTAATAATTGATTTTTAATTGTGTTTTGCACAATTTTATTAAATTGCGACTGGATGAAAATTTTGTTCGTGGTCGTCGTCGTCGTTGGTAGGGTGAACAAATCCTTAGCAAAACATCATACGCTTATGTCAATTAGTATCGATAGCGGATTCTATTCCTTTACGTTTTGACGTTTGCCTCGGCACTCAGTTGCTGCACAATATATTGTCAAAAAAATCCATACAAGGAAGGAAGGTAAATAAATTTGCTCCTCTCCCTCCTGGTGCCTAAAAAATAATATGCCATAATTTAAAATAAATTTTACGTAGAAAATTAATTAGGCACTTATTTTTTTATTTTTTAGCTCAGTTTAGTAATAAATTTTACTAACTGTTCTTTTAATTATTTATGGTAGTACGTGTTTATTCAATAAAAGTTAAGTAGTAACTACTATGCAGTCACTATTCCACGCGGACG
This sequence comes from Colias behrii, assembly GCA_029959065.1. Classification (NCBI taxonomy): domain Eukaryota; kingdom Metazoa; phylum Arthropoda; class Insecta; order Lepidoptera; family Pieridae; genus Colias; species Colias behrii. The sequence continues at coordinate 3,958,600 of JARWMC010000021.1, read as the reverse complement.
AAGTCGCGGGCACAGCTAGTATTAAATATGCTTCTAATATATAATTCTTAACATATTATTATGTGGTTAAATATAAATTAAAAGGTTTCAGAATATGTAATTGTTTCGAGTTCAGATTAATATTTTGCTCTAACCAGATATTTTTCATACATAAAGATGAAGATTTTTCTTGATTCTTACTACAATATGTGGCAAAGTACAGAAATAAGATTCATGGTGAATTAATACTGGTTAAACTTGTATAGATATTAATATTGTTATCATCAACACCCATATATAAAAACGACGCAAATAAATACCTTCACTTAATAACATTACTTATTAAAAGTTTAAATCTATAAAGAAAATTTTATAAAATGCAGTTCCATCAAGAGCTAATAATTATATTACTTATTACTTATCTTAATATATATAAATCTCGTGTCACAATGTTTGTCCTCAATGGACTCCTAAACCACTTAACCGATTATAATAAAATTCGCACACCATGTGCAGTTCAATCCAACTTGAGAGATAGGATAGTTTAAACATGTAGGTACCACGGGCGAAGCCGGGGCGGACCACTAGTTAACATATAAATATTAATATTTCCAGAACTTAGACGGTCTCCACGACCACCTTGGCACATTATACCCCGGCATGCGTTCCCCGTCGTTCCGTTGTACGGAGCGGCCGGAAGATGGCGCGCTTGTGTTACACTACTATTCTGACAGACCGGGGTTGGAGCATATTGTTATTGGTATTGTTAAGGTAGGTTTTGTAATAATTATTTAAAATAATTGTCTAAGATTTGTTACATAACAGTAAATAGAGAAGGATAATTTGTAGTGAATAGATAACAATATTTAATTAGAGCTTCTTATATTTTATTTGTGAAGGCCGATGTGTGTTCGAATCGAAGGGATGAATACATAAAATACATATTATATTCTTGTAGTTAAAAAGTAATTTCCAAACCCAATAAAATACAAAGAAAAAGTATATTTTTTATTCAGAATGAAATAAAACAAGAATATTACGAAAGAAATAGAAAAATCCCCCTTACCGTCATACCCTAAAACAACGGCACACATTCTACACATATTTTCATTATAAAAATACCTACATCTATAACTGGGGGTAAAAATACATCTATTAAAGTGGGGACTATAAATTCCAGACGGTAACAAGCAAGCTCCACAACACAGAAGTGCAGGTGGACATCTTGAAGACGAAGGAGGAATGCGACCACGTGCAGTTCCTCATCACGGAGACATCGTCTACTGGGAGGGTTTCGGCTCCAGAGATGACAGAGATTGAGACGCTTTCTATTGGTAAATAATGTTATAAGCTTCCATTAGTTTTAAGATAAAACTGTTGCTAATTGGAGCAACTGAATTTTATCAGTATTACTGCAAAGCGAATTTCCGGAGGGGAAACGACGCTTTTTATATGTACCTATTGAAGAAATTACTAATTTTTCAAAAGAAAATAACTATGCATTTTTACGGAAAGAAAGCTTCCTCTACATACCTAAACCATTATAAAAATATCATCTAAAAAACATGTCTAAAAAAATGGTTTTGGCCAAATATCTGAAGTACCAAAACAAAAATCTTTTAGTTAAAAAATGTGTAGATTAACTGCCAAATAAATTATCAAAAGTAGTTTTGATACGAGAATATCAAACACATCACAGTACATCCGCTTTCGGCTTTTAACGCATCTTCGCTTAATCGTATAGGAGCTACCAACGTTGACAAGAGATAATTTTAGTATTGTTGGTTCTTTGCTGTTTCTCTTCCTATTTCGGTTAGAGTCCGGGCTGTCTGGCTGGCCGCAGTGGTTGCGTTTATTAGTGCGCATCTTATCTGCACAGGAAAATATCCGTAATTTAAAGTCATTTATTAACGCGTAATTTTTAATCTTTTGCCTTTAGATAGATCCATCAGACATAAATTTTTTATTGCAAGACGTTTTTTTCGTTGTTAAATAGGTGCCAGACGCAATTTTTTATTTCAAAATCATTAAAATGTCATCGAAATAAGTGAAATTCCATCAACATGAGTCCCCGTGAAGGATATACTATGTATATTCATTTTACTATTTACAATTTTTTTGCAACAATCTACCATGGTGCCTCCTTTTCCCAACGAACCTCAAATAGGACGTTAATGTAAACTTGATAAAAACCAAATATCATTATTAGTTTACTAATTATTCAATATAAGTATTAAAAAAGGATAATATAATATAAGTAATAAAGTTATTACTTACCTTTTAAGCGGACTCATGTTGATGTAATTTCACTTATTTCGATGACATTTTAATTATTTTGAAATAAAAAATTGCGTATGGCACCTATGTAACAACGAAAAAAACGTCTAGCAATAAAAAATTTATGTCTGATGGATCTCTAAAGGCAAAAGATTAAAAATGACTTTAAATTACTGATATTTTCCTGTGCGCACTAATAAACGCAACCACTACCGCCAGCCAGACAGCCCGGACTCTAACCGAAATAGCAAGAGAAACAGTATATCAAAAACCCAACTATACTAAAATGACTTTTTTTAAAACGTTAATAGCTCCCGTACATACGTAACATTATTAATATTAAAAGTACGAGAGCTGAAAATGTATGTGAATTGTGAAACTTAGTTAATGGGGATATAATTTCACAATTTTATACGATTTGCGCCGCAATAGCTAGACCAAAACAATGCCAATTAAATTATGTGTGTTGAGTACTTTCACCGCCTTAATTTAGCGTAAAGTTATGGAAAATTATCACTTATAATACCACAAGAGCTTCAAAATTATCGGGTATTTTCCGATAGGTTCGTTGCAAACAAATGAAGGAGTCAAGTTTTTAGTCAAGGTTAAAAAATCACGAGCGCGAAGCGCGAGTGATTTTTCCTGAAAAACTTGACGACTTTATTTGTTTGCAGGGAACCTTGAGGGAAATGCCAGATAATTTTGAAGCTCGTGTGGTATTCGGGGGATTATTTTTCCGTCCCAAATGTCGGCCAATAATTTTACAATTGAATTCAACCTGTCAGTTTGACGTCAACGACCAGAGAAAATTTTCAAAAAATTATCAGTATAATACCATGTAGGTTGTACCACGTGACGTCGAATGGTGCAATTCTATTGGTCGATATTTGGGTCAAACTCAAACTCAAACTCAAACTCAAACATTCATTTATTCAATTAGACTACTGTTTAGTAGCACTTTCGAATCGTCATTACATAAGTATTTTTAACATTATTTTACCACCGATTCGGAAAGCAGTATCTATGGAGAAGAATCGGCAAGAAACTCCATAGTTGCTCTTTTAAATCATGTCAATATTACATAATATGTAACTTATATCTAACTACATAATATGCCAAAGAACTGTCCTGTGGTTTTTACGCGATAACCCTCCATGGGTCTTTATCGTCTATATATTCCTGAATACTGTAGTACGCTCTCTGAACTAGTACATTTTTTATATAAGTTTTAAATTTAGAACTACTAAACTCTTTAATATTGTGAGGAATTCTATTATATAAGCGTATACCTTGACCCATAAATGAATTTTTAACTTTAGCTAATCGGAAAAATGGCATTTCAATTCTATTCCTGTTCCTTGTGCCATAATCGTGTCTATCTCCTACTCTTGTGTGTAAGTCGGAGCTTTTGTGTACATGCAAAATATTATTAAATATATACTGTGATGGTACAGTAAGGATACCAGTATTCTTAAAATGATCTCTTAGTGAGCACGTAAATTATATATAGAGCGAATGGCTCTTTTCTGTAAGATAAATATAGTTTCTATATCTGCAGTCTTGCCCCACAGTAGAATTCCATAGGACATAATGCTATGAAAGTAGCTGAAATAAACCAATCTAGCTGTATCTTCATCGGTGAGATGCCTTATTTTTCGGACTGCATATGCAGCTGAACTGAGCTTACCTGCAGCGGTGTTGACATGGGCTCCCCACTGTAGTTTCTCGTCCAATGTTAACCCTAGAAATACAGTAGACTCAGTAGGATGCAATACCTCCCCGTTCAAGGTAATATCTCTGTTCAACTTTTTTACATTAGGAAGTAAAAATTCAACACAAGTGGTTTTTTTGGCATTTAATAATAAATTATTGGCAGTAAACCATTCAGATATGTGTAAAAGAGCACTGTTCACTTCGTCAACATTTGGGTCATGCCTATCCACATTAAAAATTAATGAGGTATCTGCAAACAGAACTATTTCACACATCGGTCGGAAAAATAATCAGTATAATACCATGTAGGTTGTACCACGTGACGTCGAATGGTGCAATTCTATTGGTCGATATTTGGATCGGAAAAATATCATTGCAATTACCAGCATTGTATTGTATTATTGACGTAACTTGTAAGACGTAAGATATACGTGTGACTAGTGACTACTACTCAATACATTGAAGAAGAAGACTTACTTCAATTGTTTTAATAATCTACAATTTGTTTCAATTTGAGCATCAAGATATTCATCTAATGAATAAGTGGCAAATGATGAAATGTAATACACCAGAATGTGGCTTTTTATTGGTCTAAATTCTAAAAGATAAAATCATACATAATATGTATATGTACTTTTCCTTTAGAGCCATATAAATATTCCCTATATTATTGCCTTCTTTTCTGGCAATACATCTCAAACTCTATAACAAAATTGCTAGTTAATAATCGCCCGCTGTTTTTAATCTATCAATTTAAATTGTATATTTTCATTCAGATTTAGGCTAACCTCTAAATTCTTACATACTTCATCACTGACCAGTTAACACATCTATTTTATTATCAATCTCATAAAAAACGCCCATTCTAGAGCCAAAAGTGAGTCCAGCAACGTTCTGCAGAGTATTTCCCTTCCACCTTATGTTCGATCGTGAGCTGAATATAGTACAAGCTGGTCGTTCTGTCACTCGGCTTCTGCCACGGCTTATGAAGCCTGGATGCAAGATTACCGATGTTTTGGATACGGTATGAGCAACCTTTTTTTTATTACCTATATTTTTTACATATTTTTATTCATTATTATTGATGCCTTTTTGTATATTATGAAGCTAGATATTCAAAAATTACTAACATAGGAAATGCAAAATCTGTACATCTGATTAGTGAAACACATAAAAAAAAACATTTGGAATTATTAGCTCATGTTTTGGCTGAGATTCAGAAATTCTAATCTGTTAAAACTTCCCAAAAAAATAGCTAAAGACAACTCGAAAGGACTGATATCATTGAACTCTACTATTATAAAATTATGTTTAATGAAGACAGACGGAAGTTACATACCATTATAAAAAAAATCGGCACACTCGTTGGTGCAGTATTAATTATTTATCTTTTTCTAGGTTCGTCCCCACTTGGTAATGACATTTTCCAATGTGTTAGCACACATCAACACTGTCTACGTGTTGAAAACCAAATCTGAAGAAATGAGTGTGTCTAACCATCATGAGGAAATTGCTCCTTTACGTTTGAAGGTAAAATATTTTATTTGACTTCAAATACCTATGATGTTTTTACTAAATTCCGTGAGTTGATCATGAACGTCCTATGGAAAATTTTCTTCTAGGGTCAAATGCTATACATTCCTGAAACAGATGTTGTCGTGTTTCAATGCTACCCCAGTGTCACTAATCTCGATGATTTGATCCGGTAAGTCAATAATTCCTTATAAGAATAAACCTACTACATTTCTGCCAATCACCTTACACATTCATTTAACATCTTAAATGACTTTTACTCAGAATTACAGCTATTCATTGACCATTACTTTATCTTTTAGCCGTGGACTATGCATCTCAGATATACCCTTGCATGATGCTACCAGAGACTTGGTGTTGATGTCAGAGCAGTTTGAAGCTGATTACAAACTGACGCAGAATTTGGAAGTGCTTACTGATAAACTGCAACATACTTATCGGGAACTGGAGGCGGAGAAACAGAAGACTGATAGGTAATTGTATTAGATTTGCAGACTGTTGGAATAATATATATTATAAATATGGTGGAATTAAGAATGGAGATTTAAGATATAACTAAACTCAAAATGTCAAATGTTTAAGTAAAATTCATAAACAGTATCCTGTTTATTTTAAACTAGCCGCTCCGCGCGGTTTCACCCCCGTGGCTCCTCTCCTGTTGGTCGTAGCGTGATGATATATATATATATTATAGCCTATAGCCTTCCTCGATAAATGAGCTATCTAACACCGAAAGAATTTTTCAAATCGGACCAGTAGTTCTCGAGATTAGCGCGTTCAAACAAACAAACAAACAAACAAACTCTTCAGCTTTATAATATTAGTATTAAATGATATTATACATATATAAAATTACTATAGTAATAGTTTTAAACATAATTGGAAATCTGTGTTCAAATAAACAACTTAAACAAAAGTGTTGTTGGACAAGATCAGGGGCCGTATTATAACCTCTTATTTCCAGACAGTTTACGCCAGGAATTGAACTGTCTGGCAAATTCATATTTGTATGTAATGTAATTATTATAAGTTTTGTTCGATCGTATAACTATTAAAAATAAATGTTGAAAAACTTGCAAAACAGTCAGTGTCTTGGCGAGAAGCTAATAACCTCATATAATTTCCATAGGCTCCTCTATTCAGTCCTACCCAAAAGCGTAGCAACAGAACTCCGCCATCGTCGTCCCGTACCTGCACGCAGATACGATCCTGTGACCCTTCTCTTCAGTGGGATTGTTGGCTTCGCTAACTATTGCGCCAGGAACATCGATCATAAGGGCGCCATGAAAATTGTCAAGATGTTAAACGATTTGTATACAGCTTTCGATGTCCTGACCGACCCGAAGAGGAACCCAGATGTGTATAAGGTATTTTGTACTTAAATAAGCGTTTATTCTAACAAAAGAGTCTTAGTTAAATGGCTCACTAATCCTGCTGGTTAATGGTATTATGAGCTTCGTTAACTACTGCGCTAGAAACATCGACCACAAGGGTGTTATGAAAATTGTGAAGATGTTAAATGACTTGTCCACAGCTTTTGATGTCCTGTCCAACCCTAAAATGAACCCAGATGTGTATAAGGTATTTTGTAGTTAAATATGCGGACATAACAAAGTCGATAATAATTAATATAACAAAAGTGTCCAAATTAATGGTGAATCACTGTGAAGACAATTAGCACTTCACGTTTTCCGTTACTCCGCTCTTTCTTCTGAAGTGGTTTGCGATAAATCACATATACATTGCAATTTCAGTATTATTCCGTGTCTTAATCACCTTTGAAAATATTAATTTGTTCAAATTCTTTTAAAAAGAAGGAATATAAGTTTAAGTATTAAAGAAATTAAACGATCCGTCTCCTGCCTCAAATATTTTCCGAAAGAAGACTTATCCAAGGTGCTGTAATATTACTTATTGTCGAAAAATAATGAAAACTTTACATCTTATACCAATTAATTATTTCAGGTTGAAACAGTAGGAGATAAATACATGGCAGTATCAGGATTGCCCGAGTACAAGGAAGGTCACGCAAAACACATCTGCTTATTAGCTTTGGAAATGATGGATCTTTCCAAAACTGTTACCGTTGATGGCGAACCAGTAGTATGTAGATTATGATATTTATTTTAGTGATAGTCATAGCATATTTCATTTTCGAATAGTTTCAGTACGATTCAAACAATGTAGATTGTATAACGTTTTCGGTTTCATATCTTTTCGGTTTTATTTCAAACGCATATACTTTTTATTATTTATCAGTGTCGAATATAATGACAATTTTCTCATTATTTAGTACCTACTTTTTAAGTGCGTCTTGGTCGTACGCATAATTTTAATTCTTATAAACATTATTCCACTTCCAAAATACAAAGATAAGGCACCTAATTCCATCTCTGAAAGATTTATATATTTATTCTCTTCCTATGTGTTAATGTTCTGCATATTGTTTTTATCTTCTTATTCCCTCAACTTACGCCATCTATTATATGATTTTCATCCTTTCCTTTAAATGCACCCTATTGATTTCTTTTTTGTACATTTTGTAAATTATCTGCTAATACGTTCTCTAAGATTTACTATTTGTCACTCATTAATGTATGGTCTATGTTATGATTTAAATGGCAATAATGGTACGGGAGCTATTAACGTTTTAAAAAAAGTCATTTTAGTATAGTTGGGTTTTTGATATACTGTTTCTCTTGCTATTTCGGTTAGAGTCTGGGCTGTCTGGCTGGCGGTAGTGGTTGCGTTTATTAGTGCGCATCTTATCTGCACAGGAAAATATCCGTAATTTAAAGTCATTTATTAACGCGTAATTTTTAATCTTTTGCCTTTAGATAGATCCATCAGACATAATTTGCTCTATGACTATCTAAAGGCAAAAGATTAAAAATTACGCGTTAATAAATGACTTTAAATTACGGATATTTTCCTGTGCAGATAAGATGCGCACTAATAAACGCAACCACTGCGGCCAGCCAGACAGCCCGGACTCTAACCGAAATAGGAAGAGAAACAGTATATCAAAGAACCAACTATACTAAAATTCTCTCTTGTCAACGTTGGTAGCTCCTATACGATAAATTTATGTCTCTGTTTCTTCTTTCTATTAATCCCAGGGTATAACAATCGGCATCCACTCCGGGGAGGTAGTGACGGGTGTGATCGGCCACCGCATGCCGCGCTACTGCCTCTTCGGGAACACCGTGAACCTCACCAGCCGCTGTGAGACCACGGGCGTGCCCGGGACTATTAATGTTAGCGAGGATACTTATAGGTAATGTGGTTTAGATTGCTTTTCGATAGGTTATAAATTAATTATTCTTTACTTGCATAATGTGTACAAAAGTTGACAAAAATTTAAAATACATTATTACTTTGATTGAGGTTATGAATGTTGTTTTAGGGGGCGTGTGAATAATGTGAGTGTGAAATCCAACATTTTGTATATTTCCTACCAACACAAATTTAGCTGTCTTTGCAATTTTATTAGCTACCTTTTACAAAATAAAAGATATAGGATATTAATTTAATAAGTTAGGATAAAATTAAATCAATAATACAATTATTAATAATTAATTAATTAATATTTATTATTTATTTATATCACAAATATATTATTTAGTTCATAAAAGATTGCAAAAGTGACTAGACTACACTGCTCTGTATTCGGTAATTCCGTAATTAACTTCGTAATTATTATTATCTTTACCAAAATAGTTAATTCCATGTTTTAGAAAACTTAAGTTATTGGGACTAGAATTCAAGAGATATTATCGAGTACAGATAAACTTATAAGAAGTTAAATCAAGTGTGACATTAAAATATCGGTACTTTAATCATCGAACAAATCCAGATATTTCTTCAGAGATAATGGTATAGGCAACTTCTGTATACCAAAAGGTAGTTCAAAGTTCTTCCACAAAATCTGTCTAACTAGACATCGACACAGATGCTTTAATTCTACCGGCTGTAACCCACACCTCGACGAAGGAACCAAATGATCCTTTAATATATCCCCATACTTTTCCAACGCAATCTTTCTCTGGTAATTATAATCTTCCGGTAATTCCAATCGCTTCGCTGCATCCTTATCAACTGTCAAATTTAAATGAGGCACCGCTCTCAACGTTAGTTTAAGACATGTGACTAGTTCATATGGATATTTTCGATTGTATTCGTTGAGCCTATCCAAGATTGATTCTATAGGGTTGGATGAAACATGGTCCGCAGTGATTCTAGCCCCAAACCTTAGCAGAATCATTAGCATTTCTGCAGCTCCCATTTGAATTACAACTCGTACTGGGGAGGCTTTTCCACAACTTTCTAGAGGAACATCTATGAAGCGATACGTCTTGTCGTCATCCCGGAATTCTAGATTGGCGTTTGTCGCGTGGTCTAGGAAGAATACTAAAGCGTGGAGATTCTCCTCTCTGTCCACGAAGTCTGATTTCCAGCCAGCTAAGAAGAATGGTGCTGATGTTCCGAATATTGCTCCTGAAAATTGTTTTCGTACTAGTTAATACTAATCCTTTACGAAAACTTAACACAAATAAAGATAGGAAAAGGTAAAGCAACAACAAAAGTAGACGGATTAATAGAAGCCTTTGAACTGATAGTTTATACTGTTAAATTATTGCGTTATTAACTAACAACGTCTTTAAGAACTATTTGTAGTTGACGATCACTATGTAAATAAATTAAATGAATACTGCAAAACCATGAATAATAGTTATGTGTTAACATAATTGGTTTACCTAGAAATATCCTCTCAAAGGTTCGTTCACAAGCATATAATTCATCCAAAAGTGAAGCCACGACGCCATTATCCTGCAGGCTCCAATCAAACGCGAGTTTCATGGCAATGTACAGAAGATTGTGGTACTTTCCCATGAGGCAAACATCGCCATTATTTGCTTTGCAGTTGTTGTGGTACCGAAGCGTTGAGTTGACGAAATTCTTGCATGTTGTATTATCAGATCTGTTTTGCCCTGTAAAATAAATATCGTAAATTTCGAATAATTTGATTTAGTCACATATTTTACGCATATTAATGTATTGCATTAAGAAAAATATTCTGTACACAGTAGGTACCGTCTACACCGTCTACTTAAATCTTAATCATCACTACATAGTATAAAACAAAGTCGCTTTTTCTGTCCCTATGTCCCTTTGTATGCTTAAATCTTTAAAACTACACAACGGATTATGATGCGGTTTTTTTTTTTAATACATCTCTATGTATTAAAAAAAAACTCACAAAAAAAAACATCACTCTTGATTGAAGAGGAAGGTTTTAGTAGATATATTATAATTTATTATGTTTAAGACAAAGCGGGCAAAGCCGTGGGCGGTAAGCTAGTACGTAATATTATAACAATATTTCAATCTGTTGAAATTTGTTTGTACAATGCGTAAATAACATAATTCAATTTCCCAAAAAGTACTAATTAGTAATACACCACTTTTTCGTCTTAGTTTTTGTACGAAGGCAACGCAAGCGTAACAAACTGCACTTCAACAAATACAATACAAAAAGTTACTTTCACACTATCAAATTAAAATTAAGTTTCACAAAAAATGTGGTTTTTAACTTCACACCAAAGCATGGTCAGAAAACGGTGACAAATACATGCATTTTATATTATAATATTAATTATTATATTATTGCCTTTAACCAAACTCATAATTTTTCATCTTAGAATACCCAACTTTTTCTATATATTTAATAAAATTTTCCACTTTTGTTCCTAGGTTTGTCTTATATGGCATGCCTGGAGCGACTAACCATTATTTAAAACGATGGACAAGCGATAGTCTTGATTTATTCTAATAATAAAAACCAAAGTAATGCAAATGTTTGCATGCTGTGTCATTCCTAAATGGATGGGCCGTTTATAATGGGATTGACGTGTTGATTTTATCATTTAGAAACGCTTCGATAATTCTGGTTTTATGAACGTGACTCTGCACGATATAATAGTTTCTTTGCATTTTTAATGCCATTTCTTAGATTATTTTGCATTTTTATTAGCGTCTTTATTAACATGTGTTTTTTAAATAGACAGATATACATACATTAAGCAACACTAGTTTCATTTATTATTGGTTGGTACTACATATTTAAATGTTTGCGCGTAACTATAAAGGCTTCCAAAAACTATACTTTTTACGGAAACTTATATACTCTGTAGTCATCGGTACATCACTAGCGTTAGGAAAAGAACAACACTATTAATAAACACTACACCTTTAGCACATCCAGCGATAACAGAATTAAAATACTGCACAAGTTCGCGCCGTTTGTATCTATCATTGAGACAATCTCTCTCCATATTAATGAACACTTCGTCAAAATAGAAATCCATAAACGACTCCATTATCACCGAAAATTTTGTACAATTCAAACACTCATTTACTTTTTAACTGTCAAAAATGGCGCGAACATAAGACCTCCTTTTACGGCGACCTTTAAAAAAGTAGCTCGATCAGCGGCTGTTGGTCAAATAGTAGTAAAAATCCGATATATCCGCTTAACAGTGAAAACAAATAAGTGCATTTTAATCTCGTTACCGGTTTACTGACAGAAGCCATATAATAGTTTCCTATCGTAGTCGAGTGTGGTTTGGAGCGTATCCATAATTTTAGCGTTGATAATTAGTTCCAAATGATTAGGCACCAATTTTTTAGTTACATCTCTCCGAATGGGCTGATGAGACCATTAATCAATGATTTACGATAATAAGATAACGAGTATATAAATTACGATGTATCTTAATAAGTCTAAATGTGGGATAAAATGGCAATTTTGCACCCGATCTCTCTATGAGGCATTTTCTAGAGCCGTGGTGTTTCAGTGTTTAAGGCCTTTAAACAATAGTTCGCAAGATCGAGTTAAAATGAGCTTAACAAAATTTCAATATTTTATATCTGCACATAATATATTTAACATGTGCTTTAACACCACTCTTCAAATAATAGAGCCAACCAACGTACAAAGAACTTAAAATATTCAAATGTTCTTTAGGATCTACTAGCTCATTTGGCCTGATGTTTACCTTTCGACTCTTACACCTATAATGATAAATAGGTACCTTCACAACGCAACGGTAACATATTTTAGTATCTGTTGAAGCTGCCAAGGTCAAGAATTAAATTAAAATTAACCTTAATAAACTAAGCATACGTGATTGCAATATTTACGCACGTGCGTAGGTAGATTTAAGATTCTGCCATTGGTCTGGAATGCTGCATCAATTCAATTCTTTTCTTTTGTATTTCTAGGTGTTTTTATATGCATCTTTGATTTATTTTGTCTTAAATGACTTGCTAAACTTTAACTACCTATAGGCGTCAAATGTCAAAATAGATAGCTGGATAACTATTCTTTGCAGAGTGATTTGCAGATTTATAACCAGAAGAAAAAGATTGTCTAGAACTGTGACGACAACTAATATTATAATGTTCTACAATTTTTTATATTTTTATCTTGTGAGCTTTGTACAATTTTGTTTGTACCCATATACTTATTTGGCAGTTCTGTTATAAGTAATAAATATGTATTTACGATGTGCTCAACCCCATATACTTCATTTTGTTAAACATCAGGTATTATTCCTATTTCTATCAGGTACCATGATGTCCTGATGCAGCCTTAATTCCAGTCTGGAAAAATGACAGCTGCCCTGTGAAGAACAATTTGGTTTGGACCATTATGTCATTACTTATTTGGCAGTTCTGTTATAAATAATAAATATGTATTTACGATGTGCTCAACCCCATATACTTCATTTTGTTAAACATCAGGCATTATTCCTATTTCTATCAGGTACCATGATGTCCTGATGCGGCCTTAATTCCAGTCTGGAAAAATGACAGCTGCGCTATATGCTCGTATTGCACCATCACTTTCCCACACTGGAATTAATACTGCTTTAAGATGGTAGACCACCCCCAGATATTATAACCAAATTATCTTTGTCCACAGCTACCTGATGCGCGAAGACAACTATGATGAGCAGTTCGAGCTGACCTACCGTGGCCACGTCTCCATGAAAGGAAAAGCGGTTCCCATGCAAACATGGTTTTTGACCAGGAAGGCATAAGAATGTTCGAGAAATTTCTATAATTCTTGGTGTACCTTGTATGGCCTCAAACCTGGTACCTTTCTAGGATGGTATAATTCTGGCAATCTCAATAGTTCTTGGTGTACTTATGGCCTATATAAGCCTAATTGGTGTTAGTTTTTGTGCCCTTGTAAGGTACATATTATAGTTTAGTACTGTGGTTTAGTATTATTGGTAACGAGTTCCCAAATTTCTTTGAAGATAGATGAAAAACATATTTTAATTATGGTTGACGGTTAAACGGTTTATCTGATATTTATAAAATGGGATTGAAAAAACGAAGGGAATAGAAACATTGAGGGAGTGGTAAAATAAATGTATATTTTATTTTACAATATGCCTATCTATTTGCTGGTAATTATTATTTATTTCGCAGATTATAAGAATTATAAAGGTATAATTCCATTTGGCTCTAACTACTACTCTCTCATAATCTGAAATAGGCCTATATTATTCCTTCTACACAATTATGATGGGAAAAGTATTTTATATAGCCAAATTTATATATTTATCAAATCATATTTAAATACGTGTTGTTAGTAATGAATCGATGTTTTTATTTATTCTTGTTACAATATTAAATTTTCTAAATAGCTCAGATTTTCGTAATCAAATTAGGGCAACTATTTATTGATTTTTATTTCTATTTATTGTTATTTTAAAGAAAGCCTATTGTATCTAGTCATTAGTAGTAATAAGAAATAATATTGTGCACGTAGATTAGAAATCTGTCGAAATATTATATTGTGTCCAAAGTTTAATAAATAGTACCAAATAATGAATGGTATTTTATTGCATCGATATTGACTATTGCTATCTATATTAGCTGATTAGTGAATCCTTGATAGAGCTGTAAAGCCGGGATTTCTTATAATCTTTGGTTGGTTTTATACAAATTTAATATCAATTGAGTCAAATTCATAGAAATCTACATAACAATTAGATTGCTGTGGTCACATTTGAATAAAGCAGAATACTTGGCGAATGCATTTGCATAAGTATAGATATTAAGCGATGTGATACAATAATAATAAAAAAAATAAAAATATCTTTATTTCACAACCACAATTACAAAACATACAAAAACGATGGTCCCGTACTAGACTATAGTCTGTATTACGGGTACAATATATACATATCTATGTATATATTTACTGTCATATTTTAATTAATTTCATTTGCGGATATTATTATTATTATTGGGCAACTTTGTTAACAAATAAAAATAAAATTAAGTTGTGCATAAAAAATATTTAAGCATTATAATACAAGAAGTATAGGACATTGCAATCAAGATAACCAGGCACAAAAATTTAACTATTCGACTGTTTCCGTTTCTAAGGAAAAACGTTTATAAAAGTGCGTAAAATGAAGGCCTTGTCCTGTTCATCGGGTTCATTTTATTACCAAGACGCGGAATGTCGACTGACGACCTCTACCATCCGGCTGCGTTAGATAAATCGATTTAATTGCCGTTAAAATTGTCCTATTAAGAGACATTCTTACTGTACCTACTGAAGTAAATCGTGTGTACTATGTACTATTTATTGTGTTATGTTAATAGTTATATCAATCCTATAATATTGTAGGTAAATGCGAAAGTTTGTGAGGATGGATGTATGTGTATGTATGTATGTTTGTTTGTTACTCTTTCAGGCAAATACTACTGAACCGATTACAATGAAATTTAGAAAAAAATAGGTTTTTTCCCGGAAATCCCACAGGAATACGAACTATGAGGGTTTTTTTAAAAACGCGGGCGAAGTCGCGGGCAGAAAGCTAGTAATGACAATAATTTCATTGTATAGGGGGATGGGAAACAAAATTTGCCAGGTAAGATAATATGTACATTTCAGTACAATTTGGATGAATTTGTTTATAAACAATACCTATGTACTTAACGAACATTGGAGTTAATCGAATTGAAATTTAATTTCATGAAAAAAAGTCATAAACAATTTTTTAACAATCACTTACGTCATCTGTAAGTACGCTGTACGACCTTAAAATAAAAGCCTAAAACATTGCAGTATACTACTAATTCCAACAAAATAACAGCATCCTAAAATATTTTCGCATACAATTTCTCGGTATCGTACGAGATCGACCAATAGCGATCGAGTATTTTTAAGACACCTGCTTGACCACTTTTGGGTTTTTCATACAAACATCTACCTGAGGTCAGTGTGTTGGTCATCTGCCAATTTTAAAGACGAGAAACGATATCGATTAGATATACATTGAAGATTTTGTATGCAATAATCTGTTGCTTCTCTTAAATCTGTTGTTATAAGAAGCAATGGATTGTATACGATAGCAATAATGCTCATATTGGTTCGTTTGAAATGTGCCTTGTTACAAGGCTTTTGAGGAGATGATATCATTGGTTAAGAGGTTATAAATATCTTATTGTATAAATTATTAATTTAAAACGCAGGATATAAATTCTACACACAGTTTTACGTCACTCAGCGTTGTTGATTTATCGAAGTTGTTTTTAAATTCTTGGTAATTGCTTAGTTAAAAATTTTGTGTAGAAGTGTGTACTTTCAGCGTAGATTATTATTTTATAGTAAATAATATAACTATTTTAAAATATTCAAATTATATACCTAATTATAAATGCACACACATCATATTTTAACTGGTAATAAATAATATTGTGCCTCTAATGCAAATGGTTATAACTTGCCCTGTGCTGTAAAAGAGAAATATAGGTTCCTAATCATTTATTTTTATTTATTGTTGTAGTTTTTATTATTATTTTATGTTGTAGGTAGTTACTTAAATAAAACTTTTCTACTTGTAAGTTTTTAATAAAATACCTAGGTATTAGATTTAGGGCCGATTTTTCAATCCTTGGTCTTACTTATTCGTTGAATAACGTATTAAACTACCTACCTACATTTCAAAAATGTATTCTAATTAGTAGGTAGGTACCTGTATTTGACAGTGTACAGGTGACATTTTTAAAGTAAGTATTAATACTTTATTCGACGGATAAGTTTTAACCAAGGATTGAAAAATCGGCCCTTTGATAAATATTATAAAAATAAAATATTCTCTTACCTAGGTAGGTATATAATGGTTCCACCCGATGAAGTGACTCCGCGAATGTCCACCTAAGTTTGGAATCTGATCAATGCTAAAAATATATGCCAGAAGTATGAATATTTTATTGGTGAACGTATACTAGAGCCTTCGATTCATTTGGTAAAGGCATGGTAAAGGCACCATTCAAAAAGAACCAAAGAAAAACAGAACAAGTTACCGCAAAAAAAATTAACTCGTGCGCATGTGAAGGCGACCGAGGTGGCAATGCATTTTTGTAAATTTATAAACAGCCTATATGCATCGCGCCGCAATTTAATTGAAATCTTATGTAGTTGTAATAGAGTCTAGAATTAATCGAACGCAGTGACACATAAGACAGTTTGAAAAAAGAACGCGGCTCGATTCAAATCAACCGTCATCGACCATCGTCGCTTAAACCGTTTTAGCATTTAGCCAGTCAGCTTTCGTCCGTCACCTGTGCAGGTTGTACGGTTGCGCGCACGCATCGCGATTCGCTAATTTGAATTTTATCACGTTAAACCGGACTTCACGTCCGATATTCTCTTGTGTTCCGTTAGTGTGACTTAGTGCTTGTGACATTGGAAACGAAACTTGTATTGATTTGTGGTGTGTTTTTTTTTGTTTGTTTGCGCCGGATTTCTCACGATAAGCAGGTGAGGTTGACGTTTAAATTTGATTGATGATGGATACGATGCACGCATGATGCACTTGGCAAATCTATTGTTCTATAGTCCTAGGTCTTATAACAGGTGCTAAGAACACGTGTTACCTAGTTAAATCAAGATGTTTCGTCTATTTAATTCAATAAATTTCGTTTTTTGAGAAAAAAAATAATATTTTAAATACTTAGTAGGTACCTCCATAGTTAAAGAATTCCATTGCTTTCTGATTGTTCAGGGAAAAAAAATGCAAACCAGCTTCAAATCAAATTTACAAATGAAATAAATAGACAATGAAATAACTAGGTAAATATTATGTAACTGCAATAAATAATTGACAATAATTGTAATAATATTTTACTAAGTTTAAGACGAATGCTTATTTTTATTTATGTTTGAGTAGGTACCTAAATTACATTTCCCGCAGCCGGAGGCCCCAAAAGAAACTCAGATATACTTAGAAACTACATTTAATGGCTAAAATGAGACTTTTACACCCATGTCTGCACGATGCAGACCGGAGTTAAAGAATGAATTTATACATTTTAATAATTATAAAGACGTAAGCTTGGATGCTAACTCAGGGAAATCGGACTAACATTCTATTCCCGTGCGAACGGAAAGTATGTGTCGATCTGCGTCACATCGTGTACCAAATGGCCAAAATTAAGACTGCACCAACCAGAATTATGTATATAGGGATAGTGATTTGATATACATATTACAGGATCCTTTTCTATAGGGGTTTGCATTAAAACTTGCTATTGGATTTTGTGCAAATCTTCCAAATTACCTGAGTTGAGAATTTCGTATCTTGTACATATTTATTTTATTTCTAATGTCCTTGATATCTGTACCGCTTATCTTCAGTCAGTGGCTGTTCCTTAATTTTGTCATTTACATTATAGATCTTGAAAATCTCCGACTCGTACATACTGTATCCAGTAGGTATAGTTAATAAGAATGTACCTTGGAGTATCACGAAGTCCTCTTGTTGCATTTATAGTGAGATTTTAGATGAGCGTGGTAAAGATAGTTAAGTACCTATGTAAAGTCGTTCATCTAATACTTGCGTCGTTTCTTTTGAGAGTGAAATAACTGTCGTCTCGCAGGAACTATTTAAGGCTTGATTCTGAATCTGAATGAAGTCCTGAATACAGTCCGGCTTCGTCTGAATTTGATTGTTTTTTGATTCACAGAGATACCAGATATTATACTTCGGGCATTCAGCCTCTATTCACAAGAATGAGTTACTGTTAGTTGCTATATAGGGATAGGAAGGGATGAGGGCCTGCCTATTCTTATTTGGAAAAATAGCTAAATGAAATATATCAAGAATATTTGTAGAATCTAATGGAAATTTAAAAATTATTATAATTTGCTTATTCGGAAAGTAGTATCCAGGCTTAAGTATATTATAATATTTCCTATCTTTTAATTCTAATATTTGATTCTTATTATAAATCTTACCTAATTTCCTAATCATCTTCCTAACTGTTTCCTTAACTAACATTGAATGATGATTAGCTAACTTTACGTATCTAATAAGGTTATTGTCAGTTAATTTTTTTTTAGAATTGAATTAATGTGATTTTTTTTGCACTATCTGAGAAAGAATATAATTATGGCTGTTTTATATCGTTAACTACAATATTTGATGATATAAAATTATAAACTGAATGCTGATTTTTTTTGAAAAGCTTTAATGAAATTGTCATATTTTATAGAATCTTGTAATCCAAATTAATACCGGTAATTTATACCTATGATGATCGATCTTAATCTTCACAGTCAGTAAAGCTATAAAAAGCATAGTGTGTAAAGTTCGGATCATATGTATACCGCTATGGCGATTCACTATAATTGTAATACGAATAATTCTCGGAATAAAAGTCAGGGCCGTACTCAGGTGGGTATAATTCATGCATATTCATTTCACGCATTTTCAAATAATTTTGTGTATGGCATTACATATTTATGCCATTCATAATTTTATTCAATTTATCATTGATTAAGAAATTAGGCTATTCACTACCTTCAGCAGTATATAGCAGTTATATAACTTTATAATCGAGTTAATCTAATTAATTTTAAAATAAATCTCTACTATTTTCTAAAACTAGTCTACGAGCAGCCTTACTTAATGTAGCGCTCTTGGGAATTTGACTTTCACGGATGGAAAATCATGGAAAGGAAATTAGGACTAAAAAAATATAAACTAGTAAAAGGAAGCAACACAGAACTATTCTATGTACTTACGAATTAATCTGGTTACTTTTCGGGATCGATGTTTGATTTAGCCTCCAGGCCGCAGAAACCGTAGATTCTGGATCCTCAGCTCCGTAGCGATAGCAAGGTTACTATCTATGCCACGTTTTTTGAGGATCCTACGGCGTATTCATCAGTTTCGTATGAAGGCAGGGCCGTAACTCCTATCAAAATTGTTATTCTTATTAAAGTTTTATACTTTCATGTTCAAAATAAAAGGTAGGCACCTACCTAATTCATTGAAATTCCTTTTGCACTATTTAGGTACATAAATTACTCTGAATATCAGGATCAGCTACCAACACCAATAACCATTGTGTTAAAAATTACAAGTGCCTTAGCCAACGCCAAGGCTATTCTTCAAACGGATCCCTTAGTCATAATCGGTATTATTTAATTATGGCAATTATCAATCATTATATCACAATGTTCGCAACAGAGAATCTTTACCTTGATCTACTACATAATACCATTAATACCTAAGTATCTAGGCATAAGTAAACTAATTCATTCGAAATTAAATGTAAGATATACCTACCTACATACCTACCAGCTGCAGCATTATGAAAAAAGTCGCGCCTGAAATAAACATGCAAGGATAAAATTGTTAACACTAAAGTAATAATTTTAAAGGTATTTTTTTTTTTACATTCGGTAACTAGCTACTTAAATGTACAATGTTTTATATGATTATCGATTTCTAATTTGATATTCAACACTTTAATTGGTAAGAACTATTCCTATGTGATTATCGTGTTGGAATAATTATTACATACCTAATTGTCCACATCCTATACAATTAAACGACCAGTAATTATGATTCAATAATTAACGAGCGTAAAATGACATTAATAAAATGTCTAGATTTTTAAATGACGGACACCACTTTATATTTTTTGACGACAATTAACGGCTCCCGGGGAAGGAGCCGTGGGTTATGTCGGATTCCTACCGACCAAAACCCCACCGTGTACCAACGCGCTGCTTTAGACGGGATGCGGGTACACATTCGCAATCTTCCGCATGTCCCGCCCAGCAGTTGCCCGTTTCCAGGCCCTCCGCCACTTGCCCGTTTCCAGGCCCTCCACCAAATGCCCACCCCGACCTAGGTACCTACCTACATCGTAGACCTAGGTTTGAATAAAAAATACTACAAAGCTAAATTTCTCTACGAAATAGGTATGATATTAGGTAACCTGTTCTGTTTCGATGGAAAAGTCGTCGGTCAAGAGTCAAGACGCAAGTTAAAAAATATAATCATAAAATAAGTAGGTATGTTCCACTTTCGCATTTCACTGCTAAGAAACGCTCTCTTTGACACGACCATCGATTTCGTTGTTATTGTAGTATGTTTATTAACAAGGCAGCTTTCTTGTTTATATAGCGAATGAAAAGAAATTATGATAAACTTTGTAACAATCCGCCAATCAGCGTAAAGGAATACCTGTAACTGACAGGTAGGTACCTATTGGCTATTCCTAGAAATAGAAATTCGCAGTGACAGCAGAGTAGACACTATAAAAAATCTGTCTGGCAAACGCTGGATAAAAATAGACGAAACGATAGATAGATACATAGCTAAGGAGGTTAATTTTTATAACAAAAAATCTATAACTTAAAAGGTTCTTTGTGTTTAATTTTCTATAAAAAAATAATGGGTTTCATTTACCTACCTACATAAATGTTACATAATAGGTATAATGAAAATATATTTCGGGCAGATTCAGCAAGAATATATTAAATTATAAAATGTATCATATTCTGGAACATAAAAAATAAAAATAGAAATGAAGTTAAAAGTTAAAACGTTTTTAACATAATATGACCTCTTATACTTTCCATTCTAGTTTATTATGAAAATTTAGATACGGCATGTTTATACCATTTGAAAGTATGCGGTGATTTCTAAATTAAAATTGATGATGCAAAAGTTAAAATTAATTAATTCTTTGATTGCTGATGCATTTTTTCAATAAACCACGTCGATGGTTCACGTTTAAAGAAATAAAAGTTTTTTTAATTCGCAGGGATTCAGAGGTATTTAGTTATAGGTAGGTAAAATTTAAAGAACTTATTTTAAGAAGTAATTTGAAAAGGAGAAATTCGGCTTGCTTTTAGTTTTACTTGATGAAATTAAATGCGTTTTTTTTTTGCAGAGGATTTTTTAGAACTTTTTGTTTGTTCAAACAATATTTGTTTATATGTACAAATATTAATAAATATTGTAAGTCCTTCATATTAATCAAATATGTTTTATGTACAACGATGTTAAACGTAACCTATTTGTAAATACAACAAAAATCTAGAATTTTGCATGTTGGACATGATTAGCACGTCTAATAGCCACAAACTTATCACCTATATGAGAAAATCACGTACGAACCTACTAACATCATTACTTATTACACAAAACTAAATTAATTACAACAAATTACGTAAATCGACGAGAAATCGATACTTTTGTGAGAACATTTAATTATTATTCGATTTTGTAATTAATATCGATCTTATAATTAGACTTAAGGATTATAATGTTATTTTAATTGTGTGAGCGTACAATTATTGTTTATATTTGGTAAAAAACAATACGAATTAAGCTATTAAATATCAATCAGCTAAAAGGAAACTCATCTTTAAATGTTTTTATGGAATACAAAAACTTAAGGTTGGTAAAACTAGTTGTATGTACTGACTAACATTGTTTACTTCATTTTTAAAGTTTCACTTATTTTTTGCTACATTTAAATTGTTTAAATTTATTATTTCTTCTGGATAAGGAATAAAGAATGAACTTCATTAACGTAACGGCACCAGTCTTGTACAGATTAAGGAAAAAATTGAAGTTTTTTGCAAATTTCTCGTAGGTTTTTTAACTTTATCGGATATTGTTTAGTTATACCTTTAGTTCAATGTTAGTTTAACGTAACCAATGTTAGAAAAAAGATTACAATGCATAAATAATGAAGTTATTTATAAATTAAAAAACCACTTTTTTGCACCAGTGATGGACAGTGAAAATCTAATGATGGACACCCAGTTTTGGACAACATCCAGTTATGAACACCCATTTATGGACTGTACCTAAAGTTGTTTCTCCAGTTATTTACACTTGGAGAATACTTATAGTTATCAATAGAATCTTGAAAATGATGATTGGAATACAATAAATCGGGGATGTATTTATAAAAAATAGTACTTATTAATTATTTTGCATACTTATAATATTGAAAACAGTCTTAATTTCCATTTTCTAGGCAAAAATTGGACAAATGCATCGTGAAATACGAGTTATGTCCGTTAAGAAACATCAATATGGCTTTTTTTTCTCAATAAGTCAGGGATGAAAAATATAACTAAAAAAGTACTGCCATTCCATCCACTTTGGGACTTCTTCTTCTTCGTCATATCACTCTAGTCAGAGCGAACGTGGTCAACATGAGGTTTGGGGGGTAGATGTTACTCGCTTCACGATGTTCCGCCATATCTCTCTGTTTCCTGGCATTCCGCTACACTCGTGAAGTGAATCGCCAATCTGAATCCGCCAGCAGCCTTAATCTGATCGGTCCATCGATATGGATTCCAAATTGTAGCACGAGGCAAAGAGCTGTTTTTAAACTGTTGTCAAGATGGTGTGGATGAAATTTAAGCGTGTGTGCGGTATGGTGGAATTTAGCAGCAGACAGCGATCCAAACAGTTCATCAGAGAACTCTCTATGATAGATGCGTTACAATACGCATAAGTATGCGACTTCTCTACGCAGTGATAGAGAATGAAGCCGAGAACGAGTCGCACAGCACATAATGACCCATTGTTCTAAAATATATTCTTCACGTTTAGATAGATATTATGTTGTTAGTGTAATTTTAACAAAAAATATCAATGTCCATTATAGGAACCAAAGCAAATCCAGTCATGGACAATGGTTGTACAATATTGGAACCCTTTGTTTGAAATGGTCGTGATAGGTATATTATTAATCAGAAAGAAAAGACAATACAGAAAAGCGCATGTAATTAATACCTTTAAAAAAAGTTTATTTTCGACATATGTCCATAAATGGATATATCCATAGAATTAAATCCAGTTATGGACACTGAAGAATTTTATTTAAACAACATAACCTATCATGATACTAAATCGTGTAATATTTCGTACACTTAACTACTATAAATAAAAGTAATATCAAATTTTGCTGACATTTATACTAAAATTCTTATAACCAAAATTGTGTCCTCACTTCCTTAAGGATTTCCTTAGTAAAAACGGATTTCTTCGAAACGAGTCGCAGCAACTAAACATAACGTTCTGCCATCTTCAAACATTTTGGCCGAATAAGATGAAGAGTCGTATTTTGATAGCTTATGAACCAAACTTTTATCTTAAGTATTGCCAAATTATATAACGTTAATTTTGGTCTTAATATTTAAATTTAATATTTATTTTGTCCATTACTGGATGCTTGTCCACGACTGGTGCCGTTACCTTAGGACTTTCAAAATCGCTCCGCATTTTCAGAGATTATCATCAACAAACATACACAATCTAGTACAATTTTAAATATAGGTATGTCTGTCTAGCTCTAGAGCAGTCGCGCATATCATAATGCTTAGATAAAAACTACGCTCTCACTTTTCGTCAGTAAATAATAAATCTTAATCTGCGAAATGTATGTCTGTAACAATTGAGATCTTAATTTATTTAATTGATGAATCAGGATTCGCTTTCATAATAAGACTAATCAATTCAAATAATATATTTAGAGTAAAAATAGACGATTAAGGCAATTTTGAATATAACGTTACTAAAACTTCACTCAAAAGTCAAACAACAAACATAACAAATCACTCATCACTGACACAATTATAATTAATAATATGACATTTACAATTGCCAGCTCCCTAAATAAAAATGTTATAATTATTATTGATTAAGTAAAATATGTTTTTATTTTATAGAATGACCTAAATAAATTAAATTGTGTGTTAAAAAAGTTAAGTTTTGCTTCTGATTTTTAAAGCATTTGAATTCAATAAAACTAAAAATGAAAAATAAACATTCATTCGTATTAATCTATATATTTGACTATTTTACTCCTGACAACACTGACATCTCTGCTTGATAAGACCGGTAGTGAACGAATTATCTTTTTTTTCAAAGATTTGTTTTCCCATAGAATCAGAAGTCAATATTTTACAAATAATTATTAAAATTAACATAATGAATTTTAAATATATTATGATTTCTGTAACAGTTAGGCCCAGTTTCGCCATTCTCCTTACTTACCTATTTGTTGCAAGTTGCAAACGAATAAGTGACATCAGACTCATCTAACCTCTTTCCTTTGCTACACCATAAAAGACCTTTTATATCAATACAAACCACTCCATTTTAATGTGTAGGTATTATCAATTATGCAGTACAAAATCCTACTGGTCTTGCTGTAAGGCAATGTATACGCCAAATTAAATAAACTTATGAAAAACTCTTGATGCTATCTAGTTTCACAAATGTGGTACAGTTATAATACTTTCAATTTTAGCCATTCATTTCTTTACGAGAGAAATTTTCGTGGTTTTATTGCTTCTTATCTAGCTATTAGTTTAACGCTTAGTTATATAATACCTACATTTGGATGATACGTAATAATTAATTTTATTTAAATATTCATACAAGCAATATTTTATTAGGAAGATGATTAAAGTTAAATATGAATTTGTTTATAATTTGTGTTAGTTATGACACAACCCATTCATATTTTACCTACTTATAAAAACATTTAAATTCGGAAGTAATCAGACCATATAATATTATATTTTAAATAATGTAATGAAACTTTTAAAAAGTAAATAAGCATTTAAAAATAATATGAATCATCTTAAACACCAATAGAGAATTTTCAGAAACACAGAAATATTTGCAGATATTATAATACCTATTTATATGATATTGATATTTTGATTGTTGAAATGAGTAATTTAAATAAATGACGTTACGATGACTAATGTTATAAATGTGAAAGTTAGTGTGTTTGATACCCAGTCACGCAAAAACTATTGAATCGATTTATTTGATATTTTAACGATACAAATTTGAAGTATAGATTTTGAATTCGATGAATACTAAAAATTTATAATCTAAAAGAGTAACGAGTAACAGATAATACCTAAACTCAACTAATAAAGACATGTATGCCGAGCACACATGACAGAAGTGAAATTTCTTTGGCAAGATTTAAATAGGTATGCCAAAATCGTCGCCTTACTCCATGACGTTACGGTATTGCCATGACGCGACACTGAAATTTTACTGTCAACGTGCCTAAATCCATTGTAAACTGCAATTATTCTTTCAGCGAAACTAAAGGATGTACCTACGACATTTCTTAGTGGTTACACTTATTGTTATTATACAATCATATAAATAGATGTAAGTAATAAGTAGGTATTACTTTTTGCCACACTGTTTTCTACAATTCTGCACACCGGAACAGAGGAACTTCCTAGAAGTAAACCATAGCGTTTAGTCCTAATGCAAGTGCTTTCAATCTATCACCATACTATTAAGCAATATGTAATTACATTCTCATTACTACTTATGGAGGCGTGTCCCACCATGATTATACTAGAAATGTGTTTTATGGGTCACTTATAATTATGTGACTAACGGAGGCA
Source organism: Colias behrii (assembly GCA_029959065.1). Classification (NCBI taxonomy): domain Eukaryota; kingdom Metazoa; phylum Arthropoda; class Insecta; order Lepidoptera; family Pieridae; genus Colias; species Colias behrii. Next base: position 3,932,298 of record JARWMC010000021.1, on the reverse strand, counting down.
AATGAATTAACGGAATCTAAACTGCTATTTCACTACAAATAATATGCCCTCGTCGCAACTAGCTGTGCCCCGCGGTTTTACTCGCATTACTCTGCTCCTGTTGGTCTTAGCGTGATGCTATATCGCCTTATAACCTTCCTGGATAAATGGGCTATCTAACACCGAAATAAATTCTCAAATCGGACCAGTAGTTCCTGAGATTCAGAACAGAAACACTTCAGCTTTAAAATATAATATTATATCTATTTCCTGTTCGCGGAAAATTTTAAAACTACTGAACGGAATTTCATGCACTAAATAGTAAAGAGATTTATGAATAAAAATAAAAATAAAATTTTAAGTCATATAAATGTAATTAAATGTGTATTAAGTAAATTAAAAAAATCTTTTTTATTCATAGATTAACATTTGAAAGTTATTTCACGTTTCCTGTCTGTAAATTGAGACTAAATATATACCTATTCAACATATCACTTACATGGTTGGTTTAAATTTAAAGAATTAAAACAAAGCCAGACTGTTTTAAACAGACAATAATAGTGTTGATGAACTCACTCATTGTATGCACGGAACTACGTGGTCATACATTATTGATGTAGTATTATTTTTAATATTGTCTTTATTTCTAACCACGTGCTAATAATTTAAAATAGATTTTGTGTTAGAATAATTATTGTAATATTATAAATTCAGAAATTATAAAATCGTCTGGTAACTGGTAATGATATTTCTGAGATATTTAATGAGAATTCTTATGATTGAAAACAACATCACAGTTACTTGTTGACTTTCCTCCTAGAGAAGGTGGTGTCTTTTTGGTAGAAACAAAAGCCGTCTCAAAGTAGTAGATATAGTTGAATAATCTACTATTAGTTGGAGTTTTGACTTGCCTTTAAAGAAAATAAATGCTTTAACATATTATGCCTTACCTTAGAGTTACAGTAGGTAGTATACATATTATATACTCTAAGTTCCTTACGGGCTATTCCGCGAAGCAAAAACTGAGCTTTGAATTTGCGTAAAATTAATTATAATAATATCAATATAATAGCTAGATTAATGCATAGATAGACCAAACTGAGATGACTAAAAAACTATAAGACCTAGATGACCTAGGTCCCAGATCTTGCATATTTTTGTCTGACATTTCGGCACGATGTCATGAAATATAGTCACGAATCACGAACTCTTTTAATGGTACAGTAATAAAGATAAATTATACATTATTAGACGCAATTCAAATGTATAAAGGTAAGCTAGCAATCTTTTTGCAAATATAAGCTAAGCTAATAGCTAAGCAATTATTTAGCTTATTTTTTTGTTTTACTTCCAAGTGTTTTAAATCCGGTAATTGACATTTTGTTTAAAATTAAGAGGCAATTATGTATCAATTAATGTATTAGCTTTAATTAACTTCATATAATATGTGGATCCTGTTATTATTATTTTGTAAGTACCAACATTGTATCCATTCATGTATACAGTATAGGTACTAGATTAGTTTTTTTTTTGTTATTTACGTAGTTCCCAAATAACTTTGACTTCATACCCAACTCAAAACAACTATAATAAAAAGTGAACCAATTTTAGAAAAAGAATACATTGCTTCACTTCCCTCCCAAATAAACTCGATAGGTATTATTGTACCGAATATAAATGAGATAGAAACTATCATAAATAATCTTAAGTCTGATTCTGCGGCCGGATGGGATAACATTCCTACACATTTCCTTAAACTAGCTAAAAGCTACCTTTTAACTAGCATTACTCATCTTGCTGTATTGTGCTTCCACCACGGAATCTTCCCGTTTGAACTGAAGCGCTCTGTTATTGTTCCCATATTTAAAAGTGGAGACAGAGACGACATTAACAATTACAGGCCGATCTCGGTCCTGACAGCACTCTCAAAAATAATGGAAAAATTAATAAATTCACGATTATCAAGTTTTATAAACAAATACAACCTTCTCTCTAATTCACAATTTGGCTTTCGAAGAGGAATCAGTACTGAAGACGCTATATCCAGCCTTACAAATAATATAACAGAACAATTAGATGCAAAGCGCAAAGTTTTATGCATATTCTTGGATTTAAAAAAAACTTTCAATACCGTCTCTGTCTCCACTCTTCTAGAAAAGTTAAATAAAATGGGCGTTAGGGGTACTTTTCACTCATTAGTAACGGATTACCTCTATAACAGAACTCAAAGGGTAAAGCTGAACAATGACATCATAAGTGATGATGAAAATTGTTCCAACTTCGGCGTACCCCAAGGAAGCGTCCTTGGACCCACATTATTTTTAGCATATATTAACGACTTAACAAATATTAAAATTAAAAACGGAAAAATTTTTTCATATGCCGACGATACCGCTATTTTCATCCACGGCTCTAACTGGATCGAAGTATTTAATCTAGCAAATTCTGCGTTATTTAAGATATCGAACTGGTTAAATATGAATCTGCTCACACTTAACACGTCAAAAACACATTACATTACATTTTCAATAAGAGACAATATGCAACCAGATCCTAATTTAACATTAACTCTTCACCACTGCACCGATTATAAATCTTGCTCATCAAATTGCCCCCCTCTTAAACGAGTAAATACAATCAAATACTTAGGTATCATTTTGGACAAAAATTTAAGTTGGCAACCGCAAATAAATCTTGTCACTGTACGCGCCAGAAAACTAATTGGGGTCTTTATAAAATTACGTGATATTGCAGATAAGGAACTAATTATGTACATATATAGAACGTTAGTCGAATCTCTTTTACTTTACTGCATTACGATTTGGGGTGGCACTTTTAAATCAAAATTCATTAGTATAGAACGGGCACAAAGAGCTATTATTAAAATTGCGCTATTTAAGAAAAAGAGATATAGAACCGATACCCTATATAAAGAAGCAAATGTCCTTACGGTAAGAAAACTATATATTCAGCAATGTATACTTAAAACACATAAAAACATAAAAGTCGACCCAAACATTCTAAAAAAAAGAATACCATTCTCCGTTCTACCACAAATAAATAATAAAACACTATTTGCCTCCAGACAATTTTATTCCCAATCAATTAAATTATATAATAAAATGAATAGAACTTTAAATATATACACAATGTCCTTTGCAGACTGTAAAAAAACAGTGCATAATTGGCTTAAAACTATCACATATGATGATGCGGAAGATTTGCTGTTGTAAAAGAAAATTAAAATTAACATGATTTTGTTTATATAAATTATTCTATTTTATTTATATATATGTATGTAATATATTGTATATCTTAATATAAAATATTCTGATTTTATTTATTGTATTTATTTACTTATTACTTATACTAGCGACCCGCCCCGGCTTCGCACGGGTGCAATGCTGATACTAAATACACTACAGAAAAACTGTGAACGTTGTATATAAAAACATAGCGGCCCGCTCCGGCGCACGGGTATAAAATATATAGCCGGGCGGTCGGCCGGTACCGCCGCAAACGCTACGTCCCGCAATTTTTAAATCTGTAATATCTTCGAAAATATTCACTTAAATCATACTGTGTAAAGGGCCATATAGATCTATATTAAATGAACAATGTATTCAAGGTATTTAATTGGTTAAGGATGCTGTATTGGTAAAAATCGCTTCGAAAATTAGCCATTATTTGTCGTAAAAAGTAAATGACAAAAAAAAGTTATTGTGGGTTATCCATAAGAGATAGACATATTATACCATCGCGGACTTTTCTGTAGACCTTTTCAATGTGTATAATACTTAGTACATTATTTTGATAAAACTCGTAGGGTTCAGCCTGCGTTTGCAATGTAAGAGGAAAAAATGTAATTTTTTACGACATCACATTAGAAACCTCAAAAATAACAGTACTTCTCCACTATTTAATGGGTGTTATTATACATATAAACCTTCCTCTTGAATCACTCTATCTATTAAAAAAAACCGCATCAAAATCCGTTGCGTAGTTTCAAAGATTTAAGCGTACAAAGGGACATAGGGACATAGGGACATAGGGACAGAGAAAGCGACTTTGTTTTATACTATGTAGTGATAATATATTTATATTTATATATTTATTATTTCTTAGTACATATTAAATTAAATAAATTTTTTGTGTTGTATTGTTAGCATGTACCTAGCTATATTTTAGTGAGGAAGAGGGAACTTCCCTACTACAGGTCTATATGACTTAAAAGGGAAGTTCCAAATGTTTGTGACCACACCGCCATGCTGACAAATAAATAAATTGTTTAAATAAATAAATTGTTTAAAATTGTTTAAAACAACTGCCCAGTTTTAAAATTCCCTTTACTTAGGTCTGAGCTGCAAAGTTATTAGGTAATGTATTTATTTTACTAAGCGTCACCTTGTTCCACACAATTGGTGGAGGTACAAACAAAAGTAGGTACGTTAAATACCATAAAATGGGTGGATTACGAAACCACATAACAATGGTGTTATACAAAATTTTCACTCGACTCGCTCGATCGGGCGTGTGATTGTCGAAATTTCCATTTGGCGCACCTTGCTCTCTGCCCAGCCTATTATTAAGGCGCTACCCGGCAATTTCGACTATGTTCAACCTCTATAAAGTCTGGTACAACATAAAGCACAATACCGAAAAAAATATATAAAATAGGATGGTCTTTGATCTTTAATTGCTCGCGAGGACTTTTTTCCAAAGTTAATAGATTTCTAGAAAAAAAATGTGCCGTGGTCATCGATTTTTCCGCAAATACTCTATAAACTTCGTAACCTGCTGACTTAGAGCTCTGAAAATTTTATGTTTAATAAATTATCAGTTACACAACAGTCCCTGACGAGGATATTTTGTTTCACTGATTAGTATCTTTTTAAATACAAAATGCGAGGAAAAAAGAAGCTGCAGCGGGAGAGGTTTGAGATCCGTCAAGTATGGTCAAGGTTATTAGCGCATGTAAAAGCCTTAAGTAAAAACGTTTATATATAGTAAAAACCATAAAACGTGGGTGTTTTTACATGATTAGCGAATTTTAAACGCGATTTATTATCTACTATTATTTTACTATTTATAGGTAGGTAATAATAATATTAATAAATCACTCATACATTGATTAGATTATAATTGGAAAATTATTAAAAAGTAAGGCATTGATTTACTTCTGCCGAAAGGTACTAACATTAGGTAAGAAATAAGAATAAAATAAACTTGTATTACATAAGTTTTATATCGAAATAAACGGAATACTACCAAAACATCATCAATAAATAACATCAACGTACGGGCAGATCCAGTTTTTATTTCGATCTCTAAATTTGACAGGTCCAGGAATCCTGAGGTCGTTGACCACGAAACCTGATCCTACATGTAGGGTTAAAAAAAAGATAATGACTTCGTAATTTTGGGAACAAGATTTATTATATTTCACGTAAGAATAAATGTCCACTTATGTTCGTCAAAGCAATTTATGCACATGAAAAATGATGACATGATTGAAGTTTATGTAATTATTTTTTTTAATATTGTGCTACAGTGATAAAGTTATGTTTTACTGCTACGGGAAATCGGTTTGATTCTTATGAAAAAAATTCAGTAAGTATAAAATACTAGCTTTCCGCCCGCGGCTTCGCACGCGTTTTCAAAGAAAAACCCGCATTGTTCCCGTTCCCGTGCGATTTCCGAGATAAAACCTATCCTATGTGTTAATCCAAGTTACCCTCTATTTGTGTGCTAAATTTCATTGTAATCGCTTCAGTAGTATTTGCGTTAAAGAGTAACAAACACACTCATACACATCCTCACAAACTTCCGCATTTATAATATTAGTAGGATCATGGGTAACTGTAGATGTTTTCTGATATCCCAGACTGGCAAACTTAATTATAATAAATAAATAAATTATAACATGGTTGAATCGCAAATAAATTATTTATTGTTTTAGACTAATTTAGTAAACATTAGTATGTAATATTATCATTATGTAGACGAAAGTTTCTTTATAAAATTAAATTTACTTATCTTACGCAATAGGTACAAGTTTAGAACATGTTTTCTAAGAATTTTTTAATGTTAGTTTTGGAATTAATTACTTTTAAGATTCGTATCTCTTGTAATATTATGTAAGTTCTGAGTCTTAGTTATGATTCCTTCAAATTTCTAAATTCAGGAATAACCTAAAAAGAAAAAAAGGAGAGACTTTTTTAAAGATTTACCTTCCCGTGAACTACATAAAACAGACCATTTCAAATATGTCGATTTATAGTTACTGTATTCGAAGATAAACCTGTGTTATAATTAATATTATTTTTTACTCTTTGAAAGTTTAGACAGCAAATAATAAAAAAACATATAGCCTCGTTATGAAATTTCGATGAATTTATAATATGTATTTCTATGAAACGATAAAAAGTTTCTTAACACCAGTAGATAGCGTTGTATTCTTCTATTGTGTGAAAAATATAAAAACGTGCTATTCTCATAAACTTGTTGGGAAATCATAAAAATTTAATAGTTGTGAGGGCAATGACATTTTATTTAATACAAATATTGCTTATTTTATAAATAGCGAAAACTACAAAGGATAGTTATTGTCCAGTATAGATTGAACTTCTTTTTGTATGGCAGCGCGTACATTACAGAATTCAAGCAGTGAATAGAAAATCAAACTACTTATATATTGGGTTTAAAAATTTCTTATGAGTCTGGCTATTTCGTTTTTGCAAATAGCTAGGTAGTATATTTGAGTAACTTTTTTTAGTAAAATTGGCGTGTCTAGATTTCTTTATTAGAACATGGTTTTTAAGATGTTTTTGATCGTCAAGATGTATTTCATATCGCTAGATGATAAGGAAATAGGTATTGGCATACGTTTGCCAGATCAGGGTAAAACTATGATGTCTAAAAGCAGCATTTATTCCAGTGTGGGAAAGTGATATCGCTAGACGTCCTATATAGCTGTCATTTTTAAATGACTGAACTGAAGACATCATGATAATTTGTAACTTCTAAAGTAGATGTTACGAATTTTACGATATGTATAGGCCGGTTGCAGAGCTTCACCGACCATCAGTGCGTACGTCAGTCGCGCTTGTCATATGTATGGAAATTCGCGTGCGTATGGTCGGTCTAGCTATGAACGGTTTTATGAATTTCCATACATATGACAAGCGCGACTGACGTACGCTCTGAGGGTCGGTGAAGATCTGCAACCGGCCATAAGAATAGTTGTACCGTTACTAGTGCACATGTTCTATTCTCTAATTATATCATATTACAGTTGAATTACCAAATACAATATCGTTCACTCATTCACCAATCACTACTAATGACCAATTTGTCAAGTTACGTCCATTTCTACGCAGTGAAAGTTATTTAGCCGACGTTGTTTGTGCCGTGTTATTTTTTCAATTGCCTTTTGAATATTGATTGAGGAAGTTTTATAGCGAATTCTTGTAAATAGCGTGACATCAGTTTGTCTGCTTCAGATAATTGTTCGACGGAAGGAACAGATTGTTTTGTGCACATACTGTAATGTGTTATTAGCTCGTTTTATATGCTAGGAAATGTCTCTTTCTGTAAATAGATATCTGTATAATTTATGTTATATATGTGTGTGTAAGATATGTAGCAAAAAATCACGGTCTATTGTCGAGACTTGACTCTCGAGAACTATTATGCAAAGGTATCGTAAATTATTAAGGTTGGGTTTTAAAAAAAAAATACTATCAATGACTACACAAAATTGATATCTATAATGATGATTTCACATAATTGCTTAAAGCTAAATATATATTGTTATTATATTTTTAAAACGAATAGACGAATATAATTACTTACACGTTGTTATTTTTTTACATACAAATAAAAAGATATAATGAACACACGCTAACCGTTTGACAATTTAACTGCAAAAATCACAGTTACCGCTTCTTCATACTTATGTGAAACTAACTGTATATAAAACTATATACCGGTATCGGTTTAAGTATAAGTGTCACTACTGAGAAAATATAACTACATATATTAATATTATAGTATCACAGATCACTACATAGTATAAAACAAAGTCGCTTATTTTGTATGCTTAAAAGTTTAAAACTACGCAACGGATTTTGATGCGGTTTTTTTTAATAGATAGAGTGATTCAAGAGGAAGGTTTAAGTATATAATTTATTAGGTTTTAGACAAAGCGGGCGAAGCCGCGGGTGATAAGCTAGTATCTTCATAAAATTTTGCTATTTTTTTTGCCTTTTGGTTAAAATTAAGCTGTTCTGTAGTTATTATACATTGTTTCAAAGAAAGTACTATCTCCATTACTTTCTGGAAGTTTCGAAATTGTATTGCATACCTCTGATTTGGCAATATTGTTGTGAATCATCAAAAGTTAACAAGACCTTGCTTGCGTGTGCTTTTATGTTCTGTATTCTGAAATACCTTTGATGCGGTATGACTTTTACTTTTTCTCTTTTAAATGATTAAGTTAGGACTATATCTGTTTCGTCATATACATATTACGTATCCTGTCTATATCATTTTAATTAGAGCAACTAAAAATAAGGAGATGAAGTTAATACCTATACTTATCAACATTTCTACTGTAACTATAGCCTAAGAAAAATAAAATGTAAGGCCAATTTGTATAATTTTATTAATTGTATATTTATTGACTGTTTTCCTACCTAAGATGTGTGAAGTCCCGTGTCCCCTAGTGGGGTAAGGGGCAGATGCATTATACATCTGTTTCACTGATCGATTTTCTTTAGGGACAAGTAGGTGATCAACCTTCTGTGTCCTGCCAGACCGAGACATTTTTTTTTCTTCGTCTCCACCGGGAATTGAACCCAAGACCCCTCGATGTTACGCTCACGCGTCAACCACTGTACCGAGGAGGCGGTCCTCCCTAAGAGATATAAACTAAATGACTGTAGTGAAACTTAAACTGAAAACAAAAATCTATTTCACATGACCTCCAAAAACTATCTCCCCTTACGGACAAACTATTTCTGCATATTTCTACGATCTTCGCCATTGAGTGAATATCCTCTAATACTCTTCTAATGACTCATTTACATCAGATGACACGAAACGATGTTATTTGCATGTGCCGTCATTTCTCTTTTTACTTATATGGCGAGATCACTTATAAGGAAATGCATTTCTACATTTTTAGCCTTATTCATATTTCCTTGGCAACATTGTTGGCAAATACGTTTCAAGACATTAAAATAACATAATATACTAGGTTCATATACCTATGCTGTAGGCAAATTGTATTATTTCACCGTTTACAAAAGGCATCGTCACATTACAAAGACTAAGCGTTTTGTTTAATGCCGAATTTTTGTTAACCGATTTGTAATATATCTGTGTCGTAAGTTACAAAGCAGTCTAGACATAACGATGGTACTGAATTATCTACATAGTTCATTGAAAAGTTACATTTGGGGTTGCGTTTTTTAGAGGACGCAATTTTATTTTTTTGATGTGTAGGGGGGGTCAGTGTGAAGCTATCACCAAGTTTGTGGGGTCGCCACCCTTGTCCCACGGCCGCCATCTTGAAAATAGCGGTTGTTTTTAAGATATATCTCTTAAACTATTTATCTGATAATAAAACAATGTTAACATTATTTGTTGCAAATTAAATTCTCTACAACTTTGGTCTAGTGACTTATTGTCATAGAACTACAAACAAAAAAGTTATAAGCGAAAATGTTCAGAAATTAGAGATGTTTATATTTTTCAATAAAACTTTTTTTTTATAAGTTTACGAAGAAATTATATCAGACCATTTTTGTAGATTGTTTTTCGAAGAACAACTTTTATTTACAACATTTTTTCATTAAGTAAATAGCTAAGGTTTTACAGCCCTCCGAAGTGAGTACTATTTTAAGTACTCTTTACTATACAGAATACGATATATTATGTGTGTACTAATAATAATTTGTCACCAGTAATTATTTTATTTTTGTTATTATAATATTTTTAATAATTAATTTTACAATATTATTAATAATTAATTATTGAACCTTTTCCCCACCACCCAGGAGGTAGAGTCTGGAAGTGCGTTTTTTTTACGTCGAAAAGCAGGGCTGAAATGTTCTGCAGTGTGCTTCCATTGTTGTGGAGTCTGGGAAAAGAGCCAATAGCCAATATATTATGTATAGTTACTACTGAAAAATAGTACTCACTTCTGAGCGCTGTAAAACCTTAGCTATTGACGTAATGAAAAAATGTTGTATATAAAAGTTGTTCCTCGAAAAACAATCTACAAAAATAGTCTTATATCATTTCTTCGTAAAATGATAAAAAAAAGTTTTATTGAAAAATATAAATAGCTCTAATTTCTGAACATTTTCGCTTATAACTTTTTTATTTATAGTTCTACGACGAAAAGTTACTGAATCAAAGTTGTAGAGAATTTAATTTGCAACGAATAATGTTAACATTGTTTTATTATCAGATTAAGAGATATATCGTTAAAACCATTTCAACCGCTATTTTCAAGATGGCGGCCATGGGACAAGGGTGGCGACCCCACAAACTTGGTTTTAGCTTCACACTGACCCCCCCTACACATCAAAAAAAATAAAATTGCGTCCTCTAAAAAACGCAAGGTCAGGCCTAAAAAATGTAACATTTCAATGGACTAACAGTATAATATTTAAAATATGTTTTAAAACAAAAAGCAAGTTCTTTCCGATGCAGATGACGCGATCGAGTGAACGACCTGTCAGCGAACGAAACATGTTCGTATCATTCATATTGATCTGTCAACTTTCTTCTTTATTGACTGACTAGCGGTCCGCCCCGGCTTCGCCCGTGGTACATATTTCGCAATAAAAGGTAGCCTATGTTCTTTCTCAGGGTCTAAAGATTATCTGTGCCAAATTTCATCAAAATCGGTCCAGTATTTATGCGTGAAAACCATACATACATACATACATACATACATACAAACCTTTCCTCTTTATAATATTAGTATAGATTTCGCAGTTTCTTTGGCGCTAATGTTATTTTATTAAGTCCTTACTGCAATGGTTTTATTGCAATTTTATTATTCAGTATCCTGGGTTCGATATACACTTTACTACATAACAACAAATACAATAAAATTTATGCTAAAGAAAACCGACAAGTAACGTCTCACTTCATGTGCACAAAAACTAATTCAATGTACCTATAATTTAGTATTATTATGTTTCTCATTTCCATAATACTCGGGTACCACCAGAAGGACGGTACCCGGATCTTTGGAAGGCTTACGTGGGGACACGGATCCAACACGCAGAGGCCCTTTCGAGAATTTTAATGTGTTGTGGGACACCAGCCGCAGCCTGCCCATGACTGCACTATAGAGATACAGCCCTAGGCAGTCCGCGGCCGATGTAGGACTATTGCAGGGTATGGAAATTTAATAATTGGGCTATGGATTGGGATGCTAAATGGACTGGTACTGGGGACTATGGGAAACTATGGCACCTGCCTTTCTACTAAAAGAAAGTAAAAATATGTTGGCAGGTGGTGACTCGCCCTCTCACTGTATGGGCCCCCGAAATAAGTCGCTGCAATAGTGCGACAAGGGGGCAACATATTGTGAGCAGCTAAGGGTGGAGAGGCGTCCCTGGACTTTAAACGACGATCACGCGCTCCCTGAGGGTCCAGCATCACGTGCCCACTCGCCACTTATGATTCGCATCCACCCTTCGAGCTAAAAGCTCTCGCGACTCCACTCTGGCCGGCCGGTGAAGGCAAGCCAGAGGTGGGGGTCCTGTCCTCGTCAGGCTTCACTCCGACCAGCCGGTGAAGGCAAGCCGGAGATGAAGACAGGGGCCTCCCCCGGGAGCACTCGGTTCCCGCGGGGTCGCTACTCCCCGACACCTCGCCACAAGGTGTCCTGCGGGTTGACTGATTGCACGGGTGGAATATCTATTGTCACGTAGACAATAGATATTCCAACCGTGGGCGATGGGGTCGTCACATCCCTAATTATTATTCTTTATAATAGCTTCAAATGGACCGTAAAGAAAAAGAAACATAATATTTTTCTGTTACAGTCTATTGTTACATAGTATTATCTATTCTATATGATCTTATACGAGAATTAACAGTTTTAGAACAAAAAAAATGAACTGATGACGGAAAGTAAACCTGAAGTTTGTGTTCGTATGTTTTGTTTACAATAACAATAAAATAAACGTGTTTAGTTCTTTAAATATGTTTAATACTGTTCAAAACTAAGTATGCTTTTCAACAGCGATCCTCAATGTTATTAATAGGCATTTTAATATAAGGTTTCGTCTCCCTACTTCGGGCTGTATCATCAGACCTTATATACAGATGAAATGGATGACACCTACTATATTAACAATGCCATTTCTGACTTCGTTCTTAGATTTGAAAAATTTAGTCTTAAAACTCTTCTGTTACCGTATTTCTTATTATACCTAAACCATTCAACTTTCTACAAATTCCGTTTACTTATTTAGGTATAGGTATGTACTGTGGATTGAAGAGACGGCGGATTTTTAATAGACTGCGGAAACTTTGAAAAATATTTACTTTTCATCATCTCACAATAAATATTTAATTTTATCTGAATTAATAGACAAACCTTGTACCTACACTTTAAACAATGAAGTAGGTACTCATCCTTTCTAAACATAAAAACACTTTTTTACGAAAACGCAAATTTCACTAAATATTTATGTTACTAATAGGTATTATAAACGTGAAAGTTTGTAAATTTGTGAAGAATTTAGATGTTTATTTAAAAATCCACACCTTAACATCTAACCGGATTTGCATGAAATTTAGCATAAAGATGGCTCGGATGAAACCATGTGTTTTTTACCAACTTTATAAGATACCTAGATACCTAAAATAATCAATGCCACCCTTCACGTTTCGAATTATTGTCACAAATGGCCTATTTCTCAATAGTAGCATGTAGTAGGACATATATATACTGGTAATATATTACGGAATTAAATAGGTACCTATACCTTAAAACAATAACTTAACAAAGTATCTAATTACCTATTTCGAATCTTAACCTACATTTTTCTTTCAAATTTTCAAAATCAGTTAATTATTATTAATTTTTACAAAATGTTAAAGTTTCTGTGTGTGTCTGGCTATTGTTGGTTTCAATTTATATTAGCCTTCTTCCAAAAACCGTTTGAAAAAGCTCAAACTTCTGAAGTAGGTATTTAGTTACGATTCGGATGACAAATCTTAAGCGGAATTACCAAAGCTTTCGTAACACAGACAAATATGAACTAAAAGCAGCTGATTTTCATAACCAAATAAACTAAAAACCGGGTGTTATATAATTTTCATGGCCTGGGGGTTCGAGAAAGTGGCAGTTACGAGATTCTCGATACATGGCTATATGACACGCGACTCGAATGTGGGTCGATCGCTTTTTGTGAGAGAAATATTTGGTAAGGGCTTGGTTTTCTTGGCGGTATGTATTTGTTGTAAGGTGATTAAGGACATCTACGTAAATGATAGGTTTCGTTTAAGTAAGGATTTTTCAAATCGGACGGCAGTTTTAATGTCGTCATTCAATCAAATAGCAGATTCAACAAGATGACTGTGACTTATACAAATTGCTTTAGCTTCTTATGATTGGATGAAAATTAGATGAAATAATTGTTATTTTGTTAGAAATCGTGTATCAATAGGTAAGTATGAAGTTTCAATGATTTTTTTTTATTGTAACAGTAACAGTGAAACATTTATCCTGTTTTACCTTTACAAAACTGAAATTCAAATAAATGAAGCGAAAAATTGGATAGGTAGAACAATATTACAATTCTTATTTCGATTCCTGATATTAATCTAACGATATCCCAAGGGTCTTTGCGTTATTGACCGAAAGAAAAAAAATACAAAAAAATGTTTTTGCTCGTGGATTTCCCGTGGGGTCCAGTTTGTAATTCGAGCGTGCTTTGTCAGCCATTGTAAAAACTAGGAACGTGATAAATTACTTGGAAGGATTGTGGATAAAATGATAATACGAATTATTGGAAAAAAATAGTTTTGATTCTTATTTCGAAGGAGAATTATATGGGACTAGCTTCCGCTCACGACTTTGTACGTGCATCCCCGTTTTTCCCCGTTCCCGCAAGAATTTCGGGAAATCCTTTCTTAGCGGATGCCTACGTCCTAACATCTACCTGCATGCCAAATTTCAGCCCGATACGTCCAGTGGTTTGGGCTGTGCGTTGATAGATCACTATATCAGTCACCTTTGAGTTTTATATATATATATATATATATAGAAGACTAGCTTTCCGCCCGCGGCTTCGCCCGCGTTTTCAGAGAAAAACCCGTTCCCGTAGGATTTCCGGGATAAAACCTATCCTATGTCCTTTCTCGGGTATCAAAATATATCTATACCAAATTTCATGCAAATTGGTTCAGTAGTTCAGGCGTGATTGAGTAACAGACAGACAGACAGAGTTACTTTCGCATTTATAATATTAGTATGGATACTAGAAAGTAGGTAGGTAGGTATACATTTTATGGTGAGTCTGGACACTTAAGTCTCTGTCTTATACAAGCTTTGAGTATGTACATAAAAATTAAAAAAATGCTTGCCTAAATGTTCTTTGCCTTTAATTTTTATTTTATATGATGTAAGGACAAAAAAGCTAACTGAAAGTACTTAACTGAAACTAACCTATAAAACAAGTTTACAAGTTTTGTAATTCAAAGTAAAACCAAAATTAAATATCGTTATCGGAATTTCAGAAGTTTCTCACACATTTTTCATAATAAAATTAAAAAACTAAGAACCAGTCGTCTGTGAAACAGCTTAGCTTCACAACGAAGCGCTTTGATAGCTTCTATACATATATTACTAGCTGTGCCCCGCGGTTTTACTCGCATTGCTATTTGCTCCGCTCCTATTGGTCTTAGCGTGATGATATAATGCCTTCCTCGATAAATGGGCTATCTAACAACGAAAGAATTTTTCAAATCGGAGCAGAGTTCCTGAGGTAGGTAAGTGCGTTCAAACAGACAAACAAACTCTTCAGCTTTATAATATTAGTATAAATGTATTATACAGGATGGCCCATAAGTCCCTTGAAATCTAAAATAATAATAAAAAAAAACTAATGACATTATCAAAAAGGTTTTTATTTTGTCATAAACCTTATAAAAGGGGAATTATTTTTTGAAAATTACATCATCTAAATGTAATCCGTTACGACCGCGGCACTCCTGTAAGCGACGTTTAAAATTATCCATCATTGCGCGGCAAGTAAGCTCTGTAATGTTTTCCATTTCTCTTTGGATATTTTTCTTCAGGGCGTCAATTGACCGCAGGTTGGTTTCGTACACTTTAGTCTTAAGATAACCCCATAAGAAAAAGTCCATTGGGGTCAGATCTGGATTACGTGGTGTCCAAGGAATATCTCCTCTTCGAGAGATCACTTTACTAGGGAAAAGTTGACGGACGACCGGCATAGCGACGTTAGAAGTATGTGCGGTTGCTCCATCTTGTTGAAATCAGGTCTGTGTATTGAAGCCTGGAAAATTCTGCAATTCTGGTGTAAAAAAGTTCTCGGTCAATGCACTGGAACGCTTACGAGTAGACTGGGTGGGATTTTCACGAATTGAGTGTTTCACTACATCGATGTTTTCTTCCGTCTGTGATGACCTGACCGTTGTTTATTCAACGTCGAACCACTCTCTTCGAACTTAATAACCCAGTTCTTAATCGTTTGAACACTTGGATTGTCTTTAAAGTTGCGTAAATACTGATATTCTCTAAATTTACGCCGCGCAATGGTAGCCGAATCATTGTTTCGATAAAACTCGCGCACACAAAACGCACGGTCCACACCGGTGAAATGCTCCATGGTGACAAAATTCCCAGGAATAGTCGGTGCTCCCCCCGCACCGCGTGGGCCACTCACGCGCGCCTTTTGTATTTTATTCGAAATTTACATTTCAAACGACTTATGGGCCACCCTGTAGTATAGAAGATATAAATAGCAATGCGCAATACAATGAAAGTGTTAGGACCGGAAGCACTACCTGCCTTTGGGCATACCAATGCTATTACCTGTATGCGACAATGCTACCTGTACCATGGGAATACAGGTTGTTATTGCGTAAGGTTATAATAGTATGAATGAGAAAGCTTGATTCATAAATTTATTGATATTTTTTTAAGGTTCGGAAGTCGCTTTTTTAATAGATATTGATCGAGCGTCTTTGATAGTTTAGAGTTTAGACACACGCCACTTTTACTAACTTTTTCAAAATTATTTAGAATATAATTTAGTTTAATCTTGATAAGATATAATCTTTTAATTCTAACTATATGATCACATTGAAAAAAAAAAAGACGGGTTGCACTCCGGGAGTGCCGGGTGAAAACTTGATTATTAACGTTCAGCATGTTTGATATTTTGGAATGGTATCCGTCTTACGCATGGAATATAAGGGCTAAAAAAAAAAAAAAAAATCCGTCTTACGCTTTTTCGATCAGGCCACGTGTCCTGACGCGAGTTTAAGATTTTATACCCAACGCCGCTAAAGAAGTTTTCACTTCAAAAATCGAGAGATAACTTATTGCGATACATGGAATGCAATCTATACCTACAATATCTACAAGACAAGAAGAACATATTCATTTGTGTGTAAGCATCTAATAGACTAGAGTAGATAATTTTTGAAACAAAAAAAAATCGCAGTCGGATGAAACCCATTTTTTACACCATATGAAAGTAGAGATTTCAATGAATAAAAGGCTCCCCAAGTTTTTGAAAAAAGCTGATATTTTGACGGGTGACTTTTCGATTGAAAATTAGGTTGTTTTTTTGGTATTAATTCAAAATAAGGCGAAAAAATAAATATTTTCAATCAAATAAATTACAGTGTATTTTAGACATAATAAAGTAAGTTTCCACCAAATTTCGTAGAAAAAAAAATAAATTTTGAAGTAGATAAAAATAAAAGACCAAAAACTTCGTTTTTTGAATTTTTCACCTAAATTTTGAGGTTATGTGAAAAAATTGTAAATACAAAAGTTGTAGAACTTTTTATTACCTACAACTTTGCCATTGAACTTTTTTCCGTAGGACTTGTAGTTTTGTCGGAAATCGAGAGAGACCATTTTTTTCTCTTAAAAGCTCCACCCTCCCACTTCCCGAGCTCGGATTGACCGTAATTTATTTTCCCTTTTATTTTCATCATATTCCCCTCCTTTTCTAATGGGTTTCATACGACTGCGATTTTTTTATCTTTTTATTATTTTTAAAGGCTTCTACAGGTAAATTAGCTTGGAGAAATTTTTGCGTTTGTAGTAGTGTATGGTCAGCAAATAAAATAAAACAACATTTTATTTTTAGTTTTTATTTTATATATATAAGGGATTTTAAATTAAACTATATGTGTTTCTCCTCTGAAAAAGATGAGACTTTATTTTAATATTTGCACATTTAACATACGTATAACTTTTACATTAACAATGTTACTAAAATGAAAAATTTACTAACCTGAAAAAGAAACGACATTTAAAGTTTAATTCTTTAGTTTGAGAAGTCAAAGGCTTGCCTCGACCATGTTTTAACACTGGAGCCATTTTGATTTAACAATATAAAGTTACAACACTTACACACAAATTAAACACTTCAACAAATATTATAACAATACAAATAATAACAACAATCAACAAATACAAAATTTAACAATTAAACTACTAGACCAACAATTAAACTACTAGACCGGGAGATATTGACACAAAATTTCGAGTCATTTGTAACAGGATGGCGGTTCTACAGGGGTCTTAGTACGCAATGACAAAAAGAAAAACGATGGTGTGAACGCTGGTACCGGCGGCTTAGTCGCGTGGGCGTTAGTCGAACTCGTCGGAAAAATAGCGAAGTCAAACAATTTGTAACACAAAAATTTTAGAATTTACCGATAGCCCATAAAAAGAAGTAGGCGGTAGTGTCATGCCATACTTTTCCGGTGTGACTTACAGCCCGCCATACCGACGCGAATGTGTTGATTTAAAAAAAAACAATTCAACCATTTGTACCAGGCTAACTTTTGCACAGGTAACCATCGTCGTGCAGCCATTTACGAAAATCGCCATGCCATACTTTTCGGACGATTCCAAATGGTCGCCATACCGCCGAAAATCTGCAAATTTTTTTTTTTCGCCGAACCATTTACCACCCTAAATTTTTTTTTCAACAACTCCTGAATGATTATAATTAATAGAAGTGTGATAATGTCATACCTGTGGGAGGTGGCGAATGTGTATAAGATTTTTTTTTATTGTAAGATTTTATTCGTATTTTGAACGATTAGTAACAGTATGGCACTAATTTTTCCTGTAAGTTTGAGGTTCAACGAATATAAATACAAAATTTCAAAGATCTAGGTGGTGGAAATCTTCACTTATATAAATTAATACTAAATTAATTTTTCAAGTATGGCAGCACTTTTTCCCCCTACTAGAAGTATGGTAAATATAATAATGGTCACATTTTATCAAATACTCTCCAAAAATCCAAATGCAATACTGGTACAAAAAGTTTGGCGAAAAAAAAAAATTTTGCAGTTTTTCGGCGGTATGGCGACCATTTGGAATCGTCCGAAAAGTATGGCATGGCGATTTTCGTAAATGGCTGCACGACGATGGTTACCTGTGCAAAAGTTAGCCTGGTACAAATGGTTGAATTGTTTTTTTTAAATCAACACATTCGCGTCGGTATGGCGGGCTGTAAGTCACACCGGAAAAGTATGGCATGACACTACCGCCTACTTCTTTTTTATGGGCTATCGGTAAATTCTAAAATTTTTGTGTTACAAATTGTTTGACTTCGCTATTTTTCCGACGAGTTCGACTAACGCCCACGCGACTAAGCCGCCGGTACCAGTGTTCACACCATCGTTTTTCTTTTTGTCATTGCGTACTAAGACCCCTGTAGAACCGCCATCCTGTTACAAATGACTCGAAATTTTGTGTCAATATCTCCCGGTCTATACGTAATAATTATAATTTTTGAATGAAATGTGTGCTTTATGTTCTAACGGTACCAAACGACTGCACGTGGCACCTGCGGACAGCGTAAACTGGTTTATTCTGTTTTTGTGCGTGTTTCCACTTTCCACTATCAAGTGACGATTTATTTATTTGTTTTGTTTCGTAATTATTATGGTCAAATATTAATTATGAAACAAATTATTATGGACACGATATTTTATTGTTTCACGGTAGTCGTCTTGTCGTTTGCTCTAGGACGTGAAATTGAATGATATATTTTTTTTTATAAAGTCAAAACCATATTCTTTCAAATAAAAACTTGTTTTTATTGAAAACAAAAGTGTTGCTAGGAATAAGTATAAAATTAAATAGTAATGTTAGGATATCGAAACATTTTTGTATAGGCCAGAACGATATAGTGGAAACGCGCTCTAAGATCTGAGTAATATACACACCACTACATATGCAAAAATTTCTCCAAGCTAATTTACCTGTACCCCAGTCTATAATGTAATAAAACCTCTTCCATAACTTATTCATTGGTTCTTATTAAAAGTAAAACTATCTAAAAGATGGTCGATGAAAGCACAACGTGACATTTATTTTAACAACCACTTATAATGTTGAACTTGTCTAGACCACAGTATTATCCAGATAATATTTACGTCTTCGGCCATTTTGAATTATAATCAGTCTTTTTTGCGCCTCACAGTAAAGGGTTGAAAAACAGGCTGAGGTAAAAACATGATTGACATACATAATACATTGCAGTTAAGTATCAATTAAAGGTTCAATCTTAGGTTCAATGTTTTATTTTATTTATACGTCGTATCAATCGTTAAGGGTTTTATGTCTTTGAATGGATTATCTACGTATATTGCGAGCTATAAAATTAATAGTCATTCCTCTAAGTATTAAAACGCAAAGTCGTGGCTGGAGTTGGTATAAAGCTGGAAACAAACTACATATCGAACGAAGCTTACGGACGCGACTTAAAGCCGCGACATATCCTTTATATTTTAACACACACACATACACAAGAAAAAAAGAATAAACACAGAAAAAAAATCATAATATTATGTTAAATAGGCGTCCTCATCGCTAAAGCGATCTCTGCCAGGCAACCTTTGAATAGGATTTGTCTTACGAATTAAAATTAGATAGGTGGTGTAATAATTGTATATTAAGGTGTTCAAATTATAAGACGTTAGTTGTGGACGAGCCCTTGCCTTGGTCTGACCTTTAGCGTTCGGACGTCCGACGCGAATCTGGGGCGCTGGATGTTTGATACTGTGCACTATAATCGCGGCTGTAAGCCTCGTCCGAAAGTCGCGTCCGATAGTATGTTTGCAGCTTTATTGTACAAATGTAGATAGCTATACGTTTCAACGCGATACGTGCAATGTGTGAAAAGTGAGAGTCGATAGTTTGAAGTTTAATTTCGACTATTGCACTGTGCACATCCTAGTATAATTATTTTTATACAATATTTTGTTAAGACCCAGAATCTAATTTACCAAGTTACATATATATTAAAGGAAACGACAAAAAACTTGAATTTTGTCACTAAAAATAAAACGAGTTTAGACAAGGTTGGAATAAAACTTGCTTCTAGGACAATACTAAAAACATGTTTACGTTATTCAAAGCAATAATTACAATCTTAAGTTTTTAATCAAATTGGTTCTTTAAATAATTTGCTATGAACTATGTATACTTAATCTACAAGCAATTCAGAATATTAAAGAATCGAATGAAAAAGATTTAATCGGTTAGGTTTTCATAGGAAAATGTTAAATATTTTTTCTTCATTATTTTTTTAGTAGATAATATAATATGTATAAGATAGGTACTTAATACTTATTGATATAAATTTAATTTTAAAGTATGTTTCAATATTAACAATATTTTTATTTCTTTACAGGATATTCAGTGGTCACTCAGTGGGAAGATCAAAACAATAGCTTATCTTAGAAACGTGAGTTACAGTTATTTACTATTTTTTATTACACCTAAGTTACTATTTAGGTATGGTAATCAAGTATCTGTAAAATACTCCTGACTGATCTTTATGTGAAATAATTAATTTAATAAATAGATCATTATCATATTTAAATATAAATTAATAACGTTGTGTTCTTATTATTTATATTATCTATCGATACCAAAGTCTCATCAAACACAAATACTTAAAATAAAATGCCAAATAGTCTAGCTTTAATCTAAATATACCTAAATACCTGCCATTAAGTCTAAAACGGTACTAAATTAGCAATTTAATTGCCAATTAATATAAACACAAACAAATCAACGAACTATTACATGTCATAATAAAAATGTAATATAAGCGATATGTTAATAGAGACAGGCGTGAATCTCTTTCACTTATTATTATCTAACTATGATGTAAGAATTTGTTTAAATGTCTATAAAAAGAACCACCTGCTTTCCTTCTAATGAGTAACTACGGCTAATAAAGAAGACGCGATTGATAAGTTTATTTTTATATCAATTCGGTTTATTACTTTTTAATTTTTTTGGTGATAGGTGGCGATAGGTACCTACTTTTTAACCCATTGAGCCCCAAGCGGCCCGATCGGTCCACGACACAATAGATTTTCTATTGTGTCTGTGGTTCCGGGGCCTGAGTTATTAAAGAGGCTTCTTTCAAACAATTCCTATAAAGTATCTCGAAAGAAACTTGAGTAAAAAACTTTTTCTAGAAAAGGGATATAGCTTTTCCATAATTATTATAATCTCTATTTTATAAGTAAATATGAAATTAATGTAGTAGGAACGTGATGTAGGTAGGTATGTCGGAGACCGCTTATTTCTTCGCTTTTTTCTGTTGTTTTTATTTTGTAAATCCTTTGAACAAGAAACCCTAAACTGCATCGAATTAATATATAAATACATACCTACCTAACTAAAATTATTACTAGTTTGAGATATTGAATTAAAATTTTGCATCCCAGATTTATGAGCATTGTAAAATTCTAATAAATTGTTATATACAAATTGGCATCTAAATTTATTGTTCAACTTTGCACCTTTTTTTTTTTTTTTTTTTTTTTTTTTTAATAGTGGGGAAATCTTCTTAGATACCCCCGGCTCCCGGGGATGGAGCCGTGGTTATGTCGGATTTCTACCGACTAAAACCCCACTCTGTTCCATCGCGCTGCTTTGGACGGAACTGCGGGAACGGTTACGACTCTACCGCGTGTCCCGCCCAGCAGATGCCCGTTTCCAGGCCCACCACTAGAACCCCCCTCGCTGGTGGCTGCTGGAACGAAGGCTTACGCCACCAACGCGCAGACAATGGATCTTTCGCCGCTCCATCATCCGCGTTCCCCCGAACCCCCGACCCCATCACCGTCCGGCCGGAGGGTGCACGCCGGAAGGTCCTCCGATGTGTGAAATACACGTCGGGGGACCCTCCGGCACACTTTTTTCAACTTTGCACCTGCAAAGGTCATATTATATAACGGCACTAAAGTAATATCCACTATCGATTTATAACTCAAATTGCTACCACATAGTGATAAAAAAAGCAAATAAATATGAGAGGATATAATGGCATTATTATGTATTATTTGTTAACGTAAAGTTCTTATTTTTCTGATCGATTATAACGAAATGAATAAGTAAGACATTCAAGTAGTTTTCAATAATTAACCATGAACTTAAGTATCGTCTTCTTTTATAATAGAATTCAATATAAAATATTCCAGAACACCGTAATACAAAAACCAATACAAACAGTTAGAAACCGCAATATCCCATCTCTTTGAATGAAGTCATTCATGTGTCCTTGTCCTAACGTTTCTAAGCCATATAAAAATAAAAGCTATAGAAACTGAGCTAACTATATAAAGAAACTTGTCCGATCCGTCTGTCCATCCGTTGAAACTTAACCAATAACTCTATAATGGGAATTTAGAGCAGGCTTGGAAAGTCATTGCTGTTATTATTAGTAAAATGTCTTGCGGTTTTATTCGAAATATCAAGTGTGTAACTAAGTTACGAGAGTGTAATTAGTCAATTGTATAGTAATCTATACTAATATTATAAAGAGGAAAGGTTTGTAATTATGTATGTATGTATGGTTTTCACGCATAAACTACTGGAGCGATTTTGATGAAATTTGGCACAGATAATCTTTAGACCCTGAGAAAGAACATAGGCTACCTTTTATTGCGAAATATGTACCACGGGTGAAGACGGGGCGGACCGCTAGTGTATAATATTGTTGTCATATAATCCAAGGTTAACGAATATGGGGAATAAATATATTTATTATGCTCGCATCACAAAAAGGAACAATAATATTTTGATTAAATACATTATTTCTTCAAAGTGATTTATGACCTAAACCATCAAAGTTGAAAATTGCAATCGTTATTATTTTTAATTATACTTAACATTTAAAGTTCATTGGCGAAAATGTTTGATTGGGTGCTAAATAAATCATCCGAATATTTACAAATTAGGACACAATTGTCAAGGTGAACGCGTGTAAAATAAAAACACAGTCATTAATTCAAACGTAATCTTAATTATAATTTAGAAACAGGTGTTTTAATTATGCGACAATTAGAATAAAGTTGAACAAAAATTGATTGCAAAGATTAATATTAAATGATAGTACACTCGCGATGTATCGACTTATCATACATAGAAACTTTTAATGAAATGAATGACTAATATTAATGCCTCTATTGGTGCAGTAATTTGTAACCATAATAGAAAATATGACACAAGGATTGTGGAAAAATGTAACAACGTTATGTCCCATAAGTTAAATATCTTATTTATACTATTTGTATTGAGAAGATAATTATCGATAAAAGCATAACTTGTAAGTTTAAACCTTTTCTGGTGAAACATAATATTCATAGATTTAGCTTCGAAAGCTTCAAACCAAGCGCTATGTAGAAACATGATCTGTGAAATTGTTTAACAAAACATCTTCTAAATAAACACTACAATTAAGCATATACTAGAAAGTTTTTACTGTGCTAATAATACTTAAAATATTATTTCACATATTTCAGCATTTGTAGTTTCGTATATGACTTCGAAATGACTTTCCGATCGGTAAGGTACCTAATTTTGAGATCACATTTCTATAATAAATGTTAACTAACTCCAAGCATGAAATTTATAAATAGGAATGGTTTAAATCTAACAAAAAAATTATCTTTTGTAAGTCAAAATTGGCATCGAAAGCTTCGTTCGGAAATCGTTGCTGAATACAACCATTTGTTCTATCATTAACTCAAATACGCATTTTCATCCATAAATAGATACGAAATTATATTTAAAAACAACACCAAAGTCCTTCATACCTCTTTCATTAGCATTCCTAATTCCTAAAGAGATACAAATTTATTCTCGTATTTTTTTTACATTGATTCTATGCGACCTTGACAGGTTGACTTTTGTGCAAATGGCGGGTTTAAAAGGCCAAAATGATTATAATCTCATAACAGTAATCATAGAGATATTACGTGGAACATTCTTGAGCCATCATTAGATATGAGGATAGTTTTAGAGGTCAAATAATACAGTTTTGATGGGGTTTTGAGAAAAAGTGTAGGCCGGACTCCAGAGTCCTGTGTAGTTTTGAAGTCAATTTGAAGTGTAGATACAAACGTTTTTTACTTTTTGTAAAACAATAAAGATTGTAATTTTATTATCAAATCTAATTAAATATGTGACATAAAACCTAAGCTATTCAAATATTGTAAAAATCGCCTTTAAATTTGGACACAAATATTCTTATGACCTATTTAAGTCATTTCAATTGGTTATCTGATAAAAATATTTTAAAATGATCATGTGACCCAATTGCTTGTTTACCTTTAGACCGTGTGAATTTTAGGTCTATCTCATCTTTTTAGGTCATATAAATGGGTATCGGGTCACTTATCTGAATGGATAAAAATAAAAGTTTACGGAAGAAAAAAAAAATATATCGATAAAAACGTATAGGTAGATACCTACGAAATGTTCAAATAAAAAAATTAGATAGCGCTATATTGACTTTGAACTGTGTAAGTTTCATCCAAAGAAAGAGTAAATATTAAGCACCAGACATTTTTATACGTAGCCGTGCTTCTGTTTTGTCCCGATTTACACTTAACCGGTAGGTATTTATTAAATTTTAATGACGGATAAGGTAACCTCTCTGCTCGTATAAGTCGGCTCGCACTTGACCGGCATTTACTATTTCACACAACAAAAGTGCATTGTTCAAATAACTACGCTACTAGCCGCATTCCTTGATACTAATTAGTAGGTATTAATAAATTTGCAAATGGACGTGGATATGCTAATATAATGGCTAGGCGTGAGGTCGCGTGCTTTATTTGTGATACGTGACACTTCCTTGGAAGTTTAGACCCCGTATGGGGTACAATATGACCCGTAATAAGACAAGGGGTATAGAGGTGTTCAATCGAAACTCTGCTTAAATTATGATAGCTATAATCAAGCTTGATTTCAAAAATATAGGCAGATTTTTTTGTCAATAATTTAGGTATAATTATTATTTATTTGTAACACATTTTCAGTTAATGAAAGGCAGAATCCGTCCTCACTGGGATCGGGAGGTGCCACTTGAAATAAGAAGTAGGTAAATAATGAAATTTTTTAACAAAAAACATCGAATATGCTATTAGTAATTAGATAATATTACAGAAGCCTCATTAGGCGTGAACAAAAGTAAATTAAGCCAATACAATTGAATTCTAGAACGATCGAGAAAAAACTGTAAATAATTATTATCTAAATTAGGAATAATGAGCTTCAAGTCTATCAAATTGCCTTTGTGACATAACCGTCACAATTGATCAACCAGTTAAACTAATTCGACGCTTATTACCATAGCGTAGGCTTCACTTTTACGTAACAGTCATCTTGTTTATTGACAATTGTTACTTTCACTATAGGTATTAAATATTTATTGGTATACGCCCATATACTTTTCGTATTGCGAAAGGAGTGTGTTTCTTGATTTTTTTTATTGAATACATAATATACCTATAATTATACAGGGTGATTGGAAATTCGACGTGATCCTTCAAAAGGGGTATACTAGAGGTCATTTGAAACAAATTAAGTCCAGTTAACCAGGGGTCAAAAATGGATGGTTATTGAGCTATGACGGTTTTTTGATTTTTTAGAAATTTTCTGCTTTTTACCAAAAACAATTAATAGTGAAAAAACTACTACACTGTTAACATTCAATTGATATTTTTTTGAAAGCCGAAGATTGAGCGATCACTTTAAAAAAAACTTGCCCAAAACTTGCATCACCTTTTCTTTTTAAGGTTCAGGTTTTAGCTCAATAACCATCCATTTTTGACCCCTGGTTAACTGGACTTAATTTGTTGCAAATGACCTCTAGTATAACCCCTTTGAAGGATCACGTCGAATTTCCAATCACCCTGTATATATACATATATATATATGTACCTACCTACTTGTGACTAAAATGACCAGCAAATACAAAAACTGCCTTTGGAAATTGGCATATGATAGAAAATTTTCTATGACTATACTTGCTTGACTTGCCTTAAAAATCTAAGAAAAAAATAACTTAAACACAATTTGGTAACCAATGTGCGTTTAACATCAATTTATATACTGAATTAATCATTCAAAACATGACTTAGGCACATATATTACGAGGCTAAAAAAAATACGCGACCTTTGGGTTTTTTTCATTTTTGTTTATTCAGCGATAATTTTATACATGTCATATAAATCAGTTTTAAAAAGGTCAAAAACATGAATTATATTAATTTATTATTGTTAAGACAGTTCAAGACACATAACTTGTTCAAAATTCGCACTAAAATAACTAAGATTCAAAAAGGTCCATCAACAAATGACAATTCTTAATTTATTTCCTGAAATACTTTTCGATAAAGTCGTAAATATCATAGTCAACCAACGAAGTCACGACTACAAATAATTCACGTTCAAATAGATTAAATAATGCCTTCTACTAGACGTCATAATGTATTTAAAGTACGGACATATCACATTGTTTATAATAATTATTATCAGCGCATGTCCAATATTTTTTCTAAATCCTACTTACACTGATCATTGGTGGAATCCCTTATAGGAAATTTAAGCGTTTCTAAGCTTCTTTTATTAAATAGACATTGAATAAAGATACATGCAAACATTTATATTATAAATCCAAATGTTTGGGGACCCACCTTGGATCAAATAAAACCCCTCGTTTTGCTAATTAATTAGCCATACAGAATTTTCATTACATTTCAACAAGCTATTTTGTCTTAATCCTTCATGAGTCAAATCATATCAACTAGCATCTAGAGATTTCGATATCTCGGGAAACGCGGTCACTTGAAGCAATCGTTAAAATGTACGTATCTTCAACCTCAATTATTAGATAATTGACAAACTAGAGAAAGTGCATTATATCCGTCACGTCTCCATAAGTTTCCAATGAATGAATAATTCATAGTCAACATTAAGAATTAAGATGTTTCAAATGATAAACGTTCATTTCCGCTCCGTTAATTTTTCTAACATTAGATACGTTAATTTGGAAATATTTGGAACAATAAAAAACAAAAATGTTGAAACCAAAGCATGTTCTAACCCTTTCAGCTTTTATTTTTTCGAAATCGTCTTCGATTGTTAAGACGGAATTCATCGTTTGTAAAATTACCCGGAACTAAAATAAAACCAAATTACGTTAATTCTAATCTTTATAAAATTATTTTCTAACATAACTCTACAGCAGGATAGAATGCTGTAGATATTAAAACTCTTAAAACTAATGATTCTGGCATAAACTAATACATAATATAATATAATTAACATAACATTTCAGAAGATTTTTTTTTATAACAAACCAAACAACTAGCAGAGCTATTTCTTGATAATAATTTTCATGAAGCTCCAAATGTACTCTTCTTTAGTACCAACGTATCCATTATGACATTGTGGTTATATCAAGGTATAATTCCGATGAAGCTACTCGTAATATTTTGCGTAATTTACAAATAAGCGGTTCAAAAGTCATTGTAATCGGTTACGATTTTATTACAAAACTAAATGCTTCAAACTTTAAACTTTATTAGACACGGTCAGAATTTTAGTATGATTATATAAATTTGTTGTTGTTTACAGTTGAATAAATATATACCTACCTACATAGATACCTACCTACTTTTACAAATAAATAGGTTACCTACTTGCATTGATTGATTGCAATGCAAGCTCCTCAACGCTACAGGTTTTGCCATACTTATTAATTTCTAACTATCTATCAATGCCTTATAAACATTCTACAACTGAAATGCTCAAAAAATATAGGTAGGACTCGGCAAGTCAAATACGATAAAATACTAACAATAACAATTTGTGTGTTTTATAAACAAACTTGTTCAATATGAAATATTGTATATACATATATTTTATACCTAGGGTATAAATTTTATACAGAACTTTATTTATTTATTCAGAACATACTTCTTACCTTTGTTGAAATCTTATGAATTACATAATAATAGCAATTGTTTTATTACCTATTTATGCAAACAGTAGTATTTAATATTATTACATAAAACATTTTATGCGACGATGCAAAAATTATGTATATTCACACAAAACACTTCCGACCATTCACTACAATGTTATTTATATAATTCATTTTATTATAAGTTTAAATAGGTACGTGTTAAACTGATTATAATTATCAATTATGTAATTTGTTAAATTAGGAACAAATATGCAGTACATTATTTTTTAAATTAATTGCGTTGACCTAGAATTGAATCGTATTGGGTATGAATTTTATTACATAAATAAGTAATATAATATTTAAGTAAATATGCTGTTTCAAGCATGTGTTGTAATCATTAAACACTGGAACTAAAGGAAAAATGTAACGTTCAACTTTCTAAAGCAATTTTATCACTCATCTCCTATAACAATATTCATTGATGACTCTCTCTTTGCAGGTACAAATAAACAACAAGAAATACAGGCCAGCCGTGCGGATTATAGACCCACATTCGCACCGGAACTATTATGCCTTATACATCGAGTATCTAATCCGACACACCTGACTCGAATAAACAGTGGAACCCGTTACTAATTATGCCGGTTCATTAAACAATCACGATGGAGGAGGTTACATCCCGGCCGAGCGTCGAATACATCCCCCCTCTGCCGCCAAAAGCGATGCAGAGGCCCGGCTCGACTACTTTTACACAAATTACTAACGACGATGCTAAGCTCAGAGTGAACGGATTCACTGATAGCCGTGCCGACATGGACTCTCTAAGTTCGATGCACTCGCTTGTCCTTAATTCTAAGGCTCCATCTGCAACGGTATTCGTTGCGGCGACCCAGTCAAACGGACCCGCGAGCACGCCTAGCTCAGACGCACTCGCTGCAAACGGCCCGCACGTTGTCACCATCAGAATCAACACCGATGCTGACAAACCCAAAGCGCCCAAGATATCGAGCGTACACCTGAAGAGTGATGTCGACTTCGACACATTCAAGATCAACGATACCAACAAGAAAAACAACAGCCTAGTCTTGCTCAACGTAGAGGAAAATCGACCAAAAATACTAGAGAGCGAAGATCTAAGCAAGGTTGACAAAGCACCGTACATTAACTGTAATCCGTACGTGAATCCGATGACCAATATGATAATGTCTAGCGGCCAGTGCTCGCCGAGCGACACGTTGGATTCGGGCACATGCAGTGACCTTGACGGCACGCCGCCGCCGCTACCAAAAAAGAAGTCGTTCAAATCGAGCTCTTCCAAGAAATCCGTATCCGTCACAGTCATTAGCTCCACAAGAAATCAGAGTGAATTAGATTTTGAAGATAACGACTCGAACATATCGTGCGACTCGCTTAACAGCAGCGAGCTGAATGGGAGCGTACATGCCGAGGAAAGTCACATCGAAGAGGCGAGCAAAAAGAAACAATCGCCCGAGCCTTCCATGCAAACGTTCGCTAAAGTGAACAATAAAGACAGCTTTCTACCGCAAGGTTTGTTGCAAGACATTAGAGACCGCTCGGCGAAACTCGCAACAGTCGACATTGAAAGTGATCAAGAGCGTCAAAGGGACGCTAGCCAGAATATTGATGAGGATGCTAATGTTCCGAAAGAAAGTGCACAGCTGACGTCGTTCCTATTGGTTTCGCAGTTTAATAACGAGCTAAAGAAAAACGGCGCTGACTCGTCCGCAACGAACCAAAACAAAGCGCCGCTTATTAGTGAGACTACGTATGAAGAAAGGAAAAAAATAGACAAAATGAAAGAGGAGCAAATTTGTTACAGCAGCCATTATTTCGATACGGACAAGTTTTACGATTTTCACCTTAATGAAAAACAGTTCGATGACGTGTCTGTGAATAGTGTTAGTGTTAAAAGTGAGTGTCCTGAAGTGTCGGACATGGAGTATTTTGCTGGTATAAAGGACTTTAAAAATGAGGAGACGCCATCCACCATAAAGAGTTCGAAAGGAACTATCCGGGGTGTGAAAAACCGGGTGCGAGCTGGAATTGCCACCTTCCTTCAAATGCAGACCACCACTAAGGTAAGAATATTTTAATAAGCAATTATTTTTATCATAAGTAGCAAATTCAGGTAAACCTAAATTTAGAATAACCGGCAACGCAAAAATAGACTAAATTACGTTACAAATAACGAGACTCATTTGTATTACGTACTTAGATCTTTGTGACAATAAGCTAAACAATAATAAACATAAACACACGTACAACGCAAAAATGATTTTCTATGTCACTCGTTCAACATGTTATTTTAGAGGTCAGCAGACTTGGAAAGTAAGCACGTACAATAATTTAATGGCACTTTACGACGTGTTTCTTATATCCTTGGGCCTATTTTTAAAAGCAATTTGGATGAATGCATACGCGTGAAAGTTATTATTGCGTCCTTGCTTTGTTCGGTATCGCGAAAATGTTCTCAGAACGTCACGGCATGGTTCAAAGCATAAACTTAATAACGTTATAAAAATCTCTATACGTATCGTAATGAATATAACTGCGTAAAAAATAAATGTACTACCTACATGATAAAGTTTTAGGTTTAAGATAATATTACTGATATAACTGGTATAGTCAGCACCTAATATAGGTATTTCAAACAATCACACATTAGGATTTATTTACTCCTATTTTCAAATAAATCAGAAGTTAAGTATCCAATTTATCAAACAATTTCGTTCATAATCTAAACAAAACATTCCAATATAGTATAAGAACCATGAACCTACACATCTTGGCCTTAACCTCAGATATGCAGCTCGAATCTAAACCACATAATTATCCTCCAAACAACGATCAAATTATATGACTTGATACCTCAACAGAATAGACGATACAGCAGATTATTATATCTAATAATCTACTAATAGCTCCTCCGGCCTAGTTGAATCGGGGTAAAGGAATGTAACCTAATTCACTAAGAAATAAAGAAACTTGGGTGATAGAATATTCATAATTGATTGAGTAACTTACTACATTACATTTTTTTTAACGTATCTCTACATAGTACACGTATCACGTATCACGACAAAGTCGCTTATTGCAACGTATTTTGATTCGGTTTATTTTAATAGATAGTGATTCTAGGGGAAGGTTTTATTAGGTATATAATTTGTAATTTGTAAGGTTTTAGACGAAGCGGGCGAAGCCACGGTTGAAGAGCTAGTATTAGATAACGTTAACGATAAAATATAACAACACGTTCTCATGAGAAAAGATCTGACAAGCAGTGAGTAATATGTCTTTTAATAGGCAGAGTATCTCACTTCCAGAATTTTCTACCACTCCTTACATTTCTAATACCTTTACAATTCAACCAATAAAACAACCCAGCTTTCTCAGCTTGACACAATTCTATAAAGGCACCGACATAATCGTTAACTAACACATGTGATTAAAAATTTTCTAACAATTTTCCGCTTTTCCAAGAGCTTATTAGGTACACCGGTTTCCTGATCCCACGAGATACCGGAAGACTGCTTTCGATAGAGGAAAATACTGGATCAATTAATTCACTTTTCCCTATTGTTATGCAAATTGCGTCACTGAAGAAAGTTTGAGATAACTCTGTTTGGTAATTATTCAAATTATCTAGTGTACTGTGATTCACAGTACACTAGATAATTTGAATTAGGTTCACAGTCTGTGAACCTAAATCGAATGTTATGCCTCACTTTTAACATTCTGAAAAACGAAGGAGGTTCTTAAATAAGTTTTTCTTTTCAATGAAAATATTCAATCGAAAACGAATATGAATGTTTCACTTATAAAACATAAAAAATATATTTTGTGATTTAAGGTTAATTATTAAATTTTAATTAAGAATAGATTGAATTAATAATATTGATACCTACCAAAACAAATGATTCATTAAAAACAAATAAACTCAATAAAAAACCAACCCACATTAAAATAATGGAAAAATACATAAAAATAAACAAATCTTTTAAATACCTCGTTAAACAAGTTCGCATATGTATGGCATTATCATAGGAATTTATGATATGTATAAATTTGGTCGAGGAATGAAGGAACTTATATATTTATGACTTACTTAGCTGTGATTAAAAGTGATTTAAAATAAAGATTTCCAACAATTTCCTTTAGAATACATATCTATGTACCTATAGGTATTATCCATACTAATATTATAAATGCGAAAGTAACTCTGTCTGTCTGTCTGTTACTCAATCACGCTTAAACTACTGAACCAATTTTCATGAAATTTGGTATGGAGATATTTTGATACCCGAGAAAGGACATAGGCTACTTTTTATCCCGGGAAAATGACACAATCCCGGAAATCCCACGGGAACGGGTTTGCGGGTTTTTCTGTGACTGCGCGGGCGAAGCCGCGGGCGGAAACCTAGTATGGTATAAAATGTATGATGATTTTCTGTAAAATAGTTCTGAAAATCTATCGAAAATGACATGGGACATAGACTCATCATTTTTAATTAACTTATTTCTTAACTTACAAACTTCCAACTTACATACTAAGTTTCCGCACGCGGCTTCACGCGCTTTATCGAATAGGTACTTAACAAATTATTGCCTCCCCGGAGAACAATCTATTAAAAATACCACATCACATTACGTTGCGCAGTTTTAAAGGTGTAAGCCAAGAAGCTGTGTAAGCATACAAAGTGACAGACAGCGGGAAGCGACTTTTTTATAATGTGTAGTTCCTGCGTAGTGACTTTTTTATAAAGTGTAGTGAAGGTGATAGAATTTTCTGGAATAATTACAATTCTTTAAGGACCTCTGATAACTTTATTTTAGATTCACTAAATACCCATTATGTATTGAGTAACTAATATACTGAGAACTAGTTCTTAAAAGATGACGGCATTCTGATGTCATGACCCCTGACGAACGTATGGATTTCATAATACGCATTTGTTATAATGATGTTATTAAATTTATACACACCTATGTATACCTAAAAGAAATACTCGTGTTTTATGTTTTGTAAGTTAATATTAATAATTTCAAGAACATTATCAATGATATTTGCGGGGTATATGACTTTTTTGCATTTTAAATAATATAGTTGTATCTTCCTTCATGCTATTTATTTTATTAAAATAATAATCTAGCGCAAAATATCAATCTACTAATTAGTAAAAGTAATTATATTTTTTTATTGAATATTGAACGAAAAATCACTTTCCTTATTATATACGGAAAATCATTACCCCTTAATTAAATACATTTAAAATAATTAAATATGTATAGGTATGTTTTTTTTTACATTAAGGGTTATATTAAAAATAAAATTGCAATATAAATTGCTATAAAATTAATATAAATTCAATAAGTATTGTCTTCCGTACACGATGTATTTCGATTAGCCTTCGTGTGTATGTGTGCGTTTGCGTTCACTTCATTGCATCGGATATTGGTCAAGACTCAAGTGTGTTTTGGTTTGATATTAATAATAGATTTATTATTTATATTTTATGTGTGTGTTGACACGGAGAATAGCTTTAATTAGTCAACTAGACATTTATTATTATTAATATACTAGCGGTCCGCCCCGGCTTCGCCCGTGGTACCTACATGTTTAAACTATCCTATCTCTCAAGTTGGATCGAACTGCACATGGTGTGCGAATTTTATTATAATCGGTTAAGTGGTTTAGGAGTCCATTGAGGACAAACGTCATTGTGACACGAGATTTATTGTATACTAGATTTCCGCCCGCGGCTTCGCCCGCGTTTTCAAAGGAAAACCCGCTGCATAGTTCCCGTTCCCGTGGGATTTCCGGGATAAAACTTATCCTATGTGTTAATCCAAGTTACCCTCTATATGTGTGCTAAATTTCATTGTAATCGGTTCAGTAGTTTTTACGTGAAAGAGTAACAAACATCCATACATCCATACATCCATACATCCATACTTACAAACTTTCGCCTTTATAATAGTATTAAGATTAAGATGAAAAAAATACAACAAAAACGAACAACATAATATATATTTATTCCTTCTGAATATAATAATGAATATTAAAGTATGAATAGATACTTTACAAAGACATTTTAAAATTGCTAGCGTTAAAAAAATCAATCTCTCTTTAAACTATAGCGGATAGTCTGTAAAATATACAGTAATCTGTGCGATAGAGTAAAAAGTAACAAAATAAAATATGTAATGTACCTATGTACCTATAGGTACATAGTTCAATCCAGAATCGTTAAAAATAGAAAGAATACATCCAACTATCTATTTCAATCACTAGGCATATCATGTTACTGTGAAGACTTTAATTTTACCACTAATAATTAGAATGCGAACAATAATTTTCCCCGTCACGTTCCGAACCCGTGACCTTAGGGTCGTTAGGGTTAGTTAGAAAGCATTTCTCTTCATAGTTTATTGAGACAAATGATTCAAGAATGACAATTAAGAAAGTTAAATTTTCATGGGTATTATTCTAGACCATTTCCAAACTTAATGAACAATGACTTACATGTCATTGTTAGTTTTTAGTTTGTCTGCCCTAAGAAAAGAAAAAAAAAACATAACAACGTTTTTGAACAATTGAACATGTTAAAATTCTGGCAAACATCACTACTGTAGCGATAATAATAATGGGTTGAACTCACAGGTTGAACTATTCTGCGTCCCGCGGTTTCAGCCGCGTGGCTCCGCTCCTGTTGGTCTTAGCGTGATGATATATAGCCTATACTACTACTACTACCTTACTACCTTCCTCGATAATTGGGCTAGGGAGTCACTAGTTTTCAAGTAAATGACATCGGTTAGTCCAGTCGAAAGTTCTGACAACAAACCTTAAAAAATACAGTTAAGGTGGTTAAGGGGTAAATTTGATAAATATTTCGACACAAATTAAGACAGACAAAAAAAAGTAAAGGTGTTATTTTCGTTCACGCGAACATCGTCGCGGGCAGAAAGTTATATACCTCACAACCAACACATACATATAGGTATATCTAAGAAGTTCCCATACCGTAACCACAAGGAAGAGACATCGGATTTCTTCGATCATTGTTCACTTGTTTCATAGTTTATACAATCTGTCTTGCTTTTACCGCCATCATAATTTTCCCTGATTGGCGCGATTTTCAACGAGCGAACTAATATGCCGTTACAAAATTTATAATCTCTTATAGCCGGATGAAGCTTTTTTAATGGTGTTTTCTTTATAAAAGAAAATGGCTAATCTTTCTACATTATTTCACGCTTGAAAAGTGTCTAGTAGATGAAATGTGAATCATTACAATAGCAAATAATTGATTATTACATAGGCAGCTATCGAAAGCAGTAGATAAGTATTAAAATTACAAATATATCTTAAAACATCGAAGACCAGAAATTGGAATACCTACGTCCTATGTATTAGGTACAATAGGTAATATGTATTGCAATTTACACTGAAAATTCTGTTTCTATAATCCACACAAGCCACATAATCGTGCTATATTCGGTTCAGCAGTTTCAGGCGTTCCCATGACCATAAAACACAGATTGAGCTAACGGTAGACGGTTGCCATGGTAACCAAATTGCTTAGATGCATCATACCCACAAAGATTACCTACAATTGACTTCTGGTATAAGTTCAATTGTAGGAAATTGGTTTTGTTATAAGTTGTAATGTATACTGAGATTGCCTATGGAAAACTGTTATTATTTTGTTGGTAATGGTTTTACTATATAGCAAACAGATTAAAATATTTTTATTTACCTACCTATATTTTAACCAGCTGTACCCCGCGGTTTTACCCGCATTGTTCTGCTCCTATTTTTCATAGCGTGATGACATATAGCCTATGCCCTATAGCACAGCCTATAGCCTTCCTAGATAAATGGGCTATCTAACACCGAAAGAATTTAACAAGATGCACTCGAAGTTCCCGAGTTCAAACAAACAAACCAACTCTTCAGCTTTAAAATATGTTGGTACATGTATTAGTATAGAACTATAGAATCTAGATGAAATAGTCAATGACTAAGATCTGAAAACTGTTATACCTACTAAGATATCAAATATGTACTTAAATATCTAATTGAGAAATTATCTAGCACAATAGAAAAAGCAAAAAAATGAATAGGGTTGTTTATCGCAAATTGAGTAATATAATAAAAACATTTAATTCTTACTTCCGTGTACTACTAACCATATGTATCATTTACATATTAACTATGCAATACTTATCGTGATCTCATAAAGCGTTTTATTATAATAAGGAATTGTATGTAATGTTTAATTTAATCCAAACGGTTATGTAAGCTTTTTAACACAATACTTTGAATAATGATGTTGTTTCTTTTTGAATGATGCAGTTAGTAATATGAAAATACAGATTTTTATCGTAAACTTACATACCTATGTATTAAAGTAATTGTGAATTCGCTTGTTTTCTTCAGCGTGTCTTGAGCAGGTATTACCAAACTATTTAGAAAGGTCTTCTCCATAATATTCGACACAACTAAAGAATTAGTTTCAATAGGTACATGTAGTAGCTAAATTTGAGCTTTTTAAATTAGCTATAGCTATATTAGTCGTACTAAGAATACGGTTCGTTTCTTAGCACAAAGATAGGCCGGTACGTTTTATTTGCGAATTTCTGGGTACGACGCTGATAAATGTAGTAAAGAAAAATAACAAATCACAACACATCGAAAACTGATTAGCCGCGTCCAGACCGACCGAGCGCGGCTCGCGAGTCCCGCTCGCGAGCCAATAGTTCGGCCGGTGTGGACGGCGCTCGGGCTTCCTCGGGCACACGTTGGCTCGGCCGAGCACCGCTCAGCCCCGAGCCATGCGTTGTCGGTTTTTGGCGATGCTCAAAGGCGGCTCAGTCTGAGCTGCTCGCCCGGTGTGGACGGACGTAACGACGCTCGCGAGCCAGAATCAAAAATGGATAAAGAAGACAGTATTCGCTTAATACAACTTTACGGAAGCTTCAAAATGTTATGGGATTCGAAAGATCCAGATCATTTAAATAAAAATTTCGGTTTTGGTACAATTTTTTAATCCAGTTTTCGTTTCTTTTTTCTTTTTTTTATGATATATCCAGACAACACAAGCGCCGCAGCATCTAATAATACGTGGTTTTCCATCGTTATACGGAGAGAAACTGAATGCTCAAACCGGCTCACCTTGGCTCGCGAGCGCGGCTCGGAACTTTACACAATTAGCTCGGGTGCCACGGCTCGCGAGCAGGAAGTCTGAGCGCGGCTCCCGAAGTCCCGAGCCGCGCTCAGCCGGTCTGGACGCGGCTATTAACTACTCGAATGTACAGACGATCAATAATGCATCGACCGATAGGCCACAAGGGGTCACCTTTTTATGTTATTCAATACATTTTACTATTATTCTTATATTCCGGCCCGTAACAAGTCTTCTATTGTTGAGTAATTGGCGATACTAAAATACCTTTGTTTTGTCAAATCAATAGACAACAATAAACGAAAATAAATAAGAACGACAGCCCAAAACCCAGCAATATCGGAACAAAAGAAGTTTAACAATAGAGTTAATTATTTATTTTTCTTCAAGTCTTTAACAGACAATTATTACATAAAGATAATCAACGGGCAATATAATAGTTGTGTTACGTAATTCTGTACTTTATTGTGGAAATAGAAGTTATGATTGGCATGCGGAAGGCATGCCTTTACTTTATTCTTCTCGGCTTAGTTCGTGATGAGTGCTTGTTGAACAAATATAAAAATCTACTACTTATCCGCCATCTTGCTTTGGTCAATAGCGGGTATTATACTACCAATGGATAAAATAATCTTTCAAAAACAATGCAATCAACTGTTAGAACAAATAAATGTATCATTTAATAATAATAGTTTAAAAAAACTAAAAAACACGCTTTTTATAGAAAACCGAACTAAAAAATAGAAAATTTTATCAAATTAGTGTATTGTCATCGGTCCTCAATAAATCTACAAAGTTTGAACGAAATCTGGCCGTTTAAAGTGGGTCAAAATCGCGCCCAAAGAAGTCGGTTACAAACAAACATACAGGTGAAGCTAATATAAAGCGTGTAAAAAGGGATAGTAGGTAGGAGAAAACATTATTACTTAAATATGTACCACGGGCGAAGCCGGAGCGAACCGCTAGTGCCTAATATATAATGAAAGGATCTTATCTTTTTGGAATGCAGAGAATCGTAAACAGTACCTTTCATAGGGATACATGCAGTGGAAGGCAACAATAAAACGAAAAGCTGTTATTCGACCACCCGCTTCTACTAGTAAAATTACTCCTTACCTGTCTCTAAAGTAATTGTTTATCGTACTAAACAGTTATGATACAAATCAATTATCAATGATTGAACCTATAATTTCCTAGTGGGCAGCCTGTGGGTCGTCCAAGGACCAAGGCAGACCGCGTTATCATAACGGTCATATTTTATATCACGGTTATGCTTTGATCTTGATAGTTAATAATGTTAATAATACTTGTAGCTTGTTGCATTTTAACGATGACGTAATTGGATAAACATGCTTGGTATCTCTTTTGAATATTTAAATGATTGGATCCCGTAGTGATATTATTGCGTAGGTAGTTGTTTAATTTTTAGATTAAGTGTGCGAAAAGTGTTATCTTTTTTAAAAGCACTGGCTGTTTCTTATTTGAATTATTGTAAAAGAATCACCTCGCCCTTTCATAGAATATGCGCGGCTTCATTTCTAATTGGTAGGTACCTAAATACGAATGAATAGAATTGAAGGAACAATTGATTTAATAAATTCAGTAAATATGTAGTTATGTATTGATTACGTTCATGATACAATGAATTGCCTTCTATTTTATTCACCTTATAAGTTGGTTGGACTAGCAATAAATAACTTAGACAGAAATATGTATAAATAAATAAATAAATATGTAGGTAGGTACCTATAACATATTCCAGCGCGGGCCCGTCTCATCGATACTGGAATTTCAGAACGTCTGCACTCTGCATTATTGAAAGTAACAATTGTTTAACAATACTGGTCATGATAATCACGTCGTATTTTATACGCAAGTCATTGGTATCTCAGCCTGAATATATTTTTATATGATAATCCTTCACATTAATACTTAGGGTTGCTTACTTTAGAAAAAGCTGTTATGGCGACGATGTTCCTATTTTCTGTTATACAGACGATGTTCCTATTTTCTGTTGTTTCTAATAAATAATAATAAAGTTAATCAATTAAATAACAATATATAGATACCTACTCAAATAAATAATACCCACTGTTAATGTATTTGCTACTTCTCTGGTTTTCGTGGTGAAATTAAATAAAAAAACAACAATTACGAGTA
Organism: Colias behrii; assembly: GCA_029959065.1. NCBI lineage: Eukaryota > Metazoa > Arthropoda > Insecta > Lepidoptera > Pieridae > Colias > Colias behrii. The sequence continues at coordinate 3,892,406 of JARWMC010000021.1, read as the reverse complement.
CGAGTATATTCACAAGTTGAAGTTACAATATTACAGTTCGCTTTTTATTTTACTGTGAAATAGAAAATGACGCGGCTTTGCGCCATTGCTTATTTTTAACTTCAGGCGCAAACACCCACATTAAAATCGTATTATGAAATTGAAATTATCACGTTCACAGCTCTGCTTGAAAAAGAAGGAACCTTATTATTATTTTTTTTGTTTTAAAAAAGATAGCAACTATGAAGGCAACCGTACTACTTACTACCTATGAATGTGAATAATAAATAAATTTTAATAAATTAACAATATAAAGTATGTGGTTGGCAACCCTATAAGTGACAGCATCTATCTTTATTTATTAAACGTCTTTGTAAACCTTGTTTATGGTAGAATGCTTCGATGCACAATCGCTTGAATATTATGTAAAAAAAGAGTTGAATAAATTATAATTATTATTGAATATTTATTAAGATACAAATCGCTAGATTTATATTGTGTTTCTTTTGTTATTGTAGGTACAAGATGCTACAACTAGATAATCTAACATTGAAAGGTTTTTCAAAGTCGATACACTTTATCATTTATTTATTTAATTTAAGGTTCACCAACATGTGTTACATTTAATGAATGACATTTACAATAACATATTACAATTAAGTAGCAATGCACACCTTTATCAGGCAAACAAAACAAGCGTTTAGATTACAGAATTGAAAAAAAAAAACAAAAATTATCAATTGGTATACGTATTAAGTATATGGTATTCTATACCATATACTTAAATCATTTACAACCAGTTTACTCACGAATTTAGACAAAAATAGCCACTACCTTATAGTGTGCTAAATGCTTATAGAGAGTAAAAGTACAATTCCTCACCAAATGTGTAACAATCAACATACCTATCTAGATTGTTTGTATGTACGTCCTTCCCACGCTTTCAAGTTAGTGTATGCGTAATTAATGCCTATCTTTCTGTATAACATCAATAATTCATAGGTACATTCCGTTTTAATTCCTTTAATGTTTACTTCTTGTTTGACAAATAAAGTATTGGAGTTCAATGAACTTTTTTTAATCTGTGATATAATTGTTTACTAGTTCTAAATCCTAATAGGATAAATCCGAAGTCTAAACAAGTCGAGTTTATGACAAGTTATCATATCTAAAATGTTCGATGAAAATTTCTGGATTTTGATAAAAAGATGACATAAAAGTAAGATTTCTCTTGTATGAATGGCTATCTCAGGAATTACGATGTAAGAAAACCATCATCAAGTCACGAGAAGACAAAAAAAACTGTGGATTCTAGACACATTATATTCTCATTTTAAAAAAGAATAACGTTTCTACCAATACTTTGTATGTGACCAATCAGTTCAATATTTTAAATTGTATTAACTTATATTACATAAAACACGTTGTTGATTTAATACGAGTTAAACTATAAATAATGCAATAATTAATTTCAACAATATAATAATAAATAGTTTTCGCCTCACATAATGTATTACGCATGCTTTGATTTATTACTACATGGGTTGATCCAAAAGTAATAATAATCAATATTAAACAAGGTCATTACAGTTAAAATAATTATGTATTTCTCTAGATAGTCTTCTAACTAGATAATATACTTCAATATTTTTTTCATAAACTTAAAAAAAAAAAAACTTTGACTTCATCAACAAAAACCCCTCTACTGCGGCCATCACTTTGCTGTCGTCTTAAAATTCCTTAATAAGACGGTGTTTCTTGTGCCGAGGAAAGGGATAGAAATAACTAGGAGCTAGATCTAACAAACAGGGTGGGTGTTCAAGAATTTGGAATGCCGATTTTTGAATGGCAGCCATTGCAACTGACGCTTTGTGATCTGGTGCGTTGTCTGGGTGAAACAGCATTCAAGCCCGCATTTTACCATGTCTCTTTTCCTTACTAACCTACCGCAATGTTTTAATTTGGTCTGTGTAGTAAGAGCCCAATTTAGTGGCTACCTTCTTAAAATATTCCACCATAATTATTCCTTCAGCGTCCCAAAAAAACTACCGCTTTAATCTATCCCACTAATTTTCACTTTGAATTTCTTCATCGTCACTTTGGAAGCTCCCATCGCAGGCCATTGATTGTTTCTTGGTTTCAGCATAAACATGGTGAACCCGGGTAACGTCCATGATCACAAATCGTGACAAAAAATTATCCTGATCTCATTAAAAATTTAGAAATTCACCCTCTAAATGTCGAATCGTTGTTTCTTCTTTTCGCCGGGAAACATTCTGGCACCCACGGTTCACATTCAAATTAATGTAAATACTTGGAAACGTGGCCTGTTGATATGATTTTTTTGTAATAACTTAGTGAGTACATGAGCAAGCAAAAAACATTTATTTTATATTTTTATGTGCACAGGAAATACCCAATTATCATTACTTTTGGATCAACCTAGTACGTTTACATATAAATTGTTGACTAGGAACATAACAGAAACATAATATATATAATGCAAGTAGAATTACTTATTACTTCTGTTACGATTGATAAGAAACAGAATGCGAGAGGTGCAAAATAGCCGCCTTTTATCTAATTACTAGCTGTGCCCCGCGGTTTCACCCGCATTGCTCCGCTCCTGTTGGTGTTAGGGTCATGATATATATATCAAGGTTATAGGTTAGGCTATAGCCTATAACCTTCCTCGATAAAAGGGCTATCTAACACCGAAAGAATTTTTCAAATCGGTCCAGTTATAGTTCCTGAGATTACTGCGTTCAAATAAACAAACTCTTCAGCTTTATAATATTAGTATAGATAACCTGCATAAATATTAATTATTAACATAACTAACAATTCATTTGTTTCATTTAATTACTTAGATACTATCAACTATACATTTAACGTAGGTACAATTCCTACAACGCAGTGGTATATTTCCATACATATTTCCTCTATAACAGCAATTGATTTATTTCATTAAATATCTTACTTTAAACTACAAATTTAACGTACAATTCCTACTAACAACTAAATTAAAGTATGTAATTCCTACTTAGGTACATATTAGTACAATTTCCTTTCTACAATTGATTTCTTTCATTTCAATAAAATATCGTACTCCAAACTACAAATTTTAACGTACAAATTCGTCAATTCCTACTAGCGACTACATGAAAGTATGTCAAACGTAAATCACCCAACAAAAATTCATCACCTGCGGTATAAAACCTGAACCTAATTCCAACCTTAATAATTTTAATTGAAAATTACAGTTTTATACATTGGAATGTGAATTAAATAATTACAAAATTCAATTGCGCAATGTCATTACAACGCAAGTAATGCGTGTTACCTTCGGCTGTACGTTTTGTAACATTACCTCAGCAGTCCTTGTGATTGTCACTGATATTTTGGATTTGTCACACGGACTTTTAACCACAAGCTTAATCACTGTCTGAGAACGAAAAGCAATCGGTTGTGCGTTTTATCTATACTAATATTATAAAGCTGAAGAGTTTGTTCGAACGAGCTAATCTCGGGAACTACTGGTCCGATTTGAAAAATTCTTTCGGTGTTTGATAGTCCTTTTATCGAGGAAGGCTATAGGCTATATATCATCTCGCTAAGACCAACAGGAGCGGAGCACTGCGGGTAAAACCGCGGAGCACAGCTAGTCATAGAATAAAAAGTCCAAGGGAGTAACTGTATGCGACGCGGTGTGGGAAAACGATACAAATATAATAATTAGTATACTCCTAAGTCCTAGGTCGTCTAGAGCCATCACTTTTCCACACTGGAATTAATACTGTTTTAAGACATGGTAACCCCCGGGATCTAGGAAATCTTATGTTTATACGCGTTGATGTGTAGTGACATTAAATACATTAACAATTTTAATTCATGAATGTTATAAGCTACTTTAGTAAAAATATTAAATCGTGCAATTATTCTTATATATGAGCCACTTAATGATAATAACTAATCCATAGCTATGTTAATTATTACCTTATTTAGATATCTTATTTTAAATTAGCTTATATTTAAAAATACATCTACAGAATGCGTTTCAAGCAACAAAAATATCTTACTCATGTATTTTATGCGTCTGCCTTACCTTGACCTTTCAAAACTATATCCACGATTCATCACGAACTATGTAAGGTGAGTGTTTTCGTGTCGCATTTAAAATAGTTTTGATAATATTATATGATTATATAATTTATAGGTAATCTGAATATGGGTAAGTACCTACCCGCCTAAAGCTGGTCCTAAGAAAGTAGATAAGTATCTGCTTTCTTAGGACCAGCTTTATTGCAATTTGCAATACATTAATCGGTGTTATCTGGTGCTAGAATTTGCTAGAATCTTCAATAGAATAAGAAAGATTTTTTTGCTTGTTTATAATATTAAATTAAATTAAGTGACTGGATGAAAGTATCCTTACCGACTAGCGTATAGGCTTTGTTTTACGAACCTCAGGCCTCAGCTTACGCATAAGACAAACGCGTGTGCTATATAACTAGTATATAGTATAGCTTTTGATATTTAGTTTTTTATAGCATTCAAATGCTTTATAAATATCAATGTTTAATAATGAAAACTTCATAATACACCTATAGCTTTTGCCCGAGGTTTTGACCAAAGCCGCTAGTCCCACTTTACCGAGCTATAGTTAAATATAATAACTGGTATCCCAACAAGTTTCAAGGGTACAGCGTCTCCAACATTTCTACAACTGTGAGACCGGTTTGCCGACCTTGTGAGGCCACTTGCTGGGGAAAGTGCTTACCCACTTATCCGTTTAAACATTCCTGGTTTTCTCTGGTCGAGTGTAATGCGAAAGTTCTGGTCTTTGGAACACTTGTAGAGAGGACTCTTCGATTTGGTTGGTTAGTCAATAAGGTTTGGTGTTCGGAGCTAGATGATCTAGTGGACAAATAAAAGAACATTACAATACGATAAATTTCTCTGTCGGTACAAAAAATACACCAAAAAATCTAAAGTCAAATCAATGTTCCACATAACTGGATGAGACGGAGCACCGTTACGAGCACGCACGAGATTTAAATAACTGTAAAACTTATGGCTGGTTCACACTTTGATTAGTGTGAGTGCAGGTGATTAGTGCGAGTGCAGGTGTGTAGTGCGAGTAGTGTCCAATTCAACTGCGAGTGCAGGTGATTAGTGGGAGTGCAGGTCAATGGTGAAATTCGCGACGCTACACACTACGCTAAACACTAAACACTAAACACTCCTGTCCAGACGTGTTTAGGCAGGCACACTGCGAGTGAGGGGGAAGGGAGGGCGCGCGGGACGTGGCTACTCGCAGTCCACTCGCAAAAAAATAGAACACGCTTCTATTCACTTTACTACACAGCCTACTAAACACTTGCACTAAACAGTCGCTGTCCACACGTAGTCACACTAATCACCTGCACTCGCACTAATCAAAGTGTGAACCAGCCATTACGGCGGCTGTACACACTCGCCGAGACACACCGAGACAGGCCGAGAACGAGTATGTACACGGTGCATTCGTCTTGTCTCGCTCTCTCGTGTCTCGCCTCGGTTGTCTCGGTCACTGGTCGGTTTTTTGCGCCCGAGTCAAAGGGTCTCGTTGGCTCTCGCGAGGTAAACGAGAGCGAGCATGTACACACTCGTTCATTTAGTTGCTCGCTGACGTTGTTTATGAACGCACGTGTTTCACTATGTGGTCTAATGAACGAGAATTACAGTTTTTGGAGTGCTATCAAACAGAACCTTTTTTATGGAACTTATTTTTTATGGATTTATTTTAAATTGGCCAGAAGGTTCTGCCACCAACTCAGCCAATTGATTTTCCATGAAACAAAGAAGCGTTTCTATTGATTCCTTAAAAATACAATAAAATACATTAACTATTCAGGAAGTTTTTATATTTATTTACCTGTTTCTACTGTGGTGTACATAGTAAATTAGTAATCATCCACCATCTTCTTTTTCTCCATGGTTTGAGAATTTGTTTTTATAGTAAATGTTTAAAAAATTATAATAGCTCACGGCACAAAGAGAAATAGCAGCAGCTATTTCTACGTCCATTCTCGTGTAAGTCTTCAGTTCAAACTTCAAATGTTAGAACGAGTGTGTACAGGCATGCTCTCGACGAGAGTCTTTTCGGCCGAGGCTCTCGGCGAGAGGTTCTCGTCGAGTGTGTACAGCCGCGGTTAGCCTTAAGGACGCATATACAAATTGACGCGCATCAATTTTACGTTTTGAGTCTTACTACTACACGTGCACGGCTCACACACACAGCGAAATGCGAGAAACGACGAAATTATGACTAAACTGACACGACTTGATAATTGAACTTATTTTTATTGCCATGTTTTTTTTTTTTTATTTACTTTGCTTTGTTTGTAACGTTGAATGATCACAAAAGTAGATACCATTTACCTAATTTCATTGGACAGTGATTGATTGGTAAACAAGTACTTGCCAAAGTGTACTTCGAAGACTGCTTCTGGAACTATTATACGAGTAGAACTAGGTGTGCCGAGTTTAGGCTCGTTTTGTTAGTTATGTTGAGACCTTACCTCCGGACTTGACGGAGTGACCTGCAGAGTGCAGGAGTACTTCGAAGACTGCTACTGGAACTAATAGACGATTTGAGCTAGGTGTGCCGAGTTTGGGCTCGTTTTGTTAGTTATTTTGAGACCTTACCTCTGGACTTGATGGAGAGACCAGCAGGTGTACTTCGAAGACTGCTACTGGAACTACTAGACGAGTAGAGCTAGGTGTGCCGAGTTTGGGCTCGTTTTGTTAGTTATGTTGAGACCTAATCTCCGGACTTGATGGAGTGACCAGCAGGTGTACTTCGAAGACTGCTACTGGAACTAATAGACGAGTGGAGCTAGGTGTGCCGAGTTTGGGCTCATTTTGTTAGTTATATTGAGACCTTACCTCCGGAATTGATAAAGTGACCTGCAGGTGTACTTCGAAGACGGCTACTGGAACTAATAGATGATTAGAGCTACGTGTACCAAGTTTGGGCTCATTTTGTTAGTTATGTTGAGACCTTACCTCCGGACTTGATGGAGTGACCTGAAGGTGTACTTGGAAGACTGCTACTGGAACTACTAGACGATTTGAGCTAGGTGTGCCGAGTTTGGGCTCATTTTGTTAGTTATATTGAGACCTTACCTCCGGAATTGATAAAGTGACCTGCAGGTGTACTTCGAAGACGGCTATCTACTGGAACTAATAGATGATTAGAGCTACGTGTACCAAGTTTGGGCTCATTTTGTTAGTTATGTTGAGACCTTACCTCCGGACTTGATGGAGTGACCTGAAGGTGTACTTGGAAGACTGCTACTGGAACTAATAGACGATTTGAGCTAGGTGTGTCGAGTTTGGGCTCATTTTATTAGTTATATTGAGACCTTACCTCCATACTTGATAAAGTGTCCTGCAGGTGTACTTCGATGACTGCAACTGGAACTAACAGACGAGTAGAGCTAGGTGTGCCGAGTTTGGGCTAGTTTTGTTAGTTATGTCGAGACCTTACCTCCGGACTTGATGGAGTGACCTGAAGGTGTACTTCGAAGACTGCTACTGGAACTAATAGACGAGTAGAGCTAGGTGTGCCGAGTTTGGGCTCGTTTTGTTAGTTATGTTGAGACCTTACCTCCGGACTTGATAGAGTGACCTGAAGGTGTACTTTGAAGACTGCTACTGGAACTAATATACGAGCTGAGCTAGGTGTGCCGAGTTTGGGCTCGTTTTTTTAGTATATAATTTTGTTGTGGTATCAAATGCAAGTGGGTTTTCGAAAACTAAAAAGAAAATACTTGTATTTGGCACATACATATACTACTGATAGGTACTTGCAAATACTTTTTAAGTTCCAATATACTGAAACATTACTATAAATAAAATGTTGTGTGGTTTTATGAAACCACGGTAAAAGTGAAACTGTTCGAACGGTTCCGAACACTGCTTTGTGTAGCGCATGTCGCGTGACGGTCGGCTGCCGAGTAGGTATACCAAAAAGACCAAAAAGTTTGAGACGATGTAATAAAAGTTTCACTTTAATAAAATCTATCAAAAATCTTATATCATACGTATATAATATGTATCTTTATTTATATCTAACTAGCGACCCGCCCATGCTTCGCATGGGTGCAATGGCACGGCCGCGGCGGCCGGCCGGTACCGCCGCAAACGCTACGTCCCGCAATTTTTAAATCTGTAATATCTTCGAAAATATTCACTTAAATCATACGGTGTAAAGGGCCATATAGATCTATATTAAATGAACAATGTATTTAAGGTATTTAATTGGTTAAGAATTAATGCTGTATTGGTTAAAATCGCTTCGAAAATTAGCCATTATTTGTCGTAAAAAGTAAATGACAAAAAAAAGTAATTGTGGGTTATCCATAAGAGATAGACATATACCATCACGGACTTTTCTGTAGACTTTTTCAATGTGTACAATACTTAGTACATTATTTTGATAAAACTCGTAGGGTTCAGCCTGCGTTTGCAATGTAAGCGGAAAAAATGTTATTATTTACGACATCACATTAGAAACCTCAAAAATAACAGTACTTTTCCACTATTTAATGGATGTTATTAAACATATAAACCTTCCTCTTGAATCACTCTATCTATTAAAAAAAACCACATCAAAATCCGTTGCGTAGTTTCAAAGATTTAAGCGTACAAAGGGACATAGGGACAGAGAAAGCGACTTTGTTTTATACTATGTAGTGATGATAGTGATAATATAATGTATCTATCTATTTATAATCAATGCCACTTTGCGTTGTAATTTTTATACTCAAGAACAGGCTCACCTATCCAAACAAAATGTTTAGGCTTTTTTCGGACTATTAAGTACATGGTTTATGTGAAGTTTGGTAAGGTAGAGTAGTGTATAGTATGGTAGAATAGGGTAAAGTAGTGTAGAGTAGAGGAGTGTAGGGTAGGATAGATAGGGTAGGGTTATGTAGGGTAAAAGATAAAAAATGGATAAAACTCACGAAAAACAATTCTTTTTAATTAATTCTTAGTTTTCATTATATTACTATGGCAATTTGATGAATGTTCCTGTAGTTCCATATTTCTTTTGAATCTTGGATCGGTCAATTCTGGAAGGAGGCTGTTCTTATAAAATCGAATTAAATGTGTCTTCATGTTCTCCTTCAAAAATTGATCGTCATATCTTTCCGGTTGCCCTTCGGGTGTATCATCACGACTACCTTCACGTAGCTCTAATCGTCTATTAGTTCCAGTAGCCGTCTTCGAAGTACACCTTCAGGACACTCCATCAAGTCTGGAGGTAAGGTCTCAACATAACTAACAAAATGAGCCCAAACTTGGTACACGTAGCTCTTATCGTCTGTTAGTTCTAGTAGAAGTCTTCGAAATACACCTGCAGGTCACGCCATCAAGTCCGGAGGTAAGGTCTGAACATAACTAACAAAATGAGCCCAAACTTGGTACACGTAGCTCTTATCATCTGTTAGTTCCAGTAGCAGTCTTCGAAGTACACCTGCAGGTCACTCCATCAAGTCCGGTGGTAAGGTCTCAACATAACTAACAAAGTGAGCCCAAACTCGGCACACCTAGCTCTACTCGTCTATTAGTTCCAGTAGCAGTCTTCGAAGTACACCTTCAGGACACTCCATCAAGTCCGGAGGTAAGGTCTCAAAATAACTAACAAAATGAGCCCAAACTCGGCACACCTAGCTCTAATCGTCTATTAGTTCCAGTAGCAGTCTTCGAAGTACACCTGCAGGTCACTCCATCAAGTCCGGAGGTAAGGTCTCAACGTAACTAACAAAACGAGCCCAAACTCGGCATACCTAGCTCTACTCGTCTATTAGTTCCAGTAGCCGTCTTCGAAATACACCTGCAGGTCAATCCATCAAGTCTGGAGGTAAGGTCTCAACATAACTAACAAAATGAGCCTAAACTCGGCATACCTAGCTCTACTCGTCTATTAGTTCCAGTAGCCGTCTTCGAAGTACACCTTCAGGTCACTCCATCAAGTCCGGAGGTAAGGTCTCAACGTAACTAACAAAACGAGCCCAAACTCGGCATACCTAGCTCTACTCGTCTATTAGTTCCAGTAGCCGTCTTCGAAGTACACCTTCAGGTCACTCCATCAAGTCCGGAGGTAAGGTCTCAACATAACTAACAAAACGAGCCCAAACTCGGCATACCTAGCTCTACTCGTCTATTAGATCCAGTAGCCGTCTTCGAAGTACACCTGCAGGTCACTCCATCAAGTCTGGAGGTAAGGTCTCAACATAACTAACAAAATGAGCCCAAACGCGGCACACTTAGCTCTAATCGTCTATTAGTTCCAGTAGCAGTCTTCGAAGTACACCTTCAGGTCACTCCATCAAGTCCGGAGGTAAGGTCTCAACGTAACTAACAAAACGAGCCCAAACTCGGCATACCTAGCTCTACTCGTCTATTAGTTCCAGTAGCCGTCTTCGAAGTACACCTTCAGGTCACTCCATCAAGTCCGGAGGTAAGGTCTCAACGTAACTAACAAAACGAGCCCAAACTCGGCATACCTAGCTCTACTCGTCTATTAGTTCCAGTAGCCGTCTTCGAAGTACACCTTCAGGTCACTCCATCAAGTCCGGAGGTAAGGTCTCAACATAACTAACAAAACGAGCCCAAACTCGGCATACCTAGCTCTACTCGTCTATTAGTTCCAGTAGCCGTCTTCAAAGTACACCTGCAGGTCACTCCATCAAGTCTGGAGGTAAGGTCTCAACATAACTAACAAAATGAGCCCAAACGCGGCACACTTAGCTCTAATCGTCTATTAGTTCCAGTAGCAGTCTTCGAAGTACACCTTCAGGTCACTCCATCAAGTCCGGAGGTAAGGTCTCAACGTAACTAACAAAACGAGCCCAAACTCGGCATACCTAGCTCTACTCGTCTATTAGTTCCAGTAGCCGTCTTCGAAGTACACCTTCAGGTCACTCCATCAAGTCCGGAGGTAAGGTCTCAACGTAACTAACAAAACGAGCCCAAACTCGGCATACCTAGCTCTACTCGTCTATTAGTTCCAGTAGCCGTCTTCGAAGTACACCTGCAGGTCACTCCATCAAGTCTGGAGGTAAGGTCTCAACATAACTAACAAAACGAGCCCAAACGCGGCACACCTAGCTCTAATCGTTTATTAGTTCCAGTAGCAGTCTTCGAAGTACACCTTCAGGTCACTCCATCAAGTCCGGAGGTAAGGTCTCAACGTAACTAACAAAACGAGCCCAAACGCGGCACACCTAGCTCTAATCGTTTATTAGTTCCAGTAGCAGTCTTCGAAGTACACGTTCAGGTCACTCCATCAAGTCAGAAACTAAATATGAAATTTATAATCCCATAAGTATAAAATCTATAAATAAAATGAATGCGTGAAGGATCAAGTTTATTAGGTGAAATATTTTGTATTCGTACAGTGATCTTTTCGTAAACGAGGAGCTGCTTACAAGCGTCACAGTGTCCACTCACAACGGCGGCCGAGCGCAGACTAAAATATTTCATTACAAATTTTTGTGCAATAAATCAAGATGAGCCGGTAAAATAACCCTTATTTCAATCCAATAAGTATCACGCGTTACAACTAAATATGTGAAAAAATAAGGTTTGATTTTCATTTTTTTCTCAGCCTATTTGTAACATTTTGATAGTTTTCTTTTCTACCTTTTTGAGATGGACATGTCTGCTTACTTAAAATATTTTTAAATCAATAAATTTATTTTATTAAATACAAGAAAAATGTTCCTTTATTCAGCACGATATTGTCAATTTTGTGTGAAAGGGCAACGGAAAATATTTTTTATAATATTATAAACCAAAATTTTCGACAAAAAAGTTCCTACCTATTAAAGATTAAGGATTAATCTATCTATAGTAATTATTAGTTAAATTTGGTTTTGTATTATTTTGTCGCAAAATGAACCGAAAAACTCCTTATTTTTGTCAGATTCGTAAACGCGTCCTTAAGGAGATTGGGACTTCAGCGTGCGACAATATTGCGTTCATATTCATTATTAATACGATCTGTAATAAGTCCTGATAAAATAGGACAACTACCTAGCTACCTACCTCTTATAAATAGAGACAGTAGCAAAAAATTCATTGAAAATCCGAAATAAAATGATTAAATATGTAAAAATAAAATTAGTCCATAGATGATGTAAATAACAAAGCATCTTGTTCGGAATTTCGCAGCGATTAGATTGAGTATAAATATTTACGTGTTTCAGGATAAAATAATTTAGATTATTTTGAAATTAATAAACAAAAATAAAATGTATTAATAACTTAATTCTTACGTCTGTAATATGTTTATTATATCGGATGTATTAAAGGATGCGACTTAAATATCGTACACTATACATACACTATAAAACAATTGACTAATGGCTTATCTACCAATGATAAGTTGTAACTGGACTTTTAATTCAACACTTGCTTTTATTAAGTTCAATACACTATGATATTGTGTGGTCCGATGTTAGAAAAAAGTTGATACATTTAGACTTACTTAAGTAGCTGCCGCATGGATTACTATTAAAAGCTAGTTTATGCTGAGGTCTCGACGAAAAAAAAATAAACGTTTTTCAAACCATGGCAAACATCAACTCATGGCAATCATAATTTATTATCTTAGAAGGTTACATTTACTTTATAAAATTACAAAATATTTAACACATTTACATTTTACTTTGAAGTTCAAACTTTAGTGGAAAAACTTTACATAACAATTCTATCAAAAACACATTTTGTATCTGACTTCAACCCATAAAGTATACAGTAAGTAGTACGTGGTAGTACATAATTTTATAACCCCTTCCCCTTCAAAAATCTCTCTTAAACCAATACAAATAAGTGACACATTTTGAAACACATTTCGTCAGAGGTCAATTCCGTACAATAGCCAGTACTTTTACTCAAAACCCATCTATTACTTCATAGAATGTTCTCGATTGCGTAAAGAAGTAAGTACGCAATAGGTGCGAATTTGATGACAGCCACACGTTCCGTTCACCCATCATTTGTCACATAGTTTTGTTGGCTCATCACTTTTTGCAATGCATAAGCGTTAAAAATTTGGTTTTACATAATTATTGTTACTTTAGTCGGGCTTAAAATTTAACAACTGAGTTCTTAATGATATCTTGTTATAGATTTTGGGCTTCAGATATACTGTAAGATTAAAAAAAATATTATTGATTCAAGTATATGTCCTTGAGTGCTACTAAATTGATATACATATTATGTAACTAACATGTTTTAAAAATTAAAACATTTTAGAGTTGCCTTTTTAGGTTAACTTTTACAGTATTGTTTACAGACTACAGTGAGTAGTGACATCTAGTTTAACTTATAATTACTGATACAATGCATTATTCTGAAACCTTATCTTTGTAATAATACACACAACTTCCGATAGATGTCGCTATTTTCAAAAAGAGTATTTAGTCTATTTTGCTTTAATATTAGTTTTTTACTAATTAAATTTAAAACTATTTTTAATTAAGTAATTAAATTAATAATCGTTCGTTATAAATTATATTTTAAATCACATATTTAATTATCTGTATTTACTATTTTCCTTACAGAGTTACAAAGAAAAAGACGCGGGAAAAGTGGTAGTGTATACCACGACGATGGGCATCGTACGAAGTACTTACCAGCGATGTGTCCTGGTGAAGAAGATCCTCAGGAACCTGCTCATCAAGTTTGAGGAGCGGGACGTGTTCATGAGCATGGAGTACCAGGATGAGATCAGGGATAGGATGCGGAGCGATCAGATATTAGTGCCGCAATTGTTTATTGATGGGCATCATATTGGGGTAAGTTTACACGTTTTACCGCTTTACCATTAAGCGATTTTTGAGTACATTAATAATTACACAGTAAGTAGTTACATTGTTGAGTACGTTACATCGTTATCGCAAGGGAGAGTAAAACCATTCGTAATTTTTATGGTTAATTCTGGACTGTTCTAACCGTAACTTTATTTATATTTCAAAACAGTTGAGCATAAAAACTTCAGCAATGTTTTTTATATATCGCTTTAAAGACTGACAAAGAAGTAAAAAATTGTAATAAGTAGTATATAAGACACATGACATCTTTCTTAGAAATAAAATATTAAGAACCAATTTAATTTCTATATTGCATAATACCTACATGTACCGTGTAACTACTCGAAAACATGAATTTGAAATTTCAAAGGCATAGGTATTGCTTCTGAAAGTTATAACCTTTCGTAAAAGCGACTTTCCGTGTAATAGGCACGATGCATAATATAAATTAATGTTATTAATTATTTAGTATAGCATTAAACGTTATCTTAATAAGAAGCACGAGTAAGTTCGATCGAGTGCGAGCTCATCTTAATAGGCTTGCAGTGTAGCGTAATATCTATATACTGAATATGTATGCAATTTCATTGATCAGGTTGTCAAGTTTTGTTATGTTTACCAAGTTTAATTAATACTAAAAGATTTATAATATACTGCTTATTAAATAATATGTATAAATGTTGCCCAAACACTAAGTAGGCTTTTGTCTGTAATGTTTTTGAGCTTAAAAAATACCTAAATAGAATAAATTTGTTATTTCTCAGTGAATTTTACAATACTAGGATAAGCTATCTACCATTATGTAGGTACATTAAATTAAATATCATACAGCTTTGATAAAAAAAAAGAAAGTGAGTAGATGATTCATAAGGAATTAACAAAGCAAAAGCACAAATTCGCGGTTTTAAAAGTCTGCACAAAGGTACTATGACTAGAGGTAATCTTTATATATAAAAATGAATCGCAAAATGTGTTGGTAAGCGCATAACTCAAGAACGGCTGAACCGATTTCGATAATTCTTTTTTTATTATATTCCTTGAAGTACGAGGATGGTTCTTATGTAGAGAAAACGTAAACATGTACCACGGGCGAAGCCGGGGCGGACCGCTAGTATTTAATAAAATGAAATGAGGCTGTAACCATGACATTTATGATATTATCTACTACGGGAATACATAATAAGGGTCCTTTAAGCCGAAAACTAAAGAAAGTTAAGTAGGGTAGAAGGTTGAAACTCAAGGATTATTGGGGTGCGCGTTCAATCGGTCATATAATTTTACTTTGTCCTCAAAAGTAAATTATAAAACTTAGATCATTTTTAAGACTAGTGGTTACTTAATTTTACCTGTTATAAAAATGTTATATTTCACACTAGCTTTCCGCCCGCGGCTTAGCCCGCTTTGTCTAAAACATAATAAATTATATACTAATATCTTGAATCACTCTATCTATTAAAAAAAACCGCATCAAAATCTGTTGCGTAGTTTTAAAGATTTAAGCATACATAAGCATACATAGAGAAAGCGACTTTGTTTAATACTATGTAGGTACATATATATATACATATACATATATATATATCACTAGGTAGTGATAATACTTGAAACAAACACCAAAAATCAAGAACAGATTTTGATTATAATTGATGACCTTGATATAATTATTTTAACTTATGTTCGTCCTAGCGTCTACATTGACTATATATGCAATATACATCACATAGGCTATGTACCTAATCATAGCCCATATACCTAACTTATTTTTCTGTGGGTATATAGATAAATACATAGGAAGGTATGACTAGGTATATTACTACTAGTAATATACCTAGTCATACCTTCCTATGTATTTATCTATTACTAGTATCTTAAATATGTGTTGTGTCAGTAAAAACATGACATGCCGGAACATATACCTAAAGATAAAAGTAGATAAAAGATTCTAATTGCTATTTTGTTATTTTTTGCAGTACATACTCAAATGCACTGACTAAAAAAAGTTATATCGATCTTTTAAACGTATTTTTTCTTTGTATTATATGACTTAATCCCAGACAACAGTAGAAAGGCTTGAATGTCAAGGGACTTACAATTTTTACACTGGTACAGACCGGTACATGATATTTAATGATAAATATTAACGATTCGATTAAAGTCCGTCATAATAAAAAAAACTTTTCAGTAAAGGTCATTGGCTTTCACAGAAGCGGGAAACTTTTATTAAATACTTAATATTCGATGTCGGAGCTTTTTTGTCTGTGACAAAATGAGTTATGGAAAAATATGCTTATTATGAGATGAAGCATTTTGTTATTTAGTTTTCAGTCCAAAATACTTTTTATTATTTTTCAATTAATAAAAAGTATAAAACTACTTTTAAAATCGGTCAATAAAGAAGTATGTAGGCATTTAAATTGAATCGCAACAAACAAACAAAAAATCAAGTTTTTCCTTAATAAGTAGTTGTGATTCGCCGGTTCTGGCGCTTGCGCGCTTGCTTGCTTGCGCGCTGCGAATCACGTGTTGGCGAACCCGCAAATCAGTGGTACCCCATCCTAAAAAAAAAAAAAAAAAAAAAAAAAAAAAAAAAAAAAAAAGTTTGGACTCTTTTCCCACTAAAGCGGCCACGCTGAGTCGATAGCACTCACTCCCGAAGCGATAGGATGCACGGTTTCGGAGATGTGCAGATCGATTAACTCTTATCTAATTGATATCCGGTGGGTCATTAGCGTCCCATGGTTCACCTTTTCCTATTAGCTAATTACACCGTCCGGCGTTCTTATCTATTACTCATTGTGCACCTCGCTTATCACTGCTTTTGTATTAAACTTCTTTGTTATGACCTACCTCACTATTCTAACCAAACGATGTATTATTATATTCAAGAAAAAATACGTCTAAAATCCTATAACTATATTTATATATTATCGTACTATATTATCATAATTGTTGCTTTTTTAAAAAGCGATTCGCTTCTGGCACTCGCCGGCCGCTGCCGCGGCACGCTCGCTTTGCTCGCTCGGCTCGTGCGTTGTTTATCAAAGTCTAACCTAACCTAACCTAATTGTTGCTTTTTTAAAAAGCGATTCGCTTCTGGCGTTGTTTATCAAAATCTAACCTAACCTAACCTAACCCAATTATTTTTCCGGGTAATCTGATGTATCGAACTTTGTTACGAGCTACCTCGCTATTCTGAATCATCAATAAAACACATTCATTTTACTGCCATTTTTATTTCCAAAATGTTGTTGCTTATTATCTACTGGTTTGTGTATTTGGCGACCATTTGTCCATTTTGCTATATAAAAATAATTATTGATGAACATTTGAATTGTAGCCTTATCTACTTATAAAATAGGAGCGAAACATCTCATCCACTAAAATATCGTTGTACAGTGTGTTCCCTGTAAATATGCTCGTAAAACTATGCATTGAATATCCCTGAAACTTATATAGCAAATACATTAAGCAATATTCTCCACAAACTGAAGTCCAATCATTCTGAATCCTATCAACATTCCAGTCCCATCTCTTACAATTCCTTTTCAAAAACTGGAGATGATATCGCTCAGGTGTTCGTCCATATGAATCAAAATATTGACCGATGCCATTCGTATCGATATGTACAGCTACCCAGTGTGAACCCGGTTTATCATCCGCATCCAAATTGCATATTATATACGTTGGTACATGGGTATACATAGGCAGTCTATTAGCAGCATAAACATTATTTTCTAGACTGGGATGAATCTTTTTCATATGTTTTTGTAATTCTAGTGTATCCATGATATTACTGTTATTAGCAGATTATTACAGTACCAATCTATTCAATGGTTGTCATAGGAATGTTCAATTATAGTGTTTTGTATAAGATTAAATAGGAAGTTTGTAATGAAATAAAAAATAGTAAATTGCATACAATTTGTTTTATTTAATTTTATAATGTTTCCTTTAGTTACATATACACAAAATGCATTAAGCATAACACATAAATCTAAAATATAACACACATTATAACCTTAACTACTATAGTCTACAGTAACATTTCTATTTTTATCTATTTCAATAATATTATCAAACTCAGCATAAACAATACAGTTAATTGTTTGTGTTAGTGAGGATTCAAATCGTACTTCTAATCTTACACTACCATGCTTTATGAGATTCCAATGAGCTGATGAGTTAGCTGATAAATCAGGAGTTAAATCAAATGCTAAAAGACAGTAACCTTTGGCATACTGTTCACGAGAGATTGCATTTCCTTCATTAAGAAAGTGAATACCAGTCCCCGAGAATAGAGTATGATATGCCGATGTGAATATATTATTATTAAAAGATGGTTGCAAAGCTTTTGAAGGTATTTGTTGACCATCAATATATAAGCTGAAAGAGTTAATACCATAGTTTTCAAAGTTAAATGGATTTTTAGTAAGTGAACCATTAAATGCGGAATTGTTCACAAATCCAATAATACATCTTTTGGGTACCTGTCCCAAGAATATATTATCAAGAGTTTTTCCTTGAACACCTGATGGAATTGTTAAAACTTTAACTTCAGCACGAGTAATAGGATATTTAGCAGTTGTAGAAGCTAAAACTTTCTGATGTGCGAGTAATACACTTGGATTAATTCGTGCTCTTCGAACAATAAGAGTTGCATCCGTAATGCAAACTTTAAACTTTTCATCATTTGACCCAGCAATTAAATTAAAACTCTCTCTTGACCGAACTAATTTTACACTCATTTCAACACCATTAATTAAAAATTTATCTTGATTGAAAATGTCACCATGAAGATGACCAATCATTTCTATTTCCCGGCTTTCATTAACTAATTCCTGTCTTTTAGCAAATCCTGTGTTTTTACCATCTGTGGAATCCATTTTGCCTGCTGTATCATCATACCAAAGACTACAAGTAAGATGAGATTGTTTAGCAGCAGGAGCATAGTTTAAAAGGGTTTCCATGTATGCTCGATAGGCATAGGTATTATTAGGTGGTGATACAAGTTTTTGGTTTAAATAAACATCGAGTTGACTAAAAAGTGAATGCAACCAATTATTTACAGGTGCTACTACTGTAGCTGATAACAAGTTTGTTGAATCTTGATTTAATACTTTTGCCTTTATGTGGAGTAATGTATGAGACAAATCTATGTAGTCATCGCCTGTTCCAGGAACTTGAAACTCGATAGGTCCATCATCAGCAAGAGATGAAATTGGTTTATAGTGAATCCACAATCCATTTTCAATGCTTGTTTGTGTGGACGGTAATGCAAACAAATCTAATTCTGACTTAACGCACTCACAAGAATGATTATGAAGGAAAGACATACTTAATTTGAAAATATATCTTTGATGTTTTTTGGTTTTAGACCAAGTTTTTTCGTAGCTTTCACTTTAGCTGTTAGTGGTGGAATGAACGAGGCCAATCGTTTTCTTTTAGTTATATACCCAGATCCTGTCATGTTTAATCGATCAATTTTGTTATCAGCCTTTCGTTTTAAGTTCGTACTAACTTGCTTTAGACGATCTTTTATTGAGGCTTCCATAGGACGGGCTTGAATCATATCCGATAAAAGTCCTACTCCAGCGTTTAATGCCTCCTTACCAACCACTCGAGCACCACTTGAAAGTAAAGGTAAAACTGATCTAAATAATCCTCCTAAGAAGCTCCCAATACCATGACCGCGTTGGTATGGTGAACCCTTATAAATTACTCCAACTCCTGATCCAGCTTGATGTGAATAATAATTTTCATATGGACATTTATGATGATCATGAGGAGAATACATTATTATAATTTGCGGAAATGTAGTTTAATACACACGGTCCCAAACTGGAATGGTATTTTTTGTCCTGCGCTCGATCTTATATCCATTTCCAGCGTATCGAACTCTCTTCGCATAACGGGTAAGTAGTGAGGTGGAGAGAAAACGTGCATTTTATACGCACCATAAATGTATTTTGAAGGATCTAATGAAATGACTCTTAATAGCGGAGTCATAACATCACCCACAATCTGAGGATCAATAATGTCGCAATATAGAAATAGTTGAGATGGTAACCCTAAATGTAAATTAGCAGGACACTTCCCAAAATTTCTGTCTAGGAGATTTGTATTTGGTTCATAACCTAGTTGTAAACTTAATTTGGGTGATAATGTTACGGATGTTATATTTTTATCCAAAACAGAAACAGACACAAATTTTGTTATTTCATCATAACGAAATTTCAAGTTCTCTCCGATACCATTTAATGCTCTCAAAATATGTTCAACGTTATCGTAGTTGGTAGCGGGAATATGTTTTTTGTAGTACACTGTTGATGGTTTATCTTCATTAGGAATTAACATGGTTTTTGTGATGTATACAACATTTTCATGATCTTGAACAGTAAACATTGTGCATGGATATTGAAACTCGACAACTCCAACCAACCATTCACCTTCTAATTTCATAGCTTTTGGTAATTTTGTTGAAAAATTTGTGGTCTTGTTATCAGGAAAGTATTCCATTGAACTATTGCTGAGCAAAGTTAAATAAAAACTTTCTTTATTCATATTTCTTTTAAACTAGAAGCTAAAATCCAACTGTTAAATTTATCTGGATAACCTTTCCACTTCACTAATACTTCTTTTCTGGTGCCCGAATAACGAGTACCAATTATTTTATCTATTTTATATTGTGAGGTGGGGTTGTAAGTGACCTTCTGTAATTCTCTTTCATAAAAAGTACCAACTATTGGTTCATTTTGTAAATCTGTAATTGTATAAACAACCCATGGAGATCTATCAATTATTGAAGATATAATAAATATTTCATCACTCCAATTTGATTCATATCCTTTTTGGAAAACATGTTTATATTTAGTTATTCGAACATAATCACCCACGTTGAAATTTGGTTTTGAATTTTCTAAAGAAAGTTTGTTTGACCCTCTATCATAAAGATTAGTCCAAACTGTCATAATATTGTTGGAACTTACATCACATGGGCACATCTTAATACTCGAGTGAATGCTGTGATTATAAGAGTATATTAAATCTTGTAAAACATCTATATATCTATAAGTATTATTATGAGTGAAATAACGCCACATTTTCATTTTTAGAGTTCTTTGAAATCGTTCAACAATACTAGCCTTAATATCAGGATTGTTAGTGGTATAGTAATTTATCTTTTTGGATTTAAAGTATTTTTGTACATCTTTTGAAACAAATTCTGTACCTTTATCAGATTGTATGTGAGTAGGGGTTGAATTACTTTCAGTAAATATACTTTCAAAACATTCTTTAGTTGTTTCTGAGTTTTTCTTTTTCATTGGTCTTGCAAAAGCATATTTACTAAATACATCAATAACACAAAGTATGTAGTTGAAACCATCATTATATTGAGAATAAGTTCGCATATCACTTAAATCGGCTTGCCACAGCTCATTAATATTTGATAGAATGTACCTATTACGCGGGAATTTTTTCCGAATGGGTTTATGTAATGTATATGTTTCTTGTGATTGTAACCATTCCTTCACTTGCTTTTTATCCATTTTACCCTTCATAGCTTTTGATAATTTATCAATACTACCAAAACCAGCGGGGTTAGATGGATCATAATAAATCCTGTTAATTTCTTCTAGTACGGGGTCCATTTTTCCCAATCGATCTTTTTACGTATTTTAGTTATATATCTTTTATCTCCACTGCTCGGTGTAGAAAATTCTTGAACTTCAATCTCAGAGGTTTTGTTCAGATCTTTCGCTTGAAGTTGGTTAATAAACTCACATCTCTTTGGATTTCCAATATAAGTAAGTGGTACTTTAATATCTTTCAATGCTTTAGCAAATCTATCCCACCCTATCGGATCACTTTTTTTTAAGGGTCTAAGTGAATCATTTATTAAATCAACAATATTACTTCCTGGAATTTTTTCATTATCAATTATGACTGTGCCTTCATTATCCCAACGTATTTTACTTTTACTTGTTCCAATTAAGTTTAATAATGACTCACCTTTTTTATTATAAGTTTTTGGTATTAAACTGAGTATTTGTGTTGGTGAATACAGTGGATTTGCCTCACTTTCTATACTTTTAATGGAACCTTTCTCCTCCAACAAAGATTCAGCATCAACTGAACTTTTTAGATCTCTATCTTTATTTTTAAAACCAATTTTAGACTCATTTGAATATTCATTAGATGTATCAGAATAAATTGGTAATCTGAGTGGTTGACGATCCTCTTCGGTAAAGTGAAGGTATCTTTGTAGTGTTTGTAAATATAACATCCACTTCTTTCGGTCTTCCGTCTTACTATTCATAATATTTTGCATTTCAATATCTAATCGAGACAAATTACTTGTATCCTTATTTTCTTGTTTTAATTTTTCAATCAATCCAGGTTCAATAAGTATCATTTTCTTAGCATTTTCCATGTTAACTGGCTAGTCCACTTACTAATCCACTCAATATTGCACCTAATATTATTGGTAAGAAAGTCCCTCCTTTTTGTATAATAATATTTTTTCTTAGTTTATGTTTACACTTACGCACCAGTTTACGGAGTATATTTTTGTGTTTATTCAATTTTTGTTTATCTTGATCTTTAAGTGGTATCTTTCCTTGTAAAACGTTATGAATACATTCACAAATACAATTTATTTCTTTTTCATCACACGTTTTAAGTAATGCTCTTTGATGTTTTGGTTTAAGCGTATGCAAAGCATTTAGCAAATGTTTATGCGTTGTGACTCGACGATGCATCATTTAGAAATGATTTGAATTGTTTGATTCTTGGTGTATTTAAACTCTTTCGTGGGGACGTAGACTGTACAGTGACCATTAAATGGGAATACATTTGTCTTGATACGACAAAAATCATTTGTATTCTGTTTTAAATCTACCATTAAATATCCATGTGCTTCTAAAGTTGCATCCCTGTAGGCGTCTTCAATGAATTTTGTGTTATCTGGTGACACTTGTCGTGCTAAATATCTTATTTGAGTTTTATCTCGAGGGTTTTTAAAATAAATTATATAACTTGAGTTTAAAGAAATGTCTCTTTGACCTTTACCTTGATGAAATAAATTTTGTGTTAAATAAAATACACTAAGGTTCCGGTGATGACTGCCTTTTGTAAATATATCCACAATTCTTCCATCAGACTCTCTCATTAGATCATCAATAATAATAAGGTGTGGGTTTTCACCATCAAACATATTAAGATTTGGAATTCCTTGATGATAGTTAACATTTGGTAAATTATATAAAGGTTGCATTTCATCAAAGCACCATGTGATATGATTAAAATCACAATTACATATTTCCTTAACTGATTTTATGAAATTTGTTACAAAATTTGACTTCCCACATCCACTTGGTCCGGCCACAATAGCAGTAAACGGATGGATAAAGTGAAACATTTCACACGTCTAGAGTTTAAAGGGATGAAATAAAAAATGAAAATGTTGGTGTAAAAATTTAATATATATATATTATATTGCTAAAAATAAATGATCTGTTTACTATTTCTAACACAATTAGTACTTATCAGAATTTCACAATCACCTCAACATCAAATTTAAGTACACAAATAAAAACTACAATTATTTTACATTATTTACAATCAAACAATACTAAACTATTATAAAACTATTAATAAACTATTATATAACATTATAGCAATATCATAATTTTTTTTACAATCAGTACAAATTTTGTATACACACACAGAAATAATAGTAAAAAGTCACTTATTTGTATATACACACAGAAATAATAGTAAAAAGTCACTTAGCGTAATTTATAATGTCCCCAAGCCAATGTATCAATGTTGTTGTTCATAATACATCGTTTGGTATCATTATATGATAAAGATGTTTTATTTATTTTTTGTGTAAAAATAGTGTGTTTGATTGACTTAAATCGAAGCATACTACAATATAATACATTTTTATTAAACAAACACGATTTGTAATTTTCCATATTCATTTTTTTGGTAACACTTTTGTTAACCCCTTTTGCCTTTGCTATAAATTTATCTTCTATTTCTAAGGCATACATTTTTGATCGCAACCCTACAAATTCCTTCAATACTTTACCATTATTCTCATCTTTAAAAAAACCTAACTTTTTTTTATTTATTTTTGGATATCCGTAAATATTATTTTCCGGGTAATCTGATGTATCGAAATAGTGAGGTAGATCTGGTTTTATATCCTCATAAAAATTGTCTGTAAAAATTTGATATATCAAACTATCGGTATCGGTGTACAATAACTTAATTTTATTATGAAACTTTTTAATCATGTAGTTGTAATGAAATTCATACATAAGGGTCTTAGATATATCTAAAATACAAAATCCTAAATAAATCGGCTTATCATAAATTAATTTTGTTTTACGTAATTGTATTGCAACTAAATGTTCTGAAAATATTGATAAACTATGGAACTCTGGTTTTGCAATCCAATCCTGAGCACCTAAAACTTTACCACGATTATCCCAGTGAGTTAGTAGTTTAACGTTTACTCTTTTTTCAATATTTTCCATAGTCTTACCGAAGACAGAATTATTCATTAATTTAAAAAAGTCTTTTTCGAAGTTTGATGTAGCTAACGTTCTCAAAGTAGTATTTAAGTCTATGTATTTCTTTAACCAAGAACTCTGTTTAAATTTTAAAATTCTATGTACTTTAATTAATTTCATTCCCATTTCAATGCATTGTTTTAAATTCCTGTAGTGAATGATGTATTTATTTTTATTATTTAAATTAGGAACTAATTTAGTTTCATTAGTATTACCCACACATATGTTTTCAGGACATAACGGAAAGTCAGAATGCAAATTATGAAGTTCATCAGGATATTCCAAATCAACTTCTAAAACATAACCGAAATCAGAGTTATCCGGCACATTATAATCTGTATTAGAATCTATCCATTCGAAACCGCCAACAGGAAGAGATTGAGACATTGCCCAACCATATAAATTATTCGCATCAAAATATGTTAGATATGAATTAGGTTTTTCACTATCATAATCCTCCATGAATTTATTATTTGCTCTAGCAAAACGATTGCTACACTGAGATACACCCCCTCTAATACCAGCTTTAAAAAAAGCAATTTTGTCATAGTCCGTTAACAATTCTAATTCTATTTTGGTAAATTTTAACATTGCATCCCAACTTAAACCTGGGGCAGTATAGTAATGAGCAGGATCTAATCCATAAGTTTTAATACAAAGCTTTCTAAAGTTTTCGAATACATCAGTCAAAAGTAAAACATCAGTTTTTAAATATAAATCGGAATAATCGGACATACTACTACACTTAAAATGTTGCCAAATATCTTTTGCATGATTATAATCATCATTTGAAATATTTGTATCTGTGAGTGAACTATAAAAATGGTGTTGATCAGGAAGTGATGGATGTTTCAAGCAATCACTATTACACATAAATTCATAAGGATAAATACCTTTCCGTCTTAAAAGTGAAAAATCTTCATTATTAGGATAGTTCCTTTTTAGTTCTGTAAACTGATCATCATTAAGATTTTTAGCTAGTTGATCTAAACTACACGATAAAAATTTCAATGAATCTACAAATCTTAAACTTACTGATTGATTATTATTTATTGTTAACTGTTTTGAAAATGATATGTATCGTTCTTTATTTTGCGGAATAACTTCAACTTTGCCATCATAGAGGTTTAATGCATGGACAATGAAATGAGCATCGTAGTGACTGAGGTTATGTAAAAATATTGGAATATGACGAGGGGTTCTGTACTTAGTACTACACACTTGATGTGCAACACCTCTAAAACTACCAGTGTACCAATCAAAATCGTTAAAAGGATCTCCATTTAACTCAGTTTCACAAATATGACACATGTTTGAATTTGAAATTTTAATTTTATCTTCATCTGATAATGGAACGGGACATTTTTGGAAACTATTTTTTTTAACTATTGTTTTCACATCTTCGCAAAGGCGATTCATAAACACTTGTGCACAGTTTGGCCCACTATACGTCTCATATTTTGATAATCTGTTATCATATGAACATTTAATGTAATAACCAAAACTATACACTTCATGTTTTTGAATATTAATTGTACTAGGCTTGGATGGATCGTTACTACATGATTCTATCGGGTTCAAAAATGCCTCAAAGTCTGCATAAACCACAAAGGGCATTTCCAACTTTTTCGCGAATTTATCAAATTTTAATTTATTATTTGAGGTTGCTTTACCAAACCAATTCAATTTGGAATCCTCGCCGTTTGGTAATTCCGTACAAATGTGAGCGCAATCATATTGTTGATGGTTATTAAGTCTTTCCTCTGATGGGAAATGAAGTAAACATGAATCACATATATAAACTGCATGATGATGACTTGATATTTGTGAACTAACTAATCGCGATAAGTTTTTAATATAACAGTAATGATTGTTAGTACCATTCGATATATATAGTAGGTTAATATGATTAGGTGTACGACATTTTGTTAAATATAAAGGACCTACAACAGAATTACACTTTTTTTCTTTATTATATTCTAGGCCAAAAACATTAATACTAATATTGTTTAATTTCTCTACTTTTGATATATCTGCAATTTTAACCGGAAAAGAAATACCAGTAAATTTTAGTTTATTTCCATGAATTGCGTAAGATGCTACCCGATCTACACTTTTACATACAGGATATAAACCAGAGAGTAATGCCCATTTAAAACACATATTATCATTATTTTTAACATTGATTACAGCTTTTTTTGATTTAATATCTTGAGGAAGGTCGATATATGAACTACCACGTAGGGGGTTGAATTTGTTAACATTCATATCTATGTATTTAATTTGATTAAGACTCCAACCACTATCTTTTTTTTCAAATTGACAAATTTTATCGACTACAGTGTCTATTAATGATGAATAAAAAATATTTAAGTCATCTCCCTGACAAATGATGTAATTAAACGTTTGAAAATCAAACGTATTTTTAATATCTTTAGTTTGTTGTATGAAATCAGCATGCAATATGAAGTTTATTTTTAAAATTGTATGTTGTTGAATACATTCATTTATCAAAAATAAGATATCGATTTTTAGTGAATTTAAAAACGATTCTGGTGTTTCAAAATATTGCCCCGATTGAAGTGTTTTACTATTAATTCTGTATGTTAAAATTCGATTACCAAAAGCGGTTTCAACAACTGTTACATTTGTTAATGAATTATGTGATTTTAAAAGATTATTTTTATGTGTATTACTTTTTAAATGGTTGTTTAGATACCTTTTATTAATATAAACATGACATGTATCACATTCCACCTTATTGTTGTCCACGTCATTGGTTTCAATTGATGATGTAGAAGCTCCCTCATCAAATTTTGCTTTCTTGGTAACCTTATTTTCATCTGTAGTGATACCTCGTTTGATACCTCTTCCAACTTGTTGTTGACTGTAACAAAAAAAAGAAAATTATTAGATAAATCTTAAAATAAAACATTACTACAATAATATTTCTTATTGAGTTTGTACTTCTAATACTTACATTAACGTTGTTTCAACCATCAAACATTGATTATACAACTCATCATCATACGATGAATCGAACAGTTCACGCTTCTCCATTTCATCACAAACTTTATGCAGCTCCTGATTGAATTCGCTGTTGAATTGTTCTATATTCTCTTCAATGGGTGCGGAAAAGAAAGCACTGGTGCACATTTCACTAAAGTTTTCCATCTTTATAATAAAGAAGAAAGTATGTAGCACAGTAAGTAACAGTTAAGTGTTGGTAGAGTAACTGATACTCAATTTAAAAAATGTTCAATATTTATAGTCTAGCATAGGATTAGGAAAGTTTTGTAAAATCTAATGAGTACATGGAAGTAATTTAAGAAAACAGAATCACATTAACTAATGATCATTGTTAAAATAGTAACATTAACTAATGATCATTGTTAAAAAAGTATTTTTTCACTTTTTCACTTTCTGCTATTGTCTTTGTAATATTGTATACGAGGGCGTTTGTGTTGTCATAGATGCTATCCTTATTTTTCTTTACGTAATATTTAATCCTCGTGGTAGCGTGCTTCCAGTGATCACTAGTTGGAATCTTGGATAGTTTCTTCATATCATACATTTCAATTTTTATGAGATGCATCGCTTGGTCTCCGTCATCAGAATTTGTAGAGATGTATGATACGCCATCTCTAGCAGCTCGTGCCACAGTTGACGATAGCAGCTTCTTCCTTTTTATTTTTGGTGCCACTTCAAAAAATTGATCAATTGACTGCAATTTCCTTTTTCCGCCATCGTCTGTGTTATTAACGATGATGTCATCACTCTCTTCTTCGTTTTGAGGAGAGAGTGGCGAGTAGTAACACAGTTTATAGGTATTTTCATCGAAGTTGAATGATTTCTGCAACAACAGAGTTATCGCGTTAATATCAATTTGTTTACACTTAGTCTGACACACACACACACACATGTTAAGAGAAATACAAGTAAGTTTGTCAATAGAATAATCACTTACCTCCATGATCATTGATGACACAAAACACAACACAAACGTAGTATTGGTAGACGTATACAATCCACTGTGGTCCAACGACCATAGACTGACTGCATGACTGCAACTGTTCGATCATATATAGCACCATTCTTATCTAAAGCAAATTCTTAAGTACAATGAAACTGATTGTAACTCTATGAGTCAACAAACTTATCTCACGTTCCTTCGCAAATGGCATCAACCTGCTTTGTGACTCTCACAAAAGAATGCGATTAAATATTAACAAAACGAAACTGATAGTAACTCTATGAGTCAACAAACTTATCTCACGTTCCTTCGCAAATGACATCAACCTGCTTTGTGACTCTCACAAAAGAATGCGATTAAATATTTACAAAACGAAACCGATAGTAACTCTATGAATCATCAAACTTATCTCAAATTGCTTCGCAACAGGTATCAACCTGTCATACTCTATTCTCGGGGACTGGTATTCACTTTCTTAATGAAGGAAATGCAATCTCTCGTGAACAGTATGCCAAAGGCTACTGTCTTTTAGCATTTGATTTAACTCCTGATTTATCAGCTAACTCATCAGCTCATTGGAATCTCATAAAGCATGGTAGTGTAAGATTAGAAGTACGATTTGAATCCTCACTAACACAAACAATTAACTGTATTGTTTATGCTGAGTTTGATAATATTATTGAAATAGATAAAAATAGAAATGTTACTGTAGACTATAGTAGTTAAGGTTATAATGTGTGTTATATTTTAGATTTATGTGTTATGCTTAATGCATTTTGTGTATATGTAACTAAAGGAAACATTATAAAATTAAATAAAACAAATTGTATGCAATTTACTATTTTTTATTTCATTACAAACTTCCTATTTAATCTTATACAAAACACTATAATTGAACATTCCTATGACAACCATTGAATAGATTGGTACTGTAATAATCTGCTAATAACAGTAATATCATGGATACACTAGAATTACAAAAACATATGAAAAAGATTCATCCCAGTCTAGAAAATAATGTTTATGCTGCTAATAGACTGCCTATGTATACCCATGTACCAACGTATATAATATGCAATTTGGATGCGGATGATAAACCGGGTTCACACTGGGTAGCTGTACATATCGATACGAATGGCATCGGTCAATATTTTGATTCATATGGACGAACACCTGAGCGATATCATCTCCAGTTTTTGAAAAGGAATTGTAAGAGATGGGACTGGAATGTTGATAGGATTCAGAATGATTGGACTTCAGTTTGTGGAGAATATTGCTTAATGTATTTGCTATATAAGTTTCAGGGATATTCAATGCATAGTTTTACGAGCATATTTACAGGGAACACACTGTACAACGATATTTTAGTGGATGAGATGTTTCGCTCCTATTTTATAAGTAGATAAGGCTACAATTCAAATGTTCATCAATAATTATTTTTATATAGCAAAATGGACAAATGGTCGCCAAATACACAAACCAGTAGATAATAAGCAACAACATTTTGGAAATAAAAATGGCAGTAAAATGAATGTGTTTTATTGATGATTCAGAATAGCGAGGTAGCTCGTAACAAAGTTCGATACATCAGATTACCCGGAAAAATAATTGGGTTAGGTTAGGTTAGGTTAGATTTTGATAAACAACGCCAGAAGCGAATCGCTTTTTAAAAAAGCAACAATTAGGTTAGGTTAGGTTAGACTTTGATAAACAACGCACGAGCCGAGCGAGCAAAGCGAGCGTGCCGCGGCAGCGGCCGGCGAGTGCCAGAAGCGAATCGCTTTTTAAAAAAGCAACAATTATGATAATATAGTACGATAATATATAAATATAGTTATAGGATTTTAGACGTATTTTTTCTTGAATATAATAATACATCGTTTGGTTAGAATAGTGAGGTAGGTCATAACAAAGAAGTTTAATACAAAAGCAGTGATAAGCGAGGTGCACAATGAGTAATAGATAAGAACGCCGGACGGTGTAATTAGCTAATAGGAAAAGGTGAACCATGGGACGCTAATGACCCACCGGATATCAATTAGATAAGAGTTAATCGATCTGCACATCTCCGAAACCGTGCATCCTATCGCTTCGGGAGTGAGTGCTATCGACTCAGCGTGGCCGCTTTAGTGGGAAAAGAGTCCAAACTTTTTTTTTTTTTTTTTTTTTTTTTTTTTTTTTTTTTTTTTAGGATGGGGTACCACTGATTTGCGGGTTCGCCAACACGTGATTCGAATCACAACTACTTTAATACATAGTAATAAAAAAATATTAGTTTGAATTAAACTAATACCTAAGGTAAATGCTAACACACAAATACATGCCAAATAATAGTTATATGTACTTTAAATCAAAAAAGTTATAATTTCAAAAAGTTTTGTATCAATTTCTCTTATAGAACATTCAATAAGTACAGACACCATATTCATATAAAAGCCTTTGCGATTTTCATAAGCTCCTTTCGAAATTCGTTGGTAGCGGAAATTTTCCGAATTTATCAAAGCAAATTTTGTTTACTTAACGTGTAAATACAAAATTGGTATGATTTTAAGCAATGAATGATTGTATGTTTTATACTTAGTAATGTGAACATAGAAATTGTAACGAACGGATTCACAAAATCGATATGGTTTTACTGCACGCTTACACATACATACTATAGGTATATCTTATACATACATTGGTATTAGGTAAATGTGTGCGTGATATTATGCTGTACAATTACGTCCAGATTATTCCCGTAATTGGCTGTTTATGTGTTTGAATTGTTATAATTGATTCATTGTAACATCGATTGAAGCTATTTGGCAATTTCCTATCAGATTGCAAAATCAGGCAAATGGAAAGCGTTGATAATTCTTTTGTTTGTGTGTATGTGACGTAGTGAACGGCTGGATTGATTTTGATGATTTTTTGAAATTATAATATAGAAAGCAGTTATATCTAAGTGTGACATTGGAAGCAATGCCAGAATGATTAAATTATACATGCGTTTCCTACATTACCGTATTTCTAATTTAACTGTATATGGTTTACAAATGAATAGATTAGATGGATGAACACAAATATGAACAACCATACTACCTATATCCCTATCAATTTCAACAAAGCACCTGTTGCTATATAAATTCCTACTACACAGTAAAGCGGCAAATAACTTAGAAAAACGTGACTGTGTTGAAACTTGAAAGTCGCACTCATCATAATTTTGTTTACTTTACGACTAGAGGGCGCTGCATGATTTATCTCAATACATTTCGCGGAAGTTTTATTAGTACAAAATGTCATAAAACCACAGTCGTCGGTCCTAAAAAAAGATATAAATCTCTGCTCTTAATTCTGGTACTTTCTTTGCTCATGATAATAAAAAATGTCCAAAATACTAATGGCATACGTAACTTTGTATATAAATAAAATAATTCATATATCGGATTTACATTATTTTTGGGATGAATTCGGTAATCCAATTATGACTCGATGTTACAGGCCAAATTAACACTCAGTATTATTAATCACTACATAGTATAAAACAAAGTCGCTTTCTCTGTCCCTATGTCCCTTTGTATGCTTAAATCTTTAAAACTACGTAACGGATTTTGATGCGGTTTTTTTAAATAGATAGAGTGATTCAAGAGGAAGGTTTTAGTATATAATTTATTAGGTTTTAGACAAAGCGGGCGAAGCCGCGGGCGAGAAGCTAGTTTTGTATAATTTACAAGCGCTTTATAATTACTGGAGCTGAGAAAAGTAATATATTATTAATAAAAAGAATTATGTATTTATTCGATAACCCAATAGTCAATATACATTAGTGACCTACACCTTTAGTCCAAAAGATCTTGATAAAAAGATCACCAGTTAAAAGATATTGTGAAATAATAATATTATTCAATCAACAGCTAGTCTACTTGATAAGTTGAAAATGGCGTAAAATAGAGATAAGTCTCTTAAAAATACGTGCGATAGCTCATTTGATTCGGAATGACGTCTAGAAAAATGTATCGGAAATGTGTATTAGCACACAAAAAATTGCAAAAGCTATAAACAAATTAAGTTGCAAAAACAAAGGTATTTCGTTTATTGTTAATAACTCCGAAATTATTAACATTTCAGAAATTTTGAAAAAAGATTCTTAAAGAGGAGGAAATTTCCAACAAGAATCTTCCGACTCCCGGAATTCTATCTCCATTACTTATAATTTTAATTTAACGCTGAAAATAGGCCTCCGCGCGGCATTTTTAGTTAGCGCGCGCGGCTTCAAAACCGAGCACGTCGCACTAATTATTTTTTTTAAGGTATTAAATATTAATTTAAAAATTTAAAAAAATTATGGTGTATTTCGAACACTTCTATAATAATTTTTTCAAGTTAACAAAAAACTAGAAATTTCTAGTTTTTTGTTCAAGTTACTTAACTTGAAAAAATTATTATAAACAAAGTATTAAAATTTTTTAAACTTTTATGGCGCGATCTTGTTAAGTATATTTATATGAAGGGCTCCACGAAGTGAAAAATTTTACCGACAATTATTTAAACATTTTTTTTAATGTGCAATAAGGACGGAAGTTCGAAAAAATTTCGTTAGTTAACATTTGTCTAATTTGTTGAAAAATTAACTTTAAGTAAAATTTCCAACGGGAGCAAATTCTTTGAAGTGTTCGAAATACACCATAATTTTTTTAAATTTTTAAATTAATATTTAATACCTTAAAAAAAATAATTAGTGTGACGTGCTCGGTTTTGAAGCCGCGCGCGCTACCTAAAAATGTCGCGCGGAGGCCTATTTCAGCGTTAAATTATAATTATAAATAATGGAGATAGAATTCCGGAAGTCGGGAGATTTTCGTTGGAAATTTCCTCCTCTTTAAGAATCTTTTTTCAAAATTTCTGAAATGTTAATAATTTCGGAGTTATTAACAATAGACGAAATACCTTTTTTTTTGCAACTTAATTTGTTTATAACTTTTGCAAATTTTTGTGTGCTAATACACATTTCCGATACATTTTTCTAGACGTCATTCCGAATCAAATGAGCAATCGCACGTATTTTTAAGAGACTTATCTCTATTTTACGCCATTTTCAACTTATCAAGTAGACTAAGCATTAACACATCTATAACGATAATTATTTAAATTTATTAGGTCAATATCCAACCGATACACTGTTCTCGACTAGTTAGTTAGTCAGTAGATCATATTTTATGGACTATTCTCTATAATTTATGATTAAAAATGTCAATAAATATGTGTGTGTGTGAGTTTATATTTATGCTTGTTTCCTTTTGCGCTTGTTGCCTCGAAGAGATCACTTCAAAACGATTAGGCTGCTTATAAATTGTACTGTTTATTTTAAATTCGATATCGTTATAAGGTTTCCTGTTTGTACAATTTATATTATACTATGAAAAAAATAATAAATACTAATAAGCTACTAGCTGCATTTGAAAGTTATGAAAAGGTACACAAAGTAAGTCTACAGTAGTACCGGCATCTCGAGTAACAAGATGCATAGCTCTAACGATCTTTTGTAGGTAACGTTGCACAGACAATGTATGCAGGAGGTAAACAAGAGAAGTAATATTTTAACCGACTTTCTTAAATCAAAATAAATAATCTTTTAGTTCTTTATGTAATTGCTATAACAGTCATATTTTTTCTCTTGTAGAATAGGTGTAGCTTATAAGTTACACACAATTGAAATTCTATCGCGATTACCATACGTGAATTATGTTTATATATAATTTTTAATGATTTACTCAATAATTTAGTGATAGTTAATACACTAGATAGCAGTTATACCTAACTAAAAGAAGTATACTAATTCGTTGGCCATTTGTTATAGTAAAAATTACTTATAATATATAGCTTTTCTTACGATGTCGATGTCGAAATATTTTCACAAACATGCATTGCACGTGTCCTCCCACTCCTTTAAGGGCATTACGCTTTTGATTGAATTGATGAAATATGCCTATATGAATAATTGAACTTTGACTTTGCTGAAATCGATTCATGTCATTTAAAAGTTTAAAACTTAAATGACATCGCCTACGAGAAAACGAATAAAAGATAATTACTTTTTATTAGTTTTATTTTTTTAAATATGTAATTTAATGACAGTGCACTTGAAAAAGAAGCTCAATAGTTTGTTTTAAGGTTTGTCAATTTATAAAGTTTTCAGATTTTTGTCTCGAAACCCTTAAAACTAGTTTTATATAACCAGAATTTGTTGAAACTGGTTTTATCTAGATATTGTGCAGAATACAGCTGTCGGTAACAAGGTGGATGGTTCTTGAATACAATGTATTTGCTATTTGTCCGGGAAAGCTTTGGATTGAAACGATCTAACTTTTAGTGAAGGTTATATGCAAAATTGTACAATTGAAACAAATTTATATATGTACATATTTATTTTTGTACGTGCGTGTGTCTGTCATTGGATTCATTAGGTTTTTTTTTTGTAATACAAGATTTTAATTAAAATTGTGTAAGAAATAACATTCTACATGAACGATTAAGACCA
Source organism: Colias behrii (assembly GCA_029959065.1). Classification (NCBI taxonomy): domain Eukaryota; kingdom Metazoa; phylum Arthropoda; class Insecta; order Lepidoptera; family Pieridae; genus Colias; species Colias behrii. Next base: position 3,857,477 of record JARWMC010000021.1, on the reverse strand, counting down.
ATTTTTAGCTTCTATTGACCTATTTTCAAGTATTAAAAATACTTGTCTATTCGCATTCTTATATATTTCACAATCTATTATTACATCCTTCATAAATAAATATCAACCAAAATTAATACAAAATTTAAAAAATATATATATTAATTTTCCTAAAATAAGCGCACTATTACATAACACCGTCCGCTAGTTCCACGTGCACAGCGACCCTGAACCTAGTAACACTGTTTATGTTGGATATTAACTGATTTGTTTGTCTATCGTACCGTAATTGTTACACATACGGGTTAACAGCTAATTTAGTTCAAATTTGCCTCAAAATACTCGACATTTTTTTGGCTTATGTTAAACGCGAATTCAAACGCTTTTTATCCAATTAGACTTTTTCTAGAAGCACATTTGAATCGCCATAACATAGTTTTACCATTTACCACTCATTTGGAAAGCAGTTTCTATGGAGAAGTTACTGTTAAGGATTGAGCTTTGTATGTGAATTGGGCTTTTCAATCCGTACTATGAAGATATTATGAAGATATTAGACAATTTAAAAGTTTTAAATGACACTATTTTATCTGTGTCCTACCCTAACTTCACATACTTTGAAGAAGATTTTCACGCACGTGTTTCATATTTATACCTCTCCTCTTGCTCATTCAGTCTTATCTCATTATTTTGCATCTCATAATTTCTCCATATTATTTAGTACCTAGGTATTATACTAGCTTTCCGCCCGCGACTCGAAAAAACCGCATCAAAATATTACGTTGCGTAGTTTTAAAGATTTAAGTATATGTACATACATAGCGACACAGGGATATAGGGACAAGGAAAGCGATTTGTTTTATTCTATGTAGTGATACTGCACGTAGTTTATTTTTATACTTCATATTACTTTATTTTTTGTAATTTATCAAGTAAAATTTATCCTTTGCCAAATAGGCATATTCAAAATCAAATTAAAACCAACCTTCACATTCATTTCTCACAAAATAATTTTACACAACATGATAGTTTTGCAATAGTAAAGAGATGACCATTTATACTTGAGCCATGATTAAATAATGCCTAAGTGGCGTGAAGGACCTTTCTTTACTGGTCGTTGATTTCGCAAGATGTTTGCATCTCGCACGTGGGAAAATATTTTTTAATTAACTTATCAGTTATTCGTATTTGCAATCGTAACTTCTGTATTAAAATATACAATATGGGCTATAAGTTTCCACACAAATAATATATAATATATATAGTATTTGGCAATTATAACTTTGTGAGTTTTTGGTTTTGTCTTTATGATTAATTTTTGGTGTATTTAGTTACATTATCAACATCATTTTATATTATTGCAAATACAGGGATAAAAGTCTCATATAAAGGTTCTTGTCATAATTTACCAAGCTGGCCAGTCTTCGTCGATTAATGAAAATTAATAAAATACATTCGTTAATGTTTTTGCGTTATAATAATATAGGTATCATTATTTCCGCAAATTGATAACATTTTTATAGCGAATAAATAAATCCAACTGAAAACTTATACAACTTTGAATAACTTAAAATAAACGTGCACAAAGTCAGTTGTTTCCCCTCTTAATAAAACTATTACAATTTCCAACAGAGTTTTAATATAACCTTCTCTTTGTAAACCCTTCTTGGATTGTTAAAGTCAGAATTTTATTAAATAAAGCAGAGCTCATAGTAACAGAGCTGCCCAAGGCTATACTAGCCACAATGTCAGATAAATTATCCACTATAACAACGTTTCTGCTTAAATAACTCATTAAAAATTTATAGAAATGTAACAGAATATAAACGCAATTGTTATGATTATTATTAAATATCTAAGATATAATTTGAACTTGGGTTATCAATTAATTACGATGGGATGAGTGCAGTGGTTACACACCTATCTATGTCAGGATTTGGTTTAAAATTTAACAAAAAAATATTAATATTTTATTAAATTGTAGGTACAATGAAAGATTGTTATTTATTATCTTTTATCTTAATATTTTACAAAGCATAACCTAAATAATATCTTATGTGTAGGGTATCAAGTTTCAAGTGGTTACTTAGCCCTTAAAAAATACGTTTCACATTTTAATCTCAAAATAAATAGAATAGTTTACAAAATAAAAAGAATAGTAAGTACATAACGTATTTTTACTTATTCCTTCTCATTACACAAAATCGAAGTAAATCTCACAAATGATAAGTTTTAATATTCGACGACCAGCGCCGTTTCCTTTGAGATTTTTCGCTATCCAGGAATTCATTACTTGCCATCTCATTACTTGAAGTTTGCATTCATAAGTCTAAGCTATAAGGACCTTTGCGAAGTCAACTGAAACTTGTGCTACTGTGTAAATAAATCGATACTGCATTTCAATTAGTTCGTGCATTGATCATGTGTGATTTAGTTTTGAAACTGTGACTTAGTTGAATTGCTTTTGCATGTGACTTCGTCTTTCTCCATGTGATTATTGATTTCATACAATTAGTATAGGATGTCTGATGTATGTAGGTATATTTAATATCAATAACTGTTTATTTGTCAGATATTTGTTAGATATAGCATGATTTAAATGCATTGAATATCTCGTTATTTAAGATATAGTTAGAACCTAAACATGAAATAATATAGTAGGTAAGGAAATCTATTTCGTAATAATGTTTGTTATCGTTATGTTTTAATCTTGTCGATTTTATTATAAGACCTTTGCATTTATTAATATTATTTCCATTTATTCCTCTACTAGCTTACCGCCCGCGGCTTCGCCCGCTTTGTCTAAAACCTAATAAATTATATACTAAAACCTTCCTCTTGAATCACTCTATCTATTAAAAAAATCGCATCAAAATCCGTTGCGTAGTTTTAAAGATTTAAGCATACAAAGGGACATATAGGGACAGAGAAAGCGACTTTGTTTTTAAATACTATGTAGTGATTTCTATAATATCTCTAGTTGCCATGCCACTCGTGCGAGTGACGTTCACAGATATAATATTCCAACGTTGTATTCAAATACTGAATTCATTTCCAACAATTTTGTTGTGAATACTGCTGAAAATGTAAAGAGAACAAAAAGATGCGGTTCCAAGTATTATAGTGATATGGAAAGGAAATGTTGGCGAATAAATAGATAGCTTTGTAGTTCCGTCTAGGTGCCAAAAGTTTTAGTTAATCTCGCTTGAAAAACCCCGCATTTGATTCTGCTATAAAGTTTTTGAAGTTTGGTGTATAGCAACATTTATGTTTGGAAGCCAATTTGGTAGGTTGTTTGAAAAAGATATTTCTCCTGGATAGTATTTTCTACCTTTAGAGCAAAATAAATAAAAAATATCTAGGTAATCAGCAAAACGGTTTATCCTTTTAACAATAGTTTTAACGACAAGATCAACAAAAAAGCATACTTACTTATCGACCTTTAACAAATTCAGATACTAAAAACCATCGATTCCGTTCCATATTTCTTATTAAGAGGGTTTTTACGTTCAGACTCGTAAAAATAAAGGGTTAGGAGCGTATTTGAGGTTTAGTGGTAGGTACCTACAAATACAAATACAATTTTGCGGATTGGTTTTCATGAAAAGATAAATGAATTCAATACGTTATCGAATTTTATAGAAATCAAAGGATTTCTGTAATATGTTGTAACTTGTAACAGGGATCATTTGCGACCTGAATTTTATAAGAATAAGGTTAGGTATATTTTATAATGAAATTCTTCTTAGTGTGATAATTTTTAATAGTGTTATTTGAGCGTTAAACATATTTTATTAAAGAATACCTAACACGGTTTAAATGGAAGATGAAAATCCATGGAATGTTGTCGCTTCATAATAAGCACAGAGCTGAAGCATTTGACAGCTTTTATTGTTATTTTATAATAGAGTGAAGTGTTTTAATAACGTTACCTATATGTAATGCTGATTCCGTTTAATAAATAAGACAAAAAATTATCTAGTAAATTGTAGCAGAAACTTATAAAACTGTCAACAGAAACGTAGGTAACCTTTAAATTCTGAAAGGCTCATACTGATTATAAGTTCTTTTAACAAATTGCCCTTTCAGGTTTCAATTAATGACAAAGCCAAAGAAAATTATGAAAATAATCCTAATAAAGACAATTTAATTTCCAGGACGCAGACACGGTGGAAAAACTGAACGAGAGCGGCGAATTGAGGAAAATGCTGAAACCTTATAAGGTAAGTAAAACCTCATCTCATTCATCAATTAAAACTTTTAAAATATAACTAGAAAACAACGCATGCAAATAACAACCACACAAAGGTTAGAATAGACCTTCTTTCAGAATTTAGTCCACAACGGCTAGTCTAGACAGTCACTAAGCAATTTTGTTGAACATAGATTTTGATATTGGCAAATTCGGAATGCTTCCCCCCCCGTTTCTAACATATACCACTTAACTGCTATCACTAACCACTATACAAAGGGAATATGTTATTTAAGTAAAGATACGTGTACATTAGGCGTATTTCATCAATCCCCGCTACGTTAAAGTTACACAAGGCTTGGCTGTGAGCAAATGGATGGCATTCAATTATGGCCAATTATTGACTGCGTAAACATTGTTTTAGTGAGACATGAGACAGTAAGTGTGTAGGGCGGTTTCACACTGAAATAAACATAAGGAATACCTATACTTACGGTTATAGTCCTTTATCTTAGTGGGTATTTGTATAAAGGAAAAGGTTTAATTTACGCATATAAAATGTTAGGGGGAATTATATGACCTAGAAGCCCAATTACAGGCTTAAAAGAAGTTATTTACTAATTAGTAAACAGTTACTAACAGGTGTAGGAATTTAACTATACTATAATGCATGTCTTCTCTTATAAAATGGCACTTTTTGGGTTTTAAACGATCTTCTATTTAAAGTTTCCCACCAAAACATCTGTTAGTAAACTTGGCAAACTGTTTAGGAAATATAATTATACTATCTAATGTATTCCCTGTTAAAATGGTACTTCTTTGTATGAGTTTATACTGCCTTCCATTTAAAGTCTTCCATCTAAACATCTGTAAAACTGGGAACATTTAATTAATTATTTAAGTAATATATTTTCAAATTTTGAAAGGCATTGTCGCTATGAATCTTTTTTATACTAAAGAATCGAATATTTCACACATCACCTATACTTGTATACGTAGTATATTATTATTAGTCTGTGCCTATACATTAACTCCACAATAAAATTTATATTTAATTTAATATTTTTGAATATTGAAATGAAATGACGCAATTACAATAGGTACACAATACACATTAAAAATCTCAGTTACACGAATTATATTGGATATGGTCAAACGCAAACAATGTCGGGCCAAATTGAAATCGTTTTAAACAAATATTTTGATTATTCAAAAGCAATGTTTGGATTTCAACAAGGTATATGCAATAATGTTTGATTCGAATTGAATTTTAAATGTACATATGTATTGACTTCTGTATTATGTTCAATATTTATAAGCGTTTGTAGTTTTCAGAAAAATACTGTGAAGAAAATTGTGATTTTATAGATTTCGATTAACACATTGTCACATCACCAAACTAGTAACATCTCAAGGCAATATAGTCTCTTCGAAACCAGATATACTTATGGAAGTCGAAAGATACTATAGCGATCTGTATGGACACAAAAAAAAAACAAAGGCCTGAAATCCCTACTACAGATGATCCAAGAGCCAAGTTAACTCGCCACTATACAGACGAACTTCCTGACATTGACGTAGATGAGGTCAAAATAGCACTTGAGCAGCTTAGGAATAATAAAGCTCCTGGAGAGGACGGAGTTACAACTGAGCTCATTAAAGCTGGCGGATCGCCATTAATAAAGGAACTCGCTAAGCTTTTTAACTCTGTCCTCCACAGCGGCTCAATCCCAGAAACATGGAGTAGGAGTGCAACGGTATTGTTTTTCAAAAAAGGTGATAGAACAGCGTTGAAAAACTACCGTCCTATATCCCTCCTAAGCCATATATATAAGCTTTTCTTGAGAACTATCACAAATCGTGTCGCTCGTAAGCTTGACGAATTTCAGCCACCTGAGCAAGCAGGATTCCGACAAGGTTTCAATACCGTAGATCACATACACACACTTAGACAAATTATTCAAAAAACGGAAGAATATAATCGACCTCTCTGTCTGGCATATGTTGACTACGAAAAAGCCTTTGATACCATCGAAACTTGGGCAGTGTTGGACTCTTTGCAGCGAGCTCAAATTGATTACCGCTATATCGATGTGCTGAGGTGTATCTATGAAACCGCTTCGATGACCGTTCAAGTACAAGGGCAGAGTACAAGATCAATCCAGTTGCAACGTGGAGTAAGGCAAGGTGATGTTATTTCGCCAAAGCTTTTTTCAAATGCGTTGGAGGACATCTTCAAGACACTCGATTGGAAAGAACGCGGAATCAACATCAACGGTCGATACATCTTGCATCTGCGCTTTGCAGATGATATAGTTATAATAGCGGAATCCGTGCAACAGCTTGACGATATGCTGAACAACCTAAACGATTCTTCACAACGGGTAGGCCTCAAGATGAATTTGGACAAGACGAAGGTAATGTTCAACGCACACGCAGTCCCAAGACCTGTGATCATTAATGAATCCACGCTTGAGGTTGTGCAAAACTATATCTACCTTGGCCAAAACATCCAGCTAGGCAAACAAAACTTCGAAGTGGAAGCCAACAGAAGAATTCGCCTGGGTTGGGCAGCATTCGGCAAGCTTAGCTATATATTTAAGTCGTCAATCCCTCAGAGTTTGAAAACGCGAGCATTTAACCAGTGCATCCTACCTGTAATGACGTACGGAGCCGAAACGTGGACTCTTACATGCGGACTCATCCATAAGTTCAACGTTGCGCAGCGAGCTATGGAGCGAGCTATGTTAGGAGTTTCTTTGTCTGATAAAATTCGTAACGAGGTTATCCGACAAAGAACCAAAGTAACCGACATAGCCCGCAAAATAAGCACGTTGAAGTGGCGGTGGGCGGGCCATGTGTGCAGGAGAACAGACGGTTGATGGAGTCGGCATGTGCTTGAATGGAGACCACGTACAGGAAAGCGTAGTGTAGGACGCCCTGCGGCGCGATGGACTGACGACTTAAAGAAGGTGGCCGGCATTGGGTGGATGCGGTATGCCGAAGAAAGAGAAAAATGGCGCGATCTGGGAGAGGCCTACGTCCAGCAGTGGACGGGAATAGGCTGATGTGATGTGATGATTAACGTCATAGAGCAACAAATGTCGCCAAATCTATTATAATTGTAGACCCTTTTTTTGTCTAGTTTTCTTTATTTATTTGAATTGTAACGGGTAACCTTACTGTTGTTTATACATCGATCTTTATAATCTATAGTGAAAGAAGATATCTGATTGTTCCCTTTAATTGTGTTATTTTAGATTATTGCCAGATAGGCGCGTAATGACATGGTAGTGCAACTAGTAAATAATAATAATAAATAATTTATTTATTTCTCCTGACAATTCCCAATCACATAGCTGCTACAATAGTTAGTATGAAAACCTGTAGCAAGTACTAATAACTTTGTTATAATTGTAGTTGTAATAATTTTATCATCTAGGTGCTTATCTAATATCATCATAATCTAATACAATAAAACTTCTCATTCCAGAGTCCAGACGCCTGCAACACCTGTCAGATGTGTGGTGGATTCCGGCTTCTCCCTTGTCGAATTTGCAACGGGTCCAAAAAGAGCCTCCATAGAAATCACTTCACGGCTGAGTTCGTTGCTCTTAAGTGCATGAATTGTGATGAAGTGGGGCTTGTAAAGTGCGAAGCGTGTTCTTGAAATAATAATAATTATTGAAGACTTAGAAAAAAAATTGCGAGAATTTTTTTTTCTTTGGTATAAATTGTTCGATGAAATTTTGGCGCGTATTCCGATGTAATATGATTGGTGGGCTAATGTTGTTTTTGAATTAATATCAAAAATCATTTCTGAGGCCTTTTAATATGTAGGTTTTATAAGAATGAAATTAATAATAAAATTGTGTTACTTAAATGAATTTTTTGTACCAATATAAATGTGAGGTGAAATTACCTCGAAAGGATTTGAAACAATTACTAAATAGTTGTCAGATATTGATAATCTTATTCCAACATTGCTTTAGGATTTACTATCAATGTAAATGGTTGTGCTATTAATGTATTTATATATATTTTACACCATTTTAACAAACGCGGTGAATTTTTGAACTATAGACATAGGATATATTTGGAATTATTATCAAAATTATGCTTCTCAGAACTCGCTTACTTTTTCTGTAAACCATTCTTGTATTAGATCTTCTGAAAAATATTCTATGTTAAAAAATATTTCACTGAAATATTTCAGATTTTCATTATCTCTTGAAAGATCGCTTCCAAGAAAAGCGCATCGTTTATTACATAGATTTTCATAAAACCTTGTCCATGAAAAAGAAAATCAAATATTTTAAAATAATTATATTATGTTAAGATTTTATAACCTATGAAATGCGTGTTTCCATGTTTTTTGTGGAAATAAAATGCCATAAATTAGTTGCAATACGTTTTTTTATACAAAGGTTGATATTGTTTTTATTTAGCACTAATAGGTTGTACACATAATTATTAATGATAATGGTGTTAATTGCTACAATAATAATTAATGAACTAGATTCATCGATACTCGTAAATGTTAAATAACGATCGATCCAACAGATGGCGCTATTACAAATTTCAGTAGCGCCATCTTGTAAAGAATTACGAACATTTTTTTAGTTACTTTATTTTTTACATTGTATTATGAACAAAAATAAATAGAGCCGCTTGGCTGAAATTAAATGTGATAATATAATTATTATTAATTTAATGATAATAATTATTAGTGGCAAACATTACAATGTAATTATAATTAAGTATGTATAATTTTAAGCAATCGAATATATTTATATTACGCGAAACTATATCGTAAATTGGCAGTTTTATCTTAGTTATAAAATCGCTCTGATCAATTTAATCTTTTTCTAAGATAGTTAAGTAATTAGATTTTTATTTTTTTACTAGATTTTTCTAACATTCCACTTTTGATAGTCATCTTTTTATCTATATTTACAGCTAATAACGACAGTTAAAGGTTCTTGCTAATACTTACTGTGTTATTGTCAAAAATTAGTCTATTGTAAATATATTATTAGTGAATAAATTTTTGAACTTCGACCGTGTTTTTATTTTATCTATGTAAATTTTCCTGAAATTTAATATATATTATAACATTATCCTCCAGACGTATTGTGTACAGTGCAATAATAATATTATGCTAGGCTAGCCTATGTCTTCAACCACATGAGTTAAATTAAAAGAAATACAAGCATTTGCTAAACAAACAAAGCTACACAAAATACTATAATGTCACAATGATGAATGATCACATTAATAATTTCACTTCTTGATAATCCACATAGAAATTTGTAAAATAATTTAAAAATTCACATATATAATATTTTGTATACTTACAGAATCTATTTCCAAAAGAAGCATAAAAGACAGTTTCCATTCGCTCTATTTCATATGGTGACGTCATAGCCACAGTTTCCCTGTTTCTATTGTATAAAAATAAGTAAACTAAAATCAATGATTACCATACAGAAAGCCTGTTGCATATTGTAAACGTGGAGACAACGCACACATGCACGTTTTATGTCGAGTTTAATGTCTGCGAAACGGAACTACGCACACATAGGACTTTCAGGGTCTGGTTCACGCACACACGCGCATTGGAAGCTGCAGGTAGGTCGCGAATGACGTCATCGCTCCGAAGGTCAATATCACACGATTCGCGCTACAGTTACAACTAAACTGTTATTCTATCAATTTAATATATATTATATAGGTTAGTAAAATGTTGTTTTATTCCATCTATTGAATTCGACAATTAAAATAGATATGTAGGTAACTATCTAAAATATATCTAACAACTGCCACGGATACAATCGAAATAATCCTGTTGTAAATAGGATATACACCTTTTAAAAAAAATTGACCAAGATATTAAAAAAAAAACTTAAAATTTTGAAATTCAGTTTCGAACGTTCCCCGCTCAAATCCCCATCAATATATCGGTCACACCCTTCTAACCCTGGCGTGAGTGTGCTATCTCTCTCTAAGCGGGCTCGTCTGGACCGGGGATTGCAAGCGTGTGTATGTGTGCGTTAAACGCGTCCGTAACAATATACCTACCAAGTAAATGTTACGGCCGAACTTTAACCATTATTTGTTCCTATACCTTATTGTCAGAGTCTTTATTACTTCTTACTTTAATTAACGAAAAGGTTTGTAGTCCATTGAAAAGTTACATTTGGGGTTGCGTTATTTAGAGGACGCAATTTAATTTTTTGATGTGTAGGGGGGGTCAGTGTGAAGCTATCAGCAAGTTTGTGGGGTCGCCACCCTTGTCCCACGGCCGCCATCTTGAAAATAGCGGTTGATATGGTTTTTACGATATATCTCATAAACTATTTATCTGATAAAAATAAATTGTTAGCATTATTTGTTGCAAATTAAATTCTCTACAACTTTAGTCCAGTAACTTTTTGTCGTAGAACTATAAATAAAAAAGTTATAAGCGAAAATGTTTAGAAATTAGAGATATTTATATTTTCCAATAAAACTTTTTTTTATCATTTTACGAAGAAATGATATCAGACCATTTTCGTAGATTACTTTTCGAGGAACAACTTTTATATACAAAATTTTTTCATTAAGTCAATAGCTAAGGGTTTACAGCGCTCCGAAGTGAGTACTATTTTTTCAGTACTCTTAACTATACATTGTACATATATTATGTGTGTACTAATAATAATTAGTCATCAGTAATTGTTTTTTTTTTTTGTTATTATAATATTTTTAATAATTTATTTTGCAATATTTTTAATAATTCATTATTGACTCTTTTCCCCACCATCCAGGAGGTAGAGTCTGGAAGCACGTTTTTTTTACGTCGAAAAGCAGGGCTGAAATGTTCTGCAGTATGCTTCCATTGTTCTGGAGTCTGGGAAAAGAGCCTATAGCCAATATATGTACCTATAGTTAAGAGTACTAAAAAATAGTACTCACTTCAGAGCGCTGTAAAACCTTAGCTATTGACGTAATGAAAAAATGTTGTATATAAAAGTTGTTCCTCGAAAAATAATCTACAAAAATGGTCTGATATCATTTCTTCGTAAAATGATAAAAAAAGTCTTATTGAAAAATATAAATATCTCTAATTTCTGAACATTTTCGCTTATAACTTTTTCATTTATAGTTCTACGACAAAAAGTTACTGGGCTAAAGTTGTAGAGAATTTAATTTGCAACAAATAATGCTAACAATTTATTTTTATCAGATAAATAGTTTAAGAGATATATCGTAAAAACCATTTCAACCACTATTTTCAAGATGGCGGCCGTGGGACAAGGGTGGCGACCCCACAAACTTGGTTTTAGCTTCACACTGAACCCCCCTACACATCAAAAAAATAAAATTGCGTCCTCTAAAAAACGCAAGGTTAGGCCTAAAAAATGTAACATTTCAATGGACTATTGACATTTACCTTAACTTGTAGAGCAATAAAACATTGCTTACGTGCGTAGGTAATGTTTTAATGAAATCTATAGTACATAGTTGCAATTTTACGAATTCTGATGGGTGAATAAATTTAAAATAAGACTTATTTCTGTTATTATAAATATAATTAGCCCTTATTACTACTTGGATAGAGACTAGTTTCGTCCGCATCCTTTACATCCTTTCAGAAATTATTTGATGTTTTTTCTGTGATTTTGCGTACATTACTATGAAATATTGCGTTACCAAAGAGATATATTATTCTTGTGATGAAACGAAATTGCACTAAGTAAAGTGAAAGCATTTTTCTTATCTTACCTATTTCTTACGTTTACAAATATTTACAATTTATCATGAGTTGTACTCACATACTTACTATGTACCTACATTTTATCATCCATTCCATTATGTATTTTAAGTGTTGATTTTATGTGTTGATATCCATCAAGATAATAAATTAATAACTATAGTATCCATAAAACTACTAAGGTGATATTATGTATAAAATTACTTTGGTCGAAATAATATACAAAAGGTGGTTTTATCATAGCGAAAAATTTAACAAAATAACGCCGCTCAAATACCGATTAACCCACGATTAACCTATTTTTTAATAAAATTTATACACGTGACCCACCGATAGGCGGACAAGTAGAAAGTTAACCGTTGAGTTCAATATTTTTTTAAATAATGGAATTATAATAATAAAAATATTTGTATCATTCAAATCACAATCTACACTAATATTATAAAGAGGAATACTTTGTTTGTTTGTTTGTTTGTTTGATTGTAATGAATAGGCTCATAAACTACTGGACCGATTTTAAAAATTCTTTCACCATTCGAAAGCTACATTATCCACGAGTAACTTAGGCTAGGTTTTATCCCGGAAATCCCACGGGAACGGGAACTATGCCGGTTTTTCTTAGAAAACGCGGGCGAAGCCGCAGGCGGAAAGCGGAAATGGAATATTATTATATCATGTACCTATAACACGATCTTCCTGACTCTGTTATCACCTATAGGTACCTAGTCTGCATGCCTCTAGAATCAAATTTCATATTCTTACAATTTACGTAAGTAGGTACATAATAGGTAAACTACATAACGAATGCTTCAATATCTATTAGAAATATTGATTATCTACATTACAAATACAAACTATTCAAAATCTGTATACAAGGTTGTTTAATCTGTGCACAGGTGTAAAGTTTCCCGCCAAACTATTTGTAGCTCTAAAAAGTTAATTACGGGGGATTAAATTATTATTGTGTTCAACATTCAGCGTACAAGCCCCAAAGCTAAAATATCATGAATATAGTTTCACTTGGGATTAGGTACTTACTTCATTTTCATGAAGGTGCTCGTACGTATCTATTTTAAATTTTGATAGTGTAGAAAAAGAACCTTTTCCTAATTCTTATTATAAATACTAGTTTTAATAAAAAAAAAACCGGCCAAGTGCGAGTCGGACTCGCGCACCGAGGGTTCCGTACATTGCTGTTTCTTTTGATTGCGTTGACATAGAAGTTTGATTTTGTTACAGCTTAAAGGTATTATAGACCTGAGTATTTGGTATGAATTTCAATTTAATACCTCTACGCGTTTATGAGGAAATGGGTAGTAAGTTTAAAATTATTAAAAAAAAATATATTATGTGATGTAACTAAAAATTTATGGTTTTCGTAATTTTTCCTTTATCTATGCTATAAGACGTTGCTTCGTACCAAATTTCAAGATTCTGAGTTCACGGGAAGCACCCTGTAGGTTTTGATTCCCTTGCAAGTGTCGAAAATTTGCGGCATAAACGGCTGTATCTTTTGATTGCGTTGGCTTAGAAGTTTGATTTTTTCACAGCTTCAAGGGACAGTAGACCTGAGTAATTGATATAAATTTCAGCTTCATACCTCCACGCGTTCCTGAGAAAAAGGGTCTTGACAGACAGACGGACGGACGGACGGACGGACAGACGGACAACAAAGTGATCCTATAAGGGTTCCGTTTTTTCCTTTTGAGGTACGGAACCCTAAAAACGTTCATTAAGATTGTTAAATAATATAATCAATTTGAAAATGAAGATATTTTAAATGTGAGTTTTTAAAATACGCATATTATGTATAAAATGTTAATAAAACTTCAATTAAATTTATAAAAAAATCAAAATGTGAATTATCATCGTTAGTTTAAATATGATTGAGAATTTCAACCACCTTGTCAAGTGGTAGCGTGGCCGAGCGGTCTAAGGCGCTGGTTTAAGGCACCAGTCTCTTCGGAGGCGTGGGTTCGAATCCCACCGCTGCCAAAAATCTTTTTTGATTTTTTTTAAATCTTTTAATAACTTATAAATTCTAATCTTATCAAGATATTATAAAGAATCTTTCATTTATAATATATATAAATAGTTTTTTGTTATGTACACATAACGTTATTTTTTATGTTTATACATATATTAAAAAAATGAAATATGTATATGCACATAACCTTTCTTGTAATAAATTGTATTCTTAAAATTCAAATTGTTTCATTTTATACCCCTTTTATTTTTACTGGACGTCTGGACTCTGGACCATACCAATTACCACCCCATACTAAAAGGTAATATTTATTAATTGCCTTTATAATTATACTATACAAGAATATTATAACTAGGTATAAAAAATTTTCTGTCCTTATTCCATTTATTACTGAAGGAAATGAAAAAAAATTACACTCGTTTAAATTTTTTCATAATTTATCCTTTACCTAGTAAATAAAATCATTTTAATACATGTTAAATAATATAATTACGATTTTATTTAATTATAACTAACAACCCAATTTCAAAACTGTCTATGACTGCTCTTCAATCAGTGTTTCTGTTCCACGCCCACGATAAAACAAAAATAAACATTAATTAACACATTTCGATTTACGATTTAACTTTTTCTAATTGCTTTTTGCTGAAGTTTTGATTTTATCTGTTTCTATTACAAACTCTATTTACTACAATGCTAACTGATTTAGTATTACCTATTTTATCTGTGCTTTGAGTAAATGATTGCTCGTTTCCCGCTCTCGGAGCAATTAACTAGCCTGGAGAAGTAACAATTAATTGAACATTATAACACTAGTTTGGCCTTTTTAACTTATGGCAAAATGTCATGCGAAAAAAGAGGACCGATATATGTCAGCTCGACAGTTTGAAATGACATGTAGCCATTTCGTTTTGTTTTGGTCACCAGTCTGGTGACCAACGCATGGTGATTTTAATTATTGTTTTTGAAGTGAAAAACGTGTTTTCTAGTTTCTTATGTTATTTTCTGAAAAGATAATTTACTAAAGATTACATGGCTTGTGTTGTTCACGGCTGTAAAAGCCGTAGTACTGGGAAATCGGATGAAGATTGGAATTTGTCATTTCACAGGTTAGTGTTTTGATCAATTTTTTTGTTAATTGTATTATAAATAAGTTAATTTACGTTATTTTCTTAATCATCTATGTTTTATCTAACCGTAATCATTGAAATGAAATCATAATCAGCTTAGTTTTTAGAAAAAATGCAAAATATAACTTCCATAGTGTTGTGCAATTATCGATACTTGAGTAGGAACGAAGTACTTCATTGATAATGACTGCTTTAGGTTAGGAGAAAAAAAAGGTATTTAAGTATGGATTTTATTGTTATTTGCAGGTTTCTGGCTTGAGAAATATTAAAAGATGTTTGGGTTAAAGCTATAGCACAGGGAAAATTGGAAGCCTTCAAAACATTCTCGGCCTTGTTCAAATCATTTCGAATCAGACGGGAAGAAAAGTAAAGTGCTTTGCAGAGATGCTGTGCCACAAGTTTAAGGTGGCATCTATTTTAAATAATAAATATTGTAATTTGGTAATTAAGTATCGAAATAAAATGTTGTAAAAAAAAAATGTTTATTTGTTTTATTTGAAGCAATTTATTTTAAACTTTTACCAATTTTTTCCTGTGGGAATGAGTTATTTTCCCGCGGTAAATTGTAGCCTATATGTTATTCTGATGTTTAAACTATATAATTGTAAAGTTCCATAAAAACTCATTCAGTAGTTTTTACGTGAAAGAGTATCAAAATATGTCCATTCTTATATATTTTTGCTTTTATAATATTAGTAGAATACGATTATTGATTTGTAAAAAGATCAACCAGGTGGAAGTCAGATTCGCGCACGAAGGGTTCCGTATAATTAATTCTATGAATGAATCTATGAAAACAGGAAAAAATACGTACCTTTTTACGAAACCATAAAAACAACCTAAACCGAAATACCTAATACATAATATTTTTTATAAATACCACCACCATACAATGCAAGGCAGTCAATACGCATCGTAAATGAATAATTCCAAATTAAACGAATCTTAAAATTTGGAATTACCTATCCATAATTCAAAATTAAACGAATCTTAAATTATCTTCAAGCAATTTCATAACTTAATTTTTTTATTTATCGATATTTTAGTATTCGATAAAGTGGCAAGCACTACCTTTTTAGAACAAAAAGTGGCTACATGTGGATTTGAATGCCAAGCCGATAACAGTGTGTTGTCTCTTTCTATCGCATTAATTAGGGTATTGAATAAAAGAGAGCCACTATATAAGAAACGTTCAATTAATTGTTACTTCTCCAGGCTTGTTAATTGCTCCGAGTTCCCGCTAAAACTGAGCAGTATTTTTTTTTTAATTTGACGATGATTATTATTTATTCCACTGACAAAATCACAATATGAACAATATATTAACTCATAAATCAATATCATTTAGTAAAACCATAATTTTATTAATAGGCATAATATTATTTGTTTTCTGTAGTAGGTACTTAGGAAATTATAAATTAATGAAATTGCTATTTTACCATCGACATTATAAACATTTTTTATTGCATAATCTACCTACTAATTTTTTATCAAGAATAAAAACAAAATACTTTTTTTGTTTATAGTCTATGAACAAAAGCATTTGCATTTTTAATATTTTTAATTAAATTTTTTATTGATAAAATTTTTGCCTGTAGGTTATAGACCGTACACAATAGACCGGACTCTCAGTGGAGTTTCGTTTGCAAAAATAGCGGACCTAAATCTGACTTCTGATATATATTGTATAGATCCCAGACATCCTATAGACAGATGTTGCCAACCAGTTTTGTGGTCCCCTTCCCCGCACCCCGGTAATTAAATGTGGCATACAAAGAAAAAAATAAACATTTCCAAAACATGCCGCGTGGGGTATCAAATGAAAGAGCTTATGGAGTAGATCACGAATATATAGCAAACTATAACATTTCTTACACTTTCTCTAAGATTTTTTAGAAAATTTACGAAAATGCTCCATTTTTGAGTTAACTTTAAACCACTATAGATTGAAAACTCATGAATATATTTTTTAAATTATTATTTTAAATAATTAACAATAGTCCATTGTTTACGATTCAATAGTTCGTACAGTGAAATAGTTGCATGGGGGAGTGGGGGGAGCATTCAAAGATGGCGAGTTTATTTTCAAGTTTATGCCAGAAATAAAGGCCTAATACAAAAATATCGGTGTCAGGGCTTGGAATAATTATCTCTGCACTGTCGTTGTGTTTGACAGAATGAAAAATATGGCAGAACATTCTTGAATCAGCCTCTTAACTTCATCAGCCTCTTCTAAACTTAAATATACTCGCCATCTTTGAATGCTCCCCCCACTCCCCCATGCAACTATTTCACTGTACGAACTATTGAATCGTAAACAATGGACTATTGTTAATTATTTAAAATAATAATTTAAAAAATATATTCATGAGTTTTCAATCTATAGTGGTTTAAAGTTAACTCAAAAATGGACCATTTTCGTAAATTTTCTAAAAAATCTTAGAGAAAGTGTAAGAAATGTTATAGTATGCTATATATTCGTGATCTACTCAATAAGCTCTTTCATTTGATACCCCACGCGGCATGTTTTGGAAATGTTTATTTTTTTCTTTGTATGCCATATTTAATTACCGGGGTGCGGGGAAGGGGACCACAAAACTGGTTGGCAACATCTGTCTATAGGATGTCTGGGATCTATAAAATATATATCAGAAGTCAGATTTAGGTCCGCTATTTATGCAAACGAACATCTCCTTGGAGCCTGCTCTACAATACATTTCTAGCCCAGGTAACATTACAATATATGTATAATATTTCTACCTGTGTATACCGCTACCATAATACGTAACTAATCGCTTCAATACAAAGCTGCAAACAACGGACATTATTGAGAAAGTTCCAGACGTTCTTCGCCAAGTAGAACAAGTTTATATTATTTACTTTACGTAACAATCGCCGTAGGTATCGAGTGTACGAAGGAAGTCTGTATTTTGTCGCTTTGTCGTGCAAATTTACCGGCTGTAAGATTGAAAGGAAAAGATGAAGTAGATCTGACTTCCTTCCGTAGGCAACATTTGATTGTGATTTTATGTTTTTTGTTACAGATGGTAGGTATATTTGCATGTTTAAACAATTTCACCGTGTTCAATTGTACGGTCTACCTATTTAGGTTATTACCCATAAATGTTAAATTATATTTTTTACCAATACTGAGTAGGTAGTTAGGTACCTTGTTATTGAATACCTACTACAAAATGTGTAAATCAGATCAAATAATCCACCTGAAATAACTATATTTAATTTATAACTCTATTGTGTTAGGTACCATTAATAGCCAAGAAAATTAAGATTCTGGAGATATTTGAATTTATCTACTTTTACTATAAAAGAAATCAATCAATCCGTTTTCTGTGAAAAGCTTGTCAACCAAACGAAGGTTGTTGTTCTATTGGCATGCAGATAAGGGATCGATAGACAAATATACAATTTCTTTTTTATTTGGGATAACAAACAGTAGTACAATAAGAAGTATTACGATGAAAACTTAATCTACATACAGATGTAACTGCGCAAGCTACAGTATTCACAGATTAGTTGTACTTACATACAATACTTCACTACATAGTATAAAATAGGGATGTAACGATACATGATTTTGCCGATACGATACCGATACCGATATTTGTAATAAAATATCGGCGATACCGATACCGATACCGATATCGATGGCTTGGTAGAAAAATAAATAGTGAATTATGCATAAAAGTTACCAACATTCAACAGAGACTCAACTGTAAATCGTATTCTTTTAAATAACAATGCCAAATCAAAAAACAAGAAAACCATTTATTTTAGTATTATTATTTTGCAAAGTCAGTTAAACTTTTAGTTATACACATACAATCAGTTCCTAATAAAAGTTTACTATTGGTAGAGTTTTTTCAAAAAACAAAGTGCGCACGCGCGGGCGGCCTCCCGCATCGTTCATTGGGCGCGGTTTTTTGAATTGTTTGATATCGGTATCGGTTGTTTTATAATCGGCGATACCGATATATCGGCTTGCCGATTATATCGGCCGATATATCGGTATCGGTATCGGTATCGTTACATCCCTAGTATAAAACAAAGTCGCTTTTTCTGTCCCTATTACCCTTTGTATGCTTAAATTTTTAAAACTAGGCAACGGATTTTGATGTGGTTTTTTTAATAGATAGAGTGATTCAAGAGGAAGGTTTTAGTATATAATTTATTAGGTTTTAAACAAAGCGGGCGAAGCCGTCAGCGAAAAGCTAGTAATCAATAAATAGAAGATACATTATTAATAGACTATTTCGGGCGTAAAGCAACAAGCTTGTTCCTCTACTAAGCGTATTAAATATCCCAATACCTAAATTTCCCAGTTCCCTTCCATAATTCCATATTCGACTCATGTCTATTCTCAACATGTCGCATGCAGATGTCCGTTAACGACGTCATCAATTCGGAACGTTAGTGTCCTGGATCCTTATTTTGTATTCACTCCAATTTTGAGTGAATGGTAGCTTTAGGGAGTATATTAAATGCATCTGCTGAGTGCTGACTGTTATAGGGTTACTTTATATTTTAGACTGTACTTAGTACTGCCTAAAGATCGGTAGCACAATTGTTAAAAAAAAAAAACAAAATCAAGATAAGTGCAATTACCTATTTTATTATCTTTGGACTAATTTAATTTTTTAAGTTCATATATTCAATATTTTATATTCAATGGTGTTGTTATTTTATGTTCTTTTTTTCTTAACATCCATCTAGTTAAGTTATTTCAGTATCTTTAGTCTGTCCCACAGAACATATAAAAGAGGTTAGAATGGCAATAATTCGCCGTTCGTATAAGAACCGGTGTCGCCTGTGGGTGTCGCCAAGTCCGCCCCATCTAGCCAATCACAGCGCCGCGCGATCACGCGATTTAAAATGGAACGAATCATACGCATGCACACAACCAATGTAAATTTTGCAGATAGCGAGTGACTAATCAGCGCGATCGCGTAGATGTGAGCAGTGCTCTAACCTCTTTTATATGTTCTGTGGTCTGTCCACTATAAGAATTGCTTTTTGACAGCTCGACGGGTGATACCAGAAGTGATGTTAAAAAGATTATCGATTGTGATACCATTTCAATTATAAATTCAAAATATTATCATAAATCGAATCAGGTACGTAAATAATAATTACAACGTAAACGTAGGTACTAGGGATGCGCCGAATACCGAATACATATTCGGTATTCGGCATATTCGGCATCTTTTTCACTATTTGTATTCGGCCGAATTATTCGGTTTAGGTGCCGAATATATTCGGTATGAGTATTTCTACTTTCTTGGCTATAGGTATAGAACTAAATAAATAACTTCATATTATGAATGATTTATCTCATACTATACACAAGTCAAAGAAATCCTATGAAGAATGTGTTGAACCTAAGGTATATAAAATTAAACAATCATTACATTTCAAATCAATGTTTATTTTGTAAATTTACATCAACATAATTTAATCATGTTTATTATTAGCACTTAGTCAGTATTTAATATTTAATATACTTTAAATCCTGAAGTCTGAAGACAATGCCAATTTTAGTCCTAATAGAATATGACAATATTTTTTTAAACTATAGTCAACATTCACTGGCACTGCGCCCTACTCCACCACGAGAAATAACACAATCACACAAATTACCCGTTAGAACCGGTTTACGCATCAAAACACGTCAAAACTAGAGATGCGCCGAATAGTGGTTTCACCGAATAACCGAATACCGAATACTATTCGGTTAAAACCTTACCGAACCGAATAATCGGCCGAATTATTCGGTTCAATGTTTTGACGTGTTTTGATGCGTAAACCGGTTCTAACGGGTCGCAAGTAGCTGCTGGCTCGGTGACGAGCGAGCCTTACCTCACCGCCCGCCAGTCTCAGTTGTGTTGAAACATCGCACGAATACAAATTAAAACAAAAAAATATTAAATTTTTTAAATTTTTGTTTAAAATTTTTATATTTTTACTTAAAGTGTTTGCAATATGAGCGGACCATGAGCGGACGTAATGTCATTTTCTATTGGGACTAAAAGCATTGTCTTCAGACTTCAGGATTTAAAGTATAATAAATATTAAATACTGACTAAGTGCTAATAATAAACATGATTGAATTATGTTGATGTAAATTTACAAAATAAACGTTGATTTGAAATGTAATGATTGTTTTATTTTATATACCTTAGGTTCAACACATTCTTCATAGGATTTCTTTGACTTGTGTATAGTATGACATAAATCATTCATAATATGAAGTTATTTATTTAGTTCTATAGCCAAGAAAGTAGAAATACTCATACCGAATATATTCGGCACCTAAACCGAATAATTCGACCGAATACGAATAGTGAAAAAGATGCCGAATATGCCGAATACCGAATATGTATTCGGTATTCGGCGCATCCCTAGTCAAAACATTGAACCGAATAATTCGGCCGAATATTCGGTTCGGTAAGGCTTTAACCGAATAGTATTCGGTATTCGGTTATTCGGTGAAACCACTATTCGGCGCATCTCTAGACTAGGTACTAATAAGATATGTAATAATAAGACCACATCTCTATGCATTTTATGTTAAAACTAATATAAACTAGTACTTTATTATTTATTGGTTTCTATCTTACAATTTGGTTGTCTTTACGTTTAAATTATATAACATAATAGAAGAGTTTTTCTGTATCGGATATATTTTACAGAGTATTTCTATCGATTATTATAATCTATCGACTCATCATTGAATAATTCTGTGTAGACATCACTAAGTGGGCGGGGCCTGTCCATGGAGTACAATAATTATTTGTATGACATTTTAACATAGACAATACAATCCTTCTTAGGCGTGAAGCTGTCAAAAAGCAAATAATATAATGGACAGAGTATAGTTAAGATTATTTGAATAACGTACCTATCTCAATTGATAAGTTTACAGCGTTTTAAAGTGCAATGTTGATGAATAAATAAATTATGAAAAGAACATTTTTAAGTCATGGGTTATCACATTTTTATGTTGCATCGTATGTATGAATTTAGATAAAATACTAAAGTTAATAATCACTGCAGCTCAATAAATTCGTAAATAAATAATACCTCAGTCTAGACTCTAGACCGTATAAAATACTGTTATAGACACATAAAGTACGCGCAGGAATACCCTAGGCTAGATAAATCCTAACTGATGTACATAATATACACATTTATCTTACAAATTCATAATTTATTTATAAAACATAAATTATATCATTTAATATATATTTTGTCCAAACTTCAAATATTCAGGTGAACATCAGTTTAGAAATTAAAGATTTTAACGGATCTTACACGCGATTTATTCGAATAGAAAATCATCATCATTCACGTAAAATCAAACACAAGAAAGTACTGTGCTATTAGTTTCGACGTAAAATACGGGCAGATTTACGCATTTTTAATATAAGTACTAAATAATTTTCTTTGATATTAATCAAAGAAAATATTGTATCTTATTTTATATCTCAATATCCATTACTTATTTGATATACAATTTAACAGTGAAGAGGTTTTGAGTGTACAATGGTTAAAAATGACCGACTTTCGTTAGTACGAAAGTCGGTCATTTTTAACCACCATCGGTCATTTTTACCCATATAGTGGTAATAGGTATAAAGTAAATAAGTATAAAATAAAATGTCATCTTGGTTTGAGAGTAATAGCCATTGGAATAAGATCTAAATGTAACACAGCCTAGAAATAGAATTCAATTACTATTTTAATGAAAACGGTTTAATTACACACTTAGGTTTTATTTCAAGAGAATGAATCATTGAAGATCATTGAAGTGCACTTACATTTTAAGAATTATTACTTAAAAAGCTGATTATATTGATATTTTAATACTACATACGTAACATCTATGTTATTATATTATATAACGATTCAAAAGTGCTTCTAGAAGAAGTCTAATTGAATAAATAAATGTTTGAGTTTGAGTTATTTCATCCTTTCCTTCCGTTATATTTATTGATATTTGATACAGTGTTGGTTTACAAAAAATGTTATTAGAGCTACATTTTTGTTATAATTATTTACAAGGCCTTAATTTAAATAATGTGGCAGATGATGAATTACTCTGAAGTATGATAGATTAAGTCGCTGTTTTTATATGACAATACCTTCCACGATACCTATCGTAAAATAAGTAAAAAATACGAATAAATTTAATAACGAACAAAGGGAAGTATTTTTGTTTATTAATAACACTTTTCAGTTGGTAACCATTAAACTTATCTTCTAACAATCAAATGAGAGTTATAAACTAGGAAATATTCTTCAACGCCTTTCTCAATATACCTAAACTGTAACTTAAATTAATTTGTTTTTGTACAATAAAACTATAGGTAGGCAACGAAAAATTTCTACCTTTTCCTATGCAATACTTTTTGTTAGAAAATGTGCCTAACTTTGTTTTTGTTACGCATCTTATATTACTTCAATATATCACAGACCTCAAAGCCTTAGCATGTGGCTTTAGTAGGCAATTTATATCCAATATAGCGACCACTGTCAGGCATAATTGGGGTTATGCATTCAGATTGTATATGCACTGATATTATACATGTATGTGTGAGCAGTTCGTATTCTGTTAGAAATATTATAGTACTAGTTTTCCGCCCTCGGCTTCGCCCGCGTTTTCAAAGAAAATATCGCATAGTTCCCGTTCCCGTGGGATTTCCGGGATAAAATCTATCCTATGCGTTAATCGTAGTTACCCTCTATATGTAAATGTTAATATATTAATATATTATATATTATTAATATTATAAATGCGAAAGTAACTGTCTGTCTGTTAGGCTACCGATTTTGATGAAATTTGGCACAGACAATCTTTAGACCCTGAGAAAGAACATAGGCTACCTTTTGTTGCGAAAAAATGTACCACGGGCGAAGCCGGGGCGGACCGCTGGTGTATTATAAACTCCTTTAATTATTTACGGTTATATGTGTAATTATGTATACCTATTGAATTAAATTTTTTACATAAGGTAATTAATTTAACTCGATTCGTTCCAATTTGTTAAAAAAAAATTATAATCATTTGTTTGTACTTAGCTGTGGTAAACATTTTGCTAATATGCTTCTTAGTTCAAGTAGGTAATCTATAAATAAATAATAAATAATAAATAATAAATAAATATTTAAGGACAATTTTCACACACGGCACAATCTGATCTAAGCTTTCGCTTGTGTTATGGAAACCAGATGGCTGATAAACATACTTATATAATTTTTTAATAAATACTTATATAGAAAATTAACACCCAATATTCTATTTTGCCCTCATTTTATTTTTTTCAATTTTTACAACAGTGCAACTAATTACAATCCCAGATGAAATAAATCACCTGTATTACAATATATACCGATTTACTATTAACACCAAACACATTTACAAAATATTTATTTTTTACCAATAATTCCTCATTTTTCTTTACTAATAAAAACAACATTAGTCTAGGGCCCGGATAAATATGTATTAAATAAAAAGTAACAACATTTTTAATAAAACTATTGTTTATTCAAAAAAAATCAAAAATTAAAATTAAAATTTTATTCAACTTCCTAACTTCACTAACATTTGAATTGCAGTAAATAATCACGTGTTTTTTTTTTAATTTTCGAAATTGAATCTTTATATTTGGACGTAATATTGCTTTGTACTGACTGAATGATCTTTCAACATCACAGGATGTGATTGGAGCATATTAAAATTTGCATAATTCTGCAAGTTAGTAGGGTACGTCTATGTCGCCTTCTAATCTTCCACACAGCATGCTGTTAATTTTTTCCGGATACGGACATAATGCGCATACGGATGGGTAGTGCGAGCGGTTTTGGCAGAATTTTTTGAAAACTCAGAGACGCTGATAAAAATATGGATACCTACATATATTGATATTTTTTGGAATATGGATTTTCATATAAAATGTGGAAAAATATGGAATATAAAACCTGAATTTTCACGATCTAAATAACATAATATTTACTGTGGACATTAATTACGAAAACAATTTCAAATAAATATATGTAAATACATATTAATCCGGGCCCTAAACATTACAATAAAACAATAACGCTTGGAATTTCCCACTGTTTGTGAGCGGAAATATTTGTTTTTCCAAAAAATAATATTCCGTTATGATAAACAACGTTTTGGAATAATACTGTTTCAATTACGTGATCGTTATTTTTAATCAGATTGTGCTAGAGAGGGTTACGTTCTTCAATTATATTATAATACTAGCTTTCCACCCGCGGCATCGCCCGCGCAGTCAAAGAAAAACCCGCATAGTTCCCGTTCCCGTGGGATTTCCGGGATAAAGCCTATCCTATGTCCTTTCTCGGGTATCAAAATATCTCTATACAAAATTTCATGCAAATTGATTCAGTAGTTAAGGCGTGATTGAGTTAAACAGACAGACAGACAGAGTTACTTTCGCATTTATAATATTAGTATGGATGTGAAAGAGATATTACTGTAAGTAGGTAATCTAGGTATTATTTAATACTAGCTGTGCCCCGCGGTTTTACCCGCATTGCTCCGCTCCTGTTGGTCTTGGCGTGATGGTATATATAGCCTTGCTCGATAAATGGGCTACTAAAACCGAAAGAATTTTTCAAATCGAACCAGTAGTTCCTGAGATTAGCGCGTAATAAACAAACAAACAAACTCCTCAGCTTTATAATTTTAAATAAAGATAATAAAAAGCCAATTTGTTTGCCATTTTCGATAAAAAATTTTAATGTAACTATGTTTTTTTCACTTTTCTCACTTATATAAAGAACTTGTCTTTATAAATGAATCCGATTTGTCTTAACTATAATAGTCTTAATGTTTTACTTAAGTGCACGATCGCGTTGATAATATAAGCACTAAGCAGTTATTTATGAGCCCCTGTTATCCTTAACAATGTAATTACACTTCCTTAGTGACCATTTAAGGATAATATCACCCAAAAATAAATTGAAGTTACGAAAATATTACAACAGGATTTTGGCACAAATGTCGTTGTTGTAAGTATCTTACCCAGAAAAATTACTAAATCGTGAATTCAAGCTATTAAGTATATGCTAAATAAATAAAACTCAAAGACCAAAACATTGCTACAATCGCTCTATACTAATATTATAAAGAGGAAATGTTTGTAATTATGTATGTAGGGGGAGTCCGGGAGACTTGAACCGCTTTTTAGTAAAAACTCTATAAAATCTGATCAGTGACCTTGAGAGCTTTAAGATCTATACCATATGGAAGCCTTATTATCTGGCTAAGATTTTATACCATTCTGAAAATAAAAATTGCAAGGAGAAGACAGTAAACTAAGTTGAAATGAAAAATGAGTTTTGATTCAAGTCTCCCCAACCGGTGGGACACTTGCTCATAAGGTGCGGGACACTTGCCCATACCTTTTTAGAGAGGAGAAATGAAGCAAATAAAGCATATTACACATTATTTATTGAAAGTGGTTCAACTCTCCCACCTGGGCAAGTCTCCCGGACTCCCCCTATGTATGTATGGTTTTCACGCATAAACTACTGGACCGATTTCAAAAATTCTTTCGCCATTAGAAAGCTTCATCTTCACTGAGCAACATAGGCTATATTGCATTTTCAAAAAAAATTAGAGATCCTTACCTCAATAAAATGCAATAATGTAACCCAAGGTGTAAAAAATTCCTTAATAAAAATTCTGTCATCGCGTGCGCTGCGGAATCTATTCCTTGAAGTACGAGGATGGTTCTTATGAAAAAAAACGTAAACATGTAGGTACCACGGGCGAAGCCGGGGCGGACCGCTAGTTAAAAAATAAAAACACGAAAGCCATTTGAAATGACGTGCATTCAATGCACAAACAAAATTTCAAACAATATCACAAAGTAGCATAGTACTGCAGGACCGTAGGAGCCACAGAACATATAAAGTAGGAGCTATAGGCTTAAGGGAATCGCTTCTCTTTGCTCACATTTCCTTGCAAATCCCACTTCGAAAGATTTATTTTACGTTCGAGGAAAATGCAAATGCAAATTAACTTCGAATTCGCATTTGAATTACTAATCGTGTTTTCTGTACGTTTTATTTTGTAGGGTAATTAAGGACAATATTTAAAAGTGAGAAAATATGCCACTCTTTTTATATTTTCTCTGCTCCAACTCTGTTTATGTTTTTTGCTTAGCTGTCTGGTAGAGCTCATAGCGATCTTATCTAACATTATTTTGCAATGTAGGTGTGTTAATGTTTTTTTTTTTTTTTCTCTTATTACTGTTATGTTTTTTATCTCCATAATGCTGGAAAGTGACCAGACTGAAAGGAGGTAATTTAAAAGGATCTAGTCAATGCGAACCTAACTAAAAAGACCCCTATTTAATGTGGTGACATTATTACTTTCAAATAGGCAGCTAGCATTATTTATACGCATTATGATGTTGTAATATTATTTAGATATTGTAATAAGTATTATTGCTTATAAAAATACAACATTATATTAACAAATATCCGAAAACTAATTAAGGAAACTTCTATACGATGTTAAAGCGTATAGCAATTAACGCTCTCTTTGATCTTTCATCTTAATAAGGGATATCTTATGTAATTATTATTCATATAAACAAATACAATTTCAACGGTGAAATTTTGTTTATTTCTACGTTTGTAGGTAATTTAACTTGTTATTACTTAAATAATTTTATATACATTTTATCGAGTATTTAAATTTTTTTGTGTTGTTGTGATAGAGTATCGAAATGAGACACAACCAACTAAGGCTGAGATTTATGTGTTCTAGCTGCAAAATTCCATAATTTTTAACCGACTCCAAAAAAGGAGGAGGTTTCCGATTCTTTTTTTTTATTTTCTACGATCTACATCCCAAAGTTTGAAACTATTTCAAGTCCTGAACTACTTCTGGCTGTTATTATTTCACATAGATCATTATAGTATAGGTAGACTAAAGGAGACAGACAAACAGACTTTTTAAACTGTGATCAATGTCACTGAAGATATTAGTAATCTTATAATTTTAGGACAAAGTTATAAAAACCAAGGTAAGGATAGTTAAGACTAGAATCTAACGAATTCCTTTGGCGCGGGACATATACAAGCGGCGCGGCGCGCATCGGGCGCACTGCGGGCGCGCATCGGGCGCGCTGCCGGCGTGCATCGGGTGCGCTATTGGCATTTTGTATGAAATAATTTTGGAAAGGCGGCGCAACCGTGGCACAACCGTGGCGTGCCGTCTCGACGCCTGTCCAAAATTCTTTCATACAAAATGTATAAGAAGGACGTGGTGCAAAACAGATTCAAGAGGTGCGCTTATGGCACGCCCGCGCCCGCGCCGCTTGTGTTTGACCCGCGCCTTTTAATGGCAAATGTCGTAAAATTGAGACGTCCTGCTATCAAAGCAATTTTCAATATAAATTCCTATAGCTGAGTCATTATAACCTTTTTAATGGGAAACTTATGGATTCCAGATAAATGATGTTGCAAAAGCAGTGACTTATGAAATCAATATTTTTAAAAATGAGTAACGGTAACCTCGGTAATAAAAAAAAAATATTATATAATCAACATAGATATTTGCTCTTCATTTAAACTTATATAATATGTATGTTTATCATTTGGTTTCATAACACAAGCTAAAGCTTAGTATGGGATCAGATCGTGCCGTGTGTGAAAATTGTCCTGAAATATTTATTTCTATTATAGAATAAAAACGTTTAGGGTCTCACAAAATATAGAAAGTTTACTCACAAAACAATATGAAATTAAAATTAAATTCGTCCAGGGTTCGTCATCGCAAACTTGCAGCTTATTTCGTTACTTAACTTGTAACTTAGCAGGAAGTGACTTATTAAAGTTTAAATTGTAAGCTAAAAATATGTGCTTTGAGAAACAATTATTTTAAATATTATACTTTCTTTGAAGGCATAAGACATAAAAAAATGTAACTTTCATACTAAATAAACATATTTTTATGTTCGGTATATGTGAAAGAAATATCTAAAGGCAGAGTTTAATCATACCACAGGACAGTTCTTTGGCATATTATGCTAATATACAGTTACATAATATTTTGTTAAATTAAATTGTAATACTGAAATGATTTAAAAGACCCACTATGGAGTTTCTTGCCGATTCTTCTCCATAGATATTGCT
This sequence comes from Colias behrii, assembly GCA_029959065.1. Classification (NCBI taxonomy): domain Eukaryota; kingdom Metazoa; phylum Arthropoda; class Insecta; order Lepidoptera; family Pieridae; genus Colias; species Colias behrii. Next base: position 3,828,237 of record JARWMC010000021.1, on the reverse strand, counting down.
TTCCGAATCGGTGGTAAATGTTAAAAATATGTATTGACGTTTCAAAAGTGCTTCTCGAAGAAGTCCAATTGAATAAATAAATGTTTGAGTTTGAGTTTAAGGTTTCTTATAACGCCTCTTGAAAGTTCAAAACATAAGCTATTCTCGAAAGAATTTTTAGAATAATTGTGTGGAGACAGGTTAGCATAATAGAAATTCTATTCACTCTTGTGGGAAGCCACAAAATAACAAGATTTAGCAAAGCCTAAATGGCTGATTTATTTCAAAATTTAGAAGAAAAGTAAAATGTGCATGTTCCATTGTATAATAGTAGAACATGAATTTATAATTAAAAAAAAATCGTGAAATTTCCCCATGCTCCGTAAAGAGCAAACTGTCATATCACAATATTTTTGTTAAAGGCTTTTTTAGTACTTTATATAATTAGATACCTGGCATTTATATAATTAGATAATGCATTTAACAAATATATAATACGTGGCAATAACGAAACTACACCAAAACCTCTCATTCAAAATCAAAGTCAAACTTCCAGTAAAATACATACTTAAATTGCAAGCGTACGGTAAAGCTTAGAGACGAAGCTTAGACTAAACTATGAAGCTTTCAAAAAGCTACTCTCGAAGCTCAAATATACATAGAGCAACCCTATCAAATTGTTTAAATATTAGCGATTTTATAACAGGAATATGTCTATATTCTATACGTAATATTTTCCACCAAGATTCGGCTTTGTTGACTAGTGTAAAAATAAATAAAGCCTATGTAGGAGTAATGTAACTTTCCGCTAATAGAAATTTTTATTTAGAACGGATGAGTTGTTTTTGTGTTCATCGATTACTTAATACTCACAAACAAATTTGGTTACAAATTACAATTTTAGGGAAGGAGGAAAGTATTACACGATAATATTAAAATATCACGTAAACTGTCAAATACGGACACTTAGAATACGTTTTTAAAATGGTAATGGACGAATAAGTTTTAACCAAGGATTGAAAAATCAGCACTTAAATGTATAACAATATTATCAAACATTAAAAAAGTAGAGATACAATGGAAATCTTTACTTTATTTCTAGTCATTACAATTATCTTACCTTGGGCAGCCTAGTAGGTTCCCTTAGTAAGTAGGTTCCCTAGTAGGTTCCCTAGTAGGATTCTTTAATATAACCTTGTATTATTTTTTTAAATATATGTGTTAATTTGTTAAATAAAATAAACAAATAAGACTTAAAACACTATATTCAAATATTCCCTAATAATAACTATATTTTAACTGACGTTACAAAAAATGGCAGAAGTTCGCAATTCTTAATTAAAATAATCTCGATTTTACATAGAGTTCTCAGTTTATTCAATAATATTATGAACTATGATTAATCAAATTAGAGCCCGTATTCGTATTCTACATTAACCACGATACCACATCCATCATCCAATATCTTTTGTAATAATAAAATGGACCACAAATAATGTTCGTTCAGTTATTGTACACTGAAGGTTATCCAAACCCTACAGTATTAGGTTACCCTTTTGAGTTTATTTTACAAACTAACCGATATTGAATCGTAATATCCGTTTGTCTGTTTGGAAAATAATAACTTTTATAATAAAGCTGGTCATTGTTTTTCTCCCAGGATACCCTTGTTACTCAGGGGTGTAAAAAATTGCTTATATTGGGACCTGAATAAACACAAAAAAATCTTTAAAATCGTTCAAGTCGCTGGGTAACAAGCAATTTTACATGAGAACTTTTTACTATACACATTTAAATAACTACCTACATTAAATTTTATATCCTGGTATTATATGATAAAGTTTTAAAAAGCTGTTTAACAGCGACAAATATAATATTATCTATAAATAGGTGCTTGTAATTAAAATAAGATAAAATGAAATTCCTTTGTTTAACAATTTTATTGAAAAAAAGGTATCATTACGTATTTTCCTCATTTCCCCTTTGTGAAATAATTGTCTGTTCATAAGGAAAAAGAAAACATAATCTTAATATATATGTTACCGGAAATGTATGAAATCAAGGAATTGTATATGCTACAGTCAAAACCCTGAACCAGTCAATATCCTTATTGACGGTTATTAAGGTTATTGACTAAGGGCGTCGGTCAATATCCTTATTAACTGATTTTATCTTACAAAATCAGTTAATAAGGTTATTGACCGACACCCTTAGTCAATAACCTTATTGCCTGATTTAAAGAGCAGACATTCAGTCAATATAGGTTTTAACCAACGTACTGAATAGATTTTAACACTTAAATATTTCTGTAATGGGCAAGTAAAACAATAGCGAGTTTTATAGTGTAATGAATGTCTAATACGATAGAGCAGTTTTAGCCGATAGAAACAATTTTTGATACGTTTAAGATATGCTTGTTGAATCTCAAACCCTCATCGAATATAACACCGAGATTACGCGCTTCAGTTACTCTTTCGATAGGTTCTCCATTAAGAAACATAGTAGGTTTTTGAGCTACGATGGAACCAATTTGATGAGGTGAACCTATGACCATATACTTGGTTTTACTGGAATTAAGAGCAAGGCCATTCGACTCTGACCATACTGATATGCGATACAAGTCTTCATGGAGCCTTTCTAGAGCAATATCCAACTCACTGACCTTGAACGAAAGGTATAATTGAATATCGTCCGCATAGAGATGGCATTTACAATATTTTATGCATTGTGTCACATCGGCCGTATACAGTATGAACAGAAGGGGAACAAGAATGGAGCCTTGCGGTACTCCTCTAGAAACTTCCGCCCACGCAGATGAACAAGCCCTTTGTCCATTATCCCCTTTTATTTCGACCATTTGTGAGCGACAAGAAAGATAGCTTTTAAACCACTGCAAGGTATTGTAATCAAACTCGTAGTAAGACAGCTTGCTGAGAAGCAATTGTATATGTCGGGGAAAGGTGTAGAATGTGAATCTATTTTCAAGCTGTGGGCGTTGCGTTGGGTAATCGAGCAAAGAAACACCATACAATACAATCACTTTTAATAACCGTTACGTTACACATTACACATTAAAATAAAACACTAGCAAAGAAAAGGTTAACAGTTCCAAGTAGTGGAAGGTCCGAACTCTTCGATGTTCGAATGTGAAGTGCCGTCCCGAGGGCGAGCCTTCAGCGGCTAGACCCGGTACAAGCATAAGGGTGACAAATCAACATCGAGCTATGCTGCGCTGTACTGCGCTGTGTTGTGTTTGGTCAACTCGCTCGTTTAATATTTTAATGAGGATACAAACAAACCATGCTGTGCTGCGCTGTGTGAGGCTACGCTCTGTTTAAAAACGCAGCAGTCTCGAGCGAGGCGCGCTACCCGCCGTGCTGAGCCGCGCTGTGCCGAACTGTGCTGTGTTTTTATGGAGCTCTGCCATGCTGCGCTGTGTCGAGCTTATTAATAATAATTAAAATGATTTTTAGTCATTCGCAAATATTTAAAAAAATCGTCTTCAGTGGCAATACTCTTTAGAAAATTAAATTCTCCGTATTTTTCACGTATGGTGTGAGGTAACAAGTTACCGTGACTGGACTCTTTTAACGACAAAATAACACATAAAATATCCATATCCGCTTCTTCTTCACTTTCATCTTCATCGGATTCAACTATGTCGTAATGTTTACGTTTTATTGAAAATAGGGTCATATTTGACGAGATAAACGACTACACGAGCTGCTGATTACGTTATACAGAGCTAGATTGTTAAAAAACGTAGCTTAAGAAACACAGCACAGCACAGCGCAGTACAGCGCAGCATCGTTTAATTGTTAAAAAAACGTAGCTTAAGAAACACAGCACAGCACAGCGCAGTACAGCGCAGCATAGCTCGATGTTGATTTGTCACCCTAATGAAGTAAGCCGCCAACTTCACTGTGCTGCCACCTCACGGAACTCGTGCTTCGAGTCGTTTTACATCCGCGCCATTGACCGTCTCCGACACGGCTATCCTGCGCTGAACACGTCCTCGTGTATGTGTGAGCTGTAACATAGAAAACATCTCGCAAATTACATGCTCTTCGGCCACTCCTGACAAATTTTTACAATTAAACTCGGATATTTAATTTTTAGGCTTTTAAACCACAAAACTAAATAAAAAAACTAAACCCTTAAGATCACTTAGTTGTCCGTAAGTCTATCAGTCTATCTATCAAAACCTTTGAAGTTCATATCGCATACCATCGTCCCGTTAAGCTTTGAAAAGAAGTAAAAATAACAGTCGATCAAAAGATAGCCGTTTTCGACATTCGCAGGGGACGCAAGGAATCAAAACCTTCAGGATATTTCTTGTGAACACAGAATCATGAAATTTGTACAAGTAAGTAACGTCCTATAGCAAAGATAAAGAATAAAATCTCGTAAAACAAAATTTAAGTTCATATGAAAACAGGTTTTTTTTTTTTTATTTGAATACCCTAAAATAATTTCCAACTTCAACCCTTTGAAATTAACCATTTTGATTAAAGTAATGAATATATATGAATATATAGTAATGCTTGCTTTACGAACTTTCATAATGCTACATCCACACGCTGGCTGTTTGTCACAAACACCGCAAACAGCAAACGAAGTCCCAAACACCAACCACAATCACCCAACACAAACAGCCATCCACATGCTTGGCGAACGTTCATAATGCTACATCTACACGCTGGCTGTTTGTCACAAACACCGCAAACAGCAAACGAAGTCCTAAATACCAACCACAATCACCCAACACAAACAGCCATCCACATGCTTGGCGAACGTTCATAATGCTACATCCACATGCTGGCTGTTTGTCACAAACACCGCAAACAGCAAACGAAGTCCCAAACACCAACCACAATCACCCAACACAAACAGCCATCCACATGCTTGGCGAACGTTCATAATGCTACATCCACACGCTGGCTGTTTGTCACAAACACCGCAAACAGCAAACGAATTCCCAAACACCAACCACAATCACCCAACACAAACAGCCATCCACATGCTTGGCGAACGTTCATAATGCTACATCCACATGCTGGCTGTTTGTCACAAACACCGCAAACAGCAAACCTAAAGTTTTCGTTTGATGACGCAATCACGCGGCGTGCGCGGGAAACTCGCTTCTCAGTGCGTGTTCGTAGAGTACATTTCTTACTGCAGCCGAGTTGCGGCGCATTTTGTAGGTAAATATAGCGTAGGTATTTTAGCTTTTGTATGGGAGTGATGTATCTATTACGAAGTAACTATTCTCTAATCTGTGGTCATACCGTAAAATTGTAATAATATTATCTTCATATTATTATCTTACTAATTAACATTTTGAAAATCAACTATCTTACTTTTAACGTAAATATCACAAAATCAACTTATATTTATTCTTATAAAATCAAATTTTCATTTGGCAAGTAATCAGTCCCCTTGTCCCGCTGTCCCCGCGTATATTTGGCGCAGTCGGATTGTATAATCCGCCGTATTACATTACGGCTAGCTGTTTTAATATGCCGAAAATTCGTCTTTTTCCAAAATTCTACAAAAAGACGGTCGCGAGCCGACGGAGCCCCACTTCGTGGGGCTCCTATTTCTGTGTAGTTTTAAAAAACACGAACCTAACCTAACCCACCCCCTTATCCAAACCAAAAATTTCTGATTACGAATTATCACCATAGTTACTACAAAATGCCGACCGTTTGTAAACGGCCAGATTATATACAATAATTTGCCTGCGACATATCAATATCTTTAATGTTTTACATTTCCGATACCTATTTAGGAAATGTATAGATTTCCTAGGAAATGTGTATAAAATAATTTATTTCACACATTTCCGCGCGATTTTAGGAATTATATACATATCCTAGGAATTGTATACAATGACGGATTACATACATTTCCGGTAACATATATAAATCTCGTGTCACAATGTTTGTCCTCAATGGACTCCTAAACCACTTAACCGATTATAATAAAATTCGCACACAATGTGCAGCTCGATCCAACTTGAGAGATAGGATAGTTTAAATATGTAGGTACCACGGGCGAAGCCGGGGCGGACCACTAGTCTAATTATATTTTAACAGATCAAAAGGTGATATAATATGTTCTTGTTCATTGCCATTTATCATATTTGAATACCTACATGAGCATGAAATGTTCTAGACTCGGTCTACATTTACTAGAACAAAAGATAATCTAGGTCTTTTGTTAGACCAAAATCGTTACAAACTATCGGATTTGTAATATTCATTGTTACTCTTTGTTATAAGATACTCGAGACATAATAAATGTTACAAAAAGAAATTCTACATTATGACTGACCGGTTGGCTTGGTCGGTAGTGGCCCTGCCTTCCAAGCCAGAGGTCGTGGGTTCGAAACCCACCCGGGGCAAATATTTATTTATTTATAAAAAAAAATATTACATACAAAAACATCAAGGTCATATAATCTATAGATACCTATTATCTATAAGTGAAACGTGTAGGTCGATTCGCCAATTATTTTCAAACACACCACTTAATTTCCTTTGTGTATTGGGATTTGGGAAAGGTTAAATTGAAATAATATCAAACTGTTATACACTAAAATAATAAATTTCTTGACTGTGTATTTGTGTTAACATGTTTTTCCCTGGAACGTAGAGTAAATAATATACAAAGTTATGTAAAATTTATTTATATTTTACTAGCTTATCGGCTTCGTCCGCTTTATAATCTAATAAATTATATACTAAAACCTTCCCCTTGAATCACTCCTATCTATTAAAAAAACTGCATCAAAATCGGTTGCGTAGTTTTAAAGATTTAAGCATACGGACATAGGGACAGAGAAAGCGACTTTGTTTTATACTATGTAGTGATTCTCAATAGGAAGATACAAAGCGATTAAAGAAAGACTGAGAAAGAAATATTCCTACAGATAGGTATATAGGTACCCTTTAGTTTCTGTGATCTGTGATAGGTACAGTTGAGTGATTATGTTTTATATTTTGTAAAATCAACAAGGAATTCCATGTAATAAGAGAGTACCCTTGAAATATTTTAACGTAATAAAATCATAAGCAATCCTTGAGATTTAATATTCATACCGTCTTGTCTACTGTTTACAGTAGAAAAGAACGGAAAAAACAATATTTGAGTCCTTTGTTTCTAGTCAAATAATAAGAGAACATCTAAGAAGAACTAAAAGTTATAGTTTCATACGCATTCTAAACAATATTTAACAGAAATATTGAATGTTATGTTACATAAAGTTTTTATAATTAACTTTCTTAAATTAGATTTAATTTCTTATAATTAAATCTATACTAATATTATAAAGCTGAAGAGTTTGTTTGTTTGAACGCGCTAATCTCGGGATCTACTGGTCCGATTTGAAAAATTCTTTCGGTGTTAGATAGCTCATTTATCGAGGAAGGCTATAGGCTATATATCATCACGCTACGATTAACAGGAGAGGAGCCACGGGGGTGAAACCCCTTAAATCTTTTTTTAATAAGAGACAAACTATGGCTCATTTTTGTGTTTGTTTTTGTGACTACGTATTAAACTTTTGTACACTGCAAGTATTAAAAAATAAATTAAACAAACGCTTATATTATTAAGTTCGAACTTTAAGGAAAATATTTTTAATACATTACTATAGTGTTCTAAGAAAGTTCTTAATAAAAATGTATGCTAATGTAAGTGGTAGTAGTAGATTACAATAACCTGAAAACCATTAACGGTCTTTTCGCTGAGGCAAATAAAAAAACGGAACCCATTAAAAATGTTTACTTTACAGCATTGTTTCTTTTATTTCATGTAGGGAACCCTTTTGTCGTTGAATGCTTTTTTTATTTGTTTTTTAAGCCCATTGATCCCCAGAATCCCTGACCTATATCTGAGGACCTTGGCATTCTCTTAAGTTCCTGCGGGGAAACAATATAAAATATATATCGTATTTATTACTTTTACAATATAAATATAATAAAATATGAAGGACAGGAAAAGAATTGGAAGTACATATATTGGATTTATTTCTGAGGTCATTTATATTTGGTATAAAAACATTGTATGTAGGAGGTTACCTTTACAACGTAATAAGGGAAACAAAAGAGAAATATTTGAAACAATTATTTTCTATGACCTATATTTTTGGAGGAAATTAATCAAAAACCGTACTCATGCTTTCTATCCTGTATATTTTACCTGTGAACAGACAGCTGAATTAATGTTATACAATTTAAATATCTCCACTAAATCGAATGTGTTTTTTTTCAATTAACACTCTATTAAATACATTTTTTTCATTTGATTTACAGAGAATATCCATATTACAACACCAGTTGTTTCTATTTCGGTTCCCTTTTGATTTCTCTCTGTATTCCACAAGACTTTGCCTAGAGTCTAGACTATGACAGACAGTACGTATTCGAGCGACCACGTTTGCCCTTTCTTTGAGCTTTTGAAATATAGTTTTTAAGTGTTAAATGTTTTATTAGAAGAGCAGTTCCTTCAGCTGCATTGGTAAGCCATATTTTTGATCAACCAAAACAAATTCTTCGATAATTTGAGTTACGTAATAATGCGTTTATAACTTTTCATATTGAAGTGAATTCCTTCTGAAATTCCGCAATTCTTTCCGAAAAAAGCAACACCAAATATTATCTGTTCACAAAGTATACGTGCGTTACCAAATAATATAGATACTGTAAGTCAATACTGCTTATATAAAAATAATAGCTATATGAAGCTACAGCTAGTATGAAACTTCAAGTTCCAATCTTTAAATATCGTAAAAATAACACACATTCCTCCAGATTTATTTCAGGCACATTATTATAGCTCTTAGATCAGACGACCTTATAACAATGCCATCATTTTCCAAAAATACTATTTGACTTTCATGAGCATAAAGCGCGTCACACACGGTGAAGATACTATAATATTTTATCTTAAGATACTGTTATATTTTATATTACAGTATCTTAACGCATCCGGTATCAGCGTTCGGACCATCATTTTTCTTTTAGTCATTGCGTACTAAGACTCCTGTAGAACCGCCATCCTGTTACAAATGACCCACAAAATTTCGCGTCACAGATAAGTAAGATACTGTAATATAAAATATAACAGTATCTTAAGATAAAATATTATAGTATCTTCACCGTGTGTGACGCGCTTAACGATCAGCTTACACCATCTTGTTAGAGCTCAGGTGTCAAAGTACTTCATTACGTCCAAAATAGACGATGTTCAAGGAAAATGGGAACGCAAAAAGTGGATAAAATAGTTATTTTGGTAAAGGGATTCCGTATTTATTTATTTAAAGACGGAAAAATCTTAATAATGGCAATATTATCAATGAATCTTACATTAGTCATGACAAAAATGCAAACTGATTGTAGGAATGCAAAACAATTTAATCATGAAAAAAGACGGGTTGCACTCCGGGAGTGCCGGCAGAAAACTTGATTATTAACGTTCAGCATGTTTGATATTTTGGAATGGTATCCGTCTTACGCATGGAATATAAGGGCTAAAAAAAAAAAATCCGTCTTACGCTTTTTCGATCAGGCCACGTGTCCTGACGCGAGTTTAAGAGCGTATACGCACTATGCGGGTAGCCGCATTGCGGGTAGCCGTCCGGCTGACCGCAAGCACAATTATGTACGTAATATTCATTTCTATGCGCACTGCGATGTGGCTACCCGCAGACCGCTCCGGTTGCTCGGAGAGCTACGTCACGAGTGACGGCCAGCCGGACGGTTGCTATACGCACTGTGCGGTTCAGTCTGCGGCTGCCCGCAATTGAGTGAGTGTGTGCACGTGGTTGCAAAATGCTTGCTCTCATCTCGTGTTTGCAAATAAGGATGCACCCAGTACTTCTTTATTTGCTTTTCTTCTTTACGTAACGTGTGTAAATGTAGTAAATAGCTGCAACTTCTTCCATTTTCATCTTTGAAATGGATTGACATGACCGCAAATCGTAACGGTTCTTCAACCGCACTATGCGGGTAGCCGCATTGCGGGTAGCCGTCCGGCTGGCCGCATTCGCAACCGCATCCTGCGGTCAGCCGGACGGCTACCCGCAATGCGGCTACCCGCATAGTGCGTATGAACCCTAAGATTTTATACCCAACGCCGCTAAAGAAGTTTTCACTTCAATAATATAATACAAAACAGGACAAAAATATAGAACTTAGTACAACAAAAACATGGGAGCAAAATTCGTCACTAGAATTTTCTGTGAGAGTTGTTATAAAAATGTCTGAATTTATTCAAAAAGTCTCGTGCTTTTCATAAATAAGTAAGGTTCTAAAACACAGATCCCTAAAAGCGGTCATTTGTGGTATCTGATACCATCTAAAGGTGATATCGAATAATGAAGTTTGAAAAGTTCTAAAGATTTAATCACATAATGGGCGTAACAATTTATGCTTAAAAAGATTATATCTTTCAAGAAGTACTTTACAATGACTGTTGTTACTCTGATTAATGGAAGAATTATAAATTGAATGAAGTCTAAATTTGAAGGTAATTTTATGAGAAATTTGTCTGGACTATATTTGAATGGAGAAGGACAAAATGACTCTTTTTAACATTGAATGATGTAAATAAAGATCTAAATTTAACTTGAGTATCAGATTGATCGATGATATAAAATATCGATATAAATACAGGGTTACTGGTAATTAGACCGGATCCTTTTAAAGAGGTGGTAGGGGAGGTTATTTGCAACAATTAGACTGTATATTGTTATATTCGGAAATGGCTCATTTTTGAGATATTATTTTTTTAAGAAAATCCAGTTTCACTACTTTAGTATTGTACGCTATTAATATTATTATTTATTATTAAGAGGTATAACAAGGTTTCTCTAAAACTGTAAAGAAAATTAAAATCGATTCATAATTTTTTTTTTTAATTAATTTTAAAGTATTAAAACTGGATTTTCTTAAAAAAATATTAAAAAAAATAATATCTCAAAAATGAGCCATTTCCGGATATAACAATATACAGTCTAATTGTTGCAAATAACCTCCCCTACCACCTCTTATAAAGGATCCGGTCTAATTACACTGGTCTGCAAAGAAATCCTCCTTTGAATAAAAATATGATAAACATGGAGATCTTAACATGCTGAATCTAGATCTGCTTTCATTTTTTTCGTATCACATCAAAAAATTTTTTTATTGTCCTTTTTAAATATCTTAAAATTCTGTATTGTTTGGTAGTCTCTCTTGCAATAATGCTATTTTATTCGGTCTATATGATATTTTTATCACAAGAACGACTTGAATTTATAAAAAGCAAGAACGATATCTACTGAAGACATTATTTTTACACTAATTTGTAGGGAATTTATGGGCTTCCGTAGTTCTCATCATGACTCCGCGGCGCTCAGTTTAAAGTAAAGTTTTAAGGTGACGGTTGATGATTTTAACCTAATATTTTGGTAAAATTTTTATATTGTACTGATACATTGATGATAATTTGCGTATAATTTCAACCATAAAGCAAAATTGAATCACGTGTTATGGATTTTTAAACGACGCAACATTGAAAGCGCGAGTCTTGTGTGGTCTCTAAAGGACTGCAAATGCGGGAGCTTAGATAAGTCTTAAATTATGAAATTAAGCAGACTAAAGCTGTAAAAAGAGTATCTGCTGACCACTATGAAAGATTTCACCAGAAGTTTGAGAGGAGATACGGAAAAGCTTACTGAAAATATAGATAATAAGTTGGCAGCAAAGCTTGCTGACTTTACTTGATCGATTCGTCGCGAAACTCCTCATAAAATATTAAAAGAAAAGAAAACTACTAATTGAAACAATGTAATAATGTGTAATTATATTGTCTTATAGTTTTTAATGATTTTCTTGACATAATTTGTAATATTTAAACCTAATTATTAAAATAACGATGTATTCTTAGAACAAAAAATGGGTTTCTTTCAAATTAAACCACAAAAAATCTAGACGTGATACAAATTTTTTAAAACTTAATTTCTGTTCAGAAGTATCACTTCTATAATAATCTTGTGTAAAAATAAGAAGGAGCGCGAAAAAAAATTTTTTTGCAGACCAGTGTTACCAGTAACCCTGTATGCAGTTTTTCAGGACTATTTAAATTTTTAAAGCTAAAAACATTTAACTCGCACTGAGAAGAATGAATGGAACCCATACCCAGGAAACTTTCCTTGTATTTCCTCTTATATTTTCGTTTACTTAACACTTTAACTCCTTAGTTCCATAGTCCTTGGAAAAATACAAATGTATCAGCATTCATCGAGAAATCGAGCTAATAAAACACAAATACTTGTGTTCCAAAACTTGTCATAGGCCTTTACAACTTTATGTTAAAAAATACTTTAACCTATATTTATAAAATATTTTAAATATAAAAATTTTACGGAATATATCATATAGTAACATGAGTAATCTAATAAAATATAGATTTGCTATAAAGTAATTGAACACCTGGGCCTTTCCGACCCTTTTGCTTATCTCTCGTTTTCCTTTCAATTCTAAATCCAATGTATCAATTTTGATAATTCATTTTCACTGGAAGCAATTTTAAATCGATCCAAAATCACTTAATACGATTGAATGGCTCATAGTATCATTACTCATGTATATGAAATAATTTATTCTGGTAGGTTCGAACGCTTGCGTTCACAGTGACATTCAACAAGCACAAGCGCAGGCACAAGCATGTAATCATGTTGTTTGTGCATGCGCCTGTGTTTATTTGTTTGTACGGGCTGCTTGCCAGGCTGCTTTCCAGGCTGCTTGCCACGCGTCTGAACGTAGGTACCATACCATTAGAATTTAGAATGTTATTTAAAATTTCAGGTGAGTTGTAAAAGTAGAAATTAAGCAGTGTAAAGCTAAATAGAGATAGTATTTATTTCTGTATCCTTGTTTAATTGAACTCCTGGAATACAAAATATACGTAAATATAATTTATTAGAGTAAACATAATTTATTACAAGTTATACTGTAACGAACTGTGACTAACAAAAATAAGACGTAATAAATACTAGTCCAAAACAAATCAAAGTTTTTGTGTACTTGAGAAGTGGAAAATTCTGAGTAAACCTAGTATAATTCTCAGAAATGTTTTGATCGTATGAACAGTTTTCTATTTTATTATATTATTAAAAGCGGTCCGCCCCGGCTTCGCCCGTGGTACATATTTACGTTTTCTTTACATAAGAACCATCCTAGTATACTTCAATATAATAAAAAAAAAATATCGAAATCGGTCCACCCGTTCACGCTTGATGCCGTGACCATTCAATAGCCTAAAACTAAAAAAAATATGCCCAATTAAATAGAAAAATGATCTATAAAAAACCGACGAATAAATCCTTGACATACAATTAATATGAGGTAGTCGTTTTACGAGCATTTTAACTTTAATTTAGCGGATTGTCTTCCTTGAGAATTTACTAATAAAAGTTTGTCATAACAAACATCTTCACCGGCTGTAGGTAATAAACTGAAGAGGTCAAAGAGAAGATTATTTAGTTTACCGTGCGACGACTTAAGTTCAATGGGAAACATTTTAATGAAAAATCTTGTTTTTACACGTGTCTCTCGTACTATTTAGATGGAAATGTACAGAGATTCTTAGTACTCGCTATGCTCATAGCTTTATTAAATTTTTCACGTCGCTTTATATTATAATGGAAATATTTCACATAATGTTAAAATGTTGATCAACATCGGATATTGTGTGCTTTGTGAAAAGACAGCTAAATAATTACGCGAGGGCAAATTGAACTTTGATACTGATTGTAACAAACATATTATATAGGTATGAGTTATTAAAAACCTACAGGCTACATATTATAATAGTCAGATGTAAGCACATAATATACAAATAATATTTATAACTCTGTACGTTTGCTACGTGTGAAAAGTAACCAGAGATACAAGTGACCTATGATGATATATGATTTTTAAAGGTATATCATTGCATGTCTTTCTATAATTTATCCTTAAATAAGTTATTTTTCTCTATAAAATACTTTAAAATTCCACTCAACGAGAATCCATTAGCTTCTCAGCTTTGACCAATAATGATCTTCACCTTATCGAAGCTTTATATTAATTTGGAATATCTTTGAGATGCGACTGCAGAATTTAAAGGACGCTGAGCAAATACCTGCAGTTTCTCGTAAATGAAAAATTATTGATTTTATTTAATTGAAAAAGTTTTCTAGTGACTACCTATAACTGTTTGTTTACTTTTTAACTCAGAAGTTTTTAGATTATCTAATCTTACAGTTGATACAATTTGCGTATTCAGAAAACAAAGAAAGTGGATAACTTACCATAATGTTTTTTTTAAATTAACCTTCCATATGCCTTTATAAGTTTCTAAATCATCATAATTTTCTGAATTAGGATTTTCTTTAGATTTAGAAAATTGATATTAGGTAGATATTATTAGGTACATAAGGTATCATGTAACCACATCATAGGCAAATCGATCATATTAATATTATTCAATTTACTTACCTCATATTTTCATACCTTAAAAGCTTTGGCTTTAAATCTCCTTAATTCTTGTTTTCCCAGGTGCTAACGACAACCATTTTAACTTGTTTTAGTCATACATTTATTGCAAAGTATTCGATCGTCAAAACTAGTCAATTTAAATGTATGTATGTAGATACCCCATAACTCTCAAGGGATTGTAAGGGATGGGGTTGATTTTTAGTCAAATCTACATCAGCTATTGTGTGACACAGCCCTACTTCTCTCATGGAATAAAATATATTACCATTTATTAAGTTGGGTGAGAGATTTATTAGCATAAGCTTAGTATGTTATTTCAAACGACATAGTCTTCAAGATTTAACCTTACATTTTGCTTTAAACAAACTTAGGTCACTCAACTAGCGTAACGGTGCATTTAGACCATTTGGTTGTTCATTTGAACATAGAGCAAGAGCATTTCGTGACCTTTTAGTGTAAACGAAAACTCGTATTCAGCGTTGTTCAGTATAAGAACGTTGTATAGAATCTTTTCAAACGCACTTAGAACTACGAAAGAATGCTCTTCGCCGTTTACACAAGAATTTGACATAGTGGGGTTAGAATGAGCGTTCGCTCGTTTGATCTAAATGCACCGTAAGGTTTCTTTATTGGTTAATAGTTATTGAATATGGCAGGGAAAAATAAAACACAATATAAAAATATCAACATTTTATTCATAAATCAGTATAATCCCTTACATCTGGACAGTTACAGTATAAAGACTAAGAGCGTATACGCACTATGCGGGTAGCCGCATTGCGGGTAGCCGTCCGGCTGACCGCAAGCACAATTATGTACGTAATATTCATTTCTATGCGCACTGTGCGGTCTGCGGTAGCCGCATCGCAGTGCGCATAGAAATGAATATTACGTACATAATTGTGCTTGCGGTCAGCCGGACGGCTACCCGCAATGCGGCTACCCGCATAGTGCGTATACGCTCTTAAGGAATAACGAAGTATTACGATAGTCCGTACAAAAATAATTACATCACAAATTATTATGTCCATCTATTGTACTTTTTCAAAGATATATTTTTTATATTTCAAAGAGAAAAAGGTACAAAGCTTTGGGATAGATTACGCAAATATATAGACGTATTATATGTAATATTTGATAGTTTATTCCATCGTTTATGAAAATATTTTATATCACTTAGGAAAATCGATATGTTGACATTTTTTTCCTATAAAACTTGGCAAAAAGGAAACGTTTTTTACAAACTGTTTTATTTCGCACAAATTCAAAATAGCATACAAACTAACTTCAGTTTGTTAAATGTTTTATATACATATCTACTTGCTTGCGTTATTAATTTATGAAGCCTTTATCAATTCTCTTAAACAAAAGAAAATTTCACATATATAATAATTATGTATTATGATTTTCAAATATATATACATAAATCATATAATATAGAAGATTTAAAAAGGTTAAAGACAAATTAAAATAACTTTTATATACCATATACGAGAAAGAATTAAAATACACAAAATATCCAATTATTCTCTACATCATAATTAATATTATAAAATAATTAAGGTTCTGTAAACAAAGTTATTAATTAGATCACGTTAAACCAAACTAATATTGATCTTGTTCAATTTCCCAAAACCGTGACAATTAATTTTAATTGAGTTATCGCAGATTTGCCCGCGCAGTCAAAGAAAAACCCGCATAGTTCCCGTTCCCGTGGGATTTCCGGGATTGCGTCATTTTCCCGGGATAAAAAGTAGCTTATCTCCTTTCTCGGGTATCAAAATATCTCCATACCAAATTTCATGAAAACTGGTTCAATAGTTTAGGCATGATTGAGTAACAGACAGACAGAGTTACTTTCGCATAAATTATAATAATATTATAGTATGGATTAAGCATATTGCATAGCTTCTATTTTTTCATGTTAGATTAGCTTTTGTTACGTTATTATATTAATATTTAATATGTTTATTACACACAATATACAATTTTGATTATATTCTTTTCATAACATACGAAAAATGGCTGAAATAGATGGGATATAATTTAAAATTAAGTACCAATACATGTATGAACAATATAGTTTGTTCATCAGGAAGAAAATAGTATTATTTATTCATTTATATCTACTCTGCAATAGATTGGCTGGTAGAGAATGCGGTATGCCAATAAGGTGGCCTCTGAACATTTACTATTTAAGTGTATTGAAACATCAATCAATCATCAAATGTTTTAAAATATAGGGATATATAAAAACTACTTTGACAACTACCTTCTTATTCTATATTTATTCATAAATATATATTAATTTATATTTAATATTTATACACTTCAAGTAAAATATGATTTTTTAAATATTTTTAACCACTTTTTATGAGATCAACACTGATAATTTTCAAATTATTATTAAACATGGATAAATGCACTACATAGGGTTAATATAATTGAAATACATCTAAAACGTATTTTTTTCTCAATTTTTTGCATCTACAACTTACATGGAAATTCGGAAAATAGTGGATATTTAATATTCTATTTTTTAAAGAAATTATTTTTTTATAAGCTATATATATATTATAGTTTTTTCGTATTCTTCATATTGGAACTCTAAAATGGAAGCTAAGAGATATATTAAACGAAATCCAACTCCTAAGTTTACGTTTTTATTATGATTGAAAAATCTCATAAAATACAATATTACAGTATAGAATACAGATAGATACATTTACACGTTAACTTACAATATCAATTGAGTATCATATAGTAAATAGTAATATATATATATATATATATATATATATATATATATATATATATATATATATATATATAAGTACAATAATATAATATTAAAGCTTTATTTGCATTTAATGTCGTTTACAACGGCGCAGCTAACGTAACAAAAATTACTTTTTTTATTTAAGTATTTAATTTGCAAAAATCCATCTACTTATTGTCAGACGTAAAGAATGTCAAACATTCACCATTTCAACAGCGTATTCTATAGAAATGAAGGTATTCGCCGATCAGCGGTTTCTACCAGACAAAATTGTGCGGAAATAATGGAAAAGATAATTTTTGCTACACAATATATCATGAGATTTATAAACGCTTGATATGATTAATTATATTTTAACTCTATTTCTATATTAAGTAATAGACAACAACTTTACCATCTATTTAAAGATATATGTACATGACAAGTCTTGAAGTGTGCGTTTGTAAAGAGTTACAAAGATATAGAGAGGATGAAAGATATGTCACGTCAAGGAACAGGCCTCGAAAGTTAGAATAACTCAGAAGTTGTTATACTTGTGTTTTTATATAAAATACATTGTTATACGAAAAAGTGTAGGTAATAGAATTTTCATATTTATTTTGTTATAGTTTCATCTTTATTTTTTTAATGGTATTGAATGCCACCATCAAAGAACAATACATTTTTTTTGTATTGAAGTTAGTATTTTCAATAAAGAGTTATTCCATATAAACCGATAGAATAGAAATGACGATGACAATGATTATCTAACACGGCTACATACACCAAAATATACGGTACACAAACAAGAAATCTAAGGGATAAATTCATTTTCTACATCAACGCTCTAAAATATACACTTCTACTGAATATCACTTATCTTGTATCTCTACAGTAAATGGACATACAACCGTTTCTATCGTCTACTTATAAATCTTTGGCATCGCGAGATTACCTGATGTCCTCAATTCCTTGAAATTTCAGATTTCTCCTAATCTTTTTCTTGCTTGATCTCTTCATCTGTAATATTAAAGGATATTAACTAATTGGTCTTGAATTTGCTTTGAATTTTTTTATAGCATTCAAATGCAGTATAAATAAAAAAATAAAGTTTAAATAAATTTGGAAAATCCAAAAGTGCACGCCTCATAATTTTTTTTTAATAATTATTTATTAATTATTATTTTTGTTTATTTAATAACAATTAAACCACATCGAATCAGACCCTGAAAAATGAAAGGGTTCTATTCCTGAGCATACTCAAGCGTAAGAGAAAAAAAAAGACTCGATTAGTAAAGTATTTCGGTCGCTATCGTGTTAACAAGAAAATCCTCCGCACATACAGACACACGGACGTCCAAGACAGAACTTTTTTAAACTGTTTTTTAACTAGTTTAAATAACAAAAATGACATCAAAAATATCATGAATGTTAAAAATAGTGTTTTTTCTTAATATGTGTGTGTATGTATTATCTTACAAGTGCAATGTATGATACATAAAGGCATTTTAAGTTTGAAAAATCAGATGTTTTGCGCGAAGTGACAGTAGTACCCACCTCAACGCTTCGCTTATGAGGCGTGCAAAAGATATGTTACTAAAATTGTATTCGTAAATACGCAATTGCTACGGGAAGCAGTAGACGCCGGCACATGTGCGTTCTTCGGTATATAATTATAATTATAATAGAGTTGTATTGTTGTAGTATTACCACACCCCGGACACTCCATACAAAATTATCGTTTTGACAGTCACACTGTAGAGACTGCAAATGTGTGTGTTAACGCTTTATGGTTGGCACATTTTTGACTAGCGTAAAAAAAAATTCGCGTTTTTCTGATGAAATACATCCGTAAACAGCACAATATCTAACCATTTTCTACGAAAAACGATAATCACAAATCCAAAATAATAAAATTACTTTAAGTCAATTTGATTAATGTTGTCAATCTTCGTTGCGTATCGTCCCTGTAGAAAAATGTGGACCATTTTAAGACTGATCGTGCGGGGTGAGGTAAGTGTTTAATTTTGGCGGGAGGCGGAGAGTGTCCGTTCTGTAGCGTTTAGCTACTATTATGTATTCTGTGGTATTACAGTATCAATATGTGTAGTGTCAGTGTCAGTTTCAGTGGGTGTACCAGGGTGTGTAGTGGCCGTAGACAGAGAAACCAATAGACAAATTGATATCTTATGTCGCATTCACACAAGAAAAAGAGCAACTTATGCCGGTGTTGTGTAAAGAAATGAGAGAGAACGATAAAATTTTTTGTTTCACGCAGCGTGCCACTTTTTTCAAGAATAGCAACCTACTTTGATAAACAAAGTTTGACAGCTAGCTATCGTCTTCCATAAAAATATAGTTTTTACATGTTCTAAGTTACGTAATTCATGGTATGTTTGGTTTTGAATGATTTAGACTTACTGTTAATACCTTATAAAATAATACCATGGTGCGGTGTAGCGTTAAAGGGTGTAAAAGTGATAGTGGAACGAAAATGCCTGGATTGTCTTTTCACTCGTAAGTATACAACTCTTTATCAGTTTATAGGCCTTCATGATATTTCAGCGTGTTAATATATTGTGTATCACGTGCTGTTGACTTGAATACATTGTTTAAAAACCACAAAAATAACAATTATAAATTTTAACCTAAAAAATTTTGTGTTGCCAACTTTTCTACAAATTGTTACCCACTATTATGGGAAATAATAATATATATTCTGCAGTGTGTATTTAATTAAATATCTGAAATATTCAATGGCTTGTTCCAGTTTTCCTGAACCGGATAATTTACGACAAATTTGGATTGTAGCTACAGGATGAACAGATTGGAAACCAAAACCGAAGGTTAGAAAGTATTACGGCAATCACCACCACCGCGACGCTGCCCCGCCGAAGACAGTGGACACTCTTGGTTCCAACATTGAACCGGAGGGACGTAGTTAATTAGGTTAGAGATAATTTAAATGTAATTTTTTTATTACAATATATTATTATTAAGTAAATTTCGTTTTTTTTTTGCGCCTTCGCGGGTCGGTCAATATAATTAACGTGTGTATCTGTTAATACTTACGAAAATAAACATTCTTTTATTTTTTTATTTTATTTTATAAAAAATAATAAACAATCGAGTTTTCATCTACATTATCATTATATACACATTTTCATATGGGATTATGATAATGATATAATATATTCATATTATATAATATATAGGTATGTGTATATACATAATATGTATTACCCATCTAAAAGTAATATGTTTATTATATACTAGCTGCGCTCCGCGGTTTCACCCGCGTGGCTCCACTCCTGTTGGTCTAAGTGTTATGGTACAATATAGCCTACTATAGCGTTCCTCGATCAATGGGCTATCTAAGTTCTAACACTGAAAGAATTTTTCAAATCGCAATCAAAGTAGTTCCTGCGAATATCCCTTCCCTCCTCACCTTCACCCCGTCCCGCACTACGCCTCCTCATTGTATTAAACAGTATACCTACTATTTTCTGTAAATTGACACTTAAAAATTCGTTATATCTTTTGAATGGAATATCGCGGACTTTCTTGTAGATATTGGTCCATTCTATAATACCGTAGAACATTTATTTGTTCTATTTTCAATAGATTCCGCAGCGCACGCGATGACAGAATTTTTATTAAGGATACATTATTGCATTTTTGGTAAGGATCTCTAATTTTTTTGAAAATGCAATATAGCCTATGTTGCTCAGTGAAGATGCAGCTTTCTAATGGTGAAAGAATTTTTGAAATCGGTCCAGTAGTTTATGCGTGAAAACCATACATACATACATACATAATTACAAACATTTCCTCTTTATAATATTAGTATATAGTATAAACATGTAAGTATGTAATGTGGATATCTCATTATTATCCACTTATGTTATGTGAATAATGATATTGAGAGATTTGTATCTTACAAATTGCGGGGTAAATTTTCCCTCACACGGTAACCCTAAATATTGTGACGTATTCTTTTTTATCTCTTTCTGCGACACGCATTGCCGGTGTCTATTGTATTCTCTGTCTACGGTAGTGGCAGTATCCGTGCATTTGTAGCGTACGTTGATACTTACGTAAGTTTAAAATGACAATGCACACACATCAGTGTCATTATAAATGTGTTTGCAGTGTAAGTATCAGTAGATATGTGTTGTGTCAGTACCCGTATGTGTAGTGATATCACAACACTGTTATCACTGTAATAGTGTCAGTAACAATGTGCTTGCAGTTTCAGTATTTATAAGTTAGCAGGTGGTTAGCAGTGTTAGTATTTATATGTTGGCAGTGTCAGTATGTATATTATGTTGGCAGTGTCAGTATCAACATATTTGCATTGTCAGTATCAATGTGGTGTGTGTGGACTGCCACAATTTGGACGAAATAACCCGGAAATTCATAGTAGTAAAAGAAACCATTAAAAATGATAAAAGGGCATTCAGACATTTAAAAGACAACTTTTTACGGTGATGTCGCACTTACATTGAGCAACAGCGGGGTTATTTTAAAAATTTCTGGTAATTAAACACCTATTTTTTGGTTTTAATGATCATCATGTTAATAAAATTTTTGCACTTACCACATTTAGATTTCAATTTTTCGATTGAAGCCTTCTGAATAATAAAATGAAATTTTTAGGGTAGCTACCTGATAGATAGAGCACGTTTTTAAAAGCCAAACGGAAAACTTTTTTTATGTGATTTTATTTTTTTATGGGCCCTTGAAGTTGTGAACATACTGGGTAATTTTATCTTTCTTGGCATTTAATTCTTTTTTTTATTCCATTCGAAGATCTAACGATATTAAATGTTACCATAATGAATTGGCCTATCTTTCAGCTTAGCACATAAAAAAAATCAAGCATCTAGCGCAATAATTCACGTCACCATAAATAAAAATCTCATCGTACTCAGCGATAGATGAAAAATTGAAAAATATGTCATAACTCCGAAAATACGAAAAATCGCATAACATACATGGGGGTGATTCGGATAGCCCTCTAGATCTTCTACCTCCCAACTTCCGTTCATCACTACTTTTTGGGACACCCTGTATATGTTTGCAATGTCAGTATTTGCAGTGTCTGTAGCAGTGAGTGTGAAGTGTCAGTATTAGCCTGAGTACAAGTATACATACAGTACTTGCACCCTACGTCAATATTAGTGTCAGTATGTGCAGTGTGTGTGAAATATCAGTGTCAACGTGTGTAGTGCCCGTATACGTAGGTACAATACTTGCACCCTAGGTCAATATAGTGTCAGTATGTGCAGTGTCAGTACTCGTATGTGTAATGCCAGTATCAGTGTGTGTAGTGCCCGTATACGTACAATACTTGCTCTCTATGTCAATGTTAGTGTGTGTATATACATTTTTTTTAAGTGGGGAAATCTTCCAAAGATACCCACGGCCCCCTGGGGAAGGAGCCGTGGGTTATGTCAGATTCTTACCGACTAAAACCCCACTGTGTTCCATCGAGCCGCTTTAATAACTCAGGCCCCGGAATCACAGACACAATAGGAAATCTATTGTGTCGTGGACCGATCGGGTCGTTCGGGGCTCAATGGGTTAATGATGGGGCCGCGGGTATTGGTTATGATGGGGCCGCGGGTATTGGTTATGATGGGGCCGCGGGTATTGGTTATGATGGGGCCGCGGGTATTGGTTATGATGGGGCCGCGGGTATTGGTTATGATGGGGCCGCGGGTATTGGTTATGATGGGGCCGCGGGTATTGGTTATGATGGGGCCGCGGGTATTGGTTATGATGGGGCCGCGGGTATTGGTTATGATGGGGCCGCGGGTATTGGTTATGATGGGGCCGCGGGTATTGGTTGGAATTCTTCCGCGACAGTGTGTACATACCTGCCGCTGAGGCAGCCGAAGGTCGGGTCGCGCGCGTGGGGGGGGTGCGGCGCGGCGGGCGCGGGCGGGCTCTTGGTGAGCGGGTACCACTGCGCGACCGGCTTGCGAGCGTTGTCGAGCATCTCGAGCCAGTGCTCGCGGCCTATGCCGATCATGTTCGAGCCGATTGCGGTGCAACCGATTAGCTCGTTTTGACCGATTCTGGTAATCGAAAGCAATTATGTTTTAATTTGCTTTACCCTTAAATGAAATTGTACACAAGTAGTTATATATTGAAAAAAAACGTCAAGTTTTTTAAAGTGAAACTTCTTAAGGCGCTGAGAATAAAATTTCTAGATCGCATCATGGCTATACCGTCACGTCATGGATCATGGCACGATTTTAGCATCTTAGAATCTTGCCAAAGAAGTTTCACTTCTAAAACGTGTGTTCGGTACACACTCTTTTCCGTACTACTTGAGGCTACCAGTTAGGAGTACACATAGAAATTCACTCAATGAAAAAAAAAATAGTCAAATAGTCACTAGATATATATATATATATATATAAAACGATCAATATAACTCAACAAAATATCAACTGACGGTATTCCTATTTTCTAGAATTGAAAGCCTCTCGGAATCATAACTTTTTATGAAGTTAATACCAACGGTATAAAAGTTACTTAAGTAAGGATGTGTAGGAACTTGTTACTAAATTACTTTTCAAACGCCAATTTATCGTGAAGGAATATTGGAAAATTTATTACTTTTTAACACACTTATTAGGTTCACTTTGTTAGCTTGTATGTAATATTAAAAGAAATATTTAATTCAAACACAAGGATTTGTAACAATAAAATAATTTTATGAGTTTATCTTATTATCATTAATCAACTAAATAAAATTAAGAGCGTGTTTATTTACCTACATAAATACCAACATACATTTTTTACATATTTTATTCGATTTCAACATTGCATAACACAATGTAAAACTTTATTTATTATACAAAATTTCAATAAAACCAACACAGCATTTCGAATAAAACAATTCCAACGAACCCTTTGTGAAACCGAAACACAGTTTGTAGTAAACCTTTAGTAAATGCATCAAAAATCAAACAATATAGTGAATATGAAAACAAACACGTGCAACGCTGAAGCATAATAATCCAATTAATAATATTTGCTGAGTAAACTGTTTGCATAATAGCTGTTTAATTAATATATGAATTGTTTTGAAATGCGTTTAATTGCTTCTTAGTGCTTTATCTGATTTCAGGAATTGAGAATTATTACGGATTAGTGCAATATTGAAAATGAAGGTATTTTGAAATATGTTCGTTGAAATTGTGGTTTTAATTCTGATGTCTAATATATTGAATTGAAATTTATAATAAAGAAATAAAATAGTATTGTAATGGAACCCGAGGATACAAAAACAAACAGCATTTAATGAGAAAAAACTTTTTTGCAAGGTACGGGTTACGGAAAATTGTACTGATTTAAACTCTAAACAAAATCGGAAAGTTAGCTAATGATTCACAAATAGATTAACTTTCCTTAAACTTATTTTTTTAAAAAACTTTTTAATTTTTTTTTAAATGTAACAAGGTTACACAAATAGATGACGCAAGTCTTTAAAAATGAATAAAAGATGCACGAAAAAAATATTCTTAGACAAAAACCTTCTACAAAAATCTTAACAAATGAAAAAAAATCGTTTAGTATCAAATAAATACTTACAAATCATAATCGATGACTTTGACAAGTAATGTGACGTCATAAACATTTTCTGCGGGTAGATCGAAAACTAACGCCTCATTGTACACTGGATTCAAAGTGTTCTTTTTGACGGTAGTCTTCTTTTTCTTGATACGCTTCCCTTGACAAATCAGGCAGATCTTCACGTAGGGATCTGTAACAAAGTATTTATCTGGAAGATCGTCTTGGGATTTGTTATTATTGTATGGTTCAGCCGAAAATAGGTTTTAGTCTGAAATAAATGGGATATTAATCTACATGAAAACTTATAAGTGAGACATTTTATTATTTAAGAACTTTTTATATTTAAGAACTTGTTATTTTAAAGTTAAGAGTGTGTTAATGTTGCAACTTGCAACTTGCAATTGTTAAATAGCGACAGGGAATTAAAAGAAAACTTTCATGTTTTGTTGTTGAAAATTCAAATAAAAGAAAAATTAAGTACAGTACTCCAAAATTAATAATGCGCATGCAAATCTTCGCTAATTGTCGTATTTCCGAAGACACTCGAATCATTGAATCGTAAGAGCCCTAAACAACGCACTTGCATTTTACACCTTGTTCAAAAGAAATAGAAGTCAATTCACGGTCATACACAATCAAAAACAAATCGGGCGGTAGGTGACGGTAGCCTGTCAGTCAAAAAACTCAAAAATACGTCAGTCGTCTTTAAATATTGGTGGTAACTACACGTGTTCTCTCTGTGTGGAATTATAAAGAGCTGCTATTACATACCCTTCTTTGTTTTGTTTTTAAAGGTGAATTGAATTAATCGATGAAATGATTTACACAGGTGATGGCAGTAGGGAAAGTGAAAATGAAGAAGAGCATAATGAAAGTTCCGATGTATCTAAAATGTCAGAAATAAAGATAATAACTGATTTTGATTGTTTTTATTTTAATTTTTTGTGTAATTGTCATAATATTGAAGAATGATCAGTACTGTAAATACTTTTGAACTGAGATTTTAATGATTAGATTTATATGGTTTAAATATAAACCTATGTTTGAAAACTATATTTTATACAATATAAATTTTGTGTTATTTTAACCTTCTTTTCTTCCATCATTACACCAGCTTCAGTAAGACACTTTAAAAGTACTATAAAATTTTCCAAGTAAATCAATCCAACAAAGATATATTCGCAATCGTGGGGTTATACTCGATATTTACTTACAAGGAATTTTCGAAACAAAATCGTTACTTACAAATACATATTAATCTCTTTTAGCACAAAACATATAATTTGACTAAATTATGCATGAAGAAAATGCATTTAACCACTCTATATAGATATCATCTTCGGACGCTCCGGGAATATGACAGTTGCCGAACAGTGACGAAGATTTCTATGCGCATTACATTACGCCTTTAGTACACCTACGCATTCGTATGCGGCAGCGAGTCTCTGCGGAACTACTGCGTAGCGAAATATCTGCGGAACGTTAGTACACAGCAATGTTTTCGCAACTTTTTC
Source organism: Colias behrii (assembly GCA_029959065.1). Lineage (NCBI taxonomy): Eukaryota > Metazoa > Arthropoda > Insecta > Lepidoptera > Pieridae > Colias > Colias behrii. The sequence continues at coordinate 3,801,868 of JARWMC010000021.1, read as the reverse complement.
GCAATGATATGCCATTGTAATTTTCGACGACTGCAGGTGCAGACGTAATTTTTGTACGTATTTTTAAATTCTGCGTGTCCAATTGCGTATAATACGGGATAATCTCGAATAGAATGCAAAAATAATTCAGTATTTTCGGCATCCATGGTGCGAAAATCTGTCCTCACCGACAGATCGCGAGCTGACGCATTGCGATTCGAAACATCACTAGCGAAACGTATGCGTCTGTGTAAAGGCCATTTCGCAGGTCCTTGCGAAACAATACTGACAAGGACGCAACTATTTCATCTATCTATGTGCTAGAGTGAGACATATCATATGCGAAAATCTGCCATACTACTTACAGATTTTTCGTTGTTTCGCTGCCGCATACGAATGCGTAGGTGTACTAACGCCTTTACTTTTGGAGTACTGTAGATATTGTTTCAAAACATTAATGTCAGTATCAGTATGGTGTCAGTCGAGCTCTAAGCCAGCAAAATTGTGAACTAAGAAAGCATAAAATGTTCACAATCCCAAATTATCATAATCGTAAAGATAACATTACCTACAACATAAGGAAAATTTTCAGCGGCCATCAAGAAAAAAGCCGAAATAGCAAGATGTTGTAATAAAGGATCTTTACAGTAGCATTTTAATATTCCTCCCAACAAAACAGTACACGAATTAATATCTTAGAGATTTACGAGTACAAAGAATAATGTTTTGTATTTGTATTTAATGTTTTTTTTATTAAGTATTTAGTATACTTGAATTGAAATATAATATATTATACTGTGTCTAGGGTATTTCTTATCGCTTTATGCTTTGTGCTATGGATTTGTAGTACCTTCAAAGTACCTTATTAGCCACAACTGTATTTTATGAATTTAAATACCATTTATTTTAAAATCTTCTTCAGTATTTACAAACTACGGATAATTTTTCTATTTATTCTTTAGAATAGAATAGAAAACACTTTATTATACAATGCACACAAAAATCAAAATTTACAGAAACGATAGGTATGTAACTTAAAATAAATGTACAATTTAGCGGCCTTATCGCTTAAAAGTGAAGGCCGCCATTCTTTTTATCTGCCTAACTTTGTAGGAGACTGTAAGTAATTTAAATCCATATCAACAATAAAAGCAAACCTTTCTTGCTTATTACATTTTTCCTCTCCAATAGAATGAACATTTTGCATTAGAATATGTGCCTTACATAACAGTGGTCTAACAAATCTAATTCCAGTGGTTCTTTCCAATTTGCATAAAGGTAACGTAGCCAAAGCTAATGTTATTTTTATTTAACTACGTGCATGGACTGGTTTTCATATTACGTATTGTTAGAAATATGCTATGTTATTAACATTGATATTGAAGATAAAAGAAAATTCACTCATGTATTTGCTGATTAAAAATCTTTCAAACTATGAATTGTTTAATATAGATTATTTTAAATTCTATAATTATTTTAAATAAAGTTGCTAGAGTTTTATTAGCAATGTTATAAGCCGGATGCTAATCATGGTCATTACAAGCTTAAATTCTTCATTTAAATAATTTTACGACATAAAGGACCATCCATAATAGAAAATGAGTTTTCCTTGACTTCCGCGTTTAATATAACCTCTTTCATAGATCAAGGAGTTACAATTTCCATACATTAAAGATTAAAATTCGGTATGAACAAAAAGTTACATTGAATTCTCGGCCTTTCAATGTTTCAACCTTGGCGAAGGTCTCAGTAAGCTATCCAAGTCTTTTGAGATTCAATAATTACTCTTACAGAAGTAGGTCACGGTACAAGCTACGGTACAATTTGATATTGTTAGTTTTGTAAAGTTTTCCGTGTATCTAATTTGTGAGTTTTAAAGGTAAACTGAATGGGTAAGCATTTAAAATGCTTCGATGTTGAAGGTTTGATTTTATACGTAATGAAAATGTTGTAACCATTCTCCATTTATTTTAGCCGGTTATTAATTTGAATACGAATTTGTATTAGAAACTAACCCAGAAAAAATATCTACGTATATGATGTAATCATCTTTAAATGCTTAGGATGATTAACAGAGAAGAAAAATGATAGAAAGAAAATGATAAATATATTTTAAAATTATAGATTTATAGGTATTTTACAACTGCTACATAACATAGTTTTTATACAAAATGTCATGTAATAATATAATATGTCACCGTTATCTATTACGGTGCATTTACATCAAACGAACATAGAGCTAGAGCTAAAGCAAGAGCATTCTTTCGTGATCTTTTAGTGTAAACGAAAACTCGTATTCAGTGTTGTCCAGTATTAGAACATTGCATTGAATCTCTTCGAACGCACTAAGAACAACGAAAGAATGCTCTACGCCTGTAACACTAAAAGAATTTGACATAGTGGTGTTAGAATGAGCATTCGCTCGTTTGATCTACATGCAATGTTACCCAATTACATTTATTCGAAGCGAAATTTACACGAGAATTTCAATAAAGCGTGTGGTTTTGTCTACTCGTTATTCTACATTCGCAATTAACAACTAATTGGTCCATTATCCATTATTAATTTAATTATTTCATTTTATAAACATGTAGGTAGCTGATAAAGCTGATCCTCATTTGTTACTTGTATTAATTTTTTTTAGCACAAAAAAGCATTTAAATTAGCACAAAAAAAGTAAAAATATGAATAGATTTTGTTTTTCAAAATATGTATCTAAATATCGTTAACTATTTCTAAAAGAAGCCTTCGTTTATGATTAAGTAGTAAACAGATGGTAAACAATATTTTCTTAGAACCTATTAAAATAATATTGGAATAAAAATTTATAAAATACCTACGACTAAAGCGCGTCACACACGGTGAAGATACTATAATATTTTATGTTAAGATTCTCTAATATAAAATATTACAGTATCTTAAGGTATCCGGTATCAGCGTTCTGACCATCATTTTTCTTTTTGTCATTGCGTACTAAGACCCCTGTAGAACCGCCATCCTGTTACAAATGACCCGAAACACTGACACAATTTCGGGTAAGATCTGTAATATTTTATATTAGAGAATCTTAACATAAAATATTATAGTATCTTCACCGTGTGTGATGCGCTTAAATCTGTGACTATAGTTTATATAAAATGTTTCAGAATAACATATCTAATCAATATACAATATTCATCAACCTATTTGTTTTATAGCAATTCTGAATCACAAATCAATTATGCGACAAAATATCTCGTTTTATTTATTTCATTTATTTCGTTTTGAAATATTTTGAATACATATAAGTTTTATCATTTTATACAGCAAAAATATTATTGCTATTTTTTCATAAAAAATTTTATCAATCTAGAAATTGTTCGGAATGAATTTATATGAATAACAAACATTCCACACACAGTCTGGTTTAAATTGAGTAACTAACTTAGCTCACAACGACGCATACTAATTTGAAACCGGCGTGTTAGTACAACACAAATACATAAAGCCATAGGTATAAGGGTACTTTTCTACCAGATGTGCTATGCTGCGTTGTTGATACGTTTGATATCCACCAAATATATTTGTTGAAGCGCTTAGCTCTGGTGAAAACGGATTAAGCTAAGATACGTTTTTTATCGGTGGTAAATTTAAAAAATGCTTTGACGATTCAAAAGTGCTTTTATAAGAAGTCTAATTGAATAAATAAATGTTTGAGTTTGAGTTTGAAGGATGCGTGATGCGTGCTATGGATGCGTGCTATGGATGTGTACTTGTGTGTGCTTATGATTTATGTGTGGTGCCTACTATCGATACATCGCATAGCTCGAGCTGCGCATCTTCCTCGCAAAGCTACTTTGCGTCGCACCGCACATAGCTTAGTATGAGTGGAAACGGTCATATAGTTTCACAGCATAGCTTTTGCATATTCGTAGTATAGCTGCATAGCACATCTCTGGTGGAAAGGCAGCCTAATGGTTGTATAATATAAGGGTATCTAAGAGAATAGGTGAAGTTCTCTCTATTATAAACATTCTTTAGATGTTAGTAAAATATGATTTCTGAGCTAAGGTACAGCAGTTTGGGTCTCGTTTTCATGTGTAACTCAAATTACGACTTGACAACAAAAGCTTTTCTTTTTGTGCAGAGAATTACGTCTTTCCTCAATTAATATAATATATTGAGGAAAAGGCTGTTTTTTTTAGCCATTAGAGATTTTGTATAATTGTGTAATGTAGATATAAAAGGCCTCTGTTACAATGATACAATTTGGTTTGCGAGTGTGAGACACAAAAGTGTGTTTAAGCTTTGACCAAGTACATTTCTTACATCGTCCTCGTAATACGTGAACACAGAAAATCTCGCAGAAAGACTTGCAATTTTATATATAAATCTTATCTCAATCACAAATGCTTTACATTTTTACAATACGCTTCAATATTTTTTCCCACAAAAACCTCTCTACTATATCAGACAACAATAGTGAAAATTCAAAGAAAACCGTCGATAAGTGGCGTGTTCTCGTTAGCTGGAAACGCGATAACAAAGGCTTAACACTATCCTTTATCAATATCGCCGGTATTGTAATATTACACGCGTTTCTACCAAATGCTGTGGTGATTGATCGAAACTTCTCGAAATTTACCATATTCGCATTTCGCAAAATCTCTCTCTTACTAGCATTAATTATATATACTTAACTAACCGCTCGTCCCGGCTCCGCCTTGGTTGTCCCGGGATAAAAGCATCATAAAATATAGCCTATGTTCATCAGGGATAACGGTAAAATATTTTTTTAAATCGGTCCAGCAGTTTCGGAGCCTATTCAGTTCAAACAAACAATCAAATCTTTCCTCTTTATAATAAGTGTAGATTGCTCTATAACTTAACTATGCAACTTATAAATTTGAACAAATGGCGGTCTTATCACTAATTAGCGATTTCTTCCAGACAACCAGTACGGAGAAAATTCGTTAGAGGAGAGATGTTTATCATAGTAGCATTTATCCGCTGTTCTCAAACTCCAAATATTGCGACAGATTTTCTTGGAAGTTACATTTGTTTACAAATTGACAAAAAATAAGTAAGGTGAAAATAAAAAACATGAAAATGCTTTTTAGTTAAGGTGGATTCTGTATAGCCTTCTGGCAAGTCGTTTCTTTAGCGTCTCACTCGAGACCGGATGTAACAATTTACATATTCTTTTTTGTTGGATACAGTAAATCTGAGTATGGGATAAAAAATATATTATATTGATGAGCATTCTTGAGGTATTGGTTACGATATGTTTGTTGTCTGTCACAAGATATTGTTATTTAACATAGAATAATATTTAAAGACACTTTTTAAACCTTTTGGTAAAGTAACAATTCTAGTTTGTTCCTTTAATAAAATTGAACCAAATAAATTGAAAATCAGCGCTGTGTGTTTATAAACAAGCAACTGGCAATACAAAGTTGAGTCCCAGCCGAAATGCTCACTATTCCTCTTTTATTTTGTTTACATCAAACTTGTTTATTTTACAAGCATACGATTCTACGGTTTTTGGTTGCTATTTGTACAGGAACGTCTCGCAGTCCGCAGAAATTAAATTTGTAATACTTCATATTAAAACTTTGTTATCTAGATTTTCACTTAATAATATTATGACACAAGATCTTATTTAGAAGAAAGAACCGATTTGTACGACCTTTACTTAGTGGTTAAATTTATCACATAAGAAGAGACTCCAGTTTCTACATACTACCACAAGAGTGACGAAACAGAGAAAAAGCTTCTAAGGAACGTGCAAATTTCAAACCTATAATAATAATAATAATAATTAACTCTTTATTGTACACCAAATAAAACAATACAAAAAGAATAACAGCAAATAGGATTATCGTACAATAGGCGGTCTTATCACTAACAAGTGATTTCTACCAGACAACCTGTGATCAAGGAAATGCTGGAAGATTATAATTTTGGAGGTGTAAAACAAAGCAAGAACGAAGAAGAAGATGATAAAATAATAAATAATATAAAATATATAACATATCAATAATATTTCATAAACATACATACATATCATAAACATACATACATATTTAATAAACATACATATATATCATAAACATACATACATATATAATAAACATACATACATAAAAATATATTAAGTATGTGCATAAGCGTTAAAATATAAATACAAATGACTTTACAGCGAAAGATAATAATTTTTAACCAGTCTATCAAAGGAAGATATTGTTTGGGCGTGTTTTATTGGATTAGGTAAAGCATTCCAAAGATTTATAGCACGTACTGTGAAAGAAGAATGATAGAAATCTGAATGATGAGATGGAATCAAAAGAGAGAGATTATATGTAGATCTCAACACAAGGCTATTGGAACAAAGAAATTTAAATCTCTCCTTTAGATAGATTGGTGTTCTAACATCAAATAGAATGCAATAAAGAAGATGAAGAATGCGCGCATTCCGACGAAGGCGTATAGGTAACCATTTCAGTTTGGTACGGAAGGAGGATACATGATCATATTTACGCAAACCGAATATGAACCTTATGCAGAGGTTTTGAACACGTTCAAGAGCATCTAGTTGCTTTTCATTAAGGTCGGGATAGGCGCAGTCACAATAATCAAGGATAGGGTGAAGCAATGATTGTACTAGCTCAACTTTAGTGGGAATTGGTAGGACATTACGTAAACGTCTAAGAGAAGCGGAAGAGCTAAAAACTTTTTTTCGCAATTCCTGTAGCTGTTGTGACCAGGAAAGTGTTTGGTCCAGATATATGCCAAGGTTTTTAACAGTGGAACTGTATGGAATAACGATCCCATCAACAGTAATCTTAGGAATACCAACCCAGTCAATTTTGTTAATGAAGTGACGACTTCCTATTATGATGGTTTGAGTTTTAACTGGGTTGATATTCAAACCATGTGTTTTGCTCCATTGGATTATTGAAGATAGGTCTTTATTGGTTTCACGTATAGCATTAGGTAGGTTTTCAAAAGACGAGTGCGTGTAGATTTGTAGATCATCCGCGTATAAGTGATAGAGAGAGGAAATGTTGTTTGAAATATAATTAATAAATAGGGAAAATAAAAGCGGAGACAGTACGCCACCTTGAGGAACACCAGCAACGATATCACACCAGGAAGAATAAGAATCGTTGTTGTAGATACGTTGACGGCGTCCCCGTAGGTAACTATACCTACATCCAATTACTTGCAGATTTTGATATATTTAGAGAGGATAATAAAGCTAACATTATGTCATGATCTATAGAATTAAATGCGTTGCTAAAGTCAATCAAAGTGAGCAGAGTAAGTTGCCTATTCTCCATTGCCATACGGATATCGTCAGTGATTTTAACTAAAGCAGTAGCCGTACTATGACCGGGACGGAAACCGGATTGGAAAGGATCAAACAGCTTGTTGGAATTATTTATAATAAATATTAATATTATTAACCTATTTTGGTAGGGCTGTCACAAATTAAACAAAAGTTTTGCTAAATGTTATCATACTAGTGGAACCGATTTTCACGGTTGTACGAATCTTTGTCTTTGTTTACTCATGTGAAACTAGGTACAATCAACTAAATAAGTAGCTTAAAGCTACAAATAAACTCACCAGAAGATCCATTAATATCCATGGCCTTAAGGTTCCTTCCCTTAATGACGGTCACTGTGAGGCGGCCAGCGGTCGGCAGGTAGCACAGGGAAAGCATCAATTCGCCTAGGTCTTTTTTTTCCTGTTGATATTAAATATTTAAGTATTTTTCTATATTGTAAAGCTGATTAATAAACCTATTGTCAAACTAAAGATGTTTGTTTGGAATGAAATGGAAAATTATTTTTTCAAGCCTTCTTTCTTGGTAGGTAAGTATCGAGGACGTTTGTAGTGTTCAAGATAAAAACCTTTTATATATATATGTACTAGTGGTCCGCCCCGGCTTCGCCCGTGGTACCTACATGTTTAAACTATCCTATCTCTCAAGTTGGATCGAACTGCACATGGTGTGCGAATTTTATTATAATCGGTTAAGTGGTTTAGGAGTTTATTGAGGACAAACATTGTGACACGAGATTTATATATATTAAGATATATATTATAACTAGCGGTCCGCCCCGGCTTCGCCCGTGGTACCTACATGTTTAAACTATCCTATCTCTCAAGTTGGATCGACCTGCACATGGTGTGTGAATTTTATTATATTATTATATATATAAATCTCGTGTCACAATGTTTGTCCTCAATGGACTCCTAAACCACTTAACCGATTATAATAAAATTCACACACCATGTGCAGGTCGATCCAACTTAAGATAATATAACAATGATAATAGTATATGATGGGAAGAACTTAATGGAAAACTAAAGAAGGTGAAAATTGGAAAAATATTATTTCTAAGTAGGTACAGATGAAGTTGCATAGGTATGCGTTTATATACTTCTATTTATTTGTCTAAAGAGCGTCAAATTAAATTGCCTGTGATAGTACCTACTTTTGCAGAAAAAGGGACTTCATTTACTGCTGTTTTAAACATACCAAAATACATACGTACTTTACTGATAATACCTAAATGTTATCAGTTATATAAAATGTTAGTTTAGCCCGATATCCCAAAACTAACAAACTAAATATAAGTTAGGCAGTTTGTTATTATATCTGGCCCTCAACCAACACTTTGACTTATAATTAAATTGTGTATGTTTAGAAATAGTTTTGATAGAATCGACACTGATTTGATGTTCACTGATGTAGGCGTGATAATTTAATATGTTTAGTTGGTTTCAGCAACTTTTATACTAAAATATTTAGAGTTGATTGTTCCTCACGAATGTTTGTTAACGATTATAAGCTTTGAGTATTTGTTATTCGAGTTACAAAGCTTAACATAATTAAAAAAATCAAATAAAACCTTTATTTTGCCAAAAACATTAACTTTACAAAAATATGTACGCTGACTCTTGAACTAGAGTAACTCTGTGTCTCAATAGCCAGCGTTCCTCCCTCCTTATAAATACAACTACATACATAAGTACATTTTTAAAGCAAAACAAAAATTCGGTTTGATTACAAAAAGTTTAAATTAAAAAAATTTAAATTATGTAAATGTTAATTATTTCAATTACTTTGATTTCATAAACATCGCAAAACCATTTAAACGTACCTACCTAAAATGTATTATATTATCAAGAAACTGAGTAAAATTAATATTTACAAATATTTTTTCACATTTTTATATTGTCAAACAAATAGCAAATTTTTCTAATAGTTGTTTGAATTGGATTTGTGTTCAAAAGCAATTCGTTTGATTGTTCTCCAAGGAATAAATTATTCTCGATTTGTATTGCCACGTTATTGATAAACAATTCTGGGAAAAACGTTATTCTTAGGTACATACTGTACTTCATTATTTAATGTTTTAGGTGGTATACATATCTAAAAAAGAGCCTACTTACTGCTGTATGTAGGCTAGCCTAGATAATATTCTTTAATTGTATCTTAAATGTCTATCCTAATAATAATAATCTATTGATGCTAATTCCTTCACTTTAGTTAGTAAACTAACTAATAAGTGTTTTGCGAATTGTTAAACATAAAAAGATAATTTAATTGTTAATTAATTTGATATTAGCTTGTAAGCTAATATCAAAAAGTTTATTCAACAATAATATATGTTTTGTATAAACACAAGTACAGTAACGGTGTTTATGTAAATGTTTACGTTTCATCGAAATGTTAATTGAGTAAATATTAAGAATAACACCATTTAAAAAAGAATTATAAAGCTCTTCAAACCCCTTTTTAATTGACGTTCCCAACAGCGATAAAAGGTTATGAATTTACTGCGTTGTTTTTTTTTCATTATTTTATACTTTTATTTAGATTATTTTATTAACATAAAAACTGTATATTTTCTACTTCAATTTGTCGGCTAAACTGATTGATTTAATTATCTACTAATGATGAACAATTCATATTACATATTTGTAAATAAAATTCACCCATAAACAAATTGCATATTAACACATTTAACAAATATTTACTAGGCAATATTATAAAAGTAAATCACAGCATAAATGTACCATTTGTTTACTGAGTGGCTCTTAGCAATCCTCTTAATAATTAATAGGACAGAGACTCAGAGAGCTAGTTACGTCTCAAATAAACTAATTTTACATTGCATAATGTCACAGTCTTGCATACGGGCATCCATAAACGTTATAAAAAATATTCAAAGATAATCTCGATTTATCTCCCATAAATCTGTCTGTATGAAGCCAAGCGACTGCTATAGCGTTAAAAAATTAAATATTTAAGTAGAAAGTTAGTAAATATTTATTACACTGAATAAGTAGTTTCATTAGGAATACTTGAAGTTCGTTGGTGTGCTCAAAAACTCTAGACATAGTCAATTAAGCTGAATTTCGTACAGTCTACACTCTACACGAAACACTTTTAAATATTATTTTTATCCGTTTTTCTAATTTTTCTAACATGCAACATAATTTCATATAATACCATGCGCAACTCATACCTCGTACATGTGAATAAAAATATTTACTTGAATAGTTTGCCCAAAATAGATTCTTAATATTACTGCATTTAGAAGAGTAATTTCTATTTTTTTTAGAACAAAAACGTAGCGTAAAGTCAAAAACCTATGTATTTGCCTACTTTCATGCTATTGCCCTCAACTCCAAGCTTAAGATAAACACGAATTTAAAAGCATAATTTAATAACTTTTTACCTTTATTTATAGACCCGGGAACCAAATTGAAATATTATTAGATCCTAACAAACTCCTTTAAAAGAGACTTGCCAAAAACAGCAAAGTAAATTTAAAACAAGGAAGTTACCTTTATTAAGTTTGACGTGATGAAAAGTTTGATGACTTTTATAATATACATTTGTTTTATGTTTGGTAAATAAGCTACTATGGAGAATTTCATCGTATTATATTAATTGGCAATGAAAAGAGATTAGAAAAAAATGAGATTTTCGGGCCATTTAAGACTTTTATTTTTTTAACTGAAGGAGAGAATTCCTTTATTTAAATAAAAAGAGCGTCTTTGCCGAGCACACGTGTCAGAAGTGAAACTTCTTTGAGAAGATCCAAAGAAACCAAAATCTTTAAAAAATTATGCCATAACGTGACGGTATTGATATGACGCGACCTTGAAATTTTACTCTCAACTAAAGAAGTTTCACTTCAAAAATATTTTTATATGTAGGTGGTACATGGTAAAATGTTTATTGTCTTATTTTTAGTCCTTTATATATAGCTAAGTAACTTTTGTAACACCAGTATATATGCTTCGAAAGTTATAAAATGTTTTCGCTGTCTGCTCGCTACTGAGTGCAACACAGTTATTTTAAACAAAAAGGACTTCTAGAAATGTGACTGTGATTTATAAGTTTCAAGTTTTTTGATATCGAGCGACAGTGTGAGAAATATTTTACAATATGTTGTTATGATGCTATTGTGTGAAATATTCGGAAATATATTGAATGTAATGTAGTTCTTTATTATTCCTCTTTTACATTGATGGAATGTGATATAAGAAGTGGTTTTTGTTCTTTCGCGATTTTCTACGACTGCATAAAATGGCATAGTTTTAAAATATTTTCAGTAGCATGATCCAACTTATTAGTCCTAACATCTGTTGTCATTAAAGTATAGCCACTACCTAAAACGTTGTAAAAAAAAATTGGTTGTCTGTAAAGTCGGTTTACTGACGATAGTTGAACGTGACAACGTCCGATTGTGCTTCTTTGTCGCTCGTTCCGCGCTCTCGCTTGCACTTCAAGCCTTACATGGAACGCCTCAGAGCGAGGTAACGCCGCATGAGTCATGTTTTTTCGTGCGTGCAGCCGGCGCTATCGAATTATAAGACGTTGTCACGTCAAAAATAAATAAAGGAAATATTGCTAAAAACAAATACATAAATAACAACTCACCTGAGGCGGGGCCAAGATATTCATAGTGTACTCAATCTCCTGCGTAAGATCCGCGGACTCAAGTAAGCCCTTGAGAACAACATGGCCGATGAGATCGTGCCGGCTGAAGCGGTCGAAATCGTATACCGAGAATTGGAGGTAACGCTGTCGGAGTTCCTCGTAACCAACACTAGAGGAAGGTGAGAAATAATATAGTTAAAATAAATATACAAGACGCTTAAACTCTGGAAATTATGGTATTGTCACCGATCCTTGAAAAAAGTAAAAAGATTGACAAAATATGACCGATTAAAGTGAGTCAAAAGCGAGACTAATGAAATAAAACTTTTCCATAATTTATCCTTAATTTATTTATTAAATAAATAAATTTGATACTAAAAGGCAAAATTTTCCACCAATAATGTGCGAGGATGTGTGCGTTTTAACACGTTCGCAGCGGCACAGATATATCTGTACTTTCCATTACTGCGTTACGGGTCGTTTTAAACCTTGTCCTATACCAGAGATTGTGGCGGCACGAGGCATATTAAACCCCACCGCCCGTAGGAGACCACTAGTGACTATTATTAACAATGAGTTCATTAACCTAAATCTACCGCCGCCCGTGGTTAGATTAGTTAGTTTAGATTCTATGGGTAAAATAAAATGTGGGGTCTGATGTACCCCATACCGCACTGAACAATAGCAGTTTTTCATATAATTTAGTGATGGGAAAAGAAATATCGATTTTATTTAATTGTATTTATTTATCAAACTTATGGATGTTTTTCATTAAAACAGGCCAAACCAGAATATTGTTTGCAACCAGTGCATTCTGTGAGAATTTCCTTTACTTTTTTGTCGGCCTCACGACTTGTTAAGAAGGCGCGGAGTTTTTCGTAACATCCTACACTCTTTCTCCTCTTCTTTGATCCCTTTAAGAGATGATGTGCCTTGTTTGTTGGCTTGTTGACTTGGTTAAATTTTGATGAGCCATACACCGATTGCCGGGTGTTTTGGATTTGCCGCTAGTTGATTCAATGAACAAACACACTAATAGTAATCATGATTATCAACCTATTTGAAGAAAGTTACTCAACATGTCACATTCACGTTTCTATTAACGATATTTATTATAACGAGTAGTTAGGATGTTTGAAAATTACCTGTATCCACATTCAAGTCCTTCTTTGTAAAAGCTTCAATAAGTTGTTCCACAAATAGTCTCGAATGCGTTGCACAACACTAACCGCGTGAAGCTAGCTTAGGGTGCGGTACGAGGTGCGCGGTGGTACGAGGTGTTCGCAACCTCGTTCCGCACTATGTTAGAATTTTTATTTGTTCAGTGCGGCACGAGGTCTAAGAAACCCGGTATTAAGGTCGGTATACCATTGAACTAGGAATCAATAGCACATCTCAGATATATAGATATCACTTTCCTACACTGAACCAGATGGAAGTTATGCCTCCCGCACGACAGAGAAGTTTAAGTTTTTTCCTACCGCTATAACGACGAGACACGGACAGGGTGTTTCAAGCCCTGTTTCGCAGCGAACGTGTTAAGCGATACTATTTGCTATTTACAAACACATTCGCTACACATCCTCGCACATTACTGATGGAAAAGCACCCTAAAGGAGTCGGTTACATACAAACATAAAAAATTACACGTTTAAAATATTTATCTTTATTTCTATGAATATAATAATTATTGTACTTAGTTCTAGTTGTATAAAGTTGAATTTCGTGAACTTTTGTGGGCAAATGCATTTTACGGTTATCGTTAAAACTGAAACTATTTGTGAAAACTACTTGTGAATGCAAAGTCTTACATCTTACCCTTATATAAATCGATTGAATTATTACTTTAAATTTCAGTATGAGGTCCACGTAAAGTTACCATCGTTTCAATATTGTACACGGAATTTCTAATTAGAAGTCTTAATTTATGAAACGATTAAAATTTTAGATTTTTTAACTATTCGATCAACATCATCTCCCAATGCCAGGTTTGAGCTTGTCCGAGTATCGGAATTAAATTTCCTTTTGATATCTAGACCACGCTAGCCACCAGAGAACGGCAAATTTCACATTTACGAATTCACAGCCAACATTGTGAACTACGCAAATCATTCTAAAAGGTACGAGTCACATAATTATACAGGCTTTAGCAACATAATCCTATTGCGGTAGTATTAGTTCACGCTAAAGCAAGCTTATAATGACGTTACTATGAGCTTACAGACCAAGTAATCAATTCCATTTGAAACACTATTTGGACCACGACATTTTTAATCATATTTATTTTCATATGTGAGGTCTTAGAGACCAATTATAAAGTGTAAATTTATTAATTTGTAAATTTATTAACTTACAATATTATTGCATATTTGCAATAATATTGTAAGTTATCAACAAGTAAGGACACAATAAATAGAAAAGTAAATTCTACGCAAATGTCTAGTGCGATAATGCTAGTGGTCTAAGATCCGAACATAAGGCGAAATTCAACGGCGTGATAATAGAATGAGACCAATTTTATAATTAATTTAGTCTATTAAAAAATGTATTAAAAATGGGTTGACTGGGAAAATCCTGGACAGGACATTTTTAATGAATTAAATTTTTTTTATTTATTTTTATTTTTTATTAATTGCAGTTTCGAGATAATAAAACAATTTTGTAATAAAACAGTGCTGACATAATTTTTTTTTCATCATCCTATCAAGTGAAAGTAACTGGTACCGACATACCTGTTTATACCTGCCAACCTAGCCGTTTGTCCCGGTAAATATTAGAAAACGACTATGACTGCACATTCTGTAGGTTTCATACTTTAAGTCTATTATATTTTTTTTTTATTATCTTGATACTGCAATTAATTAAAAAAAATGTTTTTTTTTTAATTCATTAAAAATGTCCTGTCCAGGATTTTCCCAGTCAACCCATTTTTAATACATTTTTTAATAGACTAAATTAATTATAAAATTGGTCTCATTCTATTATCACGCCGTTGAATTTCGCCTTATGTTCAGATCTTAGACCATTGACAGAAACACTCTTTGGGTAATAAATTAAACCGTTATTATTGATATAGATTGATACATTAAAAAGGTGGCCTCATCGTGAGAAGTGAATGAATATCGAACAAAAACACACGAGTTAAATTAGTTCATAATCCAGGATAAGGTTAGAATGCCTTCTCTATTTCCAACTTTCTAAGTAAATAAGAGAGATTCAGTCTGTGGTCTGATTTAAAATTCTTTAATCTAGTTCCACTAAGAAAGTAAAACTTAAGCTATAAAGAATTCATTTTAAAATGATTTTACTGTCATAGTGTTAAAAGTTTCCTCTAATAAAGACGTTTCTCGCCATTATACGAAGACTTCTGAAATCATGATAATGCGCTAGAAAACTTAATTGCCTCTCAGGTAAACTGTCTTTCTCGAGATTTCTTACTGCAGACTTTCTTATACAACTTATTTTATTTAAAAAGTTTTATCTCTAACCTTTTATTCGATTAAAACATTATTCTCTATACTATAAATGTAATAAAATAAGATGGTGTAAATTCATTGAATAGGTTGAGTTAACCCAAAACACGGGTTTCGATGCTATTCCGTGCTCTCAAGTTAATACGTGACCCGCATTACAACTTCCTTTCATATCAAAATATAATATAATCAGATTTACATTTGATACCTTTAACTTACGTATAAATATTGTAAACGCTATAGCAGGATTTAAAGGGAACCTTCCATCTAATATTAATTCGTCTAATATGTCTATATTAAAAAAGTTTAGTCTGAAAACACACAAATCAGAGAATTATCTATTACAAGTGGTTTGTTTAGCAAAAAGAAAAGGAAGAACTGATTTACTCTTAAAATCTAGAGATTAATTAGTAGCATTAAAATTTAGATATTCAATCCAAGAATTATTATTAAGTGTTAATTCTTATATTCCAGGAAACAATTTTCTTTCTAATTTTTTAAACACTTTTTCTATACATTACCTGAATAAGAAGGTTTCATTGAATACCGGGTTGAGATTCTTCCGATGGACTTTGGTTTGGAATTTCTTCTTGCGATCGGGAAGTAAGAACACCTTGATGTAAGGGTCACTGCTGCCTGTCACATCTTTGATGGGCAGGTCTCGGGCTTCGAATATCTAGTAATGATATATAAAAAATATACATTAAAAATGTATTAAGACAATAAAACGAAGGGTTTCGTGCTATGGGGACCCCCCTTAATATTTTACTTTTTTAATTTTTAGTATTTTTTGTTAACTATAGCGGCAACGGAAATACATCATTTGTGAAAATTTCAGCTTTCTAGCTATCACGGTGTATGAGATACAGTCTGGAGACAGACAGACAACGAAGTAATAAGGTCCCGTTTTACCCTTTGGGTACGGAACCCTAATAATATATAAAAAAATATTATAAGTACTATTATGTACCTATATAAAATATTTTGTATATTTTGAAGATATTATAGTAAGAACTAGTTCTATCTTCTGAATATAGTTATTGATTACGATTAGCATGAAGTTTTTCTGTTGACATTTTGATTTTCCCGTAAAGTTTAGAAAGCTCGTGAAATATTGCATTTTAAAATAAAGTTTGTTTTTGTTCGAAAGATACATTGTGAGACGGAGGAGAAAGTTTTCTGGATTTCATTCGAGTAAAGTTTTCGATTCCCAGACTGTCTCGTATAGGTACCTACACTGTATGTTGGTTGATTACCTTGAATTTACCATTATTAAAACGTAAGGGTAGGTATTTTGTGAAAGTACTTTGAGAACAAATGACTAAGAATTTATGTTATAGTAATTCAAATACGAAATCATTATAATATTTTATCATCAAAAACACATACTGAATTTATAATCGGATATCGAGTATTTTATTGGCAATATTGGCAATTCAAGTAAAACTGTATTTTAATATTTAAATCTAGACTCTCCAGTACATGCGCCATGTTGAAATAATAATTAATCTTTTAAGATATCTCTTTAATAATATTTTAAAAAGCTAACAATAGTCAGAATGGAATGCAGGAGAAGTATTTTAGCATATTTTAGCAAAAGGTTATCTTTTATGCTAAAATACTTATTTAAAAAACAGTGCAGTAAGATCAAAATTGTTTAAAACTAACAGATAGGTAATCAAAACAAACATTTTCTTCATAAAACGATAGAACCAACTAAGTGATTGAGCTGTAATCCACTTGTTTATCGGTAACTTTCATTATTGGCTACGGTTTAGCACTATATTGCCTATAAACCTACACAACGCCTACACTTCAACTTAATAAAACTTGATAGAAGAATATATTGATTTAGCAACAATACTAAGTCAAGAAAAAAGGTTAACATAAGACATGATGTATCTTTACTACGAGAATATGGATGATATAATCCGCTATAGATTATTATCTACACGTATGTTGTATTATTTACGAGTATCTTCTGTTATTTGATATGAGACATTCGCAAATAGACTATAAATAGACATAAGACGACTATAAGAAGACTAAGTGACTTTTCCGTATCTACTATAGTTTTGAAATATTCGGCATAACCTTTTTTGTCAATTTAATAGAGTTCAATATTAAAAACCACTACATAGGTTAGCTATTTAAATATTAACGTTAACGTTTCAAAAGTACGTTTAAATAATGATTCCAATTTACAAGTTATAATCTAATTATCATACCTTCAATATAAGACGAATTTATTCTAGCGTTAAAAATTCACTAAAACTTTGCAATATAAAGGATTCACTTCACTCGCGGATAATATTATGTAGCTTATGTGCTCATAAAAAAGTTATAGCCCGATAAGTGATTGAGTTTAATCTAAAGACTATAAAAGACTATTAATCTATCCCTGTGCTAAACTTTAATCCAGGCTCGATGAGCCATTCATCTATGCTCAGAAACATAGTTGGAAATAGTATTACAAAGTAGGTTTTTTGCTTTCTAAACGCGATTTATTCATTGTATTGTTTATCCTGACGTATCGAAAGCTTTATAAAGAGCATAGTTACGTTTAATTTCTATATGTATATTACTTATGTGAAATCGAAAACAAGAAAATACTATGTTTATTATATTTAATTTTTAAATTGGAAATTTCATCTGAAATACTCCACGTGTATCCACTATAAAATCGCTACATCATTATTATAAGGGCTCATTATATCATAATATTACATAATAGGTACTCAAATAAACTGTATCAAAAACAATGAGAAAGCAAACAAGGCTCCTCAGGGATCGTCTAGAATGTAGATAACAATTACAAATACTTGTTTATATTACGTTTATTGTGATGTCTGTGTTATTAGAAGTTGCTTTGATATTGACATAATACAAGTTACAAATGTTGAAACGTGTAATCAAATAATAATATTTCCAATAATAATTGTGTACTGAGTAGAAAATTTCATATTGTTGTTGTGTTGTGTACTTTTGAAGATATAAGCTACTTCAAGATGATTTAAAATGGCTCTGACGTGTCTGGAATACAATTCTAATTACTATCATAAGTAAAAATGCATTTAATCTTCTCTTCTTTTTTCGAATCTTGTATACTACTAAGAAGAGGTTCATTCAACAATTCGTATCATTACGTATGAAATATAAAATGTGTTGCAGCTAATTAACTATATCAATCACTGTGCCTTGTTTTTGCTGTAAAATCATAAATACACATAGTCAAAGTCAAACATATAAAACACATATTATAACTAAAATATTTCCTTACCTTCACAACCAAGGCTTCAAC
Source organism: Colias behrii (assembly GCA_029959065.1). Classification (NCBI taxonomy): domain Eukaryota; kingdom Metazoa; phylum Arthropoda; class Insecta; order Lepidoptera; family Pieridae; genus Colias; species Colias behrii. The sequence goes on along the minus strand of JARWMC010000021.1, from coordinate 3,783,165 downwards.
CTCCGAATCATACTTGAGTGCAAAGTGAAGCTTGCCGCAAAATTCCAAATCTCCACTGTCTGTAGATGACTGACGGACTAACTCGTTCTTATAGAGCTCCGGCTGTGGACAAACATATCAACTATATTATAAGTAAAAACATTAAATTAAAAAATTATAAATATTTATGCTACATGGCAATTGGCAACCAAACGAAAATGTACGTACACTATATTCAACACACTTATAATAATGATAGGTATGTAAATTATACACGTTTAAAATTATGAAGATTTAAAATTAATAATAATAGATAGTGTTTTCACAAAATAAAAATGCAATAAACTTTAAATGAACTACCTCGAATGTAATTTTAAAATGAGGGCTTTATCATCAAAGTTTACAGATTTTAATATCCACGTGTGTCTTTTTCTTTTTTAAATTGTGCCATGCTTTTTGTATTTTTACTATCATATTTTTTTACAATTCATATGCTCGTGGAGGGTCCTTTCTCAGTATTTTCTTTTAATTTAAATTTAAATACGTATTCTTTACACATCACATTTTTAAAATAACACAGACAGAAAAGAAAACATTGTAAAACGTTGCAACATTTTATATTCAATATTATAGGTACATTCAATTCTATAACCAGACCTTACTATAAATGCCACATAAAATATAACTTTACATAAATTAGCTAACAACAAAAGACTGCATTTCGTGACTCAACGAAGAAAATTCAAAGAAAATCTTGTTTCACGAAAGAAAAGCATCTCGACCCGAGTATTGTGATTTTTGATGTAAGAAGTGCATTCTTTATAAAAATGAATCTTCAGAATACTATGGTACCATCTGGAACTATACTTTGTTTTCTATAAGTTTTGTTGACTACGTATTGTAAAATAAAATGTTATTTCTCTTTAAATCGAAAAATGTTAAATAATAAATTACTATGCCGTTTTTCATTATTCCTTCTCATAATGGATGTCTATATAAAATGGGCATAATTTTACCTCTACATTCCACTTATTCTGTTTCAAATTTCATTTAACAATAAACATTTCATCTTTATCCTCCACTCTCTGATACCACAAAATAGACATTTAAAAACATTAAATTAAAAACCGTAAACCATACAGGAACAATATTAGCCTTGCTCGTGAATATAAAAAGGAATTTACGATAATTCCCGCCATTTCGTAAACAATACGCACAAAGCATTATTTATGGTTTCAATAATCATTTTACGGCGTCTGCTAGTAGGTTACTATGCAATGAGAGACAATAGCCATATTGTTTTTTTATACGCAATTTTCATCTTTGATCATCTACCCATTACAAGAATTGTACCTACATCATTATTGTACTTACCCATTGTAATTATTGTAAGTATAAAAAATACATATTAAAAGGGTTTGAGTTATAGGAGATGATAGCCTTTGCTTTTTGAAATAATGTTATTGATTTCAAAGTTCCTTACTTAACCCAACGAAAATAATTTATGGTACTTTGTGTCTTATCATAATTTACTGATTAACACTATCTTATTCCATTATATAAATCGTATACCAATAGTACCTATTACCGACCTATATGTTACATGTAGCAATGAGTATAGTTAAAGCCTATTCAATTTCATCAAAACCTCAATTTATTTAAATCACATAATATCTAACAATCACATCATATTAAACCTTTGCTCATTATTTCATTAAGCGTCATAATCCAGTCCATTATCAAAACAATATATGAAGTAAGAACCCTAAACGTTCCCAACTAACATTAAATAGCTTTTATTCCTTAATAGCAAGTAATCGTGATCGTTCATAGTTCTAATGTCGATTATTATACTACCATTAACCTCATATATATGTACGAGTAAATACAAGCAATCCAGCTTTCGTGAGTAAGCGATTTATCGATATGAATGTTGTAAATAAATAGGTTATGATAATAATAATAGTAAATCTGGGAAATTTATAAATACGCTAACAATTTCACCATATATTGAACATTTAATAAGTAAAAGCTCTCCACATACAGAAACTAAATTGGTCGTTATCACGGATTTAGATTCTATAAAGAAGCAAATATCATTTCAAATATTGAAAGTAATATTCTGAATAATTATTAACTGGAGCTAAAACGATATGTTTCAATTTAGGTGACTCGATAACAAGATGTAACTCGTAACTTCAAAGTTTCTGCAAGGAATTGCTCCAACTAACCTTAGACCGGACTCTCAGTGGAGTTTCGTTTGCAAAAATCGCGGACCTAAATCTGACTTCTGATATATATTGTATAGATCCCAGACATCCTATAGACAGATGTTGCCAACCAGTTTTGTGGTCCCCCTGCCCGCACCCCGGTAATTAAATATGGCATACAAAGAAAAAAATAAAAATTTCCAAAACATGCCGTGTGGGGTATCAAATGAAAGAGCTTATTGAGTAGATCACGAATATATAGCATACTATATACATTTCTTACACTTTCTCTAAGATTTTTTAGAAAATTTACGAAAATGGTCCATTTTTGAGTTAACTTTAAACCACTATAGATTGAAAACTCATGAATATATTTTTTAAATTATTATTTTAAATAATTAACAATAGTCCATTGTTTACGATTCAATATTTCGTACAGTGAAATAGTTGCATGGGGGAGTGGGGGGAGCATTCAAAGATGGCGAGTATATTTTCAAGTTCATATAGTATATAGTTATTTTCATCAAATCCACCACATAGCTCACTTATATTATATTACGAACTATTGAATCATAAACAATGGACTATTGTTAATTATTTAAAATAATAATTTAAAAAATATATTCATGAGTTTTCAATCTATAGTGGTTTAAAGTTAACTCAAAAATGGACCATTTTCGTAAATTTTCTAAAAAATCTTAGAGAAAGTGTAAGAAATGTATATAGTATGCTATATATTCGTGATCTACTCAATAAGCTCTTTCATTTGATACCCCACACGGCATGTTTTGGAAATTTTTATTTTTTTCTTTGTATGCCATATTTAATTACCGGGGTGCGGGCAGGGGGACCACAAAACTGGTTGGCAACATCTGTCTATAGGATGTCTGGGACCTATACAATATATATCAGAAGTCAGATTTAGGTCCGCTATTTTTGCAAACGAACATCTCCTTGGAGCCTGCTCTACCTGTCATAATTCAAACTTAATAATAAACCCTATACTATCTTCAACATCTGGTTTCGTTTCTATGATAATATTGAATTTTTAATAAACATATTTAAATATTTAATAATTGATGGGTGATTATTATTTAAATAATATAATACATTTCCGTAATCATAACTCTAGCCAAAAATAATATAAAACTATTTTATCGCTTCACTACCATAATTTTACTGATTTTAAAAATATAAATAAAATAAAACACATCCACACAAAGTGTCTACATTTTGTATACTCCTTAGATTTTTTTGTTATTATTGCATTATTTTAGCTAATCTACACTAATAGCAATACAAGTTAATATTTCTAGACGTTTATAAATATCTCGGCTGGCCAGTGTAACACTGCCAAATTATTATCTAAATGTCCTATCTCCATTACTTATTAACCAAACCTTCCCATTAGCGAGATTAATTTTTCTCTTATATTTCAATGCCAAAGTAACACGCATTTAAGGTTGGGTTTCATAGAAACTAGAGCTTTTGAAATATTATTATAAATCTTAATAAATTCATTTGATACGAAATTTATATTTCATCGAGGGAATTTAATTTATCTAAATCTTCTTAACATTAGATTAAAAAATATTTAGATATATTCCTTCAAAACGTACAACCTATTGACAGTCGGAGAATGACTAAAAACACATTGCCAGTTACAAGAAATTCACATTGAAATTAACATTGAAACAATACAACTACGCTTTTCTACTATATTCCAGGATACGAACAAGTACACTTCTGCATATTTTACAATAAAATATTTCCTTCAAATCTACTCGTGTAAACTGAAACCTTTTAACAAAAGAAAATATTCTCACACATAATATTTTAAAGAACCGACACATAATAGTGTTAGCACAGGGTGTTAGCTTAATGAAGCAATCTCTAAGATGCTACAAAGTTGTAAACAGCATCACGGAAGCCAGTGAACTGTTACTGAAAAAATACTTAAAGTGCTAAATGGAGTGGATATTTCAAATCACTAGCTACGACTTTGTACTCTGCACGCAACCAACCGACGAGCCGATCGCTCACTGCGTTTTACCTTCAGTTTTAATAGTTATTTTTTTCTGTACGACTGTATATTTTATAGTTTACTAGCTATACCCCACGGTTTTACCCGCATTGCTCCGCTCCTGTTGGTCTTAGCGTGATGATATATAGCCTATAATCGTCCTCGATAAATGGGTTATCTAACACCGAGAATTTTTCAAATCGGACCAGTAGTTCCTGAGATTAGCGCGTTCAAACAAACAAACTCTTCAGCTTTATTATATTAAAGTAGGTATAGATTAGGGATCTGATCACTACCTAGAAAATATGTCAATTTGCAGCTTCAACATTCATTAATTTTCAATGTTAATTTCGTCTGGACTCTGGTCTACAGTAAAATATTACTTTCTGCTTGGTTCTTTCCAACAATAGAAATTTAACAATGCAAACTTATATGGGTAGAAAAGGTCGAATATTAATTTTTGTCTGAAAACATATTTTACTAATACGATATCTAAAGACTTGTGTTAATATGTTATTATACCTGAGAAGTTTACACAGTTCGGTTTGCAAGTTTTTATACTTACACATAACGTATACAATGATAGACAAAATTAGTCAAAAACAACAAAATGCAAAAGTAAAAAAGGTTAATTTTGATTAATCATGTCTGGGCGCGCCTTTAATATTTATACCATAGAGTAACAGGTGTAGAAAGTACCCTCCTAAAACTTAAAATGCACCCCGAAGATCGCACCATCGGTGCTTCACAAAATTTTATAAATTAAATAAATTGGCAACCTGTTGCTGCAAAATTTACAACCTTTCTGAAAGGATGACATTTTTGCGAAGAATTTCTCTCGAATTTTACCCAAACTTTTATTCATGTTGACAAGTTTATGAGAGTATGTAGCGCACACATATATTTGTGAAATTGTCGAAGAATTGAATTCAAAGTAGTTTTGTTTGAATGAGCGACACACGTTTTATTAAGCTGTGTCCTCGACTCTGTCATTGTCATCATAGAAATGCAGTTAAAGATTAGATTTGGTTTTTCTATTGATATTTTAAAAGGTTACTTTTTCCTAGAAATAGAGGACATGGAAATAATCGTTTGAATTCAAAAGATATGTTATATTATTTTGGAAATTATAATTTACCCTTTTTAACCAAACTAATAAAATTCCTACTATCTGTATCTTATTAAAAAAGAAAAATAATTGTAGGAAGAGCACAAATTAAACGCTCTTTAAATGAGCACAATAAACAGAAATATCAAATTACTGAAGTTCAGACAAGTTATATTAATTGGAGCGATGTAATTTACAGCGATATTTTTCTTCCAAAGAAGAAAACTTTCTATGAGTATTTTATGTTTGTGTAGTACGATATTTATCGACCGAGAAATATAATTTATAACATAACTTTGCTATTATGTAAACATCTTTGAAGGATGATTTAACTTACTTTGTTTTTAATTAATAAAATTCTAATTAACGATCGTTTTTCACTTGTTTTCCACTTTCATAATGTAACATTTTCCGTTTCCCAGGATATTTGTAAAATTAATAAAGGTAGTTCATAAGTCGGGCTATTAACTTATAATATTTGTTTGCCGTAAAATGTTTTGAGAATTTTGATTTATAACAACTCACCTGTACTCCTAACAACAAATATTACAAAACTTTCAATATCATCGAATAAATTCACTGAATCAAATATTTCATACAAAACATACAATTCGAACTAATACACTCTAGCAAACTAATCTTTTACTTGAAAATAAACGAAACGTCTTCAATTCATGGAGGTTTCGAATTCCTAGAAACTGTTGAATAGAACTTTTTGCTCAAAGTTGTCTATACAAACTTTTTAGCATTTATACTACGTAAGGAATAAATTTGAGTTGTCTCTTAGTAACCTGATAAGATCATAAGAGTTGATGAATTCGTATTTACTGCTTTGATATTTTCTATTTACAAGAACCTCTTAAAATATTTTAACACGAAGGGACTAACTTTGCACTTCGTTTGAAATAAATTTCTCAATTATTCTCGAAGACATTCAGTTTCAGGTTGTTTGACTCTTATAAAAATAAAGTTACACACGTTTAATATAATAAACTGAAAATAGCTGTTAATATATCTAATAAACTTAATATTATTTTTACTTCCACCATCCTGGCTTTCAAATTAATTAGCGGGTAACATTTTTACGTTTTCACCAAAATTATTTAATTTGCACTATATTTCAAAGGCGAAAATGACCTAATTTCGCCGTAATATATTTTAATTACCGTCACAAGATTCCTCTAAGGAGCTATCTCGATAGATTTACGGCGAAACTCCCGGTCATGCCCTTGCCATTCAAGGCAATGATCGCTACATTGTTTGGAAATGATTTTGTTTGTCACACTTGTAATACTATACACAGCGTTTTCTTTTAAAGTCAATATTTACACAAATAATAGTAAATGCGAAAGTTTGGACGATAGATATTGTTTTTCAATCACACGAATCAATCAAACTGCTGAAACGGTTTTTGGTGAAACTCGCTACGAATTTGCTATGGGTACCAAAAGCTTTACCTTATAAAGTATGAAATATAGATTTATTAAAGAAACAAATGGCTTAGTTCGCGGACGAAACCACGGGACACAACTAATGTTCATTATTGTCGCAGTTTTAACAGATACTTTCAATTATAGAGCAATTTATTAGATTGCGCGTATTATATGTATAGTAAATGCTGATATCTATAACTTGGTAAGAGCAACAATACCGCATAATTCAATGTCGAACTCAATAGCCAATCTATACCACATTCTATGTAACTACATTGAACTTTATATAAAATGATATTAGATTTTTATTTTTAAACATGAGTGACATGAGTATGTGTTTTAGTGTAGTTTAATGTTATTTCTAGAATAAAAATCTATGAAAACATTTATAATCGACAATGCAAGGACATTTTGACTAATATATTTAAACCCAATCGTACAACTTGAAAATTGACTGAAACTATTAAAGAATTATTTGAGAAATTAAATCCATTCTTCTTTGTCTTTTTTACAAGCCATTTGTAATTTCTATATTAATTAAGTATATAAAACTCAAAAAAAATTTTTTTCTGTCTGTCCACGTCACTGTCAGCTCTAAATATCCTCAGCTCTAGGTCTGTATAGAGTTTAAACGTACTTCTTTCACCGATAAACTTTATTTATTCATTACTTTACATACTGTTTTTAGCACATTACCTTTATAAGTCCTATAGAAGAATCAGCTCGTTCCAGGCTACAGATGCTAAACTGTATGGAAGGAAGGTCCAAGCGATGGGAAAGTTGACGTTGGAAGGTCTGATGACGGTCTGGTACGATTGGCAGCGTCGTTTGTCGGAGCACCTGTTAACAAATATTAGTTTATTTTATATGTATTAACTAGCTAATCTTCATAAAAAGAAATTAATCGTCAAACGAGTCTAAACGCAAAACTCGAGAACGACTGAACCGATTGGGTTAATTCTTTTCCTTGAAAAGAGAAAACGTAAGCATGTACAGTGTACACACGGGCGAAGCCTGGTTGGACCACAAGTTATTAATATTTCTTCAGTTCTCAAAAGGAAAACTTTTTATTGCACTCCGCTCCTATAAGTCATAGCCTTAGGTCATAGCATCATGTTTTATCTGAAGTGTATAGTATATTACTCGATATATTGACAATTCAACACCAAAAGATAAGTTTTCAGTTGGTATGATGAACCAATTGCGCGTTTAACCAAACAAATATACTCAATTCGTGAATTTATTTTATGCAAACGTTGTCCTGACATTAACTTTCGGCGATTCATTTTTATTCATATAGATTATTACAGATAAAATATGAGAACACATAAAAGCTTGGGATATATGAATACCCACAAATCGATACATTTCAATTGCCAGATTAAGTGAACTTTATCACAGACTAGCTGTGCCCTGCGGTTTGACCCGCAGTACTGCACTCCTGTTGGTCTTAGCGTGATGATATATCGTCTATAGCCTTCCTCGATAAATGGACTACACCGAAAGAATTTGAGATTAGCGCGTTCAAACAAACAAACTTTTCAGCTTTATAATATTAGTATACTTAGATCACATTTTATAAAATGTAAACTTTAATTAAATTTACACGGAAGCTGTCAACAAAATTTAATCTCGCCAACGACCGTAATAAATATTTTAATCAGTACGGAATACTAACACTCTGAATAGTGAAATATGTAATAGAATTTTGCCGCCAATTTCCTATCAATTTCGTGCTACAGTTACGTGTTTATAATTTAAATTACATTTGGCCAGATCGTGGAATTACACGTGATGTGAATACTAATCAAAGCTCCATAATATTGCATACCTATATTATACAATACATTTGAAATAACATCACTCACATATTTTTAAAGTTATTCAGCTATAGATATAGTATTATACAGAAGAGAGAAAGTTGATATTGAGTTTTCGTAAGAGAAAACTACGCAGCTACGTGGCTACTTACATTTTAATGTGTTTTATTTAATTCTTAAATGGAGACAGAATAAAACTAAGATAATAAAAAGGCATAAAACATTGATATTATGACAAGGAGAACAAATAAACATTACAAGTAATAAAACGAAACATATTCGCTTATTACTAACATAGAATAAATACTCAAAGGACATATTTAATACGAACAGAGGCACGAGCAACGGCTTGTATTACATACGTCGTAGGTTTATATTATCTAGTACATCGATCCAAGGCCTAATTCCCTACCTAGGTCTCGTTTCAATCTGCTAAAGCAATAGGCTGTAAATCTTATTCTATCCTTACAGGTAGGTAATGTGTTTTTAATAACATCGTCTTGGCTGTATCTAATCCATTTATATATTTTAACGTTTTATATTACCCTTTTTAACACACTTTATTATCTTCACCTGTATGTTTATATGTAACCGAGTTCTTTAAACTTGATTTTGACCCTAAACGGACGGAGATTTAATCCAAATTGTAATTGTTCACTTATCAAAAATCGGTGACAATACAATAATTTCATGAGCTTAAGCGTGTTTTTTACGTGTAGTGTAAATAATATTACAAAGAGTTCGTAACCTTTAATATTTCACATCATGTTCCCAAAATCAGTGACAATTTAATTAAAATTCGATAAAGTTCGCTTATTTCGCAGAAACGGCTTTATGCAGGTCACATGTAGTGGTTTAACATTTTACTTTATTCAATTGTTATTTATTTACATTGTATGTTTTAACTTTATTCTCAATAAATAAAATAAAGATAATGATGAGTACATTAATAATGATTGTAGATTATTACCAGCAGGGATATTCTATATCTACTAATTCATTACTTTCTATTTACGAAGGTATCAGTGTTTACAAATTATTATCGTTTTACAATATTATATACTTTTAATAGGTACCTATTATAAATATTGAATGATACGATTTTTGTCTAATGATAGTTAGGCTAGAGAGAGACTAGCTACTTTTACTTTCATTATTTGTATTTATTTCGTATAATTTACTATATTGCATTGTTTCCTTATTAATCACTAATGCGATTCCGTCAATTTTCCTTTCCTAGTAAAATTATTCGTAACATATCAACTCCAAGCAATAATTCAAAAAGGCATAAATATCTTTACTTCATTGTTGAACATTGTTTCATAGATTTCCAATTCAGTGAATAGCAGACAAACCGTTTAATATCCGTTTGTCATTGCATTTCTTGCATTATAGCTTCGAATATTGAAGTATCTGCTTTTCCGTATTACAAAGAATTGAACGCAACCTTTGATATTTATTATGAACGTTTCTTGTAGCTATGACGCTATTTATACGTGTAGATTTTAAAGCATTTTGTTATTCTTGTTGTTGTATAAACTTGAAATTTTTACGATTTTGTTTTTGAAATTTGAGATGAATAACGAAATTTTTCAATAAATTGAAACTACGGTACCTACTTACGAAAGTTCTATGTAAATCCTTAAGAGCAATAACGTTGACCACCAAACCAGAAAAAGTATTTCTTCTAAACTTGATTAATGTCAAAATTTCTCCAATATACGAATAACATATGACTTTTACAAGCGCTTTTATATTTTACAAGGCCTTAGTGAAACCAATGCACTTTTTAAAATGTCCTATCCAGTTAATTTATAATATTTGGGTATTTAGAAATTTTGAATTGTTTGATTGAATAATCAGAAAATTCTGGAAATGAAAAATCTTTTCTTGTTTGATAAATATTAGCGAGGAAAGCTATGTTTCATCACGCTACTACCGATAGAAACGGGGCTAACATGAAAAATGATGAAAAATGGGAAAATATATTACTTTGTAGATAGACAAAAATGGTAGCTAGTGTTTAACATGAAAAAATAGGCGTTTGGTTTTTAAACCAAAATAAATTTAAATCTAACCCACATCCCTTGTCTGTTAGAAAAAACAAGCGTTATTCCTTGTGTTTCGTGCGAAAAAATAGAAGGCATAATTTTAATATTAGTTCAATGTAAATATATGATAAACGGCTGTGTTCTTGAATATAACTAATGAATAATCTAAGCTCATTTTAGTTTATTACCACGATATAAAACCGTAAATTCAGATTTACTTTAAAATCCAACAGACAATTTTACGACTGTAATAAGTATCCATTCGGCTAACCAAAGGCTCCATAACAAAACCCAACAATGCACTAATACGAACAATAACTTGACTAATACTATATTTTATAATATTATATACAAAGGGAACGTGTCTCGGCGGGATTCACGAAGATATGTTCGGGTCAAAATCCCCATAAAGACATTGCCCTGAAAACTTACAAACAACGCAAAGACTTTGACAAAAGTTCTAATGGTACGGGAGCTATTAACGTTAAAAAAAAAGTCATTTTAGTATAGTTGGTTTTTTGATATACTGTTCCTCTTGCTATTTCGGTTAGAGTCCGGGCTGTCTGGCTGGTCGCAGTGGTTGCGTTTTTTAGTGCGCATCTTATCTGCACAGGATAATTTCCTTAATTTTAAGTCATTTTTTAACGCGTAATTTTTAATATTTTGCCTTTAGATAGATCCATCAGACATAATTTTTTTATTGCAAGACGTTTTTTTCGTTGTTAAATAGGTGCCAGACGCAATTTTTTATTTCGTTTTTATAAAAAATTCAAATTATTTTAGAATGTCTGTAAATTTCATATTATGTTCTTCAAACATAATATAATCTAAAATTAATTAGCCAGACGCTAACTCGATTGTTAAGTATTAAATAATGTGTATAAATAAAAACGTAGTGAAAGTAGGTAAGTATAACAATTTGGTGATTGTGTATATGGAGAGATAGTTTAAAGTGCAAGAGAGATAGAAAGGGTCGGCCGCGAAAATTAAATAACAATAAAAAATAACTTTTTTTTTTCGAAAATATACGATGCATAGAAATTGAATTGTTCTTAATCTAGGATTCCCTGTGTTGTGGGAACAAGTACCTTCCATTGGTACATTTTATTCCTTAGGCTATAAAAATAAACTATTAGGGTACATCAACAATCTTCTATACAAAACAATATTTTTTATAACTAACTAGCGACCCGCCTGGCCCTGGCTTCGCACGGGTGCAATGCTGATACTAAATACACTACAGAAAAACTGTGAACGTTGAATATAAAAACATAGCGGCCCGGCCGGTACCGCCGCAAACGCTACGTCCCGCAATTTTTAAATCTGTAATATCTTCGAAAATATTCACTTAAATCATACGGTGTAAAGGGCCATATAGATCTATATTAAATGAACAATGTATTCAAGGTCTTTAATTGGTTAAGGATTAATGCTGTACCTATTGGTTAAAATCGCTTCGAAAATTAGCCATTATTATTTGTCGTAAAAAGTAAATGACAAAAAAAGTTATTGTGGGTTATCCATAAGAGATAGACATATACCATCACGGACTTTTCTGTAGACCTTTTCAATGTGTACTATCATAGTTAGTACATTATTTTGATAAAACTCGTAGGGTTCAGCCTGCGTTTGCACTGTATGTGGAAAAAATGTAATTATTTACGACATCACATTAGAAACCTCAAAAATAACAGTACTTTTCCACTATTTAATGGGTGTTATTATCCATATAAACCTTCCTCTTGAATCACTCTATCTATTAAAAAAACCGCATCAAAATCCGTTGCGTAGTTTCAAAGATTTAAAGGGACATAGGGACAGAGAAAGCGACTTTGTTTTATACCATGTAGTGATGATGATAACAATATTAATTCATTAATCTGAATATATATACATAAATCTCGTGTCATAATGTTTGTCCTCAATGGACTCCTAAACCACTTAACCGATTATAATAAAATTCGCACACCATGTGCAGTTCGATCCAACTTGAGAGATAGGATAGTTTAAACATGTAGGTACCACGGGCGAAGCCGGGGCGGACCGCTAGTATACTAGCTATATAAATTCATGTTAACTACTTTAGTTAAATTCAATACAAACTTAAACATGCGAGTGTGTACTGTGTGTGTGTTCACGTGTGTGTGTCTTGTGTGGTGTGGTGTGTGTGTGTTGTGTGTGTGTGTATGTGTGTACATCATTATTGAAACTAATTTTCTAGTTGTTTACAGATGATGGAATATTGGAAAACAATAACAATTCCTTAGACGATAACATAAATAATTCTGACAGTGTGAGGGAAGATGATGATGATTATGAAGATGGCTTTTTAAATTTAACAATGTAGTTGTTTAACCTTCATTGATATAGATTTTATTCTATTTTCAATGTATGGTAACTTTAATATTTTATTTTTCACTTTTATGTTTTTTTTTTCATTTTAGCTTTTATTTATAAGAACAAGTGTAAATAATATTGTATTCTTGCAATTATTTCCTGTCGCATAATTAAAATACACTAGCTGATGAGCTGCATGCTTCATTACTTTTTTTTATTTATACACATTATTTAATACTTAACAATCGAATTAGCGTCTGGCTAATTAATTTTAGATTATATTATGTTTGAAGAACATAATATGAAATTTACAGACATTCTAAAATAATTTGAATTTTTTATAAAAACGAAATAAAAAATTGCGTCTGGCACCTATTTAACAACGAAAAAAACGTCTTGCAATAAAAAAACTATGTCTGATGGATCTATCTAAAGGCAAAATATTAAAAATTACGCGTTAAAAAATGACTTAAAATTAAGGAAATTATCCTGTACAGATAAGATGCGCACTACTAAACGCAACCACTGCGACCAGCCAGACAGCCCGGAGTCTAACCGAAATAGCAAGAGGAACAGTATATCAAAGAACCAACTATACTAAAATTCTCACTTGTCAACGTCGGTAGCTCCTATACGATAATTCCACGTCAAATATTGAACAATTAAACTTATTGCGTGGCCGGAATATTAATTCCCTTCTGATTTCTTTTTGTATTCATAGTCAGAAAATACCCTAAAGACTAAGAAAAACATGTCTCGGTCTGGCAGGACACAAAAGGCTGATTACATACTTGTTCTGAAATAAATCGAAATGTGAAATAGATGCATAATTTTTTTATTTATTTATTTATTTATTTTATTTAAACAATTAGATGACAGGGATCCATTAATGTTACTACGTGACTTAAAAGCTAATGTTAGTAGGTAAATATTAGAGTACTATCATCAGTTGACGGGGCACCCTATGCGTAAACCTGTCGCTTCGAATGAACAAGTTTACGCACAAAGTGTCCCATGAAAGATGACATATATCTCTCCGAAATTACCATCAAGAGACTGTTGCGACTGCGCCGCACTCTATCAAATGTAGACGCTGTTTTTTTGCGTATTATCGCCCAGAAATCGTCAGTATGCGCATTAGCGAACATTTCAGACGCACTGCAGTAGCGAGGCAGTCCCAACAGCATTCTAAACGCATTATTGTACATGACACGTAAGGCATTAAGCGATCTATCAGTATAGTCAAACCATAGACTACCCGTGTAGAAATTCTGGCAGTAGGCTTTAAAAAGCGTGATTTTCACTGGATTACTACAACGGGCAAATCTACGGGCCAACATATTACATCGGATCGCCAATGCCTTACGCTCACGTTCGATATCTACATTATCTTTGAGGTCATCAGTAAGCATGTGTCCGAGGTACTTAAACTCTTTAACTCTTTCAACTTTTATCGCGTTAAGAGATATCTCAGACGTACACTTCCTATGCTTACCAACGTCCCCATAATGCATCTGCACAATAACTAACACACTTTTAAAATATCTAAACATTGTTTTAGTTTAGATATCAAGACACTTACATTCTTGCATTGTATTAACTATCTAATTCACTTATTAAGAAGTTGATACCTAACAATCCAACACCCTTGTCTACCCTTCCTTCCTATAAAACACTAAAGAAATTCCAACAATTCAGGATAGAGATGTCTGCAATTTCTCTACTGTTCAATGTTCATATAAAAACCTATTGAAACTGTAGAAAACTTATTTTCATATTCAATACGTAGGTACTTAAACAAAGAATTGTATTCCAAAGTTTTATCTAAATACATACTCCATTAGTGAACAAAGAATACATTTCTTCTGAAATTACGGAAATGAGTTATGCACCCACGTTGAAATGTCTATTCCAATCATTGAGATACATATATGGAGACGATACCGCCTACATCACATATGTTCCGCTCAACATACGCCATCTGGCGTAACTGCACTCAGTCGCTTGCTCGCTCATTGGCGCGAACGTCACGCTCATTTTTTATTTGTTTTAAAGTGAAACGCATCAAATATGCCTACGTGTGTGTTACTATATTGCACAAATAATACAAATAATACGGAAAAGTGCAAAGGAATAACTTTTCATCAGTAAGTAACTAGATAATAATTTTTAAAACTTAGTTAGAGCAAATTTTTGGCGGGCGACATTTTGCGTCATTTGTCATAGATTAAAAATTTAAGATATGACATTGGGCATGAAATAAGTGTTGTTAGTAATATTTGCTGGCGTATATTTTTATAGTATAAAATAATAATTTTACATATTTAGAAAAGCATAGACTGGTTGTTAATTGAAAAAAGGTGAAATCATGAAATATGAAAATCAATTACTTAATCACCAATTTTTTTTGTTAATTGATTTTAATCAAGTTTTTAATTGATATTGTATAAGCTACTGACTTGAACGTATAATTGAATTATTATTTATTTATCTGCACTAATATTATAAAGAGGAAAACTTTGTTTGTTTGTTTGATTGTAATGAATAGGCTCATAAACTACTGGACCGATTTTGATGAAATTTGGCACAGACAATCTTTAGACCCTGAGAAAGAACATAGGCTACTTTTTGTTGCGAAATATGTACCACGGGCGAAGCCGGGGCGGACCGCTAGTTCAGAGATAAGTAATTAATATTTTTTCTATTCAAGGTTTCCATGTCTGGGCCGTGAAGAAAGGGAAAAATGGGTAAAATTTGTCCAAAACAACCGCAGTGAAGAAACCTGGTTACCATCCGATAGAACTTGCGTCTGTTCATTGCATTTTCGCGATGAGGATAAATATACCACAAAAGCGGGAAGGCGTTTTCTAAAGAAGTCTGCTGTTCCTTGTATTGATGTTAGTAATAATAATAAAATTTTACGGATTTGTATAACAAATAAAATATTATTTTAGCCATCACTAACATTATTATTATTATATTTATTTTAGCCGAAGGTGTGCTACAATAGTACTGGAACAATACAAGTAATTTCTGAGCCGGGAACATGTTCTGAGGATGATGAACTAAATAAACATTTTGTACAAAATTACACGGCTTTTATTTTTTTTTTCTAAAAAGGCTCAATTTGTAAGGAATGAAACTTCCCATAGCCCTGACTGAACCTAAAACCCGAAAAAAATTAAATTATTCCATATGACGTCACTATTTACATCATCCTTTATTATATGCCAGATATTGTTAGCCCCGCGTAGTAAAGTCAGTTTATACCTAAAATAAATATTAAGTAAGTACAAAGAAAATTTCAAGTCAACGTGCATGTAAGGAGTGGCACCCAATAAAATAGACAGAATGAAACAAAGTGTCGCCTCTATAGCGGTGAGTCAGTGACATCGCATAATCTATGACTGTCTAGCCGTCATTCGCGCGCCCCGCGCCGCCGCGCTTGGCGCACAGATTTTGTTCGTGGTGTCTGCTCCATACGAAGTAATATTATCTCAATGATTCCAATATAATAGCAATTTAAATGAAAAATTGTATTCCTAAGCTGTTCGGGTAACCTTACCTTTATTCTATCATCTTTCTCTTAATATTATGTTTTCTTTGTTGAATAGCGGGACAAAGTATTTTTTGAAAGATAAATGACGAAAGTAATCTTATTTATTACTAGAATAATAGATACTATACGGATCACTCTTCTTTTTTCACAGTGATCAAGTTATATAATAATGTCATTGTTTAATATTTATACAATACTAGCGGTCGGCCCCGGCTTCGCCTGTGGTACATATTTACGTTTTCTCTGCATAAGAACCATCCTCGTAATTCAAGGAATATAATAAAAAAAGAATTATCAAAATCGGTCCATCCGTTCACGCGTGATGCCGTGACCATGGAAAACGGGTTTCATTTTTATAGGTATTCTTATATAGATATTACGATTGTTTTTGAACTTCTCTGAACAAATAAATTCAATTTTAGATACACCCAAATAATAAAAAAATGCACTAAAGTATTTCTTAAATTTGAAAATTATTTTACGTCCATCATTTAAATAAATACTCTTAATCACGGACGTATAAAAAAAGACGGACACCGTTTTACGAACAAACAACGTGAAGCCACCATAGTAAGCTAGCGATCGTGTAAAGACAATGAAAACGCACACACTCTCACCATAGTAAGCTAGTCGGCCGCCATTACGTCGTGAGCTACCGACTGATTAACCGCGTCACTGTTTCACAAAAAATATTTAAAATGCCGTCTTGCGTAGTTTAATGGTGTCGCAACAGTACAATTTTAAATAACAAAACACAGGGGATTACATTCCACAGGGAAACAAGTTATTTCTTTTATGTTTTAATGACAAAATTATTACACCAAAATATATAGAAAAAAATACAGCGCCATTGTCATCAGGACAGCTGTTACCATAGTGTTGCCATTATTTCAAAATTTCATTCTCCCAAAAGTCGGGGAGTTGATGTAAAGTTAATTAATTTTAAAATTACGATAAAATAATTTAATACAAAATGCAAATTTGTTTTTGCATTTTCTTCTCACAAAAACATGTATACTATGCTAACCCTTATATAACAACCAAATTTAAAAAAAATATCACAGCCAATTAACACTGTCTTCGACATCTGATAAATGACTGTTAATTTGAAAATTTAAAATATATGTATACTGAAATCGTAAGAAGCATGTTTCCTATTTGTTTGGCTATAAACTGACATTTTATTTATTTTATTTTATTTATTTTAATAATAATTAAGGAGTCATTACCTCTCCTCCCCCAATATTGGTTGAACAAGTTTTCATACATTTTCATTTGGTTTCGCGTCGAGTGGTTGATTTGTCAAAGCTAAATAGTAAAATTATGAAAAATAGTTTGGCTATAAACTGACATTTTATTTATTTTATTTTATTTATTTTAATAATAATTAAGGAGTCATTACCTCTCCTCCCCCCAATATTGGTTGAACAAGTTTTCATACATTTTCCTTTGGTTTCGCGTCCAGTGGTTGATTTGTCAAAGCTAAATAGTAAAATTATGAAAAAAATAATAATATTATTTTAGGTTCAAATTGAAAAATAAAAATACTAAAGTGTGGGGTAATTTTATTGCATCTGGTAATTAACCTGGCACACACACATGGATGTGTCGCCGCCATTACTAGGCTTCACTCAATGTTTGCGATACTCCGTCCGTCTTTTTTTATACGTCCATGCTCTTAATATTTCAGAATTAATTAACCAGTATTTAGAAAGTTCTCGAAAACTCATTTGATAATAATTAATATATTTCATTGAGTTAACATTAAATTCCAGGGATTAAAATCGCATTTATCTGCAACTGTCTGTATTGATAAGAAATAATTAATTAGCGTTTGTTATTTCGTTCATTTTTTGGCTTCATAATTTATAAGTTCATTTAGTTTTTAATCCGAAGGTATATACTATATAATATTATTTTGTAGCACGGCGAGCTATAACCGTTTCAAAACCGAGTAGCAGGAATGGTACACAATATTGTTATATCAGTAAAACTAGTAGAAAGTAGTACGATTACTTTCTCCGTTCCTTTTTCTAGCCAGTTATACAGTCTTATTGAATAGTACAATACAGATAGAAACACGTAATTGATTTGCATTAAATAAATCAAATTATCAGCAATTTATACGCTTACCTTCTTAGCAGCATCCTTGTGTTCCTGTACGTATTCTTCTTTCAATGGCTCCGTCTGTAAGTCAGGAAGGGAGTGGCTGATCCTGATGGCGGCTTGGCGGGAAATCGAGTCGCAATTGCTGTCTTCGGAGTCACGGCGGGCCCTAGGAAGACAATATAATAAGTATTTGCCTAATTTATTGTTAAAATTAATAGAAATGTATTGTTTGTGTTGTATGTATAAATCTACAAATAACGTCAATAACGACGCTTTGTATTGCACAAGTGACGGTAGCCAAAAATTATTTCTATTAAAATTATTGAGAATATAACTCAAAACAATATTTTTTTTAATCACTAATTATTATTTAATGACTAACAATGTAAACATGAATTTAGAATGTTCGTAAAATAGAATTCTAGCTTTTTTTTTCAATACAGATTATACATAATTCCGTCGGATATTTCCCGCCAAGTGTGCAAATAGGCAAAGGTTTTTGTGCATACAGCCTAAAAAAAATGTGTTAATTTTAAAATAAATAAATATTATCTAATTTTCTTTACGATTTCATATATTATATTGAGAATGACACTAGTTAATTTTGTAAACAAAAATGTAGCAGCAATTGCAAATTGCATCGCGATATTTCACCAAGAATGAATCGTTCAATATCATACGTATAATGAAATCGCCATGAAAAATGGGTGATATGAATATAGATTGCCAGTTTCAAATAATCGTGTTCGCGATTTTAGTACTGGCAGTAAAAAATAATTTTTAAAAATTCAAACATAAAATGGAATGTATTAGTTTGTTAAATGGTTAGTTTTGTATAATTTCCGTTGTAATTTAATAAATGTAATTCGTAGGGTGAATTGTTATTTTATGTATCGACGTAAATAATATATATTACATGCATTCTTTTCCTTCTTTCAGTCATAATATAAGTGTGTTAATTAAAATTCATCAGAGAAGGTAAGTTAATTTCCGTTTAAGACAAAACAATGTTTCGTTTAATTTCAACTAATACTTAAACTGTTTATAGATATTTGATACCGAATTGTATTTACGGCAAAAAATAGTGAGAAAATGTATATCATCATTTAAGTAGATGCAATTTCGAATAACGAAACAAAATACTACACTTGAAATTAATTTCAAAATTCATACATTTTCTTCTTTTCATTTCAGATATATGGAAGACTATAAACATTGCAAGGATTATTCTTCTTCTACTTAATCCTTAGTCTGAACATTTTAAAACATTGTTTGAAGCTTCGAAGTAACCAGTAAGTACCAGGAGCCTATAAATAAGCAGAAGTTTTAAATCCGTTCCGCTCACCTGCGCTAAGCCAGTCTACTGAAATGCAATTTCCTCAAGATAGTTATCTGGAACAATGTTATTATTCGCTCGACGTCGCTTGTAGGGCAAGCCTACTAGCAGACAATATGGCGTTGGATTATATTGACCAAACTGTGTATCCTTTAGTTGAGTCAAAATTGAGGCGGTTAGCTTTGAGGGTTCGGACCAAGAGTGAATGAAATAAATAATTTATCACAGAATTTTGTCAGAAAATAAGGAAGCATTGACGATCGATTACGCTATACTTATGTTGATATAAGGATCTAGATGTTTCTAAGTATTTTACTCATTTTACCATATTTTACCGATGCAAAATGCTTGAAGATTTCAACTAGGTATGGGTAAGGAACTGATAATCATTTTTTGTTCATTTCAGGTCATAAAGTTAAACTTAATCAATGTATTCAAACGTAAATTATTAAGCTGCAATCTTAGAATAATTACACATATTCTAAGGCTGCAATATTAGTGTTAGCAATTGAATATTTAGGAATAATTGTAGGACCGCCTCCCCCTAATAATTCACGTCCTTCCCAAACATAATTCTTTAATAATTATTAATTCTCCTATCACCAATAGTTTCCAATTACCTGCCCATAATCCATCTCCATGTAGCAGCACACTGATATCCCACAGCAGCAAGCAGCACCGCCGCCATGGCTGCCAGCATCAACGCAGCCGCGTAGTCCAGGGAACTGCCCAACACACCAGCTGGAGACTCCAGACCTTCCGGCTTCCAAGTTTCTGGAACAAGTAAGGATTGTTTAGCTTTTTTTGTTAGGGAAAAAACACTGTTTGGTTTCATTACAAAAAATAAAAATAAAGGATAAATAATAGATAATTAAGTATAATTAGTTTTTAAAACTTTATCACCCTATGAATTTTAACAGGATATTTTATCTTTTTCTAAATAAATACAAATTTTCGATTGTGGCCGTCGAAATTTAACTTAACATTAGAGGATACTATTGAATAATGATAATAATTGATAATGTGAAAAATAATAATACCTAATAAAACAAGAACCGAATAATTGCCTAAAAGACTATCTTACTTAATTTTTATTGGGGCTGATTTTTCAATCCTTGGATAAAACTTATTCGTCGTATTTTACAGTTTACGTGACATTTTAATATTATCGTGTAATACTTTATTGGACGGATAAGTTTTAACCGAGCATTGAAAAATCGGCCCTTAATTGAACTTTTAAATTTTATAAAATAAAATACGATATGATAAAATATATCGCCATCATTAAAATTTCCAACTTCAACTCATAATAGACGGATGCTATTTGAATAAATTAATAAAACATTAATTCGCGTTATTAAAATCATTTTTCTCTGAAATTACAAAGTAAAAAGTAATGGTATAGAAAACAAATGGTTTTTGCGTATTTTTCTGATTCTAAACGTAAATCCAATAAAGATATTTGATTTCCAGTTTGAGACAAAGACTTCTCGTTTGAAGATATGGCGATACATTTATTACTTAGCTGTAATATCGTACCTTAATTCAAATGATTTCTTTGTTACCTTTCATCAATTATACAACCATGAAAAATTGAAGAAAAAGAAAAAATTCTATTAGAGTTCTTGTTCTTGTACCTACTTTGAACTATTTTCTCAATTCCAAATCGATCCATATTGATCGACTTTATTTATATATTAAAACCATAAATGATATAATTTAAATTTACAAACTTCATGCAAAATACTGGACGTTTTTAACACTACCAAATAAAACTAATTAGCGGAAATAATGGGCGTGTGCCTTTTTTCACTAGAATACGCATTCTTTTGACGTTGACTGTCCTTTAAAAAAGTGTTATTTATGTAAAAACCGTATAATTTTTGTTTTATCAAAAAAAAGTTATATAACAATGTCAATCTACTTCATAAAATCTTTTGTATTTTTTGTTGTCTACATATACAGCTTTAATTTAATTAAAAAAACATTACAGTCACTAATTAAATTTACGTAATAGATAATAAACAATGTCCTGTCAAAATATCCATTCCACTACTTAAATTCCACACCTTATACCGTTAAATTGCATTACTATTTTAAATTTTAATGTATTAATTCATCAGACACAATTCAAGGAAGACTCAACAATAGTAAACAACAGTAATTAACCACGGTAATCAATCATTAACCATCAAATGAAACACAATGCATACAGCCTTGGGCACTAATTCAGAATCGAATTACGAGTACATTGAGCGTTATAATTACTGAGTTGCAATAATTCAACAATAAGCGGGTTAGAGTAAGTTTTTATTACAGACTAGCTTTCCGCACGCGGCTTCGCCCGCTTTGTCTGAAACATAATAAACTTTATAACTTCCTCTTCAATCACTCTATCTATTAAAAAAACCGCATTAAAATCCTTTGTGTAGTTTCAAAAATTTAAGCATACAAAGGGACATAGGGACAGAGAAAGCGACTTTGTTTTATACTATGTAGTGATTTCGATTATCTACTTCTAATACATACTAATAATGCAGGTTCATGTTTTATTCCGCATTTTGCTATTTTGTATTACTATTAAAAAAATAATATAAGTACATTATCACATTTAATATAAGATCTTTAACAAATTAAGAGGAAAATTAATAAAATATACGAGATTAAATTAATTTTAAATAGATTTTCAAATTACATTAAGTCGAGACATTTCTAATGAGTTGTCAAGGCAGAATTAATGTACCTTAATGAACAAATTACCGGACTAACTTAATATTTTTAATACAACAAGGTCGTATTTAATATTTAATATCAAATATACAAAATTAAAAGTAAAATAAATTACTTTGAGAAGATCTTGTAAGTTTAAAAGGATTTGTGTTCTGTAACTTGTTTATTTAGCAAACAATGAAGAATTGTGAGTAATTATTTAGCCGCTAAACAAAAAGGAAGTTCTAAACAATTAAACTAGCATTAATTGGATATGTTTAGGGATAAAGATGTTTATCACACTGAAATCTATACTAATATTATAAAGAGGAAAGGTTTGTATGTATGTATGTATGTATGGTGTTCACGCATAAACTACTGTACCGATTTTGAAGAAATTTGGCACAGACAATCTTTAGACCCTGAGAAAGAACATAGGCTACCTTCTATTGCGAAATATGTAACTCGGGCGAAGCCGGGGCGGACCGCTAGTTATACATAAAAGCATCTAAATATGAACTAAGCAATCGACTAAACACTAAAGAATCACTAGCACTCGTTTATATGTTTGAAATATTTAATGTATGTACATACCTTATACAATATATTAATATAAACAATATATTGTATTATTTTTGATGTTGCTTTAAATTTCCTTACGAAGAATTATTATAATACTATGTTTAAACAGATACCATCTAAATATTTATTTTTCTTAACCATTTTAGAGCACCATAATTGTGTATATTATGATGTCAACATTATTTTAAAAACTAAAACAAAAAATAATAAGAAATGAATACATCTTACTTAAAATATGTAAAATTCCTAAGCCAAAACAATATCGTATGCAGAGCTTATGTTTTCGTACACAATGGGTTCAACAGACGACACTGTCCCAAGGTCCCAATTCATTTCGACTGTCGTACAAGTTAGCAAGTTTAATTAATCACGGAAACGAAAACTATTAGGGACAATGTTTAGATGTCAACTAACTTCTAAAGCAGGAGGATGTTCTCAAATCGACTGTGTCTTTTTCCTTTTTTATTTGAAAGCTGGTCCCTCCCATATGAGTCTCATTAAAAGTTCAATTATGATGTTAAAAATAATCATTATTTCTATCGTAAAGACAGCAACTGCAAGACAAGAACTGTAAAGACTGGAACATAACTTAAAATAATTAATCTATGACTATTTCCCACACTTACGGCAATTTTTGTAAGTACATTCTATATACTATTTTAGTGCTTTAATATGGAAAAAAAGTACATTGCAATACGATATGATTGATAGGTAATAATATATCAAAAGGTCGTTGGAATCAAATATTGAACTTGAAGAGAAAGTTCTTCAGCGGCAATACGGTAATCAGAAAGTGAGCGATAATTGAAAGTCAAATTATGAAAAGACTTAGCCTAAGCATTTTTCATAACTAGACAGAGAAGAAAGATAGCCTATAAATGCAGGGTAAAAGTAAACAAAATAATGAATATATCTTATACCTTACCTACCTATGAATATCCCTTCTGAGATGAATACGGTGCTGCACAAAAATTTTTCGGATTTAGTATTTTTATAGGTATATACATATTTTTATACGGATTTATAATACGTATAAACACCATATACGTATAATAATAATGCACTTTATCTACAAATACTACATTTTTTTACACGTATATTAATTATTAAGGCACACGTAAAGATAATATTTCCCCCCTGAAATACTGCTGTATTTCAGATCGTTTGATACATTATCTCTAATAAATAATATAATTATTAGATACTACGAAACATCCTCGACCTAAATTATTGTATCAGCGTTGTATTTCATACCGTTAAGACTAATCATGAAACACTACCCCTAGACATTCCACGCACTTTATCATAAATTAAAATCAATGACGGGGATATTAAACACGAAATGCAAAGGATTTCGCACCTTATCCCTCTGTATTAGGGTTTAGTTTCATCCGTATTTCCATGAGATAATCCTACGGACACGGTCTTAGATATCGTTGAATATAGTTCGCGCTCCAAATGTGAAGGAAGCGCGGAATTATTATAATGTTATGATATTTTGAATAATAACGGCTTTCATCACAGCTATGCATACATTATACAATGTCTATGTAATAGATGTTACTCGGTCACACTAAAGTACGAGTGTTTAGGAAAATTTAAAAGTCTTTTTAAAAATACAAGCAAAGTTTATCAAAATAAAGACATCGTTCCAAAGAAAAAAGCGAACTAAGTCTAAACTATACTATAATATTTAGAAATACCAAACCAATAGTTAAAAAATCCTACTCCACTAGTACCTATAATATAAACTTGCAAATTCGTGAACACGCTTTTCCGGTCTAAATTAAATTTGGTACGAAGGTGTAATCTAAATTTGCTCAAAGGCTACGGTTTTCACGCGAGAATGATGAAGTTAATCATACCACCATACATACAAATAAACTACCTATATCGTATAGTTATGTATCATTTTTCTAAGAAAAATATATCCGAACCTGGATGATTTTCAGTAATTTTACTACCACTTTTTTATTTAATCTTAGTGTTACGTAATATATCACAATAATTGAAGAGAAGTTCTTGTTTGAGTTTATCTCGGTTCTACCGTATTTTCTCCGTCACAAATCAACTCTGTCCCACTTTTATATCTCATAAATCACTTCAGCAATTCATAAAGTTTCTTGACCGTTTGTTTTTGTAAATTGTCTTGCGAAATAATATTAATATTTGATCGGATCAAAAGAATCGTTGCGAGAATAATATCGTGTTTCTTATCGTTTTAACGCTAATTGATTCAATTACCCTCGTTAAATTGCTTTGTATTGTAAACTTATTCCTCGAGAAGATTTAAGATTTATTCATATTAACAGTAACGATTTTTATGCTCAGCGCTCGCTCTGGTGTATAATTCTAATGTTTAATCGAATACCCCACAATTTAAACGTTATTATTTACCGATCTCACGTGTCAGAAGTGAAACTTCTTTGGCAAGTTTCAAAGCTATACCAAAATCGTCGCTTTACTCCATGACGTGACGGTATTGCCTTGACGCGACCTTGAAATTTTACTCTCAAAGCGCCTAAAGAAGTTTCACTCAGCAAATCGCATGTCTTCTATCACAAACTGTAAACATATGTATCCGAATGTTTGCAAACTAGGACATCGCAACATGTGGCTTAATTTGAAAGCTTTTGGCGCGACATTTCAAAGTAACTGCTAAAAAGAGAAGTAAATCAAATGAATAAGTTAGCAGTAGTAAACAGACTTTACGGCTGTATACATAACTGTTTGTTTATTATTTTTATGTAAGGCTCTGTACGATAAACAGTAAAATGTTATTTTTTACGAAACGATAGCAAATATATCTGATCCACAAAAAATATCTAATGATATTATGATTTGAATTTATTAGAATACCAACCTTTTTAGTTTATGTACTATCCAGACTATACTATATAATAATCTATCAATGTACGTATCTATGTATTATTAAAGATCTCATCAGCTGTATTTGTGTGAAAGAGTAATAAATGTCCATAAATCCGTACATTATTCACAAACTTTCCCTTTAATTATTTAAGAAATTAAGATACATGAAAAACATCTAACCAGATTTATGTTATTCTAAGACTTACAACAATTCGTAGTACTTAAACTACCTATCATTTGTCTCAGACAAAACACATTTAAAACTTCATTTGTAATTACTAATTTAGCAATACGTTTAATAGTAAAAGTAAGTGAAATAAAACTATCCCTATGCTTGTATTTTATAAATTTCAATTGTTGTAAACACGGTTTTGATCTGAGATAGACAAAAACATATTATTTGAACAATTTATTATATTAATATTTTAATAAAATAAATTTATTAACATTTTTATCTTTGTGTGATATTATTATCAATAGCAAATTTAGAATGAAATACAACATTTTATATCAGCTTGAATACTACCCACGCTATCTAAAATTAACGATTAATGCTCTATAGTTTATCATTATATACATTACATGTTATAACATTACATTTACACTTGCTATTATGGCTTCCTATATTATGTATTAAAATATTATATTTATAGGAGATATGATACATTTCCTCCTGGGACAACAACCATGGTTGCTAAGAGGATTTGGTTTTAAATTATTAATTGAATAATTCGTTCATTCGTTTTATCTTATCATTTATGCCGTTATATGAAGGACTTCCAAGAATATTTTAATTTTGACTGAAATTAAAAGTTCGTAATTTATTCAATTTAACCATAACATCTTATTACTATTTCAACATTTTTAATTTGTCCTTAAGTTTGATAAGCTATCGAAGTTTACATTTTTAGAGTAACATTTAACCTACAAATCAATATTATGAATTAATAAGTTTCTATTTAATTATATTTTAGTTTTCATCGAATTAATATCGCATTTCTTGTGTGCATTAAACAAAGATGTTCATGTTTTGTGACACCTTAATTAAAAGCTGTTTCTGTTAACAACGAACTCCCATGACAAAATTAACATTATCAAATCACACCACACGGAAATCCTTAATACCAAATACCAACACTTTCCTTTCACCTACCTTAAAACAATATCCCTTGTATTGCGAAATCAGGGCGTAAATCCATCGTTTACAAATGGTCGATGGAACAACACTGAACAAATCTCTTCGTCCGGATAACTGGGGATTACCGCCGATAAATAAAAGGACAGAAAATGCGACGCCATATATCACATGAATCCCGTAGGTGCCAACCCTGATACGGACAATTGATTTATACCACAATTTATACGATTATTTAGACAATGATGCGCTGTTTTTTTTCTTGTTATGTTTATTTCATTGTTAACTAGCTTACCGGCCGCGGCTTCGCCCGCTTTGTCCAAAGCCAATAAGTTATATTCTAAAACCATTCTCTTGAATCACTCTTTCTATTAAAAAAAACGGATCAAAATGCGTTGCGTAGGTAGTTATAAAGATTTAAGCGTACAAAGGGACATAGGGACGGAGAAAGCGACTTTGTTTTATACTATTGTCAATATTGTTTGTTTTATACTATGTAGTGCTAAATTTCCGCCTGCGGCTTCGCCCGCGTTTTCAAAGGAAAACCCGCATAGTTCCCATTCCCGTGGGATGTCCGGGATAAAACCTATCCTATGTGTTAATCCAAGTTACCCTCTATATGTGTGCTAAATTTCATTGTAATCGGTTCAGTATGTTTATGCGTGAAAACCATACATACATACATACAAACCTTTCCTCTTTATAATATTAGTGTAGATTATGTACTACCATACGTAGGTACTATGTGTACTAGTGATGCTGCTTAGTAACCCGGTATACATACATACCCTAAAGTATTCGGACCCAATTTTAATCCTAATTCTAATTGGTTATAGTTTTCGTGATTTTAGAAGCTATTCAATTAAACTTTTGATCGATGGTTAAATAGTACTTTACTTTAAAATGTTCTACAGTGATAAATTTTATAGAAATAAATAATAATATGTATAACAAAACTTACGTATTAGTAGATATATGTATGATGAAACACAAAGGAACAGTGTTTACTTGGTCTCAACCACGTTTCGACTGCTTATTATTAATATATTGTATTAATTTTATAAATTGTCATTTACTGCTATTATCTACAAATGGAAAAACAACAGGATGAGATTATTTAACATGTCAAGGTTGATTTATTTGCATTTTATTAATTATTATAAGACTACTTCCGGTCTGCAGTTCCATGTGAAATAATTTTAATCCGCTGCGAAAATTTTACAAATATGAAGTTTTGGGTAGGTACGGATGTAACAATATTATCTTATGTTGTACGATAAATAATAATAAATAAGTAGTAAGTAGTAGTAGTAGTATACGATATGACTTTTTCGTTGTTAAGTTTACTACAAAGGAAAATTTTATTTTTAAAAATATTACACTCACAAATCAAACAAAAAACCTCTATTAACTACAGACAATAGTCGCACTTTATGCTATCTATCAATCCCTTGTTAAGCTTTGAAAAGCAAAATATAAATTAGTTTTTTAAAGCGTTTTGCGTGTCGCAAATTGCTCTTTGACACGAAATATCTGTTAGTTCCTAACTCGTTTAATTTGGAAGTTGATTAAACCAATTCACCAAACGGACGCAATTATAACTATGAAAATGACATGTTAGTTTGGTATCGTGTTATAGTTTGTTCAATCGTTATAATAGACCTTTTAAATTTAAAAGCTCGTTTTTCTGACAATTTTAAACACGTGCGATTTGCTGAATCTGAACTGAACACAGTATATATTATAAAAAAAATACTAATAACTTATTAACAAATTTTTTAGGTTGTCCCATTACTATTTTTTCAAAAATATCTTTAGAAAACAATTCACCTAATAATTGTCTTTTTATTGTGTAATATATTGTATTCTTTTCCAAAGAAATATAAATCAATATACATTTATTTCATTATTGATGTCATTACAAGCGCTTTCATACTTTCAGAACAAGATTACAATTATAAATCTAAAATATTTAAATATACTTTAATCCAATACTATCCAAGCTACAAATGAACTAAGTTTACAAACTCACAGCTTAGTAACCAAACTAAGCGTCTCTATGGATTTGACACCACAGAGCATAGACTATAGAAGTATAGACATTATCAGACTTCTTGGAACGCTACATTATATACATTCGAATCTATATACTGAACAAATAGAAATCATTTCTACGAATCCGTAATTTGCAATACGAAGAAATTACACAAAGTACAAATACATATTGTGTAACTTTTCTTAATTGCTATTTGATATTTAATCTAGGTAGAATCTCGTTAATTAATGTTGATGAAAATATTGTGAAATACGCACTGTATTAATTTTCTGAATAAAAATGGCCCATTTCAAAGAATCATGAAAATATGAAGATTCATATTTATATATTATATTTTACATCTATACAATATACATGTTATGTTATACATTATCGCAATCGAATACGCAATAACGTCGTTCAATATCATTATTTTGATATGTACAAGTTATAACTAGGTAACTATCTACTGCTAAATATTATAATATTATTTAAAAAATATTATTTAACCTAACAACAAATAAAAAAAAACTTCAGATTTCATATATGTAGTTTTAGGCGTTTACAAATGGTCTTTGTGATATTTGACTCCGAAGGTACATTAAATGTAGCTAAGTCTAGTTTCAATACTCAATGTTACTTTGTTGTCCATTCTACTTAGTTTAACGTTACATTTTTTCATAAAATACTAGCGGTCCGCCCCGGCTTCGCCCGTGGTACCTACATGTTTAAACTATCCTATCTCTCAAGTTGGATCGAACTGCACATGGTGTGCGAATTTTATTATAATCGGTTAAGTGGTGTAGACTGTAGGAGTCCATTGAGGACAAACATTGTGACACGAGATTTAT
Organism: Colias behrii; assembly: GCA_029959065.1. NCBI lineage: Eukaryota > Metazoa > Arthropoda > Insecta > Lepidoptera > Pieridae > Colias > Colias behrii. Next base: position 3,753,017 of record JARWMC010000021.1, on the reverse strand, counting down.
ATATATTAAGATAATGTAAGCCTCTCGTAAAAGTCTACGAGTTTTATTTATTTCGTTTCATATGGAAATTGTTAAAGGAACGTTATTAAATTTAAATTATGTACTTCAGCATTATTTTTTATTTATATTATGTTTCTTCATGATCGTTTTGTATCTATATATATAAAAATGAAACCCGTTTCGCGTTGTCACGACATCACGTGTGAACAGGTGGACCGATTTCGATAATTATTTTTTTATTATATTCCTTGAAGTACGAGGATGGTTCTTATGTAGAGAAAACGTAAATATGTACCACGGGCGAAGCCGGGGCGGACCGCTAGTAATTTATATTATAAAAATAATTATTTTCAAAACATATTAATTTAATGATATATTTTGTTAATTAAAAAAAAAAAACTAAAGTTTGCTAAAATAACTGTAGCATTTGGTGCTCAGCGTAGATTTCACAACGCATACAAAACAAACGTATTTGCTTTAGTTCCTTGTTAAGTACAGTTGGGACTAGTGTATGTGATTAAATGTTTAAATATTACTCGTGTATGTAACAAATTATGTTATACGAGCTATATAACCTTATTAACTAGCCACGACCAATCAGAAAAAAATATATCAATGCAAAATTTATTTACTGAAAATATTAGATTTGATTTTTTAACAGAACGTAGCAGATGCCTAATTATTATGTTATTTGTGTATGAAATAGTTCTTCTGAGAGTCTTATTAAATTCTTTTTTATCGGTCTGTCAGTGGTGGCCTGGTAGAAATCAGTGCACAATGATCATCAACAAGGCCGCCCTTGATATAGTCCAAACACACGTATAGTCGTCCTTTATAATTCGAATTTAATTATTATCTTTTAATTGCTGTTAGAAATCACGTTTCAATATTATTTCAATCAATGTTTATGTAATAAGTATCTGAAATAGTATCAGTCGCTATTGTTTTGAATATAACAGCAAACGTCGTACATCTTGCCACACTAAAACAACCGTGTATTTTACACATATTCTACAGAATCAGTCTCGCAGACAAAACATACATTAGATGCAAAACACAGCTAACCCCAAGGGATAGAACAATTAACTGTGAATTATTAATCACGTCTAATTGAGCGGGAAATACTCCTTATACAACATACATACCGTAATAACAACGGTGTGAACAATGCATATATTAAATCGTAGATATTGTGGCAAATGTTTGTAAATGATAGTTTGGAAACGTAAGCGATAGTCGGCATGATAATTCAAATTGTCAGAATCAAATTTAATTGGAACCATGTGGGAGGCACCAGCTCTCATATAAAAAAGAATTATCAAAATATGTACTTCCAGTCGGACGTTCCGAGGTAACAAACCCAAAAAATTCCAGTCGAACCTTCTCCGTTTTGTGAGATCGGTAGAATACTAAATCTACAGATAAAAGATGTAGTTGTTTTGCTGATTTCTTGTACTTATTAGTTTTTGAAGATTTCGTTCACAAAGTACTACCTAGGTACTAAAGTATTGCCAATAATTAAAAAGTTAGTCCTGAATAGCAACTGGCACTCACTCGGTCACTAATCAATTTGCTGTGAAATTGATGCGGTGTTTGAAACGCCCCGAGAAATTAAATTATAATAAAGTTTAAATAAATTTGGAAAATCCAAAAGTGCACGCCTCATAATTTTTTTTTAATAATTATTTATTAATTATTATTTTTGTTTATTTAATAACAATTAAACCACATCGAATCAGACCCTGAAAAATGAAAGGGTTCTATTCCTGAGCATACTCAAGCGTAAGAGAAAAAAAAAGACTCGATTAGTAAAGTATTTCGGTCGCTATCGTGTTAACAAGAAAATCCTCCGCACATACAGACACACGGACGTCCAAGACAGAACTTTTTTAAACTGTTTTTTAACTAGTTTAAATAACAAAAATGACATCAAAAATATCATGAATGTTAAAAATAGTGTTTTTTCTTAATATGTGTGTGTATGTATTATCTTACAAGTGCAATGTATGATACATAAAGACATTTTAAGTTTGAAAAATCAGATGTTTTGCGCGAAGTGACAGTAGTACCCACCTCAACGCTTCGCTTATGAGGCGTGCAATATTCCTGAGTGTACACTTCGGAGTAAATATTGAAAAATAATATTTTTTCCTAGATATTTCGCTCTAATGTTTAACTTTGACCGTTTGAACACAAATAGTGTTTTTGTATTATTTTCTAATAAATCTTCTTTCGATGTTGATACAAACAAAATATCTTCAAACTACCTATTTGAAATCTATCTATTAACAACAAATTAATTATTAACACGTTATCAGTATAAATCTATTAAATACCAAACATCCAAAGTCAATTTCAAGCAACAGTATGAAATAAATAAAACTAAAAAATAAACGAAATACAGTTTCCTTTTAAATTCAATAAGCCAGTAATATTGTCCCATCAGTTAGCTGAGACGAAACAAAATGAATTCCAGACAAAGACGTCGTTAGCTGCATTTTTGTGCAAGAATTTCAACGTTTCTTCACGATTTGTGATTGAATATCCTTTATACTTAAAGGGAAAGAAAAAGAAGTGTCACTTCGATTGTTTTTCTTTTGTGTTATTTGAGAGTACAATGAAACATCTGCAAACTACGTTTAATTTAATCGTCAAATATTGTTAAATACTAATAATATATTAGAATATCGTGGCAAAAAGCTACACTAAATTTAGAGCTTTAACTAAAGTGATATCACTAATTTATTAAATGAATAAAATTTGATATCTAATAACAAATGTGTACCTCTTGGTAATCAGAAAATGTTAAATCTCATACTTCGTAGTCATCTCATTTGCGTAATAATTTTATTAGTTTATATTAATTGTATGCAAAACATTCATAATACCTGTTACCAATATAATAAAGAAAATATACGCTTTTGTAATAAAAACCAATTCGAGCAAGGAAATTATGTGTCCAGTTGTGTCAGTCACTACGAATACGAATATACCTACAGCGGAGCGGAATTTATGACGGTGTGACTAGGGCTGCCACCTTTTGATAATAAAATAATACCTTTTTCAAAACATTGCATAAAATATTGTACATTCAAGGAAAGAAATACACACATTTTGTTTATTTGTAATTAATTTTCCATAAGTATTTGTTATACGACTTAAGAAACTCAAAAACTGAATTACAAATGATACAGTATTATTCCTACTATATTATTCTTCTACAACATAATATAGTGCATTAGAGTTAAATATAGCACGATACTATATATTATTGTATCGGTGGCAACCCTACCGCCAACTGTGCCAAACCGTGTGACTGATATTGAGCTCTCTGGTTAATATAAATCCATGGACTTTATTTTTTTTTCTGTGTGATAAATGCTGAAATACATGGTGTCTGCGGTATACATTGCGATTGCTGTAGATTGTTGAATATAATAGATTTAGAACTGAATTTCATACTATAATATAATAAAGATTTAGAAAAATTAAATTCGTACCTATTCTTTCAAACAAAATTTTGAAACAAAAGCAAAACGTAGAATATGTGGTAAATATCTCTACAACTTTCATATTGATATTAGAAGCATAAGTAGGTATCACTGTCCCCAAAAGCGCATTCTTCAAGAAATATTTTCAATCCTTTCTATCCGGTTGCAGTTCTAAATTATACAAAATAACGAAAACATGATCAAGAAGAATATATTTCACCTAACTTCGTTCACAAAGAGAAAAATGATGCAAACGTGATTCCGAAACAATCCGGTTCAATCTTCTTCCAGTCACGTATTTTATCTTACAAACTGTCTGGAAAATTGTTGTGTCGGATCTTTGTGTTTTACTTTTAATATCTCTCAAAGCATGAATGTTCCAGGCACCTGCCCCGTACCATGTATTAAGCAGTATTATTTCCAGGGTGGAAGAGTGACAGCGCTAACTAACGCCAATCGTCTAGCGCCATCACTATCCCACACTGGAAATAAAACTGCTTTAAGACATCATGGTAACCGGTAACCCCCTAGATCCAGTCACGTATTTTATCCTAATCACTGTCTTGAATTTGTTTTGTTGAAACATTGTATTTCACTTTTAATATCTCTCAAAGCATGACAGTTCCTATAGGTAATTCGTGAATGTTATTACGAAAGTTACTTTCAAATTAATTACAATTATTGTTGTCAGTAAACATCACACGATTTTATTATGAAAATACACAATATGAGATAGACGTGGATATTTCTGTTATTTTCATATTATGTGAAGTAACTAAGAAGTTTGAAGTAGCTACATTATGGTATTTTATTAGGTAGATTGTGCAAATCATTTCACTTCATCCATTATAAATTTGATTTTCCTTTACATAAATTATATTTATCAAAGTACAAGATCAGTACACAATTTGTTCATCAATCATATAATATCCCATTACATAACTTGTAATTAAACATCTAAGAAATGTCCTCTCACCCTGAAATTCGCTGAAATCCATATCCTTTATATAAAATATCATCAATCACATTGAAAACCTCCGTTACGAGCGACTGTTGACAAATAACTAATGATATATCGAACAAAGACACTCACCTGTATTTCAAGTTTCAATGAGAATTCTCCGACAAAAAAAATCTTTACGAAATACCTAAATATATTTAAAAAAATCTCTAAGCTTAACAGGATTTTCCGAAACGGTGCCTAAAACAACGTATTACTTAGCAGGTAGGATTCTCGTTGACGTTGATGTATGAAAGTAATTAAATACAGCAAGAGATTTAAAAATCGATTTTTATTATTATAATATTCAGCCAACAAACTTACCAAAGCGTGATCATGATAAATAACATATTGAACACGAACCGTCTTTACAAAAGCTTAAATAGACCTGGTTTAAAACCAGACTATAAATTCATGGTTTAACTTTAGTGCAGATGTTTAAACTTGTCCTTATCTATAGTACTTGACTATGGTTTACCTTTAAAACATGTTTAGAATAAGACGTTTACTGAAACCATAAAACGTTAGAAGGTTTGTAGCAAGTCCGTGTTTTGTAATTAGACGGAATTTAATAATAAGATAAGATATAATTTCTATGTCTCCATAGTTTCAGAGATAATCCCTTCGCAAACAAAATTTCCTCACACTCAAACCACTTAGGACATCACCACATTTAACCCATCACTTACTAAAAGTTCAACGACATGAGTTCAACCATACATTGAACTAAGACACTAAATATAGTTTATAAGCGAATGAACCTGCTTGTATGCGAAGGTGAAATCAAAACCACAATGTTAAGTGATTTGCACATAATACTAAGAGTGATGACAAGTTAAATTTTATTGTATATGCACTTTGACATTTATCAAACCGCACATGTTAGTGACGTGAATTATAAAGTATGTTGCGTCTTTGCTGTGAGAATTTAAAGGGTATATGAAGGGTATAAGTAAGTGTCATTGACAAACTATAATGGTAACTTTATCTTACTTTTATAATACTGGTAGGTAGAGGTAATATTGGTAATAAGAACGGCTGAAATATTTAATGTATTTTTGTTGGATTTGTTTCCGCTAGGATTATGATAAAGCTGTAATTACAAAAGTTTATAACTTGCAGAAAACTAAACTAAACTGTCAGGGTAAAGCCGGTGCGAACAAATTATTGCAAATAGACTAAGTATTTTTAATTGTAATAAAATAGCCTTCAATCTACTTTTGAACTTTGTGTGTGTATTAAATATAAAAATCTATTATTATATATAATTGGACTTATAGTAGAGTATTCAAATGGTTTAAAAACGTTATGATTAAATCGACTTTAGAATCTAATACAAAGCCTTCAATTTCTAAACATAAATTACTTACCTCTCCTTTCATAAAGAAAGCGCTTTACCAGAAAAATAAGTCCATAAACAACTGTTTTAGCACTGAACGGATGTTCTAACATAACAATATTTCCTCTAACATATGGTAACATGTTGCAACATTAAAATGATATTAATTTAAAGCGAACACATGCGCCATCCCCACTAATGAGAGTTTTGCTGAACAAACCATCTAGAAAGCTTTTTACACTTATAATGTGTGACATGAAAGCATTTTACACGTATTATACACGATATTACTAATGTTCCGTATAAGTCAAAAATGAAATAATACAAATTAAATTTGCATTTTGGTTAGACGGCGCGTCTCGAATTCTTTCAAAAATGTACAATAATCCGTTTTACAAAAAGAAGTCTTATATAGAAGCTTTATCTAAGCTACCTTTCTTTCCTTTTTATTTTATGACATGCTTATCTCATAAGTAACTTCCAGTAAATATGTAGTTCCATTATAATAAAAATACGGCCTAAGCTCCAGCTACCGTTGTAACATGACAAAGCTTTAGCCATACTTACGCCGCTTCATTTTAAAACATATTTTAATATACTTAATATTGAATATAATCGTTTACTATACTCCCATAATCCCTTTATTAATACCAAAAAGTAAAAACGTCCTTGTTAAAACATCCCTTGTCTCCACAGAGGGATTATCCCCAAACTCTTAACAAGCCTGACAATCTGGCTTACGAACGTTGAATGTCGATCGCGATTCGTCCTAACTTTATTTACATACATAAGAGGATTATTAAAATGTAAAACTTTCATAAAGAAAGCCTATGTATATTGGGAAAATAATCGCTGTGGACACAATTGTGGACACTTTTCTGCATAATATGTAAAAATTCGTAGCACTTCGTAGCATGATGCGTGACATGCGTAGCAAGGCGTAGAGGGGTCGTAGAAGATGCAAGGCTTCGTCATATTTTATTTATATTAATTTCCTAATGTTTATTAAAAAAAGTCATAAATATGATAAACGTTGAGGTCATTTGGTTACTTATTAATGGAATTTATAATGAGCCTTTGCTTCTATAGTAGTGTGAGATATAGGTCAAAGACTATCAAAAATAATATTTCCCTAAGTCCGTCTGTTCACTTAGATAAGTTGTACCAAATTAACCGCAATAATATTTAATTAAGACACCTGCCACTCATCCAAATTTTAGTGCCAGGTCAGAAATCTAGGACGCTCATTTGGGATGCAAAAAGCAATTATAAGGATATCAGCTCAGCAAGGACAGAACTGTCGTTCGCTCCATAACATTAACCCAAATTGATTTTCCCCGGTCAATGGTTCCATCGACTGGCAGTTAGGGATCAGCAGAATAGAAGGAAAACCATTAATCATTCCCATACTATACACACACAATGGGAATCACCCTTTGAATCTATTCCCAAAAATTCATTTCTATCTCCACCGACGCTGTCAATAGGTCTTTCACCTTCATATTGGAAAACATCCCAACGCTAATACATTTGAAGATAAACATATTATTATTTTCATAAAGAAATGCCATTTTCCACAGAAATGTCTTAAAATACTTTGCCCGTAATTCGTTTTTCTATTACTGCTATGTTATTTTTAAAAATACACCTTTAGTCCTTTCGCTATACTTATGCTACTCTATTTTCTTTCTATTATAAATTTAATGGACTATCTTGAAAGCTGTTTTATTTTATAAAAAATAGATTTATAGAAAATAAATTCCAGTTATTTTTATTCTCACTTTCGGACAAATTTACTGATATAAAACATTTAAACGTTAGATATACATGTTTTTAATTAAATACATTAATTATTATCGTTAAAACCTCCCATTTTATAAATCCATTCCGTATTATTAAATGGCAAAAGAGCCTTCAATCATCAATAAGGATTTCCACTATAATTAAGCACAATTATAAATTTCATTAATTATTCAAATCTGAAATACTATCGTCTACAATTTACTCATTTTAAAGCAATTAATCGTTCTCTATATTAATATACAACAAAAACCACCAAATTAATTTAACTTACTAACCCATTCGCTTTTCCTTAAACTTAGCTTTATATTGTATAAACACAATTTCAAGTCAATTTAAAATGTTTAATGAAAGATTATTTACAAGCCAATAGATTTAGCTTACTACAAACGAATTTCTTTCTCAAAGGAAGGCACTAACCTGGTGGCTAATTAAATAGATTAAAGAATTATCAAGTTCACTGCATCTCAAACATGTAAAAGTCTAAAGGCTGGTATATTCTATCTCTCAGATAATGATATGTTGGTATTAGGAGCTGATGCATTATACCTACATCTATTTCAGTAGTTGTGTTCCTTACGTACAAGAAGTTGTATTGTGCATAACCGAAGCCTTTTTCTTAGCGCAATTTTACCGCAATCAAACTAAGAAAGTGGTTAAGATAATACCACTCTACCATTCTTTATTCGAACCGCTAGGGACTGGAACATGCTTCCTGAATCTGTGTTCCCCGATGAGTACAATATCTTATAATATATTAAATAATAGTCTTCAAGAGGAGAGTGAACAGGTACATTCTAGGGAAGCGCGCTCCATCTTAGGCCACATCTCAGCTTACCATCAGGCGAGATCGTGGCCAAGCGCTTCCCTATTGCAGCGTAAAAAAAAAAAAAAAAAACAAGGAGACGTATAATAACTAAACATATAATTAGATTAAAGTAACAAAGACGACTGGAAAAAAAGATACTTCTACATACTTATACAATCCTTAAAACATTACATAATATATTCTTATTTAGTCTTTAGAAATTATCGCGAAACAAAACTACCACAAAATACATATTTTAAGTTAAATACATTACAATTTTTCTCTCTTCATATAATGTTCTCAGAAAAACTTTCACAGTTGTGAAAAAGGGAGAGTAAATGAATAATCCAGTGAGCTTTTAGAGTTTAACAAACACTGTGTTCTACTTTAGCTAATCTAAGCGAGAGATGACGGAAATTTCAAGCTTGCATTTCCTTGCTGTCAACGCGAGTGGGAATATTACAAAGGCCATGTATTTTTCCGCGCTTTTAGTTCCCTTTATTCGACGTTGTCACATTTACAACGTACATAATGTAATATTAGAATTATAAATATTAGAATTATTTTAAGACATACAAAAATGATATCAAATATCATAATATAAAGAGGCTTGTTGCAATTAAATTACAATTAATATGACAAAGCTTATAAGAAACTTTTTTCTTAAGAAAAATAATTAACATTGGAGATAATGATCGTTTTTGATGAATCGTTCAAGTAAATCAATCGTTCCATATGCGGAAATCGTCATCATAAATTGCGCTCGAGTAAACCACGATCACTTAATATTTAACTAATAATTGTTTTTGAAGATCAAAATCTGCACAAGCACTTACCGCGTATAACCACACAGTAATTTCTACACGATTTACAAACCAAAAACTCATGAATAATTTCATGATGGTAGCGGTGAATGAATATTCATGACGTGATACATATTTCCTACATAACTTTCAAATGTGTCTATCGTTGGTTAAAAATGCTATTCGGCGCCGGGTCTACACAGAGCGAGCGTCCTCGCGAAGCAATTGCTGTGCAAAGTAGCTCGGTCAGTGTAGAATTGTCCCAGGCAAGGACATGATAATCTTCAAACTCAAACATATTATATTCAACTAAACTTAAATATATTTTTTTAAAGAAGAAAAAAAATTTGATCACGAGGCGCGATTCGAACCCGCGTCTTCTGCCAATCCAGGGCGATAGTTTTACGTGTCAAAAAATCTATAGTTATAAAGCAGTTTCATGCCCTTAATCAAAAATATGAAATTCAATAACTAAACTTCATTTAAAGCGTCTTTGAATCATCATAGTACAGAATCATAATCATTTTCTATGGGCTGAGGCCACACTGACCGCTTTGATTCGCGCAGTAATTACTTCGCGAGGCTGCTCGCTCTGTGTGGCCCGCCTATTATCATTTTAATTGAATGTACGCGTTTATTAAGTGCCGCAAACGATTGCCACTCTCCACAAGAGGTTCCGAACAAAGGCCGAGGGCTGAGTAAATGGTGTACTTGTTTGTGTCTTTTGTTCTTCAATTAGTAAGGCTTGGTTATTTCTATTGTTTTTTCAAGTTCGGGCTCTTGAACTCTTTTAAAAGGTCGTTCGTTTAAATGTCTCCTCCAATTACCCGATATAATTAGCTGTTGTTGCCACGTTAACGCAAATAGATTTTTCTGGAATAAAAACACAGGTGATATTTTTTGGAAATAGATCTTTATAATTTACAAATCTATCTATAGAAATAATATTTTTGCAAAAGCTGATCTTAAGTATTTTATAATATATGTATTAACGACTATCATTAATCAATTATTAACCAGTGTAATAAAAGTTTATCCAATTCATCTCACGTGTAATATCCAACAACAATTATTAAATTACAGGAAAAACATTATCTCAAAGGAAAAACTCAATTTAAAAACTCCGGATATTTCTAAAAGCGTCCTTTACACAAAAGAAATTCAATGCCACTGTCATATTACCCGGTCATGCGCGCGCATATCCGGGTTTTTGACCGTGACACCGCAGCGGATTGACCCGGCAATCTTGACCCATTAACAATCTGCTATTAAAGAATCAACAAGTAACGTTTGATGGCTTCGCCCGTGGTACATGTTTACGTTTTCTCTACATAAGAACCATCCTCGTACTTCAAGGAATATAATAAAAAAAGAATTATCGAAATCCGTTCAGCCGTTCTCGAGTTATGCGCTTACAAACACATTTTGCGATTCATTTTTATATATAAGAAGAAGATACATCACGAAACGGATAAAAACTGGGTCAGAACCTTGAAAGTCGCTTAAGAAATTTTTGAGTTCCGGATTATTTTTTGTGTACGGCCGTTAAAGAATAATCCGTTCTTTTGGCACAAATAAGAGATTTCAAGGATCGTGCTCTGTGTTTTATTTGTATTGTCATTATTTATGGCATAACCGCAAAGGACTTTCACACATTATCGATGTATATATTCATATATTAAACGCTTTAATATATCAGTATTATCCTATATGTCTTCAAAAGTTAGTAGTAAACATATTTTTTTTACATTTAGTAACTTTTTATCCCCTTTTCAAAATTCATTGTATGTTAAGAAACGCAAATTACTAACCTTTACCATGACAATTAATTATCTAAACCTGAAAATGTTTTATCCGGCTCTAATTCTCATAACCGGTCAGAACATGGCCGTGACATGAAACCAGGTCAAAGTTCATTTGAACCTGTCAACTATGATTTATTAAAGTTACTGAGAAGGGAATCAACAGGTGTAGGGCGATAGCATATAACTGACAGAACAAGGATGATAGCATAATAAATCGTGCTATATAATATTTGCAACACGAAAATGTAGAGGAGAAAGTAATAAACTGAGCTTTCTGAGTATCGTTTATCTTGGCTATTTCTTTATGTAGGTATATGCTTGTATTAGAGAAGCGTAAATTTGTATATAGCTCCAATAATATACAATTTGTATATTGTGGGGACGTATATTATTGAAGCTATGTTTTCTTCGGTTGTTTTTTGATTTAAATGTTTTAAGTTACTTATAACAGATTTATTGACTAAACTAAAATAGTGACTATGTCATCATATTTTTATAGACAACTAAAAAGTCTAATAATTAAGGAAAATAAATCTCCCGTCGTTAATTTACATATATCATATTGTTTCAATCTCGAAACGTAATTAGCTACTTACTCGTATAAATTAGTATCTTTAAAGACATTTCAAACTTGTGCAGTTATAGTTATAACTTCGGATGTAAATGTTAGGGTTACTTCAGGTTAATTACCCCTGTTAAGCTTCAGAACCCTACAGTTATTTAAATTCGCGTCGTAAATAATAAGACTTTACAATAGCTCGTTTAATACTGTATGAATAAATAGTATTTCATTTTATTACTTTTCTTATTATTTTCTGTCTGTACTGCGACATAAAAATGCTAACGTTTGTTTATTAAATGCAACTATTTATTAACTATAACTATTAAATACATATAATTTACGGAAGAAAGAAAATTGCATATTTTAGTATATCTACAATCTACATACTTATCACCTCTATAATTAGTCTTTGATATTCCATTCTAAAGTTGCTTTTTAATTTGTCTTTTTTACATTAGTATTGAATTTGAACGTTAAATGTATCCTATAACTTTTTTATGAGCATTTTAATACTTTTTCCCTTTACGGTAGAACATTCATGCAATTTTAACACCGTTAAATTGAAAAACCCAATTTGATTAAAGCTCTATCGCTCAATGTTTTTAACGTTAAAAGTCCTTGATCATGTGGTATAAATAGCTTACATTTTAAAAAAATTGTAAGGGATATTTATAGCATATACAGTGTGGAAATTTCCAATGGGCCCTGAATGACAAGTACTTGAAATACTGGAGATATCAAATTTTGCTGAAAGGAAACATTCCTTTATTTTTAAAAAGAAATAGAATTGCATTCAAATATTTTCGAAAATTCACTTGCTTCGACCGGGAATCGAGCCATCGAAAATTTCCACACTGTATAATATAGCATTTGTACATAAAAGGACAAATTTTCTTCCTCGCCTATTTTATTTGCATGCAAAGAACGACGTAGTACCTAACGCGTAGGGTCGAAATAACAATACAGTTTATTTCTTACATTTTTACACAAAGCTTTATGTTAATAAGTGTTCACATATTTTTCCGTAAAAAATATTTTGAAGCGTTTGAACACTTAAATAATTGTGGTATTTGAAACTCTTAAGGCTGCAGTCTAGCAAAATTGCGTTTTCAACAAGTTATTTGACAATTTTTTCCCGGCTAATGAAATGATAAACTGAATTTTTTTTTCTTGTTTATCAATTAGTGTTATATACGCAATGCGCGTGAATTTTTTCACATTTATAAAGTTACTTTATGTTACCTTAATCAGGCCATCAAGATAAGTCTCTTTCCCCCAAAGACATTTCGAGCTAAGTTTGTGCACTCACTACGTTGCAACCGATTACAATTTACACAATTTGATCAGCGCATAAATATCCTTATATAGTCGTAATTCAAATCTGCTGAATACAATTGCCGAAAAACTTATGATTTTCCTAATTAGAACGTTATAAATTCATTAAATTTCCCATTTTTTGCCTTACAAAAAACTATTGATAAATACTGCTAAAAGTTATTTTTTCCATTAATTTATTCGAGTTGGTTGAAGACCAATGAGTATTAATCCTTTAAAAATTTTTTTTTTTAATTTTGATAATTCTTTAAATATTAAAAAAATATTTAAAATAATTAGGAAAAATCCTAGCGAATTTCTTCAGTCGCGCTCCTTGGGCCGGAGCGTTCTGACGTGTGCTCTACGCTCGATTTTCCTTCATACCGAAGTGAAAGTTGCTCTACTTCATTAAATTTAATATTTTTGTTAATTGATTATTTTTATCTTAGTTTTGTGCAAATATTCATATTTTTAAACATTTGATTTCGATATGGAAAATAAACGAAAAAAATATGCGTGTAACTACTAGAAAAAAAATTATCTTCGAACATAAAGTTAATGAAACCAAATAGATTACAAAGGTGATTGGCAACAATTTCTTTATTTTACGGGGTATCAGTAAAGGGATGTATGTTTCTTTAAAACTAAAGTAAGCTCATAAATTTTCTTATAATATAATTTTTTTTTTAAGTTCCAAAAATGTTTATTTTTCGTTTGAGAAATACGAAATATAATATAAACTTGTATTGAGAACTTGAACTTGGGACATACGGGGATAATGATTTGTTTACTCCAAAATTCCAAATATGTCGAGGTGTTTTAATTTTTTCTTCTAGTCATTTTAAACGTAGCGGCATGTTGTTTGATTATTAATTTTGTAACTTAAATACAGGATTTTGGTTTTATATTCTGATCTTACAGACGCGCTGACAAATTTAGTCCACCATTCTAGTTTAGTCCACCAACTCTTAAGTACCAATATTAAAACGAATGGATTATCATCACATCATCAAAACTCAGATGTAATGGAAGATCACAATAACATAGAAAATTCAATGGGTGTTGAGAACTAAACAAACACAAGTAACAGAGGCGCACAGAATAAAAAAAGAGGACGAAAACGATAATTCGTTGATGCTTTCCCTTTTCGACGTATTGTTAGGGTACATCACCAATCTGCAAAAAACAAAACTGATGATTCCCAATTGCTGATTAAAAATGAAAAACAAATAATCGACAACAGTGGTGAAAATTTGCTGATCAAAATGAAACATCCTTCAGTGGTAGCAGATTTACTCATTTAAAATGTATCGGTGAACAGCGTAAAGGAGAGGAGGACAGGAAAACATTATGAATGTGGATGGTGGATTGTATACAGGGTGTAATCGATAAGTATGTGCAGGCGATTATGACGTTATTATTGCAGGTATCAAAAAACTTAAAACTGATACTGATATGATACTTTACCTAATGAGCAAAATGACAATAATAACTTTTTAAAAGTATAACGAGAAATATCTAAAAAATTTACTTTATACACTCCCATATCAAGAAGGGAAAATGGGACTAGTAGAAGTTAAATGTCTAATTCCGGCAAAAGACATGAATGCGGAAGATGCGGTTAAAAATAAAAAATATAATATTTGAAATACAATGCAAAAAAATAACACTTTTGTCATAGATAAGAATCATGACTATTTTTTCCAAATTCAGGGACAACTAAACGTTGCAGAAGCAGAAGTCTGCTTATTTGCTGTTTGGACTGGAGTGAATCATGATCGTCTGATATTAATTTAGTGAGAAACGTCTTCCCAGTTCAAAATGTAGAAATAAACCATCCACGCGAAGACCGACATCTGCGCGGACGGAGTCGCGGGCGGAAGCTAGTCAGAAATAAATATCTTTTGTTTTCATTTTCGCATTTTTCTATTTTATATTTTTTTACACAAACATTACATTTTTTTTTATTATATACAAAATTTGTTTATCCGTTTTATTAGTGAAACTGAACAACTTTCACTAAGAAACTTAGGTCGAAAAAAATGTATAGAGTTATGCATTTTGTATGAAAAGCTTATTTTTTTTTATATTTCGTCCAAATTTCTTTGTAAAAGTTGATCAGTTATATAAACATGAAGTTGAAGATATCAATAGAACGTATTCGCAAATTTTGTGTACTGATAAAAAGAATGACCCGGTGTAATTTTCATGAAAATTGTTTCAAATTGTCATTTTAGGTACTTATTACGAATATTAAATTATGCATACGAATGATTTAATTTTTAAAAATTAAGTGGAGCAACTTTCCCTTAGTACATTTGTATTATTTACATATAGGATGACAGGATGCATTTGTTTGCACTACTAGACCAAGCCCTTAATGTTTCCAAGAATCTTATATCATTATGATTTATGTATAATCGAGTTTATTTCCTGGAATGTACTAATCATATCAAATATTAGGTTTTATCAAGTAACTTGGCAGATGGCACAGTGTCTTTTTTAGATTTCACAAAATGGGTTGCTAAACCAAGGTCTGTCAGCACATATCTTTTTATTAATTTTTGCAACTTTTCAGCTTAGTACATTTGCAAACAATTTAAAAACTCTACAATCGGAACAACCACCTAATTCAATTAGCAACAGACACAATATTCAAAACGCTTTGAAAATATGATTGAAAAATCTACGACATCTTTATAGCATCAGATGAAATGAACATACGTGATTTTCCATTCCCTAAGGCTACAGTTTTACGTTCTGAGATAATTAAGAGGATTCCGGCTCAATTAAACTTTAGTACCTAACCTTTAAATTCCAACGCTGAACTTGAAACCGAGATTTCTTTGCTCTTTTTAAAGATAATGTTCTTCTTGTTAGTGTCTTTCGTGCTTTGTTTAATCCATTAGAGCTTTTATTTAGTTAGTAACACATTGAGCGTCTTGGTAAACAATTGTTAAGAGATGATTCGTTGGTATTTACCTGTTGAGGCTTTATATGAATCACAGTACATTTCGTAAAAAAATGGTTTCGTAATAATATACATTAATATCTGTCCCGGCAAACGATGTTCGGACTTACACTTATCCCTTCGTAGTATGAAAAATAGATTTGTCCGATTCTCAGATCTACCCTATTGGCACATCAAATATCATGAGGATGGTAACTAACATTGTGACACGAGAATTTTATATATATAGCGATTCTTTATGTCTAATATAAAAGAGTGATAAAGTACCTACCTACAATTTGCAATTAAAAGGCTGTTTCCAGGTCAACGAAGAGCAAAGACCGAATAAATTTTAAAATAGTTCAATTATGTCTTCATACAATTAATTCAAGACTTTATTAGCGTTATAACTTTTTTATACTTGCCTTATTTGAAAGTTCACTGGCTTCTTAAAATTAAAATTTGTAAGAGGGAGAAACTGATAGATCGATTAATGCTAAATTGGCTTATAAATTAATTTAATTATAAAAACGAATCGGAAAATTTTTTGGTAAGCGCATGACTCGAGAACAGTTGAACCGATTTAGTTAATTCTTTTTTTAATAATATTCCTTTTTTTATATTGCTTTTGGTTTTACATAAAAAACGATTTTATATACAAGCAGAAATCAGAAAGTTTCTATCCTAGAGAGAACATGACATTCGTTGTAAGCTTTTACAACTCCGGTCGGATCGGATTTCCGTCCCGTCTGACTAAAGTGAATAGAGTGCTAAAACTGTTCCTACTAGAGTGCTCGTAATTGTGCACTACGATGCAGTTAAAAGTGATGTTTTACAACGTCAAAAAATGTAACTTTCTTTGTTTAAACTTTCATCCAAATCGGTTCAGTGGTTTAAGCGTGAACATGACACAGAGACAAACGGACAGATAGAGTTACTTCCTCGTTTATAACATTAGTAGCGATTAGTGTAAATTTGTTATTAGAAAAAAAGCTTGTATAATTACTTTGTTACTAAACAAATACGCTAATAGTAATATGATTTCTTATTAATTTCATATAGAGATTGCAATTTTATTTCATCTTTGTCACAAAATAAAGTGGAAATACTAAAATAGCTGAGATATTTTGTCGGTAAAAATAGTTATTTCTACTATGCGGAAGAGATGTACCCACAAAAGCGAATAATAAAAGTGATGAAAACTCGCACAAAGCAATCGACCCGCATTTCGCAAAGCAAAGCGGCTTCCCTATCAAACTTTATCCCTTTTGAAGGTTCTTTTATTTTGTCAACTTCCAAACATTTTATTAACAAACCCGTTGGAATACTTCCCTAATATTTTCCCGTGAAAATTATCATTTTGATTTATTACTTTTCGAGCGTAAATCAGACTTAGAGCTTTTACTTGTTTTTCTTCAATTACTTCCGTGCCCCTACTTTCCAACAGATCATAAATAAGAATTAAATCGTAGACGAAGTGAACTCGATATACCGGGTAGCCATGCTTTTTCAAAGTTTTATATAATCTGGTATTGTTTCGTATTTCGTTTGATTAAAGTTTATTTTATTTATTTTATTTTATTTTTACATGTACATAGATTCCTTACAGCTATTTGTATTACAATATTTATAATTAACTTTAACAAAACAATACGCCAATAAAAAGGAATACCAATAATAAGACAATTAATGTGACAGTAGTTTTACATTAATTATAACAATGATAAAGTGGAAAAAATTATTATTATTATTTATTTTTTTTTTTTGGACATGATATACAAAAAAGAGGAAAACGTACCCATTATAGAATGCTTGGTATGGATGTGTGAATGTGTGTACTGTGTGTGTAGTGTATAATGGTGTAGTGTGGTGAGAATGTGTAAAGGTAAACTAAGAAATTATTGAATTGGTGATGTCTGTATTAGTTTCCTTCGAAAACTAAAATGTAAAGTATATTTTGTTGTTTGATTCTACTTAAATCTCTTTAAAAGTCGTCTAACATTGTATTAAAAAAACTATAAATTGGTTTTAACTAAAACATTAATATTAATTCTTATACCGATTTTTATCATACAATTTTATTTTGGATCAAAATATTATTAAGGAAAATTATTCTTATTACAACTAAATTATTCGTTAAATTATAATTTATATTATTCGATAAACATTTCTCTTCAAATTTAAATGGACTGTTATAAAATCGAGTTAGTAAGAATTCCGTTATTTTATAATAACAACGTCTGGTTTCTATAAGCTGTTACCGGGTGAAATATTTCTTTTATAATTGGAGAAGAAACCTTAAAAGCATCATAATGCAGGATTTATTACTGAGGACGTTGAAACAAAGTAATTTCAGTTTATTATACATTTGACGACTTAATATAGCGGCTTTTTCGAAACGAAATAAGGAAATTGTAGATCCGTGATAAACATAACAATAATACAGTCAAAACATTATGTAAAACAAAAAAAAATTATATATCTAAACTTTTTTCGTACCTTAATTATAATCTGTCTGTTATAAACCTAATATTAAAATAATATCTTTAAATTAACATATTTAACATATAAAATTAATATATCAAAGCCACCCAGACATCACCAATCAGGCGCGGTCCCAGGGGGGTGGTCACGGGGGACATGACCCCCCCAAAATCGTACTCGATAAATTAATAGAAAAAAATTCTTATACATACTTACTGTACAATATATATAAAAAAACTGGCAAAGTGCGAATCGGAGTCACTCGCACATCTAAAGTTCCGTTTAATCCTGTTTTTAATCCCTTGCAAATGTCGAAATTTCCGAAAGTTTGCAGCTAACGGCTTCCGACTCGCACTTGGCCGGTTTTTCTTTGTAAAATTTAAAAATAAGTAAAAAAATGTATTGAAATTTTCTCAAGTTTTTGCTTATCACTTCTATTGAATACGATATTTGGCGAGTACGATTGGGGGGGGGGGAGGTTGCATGCCTTTCCAGCCGCGTGACCCCCCCAAAATGTCAGGCTGGGACCGCGCCTGTCACCAATTAAGTTAATAATTAATCAAACAATATATAAATTTGAACAAAACTTAATAATTGCGGTTGTTTGTAAAGCAATCTAATTGATATAATATTGCTTAAACTTAATTCAGGCGAATAAACACTGCGTCATTCGAAAATGAGTTATAAGCTTCGATGGGACCGTTTTTCAGATTACTTTTATGATAATTATCTGCGCCTTAATTATATTGTTTTAAGAGAGGCATGTAATTATTTAACAATGTTTATTTTAGAGAATGTGTAAACGCAACAAGTTATTTTATTATTTTATAAAATGTCGGTATTTTTCCTTACGTGCTACACAGATGGAAAATTCCACTCCATCATAATAGACCATCATAGCAACCTGCTATGATGGTCTATTATGATACATCTTATCATTTTTTGTCTCAAATTTCATCAACTTTTTAAATAATTGTTTACTACTCTTTGTATAAAATTGTGACAAACTTTTTCCACATATATACAATATTCCCTCATTTCACGAAACCCGACAATACAATTTAATTACATTAACTATTCCGGTAGTTTAGAACAAGAAGTAAACTAAGCCGTATGCTTCCTAAACGTGTAGTGCAGTGCCTGGAGCATACAAAACCGTAAAAGCTCGGATTAGAGTTATAGTGAATGAATTAATACGATCTATGTGGGATATTGTTTCTTAAACTATAAATTGCAATGTTTACCCAAATTTTTTTTGTGCACTCCATTGTTTCGTTGTTTAAAAAAAAATGTTATGAAAAATTAATGTTTGACCATATATTTTCACTTTAAACAGTATTTCTTTTTTTTATTCGAGGAGACATATTATAGGAATATTTTTCAAAGATACCTGTGTATAAAAATAGCAGTAGGGATCTCAAACAGATAGAAAAACGTGGAGGGGAGAGCGGAGCCACAACTGCTTTGTAAAATGGAATTTCTCGGCCGGTTTAATTATAAATTAAACGTACTCTATTGAGTAAATTTAAAAAAATAAGGTAATTAATTACGACTAATGAAAAGAAAAAAAATTATTAGTACCAGATCTGTTTATTTAAATACATTACAATTACCTACATTGTTGCCTACATCAAATACTTAGTTGAAATGATAATATCATCGTGAAAGCGTTCTATTAGTCGTTTTTTAATAGTTTTTCTACCGGGATATGCTCTGTAGTGATGACGTTTTTCAACTTTTGCATGGTAAATTGGCAATCATCATTCTCTTCTATGTAGGTACTTGTATATTTGCTCCATTGCTGCATCTACTTAGATTAATTTTCTTTTCAACATTACTGAGGTGAATTGAATTTTTCAGCAAATTATAATAATCCGAATGATATTTTGCTGCAAGTGTCTCTAAGTCGGTTATACTCGATATAATCTCTATAATAATCGGTTTTCTGGACGGCTATAAAATTCATGATGGATTCATTCAAAGTTGAAGTGTTGATGTATGAAATCTGACTACGCCGGCATTTTTTTGTATGGAGATACTACAAAGACCTCGTCTACTCGAGAGAATGCCGCAATTTGGACGAATTAACCCGGAAATTGAGAGTAGCAGAAGAAACCATTAAAATAATAAAAGGGTATTCAGACGTTTAAAAGACAACTTTTTCCGGTGATGTTGCACTTGCAGTGAGCAACAGGGGGGGTCATTTTGAAAATTTATTGTAATTAAACACCTTGTAATTGGTTTTATTTTGTTTGCATTAAAATTTTGCACTTACCACTTTTAGATTTCAATTTTTCGATTGAAGCCTTAAGAATAATAAAATGAAATTTTCAGGGTAGCTACCTCATAGATAGAGTAAGTTCTTAAAAAGAAAACGGATATTTTTTATGTGATTTTATTTTTTACGGGCCCTTGAAGTTATGAACATACTGGGTAATTTTATCTTTCTTGGCAATAAATTCTTTTTTTTTATTCCATTCGAAGATCTAACGTAGTAACTGTTACTATACTGAATTGGCCTTTCTTTCAGCTTAGCACACAAAAAAAATCAAGCATTTACCGCCATAATTCACGTCACCATAAATCAAAATCTCTACGTACTCGGCGATAGGTGAAAATTTGAAAAAAACGTCATAACTCCGAAAATACGAAAAATCGCATAATATACATGGGGGTGATTCGGATAGCCCTTTATGTCCTCTACCTCCCAGCTTCAGTATATCACTACTTCTTGGGACACCCTCTATGGTCAAACATGAATTTTTCACAATAATTTGTTTAAACAATGAAACAATGGAGTGTACAAAAAAAAAATGGGTAAACATTGCAATTTATAGCTTATTTAACAATATCCCACATCGATCATATTAATTCATTCACTATAACTCTAATCCGAGGTGAAAACCCCCAGGCGCTCCACTAGTGACCCAATTAGAGAAATGAGTATCTCTATTTTGTTCCAAAATCTTCAAGGTCTTCGATTTTTGTAGGAGTTTGTTATAGCAAAACAAGGAAACTTTTACAAATGTCATTATTGGTTTTATTTATTTATTCTATAGTGCACCTATAAAAGAGAGAATACATACGAACATTAGAAATATCTTAAAAGATAACTACGTATGAAAATAATCCCGCAACATTTAAGAGCATGTTTATTTCATAATGAAAACATGTGCGCAAAACAAAAAAGCCAACACTCCACAGTTGATACATATTTCTACGAATTTCATTGCATAAACAATACTATGAAATTTAAATTAAAATTCTTGAAACTATCGACTAGCTTTGTATAGAATTAGCAATCGGAATTTCAAATTTGCTATCCATCAGCAGACCGTATGTCTGGATGAAATAAGGCAACCGCAATTTTATCTCCTACGAAATGTACGTAGGATTAATATATACATATACTGAACTAGGATTCGAGCTTCGTAACTAGACGACTAGGTCAAGCAAGTAAATTTAAGATGACTTAAAATTTAACTACAAATTGCATGTATGAAGGTTAAAATATATACATAATAAATGTTAAATTTTGATTTATGATACAGACAGAAAAAGCATTGCTTACTACTGTTGGCAAAACAGTTTGTGATCACGGATGGTCTGATGCATTTTGATTCCAAAATAAATAAACTAATTTTACAACAATTTAATAAATAAATAAAATATCCTTATGACGAGCTTTGTTTTAAAAAACCGTTTCAAAAGCATTGTTTAGTACCTACATAGATTTAAATGGGAAAAATTGTGTTTTTACAAAGTATTTCCTAAGCGTTGTTTAGTACCTACAGGGTTATACAACACGGAAGGCAACTTCCTTATTTACCATGAATAGATACTCCTTTATCTACGTTTTAGCTACCGCAGGATATGAATTATGTCTTGCTAGTAAATCCTGGAATTATCAACCAATTGTCTGTTTAGGGATTATGCGTTAAATAAACTAGTGTATTTAAATTCGAAATTTCATATAATCCTGTATGCAGACCACAATGCATATTTAGATCTCTATTATGAAGGACTAACTTCGCTCGCTCAATACCCGGATAAAAAGTTTTCTATGACAGCGTCCATTGTCTATCAGCATACAAAATTGCAATCCGTCCAAATACGAAATATTTTCATCTATAAACTAGTTTTAGGTCTAAAATACTAGTAGGAAATATGATTTAATAAATATGAAACTAGGAGAATTTTTGATATTAAAATCTTTGATGCCTTTATCCTCTGACAAAGCAAAAGCCTTTTTTATGTCTCTATATTATATGTAATATATTTTTAAAAAGTGTTTTGTTCCTACAACAGTACAGATTTTCAAACGTTTCATTGCAAAATAAATAAAATCGCAATAACACACGTTGTATCCCGGATATCGGAGTTCGCAGGAATAATAACGGAAGCAGCAGTTCCTTGATACACATCCGAACCGATGAAAGCTCATAACTGTGCTTTTCTATTGAAAGTGCCTTTATTTAAATATAGGCGTACTGTTTATTTATTTTCATTTCATTCAAGTAGATAGTAGAAGTAGTAGTATTCATTCAAGAAATGTTATTTACCAATGGATTATATCGGTAAATTTTTATAGGTATAAAAATCTATTTACCTGTTGTATGCTGTATGAAATATAAAATGTATTCCGTTATGAAGTACATTTAAAAAAGCTTGAATTGTTAAAACCTTTTTCATGACAAAGAAAGTACTTCATTTGAAAAATATTTCAACTTTAATTTTCCTTATTCATAAATATATACAATTTTATCGAAAAATATGTACATAATCAGACATTAATGAATATTCTATAAGCGTAGCACTGCTTTGAAGATGCCGCATTCGTAGCCAATGTCTGAATATCGTAGCAAGGTCGGTGCGCGGGACCTGCTCCTGACCCACTTCCGGGTCAAGATCAGCCGGGAACAGTGACGTAACGCGCATGCGCACTACGAACAACATTGCATCAATGAATTCACTTATTAACGATTCATAGAACGATTTGTTCCATGTGGGATGGTAGTTATTTATACTTAACAGTATTATGTATTTTTCTGTTCAATTTGTTTAAGTGTTTTTATTTAATTTCTATAACTATTTTTCTATACTATTATAAATAACTGTGCAACGTAAAGAGTTGCAACACCCATTCAATTTTATCGATTTAATACATTAGTAATTAACCATCCAAAAAGAATACCGACCGCGACTCCATCTGTTTCTATGTTATAATAAATTTCATAACAAATTTTCCTTCTAACACAACATCAGGAAAATTATAAGAAATTAAGACGAAGCACGAGTAAATTCTCGTCAAATTAAACTTCACCTTAACGATTAATTATATAATTAAAATGTATTGATTGTACATGTACCATATTAGTTGATTGTATATTAGAGCAGGCTCCAAGGAGATGTTCGTTTGCAAAAATAGCGGACCTAAATCTGACTTCTGATATATATTGTATAGGTCCCAGACATCCTATAGACAGATGTTGCCAACCAGTTTTGTGGTCCCCCTGCCCGCACCCCGGTAATTTATTATGGCATACAAAGAAAAAAATAAAAATTTCCAAAACATGCCGTGTTGGGTATCAAATGAAAGAGCTTATTGAGTAGATCACGAATATATAGCATACTATATACATTTCTTACACTTTCTCTAAGATTTTTTAGAAAATTTACGAAAATGGTCCATTTTTGAGTTAACTTTAAACCACTATAGATTGAAAACTCATGAATATATTTTTTAAATTATTATTTTAAATAATTAACAATAGTCCATTGTTTATGATTCAATATAATATAATATAATATAAGTGAGCTATGTGGTGGATTTGATGAAAATAACTATATACTATATGAACTTGAAAATATACTCGCCATCTTTGAATGCTCCCCCCACTCCCCCATGCAACTATTTCACTGTACAAAATATTGAATCGTAAACAATGGACTATTGTTAATTATTTAAAATAATAATTTAAAAAATATATTCATGAGTTTTCAATCTATAGTGGTTTAAAGTTAACTCAAAAATGGACCATTTTCGTAAATTTTCTAAAAAATCTTAGAGAAAGTGTAAGAAATGTATATAGTATGCTATATATTCGTGATCTACTCAATAAGCTCTTTCATTTGATACCCCACACGGCATGTTTTGGAAATTTTTATTTTTTTCTTTGTATGCCATATTTAATTACCGGGGTGCGGGCAGGGGGACCACAAAACTGGTTGGCAACATCTGTCTATAGGATGTCTGGGATCTATACAATATATATCAGAAGTCAGATTTAGGTCCGCGATTTTTGCAAACGAAACTCCACTGAGAGTCCGGTCTATATGTAACATGTACCATATTAAAAATTGAGATTGGCTGAGCTTGAGTCGGGTTGTTTAAAGTTTGAAATGTCAAGGATTTTTAAAACCAATTAGATTTTTTAACTTAGATAATTTCCGATAACCTAAAAGGTCATTCTTCTTTTATTATTCAAAACGTTATAATCATAAAATCATAGAATGGATACTTTAATTATGAATATGAAATTTGTGAAATAACATTGTTACAATAATGAAATATAAACACTGCGTAACTGAAAGAAATATTCTATTTCTGCAGGGATGATATAATTAAAAAGTTCTTTGTACACTAAAGAAATAACGTCTTTAATAGAGTTAAGATAAGTTCGCTTATAATATGACAGAGTGTTTAAGGGTCCATGCTTTATTTCCTTTAAATACAGTTTATCCTAAGAAAGAAATAATAAAACGATTAGTAAACATTGCTTAAACGTTAATAAGTAGAACGCAATACCCAAGAAACTTTATCTTCATTGAATGTACACTATGTATATATTGTAACCCAAGAACGGAATAATTTTACAAATAGCTCTAAAAATGCGTGCCCAGGATACGGGAAGCCCCCCGGGGGTATGGGACGGCGGCTCAGATTCTCCCTTTTCGATTTTTCATTAGGAACAAATAAACCCCTTGACAACTTTACGCGAAACAAATTGGGGCATTTGCCTTACTTTTATGAAGTAACCGTCTGCTTTAGCGAGCTGTTTTACATAAAATAATAATCAAAGAGTTTATACCGCATAATATGAGCAAATGAAGGTGTTTTCAGTTTTTTTTAACTTCAATACATTATATACAGCACAGGCAATGACGATCGTCGTAAAGTTGCCCATATATAAATATCATTACCGTTTATTTATTTCTACTACAAAGATAAAAACAGAGATAATCATTATTTATGGCTAATGAGGAATAGAGGGAGCCAGTCGTATATAATGGATAATCATTATATACGACTGGCTCCCTCTATCCGGGTACTACGTGAATACAGCCGCGGGCACCAGACAGTATAATGTAAAATAATAAATAATACAGTCAAATAGCATTATAAAAACATAAATAACACATCTTAAATTAAACTTCGTCTATTAGCCTGAAGCATCTAATACAGTAAAACGATACCCACGAGACTGATTTAACCCAAATACAAATCCAAAACATAGTAAAGAGAATAAACTAAATAGTATATAATTTAAAAGGCATCCCCGATACGGCAGCCACGCCTACGCGCTGTCTGGCTTGATAAGGCTGATAACAAGATGGGTAGCGATCGAGCGTTAGCGATGCGCGACGCGATTTTATGTTATAGCGATAATAAAACGATTGAATTTATACACCAAATGTAGGAAAGACTAAATGTGAAAAATAATCCACTATACGTGACCAAAAAATACTTCATAATCATCATCAACAGCACATTATGTTTTCACTGCAGGGCTTCCTATACTTTTAATGAATAGTTTGAATTCATAGATGACAATAAACATACAGAAACAGTTATTAATATGTAAAAGACGTTTCACTAGCTGTAAATCCCGTTCCTAAAAAGGTCTCCTACATAATATGGAAATGTCAATCTTCACAAAAGATTTTGTCAAATATAGCCAAGCCTTTCATACTTAATTGTCCGCTTTATGACCAAATTCTTCAAAAGTTTTCACACAGTTCTATTTCAAACGTTAGTTAGTCATTTAATCTAATTTCTTATTCAAAAATCCGC
Source organism: Colias behrii (assembly GCA_029959065.1). NCBI lineage: Eukaryota > Metazoa > Arthropoda > Insecta > Lepidoptera > Pieridae > Colias > Colias behrii. The sequence goes on along the minus strand of JARWMC010000021.1, from coordinate 3,726,587 downwards.
TATCCGCTACCGCTACCTCTCGACCATCGCTCCGATCAACTCAGGCATAACCTAGCTTAATGTCAGCGATTCCTCAGCCCACTGAAGTGTGAGATGAAAGACCTGGTGGCACAGTTAATCGGGTCGCAGGTTCGATTCCTACAACTAGTTTTATTTATTTATTCATTAGAGTTCTGTGCACATGTCAAAGTATATTATTTAGTATATTTTATGTGGTTTTTTGTACAATGTGCTATATAAATATCGAGTAAACTCACGCAACTTTGTTCTCAAAAGGAGTTATTTTAGGCATACAATCTTTTTTAATAAATGAACAATATCATGATATAATATATTTTTTTCAATTTCAGCAGCATCAGCAATTCTAGCAGTTCTTAAAAGTAGCTCAGTGATGAATCTTCAGCTCTATAATGTTAATCACAACGTATAGATCTAAGTATGATACAAAAATACATGTTCCTATAATTATTAATTATTGTTAATATTGCAAGCATTTTGGGTACTCCCATGAGACAGTAATTTCGAACCTTACGTAAATATTTTCTTCTTTGATAAAATTTTTTATTTTTTTGACATTTTATATTCGTTATAAAATGAAATATTATAAATTCTAATTTGCCAAAATAATAGCATTTTTGTTTGGAGAGTAAATCGTGAGAGATAAAAATGAATATTTTTATAAATTATGCCAACCCAGTCCATATCATTGATGGATGAAATTGATAGCATAAGAGATGTTGGTGAAAAATAAATCGTGTATTTTCAAATGATTTTAGTTAAATAATGCCTATAAATTTTTAAACCTTAGTATTATATAACGTACTTACTTATTTGAAAAAACAAATTATTTCAATAATATTACTTTTATTAAAATAAACATCATTTCTACTATTTTCTTGATACGTGAAATTATATTGATTTAAATAAATAAATTCTAAATTGAAAAAAACCTTCTACTATAGACTGATGATTTATAAAACAATAATAATTATAACTCTAATACGAATACCCATCTCCTACACCAAGCACCCTTTTATCGAGTGACAGGTGTCATCCCTAATAGGGCATTATTAAAAATCCTTGAAAATGAGCACAAAACGGATCGCTTTTATCCACTCCACGTTCTAGTGGAATGTGAGTTTAAGATTAATTCAATTAATACTTGACAGGATTACTTTTTTGCCAATTAAAAGTTTTGTGTCAGTTTTCTAAGTCATTAATTGGCGACAAATTTAAGAGCTTTTAAGGTAGAGCGTTTAACAAGCAACAACTCAGGGCTCCTCGGTTCGATTCCCGGTAAAGACTTAGAAAGAAAAACTTTGGTGATACAAAGTTCATAGACATACAAGTCGATAATGAAGTGACAATATTTTTGGTATGTCTATATAAAAATTGTTTAATCAATAGCTCTTCATCCATTATATCCTAAAATTTTAAAGAAACAAAAACATAAGATATTCAACATCACTTCAAACACTTAAATACCACTTTTCTTATGTACGAATAAAAATATTCCCATTGTTGCTATACAAATTAAATTAGCGTGACATGAAAATATATAAAAAATATTTATCACGAAACGGGCATCCTTTGAAGGCCGCAACAAAGGAAGCTGCTATCTACGGGTTATCAAGTTATACATATACGTATGTATGTACCCATGTATTAATACAAAACATCATGATATATCAAATTATTTTAGAAACATTCTATAAACATATTTATTATTAAAAAAATGTTCATTAAATAATTGTCTTTCAGCAATTAATGTGCTATACATTTGATAAAATAATAATTCACGAAAATTAAACATATTCTTCCATTATACAAAAGGGACTAAAGGTAAAAGTGACTAAAGGTAGCGTAAGTACATAAAAAGTAGTAAATAAAGCAAAATTTTAACCTATCAACATAAATACTGGTACGGCCAATTATTATATTCAATCCTATCGTATAATATAATCATATTACAAAACCCCAAAATCTACAAAATTGATTGCCGTTAATTAATCGCCTAATAATACCTGGCTTTTTTATCCATTTCAATATTGGAGCATAATTAAAACATAACGAATAATTCATATGATATAAAAACATCCGAAATTTTTTCTCAAAATAAAGGATTTAAAATAATGTAAGTGGGACTTAGTTCACTGGGTCAGGGAAAACTATATTATTTTTTGCGTTAACATAAAAATCAACAAAAGAGTTTAGAGTTGTAAAAATATTAAACTTGTAACATATCTAAGTAAATTTTATTATCGAAATCGATATTTTAGCAAACAATTTTACAATAGGTAAATAATGTCCAAATGTTATTCTTCAATATTCTTTGTTCTTCTTTGTTAATTAATCATAGAGTCATTTCAGTTTTATATGTTCATCAAACATATATCCTAAAATTTTTTAATTCTTAGAGACAAAAATCTCCAACAATTGCTTTTAAATACTAGAATATAAAATAGAGATACAATAAAAAGTAGAAAAATAGATTTCTACATTTTCATTATTTCTTCTATAAAAGATCCTTTAAGGCCTTGTGGATATTTTAATTTGTTGTTTAATAATGCAAATCTTTAAAAGCCATACAGATGAAGCTTTACAAAATAATATAATACCTAATATGTTTAAAATAAGTTTAGAGTTTCGGACCCATTACTAGTCTTCCATTAGTGAAGTTTGATTATAATGGCTTTGGATGAATTTCAAATTGCTTTTGTTATTGGTTATTCAGCAGTTTGATACGAATATTTCGAGTTTCTAACTTTATGAATTAAATAGTTTTTACATCATTGCATAAAATGATTTAAATTTTCGGAAAAGGATTCATTTTAGTGTTTATTGCTCTCAATTTTGAAACAAAAATATTTTACAAGGATTGTTTTTATATTAAATTTTGTTAAATGTAAATGTAAAAGTAATGCTGTAAATTAAAATTCAATGTTCTCTTTATTAAAAGACGTACGTAACGTTGTGTGTACAACGTAACGTACCTACATAGGATTAAAAATTACAACATGAATAATTTTAAAAAACTTTGATGTTGAACATATTTTATTAAAATAATTATTCTTCATTATAATACAATAAGCCTCACATCAATCGTATTAAAATTATGCGTAAATTTAAAAATGTTCAAATTTAAAAAAGCAGTATCTCTTTGTTTACTAATTTACTATTCAATTTTTAACGCTTATTTCAATAGAGCATAACGAACTCTCGCGTCAACGACTTTTAAGCTCTATTAAGTCGCTTTGAAAATTTAAACGTGTCCACAATATTTTATAACTCTAATAAATAAAACCTTAACTGCAACAGGTCACGAATATCATAAAAATCTAAAAAAATATCCTAAAGTGGTAACACAAAATTAATAAATTATTAAATTCACGTCCAATTTGCAAGATTCAACTTACAATAAATAAAAAACACTTTACCATGAACAATCACTTATTGCAGAATTTAAGCCGCGAAACACGAAAAAGAAAAATATAAAATTCGAGTAAGAGAGGCCACTAACCTTCGCTCAGGCGCGCTTCTCTCGAGTCGTCGACGATCAACAGGTGGGGTCGCCTCGCTCGGCCGAGCAGCTCGAGCTCGGAAGGCGCGGTGCTGCTGACTCGCGGGACGCCCATCCCGGCCGGCGGTCTAGGCGCGAATGGCGCACCCCTTGCCGCTCCAGGTAACATAGACCTTGGATTTTGAAAACGGAATTCTTTACAGCACACAGATAAAAAATTTTATGCGTGCAATTTATGGTGATTTTTATCGACTGTTATTTCACGTTTCGTGTTTTAGAACGGGTGTGAATTTTATGACCAATTGTAAGGGAAGGCTATGCTTTATTGGATTTTCTATGAATTTTTAGAGCCCTGAAATCTAGTTATATTTTCATAGATATTAATTTTTCTAACCTTTAGTTCAATAATATATACTTGGCAACTTGATGCTAAAAGCTTTTGTTACACTGTAATTTTCTCGTACAATTATTATATAGAGTGAACTTGGCGTGCGCTCAGCTGCAGCAAGGCTAGCTGTTACGTCACTGTTCACCTTCCGTACGTAGCTACATCGATCAACAAGTTAAGGGATCGTCTGCGCGGTCGGAAAATGGATGGGTTTTTTAAATTACTTATAGAAATACGTTCACTTATCGTGAAACGAACATTTTGTGAATCCATATGTTATTTAATATTTAGCATGATTTATTTCGTGTCAAGTTTATCGTAATTGCGACGTTAAACCTTACGAAATTTTAAAACAAAAAGTGACGTGGTTGGTATTATTGCATAAGAATTTCAAAATTAAAATTAATTCAAAATTACTGATCTTGTTAGATTATGAATAATTGCAATCCAGGAAAAGGTAGAGTTGGTAGAGTTTATTTCATAATAGAGTAAACACATAAATAAAACAACAACTATTATTTCTTTAACAACATAATATAAAACAAAACAACATCATCACTACGGAAGAAACAAAAACTTTGAGTGAGACACGTCGTGCGCTTTCGACCAATAAATTGCGAAGTATTTGGCTAGTCGTGACAGCATTATGTCTAGACTTTAAATTATACTATTTTTGCGTTATTCCGACTACCTTGAAGATAAATTCGCTTGTAGTATGGATTAAAACTACACGTTAATCAAAATATTTAAATCCAGAGACCATATCTAGAAATCACATTGCGAGTAGGAAATTTTGAGTGTTTGAAAATGATAATTTTAAAGAAGAAAGAAGAGAAGGTTTCATCAACATCATACAGATAAATCCAAATTTCGTGTACTTATATTTATTGCAAATGAAAATTCATATTAAGATCTTTTGAGACTGGGTCTTTAATTTGTATAATCAATATTTTATCCAAAAAAGGCTTATATTTGAGGAACTTAATGTAAAATCTAGTTCAAGCATTTTAGCGTTAATAATAAATAATGACATGCTTTCAATTAAAGAGGAACAAAGCAGATTACAGGTAGAAAAACATTCGTGATTTTAGCAATTAACCTGTATTGCCTTATGCGAACTACACGAAATAGTTTAATTTATTGTAATGCGTATTATAATTCTCGTTACAACAAAATTTTTACATCTTAGGTATTTATAGAAAGAACATTCACACGCTAAATAATTTTTAATGTATATTATGTTTTACCTCGTTTTTTATACTAGTGATATTAGTAGTAGTGTTTATTTCCTAATTTCATTTCAAACCTACTTCAGGCTAAGTAGGCACTTATTTACTGTAGTCTTCTTTTATAATCGGACCTGTAGTTTCTGAGATTGACGCATTCAATCAAACAAATTACTCCTCAATATACAGATTAAGCTTATAAAACGTAAGATAACTAAATGAACTTAGAAAAGTCTTGAAGAATCAACTCGATATCCCGGTCAATTACCCTACTATTGTTGTATAAGGTCTCAATACAAAAATTAGTCACAATTCACAGAATAATTTCGTAATGGGGAAAAGGTTTTTCATTCGCTCATATCTCATGAATAAATTGTTACATTTGAATAGGCGGTTGTTAATATTATTCAATGTGACCGTGATATCGAGATGTTAAATTCAATTAGTAAGGAAAATATTGTATAACCTACCAATTTAATTTTATAACAAAGCTACATGTTGAAAAAATATAAAAAAGTGCTTTATGTGTGAACAAGAAAATAAACCCTTACCCTATCATATGAAAAAAAAAAGATAATTTAATATTAAAATAGATGCTTTAATTTATATTGAAAACATAATAAAATATAAGTACTCTTCAATCATTAGCTTAACAGGTTAAGAAGTTCACATTCCTTATAAAGGTCAAAAATCTTCCGTCTGATCTGAAAATACGCAAGATCTTAATTTTGCTTAAATTTATGAAGATCAATTTATTAAAATTAAAGATATTATTCTATAATAATAAAAATAAAGCAAATCCTCATTACATGTACATAACCAATAAGAAAATGACAATGTTTTTGGTGATATGTTTATTTCCTTTATTAATCTACAAATAATATTTTCGTTCGCAAATTCGCTTATTTAATTATTTATCATTAATCTATATAACATCTTGTTGATAAAAACCAAAAAGGCTGCCGTGATGCATAAGTATATGAATACCTTAAGTTCGCACATGATAATTTTGTATGCGTGATTAGTTTTGTTCACCAATAGCATTATATACATTCTGCAATAGTTGTGTAGCAATACATATATGTATATATTTAAATAAATTGGTGACATGCGCTCCAATCAATAACAAACCCAGAAACAGGAAGCGTCGGAGAGAAATTTCACGACCGTATTGAAACATTCGCGGTTTCTTATTTCTACAATAAATTATCTAAACCCAGCTAGATATCATCCCTTTGTAGTTTCGGGTGAATTTCCGATTTGAGGGCGACCTGTATCGTTAATATCAATTTAAGTGAATTGTATTTGACATTGATTTATATCGAAAGCGACTTTAAAGTTGCATTTTTTTTTTTCAAATTCAAATTTATTTATTAAACATACATACATACAATTACAATTACAATTACAATTTATTACAATATACAATTAATATTCATGTAAAAGTATATAAATATAAAAAGGCTACTAAAACAATTTATACAAGCCAATGTTTCCCTAGCTAGGTTACTGAGCAACCTGTGTTTAGGAGAAACATCTTGCCTCTAAAATAAATTCACAAAAAGCATTGACCAACTTCTATTCTGTTGTTTATCTTGAAATGTTATTTTTCGAATCTAAATGTATGGACCAATAAACTGTACCATTAATTATGAAAATAATACATAAATTGCATTGGATAAGCCAAGAAATGTCATTGATTCTTGTAAACTTACTTCAACTTGCTACGATCAATCGAAGCCGTGCTACGAATTTGCTACGAGAGTGCTACGAATGCGTAGTACTTATCTGAGTGACTTACGCGATTAGCGATATTGCACTTTATAACCTACAAACAATATTTAATCACTATAATTTTAGCTTCAATAATCTACTTAAATTATAATCTGATCTCAAGTTTAATAAATAAAATAAAAATTTTCTATATAAAACATAATCAAGATTAAAATAGGTATAGGTAGATTCCTTGAATTTTGAAATCATCCTCATCAGATTTTTCATTTTTCTCGTGAGAAATAGACACAATAAATCAAAGTATGAAATATACTTTCCCTAGCATATTCTCTGAGTCCCAGGACGTATTATAATTTGAATTCCTATCCAAATGGTGTTTAAACATTAGGTTCAGAATATTTTAAGTTCTGTGATTAATCCAGGGTCAATAACTTGAGTCAAACCCTAGAGGAATGCTTGTCTAACTTAATAATAAGGTCTTATATTTCTATCTTTAATTACAGAATCATGTTAACATGATATTTTTTATTTACAATATAATAAATTAACAATTTTTTATATATCATGAACCCAATCAAAGTTAATTTTGTAAAAATATATTCAAAATATTAACGTTTTGTACACTGAAAATAATTTTCATTTCTGATACATGCATTCAAACAAACCATTTTTTCTCGAGAAATACTCTTTTGTCTTTTACCCTTCTTAACAGAAAATAACATCAAATCATATACCTATACCTATACATATCATAATCATATATTCCTGGCCGTAAAAGAACTTAAAATATAATCAAAGAAACTACATTAATATTCATAGTATACTATTACATGATTCCTCAATCCACATTTAATTATAGCCTACAAACAACACTTATTTCTATGACCTTCAACAGCTATGATAGGGCAATAATAACATGTAGGCCGTATTACATGAAAATAATATATATTTTCATACTAGCTTTCCGCCCGCGGCTTCGCCCGCGCATTCAAAGAAAAACCCGCATAGTTCCCGTTCCCGTGGGATTTCCGGGATTGCGTCAAATTCCCGGGATTAAAAGTAGCCTATGTCCTTTCTCGGGTATCAAACTATCTCCATACCAAATTTCATGAAAATTGGTTCAGTAGTTAAGGCGTGATTGAGTAACAGACAGACAGACAGAGTTACTTTCGCATTTATAATATTAGTATGGATGTATAAACGTCAAGGACAAGGTCTTTGCTGTTAGACGATAAACAAGTAAAAATAAAACACGAAATAACTATTTAATGATTCATTAATATGCTAATTATCACATATATGTACCTATGATCTTAATAAATCACTAAATAGTATAAAATAAAGTCGCTATCGCTGTCTGTCTGTCCCTATGTATGCTAAAATCTTTAAAACTTCGCAACAGATTGTGAAGCGGATTTTTAAATAGATAGTGATTGAAGAAGGAAGGTTTTAGTATATAATTTGGTAAAAAGGGGGCAATGCCGAGGATGAAAAGTTGGTCTCTTTATAATTATTAAAAAATCAACAACAACGCATAGGTGCGTATTATTTTTTTTCCTAGTTTATTTATGGAAAGAGCCGGGTGTGTGTCTAGTTTCATAAAAGGTACCTATAATTTAGTAGTTTATTAAACTGTATAATTTACAGTTACTAGTTTAATTATTTTATATTGTTCGTACATGTTAAGTCGTAGAAGCATAATTAAAGAATAATGAATTTATACGTTAATTGCCGAGTCTAGCGAAACAACACAGGACAATTGCGTCTTAGAAATGTCACCTTTAGTACTTTAACTTAGTTTTGTAACAATATTCTCTGCGACAATGAACAGTTATTTAAAAAAAAGTATTACTGATTTTAATATTACAGATTCAATATCTTATAATAGAGTCATTTTAATAGACAACATTTGACAGTTGAGCGAAGAGAGATTGAGCTATTTTCACTAAGATAATTAAACTGATTTTTAAGATAAATAGGTGTTTTAGGGTCAAACAGAACACAGTACAGAAGCTGAAGTATGTGGGCATCCCGGCGAAGACGGATGGGAAGCCAGTTAAGTTATTTGCGATATTGTATGTCTCGGACATGGTCAAATTTACGCAATCCGAAAATAAATCTAATGCAGAAATTTTGCAGCCTCTCAAGGATGTCTAACTGGTATTCAATAAGATCAGGAAATGAGGAATCGGCGTAGTCAAGGAAGGGAAGCAGAAGGGATTGGGCTAACGCAATTTTGGTGGAGATCGGTAGGAAGTTACGCAAGCGGCGCAACGAAGATGCACCAGCAAAAACTTTCTTACGAATTTGCTTGATATGCTCTGACCAAGATAAGTTCTGGTCAAGGAACAAACCGAGGCTTTTAACTGGTTTGCTGTTTTCAGTTTACTAAATACTCAAGTTCACTCTAACAATTGTTGGCGGACCGCCTTTATTTTATTACGTTACTTATTCTGATTAAACCTACAGCTACGCTAAGTTTGTTACACAAGGATTTTGTATGAAAATGCATTGTTTACTAGCGACCCGGCCGCGGTTTCGCCCGCTTTGTCTAAACACAATAAATGATATACTAAAACCTTCCCCGAGAATCACTCCATCTATAAAAAATACAATCAAAATCCGTTTTCTTTTTTTTTAAGATTTAAGCATACTTATAGGGACAGAAAAAGCTACTTTGTTATACTATGTAGTGATAAGATTAATGCGTTTATTTCAACCATATTCTTATTACTTAGGCTACAATTACAAATATAGCTTAATTATTTGTGAATAATTACATAAAGTGAAGTTGTAAAACTGACATGATTAAAAAGAGCAACTATGGAGTTTCTTGCCGGTTCTTCTCCGTAGATACTGCTTTCCGAATCGGTGGTAAATGTTAAAAATATGTACCTAATGACGTTTCAAAAGTGCTTCTAGAAGAAGTCTAATTGAACAAATAAATGTTTGAGTTTGAGTTGGAAAGCAAAGACCTAATAGATGTGTAAGCATAAAAAGACATTTTCGTTGAAACCCGTGTTATCATTAGTATTATTAATGATGAACTGGGTCAAGATCTGTAAGGGGCTGAACTAACTGTGATTAATAGATCTTAAACGTTAATATGTTCCCAAATATCTTCAATTCATTGAATTAATCTCGCAAAGTGTGACCCAAAGAATGTTCTATTTGTCACGGCCCGCCCGCCCGCCGCCCGCTCACGCGAGCAGTCGTGTTATAAGTGCTTCGTCTATTTTAATTTCCAAAAAAATAGATAAAGTTGTCAAACAGTGCTATTTAATACATTAATATCATAAATAAAGTCATATCGAACAGTGGTGCTAATTTGAAACCAGTGATAAAAGGGAATATTATCTAATCTCAAACAATTTAAAAAATAACAGTTGTAAAGTGGTTACGTTGTGTACGTTAAGTGAAAGCAAAGTGACCTTGAAAACATTACGCATCGTACTGTCTTGTTAAGTTATTGATTAGTGGTTTGTTCTAAACACATATTTCACGTTGTCAAGTACTGTTCATTTGGCTAAACTGTGAACTTTGATAGTGAAAATCGGAGAAGTCCGGGTTCTAATCTGGCAGAGAACTTATAATTTTTTTTTTTTTTTTCGCCAACATTACCGGAGATGTCTATTCAACGGACACCGCCAAGTAACCAATTCCTTGCTACTACATCAAATTCTTCTATTCACTATAACTCGGATTCGGCTTTAAATCTAGCTGGGCATTCTTCGGTAGATGAAAATAATTATTTCTACATTACTAAGCGACAAAAACGTACCATCGACGACATTCAGGCTCAGTCTCAATCCCCAATTTCCGAAATAAAGAACATGTTTTCTGAAATTAAATCGAACCAAGAAGAAAAATACGATTCTATTAATAAAACTATGCTTACTATTATAAACCAAAATATGAGTATACAAACATCGGTTGCGACTTTAACTACCCAATATGAAGAATTATTAAAAAAAATGGCAACATTAGAAGCCGAAAATAGTTCCTATAGGAATCAAGTACAATCTCTGGAAAATAAAGTTGAATACCTGGAAAATTTCATCAGAAAGTCAACCATCGAAATCCGTAACCTCCCTAAACAAAATTCGGAAAACAAATTAACCCTAACTTTCTCGATCCAACAATTAGGTGATACTCTTGGTTTGGAAACTCGAATAAGCGAATCAGAGATACGGGACATATATAGATTGAAATCGGAGGCTGTGGTTGTGGAGTTCACTACTAGTAATAGGAAAGAATCAATTTTGTACAAATTCAAATCTATGAATAAATCACATCGCGAAAAGAAAGAACCGCAATTAAACACGCAACATCTAAAGATCCCTGGTCCTCCTCGCTCAATCTTTATATCTGAGTACCTATCAAGTAAAACAAAAAGAGCATTTTATATTGCTCGGGAATCTGTAAAGAATAAAACTATTTATGCTACTTGGACGTCTTTTGGAAAGTTGTATGTGAAGAAAGATGAAAAATCTACCCCAATCCACATTAAAGACGAAACAGAACTCCTTAAACTTGCCAAGTGACTAGATGTCATTGAACTCTGCATGATTCTGTTAAAATTAAAAATTTTGTATCTGTTAAAACTAAAAATGTTATTACCTATTTTCTGTACCATTGTCTTTATTCGTAGCTTTATTTTATTTAATTTAATGTTTTTACTTTCTGTTTGTAATATTTTTTACGCTCAATTTACTTGTTTCACCAATACACACTTTCACAAACACTCTTCGCCACAAATTAACTCATACCACCTCTTATTTATTCAGAATGCAATGAAGTCAAATTTTTTGTTGAACAATCGTACTAAGTCTCCTTTTCATCATATCATTTATCATTGGATGTTGAACTCATTTCTCTTTCTCAGGCTACTGATTCAAGCACCCGATTTTCGTGATCCTAGTGTAAAAAAACCTCTTATATCATCATTAAGCAAGTCACGGACATCTAGTGGCTTGTACATTCAATATCTTTTTCAATTAATTAACTAAACCATGATTAATATTGATAATTTACACTCGGATCTCGATAAAATCTCTGTTGCTGAATCTAAAAAATGTGATATAGAGGATTTGATTCATATTCTCCCTACAAATTCATCCCTTACCATTCTCTCGCAAAACATCCGCAGCATCACCTGCAACATGTCCAATTTTCTAACCTTATTACAGCGCTCAAAAATATCTTGGGATGTACTAATTCTTTCAGAATGTTGGCTCTCCCTTAATAAAAATATTCCGATCATTGAAGATTATAACTATGCTGCTACTTCCATGCATAAAACACAAAATGAAGGAGTCGTAATATATTACAAAAAAAACCTAAGAGTTTCCGTGGAAGAACCAGTAGTTTGCGACGCTAATTGTCTTTTGCTAAAAATTGAACAAAACACTTGTATTTTAGGCATTTATCGTCCCCCTGGTCAGCGTTCTACTACTGACTTTCTAAACTCCATAAATATAGTTCTTAATAGTCTAAATAACTTCAATAATATTATATTGTGTGGTGACATCAACATAGACATAACAGAAGACAGCACAGATTCGCGTTCGTTTGAATACTTAAATACTCTGGCCACATATCGTATTCTTCCTGCTCATGTATTTCCAACCCATGGCAAAACTTGCTTGGACCACATGATGGTTAAAACTAAACTGGAAGCAACGTGTGTAGTGGCTGAATCCACTGTCACTGACCATGAATCTATTGCTATTAGTATTAATCTCAATACTAAAATACGGAATCCTGTGAGTTATAAAACATTGGACTATGTAAATTTAGATATAGCTGTTGGTATCAACTTCCAGGATATTTTATTAACCAATGATGTAGATGCCGCAACGGACTTGTTAGTAGGCAGCTTGTCTCGAGTCGCTGTGCAAAACCTGAAATTGAAAACAACTTCAACTAAAAAAACAATCAACAAACCTTGGATTACGAAAGGATTGCTGCGTTGTATGCGTAATAGAGACAATCTATACAAGAAACTTAAAAAAGATCCTGATAATGAAGTGCTTAAGCAAACATATAAACGTTATAGGAACTTCTGTTCATCGATTTTAAAGAAGGCTAAAAGAAGTTATGAAAAACAAGCAATTGCCAAGGCTAACGGTAATATAAAAGAATTATGGAATGTGATTAAAAATATTAGTTGTATTAATAAGCCTGTGGATCATTCTTCCTGTCTAATCTCAAATTCAACATCTCCTGTTGAAAACATTAATAAAGTAAATGCCTATTTCGCGAATATAGGTAAAAATTTGGCTGAAAAGAACATTTCTTTAAATCACCAAAACTCTCAACTAGATGAACATTATAAGCAATCTCCACCTTTATCATCTTTCGCTATGCTTCCCACGGATGAATCCGAAATTCTCCAGCTGATCAAGGGTCTTCGTAATAATTGTGCTGTAGGAAATGACTGTCTCACTGGTGGATTGATTAAAAGATATGCTCATTTGCTTGCTCCTGTTCTCACTCATATATGCAATCTTTCGATTTCCACTGGAAAATTCCCGAATGCTTTCAAATCTGCAATTATTAAACCCATCCATAAAAGTGGTGACAAAGATTGCGTGTCTAACTACAGACCGATTTCCATATTGCCAACTCTTTCAAAAATCTTAGAGCGTATAATTAATGTTCGTCTAGTTAAGTACCTAGAAGACAACAACCTTCTTTCTCCATCGCAATTTGGCTTCCGTCAAGGTCGATCTACTAATGAAGCTGTACATGAAATAGTGAATTCTATAATTACAACAGTAGACAAGAGGAAGAAATGCCTGACGATATTTCTCGACCTAGCAAAAGCTTTCGACACGGTTTCTGTCCCACTTCTGCTTTCTAAGATGGAAAAACTGGGTATTCGTGGAATTGCCCTACAGCTATTCCAAGACTATCTTTCTGGTAGGAAGCAGAGGGTTAAAATCAACTCTTTTTTGAGCAATGAACTTTCTGTTGACTTTGGAGTGCCGCAAGGAAGCATCCTGGGCCCAACTCTATTCTTGATCTACATAAACGAATTGGGAAGCCTTAACCTTACGAATGGCAAAATTATTACTTTTGCTGACGATACGGCAATGTTTTTTGAGAGTGATAATTGGAATGATCTCTTCATTACTGCTCAAATAGGGTTCAATAAGGTTAATTCATGGCTACAGAGAAATATTCTTACCCTAAATGCTTCTAAAACTAAATACATATGTTTCGCACTTAAGTCAAATGTGCTTCCACCGCCTTCTTTATCTCTAAAAGCTCATACCTGTGACCAAGAAAATCCCCTGTGCCTTTGTTCTCCGATTGAAAGGACTGAGAGTATAAGATATTTAGGAGTAATACTTGACCAATGCCTTACCTTCAAACCGCATATCAATGCATTAGTGTCCAGAATGCGTAAACTTATTTATATTTTTAAGTCTCTCAGACACGTTGCTGATCGTCGTGTCATTAAGATTGTATACAGTAGTCTGTGCCAGTCTCTAGTGAATTACTGCATTACCTCGTGGGGAGGTGCCGCTAAAACATACTTACTCGAATTGGAGAGAGCTCAACGTGCGGTACTGAAAGTAGCTGGAGGTTTTCCTTATCGTTTTCCCACTTTTGACCTGTACAGATTCTGGGACGTTCTATCTGTAAGACAGTCTTTTATACTCCAAACTGTCCTTAAGAAACACCAGCAACTTACGTATAATCCTGACTCGATAAAAGATAAGAGGCGAAAGAACACAGTATGTCACATGGTTAGTTTTTATTCAAAATCATCTCGGAACTTCTACTGTTATCTCGGCAATTACCTTTACAATAAATTAAATAAAATTCTCAATATTTACCCTCTCAATCGATCCAATTGTAAAATCAAAATCTCTATGTACCTGAAAACCTTAAACTACGATGATACAGAAAAACTTTTGTGCAACGTTATATGAAAAAAAAAAAAAAACCTATTTGCTTCCGCTTTAATTTATCCCCGTTTCTTTTGACTTCAGCAAAGACTTCGATATTGTTCAACTCTTCATATTTTGACTTTATTTACCTTTAACATCTTATCATTCATACTTCTCACTTATTACAGACCTCACTATACACTCACTCATACATGCACACACTCATATACACATCCCACATACGCACATGCACACACACAACAACCATCTATTTTTTTTTTTCTTGTTTTTAGTTATTATTATTTTTTTTTTTATACTATTTTACTGTTTCTTTTGTCTTATCCACAAGCTTGCTGCAAATTCGATCCATACGACTGCTACATTGTATTTTGGATATACTAAGTGGGGCCTGGTGACCCGTACCACAGGTTCTACAGAACCCACTTCGGGCACCAGCTCTCATAAGGTTGCCTAATATATTATGTGTATTTTTCATTGATTGTCAAATTTTTAACCCTTGTGAGAGAAACAAATAAAGGTTTTTTTTTTTTTTTTTTTAATTAAAACCCACTTCCAAATTGAGAAATATTCTCAATTTAGATCGTATTTTTGCGCTTCAATAATATGCACCTTAATTATTTTCTTGTCATAAAAATATATACTTACACAGATATTTAAGTTTAAAAATTGATTAAATGACAATGTACTAATGTATGTAATTTGTAATACTTAAAAATAAGCTGGGGCGGCTATATGGACTGATAATTTATTTATTAATTTAATTAATTATAATGATAATGATGATGATACTAAAAAATGTATCAAACAAACTTCTTTTTATATTCTTTGTAAATGTAGCATAGTTACAAACATGAAAACCAATACAAAAATAAACCTAACACCACGTCGTCACTTGTCAATAAGTTTTCCCATAGTTCAGGCAATCAAGTTAATGGTGTAGTAACATAGAGTTATAACACAGTTACGTTATGATCAATATTCACTATACAATCAGGAAGTGATTTAACACACCTAATAAACGATATTATGCCGCTTGCTTCGCATAAGGAATATCAATTTCGATTCGCTTAACAACTAAATTTGTATCATAGAAGTCTAGAAGAGATTGTTTAAAATTTCAATTAAACTAAAGCAAGAAAATTCAGACTCAAAAAGAAACTATTAAAAGGTTCATATTCAGAGAAAGTTTAAAAAACAGAAAGAATTCGACCACGACGCGAGATTCGAACCCGCGTCATTTCCTACCGTGGCAACACCTTAAATTTCGATCCTTGATCCCGCCTCACCAAACGAATATAATTTACAAACTTTTTAATTGTATAAAACTATAAATTAGCTTCATATACTTTCTATTTTACAACGACACGTTCGATTCAAATTAAAATTGCCAGAATTTTCATACAATAAAAAATAACCTACAAAATTTACAATAAATTGCTTTAATAACATTTTCCCTACCGCAAAATGTATTCAGCTGAATTCTGTAACAATAATGCGCTTACACGAAATTCATTTCGCGGTAAGCATTGAAATTGTAATTGCTATGAATCCAATCTATGCACACGTGCGATTACTGAGATTGTAGCAATCAGCGCAAGTGAACACGTGTAACATAATATGTATTGAATCTCTAATGTCCACCAAGGTTACGTGAGTTCAATTTTAATAGAGTTTAGATGCAATATCTATTATCTGCACTAATTGTTATTGGTATAAACGGAGCTTCGACAAATGTTTGTCTATAAAATGTCTAAACAAATTATTATTATATTCGTACCTAGTTATTATAAATTAAAGCTCAGGTAGAGCTTATAAAAAGATAAATGGATTTTTATATATCTGCTTTAACTGGCTCGTATATACGCAACAGGTCTAATAAACACGCAAGTAAAGAAAGGCTCTTCAAATTACAAGAAAGAGGAATGCAAATATGATAAATAAAATGAATTATAAGTGAAATACTTACTTATAATTCATTTTATTTATCATATTTCCGTTTTTGCAGTCGCAATTTACTAAGGTATTATAAAGTACATAATTACAATGGTACATTTGTTACGTTTTCTTTCCTTTTGTTACATAAAACATCGATGATAACCGCTTTTTAATAAACATATCATAAGTACAACGTAAACGTCCATGAAATTAAATAGACCAATTCAAATTAAAACAAAAAATATTGCTAAACTTGACCAAATACCAAAAGCATTTCCCTAATCCTGAGTATTACTTAATGACCCTCAATATCAGGACATAGTACAAGAAACTCCACTTTTAGTTCCCTATTTACAGTCCTAATTGAATCCCTGTATCCACAGACTCAATGCTAATAAATCAGTGTCACTTCTTCACCTTGGAGGTCAACCTTCGCCGCAAATCAATAATTGAAACCATATCGACGGCCGCGGCCACTCCGCCCGGGGGAATCCGACCCATACAGCCTGTAGTTAATTGAGAGAGCAATCAAAAATCACTTAATTTCGCCTCGCACTGTCAACATTTTGCCGCACCTAATAACTACGCCTACTAATCTAATATCTGGCTATGTTCATAATTGTGTGGGCTCGAGGGTCAGCTTGTATAAATATTGCTTTAACATTTCGCTTTTAGGGCCCTTTTCAAGTTTGCTCTAGGTAATTCGCGTAAAAGTTCAAAGAAATGTTGAATCAACAGTGCTTTTTAACAAAGACTTCCATCTTACTTAACATATTATAGCTCTAGATTATATGAATATATACTGTTCAATTATTAAACATTTCATAACAGGTTTCTAGGAAATCGGAATTATTTTTTCGTTTTTCGCCTCTCCAGTTACGGCGAAATTGTATGAATATTGAATTACATAGAAGAATCTCTTTCCTTGAAAGCAAGGCATTGTAATAATTGAAAACATTGCAAATATCTGTATAATTATGAACAGTATCTATACTAAAATCACAGACTAATAATAATATACTACGTATACAAGTAATATTATAAAGCTGAAGAGTTTGTTTGTTTGAACGCGCTAATCTCAAGAACTACTGGTCCGATTTGAAAAACTCTTTCGGTGTTGGATAGCTCATTTATCGAGAAAGGCTATAAGGCCTTAGCGTGATGATATATATAGCCTATTAGGCTATATATCATCACGCTAAGACCAACAGAAGCGGAGCCACGCGGATGAAACCGCGGAGCAGAACTAGTTAGGGTAAACTTGCTTAATTCGTACCTGCGCCTAAATCGTACCTCGTCTATATCTCGGCTTAATAGTAAACACTTTTTCAATACTGGTGGATGCCCACTTTCACGACATGTTGTCGGTACATTAAATACTCCGTCTCGTATCCCACGAGAATAAAAGTATTTAGAATCCCCTTAATTAAATCGTTATTATCATGTTATTGTAAAGGTAGTTGTGTCATAAAGTGTAAGAAAGGTATATAGTACTATTCGTTCAACCTTCTTCTTCGCCTTTTGTTCTGTTCTTGATTCCTTGGTGCATGAACTGTTGAAATTGAATCTGGTGCTATATTTATTGTTTGTTCGTCTGTAGATATTTGATGTGGCTCTAATCGATTGTCTGGTTCGTCTGTTTGTGATGTGTGTTGTATGTTCATTAGTTGAGATGTATGTGTTGATAGTCCTATACTTTGTGTGTTATGATTTACTGCTGCGTTTATAAATACGTTATCGCCAAGTACTTTACTTAATATGATTGATGAATGTATGGCTGCTTGTTTTTGAAGAATGCTGATGTCAATAAACGTATCTAATTTATCTATATATTTTATAATGTTTTTAGCTACTACCCCTGTGGCTCCTATGACAATCGGAATGACCGTTGTTTGAGTTACCAGTGCCACTGGTGGCATAAAATATCAATAATAGTCGGCCATATTGCCATGTGACAAATAAACCCCTTGTACTGTCCCCCGTCTAAAATATTGAACAAGTAAGTTTTTTCTTACTTTTTGAGTAATTTTTTTGCATACTTCACAAGAACTGTCTTCCAAGTATACCGTTCATAAGTTGTTTAACTGTTTATTATATATTTATGCGTATATTTGTGAATATATTTCACATAGTAAAGCCGGCTTGTTCGTTGACAGTTTTTTTTGCGGCAAATTTGAAATTCATTTGATACTTGTGCCTATTTCGTACTCGCAGCAACTTCTTAAAACGTACCGGTACGAACGAACGAAAACACATCAAAAAAGAAAACAAGAAAAAGAAACAAGAACAAGATGAAAATGACAGTTGGTATTGCAAAATATGTCAAGAAGACGTAAAAGAAAACATGATTAAATGCGGTAATTGTGAAGTATGGGTACATGAGCTCTGTGCAGAAACAACTAAAAAAAGAAAATGTTATTACTGCGATGACTGTCAGGATTTGGCAAAGACCATCCGCTGTATTAATAAGAATTAATCTAGGTACATTAAGATTAAGAAAAAGAGGAGAAGATTATTAAGATTGTGATTTTTAAGACTGTAAACCTGATAGGATCTCGGCTAGTACGATTTAAGAATATACTAGTACGATTTAAGATGAATGGTCTTAAATCGTACTTTTTTTAAGTTTTTGAAAATTGTTTATTTCTCAGAAGTTTATAAGATTTATGTTATTTTTTGTTGAAATACTAATAGAACATTAGTGAAATTATAATTACTTAATATAAATAACTGTGTATTTATGTTCATTTCCAAAATTTTTGAGGTTCTCCTTAAGTGGTACGAATTACGCAAGTTTACCCTATATTATAAAATCTTGTGAAACCACGACCAATCATATAAACTTCAATTATTCTATACTTAAATATATACAGCAACATTTAACCCGTTGAAGGGACAAAAACAAACCGCAGATGTGACCCTACATGCGTTTATCACGCTCAATTTGCCCATCGCAATTTGCTTGGTCACCCTTAAACGTGTTCACATAATTAAGTACCTATTAACTGAAACTAATTTAAACAAAATAGCCAATATAAAATTTCATACAATATCCTTTGTATCAAGTTTCTTCACCCCTTATTTCAATTGTCAAATACAGACATATATTGCGGTTTTAAAACTAAATATGGCTGTTCTGGCTTTGCACAAAGTTCTCAATGTTTTTCTTCACACGGCCACGGGGTGAATTGCTTATTTGCTTAGTTTTATTTATTTATTATTCTTTAGTTTCTCATGTTTGTTATCCTGTGCAAGACTTTACTGATAAGATCATCGATGATGATGATCTCATTTGCTTTGGTTTTTTTATTACGTTATACGTATTTACAAAATGTAATCTTGTTTGTAAAAGCTAATTAACTATTGTTCCTTACCTTTAAGAATAAAAATAATGAATCCTTATGAAACCCTTCTTCGTATGTTTTTTAACAGACCAAAGGGTTTAAAATTCAATGAAGCTGATCTCTATTTAGTATTATAAATAACCAAAACAGATATATGTATATGCTTACATAGATGCAAATTAGTTTAAATACTGAGATGTTCCTTAAATTATATTTTAGCTTATATTATTTTATTATTTATACTACAACCTAAAAAAATAAAATAAAAATCGGACATAAATGCTTTCATAGGATTGAAAAGCCACAAAGAATCATACGAATATAAAATGTTCGATAATTTTTGTGTCCAGTCTCAAATAGTTCAGTCATGCAAATCACCAAATTTTAAAGGAAAATATTCTATTTCAAAATAATTCCAAACTAACATACGTCCAGTGTTTGAGCGGATAGATTTTTTAATTTCAATAAAAGCCATAAAACTTTGGTCATAAAAGATTCCAAGATAGCTTCTAGCGTAGGCGTCACAGGACACCTGCATATACTACACCTGCATATATATATTATTATACAGCACTTATTACCTCCATAAAGACGAGTATGAACTTGGAAAGCCATAAAACGGATGTCACGGCCGCTGTAATCCAAGCTATATTATATTCTATCATATGGCATCACGTCACATATTGCTATGTACAAGTATATAAGCATGAGTATGTGTTTGGTGGAAATAATGGTGGAATTAGCACTTTTATAAGCATATTATTTTTTTAGAAAGGGTAGATTTTTCATCCATTTAGACAATGTTTTCTTATACAATAACCTAGGTATATATTAGGTACACAAGTTATTTTCCCTTTTCACTATATTAATACTTACTTATTACTATTAATTAATATTACTTACCATAATTTGGACATTTCCAGAGTTATATTTTCTCGAAGCTGTCGAATGTCGATATACACATTTTCCTCATTAGACTGCTTTCTTTGTGGTATGGTTTGGTGAACATAAGAAATACGTACTCAGTTTGATTGGATACTTATAAAAGAAAGTTTCGGTCTGGTAGAGACAAAAGACTGATCATATTTTGCGAAAGAAAATCGATCAGTGAAACAGATGTGCAATGTGCATCAGAGACACTTTTGTGCGACAGCCAAAATTGAAATTTTCATTCAACCAGAAAAAAATAAAGTTTTCTGCTTGCGATTTTGTATTAGTTTTTCGAAGTGCATTTGAGTATGAATAACTCTGATCCACGAGTACAAACGAACGGACGGTTCGACGTTTTCCATCGACTTCCCTAAAAAAATACGTTTGTTAACAGTAGATTGAATCTTACCGGTTGAGTAGTTACATCGACGAGAAATAGGCCACGTGGAGGTAAAGAAAAAATGTCGTAGAAAATCTTTACTCAACCAAACATAGTCCATTGCTTCTTTGCTTCAGACTCTTATATAGTTTCCACATGGGAAACACGCAATGAATAAAGAACTGTGCTATAATATCGAAGATAGTAAAAGGCTAAATGTTTTCTTTGTAAAATGGAAGGCCTCATGGAACAAAAAGTACTCCAGGAGTGATTAATATGAAGTATCGATAAACAACGGGCAGTAATTAAAAATCGAGACGTGATCGAGTATCTCTTGTATTTTTTTTTTTGTGTACGTTTATAGATTTTTTATATTATGAATTAGGTATCCATATGAGTATGGTTATTTACCAAATAGGAATTGTTTCTGGGTAATAAAGCAGAGATGTATAAAGGCGTAAGTTCGTATGAATATTAAGGTGATATTATAAATCCGAAAGATTGTTCGGTATAATTGTATAATTTGGTATATAGACGAAATTATTACCAGTGGTAACTGTAAATAGGCATTTCTTTCTATTTCCCTAGAGACCAAAGCTGTGGTCTAAAGATAGTTCTACCGTAATTTGATAATTGATGCCAAATATTTGCTTTAATATACTAGATTTTAGATAGCCTCGTTTAGGTCGTTCCGATTAAACTATAGAGAATCAGAAATATTTGTGCACAGTCTTGAACTTTCAAAGCAAAAACGAAAATTAACAATGCCATATTCAATTCTTCGTTATCTTTAACATTCATCGAAATAATTTCACGTGAGCAAAGCATAATACACATGTTTATTATTTATACTTGTGGACTTATTGTGTATTGAATTTTGGAACTCGTTATCTCAGATAAAACACTGCCGTTCATATATTCCATAGATCTTTTAATGACGTACATTCAATCATGCAAAAAAACAACATACATAAAAGAAAACTACTATAATAATAGCAACGCAACAAAAATCTTTTCACATAGAAATATAATTCCAGTATTGTCAACCGGTAGAAAATAAATATAATATAATAGTTATATCAAATATAGTATTATATAGTTATATTAATAATAGTTTAATAAACAAAAGCCAATGAAAGCTATCGTTACACCTGTCTCGCAAGCAAGTCGACATTCATTATTAGGAAAACAACTGCTCAACTTCAGGCATTGATACTGGAACAGAGGAAGGCATAGAGCTGCTATGGTGCGTAAATAATCTGCTACAAAATAAAAAATACTTTTTATTCGTGAATTTATGCCACCGATTTATATAAACAAATTGTAGAGATATACCAGCGTAGCTTTATATGTCAGTGATCTAATTATGTAGTTTAATTACTACTTTGATATTAAAGCACAGAATACATAATAGTAGCTAAACGCTACAGAACGGACACTCTCCGCCTCCCGCCAAAATTAAACACTTACCTCACCCCGCACGATCAGACATAAAATGGTCCATATTTTTCTACAGGGACGATACGCAACGAAGATTGACAACAATAATCAAATTGACTTAAAGTAATTTTATTATTTTGGATTTGTGATTATCGTTTTTCGTAGAAAATGGTTAGATATTGTGCTGTTTACGGATGTATTTCATCAGAAAAACGCGATTTTTTTTTACGCTAGTCACAAATGTGCCAAACATAAAGCGTTAACACACACATTTGCAGTCTCTACAGTGTGACTGTCAAAACGATAATTTTGTATGGAGTGTCCGGGGTGTGATTAAAGTAAACTTAGACTACACAAATTAATTGTCATCAAAAAGTCAACAAATAAACAAAGTTGACATGTAAATATGCCACGAGAAACTAGGAAACTTTCAGTTTATAGGCACACTTATTTTGTAGTTATGTTCAGTTGTTTCTCTATAACTTTAAAATTAAAACTACTTATTTCGAACGTTTGTTATTAATCGATTTGTCACATCGACCTGTGTTTAATAATATAGAGCTCTTAGTTTTTTTTTATTATTTAGAATAATACTTAATCCGCAGATTTTATGTGCAATATGAATTGTGTATCGAAAAAATTGTTTGGCTTCTAATGAGAACCCAATATCGGCTTGAAAAATGGTTTACTGTAATAATACGCGATGATGCGATGTTTTTATTAAAAGTAAAGAGAAGCATTCCGTTACTTCACATTGCACAAGACATGTTATGTTTTTAATATTCAAAAAGTATTTCCTTTTTGTGAAAATTGTATGTGGGGGAATTTATTATTGTTTTAAATTTACCTACCTACTTTTAAAGTTTTAGTCATCAACGGATAGGTTGTTTTTTATTTGCTATTTTATATGACAAAAAAAGAGAATTACTAGCGGTCCATCTAAGCTGGGTCTGTGGTACAAATTTAGCCTTATCTCAGAGTTTGCTTCCAACGGTGAAAGAATGTTTGATATCAGTCATCTTCTCCTGTCCTGAATCCTGCGATTAGTGCTTTCAAACCAAAAAAAAAAACTACTCCGCTTTATATTATTACTATAGAAGTATAGAAATGCTTTTGTTTGTTTATTGTATTGTTATCACGTTAAGACGCTACGCGATGTGATCGCAAAGTCTTCAGTTGAAAGACCCATTGTTAGTCGTGATACGGATGTATTTGACAATCTATTATTATGTTGAAGACTTCAACACCAATTTTATCTTTCATAGTTAAATATAACAGCAAATAAATATGTGTACTTCAATATTCAATATGTTTTCCTTTTATTTATTTTATTCTTCCACGTACAATGAACCATCACATCACATGATAATAGAATCGTATGGTGAATATTCAAAAAAGTCAACAACACGCGGTGTTCCCAAGGAGTCATCCATCCAAGTACTAACTGCGCCCGACGTCGCTTAACTTCGGTGATCGGACGAGAACCGGTGTTTTCAGCATGGTATGGACGTTGGCGATAGATGTAACAGAACTAAATAACATTTAAACGATGCATTTTATTTTTTGATAAAGAGGTATATGTTTCACTCAATCTACACACTACATATACGGAAATACCTTTGTGGGAAATACGGGCTTTTCTTCACCGCTAAATAAATAGGTATGTATGTAGAGGACGCTTTTATATGTGACGTGCCATGAGGAATTTCCAAAACTATAAATCAAAATAAGTAAATTCATAATTGTATGTACTTTAAAAGCATCAATCTATAAAAATGTTTTAACGTTTTTGCTTTCAGCCCACAAATCCCTTTAAAACGCACTTAATGTAATGAAAATTGTAGTCCTTTTGTAAAATGTCCTACCGATATATGTTGAAAGTTCTATTAATCCTTTTACGTAGAAGTTTGAACCTTAAAAAGGTTGCTTTTCTTGATGAAGTAGAAACTAAATGATGACAATGTGTGTTTAGAATTTTTAATATTGTTTGTTACAGATATTATTTGTTATAGAGAATCCAATGTTAGTAAAATATTTCTCTCAAAGAGTGAATAATATTTCGTTTCAATAACACGACAATGTCGTTTTTATATTCTAAATATTTATTAGTTTTCCAATAGATATCTATTTTATTTGATGGCGCGCACACAATGCGATATCTTGTATCTATCTTAATATATACTTGGTTACGAACCGAAACATTTTATGATGCATAATAAATTCGTAGTAATGTTTACTCTGAATTTATATTTTTGGTTTTATGGCATTCAAATGCTTTATAAATATAAATTTATAAATGCGCGGTGTGTCCCTTCAGACACATAAAAAACTGAAAGAATAGAATAAATTCGATCACTCGGGCGGGTCACGAGTGGCTGAGTTGGTGAGGCATCCGCCCCGGAATGGCGCGAAGGATGCGGGTTCGAGTCCCGCCTCGTGATCGAATTTTTTCTATTCTTTATAAATTTATAATGTTTACTCTAATAAAATAATTTATCAGTAATTGGATTTATCCTAATCGTCGTCGTTTTGTCTATTACATTACATGTAAGAATAATGAAAGATTACAAAATTTGTTAAATATAATTCTAATTGAAAAATCTTTTTTTAATATACCTAGTTCTTTCCACTGATCACTTGTTTATTTTTTTATCCTTGAGTCAAACTTCAATCGAACAATGTATATTATCAATCGTGTAAATAATGTATTTTTCTATTTATTTGCAGATTATCCACATCACCACTGATCCAAACAGTGATGAAAATCATCACGAGAAGACTGGCGAGCGCAAGTATCAAATATTCGTCACATCTGCCAACCCCCATCGCCATAATATGCCTGTGTTCTCGCAGTGGGAACATATATGGGCTGATGATGATGACTCCACGGTGCAGTTTTCATTTTGTTTCATTTATAACTTGTTAGTTCGTAAAGGAAAATAAAACACAAGTCGTACTTCATAAATCATTTAATCAAGAATACAAACCATGAAATAAAACTTACAAATAATAATATTTAATGCACTGTGTTTTGTCCTGAAAATGACATTTGCTTTGGTATATCAATACCATTTCAATACTGTGCTTAACTATTATGGGTGTGAATTCAATACCATTCTATTTTTTAAACTAGGTTTGTAAAGTTAAATAAATAATATTTTTTGCAAGAAATAATAAAAATCTCTATATAGACTACAAGCCCGCATAGGAAAAAAATATGGGTCAAATGAACCACCAGGGGACATATCTAGAACGATAGAAGAGCATAAAATAATAAGATTCATCACTATGCCGTCACTTGTAAGCTGTCCAACTGAGTGCAGATGAGAATTGAAAAGTACAGGTAGACTCGGTAAATTTTGGTCATATATTTTTGTACGGCATTCTTAACCATCGATAGATCCATTAAAAATAATAAGAAACCGCTCAGTGCCGTACAAAAATGGTGGTCCACAAAGTCGGAATTTTTATTTAATTTCCGAGAGTTACCGGGGGTAAATTTGGTCATTTGACCATGTACGGCATCTGTGTCATACTATGCCTATACTGCTTTTAATCCATTATTCCGCAACGCCGTACAAAAATCATGGGGACAAGGGGAAAAAATCGAGAGTTGCAATCCCCTCTCTTTCCCCACTCCAGGGGGTCATTTGACTAAGTACGGCTTCGGTTCCAAAACATTATCTAGCACTCAAAAGTACTATTAAAAGCAATGCTGTCAAAAAATAATTGTTCTTTTAAATGTATACCAATAATCATCTTAATTTCATCGAATTCTTGATATAAAGAGCTGTAAGGTCATTTGACCCTGTACGGGAACTTTTTTTTTAACATGATATTGTAAAATTCAATTGTTGTATAGTATTGCCGTTCAAAAGAAACCGTTCTAAAAAAAGTTATAGAGAAATGCAAAAACTGAAATTTTGTAAAAGTTTAAACATCGTAGATTTATGAAATATAATAGTTTTCTACACTTTATTCGTTGTGTTAAATAGTATTAACATAGATAAATTAGGAAAAAACGATGCCGTACATTTTTGTGCAGACCACATCTTTTAGGCTGATGAAAGCGACGAAAGTAAGGGTGCTTTATGGCCATTTGATACAGTACGGCATTAACATATTTTTACCCAACTACGGCAAAGCAAAAGGAGGGTTATGATTTTGACAGGTCATGTATGTATGTTCATCTATTCCCTCGTAACTTCTAAACTACTTATCAGAATTCGACAAATGACATATCATTAGAAGCGTCTGAATTGTTCACTGGATAACCAGCGACCAGCTAGCTAAAGGCTATATGGGGTTTCACAAAATCTAATGTGGCGCCCTCTAGCGGACAAAACATACAGAGTAAAAAAATAAAGTTAAGATAAATATGCCGTGTTTGGTATCATTTGAAAGCGCTTTACTTGTACATTTTGAATATGTATATATTACTAGCATTTGCTTGTGACTTTACCTGTATTCATGGGCTGATTGCATATAATTCACATCTTTTCGTTCATAGCTTCTTTATTAGTTCATCAATTTAACGGAGTCCATTCCACCTGACTCCGACTTTCCAAGGTGATAATTAACCACCTCGAGCTTCTTAATATTAATGTATATTTATATTTTATTATCAAAATATAAAGCAAAAATTTCGTTATATGGATTTTTTTCTTTTTCAGATTTTTCCCCTTTGAACCAACGAAAATGTACGGCACATGAAAAAATATTATCTATGCATAAAATACTTTAAAAATAAATTTATTTCGTGTTGTGTCAAATGACCCCCTGGAGTGGGGAAAGAGAGGGGATTACAACTCTCGATTTTTTCCCCTTGTCCCCATGATTTTTGTACGGCGTTGCGGAATAATGGATTAAAAGCAGTATAGGCATAGTATGACACAGATGCCGTACATGGTCAAATGACCAAATTTACCCCCGGTAACTCTCGGAAATTAAATAAAAATTCCGACTTTGTGGACCACCATTTTTGTACGGCACTGAGCGGTTTCTTATTATTTTTAATGGATCTATCGATGGTTAAGAATGCCGTACAAAAATATATGACCAAAATTTACCGAGTCTACCTGTACTTTTCAATTCTCATCTGCACTCAGTTGGACAGCTTACAAGTGACGGCATAGTGATGAATCTTATTCTTTTATGCTCTTCTATCGTTCTAGATATGTCCCCTGGTGGTTCATTTGACCCATATTTTTTTCCTATGCGGGCTTGTAGTCTAATAGTCTATAGAGGGGTATTGCAGTGCAGAATGCAGATTGTTTAATGACATAATTATGTTTTAATAATATACTTTCTTTATAGACGAGTGATCTACCTTCTGTGTCCTGTCAGACTGAGACTTTTTTGTTGAAAGCTCCCACCGGGAATCAAACCCAAGTCACCTCGGTTCTAGACTTATATGAAGAAACAATTTCTGCTCAAAAATTATCCACTGTACAAATAAGACGGATATGAAATAAAGATTGCTATAATTTATCTGTTGTCTCTGTTGTTTCATTTTATTTTATCTTAAACTAAAACTGGTTGTAAAACTTTATGTATACAAACAAATATCGAAAATAAAGTAAATTAATGTACTGGAATGTGATATGGAATTATTACAAATAAAATGAAAATAAGCAAGGCAATACTAAACATTTATGTTTTCGTGAGATAGCTAAATAGTGTTTTTTCTAGTAGGTATGTCGTGGCCATATCGTAGATTTGCTCATTTCATGATATGATCGATCATTTCACGAAATGGTCGCATTTCATGAAATGGCCAACATAGTTTGATCAGATCGTTAAATCGTCAACGTTTCACGATTTGGCCATCCACATTTGGCCAGATCGTATAAAATATAAAGAGTCCATACAATATTAAAAAAATTCAGAATATTCTAAAAACTTGTTTAATGTTATTTAAGTTAGTGCCGCGGCAGCGGCCGGCGAATGCTAGAAGCGAATCGTTTTTGCAATAAAAAACAGTTAGGTTAGGTTAGGTTAGACTTTGATAAACAACGCACGAGCCGAGCGAGCAAAGCGAGCGTGCCGCGGCAGCGGCCGGCGAGTGCCAGAAGCGGATCGCTTTTTAAAAAACAAACAATTATAATACTATAGTAGGATATATAAACATATATCCTAAAAGAAAAAATGCGTCTTAAATTATTTTATTTAAGACGCAATTTTTCTTCAATACATATAAGATATCCACATTTTCCATAGTACTCGAACCGTCGTAAATTCTTTGCTATGACTTTCTTCATATTGTTATTAAACTAATTATGAAGTTTTTAACTGCGAATAATTAAATTTTCGCCAGCGGCCGCCATCTTATCACATAAACACAGAGCTTGCAGCGCCTCTACCAATGATTAATGTAACTATTTTACGATATGATCAAATAATTTTGATCATTTCATGAAAAAACCGCGCGTTTAGTTGGCCATGACGTGAAACGATTTCTTATCATTGATCTGCTCAAGCCACATCATGATGTGGCCAAACTAAATTGGCCATTTCAAGAAATGCGACCATTTCGTGAAATGGTCAATCATATCATGAAATGAGCAAATTTACGATATGGCCACGACAGATATATGTACTTTACAATTTGCCAAATGCTCTGTTTTCTGCAAAGTAGAGATTAGTCTATACAAGTACCTATTACTGGTAAATAATAATTGTTCCGTTAAAAATATTTACAAGCTAAAATACAACAAGGCTGGACCGCAATCTATTACGTTAAATTGTATTCTACCATAAGAAAATATTAACAACACATAAACGGGTTAACGGACCATGGACCACAGCATTAACATTACGTTAATGCTGTGGTCCATGTAAGTTCTGAGTATTCACGAGGAAAGGTCAATGACCGTTTAAAGACTTTTCCTTCTGAGAAATGTTCTGTGAAAACGCGCAAAAGCCTCTTTACTACAAAGTTCTAATGGAATATGCTGCATAAGAAAACGTACAAAGTATTTATCTTTACCGTTTATAAAAGTATTTATCTCTATTTCCATAATACTCGGGTACCACCAGAAGGACGGTACCCGGATCTTTGGAAGGCTTACGTGGGGACATGGATCCAACACGCCCTTTCGAGAATTTTAATGTGTTGTGGGACACCAGCCGCAGCCTGCCCATGACTGCACTATAGATTATATCTATTGTGTGGGGGCAAGTATCTCGCCTCGCGGCGGTGCTGAAAAAAACTCCGGCTGAGTGGCCAGACGGTCGGAGTCTAGGGCGACTGAGTGAGGAACCTACGGACTATCCGAGCGTTATCCAGAAGGACTGCCCGCTGTATCCCCACTGTCATGGGCTTTACCGGTAAATCCAACCTCCTTAAATATTGTTTTAAGGAGGTAGGAACCAGCCCATTGGTGGACACAACTATTATTATTATAGTTATTATAATATAGTGACATTATTATCTGTAAGCATCTTAAATTATCTTTCAAAAGTAAATACAATATACTAAAATTTCTAATGGTATTCGATGGAGAATCCGCATGCATATATATGAGGACTAAATTATACTGACCGAGAAAAGCGTGAACAAAGAGCCAAATCAAGACTGTATGAAGGAGGTCTTCACCTTATAAAGAGGTTCGTGGAAAAACTTGAATTTTTATTCCAAGGTTCTATAAAATTGCATGAAATGGCCATTTCTTTTTCTATTTTTATATGCGAAGAACTATTTGAAGAGCAAAAATAAACGTAAAACAAATATTTCGTTTTCTTTATTAGAAAATCTCGGGTCAGTATGAAAAGCAATGAGGTTTCATAGAAAAAACCTAAATGTCTTGGTTATACGGCGCGTGACCCTGCATAAAGGTTACAAAATCTGCTCTTTACCTGCCCACTACACATCAAAAGAAACCAATAAGATATTTTGTAGCTTTAGAAATGGTATTCTTTGACATTTGTCGATAAGAACTATTTTTTTTAAAGCTCTTTAACTGTTGATCCGTAATTTGATTGAAGTCCTATAACCTTATAAATAATAAATAATGATTATATTTCTCGTGGTAGTCGATAATTTATTTGAAAAGTTGCTCTACTTTTAAAATCAATTTTTTCTCAAAAAAAAAATACCTGATTTTAATAAATAATAACGAACCAAGACTATTCATAATTTATTTCTTTTGAGTTTTTCAATGTTAAGTATAATTCACCAGAAATATTAAGGCTTACCTGGGGCTAATGTAGGTAATCTCGTGTAGCTTGGATAATATGTATCCATAATAAGATAAAGATAACATTAGCCATGTCTAGACTCAACAACTGAATAAAGCCTTATGAGCTTTCGTACATTAAAGCTTTGGTGAAATTGTGTCAGGACGATATAATATCAAAGACTGTAATGAATTAATAATTATATTATGGATATTATTCACTTAAAGTTAAAAGTCCCTATTTTGAACATTTAAATACTCGTATACCTTATATTAAAATTACAGCATGTTATCTAACTTTATTCGCTGACACATCCTTAGAGTCCTGTTAAATAACATTAGATTATTAGGACATTTGTCCTAATAAGATTTATTTAAAAACGATGAATTTTTTATTTAAAAACGTTTACTTACTTTATTACGTAAAGTGTATAATCGAATTTACTTAATAGGTAATAGCGTCCTTATTCTGAAGTATTTCAGACCAATAAAGGAGGAATAATAAGTTAAGTGCTCTTTGATAAGTTTGTTCTAAGCATTATTCTATAAACGGTTTATTAACTTGAGACGAAAATGTATTTTAGTGGTTATATTGCTAGTTGTAAAGAGAACATTTTTATATTTTAAAATGTTTCATTAATTGAAAAGTTCTGCGAACACCCGTTATCATTGTAATTATTGTTTCTTTAATCACAAATTTCTATGAAATTATTCACTTTCATACAATTCCCGTAATTAATCAGAATAGTAATGAATTTCTCTTTTATATATGAGAAAATACAAAATAAATGGAACTAGTAAATCTCTTGCAGCACACATTAAATTAGTAGGTACCTAGTTACGTGCAAAACAAAGTTGTAAAGTCAATGCTAATTTATTACTGCGAAAGGTCACAAATTCGTAAAGCATTTACTACACTTAATAGAGACAGCCTGTTCACGGCTCGGTAACCTTTTGTTCAAGTATTTATTTGGACCGTTTCTCTGACAAAATTTTATCGTTCTAACAAGGGACACAGTGCAAAAAACAAGATACTCAAGTAAATGCAAATGCTTTCTGTATTTGTGAAAGCTTTTTTTAGTAATATATTATATTTTTGGTTGGTCTATTTATGTTTGGGTGATCGAATTTGAAGCTAATAACGCCCACCGTTTCACTGCACTGTATAATAAGTAAAATATAATAGGCGATATATTTTTTCATAGACTATTGCGTTTTAATTTTAAAGTAACATTAATACATAGTTTGTACATCGAGGACATGGCGATAAAATTAAATACCAAAAAATTTTAACTCTCAACCATACAATAAAAAAAAACCGTTTAAAAGTCCAACTGTTATTAAACAGACTGTGGCACTGTAACAGCATCAATAACAGTAAAGGTTAGTTTTATCAGAGTTGGTAGGTGTTTCATGAGCACTGTATTCGGAAAGTTGTAGCGATAGGCAATTTATTACGCGAAAACGGTAAAAGTATTTCGTCGTTAATAGGTTTTAATGCTGGGCTTATATTTACGACTAAAGGGCGACAAACCTTTAATGTTTGCTTCGTTTTAGGAACTATGTAAAAAAGTAAATGACTTCAATATCACTGCATAAACCAGCAAGCTCTTAATTTATTGTTATTGTTTACGACGTATGTTTTCGACCTACCGTCACTTTATGTTATATTTTTTTTGTTCACGCGAATTGCAATATGCATTGTCATTATCATTGTGTCATCTTAAGGTTTGTTGGAAGGAATTAAACTGAAAGCGATACATAAAAAGGGAGTTTTTGTTCATGGTCCTTACGATTGCCGGATATATTAAATAATATATAACGATACTGGAGAATACTGGCTTTGGAGTTACGACAATATTGATGAAATTATTATTGGTGGATTACGACTAATACGTAACATCGAGTTGGGTGTTCTATCATCGCGTCTTCACATCTGCATCTGGAGGTTATTTTGTGTATAAGTGCTGTGAGTGAGTAAATAAGTGGACAAACCGTGAGTACATTCGAGATATCATAATACATAATTGGACTTTATATATTGGGACTTTAAGTAAATCGTATAAAACGTGCTAATTGCTATTGCAAAGTTAATTGATTGTACTTTAAAGATTGACGTGTTAAATAGGTCAAGGTTACGTGTTTCGCTGAAACTTAAAACGTAATAACTTACTTATTATAATCTGTGAATGCGTATCAGTTTATGAATATATTGTATTTATAAATCTTTGTCGGATTTGTCGGATTATAGTAAATATCAAGTTAATATATTTAATTTATTAGATTACATATGTACAATATTTAACCTATAGATATTCATAAAGTTGTTTGTATATTAATTTTGTTTATTGTAAAAGATGGAATCTTATATTAAAGTGCAAAACAATATATATGATCGAATTACAAAAGCTAGATCTAATTTTAAGAAATCGCCTAAAGAACGTTTAGCGAATGATGCGTATTTATCGACAAGATTAGATGTGCTTGAAGAACTTTGGTCTCAGTTTTTGCAAACTCACACGCAAATTATTCAAGTTTCGGAAAGTGATAAATTGAATGGTACTACTTATGTCAAGGCTGATACATGATATGATTATAAGTATGAGTTGCGGGAAGCTCGAGCTAATTTAGCGGTTAAATCAACCACTGTACATCATGCGCCAGATGGCAGCACCACCTCTACAGATTCGAAACAACAAGGTTTTAAATTACCAAAGATTGCTATTCCACATTTCTCCGGGAAATATGCAGAATGGACGAGCTTTCGAGACCTGTTTTTGTCACTGGTACATAGTAACCCTACATTGGATGACGTTCAACGTTTACATTATTTAAAATGTCAACTCACTGGAGAAGCGGAACAGTTCTTGCGACACATACCAATAACTGCAGAAAATTATAATTTATGTTGGAAACAGCTTGAAGATCGGTACAGCAACAAAAAGTATCTTGCCAATTGTATCTTAAAGAAATTTATGAATCAAAAAACTGTAACAACTGAATCAGCTACAGCGTTACGCGAAATATTAGATACTACTAATGAATGTATGTTTGCACTTAAAAATTTGTCAATAGATGTAAGTACTTGGGACACTATTGTTATTTATATTGTAAGCTTAAAATTAGATTCCGAGTCCCGTAAGCAGTGGGAACTGCAAAGTAGTAAAAATTGTAATTTATTACCAACATATAAAGAATTTATAGAATTTTTAGAAATCCGCTCACGTTCATTAGAATTTATTGATCCTAAGGTAGCTAAACAAAATAGTCAACAATATAGAACTAATGTTACTCCGAAAGCGTTTCATATTTCAAATTTAAAATGTATTTATTGTTCTAATGATCATAATTTAAGAAATTGTAAAAGTTTTTCAAGAGAAATGACTGATACTCGACGTAATTTTGTCCAATCACATAATCTTTGTTTTAATTGTCTTGGTGCAGGTCACAATGTATATTCGTGTCGCCAGTCTTCCAGGTGTCGTATTTGCAAGAAGAAACATCATTCTTTACTACATCCCAAAAATGTATCGCTTCCGTCGGAGCCTCAAATGAGTGAGGCAGAACCAGATGCTAAAGAAGCAACAGCATCTACATCAACACAGGTAAAAAATATTAATAATATCAGAGCCTGCTTTTCGCGTTTCAGTGGACAAGTTTTACTTGCCACCGCATTAGTTAATGCCAGGTCACACACAGGCTCATTGATCACGTTAAGATGTCTCATTGATCAAGGATCACAGGCTTCATTTTTGACTGAAGCTGCAGTTCAACTTCTTGGGCTAAGAAAGATTCCACACAAAAGCTCCATTATTGGTTTGGGTAGTGACCACTCAAGTTCTGTTGCCTCTAAAGCGAGGGTAGAAATTGAGATTGAATCACGCCATTGCAACTTTAAAATTTGCGTCCAAGCTTTTGTGCTCAATAAGCTCACCTCAGTACTTCCGGAAAGGAATGCTGTTGTTAATCTTAGTCCTGAAGTTTCTAAATTAGTTTTAGCAGATCCTTTCTTTGCAACACCAAATAAAATTGACATGCTCCTTGGAGCAGATGTTTATGGTCAGATTTTGCTGGAAGGTCTGATCAAGGATTCACCCAGTGCATTAATAGCGCAAAATACACAGCTGGGTTGGATTCTATCGGGTCCAATTCAATCCAGATCGAGCTTCAGCACTATTTGGTGCAATCATATTCATCAAAATGATGAATACGAACTTATGAAGAAGTTTTGGGAGCTTGAATCGGATCAATTCGCCTCTGATAAATCACTTCTTACAGAGGAGGAAATTAAATGTGAGAGTATATACACATCAACTACTAGGAGAGATAGTTCAGGACGCTATATAGTTAATTTACCATTTCGAACCGATGATCCAAATTGCAAATATGGTAATTCAAAGGCTATTGCAATAAAACAATTTAATCGGCTTGAGAATAATTTATTAAAAAATCCCAAACTTAAGGCTGAGTATGCTGCTGTCATAAAAGAATATAAAAATTTAGGTCACGTGGAAACTGTGCCATCTCATGAAGAAGATTCGGCTGATGCTGTATACTTACCTCACCATGCAGTGATCCGAGAGGATAAGGATACTACCAAGGTCCGAGTTGTCTTTAACGCTTCTTGTCCAGGAACCAATGGCATCACATTGAATGACGAACTCATGGTAGGCCCATCGCTACAACCTGACTTACGTCACATTATAATGCGTTGGCGTCAATATCCAATTTGTCTTGTCGCTGACATTATAAAAATGTATAGACAGGTAAAAATATCTGAATTACATACAGATTTTCAACGTTTTGTGTGGCGCGAAGATCCAGATCAAAGACTGCAGCATCTGCGCCTCTTACGAGTTACCTTTGGAACGGCTTCAGCACCTTATCTCGCTGTGAAATCATTACAGCAAGTTGCACACGACGATGGAGTAAAGTATCCGCTGGCTGCTGAAAAGGTACTTCGTGCTTTTTACATGGATGATTTTATGTCAGACTGTTTTTCTGTGGAAGAAGGTAAGCAAATTTATAAGGAAATAACACAACTTCTCCAAGGAGGTGGATTTGTTTTGCAAAAATGGAGCAGTAATAGCGAAGAAATACTTAAAGAGATTAATGAAGATGTTGAAGATCAAGCAGAAAACCTGAAACTAAAAATAGATGAAATCATGAAAATTTTAGGACTTACCTGGAACAGAAGAAGTGATGAATTTGAATACGTAGTAAAGCTTCCACCGCTCTCTCCTCCTGTAACAAAAAGAAAAGTTATTTCAGAAATTTCTCGATTATTTGATCCTGTTGGTTGGCTTGCGCCAGTAATAATTTCAGCCAAAGTTTTTATACAGAAATTATGGCTCTCGGGAATTGAGTGGGATGATGAACTTCCTCCACAATTACTGAAGGACTGGCTCAAGTATAGAAGTGAATTAGATACACTTACCAAATTTAGTATCCCACGCTGGATTAACATCAATAATGATGATACAGTTCGCGAATTGCATGGCTTCTGCGATGCTTCAAATGTTGCATTTGCGGCAGTTGTGTACTTGCGAGTGGTTAACTCCAATGGGGAAATTAATGTTGCATTAATCGCTTCCAAAACAAAGGTAGCGCCCATTAAACAAGTTTCGATTCCGAGATTGGAGCTTTGTGGAGCTGTACTACTCACAAGACTGCTACTAGAAGTGTCTCAAGCCATGGGTATGGAGAAATCTTCTATTCATGCGTGGACCGACTCACAAATTGTGCTCGCTTGGCTTCAAGGACAACCTAGTCGTTGGAAAACCTTTGTCGCCAACCGTGTGTCGGAGATTATTACTTCGTTGGAACCGCAGCAATGGCAGCACGTATCTACCAAGGATAATCCTGCAGATTGTGCATCGCGTGGCGGTACGCAATGGGATGTTCAATTCTGGAAGGAAGGGCCGAAGTGGCTGCAAGAAAAGAATATTAATTTTACAAGACGTCAAATAGAAGATACACATCTAGAAGAAAGAAAAATGAAAATTTGTTTAATAAATACTTACGGTGATGAAGCAGATCCCGAAGAAAAAATATACTCACGGTTTTCATCTTTGAGAAGACTGCTCCGGGTTACTGCACTCTGTAAAAGACTAATTAAAAGGATGAGAAAAAAGGAAGTAGAAGATCAGAAGGATTGGATAACAAGTTTTGAAATAAGAGAAAGTTTAAAAGTATGTATTAAAAGATGCCAAGAAAAACATTTCGGTGAAGAGCTTGCAGATTTAAGAAATAAAAAAGAAATAAATAAAAAAAGTAAACTTACCTCACTTAATCCAATAATTGACGAAGACGGTATTCTACGAGTAGGTGGCAGACTGCAGCAGGCAATCCTTAGTGATGAGAGAAAACATCCTATCATTCTTCCGCGCAAATCACAGTTTACAACTTTTATTATTGCGGATGCTCATGAGAGAACATTTCACGGCGGTCCCCAATTGATGCAAAATTATTTGCAATCAAAATACTGGATAATAAGTGCGAAGGATTTAGTACGACTGTGTGTTCGTAAATGCGTTCGTTGTGTACGATATGCCGCTCGCACAAGACACCAGTTGATGGGACAACTACCGGTTGAAAGATCTACTGCTTGTCGACCTTTCTTAAAGAGTGGAGTAGACTATGCAGGGCCTATTAATATAAGAACCTCTAAAGGCAGAGGTAATCGGTCATTCAAGGGATATATTTGCTTATTCATTTGTATGGCCACACGCGCTATCCATCTCGAAGCAGTAAGTGACCTTACAGCTCATGGATTTCTAGCAGCGTTTAAGCGTTTTATAGCACGCCGTGGTCATTGCGCTGAAGTATGGAGCGATAATGGGACAAATTTTGTGGGTGCAGCACGAGAACTCAAATCTTTATATGATCATGAGAGGTCGAGTATAGCGCAGGAAATTGCAGATCAACTGGCTACAAATGGGACTGAATGGCATTTTATCCCTCCCCATTCCCCAAATTTTGGAGGACTATGGGAGGCAGGGGTAAAATCGACGAAACATCATTTAAGACGCATTGTTGGGAATTCAACTTTAACATTCGAAGAAATGACAACATTACTTTGTCAAATAGAATCTTGTCTGAATTCTCGGCCTATTTCTAAAATTACTGAGAATCCAGACAATCCAATCCCACTGACACCAGGACACTTTTTGGTGGGAGAACCTCTGGTTTTACCCCCTGATGTCAATTACGAAACATCCAATATCACAAATCTCAGACGGTGGCAAATGACTCAAAAAATGACACAAGATTTTTGGCGTCGTTGGTCAAATGAATATTTGACTCAGTTCTACCATCGTTATAAATGGAACAATATTGTTCCTGAACCTACAATTGGAGATTTAGTGTTAGTAGTGGAGGATGATCTTCCACCTGGAAGATGGCTATATGGTATTATAGTTGAAAAACATCCCGGATTGGACGGAATTACGCGAGTTGTCAGTCTTAAATGTAAAAACAATGTAATTAAACGTCCTGTTTCTAAATTGTGTTTTTTGCCAATTACCAACTAATGTTGATTTTTTTTTGTTGGCTCTCGAGCCTCATATTATGTTCGTATTAGCACGTATTAGTAAGAAAGCATGCAATGTGGTAATATTTTATTTTGTATTTTTTCTGTATTTGATGATAAATTCGCGTAAAGACTTTCGTTAGTATTCATGTTTTGATCGGTTAGTTGTATTAAGGAAAATTTTGAAAATTTGTCCTTGGTGGGCTGTATGTTTACGACGTATGTTTTCGACCTACCGTCACTTTATGTTATATTTTTTTTGTTCACGCGAATTGCAATATGCATTGTCATTATCATTGTGTCATCTTAAGGTTTGTTGGAAGGAATTAAACTGAAAGCGATACATAAAAAGGGAGTTTTTGTTCAGTTATAAGATGGATAATAAATACCTAATGTTTTCCTTGTTAACGAAATAATGCTGAGTAACAGCAGAGTTAACAAGATTTTCTACTAAAGTATCTAAAGGTAAAGAACCTATTAATAATATTCAGATACACGTGACGTTCAAATGTTCCTATATTTAGATTATTTATAATAGACACAGGGATCAATTTAGCGGAATTTTCACGCGCAGAAATTCGTGAGCCTATTTCCGTTCGACCCGTTTACTGATTTGAACACCACGTGATATTTCCACTAGTTTAGAGGCTTAATATTATTATGTAATATGTTACAGGTTATGCTAGTTCTCAAACTCTCATGAAAAATTAAAGGTTATGTAAAGTCCCAACGAATCCGCGGGCAAAGCAAAGCAAAAACTTTTATAGCTAATTCACATAAGCTGCCAAGTTAATCAAAATTCGTGATTTTGCGTGAGAGAGTAACAATCATACATAGGTACCTATACAATATTTCTTACAATTTTTTGGAGATATAGTATAAGTAGGATTTAGTCCGGTTAAAGAAAAGAAATTATTATATATATTTTAACAATACCACTTGATTCTTGAGTTGAATAATAATTTGTTTCCAAGTTGAATAAATGTAAAGTTGTTCTTGTTGGGTTAAGGATCCACTTGAGGTTTGAAAGTAATTATTTGAAGGAGTTTTAAATTTTAGTGTTTATTCTACAGATATTGTTTATTAAAAAACGTGTTACTTACAATATTATTGAAATGCAGACAACTAATAATGTAATGAACGTAAGTGTAAGCAAGTTTTAGCTACAATTAGCAACATTGATTGCATATTTTTACAACTACATATTATGATTTTCAATACGCGTTGTATTAAATACCTCATGAAGTATCTAGTATATTATTATGTACATGATGACGATAAGTACTACAACAATTAGCTCGATTTTTGTAACACAATTAACCTAAGTCAATCTTTCATACTTTTAATTTTAAAGGAATATACTCTTTGAAGAAATATAACCGATATTTTCTAATGTAGGTGTGTTTATCAATACATATAATAAAATTCTAGAAAAGTGGTGTCTGTACAATGAAAATATGTAAAAAAAAATTAGCAGGGGTTATTACTAAATCGATCCCAAACCCAAAACTGTCGTTAAAATTTTTTTTGTCTGTTTGTCTGTATGTTTGAACACGCTAATCTCAGAAACGGCTTATCCGATTTAAATGCGGTTTTCACTAATATATTGTGGTAATCTTCATTTAACATTTAGTGTTTATTTCATGTCAATCGGTTTATAAATAAAAAAGTTATGACCATTTAAGTATTCACGGCGAACATTTGCTAAGGCATTCTATGGTACACTATTATACAGTGTACGATAAAACGTAAGTTATCTGTTATACGCTACAGTTATTTCTATAAAATGTCCAGGTGATCATATCGAAAGTCCCCAAGGGTGGGGTGGGGGTGGAGGGGTAAGCTGAGGTAGTAGAGGGTGAGGGGTCAAATTAAAATTATGCTTATTTTTAGGTAAATTTTATACATAAAAATGTCCTTTAAATTAAATATTTTTAACCCCCGACGCAAAAAGATGGGTGATAAGTGTTTGACCGCTATGTGTATCTGTGTGTGTATCTGTTTGTGCCACCGTAGCTCGCTAGCAGGTAATTAGATGCGGTTTTTTTGTTAGGCAGCATATTTTCCGACGCTGGTTCTTAGATAAACTGTATCAAAATAGGTTAATCCATTTATTATACCTAGGTATACATATAGAGGTAAAAGTAGGAATGAAAATAACTAAAGTTATCGAATATACTTTAGTGATATATTAAATGAAAGTGACAATAAGTCAAATTTTATCAAAATCGGTTCATCCATTTATTTGATATACGGTATAAAAGTTGTAGGTAATAAAAAAATGAATTTTGACTCAAGTGACATATGAAATAAAAGGGCATGACGTGTAAAGTATAATTGGACATATTTAATCAAAATCGGTTCATCCATTTACTATACCTATATATATGGGTAAAAGTTAGAATGAAAGAAACGATTGTTGTCAAGTATACCTAAGTGACATATCAAATGAAAGTGCATAACGGGTGAAGTACAGTTATAGTTCTATTTTTATCCAAATCGGTTTTTCCATTTATTAGATTACAACACAGATTACAGCGGTAAA
This sequence comes from Colias behrii, assembly GCA_029959065.1. Taxonomy (NCBI): domain Eukaryota; kingdom Metazoa; phylum Arthropoda; class Insecta; order Lepidoptera; family Pieridae; genus Colias; species Colias behrii. The sequence goes on along the minus strand of JARWMC010000021.1, from coordinate 3,685,516 downwards.
AGTGGGAATGAACAATAATCGAATGTGGTCAAATAATATCTCAAGCGGCATATCATAATATGAAAGAGCAACGTGTGAATTACAATTAGTAATGTTTTATCGAAATCGGTTCATCCGTTTATTACACTTTAGGGGTGACAGTGGTTAGATAAATAAACCAAATGGAGCATCAAACGACAGGATATGTCGTGTAGGTACATATAGGTACAATTAGATAATATGGTTTACATCAAAATCGGTTCTGCCCGTAGTAGTAAATACTAGGGATGGAAAGGTTGAAAGTCTGTGAAAGAAGAGGGGGATATGGGAGCGAGAGGATAGCCACACCCTGGAAATTTTGAATTCTACTCAAAGCCACATAGGCCTGGCGCGGCGCTTGGCAATTTTTTTCTTAAATATACCACTTCTTTTGCCACTGTGGTCCATTACAATTTGTGCACGGTTACGGCCCAACTTAAAAGATGTCAAGGAGCAACAAACTTATAGATATCAATATGATGTAGGAATGTATTATGGAGGTAAAGGTAGGTCTCGCTCACTTGAAAATATTACATGAAAATAAGAAACCGAAGTTTAAAAATTAAAAAAAAACCCAACGCAATGAAGGAAAAGGAATAAATAATTTTACAAACTTCCCGACGATCTTTAAAATTATGATAATATGATAATGATGGTATGGCAGCCCCGACGACTTTGTTTTTTTTATTTTTATAAATATTTAAAATGGTATTTATTTTTAAAGATCTTCGGGAAGTTTGTGAAATTATTTATTCCTTTTTCTATGCACTTTTCTTCGTTGCGTTTTGTTTTTTTTTTAATTTAATTTTTATTGCACAGTCTAAACGGTTTAGTTACTACAGGCGCGAGACAGGAAAGATGAGCGCTGAGACAAACGTCAAAACGCAAAGGAATAGAAGGAATCCGCTACGATACTAATTGTCATTTAAAGCGTATGATGTGTTTTGCACAATTTTATTAAATTGCGACTGGATGAAAATTTTGTTCGTGATCGTGATCGTCGTCGTTGGTAGGGTGAACAAATCTTTAGCAAAATATCATCAGTACGCTTATGTCAATTAGTATCGATAGCGGATTCTATTCCTTTACGTTTTGACGTTTGTCTCGGCACTCATTTGCTGCACAATATATTGTCAAAAACATCCATACAAGGAAGGAAGGAAAATAAATTTGCTCCTTTCCCTCCTGGTGCCTAAAAAATAATATGACATAATTTAAAATAAATTTTACGTAGAGAATTAATTAGGCATTTATTTTTTTAGCTCAGTTTAGTAATAATTTTACTAAAAGTTTTTTTAATTATTTATGGTAGTACGTGTTTATTCAATAAAAGTTAAGTAGTAACTACTATGCAGTCACTATTCCACGCGGACGAAGTCGCGGGCACAGCTAGTATAGCAATATGTTTGCATGTGTAGGTAGTGTCTTCCTGACCGGAAGCTGAATGCAATATCTATATATATATCTATATATTATGTATTCAAGTGTTCACAGCTTCCGGACGATGCATGTTTACAAGCACGTGGGCGCTATATCGAGCCGAACCTTGCGTAGGCGTTTGTAAAGAGAACCGATTGACTTTCAGGATCTAATCAATTGTAGTCACGCGACAACCCGCAAGGGACACGTGCTTTAAGACACGTTTCTTTTTACACGTGCGCAACTTAACGCCCAATTAAAACTATAAAAAACAACAGATTTGAATTTTTTACGATTTAAAATTTCTCTGTTTGACTTTTTACTGGGTTAAATTTTAAGTAAAGTTAGATTGTTAGCTTTAACAAAAGCTTTAGTACGTTAAGATACAGCAAAAATCGTAAAAAAGAAAACAAGTACCTAGTAGGTAGGTTTCTGAACCACTGTGAACAAAATAACCCATTGAGCCCCGAACGGCCAGATCCGGCCGCGACACAATAGATTTTCTATTGTGTCTGTGATTCCGAGGCCTGATGGATTAAGTTTTACATCTGATGACTGAAATTTTCCCGACACAAATTTTAACCCTTATTTCGATTTTGTCCGTACCACCGGACAAGTACTTTAAAAAAATCCACTGCCCCGTCTATTTCTATTTTTGCAACAAAAAAACTACTAAGCTATTGGGAGGTCGATCAAATTTTAGTAGAAAAATAAATTTTGCGTGTGACAACCCAGAGTTTGACAGTTGGCGAAAAAATGTCGGCGAAACTGCGCACTAAGAAAGTCTTTCAGGTAATTTATTAAAAAATATTATTTTTTGCTTATGTTGCGTAGATTTTTTATTTATGTTTTGTGAATTTAGTCTACTAACGTTCAAATAATACGATTTCATAGCTTTTGCTTACGTTATTCTTAATAATTATCGAGTTTTTTACTTGTCCGCCACACCGGACTTCGTCGAAACACCTGTATTTATTGTGTCTTACAGCTTGTCCGTCACGGCGGACCTTGTCGAAATATGGTATGAAAGGTAAAAGATTTGAGTTGTCGGTATTACCAAAACATTACATCTATTCTCAGTACCTATCAACTTGTTAGATACTTCTTATCTACCTAACCTTTACATAAAACTAAAATGCTAAAAACTAATTACTAAAAGTTAGTCTACCTACTTACCTGACCTACCTACTTACGTGAAAAGAACCCTATACCTATTCTCAACAGGTACTCACTGGTGTATATTATATACCTACTACTTATCTGCTTAGCCTTTACGTTACACTTACATGCTCAAAATTAAGTACCTACTAACTTTTATTCCTAAAGAACTACTTACTTTTGTAAGAACTGGTTACTCACTGTCTAATTTACAAAACTAATATTGACTCTATAATGTACACCATGAGTCTCTGTATTGCCTGTGTGCCCTCTTACTTACCCCATTACTTTTTCTATTTTTTTTTATTGGTGGTGGTGTTAGCTTAGCACGTATTTCTTTTATTTTGCTTCAGTCTTCCCTGCATGCACTCTCGAAAAAAATATTGGCACTCGTTCCTGCAGAACGTGCACCGTCTGAAACAGGTGATAGCTCCGGCGCCGAAAATGAGCCTCATCCATTCTCTAATCCACCTTCTGTCTTTAGTTCACCTGCACCGTCTATTGCATCTTCGCTAGAGCGCTTGAATATCGCAGACAGCCCTGATGAAAACCCTTCTGAAACAAGTTTTGAACTCAACAACGACTTCCCGACGCCTTTGACTCCAATTATAGAGCAAGTTTTCCCGAACCAGTCGCAGGAACCCAATTTTGCAAACTTACCTTCTATATCGTCTTTACCCTCGTTGCCAACACCTGTGCATAGAAAAAGAAGACTCAGAGAACCATCAGTTGTGACAAAAAAGAGACCCAAGCAAATTCAAAAGTTTTCTCTCTCGTACAAATGGAAACAGAGTACCTTTTTGTATAGAGCCCAGATAGAAGATACTGCAGTAGTTGAAGATCCTCCCGTAGTACGTTCACCTTTAGATTACTTTTTGACGTTTTTCTCTGAAGATGTGATTGCTAATGTTGTACAAGAAACAAATGCATATTCCGTGCTAAAAACAGGCCGCTCTATAAATTTGACAGAAGATGAGTTTCGCGACTTTCTTGCTATCCTTATTTTGATTAAGTATAATACAGGCCCTTACAGTTTCTTTGTACTTTTATAAAAAATAAAGGCTCTTTTACTATTATTCCCTCAGCCCCCGGAATCACAGACACAATAGAAAATCTATTGTGTCGTGGCCCGATCGGGCCGCTCGGTGGTCAAGGGATTATTTTCTTTTACTTTATACTATGCAACTTCTTTCACGTATTCGATTAAGTCCGCTAGGACGGACAAGTCATTTTAACACTTTTTTTACTAAGATTCGATAATGTCCGGTGTGGCGGACATCGCTTTTCTCCATAAGGGTGGGGGGTAGATTTTTTTTTCTTTTTTTGGAGGTTTAGAAAAACCATGGAAACTAGGTTATAAATACAATAAAATTTTAATAAGTTTACTATCACCTTCTCTGTCGAAATAAGGGTTAATGTTCACAGATATTGAACAACTCTTTCGTATCACAAGCAGATGAATAAAAAAAAAGAACTTCAAATATTGACTTAGGTTTTATCAATCTGTGTTTTAATTACTGTCCACCCCATTGACATTGGTTACGGAAATAAAGCTCATCACAGCTGAAGGCTGGCAATGAATTTGAGTTCATATTAGAGGTCCACTTGTCACGTCCACAATATTAAACGTCGACGCGGGAAATTAAATTTTAACAACGAAAAATTTTAACAATAAAAATTGAAACAACGTCAAGTTGACATCAACTTGACGTTGTTTCGATTTCAATAGATGTCACTTAACGTTGGAGGTGAGGTTTGAGGGTTAAGGGTACATGAACGTTCATTTTGTTTGAAAAGGGGACAGGGGTAATGACGAACAATTATTAATTACGAATAAATCTCATTTTATTCCCATTAATCTAAGTTTTATTTCCAACGCTTTATTAAAATTTATATTAGAAATTATATTTAAACCGATAACATCTAAGCAAAGTGTAACGAACTCTTAATTACTATCAATCTATCAACGTCTTAAAATAGTAATTGATTTTCTATTATTTCAAAAGCACGTTTTTATGCTAATGTTCAAATTAAGATTTATCTACGTAGTGACTCATTTTATGGCATTAATTAGGTTAGAGTAGGTACCTAATGAAGAAATTATAAATAATAACATCTATGGTGTTAAAAATACCTTAGTTGAAACCTGCATTTACGAGCTTAGTAGTTAGGTATATTTTTATATAATCTGAGATATAATAAATACACTAAGCAATATCGTCTAAATTTTGCTTTTGTTCTTTTCTATTCTCCGAACATAAAAATCGTTGTTGTCGTTTTTCTGAAAAGGTCCTCAAGGGTCCTCTCAATTTTGCCATCGTTTGTCCAACGCAGCGTCATCACAATCATTTTGTTTCAACTTTCATAGTATTAGGTATTAGAAAAGCTTTATGTTTAAACTACAATTAATGAACTTCTTCGGCAAAAATATTATGGATATTTTAGGAATTCTACTCTGTACAATTTTAGGTCATTTATAAAACGCGTGGGAACCATCTTTTGTTTTATTAGCCGACAAAAATAATGTAAATCTTTAACCCTTTAATCCTGCATAAATTTAACGCTTTCTGCCTCGTGGAGGAAAGTTCGTGTCTTTTACTTTTTAGGGTTCCGTACCTCAAAAGGAAAAAACGGAACCCTTATAGGATCACTTTGTTGTCCGTCTGTCCGTCCGTCCGTCCGTCCGTCTGTCAAGACCCTTTTTCTCAGGAACGCGTGGAGGTATGAAGCTGAAATTTATATCAATTACTCAGGTCTACTGTCCCTTGAAGCTGTGAAAAAATCAAACTTCTAAGCCAACGCAATCAAAAGATACAGCCGTTTATGCCGCAAATTTTCGACACTTGCAAGGGAATCAAAACCTACAGGATGCTTCCCGTGAACTCAGAATCTTGAAATTTGGTACGAAGCAACGTCTTATAGCATAGATAAAGGAAAAATTACGAAAACCATAAATTTTTAGTTACATCACATAATATATTTTTTTTTAATAATTTTAAACTTACTACCCATTTCCTCATAAACGCGTAGAGGTATTAAATTGAAATTCATACCAAATACTCAGGTCTATAATACCTTTAAGCTGTAACAAAATCAAACTTCTATGTCAACGCAATCAAAAGAAACAGCAATTTAAGCTGCATATTTTGAAACTCGCAAGTACTCGCAAGGGAATCAAAACCTAAAGGGTACTTCCAGTCGACCTAGAATCTTGAAATTTGGCATGAAGCAACGTTTTATAGACCGGAAGGAAGTTAGCGCGGAAAGTTTTTTTTTTATTATTATTATTATCTCAAAAAATTGCTCCTTAAATGCTCCATCAGAATCTGTAATTGCTCCACTTCTATAATTATTAGTTTATTTATAATTAATTTTTAAAAAAATCCAAATACTGAAAACTTGATTTCCCTATAGAATGAAAAATATTCACTTTTCATAAAAAAATTTTTTCCAAAAAAATTGCTCCCGATTTGCTCTATCAACTACAAAAAAAATTATTTAATTTTGATAATTTTTACAATAATTAACTGAAAAACTATGTTTGCATAGTAAACTACTGCGCTGTGACGTCATCAATTATTGTCGTTGCGACGCATAAGGGCCATATTTACATGTATCAGCACTGCAGCGATATGTATAGACCTTAATGTTTATGTTTTCTTATTTATATTATTCACTAGATTTCCGCCCGCGGCTTCGCCCGCGTTTTCAAAGGAAAACCCGCATAGGTAGTTCCCGCTAACGCAAACGATAGCAACTTGACACCGAAAGATGAAACAAACGACTGAAACACAAATTAATTAATAATTACTTGAAGTTTTAATAATACGAATAAACGTACGAGTTTAGGGATGGGTAGGGAAATGTTTATAAAAATACCTATAATAAGAATGATTTAAATAGGTACATAATAATATCTGTTCCTTGAAATTTTGCTAGATGAAAACTCAATAATTAAAATATGGCGCCTAGATATTCTTAGAGTATAAATAGCAACATAAGGTAAGTACTAAGTATTAAATAATAATATTATTATTCCCAGCATAAAACTTATTAATGTCATTTTAAGGTTGTATGTATGTATGTATGGTTTTCACGCATAAACTACTATACCGATTTTGATGAAATTTGGCACAGACAATCTTTAGACCCTGAGAAAGAACATAGGCTACCTTTTATTGCGAAATATGTACCACGGGCGAAGCCGGGGCGGACCGCTAGTAATATAATAAATGTGAAAGTTTGTGAGGATGTGTGTGTGTTTGTTACTCATTCACGCAAATACTACTGAACCGATTACAATGAAATTTAGCACACATATAGACCGTAACTTGGATTAACACATAGGATAGGTTTTATCCCGGTAATCCCACGGGAACGGGAACTATGCGGGTTTTCCTTTAAAAACGCGTGCGAAGCCGCGGGCGGAAATCTAGTGAATAATATAAATAAGAAAACATAAACATTAAGGTCTATACATATCGCTGCAGTGCTGATACATGTAAATATGGCCCTTATGCGTCGCAACGACAATAATTGATGACGTCACAGCGCAGTAGTTTACTATGCAAACATAGTTTTTCAGTTAATTATTGTAAAAATTATCAAAATTAAATAATTTTTTTTGTAATTGATAGAGCAAATCGGGAGCAATTTTTTTGGAAAAAATTTTTTTATGAAAAGTGAATATTTTTCATTCTATAGGGAAATCAAGTTTTCAGTATTTGGATTTTTTTTTAAATTAATTATAAATAAACTAATAATTATAGAAGTGGAGCAATTACAGATTCTGATGGAGCATTTAAGGAGCAATTTTTTGAGATATTAATAATAATAAAAAAAAAACTTTCCGCGCTAACTTCCTTCCGGTGTTTTATAGCACACATAAAGGAAAAATTCCGAAAACCTTAAATTTTTAGTTACATTACAAAATATATATTGCAGGTTTGTACGGAACCCTCGGTGCGCGAGTCCGACTCGCACTTGGCCGGTTTTTCGCCTTAGAGTTACAACGCAATCTGTAATTTACTTTTTTAATCCAATCTCTTTAAGCAAAGGTCAACAACTTACAACCATTTTTACTCGAAAATCAAATTGAAAAAATCAAAAAAGATTAAATTGGTGTTTGGGAACACTTTGCAAGTTTACGGCTGAGGTTTACGGTACCTACTCCAGATCTCAATCTCAATGTTTACAAAGATATTTATGAATACCAATACAAATCACTTTGAAGCTGATCATGATTGGTGGAACATTTCTTATGTCTATATAAGGTCTATATTATGTTACAAAATAAAATAAAATAAACATTAATATAAAAAAATGTTTTATTTCACTCCCTAATCCTTCATTGTAATAGTCCTAAGGGCGTATTCAGAAAGAAAGCTTGAAACTTATAAGCGCTTATAAGCGCTTATCGGCGCTTATAAGCGCTGGTAACCCGCGCAGGAAAATATATGAACATGCGCTTATAAGCGCTGATCGGCGCCGACAAGTTTGTTGAAACTTGTTGAAACTTGTCGGCGCCTATCGGCGCTTATAAGCGCATGTTCATATATTTTCCTGCGCGGGTTACCAGCGCTTATAAGCGCCGATAAGCGCTTATAAGCGCTTATAAGTTTCAAGCTTTCTTTCTGAATACGCCCTATGGGACGGAAGACAGACGACACGACTGAAGAATAGCTCGATCTAGTCAAGAAGGATAAGTTTTATTCATTAGTAGGTAAATAACATTGTTTGAATGAGGAAGGTAATCTCAGTCATTACCATATCTATTATAATATTATCTGTGGTTATTACTGACACTATTAAAAATTCTTCCACTAGTAGAAATTAAAATTGATTTACTTTATCCCTAATCCCTATGTGACATAGAATTTGTTCTTGATCAATGTGTTTTAATGTGAAATAACAATATTATTCTACGCCTATCGAAGTGGGCACGGGTCAGCTAGTCATAATACAGACTAGTTAAAACCCAAAACCAGGCTAGCTAGTCATAATACAGACTAGTTAAAATCTGTATGCCTGATACGATTTGAAATAGATTTCCATGTAAATATAACCCTTTATCCTACGTTAAAAAGCCCAATAAACCCTCTTTTGTCCGATGATTGAACCCTGAGGCGCGCGCCTACGCGTTCACGCCAGCTGTCATTTTAGGTTTATAGGGATTTACATACTTATTTTAGGCAGATTGAAAATGAATTTATGAATTGTTACAAGTCTAGCTTATAAAGGGCTTATAGCACCTACTGTGATGTAAAAGTAATCTAAATTAAAATTAAATACATCGAAAAAACTGAATTGTTAATTACCTACTCATTGGAATAATCTAATAAAATCGCTGTTTTATATACCTATGTATTGTTGTACGCCTATAACTTTTTATACTGTGCCTTTATCTAGTAATGTATTTGGTATAGAATTCAGACAGCTGTAGCACGCCTACAACAGGCGGAGTAATTGAAGTCATGAAAAATACTTATGATAGTTTTGAACTAGTTCTTAAACCAGTCTTTAGTTATATAATATAGGTGTAGTTTCTAACTTTGTGTGTCCAGTGTCACGTGTGTGTATAGTGTATACTGAAGGTATGTTCAAAGGTACTGATCCAATAATGAAAACTATTTCACTAAAAGATTCTACACTATTTAAACTCTTGTAACACAGCTACAGGGTGAGCATATACCTTTTTGATATATTATCGCTTATTGACAACAAAAAATCGTACCACCACCTTCCTCCTCAATAGTAAGTAAATAAAACACATATTTAAATTTCATCAATTTATTCTTCAAATTACATACTTATATCAAGTATAGAACGAATCCATACAAACTTACAGTCTATCTTACACAAGTTAGTACTTATTCAACAAAACAATACGAGAAGTAATGTTTCACAAAAATTCTTAATACTACAACGAATTTTCATAAATAGGTCCATATTATAAAAGGTTGTATCAACACTTAGGCATGATTTTAAAAGCAAAATAACCGATATATATATGAGATATTTAATCGAAGATTGTAATATAAATCTTCGGTTATAAAAATAGCTGTTTATATTCAACAGGACATAATATGGTTATATTGCTTTTTATCAGGTCTAGTCAATATTTTTTATTACACTACAAATGTTGGAATGTTGGTAGTTTCCAAACAATAATAATTGCCTTTAACTTCAATATTTGTTTGATCGTGATATTAATGGTACATCTTTGGGGTACAAAGTAAACTCAAACTGTAATAACTAAACTTTTCGTTGAATCTACTATTTGTTAGAAGTTACTATAAAAATATTTATTAATTGATGATTATTATTATTGTAATGAAAAACTTATCTGTATATGAACAATGAAACTTATATCTTATTAAATGGCATACAATAAGTTCAATAAGTAGCCCAACGAAAAGTTTGAATATAATATTTCTGAGGTACATTTATTATGTACTTCAGAAAATACGACTTAAGTCGCTATCAGTCACATATAATATAAGGTAACAAAAGGATGATTAAGACCATATTATCAAACAGAATTGATTTATATAGTTACACTGTTTTGTACCTAACCGCCGAGTTTCTTTGAGATCTTATGTCTGAAATGTTGTCTTCAATGACAACATAATAAACAGATATTGAATAATAGTCAAAATAGAAATTGAATAGAGAAACAGAATTAAATTCATCGCTATGTATACCATGTAACCTTATAACAGTCCCCAGAGCGCTACCAACTACGCACAAAATATACGCTATAACGGTCACGGCACAATAATCGAAACAAATGATTCTTCATAAAACAGAAATTGAATATAGAAACTGCGATTGTACATATAGCTCTGTACACAAAAACTCATATGTAATGTTTCTTCATAAAACAGAAATTGATTGTAGAAACTGAAATTCAATTGTATTGCCATGTACACCTAGTCACGGTCCCCACTTTCCTCCCGGTTGCTAGTAGTCAGCGGTCACGGTCACCGTCACCGTGCCCACCGGCCGCTAGTCCTAGTCCTGCACGTTGCGGCGGTAGCGGTCACGGTCACGGTCTCGCTGACCGCACAATCGCCTCTATCAGCCGGGCCGCTAGTGCCGCACGTCGCGGTCACGGTCACGCTGACCGCACCCGCACCACTACTAGCTGAGCGTTACTGGCGCGCGTCGCGGCGGTGGTCGCGGTCACGGTCACGGTAACCGCACCCGCGCCACGAATAGCCGGATGTTAGTGGCGCGCGTCGCGGCGGTGGTCGTGGTCACGGTCACGGTAACCGCACCCGCGCCACGAATAGCCGGATGTTAGTGGCGCGCGTCGCGGCGGTGGTCGTGGTCACGGTCACGGTAACCGCACCCGCGCCACGAATAGCCGCATGTTAGTGGCGCGCGTCGCGGCGGTGGTCGTGGTCACGGTCACGGTAACCGCACCCGCGCCACGAATAGCCGGATGTTAGTGGCGCGCGTCGCGGCGGTGGTCGCGGTCACGGTCACGGTCGCGGTCCGCGGGCGGCGGGTCACGGTCACGCCGCTCTCTGTACCGCTCGTCGTAGTACGGCGCGGCTGCGGTTCTGCTCTTGGTGCTTGCGTCGCCTGCGCCCGCTTCCGCTGTCGGTTCTACTGGCGATTTGCGCGGTCTACGAATGTACATAAATACGTTATTTGACTGACTTCTAAAAGATCAAAGTAGGAATTGATATGTATGGTATGCAGTTTGTAGTATCTTCTATGGTTTGCTACTAAGGATTGCTGATTAGAATGTTGTCTAAATTTTTTATAATAATTGAAATAGCTGCTTTAGATTATAAGTTTCTTTGAGCCGTAACCACAGCTTAGAAATGCAAATATTATTTTTTTACAATATGCAAAAACATTTCTTAATTTAGCCTGAAACTAGTTAGCCGTAAATACCTAAAGTATATTGAAATTTAAAAGGCGAGTAAATAATAAGGATTACCTCTCTTCCCGACTGTGTCCCCTGTTATAATGGTCAGCGCGTTCCCTGTCCCTAGACCTGGACCTGTCGCGTTCACGTTCACGGTAATCCCTGTAATACCTGTAAAATAACAAAACAATTGTATATTTGCTAATTTTGCCAATTTTACCCAAAATGATGTTTATTGATTTAACTTAATAAGTCTAGTGTGCGTTCAATAAATGATTTATTTATTCAGCTATTTTGTGGACATCAATAATTAGGTAGCTTGATTAACGCGAAAATGCCTTTAAAGTTGTAAAAATATTTTTGTCAAAAAAAAACCGTCAAGGTGAATTGGAAACAAAGTCATATCAAGAAACAAAAAGCATTATAACGTGTAAAAAAAATATTAAAGCGTGTCGTGACTGTCTTAAAAAATGAAAGAAATAGAAATCCCAATTGTGATATTATGTACAATGCACCAAGGAAAAACAAACTATTTAACCAACAAACAGCAAGATAAAGCTATATTTTATTATATCGACATGCAGTGTTGAGGACACTTACGCGTCACGGTCGCGCTCACGGTCACGGTCCCTCGACCGTTCCCTATACCTGCAATAGACAATCATCTATGTGAAAATTTATCGCGTTGCTCTTTATTATAATTATTACTACTTTAATTATTTTTGTAAATATATTCGCAAGAAATAAGCTGCAGGTGCAAAAGATGAAAAAGTGCAGTGGTGTTGATATGTATTATTTACTGTTTCATGCTTTTGTATGTTATGTAGTATAGATCAAAAATTGTAAATAGTTTCAGTATATTTATAGTGCAACACAATTGTCTATTGTCTAGTGCAGTTCTATATAGTGTTATAATATATAACACTATACCACAGTATAGCGCCTTATTGTTAATTTCGTTGCGGAAGTGTAGTTAAGATATCTATTCCGCAGAACAGTCGCGTATAGTGACTTATACTACAGTATACCTTTCTATACCGCAGTATAGTTGCGTATAATGTCTTGTAGTGCAGTATAGTCACATAGTATCCTGTAGTTCTAGCGTTACTACATTACGTGTGTGACTTATACTGCAGTATAGGTATACAGTGCCACAAACTTAACTGACCCGGAGACGGTGTCGCTGATGTCGATTTTAGTTCGTAGATTTAGTAGTGGAACTACTAAATCTACGAACTAAAATCGACATCAGCCAGGCAGTTTTTGCCACCGGGTCAGTTAAGTTTGTGGCACTATACTGCAGTATAAATCACAGTTTATATAGGAAAGGTTCCTATACCGCAGTATAGTTGCGTATAATGTCTTTGTAGTGCAGTATAGTTGCGTATAATGTCTTTGTAGTGCAGTATAGTCACGCAATATGCACTAGCGCACGCACCGGTCCCGCTCCTCCCGGTCCCGCGAGCGCTCCCGGTAGCGGCTGGCGGAGCGCTCCCGGCGGCGCGGCGCGCGGTGGTGCTGGCGCGCGTCCCGCTCGCGCGACCGCGACCGACGCCGCTCGCCGCCGTACGACTTCGTCTCCACGCCGTGCAGCGTGTCTTGCAGCGACGATATTAGTATCTTGCAGCGGTCATCGTGCGCAACCTGAAATAATATTCATGGTATAGTGTGTATTCTTAATTCTAATGCTTAAAGTATGTATCTTATAACAACGAAATTAGTTGAATAAATACAATCAAGGTGTTTTGATCTCGGAGCAAATACGTATACAATAAAAATTACACGTTAGATATGCAAGTGCGAAAAATCAAAAAGTTACGCACCCTGCTTTAGCAAAATAATAAAAGGCAAATACGTGCCGACAGATCACTCACCTTGCTCTGCTTGATAAGCGATATAGCCGTGACGAGCGTCTCAATCGCGGACGCGTATTCTCCCGCCGCCGCGTCACTAACAGCACGGGCTATGGCACTGGACGACACGGTGCGGTTGCGGCTCATCACCTCCTCGAACTCCGCCTCGCTGATGACCGGGTGCGGCGCGTGCGCGGGGTGCGCGGCGTGCGCGGGGTGCGCCGCGTGCACCCCCAGCGGCGCCGCGTGCGTCGGACGCGCTTCGCTCGCTGGGTACGGGTTCTACAAAACATAAACCGTTTATTAATAACTCAGGCCCCGGAATCACAGACACAATAGAAAATCTATTGTGTCGTGGACCGATCGGGCCGTTCGGGGCTCAATGGGTTAAAATAAATAAAAAAATAAGCGCTGTCGTAGATGCCGTAAAAAGAACATAACAATTAACAATACGTTTTCTTGTGTGATTTCTATTATAAGGGCAGGAATTCGAAACGTTATTATAAAGAATAGTTTAATGAATACGTTTTGTTTTAAATCTGTTAGTGTATAGTATATTCCTACAGGTAAATTATCTTGGAGAAATTTTTGCGTTTGTAGTAGTGTATGGTCAGCAAATAAAAAAAAACAACATTTTATTTTTAGTTTTTATTATATATATATATATATATATATATATATATATATATATATATATATATATATATATATTTTAAATTAAATTTTAAAAAAAATTAATTTTTAAAGATTTTAAATTAAACTATATGTGTTTCTGCTCTGAAAAAGATGAGACTTTATTTTAATATTTGCACATTTAACATACGTATAACTTTTACATTAACAATGTTACTAAAATGAAAAATTTACTAACCTGAAAAAGAAACGACATTTAAAGTTTAATTTACTAACTTTAGTACACAATTTAAACAGTTCCAAGATTCTCTTTTTAATTTTAATTCAAAACTCAAAAATCAAACATTTATTTATTCAATTAGACTTCTTCTAGAAGCACTTTTGAAACGTCATTAGGTACATATTTTTAACATTTACCACCGATTCGGAAAGCAGTATCTACGGAGAAGAACCGGCAAGAAACTCCATAGTTGCTCTTTTTAATCATGTCAGTTTTAATTTTACAAAACATATACAGGTAAATTAGCTTGGAGAAATTTTTGCGTTTGTAGTAGTGTATGGTCAGCAAATAAAATAAAACAACATTTTATTTTTAGTTTTTATTTTATACAGGGTTACTTGTAAAACACCAGCAACCTCGCAGGACAAGATAGCTAACATCATAAGTAACAACATTTGTTCTACGACTTTTGGCATAACGCAATAAATTATTTTTAAATGATTTTTTAAACTTTTATTGTACTCTCCTTACATTTGTAAGTCTATGTTCTATTAATTATCGGATGGACGACGCGACGCCCCCTTCCCCCTCTCGTTCGCTTTTTGTTTACGTAATTTTTGGGAGGCGTAGAGTTTATAATATTCAGACGGAAAATTAAATGAATATTTATTTTTGTATGAAAATAAAATCTAACAAATTATCAAAAGTCGTAGAACAAATGTTGTTACTTATGATGTTAGCTATCTTGTCCTGCGAGGTTGCCGGTGTTTTACAAGTAACCCTGTATATATAAGGGATTTTAAATTAAACTATATGTGTTTCTCCTCTGAAAAAGATGAGACTTTATTTTAATATTTGCACATTTAACATACATATAACTTTTACATTAACAATGTTACTAAAATGAAAAATTTACTAACCTGAAAAAGAAACGACATTTAAAGTTTAATTCTTTAGTTTGAGAAGTCAAAGGCTTGCCTCGACCATGTTTTAACACTGGAGCCATATTGAATTAACAATATAAAGTTACAACACTTACACACAAATTAAACACTAGTTATGGCCCTGCCTTCATACAAAACTGCTGAATACGCCGTTCGCACGGGAATAGAATGTGGATGCGATTTCCCTTAGTTAGCATCCAAGCTTACGTCTTTATAATTATTAAACTGTATAAATTCATTCTTTAACTCCGGTCTGCATCGTGCAGACATGGGTGTAAAAGTCTCATTTTAGCTATTAAATGTAGTTTTTAAGTACATCTGAGTTTTCATTTGGGGCCTCCGGCTGCGGGACATGTAATTCACTTCAACAAATATTATAACAATAATAACAAATAATAACAACAATCAACAAATACAAAATTTATCAATTAAACTACGTACATAATAATTATAATTTTTGAATGAAATGTGCTTTATGTTCTAACGGTACCAAACGACTGCACGTGGCACCTGCGGACAGCGTAAACTGGTTTATTCTGGTTTTGTGCGTGTTTCCACTTTCCACTATCAAGTGACGATTTATTTATTTGTTTTGTTTCGTAATTATTATGGTCAAATATTAATTATGAAACAAATTATTATGGACACGATATTTTATTGTTTCACGGTAGTCGCCTTGTCGTTTGCTCAAGGACGTAAAATTGAATGATATATTTTTTTTTATAAAGTCAAAACCATTTTCTTTCAAATAAAAACTTGTTTTTATTGAAAACAAAAGTGTTGCTAGGAATAAGTATAAAATTAAATAGTAATGTTAGGATATCGAAACATTTTTGTATAGGCCAGAACGATATAGTGGAAACGCGCTCTAAGATCTGAGTAATATACACACCACTACATATGCAAAAATTTCTCCAAGCTAATTTACCTGTAGGGCAGGCGGAAATTCGTACAATGACACGAAGTATTATTTTATCATCAAAATAAAACGATACCTATCGCTCTTCATACACTACTTTATCGTTTACGCAGCGTACCGCTTTTCATGGTACATACAAGGTGAGGTGAGCGACGCGGTCGTTCAGAGATAACAAACTTGTTTTGACATGTCTGGATGAGGTACATGTCTGGATACAAGTATTATTAATTAATTTGCTTTTATTTTAATAAAAAATGTAGATTCTAAAATATAGCAAATTGGAACATAACACAATGCTGAAATAGTAATACATACGTACCTAAAAGCTAAAAGTAAATAATTCACTAATTTCATAAGATGTTACTAAAATATTTATTATTATTTTTATTATAAAACACTTAGAAGTGAGAACCTAAGAGCAGAAGTGGTCTAACATTTTTTTTTGTTGTAAATTGTGTCATACCTACAGCTTACTGCAAAGTAAGTTAGATATAATCAAGTCAAAGTCAAAGTGTTATGTAATGTAGGTTACTGAAATAAAGATTTTCACTTTCACTTTCACCCTTTAATAATGTTCTCAGGCTACACAAAGGTTGGTTACCCCTGTTAGGTCATTGTACGAATTTCCGCCTGCCCTAGGAACATACTATACAAAAAAACATGTTTTAATTATATTGTGAAAGATATCCTAAACTTTCCTAAACTGACAATCAAACTATATTATTTAATATTTTCACAGATAGATAAAAAATTATGCTACAAAATACATGTTTTTCTAACCTGTGGCGGTCTGCCGTACGGCGTCCTAGCACCAGGCGGCGGTCCTTGCGCCGGCGGTAGAGCTGCGTGCGCTGGATGTCCGTATGGAGCGCCTGGACCTGCATCATTAATAATATTGTTAATACATGCAACAAAATAGACACATTAAGCTCTAAGTTCCTTTATAGAAACTTGATAAAATGCTAAATGACCTACATTTAATAAATCCACAATAATATAAATATCTTAATCTTAATATATATATATATATAAATCTCGTGTCACAATGTTTGTCCTCAATGGAATCCTAAACCACTTAACCGATTATAATAAAATTCGCACACCATGTGCAGTTCGATCCAACTTGAGAGATAGGATAGTTTAAACATGTAGATACCACGGGCGAAGCCGGGGCGGACCACTAGTATTATATATTTTCGATTTACATCAAAACCTATTTGATCGATTTAAGAAAAAAAAACAAGTATTTTCCATTTGAAAGCTACATCGTTAGTGAGTGTCCTGGGCAATTTTCTTGCACGGATCTACACAATCAAAGCAGTTACTACTATAAATACCTTATCAGTTGTCTCCCAAACTAATCCTTGCTTTTTGTACGCACTCATCAAACCATTATTTAAATACATCCATACTAATATTATAAATGCGAAAGTAACTCTGTCTGTCTGTCTGTTACTCAATCACGCCTTAACTACTGAACCAATTTGCGTGAAATTTGGTATAGAGATATTTTGATACCTGAGAAAGGACATAGGCTACTTTTTACCCCGGGACATACGATAGGTTTTATCCCGGAAATCCCACGGGAACGGGTACTATGCCTATTTTTCTTTGACTGCGCGGGCGAAGCCGCTGGTGGAAAGCTAGTAATACATATGTGATGCAATCTATACTAATATTATAAAGCTGAAGAGTTTGTTTGTTTGAACGCGCTATTCTCAGGAACTATTGGTCTTAATTGTAAAATTCTTTTGGTTGTAGATAGCTCATTTATTTTGGAAGGCTATAGGCTATATATCATCACGCTAAGACCAACAGGAGCGGAGCAATGCGGGTGAAACCGCGCGGCACAGCTAGTAATTTAATAAGATACCAATTACCTGGCGGTCCGGGCTGTGGGCCGGGCTGTACCGGCGGCGCGCTTTGTACAGGCGGCTGTTGATTGAAGAAAGCTGGATTCACGTGAGGCGCTGGACCGCCTACACCTACGCCTACACCTGTGTGAAATATTATATTAGTACTAGTGGTCCGTCCCGGCTTCGCCCGTGGTACCTACATGTTTAAACTATCCTATCTCTCAAGTTGGATCGAACTGCACATGGTGTGCGAATTTTATTATAATCGGTTAAGTGGTTTAGGAGTCCATTGAGGACAAACATTGTGACATGAAATTTATATATATTAAGATTGATTGTGATTTAGAAAAATTATACATTTTGTATGTGCTATGTATACATCATAGCAGATAGTATATAGCAGATATCCAGTGTCCATCATGATAAAAAATCTATACAAAATGGATTTAGAAAAATTACAGATTTAGTCTGATGCTGTATATTGTTTCAATACGAAATAACTATATCATGATTTAGAAAAACTAAAAAAAAATGCTTTTTATAGCGTCAACAGATAACAAATGCATGGATTTATTTCGATTCACTTACACAAATAATGTTACTTCACAATTATTTGTGCATGTTGTGTTACGAAATTAAACTGTGAATGTTTAAAAGATTTATAAGTTAGTGATAATTTCAAGTTGGGACCCGAATGATGAAAAAAAACAACAAAAGAGTTAGTATATTATTTTACCAGGATATATAGAAGTTAGTATATTATTGTACCAGGATGTTGCTGTAGAGGTGCCGGTCCACGCGGCGGGCCTTGCTGATGAGGCGGCATCTGGTGATGTGGTGGCGGCATACCTTGCCCGGGAGGCTGTAATTGACGAACACAAAAAATATTTAATTGCTTGTTTAAATGTACACTTTATTGTATTTAAATTTTTATGCAACAAGATGAGAGGAGTGTTATTTATATAAAAATATTTATTTCAAACTTAGTTTTAATGGTAAAAAATTAAAATACTTATAAAAGAGTTAGAAATAGTGTAAAATGAAAATTCTGTCCCTGCAGTGTTTTTCCCTAAAAAATGTTACAAACCGCTTTTTTGGTCGTAGGTACTTAACGTAATAATATTTTGTGTGCGAATGTGCGTACACTACACAAACTTTGCATGCGCGTACTCTGCGCAAACTTTCTCTAATTCCAACTTCCAAGCTACGAGAACAATAGTATTATTATTGTACTGACCGCATGCGGCGGCGGCATCTGGTGCGGCAGCTGGTGCTGCGGCGGGCCGTACTGCGGCGCCGGCGCGGGCGGCATGTGCGGCCCGCGCGCTCCCCACTCGCCGCCGCGACCGCCGCCTTGGCGCTGCATCTGTACAACACATTATTATTACAAATTGACGTAATACCACAGAATACATAATAGTAGCTAAACGCTACAGAACGGACACTCTCCGCCTTCCGCCAAAATTAAACACTCACCTCACCCCGCACGATCGTGATAAAAATGGGCCACATTTTTCTGCAAGGACGATACGCAACTAAGATTGACAATATTAATCAAATTGACTTAAAGTAATTTTATTATTTTGGATTTGTGATTATCGTTTTTCGTAGAAAATGGTTAGATATTGTGCTGTTTACGGATGTATTTCATCAGAAAAACGCGAATTTTTTTTTTTACGCTAGTCACAAATGTGCCAACCATAAAGCGTTAACACATTTGCAGTCTCGACAGTGTGACTGTCAAAACGATAATTTTGTATGGAGTGTCCGGGGTGTGGTAATACATATAAACAACTCAAACTAATAACTCTCAATAGGAAACGAAACGTATAAACGCGTATGTAGAGGCTACGCACACGTATAAGCTGTTTTCTAATGAGCAATACAATTGTGTGACTATCACGCAATAATGCGTTAATAATTAATTACAATGAATGGTTTATACAACGCCCCTCGGACGTTTTTTTTTCAAACCAGCAGAGATAATTAATTGTGATAGGCATTAGAGCATTGCTGATGATGTTTTTAACTTTGCAGATACAATGTAATCAGAAACCAGAAAAACTTTGTCATAATAAAATCAATCTTCAAATACACAGCTTGTACACAATGATTAACAAACAAAAATTATTTAAACATACATCATTATACGGCATAGGCGGCCTGTGTTGCGGCGGGCCCTGGTGCGGCGGGGGCCCCTGATGCGGCGGCATGTGGTGCGGCGGGGGGCCCTGGTGCTGCGGCATGTGGTGCGGAGGGGGCCCGTGCCCGTGCGGCCCCGGCGGCGGGCCCCGCATCTGGTGGTGCGGCCCTGGCCCCGGCATCATCATGCGCGGCCCGTTCGGCCCGGGGCCGTTCGGTCCGCCGCCAAAGAATTCTAAAATAGATTCGCATTTTAGAACCGTAGTTAGAAGATTTACTTATAAGTTGAATGTCGACAAAAATACGCTTGATGATTGATCTCGTAAAATTACAATACAGATTATCGGAAAAAAGCGTGAATGCCGAGCACACGTGACTGAGGTGAAACTTCTTTGGCAAGATTCAAAGATATCAAAAACGTCGCCTTTCTCCATGAAGGGACGGTATTGCCATGACGCGACCTTCTGTAATTTTTCTCTCAACGCGCCTCAAAAAATAACAATAACAAGAAGATTTATTACCTCCAGGATGTGGTCCGGGTGGGCCTCCAGGATGTCCCGGCGGTCCTCTCATTCCGGTATTAGTTCCGGGCGGAGTCGACCTTGTCTTGGATTGACTCTCAAATTGATTAAGGGCCTGAAAATTAATGAAAATAATCATAGTGTGTACTTTCTTTTAAATTGGTGTGGTGTTCGTTTGTTATAATAGAATAGAATTTATTGAAATAACTCCATTTCTATATTGCACTTAAGTGATAACAGATATCACATAGGTACTAGATTTGTTAATTTAGGTGGATTGGCAGTTTCATTAGCGTTCGGTAATAGAATAAAATAATTGATTTTTTTTGTGCTTGTTAAATTGAAACTCAAGAAAGGCTGAACAAATTTTAATGAATAATAGTTTGTTGGCCAACTTAGATTAGGATGAAAATTAAAATGTTCCAACCGCGCGGAGCTGAGCCGAGCAGCTACGTTACAGATATGATTTCTTTAATCAATATACCAGATGCTTCAATGAGAGTTAAATTATTTATTAAAAAAAAATCTATCAGGGTGGAGCCGAGTCGAGGAGATATGATGTCATATTCTACTGATCAATATATTCATACTACAAAATTAATTTTTATTTTTCTTCTAGTTCCACTGTGCCTTTATTATACTTGATTTCTACCACCTCTACGACCTCTATGAGGAGAACAAATAAATCTTACTATTGTGGCTCCAGATTAAATATTTTTTTTAACACTAAAATATTTATCATGAACTGCTAATTTTGCATAGCATTTACCTGTTTTGTAGGCAGTGTAACAATAGGATGCTGCCCATGAATCTCTTTCTTGGGCAATCGGTCCATTACCATCCTGACAGACTGATCTGAGCCCAGAGATATAACGCAGAAACCCTTCGACTGCCCATTTGCCCTGTTCTCGAAGAATTTCACATCTTGAAAATCCGACACGCCAACGTCAGCGACGGCGTTAGCTATATCTTGATCGGTTGCCCACTGTAAAATTGGTATCCAAAACTCAAGTATATGCAATCGCGCGGTACACACATACATACTTAAATATTGTTTGAAAGCCGATGTTTTTCACATACCTCAATAGTGTCCGGCTATATCTGGATATGAACATTAACCCTAAGCATGCTCGGTTTCACTTTCATCTATACGGCGAATGTGTTTTATTGTTCTTATTATAATCTCATTCATAATTTCGAATCATTCATACTTTCTTCTATCAATCTGGTTTAACTAAGTAATTTGACTGATATCATATTTTGGGAGGCTTTGGGAGAAAAGAAACAGTTTGCTTTGCAATTAGTATTTTATTTTTGTATCACATTATTTTCAGTAAATTTCACGGAAATTCACACGATTATTAAAGTATTATTTATAAAATATTTATATTATTTACAGAACGGAAGAACAACATCCTTCATAACAATGGTGAAGGAAAATTTGCAACGATACATTATTTTTAATGTTAACATTCCTATGAAATGTGTAAAGCATTATTTTTTTACCGATAAGGACTATTATAGAGCAAACACTATGATTGTTTTGTATTAATATACAAGACACGATATTTTATAATGAGCCGATATTTTTAAAATAAAAACAAATCGCATCAGATATCTGAATTAAACATAGATTGTAGTATAGAAATATATACAATACAGAGAGCCGCAGTACAAATTATTTGTTTTACATTTGATCATGTTTGAGAGACAGAAATGAAAACACAATCAGTCAATTAGCCAATAGTAATAATTATTTTTTTTACTCAGATTCTCCCCCTTCTTAATAATTTAGTCTAATTCATAGATAAAAACATTTTCTGACGATCTCTATCAACAATACCCTACTTTAGTTATAGCCGAAACATTATTTTTTTTACAGTACGAAAAGTAGGTTAAAGTGTTTAGTTCAGGATGTACATTCGAGTATATCGTCGCAAAAAATATTTTGCGTAATTAAACAAACACTACAATAATTGGCTAGTCTTACCTTGTAGAACCTGACAAGAAAAAATATTAGTAACAAATTAAAGCAAGCAAAAATAGTAAATATGTATCTTATAGAAAACTCCTTCATTATCCTTTATATAATTTGTAACTTCATTAATATTAACATTGGAGAAATGCCTTAGGACTATGGTAACACCAAAAAATAATTATAATATAAAGACAAACACATAATTTATTTAACAAGAAAATATAATAATGTATCATAATACTGTGTCTTATTACATTTATGTAATATTTATTTTTTGTATATAACACTGTTACTCAAATGAAGTTACAAATACTGATATGACGTAGGACAATGCAAAAACAGATCAAAAAAAGGGATTTTTAGAATTCCAGACAAAAATCACAATTTTTAATCTTATTATAATACTATGTATAAAACGGATTAATAATAATGATGGAATACATCATATTTTAAAAATACATTCAGATTTGAATGTAGTGCAGCTTACCATTGAATATTTCACAAAAAAATAAAAAATAAATGGAAAACAAGCCTTAGTCACTCACTTACTATATTATGACAGTTTATACCATGTTGTGAATTTGTAATAATTGATGAATGTTTACATAAGATCATACACAATACATAAATATATACACAATTTCATTCATCAGCTTCCATACTTAATATAATGCATACAATTTCCCAGCCAATCCATACTTCTCTAATAAATTGTTACATCTGCATCCTTATATTGCCAGAGAGATATTTATATTTATTTGTTTTTATATTTGTAATGTATGTGTGAATGTATAAGCAACTACATTTTAAAGGACATAGAGACAATACTTTTCAATGACAAAATACGAAACATTATTTTAAACCTTAATAATTGTTTAACAAATATATTGTAAATACATAATGATAAAAAACTAAAGTAACAAGAACAATACATATATTATGTCATATTTACTAAAGCGCTAATCTATTTGTTCTAAGTCTAATTTTTTTTCGTACATTGAGTCAAATAAAGCAGTTATAAATATCTCTATAGCAAGAAAATTCAATGACTTACAACCAAATGTTATGAATGTATATTATAGCTAACATTGGTAATTAAAATATGATGTAAAAGAGTTTCTTTTCACTGTTCTTAATAATGTTTAGATGCAACACTATCAAGAATAAGCTCTTACACAGGATATATTTGTGATCCTATTATAGAAACATAAAATTTACGAGAAATTTAAAACATCCTATGAGACAGTAACATATTATAATATCACAAGTTATAAGGCACAGCCAAGTGAAATTTAAAATGGGAAAGAGCAAAAAACATGGGAAAAAAAAATTACTAAATAATTAACTATTCAGTCTTCAATAATTATTGCAAGTATGAGTTGCAATTTATATAAACACCTACCAATAGTAGTAAATATCTATACTACAATGTTTTGCTCTTTGAATTGAAAAAGCACCATAAATTATACATATTTCAAAACCAATTACTAACTGTATTGCTAAAATTTTAATGGAGAAAACTGTTATAACACAATTAAGTTAAAAGGAAGACACTTATTATAACACTTAGCTTAGCTAAACTACAATGTAAACATTGTCATAACTTTTATTTAATACTTGTTCATTCTTTATCACAAATCATAAACATTGAGCTATTAGCACTTGCTACCATTCTAAAATATTACACCATTCTGATAATCTATGGCGCTATTCCAATTTAATAAATTCAATATAAACTAAACAATAATTGTTTGTGTAAGTGTGCAGATTCACACTAAACACAACAAAAATTTCAATTAACTAAATGAAAACAATTGAGACTGGTAACCAACAAAAATTGTGTTATTTAATTATATATATTTATAATGTAATTTAGTTTTAAGAATACAGTTCACATTGTTACATATGCTTTTACATTGGGTAAGGATGGAATCACAATATTGTAACCGTTAATATAATTTTTATAAAGACAACTGTCGAAAATAAAGAAATACCTATTACATTTAATTTAAGTCAATAATGTGGTAGTTTTTTGTAAATTAGTAAATCCAACAAGCTCTTTACAACTCAGAAATTAGTGTCAATCAAATGAAAAACTATTAATCTATACATATTGCTATATCTACTCAAAAAGTACAATATAAACTTAATCTTGTTAAACATAGAATAATTCTAACAATGAATATCTGATATTCATTGATATATAACTTAATGCACATTGTTTTAAAGTGCTCAATTCGATGAGGAAAAATAACACCGATAAAATCATGTGCATAATATTATGAACCCGTGTCTAACCAACTTTAAAACATGGTACCTATTATTAAAAGCAATCTTTTACATTATGCTTTACGTACAATCTTTATTTTTTTAATAGGAATAAATATTTTACATCACAACTTATGGCTAATCAAATAATTTAAGTCAGTTACCATTAATTAATAAGTAAAATTTGATATCATGTATTTCATAAATAGTTTTCATTTAGTTAAAAATGGTGGGATCGCCAAAAATTACCATGGTGAATTTCAAAGGTGAGAAAAAATTAAGATTTAATAAAAAAATTGTAAGAAAACATGTTTGAAATTTAGTAAACACATTCAAATGTTAAATTTTCTTAAATATTTATTAAATTTATATTTTTGTACTCATAGGTATGTACATAAACTTTACGGTAAAATAAAAAAAAAGAGATATTTTTTGAAAAGATATCGGTTGATGTCAATACATACTTGGCAGTCCCATCCATCAAAATAAAGAGCACAACGTGAGAATCTATATTTACATTAGGACTAATGAGTTAAAATCAAGTACGAACCCAAGTTAGGTTGCCGACGTAAAGTTGGAATCGGCGGCCATGATGCCCGTGGCTTGGTGCGTTATTGTGATAAGAAGCGTTCCCGTTTGTCTCCTCAGGTGGATGTTGAGGTGCAGAGTTCGGTGGTCCATCCCCATCTTCTTGCTTCGCTGATGGAGCAGCAATAACGTCGTCGTAAAGATCTACATTATCTCCTCCAAACTCGTCCTGCAAATGGTGGCATCATATCGATTTATTGCAAGTAATGCTTAATTTGAGACACATGCCACATTTTAGCAATACAATTAATTATTTATTCAAAAGGAAGTTATAATAATTTGATTTACCTGTCTATTGAAATCAGATTCAATATCATCGGCGTATAAATCTATATCCACACCGCCATCCGCCATTTTGCGAATTGAACGCTGCACTCTGCAGCAGTGTTACCAACTCTCAAAAATATTTATCCCTAAAGTTTGTGTCAAAAACCCCTAAAAACGCCTAAATTATTCAGTTGTCCCCCTAAAAAAATATACAAATATAAATTCATAATGATTTAGAAATAATATGCTGTAATATGTTTCAAAAGTCTTTTTATTACAAGTTATTTAATACATAAAATATTTCGTCTTCATCTGAAGATGGTTCGACATCACTAGATGTCGCTATGAGTCGCTAGGTCAAGAAATAAATATTAAAACTAGTTATGTAATTATCAATTTAAAAATATTAAAGAGTCAAAAAAATCCCTAAAAATACCCCTAAAAATTTCAGACCCCTAAAAAAATCCTATCTCACTTATTTACCCCCTAAATCTGGGGGGAAAACCCCTAAGTTGGGAACCGTGCTCTGCAGACAAATGACAATATTGCCAGCCTACGGACACATTTGAGATATAAAAAGCAGATTAGTGTTACTATTTATAAATTTATTATAGGCAAACAAATTATAAGTTAAGATTAACAATTAACGAAATTAAATATTAATTAAATAGGCAGTTTTTATTATTATAACAAATACATTAAAGTTGTATATTCATTTTACATGGGTGAAACAGGTGAAATCACAGGTAAAATCAATTCGACGGAATACCGAATACATACGTGTACGTGGTGTACACAATTTTTAATTTCTACGAATAAATTTTATTTCTTTATTCTATTTTTTTCAAAACAAAATACAATCGATCGATCTAATACAATTAAAAGTTTTTGTTGACAAATTATAATATTAATGTTCTAATAATTATATTGAATTGATAATGTTATGGGTTATCTTGTTATCCATGTATACAGTACAACACAATACAATTTTATTTTATATTTGGCTTTGTGATGAGATTCATCTGTAACTTAAATGTTATTGTAATTAATGATAGGTATGTAAAATCTCTGTGTAAAATTAAGTATAATGCCATCTACAGTCAGACTATATTTTACACTGAGCATGAAGGCAAAAGGAAACGTTAATAACAACGCCACCTAGGTATCTCTTTTAGAACAATTAAAGTGACTGGCATGCGCGGGGTGGACAGTGGGGGCGGAGGGGAAATGCCATCCCTCGCCATTTTCTGTCAAGCTCAATTAAATCAAGTCAGCTTCGGTTCTGTTAGTCGCTGTGTTTGTGTATAGTGGAATGAAAAATTATTTGTACCGATGAATATCAATGGGCAATTGTGTTGATTACGAAGCCAAAATATGGCTCGTTTATTGTGTTTGTGGCTCTAATGCACCCTTCGATCAGTGATGATGGCCGAGTGATTGATAAAGTGAAGTGTTTTGTGTCGTATGCTGATCTGCGGCAGCAACATTGAGCTCCTTTCTCTGGATATATCGTCCGTAAGACGACATCGAATCACAGAATCGGGAATAACGTTTCATCATGTCGTCAAAAAACATCCCCGGAGACAAGGTAAGGCGATATCGGGAGAAGTACATTAGAGGTCACTTTTTTGTTTATTTCTAAATGCCTTCTTTCTCTGGTAGAGGTGTGAGGCAAGTACAAAAAATAGAGGCGGTAGATTCGTTATACCTGCATTAAACGGTTGTTAAATTTCTATATAACGAAATTAAGTTCTATTTTACGTTGACAATAATTGTTTACAAAATAAAAACAAGAAAACTACAAACATTTTTTTGAAATAAAAATCATGACCTATTTAATTTTTATTAAAATATTATATATACATCTTATGAATAAACATTAAAATTAAAACTAATTTATGTTAATATTCTAGCTTCAAATACAATAATCTTATATTGAAATATGTATTATAGATCTTTTACATTATTTATTATTTGCATTAGCATTAGGGTTGTTGAGGAAGTGATTATGAGGAAGAGGAGGAGGAAGAGGAATTTTCACACGCAAATTTAGGGGATGCGGATGAGGATGAGGATATTTTTTTGAGGAAGAGGATGCGGATGAGGAAGCGGAAGAGGAAGCGGATGATAGGAAATTATAATCAAAATTAAAAAAAAAAACTCAACAACAAGAAAAAGACAAGTAGAAACAAGCAAGGAAACGCGCGGGTGGCGGGAGGGGAGGTCTCGCTCGCCCGATCGCGAATTTAAAAAGCCTATAACTATACTATTTGAGTCACTAGTCGGACTCAGATGAGATTTGCTTTATGCATACCTATTACTCGACAAAACCTAATCTATCTCGGTAAAAAAGTGACTCAAAGGAATTAGCTTTTGTCGATATATTTTCAAACAATACATACGAAAAATGTGACATATAAAATGTATAATCTAATTTATTATTTAAGTAAGTAATTTGCATGCCGTTGAATGACGGCTAAACATGCTGTATGCTAACACCTATGTATTGTATACCATGTTTGCTTGCAAATAAACGATTTATTTATTTATTTACGAACAAAACCTAGTCCCTTAGTTTGAGTCCCTTGTTTACTGAGATAGATTAGGTTTTGTCGAGAAATATGCATAAACCAAAGCTAATCTATTAGAGGCCGACTCGTGACTCAATAGTATATATATCACTATATAGTATAAAACAAAGTCGCTTTCTCTGTCCCTATGTCCCTTTGTATGCTTAAATCATTAAAACTACGCAACGGATTTTGATGCGGTTTTTTTTAATAGATAGAGTGATTCAAGAGGAAGGTTTTAGTATATAATTTATTAGGTTTTAGACAAAGCGGGCGAAGCCGCGGGCGGTAAGCTAGTATTGTATAATAAATAGGCTTTGTAAATTCGCCGCCCGATCGGATCGGCCCGGCGCATTGCGATGCAGCCGCGAGTGCGTTGCCGTAGATATGGCATCCTCATAAATTTCCTCTAAATTTTGAGGAAGCGATAGCGGAAGAGGATTTTTTTCTTTTCATTTTTGAGGATGCGGTAACGGTTGAGGAACCCAAAATATTGCGGAAGTTCCGCATTATGAGGAAGCGGAAGAGGAATCCTCAACAACCCTAATTAGCATTAATCACCTGATTAATAATATGGAAAAGTAGCATTTTTTGACTATTCTTCTATATAATTTTACAAAGTACCTAGGTATAAGTTGTTAATAATGTACTAAAAATGAAGCATTGAGCTAAAGCACCGCACTTAAAATAAAAATAAATAATGAGTATATTTATAGTTTTTTATGATGTAATATGTAGATTTATTTTAATTATTGATTAATTGAAACTCAATGAAAATTAAAGATTAAAACAAAATAAACAAAGAACAGTAGGTTGCATACTTTAGGCAGATAATAATATGTCCCACACGCACTTTGATATTTAATTTTAGTATCTCATATTCTCTAAAAGTTTTACTAGTCTTCTGTAATAAGACTAATGAGATCATAAGTTTAAACCTTTTCTTGTAAATATTGATTATGGCAACATATTTTAATTTTTTAAATGTGCATTGCCCTATAGTTCCTCTTGGTAAATTAAATGCATTCTATGCATTTTAATATTTATGTTTCAGACATTAATGGCATTATTGTTGTGGTGTACAGTTTTAGAAATAGCTTGCTGTTGTACATATCATTCAAAATTAACAGTTCAGATTTTTTTATATATTTAAAAGTGTAGCAAATGTATTTTTACATATCTATTGCTTTGTATTTGAATGTCAATATTATAGAAGAATATCAAAAAGATGTTTTTTTTTTTAATTATTTGAACTAGTAAAAATAATAATTCCATTGTCTTTGATCTTCTTAGTCCTGTACTTTTGAATGAGTGGTTGTGGTTAAAGTGACGGTGCTCTATTACTGCTGTATTTATTTATTTAACACTTTAATATAGTTGTACAAACAGGACAGATAGGACAGTAAAGAGAGAGTACAACTAATTTGGCGGTATGTTGTTATCTATTTTTCAGTTCGCTCTCACAATAAGGCTCCATTTCTGACAAACAGTAGTGTTGCGAGCACATTGCATTTGGACCATTACTTTAATTTTATTATAATTATTAGCCTTTGATCAGACTTTTGAAGACATGTATGTACCCGCTACCTGTTTGATGTCATCGTCCCATCTTTTTTGGGGTCTACCTCTCTTTCTTTAATAGTATTTTTAAAAAATTCATAGGATTGGATTAATGAAAGTTAAGTAAAGTAATTTTCCCATTAAATAAATATCAACCATTGCATTGCATAGTAGTACTTTAGTAGCTACTAGTAGCCTCGTAATAAATTGCTTAAAATATATTTTAGAACTAGAATTTTGCAAAGTAAATGGCGATAATCGTAGTAGGTATTAGATAATGCAAGAGGTAAGAGGCCTAAGGCCTTGCAAACAAAGGCCTTATCAAATAAAATACAATGATTCACAAAAGAAAGGTATTCTCATTGTCTTAACGGCATTATACTTTATGCAAACGCATTTAAAACTATTGTTATTAAAATGCTTGGTTTAGGAAGGATGGTATTTTAAAGTGGAGTTTTTCCACCTGAGATTTCGTGGTAAATATTTGCCTTATCTGAATAATTGCGTTATACAAAGTACCAAATGAGATTTAAGTATGTACGTTTATATTTACAGAGACTTATTACATTCAAAAAATATTTGTCAGATAGGTTTGGTTGTGGATATATCGCATAGGAAGTCAGTACGACTGCTGTTATACTGTATAAATATACATGAAACGAGCGAATGTTATTCGTAAGCAATTTTCCAATAAACTATGGATCAATTATAATTACAATTACGCCCGCATCATAGGAAATCCGCAGCTGCAAATTATTTTAAGAAGCGAATAATTAAGAATGCGGCAAGACGGTGAATGTAATCAATGTTTAAATATATATTCGTTAACATTATGATAATAATTAGTCAGGTATGTAGAATTTAATACGGAAGCCTGCTTTAACTGAATTACGTTGGTGATAAATTTAAATAGAAGGTTGCATCGCTAATCATCCGCGTTCCGTATTTGCATGTTTTTTTTTTAATATTTAATTGTACAGTTTGTCTTTGTTCCCAAAATAGAATGTCTTCTACTTCCTTCTTCAAAAGTTTATTTAAATGTTTGCAAAACATCACGCTTGTATTTTACTCGTATACGAACTTAAATACATATTATAGAATTCGTAAAATTACGAAACTGTATTGTTAAATTTTTTTTTAGAAAAATCACGTCATCGAAATGGTCTTGAATCATCCTTTTAAATATAAAGGAAGAATAGGAGACGTATAATATCTATAGAAGCTATTTATTTGAATTCTTTCTGATTAAAGGCCGCTGCATACGTGACGGGAAAATACCTCGGACGGGACGTGAGCGGGACGGGCACGTGATTGCCTCGTTCACAACGGGAACGTGGTGCAAACGCATACGCACCGTGACGTGATTCTGATCTAACGTGCTAGTGTTGTGAACAACGAAAGATGGATTTTTCAATTCAAGAATTGGCTTTAATTGCTATTGCTCTAGATGACGAAGAAGCTACGACCGTCAAGAAAACATCCATACATCCATACATCCATACATCCATACATCCATACATCCATACATCCATACATCCATACATCCATACTTACAAACTTTCGCCTTTATACCATATATATATATATAAAATATATTAATAATATATTAATGTACCTGCCTCTAACATCTTTGTAATCTACATTCTGCAAATAAAGAAATTTGAATTTGAATTTAAACTAAACAATACTGTTTTTGATTTATAAGCTTAAGATGTTTCATTTTTATATTTTTGGTAATAATGCCGCCATAAAACAAAAATATTATGCACTAAAATTATTTTGGCATTTTAAACATAAAATACGTAATTCAGAACACGATGAAGTGTCACAGGAATCATCATAGGTGAAAAGGACTAAGTATAGTTAGGAATACCACAATATATTCATTAAATAACACTTACCGTTTTCACTGTATGACAATTTCACAGCAATTTTACGCCATAAATAATTTTTATATTTTGTATTTAAATATTGTGGGTTCGCTAAATTATACAACGCTGGATAAGAGCGTACACATTCGATCAGTTTTTCGTCGTCCATTTTCGATACTTGGAAGGCGTCACTATTAATCTCTCCGGCACGAACGGAGCGACTGTGCATACGTAGCGAAATCACGGACGGGACGGGGCACGTGCGGGACGGGACGGGACGGGGACGTGCTAAACATCGTCGGCGACGATATTTTTCCCGTCCACGTTCCCGTCCCGTCGATGTTCCCGTGACATATACGTATTTGGATACATTTTGTATGCAACGATGTTTCCAAAACTTCCCGTCACGTCCCGTCCGGGTAAAATCCCGTCACGTATGCAGCGGCCTTAACTTTCATAGTGGGAAAGTATTCCTTGCCATTGAAACACTTTTCTATGCAGATATAACATTTTGTTTTCATTCGATAGTAATTTGTTTTAATATTTGACTCTGTTTGAACAAGACGACTTTGAAAATCACAGCGAATACCTTGAAATGCACTCAAAATAAAAACAAAACTATAAATTAATTTAAAATACACAGTCCATGATTACATTTCCCTTTTGTTTCGCCAAGTTTCATTAAATTACACTTAAATTATATTTTTCTAATTAGGTCAAGGTAACGATCAATGTTTCTAGAAATACTTTCGATTCTGCATTTTATAATAATGATGAGATCTAAAACCAACTATATGTATTTTAGAGGCATTATAGGTATTATTTCATGTGTTTTCACTTTTACTCTTATAAATTATAAGTTTTGTAAGTAATAAAAAATTGGTAACGTCGCTAATTCTTTGTGCAATCTCCATCATCTAATTATAAATTGTTTCCTCACTATATAATGGATAATGATGTAAGAATTTATTTAAAGCTAGCGGTCCGCCCCGGCTTCGCCCATGGTACATGTTTACGTTTTCTCTCCATTAGAACCATCCTCGTACTTAATAATAAAGGAAGGAATATTATATAATAAATTAACGAAATCGGATCTTGAGTTTTGAGCTTAGCAACACATTTAGTAAAAAATCGGTTACTTCCATATTAAAAACTGACACTCCAATTTTATTATTGGTATAGATAGATTTGTATTTTTATAACGAAAATAAATGAAGATACTGATAAGTTAATTGCAAGAAACTCCACCGCAGTAATTATTTTTAACGCAATTTTATTGTATGGTGTAAAAACTTTGTCCTTGATCTAAATATTGTATCCGTTTCCCGCACAGTTGATGGTGTTTTGTCGTAACTAACACAATTAATATTACGCCACTATAATAGTTCCATTAATATTTTGTAATATTACTTTAAAATGGCAATGAAACTGCTGTTATCAAGCGTTAAAAGTGGCACAAGGGGTGATTTCCGTCATGGACAGTTTTTGTTCGTCTTTCAGTAATTCGTTTACTTAAATTGAATAAAATAATAATAGGTACAGTTAATAAGAGAAAGTAAAAGCTTTACTTGATAAAATAAATTCTTAAAATCAGTCCTAATCTTCTTTTGCTCGACTTTACGTTCACTGTACTGAATTTATTTTTAAAACAGTTGCATTTTAAACACACTTGGTATCACCATACCCAACATTATAAATGACTTAAAACGACGTCTAATCGAGGAGTCTAAACGTGCAACAGCGCGTTAGTCATCCACTTTTCCAGAACCGGTCCGCGTTTGCCCAAGTTCGATGTTCCCATCGTAGACCGTAGCCGAGTGAAAACATTGCGTAATTATGGTAATTGCGTGCTTTACAAAACGTTACTTATGCCCGTTAAACTCGGCCCGCGTATCTAGCGATTTACGGGCCATACTTCTGAAGTGGGCTTTGTTTACGAATGTATTCATGGCATTGTAAATCAGTGGAGACGAATTGGCGTGTATTATTCGGAATGTAGCTTTTGTTTGTCGACTTGCAGCCGATGTCTGGCTGGCTTTTGTGCCTTAATATAGCTGGGTAACGTGACTCTATGTAACTGAGGGTGATTGGTGCTTCTTCTGTATGGAGAAAACACAATGTTGAAAGGCATTGGCATGTGGTATTCAGTCTATTCACTATTCAGTGTTGTGCATAATTAAATTAACATTAAACACAGAAAGATGATTTAAATCGCTTTTTCTGTCACACGTTCTATTTTAAATTTGTTTTTTGGGCTTTGTATTGGTGAGAAAACATGAGAAATTAATTTTTAACGAAATAAGTTATATGTAATACAATTTTGTAACATATTCTTTACCACTACTTTTAGTCTAACTTAATAACTGTATCTCGGTTCGCTATCGCCAATTTTCAGGAGTGGACCAAGAAGATTTTACAGGTAAATTAGCTTGGAGAAATTTTTGCGTTTGTAGTAGTGTATGGTCAGCAAATAAAATAAAACAACATTTTATTTTTAGTTTTTATTTTATATATATAAGGGATTTTAAATTAAACTATATGTGTTTCTCCTCTGAAAAAGATGAGACTTTATTTTAATATTTGCACATTTAACATACGTATAACTTAATTACATTAACAATGTTACTAAAATGAAAAATTTACTAACCTGAAAAAGAAACGACATTTAAAGTTTAATTCTTTAGTTTGAGTAGTCAAAGGCTTGCCTCGACCATGTTTTAACACTGGAGCCATTTTGAATTAACAATATAAAGTTACAACACTTACACACAAATTAAACACTTCAACAAATATTATAACAATACAAACAATAACAACAATCAACAAATACAAAATTTAACAATTAAACTACTAGGAGATATTGACACAAAATTTCGAGTCATTTGTAACAGGATGGCGGTTCTACAGGGGTCTTAGTACGCAATGACAAAAAGAAAAACGATGGTGTGAACGCTGGTACCGGCGGCTTAGTCGCGTGGGCGTTAGTCGAACTCGTCGGAAAAATAGCGAAGTCAAACAATTTGTAACACAAAAATTTTAGAATTTACCGATAGCCCATAAAAAAGAAGTAGGCGGTAGTGTCATGCCATACTTTTCCGGTGTGACTTACAGCCCGCCATACCGACGCGAATGTGTTGATTAAAAAAAAAACAATTCAACCATTTGTACCAGGCTAACTTTTGTACAGGTAACCATCGTCGTGCAGCCATTTACGAAAATCGCCATGCCATACTTTTCGGACGATTCCAAATGGTCGCCATACCGCCGAAAATCTGCAAACGCATTTAAAACTATTGTTATTAAAATGCTTGGTTTAGGAAGGATGGTATTTTAAAGTGGAGTTTTTCCACCTGAGATTTCGTGGTAAATATTTGCCTTATCTGAATAATTGCGTTATACAAAGTACCAAATGAGATTTAAGTATGTACGTTTATATTTACAGAGACTTATTACATTCAAAAAATATTTGTCAGATAGGTTTGGTTGTGGATATATCGCATAGGAAGTCAGTACGACTGCTGTTATACTGTATAAATATACATGAAACGAGCGAATGTTATTCGTAAGCAATTTTCCAATAAACTATGGATCAATTATAATTACAATTACGCCCGCATCATAGGAAATCCGCAGCTGCAAATTATTTTAAGAAGCGAATAATTAAGAATGCGGCAAGACGGTGAAAGTAATCAATGTTTAAATATATATTCGTTAACATTATGATAATAATTAGTCAGGTATGTAGAATTTAATACGGAAGCCTGCTTTAACTGAATTACGTTGGTGATAAATTTAAATAGAAGGTTGCATCGCTAATCATCCGCGTTCCGTATTTGCATGTTTTTTTTTTAATATTTAATTGTACAGTTTGTCTTTGTTCCCAAAATAGAATGTCTTCTACTTCCTTCTTCAAAAGTTTATTTAAATGTTTGCAAAACATCACGCTTGTATTTTACTCGTATACGAACTTAAATACAT
Organism: Colias behrii; assembly: GCA_029959065.1. Lineage (NCBI taxonomy): Eukaryota > Metazoa > Arthropoda > Insecta > Lepidoptera > Pieridae > Colias > Colias behrii. The sequence continues at coordinate 3,649,872 of JARWMC010000021.1, read as the reverse complement.
ATTATAGAATTCGTAAAATTACGAAACTGTATTGTTAAATTTTTTTTTAGAAAAATCACGTCATCGAAATGGTCTTGAATCATCCTTTTAAATATAAAGGAAGAATAGGAGACGTATAATATCTATAGAAGCTATTTATTTGAATTCTTTCTGATTAAAGGCCGCTGCATACGTGACGGGAAAATACCTCGGACGGGACGTGAGCGGGACGGGCACGTGATTGCCTCGTTCACAACGGGAACGTGGTGCAAACGCATACGCACCGTGACGTGATTCTGATCTAACGTGCTAGTGTTGTGAACAACGAAAGATGGATTTTTCAATTCAAGAATTGGCTTTAATTGCTATTGCTCTAGATGACGAAGAAGCTACGACCGTCAAGAAAACATCCATACATCCATACATCCATACATCCATACATCCATACATCCATACATCCATACATCCATACATCCATACTTACAAACTTTCGCCTTTATACCATATATATATATATAAAATATATTAATAATATATTAATGTACCTGCCTCTAACATCTTTGTAATCTACATTCTGCAAATAAAGAAATTTGAATTTGAATTTAAACTAAACAATACTGTTTTTGATTTATAAGCTTAAGATGTTTCATTTTTATATTTTTGGTAATAATGCCGCCATAAAACAAAAATATTATGCACTAAAATTATTTTGGCATTTTAAACATAAAATACGTAATTCAGAACACGATGAAGTGTCACAGGAATCATCATAGGTGAAAAGGACTAAGTATAGTTAGGAATACCACAATATATTCATTAAATAACACTTACCGTTTTCACTGTATGACAATTTCACAGCAATTTTACGCCATAAATAATTTTTATATTTTGTATTTAAATATTGTGGGTTCGCTAAATTATACAACGCTGGATAAGAGCGTACACATTCGATCAGTTTTTCGTCGTCCATTTTCGATACTTGGAAGGCGTCACTATTAATCTCTCCGGCACGAACGGAGCGACTGTGCATACGTAGCGAAATCACGGACGGGACGGGGCACGTGCGGGACGGGACGGGACGGGGACGTGCTAAACATCGTCGGCGACGATATTTTTCCCGTCCACGTTCCCGTCCCGTCGATGTTCCCGTGACATATACGTATTTGGATACATTTTGTATGCAACGATGTTTCCAAAACTTCCCGTCACGTCCCGTCCGGGTAAAATCCCGTCACGTATGCAGCGGCCTTAACTTTCATAGTGGGAAAGTATTCCTTGCCATTGAAACACTTTTCTATGCAGATATAACATTTTGTTTTCATTCGATAGTAATTTGTTTTAATATTTGACTCTGTTTGAACAAGACGACTTTGAAAATCACAGCGAATACCTTGAAATGCACTCAAAATAAAAACAAAACTATAAATTAATTTAAAATACACAGTCCATGATTACATTTCCCTTTTGTTTCGCCAAGTTTCATTAAATTACACTTAAATTATATTTTTCTAATTAGGTCAAGGTAACGATCAATGTTTCTAGAAATACTTTCGATTCTGCATTTTATAATAATGATGAGATCTAAAACCAACTATATGTATTTTAGAGGCATTATAGGTATTATTTCATGTGTTTTCACTTTTACTCTTATAAATTATAAGTTTTGTAAGTAATAAAAAATTGGTAACGTCGCTAATTCTTTGTGCAATCTCCATCATCTAATTATAAATTGTTTCCTCACTATATAATGGATAATGATGTAAGAATTTATTTAAAGCTAGCGGTCCGCCCCGGCTTCGCCCATGGTACATGTTTACGTTTTCTCTCCATTAGAACCATCCTCGTACTTAATAATAAAGGAAGGAATATTATATAATAAATTAACGAAATCGGATCTTGAGTTTTGAGCTTAGCAACACATTTAGTAAAAAATCGGTTACTTCCATATTAAAAACTGACACTCCAATTTTATTATTGGTATAGATAGATTTGTATTTTTATAACGAAAATAAATGAAGATACTGATAAGTTAATTGCAAGAAACTCCACCGCAGTAATTATTTTTAACGCAATTTTATTGTATGGTGTAAAAACTTTGTCCTTGATCTAAATATTGTATCCGTTTCCCGCACAGTTGATGGTGTTTTGTCGTAACTAACACAATTAATATTACGCCACTATAATAGTTCCATTAATATTTTGTAATATTACTTTAAAATGGCAATGAAACTGCTGTTATCAAGCGTTAAAAGTGGCACAAGGGGTGATTTCCGTCATGGACAGTTTTTGTTCGTCTTTCAGTAATTCGTTTACTTAAATTGAATAAAATAATAATAGGTACAGTTAATAAGAGAAAGTAAAAGCTTTACTTGATAAAATAAATTCTTAAAATCAGTCCTAATCTTCTTTTGCTCGACTTTACGTTCACTGTACTGAATTTATTTTTAAAACAGTTGCATTTTAAACACACTTGGTATCACCATACCCAACATTATAAATGACTTAAAACGACGTCTAATCGAGGAGTCTAAACGTGCAACAGCGCGTTAGTCATCCACTTTTCCAGAACCGGTCCGCGTTTGCCCAAGTTCGATGTTCCCATCGTAGACCGTAGCCGAGTGAAAACATTGCGTAATTATGGTAATTGCGTGCTTTACAAAACGTTACTTATGCCCGTTAAACTCGGCCCGCGTATCTAGCGATTTACGGGCCATACTTCTGAAGTGGGCTTTGTTTACGAATGTATTCATGGCATTGTAAATCAGTGGAGACGAATTGGCGTGTATTATTCGGAATGTAGCTTTTGTTTGTCGACTTGCAGCCGATGTCTGGCTGGCTTTTGTGCCTTAATATAGCTGGGTAACGTGACTCTATGTAACTGAGGGTGATTGGTGCTTCTTCTGTATGGAGAAAACACAATGTTGAAAGGCATTGGCATGTGGTATTCAGTCTATTCACTATTCAGTGTTGTGCATAATTAAATTAACATTAAACACAGAAAGATGATTTAAATCGCTTTTTCTGTCACACGTTCTATTTTAAATTTGTTTTTTGGGCTTTGTATTGGTGAGAAAACATGAGAAATTAATTTTTAACGAAATAAGTTATATGTAATACAATTTTGTAACATATTCTTTACCACTACTTTTAGTCTAACTTAATAACTGTATCTCGGTTCGCTATCGCCAATTTTCAGGAGTGGACCAAGAAGATTTTACAGGTAAATTAGCTTGGAGAAATTTTTGCGTTTGTAGTAGTGTATGGTCAGCAAATAAAATAAAACAACATTTTATTTTTAGTTTTTATTTTATATATATAAGGGATTTTAAATTAAACTATATGTGTTTCTCCTCTGAAAAAGATGAGACTTTATTTTAATATTTGCACATTTAACATACGTATAACTTAATTACATTAACAATGTTACTAAAATGAAAAATTTACTAACCTGAAAAAGAAACGACATTTAAAGTTTAATTCTTTAGTTTGAGTAGTCAAAGGCTTGCCTCGACCATGTTTTAACACTGGAGCCATTTTGAATTAACAATATAAAGTTACAACACTTACACACAAATTAAACACTTCAACAAATATTATAACAATACAAACAATAACAACAATCAACAAATACAAAATTTAACAATTAAACTACTAGGAGATATTGACACAAAATTTCGAGTCATTTGTAACAGGATGGCGGTTCTACAGGGGTCTTAGTACGCAATGACAAAAAGAAAAACGATGGTGTGAACGCTGGTACCGGCGGCTTAGTCGCGTGGGCGTTAGTCGAACTCGTCGGAAAAATAGCGAAGTCAAACAATTTGTAACACAAAAATTTTAGAATTTACCGATAGCCCATAAAAAAGAAGTAGGCGGTAGTGTCATGCCATACTTTTCCGGTGTGACTTACAGCCCGCCATACCGACGCGAATGTGTTGATTAAAAAAAAAACAATTCAACCATTTGTACCAGGCTAACTTTTGTACAGGTAACCATCGTCGTGCAGCCATTTACGAAAATCGCCATGCCATACTTTTCGGACGATTCCAAATGGTCGCCATACCGCCGAAAATCTGCAAATTTTTTTTTTCGCCAAACTTTTTGTACCAGTATTGCATTTGGATCACTACCGCCGTAGTGTCATGCCATACTTTATTGCCATACTTTACTTCTTTTTTATGGGCTATCGGTAAATTCTAAAATTTTTGTGTTACAAATCGTTTGACTTTCGCTATTTTTCCGACGAGTTCGACTAACGCCCACGCGACTAAGCCGCCGGTACCAGTGTTCACACCATCGTTTTTCTTTTTGTCATTGCGTACTAAGACCCCTGTAGAACCGCCATCCTGTTACAAATGACTCGAAATTTTGTGTCAATATCTCCCGGTCTATACGTAATAATTATAATTTTTGAATGAAATGTGTGCTTTATGTTCTAACGGTACCAAACGACTGCACGTGGCACCTGCGGACAGCGTAAACTGGTTTATTCTGGTTTTGTGCGTGTTTCCACAGTCCACTTTCCACTATCAAGTGACGATTTATTTATTTGTTTTGTTTCGTAATTATTATGGTCAAATATTAATTATGAAACAAATTATTATGGACACGATATTTTATTGTTTCACGGTAGTCGCCTTGTCGTTTGCTCAAGGATGTGAAATTGAATGATATATTTTTTTTTATAAAGTCAAAACCATTTTCTTTCAAATAAAAACTTGTTTTTATTGAAAACAAAAGTGTTGCTAGGAATAAGTATAAAATTAAATAGTAATGTTAGGATATCGAAACATTTTTGTATAGGCCAGAACGATATAGTGGAAACGCGCTCTAAGATCTGAGTAATATACACACCACTACATATGCAAAAATTTCTCCAAGCTAATTTACCTGTATCTACGAGAAATTTATTTTGTCTGAGAGTGTTTCGCAAAAAAAGAAAACAGATGTAAATGCCTTTTCTATTATTCTTTTTGCTTCAAGACAGGACCTAAAATGAGTACTTTCAGTCTAGACGTCTTCGTGATCATTCGTTGGGTGCTAAAAGGTTTTTACTCCGATTATCTCTACGTAATTTTGTCATTTTGCGTGATCTAAAAATGCGATAATGATTCATAGTGTCGGAGCTGATGTGCCTAATGTCTTCCGCCGTAATGGCTTAACGGGTAAAAAACAGTTATGTACCGACTTGCTCCTTGCAGTACATTCTACTTTTACGTAGCGTTTTTATCATGTCCAAATTGCTATGTTGAAACGTGATCGCAATGTTAGCTCTTTTATTTATTTGTTTAACCTAATTTTGTGCGACGATGGCCCTTGTTACTACCGTCTTTTTAGTAGGCAGAAATTGCTTCACATCGAAGAAATATTTTAATACTATTTACTTTGACTTGTTTTACATTAGCATACGCATATAAATTTAACATATTTAGTACACATAGAAGACAACCCTTTAAGGCATTTAATAAACTATCAAACATATTGGCAATTCTCACTGTAGCATAAAAGGAAATAGTGAAAACATCTGCCCGGCGGGCGGGGTCACCGTAATAAAAAGAGATATTCAATATAGCTTTTATAGGTAACATCAAGTGACATGATGTAGGCGTCGCAAAGAGTCTTGAACGATGGCTTACCGAGCTGACTCATAGTCATTTATGTAGGCCGTTCACATTGGCCAGCACAATGCCTGTAATGACTGACATAGGCATTTCGATTGTAATCATCGACTATACAGCCCGTCCGGCCTTTATGAGAATGAAATAAATAGTTTTCTATTACGGAAAGTGACTTGACTTACATGAAGGTAATTTTCAGTTAATCAGCCGATAGTAGTTTAGTGACTATTTTATTAGGTACGCTCGCCTGCACTTCACGATGTCTCATTATTACCTCAAAATGAAGCCCTTGTCAATTTTCAAGGATCTGTATTCAATTCAATTCCATTCAAATACTTTCAGCAGTAGAGATGTAAAACGTAACGATAGATGTATGAGTACCTTAAACCAGGCTTGTATGAAATATGTGAATAGGTAGTAAAAATATTCTCACAAAATATTTTCCATTAAATTGCACAGTAGTAGAATTAACGTAGCGTGTTGTTCGCTTTTGTAATTTGTCAATGTACAAATTGTGTTTTCCCAAGATACGTTTCGTTAAATATAATTTTTGCGAACTCTTCGAATGAAAGACATGATAAACAGCTGTATTTTGGATATGATAATTTGACACGCAAAGTTTATTAAAAAATAAAAACGTCTTTTAGTTAGTTACATACCTTATTACATACATACCTATACGTATCATGACAATTCACAAGCATCCGTTAAATCCGTCAACGTTAAATTTTTGTTTTTTAAATATACAATGTTAAAAGTGCATTTTTTCTAAGTTTCCTAATTGATAGGATGTTAGAACAAGTGTTGTTTTTTTAACCAAGTGCTTATACGGTACTTACGAAGCATCTGCTTGAAGAGGTTACGTCCTGAAGACGAAGTGGGAAACGTGTGGCGAATTGTTTACTATTTTTACGTGTTTGTTTTTGTATTTATTTTGTACATATTGTAATAAGCTTGTTTTGTCTAGTTTTTCGATTGGTATTGATAAAACACTAATTATAACAATTATTTTTTATATGTACTTATATGTCAGCTTGAAAGCAATATAATATAATTAAATTGCCACTTTTCGGTTCATTCCAGTTGCAGTACCCTCACAAAAGGAAAATAAAAATAAATTAACAAAGCAAAGCAAAACCGACTGTATTGGCTTTTGTAACATTTTTAAATATTCATTAATTTCAAGTATTTTTCTTGTCCCTGCAAAGCTCCGAGTCGTTCTCGTAATTGGTTGGAATATGTTAAGAGAATCTTAAAACGCTCTTCCAGTGTGATGTTCTTGTGTCCCGCAGTAATGGGACCGTGGAAATGGCTGATGTTTATATTAGAGGAAGTCGAAAGCTCTCGAGAAACAACATTTTAGTAATGTAATTGGACGATGTTAAGTTAGCTTCGCGTTTTAGTGTTTAGTGCTTTGAATGTCTTGCGATTCACTAGAAGTGCGGGTAGTTTGAAATGAGAGTAGGTCGATTATGTGGTTAGACGGTTGCTGAAGTTATAGAATGAATGTATTTTTACTTATGAACTCACGTATAGTCAACTAATATAATCTATATAATAAGCTTATAAATGAGCAATACTACTAAAGTAAAAACTAATTCATTGAAAGTAATTATAAAAACTGAAAATATACTATTATTTAGATACTATTGCGTGATAATTGTGTCACGATTTTTGCCATAAAGCGAAATAAATACACCGGAAAATTACAACACTTTATTGATCACGTACTTTACAATTGTGCCGAACATAATTCAGACGGCATTAGGGGGATATATTTTTGACAGGCCGTTAATAATATTGTTACTCCCTTGTTAGTTTACACCCTCGATTATCTGGCGAAAAATAAAATAGCTATAGTGATTCTAAAATAAAACATTATTCACGAAATATAACATTTGGGTAATCTTACAAAACACCATTGAAATTTATTGTCGAGGGGTTTATTATGTGGGGAAAGAAAATTTCTTACAGAAGATTAATGTCTAACGTAAATGTATTTAACCCGTGTTCATGAATAGATTGCATTTTATATCAGATGAATACTAGAAATAAGCACCATACTTGGTTTAGTGGATTTTATTGAGATTTTTTTATTTTATAAAAATCAATAATTATCTTTTTCAAGCCAAGCCTCTTTGAATCTGAGGCTCTCTTTAACTTGTGATATATTTTCTCAAATATCCTTTGATACACTGTCTGTCAAGGAATTTACATTAAAACAAGGATTTTCTAGTTTTATAGTATGAAAAAGACCGTAATAAAATCGCTTGCCTCGAGAGACAGAGTGTACTGAAAAGGAAACGTACGAGAGAGATATAAATGAAGCAGTTAAAAATATTGTAAAATGGTTAGAAGACAACAATCTTAAAATTAACTTATTAAAAACAAAAATAATTCAATTTTATACAAAGAATTGCTCCAAAATAAACCTAAATATAAAGTGTGATAGCCAAGTTATAGAACAAGTAGATCATTATAAATTCTTGGGTGTTTTGTTGGATGAAAGTCTAAAATGGAACAAATACATTGATTACGTTTGTGACAGAATTAATCGTTTCGTTTACGTATTACGGCGTCTAAGAGATACTGTTTCTATGAATACAGCAATAAATGCTTATCATGCCTACGTTTCTTCTGTACTTTCGTATGGAATCATTCTTTGGGGACAATCTTGTGATGTGCGGAAGGTATTTGTCTCACAAAAAAAATGTATCAGAGCTCTGTGCGGTTTGAACCAAAGAGACAGTTGTAGACCTCTGTTTAGTAAATTACGGATCCTTACTTTAACTTGCATGTACAGTCACGAGCAATAATATATGCCTAGGGGGCGATGTGCAAAAATATCTGTCACTAGAACAAATTCAATAATATCTGTCTGCCCGTATACAGCAAAAATATCTGACATTAGTAGGCAGCATAATAAAGTGGCATCAAAATTATGTGACGAAAATGTACAGCAAATAATTGTGACAACCTCTCACAGCATAAATATGTGACGTCACCTAGGAGGCAATAATATCTGACACGATTATATTTTCAGTTTAATGTAAAATTAATACAAAACAAATAAATATTATTTTACGTTATTTATTGTATGCATACTACATTTATGTCTAGATATATGATATTATATCACGATCAAATTGAAATATTCACTAAGTGGGTGGATATTTTTTATCCGCGGCTAACATGTCACATTTAGAATTTCTTTTGTTGTGTTTGACGTTAGGCGGCGTTTGACATAATAAATATATACCTATGTCGCAGTCATCTGGTTGAATGTGCTATTTGATTGAATGACTAGCGCGTTCATTGAATGGCGACATTTATTTAATGACTAAAGGACAACTCGTCAATTTCTAAACGTCATTAAGCACAGTAGTCGTTGGTCTGGATATGGTGGTGTGGTTGAGTTCGTTATAATTTTTAACTACACAAAAATAGGCGCCAGCGCTGCTCGCAAACGTCTTCTTGTGGATAGTGTAAATTCTCAGCAACTTTTATTATTCAATGAACGCACTAGTCATTCAACAATATGCCGAGCCTTATATCCGTTAAGGGCTATGTTATAATCCGCTAACTAGTTGGACGTTGAGTGACGGTTGTAAAATCAACGTTCGGCCTAGTCATTCAATTGAATGTCGTCATTCAATGATCGCGTTAGATATATAACGGCGCTCTATGTTATAATATATCAAACATGTCATGGACGTCAGATATTATTGCCACCTAGTTGATGTCACATATTTATGCTCTTTATGAGGAATCAAGGCAAAATACAGAAATATGCAATTGTGTTAGATATTATTGCCTCCTAGTTGATGTCAGATGTTATTGCTTCCTAGTTGATGTCAAATATTTATGCTTTTTGTGAGGAATCAATGCAAAATACTAAAATATGAAATTTTGTCAGATATTATTGCCTCCTAGTTGATGTCAGATATTATTGCTTCCTAGTTGATGTCACATATTTATGATTTTTGTGAGGAATCAATGCAAAATGCAAAAATATAAAATTGTGTCAGATATTAATGCCACCTAGTTGATGTCATATATTTATGCTTTATATGAGGAATCACATCGAAATATAGATATACTAGGTTTCCGCCCGCGGCTTCGCCCGCTCAGTCAAAGAAAAACCCGCATAGTTCCCGTTCCCGTGGGATTTCCGGGATTGCGTCATTTTCCCGGGATAAAAAGTAGCCTATGTCCTTTCTCGGGTATAAAAATATTTTCATACCAAATTTCATGAAAATTGGTTCAGTAGTTTAGGCGTGATTGAGTAACAGACAGACGGACAGAGTTACTTTCGCATTTATAATATTATATATTAGTATGGATAAAATTGTGTCAGATATTATTGCCTCCTAGGTGACGTCACATATTTATGCTGTGAGAGGTTGTCACAATTATTTGCTGTACATTTTCGTCACATAATTTTGATGCCACTTTATTATGCTGCCTACTAATGTCAGATATTTTTGCTGTATACGGGCAGACAGATATTATTGAACTCGTTCTTGTGACAGATATTTTTGCTAATCTGCAAATAGTAATATATTTATGCTTCTGACTGTACATAAGAGAAGTATGTTTATTTGTAAAATATCACCCGGAATACTTTAAGAAGAAAGGAGAAGTAAATTCGCATATGTTGACAAGATACCAAAACAAATTACATTTCCCAACGTGTAGAATCAACAAAGCTAAAAACAGTGTAATATTTATGGCTATTAAAATATATAATAAAATACCGGATAATTTCAAGGAACTACCAGTAAATCTTTTCAAAAATAAACTGACGAACTGGTTAATGGTAAAACAATTTTATGACATTGAAGAATTTATGACTTTGAAGTAGTGTAAACTGAATTGTGTATGATAAGTGTGTGATATAATCGTGTAAATCGTAGTGCGTTCGCGTAATTGTGAAAATTGAATTGTGTGTACATTTAAATAATTAAACTAATCAATTTTCTTTTTTAATATTTGCACACCCAATCAATGGGTAGAATGTATTAGCCACATAATATTGTAATCAAAACATCTAAAATTTGTAACTACATTCTTGCAAATAAATATAATTTGAATTTGAATTTGAATTTGAATTTGAGATGTGAAAGAGTATGATCGTATTCCACACAAAGTACACACGATTCTTTCGCTAAAAAAAAGTGCAAAAGCGTCGAAATATTTTCCTTTGTAAGGCACATTCTGATTTAACCGACGAATATTTGTCGAATACCGACTATAAACCAACCATGCGCTGCTTTTGAAACTTGCTATTAAATATTCGATATAGGGTAGATTTTGGTTTCGTGTTCGGATTAAAACCTGCAGAGCACTCGTACGTTTATCTATCTACAGTGTTTATCGTCTGTTGTACATGACTCATTTCCTTCAGATTTTGGCTGTGCTCCTTGAAAATGACAGGTAGATGTTTATCCATAAATTTACTGATTATAAATGGTGGTGCCAATATAAGATCAGATCTTTCATATATTTTTTATAAAGATTTGAAATCAGCCTGTATAGGCTTATAAAAATCTCCAATGGTTTGGCTTAACCTTTAGACAAATGAGTGAAATGCTGAACTGTATAGAATTGGTGTCATAAACAGTGATAGCGTATCCCAAATCCTTAAGCATATATCGGGCAGATAGGCCCCAATCCCCGCAGTTTTGTAAAGCCGGCCACCGTTCATTGTGGCCGGTAATCGGATTATTCTATCTTGGTTATTGGCGCACCCGCTTTACCTTATCAGATACTGCCCTCGAGCGAGCCTTTGTAAACAGTATCCAATAGAAATCTTTCACTGTTTTTATTGCCGCGTCCATTCTTACCTACGTGTTTGTTCAACTTAACGTATCCTTTATTGGCTATTTGTATCCATAGGTACGTGTCATGCGTGCTTTTTGATGGAAAATTTGAATAAATGTTGCACTTCATGTTTGAGATTTCCGCTATAAACAGTACCCAACGGAGACCCTAGTGCGAGGTATAATAACTCCAGAACTTCTTATTTTTATACTTCTTTTTTTAATACAAACATGAAATACACAGCAAATATTTTATTGGAAGCAATAATATTGACAGTAATCAGCAAAGTTGGTAGTTTCATATTTGTCTCGTGACTTAGCAGGATCCTCCATTTAACGTTACTCAGCAAGACAATGGTTACTCATAAACGCGGGTTCAACATTAAATCCTGACATATACTAATTGACATAACAACCCCTGGTCGAAGGAATATCATTTGTCTGAACCCGTGACTCATCCAGAAAGTTTAGGGTACATTGCGTTTTAAAGTTTACATTCGTTTCAACAACATTTGTATGTGCTGCTGCACGAGACTACATTTCTTTCAGCTGTATAGAAATTATTTTGTGAAATCTAAGCGACTTCTAAACAATAGATAAATGTAAAAAAAATCCGCTAACTCATGATTACAAAGGAATTTTTGATATAAAAAATGCCACATGTTTTGAGTTGTCCACTTGTTAATATTTTGAGTGGTTCGTGTCTGTAATTGAAGAATTTAAGTAAACACTTTTCGATGGATCTTTCCTTTATGAATGTTTTTATTTTAAGCCCAGAGTGATAGAAAAAAAATAGACAAAAGCACTATTTCACCATGCGGATATACTTTTCAGACAAAACGAATCGTAAAGATTATGGTGGCTTATCGAGAAACCTAACGCTTTGTAAAGAGATACATCGATAATCCCTCAAGTAATATACGAAGGGTGGACGCCCTTTCTTCCAGTATGTCCTCACATGCAAGTTTTCTTTCCGTCCCTTTTTCAATGGCATAAGGCCATTTATTATTAAATCGTCTCGGCATTGCCAAGGGTGCATTCACAAGTGCAGGGGCAGTAATCCTTTATAATGCGGCTGTCGCGTGTCCTTCCTAACTGTTGTGTAATTTCGTTTATTTCGATTCCGTTTTAACGCTTACGTCATTGAACGCTTTCAATTTTCAAGCCGATATAATCTATATTGTTTTTCGATAAACACTAGTTTTGTTTGCACGATCTTGTTTCAGTAAAGTGAATGGAATTGAATTGAATGTTCATTAAAATTGCGTCATTTGGATTTACTTCTCACGTGCCATTTATTTAGTGACCATTACTGGTATATATGCAAATAAAACAAGTTCACGTATGTTCCGATGCGATTTTATTTATATTTACAGTTATCCACTCTGCAGTGTAAACATACGTCATTACATGTGTATACAATTCGATTTACAAATGTACGTAAAAGTTTTCGGGGCTATGAAATTCGATAGAATTAAAAAAGCGGCCCCATGTGGTTTGCAGGTCAGTAGAATTTTATGGTACGAGCGGTTGTCGTATCGTACACAAAAGTAATGGTCACATAATTCGCGTCCACTGCGCATCGCACACACGAACCTAATGGTCTTGATAGGGGCGATAGGTATCTGGGATAAAATGCGGGTACTTGGAAATGTTATGGCGGTACTTGTAGCGAAACCGTTTTTTACTTATCAACGTAACATAGTCTGCATTGAGAAATTACATTTTGCTTTTGGTTATTTAAAGGAGATTGCCCAAGTGACTATGGCACTTGGTATCGCAATCAAACTTATTGTTTCAAGATGGAATATAGCTCAATTTAAAGCTTGATGTTAGTACTTTTAGAAACGATTAAAGTTTTTATGTAAATAAGCCGCAGTTCGCGACAATAAAAATAAAACAATAGTTTTATTCAACACTTCAAAAAATACTTTATCGAGTTTAAACTAACGATGAACGATAAGTTTCACATTTATTACATAGGTAATATTTTAAGTTACAAGACAAATGTGGAAAGTAAATCGTAATAAACATTATTTCAAAATAAATAACGTCGAACAATGCGTCGAACACATTCATTTCAAATAGAAACTATGACATATGACGCAGGACGCTTGCAAGAGAGATAGATATATGTGTCAAAACAAAAACTTTTACTTTTATTTCTATTTATTCGGTATAATTACGACGTAATAGTGATAAATATGATCATTATAAATACAAATAGGAATTAACAATATCACGAACACGTGACACAACTAGTATTTTACCGATTCCATACGTGGTCATACATGTTTCAAAATAATAACTTTTACTATTATTTCAATTTATCCGGTATAATTAAGACTTAATATTGATACATATGATCATTATAAATACAAATAGGAATTAACAATATCACGAATACGTGGTACAATTAAAATTTGACCGATACCACCCGTGGTCATTCTCCTTTACACACTAAATAATAAATAACAACCTGAACATTAAATATAAGCCATATCTTAATCCGAGTTTTAAATAGCATAATTGCGCTTCGATCGTAATATGGTTAATGCTTTGAAATCTATAACAGGATGGGCACTTAAACTAGTTAAGCCCATAAAGATAGCCTCGCGCAATGTGTTGCATGCTAATGTAACGTGATTCGAGAACGGAAACTTCCGCGTTATAAACTTAACTAGTGGTGGTAAGTCATTAAACTTTCCACCGATGAACCACTTTGCCCGTCCTGAAGCTAGTGCTGTCTTAGAAACTTTGTTCATTACCGACGTAAGCTTTGTATAAATTCGTGTTAATGAAGTGCTTTGATATGAAAGAAATTAACGGCGTGCTGACGGCTAGGTATCTTTTGCTTTGATATAACAACTCGGGCTGTGTAGTAAAGAGTAGCTGTGTGGGTTTTGTGTTTCACGTGTCTTACACGAGGATGTTTTTTTACATACTTAAAAGGATCTTTTCTATCTTCCAATGTTTCTAAAGTGTTATTCAGATTTCAGAATGTATCTGATACCTACCTCCGTGGATCATTAAATACTGTACCTCTATATTTTTTATGCATTTACCTATAAACAATATCTTTCCATAAAATTTATGGAATCTTGGTCAGTTTTTTATTCCATCAAGTTCATTATTGTTATTTTTCCAATATGACAAGGAATAACATCGCCTAAGTGTGGCAAACAAGGTGCGGTTCAAGTCAATTAGTTAGCCGGATAGCAGTGGAACTTGAATAAAATTAACTCCTTTGTGCGAGCGTGAAGCTTAAATTGAGCCTGAAGGGCGTCAGCGTGGAAAATACTCCTGAATTATACAATATTCGCCCTAGAAGATTCTTTTTATCCCTCTGTATAAACAGCTCGGGTAAAATGATTTGAATTTTTAGTATGCCTTGTGAGGTGTGAGCCTAATCCCTGAGGACTTTGATTTATGAAAATCGGATTTTGTCGAGTGTCGTAGGATGCTATGAATTCATCATCTTAATATGCTCCGTATCGCTCCAAGCCCTTAGGTAGGTACCTGATGTTGCTTTTGAAATAGTAATTATTTATTTGTTGTCTTCCTGTAACTTACACCAGCTTTTTTATTTATATTGAATACTAGCTTCAATCGTTGGAACAGAACTAATATTATATGGCAAAGGAGATAATATTCATTCTGCTTTTTTGTGTGTAATTTTTTTTTAATAATCTCGATTATGACCACCAACTAATTCTTAATTACGTTCCTTCAGTATACAAACAGTAAGCCATAACATATTATGTCAAATAAACGTATTCCATTAGTTAGTTTACAGTGCAATATGTATTCACTGATGTTTCAATTAAATGTACACACATCAGTTATCATCTACAAGTGGATACAGTTCTAGATGTAAATAGGAATTAATAGTTAATATTGCGATGCATAGCGATACTCCTATTAATTTTAGATTGGATCGGATGGGTATTAGTTTACTAGTATTCCGTAGGTACCAAGAGATTTGCTATTTGGAATTGCAATTGAATCACGAGTTTACTATTCGCGTTTAAGCTTACCTAAACTTTACTCACTTGCTTTTGTATCTTCATTTTCTATATATAAAGGTTATTTGAACTTGATCGTAAATATAATCAAGGTAGTAGTCCAATTTGATATTCAATGTCATAGGCTTCGTTTTAGTCTAACATCGATTACTTGATTGATCCGTTATAACTTCGTTCTTATGCATATTATATATTTGAAACATAATATATAGCATCTCTTCCAATTATAAGATGTGATCCCAATTTAACTGCGAACGGTACACCGGTCGTATTCGAAGCGGTGGTGTGGTTAGCTTGCCGCGCACGTATCCAGTTAAAATGAGGGTAGACTAGGAAGCGGGTTACTGTAGCTGTGGTGTAGTCAGCAGTGGATACTGCAATCCCGGTTCATTGACATGCGCCGTATTGTTGTGGCTTTTGTCCGCCTCCGCGTGGTATCTAATACGTGCACGATATTGTTACTATTGATTACGATGGTCCTTTCAAGAGGGGTTTTTTCAACAACAATTTGATGGAGGAATGATGAATAGTTTTTGAAGAATGAATGTATGTATGTAGCAGCTGAACACGTACCTGTTATTTTTTTCTTTTTTTTTTGTCAGCCATTGTTAATGTAATTGAAATGTATTTTTCTCTCCTTTAACCCTTAATTTGGCACCGATAAAAATATTCAAAATATATGAATTTGACAATTTTGTGGTTTCAGGAGTATGTCATAAAGTTCTCGAAAAATGAAAAAAAAAATCTACCATAGCCCACTGCTGGGAAAACTGGTGTCCGTCAAAGCGGACACTGCCAAATTACGGAAAATAAAATCCACAGTTATTTTTATGTTTTTTTACTAAAGAAAAATACAGAAATGAACATTTTAGAACTATTTGATACCGAAGTACAGTTTATTTTGTATGAAAATTAAAAAAAAGTCTCTAAATTCTTCTTCTGTTAGTTGAATTGACTTGCCGGTTTTTTGAACTGAATATAAGCTTGTCTGCTCTATGATACTAGTAAAAATATCTTGAGAAAAAAAGGTGAAAGAAACTCAAAGGTGAATCATCTTCTGGCATGTATATGTAATCATCCTCCTCACCTTCTTCTATTGTCGCTTTGTGACGGAATTGAGTTACTCTCCAATAATTGTAATTCAGCTGATTTTTTTTTTTTTTTGGTCTTTTAGCTTTGCCTGTGGGTGGTTTCCTAGAACTCATTTTTCGGGGTGCTAATCAAGAAGCTATTGGTGTTATAGGCGTTTCAGGCAATCAAGGAATAGCAGACAGGGATAGAACATTTTCAAAAATGGACTCGCCAATTTCACGCACGAAAGAATCTGGTCATCAGCAGGTCTATCAGAATCTTCGGAGTGTAATTCTTCATCGTCGGATGTATCTATTGTTACGTTAGCAAGGGAAGATGGTGGAGATGGTGCAGGAGAAAACAGGGGGGTGGAAGAATTAGTACGTGCATCATGCAATTCAGTTTCCGAATCTGATATTTCGCTAGCATCGGAAGGTGCATGTTCATTCGGCACTAAAGCAATAATTTTACTTGCGCGATTAGGCTCTTGGCAAAGAAAAAAAATCCAAACTCAGAACCATAACCAAACAAGCAGAAGCACACACATTTTGGCGGTGTCCGCCGCAGCGGACATATTAATAAAGTGGTACTTTTCTATACAATTAGCAATGTCCGCTGTGACGGACAAAACATTTTGGTTACAAATAAACACCATAAAAATGCAATAAAATATGTATGTTTTTGTATATAATGATTGAAATGTTTATTATCTAATAAATAAATATATATTTCAATTCATTTTTCCACAAAAAATAAGAAAAATAATTATAAATACCTTGAGCAAAACAGGTGGCCGCCTTTTCGCAGACATTTTGCGTCCCAACTGACATATGCAATGTTGTCACAATCATTACTTAATTTTTTACTATTTGTTTATGGTATAAATAAACATTTAATCGATTAGAAATCGATGAACATGAAATAAAAACTTGGCAGGATTTAATTTAAATAAGTGTCCGTTACACCGGACTATACCAAATTAAGGGTTAAATAGTTGATCTGATTTATAATATCCACACAAATTGAATTGTATACAGTTCATTTCATACAAAATGTCCTAATAGTGTTTCTGTTACATACAAACAACGTTTAAAATAGCAAAATTTAAATTAAATATACAGGCGGTTCACGTAATACCTATGTTCCAACGAATACACCGCCAGCTTATATTTCCCACTATTTATATTCGCGGAGTAAGCTCAACTCCCAAGTCCCAAGACACCGAGATTGCATTTGAGATAGAGGGGAGCGTATGACGGGGATCTTCGTAATTCAGCCGGATTATGTTAATGGGCGAGTCGAGCTGATTCACGGGTTGCTAATCTAGCCGGGCCGATGTGTGCGATAACGGATGTTTGACTTCTTTTGCCGCTAAGAGTGATTATCGCTTACAATATTGAGTGTTGAATGTTCTTAAAACGTGATACTCTGTCAGTAATAGTTGGAGTGGTCCAGATGATTGTTGTTGGAAAGTTTTGTTTATTGTTACAGTGGAATCTTTGACCACCCAGGGAGAGCTTTCTAAACATGTATTATAAAAGGTACGCTATCAAAGCCTAGCAATCGAACGCTTATGTACTTTGTGAGAGTAGATACTTTTCAATACTAAAGTTACTATAAGGTATGTACCTCGAATATAAATTATTTATAAGTATTGCCAACCATAATTTGAATGTAAGATAGTTTAAACGATTCGTACGTATTGAATGAATGACGAATAACCGTAACAAGATTTTGACAAAGACTAAACTTTCACCAACCCACTTGGAGCCAGTTTAGGTCCGAACTCCGAAACTTGTAAGTGAATTATAAACTCACACAAAGAAGCGATTGCATGTGTAGTGGCAATTAATGTCGGACAGCGGTCAGTTAGTGGTCTATCACCACTTTAATCTATTAAACTTGTGTCGCACACATGCATAGGTGCGGTGATGAAAACGGATAGACTAACACGACGCAATATCCTGAACATGTGTATTGCAATATCGGATTTACAACGTGTGTACATTTGTTATGTTTAATTGTATAATTATCAAGAAGAAAATAGTAATTGGGGTGTAATTATGGTTCAGTGTTTTGGTGAAGTATTTCTAATTGTTTACAATTTAATAACCATAGTTTACAGTTTCTATTTTATGCTGTGTTATTATTATAACTACAATGTAGTGAAAGCGTTTATATTTTTACAAAATCAAAACTTTTATAATGTTTCAACAATTTAGGTGGACTTCCTCCTATCTAGCCTAGCCAACTTAACAACAATTTACAAACAAAATACAAACGGCAATTTAATTTAAGTACCGACAAGAAAGTAGGTACTTACACTTTATAATGTAGAAATTATTCTGCTCCGATCAGGCGACATACTTTTGCGACGTGAACGTCACAATCGAACTCCATAGAAATGGACACGTTTGCTCTCGGCTCGCGAGCTGCATACCTCATCGGAGATAGCATCGAGACATCGGTGTGTGCGACGGTGAACGTCCATTGATTGGAGATAAACAATTATTGTGTTTTGGTTTATACGCATACAAACGCAAATCGCGTTTGTATGGGCTAGAATTATGTTTTAATTGAAGTTCTTGCTTTTTTTTGAGTGAGATTTTTTTTAAAATACTTACTAAAGCCTTATTTCAAAATTTAATACCTTATCAAATTTATGTTTAAGTTTCAGTTTCAACACAGTTCTCTATAAAAAATACCTTCGTACTACGAACATGTCTCAGTTAAAAAATTGCAATCCAAATCGAAATACGATGCCTATACTTCCATAAAACACAACAGTTGTGAAATCAGAATGTTGAACGCCAAAAATGTCACACTTTTGTCTCTATTATATCAATCATAAAATTGGACTATACCATCGTAAATTGTAATTTAAAACGTACGAGTCTCTGTTACGATTGTTTGTTTTGATACGCTTCATGAGTGTAATTGCTGTCGGTACGGAGACGATGTGTGTCGGTACCGTCAGCAGTGTAGGTACAGTAGGTATTTGGTTATGTGAGTGTTTGTTGTGACCACAGAACATTAAAAAGAAATAGAAGTGCTATAATGTCATAATTACTATGAGAACCAGTGTCGCCAAACCCACACATTTAAACCGATAGTTATACAGTACACTACCAGTAATCTATGCCTTTGATTGGACAGCTTAATTTGAGTAAAAACTGACTTAGGTTATAAATTCAGCATTTCAATATGTACCCTAACGCATCATGTTACGGTTTATTTTAGTATAACATCCCTAGGTATATTAGCTGTTTTGTTTCTCATTGCACAGAAATTCTAAATTCGAAAACATCCAGCTACTCCACAACAGAGGGCGTTAGTTTTCGATAGATATAACTTTGAAGTTTGAACCTCAACACATAGAGATAAGGTTGAAATTTGTGTCACTCAACATTAATGACATTAACTTGATTTTTATCTGATGCTATGCCCTGAGGGATGTCAGCCTTGTTATCGATAATTCACAAATAAATATTTTTTGTGTATTTTTTTTTTCTTTCTATTAAATGAGTATAGTATAATGTGTCACATTTTGGAGTATGTTTATTACTACTAAGTACGTCTTTTTATATTATTATTATTAAATAAAAAACGGAATAGAATAGTATTAATCTATATTTACAAAATACAAACAGAAAATATGCATTATTTTAAATCTTGGAACTGCCGTAGGTTTGCTGTATCGGTGGCCTTTGTTAGACCGCTTAGTGCTGTTCGGCATCCAGTTAACTCGTCACGTTGCATTTATCCATTTCTCTTTTAAATTAGCCTCTTTGGGAAATCTATAAATAAATTGGACAAATGAAAGCTAAGGAAAAATAAAATAAAATTTAATATTTATAATGTTTGTCTTTTCTAAAGTATCGATACTGTCGATATGCGCCACAAGCATCACTAAAGCGACATTCGTTTGTTTATTGCAATAATATTCCAGAAATTCTTGTTTGCTGTTCAATCTATAATAGTACTAATTTCTTACGGATTAAGGTTCATTTTGACTAGATATTTGTATACAATTTTGACAAATTACAAGCAAAGTTATAACATAAAATATTATATGTAAAATAAATAAAAATAAGACTTACCGATGGTATGAAATGCCTCCATTGCTGATATTATTTCGTCTGCTATCATTTTTGCACTCTAATACCGAACAACACGTCCTAATTAATGAATAAATATGGAAAAAAGGTTTGACAGCTGACAACCGACTCGAATATTTTTCTGCGCACAACTGAGAGCAAGTTAGGTGATCTTACCTTACAAGTGACACGTGGGCCACGCCCACATCACACTTCTATCTACTTTACTGTTCTGTGGTTGTGACATACCGTCGGATTGAGATATTGAATAACTGAATATAAACTTACGGATTCGTTTGTTTTTATACACGGATTGTGTGCGTGAACGAACGTTGTTAATGATCGCCCGAGGGAAACTGTTTGTTTAATATGATTTTCAATATAGGATTTTTAATAATGTAAATTTGTTGGTTAATAAATTCACAAGAGTAACATTAATGTAGGAAAACACTAAACATACATTTTATAGCTACTTTTGAAATTATCTTAACACTGGATATTCATGCTCAATGAAAATCGAAACAGCTCAAACGAACTATCTCTAACTGGAAAGGTCAATGAAAACAACGTTAAAAACGTCGTACAACATCTAAATTTAACTATAAACTAATAGTTATTGTCTTTAAAAATAGTCCCCTAACTGTCACGACTCATCTCTCCGCCAAGCGGCGTAAAAACTAACGTTTACAAAGTGTAAGGAATAAGGATTCTCCGGATAGCATGAGAGCTGTTAAACTATTTCAAGTTCTTGTAACGCGGCATTCTGACACGATTCCGAGAAACGTTTTTTAGAGAGCGAAAGCCGAATGCTCGTCAGTCAGAGTGTTAAGTTACCAATTCCAAAGTACTGGGATGTTAGCAAATTGCTGGTCTCGATGGAATATTTTCGGGTATATGTAAGGTTTCCGAGGGTCTGTTTTCTAACTCGCAGTTTCACGTTTCAATGTGGTTGCGATGAACGGTTTTTTGGGCTTTATTATGTTGCAGTATACGGCTTCCACCGTGTGAACAAAATAAGCGTAGAGTCGAAAGATTTCGCTTAGTGAGTGATGTGTCAGAAATAATGAAGATAAGTTGTAATCGCGGACCCTTTGTTATACGAATGAATACTAAATAATAATCCAGGGTATAATTTTTTACAAGGTGAAAGTTAATCTTAATGAAATCTATTGATAGTGTAATTTACTGATTTTACACTTCCCCGTACGTGACGTATCGAAAGTTCGAGCACATATGGGTTTACGGCCGATAAATATCTAGGGGCTTTTATTTATGGTGTTTTTTATAAAGGGAAACATGTGTTCATATCGAGTAGGAAAACGAGAGCGGTGACCACCTGCGTGTGTGCGGTTTGTGTTTAATGTATGATATTATTGATAAATTATAATTATCTGTTATGTAATGCGTTACGTTGTGTGTATAATATATTATTATGTTAGAAATATTATTTGCGTAGATTGTATCTTGACTTATAAGTTGTTTTGAAATTGTCTGTTTTGCTTTAATAAAAGCTTGCTATAAATGATAATAAGTAACTGCTTGATAAAAGATATAAACAGATAATAAAATTTTCCCTCTATAACTAATGGAGACCTAGGCACAAAAGAGCATTAAACATATGAGAACTAGCCATATTAATTGCCCATAAACTTTTGTATTAATAATATCGAAAGAATATCTTTCCTTAGTTCGCTCTAACAAGGGCGAACTATAATGAAATAGCGCCGCCGGTACTCGAAATAAGTCTCTTATTAAACCATTGTCAATAATTTTAAAAGCGTTCGAGTGGCCACTCCACACATAAATCAGTAAGGACATATTTTAAAGGGCTCATTGAACGGCTAAATATAAAGTGTAGTGTGATATTTATGCTCAGTCGTCACCTCACTAAGTGAGTGTACACTACACGTGTTTCTGTGGAACGGACACGCCCGCTTCGCTCGTCGCGCCGACTGTGTGCAATTGGCTTAACAAGCTACGTCACACAGCTTAGGGGTCTATTTTTGGTGACTATTCGTTTGGTAGATGCTTGCTTTGAATAGGGCTGTAAAGTCGAGCGGTATGTGAATTCTTTCATATGAATGCTGGTTAGGAGATACATAGTTTAAAAATAATTTCGGTATTTATAAAAATTGTGTAAAGATAATGTTTATTGTAGGTACTTATATTAGAAAAATTTAAACCAAAAATATAGAAAAACTAAGAATCCATTATACATTAAAAACTTTACAATACATTTATAATTTGCATTTCATGAGCATTATATATTTTATAGAGCCTAAAGATTGTACGCCCTCTTATATCCAAGCAAAAACTTTATCAAGTTGAGCAGTTTCGCACAATATTTACAATCTTTTTAATAACATACCGTGTATGAAATCGTATAAATGCGTGCAACCGTACATTGTGTGCCCTTGGCTACTTCGAGAGATTAAACGAAATCTCGGCGCCGCTACAACCTAACCTTGTACTATAGTTAACAGTTACCACATTGTTAATTTGCTAAATGCACCAAAACGCCCGGGGAGCAATGAAAACCGAATTTGAATAGTTTGCATGCATGATGTGCATTTGTACGATATTTCCTAGCGAACAGTATTTTGTGGTTATTGAGGTTTGATATTGTTTGTATAAAACGTTCATGCGTTCGTTTTTAATGTGTTTAATCGTGGAGAGGATATGTAACTGCGTGATGAAACTGCTGTTGAATGATATTTTAAAATAGTTTTGACGTAAAATGCAAAAGAACATTTAATAAATCACGTTGTGTTGATAATTGATATTGAAAACAGTAAAAGTTTAAGGATGTATATTATACAATCGCACTTACTGTTAAAATTATTCATACCAAACTGTAAGTACATGCAAATGAGTTCATTGTTTCATATCGCTATCCGGTATTTCTCAGTATTTGGTATATATTGACTAACTTAATCACGCGATGTTGTTGGCGAGTGATGACCGAAAACATCCATAATATAGCATCGCTATTAATAAAGAATGTCCGCAATATCCTGTCGGTTTGTTTGTTTAAGATTCAATATTAAACGCGTCTGAAATTCTCGTTCATTGCTCTCGTTCATTGTCTCGTGGATAGAGGATTAATTTGTGGGATATTTCGTTATTTAGGGTTGAAGAGAAATATATATATTTATATTATGTCTAAAGTGTTAAAATTTTAAAAATTATATGAATAATTGCTTTAATGATTTCATATCAAGTTTCGTAATTTATTTTAAATCTTTAATTAAGTGATTGGAGTGAGTGGAAAGGCTAGTAATAACAAAAAAATCTCATTTTAATCAGTAGTTTTATTTGTTTTAAAGGCGAAACAGTATACAACGCAAGTAATACATTGAAATCCATAGCGACGAATTAATTTATCAGGAAACTCTAATTAAAATGTTATGCACGAATCAATAGCAATACGCGTGTGTGTTTGTGAAGAAAATCTATTATTTAAACTCATTGCAAACGTAATAACAGGCTTTACGTTGAACGGTTTCAAGGCCTCGAAAGCAGAAACCTTAGTACGTAATTTAAATCCTCTGTGGCCCAGTTAAATAACCCAGTTGGTAACATTTTGCTGCGAGCTTTAGTCAAACACTGATAGAGTTTTATACGTAGGTAGTTGCCGTGAAGTTTTGCGTGCGAGATGTTTGCGTCGTCTCGATGGTATTCGTGGTAGAGAATAAAATGTTTTTCATGTGTGTTTTAATTTTGAGTAATCGTATTTTTTATTGAATGACTAAATAAATATTATAATATGGAGATGTATTTGCTTCATTTAAAACGAAACACATGTAGAAATGATGAAAAGTATATTGTTATTGTGCCTTCAAAATGATTCGTATTCTTAAAACAAATCATAGAAACTATTTTCAACTGCTTTCATTAATTATTGATATTTATGCAATATTGAATACCTGTCTAATGCCTGTTATCTATTGTTAGCTCTACGGAAGATGCTTCATTATAACGTACATTTAACACCTAAAACATTATTTGAATTTCATTCCCGCATTGAATCGTTTACAAAGACACATCGTTCCATATATGCCCAGCAAATACACGTAAAGCGTTGTCTATACTCTATAGCAAGTCTAATCACAAAAGTCGCTTACATGCGGCAACGCCGCGCGATTTCTTGTCAACAATATCGCAGTACATTCGTCGCGGCACGGCGAGTTACGCAAACATTCATTCATCGCCGAGCACCGACCCATTGTCCGCATGTGAAAGTATGCACGTCTTTGTGCGGCATTTCACTCGTTGCATAAATGTTATTTGAAACAAGTTTGTATGTAGGCATTATATTGGTTGTGTTTCAAGTTTGTGTACTCGCTTTGATTGTGCTTTGATGTTAGATTGACATGCTGTGTTCGAGCTAGAATCATGAGTTATTTACGTCTCTCATTATGATTATGAATGATGATACGACGAAATGTACAATGGTCTCGCTTAATAAGGCATTGCCATACAGCAGAAAGACATTTGTCTCCTTTAACTATATGTTTTTCAATACAAAACAACAATATTTATGTTAGCGATAGACACTATTTAATGTAGGTGGAACATCTGTTATGTAGCGCCACAAAGGTGAAATAATAGAGTTTCAATGCTAAAGCAAAAGATATAAACATGTGAGGTTGATATTAATATGCTCAATTTAATAAGTCGTGTGTTATGCAATCTTACATAATAGAGTAGTGCGGTCGGCCAACTGTGGTACATAAATTATAATAGATTCCGATGTAAAATTAGATTCAATTGATATCAGACGGAGTGCTAGGAGTAGGTACTTATGCTTTAAGTAGTTCTCATGCAGATTCACGTAGATTAAAGTGTATTTTTATGTCTAAATTACGTAAGAATAGTTTTTATGATAAATATTATTTATTATTAATAGCAGTTAATTTAATTTAATTTTGTTTTTCTCAATTAAATAAAGAGGTTAAATTCAAGAAGCTACCTACATTAAATTAAAAAAATAATGATGGAAGTATTTTTAATTGACAATTATGAAGGTATCTAACACAAGCAATATCATACAATCTCGACTATTTTAGATAATTTGAAATTGAATTAAACACAAGAAGATTACCCGTACCCCTATAAGTTCTAAGTAAAGATAGCATTAGCCAAATCGCAGAAATATCCAACTATTAAGCACTCCTTGAGTGGGTGCCAGATACCTGATACGGAGACTGGATTGGAGTAATTATACTCGAAATGGCGTTCATTAGTGGGCCCTTTCTTATCCGAACTGGGAATATCTGGGCTGACCCACTAATAAAGGTTTTGTCAGAATTTCGCTACATTAGCTCTGGTCCTGGTCGATAGTGGAGCGCTTATGGATGGTCATGATAAGGATTGTAATTATGTGCAGATGGAACTGTTGTTTTGGTTAAAGCAGTGGGATGGTTTAATAACTTCGCTTTGAAAATTGTCTAAAACAGAACGAAATACATAATTAAATTTAAGATTTTCTGAAAATATCATATTTCTTCTCAATTAACTACCTAGTAATTAAATTAATACCGTATTTTATGTTGTGTGAAGATTTAAGAAGGGCAATAAAAACGGCATTGTATACGATAGAATATTTCGTAGGTATTTGAAATATATCTATCTATTTTATTTCATAAATAATCCTTTCTACGTCTGAAAGTACGATAATTTCTAAAACTGTAAAAGGAAAGTTGGCAAAATAAGAATGTATTGCATTTCGTCAAAGTATTTTCTCGCCTCCGAATCTTTTATACTTACAATATGTTACTAATTGTTTTTTCTTGTTTCAGGTAAAGAACGCAGGGTCAACATTAAAAATCACGAATGAAAAAGTATTAGGTTCCTACTATAGAATACGAGCAGTCAAGGATGTTCAAAAATGTGTTTGTTAAAGTTTATGTTTTTCCGCTTTCCCGTAAATACTTTCCTGTAGCAATAAATTATATTATTTTTAATAAGACAACTTTACGATGCCACGACCCAGTTCAAATTTCTGAGCCTTTTAGTGGACACTTAAATTTTAAAATCAGTTTAATTGTTCAACTTATAAAATATTATAATAGAATTGAAATAAATTTGTAAACGTAATTCAAGTTTTTCACTAAGAAGAGACTGAAAGGCTTAGATTTTGAAGGGAAGGTTATGGTAAGGTTTCTTAGAAAAATTACACTAATAAGATTTGCAGAGATATATCTATTCTTGAAGTTATTATTAAACTTTTCCACTACGTAAAAACTTAACTATGATATGACTTACGGGTGATCCTAATTTTGTATCTGATGAAGTGCCTATAATTACGTGCATTTTCTTCAGAGTCTGATACATACCTTCTACCAACAAAAAATGTATGTTAGGTAGGCAACCCTAATTTAGTATCACGAAGTAATTACATTTTCAGCAAGTCGGTCAGTAGATTACGCGGCGCGTGCGTTTTCATCAGTGACCGTAACATAATGGCGACACTAATACAGTTATGATGTTTACTAGAGCGATAAATCACGTCAAATAATGCCGTATTACCATTTATTGTCTGAGGTCGACTGTGCATACCGTTATGTATGTCACGTTAAGCTTATCCTGCCTTGGTAACTAACGTTTTACTATTGTTGAAGCCATTCTCTTGTATGGGTTTAAAATTGCGACAAAAACTCGTAGACTATAGTACTGTTTAATTGGCGTATTACGATAGTAGTAGATTTCATATTCATTAATTAAATATTAATTAAGTCTACAATGACATTTTGATTGCGGCAGGAATGTGAAATTTTGTAAATTGTTAATTAATGTCGCAAAAGTTGGGATGTCTTTGTAATTTAGTGGGAAGGCGGCTACAGTCTAGCTTGTAAGCTGCCAGTGTAGAAGAGAAGAAACTAATTAAATATTCAAATGCATTAAGATTTCAATTTATACAAGTAATCCCTATAAAATCAGCATTCAATCTTTGTAACAAAGAAATTTTATCAGGAGGTAACCTACGATTACACAAAAGACTGCACAAAATATTATAAACGATCGTTCAAAAATAATTATAGGTTATGTTTTTGCGTTCATTCTAGCTAGTGTCATATCAACAATGGAAACTGAGACAATTAAATTATTGTAAAGATTTTTTGCTCAACAATCGATTTCAATAAGTCAAGGTGGATTGAGAAACTTCGTGACGAATAGTGATTGTATTCAACCTTTATCCAATGGTATTTGTTGAGCCACGTTCAATAAATACGAGTGCCTACTGCGTCCCTTTACCTCATCTACAGAAATGTTATATTCGATATTGGCCGTTAACATAATGGCATAGAGTATATTTCACTTAGCCCGCTTCAAAGCAATTGATTTTGAGAGAGAACATTACATTAGAACACATTTTGTCAATAGTTTAACAAATCTTACATTACACGCTGTAAAAGTACTGGCGCCGGCGAGATGGGATTCGGGACTCTTCGTTCAGAGCATAAAGCTGGTTTTCGAGTGGAGAGATAATTTGCCAAGTCAGAGATCACTACATAGTTGGAAGTAATGTCGGAATGAGATTGGAACAAAAGGGACGGCTTTGATTAATTAACGTTACGTGTATATGAATGAAAGTTTGATTTCGTTTGAAGTTTGAATATGTTAGCCGTAATTGGAATTCGGAGCGAGTGGGATTCGTGTGCCAATAATCCTTGTTTACTTTACGACTAGCAGCTATAGGAATGTATAGTCGTTCTTATCCCTTTTGAGTTATTCTTTACAGAATCCCAAAAAAATATTGAAGAGAAATATTTTTTGAAAGATGACATTATGTATTTTCTAGAATAACTCTTCTTTGATGGTCAACTATTTTATATTTCTAAAACTCGTTATCTCTTTGAATAAATCCATACTAATATTATAAATGCGAAAGTAACTCTGTCTGTCTGTCTGTTACTCAATCACGCCTTAACTACTGAACCAATTTGCATGAAATTTGGTATAGAGAAATTTTGATACCCGAGAAAGGACATAGGATAGGTTTTATCCCGGAAATCCCACGGGGACGGGAACTATGCGGGTTTTTCTTTGACTGCGCGGGCGATGCCGCGGGTGGAAAGCTAGTACTAAATAAATTGGTTATTTTTTACTTTTGTAAAGACAAAGAATGTTACGAAATACACCAGCTTAACTGGATAAGCTTTATCTAACAGGTTCCTTGTCGCTAAAGCAGTATTCTTGTCATCTGACAGTGCATTTTCAGAATTTCTCTCTTCGCGGCGTGTCGTAGAACAGTAGCATTTTATATGTCAATTTTAACGGTATATACCGTTAAGTGTTGGCGACTTACAACAGCTAGATATAAAGTATAAAGTTTACATGCTGTGTGTTGGCGGAACGATACTGTTATGAGGTTTTGTGACACAATTCATAGAGATTTAGGTGGAATGAGTTCACTAATCGACCTTTTTGGGTACAGTTATTTATGGCTTGATATTCAGATGGAATTAGTTTCTATTTTGGGATGCATTGTGTTTGGTAGCAACGATGAAACGTTCAGGTCTGCTTTGAAATACATAGATATTGTCATAGCACAGCTTTTTATAGATTTGCAAGTTTGACAATTTTATTTTTGAAAAGTATAATTTTTGCGGTGGGAATACTTCGGTCAAGAGGATAATCATGCGTTTCTCTGTCCATGTGTTCATTTTGGAATTATATAATTTGTCGTACAATCCAGTATAAAATATCGAAATATGATTTTAAGTTTTGACAGGATATTAAATAATATTTCAAATGCAAATGGTTAGAGTTAAAAGGGAGATTGGCATTGGACTGACGGGAAAGGAAATAAGCAACTTTAAAGGAAGGAATATGAGGGGAATGTAGTGGTGAAATTCAAACAAGCAGTAAAATGCTTACAAATATCTAAACGGATACAGAAAGAATATTTCTTTCAAATGTACTGTTTACAAAGTAAAAAGATCTTACATTTCACATATGAGATTGTAGATAGTTTTACTGGGCCGACTATCTTACACAACTTTTAGTAAATCCCAAGGTATAAACTCTCATTCAATTTCATTCCCAACATAATATATCGATTCAGGGTAAGAACTTAGAACTAAACCGATCAATTCTAATATCTCGACTGTAGACAGTGGACCGGGAATAATCTAGATTCTAGTGTATTAGCGATGCAAGTGGAGGCTCTCGGATTTGCCGCTCGATTACCCACTGAGCGATTCCTGATGAAAAATAGCCCGGGACGCGGGGCACGTCCGCCCGGGGAAATGTAACGGACGTCGACGAGAGATGTACCGTTCCCGGGGAAATTTAATAATGACACCGGGACGATGTTGGCAATGCATTAAAGGTTGCAGAGGAATGGTGATTGAATTTCGACGTTTTTGAATGATGGTTATGTGTTGTTTTGACGGATATTTGCTTGGTAGAACAGCGTATACTTACAGTGTGCATAAAAATATACAGGTAAATTAGCTTGGAGAAATTTTTGCGTTTGTAGTAGTGTATGGTCAGCAAATAAAATAAAACAACATTTTATTTTTAGTTTTTATTTTATATATATAAGGGATTTTAAATTAAACTATATGTGTTTCTCCTCTGAAAAAGATGAGACTTTATTTTAATATTTGCACATTTAACATACGTATAACTTAATTACATTAACAATGTTACTAAAATGAAAAATTTACTAACCTGAAAAAGAAACGACATTTAAAGTTTAATTCTTTAGTTTGAGTAGTCAAAGGCTTGCCTCGACCATGTTTTAACACTGGAGCCATTTTGAATTAACAATATAAAGTTACAACACTTACACACAAATTAAACACTTCAACAAATATTATAACAATACAAACAATAACAACAATCAACAAATACAAAATTTAACAATTAAACTACTAGGAGATATTGACACAAAATTTCGAGTCATTTGTAACAGGATGGCGGTTCTACAGGGGTCTTAGTACGCAATGACAAAAAGAAAAACGATGGTGTGAACGCTGGTACCGGCGGCTTAGTCGCGTGGGCGTTAGTCGAACTCGTCGGAAAAATAGCGAAGTCAAACAATTTGTAACACAAAAATTTTAGAATTTACCGATAGCCCATAAAAAAGAAGTAGGCGGTAGTGTCATGCCATACTTTTCCGGTGTGACTTACAGCCCGCCATACCGACGCGAATGTGTTGATTAAAAAAAAAACAATTCAACCATTTGTACCAGGCTAACTTTTGTACAGGTAACCATCGTCGTGCAGCCATTTACGAAAATCGCCATGCCATACTTTTCGGACGATTCCAAATGGTCGCCATACCGCCGAAAATCTGCAAATTTTTTTTTTCGCCAAACTTTTTGTACCAGTATTGCATTTGGATCACTACCGCCGTAGTGTCATGCCATACTTTATTGCCATACTTTACTTCTTTTTTATGGGCTATCGGTAAATTCTAAAATTTTTGTGTTACAAATCGTTTGACTTTCGCTATTTTTCCGACGAGTTCGACTAACGCCCACGCGACTAAGCCGCCGGTACCAGTGTTCACACCATCGTTTTTCTTTTTGTCATTGCGTACTAAGACCCCTGTAGAACCGCCATCCTGTTACAAATGACTCGAAATTTTGTGTCAATATCTCCCGGTCTATACGTAATAATTATAATTTTTGAATGAAATGTGTGCTTTATGTTCTAACGGTACCAAACGACTGCACGTGGCACCTGCGGACAGCGTAAACTGGTTTATTCTGGTTTTGTGCGTGTTTCCACAGTCCACTTTCCACTATCAAGTGACGATTTATTTATTTGTTTTGTTTCGTAATTATTATGGTCAAATATTAATTATGAAACAAATTATTATGGACACGATATTTTATTGTTTCACGGTAGTCGCCTTGTCGTTTGCTCAAGGATGTGAAATTGAATGATATATTTTTTTTTATAAAGTCAAAACCATTTTCTTTCAAATAAAAACTTGTTTTTATTGAAAACAAAAGTGTTGCTAGGAATAAGTATAAAATTAAATAGTAATGTTAGGATATCGAAACATTTTTGTATAGGCCAGAACGATATAGTGGAAACGCGCTCTAAGATCTGAGTAATATACACACCACTACATATGCAAAAATTTCTCCAAGCTAATTTACCTGTACAATGTGCAATGGTAGTAGTAAGGACTAAAGGGACTAGCTAAGAGAGCCTATAAATTATAAGATGTTATTTTTATGCACAAACAAAAATGAAATGCCACGTACCGATTTAATAGATTTGAATTAGTGACATTTCTTAACATAACCGTTTAGGGAGCGATAAGTAAACTGTAATAATAACTAAATCCTATTTTAGGTCTGTCCTTAAGCATGTTATAATTATTATAAAATTGCTATCCAAAGCGAGTCACGTTTTTAAGAGTAACCGTAAAACGTAACTGTCGGTCCTGAACGCACAATTTTCGAGGAACGTTTAATAATAGACTGCCTTGAATAATTTTGCATTGCGAAATGTCTTGCAGGAAAACTTAATATAGAGATTTCACTGTAAATAAATGTACTTTCTGTATTCGTTAAGAGTTCACGAGAATCAAATTCTAGGAAATACATTGCATATTTATCCTAATTTTATTTGATACTTATAGCACTTATTCTAACTAATACCCTACAGTAGCAGTATGCTACTGTAGAACTAAAAATACCGTTAACTAATTAGATAAGTGGTTCAATTGTACGAAGGGTCACAGTTCGCGAATGCGATAAAAATAAACGATAAATTAGCTTAAAACAATACAGTTACAACGTCTCCAAAGCGCTTAGTTACAACTGTGGACACGTAATGTAATCGCCTTACGTCCAAAACTAATCGTCAGCGGAATAAGTTGAGCTCCAATAAAAAAGAAAGCAGTCGCCGTTTCCGGTCCACCGTTGCGGCCATTATTACGATATTTGTTGAATCGCCGATCCGGCAAATGAGCTCGTTTATGGCTCTCGGTGTTTCACTTGGCCGTGCAATCTTTTACGCCATCGCTAATAAAACTTTCCAACGAATTGCAGTGGGTAGGTACCTAGGTTTTGCGAGGTGCAGATTGTGCGTTTTCTTTTGTCGTATAAAGGCTTTTCTTTCATGCCCTTTATCTGTCTCTTTAATGATTTCATTTATATTTTATTAATCAGGCAAGTTTCTAAGACATTGACTGTCTCGTTAGACAAAAGAACGTATAAATATCATGATTATAAAATAATTAATAAACAAAGCAAAGTTACACTCGATCAGATTTCATCAGAGATAACCTTGATCGAATGCCGTCAAACTGTACATAAGTACAATGACATGTAAATTGAAACGCAATTAAAATACTACAAGCACAATAGACGTAGTAGACGCGCAGACGTCGCGGTCGGGATCATTGTTTTATAATTGTGTTGTATCGATGACCTTCACAGTGCGTGGTCCACTCGTGATTGAGAAGAACAATAGAATGTTATCGAGCATCGACTGTACGATTGCTATCAAATTAATAAGACGATTTCATCTTGACCGCTCTGTAGGTAGGTAGGTACAGATTGGTTTTAGGTAAATAGTTATGAGTAATGAGGATATTTGCTGGCTAAGTTTTAATTGCTTCTATGTTTGTTTTTACGTTTCTGTCAGGGGAGTGGCTTTATTTAAGCTATATTTAAACTATAGTTATGTTTAGATTAAAGTATTTCGAGCTAATGCTAAAGTTTAATGGTAATCATATTTTTTTTTCGCACAACTCAGCTTTAGTTTTTTTACAACACCCAATTCAGTAGTGTCGTGTTTTCCAATAATCATGACCAAGCAGAAATACATTACAAATTCGTATTTTCAGAAAGCACTCGTTGTAAGGTCTTAATTCATCCTCCGCGCCATAAATACAACTCTAAATATAAATCACTATCTTCCACAATTCGAGGATGTGTGCACAATTGTATTGTTTTCGGGCGTGCGTTGGACAGAAAGCCGATAATAATTCCATGATCAATCTCCGCTAGAGTGGCGAGGACGTTGATGGATCGTGGACAACGCGCTTTGCACGTCTAATTGTGTGATTGATACGGGGCTTTTATATCTTTTTTTGTCACATAAAGAACAGCTTGGGAGTATAGGCCACCAAGGTTAGATTTACTCTGAATTGATTGAGTTTATAGTTTGGGCTTTGTGCGTTTTTGTCAATCCTTTATCATACCCTAAAGATTTGTTGTATCTTAATACGCAATTCAGTTCTTATATTTCCTGTTGTGTCATTAAATATACACCTAACCCCTCAACATCGCGTCTTTACATAATAAACGAAGCGACTCTTCACAACGCTCCCAACAAAAGTATCAAGACCCACCTGAATAAATGGACCGTTACTTTACAAGTCCCCTTAATCCGTTTCATGAAAACTTGACGGTTGTTAGAGCGAGTCCTCGCAAACAATCGTCGCCATGGCAACGGCTAGCACCTGGCCGGTATTAATGGCCTGGACACCGGAGGGAACAGGAATTAGCATACAAATGTACACTGGAGAGTGGAGAGCTTTCATAGGTCTCGAGATACGGTTTTGTCGCTACGAACTTTGTAATCTTTCGCGACGCCCCAATTTGTCAACGTCGTGTACGTGCGTTAATCTTATATTTGAAGTTTTATTTTTTTATGAAATTATTACTTACGACGTGGAATACGTAGAAGACGTAGAATAAAGGTAAATAATTGAAAAACTGGAGTGTATTGCATGTTTCTGCTATTTAGCGATAAATAAACGTATGAATTACAATCGCTCATCAATTACTATAAAAGAGCAATACTTTTAGTATTTACGAATAATATGTTAAGACTCCTAAATATAGCTACTCTTTTTTACTCAGATCGTCATTCTTAACAAAACAAAGTTTTATTAAGTGGCTTTCACAAATGCGCATTGCAACAAAGAATCTTATCTAAAAGTGCTTGCAAGCTCGCCACTCAAAGTGATTGGATGTAAGCATTAACTCATAATACGTTGAATCCATCTGAAAATTCGCTCGAATGGAAAGCGAATCAAAGCGATACGTCAGCTCGATCGACATGATCGCGTTCATCTCATGAATATTGATCGAACTTTCGCGATCACGTAATCACGAGCACGGCTGGTGCCTGATTGGTGAACCGGTAGCGTAGGTGCCGAATATGCAACCTGCCGTGTCTATTGTGTGCAATGGTCGTGTTTTTGCTAGGTTGATTTTCGTGTACGAGCGTTCGATGGGATTATAGTTGTTAATTTAGGTTAGTTTTAGAGAGGAACGGTTGTTTTATGTCTGTTTTTTAATCATCTCAGAATTCAGAACTAACAATCTATTAGGTTTAATGTACCACACCAAGTTAAAAATATTTACAAGTATATACAATAAAAGGATGATACAGTACATAAGGCGGCTTCTTCAAGGCTGTCCAAGGTAAAGGTCAAAAGGTAAGATAAATGTAACGCTAACGGCTATGAAAATTGAAGATAGAGAATACCTTCATAAAGTATATATAAATGAATTAGATATGTGCTAATTGTAGTTTTTATAGAATTGTAGTTTATATAGATTTGATCAGTAGATAATGTAACAAAACTACCTACATAATCGATTTGAGTGTTATTAGCAGAACTTATCACCAAAATCGAATACAAACATTCCAAACGAACAGCGTTCCTTCGTTTCCGAGCCGATAGAGAAGCGATCGGAAGTGGTATCCGAATATCGGATACAGAGAGGCTACGTAATCCGAAACTAGTGTACGTAATGGAGTACACCCTCTTGAATAGTAATGAGTGAGAGGAGGTATGGCTGTTGGCTGTAATTCGCGATGTGTGAACGAAATTAGTGGAAATGTTTTTTGAACCTTTTTTGGGGAAATGACCTGCATGGGTATGGTATGTACTTTTTGTGAATTTAGGTATTTACCTATTTATAGTAGTGTTCGTTCCATCAACTATTTTAAGTTTAAATTAGAAGACTTTACGTTTCGAAAAAAAAAAAATAGAACTTGATAAACTTTTATAAAATAGGCAACACTTTCCTTAAACATCTATTGTGTAATGAACTGATTCAACGATTGATAAGAACGATTTAAACCTCTTCGGTCTTCCACACAACATAACCGCACCTTATCTCGCGTACTCGATTTGGCAATGTAAAGGTATCTACTATTTACCCATTCACGACACTGTTCGCCCAGCGAATTTACCATATGTAGGCTATATAGTGCCTACAGATTGTATTTGCTAGCTGTATTCACTACACATATATGT
This sequence comes from Colias behrii, assembly GCA_029959065.1. Taxonomy (NCBI): domain Eukaryota; kingdom Metazoa; phylum Arthropoda; class Insecta; order Lepidoptera; family Pieridae; genus Colias; species Colias behrii. Next base: position 3,614,007 of record JARWMC010000021.1, on the reverse strand, counting down.
TCGTTCAGTTACCAGATGGTAGGGTGTTCCACAGTATGCCGGTCGCCACAAATCGCTCCACTTGCTATGTTATTTGTTACACTACGATGCGCCTGTTTTCGTTCTGCCTCCATTGTTGGTATTGTGTTCAACTATTGTGTGAGGTACTTGCGATGTTGCGAGGTTCGACGTTCTGTAGTGAAGTGTTAAGGTGATGATGTTTGTTCAGAGGTTTCACCTATGAAATGTTATAAATGTTAATCTTTCAATCGTTTCAACTTTTATAGATAAGAATTGTTTTTCTTATCTATAAAAGTTGTATGTTAATGCACAATAAATAATTGTTAATAAGACACGTGCAAGAATAAATAATTATAATTATAAATACAGTTTAAAACGATAAGACATCATAACGACGCGACGTTCTTATGCTAGTAAGTTCAGCAAGATGCAACTCATCCCCTACATTTTTAATGTGCACGAACGTTCTCCGTAATAAAACTTATAAAAAATGTATGACATTCATTTGAGCAAAATGTCTCCCCTCGGTCCGTGGCAGGAGTTTATTAAATTCAAGTAAGCGTGACGTGTCTTTTGACCCTTGCCTCTCTGCCCCTTTGCCCCTTCAGCTCGAGATCGTTTCGCGTCGTTAAGTTGCAGTTAGCGCTATTTGTGCGTTATGTGCTTCAGTTTACGGTGTATAGAGACTAGAGAGTACTAAGTACGTAATACGGTTTGTATGGTCAGAGCTTGTGAGGACATAAGTAGGTACCAGATATACATAGTTTGTATACGTTGAAAGATAGTACCGGGAAAGTTGAATGAATATTTTTGCGAGTTTTACCAGCGCTATTGCTGTATATTGACACTGTTATGTTTGAATTTCAGTTAACAGTGTCGTGTTAAATTTTTATTTTAATTAAATATTCAATATGCTTAACTTTAAACATAACACGTATGTTAAATAGGTGCTATTTATAACATTGATTTTATTGCGTTAAACATCGACAGGTTATTTACATGTGTTTTGTAATTAATCCTGCTCGTTACAACATCAAATGGACGCCATTAGTTGATATCAGATATTTCACGGTGAAATATAAACAATGGTTGTGATGCGTCAGAAACTGGGTCGTGGGATAGTTTCGAAAATTCAGCAATTGTTCAGTCAGGCTAAAGCTTAAAAGACCTTGAGGTTGCTTTTGTATTCCACGATCGCGTGGTCATAGAAATAGCAACAACTGTATAATATTTATGGTTTGGGTCGACATTTTGAATTTATGTATCGAACAGAATGTTTTAGAATGAACGGCAGGTCGGAAATTGGTATTTAAATCCGACTTCTTGGGCCTTTGCCTAGTAAAAGTTCTTGGCAGGCTTCGTTTAAAAGAAAATTTAAAAGCACATTTTGGTCGACTAAATATCCTTGACCTGTGCTCTTTTTTATATTGGGTATACTTACGTTAAAAGTTTCAGACAATTTTAGGTGATTAGTGATTACCTTATAGACTTGCATAATCAATCGAAATTTACTCCGCATTTTAGCATAAATTGAATGCGGTTGATCTTGCATTATCAAATAAAGAATGGGTAGGTACTAATTGATAAGATTTTTGCACCGTTGGCAGATACATATTTTAAAATATGTCGTAATTACTAACCCAAAAAAGAATAGCATATTGAACCTTCTTCACTTTTTAATCGTTTGATATGACCAGTGGCTAAGATAAAAGTAGTAGTCGGTCAGCTTACGTAATATAGAGTATTGCACAATACCAATAAGTGCTGCCATCGCGTGTGTTGCAGGCTATTGAAGAAATTAGTGTAATTTATTACATGGGAATGGAATTACTATGGCCTGATGTAGATTATCTTTTGTACATATTTAATATGCCTTCAATAGGTAGTATCTACCGTAGGTGTATTATTTATGATCGTAGTAACATTTAAGCTTATAAAATTGTTAAATATATATTGTTTTAGGTAATATAATTTTGTAATTAATACCGGCTAAAAAAATATTAATTTATGGTGGTGGATTTGTGTAGGATTTTGTACGACTCAAATTGAAATCTATTAGATCAATTGTTTTACATTTTTTTGTAAACTTTAGGTAAGTGTGTCTTGTAATTAAATATGTTTCTGAAGAAAATACGCAATGTAATAATTAAATTCGGATAATAATTTCTTAGGTTCCAATTGGATTAAGGGCAAGAATAAATAAAGTATATTTCATTCTTTTCGTAATATTATATTTTATTAAAAACGTATTTAATCTGAACGGATCTAGGTTAACCTAAAAACGTAATGTAATTAATGAGTTTGTTTTTCGTAAAGGTCAAAAGTCGGACGTAGAAATAGTTTTAAAAATGTTTGTTCCGAATATAACGGTGGGTGTGGTGGTGATAAAACGACTATTAGGTTAATTATTGCGTGGGATTTTAGTATCTTGTAGTGTATTGTGATAATCTACAAAGTAATATTTTTTTTTTGTTATGTTATGGTGGGTTCAGACGCTTGCGTTCAAAGTGACATTCAACGAGCACAAGCACGGGCATGCATGTAATCATATTGTTTGTACGGTGTTTAAAAGTTAAAACTTATATCACACGTTTTTATTTACAAATTATTATGCAATAAGTAATTCATAACGGATTTAAAAAGACATTTATTTATTTAGGAACATACTACACGTTGTTCCGAGCGATCGCTTTACAGGTTCAGATAGGCAATGCACTGTAGATGATAAGAAAAACATGTGGAAACTGTCGTGGAACTAGGCTTTATTCATCAATCATGCATTTATTTAATGTTTGACAGCAAATTAAATAATTAATAGATACCTACTATATGTGCTTGTATTGCACTGCAATATAAACTACGAACATAATAAAACCCAATCCTTTTCGATTCAAATATTAAGCTCCAAGATTGTCTGACATAACAGAGTTTGATTGATTGCTTTTCGAAGAGTTTGGGGGCATTATTGATTGCAACTGCAAGGTCACCCTGACATACGGAGCTGACGCGGCAACCTTTACAAGCACTATTTTAAGACCATACAAAGAAACTGAAAGGGTACGAACCACGTGGGTGAAAGTACCTATCTAAATTAACTCTTTAAATTTTCAAGACAAATTAATAACAAACGCCTGACCTCGAGCGCGTGCTTTTAATATTCCCTTTTCTTTTAAGTTTTATGTAAATATTAAAGAATGAGAGTGGTGAATTACTTTTGAATATTTAACGTTGAAAATTAAGTGAATCCGCTCGGCGAACCTCGGGGATTGTTTCAAGTGACGGTTCAATCAGAGCTGCTGTAGTTTTAAGATTTCGTTTTAACATTTTACTGTAAAATTCGTTGAAAGAGAAGAAGTTTTCTAGAAGTCAAAGCTTTTTGAATACATCTTTACTATATAGCATGCATTAAATACATAATTGAAATAGTTGCAAACAATCTGAGACTGAAAAGATTAAGATGTGTATATGTGTAGGTATAGGTGTATATTTTTCTCCATGTATGAGGTATTCAGTATTTCCATGGATGAGGATCACTTTCTGTAACGAAACAGATGTTTAATACCTTATAATGTAAGTAAATATGAGGTCATAATATGATTTGTTTTCCAAAAAACTTATATAGTATTGTGTCGTGATTAACATTCTATTACCTATTTATTACGAATTAACGCATAGGTAATCCAATATTTGTTTATCCGATTCACAAGTCATTAACGTTTCCTATCAAAATATAATCTCATTGTCGACACACACACGATTTAAAGTGATTACTAACATTACGGACATCAAAGCAACGTGATAATGAAATACTAAATAATGTCAGGACCTCAATTAGCGCGTTAATGTTGAAATTGATTTGTTTCGTGTTGCAAGATCTGGTTGAAATCATTAATTTAATAATTGTTATTGTTTTAATTAAATACGTTGTGATGTCTTCGCGTTGTCTCCAGGGCATTAGTGAAATTTAATTATAGGTATAGCGTAACTAAAAGCCACGATATGTCGTTTACATGATTATAAGGTAACACAGAGAGTATTATGTTTTAACCTTCACCTTTGTAACATCATTTCGAAACAAACATTTATTGAATCATATATTGTATACGTAAAAAAACACCTTCTTCATCTTGTAACTAAATATACTTTTACGAAAATGTTCAATCGATCGAATTTCATGTACACAACCTTTTTTATTAATCGTAAAGTTAATACGAACAACGTCGCGTGTTTAAATAAAGGCAAGAAGGATGTTTGATCCTCACTATATCGTCTATCGGCAAGTCTTTTGATCGGGAGAACCCTTTGTTCCCAAAATGAAACTTTCAAAGAGTCCAACGGGAAACAATATTATCTACGTGAATGCCAAGTCAGAAAATCGTAATTTAGAAAGGAGTATGGAGTATCCTTAAAGGTTACGAGGTTTATTTGTTGTAATTTCTTCAAGTACTTATATCTTTCTGTTCATGCTTTATTCTGGCAAAATGAGCGTGTAGGTATCTTATTGTAAATCATTTATACAATACTTAAACTGTATTTGCTATTATATTCGTAGAAAAGTATGTAGGTAGTAGATACTGTTCAATGTAAGGTATATTCTATGTTTTATTGGATACTAAAAACTATTGTGATAGAATATAAATAACCACTTATTAACTGTGATACAGAAATAACCTACTCAGAATGTACTCATAGCTACTCCCAAATATATATTGAGTATTTTATTTACTGTCCAAATACTTCCAAGTCACGATGAGAGCGGCGAAGAACCGGGTCGGTAAGTCGGCACTAAGAACGCAAGTTATGAAGATTGCTACGAACATTCGTGTCGGTCGACTGGTTGACCAACCAGTTGGTCAATATGTTGAGCGATCGGTGTAAATCGCCCCTTTTAACATTGAGTGAAAGGTAATACCGATGGGTACGTGTAGTTAGTTTGTTGTTTATTTTGATTTGAATTGTGTAAGAATTTTGTGTGAAATATCGATTGATATATATGCAATGGAAAATATTTTGAATGTATGTGGATTTTAACTTAAATAAACATCCACTTTTTTCCTTACCTAAGCCTAAGATCAGAAAATAAATATGTTTATATAAGCAGAATTCCGTTTTAGTTTCTACCGTTCAGTTTGTATGTTCGTCTTAAACTGTGTTACTATTTACTTAAGCCATGTTATTTCCAATCCAAAGATGTAACCTTTTAATATGTTGTTATTTCGTACATTTTATTAGATACTACGCAGTGGTAACAGCACACTTGAGACCGTTAAAGCGCAATAAAGCCAAAAATAAGTAATAAAAGAATCTTTCCCCAAAATCGAGAAGTTTCCGTGGACGATGTAAACAAACTATATTGCGGACAGAAGACAAATAAAAATGTCTACTGAAATAAAAATGCTATCGACAGGATAAAATAAATTTGTTGTAGGGTTCCCATTTTTCTTCAGTTTGTGGGTCAAGTATTTTGTGCAGTAAGTTGATTTTCTTTCTAAATTTGAACTTGACGGTGTAGAAATTGCGGTTTTATTTTGTGGCATACATGATAAAAGTAAAAATAAACATAAACATAAGAAGAACTTAAAAACTATTTTTAAGTTTTATAATATCAATTACATAGTTACAAGTTGAAAGTAAGAAATAGTGTAGATACAAACTCATAATAAACTACTGTTTTACTGACATGATACACAGTTTACGTATTTCTATCCCTATCCCCTATAGAGAATTATTTCATAATCCACAAATAAAGTAAGAAATGGTTACCGTATATAGCAGGATAATGCCTATAACATACAATCCTCACTCACATGTGTGATTGCGATCGGTAAACACGTTTATTGTTTAGCAGCCTGCCAGATTTCTATAAGGGAACTATGCCATGACCCAATTTATTTCATACTATTTCAATATCTCTATTGTGACTCGGAGTCTGTGATGTGTGAAAAAATAATGACGCTTTTCGCTAAACTGTGTATGTTTAATTAAAATAAAGTATACCTACGTTGAGTTCAATGTCAATGTGAACTAGGTTTAAATAGGCTCAATGAAAATTTATTTTTCAATTTAGCAAATAGAAATTCATTTTACTCATTACTTACGAGTTACGACTAACCTTACGACATTGTCTAGTCTGAAGTCGACGAACTAAGCAGAGCTACAAAAACTGCGTAAAAAATATATTTATACTAATTGGTTGGTTAAACATGACTTATACATAAACAATTTTTCCACTAGTGGGGATAAACACACCCTTCGACACTAGAGTCGGGATCGTAATCCGTTGCTCTAATTAATAAGGGCTAGTTATAAAGATATCGATTGACGCGATAACAAAGACATCAAAAGATGAAAGCATAAGCCTTTACTATATTCAAGTTGAGTTATTTTTAGCCTTGCCAACTTTTCTTGAAATACAAAATTAACTTTGGTTTTGACAGAGGCAATTGTAGACAGATTCTACATCTAACTACAAAACCAACCGAAGATTTAATCTAAAATGTCATGTCTTACCAACCCTTTTCAACAAGACTTTCAAATGAGCATGCAAATCTCAAATATATCGGAAAAGTTGAAGCGCTCACCGAACTTGTACAAGAGGGAAACTTGGGCGGCCCCCATAAAATATTTCAGCGGCACGAGTCGACAAATCGCTCGACCAGTCGACGGATCGGTCCACTGATCGCGCTGACACCGTGACCCATTTCCGAAACGGGGCAACCGTGTTCCGCATTCAGATAGTATCTCTGCTAAAATTTTTATGAAAGAGCACGCCTGGGACAATGCACGGCGATAAACTAACGTCGCTGACGGTTACTGTTATTTGGTAAATAGAGAATAATAGGACGATTTCATTTTTACTTCAGGTGGTAAACGTTTTGACTTCGGTTTACTTGGACGTTGTTGTGACTGGGACAATTCAGTTCGTAGGTACTGGATTTTAGATACTATTAACAGATTTTTTTTATTTTATTTTCTGTTTGGTTTCTTGATAAGCTTGTTACAATAATACAAATATTAATCAAGTTCAGATAATAATATATCCTACATAGCATCTATCTTTTAAGAAAAATGATGGCGCCATTATGTCTATACAGTTACATCCCGGACAAAAATAATCAAGGAAGACATATTCGATCTGATCATGTACGTACAATCACCTGGTAAATTATTACCTCAGCAAGGTGTCGTGATGAATAATGGAGTGGTTGTAGGAAATGAAATTTCCACGAATAGTGAGCAATTTGAAGCGGGTAACGTGGATAACCGGGTTTGCACGGTGACACCCTGAGATATGGTCGAGATAAACGATGTTTGCGAGCCTAATGTGCCTCCAGTTGATGGAGCTTATTAATTCTGACAGTTGGCAGGGAAAGGACGCAAGCCATTACACAATACATGTGTTTATAATATGAAGATATACACGCGCGTGTTGACAATGCGCTGTTGATTATACTTGACATCTTAAGTAAATGGATAGATCCATCGTGCAAATGTTTGCTCGTCTACTCTTATTAGGTGTAGAAATATTTTCTGAATTACTTCAAAGTAAAAGAATAATAGACGTTCTTTAACGCTATCTGTGTTATTTGTCATCAAAATATAATTTAGACTTAGCTCTTAGAATGAATAATTTAAGAACTATAATATCAGCCTTTAATATAATTAACTAGCTTTCCGCCCGCGGCTTCGCCCGCTTTGTCTAAAACATAATAAATTATATACTAAAACCTTCCTCTTGAATCACTCTATCTATTAAAAAAAACCGCATCAAAATCCGTTGCGTAGTTTTAAAGATTTAAGCATACATAGGGACATAGGGACAGAGAAAGCGACTTTGTTTTATACTATGTAGTGATGACTTACTTTTTGTTGAGTTCTCTTGAAAGAGAAATACAAAATAAAGCGTTTTAAAATAAATTATCTCGAATTGGCTTTAAACATTTTGCAATAGAATAATAAAGATTAATAAACAGAGCGAAAACAATGGTGTCTTGTAGTTTTGCGCTTTCCCCGGGCAAAACAATTCGGACTGTTTCCAATAGTAATGGATAAAATAAAATTTCGATTCATCGGAGTGTTTTTGATTTCGTTCTCCTTTTAATGTCTTTTCATTGACTGGAATCGATAAAATGTTTCAGCGTTGAAGCTGAAGAGTTTTTAGTGTTTTTATTTTGAACGTTCAATTTATTTGTATGTTGCTAGTTGTAATCATTTTTTTTTTTTATAGTCTTATTTGTCGCTATACTGTTTAGAGATTTTAATAAAATTGCATTCATAATTTCGATTAATTCTTTAATGTATGATATTATCATAACTTATTTTATATAGCGCTTTCTATTTCCAAACTAATCGAAACTGCATATGCAAAAATACGTAAAAAACCGAGATGCGAATAAACGCAATAACATTTTCGTAAATTAACATATAAATATCACAACAAATTACTTAATTAGAATAATATAGACGTAACAAAAGTATGGTGCAATACACGTAACAAACACAAAGCTAGCGTAACGGTTACTGGGTCACCAGTTAAGTGGGGTTCTGTTCTTAATAGTTGCCATTAGAACTGCTACCAATTAACTTGAACATCAACTGATTGCTTCAGCTCGGATTGGGATTATGCTATACTGTTTAGGTCTCGATTTTGTTATGGTAACCTCGATGCAAATCAGTGTTGTGAGTTTAGCACGTGTAGATCTGGCATTGTGGCTTTCAAATTATCTATATAAGTATTTATTTAAAATTATATATATGTATGTTTATCAGCCATCAGGTTTCCATAACACAAGCGAAAGCTATGGGATCAGATCGTGCCGTGTGTGAAAATTGTCCTGCAATATTTATATTTATAAATGGGACCTTTGGTGCTTTGGTATGGAATGTTTGTCTGTTGGTGTGGTTGTTTGTTCTTATGTTTATTTGGTGGAAATAGAAGCTGTCATATTGACTACTAGCTGTGCCTCGCGGTTTCACCCGCGTTGCTCCGCTCCTGTTGGTCTTAGGGTGATGATATATTATAGCCTATAATCTTCCTCGATAAATGGGCTATCTAACACCGAAATAATTTTTCTATTTATTTTTTCAATATTTTCAATGTACAGAATTGACCCTTCTACAGATTTATTATATGTATAGATTTTCGGCTATTGGTAGGTACTTGGTAGTGCGAAAATCTCATCTAGTATGTTAGTCCATTGAATAAAAAGTTCTAGAGTGCGTGAGTTAGTAACGTAAGATGTTTCATCGGAAATATGTCAAGAGTCCCTAGGTAATAAACATACTAAAACCCCGGGACACTAGGAGGAGCCCCGGAGTGGGGGGAGGGGGGGAATGGGTTCATTTTTTCATTTTTCGCTTAAATCTCAAAAACGGTACATTTTAGAGAAAAACTTTCAAGGACCTAATTATGAGCAATCTATCTGTACCGGTCACAAGTTGCACTTTTGAGTTTTTTGGAAGAAAAAAATAAAAAGATCAAGTTCAGTAACTCAAACTACCCTAATATAATATGTTGACAATCGATTCCTCCTAAAGGCTTCCATGGAGGAATGTGTTTATTTTACCAATTATAGACCTAATTAAGAGCAATCTATCAGTACCGGTCACAAGTTGCACATTTGAGTTTTTTGGAAGAAATAAATATTTTTTGATCGATTGATGGGGAAATTATTTGAGCCAAAATCATATTTTACTGCGTATAACTCAGAAACGGTAGGATATAGGAAAAAATGATTTAGGTACAACTTGTAGATAATTTTATGGCCTTTCAACTTTTCCTTAAAAGTTTTTCTCTAACATGTACGGTTGTTGAGATTTAAGCGAAAAATGAAAAAATGGACTCATTCCCCCCCTCCCCCCACTCCGGGGCTCCTCCTAGTGTCCCGGGGTTTTAGTATGTTTATTACCTAGGGACTCTTGACATGTTTCCGAAGAAACATCTTACGTTACTAACTCACGCACTCTAGACCCCCCTTGGAGGGACTCATTCAATGGACTATGTAGTTGATTTTACGTTTAGTTTCTTGTAATGCATTTTGCATTTTATAAATATGATATCAATGAGAATTAGTAGTTTAATTATTCGTTCAAACACTTTTGAACTTATTTTAGATGTTATTAAATTTTAAATAAATGTACATTAATATGATAAAATTACGACCGATATCACTATATTGAATCGTTGATTGGATTTACAACTCTTGGCTTAGACAAGATAAATAATTTTTTTATTAAGTTTATATTAACCTGAAAATATGTATGTCTACATGATATATTTGAATGTTAATAAAGTTCCAATGTTAAATAAATGTACCAACACTTGATTATTAGATTAGATATGCTAATTCGGTTAAGTGTTTGGTGATTTGCATTTACATAATCTTATTTAATATCTACTAAAGGTGTATGTATTAATTGTAATGTATATACTTATACATATTTGAATTTAAGTGTTATTCCTATAATGCACATTAAAATCTAAATTATTTATGAAACTGAATGTACACAATAATATTATGTAACCAAAATGAGTTTAACTAAATAATAAACAGAGGGAGGGAAATAAGTAATATGTTTGTTAAATTTTATCGTCGTTGGACAACAAAATAATGTATTAAATATATTTTAAATGAAAATATTGTTGGAAATGTCATAAATATAAAGTATGTATATTTGATGTAATTATTTTTGTTTCAGGTATGAAAGTTGTGCTGTGAAGGAGAAAGCCTGTTCTAAATTATGGTAAATAATTATACATTTGAGTCATTCAGATATATAGATCTGTTTTTTTTTTACTTATATTTTTTTCTTCTATAAATTTTTTATATGATAAGCCGAGAATGCTAGGAGTGTTAAAATATGTATGTTGTATTATAACACTAATTATTATTTTTATTAATTAAGTAAATAATAAAGAAGTCGTGACTACGCTAAAGATATTCTATATGTTTTAATTACACAGTAACGTAGTAAAAACGGAAGATATGATTACCTTTTTTTATTTTGCCGTGATTAAAAATTAATAACTATGATGTTTTTCGCCTATGTATTTTATTGTTATTTATTATAATACTCAATATATTTTACGATCACACATCACCGTATCTCTCCAAAGATTGGGATCAATTGTTGACGTTTGTCGGTAACCTTATCAGCAATGAAAGTTACTTATGTAATGGGATTACGTTACGCTTTCCGTTGCTGTGTTGAAAGTTGTTTGCGTCGCCGTACAAAAACGTGGTCAATTTGTTTTTGTTTGGTACACCCGGTGATGCGGGTTTGGTAATAATGAATTTTATTTTGCTGATGAAATAAAATTACCTAAGTAGTTAATTTAAGTGGAATACTAGATTATCATTGTGCGGCTTTTATTGTTGCGATTAAAATAAGTAAAAGTTATCGCATGTTTTGATAAACTACTATAAATTGAAAGAGATCCATAACCATAAAATAATCCCCTTAAAATAAAATAATAATGACTATTTTAAGCTTAAAGTAAGTTAAGTATTTATACACAGATAGATACAGCCAAGTCGAATTGAGATAGTCAGCCTCTAATCTTACTTCTCAAAGCTGTTTCCAAATGTATTTGCAAATACAGTATTATGTCACTAATGCGCCTAACAACAGCACGTAGTTTCTGTAATCCAATACTAACACACGTAGCTACATGTAGCTAGTGTTGAAACTAACTTAATTTTAACTATTCACTCTATTCTACGTACTAATTTCATTTTACAATAAAAACATTTAGGGTCCAATGTGTGTAAACGAGTATTTCTAATTAAAGCTACTGTTTTTGTTTCGTTTTCTGAACGTGTGTTTTAAATTTAAATTATTTCTGAACTGGGGGTTTCATGTCTTAAGGCTGCAGTCTAGCAAAATTGCGTTTTCAACAAGTTATTTGACAATTTTTTCCCGGCTAATGAAATGATAAACTGAATTTTTTTTTCTTGTTTATCAATTAGTGTAATATGCGTAATGCGCGTGAATTTTTTCACATTTATAAGGTTACTTTATGTTACCTTAATCAGGCCTTCAAGATATGTCTCTCTCCCCCAAAGACATTTCGAGCTAAGTTTGTGCACTCACTACGTTACAACCGAATACAATTTACACATTTTGATCAGCACATAAATATCCTTATACAGTCATAATACAAATCTGCTGAATTGCCAAAAAACTTATGGTTTTCCTAATTAGAACGTCATAAATTCATTAAATTTCCCATTTTTTGCCTTACAAAAAACTACCGGAAGGAAGTTAGCGCGGAAAGTTTTTTTTTTATTATTATTATTATCTCAAAAAATTGCTCCTTAAATGCTCCATCAGAATCTGTAATTGCTCCACTTCTATAATTATTAGTTTATTTATAATTAATTTTTAAAAAAATCCAAATACTGAAAACTTGATTTCCCTATAGAATGAAAAATATTCACTTTTCATAAAAAATTTTTTTCCAAAAAAATTGCTCCCGATTTGCTCTATCAACTACAAAAAAAATTATTTAATTTTGATAATTTTTACAATAATTAACTGAAAAACTATGTTTGCATAGTAAACTACTGCGCTGTGACGTCATCAATTATTGTCGTTGCGACGCATAAGGGCCATATTTACATGTATCAGCACTGCAGCGATATGTATAGACCTTAATGTTTATGTTTTCTTATTTATATTATTCACTAGATTTCCGCCCGCGGCTTCGCCCGCGTTTTCAAAGGAAAACCCGCATAGGTAGTTCCCGCTAACGCAAACGATAGCAACTTGACACCGAAAGATGAAACAAACGACTGAAACACAAATTAATTAATAATTACTTGAAGTTTTAATAATACGAATAAACGTACGAGTTTAGGGATGGGTAGGGAAATGTTTATAAAAATACCTATAATAAGAATGATTTAAATAGGTACATAATAATATCTGTTCCTTGAAATTTTGCTAGATGAAAACTCAATAATTAAAATATGGCGCCTAGATATTCTTAGAGTATAAATAGCAACATAAGGTAAGTACTAAGTATTAAATAATAATATTATTATTCCCAGCATAAAACTTATTAATGTCATTTTAAGGTTGTATGTATGTATGTATGGTTTTCACGCATAAACTACTATACCGATTTTGATGAAATTTGGCACAGACAATCTTTAGACCCTGAGAAAGAACATAGGCTACCTTTTATTGCGAAATATGTACCACGGGCGAAGCCGGGGCGGACCGCTAGTAATATAATAAATGTGAAAGTTTGTGAGGATGTGTGTGTGTTTGTTACTCATTCACGCAAATACTACTGAACCGATTACAATGAAATTTAGCACACATATAGACCGTAACTTGGATTAACACATAGGATAGGTTTTATCCCGGTAATCCCACGGGAACGGGATCTATGCGGGTTTTCCTTTAAAAACGCGGGCGAAGCCGCGGGCGGAAATCTAGTGAATAATATAAATAAGAAAACATAAACATTAAGGTCTATACATATCGCTGCAGTGCTGATACATGTAAATATGGCCCTTATGCGTCGCAACGACAATAATTGATGACGTCACAGCGCAGTAGTTTACTATGCAAACATAGTTTTTCAGTTAATTATTGTAAAAATTATCAAAATTAAATAATTTTTTTTGTAATTGATAGAGCAAATCGGGAGCAATTTTTTTGGAAAATTTTTTTTTATGAAAAGTGAATATTTTTCATTCTATAGGGAAATCAAGTTTTCAGTATTTGGATTTTTTTAAAAATTAATTATAAATAAACTAATAATTATAGAAGTGGAGCAATTACAGATTCTGATGGAGCATTTAAGGAGCAATTTTTTGAGATATTAATAATAATAAAAAAAAACTTTCCGCGCTAACTTCCTTCCGGTACATTGTATACTTGTTTTTCCTTTAAATATTCCATTACGAGTTTCCCTCCGACGAACGGTCGATTATTAAATTTCGTTATAATTCTCGTAATAAATCAAATTACCCAAGGTTGCTTGATTGAAATGTGGATAAGTAAAATGAAAACGCATTAGAATTAGCTAACCTTACTGGAATATAATTAGGAGAGAGAGAGACGTAGGTAATTCTATTTATAGAAGTTTAATTATAGCTTTATCACTATAGTTTATGTTGAGTAGTGCTTCTGCCCCCAAGGTTGTTAAATAATAAAGCCTTTACTTTAATCACTTTTATTCCTCTTTACAATATGTGTTGTTTAAGCTAGCCGTTATGCACTACTGAATAATAATTCTAATAAAATGTAGAAAGCGTCGGGGAAACAATGTGGACGCACACATATACAAAAAGCTCGATCAGCGAATTGCATATGTGTGTCCCTACATTATTCCCCCCCTTTTCAAAAAAAATCCAAAAAAAAATTTATAAAAAGACATAATAAACACACAACAATTACCGTTAAATACAAAATGTGATAACAATGCAATACACATATATTAATTCGTAATACATATTTCTTATACCTATGTAATCCGATATATATAACTTACTTAATAATCTAGTACAAAAACAGGAAATACTAAATAGGCATCTTCAATCCGTAAAAACAAAACTATCGTATTACTTTATTCTTTCGCAATAGGTACACAAAAATGTAAAATATGCACAATGCAATGTAATGTTAATCATATTTACGTAAAACATAAAATGAAATGATTAACAATATGAAACGATAAAAAAAAATTAAGTTACTTTAAAACGTTGTATAGTGAACAATTAATATAAAAATTTGTATAAGACTCAATAGCTACATGTAAACGAATATAAACTTACATTCTAAAAAAAAATGTATATAACACACAAGTATAATAAATTGAATTACAATACAGATAATACTTAGAATTAACGACAATAGCTAAATACTGTGTGAAAGTTCTATATCGCGAATCGCACGGGTCGTCGTATTACGCGACCGCTCCTAGTTACGCTTTATGGGTGGCGCATGCTGAACCGACTTCGATAAAGAAGTGTTATGTGGAACAATATTATTTTCCACATCAACATCATCTTTTATAATAAAGGCTGGCTTTAACCTGTCAATGGAAACGCGGGCGACTCTATTCGGAAATTGTATTTTAAAAACTTTAGAACTACGTTCTAACACTTGATAAGGACCATCATAAGGCGGTTTTAGAGACCTGTGAACTGCATCGTCTCTAACAAAAACGTGACTACAACTTTGTAAATCGGAATAAACGAATATTTTCTTTGCGTTCGTCTTATCTCTCGTCGGGCGATACTGAGATATAGTTTCACGGATTTTTTCTACCAAACTATAAGGATCGTTTACGTCACAGTCATTTGTAGAACTATCGTAGAACTCGCCAGGCAAACGTAAAGTTTTACCGAAGGCCAATTCTGCGGCACTAACATTACTATCAGTTCGTATTGCTGTTCTCAACCCTAACATAACAGTGGGTAATTCGTCTATCCACGTTTTATTACAACTAAGCAGTCTCGCCATAAGGGCTGCCTTCAACGACCTATGCCATCTTTCCACCGCACCATTACTTTGTGGATGGTAAGGCGTAGTACGAATTTTATGAATACCCAAAAATGACATTAATTTTAAAAATAGACTCGACTCAAACTGACGTCCTTGATCACTAGTAATACGGATGGGACAACCGTATCTAACTATCCATCCTTCATAAATATGCTTAGCAACGACGTCTGCAGTAATTTCTTTAACGGGAAATGCTTCAGGCCAACGCGTACATCTATCTATAATTGTTAATAAATATCTAAATCCCTGTGGAGATGTCGGCAATGGACCAACTAAATCCACATGGATATGCTCGAATCGCGAAACTTCCGGGAATTTCCCTATATCCGAAACAACGTGACGCGAAATCTTCGACCTTTGACATGATACACACGCTTTGGTCCATTTCCCTATATCTTTATTCATACTAGGCCAAAAAAATTGTTTAGTGACCATCTTCCGAGTCGTACGTATACCGGGATGACTTATATTGTGAACGCTATCGAAAGCAATTTTTCTAAAATATTCTGTTAAATAAGGTCTAATAATATTATTTGAAACTTCGCAATATACTCCTTTTTTACAAGTCGGTAAATACATTTTCTTAAACTTTACATTATTATCGCTATGCCCACTGTGTGTCATATTAATCAAGTACTCGTCTTTCGCTTGCGAGTCAGCAAGTTCGTTGAAGTCGAGTACAGTCGGGCAAACAATTGTTTCTACGCGCGATAAAGTATCGGCTACAATATTATCTTTACCGCTAATATGCTGTATGTCGACCGTAAATTCACTTATAAAAAGTAATTGTCGCGTCCTTCTAGGCGTTTCTTTACTGTCATTACCTATTTTAGAAAATGCATGACATAATGGCTTATGATCTGTGTATATAGTTAAAGGACGGCCTTCAAACAATTTCCTAAAATATTTTATAGCTTGAAAAATCGCTAGTAATTCCCTATCATAAGTAGAATACTTTTGCTCGGTAGGCGAAAATTTTTTGGAAAAATATCCTAGGGGTATCCACTTACCTTTTACTCGCTGTTGCAATACCGCACCCATACAGGTATTGGAAGCGTCGGTCATCAAGGCTAAGGGAACATCTAAAAGTGGATGTGACAATGTGACGGCATTTTGTAGACCTATCTTACATTGCACAAAAGCATTATCACTAACATTGTTCCAAATAATTTTCGATTTATCATTTTTCTTAGAATTTACTAAATATTTATTAAGTTCGCATTGATGTGACGCTAAATGAGGTAAATGTGGTCTATAAAAATTAATCATTCCTAAAAAACGTCTTAAATCCGATACTGTGACGGGTTTAGGAAAATTAACTATGGCTTCGACTTTATCTTTGAGCGGTTTAATTCCATCTACACTTACTTCGTGACCTAAGAATTCTATACGCGACTGTCCGAAGCTACACTTGCTTAAGTTTATAGATATGCCGTATGTATTGAAACGTTCGAATACTAACTTTAAATGTTCTACATGTAAAGTCTCATTTTCGCTGGCAATTATGACGTCATCTGAATAACAAAATAAAAAATCGAGACCTTGTAAAACGGTATTGTTCATAAAACGTTGAAACGTTTGTGCGGCGTTCCTTAGGCCAAAACTCATACGGGGAAATTCGAAAAGTCCGAAAGGGGTAATAATAGCAGTTTTTTCTATATCGCATGGAACAACTTTTATGCAGTGATAGGCTCTATTTATGTCCACTTTTGAATATATTTTCTTATTAGCCAATATAAAAGTAAAGTCGTGTAATCGCGGAACTGGATATCTGTCGGGCTTAGTAATTGCGTTGAGCTGTCGATAATCTCCGCACGGCCTTAACTCGCCATTCTTTTTAACTACAATATGAAGCGGACTAGCCCAAGCACTTTTAGAAGGCCTACAGATACCTAATTCTTGCATAACCCTGAACTCTTCCTTCACCTTTTTGTATCTATCCGGGGGTAACGGTCTAGCTCGAGCATGAATAGGTGGGCCGCTCGTCTCTATATAATGCAAAACGTTATGCGATGTAGTTTCTTTAAACGACATCGGCTTAATAATGTCAGGAAACATATTTAATAAATCGTAATACGGATGATTTTTGCACACAGAATTTAGCGATTGTTGCGTACACGAAACTAAGGAGGCTAATACATGCAAATCGGTAGTTTGATCAATTAACTTTTTTCGATACAAATCAACTAATAATTTATGATGTGTTAAAAAATCAGCTCCCAATATTGGCTGTTTGACGTCTGCTAAAATGAACTCCCAACGGTACGGTCTTCTTAAATTAAGGTTTAAAACAATTGATTTAATGCCATAAGTTGCAATTTCTGTACCGTTAGCAGCGTATAATTTAAGATCGGATCGACATAATTTATGATATTTAAATGGATTTTTAGATACGGGCAAAACGGAAACATTGGCACCGGTATCTACTAAAAATTTTAAATTAGTGTTTAAATCTGTTACCATGAGACGGCTGCACGGCGTGATGGTACAGACCTCCGCCGTAGTCTGCACCTGCCTAGCTAGTTTTCCGGCTGGGCGGCTGCTGCGCTGGGGCTGGGGTTCCTCTTCCACGCGCACGGCTGGATGCACTTGTGAGCGCGCTGCCGGTACCTGAAGTGGTAGCTGCACAACCAGTCGGGTCCGCCGGGACGACGTCGCTTCGAAGATGACCTTGACGACTCTCGATAATTGCGTGACGGTGTTCTGGGTCGCCGGTGTATCGCTCGTGGTCGTGAGCGCTCGATGTTTGAAAGGCGCACGTTAATTTTCGCCAATTCCGCCGAAAGGGTGCCGTAAAAGTTAGATGTATGCATCGCCATATTAAAGTTTAAATTCTTCCAATAAATCTTCGTCTTCAAAATAATATTTTATTCTATTATAATTTCTTGTTGTTCTTTGTCGGGGTCACCAATGTTGAGTAGTGCTGCTGCCCCCAAGGTTGCCCAAATAATAAAGGCCTTTACTTTAATCACTTTTATTCCTCTTTACAATATGTGTTGTTTAAGCTAGCCGTTATGCACTACTGAATAATAATTCTAATAAAATGTAGAAAGCGTCGGGGAAACAATGTGGACGCACACATATACAAAAAGCTCGATCAGCGAATTGCATATGTGTGTCCCTACAGTTTATGTTAATATTATTAAGAAAAAACGACGATACAGTCACTGTCCAACAAAAGGATCTTCATAAAAATTTATATACCCACTGTGTATTTTTCAAGAACCATTTACTATATGCTAACCATTTTTTATATTAGCTGGGTCATTTTATCAACAAACGCATTGTTATTGTATTTACGACAAAATCATCCTCCTGCTTTTTTCAAAGTCAGTTAAACGTGTCCCATCTTCATCCCATCCGGGATGCATCATGCACTGGGGGCACGGGGCAAGTCCCAACATGTCCGAGCCGAAAACAATCATCTCACGAGAATTCAGTCCCCCGCCTGTTTACGAATCAATATAGAGACTGTGACTGATCGCTTGCGAATTGCTTGTCTACTTTATTACAGCTGGTTTCACATGGTTGTATCAAGTGAGCTTTTTATAATAGAGTAAGATCCAGATTAAACATTCAGGTATTAAAAAGTACACTAGAGACTACTGTGAATCGAAACATACAGCTTTAGAAAATAAGTTGTGTCTTACGGCTCTGGGATCTTGGGCTATAACACTTTGCACTATCCTCGTATATATTGTGAGTAGCATGTTTTAGAAGCTATACTTACCAGTACCTACACCTGAATAAAAGCAATCTAGTTTCATTCAATCGGCATTACCTATGTTAACCTATAACGCTTCTTAATTAAAAATACTCGATTAATCTAAACTTATATACAGAACAATGTAATGTATCTACCTATTGCAATGTCACAAATTAAAAACCACAATACCCTACTAAATATAAAACATAAAATATGAGAGATAAAAGAGCATTCGCGGTTACTGGGCACATGGTACTCATATGCGAGTACAATTAAAAGCAATAATAATAATTGCAAAATAAATACTTTGAGTAACAACCATTTCGCTTCAGCGCATTTTATATTAAACATTTCCGATCAGATTCAACACGGCTTATTATAGTAAAGCGAATTATTGCAGGAATGCGAGCAATCATTATATCGTTATAGTTACTCTGTAAGCAAAGGCACTTATAAAACGTTAATATTGGATGAAAAGCGTATAGGAAAACATAGGAAAAATAAGTCTTGGAAAAGGTTTTTTATAAATAATTTACACAACATTTACTTAAGGCCGGTAATTCTGAATTGAGAATTGATTTGATTAAGGTTTCCGAAAGCTTTTGTTACATACAAGAAAATACTTAAGTCAAATACTCAATTCAGAAACCGGCCGGTAGTGTAGTTATTAGATAATGATATTTGTATTAATCATATCATGCTAAGTTCTACTTTCAGGTAAAATGAAGTGTTGGCGATTAGTTGGATCGTAGTAGCAGCCATAAGTAAGGATTATAATTTACAAATGCTCCTTTCCCAAATATTTACAGTCTCGTACGTCTCTTGAGACTATGTAGCTAAATCGATCATGATAATAATCATTTTAACGTATATAAATAAATGGATATGCCATTAAATAATTTAACAGGTACCTGGTACATGCATTATGAAACAATGTTAGTACTCTCTTTTATTAACATTTAAGCATGCGCAAAACAAACATGCATGCAAAACTACTGCAAGAGCATGACTGCTTAATTTGGAGAATTTCCAGTGCAATTTGCATAATAAACAATACCGTCTGGTATTCTAATAGATATTACCTATGCAGGAGAATATAGGAGAGATGCATTCTATGCCATTCCATACTGAAATTTTTTCATTATTAGTCTGCACCGGGATTGATGACAAAAACTCTTCTTTGATGCGTTCACACGCAAAATACCACACCAAAAAGTTGCATTCATGACCATTTCATTGCCATGGTAATATGTTGAATATAACCATGTTAGTTTTAATAATATGCTACTTGATTTTTATTTAAATTTCATCATTCAAATCATTCAAATGAGAACACATATCATCATCTATAGGTAGAGCTTAATCTACCTAGCACCTACCACAAAAATTTGTTTCCAAACAAAAGTTAAATCCTTAACAGTTTTCAAAGTAGCAATTAAAGATCGTTATCCACAATCAGATAAGCAACTTTCATATACAACAACTCGAAGCTATAGGTATCCAATCACCTCTACCTTAACTTTAACAAACTTCCACACCAGGAACTATTTTAAAAATACTTTTATATCACTATTAAAACTTTACGAAGGAAGCAATAGACGGTTAGTGGGGAGCCACCGGTTTTTATTTGTTTTACCGAGCCACTGCAATATTAAAACTTTGGTTTCAATCTTCGAGATTTCTGTCCTGTTAATTTTAACTTTACGGGGGATATTGCTAACTGTGTTGCAAAGTTGGACGCACCACGATTCTTTTATGTACAGTATGAAAAATAATAATAAATTGTCACTTTTGCATGCATTGGTTCAAATTTAAAGGCAATTCTATATTTCAAATTCCATCAAAATCCAGCCATATATTCGAGGCTTTGCCCGCGAATTGCAAACCTCTATTGATGATACTAAAAATACCTACTTTTTATTATAAAATCTTTTGTTAGTTTATGAACATATAAATAAACAGTACGTAAACGTTATCTTTCTGTGTTTCCTCGTCGGATGCAGAGAAACTAAAATTGCAGGAAACTATTCAAAAGCGACGCCGGTTTTGCGTAAGATCTTGAATGGCTTGATAAATGATTTGTAAACGCGTACACAATGTTGTTTGTAAATAAAAATTAAGGTTCTTTTAATGTTTAATGTTCAGTATTAATATATTTGTAATATTTTACGTATTATACTTTGAAGAAATATAATTTACGTGAAAGAACACTATAACTTTACCAACTCTAAATTACATTTCACAATGCTCTACGTCTACTACAAAACCCTATTATATTTAGCTACATTTGAAACCGATATCTTCTACATTTGATACAGTATATAATTAATTAGCAAATGGCGTGGAAACATCAGGACGCAGTCCCATAACGTGCGAATCGCATCATTTATTTGCCAATGTTTATTTCCCTCGTAAACTATAGTTCTGTTTACGGACTCTTGCCTTTATGGTGATAAATTTTTTAACACACCTTTTTGTATTATTTCTTGAAAAGAATGAAATAAATAATAAAATGGAAAAACAACTGGAACAATTCTTATTACACAATGTTAGTTTTGATATGATACTATTCAATTGGTTACATTATTACAGGAAATTGGTTATGATATTTTAGATGTATCTATTTACATACATATTTACTCCAGAACTCGTTACTGTATTTGTTATTATATTTTATAATAACGTGCACTAATGAAACACACACTTACTGATGAACATACACATTATTTGGCTATACTTAAAGGTTATTGAATTTCGACAACAATTAACTCTTTATTTCTTATATCAATTCACATGCAAACTAATAAATTGATAGATAAAAATCGTCACTAGATCGAAATCAATTTTCGAGGGCTTTTGTTCTTTTCTCCGATATGTGACCACGAACGATCACGTGACCGTCGGTCAATGACCCCGCTTGCATACCACACTCGACCTACACTGACCTTAGTGGTTGAATCATTTTACCAATTGCCTGTTATTTTGTTGTTCTTTACTGGATTCATAATAACTGTATTGTAACATATTGGGTATTTCATTTCTTTGTTATATCTTATAAATAGATCTATCGACTTTTAAGTTTTAACATATTGTGTAGATATTGTAGCATATAAACAGATAGGTTATCTGCATATGCTTATAGAAGCATGGACACTTGGTAGCTACATTCACGTATAATAATCCATGTCTTATTGAAAACTTACTTATTGGTTTTTTAGTCATTTCTTACCATATTCGAAGAATACCTACATAAAACAAAAATATTTTTTTTACATTCAAAATATCCAAAATACGGACTTAGGTACATGCAAAAACAATCCCTAATATTTGTAGAAATTATTGTTAATATAAACTTCTGTATTTTACATGACCTTGAGACCTGCTTACGGCATTTATACAAGCTATAAATAATATTTGAAACATAAGACATACGCTTATCCATAATTTAGGTAGCTCAATTACCCTAGCGAAGGGCTCTGGACGATGGACCGGGGACATGCTCCATCGTCCGGGGCAGTGAGGTGACATGAGACGTGTTCCGCTCATGCCGCCTCGCAGAGGAAGGAGGAGGCGCGCACGCGCGCAGCCGTAGGTGGTAACGGAGGTGGGCCCGTAACCGGGCGTCCGCTGCCAGGGTCGTGGACGATTTCTAAGAGTACCCGCGGCCCCGGCTAACTGCGCGGCTCGACGGAACACAGTGGGGTTTTACGGCCGAAATTAATAATATATCCGTAATCCAAGATTTAATTCGATCGCAGATATTTGCATATCTATGGATCGATCTCCTATCCGCGTCCCAATAACGAAAAGTGACAAACCATCGTTATGATATCCGGAGATATCAAGATATCCGTAGATATCTTTTCCCTCTTTGACCATTGAAATGAATGAAATGAAAATTCTTTATTGCTTATAAATAAATACAAATGCAAAAGCACACAACACATAATAAAAACAAGCAAAAGGCGGCCTTATCGCTAGGCAGCGATCTCTGCCAGGCAACCCTTAAAATATAGGAAAAACAAAAAAGCAAAAAGTGGGTGAGCAAAAACAAGGCAATGCGAAAAAGGAAAACTAAATAAAATATTCTATTACACATATTACGTTATATTTAAATACACTATCTAAACATATATAAATAAAAATAAAAAATATATATAAATATAAACAATATATATAATATATATTATAAATATGTATATATAATAAAAAATACATAAAAAATAAATAAATATCATGATAAAGTACATAAAATAAAATAATTACATAGTTTAATATATTTATAATATAGGTATACTGTATATATGTCATAATTATACGTACATATAGGCATAAATATAAGCTGGACACATCTAGTTTAAGTAACAAAATTATATAACTAACGAGACAGCTAAATTAGAACTAAGAAAGAGACATGAAATGATGTTTTACTAAAATTTTAAAGGAATTTAAGTTTTGGGCTCGTCTGACATTTATGGGAAGAGAATTCCACAATTGAACTGCACGAACAGCAAATGAGTTGTGGAAGAACTTAGTATTATGGGCCGGCATAAAAAGCAAGAGATTAGTGGAGGAGCGCAATGAGTTTACATATTTGAATTTCTCTCGAAGATAGCTTGGAGCTTTTGGGTCAAACAACACACAGTACAGGAGATGAAGGACATGGGAGTTACGCCGCAGTCGGATAGGGAGCCATTGCAGCTTCTTTCGGTACTCAGAAACGTGATCATATTTTCTTAACCCAAATATAAATCGGATGCAGAAGTTTTGGAGTCTCTCAAGCCTATCCAACTGGGCTTCAGAAAGGTCAAGGTAGGTGACATCGGCGTAGTCGAGGTGGGATAGAAGAAGGGAATGAGCAAGCGCTAACTTTGTTGGAATGGGCAGAAGATTCCGTAGACGCCGCAAAGCACCTGCGGAAGCAAACAATTTCCTACTTACATTATTCAATTGAACATCCCAGGATAGTGTTTGATCGATGTATATGCCAAGATCTTTGACTTGTTTACTGTAGGGTATTAGAGTACCGCATAAACTGACCGGAGGAAGCGAAGCCCAGTCAACCTTCGCGATTACCGATGGGCTACCAACAATGATGACCATTCCGTTTTATGCAAAACCAATACTTGAATGCATCGTTTATTTCTAACTTAAATTTCAAAAATAAGTATTACACGTATCTATAATAATTATTTGGTACCTACTTTTTACTTTTGATGTATTTATTGGGCTCTTGGAGTTTTATACAGATTATATTATTACCAATTTTAAATGTGATAAATCCCAAAAGATCTGTATAAAACGGAACGTCACGCCTGCCTGTTTTTGACAGATGACATGCCCGCCAAAACGCCTTCTACTGACGCAGGACGCTCTTTTTTCGTTGTATTGGTTCCGATTTCTGTTCATAACTTTTATATAAACTTTCTGTTCATTTTGTTAAATTATATTCATTGATTTACATAGATATTGCACCTATTTTGTTAAATAGCAATGGACTCTGAAGTGGTAAGTGACTTTTACGCATCCGTACCATTAATAATTTTGTTTCTTGGTGGTGACGCCAAATATGTTCGAACGCATTTTTTGTAAGAATATCTGTTTATTTTAGGTTCGAGGCAAACCTCTGACGAAGGATGAGACAAAATTATTGCTGGGCTTAATTGAGAGCAGCCCAATAATTTTGTCTAAAACAACAAACGCCGCCAGCAACAAGATGAAAAATGAGGAGTGGGTCAGCCTGACACACAAATTTAATGCCACCGCCTCTGTTTGTCGTCGATCACCCCAGCAGCTGCGTTTAAAGTGGGAAAATTTAAAGAAACTTGCTCGTAAACGCAGCACAAAAATTAGGATGAATCGCATCCAAGTAAGTGTTATAGAAAAAATTTTCATCTTTGTTTGAAATTATAGGTACTTATTACGTATAATGTTAAGTACTTTAGTACATAGTAAGTACATCAGTTTATTATTTTCACAGACTGGCGGTGGCATTCCAGAGTACATTCCCCCGGATGACATTCTGGACAGAGTGGCCGATTTACTGGGGAGAACTGCAAGCGGCTTTGTTGTGCCATTTGGTGGTGACAAAGAGGAAGGAGTTTTTGTTTGTGCTGGTGATGGTGGTGGTGATGGTGATGATACTTGCGATGGGGCTAGGCAGGCTAGGGTGCTGCCGGTAGAATCAATACCAGTGTTGGTAGACACAGGTATTGGTACTACCATGCCAGTAACCGTATATGATACAAATAGTACTTCATTTCCATTATCTATAGTTAATGGTACTCTTATATCAGAAAAAACTATAGATAATGCCACCTACCATGAAGCTGGGGACGGTAAACTACACACACCCAAGAGGCTTACATTGAGTTCGCCTAAAATAGGTAAATCATTAATAATTATGATCATTATATCCTATAATTACTATAATAGCCTAATATTAGTCTAGTGGTTACTATCTTTGAGTACAGATTCAGTAGATTCATGCCTTCTGGCTGGTATTTATATCAAAAACCAGCTGACACCTGCTGCTTCACTCATTTCCCCCCATTTTACTCCCTGAAAAATAGAATTTTCAGACATGTTTTCTTGATGAATTTGTTTAAATAATTCTTGTAGTTATAGATAGTATTATAAATATTTATGTATGTTATATATAATATATATATAATGTATGTTATATATAATATATTTATCAGTTTTCTAGTACCCATATCACAAGCTATCGCTTACTTTGGGGCTCGATTGCAATGTGTGTAATGTCCTAATAATAATCCTAATGTCCTAATAATCCATTTATTCTAGGTAATAGTAGGTCAAATATTAGCGTAATCGATCCTGTCCAGTGGTTTGAGCTGTGCATTGATAGAAAACAGATTAATTCTCTGATCTAATCACATTTGACAGGTGATGGTTTAACAAAAATGTATTGGGGAGCATCCTTTCTCTTTTGAAAGAACCTTAATCCTAGCCTTAAGATGATAGTAGGCTTAAGATAAAAAGTATTATATCTTGTGTAATAAAAAAATTAATTTGGTTTGCAGGTAAGAAGAAACTCAAAAGTACGGATGGCAGTAGTTCTGCTCGAAATTTAGCAATAGCAGAATATTATACTGCCAAAAAACAATGCTTAGATGCTAAGAAAGAAGAATTTATTTTATTACAGAATGAAAAATTGAAATTAGAAATTGAAAAACTTAGAGGTGGTCAATGAAAAATTGAAAACCAAATCAAGTATACCTATAATAATATACTCAATAATTTTTTCATTGATTAATAAAATATATACACAAGACCTACCAAGAGATGTATTGTTTATATAATTATTATATTTTATTTTATATGTACCTTCTCAATTTTTCATTTTCTATTTTTTTTTTTAATTCTGTAATAATATTATTATGATAGCATCTAATCATAGTTTTTTGGTAGCATACAGATGGTGTATGAATTCATTTTTATGAAATTTTTATTTCTATGTGAATAAAAAATAAAATACTTCAATACTTTAGTCTATTCTTTTATTTCAAAATTAAAAATACTACATTTTATATTTATTTTGAAGTAGGTTCTGTAACTACACTTTTTGAAAGATCAATAGGTATGTATAGGCACATACATACCTCATAAAAAAGGAAATAAAAATTTAAAAGAATACACACATGTTAAGATTAACTTAAATATACTTTGCAATTATTAACTACTATACACAGTAATCAAAGTAATCAATAATTGGAACTGAATATAACTTGAGTATCTACTACAAAATAATAATTATTACAAACAATGGAAAATAAATAACAATCACAAATAATGTCTTTATACTAACACAAAATAATTATTTATAAGATCTGCTCTTGTTTGTACATCTTGGGCTTCCATATTTGAATTATTTTCTTCATTGTTACTATTTGTAGGAATGTCCAAGTCAACCTCAGGAGGAACTTCTTCTATACTGTTACTCCTACAAATATTATGAAGCACTGCAGTGGCAATAACTATTGACTGGGCAACGGGCAATGAAACCCGCAGTGTGAGAGCCACAACAGGAAATCTTCTTTTCCACACTCCGAACGTCCTAGAATGTTTTGGTTAAAACATTAATTTAAACCAAATAATACTAATTATTATTAAGGTTGAAAGTGTGTAACAAACAGATAAACACAAACACTCCTTGGAATTGCTCAGTCAGGCAAAAAACAACATATGAATAAATTTATAATATAATATAATTACCATCATAAATGTTCAAAAGTGCCGGAATAGCGATTAACTGTTTTGTCTCTTTCCTTCAACTATCAAATAACTGTTGATAAACAAAGACAAAACAGAATATAACTATTTCACTGATATTGAACGTTTATGAATAAGGGGGTTAGAATTACATGGAATATTACCTTTCAATTGTATTTCTGGTCCTAATGTGTGCTTCGTTGTACCTGTGTTCAGCTTCAGAACTAGGGTTCAACAGTGGTGTGAGTAGGTAACTTCGATTTGGATAGGCACTATCTCCAAGTAACCAGCGGCCATCATACTGCCCTGCATCACACTGAGCTGTAAGAATGTTGAATTAAATTTAAATTATTCATTAATCATTAACAAAATTTCTAGTAAACCATAATACACAACCTCTGAGAATGGAATTATTGAAAATTGTTGCATCATGGGTGGAACCCGGCCAGCGAGCAACCACATTCATCAGTCTCAAATCTGCATCACAGACTCCTTGAACATTTAATGAAAAGTAAACTTTCCGATTTCTAAATTCCTCACCTATTAATAAACCTGAAAATTTTTATATTAGTAGACAAGAAATTTACAAGCAATTATTAAACAAAATGCCGATAAAATTATAATTACATACATGGTGACTGTATACGTATGTGAGTGCAATCAATAGCTCCAAGAACTCTGGGAAACTCTGCAATATCATAAAATTTTTCTGCACTTCTTTGATGAACAAAAATGTATTTATCATATAAGTGGGCTATTGCATATGAAATATCCCGGACTATTCTGCCTGCTGTTGACTTTGATACTCCCACAAAGTCAGACACAGAAATCAGCATTGTGCCTAATGCATAAAACCTTAAGGTCAGCAGCAGTTGATGCAGTGGTGAGACTCCATGATTTCTGGAATAAATAAATAAATAAATAATAAATAAATATTATAGGAGGAGGAGGAGGAAGAGGTATACGATTAATGCAGTTTATAAGATATGATTATTTTTAACCCACCTTGAAGATTTTACACGCACAGCAGGCATAATTTCTGTCAACAGAGAGATAACTGCTGATTTCGATAACCTAAACCTAAAGGTAAACTCTGCATCATCCAGACTCTGCATGTAGTTCACCCTTTTCATTCTTCGCACAGAAGCACGACGTGACTGTTCACCAGCATCATTGTCGGTATCTGTATCCCAGCCTGATAATTGAGCTAGGACTTCCATATCACTGTCACTATCACTAGAACTCGAGAATATTGCCAAATCCATTACGTTTTACGAATAAAATCTACAGATTCAACCCTAGAATCTGAGGAAAGTCTAAGATCAAGATTAAAGATTGTTTACACCGATCGATCGAAACGTCAAACGCGAGAGATATGTTATTGACACGCTCAAACTGCCATTTTCGAACAGAGGTCTATCTGTAATCTGTGATCCGTCCTCCCACAGATACATTGGTTTTTGAGATTGCAATTTCGATCCACGGATTGTTTATTGGCACACTTAACTTAAAATCCGGATCACATTTTCGATCGAAAATCTGCAGATATTAGATTGGATTGAATATTAATTTCGGCCGTTAGTCGGTAAGAATCCGACATAACCCTTGGCTCCATCCCCGGGGGCCGTGGGTATCTTTGGAAGATTTCCCCACTATAAAAAAAAAAAAAAAAAAAAAAGGTAGCTCAATTACCGTCACAACAAATCCCCATACAAACCGAATGATATATGAAACCTTCTCTTTTTAAACCTTTCTTCACAAACGCACACACTTTCACCACAGCTACATCCAAACTAAAGTTTGTAACAAGTAACAACGCTTGCACGTGACACTATTGAAGCTGTCGCAGCGCAAGGGATATTCTATCCAGTTGCGATTTCACGAAATAATGCAGCTACGTTACTGTTTGCAGTTTATAGTGCCCTGCGGTAGAAGCGATAACGGTATGACGATTTTGTGTTAGTTTTTTTTACTGAATAGTATGTGTTTTTAATTTATTTAAATGTATAAATATTGTTACAGTGAAAAAATACAAAGGAAAATGACGAAACGGTAGCATATAAATATGTGTTCACTTTAGCATTTATCAATGATGTAGCGTATTTTAAGTTAGGAACAAAAAAGTATTTTAATTCATAAAAACCTGGTAGACTTTGCTATTTTTCACAAGTTTAATGAGTTTATCGATATCGACTATTCCCGGTTTCTATTTATAGGAACTTCTGTTTTCATTCATAACTTCTAAATATTTTACAGACAAAAATAATTATTTTTGGATACAGATATTCGATATCTGTTTGAATCTGTGACAGGATTGTGTGTACGAAACAAAGTCCCAAAGCTATTGTTCAACGGATGTGGCTTTGAACCTCATTTGGATTTTTTAACTATCAACTGGTTTAGAACATTGTACGGTGTACCCTAAAATAGCTATTGTAATAAATGTAAAGCTCTGAAGACTGGAATTAAAAGTTTATTCACCTACCGTCAAATTCCTACAAGATTATATGACCCTCTTATAAAAGCTTTATTTCACCACTATAACAATATTGCAATAACGCAGATATTAACCATAAGACGGTCAGATAACAAATTTTATTTAACAAATAATCCTACTAATATTATCATAAATTCGAGTGTTTGTCTGTTACTCCTTCACACAAAAACTGATGAAACGATTTTCATAACATTTGCCAAACACACATTGGGAAACTTTTATCCCTAAAACCCCATGGGAACGGGAGCTATGCCGGTTTTCCTTTGTCTACGCTGTCGAAGCTGCGTGCGAAATGCAAGTACTAAATAAATTAATACTTTTCTCTACCGCATGCTGCTTACACCAGACGCCAGCTGGCCGACAGTGACGAGTTTATCTCGCTCCATTCGAGTTCAATGAATAGAGGCGCGGACAACGAACCATCCCCCACTAAACCTCCATTAAAACATTTCAGTACACCTCGATACAATATAGGTACCTACAGAGTCAGTTAGAGCACTGTCCCGACTCCTTTATGTAGTACCTGCTACCAACTAGCAGTGGCTACATAGTGATAAATCATTTTTAACACGTTTTTTTTTAGATTTTATATCGTTGTTGTGTTTGAGGTAAATTCAGGCGACCGTATGGTATTGCGATACAGCCATTAAAGGGGAAAAATATGACGTTTTAGGGAACATTGACGATAGTCATGGTACCTATAAGGCTGAAATATACATGAATTAGTGTGTCCGATCGAATTCTTAAGTATTCAGGTAGCGATAACTTTTAAAAAGTTCTAGATTCATTATTTGTTATATCCGAGGTTAAGAGTAAAATTCACATTTATTAAGTTGCGTAACATAAATGTTTTCTTTCTCTAGCAAATACGCCTCGGCAACGCTGCGTTTACCCGGGATAAGAACTGAAAAAATATTTAGGCTAGTCCTCTCAGGAATAATGTAGCCAATAGCCATCCACTAGTAAAATACTTTTTATATTTCCCTGAGTTTATATAACAAAGTT
Source organism: Colias behrii (assembly GCA_029959065.1). NCBI lineage: Eukaryota > Metazoa > Arthropoda > Insecta > Lepidoptera > Pieridae > Colias > Colias behrii. Next base: position 3,583,042 of record JARWMC010000021.1, on the reverse strand, counting down.
CCTTACAAATTACAAACAATAAAATCCCCTTTGTATTACAATTATATAGATGCACATTACTTACATAGAAAAAATTGCAACTTTACAATCTCACTCCTCGCTTCCATACGTTAGTCAACCATATTTTACTCCTCACAATAATCACGATAGACCGATACAGTTCCCGCAATACCCATTAAGCGAGAACAATAACCACAGCGATTAAAAGCATTATTCGTGCGATTTAAGCCGTCGAAAGAGACTCAACGCTTCGGAAGAATTATGCTTATAGTTCTTAGTTCTTACATCGCAATGCTTTTAAATGTTGCTATTGAATGGTCCATTGTATACACGGGCAGAGAAAGTGGACGGGGCCGTGTCGCATAACATTAGCATACCTACTTGGGAGGTGATGATCGGCTGTTGACCTTATTTCGGATCTATTTTAAACCGTGCAACCTTAATACTGCATGCTGATGAAGACCTCATTTTCTAGCGTTAAGCGTATTGATAATACTTTTACTAGGAAATGCACGATAAAACCTTAAGATCATTAAATAGTTGAATGGTAATGTTGGAATGTAATAAGGGTGTTAGGAAGGTATAAAGTAACAAATACATATGCAATGAATGCATAGACAACAAATCCTCTCCAACAAAACATCCTTCCAACAATCCCCACACAAAAGCGCATCCACATGCAATACTTCACAGCGCCACACATTTACAAGTTCATTATTTTACAATTTGTATATTTTACAACTTCAATATTTTAAGAGTACAATAATTTACAATTATATATTTTACAACTTCAATATTTTACAAGTACAATATCCACATTCCTACGCACCCAAACGCCCTGTCCCGGACATTTCATCAGCGGTCTACGCTCTGCCGCTAAATTTAATTACGGAGGCTGTATATTTGCTGGGAAGTGGGACACCGCACTGCCAACCTACGCGCACTACTGAGTATGACCCGTGCGGACTACGTGACGTGATGTGATTCTTTTGTCTTAGTATACATTATAATGTACCTACCTATAGGATATACAGAAATATCTTTTGTACACAAGTAACTTTCATTTTTACAAAAAGATTGTGAAAGTTAGAGGACATATTTATTACATAATATTATATGTTTAGGCACTGAAATTTGTAGAAGAAGCATTGGAAACATTCTATTGCTATGATGTGACATTTTTTTTTGAGAATAATGGATTTAAGTTAAGAATAATGTATTTACAGCGAAGCTAAATATGTTACTCTATTACGTAATATACCTATATATATACCTAAACTATATGTATAAACACACTCAACAATATCTCTAATTAACAAACATATCATAAAAATAAACAGTTATAATGAACTGCCAACAAGTTTGGAGCTTTGCATGAATTATAAGCGTCGCGTCTACAATATCTGCTAGTTTGGCTAAACTTAGTGAATTTTGATAGCTAGCCTAGAGCACTGTGGCAGCGGCAACTAACGAATTTGTCTTTGTAATTAATTTACGAGTAACTTTGTAGGATAGAACTACGCCGCTATCTAACGGGCTCAATGTTCATATTTTGGTGAACCACGATTGGATGCCACAATAGTAATAAAGGACATAATTATTATGATCAACTTCGTGGAGTATTTACAATTTATATATTCTAAAACAAATTCAAGCTTTTTTTGTAGGATAAATAGATTAAAAGAACACTATATAACTGTCATTGACCTTAATAGCACACTCATAAATTTTACCTAAAATTGAGAACGTAATAGTTCCCATAACCACACCCCGGACACTCCATACAAAATTATCGTTTTGACAGTCACACTGTAGAGACTGCAAATGTGTGTGTTAACGCTTTATGGTTGGCACATTTGTGACTAGCGTAAAAAAAAAAAATCGCGTTTTTTCTGATGAAATACATCCGTAAACAGCACAATATCTAACCATTTTCTACGAAAAACGATAATCACAAATCCAAAATAATAAAATTACTTTAAGTCAATTTGATTAATGTTGTCAATCTTCGTTGCGTATCGTCCTTGCAGAAAAATGTGGCCCATTTTAATCACGATCGCGCGGGGTGAGGTAAGTTTAATTTTGGCGGGAGGCGGAGAGTGTCCGTTCTGTAGCGTTTAGCTACTATTGTGTATTCTGTGCCATAACATAAACATTTGGCACACATGTATCAAACATTCGTACTCGTTTCGCACAAAAATACTTCTAGCAACTATAAACCTTACTCCCATACGAATAGAGTTATTTTTAGATAGAACAGTCGTGATGAGAAGGAAAGTTATGACACGCGAATGGCCTTCTCCGATTTGCAAGTGAAATTACTCAAAACACGAGTCAGCGTTCCCGTTATTAACATTAATTTTATTCACAGCTATTAACTGCTTGTTTCCTTACTTGCTTCTTAATATAAGTAAGAGAATTAGTCATAGCCATTTAGCGCGTGTCAACTAACACTACGAAATGTGTTCGACATCTTTTTCTCGCATGCTTTTGTTTACATTTCAATTGTGGCTCGTTATTTATAATGAATTGCGATATAATTATGAAGCGTTGAATTACATTTTCTGCTGTTTGATTTACAGTTGAATAAATAATTGGTAGGTACGTCATAACATGCATTTTGCATTGCAACTATAATTATTATTAATCATATAAATTAACGCAGTGATGTTAGATGATAACATGAACCCTATCTTTATTACAAAACTCATCTAAAGACGTTTATCACGTAGGTACTACAGCACTAGATACCTACTGCAGGTTTCTACGAAACAATCTTTTAAACTATAAAGGTTCTTTTATAAATTTTAAAAGCTCTATTCACTACAATCACTTGAACATTATGTCATATAAAGTGCTGCGACATAAAGCAATTTTTCACTGAATATTGAATATCTCATCAATTCGCACGTCGCATGTCACTCCGGGTGTCACGTGACGCGCGCGGACAGACTGCGACGCGCAATTAGATGAACAAGTGAATGAAAGGCAATCACGTTTCAAAGTGTATAATTTATTGGTGATGAAAGAACTCTCGTTATACTAATTCATATCTACATTGTGTGTTTGTATTTATTTTAAAATTGCCGCCCCTTCACCCGCGTTAGCGATAGCGCGCGCGACAAATTATATACATACTTATTATCTTTGTGAAAACATTGAAATTCGTTGCAGTCGTTGATTTTATCGCGAACTGGCAGACAGACGCATGTTTTATTACCTATATGCAGGTACCTAGTGAAGTCAAGTAACATGTACATATTATTATTATTATTTGGCCATATTTTCACTGTCGTATTTGAGAATTTAGCTAACTCTTTTACAATACATAATCAAGAGACCAAACTCTAAAGAATATATACTTCATTATCACTTAAAGGTTGAGTACAATTCAACTTTAACACATCAGCAATAATTGAATTCGCCGATTCGGAATAATAGTCACTATTGTTAATTGTTATGATACATACTCCCGTTCGTACACGACCCAGCCTTGACCGACTTCTCGAAATTCGAAGACTTGCCAAATAATAATAACTACGAGAATTATATCGGAGACAATGCAGGTTGTGGTAACAATTAACATTAAAAGTATTGCATCTCACGATATGAATGTGAAGTGTTTCCAAAGATATCTTTGATACACCTGCAACGATTCTTAACAAATTATTTATGACATTCCATCATTATTTTCATTCTAAATTAATGTGTCTCACACTGTTATGTTAAGACTACTACAAAAATTTTTATAAGAGGAGTGGAGCATATTCACATACGAAAGATTCGTTCTTTTATATGAATATGATCATCTTTACGTCAAAGATATGTTATCTACAATCTTGATGCATAATTTCAACTTTGTTCGCCTACCACCATGAATCAGCCCTGGCCAATTACCTCAACCAAATCAAGTCCCACACAATCGAACACATTAGCACCAAGAAGCAGACGTCACACACATTTACCAAATGTTATATAACAGCAACTCCGTGACCCGACCCTGACCGGTTTGTCCAAAGCAATCAGTGGCCATTTGCAAATAAAATCGCGCCGAGATCGCATCGCTAGGAACGGGACCGTGACATGAATTGCTCCCAATGCATTCGACCATTTGCATGGATTTAAGACACGTTCGTACCACGTGCAGTTTGTTGTTATACCTTTGAGCCGTTAAACCGAAGTTCCCAAGAATAAATGAGTTCCTCATTTGGTTTTGTTAAGTACTCAATAACTGAGGATTTTCAACCGATTTGATGTTTTATTGTTTGATGGAAACATGGTTGTCATTTGGTCCCACTTTAGAGTCTGTAGATGTTTTTTTTTTTGGTAAAGAGATTTATTAGTAAAACAACAAAGTCTAATCGTAACGCGTTCTAACTTCTAATCTACGAAACTTCAATTCACTTGCGCTTTAGAACCTTCTAGAAAGAATCCCATCTAAAGACGCACAATCGTCTATTATTATTAGAGAAGGCTAAGGAAAATAGCGGGGTTATTTACTTACTTTAAGAGGAAACTTACAATAAGGCGGAAGAGCGGCGGTAAGTGCAAAATTGTGTCGGATTATCGCACGTCTGATAAACAAGACGATAATCCAGAAAAATATTTCATTAATACTATCTAGTATTAGTAATAATGCTATCTATTTTCAGATATTCTCTATTAATAAACATGGTTATCCTTATCTATTAAAGCAGTATTAATTCCAATGTTAAAAAATGACAGAGCTACATGATAGGTCGTCTAGCGACATCACTTTCCTACACTGGAATTAATACTGCTTTAAGGGCTTGGTCTAGTAGAGCAAACAAATGCATCCCGTGCGTCTATGTAAATAATACAAGTGTACTAAGGGAAAGTTGCTCCACTTAATTTTTAAAAATAAATTTTTCGGTAAAAATTAAATCATCCGTATGCATAATTTAATATTCATAATAAGTACCAAAAATGACAATTTGAAACAATTTTCGTGAAAATTACACCGGGTGATTTTTTTATCAGTACACAAAATTTGCGAATACGTTCTATTGATATCTTCAACTTCATTTTTATATAACTGATCAACTTTTACAAAGAAATTTGGACGAAATATAAAAAAATAAGCTTTCCATACAAAATGCATAACTCGATACATTTTTTTCGACCTAAGTTTCTTAGTGAAAGTTGTTCAGTTTCACTAATAAAACGGAAAAACAAATTTTGTATATAATAAAAAAAATGTGATGTTTGTGTAAAAAATTATAAAATAGAAAAATACGCAAATGAAAACAAAAGATAAATATTTCTGACTAGCTTCCGCCCGCGACTCCGTCCGCGCGGATGTCGGTCTTCGCGTGGATGGTTTATTTCCCCATTTTGAACTGGGAAGACGTTTCTCACTAAATTAATATTAGACGATCACTCTCGCTCGCCACACTGGACACGTCCGCTCGCATCAAAATTCATAAATTATAATATGCATCGCTTTTTTTTTGTGTGGTGTCTCTCAATGTTAGCCAGAAGGGCTTCTACATTTTAACGCGGACGCGGGGGTGAACTGAAGGTTCACCCTGGTAGCGACATGCACAAGGGCGTCCCCCCTTGACGGGGATCTCGAACCTCGGCTTGGGCTGTCGCTTGAGTGGAGGAGGCCAGAAGGGCCCTAATCGGACGGGAATATGCATCGCGCGGAACGCCGTCCTTATATAGTAGTCGAGGAGGCGTGGTGTCGTGCGGCCCGTGTGTGCCGCAAACGGTTCAAGCCAAATCCGACTTTTGGCGCTACAGGTTACATCACTGAATCCACTGCGGGTAACGCAACGTGTGTTCGCGGTTCTACAGAACAACTTCTATGGTTAAAACTGAAAAATTAAGACTTATTTTTTTTACGTATTTTTCCAGGATAAAAAGTATTCCATTTTATGCCCAGGACAATAAGGTATAATTATACCAAGTATCATTGAAATCGAACCGTTAGTTTTCACTTGATGCCTTCACATACAGACAGACAGACAAAAATTTTTTTAATCACATATTTTGGTTTGGTATCGATCCAGTAACACCCCCTGCTATTTATTTTTTAAATATTTTCAATGTAAAGAATTGACCCTTCTACAGATTTATTATATATATAGATTTATATATTGATAAACCTAATAAATCATTTGCTAGCATTCTGATGCTTTATCGGTTGCACTGGATTTTTCTCTATTTTTTTTTTTCAATCGTTTGAATGATATAGGATGGGTCCTTGAAGGGCATCGAATGCTGAAGTCTCGAATCAATCAAATCTGACGGTAGGCAATTTATGTAAAATCTTGATAATGGTCCATCATTTTATTTTGCCTAAACGTTACATACTTTTTTGACGTGACAACGTCTTAAATTAGGTTGCGACTGGGAGTCACTTATGAAAAAGTGTAACGCTCGGTAACGTTACGATGAGTCACCGAACGAGAGAGAGGCCCGCGGTCTGCCGCGCGCGCAGCACATAAATATTCTACCGAGAAAAAGACGTTGTCACGTAAAATCTTCGCCCGTAAAACCGACTTTATAGGCAACCATTTTTATATATTCTATTTTTAACCAATGATTCACTCCAGTCCAAACAGCAAATAAGCAGACTTCTGCTTCTGCAATGTTAAGTTGTCCCTGAATTTGGAAAAAATAATCATGATTCTTATTTATGACAAAAGTGTTATTTTTTGCATTGTATTTCAAATATTAAATTTTTTATTTTTAACCACATCTTCCGCATTCATGTCTTTTGCCGGAATTGGACATTTAACTTCAACTAGTCCCATTTTCCCTTCTTTATATGGGAGTGTTTAAAGTAAATTTTTAGATATTTCTCGTTATACTTTTGAAAAGTTATTATTGTCATTTTACTCATTAGGTAAAGTAATTTCGATATCAGTTTTAAGTTTTTTTATACCTGCAATAATAACGAAATAATCGCCTGCACATACTTAACGATTACACCCTGTATACAATCCACCATCCACATTCGTAATGTTTTCCTGTCCTCCTCTCCTTTACGCTGTTCACCGATAAATTTTAAATGAGTAAATCTGCAACCACTGAAGGATGTTTTATTGTGATCAGCAAATTTTCACCGAATTATCGTTTTCGTCCTCTTTTTTTATTCTGTGCGTCTCTGTTACTTGTGTTTGTTTAGTTCTCAACACCCATTGAATTTTCTATGTTATTGTGATATTCCTTTACATCTGAGTTTTGATGATGTGATGATAATCCATTCGTTTTAATATTGGTACTTAGAGCTGTTAATGGTGGACTAAATTTGTCAGCGCGTCTGTAAGATTAAAATATAAAACCAACATTTATGACTTCCTGTATTTAAGTTACAAAATTAATAATCAAACAACATGCCGCTACGTTTAAAATGACTAGAAGAAAAAAATTAAAACACTTCGACATATTTGGAATTTTGGAGTAAACAAATCATTTTCCCCGTATGTCCCAAGTTCAAGTTCTCAATAAAAGTTTATATACACTACTCAAAACAAAATAGGGCCCACCTACACTTATCTCAAAGTTTTGCCTACACGTAATTTATAGGGTAGTTATTGGGGTACTTGAGTATTCCCTTACGTTGTTGACATGTTAACGAAACTTTATTGCTGTTTAAACTATTCTTTTTAATGTTTTTCTCAAGTGGGTAACCAGAAAAAGTAAAATTTTTCCAAATTCTCAATCACTTGTGTTCAAAGTCTCATTCTGAATGTTACTGTAGCACATCGTTATTTTTTAAAGTTTAATTTGGTTTCGGTATTATTCGTGATTATTATGCCTGGATCTCGCGTTCATATGGATATGGAAACGGCAGCAAGAGCAGTTGCTTTGCTTCAAGAAGGAAATTCTCAGAGGTCGGTGGCAATACGTCTTGGTGTGTCACGTCGAGCTATCCGAAATGATTGGGATCATTATCAAGAGACAGGTAGTGTTGCTAGAAGACGTGGAACAGGAAGTACTCGGGCTACAACAGCCCAAGAAGACCGGTACATCAGAATAACAGCGCGTCGGCAGCGGACGGTAACCGCCCGTGCCTTACAAAATCAACTGCGGCAATCTACTGGCACGCGAGTGAGTGATCAAACCATTCGGAATCGACTTCATGAAGGTGGCCAAAGGTCCAGAACTCGCGCTGTTCGACTGAAATTGACAAGTGCTCATCGTGCAGCACGATTAAGGTTTGCTCGTGATCACTCAGACTGGTCTATGGATAACTGGGGGACAGTATTGTTTACGGACGAAACTAAAGTGAAGTTTTTAAGTGACGATCGTCGAGTGCGTGTATGGAGAAGGGAAGGTGAACGTTTTTCTGAACCTTGTGTCCACGGAACAGACCGATTTGGAGGTCCAAGCGTCATGGTGTGGGGCGGCATAAGCCTACATGGCAAAACGGAGCTCGTAGTTCTTGATGGAGGTACCGTGACTGCTACTACCTATGTCGAACGGGTCATCCGGCCTCACGTGATCCCATTTTCACAAAGAATTGGCGAAGAATTCATCTTAATGCAAGATAATGCCCGCCCACATACAGCCCGTATCACTCAAAGAGCACTCTCTGATGCCAATATAAGAGTTCTGCCGTGGCCAGCCATGAGCCCTGACCTCAATCCAATAGAGCATGTGTGGGATCAATTAAAAAGGAGCGTCAAAGCAAATTTCAGCAACGTAACGTAACAGCCAACAAGATCTCATAAATGCTCTTAAAGTCTGTTGGGAGCAAATACCTGAAGAAAATGTAACCCATTTGATTGAAAGTGTCCCAGATAGGCTCAGAGAGTGCATACGGAGCAGAGGGGGTCCCACCCCGTCCGATTAGGGCCCTTCTGGCCTCCTCCACTCAAGCGACAGCCCAAGCCGAGGTTCGTGGTCCCCGTCAAGGGGGGACGCCCTTGTGCATGTCGCTACCAGGGTGAACCTTCAGTTCACCCCCGCGTCCGCGTTAAAATGTAGAAGCCCTTCTGGCTAACATTGAGAGACACCACAAAAAAAAAAAAAAAAAGGGGGTCCCACACGCTACTAATTACAAAATAAACCAGATTTTTTTTGTTAATAAAGGTTTTATTGAAACTTTTGTCATGTGTCTTATTTCTGCAATTTTTCTCTAATACTGTTAATTTTGCATAATTTTCATAAAATCGCTAATTTTTGCTTAAGTTTACGTTAAAAAAATTGTCCTACACCTTGTTCGTTTATACCCATTCATAAAATAAGAAAAAAGTGAAGAGTTTTTACAACACAGCAAAAAATCAGGGTGGGCCCTATTTTGTTTTGAGTAGTGTATTTCGTATTTTTCAAACGAAAAATAAACATTTTTCTATATAAGGAACTTAAAAAAAATTATATTATAAGAAAATTTATGAGCTTACTTTAGTTTTAAAGAAACATACATACATCCCTTTACTGGCACCCCGTAAAATAAAGAAATTGTTGCCAATTATCTTTGTTATCGTATCGAAATCAAATGTTTAAAAATACAAATATTTGAACAAAACTAAGATAAAAATAATGTTTTTAAAATTTAATGAATGATCAAAATTTAAAAAAAAAAATTTTAAAGGATTAATACTCATTGGTCTTCAACCAACTCGAATAAATTAATGGAAAAAATACTTTTAGCAGTATTTATCAATAGTTTTTTGACCGGAAGGAAGTTAGCGCGGAAAGTTTTTTTTTTATTATTATTATTATCTCAAAAAATTGCTCCTTAAATGCTCCATCAGAATCTGTAATTGCTCCACTTCTATAATTATTAGTTTATTTATAATTAATTTTTAAAAAAATCCAAATACTGAAAACTTGATTTCCCTATAGAATGAAAAATATTCACTTTTCATAAAAAATTTTTTTCCAAAAAAATTGCTCCCGATTTGCTCTATCAACTACAAAAAAAATTATTTAATTTTGATAATTTTTACAATAATTAACTGAAAAACTATGTTTGCATAGTAAACTACTGCGCTGTGACGTCATCAATTATTGTCGTTGCGACGCATAAGGGCCATATTTACATGTATCAGCACTGCAGCGATATGTATAGACCTTAATGTTTATGTTTTCTTATTTATATTATTCACTAGATTTCCGCCCGCGGCTTCGCCCGCGTTTTCAAAGGAAAACCCGCATAGGTAGTTCCCGCTAACGCAAACGATAGCAACTTGACACCGAAAGATGAAACAAACGACTGAAACACAAATTAATTAATAATTACTTGAAGTTTTAATAATACGAATAAACGTACGAGTTTAGGGATGGGTAGGGAAATGTTTATAAAAATACCTATAATAAGAATGATTTAAATAGGTACATAATAATATCTGTTCCTTGAAATTTTGCTAGATGAAAACTCAATAATTAAAATATGGCGCCTAGATATTCTTAGAGTATAAATAGCAACATAAGGTAAGTACTAAGTATTAAATAATAATATTATTATTCCCAGCATAAAACTTATTAATGTCATTTTAAGGTTGTATGTATGTATGTATGGTTTTCACGCATAAACTACTATACCGATTTTGATGAAATTTGGCACAGACAATCTTTAGACCCTGAGAAAGAACATAGGCTACCTTTTATTGCGAAATATGTACCACGGGCGAAGCCGGGGCGGACCGCTAGTAATATAATAAATGTGAAAGTTTGTGAGGATGTGTGTGTGTTTGTTACTCATTCACGCAAATACTACTGAACCGATTACAATGAAATTTAGCACACATATAGACCGTAACTTGGATTAACACATAGGATAGGTTTTATCCCGGTAATCCCACGGGAACGGGATCTATGCGGGTTTTCCTTTAAAAACGCGGGCGAAGCCGCGGGCGGAAATCTAGTGAATAATATAAATAAGAAAACATAAACATTAAGGTCTATACATATCGCTGCAGTGCTGATACATGTAAATATGGCCCTTATGCGTCGCAACGACAATAATTGATGACGTCACAGCGCAGTAGTTTACTATGCAAACATAGTTTTTCAGTTAATTATTGTAAAAATTATCAAAATTAAATAATTTTTTTTGTAATTGATAGAGCAAATCGGGAGCAATTTTTTTGGAAAATTTTTTTTTATGAAAAGTGAATATTTTTCATTCTATAGGGAAATCAAGTTTTCAGTATTTGGATTTTTTTAAAAATTAATTATAAATAAACTAATAATTATAGAAGTGGAGCAATTACAGATTCTGATGGAGCATTTAAGGAGCAATTTTTTGAGATATTAATAATAATAAAAAAAAACTTTCCGCGCTAACTTCCTTCCGGTACATTGTATACTTGTTTTTCCTTTAAATATTCCATTACGAGTTTCCCTCCGACGAACGGTCGATTATTAAATTTCGTTATAATTCTCGTAATAAATCAAATTACCCAAGGTTGCTTGATTGAAATGTGGATAAGTAAAATGAAAACGCATTAGAATTAGCTAACCTTACTGGAATATAATTAGGAGAGAGAGAGACGTAGGTAATTCTATTTATAGAAGTTTAATTATAGCTTTATCACTATAGTTTATGTTGAGTAGTGCTTCTGCCCCCAAGGTTGTTAAATAATAAAGCCTTTACTTTAATCACTTTTATTCCTCTTTACAATATGTGTTGTTTAAGCTAGCCGTTATGCACTACTGAATAATAATTCTAATAAAATGTAGAAAGCGTCGGGGAAACAATGTGGACGCACACATATACAAAAAGCTCGATCAGCGAATTGCATATGTGTGTCCCTACATTATTCCCCCCCTTTTCAAAAAAAATCCAAAAAAAAATTTATAAAAAGACATAATAAACACACAACAATTACCGTTAAATACAAAATGTGATAACAATGCAATACACATATATTAATTCGTAATACATATTTCTTATACCTATGTAATCCGATATATATAACTTACTTAATAATCTAGTACAAAAACAGGAAATACTAAATAGGCATCTTCAATCCGTAAAAACAAAACTATCGTATTACTTTATTCTTTCGCAATAGGTACACAAAAATGTAAAATATGCACAATGCAATGTAATGTTAATCATATTTACGTAAAACATAAAATGAAATGATTAACAATATGAAACGATAAAAAAAAATTAAGTTACTTTAAAACGTTGTATAGTGAACAATTAATATAAAAATTTGTATAAGACTCAATAGCTACATGTAAACGAATATAAACTTACATTCTAAAAAAAAATGTATATAACACACAAGTATAATAAATTGAATTACAATACAGATAATACTTAGAATTAACGACAATAGCTAAATACTGTGTGAAAGTTCTATATCGCGAATCGCACGGGTCGTCGTATTACGCGACCGCTCCTAGTTACGCTTTATGGGTGGCGCATGCTGAACCGACTTCGATAAAGAAGTGTTATGTGGAACAATATTATTTTCCACATCAACATCATCTTTTATAATAAAGGCTGGCTTTAACCTGTCAATGGAAACGCGGGCGACTCTATTCGGAAATTGTATTTTAAAAACTTTAGAACTACGTTCTAACACTTGATAAGGACCATCATAAGGCGGTTTTAGAGACCTGTGAACTGCATCGTCTCTAACAAAAACGTGACTACAACTTTGTAAATCGGAATAAACGAATATTTTCTTTGCGTTCGTCTTATCTCTCGTCGGGCGATACTGAGATATAGTTTCACGGATTTTTTCTACCAAACTATAAGGATCGTTTACGTCACAGTCATTTGTAGAACTATCGTAGAACTCGCCAGGCAAACGTAAAGTTTTACCGAAGGCCAATTCTGCGGCACTAACATTACTATCAGTTCGTATTGCTGTTCTCAACCCTAACATAACAGTGGGTAATTCGTCTATCCACGTTTTATTACAACTAAGCAGTCTCGCCATAAGGGCTGCCTTCAACGACCTATGCCATCTTTCCACCGCACCATTACTTTGTGGATGGTAAGGCGTAGTACGAATTTTATGAATACCCAAAAATGACATTAATTTTAAAAATAGACTCGACTCAAACTGACGTCCTTGATCACTAGTAATACGGATGGGACAACCGTATCTAACTATCCATCCTTCATAAATATGCTTAGCAACGACGTCTGCAGTAATTTCTTTAACGGGAAATGCTTCAGGCCAACGCGTACATCTATCTATAATTGTTAATAAATATCTAAATCCCTGTGGAGATGTCGGCAATGGACCAACTAAATCCACATGGATATGCTCGAATCGCGAAACTTCCGGGAATTTCCCTATATCCGAAACAACGTGACGCGAAATCTTCGACCTTTGACATGATACACACGCTTTGGTCCATTTCCCTATATCTTTATTCATACTAGGCCAAAAAAATTGTTTAGTGACCATCTTCCGAGTCGTACGTATACCGGGATGACTTATATTGTGAACGCTATCGAAAGCAATTTTTCTAAAATATTCTGTTAAATAAGGTCTAATAATATTATTTGAAACTTCGCAATATACTCCTTTTTTACAAGTCGGTAAATACATTTTCTTAAACTTTACATTATTATCGCTATGCCCACTGTGTGTCATATTAATCAAGTACTCGTCTTTCGCTTGCGAGTCAGCAAGTTCGTTGAAGTCGAGTACAGTCGGGCAAACAATTGTTTCTACGCGCGATAAAGTATCGGCTACAATATTATCTTTACCGCTAATATGCTGTATGTCGACCGTAAATTCACTTATAAAAAGTAATTGTCGCGTCCTTCTAGGCGTTTCTTTACTGTCATTACCTATTTTAGAAAATGCATGACATAATGGCTTATGATCTGTGTATATAGTTAAAGGACGGCCTTCAAACAATTTCCTAAAATATTTTATAGCTTGAAAAATCGCTAGTAATTCCCTATCATAAGTAGAATACTTTTGCTCGGTAGGCGAAAATTTTTTGGAAAAATATCCTAGGGGTATCCACTTACCTTTTACTCGCTGTTGCAATACCGCACCCATACAGGTATTGGAAGCGTCGGTCATCAAGGCTAAGGGAACATCTAAAAGTGGATGTGACAATGTGACGGCATTTTGTAGACCTATCTTACATTGCACAAAAGCATTATCACTAACATTGTTCCAAATAATTTTCGATTTATCATTTTTCTTAGAATTTACTAAATATTTATTAAGTTCGCATTGATGTGACGCTAAATGAGGTAAATGTGGTCTATAAAAATTAATCATTCCTAAAAAACGTCTTAAATCCGATACTGTGACGGGTTTAGGAAAATTAACTATGGCTTCGACTTTATCTTTGAGCGGTTTAATTCCATCTACACTTACTTCGTGACCTAAGAATTCTATACGCGACTGTCCGAAGCTACACTTGCTTAAGTTTATAGATATGCCGTATGTATTGAAACGTTCGAATACTAACTTTAAATGTTCTACATGTAAAGTCTCATTTTCGCTGGCAATTATGACGTCATCTGAATAACAAAATAAAAAATCGAGACCTTGTAAAACGGTATTGTTCATAAAACGTTGAAACGTTTGTGCGGCGTTCCTTAGGCCAAAACTCATACGGGGAAATTCGAAAAGTCCGAAAGGGGTAATAATAGCAGTTTTTTCTATATCGCATGGAACAACTTTTATGCAGTGATAGGCTCTATTTATGTCCACTTTTGAATATATTTTCTTATTAGCCAATATAAAAGTAAAGTCGTGTAATCGCGGAACTGGATATCTGTCGGGCTTAGTAATTGCGTTGAGCTGTCGATAATCTCCGCACGGCCTTAACTCGCCATTCTTTTTAACTACAATATGAAGCGGACTAGCCCAAGCACTTTTAGAAGGCCTACAGATACCTAATTCTTGCATAACCCTGAACTCTTCCTTCACCTTTTTGTATCTATCCGGGGGTAACGGTCTAGCTCGAGCATGAATAGGTGGGCCGCTCGTCTCTATATAATGCAAAACGTTATGCGATGTAGTTTCTTTAAACGACATCGGCTTAATAATGTCAGGAAACATATTTAATAAATCGTAATACGGATGATTTTTGCACACAGAATTTAGCGATTGTTGCGTACACGAAACTAAGGAGGCTAATACATGCAAATCGGTAGTTTGATCAATTAACTTTTTTCGATACAAATCAACTAATAATTTATGATGTGTTAAAAAATCAGCTCCCAATATTGGCTGTTTGACGTCTGCTAAAATGAACTCCCAACGGTACGGTCTTCTTAAATTAAGGTTTAAAACAATTGATTTAATGCCATAAGTTGCAATTTCTGTACCGTTAGCAGCGTATAATTTAAGATCGGATCGACATAATTTATGATATTTAAATGGATTTTTAGATACGGGCAAAACGGAAACATTGGCACCGGTATCTACTAAAAATTTTAAATTAGTGTTTAAATCTGTTACCATGAGACGGCTGCACGGCGTGATGGTACAGACCTCCGCCGTAGTCTGCACCTGCCTAGCTAGTTTTCCGGCTGGGCGGCTGCTGCGCTGGGGCTGGGGTTCCTCTTCCACGCGCACGGCTGGATGCACTTGTGAGCGCGCTGCCGGTACCTGAAGTGGTAGCTGCACAACCAGTCGGGTCCGCCGGGACGACGTCGCTTCGAAGATGACCTTGACGACTCTCGATAATTGCGTGACGGTGTTCTGGGTCGCCGGTGTATCGCTCGTGGTCGTGAGCGCTCGATGTTTGAAAGGCGCACGTTAATTTTCGCCAATTCCGCCGAAAGGGTGCCGTAAAAGTTAGATGTATGCATCGCCATATTAAAGTTTAAATTCTTCCAATAAATCTTCGTCTTCAAAATAATATTTTATTCTATTATAATTTCTTGTTGTTCTTTGTCGGGGTCACCAATGTTGAGTAGTGCTGCTGCCCCCAAGGTTGCCCAAATAATAAAGGCCTTTACTTTAATCACTTTTATTCCTCTTTACAATATGTGTTGTTTAAGCTAGCCGTTATGCACTACTGAATAATAATTCTAATAAAATGTAGAAAGCGTCGGGGAAACAATGTGGACGCACACATATACAAAAAGCTCGATCAGCGAATTGCATATGTGTGTCCCTACAGTTTATGTTAATATTATTAAGAAAAAACGACGATACAGTCACTGTCCAACAAAAGGATCTTCATAAAAATTTATATACCCACTGTGTATTTTTCAAGAACCATTTACTATATGCTAACCATTTTTTATATTAGCTGGGTCATTTTATCAACAAACGCATTGTTATTGTATTTACGACAAAATCATCCTCCTGCTTTTTTCAAAGTCAGTTAAACGTGTCCCATCTTCATCCCATCCGGGATGCATCATGCACTGGGGGCACGGGGCAAGTCCCAACATGTCCGAGCCGAAAACAATCATCTCACGAGAATTCAGTCCCCCGCCTGTTTACGAATCAATATAGAGACTGTGACTGATCGCTTGCGAATTGCTTGTCTACTTTATTACAGCTGGTTTCACATGGTTGTATCAAGTGAGCTTTTTATAATAGAGTAAGATCCAGATTAAACATTCAGGTATTAAAAAGTACACTAGAGACTACTGTGAATCGAAACATACAGCTTTAGAAAATAAGTTGTGTCTTACGGCTCTGGGATCTTGGGCTATAACACTTTGCACTATCCTCGTATATATTGTGAGTAGCATGTTTTAGAAGCTATACTTACCAGTACCTACACCTGAATAAAAGCAATCTAGTTTCATTCAATCGGCATTACCTATGTTAACCTATAACGCTTCTTAATTAAAAATACTCGATTAATCTAAACTTATATACAGAACAATGTAATGTATCTACCTATTGCAATGTCACAAATTAAAAACCACAATACCCTACTAAATATAAAACATAAAATATGAGAGATAAAAGAGCATTCGCGGTTACTGGGCACATGGTACTCATATGCGAGTACAATTAAAAGCAATAATAATAATTGCAAAATAAATACTTTGAGTAACAACCATTTCGCTTCAGCGCATTTTATATTAAACATTTCCGATCAGATTCAACACGGCTTATTATAGTAAAGCGAATTATTGCAGGAATGCGAGCAATCATTATATCGTTATAGTTACTCTGTAAGCAAAGGCACTTATAAAACGTTAATATTGGATGAAAAGCGTATAGGAAAACATAGGAAAAATAAGTCTTGGAAAAGGTTTTTTATAAATAATTTACACAACATTTACTTAAGGCCGGTAATTCTGAATTGAGAATTGATTTGATTAAGGTTTCCGAAAGCTTTTGTTACATACAAGAAAATACTTAAGTCAAATACTCAATTCAGAAACCGGCCGGTAGTGTAGTTATTAGATAATGATATTTGTATTAATCATATCATGCTAAGTTCTACTTTCAGGTAAAATGAAGTGTTGGCGATTAGTTGGATCGTAGTAGCAGCCATAAGTAAGGATTATAATTTACAAATGCTCCTTTCCCAAATATTTACAGTCTCGTACGTCTCTTGAGACTATGTAGCTAAATCGATCATGATAATAATCATTTTAACGTATATAAATAAATGGATATGCCATTAAATAATTTAACAGGTACCTGGTACATGCATTATGAAACAATGTTAGTACTCTCTTTTATTAACATTTAAGCATGCGCAAAACAAACATGCATGCAAAACTACTGCAAGAGCATGACTGCTTAATTTGGAGAATTTCCAGTGCAATTTGCATAATAAACAATACCGTCTGGTATTCTAATAGATATTACCTATGCAGGAGAATATAGGAGAGATGCATTCTATGCCATTCCATACTGAAATTTTTTCATTATTAGTCTGCACCGGGATTGATGACAAAAACTCTTCTTTGATGCGTTCACACGCAAAATACCACACCAAAAAGTTGCATTCATGACCATTTCATTGCCATGGTAATATGTTGAATATAACCATGTTAGTTTTAATAATATGCTACTTGATTTTTATTTAAATTTCATCATTCAAATCATTCAAATGAGAACACATATCATCATCTATAGGTAGAGCTTAATCTACCTAGCACCTACCACAAAAATTTGTTTCCAAACAAAAGTTAAATCCTTAACAGTTTTCAAAGTAGCAATTAAAGATCGTTATCCACAATCAGATAAGCAACTTTCATATACAACAACTCGAAGCTATAGGTATCCAATCACCTCTACCTTAACTTTAACAAACTTCCACACCAGGAACTATTTTAAAAATACTTTTATATCACTATTAAAACTTTACGAAGGAAGCAATAGACGGTTAGTGGGGAGCCACCGGTTTTTATTTGTTTTACCGAGCCACTGCAATATTAAAACTTTGGTTTCAATCTTCGAGATTTCTGTCCTGTTAATTTTAACTTTACGGGGGATATTGCTAACTGTGTTGCAAAGTTGGACGCACCACGATTCTTTTATGTACAGTATGAAAAATAATAATAAATTGTCACTTTTGCATGCATTGGTTCAAATTTAAAGGCAATTCTATATTTCAAATTCCATCAAAATCCAGCCATATATTCGAGGCTTTGCCCGCGAATTGCAAACCTCTATTGATGATACTAAAAATACCTACTTTTTATTATAAAATCTTTTGTTAGTTTATGAACATATAAATAAACAGTACGTAAACGTTATCTTTCTGTGTTTCCTCGTCGGATGCAGAGAAACTAAAATTGCAGGAAACTATTCAAAAGCGACGCCGGTTTTGCGTAAGATCTTGAATGGCTTGATAAATGATTTGTAAACGCGTACACAATGTTGTTTGTAAATAAAAATTAAGGTTCTTTTAATGTTTAATGTTCAGTATTAATATATTTGTAATATTTTACGTATTATACTTTGAAGAAATATAATTTACGTGAAAGAACACTATAACTTTACCAACTCTAAATTACATTTCACAATGCTCTACGTCTACTACAAAACCCTATTATATTTAGCTACATTTGAAACCGATATCTTCTACATTTGATACAGTATATAATTAATTAGCAAATGGCGTGGAAACATCAGGACGCAGTCCCATAACGTGCGAATCGCATCATTTATTTGCCAATGTTTATTTCCCTCGTAAACTATAGTTCTGTTTACGGACTCTTGCCTTTATGGTGATAAATTTTTTAACACACCTTTTTGTATTATTTCTTGAAAAGAATGAAATAAATAATAAAATGGAAAAACAACTGGAACAATTCTTATTACACAATGTTAGTTTTGATATGATACTATTCAATTGGTTACATTATTACAGGAAATTGGTTATGATATTTTAGATGTATCTATTTACATACATATTTACTCCAGAACTCGTTACTGTATTTGTTATTATATTTTATAATAACGTGCACTAATGAAACACACACTTACTGATGAACATACACATTATTTGGCTATACTTAAAGGTTATTGAATTTCGACAACAATTAACTCTTTATTTCTTATATCAATTCACATGCAAACTAATAAATTGATAGATAAAAATCGTCACTAGATCGAAATCAATTTTCGAGGGCTTTTGTTCTTTTCTCCGATATGTGACCACGAACGATCACGTGACCGTCGGTCAATGACCCCGCTTGCATACCACACTCGACCTACACTGACCTTAGTGGTTGAATCATTTTACCAATTGCCTGTTATTTTGTTGTTCTTTACTGGATTCATAATAACTGTATTGTAACATATTGGGTATTTCATTTCTTTGTTATATCTTATAAATAGATCTATCGACTTTTAAGTTTTAACATATTGTGTAGATATTGTAGCATATAAACAGATAGGTTATCTGCATATGCTTATAGAAGCATGGACACTTGGTAGCTACATTCACGTATAATAATCCATGTCTTATTGAAAACTTACTTATTGGTTTTTTAGTCATTTCTTACCATATTCGAAGAATACCTACATAAAACAAAAATATTTTTTTTACATTCAAAATATCCAAAATACGGACTTAGGTACATGCAAAAACAATCCCTAATATTTGTAGAAATTATTGTTAATATAAACTTCTGTATTTTACATGACCTTGAGACCTGCTTACGGCATTTATACAAGCTATAAATAATATTTGAAACATAAGACATACGCTTATCCATAATTTAGGTAGCTCAATTACCCTAGCGAAGGGCTCTGGACGATGGACCGGGGACATGCTCCATCGTCCGGGGCAGTGAGGTGACATGAGACGTGTTCCGCTCATGCCGCCTCGCAGAGGAAGGAGGAGGCGCGCACGCGCGCAGCCGTAGGTGGTAACGGAGGTGGGCCCGTAACCGGGCGTCCGCTGCCAGGGTCGTGGACGATTTCTAAGAGTACCCGCGGCCCCGGCTAACTGCGCGGCTCGACGGAACACAGTGGGGTTTTACGGCCGAAATTAATAATATATCCGTAATCCAAGATTTAATTCGATCGCAGATATTTGCATATCTATGGATCGATCTCCTATCCGCGTCCCAATAACGAAAAGTGACAAACCATCGTTATGATATCCGGAGATATCAAGATATCCGTAGATATCTTTTCCCTCTTTGACCATTGAAATGAATGAAATGAAAATTCTTTATTGCTTATAAATAAATACAAATGCAAAAGCACACAACACATAATAAAAACAAGCAAAAGGCGGCCTTATCGCTAGGCAGCGATCTCTGCCAGGCAACCCTTAAAATATAGGAAAAACAAAAAAGCAAAAAGTGGGTGAGCAAAAACAAGGCAATGCGAAAAAGGAAAACTAAATAAAATATTCTATTACACATATTACGTTATATTTAAATACACTATCTAAACATATATAAATAAAAATAAAAAATATATATAAATATAAACAATATATATAATATATATTATAAATATGTATATATAATAAAAAATACATAAAAAATAAATAAATATCATGATAAAGTACATAAAATAAAATAATTACATAGTTTAATATATTTATAATATAGGTATACTGTATATATGTCATAATTATACGTACATATAGGCATAAATATAAGCTGGACACATCTAGTTTAAGTAACAAAATTATATAACTAACGAGACAGCTAAATTAGAACTAAGAAAGAGACATGAAATGATGTTTTACTAAAATTTTAAAGGAATTTAAGTTTTGGGCTCGTCTGACATTTATGGGAAGAGAATTCCACAATTGAACTGCACGAACAGCAAATGAGTTGTGGAAGAACTTAGTATTATGGGCCGGCATAAAAAGCAAGAGATTAGTGGAGGAGCGCAATGAGTTTACATATTTGAATTTCTCTCGAAGATAGCTTGGAGCTTTTGGGTCAAACAACACACAGTACAGGAGATGAAGGACATGGGAGTTACGCCGCAGTCGGATAGGGAGCCATTGCAGCTTCTTTCGGTACTCAGAAACGTGATCATATTTTCTTAACCCAAATATAAATCGGATGCAGAAGTTTTGGAGTCTCTCAAGCCTATCCAACTGGGCTTCAGAAAGGTCAAGGTAGGTGACATCGGCGTAGTCGAGGTGGGATAGAAGAAGGGAATGAGCAAGCGCTAACTTTGTTGGAATGGGCAGAAGATTCCGTAGACGCCGCAAAGCACCTGCGGAAGCAAACAATTTCCTACTTACATTATTCAATTGAACATCCCAGGATAGTGTTTGATCGATGTATATGCCAAGATCTTTGACTTGTTTACTGTAGGGTATTAGAGTACCGCATAAACTGACCGGAGGAAGCGAAGCCCAGTCAACCTTCGCGATTACCGATGGGCTACCAACAATGATGACCATTCCGTTTTATGCAAAACCAATACTTGAATGCATCGTTTATTTCTAACTTAAATTTCAAAAATAAGTATTACACGTATCTATAATAATTATTTGGTACCTACTTTTTACTTTTGATGTATTTATTGGGCTCTTGGAGTTTTATACAGATTATATTATTACCAATTTTAAATGTGATAAATCCCAAAAGATCTGTATAAAACGGAACGTCACGCCTGCCTGTTTTTGACAGATGACATGCCCGCCAAAACGCCTTCTACTGACGCAGGACGCTCTTTTTTCGTTGTATTGGTTCCGATTTCTGTTCATAACTTTTATATAAACTTTCTGTTCATTTTGTTAAATTATATTCATTGATTTACATAGATATTGCACCTATTTTGTTAAATAGCAATGGACTCTGAAGTGGTAAGTGACTTTTACGCATCCGTACCATTAATAATTTTGTTTCTTGGTGGTGACGCCAAATATGTTCGAACGCATTTTTTGTAAGAATATCTGTTTATTTTAGGTTCGAGGCAAACCTCTGACGAAGGATGAGACAAAATTATTGCTGGGCTTAATTGAGAGCAGCCCAATAATTTTGTCTAAAACAACAAACGCCGCCAGCAACAAGATGAAAAATGAGGAGTGGGTCAGCCTGACACACAAATTTAATGCCACCGCCTCTGTTTGTCGTCGATCACCCCAGCAGCTGCGTTTAAAGTGGGAAAATTTAAAGAAACTTGCTCGTAAACGCAGCACAAAAATTAGGATGAATCGCATCCAAGTAAGTGTTATAGAAAAAATTTTCATCTTTGTTTGAAATTATAGGTACTTATTACGTATAATGTTAAGTACTTTAGTACATAGTAAGTACATCAGTTTATTATTTTCACAGACTGGCGGTGGCATTCCAGAGTACATTCCCCCGGATGACATTCTGGACAGAGTGGCCGATTTACTGGGGAGAACTGCAAGCGGCTTTGTTGTGCCATTTGGTGGTGACAAAGAGGAAGGAGTTTTTGTTTGTGCTGGTGATGGTGGTGGTGATGGTGATGATACTTGCGATGGGGCTAGGCAGGCTAGGGTGCTGCCGGTAGAATCAATACCAGTGTTGGTAGACACAGGTATTGGTACTACCATGCCAGTAACCGTATATGATACAAATAGTACTTCATTTCCATTATCTATAGTTAATGGTACTCTTATATCAGAAAAAACTATAGATAATGCCACCTACCATGAAGCTGGGGACGGTAAACTACACACACCCAAGAGGCTTACATTGAGTTCGCCTAAAATAGGTAAATCATTAATAATTATGATCATTATATCCTATAATTACTATAATAGCCTAATATTAGTCTAGTGGTTACTATCTTTGAGTACAGATTCAGTAGATTCATGCCTTCTGGCTGGTATTTATATCAAAAACCAGCTGACACCTGCTGCTTCACTCATTTCCCCCCATTTTACTCCCTGAAAAATAGAATTTTCAGACATGTTTTCTTGATGAATTTGTTTAAATAATTCTTGTAGTTATAGATAGTATTATAAATATTTATGTATGTTATATATAATATATATATAATGTATGTTATATATAATATATTTATCAGTTTTCTAGTACCCATATCACAAGCTATCGCTTACTTTGGGGCTCGATTGCAATGTGTGTAATGTCCTAATAATAATCCTAATGTCCTAATAATCCATTTATTCTAGGTAATAGTAGGTCAAATATTAGCGTAATCGATCCTGTCCAGTGGTTTGAGCTGTGCATTGATAGAAAACAGATTAATTCTCTGATCTAATCACATTTGACAGGTGATGGTTTAACAAAAATGTATTGGGGAGCATCCTTTCTCTTTTGAAAGAACCTTAATCCTAGCCTTAAGATGATAGTAGGCTTAAGATAAAAAGTATTATATCTTGTGTAATAAAAAAATTAATTTGGTTTGCAGGTAAGAAGAAACTCAAAAGTACGGATGGCAGTAGTTCTGCTCGAAATTTAGCAATAGCAGAATATTATACTGCCAAAAAACAATGCTTAGATGCTAAGAAAGAAGAATTTATTTTATTACAGAATGAAAAATTGAAATTAGAAATTGAAAAACTTAGAGGTGGTCAATGAAAAATTGAAAACCAAATCAAGTATACCTATAATAATATACTCAATAATTTTTTCATTGATTAATAAAATATATACACAAGACCTACCAAGAGATGTATTGTTTATATAATTATTATATTTTATTTTATATGTACCTTCTCAATTTTTCATTTTCTATTTTTTTTTTTAATTCTGTAATAATATTATTATGATAGCATCTAATCATAGTTTTTTGGTAGCATACAGATGGTGTATGAATTCATTTTTATGAAATTTTTATTTCTATGTGAATAAAAAATAAAATACTTCAATACTTTAGTCTATTCTTTTATTTCAAAATTAAAAATACTACATTTTATATTTATTTTGAAGTAGGTTCTGTAACTACACTTTTTGAAAGATCAATAGGTATGTATAGGCACATACATACCTCATAAAAAAGGAAATAAAAATTTAAAAGAATACACACATGTTAAGATTAACTTAAATATACTTTGCAATTATTAACTACTATACACAGTAATCAAAGTAATCAATAATTGGAACTGAATATAACTTGAGTATCTACTACAAAATAATAATTATTACAAACAATGGAAAATAAATAACAATCACAAATAATGTCTTTATACTAACACAAAATAATTATTTATAAGATCTGCTCTTGTTTGTACATCTTGGGCTTCCATATTTGAATTATTTTCTTCATTGTTACTATTTGTAGGAATGTCCAAGTCAACCTCAGGAGGAACTTCTTCTATACTGTTACTCCTACAAATATTATGAAGCACTGCAGTGGCAATAACTATTGACTGGGCAACGGGCAATGAAACCCGCAGTGTGAGAGCCACAACAGGAAATCTTCTTTTCCACACTCCGAACGTCCTAGAATGTTTTGGTTAAAACATTAATTTAAACCAAATAATACTAATTATTATTAAGGTTGAAAGTGTGTAACAAACAGATAAACACAAACACTCCTTGGAATTGCTCAGTCAGGCAAAAAACAACATATGAATAAATTTATAATATAATATAATTACCATCATAAATGTTCAAAAGTGCCGGAATAGCGATTAACTGTTTTGTCTCTTTCCTTCAACTATCAAATAACTGTTGATAAACAAAGACAAAACAGAATATAACTATTTCACTGATATTGAACGTTTATGAATAAGGGGGTTAGAATTACATGGAATATTACCTTTCAATTGTATTTCTGGTCCTAATGTGTGCTTCGTTGTACCTGTGTTCAGCTTCAGAACTAGGGTTCAACAGTGGTGTGAGTAGGTAACTTCGATTTGGATAGGCACTATCTCCAAGTAACCAGCGGCCATCATACTGCCCTGCATCACACTGAGCTGTAAGAATGTTGAATTAAATTTAAATTATTCATTAATCATTAACAAAATTTCTAGTAAACCATAATACACAACCTCTGAGAATGGAATTATTGAAAATTGTTGCATCATGGGTGGAACCCGGCCAGCGAGCAACCACATTCATCAGTCTCAAATCTGCATCACAGACTCCTTGAACATTTAATGAAAAGTAAACTTTCCGATTTCTAAATTCCTCACCTATTAATAAACCTGAAAATTTTTATATTAGTAGACAAGAAATTTACAAGCAATTATTAAACAAAATGCCGATAAAATTATAATTACATACATGGTGACTGTATACGTATGTGAGTGCAATCAATAGCTCCAAGAACTCTGGGAAACTCTGCAATATCATAAAATTTTTCTGCACTTCTTTGATGAACAAAAATGTATTTATCATATAAGTGGGCTATTGCATATGAAATATCCCGGACTATTCTGCCTGCTGTTGACTTTGATACTCCCACAAAGTCAGACACAGAAATCAGCATTGTGCCTAATGCATAAAACCTTAAGGTCAGCAGCAGTTGATGCAGTGGTGAGACTCCATGATTTCTGGAATAAATAAATAAATAAATAATAAATAAATATTATAGGAGGAGGAGGAGGAAGAGGTATACGATTAATGCAGTTTATAAGATATGATTATTTTTAACCCACCTTGAAGATTTTACACGCACAGCAGGCATAATTTCTGTCAACAGAGAGATAACTGCTGATTTCGATAACCTAAACCTAAAGGTAAACTCTGCATCATCCAGACTCTGCATGTAGTTCACCCTTTTCATTCTTCGCACAGAAGCACGACGTGACTGTTCACCAGCATCATTGTCGGTATCTGTATCCCAGCCTGATAATTGAGCTAGGACTTCCATATCACTGTCACTATCACTAGAACTCGAGAATATTGCCAAATCCATTACGTTTTACGAATAAAATCTACAGATTCAACCCTAGAATCTGAGGAAAGTCTAAGATCAAGATTAAAGATTGTTTACACCGATCGATCGAAACGTCAAACGCGAGAGATATGTTATTGACACGCTCAAACTGCCATTTTCGAACAGAGGTCTATCTGTAATCTGTGATCCGTCCTCCCACAGATACATTGGTTTTTGAGATTGCAATTTCGATCCACGGATTGTTTATTGGCACACTTAACTTAAAATCCGGATCACATTTTCGATCGAAAATCTGCAGATATTAGATTGGATTGAATATTAATTTCGGCCGTTAGTCGGTAAGAATCCGACATAACCCTTGGCTCCATCCCCGGGGGCCGTGGGTATCTTTGGAAGATTTCCCCACTATAAAAAAAAAAAAAAAAAAAAAAGGTAGCTCAATTACCGTCACAACAAATCCCCATACAAACCGAATGATATATGAAACCTTCTCTTTTTAAACCTTTCTTCACAAACGCACACACTTTCACCACAGCTACATCCAAACTAAAGTTTGTAACAAGTAACAACGCTTGCACGTGACACTATTGAAGCTGTCGCAGCGCAAGGGATATTCTATCCAGTTGCGATTTCACGAAATAATGCAGCTACGTTACTGTTTGCAGTTTATAGTGCCCTGCGGTAGAAGCGATAACGGTATGACGATTTTGTGTTAGTTTTTTTTACTGAATAGTATGTGTTTTTAATTTATTTAAATGTATAAATATTGTTACAGTGAAAAAATACAAAGGAAAATGACGAAACGGTAGCATATAAATATGTGTTCACTTTAGCATTTATCAATGATGTAGCGTATTTTAAGTTAGGAACAAAAAAGTATTTTAATTCATAAAAACCTGGTAGACTTTGCTATTTTTCACAAGTTTAATGAGTTTATCGATATCGACTATTCCCGGTTTCTATTTATAGGAACTTCTGTTTTCATTCATAACTTCTAAATATTTTACAGACAAAAATAATTATTTTTGGATACAGATATTCGATATCTGTTTGAATCTGTGACAGGATTGTGTGTACGAAACAAAGTCCCAAAGCTATTGTTCAACGGATGTGGCTTTGAACCTCATTTGGATTTTTTAACTATCAACTGGTTTAGAACATTGTACGGTGTACCCTAAAATAGCTATTGTAATAAATGTAAAGCTCTGAAGACTGGAATTAAAAGTTTATTCACCTACCGTCAAATTCCTACAAGATTATATGACCCTCTTATAAAAGCTTTATTTCACCACTATAACAATATTGCAATAACGCAGATATTAACCATAAGACGGTCAGATAACAAATTTTATTTAACAAATAATCCTACTAATATTATCATAAATTCGAGTGTTTGTCTGTTACTCCTTCACACAAAAACTGATGAAACGATTTTCATAACATTTGCCAAACACACATTGGGAAACTTTTATCCCTAAAACCCCATGGGAACGGGAGCTATGCCGGTTTTCCTTTGTCTACGCTGTCGAAGCTGCGTGCGAAATGCAAGTACTAAATAAATTAATACTTTTCTCTACCGCATGCTGCTTACACCAGACGCCAGCTGGCCGACAGTGACGAGTTTATCTCGCTCCATTCGAGTTCAATGAATAGAGGCGCGGACAACGAACCATCCCCCACTAAACCTCCATTAAAACATTTCAGTACACCTCGATACAATATAGGTACCTACAGAGTCAGTTAGAGCACTGTCCCGACTCCTTTATGTAGTACCTGCTACCAACTAGCAGTGGCTACATAGTGATAAATCATTTTTAACACGTTTTTTTTTAGATTTTATATCGTTGTTGTGTTTGAGGTAAATTCAGGCGACCGTATGGTATTGCGATACAGCCATTAAAGGGGAAAAATATGACGTTTTAGGGAACATTGACGATAGTCATGGTACCTATAAGGCTGAAATATACATGAATTAGTGTGTCCGATCGAATTCTTAAGTATTCAGGTAGCGATAACTTTTAAAAAGTTCTAGATTCATTATTTGTTATATCCGAGGTTAAGAGTAAAATTCACATTTATTAAGTTGCGTAACATAAATGTTTTCTTTCTCTAGCAAATACGCCTCGGCAACGCTGCGTTTACCCGGGATAAGAACTGAAAAAATATTTAGGCTAGTCCTCTCAGGAATAATGTAGCCAATAGCCATCCACTAGTAAAATACTTTTTATATTTCCCTGAGTTTATATAACAAAGTTCCTTACAAATTACAAACAATAAAATCCCCTTTGTATTACAATTATATAGATGCACATTACTTACATAGAAAAAATTGCAACTTTACAATCTCACTCCTCGCTTCCATACGTTAGTCAACCATATTTTACTCCTCACAATAATCACGATAGACCGATACAGTTCCCGCAATACCCATTAAGCGAGAACAATAACCACAGCGATTAAAAGCATTATTCGTGCGATTTAAGCCGTCGAAAGAGACTCAACGCTTCGGAAGAATTATGCTTATAGTTCTTAGTTCTTACATCGCAATGCTTTTAAATGTTGCTATTGAATGGTCCATTGTATACACGGGCAGAGAAAGTGGACGGGGCCGTGTCGCATAACATTAGCATACCTACTTGGGAGGTGATGATCGGCTGTTGACCTTATTTCGGATCTATTTTAAACCGTGCAACCTTAATACTGCATGCTGATGAAGACCTCATTTTCTAGCGTTAAGCGTATTGATAATACTTTTACTAGGAAATGCACGATAAAACCTTAAGATCATTAAATAGTTGAATGGTAATGTTGGAATGTAATAAGGGTGTTAGGAAGGTATAAAGTAACAAATACATATGCAATGAATGCATAGACAACAAATCCTCTCCAACAAAACATCCTTCCAACAATCCCCACACAAAAGCGCATCCACATGCAATACTTCACAGCGCCACACATTTACAAGTTCATTATTTTACAATTTGTATATTTTACAACTTCAATATTTTAAGAGTACAATAATTTACAATTATATATTTTACAACTTCAATATTTTACAAGTACAATATCCACATTCCTACGCACCCAAACGCCCTGTCCCGGACATTTCATCAGCGGTCTACGCTCTGCCGCTAAATTTAATTACGGAGGCTGTATATTTGCTGGGAAGTGGGACACCGCACTGCCAACCTACGCGCACTACTGAGTATGACCCGTGCGGACTACGTGACGTGATGTGATTCTTTTGTCTTAGTATACATTATAATGTACCTACCTATAGGATATACAGAAATATCTTTTGTACACAAGTAACTTTCATTTTTACAAAAAGATTGTGAAAGTTAGAGGACATATTTATTACATAATATTATATGTTTAGGCACTGAAATTTGTAGAAGAAGCATTGGAAACATTCTATTGCTATGATGTGACATTTTTTTTTGAGAATAATGGATTTAAGTTAAGAATAATGTATTTACAGCGAAGCTAAATATGTTACTCTATTACGTAATATACCTATATATATACCTAAACTATATGTATAAACACACTCAACAATATCTCTAATTAACAAACATATCATAAAAATAAACAGTTATAATGAACTGCCAACAAGTTTGGAGCTTTGCATGAATTATAAGCGTCGCGTCTACAATATCTGCTAGTTTGGCTAAACTTAGTGAATTTTGATAGCTAGCCTAGAGCACTGTGGCAGCGGCAACTAACGAATTTGTCTTTGTAATTAATTTACGAGTAACTTTGTAGGATAGAACTACGCCGCTATCTAACGGGCTCAATGTTCATATTTTGGTGAACCACGATTGGATGCCACAATAGTAATAAAGGACATAATTATTATGATCAACTTCGTGGAGTATTTACAATTTATATATTCTAAAACAAATTCAAGCTTTTTTTGTAGGATAAATAGATTAAAAGAACACTATATAACTGTCATTGACCTTAATAGCACACTCATAAATTTTACCTAAAATTGAGAACGTAATAGTTCCCATAACCACACCCCGGACACTCCATACAAAATTATCGTTTTGACAGTCACACTGTAGAGACTGCAAATGTGTGTGTTAACGCTTTATGGTTGGCACATTTGTGACTAGCGTAAAAAAAAAAAATCGCGTTTTTTCTGATGAAATACATCCGTAAACAGCACAATATCTAACCATTTTCTACGAAAAACGATAATCACAAATCCAAAATAATAAAATTACTTTAAGTCAATTTGATTAATGTTGTCAATCTTCGTTGCGTATCGTCCTTGCAGAAAAATGTGGCCCATTTTAATCACGATCGCGCGGGGTGAGGTAAGTTTAATTTTGGCGGGAGGCGGAGAGTGTCCGTTCTGTAGCGTTTAGCTACTATTGTGTATTCTGTGCCATAACATAAACATTTGGCACACATGTATCAAACATTCGTACTCGTTTCGCACAAAAATACTTCTAGCAACTATAAACCTTACTCCCATACGAATAGAGTTATTTTTAGATAGAACAGTCGTGATGAGAAGGAAAGTTATGACACGCGAATGGCCTTCTCCGATTTGCAAGTGAAATTACTCAAAACACGAGTCAGCGTTCCCGTTATTAACATTAATTTTATTCACAGCTATTAACTGCTTGTTTCCTTACTTGCTTCTTAATATAAGTAAGAGAATTAGTCATAGCCATTTAGCGCGTGTCAACTAACACTACGAAATGTGTTCGACATCTTTTTCTCGCATGCTTTTGTTTACATTTCAATTGTGGCTCGTTATTTATAATGAATTGCGATATAATTATGAAGCGTTGAATTACATTTTCTGCTGTTTGATTTACAGTTGAATAAATAATTGGTAGGTACGTCATAACATGCATTTTGCATTGCAACTATAATTATTATTAATCATATAAATTAACGCAGTGATGTTAGATGATAACATGAACCCTATCTTTATTACAAAACTCATCTAAAGACGTTTATCACGTAGGTACTACAGCACTAGATACCTACTGCAGGTTTCTACGAAACAATCTTTTAAACTATAAAGGTTCTTTTATAAATTTTAAAAGCTCTATTCACTACAATCACTTGAACATTATGTCATATAAAGTGCTGCGACATAAAGCAATTTTTCACTGAATATTGAATATCTCATCAATTCGCACGTCGCATGTCACTCCGGGTGTCACGTGACGCGCGCGGACAGACTGCGACGCGCAATTAGATGAACAAGTGAATGAAAGGCAATCACGTTTCAAAGTGTATAATTTATTGGTGATGAAAGAACTCTCGTTATACTAATTCATATCTACATTGTGTGTTTGTATTTATTTTAAAATTGCCGCCCCTTCACCCGCGTTAGCGATAGCGCGCGCGACAAATTATATACATACTTATTATCTTTGTGAAAACATTGAAATTCGTTGCAGTCGTTGATTTTATCGCGAACTGGCAGACAGACGCATGTTTTATTACCTATATGCAGGTACCTAGTGAAGTCAAGTAACATGTACATATTATTATTATTATTTGGCCATATTTTCACTGTCGTATTTGAGAATTTAGCTAACTCTTTTACAATACATAATCAAGAGACCAAACTCTAAAGAATATATACTTCATTATCACTTAAAGGTTGAGTACAATTCAACTTTAACACATCAGCAATAATTGAATTCGCCGATTCGGAATAATAGTCACTATTGTTAATTGTTATGATACATACTCCCGTTCGTACACGACCCAGCCTTGACCGACTTCTCGAAATTCGAAGACTTGCCAAATAATAATAACTACGAGAATTATATCGGAGACAATGCAGGTTGTGGTAACAATTAACATTAAAAGTATTGCATCTCACGATATGAATGTGAAGTGTTTCCAAAGATATCTTTGATACACCTGCAACGATTCTTAACAAATTATTTATGACATTCCATCATTATTTTCATTCTAAATTAATGTGTCTCACACTGTTATGTTAAGACTACTACAAAAATTTTTATAAGAGGAGTGGAGCATATTCACATACGAAAGATTCGTTCTTTTATATGAATATGATCATCTTTACGTCAAAGATATGTTATCTACAATCTTGATGCATAATTTCAACTTTGTTCGCCTACCACCATGAATCAGCCCTGGCCAATTACCTCAACCAAATCAAGTCCCACACAATCGAACACATTAGCACCAAGAAGCAGACGTCACACACATTTACCAAATGTTATATAACAGCAACTCCGTGACCCGACCCTGACCGGTTTGTCCAAAGCAATCAGTGGCCATTTGCAAATAAAATCGCGCCGAGATCGCATCGCTAGGAACGGGACCGTGACATGAATTGCTCCCAATGCATTCGACCATTTGCATGGATTTAAGACACGTTCGTACCACGTGCAGTTTGTTGTTATACCTTTGAGCCGTTAAACCGAAGTTCCCAAGAATAAATGAGTTCCTCATTTGGTTTTGTTAAGTACTCAATAACTGAGGATTTTCAACCGATTTGATGTTTTATTGTTTGATGGAAACATGGTTGTCATTTGGTCCCACTTTAGAGTCTGTAGATGTTTTTTTTTTTGGTAAAGAGATTTATTAGTAAAACAACAAAGTCTAATCGTAACGCGTTCTAACTTCTAATCTACGAAACTTCAATTCACTTGCGCTTTAGAACCTTCTAGAAAGAATCCCATCTAAAGACGCACAATCGTCTATTATTATTAGAGAAGGCTAAGGAAAATAGCGGGGTTATTTACTTACTTTAAGAGGAAACTTACAATAAGGCGGAAGAGCGGCGGTAAGTGCAAAATTGTGTCGGATTATCGCACGTCTGATAAACAAGACGATAATCCAGAAAAATATTTCATTAATACTATCTAGTATTAGTAATAATGCTATCTATTTTCAGATATTCTCTATTAATAAACATGGTTATCCTTATCTATTAAAGCAGTATTAATTCCAATGTTAAAAAATGACAGAGCTACATGATAGGTCGTCTAGCGACATCACTTTCCTACACTGGAATTAATACTGCTTTAAGGGCTTGGTCTAGTAGAGCAAACAAATGCATCCCGTGCGTCTATGTAAATAATACAAGTGTACTAAGGGAAAGTTGCTCCACTTAATTTTTAAAAATAAATTTTTCGGTAAAAATTAAATCATCCGTATGCATAATTTAATATTCATAATAAGTACCAAAAATGACAATTTGAAACAATTTTCGTGAAAATTACACCGGGTGATTTTTTTATCAGTACACAAAATTTGCGAATACGTTCTATTGATATCTTCAACTTCATTTTTATATAACTGATCAACTTTTACAAAGAAATTTGGACGAAATATAAAAAAATAAGCTTTCCATACAAAATGCATAACTCGATACATTTTTTTCGACCTAAGTTTCTTAGTGAAAGTTGTTCAGTTTCACTAATAAAACGGAAAAACAAATTTTGTATATAATAAAAAAAATGTGATGTTTGTGTAAAAAATTATAAAATAGAAAAATACGCAAATGAAAACAAAAGATAAATATTTCTGACTAGCTTCCGCCCGCGACTCCGTCCGCGCGGATGTCGGTCTTCGCGTGGATGGTTTATTTCCCCATTTTGAACTGGGAAGACGTTTCTCACTAAATTAATATTAGACGATCACTCTCGCTCGCCACACTGGACACGTCCGCTCGCATCAAAATTCATAAATTATAATATGCATCGCTTTTTTTTTGTGTGGTGTCTCTCAATGTTAGCCAGAAGGGCTTCTACATTTTAACGCGGACGCGGGGGTGAACTGAAGGTTCACCCTGGTAGCGACATGCACAAGGGCGTCCCCCCTTGACGGGGATCTCGAACCTCGGCTTGGGCTGTCGCTTGAGTGGAGGAGGCCAGAAGGGCCCTAATCGGACGGGAATATGCATCGCGCGGAACGCCGTCCTTATATAGTAGTCGAGGAGGCGTGGTGTCGTGCGGCCCGTGTGTGCCGCAAACGGTTCAAGCCAAATCCGACTTTTGGCGCTACAGGTTACATCACTGAATCCACTGCGGGTAACGCAACGTGTGTTCGCGGTTCTACAGAACAACTTCTATGGTTAAAACTGAAAAATTAAGACTTATTTTTTTTACGTATTTTTCCAGGATAAAAAGTATTCCATTTTATGCCCAGGACAATAAGGTATAATTATACCAAGTATCATTGAAATCGAACCGTTAGTTTTCACTTGATGCCTTCACATACAGACAGACAGACAAAAATTTTTTTAATCACATATTTTGGTTTGGTATCGATCCAGTAACACCCCCTGCTATTTATTTTTTAAATATTTTCAATGTAAAGAATTGACCCTTCTACAGATTTATTATATATATAGATTTATATATTGATAAACCTAATAAATCATTTGCTAGCATTCTGATGCTTTATCGGTTGCACTGGATTTTTCTCTATTTTTTTTTTTCAATCGTTTGAATGATATAGGATGGGTCCTTGAAGGGCATCGAATGCTGAAGTCTCGAATCAATCAAATCTGACGGTAGGCAATTTATGTAAAATCTTGATAATGGTCCATCATTTTATTTTGCCTAAACGTTACATACTTTTTTGACGTGACAACGTCTTAAATTAGGTTGCGACTGGGAGTCACTTATGAAAAAGTGTAACGCTCGGTAACGTTACGATGAGTCACCGAACGAGAGAGAGGCCCGCGGTCTGCCGCGCGCGCAGCACATAAATATTCTACCGAGAAAAAGACGTTGTCACGTAAAATCTTCGCCCGTAAAACCGACTTTATAGGCAACCATTTTTATATATTCTATTTTTAACCAATGATTCACTCCAGTCCAAACAGCAAATAAGCAGACTTCTGCTTCTGCAATGTTAAGTTGTCCCTGAATTTGGAAAAAATAATCATGATTCTTATTTATGACAAAAGTGTTATTTTTTGCATTGTATTTCAAATATTAAATTTTTTATTTTTAACCACATCTTCCGCATTCATGTCTTTTGCCGGAATTGGACATTTAACTTCAACTAGTCCCATTTTCCCTTCTTTATATGGGAGTGTTTAAAGTAAATTTTTAGATATTTCTCGTTATACTTTTGAAAAGTTATTATTGTCATTTTACTCATTAGGTAAAGTAATTTCGATATCAGTTTTAAGTTTTTTTATACCTGCAATAATAACGAAATAATCGCCTGCACATACTTAACGATTACACCCTGTATACAATCCACCATCCACATTCGTAATGTTTTCCTGTCCTCCTCTCCTTTACGCTGTTCACCGATAAATTTTAAATGAGTAAATCTGCAACCACTGAAGGATGTTTTATTGTGATCAGCAAATTTTCACCGAATTATCGTTTTCGTCCTCTTTTTTTATTCTGTGCGTCTCTGTTACTTGTGTTTGTTTAGTTCTCAACACCCATTGAATTTTCTATGTTATTGTGATATTCCTTTACATCTGAGTTTTGATGATGTGATGATAATCCATTCGTTTTAATATTGGTACTTAGAGCTGTTAATGGTGGACTAAATTTGTCAGCGCGTCTGTAAGATTAAAATATAAAACCAACATTTATGACTTCCTGTATTTAAGTTACAAAATTAATAATCAAACAACATGCCGCTACGTTTAAAATGACTAGAAGAAAAAAATTAAAACACTTCGACATATTTGGAATTTTGGAGTAAACAAATCATTTTCCCCGTATGTCCCAAGTTCAAGTTCTCAATAAAAGTTTATATACACTACTCAAAACAAAATAGGGCCCACCTACACTTATCTCAAAGTTTTGCCTACACGTAATTTATAGGGTAGTTATTGGGGTACTTGAGTATTCCCTTACGTTGTTGACATGTTAACGAAACTTTATTGCTGTTTAAACTATTCTTTTTAATGTTTTTCTCAAGTGGGTAACCAGAAAAAGTAAAATTTTTCCAAATTCTCAATCACTTGTGTTCAAAGTCTCATTCTGAATGTTACTGTAGCACATCGTTATTTTTTAAAGTTTAATTTGGTTTCGGTATTATTCGTGATTATTATGCCTGGATCTCGCGTTCATATGGATATGGAAACGGCAGCAAGAGCAGTTGCTTTGCTTCAAGAAGGAAATTCTCAGAGGTCGGTGGCAATACGTCTTGGTGTGTCACGTCGAGCTATCCGAAATGATTGGGATCATTATCAAGAGACAGGTAGTGTTGCTAGAAGACGTGGAACAGGAAGTACTCGGGCTACAACAGCCCAAGAAGACCGGTACATCAGAATAACAGCGCGTCGGCAGCGGACGGTAACCGCCCGTGCCTTACAAAATCAACTGCGGCAATCTACTGGCACGCGAGTGAGTGATCAAACCATTCGGAATCGACTTCATGAAGGTGGCCAAAGGTCCAGAACTCGCGCTGTTCGACTGAAATTGACAAGTGCTCATCGTGCAGCACGATTAAGGTTTGCTCGTGATCACTCAGACTGGTCTATGGATAACTGGGGGACAGTATTGTTTACGGACGAAACTAAAGTGAAGTTTTTAAGTGACGATCGTCGAGTGCGTGTATGGAGAAGGGAAGGTGAACGTTTTTCTGAACCTTGTGTCCACGGAACAGACCGATTTGGAGGTCCAAGCGTCATGGTGTGGGGCGGCATAAGCCTACATGGCAAAACGGAGCTCGTAGTTCTTGATGGAGGTACCGTGACTGCTACTACCTATGTCGAACGGGTCATCCGGCCTCACGTGATCCCATTTTCACAAAGAATTGGCGAAGAATTCATCTTAATGCAAGATAATGCCCGCCCACATACAGCCCGTATCACTCAAAGAGCACTCTCTGATGCCAATATAAGAGTTCTGCCGTGGCCAGCCATGAGCCCTGACCTCAATCCAATAGAGCATGTGTGGGATCAATTAAAAAGGAGCGTCAAAGCAAATTTCAGCAACGTAACGTAACAGCCAACAAGATCTCATAAATGCTCTTAAAGTCTGTTGGGAGCAAATACCTGAAGAAAATGTAACCCATTTGATTGAAAGTGTCCCAGATAGGCTCAGAGAGTGCATACGGAGCAGAGGGGGTCCCACCCCGTCCGATTAGGGCCCTTCTGGCCTCCTCCACTCAAGCGACAGCCCAAGCCGAGGTTCGTGGTCCCCGTCAAGGGGGGACGCCCTTGTGCATGTCGCTACCAGGGTGAACCTTCAGTTCACCCCCGCGTCCGCGTTAAAATGTAGAAGCCCTTCTGGCTAACATTGAGAGACACCACAAAAAAAAAAAAAAAAAGGGGGTCCCACACGCTACTAATTACAAAATAAACCAGATTTTTTTTGTTAATAAAGGTTTTATTGAAACTTTTGTCATGTGTCTTATTTCTGCAATTTTTCTCTAATACTGTTAATTTTGCATAATTTTCATAAAATCGCTAATTTTTGCTTAAGTTTACGTTAAAAAAATTGTCCTACACCTTGTTCGTTTATACCCATTCATAAAATAAGAAAAAAGTGAAGAGTTTTTACAACACAGCAAAAAATCAGGGTGGGCCCTATTTTGTTTTGAGTAGTGTATTTCGTATTTTTCAAACGAAAAATAAACATTTTTCTATATAAGGAACTTAAAAAAAATTATATTATAAGAAAATTTATGAGCTTACTTTAGTTTTAAAGAAACATACATACATCCCTTTACTGGCACCCCGTAAAATAAAGAAATTGTTGCCAATTATCTTTGTTATCGTATCGAAATCAAATGTTTAAAAATACAAATATTTGAACAAAACTAAGATAAAAATAATGTTTTTAAAATTTAATGAATGATCAAAATTTAAAA
The DNA here is from genome assembly GCA_029959065.1 of Colias behrii. Taxonomy (NCBI): domain Eukaryota; kingdom Metazoa; phylum Arthropoda; class Insecta; order Lepidoptera; family Pieridae; genus Colias; species Colias behrii. The sequence continues at coordinate 3,545,126 of JARWMC010000021.1, read as the reverse complement.
AAAAAAATTTTAAAGGATTAATACTCATTGGTCTTCAACCAACTCGAATAAATTAATGGAAAAAATACTTTTAGCAGTATTTATCAATAGTTTTTTGACCGGAAGGAAGTTAGCGCGGAAAGTTTTTTTTTTATTATTATTATTATCTCAAAAAATTGCTCCTTAAATGCTCCATCAGAATCTGTAATTGCTCCACTTCTATAATTATTAGTTTATTTATAATTAATTTTTAAAAAAATCCAAATACTGAAAACTTGATTTCCCTATAGAATGAAAAATATTCACTTTTCATAAAAAATTTTTTTCCAAAAAAATTGCTCCCGATTTGCTCTATCAACTACAAAAAAAATTATTTAATTTTGATAATTTTTACAATAATTAACTGAAAAACTATGTTTGCATAGTAAACTACTGCGCTGTGACGTCATCAATTATTGTCGTTGCGACGCATAAGGGCCATATTTACATGTATCAGCACTGCAGCGATATGTATAGACCTTAATGTTTATGTTTTCTTATTTATATTATTCACTAGATTTCCGCCCGCGGCTTCGCCCGCGTTTTCAAAGGAAAACCCGCATAGGTAGTTCCCGCTAACGCAAACGATAGCAACTTGACACCGAAAGATGAAACAAACGACTGAAACACAAATTAATTAATAATTACTTGAAGTTTTAATAATACGAATAAACGTACGAGTTTAGGGATGGGTAGGGAAATGTTTATAAAAATACCTATAATAAGAATGATTTAAATAGGTACATAATAATATCTGTTCCTTGAAATTTTGCTAGATGAAAACTCAATAATTAAAATATGGCGCCTAGATATTCTTAGAGTATAAATAGCAACATAAGGTAAGTACTAAGTATTAAATAATAATATTATTATTCCCAGCATAAAACTTATTAATGTCATTTTAAGGTTGTATGTATGTATGTATGGTTTTCACGCATAAACTACTATACCGATTTTGATGAAATTTGGCACAGACAATCTTTAGACCCTGAGAAAGAACATAGGCTACCTTTTATTGCGAAATATGTACCACGGGCGAAGCCGGGGCGGACCGCTAGTAATATAATAAATGTGAAAGTTTGTGAGGATGTGTGTGTGTTTGTTACTCATTCACGCAAATACTACTGAACCGATTACAATGAAATTTAGCACACATATAGACCGTAACTTGGATTAACACATAGGATAGGTTTTATCCCGGTAATCCCACGGGAACGGGATCTATGCGGGTTTTCCTTTAAAAACGCGGGCGAAGCCGCGGGCGGAAATCTAGTGAATAATATAAATAAGAAAACATAAACATTAAGGTCTATACATATCGCTGCAGTGCTGATACATGTAAATATGGCCCTTATGCGTCGCAACGACAATAATTGATGACGTCACAGCGCAGTAGTTTACTATGCAAACATAGTTTTTCAGTTAATTATTGTAAAAATTATCAAAATTACTATGCAAACATAGTTTTTCAGTTAATTATTGTAAAAATTATCAAAATTAAATAATTTTTTTGTAATTGATAGAGCAAATCGGGAGCAATTTTTTTGGAAAAAATTTTTTTATGAAAAGTGAATATTTTTCATTCTATAGGGAAATCAAGTTTTCAGTATTTGGATTTTTTTAAAAATTAATTATAAATAAACTAATAATAATAGAAGTGGAGCAATTACAGATTCTGATGGAGCATTTAAGGAGCAATTTTTTGAGATATTAATAATAATTAAAAAAAAACTTTCCGCGCTAACTTCCTTCCGGGTCGGAATACAGCATAATTTTTTTAAATTTTTAAATTAATATTTAATACCTTAAAAAAAATAATTAGTGTGACGTGCTCGGTTTTGAAGCCGCGCGCGCTAACTAAAAATGCCAGGTACGTAAAGCTGGCGATGAAAAATTAGCGAAATTAAAAAAAAACAACACCAGAATTTGTTGCTTATTTGTTGCTAATTTGTTGCTATAATGACGATTTTGTTGCTCAACCCGTTCGCTGAAAATCAGCAACAGTTCTAGCTTAACGTTAAGGTAGCGTGAAGAAATCGGAAAAAGGGATGGATCGTTGCAAAAATTCTATTTTGTTGCTGGCTCTGTACACTGTGCCAGTGAACGATGTGAGGAGCAACAAATTTGTTTTTATGTTTCACTACCGAAAATCGACAGTTAAGCTGGCGTGGACGATTTTCTAGCAAACCGGTTTCAAAATTAACTCTACTTCCGGTTTCTATTTTGTTGCTGGCTCTGTACACTGTGCCAGTGAACGATGTGAGGAGCAACAAATTTTTTTTTATGTTTAACTACCGAAAATTGACAGTTAAGCTGGCGTGGACGAATTTCTAGCAAACCGGTTTCAAAATTAACTCTACTTCCGGTTTCTATTTTGTTGCTGGCTCTGTACACTGTGCCAGTGAACGATGTGAGGACCAACAAATTTTCTTTTATGTTTAACTACCGAAAATTGACAGTTAAGCTGGCGTGGACGAATTTCTAGCAAAACGGTTTCAAAATTAACTCTACTTCCGGTTTCTATTTTGTTGCTGGCTCTGTACACTGTGCCAGTGAACGATGTGAGGAGCAACAAATTTTTTTTTTATGTTTAACTACCGAAAATTGACAGTTAAGCTGGCGTGGACGAATTTCTAGCAAACCGGTTTCAAAATTAACTCTACTTCCGGTTTCTATTTTGTTGCTGGCTCTGTACACTGTGCCAGTGAACGATGTGAGGAGCAACAAATTTTTTTTTATGTTTCACTACCGAAAATCGACAGTTAAGCTGGCGTGGACGAATTTCTAGCAAACCGGTTTCAAAATTAACTCTACTTCCGGTTTCTATTTTGTTGCTGGCTCTGTACACTGTGCCAGTGAACGATGTGAGGAGCAAAAATTTTTTTTTTTATGTTTAACTACCGAAAATTGACAGTTAAGCTGGCGTGGACGAATTTCTAGCAAACCGGTTTCAAAATTAACTCTACTTCCGGTTTCTATTTTGTTGCTGGCTCTGTACACTGTGCCAGTGAACGATGTGAGGAGCAACAAATTTTTTTTGATGTTTCACTACCGAAAATCGACAGTTAAGCTGGCGTGGACGATTTTCTAGCAAACCGGTTTCAAAATTAACTCTACTTCCGGTTTCTATTTTGTTGCTGGCTCTGTACACTGTGCCAGTGAACGATGTGAGGAGCAACAAATTTTTTTTATGTTTAACTACCGAAAATTGACAGTTAAGCTGGCGTGGACGAATTTCTAGCAAACCGGTTTCAAAATTAACTCTACTTCCGGTTTCTATTTTGTTGCTGGCTCTGTACACTGTGCCAGTGAACGATGTGAGGAGCAACAATTTTTTTTTTATGTTTCACTACCGAAAATCGACAATTAAGTTGACGTGGCCAGTGTTATTTTTGGCGCCAATGAAAAAAATTCAAAATTTTCTCTGTTTTTATGCAGCAACAAATTAGCAACAAATTCACCTGCATTTTTGCAACAATCCATCCCTTTTTACGATTTCTTCACGCTACCTTAATGTTCAGCTAGAACTGTTGCTGATTTTCAGCGAACGGGTTGAGCAACAAAATCGTCATTATAGCAACTAATTAGCAACAAATAAGCAACAAATTCTGGTGTTGTTTTTTTTTAATTTCGCTAATTTTTCATCGCCAGCTTTACGTACCTAAAAATGCCACGCGGAGGGCTATTTTCAGCGTTAAATTAAAATTATAAATAATGGAGATAGAATTCCGGGAGTTGGAAGATTTTCGTTGGAAATTTCCTCCTCTTTAAGAATCTTTTTTAAAAATTTCTGAAATGTTAATAATTTCGGAGTTATTAACAATAAACGAAATACCTTTTTTTTGCAACTTAATTTGTTTATAACTTTTGCAATTTTTTGTGTGCTAATACACATTTCCGATACATTTTTCTAGACGTCATTCCGAATCAAATGAGCTATCGCTCGTATTTTTAAGAGACTTATCTCTATTTTACGCCATTTTCAACTTATCACTCAGACTATCTGCCGGCACTCCCGGAGTGCAACCCGTCTTTTTTTTATGTTTAGAGTGACTGCTATGACTGTAGAGTGTAAACCTAAGATATTGGAGGCTAGCAGTAAAAAATAATAATGGAGGAATGGTCATTAAGAATATTGTTGTTTTAAGTATGCCATATTGATAGAGCGTGCAGTACTCATACTATTTATCATGCTAATTTATTCAAAAATACGTAATCATAAATGCAATTAGATAATACATAAATAAATATCAAATCACTTATGTATTTGGTACTAATATCGAAAGTTTAACACATCACAGATTCGCAATCAATTTAGAGTATAATTGAACGCACGAACCGCAGAGCGTAATGAATAATAAATAATGGCCGAGTGCATAAATAATAATAATTAATTATCGTTGTACAACGTTATCGGTACACCCGGCTAATGTTAAACCTTGAACGTTACAAACAAATGATTAAATAACGCTTTTCCGCATAATTAACACGGACGTATATGATAATCAGCATCTCGTATGTAACGAAGCAAATTAGCTACTGTTGCGTAACCGTTCGGATAACTCGCATAATTACTAGTCCACACGGCACACGGCTCTAGCTCTTCTCGGTCGGCTGTGGCAAGTTGGAGTGGGATAAAGCGTTGCGGTGGGTATAACGAGCAGCAGATACCATCTGCCATAGTAAATCCTTTTGTAATGACTCGGTAGTGCGTCGCTGTTCGGACCACGGCGCCGCGGCCGTAATGATTCGCAAACTGGTATAATTAATGGTCAAAAACACTTGCTCGAACCGGTGTCGGGATGAGGTAAAAAGCCGCCGGCTATTTTCGGCGAGACGTCTTTTTGTAGCTTTGGAAATTTTCAGTGAAAATAAATTCACGCGCTGGTTTTATAGTTTAAGGGCATTTATTTGTAATAATATGTATCTGTTTTTGTCGGGAATTTCGTAATTTCAATATTGTTTGTATAGCCATAAATAACGGATATAGGTACCTTAACGTCACAATTATAGTAACAAAACCATGTTTAAGGACTTTTCGGATATTAGATATATTCTGGAGATTAAACCTCTAGATTCTAGAGTCTAGAATCTAACGCTCTCCATTCTGCACACATACAACTCCAACATATAACCTTCCATTACATAAAAAAAAAACTTCATGACTGTGTAATTACATATGAATGGTAAGTCATTGCTCTTATAATACTTACCTCTCTTAAACATACCGTTAGAAACCGGTATGAGGATTTTGGGTACTGCACGTGTTTTGTAACACATGTAAGTTCTCCGTTGATATTGTAAGCTTGTTTAGATCCGCAACAATGAATACGAAATACTAAAACCAGAATAAAAGTCCGGCTTTTTTGTAGATGACAAAAAGTATTGTTTTGACTTTGCGATTATTTTTAAAGAAGGTTGTGTTTTGAAAGGTACCTATTTCCTTATTTGTGTTTCTGCGAAAGGTTTTGATTTTTGTTACCACACAGAATTTGCAGAAGTCCAGCAACAGAAGCATAAGAATAACTATGTCAACTTAGTAACGTTTTCAGTAGCTACTATAGTTTTATCTCGTGTTGTTTTTGATAACTGTTAGTTGTGTGAATTCAACATTAACAATTTTCAAAGACAGGACACTTTTCAGACTCGGATTGGGAATTTATTAACTTGGTTACCTCCTTCTATTTAGGGCTGATTTTTCAATGCTTGGATAAAACATATCCGTCCAATAAAGTATTACACGATAATATTAAAATGTCACGTAAACTGTCAAATACGGGCAATTAGAATACGTTTTTAAAATGGTAGTTTTATACATTATTCGACGAATAAGTTTTAACCAAGGATTGAAAAATCAGCCCTTAAACAAGTAAACAAACGATACATTGATTATTACAAAGGCATTGCTATAAACAATCGAATCATTGCATTTTTTCCTGAAATAAAATATATCCTTCGTCAAGATTGTAACTAATAAGACCCCTTTTTAAAGCGTTTTTTTGGAATAATTGACAAGTAGACGAGGGTTGAGCAAGTAAAATGTAAGTTCAATACATTATCCTGATTTATTGTGCGACCCGTGAAATGTGGAGTCACGAGTCTAATGGATGGAAAACATGAGGACCTTTAATGGAACGTGGAAGAGGAGTAGGGATCTTTTATGGCCATAAGAATGTTATGCAATGGACGCATTTTTTGTTCCTGTATGAAGGAAATAGTTTATACTCCATGAACACTTATCAGAATGTCATCTCAATTCAACAAATAAGGCGTAATCAAATATTATGCAAAACTGTTATAAACCTTTATGATATCTCGCGTGTATAACACGTATATTAAATACCGTTACAATAAAATTTATGACGTCTTTATACTCCTCGACAGTTGTGATATTCCACCAAATGAAACAATATTCTCCTGGCTTCATTAAAAATAAAGAATCAAAGGGGTTGAAACTTAGAACGTCGACATTATTATAACAATCCAAAAGTAACGGTAACTCTTCCAAGATATTAATGAAACATGGCCGTCTCGCGATCTCTGTTAAAACTTGAGAAATTTGAATATAGACGAGCCAAGTTTGTGAATCATTTCTTTGGTAATGTTTCGATGCGTTGCGATGCTAAATAAGTGGGTACTTTTATTACAAAGGCAGTTGAAAAGTGAGTGATTTAGTGGGGACTTTTATACAGCCTTGGTGTGGGGGAATAACATTTATTGTTGGAGATGATGTCATATAAATAATGAAGATTAGTGCTATGAACAAATATTTTAATTTAGGACTTTACGCAGGCTATCTATAAATATGGTTGATTAGTACTAATTTTTTTAGAATATGAAATTTATGTAGGTATGATTATTAAATATAAACGGCACGCTTTTTTTGTTTCATTTTAACTGCCTTTTAACTTACTATGTATTACGTTTATTGCTCGTTCACCCCGCGATATAATATTTGATTTTAATGTGAGATTTTACGTTCACATTTATTTCATAATTATAACGTAATACAGGTTATAATTAATGATATTTCGCACATTAATTATAAAATGTAAGTACTTTCGGCTCGCGTGTTGATAATTTCGTACGGTTTTAAACATTAAAGGATATCGAAAGTAGGTCAATTGAATAGATTAAATTGATAAAATATTCATGTTCACTTCTCTAGGCTTAAAATATGCTTTATTTATGGGTTTGAACTTTATAAACTTGTTTTAGATCAGATATCTATATTAACGTACGTTAGGACTGACGGCTAAACTTTCTTTTTTGTATCAGATAAACAACGTTTAGAAATTTATAGTTTTAAATAGAAATTAGACTTATTTCAAACACATTTGAATAATAATACGAATATATAACCTACCTATAAGGTACCTATAATTGTTTAAGATATTATTAATAGCAAATTCTGCGGGTTATGTAAATTTTCTAGTTTAAACTAGGGATGTAACGATACCGATACCGATACCGATATATCGGCCGATATAATCGGCAAGCCGATATATCGGTATCGCCGATTATAAACCAAACGATACCGATATCAAACAATTCAAAAAACCGCGCCCAATGAACGATGTGGGAGGCCGCCCGCGCGTGCGCACTTTGTTTTTTGAAAAAACTCTACCAATAGTAAACTTTTATTAGGAACTGATTGTATGTGTATAACTTAAAGTTTAACTGACTTTGCAAAATAATAATACTAAAATAAATGGTTTTCTTGTTTTTTGATTTGGCATTGTTATTTAAAAGAATACGATTTACAGTTGAGTCTCTGTTAAATGTTGGTAACTTTTATGCATAATTCACTATTTATTTTTCTACCAAGCCATCGATATCGGTATCGGTATCGGTATCGCCGATATTTGATTACAAATATCGGTATCGGTATCGTATCGGCAAAATCATGTATCGTTACATCCCTAGTTTAAACCTCTTCGCGAAAACAATAAGGAATCTTTACTTCAAATCTAATTACTTTTATATCCCGAGGGCTTTGTTGTCAAAAATCAAAGGACTTTTTATTAAAGGAAGCGCTTTAAGTAATTTTTAACAATCGCCTGAGAATTGTTCCAAAAGGGGATAAACAGGAAAACCGATAATTACCTACTTGGGGTTAAATACAAAGAAAGTAAAATTTATGGGAAAAATTATAAGGTTATCCTTAATTTACTTTACAATTTTATTATTTCAAGGCTTTAAAATCAATATTTGCATATTGATTAAATAAGTTTCCTTCATTGATGGTAAGATTTGCATTGTTATCTTTGTAATTAATTTGATTATACTAACACAGGAAAAATGTTTTTGTATGATTTATTTATATCCATTTTATATATAGGTCTCTTTTGTTTGTCTGTAGGGAATGAAACTGAATGTCATTACAATTTCCTAGAAAATTACCAATCAATATATATAACTGTTTTGTGGAACTGGTAGATACTCATTCCATCATAATATTTATTTCTTACGTTAGAGTGATGAGTTGTTATTTTTTCGTAGTGTAAACACTAAACATATTTTACATTGTTTCTATTGTGTTTTTAACTTCGGTTCTATATCAAGAACTTTTTGAAGTGAAACTTCTTTATCGGGGTTGGAAAAAAATTTAGTGTAACATTTTTTCATTACGCGTGACATTTTTCCGTTACGCGCCATCTTTTTCATATCCCTACCACGCGTGATTCGACGTTTTACTGTAAAGTGGCATAAGTAAATTATTTTTTGAAATAAGGTCATAAAGAAGTTTCACTTCTTACGTGTGTACACTAGTACACGCACACATTTTTTTTCTTTAGCGTTATACATGCTACTTATATATCCTGATTATTCAAAGGAAGTATGTTTCATTTACATGAATAAAACGTACCTCAGTGAATCATAACATTTTTTACTCTTTCCAACACGACAGGCCTACAACGTGAGAAGATAAAACAATAACAAAGACTTCTATCCGTTATCCTGCAGATGATCGCTGGAAGTCGTCGATTTGGCAAAAAAAAAACTTTATCTCTCTTCGTTAACCGTTTCCGCGCTCCGTGACGGCCTTTAAGTTCGGTGTCAGTGGTTTTTTGGACGCCATTTTCATTTCTAAATCGTATTGTTTTGGTAGTGTGAATGGAGTGTTCTGAGCGAAATTTCGGTTAACGGGAAAACAGTATTAGATAGACTTAATTTTTTTCGTCTTTTGCAATGTACCATTGTTCAGTATGCCGTGTGGTATACTAATATACAGTTGCACTTTCATTTAAAAATGTTGTATGTAACATTAACTTAATGGCACGTTTACACATGGTTGCATATTCTTTATTTAGTATCGCAGCCTGCTATAATTACTAGCTCTTAATCCTTGTAGCCGTTTAATAGGAATCAAGAAACGGTTGTTAATAGTAAATTAAAACTTCTTAACAGACCTGTAAGTACTATAGTCGTCAGAGTTTATTATAGCAACTTGAGTCATAGAATAAACTTTGATGCGTCTATTTTCGGATGGTGTTTGTAAATTTGTAATTAAGGCCTGAATCGGGTAGAATTCCCTTTTAATACCGAAAATTAACTCTAGTTATAACCGTTTTTCTTCTTAGATTCTTAATGTACATATCTAAAAAAAATGTATATTAAAGTTTCGAATATGATAAAGGGCATGGTTGTTTTAATTTGTTTATTTTACAATCAGGTTTTTTGGAAAAAAATCATGAACTGAGGTCGATTTTTGGACTTTAAACCAAAACGCTAAGTCAATATAACGTCAATTATTGTAGTGTTTTTACAGTGTGTTTATGAAATTGAAACACAGGGCATGGTTGTTTTAAATTTTGATTCAATATCCAAATATCTTTTTAAATAATTTTTATACGTACTTTTACTACGGTAGATTCGCGCCGGTCCCCCGATCCCGCCTTGTAAATCGTCGCCAAGGTCGCTAGCCCCTATTAACGCATTAATATTGACACTCGCTTTTAATAAAATTCAATTCAATTTATCAATTAAATACTTATCCTATAATAAAAGCGAAAGTTTGTAAGAATGTTGTTTGTTACTCTCCCACGCAAAAACAGCCGATCAAATCTATATGAAATTTCGTATATCACATTTATAACTCGGTACCACGCAAGAAATGCCGCGGGGTTTCAGCTAGCGTAATTCAAGATAAACCTTAAAAGTTTTTAATGGTTTCACATATGTGTGAATGTTCGTACACTTACACCTATGTACCACAGTAACTGCAGTGCATTTTGAAGTTGCATGAATTTTCAAATTATACAGAACCATTAAAACTTATCGTGCCAAATTAGTTGCCCCTGCAGCTGCAATTTTGTAACCGAGCAGTTAATTGAACTTTCGGCCAGATTTATAGCTTTATTTAACGTAAACTTGTAAGTTTAGCGATATACGTTAATTTGTTGATACGAATGTATGCTAGTTTGGGAAATTAGGTTGTGGTATGCTGTGGGAAAAGTTGTTGTGTGTTTACAAGCGAATTTTAAATGTGTACTTTTAGCTCTATTTCAGTTTTGTCGAGTTATATCTAGAGTATAAATAATGTTGGCAACAAATATTTAGAAATTAAAGATTTTAACGGATTTTAAACGCGATTTATTCATGATGTCAAAAATCCGTTAAATATTTAATTTCTAAATTTATAATACTAGCGTAAAATCAAACACAAGAAATATTTATTAAGTGAATTCATTATTACGAGTAATAATTATTTAACTCTAGTTAAATACTATTTTGTAACATGAAACCTTAAAACATGAATACTTGGCTATTTAATGTACGGTCAGCCAAGAAAGTGGTGTAACAGTTTTGATTTAGTTTCCCGGTCATCGAAAATTACAACAAGGTTCGTTATAAAAAGATATTACTGAAAGAGACAACATTATCATGACGTAAACCTATGTATTTAGTATTCATACGTCATATGTCACATATAAGTACATGACATTTTAACCTTTAGTATAAATGAAAAGGACATTAGTTTCTACAAAGCAATTGAAATGTTTCCAAACAAAAGTAATAAAAACTATTTAAATAGACAACCGAATTCCATTTGAAAAAGGAAACTGACAATTGACATTTTGTCAAATATATGCAAAAAATCGATATATTTTCCGTGTTATTTTTCAATCAACTGCATATAAAATCATCTCAATGCCTGCCAACTTGACCATTGCCGAAAGAGCACAAATAATTGCCCAATTTAATGAGGGAAGCAGTATCAGTGCGATATCCCGGAATTTGAATATATCGAGGCATTCTGTCCGCTTTTGGATTCGTCGTGAAGGAGAGGAGGGAAGTTTGTTGGATCACAGAAGAAGTGGTCGCCGGCCTGCACTCTCCAATAACGATAGAGAATTCATGAGACGGGAATATGAAATCAATGGTTTTAAGCCCACAAAACATTTTGCGGAGATGTTCGATGTGAGTGCCCAAACAATAAGGAATCATCTACATTACATGGGGTTGCACCACAGGCATTACGCCAAGAAAATATATTTGACGGATGCTCACAGACTTGCTCGTCTGAACTTCGCCAGAGAGCACTTAGAGTTTGATTGGTCTAATACAGTGTTTTGTGATGAAAAAACGTTTAAATCCAGTCAGCATGGACGTCTTCACCTTTGGCGATATAATTCAACACGGTATAAAGATGATCATGTAATCCCAAATAGAGAATCAGGTCGAATTTCCGTAAATATTTGGGGCTGGATGAGTGCGGATGGTGTAGGAGAATTGTGTTCTCTACCTCCTCGAGCGACGGCTGTAAATTATATCGACGTGCTTCAGAATGCAATGCTACCGACAGTCTGTAATGTTTACCCGGAGAACGAAGTGCCACAATTTGATTTTGTTCAAGATAATTGTTCAATTCATAATGCGAGGATCGTAAGAGCCTGGTTTCGTTCACACACTGACGTAAGGGTAATTCAGTGGCCCTCAAGATCGCCGGACCTCAACTAGAAAATCTTTGGGGCCTTATGGTCCAACGATGGTCGCATCAAAATGAAAGAACCAAACAAGCTCTTATTAGTCACTGTAATTATATTTGGGAGGAAATGCGGGGAACCGATATTTGCTCACGGCTTGTTGGTTCAATGAGGTCTCGTCTTTTAGAGGTTATAGAGGCCAACGGCGGTTACACCCGTTTCTAATTTTTAAAAATTTTCAATATCTTCTAAATATTACTATATATGCTATGTTTTTGTTTGTTATAAGTATTTTAAAATTGATTGTAGAAATTTAATAAAAAGGATAAATCTATTTTTAGCTTGTTTTTTATTGATATTGTAATTACAAGTTTACAGAAATTGTAGGTTTGTGGATTCGCCTTGTGCCTTTACAATTTTATGTAACTTGTTGATTACTATTCTGAATTTGTAGATACAATTTTGTCATCAAAATCTACAGCCCCCCGCCGTTGATTTTACGACGTCATTGGTTCCATCAAGTTCAAACTAAGAACAGCTGTCACGTTACAAACAGTAATAGTCGTTATCAATAATCAGATAAAGACAGCAATAGAAGTTGTCAGATCGATCTGCAAGCGAAACTAATCTTTATCACCTATGAATCTGCAAGCGATATTCAAACTTAGGGTGGTACACCACTTTCTTGGCCGACTGTACAACATAAATAATAAAGATTAATCTGTTTACGTGTATTTTATTTCGAAAAAGTATAAAGGCTAGCGTGGTGATATGTAAGGTGTGTAACATACATCCAGTATGTATGTATAGTCGAGGATTAAACGAGCCTTGTTGGATGTAGGGTTACCATACGATAAAAGGCTTGTATATTTTAAAGGACTGATAAATAAGTTACAGTTACGTGGTTTGAATGAGGTAGATAGGTGGATAGTTTTCTGTAGTGTGTTGTCTTTGTTTTGGTTGAAATTTTGACATTTTAATATTTGTTCCAGTTCTAGCCGAGATGCTACAACTAGTTCTATTATAGGGGCAAAATTCCGAATATTCAAAGTATTTCAAGCATGGACTCCTTATTAGATACTTTTCTTCAGATACCCCACTTCTGTAAGCCACTTTATGTCACAAGGTTTTCTATAGAGGAGTACAGTCCACTTTCTTTCAATTTACAAGGAAATACCAACAAATTTTTTGGAGAAATCTCAAGAAATATAGTAAAAGTGGTCACTGTAAGTGTGAGGCTTTGACCGGCCTTGTCGCCTGCGTCGTGTTGAGCTATGCTATCATAAACATGCGCTAGCGTTTATCTTTTGGTACGGCGAAGCGGTTTTTAGGGTTCCTTGAGACACACTTACATTGATAATAAAACATATTTTTTATAATATTATGTTAGGAAAGTCCGAACATTAATATGAATCATTATAAGTTGTATTTCGAATGTTTCTTTACAAATATGTTTTTATAAAAAGAATACATAGCAAATTATTTACTGCAGCGTTGCTTTAACAATAGTCATTTATTAAGCTTGGCATATACCTATAGGTATTTCTTTTACTACGGCTGTAATGTTCTCGTAAAATTCTCTACAAATGCTTTGACGCAAATATTGTTATCAACTTCGTGTTACACATATTTTCGATATGAACCTATATACATATCCAGATTTTTAGAATTTTGTAATATGCAGTTACTTGATACTCCGTCGCAGAGGCGGCTCGCCCTAAGGAGCGCTGGTGCAGTGAACTCCCATAAATAATTATAATAAAATCTTAAATCATACTCCTTAATTTAATTATAAACATTAATTATTACTATTTAAAATCAATCGTAATCTTTAAAACTACTGTTAATACCAATGAATATATCCATCATTCCATCATTCCATACACCTGTATAATACCTACTGTATTATGTAACGCGCGAAGCGGAGCGCTCACGATTGCGCTCCAATGAAAAAAGATTTTTGACATTTCCTAATACGAAATCCAATAGGAGTGAAAGAGAGGGTTTTGCCAGAGCCCTGCGCGTGAAACAAAAGATTTTCTATGGAAAAGTAGCAAAATTCGGAGCGCCGCACCCGCAAACGTTGCCGGTTCGTTTTTACCGCCCGGCAGGACAGCGATTGCGCGCGCGGCGCGACGTTGCCAGTTGCCACTTCTATAATATAAACAAACACTCGAGTCAACTTCAATGCACGCGCGCGATTCATGCAATTTTCTAATTAAAATTATAAAATACGTGTTGAAATAGCCTGTAGTTATCAGTATTACTTGTGAGTGTTAAAATGAACAATAATTATAATGTGGCGTTCATTAAAAAGTGTGATAAAACGTTACAAATTCGGCTTGAATGTAAAGCTAAGGGACCGCCACGGCCTGAACTTGATCTGACGCAAAAATGTACGACAAAAACGAAAACATATACGCGTGTGTTTAAATCTGAACAATATGTGAAAACACCGTGGTTGTGTGGTTGTGATGAAAGCAACAAACTATTTTGTTTTCCGTGTCTTTTATTTAAAGCGGGCGCGGCCGGCGGAGGTGAGAGTGCTTGGACTGAAACGGGCGTTGACGACTTAGCTCATCTTTCAATCAAGATGAAAAAACATTCACAATCTCGGTACCATTTGTTGAATGAACTGCAATTGGCGTCTATCGGTCTTGTCGCGTTAAGTTATAGATATTTTTGCACACCAAAAAGAAAGACGTATCACGTATGCATTTTCTTTATAAGTAATTTTTTTGATAAATTGTACTGCTTTACACCATGTATTTTCAGTGTTTTATTTCAAGTGAACACCCATAAAATTTTGTCACGAGCCGCCTCTGCTCCGTCGTGAATAGTGTCAACATACAAGCCGTTTCCGTGTATATCACCTTGACTTTGACATTGAGAGTTATTTCAGCGGGTACACGTTAAAATCGATGCTACCGCTTAATTATTATTATCTATGTAGGTCGAGCGTCCATGTTGAGTGAAGGTCGTTCAGCGGTCGGCCTTAATCCAGAATTTGCGAACTTCCTACAACGAGATGTGCAGTTCGCTCGTTATAATGCAATTTACGAGTAATTACGTTTGTACAATGACAAATGTAAAATTGATCTATTGTACTCGTTTCGAACAAATAATTCCTGTTAGTTTTTTTTAAGATTACGAGGTCGGTGAGATAGTATTGAGCGGCTAAGGCTAGACCTTGTTGGGCATAAAAGAAACATCTGAGACGACACGGAACTTTTTTTGCTTATGCACGTCACATTTTTGCACTAATTAAGTATATCTCACTGATTGTATGTTATAATAAGCGGAAGTTATATCGATTGTCGGCATTACAACCACCTACGCTTAATCAAAATAATAATATAGAAATACGTTGCTAATCTAAAATGTGAATCGATACCCAAAATATTCATTTCATATGCTACAAAATATTAGGTTTTTTTTTTTCAGGACCATCATGTGAACATAAGTTAATTTAGATCATTTTACACTCTACTTGCGGCGATAATAAATCAATCTACCAGCAAACTCGATGAAAATAATTTTCGCCAATAAATTCACGACCGTCAATCGATGCACGAACTATTTGAAGCCCTCGCATAGCTCTGATGGTAGAGCCAGATAGTTTATCGTATTCACTTATTAGATATTAAAGGGGTTTTTCAACTTTAGATAAGTACCTACTGAGTTTTAAGATTCAATAGCTTAATAATATTTTAAGGCTTGAATTTGATAATTTTAAAATTGAACTATATGTTGGTTGTTCTTGTCATCTACCGCGGGATGATGTTAATTGCACATGACCGAAACCAAGGGCGAAATACAAGTCTATCACAAAATAAATTAAAACTTTTAACTCAATTTTCTACAGTACTAAAGTAACTTTTCCCTTACAATTTCCAAAATTTGGGTGCAGAAAATGTATTCAGTGTTTCTATTAGTTTAGTATTGGCACCATCTCTGCGGCGCTGCTTCTCGAATATAAATGTTTTGGGGCCGGTTTTATAAGAACGCTTTGTATTTTTGTCGTGTTGTTGTTTGCGCTTAATAAATTTAAGGGTATGGATAAAAGTTGTGTTAAAATACTTACCTATAGGAAAAGGAAAATAAAGAGTAGTTATAAAAATCATAAATATTTTACGATAGCAAACCCTTGATATTTTTATAAATAAAGGTGGGTTCCCACGGCATGTTTGCTTCACAAACCCGACCGCGCCACACCAGACCACATGCCGTGGGAATCGGTGCGCCTGTGGACGTCTGCCGAGGCCCGTGCTATCCATTGGAAGTCGGTAAGATCAAAGGTGCGGCGTGGCGCGGTGCGACGGCGTCCGTCGACGTCCGTCGTGGTGCGTCGGGGCCTGCCGTCTGTAGCGCGTATGCGTCGGTTGTAATCATTCATTTCACCTGCGGCCGCGTATGCGAGTACACGTGCTGATAGAGTGGACGAACGAACTTATTTTCGAGTTTCTAACTCTATACCAAAATGAACCAGCGCTATGGAATTGTTCAAAACCTCAACATAAAAATAGAAATTATGTTAATGATGCGTGGTTACGAATAAAAACCAACTTAACACATAGAAATATACCTATCGTTGAATTAAATTATTAATCAGTAGGTATGACCGTCCACACACCTCGCCGGACGCACACATGCCGTGGGAACGCTCAGTTCAGATCGCGACGGACGGCGACAGGCGCTTGTCGCTTGCCGAGGTTTGTGAAGCAAACATGCCGTGGGAACCCACCTTAACACTCAACATGCCGTGGGAACCCACCTTAATGTAGAAACGTTTATACTTAATCTATATTATTATCAAATTATAAAGCTGTAGAGGTTGTTTGTTTGGACGCGCTAATATCAAGAACTACTGGTCCGAAATTCTTTCGGTGTTAGATTTATTCGAGAGATATATTCGATTCATTTATCGAGGAAGGCTATAGGCTATATAATATATATATTCACGCTAAGACCTACAGGAGCGGAGTAATGTGGGTAAAACCGCGGGGCACAGCTAGTTAGCAAATATTTTAGTATGATTATGATCTATTTACCTAGCTCGATTTTGTGGAATTTTGGCTACAAAATGTTTGTATTTATTATTGGTAAAGCTCGATTCTGTAGCATTTTTGTATCGTAAAATATTTTTAGGAAAAGAATGACAGATTTGAAAAATATTATTGGATTTTTTTGGACAATGTCATACATATTGGTTGGTTACGAAAGCTTTTTATTTATTATAGAATGAATGGATTGGATAGAACAATAGATAGAGTAACGAAAAAATAAATAGGCTTGTGGCAGCTTTATAGTGTTATAGTTGCAGATAAAATAGTTTCAACTATAATAATAGTTTGGTACTGTTTCGATCGAAACTCTATTGTTAAGTTATAAATAGAGTTTTATACAAACTTTTGTAACACTGTTTTTACAAATAAATTTGGAAAATGTGAAATATAAGGTGTATTAGGGAGAAACTAGAGGTAAATTGGGAAATAGACTTACCTCTCGTTTTGTCATTAACGAACTACGATCGCGTTACCCAATTCATTCGACCCACATATTTAGCGGTATGAAAACAATAAGCTTTCCCCAAAACCCAAATAATGTAATTACCAGAACATTGGACGTGACGCCGCCGGCTCTAATTTACTTGAGCTTCTGCTGCTTATCGAATTACTTATTGGCACCTGACAATTATTATTTTATCATGTTGTTATCATAAATTACGCGTTTATCATTTCAGATCTTGGGATTCGTTTAAGCTCAGACGCGTCTTGATTTAGATTGCTTTTTTAACCGACTTCAAAAAAAGGAGGAGGTTCTCAATTACTGTATTTTTTTGTATAGTTCATTATCTATATTCTATACTAATATTCTAAATTTGAAGAATTTGTTTGTTTGTTTGAACACGCTAATCTCAGGAACTACTGGTCTGATTTGAAAAATTCTTTCGGTGTTAGATCGCACATTTATCGAGGAAGGCTGTATAAGCTATACATATATCATAACCCCTCAGACCAACAGGAGCGGAGCAATGCGGGTGAAACCGCGGGGCACAGCTAGTTACTTACAATAGTCCTTTATTATAGGTATAGTCAAAGGGACATATTATTTTAATTCCATACCAAATGATGAAATGAGGCTTTATTAACAGTGTATTTCTGTATTAACTTGAGATCTTTTTTAAATGAGTAGTGAATGCTCTTTGCTACTTATACGACATAATTTGCATGCCTCAACAATAAATTTGGTTTTGTATGATAAGCTTTAAAATAGAATAAGTACATCTTTGTGTATTATCTTCTTTGTATTATTATAATCGATATTTTAAAATGCTTTTCTAATACCTAAGAGTCGGATCGAGTGCCCTCCATTCTATTTATATATAGTGTTTAAAATTCATTACTGATTTATTCCCGAGGTGAAGCTTGGCCGCGCCTCAGTTGAGATGGAATGTAAACAGAAATTCAATATTTTTAATTCGCCACTCAAACTTCCAATCACGATCTTCTGTAATTTATATAGATCGCAGTGTCAATATTTGTACACTTTAGGGAAGGACTTAGATCAAAATTGGGAAGTGTTGATCACGGTTTTGCGTTAAATCGTCTTCTGGTTCAACTGCTTTAATTTGATGAATGAGATTATTATGAATATCGACATATTTTGTATAAGTATTGTTAAAAAGAGTATTTCATTCAAAATAAATGTTAAAATTAAAGATTATGCATTATGCTACACACTCGTAAAATGTTTTATAACGTTAGACGCGACTCGCTTGTTCATAAAAAAAGTTGTTTTGTTATATATGTTGTAATACAGAAAATACAAAAACAATAAGTAATGAATTATATTTGTATTCTAAAACACGAATACGGTTTAAAGATAGGCGTTTATTAGGCTCATGATTTGTTTTTATAGGGTCATAAATGTAACACACGATGAAATGTGTAAATTTTTTATCTTTCAATGAATTAATTTTAAATGTAACGTATCTACATATATATGATTTGTTTGTATAATTAAAACTGTATCAATCCACAAATTTTCAAATGCGAATATGTATAAACAAACTTAAATTACTATAAACAAAAATAACACCATAGCCTCTTTACAAAATTACTTTTAAACTACCCTCAATCATAATTAGTCCTCATATCTTCATATAAATTTGGTTCATTGCAAGATTTCCTGTTTTGCGTCAACTAATATGCTTTCCTCAACTACCACGTTTACCCGTTTTCACAAACAAATACAACAAGTTAATAATATACCGTGTGCGAGTGTCACAAACGTGCGCTAAATTTACTCACAGATACGAAGATAGAACCTGTTCTATCGGTCAAGTGGAAAGCGCTGACACAGTTACATTGAGAGAGACGTTCGCTATACGGGCCTATTCTTGCGAGATTAGATCATTAGATGTCTTACGTGAGTATCTATTGCTGGGTGAATTCGGTGAAAATTTAGAAGAAGAAATTTACAATATGTGAGATGTAAAATTTATAAAAAAAAAATCTGAGGGTTGTTTCTTGACTAACTAATAAATGGATGTTTTTATATTTCTTACAACTGTGATAAGGTTGTCTTATCGTTTTCAACAATTTGCTAAGCGGCTGTGAGCGGCATCAATGTTTAAATGCGCTATTTTAAATCCTTAACGCAATTTTTATGACATTCACGTTATACATAATCCTAAAATCTCTTGTGCTAAAGGATTGCAAAATCATGTTTTAAAAAGGAATTTAAAATAATGAAAAAGCGAAATGTTCTTTGCGCCTAAGCCCTCCACTGCCGCAGTCCGTCCCTGCGTTGGATTTTCTTAATCCGCGCCTCTACTGAATGAAAGCATTAAAACCGCACTTGTTTCTAACGAGGGCCATTCACGTGCGACTGCTGGAAAGCAGGTCAATCCTGATTAGGGACTGCGGACTTTAAACGGCCTGTTTTTGTTGACGTCATTTATTTTGGTTTGCTCAAATGTTACCGAATGGTCTAACGAATTTACAAAGGATTGTGGTGATTTGGTTGAATTAATTAAAATGAAGTGTGTGTGGTACCTACTCTAGAATTAATAAAGTATACGGCATATTAGGAAAATAGTGTGTTCGAAGTCATACCCATCTTAGTAATGTCATCACCAGAAAAGGGAATAGAAAACTAGATGAAAACGTACGGATCCCACTTAGTGCCATAATATCACGACGATGTATAGCAAAAACGAACTTCAATAAAACACGAAGTTAGTTTATCTTAAAAAAGGTAACAACTCGACAGAAATGTGCATTCGTTTAGTGCACAGAAACGTTCAGGTGTGCCGCCATTTTCTTTGATGCAAATTCAGGTCGTTGATTGCGAACGCCGCGGAGGACGCGAGTTGCTGAGCGCAAACATCCAGAAACTTCCGTCTTTGCCATTGAGACAAATTTTATTTCACTCGGAGCTACGTTGTAAGAATAATGCTATTTAATTTCAGTTCTGCTCGTGTTTACGGAACTGGCGAATTCTTTGAACTCGGTCTAATTTTTATCTCGCAGACGGCGCTCGTTTGCTACCTGGACTCGGATTACTACTGTGATGTTTGTGACTAATGGCGCCTTTATGTTATGTAGAAACGTATATTATTTTCAGAGGAACTGTGAATCAAAAATCCTCTTCTTGCTTCTACTAGAGGTTGGATAGGCATGACCAAACTTATTTATAACTAGCGGTCCGCCCCGGCTTCGCCCGTGGTACATATTTACGTTTTCTCTACATAAAAACCATCCTCGTACTTCAAGGAATATAATAAAAAAAGAATTATCGAAATCGGTTCAGCCGTTCTCGAGTTATGCGCTTACCAACACATTTTGCGATTCATTTTTATATATAAAAGATTATCTAATTAAATTATCGATTTAAATTAATGTACCAATTTTGTTTGTTTCAGGTATGGAATCAGTTATTGGAGCATCTATTACAATAGACACGATAAAGTGGTACCTACATGTGTAAGTCTTTACATAACTTATAAGAATGTAGGAGAATCCCTAGAATTAACCATATTATAAATTCTAAATCTTAGGTTTATCTTTACAATTTAAGGCTGCAGTCTAGCAAAATTGCGTTTTCAACAAGTTATTTGACAATTTTTTCCCGGCTAATGAAATGATAAACTGAATTTTTTTTTCTTGTTTATCAATTAGTGTTATATACGCAATGCGCGTGAATTTTTTCACATTTATAAAGTTACTTTATGTTACCTTAATCAGGCCTTCAAGATAAGTCTCTTTCCCCCAAAGACATTTCGAGCTAAGTTTGTGCACTCACTACGTTGCAACTGATTACAATTTACACAATTTGATCAGCGCATAAATATCCTTATATGGTCGTAATTCAAATCTGCTGAATACAATTGCCGAAAAACTTATGATTTTCCTAATTAGAACGTTATAAATTCATTAAATTTCCCATTTTTTGCCTTACAAAAAACTATTGATAAATAGTAAATACTGCTAAAAGTTATTTTTTCCATTAATTTATTCGAGTTGGTTGAAGACCAATGAGTATTAATCCTTTAAATTTTTTTTTGAATTTTGATAATTCTTTAAATATTAAAAAAATATTTAAAATAATTAGGAAAAATCCTAGCGAATTTCTTCAGTTGCGCTCCTTGGGCCGGAGCGTTCTGACGTGTGCTCTACGCTCGATTTTCCTTCATACCGAAGTGAAAGTTGCTCTACTTCATTAAATTTAATATTTTTGTTAATTGATTATTTTTATCTTAGTTTTATGCAAATATTCATATTTTTAAACATTTGATTTCGATATGGAAAATAAACGAAAAAAATATGCGTGTAACTACTAGAAAAAAAATTATCTTCGAACATAAAGTTAATGAAACCAAATAGATTACAAAGGTGATTGGCAACAATTTCTTTATTTTACGGGGTGTCAGTAAAGGGATGTATGTTTCTTCACAACATAGTATAAAACAAAGTCGCTTTCTCTGTCCCTATGTCCCTTTGTACGCTTAAATCTTTGAAACTACGCAACGGATTTTGATGTGGTTTTTTTTAATAGATAGAGTGATTCAAGAGGAAGGTTTATATGTATAATAACATCCATTAAATAGTGGAGAAGTACTGTTATTTTTGAGGTTTCTAATGTGATGTCGTAAATAATTACATTTTTTCCGCTTACATTGCAAACGCAGGCTGAACCCTACGAGTTTTATCAAAATAATGTACTAAGTATTGTACACATTGAAAAGGTCTACAGAAAAGTCCGTGATGGTATATGTCTATCTCTTATGGATAACCCACAATAACTTTTTTTTGTCATTTACTTTTTACGACAAATAATGGCTAATTTTCGAAACGATTTTAACCAATACAGCATTAATTCTTAACCAATTAAATACCTTGAATACATTGTTCATTTAATATAGATCTATATGGCCCTTTACACCGTATGATTTAAGTGAATATTTTCGAAGATATTACAGATTTAAAAATTGCGGGACGTAGCGTTCGCGGCGGTACCGGCCGGCCGCCGCGGCCGCGCCATTGCACCCTTGCGAAGCATGGGCGGGTCGCTAGTTAAAACTAAAGTAAGCTCATAAATTTTCTTATAATAATATAATTTTTTTTTGAAGTTCCAAAAATGTTTATTTTTCGTTTGAGAAATACGAAATATAATATAAACTTGTATTGAGAACTTGAACTTGGGACATACGGGGAAAATGATTTGTTTACTCCAAAATTCCAAATATGTCGAGATGTTTTAATTTTTTCTTCTAGTCATTTTAAACGTAGCGGCATGTTGTTTGATTATTAATTTTGTAACTTAAATACAGGATGTTGGTTTTATATTCTGATCTTACAGACGCGCTGACAAATTTAGTCCACCATTTCTAGTTTGGTCCACCAACTCTAAGTACCAATATTAAAACGAATGGATTATCATCACATCATCAAAACTCAGATGTAATGGAAGATCACAATAACATAGAAAATTCAATGGGTGTTGAGAACTAAACAAACACAAGTAACAGAGACGCACAGAATAAAAAAAGAGGACGAAAACGATAATTCGTTGATGCTTTCCCTTTTCGACGTATTGTGAGGGTACATCACCAATCTGCAAAAAACAAAACTGATGATTCCCAATTGCTGATTAAAAATGAAAAACAAATAATCGACAACAGTGGTGAAAATTTGCTGATCAGTGATCACAATGAAACATCCTTCAGTGGTAGCAGATTTACTCATTTAAAATGTATCGGTGAACAGCGTAAAGGAGAGGAGGACAGGAAAACATTATGAATGCGGATGGTGGATTGTATACAGGGTGTAATCGATAAGTATGTGCAGGCGATTATGACGTTATTATTGCAGGTATCAAAAAACTTAAAACTGATATCGAAATTACTTTACCTAATGAGCAAAATGACAATAATAACTTTTTAAAAGTATAACGAGAAATATCAAAAAAATTTACTTTATACACTCCCATATCAAGAAGGGAAAATGGGACTAGTAGAAGTTAAATGTCTAATTCCGCCAAAAGACATGAATGCGGAAGATGCGGTTAAAAATAAAAAATTTAATATTTGAAATACAATGCAAAAAAATAACACTTTTGTCATAGATAAGAATCATGACTATTTTTTCCAAATTCAGGGACAACTAAACGTTGCAGAAGCAGAAGTCTGCTTATTTGCTGTTTGGACTGGAGTGAATCATGATCGTCTAATATTAATTTAGTGAGAAACGTCTTCCCAGTTCAAAATGGAGAAATAAACCATCCACGCGAAGACCGACATCCGCGCGGACGGAGTCGCGGGCGGAAGCTAGTCAAAAATAAATATCTTTTGTTTTCATTTGCGCATTTTTCTATTTTATAATTTTTTACACAAACATAACATTTTTGTTTATTATATACAAAATTTGTTTATCCGTTTTATTAGTGAAACTGAACAACTTTCACTAAGAAACTTAGGTCGAAAAAAATGTATAGAGTTATGCATTTTGTATGGAAAGCTTATTTTTTTTTATATTTCGTCCAAATTTCTTTGTAAAAGTTGATCAGTTATATAAACATGAAGTTGAAGATATCAATAGAACGTATTCGCAAATTTTGTGTACTGATAAAAAGAATCACCCGGTGTAATTTTCACGAAAATTGTCTCAAATTGTCATTTTAGGTACTTATTACGAATATTAAATTATGCATACGAATGATTTAATTTTTAAAAATTAAGTGGAGCAACTTTCCCTTAGTACATTTGTATTATTTACATATAGGATGACAGGATGCATTTGTTTGCACTACTAGACCAAGCCCTTAATGATGATGGACTATCACGCCCCATTTCAATACTAAAAGTTATATTGTTAATATCGTTACATACATTTTATCTAAATAAGGTTTTTCAAGAAGAATAATAAATTTTTCAACTACCTACTATAAGGATACGATATAATCCGTAAAGCAGAACATACAACAGGACATTTTACGGTTAAGAGCGAAACTAGAATGGGGGTGGAATTCAGGTCAAAATTTGTATAGAGCACGAGCGAAGTTGCGTATAAAGAGTTAGTATCCCATATTCTTATTACTTACTGGATATTATGAACGCGAAACTTTGTTAATTTGTCTTTCTTACATTATGCAACGGAGCGATTTTATGATTTTTATGTCTGTGACTGAGTTTAGCTACTTTTTGCCGAAATCATTCAAATGTTTATTTCCTTTAACGGACAGGCGAAACCGCCCAAATCCATCCTACTAATATTATAAATGCGAAAGTTTGTGACAATAGATGTATGTATGTATGTTTGTTACTCTTTCACGATAAACCTACTGTACGGATTTGGAGCAAACTTTACAGTTATATAAGCTATATAGAAATAGTTGATTTTTTCGGGCGGGTGCTAGCAGGCTGGCACAAAAAACGCGCTTTGTGCATGCGTCTAATTGCCCATTGACCCCACGGTGAGGTCACTCCCAATTCGACCCTCGCGCTTCCTCATTGGAACTGATTGGACCGTCTTGCTGCGATTTGCATAAGGACACTATTGAAGTAATCCCCTCGTTTCTTAGTTGTAAGTTAATTTGGTAATAACGGATTGTTTGTTAAGTAGGTGAAAGCGAGTAAGTACATATTTATCGTTGTATTTGTCATTGATGTCTGTCTATGCAAAGTGAATAAACATGCTTGCAATTAGTCAGGCTAATGCAATTATTTATCAAACTTTTTTAGATTTCTCAGTACAAAGTTTAGTATTTTCATTATGGATACACTTGGCATATTTCAATCACATTTTTTTTTTATCAACTATTATCAGTCTTTATTTACATAATGATGTGCTTAACGTCACTATTAAATAATTGCACAAGGAAGATAATACAAAAACGTAACCTTATCTTCATCGCCAATTAATTGAACAACTGATTATTATTAAATTGTGTTCATTAATAATTTATAAACACTATTTAATCGCGATAATCGTGCTATCTTTTCCTCTTTTTTATATTTAACATGCAATGTTGTTGTTGTAAGATTATAATAATAACCATTTTTCGTTATCTATCAGGTTTACAAAATATTTTACGCATATTCTATTACATATTTTACTTCAAGATTAATATTATCAAGAGGAAAAGATTGTTTGCATCTTACAATTTAATTAGAAAACTTCTCGATCTATTTTAAGAGCTTTTTTAGCTTTCTTTTCACTGTTAATCGAATGAGCGAAGTTCACCTAAATATTTCTGATTTCTTCATAACAGCGGCGGTCTTATCAAGAGCCAGGAACAACATTTTACAACGTGCAATGTACCTAATACAAAACCACGAAACACACTTCTTTTAAATTTTCCCATTTAAATGTTTAAAATATTCAGTCTGTATTAACTCTCCATCACGTTTTAATCAAGAATATCTTTATTCCTCAATGAATGCATATCTACATCCGTTTGCACAAAGCCAATGCGGTTAATCTCGTCTCTTCATTAATTATTACTTAGTACCTACGTAATAGTAAAAGCTAATTGATCGTATTCTTATAACATCTTGGTTGATTTAAAGATTGAATTAGTACTTTCTGAATAGATATTGTTTTATATGGCTTCAAAGTATCGTTTTGGTACATTGTTTTGTTGTAAGTACATCACTATTATGTAGGAAAAGACCTGAGATATAGATACCTATTAAATACAGTATATATGCATAGGATAAAAAATTAAGCACAAGGTTCTGTGGAGTATTTTAATAAATCTTCAGTGCTAACAGTACCCAATTTTGTTACAATTTAATAAGACAAGATAATATAATATATTGGAGTGTAAAAAGCCATTTTATTTTACAACTATCCAATGTTTATCGGCCATAACAATCTCCCACACTAACTCTTAAGGTTTACTATTCAAACGGTAGATATATTTACGACTTACCTTCTTGTTAAAGTGATAAACAATTTATAGTTATTTGTTTTTTATAATGTCCTTTGGAAGATTGAAACTACCCGCTATACGTACTGTGAAGCACTTTTTAAGGGACCCGAAAAAATTAATCCCAAATCATCAACCGAAAAACAAAATTTTAAATGCAGTACAGATTGGTTCTTAATTTGTTTTATCAAAACTTCACTTTGTATCTTTGTAATTTACTCTTCAGCGCCTAGCATCAATTAAATCTGGGTTTAAAAACAGATGATAAAACGTATAAAAATGTATATGGAACACGTTTAGGCACTAAACACATGCCCCATTATAAATATAATTCCAGTAATCTCGTCAGCTACTGATTTTAATACGCTCCGTTGAAAATAATTTAATCACGTCGCGCCGTATACACAGTGCGGATTTAATGAATCCGTCGTGTATGTTAACGCCCTTATTTTAGAAGCAATTTTATTGGTAATAGCTACGTACGTGTCTGCTGGAAATCGATGAGTTTGTTTAGGGACTTATTTGTTCATTCTGGGTGAAGATTTCATATGGAATGAATATTTATTTGTAAGTATTGCGGTGGAATCATTGTTATGTTAGTAAGGATTGTGGTGTTGTTAGATAAATGATTTTATAGCGCATACAGGACTCAATTCTAATATTACGTTATTTTTGACCACTTCACTGCGATTTGCGTTTGGATGTGATATTAAATACACCAATTTCAACTTACATTAAACCAACTTAACATTTATAGTAATGTTGAACACACATGATACAGTGCAGTGTAGGACGTAGGTACTATAAACTTAAAAAATATCGGTTCCAAATGAACGCAATGAAGGAATGTAGTGTAGCTTCGTATAATGACGACAGCCATCTGTCGCCTCACTGCATGAAAGAGTTTTGTATTTGGCTTGAATATACACCGTCACATATTGTTCCAGCTATTAAATCTAAATCAAATCCACCACGTGTAATATACACACGACAAAAGCCAGCGAATACACACGACGTCTGCGGAGTTACAACTCGTAGTATTTGCATGCAAAGTGCAACTTGTATAAACGCCGCAAGGAACGGGACTTAACTGTTTACTGACCCAGATCTGGGACGTTGATACACTGGATGGGACGTGGCTGGTGCGATAAGGGAAAGGAAATAATACGGGAGGTGGGGAATCCAATCTAGATCGGTGTAATGCATGTTAGCCTATGTGTTGTGGGTTGGGGCGTTTAGGGCTATAGTTAGGCTAGGTGGACCGGTCATTTGTTGATGGCTAGTAGCTGTGTTGCTTCAGTAGATGTTAGGGAACTAATTGGAGAGTAAAATAGTAAATATTTTGAAGATGAAGGCAATAGAAACGTGAATAGCGTCACGAAATCGATTAGGTCGTCAGTATAGGTTCAGACTTCAGAGATGCGACAAAGGCATAGATGGAATATCTTAATCATTGTTTTGAGTGTTGCTAAAGTTTCTTCTATTAGTTTATATCAATTATCTTTAAAGTATATATTATAGTAGGTAGGTAAGGTATATACGTTTTTCTTTTTTTCCTCTCTCACAATCCTATTTACTCCGGGCTCCGCCTAAATTTGTAATGGACTTCATTACTTCGATACGTAATAAAATATTTAAACATGATTAATAGCTTTTATATTTTATTAGGTAGATCTACTTACAGAGTTTTCTATGCCGAATATATTTTCTTTAGTTTCTCATTGTGATTATTTGAAACATCTAGTGTAAAATGTAGTATTGGAAAATATCATAACGTTGTCGGTTGTAGTAATAATGTATTGTATTGTGAAATTGTAAAGCAACGGCTCGTATTAAAATGGACAGAATGTAATAAGTCCATAATAATTTTTGTAATAAAGCACCCAATACGAAATATGTAAAATAAGCAACTTCAGAATTCTAAGCTTTTTAGGCTTTTTACAGTTTTCTAATAAAAATCTGGGCTAACAATTACAAGAAGAATCCTGTTCTAAGCCATTTGCTTATTTTATACACCAAATGTGACAAAAATATATCAAAAGTGTTGTCCAAATAAACGAAGCTCCCGTCTTCATTTCGTGACTGAATTTTCTATGATCAAAAGAAAAATATGTATAATGAACGTAAATTTTCCGTTCTGTGTCTCCAATAATTACTCGCGACAGTCGTTCCGTTTGAAATTTAGTTGACGCATACGTGACATTATGGGGAACAAACACGCAAACGTCACGCGCCTTCCAAATGTTTTGTATGAATGTTATGTGTTTAGTTTTTAATTTAGAGGAAACCATCCGTTTTTGTATATGTCGCAGTCATCTGGTTGAATCTGCTATTTGATTGAATGACAATTTGTCCTTTAGTCAATTGAATGTCGTCATTCAATGAACGCCCTAGTCATTCAATCGAATAGCAGATTCAACCAGATGACGGCCACTTATACATTTTCTTCGATGAGTTTTCGCGGTGAAGTAAGTTTCATGTAGGTACATAATACATATTATTGGTAAAATTTCCAGTCACAATTCTGTTATAAAAAAATAAGCCCACAAAATTGTAATATTTGTGAACTTTATTGGCGTAAACCAAAAACCTTATTTACAGTTTGTAGAGGGATTGTGAAACACGTTTCGCTAATATATCAGTTAATAAACCCCTGCCTATCCCTTTTATATTTTCTGTTGTTTACGATAAGCTATTTATAGGGTTGCTTCGTTTAACTTATTCTAATATACTTAAGAGGGTAGATATAAATAGATGTTCATAAATAAAGTTTTCTGTCCATTAAGTGTCTTGTTTTATTTATGAAAAGGTACTTAAATAAACTTCAGTAATTTAATTTAGGTAAAAGTTATTTGAAGTTTAGTTTAAATATAGACTTCTTGTTAAAATTTTCTCATAAATTCAATAAACATTCTCGGTAACTTCATAAAAGATACTAGCTGTAAAGTTGTTTCCTTACTATCATTCCGTATTGTGCATCCTATTCACATGAATTTCTTCCCGTTCAATCGCTGTTCCATAGAAATTCTTATAAGCTCCTTCACAAGCAGAATGAAAAAAGAAACCACTGTCAACCCTACACTCGTCGCTCGCGTTCCCGAGCTTTATAATCCACCCCCGAGTGTGGGGTCGCATATTAATTGAATGTAACGTCAATATTGGATCGAGATGCTCTCGTCACGTGACACGATGGACGATTAGCGTGTGTGCGTACAGGTGCTTGTGTGCGTGTTGAGATATGTTCGGGAACACCTTGAAAGGATGGTGAAATAGCTTTAGAGAAAATAAGACCTACAGAAACTGTCGCATTCAGATGATTACAACTGTATGTTGCCGTCTTAAACCATAGAACTAGAAGAATGCACTCTGAAATAAATAAATCTTAAATGTGAAAATGTTATGAATTGTTTAGAATTTCCAATAAGTACAGTTGGTCATTGAATGTACTTTTTCACTTGTTCCATTTAACCCAATGACACTCAGCCACCACCAAATAGACACCTGCTCCATTAAGTGCCGCATTAGAAAGCTTTACAAATTGCGGCCACGTTGCACATTTTTTGCGCAGAGACAAATGGGGCGCGGGCGTTATCCCCGTCTCTAATTCTTTCCCGAGACGGCAGCCGAGGGTTAATTAAAGAATTAACCGGGTCCCTCGGACCCGTGGTTGTTTGTCGCGCGGGTTATTAATGATCGCCCGCGGCTAACATTAATGAGAGCGCTGTTAGTTTGCATTTTGCCACCGAATGGTGGAACATGGGTGAAAAATTTTCAGCGCGAATAATTGTGGTTGCTGGATGTAGTTTGATAAGAAAAGATAGATAGTGTGATTTTAATTTCTTCTTAACATAATTATTACAATATGAAATTATATGTATACAGGAGACAAAAATCGTAATAAATTTTACGTGTCTTTATTTCTACAGGAGCTTTAAATGTTATATTTTTTGTACTTCAATCTATTCGTACAGAAACATAATATCGTTCGCTATAATTGCTATGAAAATAATACATATCGTGTTCACAAGAAATTATTTTATACAAGCTAACATCGCATTTACGCGAACTCACGAGAGTATATCCAATGTAAGCCCATAGCAATAACAATATCATCCATCCATCAGCCTTTGTTTCCATTCCGTGTGTATGTATGTACATACATAATTAATTCGGTGAGTACCTATCGGAACGTAGTAAAGTACAAACCACGCAGTTAGGAATGGCGAACGTTTCATAAATAAACATCCTTTCGGGTAGACCTTGTAATACTTTGGCTTGACCGAATATTATTTGCGATATAAAGATACGCACCTTTGTTTTGCGGGAATTGGAGATGATGTGCGATATGCTGAATTACCTTTTATGAGTCTTTTGGAGCAGTTAATATATCTCCTATTAATATATTATGTATGGTCTATCCAGCCTTTTACTACGAAATTGAATCTTGGTTATAAATAGGAAGCATGCTTACAATTGCTAATGAATTAACTACTTAGTCAAAACACTGGAAAAAATATGATCAACATAGCCTATATGTTGTTGTCTTAATGCAACAATTGAACTTTAAGAGCTATTTTTAAGGAACTTTAGAATGAAGTTTAATTTACATAAATAAGAATACGTACTAGATAAGAGTTTAATAGTAAAATATCTTCAATACAACTTTCAACTCGATATAGTAAATGCCAGTTCATCTTGAAATGTCTTTACGTATCGTATCTTTTGAAGTTTTCCAAGAAAATCGCATACTAAATATGCTATGACAAGTTTAGCGTAAAAATTCATGGATACAGTGCACAATGAGCCAACTCAACGGTCGAATGAATTGGATATTTGTTGTACAAGATACATTCATACACTTGACTTGAGTTTAGGAGCCGACTTGATGAAATGGAAAGTTATGTGATAAAATGCTTCTTTAGTTAAGAATTAGTTTGGTATAAAATTTACTATGTTTGAAACACTATCTTTGGTATGGAATTTATTTACTGCTAATACGAGCATATTAAAAAAAATGAATGATGAAACAAAGATACAATTTTAAAAATAATTATAATTGTTGTTTGAAAGGTTTCATACATTATAACCAATAACTGTAAAGCAAGCAATTCGTGTGAAATGTTATGTTTGTAATTTAAGTTCTGTTATGAAACTCTGAAATAATATTAAAGCAGCGAAAGCGAAGCTGAAAGCTTTTAAGCCTGGTTTTAAATATTTATCCGTTATCTTGCGAGAACATTTAAATTTTGTCCCTTTTACCTAATGAGGTACATACGGACAATATAACACATCCTAACTAATAATTTATTATTATAATTGCGAAAAATTATGAGGATCGATGCATGGATGTTTGTTACTCTTTCACGCAAATATTACTGAACCGATTGCAATGAAATTTGGTATGTAGGTAGCTGAAGACCAAGACATAGACTTAGATACTTCCCACAAGAACGGAACTATGCGGGTCCTTCTTTAAAAAAGCGGGTGAAGCCGTGGGCGGAAATCTAGTAGACAAATAATTTTAAAATATTCCATTTTTAGTTGTAGTTTTTCTCCTTCCTGTAAAATGTTGTGTTCTAAAATAAACAAAATATAAAAAAGCAATAGGCACTGCGGTGTAGGGACAAAGGAATTCAATAAAAACACGTAACACGGCACCCGAAAAGGGCGTTGTTTATCGATAAATTTGAATAAAACAAAAACAAAATGAGTGTTTGAAAGGGCGCGCTAGGACTCTCAAGTCTCACCACTAAATTGGTGTTATGAAAATGATTATCAGAGAATGTAGGTGCGTGGGCGGCGCTTAAGCGGTTTTAGGACTAGGGTAGGTATGACTTTAATGGGATTGTGGACGTTTGTAAAAATTGGGGATTTAATCGTTTATGAGTATCGTACGACATGTAAAATAAATCTATGTTTGTCGTTTTTACTTGTATTGGTAATGTAAATTTAAAAAAAATCAAGCACAAAAGATTAATTAAATAATATCGTAAGTAATAAGTAGATAGTATATTGTTATAAGGGAATCTTCCAGCCGGCTCCTAGACAATAAACATAATGTGAATTACTAAGTAAGAAGGATTAACGAGAAGTGTACGCTGACGATAGACTCGAACAACGGACAATTATAAAGGGATATGAAAAAGAGCAGTAACGACTTGCAGGCGCAAACGCGTGGATAGTCGCTGTGGTTATGGCATTGTAGACCAGGAGCTAGTTGCGATTTCGTTTAAATTATATGATACAATGTCAAGATGTTAACTTTAGCTTGTAAGTAGGTACATTTAATTGATGGTAGGAATGCAATGAAATTATTTATATTTTGTAATTTTATGCTGAGAAAAAGTATTGAGATAAGAACATTGGACATTAATTAATAAAACATACACACGTTTCCTGAAATTTACCGGCAGTGTCATCATAATAAATATGATGTATGTAAACGTAACGTTTCACACTCGGCTGGTTTCATCTTTTAATCTAGCTACTAAGGAGTGCAAAGTTAATATAAATTGTGTAATGAGATAATTTATTACACTTTGAGCACATGTACGCCATCTCAACGCAAAATGATTGCTGTTATAACGTGATATGAAAATTATATTTGATTTTCTTATTAACAATTACCTATAGAATTTATGTTAGCTACGATGTTGAGCTCGTTTTATTGGTATGGGAAAACCTTTTGAAATTTTTATTCTTAAATTCGAAGTTAAAAATTCTTCACAAGTGGTCAGTTTTTGTTATAAGAGCTTCTATCCGCAATACCTCTTTCTGCTGACTGCTTCCTTTTTTATTAGATACCTACTCAATTGACTTATTAAATAATTCAACACGCTCTCTAGCTAGTTTTAATAAAAAAATGCGGGGAGGCGACGGTGGCCGGAGACAATGCTACAACCCCTCGTTATGAAGTCCCCGGGGAAGTGAATATATCGCCAGGGGAAAAATAAACCTTTTGTTTGCCGGATTCGAGTCGCGTCGTTATAATTTTTTTGATGGTCTGCGGCTACTCCGCGCCTTTCTCTGTTTATGGTAATGCCGTTTTTCTTGGTTTCGCGTGTATGAACGATGTTTTTATAGGGGGTGGAAGGATGGCGGTTATATTTTTGTTGTTATAAAATGTTTTCTTTAAAAACTTGTAAATGTTTTTTTAAGCTAAAATCAAGAGTCATAGCTGCTTAGGTATTTCGTAACGTAATAAGTATGTAATTGATATAACTAAATCAACAATGTAGATATAATTTTAAAAACAGTTTTACAGTATATTTAGCTTCTGAAACTTTAATTATAATAATTAATCATTAATGTATTCTTACAACTTATTTAAGCTCCTATATAAACAACACTAAATTAAATAAGTTGCCCCAGAGCGTACGTAAATCTCCACAAAACTGCCAGTTAATATACGTTTTCTTTTTAATAAAGACTCGCAACGAGTCAAGTTTAGTGCTAACTTGTTATAGTGCTTTCCCCTGCCGTAGATTCTGATCACGCGGCGCTCGCGTTGCTAATAGCAACGGCTTATCTCTAACTAGGAAAAAGGAGCGTTTTGTTTGGCGGTATAATTGTTTGTTATATTGGGAACTAGATTTCCGCCCGCGGCTTCGCCCGCTTTTTCAAAGGAAAACCCGCATCGTTCCCGTTCCCATGGGATTTCCGGGATAAAACCTATCCTATGTGTTAATCCAAGTTACCCTCTATATGTGTGCTTAATTTCATTGTAATCGGTTCAGTAGTATTTGCGTGAAAGAGTAACTGGTGTGAGTTGGCGTGATTTGGCGTGATTTGGCGTGAATTGGCGTGATTTGGCGTGAGTTGGCGTGAGTGGGCGTTAGTTCGCGTGAGTTAGCCTGAGTTAGCGTGAGTTAGAGTGAGTGAGCTTAAGTTAGCGTTAGTGATCCTGAGTTAGCGTGAGTGATCCTGAGTTAGCGTGAATGAGCGTGAGTTAGCCTGAGTGAGCGTGAGTTAGCGTGGGTGAGCGTGAGTCAGCCTGAGTGAGCGTGAGTGAGCGTGAGTGATCCTGAGTTAGCGTGAGTGAGCGTGAGTTAGCCTGAGTGAGCGTGAGTCAACCTGAGTGAGCGTGAGTGGTCCTGAGTTAGCGTGAGTGAGCGTGAGTGAGCGTGAGTGATCCTGAGTTAGCCTGAGTGAGCGTGAGTTAGCGTGAGTCAGCGTGAGTTAGCGTTAGTTAGCGTGAGTTAGTCTGATTTAGCGTGAGTGAGCGTAAGTTAGCGTGAGTGAGCGTGAGTGAGAGTGAGTTAGCGTGAGTGAGCGTGAGTTAGCCTGAATCAGCTGTTTGGCTGGTTGGCTGGTTAAAGTAAATGCAATTTTGTCTGACGATAGGAATTATTAACCAAACTTTGACATGATCATGAAAGTGAAATCAACAAACAATTTTTCTTGTAGATGTAATCATTTCATTTGACTTATAATTTTTTGACGTGACAATGTCTTATAATTCGATAGAGCCGGCTGCACGCGCGAAAAAACATGACTCATGCGGCGTTACCTCGCTCTGAGGCGTTCCATGTAAGGCTTGAAGTGCAAGCGAGAGCGCGGATCTAGCGACCAAGAATCACAATCGGACGTTGTCACGTTCAACTATCGTCAGTAAACCGTTTTTACAGACAATCAATTTTTTTCAGATCGTTCAAATCTGACGAATTCTCAACGCGCACATGTCATCAATGCGATG
Organism: Colias behrii; assembly: GCA_029959065.1. Lineage (NCBI taxonomy): Eukaryota > Metazoa > Arthropoda > Insecta > Lepidoptera > Pieridae > Colias > Colias behrii. The sequence continues at coordinate 3,510,047 of JARWMC010000021.1, read as the reverse complement.
GATAGATAACTCCATAGCACAGATTTCAACCAAACTCGACCATCTTAAAGCAACCCACGATACTCTTAGAAGAGATAATAATCTTTCCAATTGACTTATACTTAGCTAAATAAGTTTTGAAGATATAGATTTTTTTTGTAAAAATTTGTCGTGAGAATAAGTGGAATATAAATGTTCATGTTGATTCATAAATAAATGTGATGCAGTGAAATTGTGTTTTATGTAAGATAGCGACCCGCCCCGGCTTCGCACGGATGGCGGCCGGCCGGTACCGCCGCAAACGCTACGTCCCGCAATTTTTAAATCTGTAATATCTTCGAAAATATTCACTTAAATCATACGGTGTAAAGGGCCATATAGATCTATATTAAATGACCAATGTATTCAAGGTATTTAATTCGTTAAGGATTAATGCTGTATTGGTTAAAATCGCTTCGAAAATTAACCATTATTTTGTCGTAAAAAGTAAATGACAAAAAAAGTTATTGTGGGTTATCCATAAGAGATAGACATATACCATCACGGACTTTTCTGTAGACCTTTTCAATGTGTACAATACTTAGTACATTATTTTGATAAAACTCGTAGGGTTCAGCCTGCGTTTGCAATGTAAGCGGAAAAAATGTAATTATTTACGACATCACATTAGAAACCTCAAAAATAACAGTACTTCTCCAATATTTAATGGATGTTATTATACATATAAACCTTCCTCTTGAATCACTCTAGCTATTAAAAAAAACCGCATCAAAATCCGTTGCGTAGTTTCAAAGATTTAAGCGTACAAAGGGACATAGGGACATAGGGACAGAGAAAGCGACTTTGTTTTATACTATGTAGTGATGATGACGTTGTGCATGTTTAAATTAATTAACGACATTTTTTTAACATAGGGAGGTACCTACCTAAATCGAAGATTCTTAGTTAAAGAAAAATGTACGTTATAGGTAATGTGGTACTCGTAATAGGCCAAATGGCCATGGCCTAAAAATCCAACATGTATAATGATTACAATTTAGCATACGAATTAATGAATCGATTCTAGTAAAATTTTATTCAAAATAAGAAATATAGTCTTTATATGTATATCCTTACTTACAGCTATGTTCACACTAAAGCAACGGAAGTGAAGCTTAGTACGACAGAAGGTACAATTAATTTCTTTAATCAAACCCCCAGCGGAGATAAACCGTTGAAGTCTCGTGTTCGTGTCGCTATGTCGCGCCTTGCCTCCGGCTAGTTAAAATATTTTACTTTACTGAACGTTTTTTGTATTAAAAACATGCCTAGGTATTTTTCTTATATTTCTGTTAATTAATATCACTTTTATAGTGGCAGTTATTTGTATGAGAGCGTTAGTTTTTACCTTTTTTATGACAAATTTCGCTTCGCTTCGCATATTTAAAATATTTATATTAGGTAAGTGAAATCACCCACAAGAAAACTTTGTGGTAGGATGTTTATAAATGTTTTTATTCAGAAACAAATCAAGTAGCTTTCAACAAAGGAATTTTTCATCCTGTATTTTTAAAGCAAGGGTCCTATATCCGAATTCTAGCTTTTAATTTGACCCACTATACTACTGAGTTGATGCCCAATAACCAAATAGCCTGATTTATGATCACAATTAAAAGTTACGTTATCTATTGAGTGAACTAGTGCAAAAAAGTGCAAAGTCAGTTTCAATTTATCTTGAGAAATCCAACTCTCGGATATTGTATTGAATCTGTTTTTACGTAATTAAAGTTTTTCGAGTTTTTATCACCGTTTTTTTTGCCCCTTGATCACTTTTTGACTTGTGTAATTAACTTTCTGTAATTTTCGTGTTACTGTTACGTTTTGAGAAAGTAATTTATGCTTTAATTAATAAATTATCGATTTTTAAAACGTGGTTGGAATTAAGTAAGTCAAAGTAATATGTAATTCATTTTTTATATCAAAAAGTTAATTAGTATTACAAGCACGACAGCCTGTCGAAGTAAGTAATATTAGGCGTTTGATTAACATACGTGAATTTTCTTTTCAATCTATATGTCGCAGGTTTTTCATAAAATTAGGTTTTTGATCAAAAACCTAGGTTTTTCATCAAAAACCGGAAGATGACACATTTTAAACTCAATTTCATCAAAAACCTGTAACAATCCAGATTTTTGATCAAAAACCTGAACTAGTTTGGGTTTATGATAAAGTTCTTGTCAAAATCACGGGTTTGCTTTGTTTTATGACAAATTTAAATGAAATAAATAAAACAATCCATCATCATTTGCAACTTAGTAGAAAGAAAACAATCATTTATTTATCAAAATTTTACATCCATGATCCAATCAATATTCTCCTCCTTCAATCCAATCAGATTGATCATAAACCCAAACTAGTTCAGGTTTTTGATCAAAAATCTGGATTGTTACAGGTTTTTGATGAAATTGAGTTTAAAATGTGTCATCTTCCGGTTTTTGATGAAAAACCTAGGTTTTTGATCAAAAACCTAATTTTATGAAAAACCTGCGACATATATACAGATTGAGCACGGTTTCTTGGATTTGATTTTAAAAATTTAAGGAATGCTATAAATTAAACTGGCTAAAAACGCAATTTACATGACTGTTTCTTTGTCACTTTTTCTAATTATAGTTCGTTTGCTCGTGAAACATACATCCGGTATATATTGAATAAATATAAATCGTTTTTCTAAATTTATAAAGTTGATTATGACGTCTTGGCGGCATCGTGTCCCATAATTTATAATATTTTAATCTATATTATATAATATGTTAAACCGGATCTTCGTCATGCGAATAACAAACACTAATGCTATGAATAAAAATTTGAATTCTTTCAATACTTTTATAAATAATTCATTGCGGTTTTTCATTGTTTGACTCTTTCAAGGAAGCGGGGTATATGTGTACCAACAGGAAAATTGTTTATGATATTGTTAATACAGAGAATATAAATATTAGTCATGATTCAGTTGTATTAGTAGATAATACATTGTTTTAAACATTAAATGGTTTGCGGGGATTGGGATATAAAGTAAGCGTTAACTGACACCGTTATCTGTTTTCAAAGAATTTAATAAAAATGCGTATCGGTATGTATATTTGTGAATCATAATAAATAAAATACGAGAAAACCTTCGTAGGTAGACACTGATAATTTAATTTGCGTCTTCCGTTTTAAATTTTTATTAGCTCTATCGCTTTTTACATTTATAGGTTATCCCATACGGTCCCATAAAAATACACTTTTATCTCATTCCGAGTTGTATTTAAGTGAGAAAAACACAAATTGAATGTTACTCCAGTCTCGTATCTAATAATATCGCCTTTACCGCTTTTATATTTAAATAAATCTCTAATATGTTACACTCGTCTATGAAAATTTAATCTGCGATCGCTCGGTCGGTATAGAATTGCATTAAACTTATCGATTTTAATCTCGCAGCGGATGTTCCGCTTTATTTCATCGCGCTCACATGTTAACATTCCGCTTTGAAGCGCTTCAAATGATTTATGGTAACTCTTTAACATTCGTAGACTTGAGAAGATCGTAAGTTTTATAAAAAGGTAAGCTTTTATTTCCCGTGGTAGCTGTTCTGCGTTATATTAAAATTCTATTTAATATCTGAATTCAATGTAAAATGCCATACTAAGTATACATGAGGTATACCTAATAAACAGTGTTCAAAAATAATTCGTTTTCAAAATTAAAAACTTATGGAAGTGATCCGTGGATAGCAAAATTTTATCTTTTTGGGTAATATGGACCTGGGGTTTCGATTTGTATCTATTATAATTTATAATTATAATTTAAATATCTCCACTAAATTCGACCACCTGTACATATTATTTAAAACAAGGCAGATAATTAATTAAAATCTAATCAAAAAAATAATTATTGTATTAAAAATAGGTATTGTATCGTCTTAAAGCTTTTAATCATTCGAGTAAATACCTACAATCGATAAGTAGGTTCAAATGAAAAGAAGCTACGATAAGACGTTTTATTGTTCTACACAAGCATGAGTGAAGTTTTCAATTATTTCCAATCTCTTGGTTATCGTTTAGATATGAGTCAGCAATAGGTGATGTGTACTGTAGTGTGTACGGACCTTTGTCTGACCAAGGTCGTTCACCCGTAGAGATAAAGTGAAGTGAAATTGAAATGTAACAAAACTTCATCGAGCACCGTCTGTGAGATTATTTCGTTGTGTATTGTACAAGTGGAAAGGGCAATTTAATGGTATATGATTTTTATAAATAAAGTTTTCTGTTTTTAATCTGCAATTGGTTATGAGTATTTCACGTTATAGTTCAAACTAGCTTCCCTCCCGCGGCTTCGCCCGCTTTATCTAAAACCTAATAAATAATATACTAAAACCTTCCTGTTAAATCACTCTATCTATTAAAAAAAACCGCATCAAAATCCGTTGCGTAGTTTTAAAGATTTAAGCATACAAAGGGATAAGGGACAGAGAAAGTGACTTTGCTTTATACTTTTTTTTTAACTGTTCTCTATACAAATAAAATTTTTTCTGATTATCTTTCGTCTATCACATCATCTAAGTACCTACTGTATACATACAAAATGAGTATTATTACTTATTAAATTAACGTATTTTATTTTTCCTTTTTGCAGGTAATGGAGTCATGGGTTCATTATGTCAAATCGCTGCGAGGTAACAAAGAAATCAAAGAATAACAATCCTAATGATTTGATTTTATATCTAAGTAATTTCATTTACAGAACACGCATTTTAACGAAATATAAAGAGGAAGCTTTTCCTTATTTCTATCATTAAAAATGAAAAAAAAAATGTGTATTTAAATAAGTTACCTATTCAGTTTGGTTGCATTCAAATATAGTTAATATACATACGGTTCTTGTAATGTGTAAATAACGGAACTTATTATCCGGTTTCTACGAAATAGTAAGTATCAATAATTAAACTAACATTCATTATACATTGCCTCTTTATAAGCTTGCCTCTTATCATCAGTCCATAGTGAGACATCCATGTATCGTTCGTAATGGGCTAATAAAAAGTTCATAGATTGTGGCAATTAAGATTACATTATAGCATTATAGTCAACGATCAAAGGGACCGTTGTTAATCGGCTGTTTAGTTTAGATACTTGACACGTTACACATTATCTTATTGACCCGTTGTGACATCGCTTCGGTAACAGTTGAAATAAGAAGATTTGAAACAGTAGGTATGTAGATTCCTGTTTTCATGCTGTAATTAAGAGAAGTCTATCGGAAAAGGCATGCGTTAGTTAAAGACGTTACGATTCTTTAGTGATCGACTCGATATTTATTCGACATTCGACATTGGTATAAAGAAACAAAATTACAATAAATTCTATCAGTAGGTACTGTGTATACGTAATTTTCAAATACCTACCCAGATCATACAACACATTCAGAACAATTTAATATATTATATTTCTTTTGGATCTACAAAAAAAAAAACATGAAACATTTTCCCTAACGTTCAACAAACGTAGCTAATCTAAACAATTCTTTAATATTTATAGCTATCGTTACAAAACAATACAAATCGCAGGAGTTGACTTGTAAAGATTACTGTAAACGAGTTAATGGAGCTATCGCATGCGGAGCCGTTGTAACTAAGGTCAGATTTGTACTAGAATTTACCGTGACATTGGCCTGTTTTAATTTATAATCAATTGCTGGGAACCAATCGATTTAACAAGCTTTCCACTGGTTGTTTGGAAACGTTGCAGTCAGTTTTGAAAGAAGCATTCCGTAATACTATATTTACCTACTCTTACTACTAGTCTACGCAAGATGAAATAATACGTTTATATTTATAGTTGATATAGTTTTGTATGTATATATTGAAGTACCTAAACGTTGTAAAAAGCGTTCAAAGTTTCAAATCCCAGTAGAAAGAACAAAGTAATTTGGAAGGAGACAAAAGTTTAACAGCTGTCTTTTTATGTCTCTTATGATGGAATAAACAAGGTAAAAAGTAGATAAGTCTTATCATAAGTACTAATAATATTTAAACTCTAATTTCCTGGCATAATTTAAGGTTATGAACGTGGCCTTAAAACTCTTAATTAGCGTGAAATCAATTTAATACTTTATTCAGGAAAAATAATTATTTAACAATAATCCTTCATTATTATCCGTATCTAAGTGTATAATGGATTATTTTTTCCTATTTATACAATACTAGCTGTGCCCCGCGGTTTTACTCGCATTGCTCCGCTCCTGTTGGTCTTAGCGTGATGATATATAGCCATCCTCGATAAATGGGCTGTCAAACACCGAAATAATTTTTCAAATCGGACCAGTAGTTCCTGAGATTAGCGCGTTCAAACAAACAAACAAACCAACTCTTCAGCTTTATAATATTAAGTATAGATTATTTTTTGCTATACGATATTGGCATAGTTTCCCGTCCTCGTCCCCCACCCGGGGACAAGGGTATGTCATGCCCCAAGGGGAATTCCCCTGATTGCTATATCAAACGGTAATTTTATTTTGGAGCGAGGAAAGCGAAACGTCAGCTTATCCTATATTGTCGTCGAAGATTATATTTCTTTTTTCTTTACTTTATTCTGGGATGTAATGAGCTTGTTTATATTTTGAGTGTCTTTTCAATTTCTAACGAGATAAACTTAGATATGAATATAAAGCATGATTTATAAGAAGGCATAGTATAGTTTGTGTGTTCAAAATTATGATTGCAATTATTTGATGTGCTCAAAGACACTATTTTTATATGTACTTTAAAAAATATTATTCAAGTATTCAGTAAATTCACGATTTTATATGCACGTTGTTAGTTTTAATCAACGCTATGCAAAGTGCATACAAGTCCTTAAATAACTTACAATTCGCTTGCCCCGTATAAAAACTGCGGGCCAAGGGCGACTCGTATAGGAGGTGGGGTCGACCCAATGGCCCTCGACCCCCCAGTGACGTCACACTCCTATACCGCTGCCAACATGTTAGGCTTTTCATGCCGTTATATAGTAGTTTTGTGCAATGTTTTAACTAAATAAGTGCAGTAGACAAATGACCTAGTGTAACAGTGTTTTATGGAAATTAGAACCCAGCTTTATTATTAGAAAGTGACTGATTTACTCGATTCCATTCGTAAATATGCGACGTTGATATTGGTTGTTTTGTAAACATCAATTTTGAATATAATTACGTAAAGAATTCCTCCTTCCTTTTACCTTTATTGAACATCGATGCGCCAATAACATTGTAATTGAATGCTTTTTATACTAAGTAAGTAATAAGTACTATTCCGGTATTTCATTTAGTTTTCCCTTTTTAAATTGATCTATTTTAATTATTACGAAGTGAATTTAATATTGTGTCAATATTGTGTCATGATGCTATTAATTACTCAGCGATTATAATTATTATATCTACCAATCGAACCACATTCATGTTACTCACATAATTACTATTTGTTTTGAAATTACGTAAATATGGGTTACTTTAACTTCCAGTTACAAAGTTTAGTACTTTTACTCATCGTTAAGGATTTTTTTTTATGACTTCTAGGGTGTGTCACATTATTCAAAACTTCCAAAATGCAAGAAAAAATCCTGAATTCTTAAGTAGATACCTAATCATTTTCTTTCATTAGCTTTTCTGATGTCGCAGTATTATATTACTTATGTATAAAATAAATATTTTAAGTACTTTTATTGTTGGAACTTGAAAGCTTTATAGGCATATTTTCGTGACCCTTATATATGCTACTAGCTTTCCGCCCGCGGCTTCGCCCGCTTTGTCTCAAACCTAATAAATTACATACTAAAACCTTCATAGAGAATCACTGTATCTATTTAAATAAACCGCATCAAAATCCGTTTCGTAGTTTTAAAGATTTTAGCATACAAAAGGATATAGGGACAGAGAAAGCGACTTTGTTTTATACTATGTTAGAGCAGGCTCCAAGGAGATGTTCGTTTGCAAAAATAGCGGACCTAAATCTGACTTCTGATATATATTGTATAGATCCCAGACATCCTATAGACAGATGTTGCCAACCAGTTTTGTGGTCCCCCTCTCCCCACCGCGGTAATTAAATATGGCATACAAAGAAAAAAATAAAAATTTCCGAAACATGCCGTGTGGGGTATCAAATGAAAGAGCTTATTGAGTAGATCACGAATATATAGCATACTATAACATTTCTTACAGTTTCTCTAAGATTTTTTAGAAAATTTACGAAAATGGTCCATTTTTGAGTTAACTTTAAACCACTATAGATTGAAAACTCATGAATATATTTTTTAAATTATTATTTTAAATAATTAACAATAGTCCATTGTTTACGATTCAATAGTTCGTACAGTGAAATAGTTGCATGGGGGAGTGGGGGGAGCATTCAAAGATGGCGAGTATATTTTCAAGTTTAGAAGAGGCTGATGAAGTTAAGAGGCTGATTCAAGAATGTTCTGCCATATTTTTCATTCTGTCAAACACACCGACAGTGCAGAGATAATTATTCTAAGCCCTGACACCGATATTTTTGTATTAGGCCTTTATTTCTGGCATAAACTTGAAAATATACTCGCCATCTTTGAATGCTCCCCCCACTCCCCCATGCAACTATTTCACTGTACGAACTATTGAATCGTAAACAATGGACTATTGTTAATTATTTCAAATAATAATTTAAAAAATATATTCATGAGTTTTCAATCTATAGTGGTTTAAAGTTAACTCAAAAATGGACCATTTTCGTAAATTTTCTAAAAAAATCTTAGAGAAACTGTAAGAAATGTTATAGTATGCTATATATTCGTGATCTACTCAATAAGCTCTTTCATTTGATACCCCACACGGCATGTTTCGGAAATTTTTATTTTTTTCTTTGTATGCCATATTTAATTACCGCGGTGGGGAGAGGGGGACCACAAAACTGGTTGGCAACATCTGTCTATAGGATGTCTGGGATCTATACAATATATATCAGAAGTCAGATTTAGGTCCGCTATTTTTGCAAACGAAACTCCACTGAGAGTCCGGTCTATGTAGTGATATTGAGATTCGAACGAAAGAAAAATGGATACATTACACTTTTTGACAAGTGGCTCACAAAAATAACAAAGAAGCAGGCGAGATTTCGAACCCCCGAGCGTCGACTTACGATTAACATAACGTAGTCAGTCTTCAATCACAGCTCCAAAGATTCGCACATTGCAAGACATCACGATATGAATAATTTGGTAGGAGAAATTTCAAGTATTCCCACAAACGCCTACAGCTGTGGCAAATCAATCTACCCCCTGCGACTAATGAAAATCTGCTACGTCCATGTTTCCTTGATTGTCTCCCCTAATAAGAATTAAATGTTTTCCAGGCTTACGAGATAATTGAAGCTCTGCGTTAATGAAGGCATTATTTAATATTATTGTTTCGCTTTTCGCTCGGCTTGTCTATTTATAAAGGCATTATTAGCGTGTAATTTTGAAAGCTTTAATCACAGCTTGCATAATTATATGGATAAGGAAAAAACAATATTTTCTATAATATTTATAGTTGACTAGTTCCGGTATGGAAGGTGACTTTAGACGAGTTTTGATGCGCACGATTTATATATCAGAGCTTGGTTTCTATTTAAAACTGGTTCTCGATCTTAGCGCCATAATAAGGAAAGAGCCTATTAAAACAGTCGATATAATTTATTTTGTGTATGGCGTTGTATCTTATATCATGTTCGAATATTTTGTTAGAACTATTTCGCAAAGATATAGACATTATAACTATTATTAGTTGTTTTTTCCACAGTATGATCAATTTCATACATGTTTTATCGCTTGTTTTTCTTACCTTGATTGCATGCATCAAAATCACAATATGTACACCTTAATTTTTAACCACACGAACAGTAAAATTTAAGCAAAACACAGTAAATTAAAACGCCATCGCGTGGCCGCAATTCCATTAGATCCTTTTTTCCAACCAGTGTTTTCTAGTCTAGTTCTCAATTTACCATAACAAAGGCTGGGGTCCGGACTTCGGATCCTTTGAAGGGATCCCGCTTGACCTCTCATTAGCCGCTCGATTGGCCGCTTCCCGCCAACTAGCCGGACTTCCGGTGCCCGGTAGCGCTTTCTTTTTGATAGCCTCTCCTTGCCTACATCTCAAGATATACGTCGAACACAATCGGATCCCAAACAAGGGGTAAATGGGACTAGTTTGCCAATTATTTCGAGAAAATTGTTCTAGAATGTTTGGAAGATTGGTCCCTCAATTTTTTTGAAATTTACAAGGATTTTCAAGTTTTCTATGATTAAATGTTAATCCAATACGGACCAAATATTGACACTGATACAACAAAAGTAAGTCATAGTTATGCCCTAAAAATTACCGTAAATAAAAGTTAATACAGTATCGTAGATATCTTGAATTTACTCTGAGGTTTATAGCAAAAGCGATGTTATTCCTTGCACCGTCTTCATCAACACAATTCGATTACCGTCTGAGATCCACGTGCTAATCTACTGTTAGCACTTAGACACGTCTTTGATTAAGAGCCCTAGATGTCTAGGCTTTGTCTTTCATTCCACTAGAGAGCTGCATAGCACTGGCCGGTTATTGGTGTTTGGGAATGTTACAAATTAATAACTTTGTTATTATAATCAACCCGATTTAGTAGCTACCTATATCGTCTTATTTATTAACGCCTCAAGTAAATGTGGAGGTTTTAAAGGGCTCATTCATTTAAATGTGACTTTCACATCATTTTTAAATACTGGTAGGTAGGTGATTAAAATTTTCAATTCTACTTAAGGTGGCATCGACTGCATTTTTATCTGGAAGCGTATGATGGTATTGCGCTGTATGAACCAATTGCATTTGACGTCGACTGAGCGGTATGGGCCAATTTATTTTTCAAAATAAATGATGTTTTCAATATCGGTACGCAAGTTCAAAGTCATGTTAAACAAAAACCGCCTGTATATTTGTATAGTCCAGTAGTTAGAATGCATTGCGCTTTTGTTGGGCGGCGCGGTCGCGTGCCGCTCGCTGTTATGTAACCGACCGGTATTTATGTAATGCCAGCATTGTTCATACTGTACGGTAGTGCATTTTCTTAATGGGCTAAGTACTGATTTCAACGGCTGTGTAAATAAAGCTCGGTATAGGACGGTAGCCAGATGTTTAGCGGTTGTGAATTTTACTTGCACGTGTACAATGTTGACGAAAATGTCGGTAAAAATATGGCAAATAAACGTTTGGCTTTGTTTTGATTATAGAAAGGTCTGAGGAAATTGAGACTGAGTGATATTTTTACGAAAAGTGTATGAAAATATTGAGAAAGATATTGAATTTCATAAATAATAAAGAGTCTGATTCCGACAAAGTTATTTTCTTAAATATACGTAGATAACCCGATTACACAAAGAGGATCGAATTTTTAAAATAAAGTAACATTAATTTTATGCATTTGCTCATTTAAATTTCCAATACTGACCGAGTTTGCCCGCATGGTTCCCGGGAAAAACGTCGAACGTCAGTTTCAGCCAAATGTGTAAGTACTAGCCAGTTTTTGCATGTAAAGGGAAACGAACATTTTCATTTATTTATTTTTTTATTTTATTTCTTTATTTGTATCAGGCAGCATTGCCCATATATTGTTAGTAGTACTTATTCTAGTGTTAGTAAAACTACATATACTTATTTTTAGATTTAAGAGTTACAAGCCATTTTTTGTTGATAAAATTATGTACATTATTGAGAACTTTTAAAATACTATTATCATTTTTATTAATTCTATCCCTAATTGAAAAAAATTTTTTCCTTATTATAGCATAAAAATCATCTACTCTGTATAATACAAACATATGAGATGCACTACAAAAACGTGGCAATCCCATGAACATCCTGAATGCATTATTATATTGTACTCTAAATGTGTTCATTGTTTTTCGTGTATGCTTCACCCATAAGCTACTTGTATAAAATGACTGACAGTAGGTTGTGAACAATAGCTTTTTGACATTCCTACTACATTTTTTAAATCTTCTTATTATCATGTTTGCCCTAACTGATAGATTTCTTCTCTCCCTCTCTATATCCTCGTCATCACTCAGAGTGCTGGTAACGAAATGCCCCAAATATTTAAATTTATTTACATTAACCAACTCTGTTTCATTAAGATATATCGGAGGGACGTTGTCAGGACCTCGCCCCGACCGAAACACTAAAACATTGCTTTTTTTTTTCATTATAAAGTAACCCATGTTCACTTGCATATTTCTGACAGATTCCCACCAACACCTTGAGTCCTCTGATTGAGGGACTGAGGAGAACCATGTCATCTGCATAGCTCAGGTTATTAATGTTAAATCCTCCTATATGACATCCGACATGAGTCGCACTCAGTTCCTCAATCAGGTCATTAATGTACAAATTAAACAACAAAGGAGAGGTTAAACCACCCTGTCTTACTCCACAATTTAGAACGTAGGTATCTGAGAGTGAATTTTGCCATTTTACTACATTCTGTTGATTTTGATACCAAAACCTCAAAATGCGAATAATGCTATCTGACACACCAGACCTTTGCAACTTGCCCCATAATTTATCATACACCACACGGTCAAACGCTTTACTTAAATCGAGAAAGCATGCATAAACTGATGTTTTTCTTTCTGTGTAATAAGCAATACAATTTTTTAAAGAAAATATAGCCAAATCAGTAGAAACATTAGGCCTAAATCTAAACTGTCTATCACTAAGTTTTATTTTATTCTCTAAAGATGGTAGCAAAATCTGTTCAAATACTTTTGAGAATACAGTTGCTAAAGATACTGGTCTATAATTATTAACATCTGAATGATCACCCATTTTGTTTTTGATTATAGGGACAACTGTTGTCCTCATAAATTCCAATGGCAATACGTTATGTTTTATAAAATAATTAAACAAAGTAGTTAATACTGTGATCAGAGAGGGTCCTGCATACATTAAATGTTCAATATTTAACTTATCATGGCCAGAGGATTTACCTCTCTTAACACTTCTAAATGACCTTACTACATCAACATCCTTAATTACAAAATCTACCTGTTTACAAAAATTAATTCCAGAATATAAATTGTTCACCGCTAATGAATCAACATGAAAATGCATTTTAAAGTTATTTGCGATTTTCGTACAATTACTTTCACAACCGATAGTACTAGGGATAGACCTAGTCCCGTTAGATGAATTTGTGATACGCCAAAATTTTACAAAATTTTTATTAGTGTGATACTTTGCTAATAAATCATATTTGGATTGTTCTTGACCCATTTGACACTTTCTTAAAGCGGATCGAAACCTATTTCTTGACGACCGCATCAATTGATACAATTCACCATTACGAGGCTTATTAGCTATAATCCATAGTTTAAAATACGCCCTAGCTTCTTTGTGGTATTTCTTGACATGAGTATTCCACTTCAAAATACATTTATTCCTACATTGTTTCTTATTTATATATGTATATATGGCGGCTTGCTGCAAAATGTCAATTATTCTATTATATTCTGATATTATAAGACTTAAATGTGTTTTATTTGAACAATACGAACTACAATTTTGACAATCTAATTTTAATTCTGTATCTTTTAATTTACTTTCACAAAATTTGGCATAGGATTTAATTTGTTGTAGGGATCTATTACCCCAATTTATTTTATTAGGCGCATACTTATCACTCATAATGATTTTGGGTGGCGGAATATTCATGTCAAACTTACAGCACAACCGTAAAGGTAAATGGTCAGACCATGATACATCATAAAGGATTTCACATTTTACAATAGTGCGCGAGGCTGATATTGTACAGACACAGTGATCTAACCACTTCACTGACCCATGCACATCACTTATAAACGTAAACGTCGATTGCATATCCAACATATCAATGTCAGAGCAGCGCCAGTCCATCTCCTCACAGAAAGCCCCAAGTTCCCGTCCAAACAAAGAGTCTGGATGAGCATTGTAATCGCCTAGCATATAAACCATTTGCACATCACAGCTTTCGACAACCGCGCTCATCGCGCTTAGCGTACTTGTAAATTCCGTTAAGTTATCGCTGCAATCACAGGGCATGTACACACTCATCGCAATAAAGAATAAATTATTTATCTTAAACTTAATTGCAACTACACGGGAATTTTCTTCGGCTGTATCAATAATATTCGTTTGTTGAAAAAGATTCTTCCTCCATAAAAGAGCCACGCCACCATATGGTCTACCCTTTAAAATGCCCTCGGAAGCATTTACACCTGAAATTCCATGATAAAGGAAATCTTCGTCAATTTCAGATAAAAAGCCAAGGTCATGTGGCATGAGCCACGTCTCCTGAAGCGCAACGATATCCGAAAGGTGACAAAGCTGACGGATATGTTCTATAGATCTCTTTGCCGATTTACAATTGAATGAAGATATTCTTATGTTAGTAGCCATTTTTTTATTATTATTTTGAAGATAGATGCGTTCGTTTATTACTTCCATGGGTTTTATTTTTATAAATAAATTTTCTATACACTATACCAGGCGGCCAAAATTCTTCGTTTAAAAATATATTCAATTTGTGCGCTTCTATCGTTACTACAAATGTATTAAAATTTGTTTGATTATTGAATGATTTTAAATAGTCAATTTTAATCACACTTTCCCCCTTTTTTTTAATGTATTCCTCTAATTTATCCGCGGAAATTTCGCAACGAACTCGAGATATATATAACGCTGATGTAGTAGGAACAGCTTGTAATAAATCGTCCGCGTGCCCTTTACCGCGCATATTTCTCTGAGTATTTTTTTTCCTCTTAGTGACTAATTGAAACCCATCACTGTCATTTCTATTATTGTTTTCTCGCGGAGCAGCAACAACGTCTCGATATGAGGAAGTATGTGTACTCGCCTTTACCTTTGTATCTACTATCCTCGACTCGACCGATTCCTTTGTGCATAATACATCCGTCGCGGTCGTTTGAATATTTGTCGAATGGGATGAGGGTACCTTCTTCTGTATCTTTTCCTGTCTACCACCATAATCGGAATGTTGATCTTCCACAACATCTGATTGTTGAGTAGGCTTGTGTTGCTCACAGAGTTTCATTTTAATGGAGACCATGTCGTTTTGCATTTCAGTTATTTCGCTTTTCGTAATTAAGTTCATCTTCATTTGCGTAACTTCAGTTTTTAGTGACGTTAACTCTTTTAAAATCTTGGTGACATCCAAGTGGTCAAAAGTTACCGGTGGAATTTTATGCAGATCTCTTGCCACAAAAATAGGTAGGTGGTCAGGTTCTGTTTCCTTCAGCGTTTTAATTATATCTTGAACATTTCTCACAGACCTTGAGTCCCCTTTTCGTGTTGTAATCCGTGTTCCCAAATTTTCACAGATAACGGCTTTAGCATTTTCTATTTCTTTTTCAGAAAAACTATTTGTACATATTTGAGTAATCGCTTGTTCATCAATTACATCAATGCGATTTGATATATAACAGAGAACTTCGTTGATTATTATCTCGTTTTCCGTACTCATTTTTTTTTATTACATATTAAACACTGTTGCACTTCCAAAAGTTTCAATTCATGTTATATGTACACATTACACTTTCAAAAGTTTTAATTCATGTTATATATTTTTAAACTTTACTATTTTATTTAATTATGTACTTAGGACAAACGCTCAACGTTCCGTTGCGTTCAACGTCAGTTGCGTAACTCCTCATTACTTGAACAAACTTTGGAAATTTATACTATCAGTTATACATAATAGATAACCGATAAGTGCACATAACTTTGAACTGTTATTGTTGCCAAAAGTAACTACATCGTTAACTATGTCAAACTCGCAACAAAGAAAGTACCCAATTTATAATAGACATACTCCAAATAAATGAAAAATATATCATACCTTTTTCGTGGCACACGTGCTCGCATTTTAAATGTATCCCTAGAGCACGTACATTTATCAAAAGATAAAAAAAATATTCTTCCAAGTTCTGAAATTAGAACACTTTAAATACAAGCAATAAATTCCGTCGATCTCGCTCACCCAAATACCAAAACCTCATCACTATTTATACAAAACACGACATTAGCATGGCCGAATCACAGCCCAGTTTTTGTTTTTTTTTTTTTTATGAGAGAGGAGGCAACAGAGCAGACGCGACGCCTGATAGTAAGCGGTCAGCGTCGCCCATGAGCACCCACAACGCCGGGGACATTGTGAGTGTGTTGCCGGCCTTTTAGATAGGAATACGCTCTTTTCTTAAAGGTCCCCAGATTGTAACCATTCGGGAACACCGCACAAGGAAGCTGGTTCCATATGACTGTTGTGCGCGGAAAGAAGCTCCGTTTAAAGCGCGCAGTTGTCGACCGCCAGCAGTCAAGGTGGTGAGGGTGGTATTTCTGTTTATGGCGGGCTGTACGGTAATGGAACTCAGCTGCGGGTAATGTTCCAAACAATTCCTCAGAGCACTCCCCATTGTAAATGCGGTAGAGAACGCATAAGGAAGCGATATCTCTTCGCAACGCCAGAGTATCAAGCCGATTGGTGAGACTCGGTTTGCCAACGAGTCGTACAGCTCTCCTTTGAATACGGTCAAATGGAAGAAGGTATTGTTGGGGTGCCCCGGCCCAGAGATGGGAACAGTATTCCATGTGCGGCCTGACTTGCGCCTTATAAAGCTTGAGGCGATGGTGCGACAGTTCCAAATGATTCATCCTATCATCCGTTACATTCGCTCTCATTGAGAGAAATAGCCGTTATAAGTGTTAGTGAAGGCGCAAAAATTAGACTTTCTTGTCCATTATAATAACTGCTTCACAAAATTTATAAAATGTACAGTTTTGCAATATAAATATTGACAAGTAGATGAAATTTTCGTGTTTCTGGGGCAATAAAGGACTAAAGCCTAGTGCCGTTAGAAATCCGCGCCTGGTGGGCGGTTGGCGACGTGCCAGCAATGTAAATGGATATAATTACACGATGCGACACACAGGCCTATATTACACAATCTTTAATGCAGATGCCTGTATGACTGTCGTAGTGCATTCCATCTGCAGACGGGGAATTAAACCTAATCAGAACTCGCAAGCGAATTACATGAATCTGCTGGATTCAGGTAGTTTAATAAGATCCTACCTATGTTATGAGCATAGCTGGGTTGTAATAAGCTTCGTTGCTAGCTAGTCCTGTTTCAGATTTAATAAATGATGAAGAACTTTTATAAGATTTCATAATCTATAATTTTATGACGCACGTGTTCGTGTCCTTTAATGAGAATTTATACCTGAAATAGATCATAAAATTACTCATCAATAAAATGTAATTGATCAATCATGTATTTACGAACGAGTATTCGATATTAATATCGGTCGGATTATTATTGCTCCATTCAATAAGAAAAATATCGTGGGAAGCCTGGAAATATTCCTCATTATTTCGCTCCGAAGAGGCCGTATCGAGGAGTGGTCAGCGCGGCCTAATTACTTATTATATCGTGCTATCAACGACAGGTTGGCGATAATGCGGTCATTAATATTATTTACCGGTGCTGGCGTAATTTCCTGAGGCTTAATGCCCTCGAGGGAGTTTGGGTGATGTGCTATTGTGTACGCTCCCAGCTGTCTTAGATGAGCTCTGTTTTCGACAGCCATCTCAATCGAACGGTATTGAAACGTGGTGTGTGCAATTATACTATTTCCTATTGAATTCAGAGGAGATTCTTTTTCGAGGGTAGGTGTGTGACAGTTAACATATGTTTGAATCAGCTGTTCTAATTTAATTCTAGAAATTTATTAAAACGTGATTTTTTAAAAGTATATTATGAGTTTATAAATACCTCAACCAATAGTTATTGTGTCCTATCCTCATTTCTTTATATCTTGGTAGTTAACTAAAGTGTTAAATTTACATAACCTCAACAACAACATTTACACTGCCACTGCACTAAAACTAATATGGAATCCATCACACAGTCTATTGATCAGATGTTTGAAGTGTTTAACCACAGAATGGATGAGTTCCAAAAGGATCTCCAGACAATTTCAACAGCCCCAATGGGTAGCCCGTCTTCTAAATTAGCGTCTGACTTTACAGTCTTTCGCACATTTGTCTTGACATCACTACAGTGTCTACAGTCTGAGGTTATCCTCCTGAGCAAGCTCGTAGATCAACAGGAGATGCGTAGCAGAAATAAAATTCTTCTGATTCATGGAGTGACGGAGGAGAAGAATGAGAGAGTTAATACTGCAGTTGCCGGTATCTTAACAGACAGTATGAATATACCGAACATCTCAGTCAATTCTTTTAGCAGATGTCATCGTATGGGCCGTGCTAAAGGTGATCAACCTCGTCCCATAGTTGTAGAATTTCATGATGTTTCTCTTAAGCGCAAGGTTTGGTCAGCTAAAAAAGAATTAAAAGGTTCCGGTACCACACTCTCAGAATTCTTGACTAAGCAAAGGCATGCAGTATTTGTGGCTGCTCGCAAGAGGTTTGGCGTTGAAAAGTGCTGGACCCGTGATGGCAATATCTTCTTGCTCGGACCAGATGGTACTCGCCACCACATAACTACAATTTCTGACTTGGATGACATATCTGGGTGTACAAGCAATGCTGCAGCAGTACAACAACAGCCTACAGGCAAGGTCCCATCAGCACCTAATCCAGCCACTTCTCTGAAGGACAGTAAATTCGCTTCAAGATCAAGAAGAGTAGTCAAGAAGTAGTAAGAATCCTTTTCCCTTATATGTCATAACTTTCTTGTTATCTAGAATATACTTTCTTTTATCTCCTGTACTTATTTTGTGGCTATTTATACATATATTATATAAGTAAGCACTAAGTAATTTATCCTAATTTGTTTTTCAACTTTTCTCTCAGTTAAGTTACTTTTTTAATATATGCAACTTGAAGCACCGTTTCAGATTATATCGATTAGCTTTCACTTTATAACTTTACTTTTTGTATTATGTCGATTCTCAGTTCACTTTTAACTTTTGACTTGTTTAATATGTAGGTGTCCTTATAAATTGTTTACTAGTTATTAGTAGTTATGTATCACTCATAATTCAGTTGACATTTGTCACATGTCAAATGTTGCAATTGCCATCACAAAGATAATGCCTATTTCATGTTTGAATACTAGTCTTTTGGCCGTTGTAATGTGTTGTGTACAAAATTATATAACACCGTAAATTACCGTAATCTTGTACGTAAGGTAACTTTTGGGTAGAGGTTATGCCTGCATACAAATTTTTTTATTTTTTTTTGGTTATTTGAATATATTTTTGTTTTTTTTTTTTTTTTTTTTTATTTATATTTTTATTATATATATATATATATATATATATATATATATATATATATATATATATATATATATATATATATATATATTATTTTTATAATTTATTGTATACTTACTAGATAATAAATATTTTTTTTGTTACTATATAAGATTATTATTACTATACATTTATAATTTATCTATACATAAACATTATATATATATATCTATATTTTATTAACAATTATGTCAAATGACGATAGCTTTCATTCTTTTATATCTTCATCTGACAGTACTTTCAGCAGTGAAGATAGCTACTATAGCTCTACACTTCCTCTTCAATCCACACTTTTGAGTAACTTCTCTGACTGCTCAAAAAACTTTAACGTCGTTCACGTAAATGCGCAAAGCATTCCAGCGCACTATCCCGATTTTCTTATGTCTTTTGAATCCAATAATAACATCCATGCTATCCTTGTCTCCGAATCCTGGCTTAAGCCTTCCCTTCCCTCCACCTGTTACTCCATTCCCGGTTTTCGACTCCTTCGCAATGATCGCATCGGTAGGACAGGCGGTGGGGTGGCTATTTACCTTCGATGTAATATACCATTCTCCATTCTTAACTGCTCGACCCAACCACCTCCTTCCGATGCGGCAGAGCACCTCCTTATCGAGATTTCCCTATCCCATACCAAATTGCTCCTCGGTGTCCTTTACAGTCCCTCCTGTCACGTAGACTATTTTTCCTCCTTCGATCAGCTTTTAGAGAAATATGTACCATCGTACAAACATATTGTTCTTATGGGCGACTTCAATACTTGCTTGCTCAAGGATGATGTTCGTTCCAAAAGACTACTCTCTACTGTTGATTCGTTCAATCTACATGTTCTGCCACTCAACCCTACTCATTTCTTCCCAAACTGTTCTCCATCACTTTTAGACCTTATCCTTGTTTCTAATACTGATCTTGTGGGCAAGCACGGGCAGTTACCAGCCGAGGCTTTCTCTTACCATGACCTCCTTTTCCTTTCCTACAAGTTGCGATCCCCTAAACCTAAACCTCAAATCCTCATGCAGAGAAGTTTTGGTGATATGGACTTGAATCGTCTGGCGGATGACGCTGAAAAGCTGGACTGGGGACAGGTGTATGGTGCAAGTGACGTCAACGATATGGTCACTGTGTTTAATTCGTTACTAACGCAATTATATGATATTCATGCTCCCATTAAACCTGTAAGAATTAAACAATTACCGGCACCATGGTTGACTAATGAAATCAAGGCAGTTATTAACTCAAAAAATAGGGCGAAATCCAAATTGAAATCGAATAACTCACCGGTTAACAGGGAGAAGTACAATAGGATACGGAATCACTGCAATACTTTGTGTAGAGATGCTCAGCGACGCCACGTTTCCAATTCGGTCGAGAACGGCGACCCAGCTAAGATTTGGAAATTTCTTAAGTCCTTAGGAGTTGGCAAACAGCAGCAACTATCTCTCCCTCCTAACACTAACATTGATTTAATGAACAACCACTTTACCCATAATTCTCTTGTATTTAACCCAGAACTTAAGTCACGCACATTGAATAATCTTTCATCTTGTCCGACTCCTCAATATCAACCGTTCACTTTCAAACAATTCACCGTATGTGGTGTTAAGAAGAGCATATCATCTATTTCATCCAAAGCCGTCGGTAGTGATAGCATCGGTCGTAATATGATCCTTCCTATCCTAGATATCCTTGCTCCCGTCTTAACCCACATATTCAACTCCTCCATCAGCAACGGAATATTTCCTAATGCCTGGAAAGACGCCCATGTCGTTCCATTGCCGAAAAAGCCAAACCCTACTTCCTTTTCCGACTATCGTCCTATATCCATCCTTCCGTTCCTATCCAAAGTTCTCGAACGGTTAGTTCATGAACAATTAAGCTATTTCCTTAATAAAAACAATATTCTAAATACCTTCCAATCCGGCTTCCGTCCCGGACATAGTACGGCTACTGCTCTCACTAAGATCACCGACGATATACGGTCAGCATTGGATGATAAGCAGCTCACCATTCTCACGTTGCTGGACTTCAGTAATGCTTTCAATACCGTAGATTTTGACATCCTATTGGGACTGCTACGCTCAATTAACATATCTCCATCGGTGATTGTATGGTTCAAAAGTTACTTGTTGGGACGCCAGCAAAGGATTAAAATTGACGACGTATTTTCTAGCTGGTCTGACATCACTGCTGGCGTTCCACAAGGTGGCGTCCTCTCTCCTCTTCTCTTCTCTATATTTATCAACTCTATCTCTCTTTCTCTTACTTCCTTCTCTCACATGTATGCAGATGATCTCCAAATCTACACTATGTCCACGTTCGAGAATTTACCGTCTGCCATAGCAACCACAAATAACGACCTGACCTTGATCATGAATTGGAGTAGATCTCATGGCTTGGTAGTTAACCCTACTAAGACCAAAACTATCCTTATCGGCAGCTCTTCATTCATATCAAGGGTAGGCTGGTCTAGTTTACCCCCTATTACTGTGGACGGTACCATAATCCCATTCAGTGATAGCATTAAAAGCTTAGGCATCACTATTGACCGAACACTATCTTGGCAACCACAAATAAATGAGCTTAACAAGAAAATCTTTGCCTCATCTCATTCACTCATGAGAATCCGTAACTTCTTGCCCATCTCAACCAGAACTTCTCTTGCACAATCCCTCCTCCTTCCCATCCTCGATTATGCCGATGTCTGTTATCCCGACCTGACCGAAATCCAGTTGGACAAACTTGAGCGACTCCAAAATGTTTGCATACGCTTCATTTTTGGCTTGCGCAAGTATGACCACGTCTCGCAATACAGGACAAAGCTCAAGTGGCTACCAATACGTCAGCGTCGGAACACCCACCTTCTCCAACTCCTATACCGTGTCCTGTTTAATCCTAAAACTCCCGGCTACCTAAAGGAAAAATTTCAATTTCGAGAGAGCACTGACTTTAATCTGCGCTGCTCTGAAAAATTACTTTTAAAAATTCCACCTCACAAGACCAAATTTTACCAAAACTCGTTTCATGTGCAAGCTATACTCTTGTGGAATGCTCTTCCAATAAGCATAAGATGCGCTCAATCGTTAAACATATTTAAAAAAGAAATATTTGACCATTTCTTTAATCAGCTGTAATATTTGACGTATATATTTATATATCTATATGTATATATTTGCATGTATGTATGTATGTATGTATGTATGTATGTATGAATGTATGTATGTGTATTATAGTCATTATTTTCGTATTATTATATATTACGTATGTATATCATTTTAAATTATATTTATTTTATTTTATTTTTTGTACTTTAATTATTTCTACTAACTATATAATTTTTTTTTTGTCTGTTATCTTTTTTAATTTTATTTAATTTAAACACCACCTATCTCATTCTATTGCATAAAACTAATCCTATCCAAAGGTTGCCTGGCAGAGATCGCTTGAAAGCGATAAGGCCGCCTATTTAACATGTGTACCTATCTTATATGTTTTTCTCTTTTCTTTTTCTTATCTTCTGTACCTATGTGTGTGTTAAATAAAGTATTTTGTATTGTATTGTATTGAATTCAATAAATTCAATAGGAAATAGTAATTAATAGTATGAAATATACAAAGAATTCAACTTAAACAAATTGGGTCACTTTCTGTCCAATACTCAAAGTCAAATACTAGTCAATTTGAGGAAGTCTCGTTTCTTGTGGAAGTTCTTGAAGTGAGTTCAGGCACGTCCCAATATTGATTTACTTTTCAGTATTCGGAAGTTACTTTCTAAAAGTATATGACCTTTCATAAATATAGTTATAAAATCCTCCATGACTTTATTTTTCTCTTTTTCCTCAGCATCGTTAGCATCTATCGTGATTAAAAATAAAAGTATTTCCTAAGTGAAAGTTAGCACACAGTTGACCTATATCTAAACTTAGAAGCTTGGTCTTTTTATACTATTTTTACATTCAATATTTTCAGTATTCCGCATAGTATATTTTAACAATGTATGAAACTAAAGCATTCTTACTAATGTAAGATCCAAGCGGTCGTCTACCAAGTATATTATGTAAAGTTACAGCAAAATGCATTCTTTAGCTTAACCGACTAAAATAAACATCTTATCGTCCTACAAATATCCTCTTGTGGTCAAACGTATAATATGAAAGTTGGTTGAAGTAGCCATAGTTAAGTCCGGGCACATCTCATAATCCCCAACTGACATATCTGGACAACGGATAAAGCGCCTGATTAGTCTAGCCTTACTATATTGACGTACTTTACTATGTATGTACGTAATAAATCCTTTTGTAACTAGTTTTATGTCATCATCGATAAGACATTGTAACTCTGGAAACTATTTTTAATCGACATCATATAAAAGAAGGAATATTTTGTAGCGGCCTTTTATACGATTATGAATTAAGGAAGCGTTTAATAATATAACAGTACAATAAATAAGGATGGAATAGAGATAGTAGTTGGTGTAACGAAAGGTCTTGGGTTCAGTCCCCATGGAGACTAATAAAAATAAACAAGTCCCAGTTAGGCGAGGCAAAACTGGTAATGAATGCTATTTCACGTGTTTCACTAGGGATTTCACTGTATTACATTTGTATAGTTTTATTGTTATTGTACATAAATAACATGTTTGGAGGTCTATTCATTTATTAAGTTATTCGTTAAACAACAGAATAGTAGATAAGTTTGTGAAAGTAAAAGTAAATATGATTAATAAATGAAAAATATTCCTTCAATTATACGCACATTCGACTTCCTCATTTAAACGGTAACATTTTAGCTATAGTAATAGTTATAGAGATAGGTCCCATTAAATCTAAGCTATAATTTATAACGGTTATGGAAACTGTCGTAGTTGGTAACGTGAGGCTCGGACATTAGGCTCGTGCACGTATAAAATCTGTCTAATCGAGGCTAGCAATTCGATTCGTTATAATTTCAGAGTCAGGGTGAATGGGAGCGCTGAAGTAGGTCGTGCCTGAGGGCTGTCACCGTTGAGAAATTGGACGGATTAAGTGCCCTTATATATTTGTTAGATGTAATCGAATTCTCTAGAGAAATGGATGAATTCTTACACACCCAAGTGGACGTCAGCAGCTAGGGGTTTAAACTAGATTGATATTTTCTTGACTTCTTCATCCGTAATAAGATCGCGTTTTAGGTTGTTCCATATCGATTAACTATCGATTATGTTGTGTTAGCCCAGTATTCACAAAATTAATTTGATATAGGCTACTATGAACATAGTTGTCTTTTCACTTTTAATTACACTGACTTTAAGAAAAAAATTGGTTGTCTGTAAAGTCGGTTTACTGACGATAGTTGAACGTGACAACGTCCGATTGTGCTTCTTTGTCGTTCGTTCCGCGCTCTCGCTCGCACTTCAAGCCTTACATGGAACGCCTCAGAGCGAGGTAATGCCGCATGAGTCATGTTTTTTCGTGCGTGCACGCGGCTCTATCGAATTATAAGACGTTGTCACGTCAAAACAAATAAGTGTTCAGTGTAAAGATTGATAAAAGTAACAATACACAAAATGAAATAGAACTTTCAAAGTCTCTCAAATACTCTCCTACTTTGCTTATGAGCTTTCATCTCATTATAAATATCTTCTTATTGAAGACAATAACCATTTTTGGACAGCCCTGTGACATATCGATTCTGCGCTCTGTGGGTAGGCAACCAAATTGGTCCGTAAAATTGTTGTAATTGCTAGATTAGCGCACACGACCGCAACCTGCTGGCTATCGTTACCGTTTCGATCTGATTGCTTCGGATCTATATTGATACGTTTGAACCTATCTGTAATTAAATAGCTTTTAGTAGTACGTATCAAATTGCGTGTGGGGAGTGGTTGTACTACATTGTGTTTATTTTTTTTTTATTTAACTGGATTTTATTTTCAGTTAACCTTCAGACCATGCGATTGGACTCTTGTAATATTATATCCATCGCAAATAAAATAGTTTAGAATTTAAAGTCTCTATTACTACTGGCACCACTAATTTTACTTTTATTTTTAAAGAGTTTTAGTTGCACATCAAGTTGTGAAATACCAACCGGATAGACAAAATATTTTGTCCTACTACTCGTACAAGGGTTGCTGCGCATTTAAGTTTCTGTCAGTGAAACTGGCTCTTGATTTGATAATTGCACAAGTTCAGGTGTTTTGGAAATCGCTGCAGTATCTGTTCGTGAATTTGCCATGTCTGCAACTATTCCATTAGATGGCTTATGAAGGAAAGCTACATATTATATATTTTATGTAATATAGTAACCTCAAAGTAATTAGATAAAAACATATTTGCTTGGTTTTCAGCAGCTCGCCTAATATATATTTCAAAATTAGACCAACTTTCAACTTTCATTTAGGAATTACAATCAGATTTAATGTTGAAACCAGGCTTTTGTATAAACATTAATGTAATCCTATAAGATAAAGAACGGGGTGTATGTGTGGATGAATTTGCGTCTGTGTTCCTTAGCAAATAGTTGAACAAAAGCTTGGAGCGTCGTTCACGATGTTATTTTAAACTTTGATATTTTTCATTAAAATTTTATAATTTATCCAACGTTCTATTGCCGGGGGAAACTTATTAAAATTCCTTACGCGAATTATTTCGGCTCTAATAACGTTCCGACTTGGAGGCTTTCACGGGCTTTATTCCCGCGGGCTTTTGGGAAAATGTAGAAAAATAAACCTACGCTCATTCGTTGAAATATGAGGCAAAGGAAACAGGTCAATAGGCGGTTAAGGCAGCGTTGATTTATAGGCGGCCTATCGCCCGGGGCCAACATTATCGCTTATTGTTCATCACGCAATGGATCGGAACCTTTATCCTTATGATAATGGCAGTGTTATTACGTTTGTTCGTTTTGCTGTGTCGTATAAATGATCGTCTGTGTCAGCATATCCGGGAATTGATTGCGAACTCTGAATATGATACTAGGTATTTATCAAATGACAAAAAATGATGATGAGTGAAGAGTATCATTTAGGTTGGTAATTTAACTTTAAACGCGTAATATAGGATCATCTTAGAAAAAAGTTTTATTATTTTAAAACTCCACAGAATAAACAAACATAGAACTGCTATTAAAGTAAAATTTATCAACAATTTCATTAAAAATTTGTTAATTTTCACCATCATCATAGCTTAATAGACCAATTTACGGATCAAACAGCAATATTGCGTATCAACATTTAGGTATAATTTGGCCACTAAAATTATATCATGCATTGGCTGTATTAAATTCTATTGATCTACTAACAACCATGGCTCGAGGCACCAAAAATCATTGAAAAACCTTCTCGATGAAAAACCATGTTTAGATATTCAAATGTAAGCCAGGTTAAGTGTTCGATCCAAGTTACATGATAGAGCTGATGCGACTTAACCGTGGATCGATGTCGCTAACTTCCCCGACCTTTGGGGCAGCTCATTGAATATTTCCCATTAGCCTGTATTACTCTCCCTCTAAATTAAGAGGGTAAACTTTCATTATATACCTTCCTTAGTGGTGCTCGTAACTTTAACACTTGAAGCCTCTGTCTTGTATTTACTCTATAGACTGGTAGGTAATCTGTATAGTAGCTTTTTATTACTGATACTACATTATCTTTTTAATCTTTTTAGTAATATTTCAACTGTAGGTATATGTTCTTATTATAATAATTCAAATATAGGTTTCGGTGTTGTAGGTACCCAATATTATTTTTAATTAATATCAATGACGTATGTACAAGATCTATTACCTTTTATATTATGTCTCCCAAAAAGTCAAAAAAACATCTCTTTTCATTATGTCTAGGAATTTACTGGACTGTTGAAAATTAAAAATCAAAATTCATGTAATTATTAACAGATTTTATATAAGGTAAATGGTGTGTGGTGAAAAAAAATTAAAGGCATGTAGCGATTTTTTCCCAAAAATAAAAATAAACATAGCAACCAATGATGCCTCCAGAGAGATTTGAACTCTCGACCCCTGGTTTACAAGACCAGTGCTCTAACCCCTGAGCTATGGAGGCTCGTGCTGGAGAAGCGAAATTGAGAAACGTTTTTATTTTATTCTTACTTATATTAATAATTGGTGGTAGACAAGAGGCAAATAATAATGCTTTAGGTTTTAATTAAGGTAATAATAACTTCTGAATATGACATAAGTAAAACATGAACAAATAGCTAATCTATATTATGAACCGCATGCTATTTTGTCATATATAATAGATGATAACGATACTTCAAAAGAAAATTTTAACAGGTCATATAGCTAATATTAAATTAGTAATTCCTTTCAGCATTATTATGTAAATAAGCATTTGGTATATTGTTATGAAAAATTCTAATTCTTTAAAGTTTTAACTTATAATGATAAATAAAATATATATTACATACAACAAAACTGTATCGACCTCTATAGTTATAATAATTGATATACTTTCTACTCATATAAATATTTTTTCCAGCGGGTAAAAAAGCTAAAATAATATATAAACTTAATGAACTTGACAAATAATTTCATACATTATTTAAACTGCGAGACGAGCTAAACAGGACATATCAAAATACCATAAACTGACCGTAAAGAAAATATCAAATACCCATACTATAACGGTGAAAACAATAACAAGCCACATGCCGCTTCGACCAATCGATGTGGGCAGACCTTGAATGTGGAAGACAGTGCACTCAAGACGTGTAGTGTCGGTTAGTGTACGAGCCGCTGGCATCGTGCCAGGTGCTGACTTACCCTACTGATAATATACTGCTGCTATGGTAGAAATGGTTGATTGGTTTTGCTAACTTATCCTACTGATAAATACTGCTGCTATGGTAGAAATTGTTGATTGATTTTGCTATTTTGCACTGCTGTTTTGTTGATTAGGTTGCCTTATTGATGTGATCATGTGAGCCATAGCCATACATTTGCTAGAGAGTGTCATTCGAAAGGTCGTAGGTATTATAGTTAGATGTAGATGCATTGACGTGTTGATGTGGTTGTTAATGAGCAGGGATGGCACTTATCAGCTATTAAGTCTAGAATGTAGTATAGTATAGATTGTGAACAAGTTTACGTATCGAATCGTAGAAAACATATGGACTAGTTAAAGGGATATAAAAATGCACATATTATGTATATCCAAATATATTTTGCATCAAAATTTGAATTTATAAAGATTGTCATCGTCTAATCAAGTAAGTAAATGTAGCATTGCTTGGAACATTTTTCATACCTAATGGAATTGCTAATTTCACCCTACGACCATTTTAAACATCACCAAACTGATTGGATGACTGTCGACAATTTTTTTGCTGCATCAATCAATTTTAAGCTCTCCTCCGAAGACGCTTCCCCCCGCGCCAGCTCTGCAATGCGGTCCACTGCTGCAACTTTGTTCTTTTAATATTTTACTTATATTCCTTGGTACGACGTAATGAGGTAAACCTCATAACAGCGCTACATAATGAAGGCATACTGAGGTGCTTCGTTTGCGTTCCTTCTATGGGTTGTAACTTGTAATTAAAGGGTGTTAATTGTTTATGAAATTAATACAAATTTGATGTAGATGCAAGTTTGACCTTACCCTGTCAGCTGTGTTTGCCTTTCAAGTCTATTAAGGAAATTGTTTATTTTTACTAGCGGTCCGCCCCGGCGCGGTCCGCCCCGGCTTCGCCCGTGGTACCTACATGTTTAAACTATCCTATCTCTCAAGTTGGATCGAACTGCACATGGTGTGCGAATTTTATTATAATCGGTTAAGTGGTTTAGGAGTCCATTGAGGACAAACATTGTGACACGAGATTTATATACAGTGTGTCCGGACATGACATACCGATATTTGAAGGGGCTATTCTCCAGGTATTTTTATCGACAATTCAACCCCTCTACAGCCCCCTACCTCACCCCCCTCAAAATGGTTTTCGAATTTTTTAAAGTATGTTTCATCACTCTTATCAATTAAATTTGTTTAGTGGTCCCTAGAATAACTTGTTATTGTTCAAATAAAACCAAATTTAGTATTTTGTGACACTCACTTTCGAAGTTATTACAATTTTCATAAATTCACTATCCGAATTGATAGGTTTGCCATTTTGAGGGGGGTGAGGTAGGGGACTGTAGAGGGGTTGAATTGTCGATAAAAATACCTGGAGAATAGCCCCTTCAAATATCGGTATGTCATGTCCGGACACACTGTATATTAAGATATTAAGATGATGCAGGTATCGTATAAAATTTTCAAAAGTAAATAAAGATGAGTAAGATTAATGTGCTCTTCCAAAACGGGGCCGTATTTAATACACTAATGGCATAATAAGCAACGTAAATGCATGAAAATATGCTAAATCTCCCGCGCTTTCGCAACACGGCCACAAGCCAGTAAAAATAACAATGGCGGATAGCTCCCGGTTGGCGGGAAAAATGAAATATGGCCGGCGTAACACTGGGTGTCCCTGGGCGCAGTGTGTTATATGAAAGTCGCTTTTTCAAAATATATTTTAGACGAACTTTATGCTTTAGTGGTTTTAATAATGTTTTTTTAAAGCCGTGTTGTTTAAGGCAGCTTTTGATGTGTTTGGTAACAATATTTCTGTTTGAGGTTCAAAGATTTTGAAATTAAAGTATGTAACTGGGTATAAGTTATTACTTTAAAGCCTATTATATTTTTTTCCAAAAATTCAGCCAATAGTAATGGCCAATAGTAACGTTGTTTATAAGCCAATATTTTTCCAAGATAATTATTAAAACGTTAAAAATATACTTATATAACAAGTTGAAATAATCTAATAGATAATTTTGAGAATTTGCCAACCGGCCCTGTGGCGCAACGGATAACGCGTCTGACTACGGATCAGAAGATTCCAGGTTCGAATCCTGGCAGGGTCGACGATTCTTTTTTTAATTTTTTTGTCTATATTTTATTTTAATTAATAATGTTATATTGTAGTACTTTAATTTTATATTTATGTATATGTCAAACATATTTTTTATTTCTTTATTAAATACAAAACAATAATATTATGTAAAACGTTATGTACACTTTAGCTGATATGAATACCTTTTTACGGTATTTTTGAATGATAAGAGTTTAAAAATAAAATATATTCTAGAAATAAAACAATATATCACAATGCATGGACATAAATTCACATTATGCTAACAAAGACGAGGGTAGATCATAAAGATTATAGATATACTAGCGACCCGCCCCGGCTTCGCACGGGTGCAATGGCGGCCGGCCGGTACCGCCGCAAACGCTACGTCCCGCAATTTTTAAATCTGTAATATCTTCGAAAATATTCCCTTAAATCATACGGTGTAAAGGGCCATATAGATCTATAATAAATGAACAATGTATTCAAGGTATTTAATTGGTTAAGGATTAATGCTGTATTGGTTAAAATCGCTTCGAAAATTATCCATTATTTGTCGTAAAAAGTAAATGACAAAAAAAAGTTATTGTGGGTTATCCATAAGAGATAGACATATACCATCGCGGACTTTTCTGTAGACCTTTTCAATGTGTACAATACTTAGTACATTATTTTGATAAAACTCGTAGGGTTCAGCCTGCGTTTGCAATATAAGCGGAAAAAATGTAATTATTTACGACATCACATTAGAAACCTCAAAAATAACAGTACTTCTCCACTATTTAATGGATGTTATTATACATATAAACCTTCCTCTTGAATCACTCTATCTATTAAAAAAAACCGCATCAAAATCCGTTGCGTAGTTTGAAAGATTTAAGCGTACAAAGGGACAAAGGGACATAGGGATATAGGGACATAGGGACAGGGAAAGCGACTTTGTTTTATACTATGTAGTGATAACATTAATTTAAACAGTTCACGTTGCTTTAGTATTTTTTACGGGCGTTGTTTGATTTATGATAACGTTATGAATACTATCTGACTTTCCCTTGTTTTTTGAAAATATATTGTTATCTCGGTTACAGTGTGAGGATAATGTGCCCTAGGATATTTTTTCTGTTGAGAATATATTTATGTCAGCCGACATTAGCAATATAATACATCTTATATGAAGCACCTGTATAGTAGGTACCATTTCAGATTCAATTTCAAGTAGAAGGACGTGATGTAAATTGTAATGCTTCAAAAATATATTCTTTAACTTTGATAATAATTGTATAAAGCTGGAAACTCAAAGACTTTTTGCTTCTCTACTACGTCACTTCACTTTTCCATACATACAATAATGCCACAGTATAAAGAATGTTTATTCATTTTGCGTATTCACATTCATTCATGTTAACTATTGTAAGAAACCATCAGTTCGGAAGAAAATAATGGAACAAAAAATAATGTAATCTAGTTATTCTGTACACAACTATAACAGAAACAGACTGCAACAGTAACAGAGTACTTAGACCATTGATGTTGGTAAAATAAAATTGGTCTTCTATATGTACAGAATGGATAGACACAGAACGCAACAACAACACAGTACTTAACGTTGTATCACTTGTTCCAGATAAATCTACGGTTAATCCTCGTGTCGGGGAAGACGAAGGAGTTCGTGTTCAGTCCAGTGGATTCGGCCGGCGACATAGCGCTACACGTTTACGACAATTGGCCTGAAGGTAAATAGTACAAACAGCTATCACTTGACAGAAGTATTCTTGTATAATATGTTTATTTATGTTGGAGCAGGCAATCGACCTGGTGGTTCGCGTTATGGTAAACGACAACCACCGCCCGTGGACTATCACTTAACTGACTTAATACATAGGTAATATGTATAGAACCATTACATGATATAGAATATAGAACCATTTTGTTGATAGAGCGCGCTACCTTGTGGTTTGCAAAATGGTAAGCGATCACCACTTATGAACAACAAAAGTAGGGGCCTCTCCAAATGCGCTGTAAGCTTTTAAGGGTTATGAAAAGGATTAGATAATACTTCTGATAATAAATTAAATTAATAATTAAATACGTCGTCTATATCGACACCAAATTTATGTTCATAAAAATATGGAAATATGTTTATAAAAACACATGTAACATATTTAACGTGAAACGCAATTACCAGTGCTCGATCGCCTTTTTTCGAATATACCCACTGCTATAATTCATAAGGATTCAGATAGGCATGTTCAATCGAGTGTGGGTCCAACGTAATACTTTTATGGAAATAAAAACCTTATTCATGACATTATAATGACTTTTCTCCCATAAAGCACTAATAGGGTACTCGATTGCGCGATTTAATATAAAAAGTGTGAATCTCGGGCAGTAATGGTGCGCAAAATAATTTATGTAGACACTTATTATTTTGGTACTTAATATTTCTTTTCCTGTGTCATTAATATTTTGGAAAGGTGGAAGTAATTTCTTGTGGATTATGGTCGTTTTTAATTGAATTTATGGCAAATGGGGCGAATTTTGGTATAAAGTTTAGAGAGGGATAAATACAGAATTTAATTTGATAATATTTCATTTAAATGTGCTATAGTTGACAATATAATTTGTTTTAGCTTACTTTAACAATTTAGTTAAATTCATGACAATTTTACGTGATTCACAAACTCATACATTGCCAGAAATATATTTTTGTTTTTAATATAAGTTATAACACTATAATAATAGAGAAAAAATCGTGTGAAATATTATAATATTGGTTTCTAGAGCACTCACAGTTGTGCCGTGCACGTGCTGCATTTAATTCAAAGGTGAAATTAAAATAAAGCCTAACAAGGTCAGGTCAGCAGTGCTCCCTGTATTAGATACTTATACGTTACATGTATAATGTAGAAAGGAACTGAATTTAACATGTATCAAGAGCTAAGATTACATTAAAGACTTGATTTGATGTTAAATGAATGAACTTTTTAGTGATTTAAATTCGACAAGGATAAGTTTACATTTTTGAAGAAATTTTATTTATCGCTCCAAAACTTAAAGACACCTTCGCCTGAAAATAAGCATAATACATAATATGAAAGCCTTCCTACGGAACATTTACTTACTTATACAAATAAAAAGGATTCCAAATACAGCTGTGCACGGATGGTACGGTTCGGCGATGTTTGCGTAGACAAGTGCGTTTGTGCTGCAAACTGCAAGTAGCCAGATGCAACCCTCCCGGCGACTGGCAGCCTCGTGCGGGCGGGAGACGGGCGGATTGAAAGCGTTTCTTGAAAATACGTATAGGAATATAACTATGATTTAATCATCATCATCATCAAGCCATATATAATATTCCCACTGTAGGGAAACGTGAAGGAGTCTGTTAGGGTTAATAATACATCGTTATTTTTTTAGATTATGTAAGGCAGTAATAGAGGTAGTACAAAGGTATAAGGTATATTTACTTATATTTTTTATTTTCATAATTTTTCTGGTTGTTTGTATATTGACCTTATTGGGTACATTTTCACAGTCCATACTTAAAAGTTGTTTTAAATTCGAACGCTTTTATGCTATTTAGCAGGCAGTATACGTTTAACCCCCTGCATTATTTTACGCTGCTAAAGTGAAATTGGATTCAAAATAATTAAATAAAAACTAAGAATAATCGACCCACATTTAATGGAACCACGGCAAGGATCCTTGCATCCATGCGTATGCAAGGCCCGCGGGGGGAACCGGGCAAAGAGAACTAATTCCGGGGCTTTTTGAGCATGCATCGTTGACTATTGAAGATTTTACAAGTGCCCCCCCCAATAGAAACAGAATAAACTTGGATAATTCAATAAAAACTAAAAATAATCGCCGCACGTTTAATGGACACACAGTAAGGATGCGAATCGCCCGCGGGGGGAACCGGGCAAAGGGAACTAATTCCGGGGCTTATGTACACGCATCGTCGACTATTGAAGATTTTTACAAGTGTTCCTGAAAGAGTGCTTCATATTTTATTATAGAATATGAAGTAATTTTTATTCAAAGGTTATTGCTTTTGCCTTAACCTAGTTTGTTTTAGGAAATTTAATGATAAAGAGCACTTTTTTATTCTGTGTTATATTTACCATCACACATTACCTATGTTAACATCAGTTTTGGGTACTTTTAAACAATGCAATGTTAAAATTGGATAATCGAATAATTCAGAGTTGCGTACAATAAAATCGATAGTGATTAGTGAATCTAATCGTACATTATTTCAGCCGTATCGGCAGAATCACCAAGGGCGGAATGCTTATCAAAGGGCGCTAATTCCGTTTACTTTCCATTTGTCCCCAGTACACACAGATGGGCTAATCCACACCCTCTTTGTTATACGTGACGGTAATCACGTGCATTACGGCTCTCAAGATTTTCTTCCCTTACTATAGAATTCTCGTGTCACAATGTTAGTTACCATCCGTGGTTACCATACTCTGGGCATCGGCCCAGAATGAGAATCGTCTCATGAAATTTTGTATGCCTATTGGGTAGATCTGAATTAGCCAACATTTATTTTTCATACCCCTAAGTGACATGAATACGTCAGAACAACGAACAGCTAGCACAATCAGCTAGTTTACGTGTAAAAATGTAGGTATGGGACGTTCTATTAGAAGTGTCGTTTGCGTAATGGTCTTGAGAATTTTTAATCGATAAGTTCGAGAATAAAAGCCTCTAAAAATATATTTCCATTAAAGATGGAAAATACATCAGAGGTACTTAAATAGACGTTATGAAAGACTTTCTCGTGTTACGAATTTTAATAATTTTAACTGAATTGCACAAATAAGCTCTAGAAAATGGCGTTTGAAAGAAATAAATTATAAGTATAATTAGTATGTACCTATATTTCACGTTAGTTAAATTTGAAGTTATCGTTTGTAAATTGTAATAAGTAATAACATTCCAGATAGTATTTTGATATGGGTTTTGATATGGGTGTGGGTACTCTTGATGCATAATATTCATCCGATATTCAAGTTTTATCAAAACTTAAACTTTAGATTACGAACTCAAGCCCCTCCCCGTCTTTACCAATTTGGTACCTTCCAGACTTTACAATTCAATAATATCGAACTCAAGTCGTCCCTTATTTCACGTCCTAACAATTAATTAATCCAATAGAATGCCAAAAAAACAACCACAT
Source organism: Colias behrii (assembly GCA_029959065.1). Lineage (NCBI taxonomy): Eukaryota > Metazoa > Arthropoda > Insecta > Lepidoptera > Pieridae > Colias > Colias behrii. The sequence continues at coordinate 3,474,611 of JARWMC010000021.1, read as the reverse complement.
TTCGAACAGGATTGCCTTATCAACAATAACAAAAGCTAAGTGCGTTTGTTACCGGCCGGCGCACGCTCGCCGTCGCGTTCAGCCCACGCAACGCGCGAAAAATAGAATAATTAATTAAGGCTTTTACATGCGCTAATAACCTTGACCATACTTGACGGATCTCAAACCTCTCCCGCTGCACCTTCTTTTTTCCTCGCATTTTGTATTTAAAAAGATACTAATCAGTGAAACAAAATATCCTCGTCAGGGAATGTTGTGTAACTGATAATTTATTAAACATAAAATTTTCAGAGCTCTAAGTCAGCAGGTTACGAAGTTTATAGAGTATTTGCGGAAAAATCGATGACCACGGCCCATTTTTTTTCTAGAAATCTATTAACTTTGGAAAAAAGTCCTCGCGAGCAATTAAAGATCAAAGACCATCCTATTTTATATATTTTTTTCGGTATTGTGCTTTGTGTTGTACCAGACTTTATAGAGGTTGAACATAGTCGAAATTGCCGGGTAGCGCCTTAAGTGATCGGCGAGAGGGCTGCAGGAGGGCGATGACTCCGGGACTGTGGATACGGTTATGTGGATATAATATGTCTATGTTTTGTGGTGAATTGCTGGTGAATGGTGACTATAGTCTAGTATCTAATCTGAGCCATAGTGCAATATGAGAGATGCATATAATGTTAAAGGTTATGTGGACACGAACTAAGCAGAGAAAGAGAGAGCTGGCTAGTTCGCAGAGAGTGAAAATTAGGTAGGTGCCAAATATTGTTGGTTTACATCTTGTATATAGGTCTAAAAGGTAGAAATAGAAGAGCTCTAAAGAGGTGTCTAAAAGGTAGAGGTAGCACTTTCATTGCATAAGGAGGTTTGGCTGTTTAATCCTATCTTACTAATGCAGAAAGTATCAGCACTACAGATGAAGTAAACGAGTAGAGAGTCTACTACGAACATGATATAACGATCAAGCAATTCTGTAGGTATGGAAATGCCAAATAACACGACGAATCGACAAAATGTAGGCGTTGGGTAGGTATCTATGCAAGATTTCCCTAATTAAAAAAAAGGTCTTCAGATACTAGTGATACTACAGTCATAGTCGATGCAAAATTCCTATATGTATACATCATACTTAAATATAATATGTATACTGTAGTTATGTGTGCGGGTAATCAAATCGACCTACATACACCAGTTATAATTCTGGACCAACATGAGGAAAGAGATTGGGTTTCCCTTGTTTCTCTGTGGCTATATATTGAGTCGTTAACTTATACATTCAGAATCGCATCAGTATTCCGTATAAAACATTTATAAAAGTGAAATGTAGGCTGTAACCTCGGTATTTTGAAATCCGTACATATTGATAGGAATGTCTGAATTCGAATTAGTTTTGCATCACCGTTTAGCGAACGGAAAGTTTAAATTATCAATTTACGAATTATACAGAATGTAATCAAATGTGTTGGGAATGATATGAAATGAAATGAAATGAAATGAAATAACTTTATTATGGACATATTATGAAAAAAAAGATACAATTTAGATGAAAAAAAAAAAAAGGAACTTAAAAAAAATACATATGCCATAATTAGGCCAACCACTCAGTGTGTCATCACTGATTTTCAGTGGCCGCCTTAGGATGTCTTATTGACAGTGGATGTATTTCCGTCCGGATTAAGGTATCAACAATATGCAAACTGTATACAATAAAATAAAATTATAAACATAAAATTTAATATAATTTAATCGATATATACTTTATAAATATAATAAGTAAATGAATAATATACATATATTTACATATATTGTGTATCATTATATGATATGATAATTATGTTTATTTTATGGAGGCTGATATAATAAAAATACTATTACTTAATGTTTTTTTACTTCGCAAGTTTTTGGATAGAATAGGTTTAGTTTCTGAAATTAGGATAAATCCCTAAAATTAACATAAAAATTAAGCTTCGCATAGTGCTCGATAGAAATTGAATTTATCGAAGAGCCGAGTATGTCATTAAGGCCATTACAAACATTACCACATGCACCTCTATGCATCCGACACAGGTCGCGGTCTGTTAGATGAAGGGCTTAACAGTGTGAGATCGGTGGATGCTGCGGGTCAATGACCCGAGCCAGACGGCGACCTTGTGTGCCTTGTGATTAGTTACTGTGTATGATGCTCTTATAACTATTACTGCAATATATTCCTTTATATTATGTGGAGCTTTAAAAGGAATTTGTATATATAAATTTATAAAGAATAGAAAAAATTCGATCACGAGGCGGGACTCGAACCCGCATCCTTTCGCGCCATTCCGGGGCGGATGCCTGACCAATTCAGCCACTCGTGACCCGCCAGAGCAATCGAATTTATTCTATTCTTTCAGTTTTATGTGTCAAAGGGACACACCGCGCGCCATCTATTGAGGTGATAAACAACCATCTCAACCAACACGAAACACTTTACAGTGAATACAATATTGTAACGATGGAACACGACCTTTTTTTTTGTTGAAATTGATATTTTTGGTTAAGGCATTCAAATGCTTTATAAATATAAATTTATAAAGAATAGAAAAAATTCGATCACGAGGCGGGACTCGAACCCGCATCCTTTCGCGCCATTCCGGGGCGGATGCCTGACCAATTCAGCCACTCGTGACCCGCCAGAGCAATCGAATTTATTCTATTCTTTCAGTTTTATGTGTCAAAGGGACACACCGCGCGCCATCTATTGAGGTGATAAACAACCATCTCAACCAACACGAAACACTTTACAATGAATACAATATTGTTACGATGGAACACGACCTTTTTTTTGTTGAAATTGATATTTTTGGTCAAGGCATTCAAATGCTTTATAAATATAAATTTATAAAGAATAGAAAAAATTCGATCACGAGGCGGGACTCGAACCCGCATCCTTTCGCGCCATTCCGGGGCGGATGCCTGACCAATTCAGCCACTCGTGACCTGCCAGAGCAATCGAATTTATTCTATTCTTTCAGTTTTATGTGTCAAAGGGACACACCGCGTGTCAATTACAATAATCGAATGAGGTTTAAAAAAAATGAAAAAATTTACTCAAATATTAGAAGGTTTCCCGATTCTATAATTTAGTATATAAACCTACGCAGAAATGGCAAAGCACAAAAGAATTGATATCATAAAGCCCAATTTGAGACGTCTTTCGTAAAAAATGTTTTAAAGAAAATGAAATGAATAATTTACGTTTATTATTTCTTTGGATTGGTAAATAGATTCGAAAGATGTGTTTCTATCTAGTAAACTTAAATTAAAAGATATTATCCAAGGATTCATACATTCCCATGAAGTTATAGTTGCTAGACCTACTGTACTTTCTCTTCAAAATTAAATCTCAAGATAGTAGATCTTATCCGCTCATCAATATTACTTGGAACCAATTCCATAAAATAAATAAAAGCAGCTCTCACAAAGGATATGAAAACATATAAACGGCAATTAGTCACGTTAACGAGACGGTAATTAGCAGCTGCTTTATGTTAACGTTGACTTAGTATGCATCTTGCTCAGTTTATCAGTCACAAATGTGTGTGTGTGTGTGTTGATAAGTTGTATGGATGTGTGTGTTGTCGTAGTATGTATGACTTGGATAAACAGTATCTTCAATTTGAAACTCGTAGGTGAATGAAACATCGTATTAAGAAGTAGGATATAATGGAAAATACGAAAAAATAAATAATTTAAACTTAGGAACAACTGTTAGAGGCAAGTCTTTATTGTAATCTATATCGAATTTATTCTCCTGTGATTATGTATGTATGCTGAATTTCAACATGAATTACCTACCCATTATTGATTTGCTATACACGATGACTTGCCCATATAACGTACACACAACTATTTACCGTTTACACTCATTAAAATATCTCGGAAATGTGTGTAATTATATATTATACGCATATTTAGCTGGTACTTAGTGGAAGGTTATCTTGGGGTCGATTGAGGTTACGTCGATAGAACTGTGGTCAAGGCGAAACCTAGGGCTAGTTGTTAGGAATAATTATTTTGTACTAGATTTATTTGATTTAAAGGTTCTGACTTCTGAGTTCTGAGTAATGGCGTTTTAACGGCGCAGTATTAACAAAATTTGTTTTTATGGTGACAGGTCATGACTGAATAAACGTTTCAGAATTTAGCTTACAAGGTATACCTACCTATATTTTAAACTAAGTTTATAGTATTCACCTTATACTGTTCTAACACAGTTGTTAAAATATTACCTAGAGTTTTACTTTTAAGCTATTGCATAGCTTCTATCGCGGGCCTTGAGCGCGGGGACCGAATCCAGAAATTTAGTAACGAAAAACCTCACGCTCCCCACTCCGACGGGCGCGGAGTTGTCTGTTGTGGCTTGAAGGCATAGCATGCAATAGCTTTACCGCGGCGGTCCCCGAGTGCCACACGTCTTATTTATATTATTGAAAATCTGAAATTAGAATTATTCTCAGTTATAGAAAGTAGAAACAGAGGTTCTTAATTTCTTATAACTTAACGTGAATATAATTTCTAAATAAAAATAATTAGAACAGAAGCACAAGCTTTTCCGATAAATTAATTTCTCCACGTGATTTCACGTAGCGTAGTAGGACGTAGGTGGGTCGGGGGAGTGAAATAAAGCGTGATTATTTTAAAGTCGTAATCCCATTTAGCGCAAGTGTTGCGCCGGCTGCCGGCACGCGATACCGCACGGCTACAAACATCTACATGACTGCGATAGCCGATATAGTCGGCTGGTATAGCCAGTAGGTACACAGTAAAAAGAGAGAAGTATGTTATTTCGAACAAAGGTACATCACGCCCCCCGTTCATGTGTTTGTTTATACAATTATCTACACTAATATTATAAAGAGGAAAACTTTGTTTGTTTGATTGTAATCAATAGGCTCATAAACTACTGGACCGATTTTAAAAATTCTTTCACCATTCGAAAGCTACATTATCCACGAGTAATAAAGGCTAGGTTTTATCCAGGAAATCCCACGGGAATGGGAACTATGCGGGTTTTTCTTTGAAAACGCGGGCGAAGCCGCAGGCGAAAAGCTAGTTTAAAATATCAATGTGACAATCCTGTGCCTCGCAAGTTAAGATACCGTGCGCTCCTAGACGCCGGGAGTTGGCCTTCTTCTCTCTTTTTACTATGGCGATAGCCGTGTAGCCAGCTGAGATATAGCCAGTATGTATGTGTATAATCTGTGGCCTATAGCCCCTCGAGCCTCGGCTGGACTAAGCCGCGGGGTATATTGAGTCTTGACGGCTAAAGCCGCGGTCCTAATGATGTTATAATGCCTAATCTTTCCAATTTATTGAGAGAAGAGATAGAGATACGGCAGAATATTATTTCTTGGTATATTCATAAGGGGAAACTAATACAAAGTAAACAATATATCAATGATAATTTCGTGATGTATTAAGTTAGTTTTAGGTAACGAACAATTCACATATCACGCACCTATTCCCAAAATTTTAAGCTGAATTTCGTATGTAAGAGTAGGTACATCGGCATTTAACCAGTTAAATGTTTTCTAATGGAAAACGATTTTCTACTCTGCAGCAGAATTCTGTTTAAATTTCTCGAACATGCTGCCGAGAATTTCCCAATAAAATTTTCGAATCCATATTGAAACCAGCATTCCAGATTCGATAACCATTGACTATGATTACATTTTTGCAAGTTAATTAATTAATATTCTTGACTGAATACTAATAACAGTAATTAATGAGTAAAGTATTTCATAAATTAGAATATCGTACGCCATACAACGAATGGACTACATCCTCACTTCCGATACAATGAGAAATAATATCTTCACGTAATGTAATAAAAAAATATAGTAGATACGTAAGTAACATTTTAAAATATAAAAAATACTCAAAAATTAAAAGTCCTTCATTTTCTTTATCGCTAACGCCAACTAGATTGTATTTTTTTAATTAAAAAAATCAATTGTGTTTAATTCGCTTGTAAAAGAGTATAATTGCAAAGACTAAGAGCAAAAACTAAGTCTTGAGAAAAACTAGTATCGTCTAAACTGTAATAGAACAAAAAAGAGTAAATAAAATCAATGTTCCACCAACTAGAGCTATAAACTTCGTTATTTACTGGAGTTGAGCACTAATAAGCTATCATGATAATTGCTACGGATTCGATTCTGTTATAATTTGTAGTTTTTGTTTCTAGTTGTTACTCTTTTTCCTTTAGTTTTTGTTGCATTAATAATCCATACTAAAATATTATAAATGCGAAAGTAACTCTGTCTGTCTGTCTGTTACTCAATCACGCCTTAACTACTGAACCAATTTGCATGAAATTTGGTATAGAGATATTTAGATACCCGAGAAAGGACATAGGCTACTTTTTACCCCGGGACATAGGATAGGTTTTATCCCGGAAATCCCACGGGAAGGGGAACTATGCGGGTTTTTCTTTGTCTGCGCGGGCGAAGCCGCGGGCGGAAAGCTAGTTAGAAATAAGGGTCGACTAACGTCTTGACATTAGAGTAATAGACAAAAAATGATTTATACCGCAATTATTAATAATAACGATAAACATACCACGGTAAACCCATGTTTATATAAACAGCTGTTTACAATTAAACGTCAATTAGTGTCAGTTGAACTGATGTAAGTAGCTTACAGAGGAAAAAGACAATGATAAATATGTAAGCCGTAAGGAGCTATAATTATAATATTTTATTAATTCATTACGATAATGGCTTATTAAATATTGTATTGTAATATTAGTAAATAGTAACTTTTGTGGATCTATATTATTTTTAATTGCAGTTTTTGTTACGTTATATATTACATTAAGGGCACAAAACCTGATAGTTTGATTTGAAATCTTGAATAGGTACATTTCATCAACGCGACAGAGAATAATTTTCATTGAAATACTAAGTGTTTTTTTACCACGGGGATCTATCTTATTTTAATTCCTATATATTTATTACTTTTAATTTGTTAAAAAAACACAAATAAATAGACTCTTGCTTTATCTTTTTCTATCCATAAAAAAATTGTGAATGCAAACACACTACACTTTTGAATACAGCGCCATCTATGTTTATATTTACTAACTACGAAGATTGCGCATGTTGTATTCATATCTGTACTTGTGTGCGTTAGCGGGCGTGTTGTTGAATACGATTCGATATTACAAAGATGTAACCATGCGCCTCCATAGCTCAGGGGTTAGAGCACTGGTCTTGTAAACCAGGGGTCGAGAGTTCAAATCTCTCTGGGGGCATCTCGTGAAATTGTTTTTTTTTCTTTTTTAAATATAACTTGAAATGGTAAATTATTATTCACGTAGGACTTAATGTATTTTTGTTATTTCATACAATGTAAATATAGCGATTCATTTTTTTTTTTAATTCATTTAATGTTTTTGAATTACTTTGGCTATCCGGCAGGCAATATACAGGGTGTCCCACTATCGGTATACTAAGCGCGAAGGGACTTGTAGTTTTGCATACACTGATCACGTAAAAAATACTTAAACAAAAAAATTACGTCAAAAATTGTGTGCTAAATTTTTCCTTAAAATCCATGGTTTCTTCTCTAACTTCGCGCAGCCGGCATATACCGCTTCGCTAATGTGAGCATATTATCAATGAAAACATAATCTTAAAAGAAAGCTCACGTGCGGGCGGCAAAGTGGGGCGGGTTGCTTGTTAGGGGTGTACATATAGAGTTTTAAGAATTCATCTATTTGAAAAAAAAATGCGTCTGGAATTTTATAAGTATTTTTTACGTACTCAACGTATGCAAAACTATAACCTCCTCTGAGCTTAGTATACCAACGGTGGGACACCCTGTATATATACCTACGATAGCTTTGAGATGTTTTTTTTATAAAAATGTTTTGATAAATTTGCTTTAATATGTTTTGAGTTTTTTGGTATTATTTTAAATTAAAATATGGAATTTACATGCGCATATTTAAATAATTAGTAATCTTTTCGTAATTAAATTCGTAACTAGGTATATTAAAACAGTAAATTTTGTTAAATTTTTTAATCATTTCGAATCAGCAAACTACTATATTTTATAGAATACGTAAGAGTAACGATTTAGTTCTTTATAATGTGTGAAAAATATGCATAGGTTGGCTAATTCTGTAATCATTTATTAATTTATCAACCATAAATTTTCCAGCGGACTGGTCGTCAGAGTGCGTGTCGCGCGCGGAGATCCTGCGGCTGATATACCAGGGCCGCTTCCTGCACAGCTCGGTGACGCTCGGCGCGCTCGGGCTGCCGCTCGGCCGCACCACCGTCATGCACCTCGTGCCGCGCGAGCACCTGCCCGAGCCGAACTCGCACGGTATGTGCTACTTGCTTATGTGTACGTCCTAGTGAGTCGTGTGCGCCTGGTACACATGAGATCGTGATCCTGCGGCTGATTCATATTAAAATTACCTACTGAAGAGATTTTTATTTCATTTGAGACTATGCGCTGACTAGCAACGCGCTGAGCTATCTACGCCGACTGTCAGCGTGACTCTAAAACCAGCATACATAATTAACTTTTTGTATGATCTCACGCAATTTGTCGACTTTCTTTCCCTATTTGAATGATATTTCTTTAAATTTTTAAGATAAAGACGTCATCATATTATGATTGGCCGCTAAAAAAAATATCACCTTGGAGCTTGTATTACTTAGTATAAAAATTATTTCTAATAATAATAACCTAATATTTACAGAAGTCCGATGGAGTTAACACAACCTTTCCCAATATTTTCTTCCTTGTCCATTCCGTTCCTCATCCCGTAAGTCCTCGCACACATTTTTATGAAATTTTCTTTTACATGATAATTTTACCTCTTTTAACATGCAATATTAATAATTATTTCGTGTATAAGTTATAAAATCAATAGTTTTGATCTTATTCCTTTGTAGTATGTAGACAGTCCATACATTTTACCTATGTAAATATTTTAACAAGTATTTTTATCAAATTTCAGATCAACGACAGAAAAGTAAAGGTGGCTCGAGCAGTTGCTGTTCAGCGTCCTGCTGCATATTGTAATGCGAGCGGAGACGGGGCCTCATTGTGTTCACAGTCAGTGATTTCGGGCGGACTACGGACTCTTGTGATGTTTTTAAAAGACTCTCTTATTTGTAAGAGATTATCCACTTAGATAATTTCGTTTAGTTTATTCTCTAATTAATTCGCTAGCACTCGGAGACGGTTCGATCGAGCACAAAATTTGTACGAGGTTCACGCACACGTGGGAAGCTATTAAAAATATCGCAAGCGACTACTGTTTGGTTTCACCTTGTTTTCACTGTTCAATGCCAATCGATTTGCCCGGAGTTTTTGGAACAAATTTGCGTTTTTTTAGACGTTATCAGATCTTAAGGCATTACAAACGCGGTTTGTGTAAAATTTTGCGGGTAATTTAATTGGTGGAATGGACAGTTGACAATCGTGAAAAGAAACTAAACGTCATTGTCATTCGACAGCTTGAGCGAGACTCACGCGTTAGCTCATCATAGGTATAATGCTGCCGTGTTTAGAAGGTAGTCGATAAGTTACAAAAAAATTGAATGTATAAACGGAACGCGATTGTATGTATAGTTCCTCTAAATCGGCTTGTATGTTCGTTCGTATAAATTCTTAAGCCATCGATATGAATTTAACGCAGATATGTATTTATAAATAAATATTATAATATGTAGATTTCAGTCGTGTCTGCATTGTATATAGTATAATACTTGGTTACGATTCGTTTGTGATAAGTTCTTGCAATATTTGGAAGTTTTCTTTTTTATTTTTTTAAATTGTTTATTTACATCGCTAGTTGTAGCTTGAATGGAGTTTGGCTATTACATTAATTATTATGCATGTATGTGAACGCAAACACGGCGACTGATTGTAAAGATTGAGAGAAATTTTTAGTATAAAAATATAAGTTGATTGTAGATTTTTTTTCATGTTAATATAGCTGCGTTTCTGGTATTTTAATGAACAATAATTAATATATCATCTCAATAGTCTACCGCCATTTTAGTGAATAAATCATTTTAGATAAAAATTACATGACTCAGTGCTTAAGTTAATTGTTGCACGCAAATATTTTCGAAATAAATCTCAGTGTTACCAGACTCCAATAATTGTAAATACAAACTTACTTTATATAATTATTACTTATACATCACAATATATTATGTAGCGTTCGTTATATCGGCTTATATAATTTAGATATAAATTTGTTTTATTTTTTATAATTATTGGCTATATTATTTGAGTTTGGCTAAGCCGTATTTTTAAGCTAATAAATTTCGCTATCCATCCTGTCTTTTAAACATTTTGTGATATAGTACAAATAAAATTATTTACGGACAGACAGAAGTAAAGATAAATTTTAGATGTATCAGAAACAGTATTAAGGGGAACTGATTATTTTTGACCTCTAGTGGACGTAGGAGTGTATAGCTGATTTTACTAAATATCTAATGAAATGCACTAAAAATTATTATACTTAAAATTCAAATTTAAATATTTTCTTGCCAGATCTATTAATGAAATAACACCTTCAAAATCAGCAGTATATTCCCAAATCCAAATAGTATGAATGTAATTTTTTTTTATTTGGTTACTCTGTTTAGTTGCTGTATGTATTTTTGTTAAGTTGTGTAAAAATATCTAGTTGATAATTAAAGTAAAATTACAAATTTATTTGCATTTTTAATTTTCGCTTGTTTTCCTCCTTTGTACATAGATGGCGTTTTGATAATTTTCTTGTCGTGGAAGATTTTTTTTTTCGAAATTTGATTATTATTATTATTTTATTATAATTTGCTTGGTATACTGCTTATTTATTTAATTCATAAGTATCATAAAATCTTTAATTAATGTTAATGGATGTAACCTGTAAAGTGTTTATGTTTAAATAATGAATTGATAACTATATAATAAACGTCCACGGCAAATGAACTAAAATCGTATATTTTATAAACTGTAAGCACATAAATCTTCGATAACCGATGCTTTTAAAATCTGAATGTTACATTTAGCGGGTGGTACAGTAGAGTGGACTTAGAAATAAGCGAGATAGGGCTAACACTCGATTTAAAATGTGTTTCAATAATACATATTAAACCGTCTTTGTACATACGCTCTGTCTGTTTATTGAACTCTTTATAATTACGCACTCCGAATTCGGGCTAAGTATGTATAGTCAAGACGTAAGATTGGGTTAAGGCGATATCGTAGTATAGTTCGATGTCTTCACCGTATTTTAACATTTCCATAGAGTATTTCCGTAATTACGTGATATTTGGAGCCACTTATCATACCATTATGCAGATTATTATAGACACAAGATTATTTTGCTAATTCAAGTTACGATAATAAACGAGTATCTACAAATAATTATTGCAAAACCAGAAATTATAGGACGATTTACGAGGTGTTCTGGATTTTAAACTATTTGCGTAAAATAAGATATCCCTATACCGAAACAGTAAGCAATTATATCGTTTTAAAGATCTTAGAGTAAATGGTGGCCTCCAAACGAATGTAAATATTAAATTTACTTTAGTCAAATCTAGCGTTAATTTAGCTTCGATACTTGAGCCGTTGTATGTCTGTGTGACCTAAATTTTATATCGGCTAACTAGTTAATTGAAATTTGGCAATATTTAATTTTTATTAGTCTGATTGGATTAGATAATTTTTAACGCAATTAAAAATATGGTATGCAAGTCGGAATGTTGGAAAAATTATATTTCTTCTTTAATTATAGTACAACTATATTTTATTGAATGATAATTGGATTAAACATAATGAAAAAGTTGATTTTTATGTCCATTTGTAATTTATTATAATATACCTGTAATTAATTATTTTGACACTGACTGTAAATTAGTAACTTTTATTGCCATAAATTAAAATTTTGAAAATGAATTGACTCTTATCTTATCTTAGTAAAATTAAAAATGCCAACACATAACTTGATTTATCTAAATAGTTGAAGCATACAACGGTGAATTAAATAGGTTTCACTGTATAACAGGTTTACATAATCTATATAATTGTTAATATAAATTATAATAATGTTGATGACTTTGGTTGGAAGGTAGGTTTGCTATCAGTTCGTGTGATTAAGTATAGATAGTTTTATAATTATTGAAACACTATAGGTTGTATATTGTTTCAGCGATTGAGTTTCGATGGGGTCAAATAAAATTTTAAGAATGTATATTGTGTTTTATTTTGAACTAAAATCAACAACTACAAACTTAATATATACCTTTATATACTTACCTATATGATCTATTTAGTCTATTAAACAGTTTGTTATTATCATATACAAATATTATATTGTTCAAACGACAAACTGTTAAATGTTGATCACCTGAAAATATGTAGAACTACACATTTCACTCATAATGTACACAACATAAGCCAGATTATTATTATTGATATAAAACAAAATAGGACGAGGAAGGCGCCAAGAACTTCATACAACAATGGTTTGTATTTTAATATAAAGGTATCTGAGCTGAGGTTCTGAAGTCAACGTTAAATTCATAGTACATAATTTAATTTCCAAGATGAAATGGAATGTTCTACACCGTTAAATGCTTTGGGGCGGCTTTACTTCGCTTTATACCCATTTTTGTCAAAAGCTACTCCAGGATATCATTTCAACAGATTTTAGTCGGTTCGGCTCCCGGCTGCAGCAAGCGAATTTTCGTAAATATTTGAATGGAGTTTTATTCCTTATAAAAATAATTAAAAGTAGTTATTATTTTAATAAAATTTTCCATACCCTTGCATAATTCCGATTTATATAACATTTGATATGTGTACAGTAACACTGGTAAAACTGACTTACAAGACGTAAAAGACATGAAATTGAAATTAACCTGTTTTCCAGTTTTGTAAAGTTGTCTTAACTCACTTCTGCTTTTACAAAAAACTTCCTCATAATATTATTCAAGGGTGAATTCCTACTATATTTCAAACTTACGTTAAATAACACACAAAAACCCAACAAAAAATGCAGATTCGGGTAAGACGAGCAGCAAAACGAGTAACGTAGCCATACTACTTCTATGCCCACTTCCCTCGCTATTTCCCTTCACTCGTCGAGTGTGTGACTTCAGTACTAGCTGTACTACATAAGAAATGTGATGTGTAATATTTAAAAAAACCCGCATTATACTAAATGCATGATTTCGATGTATACACGTTACATATTATATCAAAATAGCAGTTTTGTCTGTTTGATAAAGTATCTCTGAATGGATTGACCGATTTTGACAGGACTTTCATTGACAGATAGCTAGATAAGTAACTCTACTTTTTATACTGATATTCCCACAGAATCATTGGGATTAAAAGGAATAACTCGTTTATGCGGGTGGAACCGCGGGACGCAGCTAGTTTTTAATATAAAAAAGGCATGTTCATAATAATTGTTTTCGTATTATAGGATATGGACCATTAAAACAAAGTTCTACGAATATTAACAGATGTTTTATTTATCATTTTAAATGACAATAAAGACAATTTTAATAACATACACAGAAAGTTTTCATTTTTCCGATTTAGGGACATTACTTTAAAGTATACAGTATAAAAGTTATAGATATTCATCAAATAACATTGCTGTGCCCAAATTGACTCGATATATAAAATATCGACTCATCATACCACTTTATATTCCTCCCTTTTCTTCAAACTGCATCGTTATGAGTACATCAAATACCAATTCAATATAAATAAATTCCTATCTAACTCTAGTTCTGCAGCACTGAGTTGCTTGAGCTGCTTCTCGACTTGCTGTAGTAATGCAACTTCGGGGGGTGTAAGCGTTTCCAGTACCTGATGGGGAATAGACAAACATACATAAAAAAATAATAAGACATTAAAAAAAATATTCGGTTTCAAATACAATATAACAAATTGGTGACACACACAGCTTAGAAAATATATCAAGTGGCAATTATTTATGATGAAGTTTTGTGTTTTTCTATTTTGTGTAGAATTTATATGAAAATAATGAAGTTCACGTTGTCGATATTACTTTGCGGTTCCTCAATGCCCGAGAGCACCAAGCAGCAAGCTTAACATAACCAGACTCGTGAAGCGCGTCACACACGGTGAAGATACTATAATATTTTATCTTAAGATACTGTAATGTTTTATATTACAGTATCTTAAGGTATCCGGTATCAGCGTTCTGACCATCATTTTTCTTTTTGTCATTGCGTACTGAAGACCCCTGTAGAACCGCCATCCTGTTACATCCTGTTACTGATACCGGATACCTTAAGATACTGTAATATAAAATATTACATATTATTTACATATTATTGTAATATAAAATATTACAGTATCTTAAGATAAAATATTATAGTATCTTCACCGTGTGTGACGCGCTTTACACTGTGTACGTGAGAGTCTCAGCGCTGGTGACCTTGAGCCGCAGCGTGTTAATGCTAGGGTTGACACTTTTTTTGAGAGGAAACCGACATGTCTTAAAATCAAAAGTTCGACGACATGACGTGACATCCGTCAATCCGCACTTGGCCAGCGTGGTGGATTATCGCCTGTATCCTCATAGGACGTCCGTGTCCCAGCGGTGGGAACGTATATGAGCTGATGATGATGACGATGACATGCTTAAAAGTCGCGTTAGAGTATATATTCTCAATTCAAATCATTTATTGCATACAAACATATTTGCAACCTTGCGCAGGTATTGCTGCAATACATTGGATCATTATTATATACATTTATATTTTACAATATTATATATTATACATTTACAATAATTAGTTTTAAACACTTAAAGCTATTATTAAAACGTAACCGTGAGATATGATATTTAATTCGTCGTGCGGTGAAGTACAGCTCGTTTATCAAATGTAAAGATATACGTATATTGGTCTAAGATCCGAACATAGGTCGACCTTCACGGGCGTGATAATAGAATGAGACCAATTTTATAATAAATATAGTGTATTAAAAAATGTATTAAAAATGGGTTGACTGGGAAAATCCTGGACAGGACATTTTTAATGAATTAAAAAAAAACGTTTTTTTTTAATTAATTGCAGTATCAAGATAATAAAAAAAAAAATTATAATAGACTCAAAGTATGAAACCTACAGAATGTGCAGTCATAGTCGTTTTCTAATATTTACCGGGACAAACGGCTAGGTTGGCAGGTATAAACAGGTATGTCGGTACCAATTACTTTCACTTGATAGGATGATGAAAAAAAAATTATGTCAGCGCTGTTTTATTACAAAATTGTTTTATTATCTCGAAACTGCAATTAATAAAAAATGAAAATAAAAGATTTTTTAATAATTAATTAAAAAATATCCTGTCCAGGATTTTCCCAGTCAACCCATTTTTAATACATTTTTTAATAGACTAAATTTATTATAAAATTGGTCTCATTCTATTATCACGCCGGTGAAGGTCGACCTATGTTCGGATCTTAGACCATATCTACGCAGCAATACAATAAAAAAATTTCCAAACAAAATAATGTATGACAACTCTTTACTCACGTCGTCGATGTTGGCCTGCGGCTCGTTGCGCAGCGCCATGCCGTGCACTATGGTGCGCACGCGGCGCTGCTTGTCGAGCGCGCGCGCGTGGCGCCGCGCCGCGCCGCAGCGCCACGCGCTCACGTTGTGCAAGCTCGCTTCGCATAACGCGCGGCATAGTTGCACTACCTACGCATTGATTTTGAGTGAGAACCGAGCGCGCTTGGCTACGAGTCGAGCGAGCTCAGTAGAGCAAGCTTTGTGTGGAAGTAGGGAAGCGGTTGTAATCGCTTATGACAATCACGCATACACATATAATACACATTATAAATTTCTACCTAATTATACCCCAGCTACCTAATACCTAATATCGACTCCACATTAGTGCATAATACTTAAATAAACAAAATATTTTGACATACAAAATTATATAGAATCACAATACGTGACGCGTAAAAAAAAGATTTTGAATACCACTCTTCCGTTCATACGAAAAAACCTTTTAGTTATGTTAAGTTTCACGATAAAAACCATTTTTCCACTATTTTTTTATAAACTGTGCCATAAGTCAAAACAGATACAGATGTCAGGGCGACAGCTCTGACGTCACGTCTAGGTAAACATGACATTGACTCGTATGCATGGCGAAAAAAGTAAACAAAATATTAAATTGATTAGTTTGATAAAAATGAATTCCAAAGATTATAAGTAGTCTGCAGTATCGCAGTGTGAATACAAATAAATAAAAATGCCCAAAAAAGTGTTTGTATATGTATTATGTTTCCATGTTCCAATTAATAAAATAATATGAAATAAAAGGTGAAAATTCACTAAGTTTTATTTCTGTTCTGAGTCGACAAATCACACGTGGAACAATAAAAAAAGAACATTTTTGACGTGACAACGTCTTATAATTCGATGGAGCCGGCTGCACGCACGAAAAAACATGACTCATGCGGCGTTACCTCGCTCTGAGGCGTTCCATGTAAGGCTTGAAGTGCAAGCGAGAGCGCGGAACGAGCGACAAAGAAGCACTATCGGACGTTGTCACGTTCAACTATCGTCAGTAAACCGACTTTACAGACAACCAATTTTTTCTCTAAAATATTAAATCGATTATTTTTTGACTGACTTCATGTTGCACACAACATTAAGAATCCAAATAGCAAATATCAATTACAATGCTGTACAGAAAAACTTGAGAAACTTAAAAGATCAATAAATTAAGAAAATATATCGTTTTTTTTTTAATTCATGTAAGAATTCACACTGGTCTTTCAAATGGGAAAACTAATATTATTATTATTATTCATATTCATGCACAACAATTATTTGTCTTACTCTTACCTCAAAAAATTTGACGTGATACAAATATATACCCTTTTGAAGTCCTGAAACGTGTTGAGACTTCCTCATTGGCTGAAAAAGAACATATTATTAATAATCTTCAATCCCTAATAATTAAATAATATTATACAGGGTGTCCCAAAAAGTAGTGATGAACGGAAGCTGGAAGGTAGAGGACCTAGAGAGCTATCCGAATCACCCCCATGTATGTTATGCGATTTTTCGTATTTTCGGAGTTATGACATTTTTTTCAATTTTTCATCTATCGCTGAGTACGATGAGATTTTTATTTATGGTGACGTGAATTATTACGCTAGATGTTTGATTTTTTTTGTGTGCTAAGCTGAAAGATAGGCCAATTCAGTATGGTAACATTTACTATCGTTAGATCTTCGAATGGAATAAAAAAACGAATTAAATGTCAAGGAAGATAAAATTACCCAGTACTTTCACCACTTCAAGGGCCCGTAAAAAAATTAAATCACATAAAAAAAGTTTTCCGTTTGGCTTTTAAAAACTTTCTCTATCTATCAGGGAGCTACCCTGAAAATTTCATTTTATTATTCAGAATGCTTCAATCGAAAAATTGAAATCTAAATGTGGTAAGTGCAAAAATTTTATTAACGTGATGATCATTAAAACCAATAAATAGGTGTTTAATTACCAGAAATTTTTAAAACAACCCGGCTGTTGCTCAATGCAAGTGCGACATCACCGTAAAAAGTTGTCTTTTAAATGTCTGAATGCCCTTTTATCATTTTTAATGGTTTCTTCTGCTACTATGAATTTCAGGGTTATTTCGTCCAAATTGTGGCATTCTCTTAAGTAGCCGAGGTCTTTTTAGTATCTCCATTGAAACAAATCAATGGGGTTTAGGTCGAGGGACCGTGGAGGCCAGGCTTTAAGGCAGGCGTCACCGGCGCATGCGCAGGCTGCAACGACCAATCCATCTTTCAGGGTATCTTTGCCCTTTAGCCTCGCCTCCACGGTTCCCGGACATAAGCCCTATTGATTTTTTTTTCCGTGGGGATACTACAAAGACGAGAGACTGACACAATTTTGACGAAATAACCCGGAAATTCATAGTAGCAGAAGAAACCATTAAAAATGATAAAATGGCATTCAGACATTTAAAAAACAACTTTTTACGGTGATGTCGCACTTGCACTGAGCAACAGCGGGGTCATTTTAAAAATTTCTGGTTATTAAACACCTTGTAATTGGTTTTAATTCTTTTTATGAATCATCATGTTACTTCAATTTTTGCACTTACCACATTTAGATTTCAATTTTTCGATTGAAGCTTCCTGAATAATAAAATGAAATTTTCAGGGTAGCTACCTGATAGATAGAGAAAGTTTTTAAAAGCCAAACGGAAAACTTTTTTTATGTTATTTTATTTTTTTACGGGCCCTTGAAGTGGTGAACGTACTGGGTAATTTTATCTTCCTTGACATAATTCTTTTTTTTTATTCCATTCGAAGATCTAACGATAGTAAATGTTACCATACTGAATTGGCCTATCTTTCAGCTTAGCACACAAAAAAAATCAAACATCTAGCGAAATAATTCACGTCACCATAAATAAAAATCTCATCGTACTCAGCGATAGATGAAAAATTGAAAAAAATGTCATAACTCCGAAAATACGAAAAATCGCATAACATACATGGGGGTGATTCGGATAGCCCTCTAGGTCCTCTACCTCCCAGCTTCCGTTCATCACTACTTTTTGGGACACCCTGTAATTGAGAAATTAATTCTATCTCTCTGATTATCATAATCATTTCATTGTTACAATTTTACACAAATTACCTGCACACTAATAAAATGCTCTTCAAGTAGTTTATATGTAAGTTGTTTACACTCCTTGTTTGGTAACATTGCATTCTTTTGTATATCTTCCTCTTCTATGTATTTCTTGGTACGAATTAACCTAAAAACAATTAATTGTATCCTTAGAAAAAATATTTCAAGCAATTCCATATAATCATGTATTATTTTTTGTTATTAATAATTTTCGCATAAAATTTCAGAAGTCAACTTTACATTATTTTTTTTGGGTTTGTTACCTCAGGACTTCTAAAAGACGCGAAGGCAGGGTTTTGCTTTGGACAATGTATGTTAGTAAGACAAATTGTTTGTAGCAGGTGCGCAGGCAGTTTTGCTTCGGACAATTTTGGATACTGAGTCAAGTTGTTTAGTACATCAGTAAGTTATACCTAAATATCCTAGCAGCCTTGGAGCCCAGCCGCTCAGTGACCACGTGGTCGAGAACATTCTCGACCAGCAGTGCGGCGGCGCGCTTCGCCTGCACGCAGTACTGACCCCCACCTGCATCTCCGGTGACACGGATGAATCCTGCGCCGTTTTCCTCTGAAATTTTTGTTGTAATTAACTAAGTCTGTTATTCATGTGTTTGTTTGCTTTTGGTTAACAGTTGTATAGTACAAGTGCTATGATAATTAATATTGAAAAAGACAATAATATTCACCCTATATTTCATCTTTTAGTATAAAGATGGCAATAAATTATTGATAAATATTAGCACTAAACTCAAAAATTTTAAAATATATCCAATAGCTTGCAATCACTACCTATTATAAAACAAAGTCGCTGTCGCTGTCTGTCCGTCTATGTATGTTGAAATCTTTAAAACTACGCAACGGATTTTGAAGTGGTATTCTTTAAATGGATAGTGATTAAGAGGAAGGTTTTATTATATAATTTTTTGAGTTTTCTACAAAGCGGAAAAGCTAGTATTTACTAAATTAATTTACATAATCTTATTGACTCACCCATAACCTTAAGATAGTGCTCCAAGTGTTGCATCAAAAGCGGTTTATCCGTAAGTCTGGCGTGTTCCTTCAACTCTCCCAGTGCTACAGGGTTGGACTCCTCCGCCCAGGCTGGTGATGAGAGGTACATCTCTTGGAGGAGCAGACGCATCACTTCGCCCGCTGAAATATTTAGCATTTTATTTGTATTGAAAATATAAAATTTGTATTGTAATTAAAAATATAAAATTTCATTGAATATGTAGTTACTTACTGATATTTTTTTTTTTATTTAAATTATAATAAATATGTAATAAAGCTTTTATAGAAATATGTTGTTTCATTCTAACTACAGAACTATATCATTCTAACCATGTGAATCCTAAGATTTTTTCAAAAAACTATAATATAATATTAAAATTATTTACCATTCTCGTCAATGCGTCGAGTCATTGCTTTTATCATGATTTCATCCCGGAAGTCTTGGTGGAATCTATCATAGTTCACTTTCCAATATATTTCTGCAATTTTAATAAATATCAATTTACATTATGTCAAGAATGACCAAGGATTTCAATTTGTATCACACAAAATTTTGGAATATTCAATAATTGGCATACAATATACAATTAGACTCACAATCTCCTATCAAAAAGTAATAAAAAAACAGCATTATGTATAATTAATTTAGAAACGTTCATTGAAATGATCACCTTATTTCATGGCAATAATGTTCAAAGTCTCTCTCATTATAAAAGTCTGCCTAATGCATACAGAGTTTTGCTGTGAATAATTTTTAGAAATCATTGGAGTTAATTATTTAGTGCATGTCAAAGAAATTGATACTATTTGCACTATTTACTCATGTATAAAAATTGCAATACCCAAAACAACAAATATAATAATGAACCCTTACTATCACTGATCTCTTCTGGGTTATTCATCGCTTGCATAAGTACCCTAACATCGAGATCAGGTACAATCGTCACCACAGGCACCAATGTGGGTACATCACTATCCTTAAGTTCTGGTACGGGAGCTTGTTGGATGTACCCCGCGGTCGCTAGACTTATGAATGTATCCTTTAGTTTTACAAGCGCAAGATTTTTTTCCTGAAAAAAAATTTAAAATAAAAATTATTGGTTTGTTTGTTGGGAGGTAAATAGTGAAGGCGCCTCCAATCCATCTTACTTTTTAAAGCACTTTTTTAGTTAAAAGTTATATTGAAATAATAACATCAAAAAGAGAAGTAATTTTTTATATCTTAATCTCTTTTAAAGAATAAAGACTTCACTTTTCAATCCGTCTGAAAATTCTAAATTGACTTAAATAAAAAACTCAACATAAATATTTGCTTTTGTGCCTAAAGTTAAATTCACTTCACACATGCTCTTGAAAAAAGTACATTGTTTACCGTTTCATCTTTTTGTTTATTGGCTAAAGTCACTAGAAGTACAGTAGCGGTGCAGATCGCTTGTTGCAACAATTCCTCTACAATAATCTCAGCCTCTTTGCCATATTTGGTTTTCATCTGAAGAAGGTATCTATGCAGAAATATTCCTAGAGATTAGTACTATATTGGCTATAAGAAATTTTTAAATGAAATAAAATTTCAAAAATGTGTATGAGTACCTACTTAAAAAAACAAAATAAATCATTGCTTTTGCTTAATATTCTTTCAATTTTAATTCATGCAAAAAAGAATAGGATACTATACCTTGGATATCTTATTAGCAGTAAAACATTATCAGGCAATAATTTATAGTCCACAAACGCTCCAGAAGCTTCAAAGGTGGCTAAATCGAATTTGAGCAGAGTCCTTAAACTTTCCACGACCTGAAATTAGAAGGAATTATTTAATTTTTAGCTCCTGTCTTAAGTTATGAACATTAACAGTACAAGTCTTACCTTTAATCTAGGAAGTCCCGTAGACTTTACAATCATTCCAATTGATTTGCAACCATATCTAAAAAGGTCACTACCGACCTTTTCCACTATTTCACCAAAATATCTTTGAAGAATTTGTGAAACTAAACGTCCTAATTGGTGCGACATTTTAATAAAAGTTTTCAATTAAAACTATAAACAAGATTTATCTTCATATAACCGTAAAATTTTGTAGTAAATTCTCACATGATTTTCTCAAGAAACCGAGATAGTTTTTATTAACTTCATCAATATCTTCATCTTAATTTTAGGTTATAATTGCATGTTTGATTATTTTTGTTTTGAAATTTGAAATTTGAATTACCTATTACCTAATTAATGTCAATTGTCCAACTCTCTGTCAGCTGATGACACTTCACAGAGTATATATAGGGTATATATTGTTCACGGAAATTTATATATATATATTTCCAATGTATTTCCATGATATTGTTGTACGTTGGAATGGCGAATCTTTACCTTTATGATTGAGAGCTGTCAGCTGAGCTGATTCTTCAACCTATAGAAATTATATTTATCTTAACAAAGTGTATGTAGACCTCACAAACCTTCGATTGTCAAATGTCAAACAAAAGTCAAAACTCAAAACAGAAATATGTCATATAATATCATAACAAATACGTTCTGTTCACAAGTTTTATTTTATTAAACGCACAATAATCTATTGTTGGTTCTTTTATGAGTATTTTTAAGCATATGCTATGTTTAAGTATATTTTTCTTATAATATAATAATATCAGCCATCATATCAACTTCAAAGCACACGAATGAAACTTACACTTGTTCAACAAAATATTTAACAATTTACTAAAATGAATATAGAAAGTGCTGCTGTTAATATTTTGAAGCGTGGTGTAGAACTTGATACCAAGAAACGGTATACAGAAGCACTTGTTTGTTATCAAGAAGGCCTTCAAATATTAGTGGACAAAATGAAAGGTCTGTTTTGTGTTCTTTATGTGTAAGATAGCTTATAAGTTATAGTCTTGTTCCTTATTCATGATTCATTCTTTTAAATTATGATATAACAAAATGCTTCTTATATTATGTAAACATAAAAGAAATAATGACTGTATGTAGTCAATTACATGGAAGTAAGCATTCAAGTCATTCCCTAAATGTTTCCACTCATTGGTGTTTATTATTGAATCCAAAACATGTGTGAAAATGTTCTCATTTTTAGGTGAAGCAGATGAAAGAAATAGAAATTATTTAAGAAAAAAGGTTGAAGAATATATGAATAGAGCAGAAGAAATAAAGAAATTAGTGTTAAAACAAAAAGAACAGGGTCAGTTCCATGAACAGGTGCACATTGAAAATGACTCTACTGGCCATAGTTATAAGGCTTTATTTGGAAGATTTTTAGATGAAGAAGTTCAGTATGTTATTATTGAAGACCCTTATATAAGGAGCTTTCATCAGGTTTGTTAAAAACTTAATTCATGTTGTGTATCATTTTTTCTTTATAACAGAAAAATGGACAGTATGGTTCATTTTTGATTCCCATACAAAGTAACTAAAAAAGGGGACAACATGCAAATGAGTCTTACATTATTAAATATCAATTTTATTTCAGTGCCAAAATTTCTTGAGGCTATGTGAGTTACTCGTAAAGTCATGTAGAAACCTAACACACATAGAGTTACTAACTACAAAAGACCATAAAACAGAAAAAGATCAAAAAGAATGGTTGTCTTACATGTACAGTGATCTACTAAAATATCATGTGCAACTTGTTGTTAAATATTCTGAAACACTTCATGACAGACAAATTATGTGAGTATTGGATAATATCTTTTTTTTATGTGTATTGAGTCATACTACCACCTGAGTCAAAAGAACCTTTGCTTGTAAGTTGTACTCAATGCAAACGGAATTTGCCACACCTACTCTCCTACTTCTCAGCTCTCCTTTGCTTTTTGGTTGTGCTTAACCTCAACCTGCTGTTTTTTATTGTCTTCAGTCTTTCTGTCAACTTCATCTGTGTGTACAATAAAGTATTTTAATTATTATTTATTAATTTGGTATGAAATACAATAAAATAAACCACAGAAACTCAATTAGTGATTCATTTTTAACAAAATGGGGGAAATTTGATGGGGGAAACTGGGAATAAGGACCTAATTTTTGTTAGACTGCTTTAAAATTTTTATAAATTACTAGCTTTCCATGTGTGGCTTCTTCTTTGTAGAATCTTAACAAATTATATACTAAAACCGCATTTCTTTAATTTCAGACTTAGCTCTGGATGGGTTATAAAAATAGGACGAGGTTTGGACTTCTATAAAGCAACAGATAACAAATTTTGTCTCGGAATGCATGACTTGGATCTGCGGCAGTGTCATGAAACAACAGTTGATATTGTGCATTCTAAGAACATAAAACAATCTTATGGATGATTAGATTTATATATTATGTATTTAAATTGCTCTAGTTTTGTCAATGAAGAAATGTTTTAAATGTTGATTTTTATTATAAGACATTAATTACCTTTTGAGATATTTTTTTTCTAATCATACCTTGATATATATTGGTCCATGCTCATACACATACAGGCACTCATTCAGGTTGGGAATTTTTCAATAATTTTTTTATAATATGACAGTGGAAAGAGGTTTTACTTACGATACTATGTCATAAGGAATGCTATGTAAAATAAAATAAACCTTATTGTAATGAGTAATATACTTTATTTGATTAACAGAACAATATATTTTTACATTGTTACAAAAGTATACATGCATTATTTTTATATAGTATACTATAAGTATACAGCATGTAAGTGCCGAGTATAAATGGTGTTCTTTATAAAATGTATACAATTTTATTGGTGTAAGTATACAATTTTGATGCGAATACAAAAATTTAATAACTTAACATGTTTTATTTCTAGCGCATAAATTAATAAATATGCATAATTTAAGAAAAAGAAATTATAAAAAGTTAAAAGAGTGTAGTTAAGATGTTCAAATTTTATTTTGGAATATTTCTTAAACTAGGTAATATTTAATTCTGTATGCCGTCATACAAATAAAATATTGGATCTATTTGACTAGCAATATATTAGGTATGGCCTCTGATACAGTCACTTCACAAATAAAGAAACTACAAAACTAAATTAAATATATTTACAAGACATTTTATTGGAATGTATGGCAAATATGAGCCTGAATAATTTCATTTGTCAAAGTTTTGAGTATATTTACTGGGTGTTTAAGTAGCTAAAACATTGTCTTTATTCAGGAAATTAAAAATGATATTTGTCAAAGTATTGCTAGTAGTGTATACGTAGTATATTATTATTAGTCTGTGCTAGTAGTAAAAACTCAGTCTCCAAAGCTATCCGCCAATAGATGGCGCTCTACTAAAACTCTACACGAAGCTCTCTTGTTTCGCCGAGAACGTCATGAGCGATTCCATGAGATGCGGTCTGATCATTTCGTCCACATCTTTCTGGTAATCTTTGAAAGCGTCTGGGTGGTAAAACATTGTCTTTATTAATTCAGAAAATTAAAAATGATATTTGTCAAAGTATTGCTAGTAGTAAAAACTCAGTCTCCAAAGCCGCCAATAGATGGCGCTCTACTAAAACTCTACACCACTCTACACGAAGCTTTCTTGTTTCGCCGAGAACGTCATGAGCGATTCCATGAGATGCGGTCTGATCATGTCGTCCACATCTTTCTGGTAATGTTTGAAAGCGTCTGGGTGGTGTTTGTATAGAGTCCTGAGCGCTTTGAGGCAGTGTATGATTTTTTTATCCCTTTCACACCTAACTTGGTGTGAAAGGGATAAAAAAACATACAGGCGTCATTCAACGTCACATTTTCTTGTTACAAGTTAATGTTCATACTGAAATCTCCAGTGAATTAGATATAAGCTTCTTGGATATAAGCTTCTTGGGTGTTACTGTTAAATTTAAGTAACTAAAAATTGTCTTTAAACTCAGAAAATTAAAAATGACATTTGTCAAAGTATTGCTAGTAGTAAAAACTCAGTCTCCATAGCCGCCAATAGATGGCGCTCTACTAAAACTCTACACGAAGCTTTCTTGTTTCGCCGAGAACGTCATGAGCGATTCCATGAGATGCGGTCTGATCATTTCGTCCACATCTTTCTGGTAATCTTTGAAAGCGTCTGGGTGGTAAAACATTGTCTTTATTAATTCAGAAAATTAAAAATGATATTTGTCAAAGTATTGCTAGTAGTAAAAACTCAGTCTCCAAAGCCGCCAATAGATGGCGCTCTACTAAAACTCTACACCACTCTACACGAAGCTTTCTTGTTTCGCCGAGAACGTCATGAGCGATTCCATGAGATGCGGTCTGATCATGTCGTCCACATCTTTCTGGTAATGTTTGAAAGCGTCTGGGTGGTGTTTGTATAGAGTCCTGAGCGCTTTGAGGCAGTGTATGATTTTTTTATCCCTTTCACACCTAACTTGGTGTGAAAGGGATAAAAAAACATACAGGCGTCATTCAACGTCACATTTTCTTGTTACAAGTTAATGTTCATACTGAAATCTCCAGTGAATTAGATATAAGCTTCTTGGATATAAGCTTCTTGGGTGTTACTGTTAAATTTAAGTAACTAAAAATTGTCTTTAAACTCAGAAAATTAAAAATGACATTTGTCAAAGTATTGCTAGTAGTAAAAACTCAGTCTCCATAGCCGCCAATAGATGGCGCTCTACTAAAACTCTACACGAAGCTTTCTTGTTTCGCCGAGAACGTCATGAGCGATTCCATGAGATGCGGTCTGATCATTTCGTCCACGTCTTTCTGGTAATCTTTGAAAGCGTCTGGGTGGTGTTTGTATAGAGTCCTGAGCGCTTTGAGGCAGTGTATGAGTGTTTGGTCCGGGTTGGACTCGACGTGGGGTCGCGTTCGCTGCATCCTAACCAGACGGGTAAGATGCGGAATGCCTTCCAGTTGGACGATCTGGTGGGACACGTCTGGGACCACGACTAGTCTGTGGGAATAGTAAAATTATAAAGTTAGATAAGTTTTGCATTAAATATTTTGCAACAGTTGCAGAACCTCCTGTACCGTCATATTTATAAATGTTTAATTGTTAACTGCTGTTCATGTAAAAATATATTTTAATTTATTTCAACATTCATTTTACAAATATCCTTACCGTAATGACAGGTTTACAAAGATTGACATCATTTCAAATGGCAATTCATAGAATCGTAATAAAATCCAAGATGATATATATTTTTTCTATTTTTAACGACTTATTTAAATTAAATTACCACCAAAAACACCACAACATACCTAGAAATAGCCTCCACAGCGTGACAATGCAACCTGTGCTGCGCGCGCAACTCAGCCGCCCTCGGGGCGTGCGCAGGCGCCGCTCGAGTGAAACACACCAGAGCTACACTAGCGGCCGGTATACTGGAGAGCTGGAGGAGGTAGCGGGTGACAAGGGAGAGGGACGCGAGGAGGGAGGCTGTTTGCTCCTGTGGGGGGAATAATAGTAATTAGAGTTTATGAGAAAATATACAAATGAAAATGTATGGAATAAAGATTATAATTTAAAAATGATGTATAATGCTACAGTGGGTGTGAAGCAAGTACGTTACTCAGGGAATAACCAAAATTAATGTATTTTTTTTAATTAATTGCTTGATTTGAATTGGACATGACAATTTTTTTTTAACGTATATTTTTTATGTAGTTCTGGAAACATTTCAAAAAATTCGTCGGGTATCACTAAAAACGAATCAGGAAATAAATAAATTTTGCAAAATTCAGTGTAACTTTCATAGCAATATTTTTCAATATACATGAATGTTATTTATAGTAATATTAAATTACGTACAAATAAAATACATACCTGTAGGAACACAGAAATATTTGGACCCCTGCGCTTGACTGCATCAAGAAGTCGCTCGACAGTGCGATGTCGAGAGATAACTTCTATGATGTCGCAGTTTATTTGTTCCTCTTTCTCTAATTCTAGTTCCCGTACGAGGTTCACAAGACACGCTGTGCATAATAGCAACAGCTGGCAACACTCTGTTCGAGAAAGAATAGCTGAAAAATTTTTTTATTGTTAGTTATAAAGGTACATAAAATATACATAGATATAGATAGGAATAATAACATTTGTCACGCATTGTAATGGAAATTATGCACTCTAAAGGAATGTGTTTATAAATGTTTCTTTTTTGTATTGTAAGCTATTCAACACCAGATGTCGTTATAATAAATGTGCGTAAAAATGAGCTGTTTTAAAATTATTCAGTGTTTTGTTTAGTAAACAGAACGTGCTTACGGGAGATTCTTTGAATATTTTTTTCGATGAATTTTACCAATTGATGTAACACAATTTGAATTTTTTTCTTTAATATTGTACCTATTATCATACTAAGTAACTATAATACATAGAAGGAAGTTTTCCTGAGAAGTAGTTCTTCTTTACTCATTTAGCTTTTAAATACTTACGAACTTGTATTTATATAATATTATGGTCTAGAATAATATGCTACTTTCAATATACACAAATGTAAAGGTAGATACGAAGCTATATAAGAAGCTAAGCCATCGCATAGATAACGACAAATTCTTAAAAACTTCAAACTATACAAAAAAATAAACAATCAAATAAAAAATAAATCTCACCAGTAATATTATCCACAATGGTGTTCAAATAAACATGAAGCTGGGACAATCAAATAAAAAATAAATCTCACCAGTAATATTATCCACAATGGTGTTCAAATAAACATGAAGCTGGGTTAGATCATGGTGGCCGCGTAACCACGGCGCCGTGATCTGAGTGAGAACCGTGATCGCTTCCCGCATTTGTGGTTCTGGATTCGATTGGTCTGATAAAATGTCCGACAGGATCTCTATGCCACCACCCTGTGGAAATTGATTCGTTATTTCATGTGGTATTGGTGATTTTAAATATTGAATAATAATTTTTTGTGAAGAGTAATTTCGAGTAAAAGTGAGTTTAAACAAGGAATACTGCTTTTACTCCAAAGAGTAATTTTTATAAGATTATGTTGGAAAAGATTTGAGGATATAAATTTCAACGTACACTTGAAATGTTCACGAACTGTGTCTTACAATTCGTTATTTAAAAATAACTCGACGACATAACTTTAAGGAAATTCTAAAATAACTTTCTTAATTTACAATAAAACAACATAATTATGAAGTGTCAAAAATTCTATTCCAAAATCACCGTAAAATTTACACCGAAACAACCAAAAAATCTTCGCAAATTTGCCGCTCTTCTAATCAAGCTATACACAATCCGTCACAGATTATATATAAACAGATAAAAAATTACCTCTTCGAATTGCTTGATCGCCTCTGCCGTAACGCACACCGTGGCCAAGGCGCGAAGAGATAGGGCTTTAACCGAGCTCTTGTTAGACTCGATAATGGCCGTCAGCAGAGCCCTGGGCACCCCGCAGTCTACGAACGGTAGATCTGTTATGCTCTTTATGATTTTGGAGCATTTTTCGTGAAGATTGTTCTCGGGGTTGTCGCTCAACATTGCTAGATGCCCGATGGAGGTAAGCGTGCTTTTCAGTATCAAGTCGGATGGTGGTTCTTCTATTATTGATACTAGAGTCTGTAAATTGAATGGAATACATTAATTATGATTGATTTTTAAATTTTATTATATTTACTTAGATTTTCATGAAATTGAAGTTTTCCTTATTTTGATTAATGGAGGGGACTAAATTCTCGAAGTATGGAAATTGGCCGTTTTTGCTTTGTTTGTGTTTTTGTGTGAAGTAGCGCGGCGATTCAATTAAATTGATTTTAGATGTTCATAAAAAAGTTGAAATACTAATCAAAATAATATATTTATTCGCGAAATAGAACGATGTAAGTATAGAAATCATTTATGAATTTCATTTATTAGAAGTGAGATATTGCGAACTATTTACTTTATTCTATAATAGTAAATATCTACATTAATATAAATAACGTGTATCTAAACATTATTTATTAGAAATAAGTTCTGTGAATTCAAGTTTCTTGTCGATTCCTAGGGCATAAAATAAGCTTAATCACGATTATGGTTTAAATAGGGTTGCCACGCTACTACAAATAATAATTTGATTTATATCTTTATTACATGTTAAAAGTTCTGTTGTATATTATTGTTGGTGTATTTCTACAAGTACATGCATAATATTTAGCATTTTAAGAACATTAGGCTTCACTCAGTTATAACTGATATTCTATTTAAATACTTTTAAATTTCATTCAATATTATTTGGCATGGATCAAAAAATTAAAATATCCTTCGGATTGCTATACTG
This sequence comes from Colias behrii, assembly GCA_029959065.1. Lineage (NCBI taxonomy): Eukaryota > Metazoa > Arthropoda > Insecta > Lepidoptera > Pieridae > Colias > Colias behrii. The sequence continues at coordinate 3,444,675 of JARWMC010000021.1, read as the reverse complement.
CAAAATTTATAATAAATAACTTTAATATATTTTTAAATGATGTAGGCAACCCTAATAATACAGGAATACTTATGAGCAGGATTGGCGAGTCTCCAATGAATATTGCATGTACAAAATATTATATTATAAAATATTCCAGTGGTTATGCAGATTTCCCGATAGGCTTCATATTATATTCCGTACCTTCGGGTATAATATGTTTTCATAATAATTATATTGCTGATTATGAGGTATCTCTAATGGAGGTATTTAATCTGACAGGCCATGATAAATAGTTCCTATTGAAGCTTTAGGAGTTAGGACTGAGAGAACTTTGTACTTATAATACGGATATTATACGTGATTAATTATTATTCAGTTATTTATTCACAAATTTACCATGAGATCTAGTTAAGAAAACGTTAGTGAAAATTGTTTTCTTTTCTTTATAATATTAACTGATAATAGGTAAGCATCACAGCATAATATTAATAACCAGATGCAGTGTATAAAAGAGTGATAAAATTGGAACCTCTTACGAAAGAAAAAGCAACAGATAAACTAACCTTTTTCAGGTACTAAAATCGTAGAAGGTAGGTAATTAATGTATGAAATTGAACCGGTTCTGTCTTGGTTCTATATCTAATTATGCCAATTGAAATTTTTTGATCTTACATTGAGGTTAACTGGACAATTACTTGTACGTAGCTAATACGCAAGTGGTGTTTACTATTAGTGATATGGGGAAAATGGCTTTCTTCATTTGCGTAAGGTGTTTTGCATAATTGTTTCCTACATACGTTGCAATGTATCATGGCATGTTATAGTGTGCCCACAGAATTCAGCAACAACTAAGTATCTTTGGTAATTGGTATGAAATAAATTGGAGAAATCTTTTTGAGTTTTGAAGCAGTATCTTAGTTTTAAACAGTACTTATAAATCCATAATCAGCCTTTTAAAACAATAATATTAGGGGCAGTAAAAATATAATCAATTCTTAGTTGTATTTAAAAAATAAATAATGGCGAGTACATAAATTATAATCATTGTTAAGAAGCTGAAATCGGGATATATCTGAAAAAAATATAAAGTAATTTTGACGGTAGTTGATAAGTTGCAGATGCTATCCTACCTTCATCTGCTGCACCAGCACCGCTTTCGTAGTTTCCAGAAAGATTCCAATCAATGTATCCAAATGTTTGTCGACCAAAGTCCATTCTGGATTTGATTCGTTCAATTCAATCTTCACATCTTCCCCTATATCTATTAACTTCTGCAAGTACATCTGCAAAGATACTTTTATTTTGTCCCACCGCTCCGGGGTTTCCCCGGGTGGTTTTGTATTGAGTGTTATACTATGAGCTAAAACGAACTCATTTATATTTGCTACCAATAAACATATTTGTTCCTCGCTCGTTTTCTTCGCTTCCATTTGCCTGTAATAAAGTTACGTATGTTAAATTATTGAGGAGGAAATATGCGAGCAATTACTTATCTCTTTACTTGGGTATATAATGTTGAAAATTTAATATAATTATATTTATCCTGTTGGTGATTATGACATAAAATTAAATCACGTTTCTAAAATTAGACTTAATTTAAAGAGAAATAAGGTTCTTGAATATTATATGTTATTAATAAGCTAAATTACTTCATTAATATTTAAGTTAATGTTTATTGACATTGTAAACAATAAAATAATTAATTACCTCAACACATCGCTATACTGATGCACGATTATCTGTCCGTGCGTCTGAACTTTCTTAATGTTGCCAGTAATAGTCGCCGAACTAGCGGATACCATCGCTTTCATCTCTGCACCTAAGGGCTTGCTCTGCAACGTGGTCATACATTCATTCTCACAAGAGCCGACCAAGTCGCACAACCAATACTGGACCGGCTCCGGCCTCCGATCGCACAGCCTCTCCAACGTCGTCTGATCTATACTCCTTTCTCTGTACAATATCTCGTTCTGATTGTTCATAACCAGCCTGTGAACAAAAGCTCGCGTTAATACAATTATCATTTGAAAGTAATACACAATTTTATGTTATGCAACTTACCCGCTATTGAAGTTTTCTAAAAGATTCACTCTACGCACATTCTTTTTGTTACTATTTCGGACACCGTTCATGTAGTCTTGTGGCGCTAACATTTTTGGTGTAGATGAACATGCCAGATCTAATTGCAAGTCTAGGAAATTCATTTCGTCGTCTTTTAATTTCTCTCTTTTCGAATCATGTGTTAAGTTATTGTTTTCTTTTGTATTTGCATCGTATGGTATTTTCTGTTTATCTTGAAATTCTAAAGGTGGAGTGACTTTTCTTTGTTTCAAACTATCTTTGCTATTAGTATTTTCTCTGGTTTGAAGATTGATATCACTCTCAGTGGCTACAAGCCGTTCATTATAATGCGGTATAAGCATTTCTTTTACTGGATGACCTACAATAACCCATGAATCTTGTTCTTTAGTTCTCGGTAGACCCAACGATGGTACTCTGCTTCCCTCTAAAATACCTCCAGCATGACTTTGGACAACGGGTGATTTGTCCTTTTTAGAAGAAAATATTTTTAACTCCTTTGATTTTTCTTTCGCTGCCACCCTTTGTTTGGCTTTAGGTCCTGCTTTTTTGGACGGTTTTAAGTGAAGACTATCTAGTATGTTTTTTCCTAGTAAAGTCTTTGTTGGCTTATGTATCTGCTCTTTGGGATATTGTTTTTTTACAGGCTCCAAATCATCTTCATCAATGTAACCAAGGGAGTGATATCCTTCTTGAATATCTAATATTTGTTGGTCCAAGCGTTGTGCTTCAAAATTTAAAGATTGATTTAATCTATTCCTCTGGAATTTAGGAGTGCTTGTAATTGGTAAATCATCGTCTTGAGACATACTTCGTTTATATTCAGGTTTTGCTGCCAAAATTCTTTCGGTGGGTACATATGACACATTGGATATAGGTGTCCGTACTCTTGGTTGATTATTAACAGCAATTTCATTGTTATGGGCTAATTTAATATATTCTAAACTGTCATCTGATTTATTTTTACTTGTTTCTAAATCTTTGACAGTTGCTACTTTACTTATTTTAGTGCTATCACTATCAGTACTGGAAACAAATTTCTTCGGAGGATATTTCTTGGATGGGCTTAGAATATTTAAATTTTTTATGGGAATATCTTTGGTATCATTGTGTATTGCACTTACGGTATTTTCAATACTGTTTAAGTTATTTGGAGACACTTTATTAGTAATAGATTTATTAGCATTCTCACTCAACGTTTTATTTATAGTTCTTTTCGCGGTATCCTTCTGGGATGCAGTATTAATATTCTTTGGAGTAGGATATTTACTTGTATCCTCATTTTCTTTATCTTTAAGCAATTGTAAATGTTCCTCATCATGATGTACTTCACAATACTTTTGTAAGTCGTAAGGAGTTTGTATTACACTACTACTTCGTAAACGAGGTTTTGGAGTAGGTGCTTCTGAATTATTGTTAAATAATTTCGAACTATCAACAACATCTTTACTCTGTAAAGTATTCTGGAAGTCTATCGCTTGTTTAACTGTAATATTTTCATTATTGTTAGAATCGCTACTACAAGACGATTTATTTTTATCCGAGTTGTCTGGAGACGAATAATACTGAGATGTCGGTGGTGAACTATCGGAGTCTGAGAAGCCGGAATCTTGACTCTTATGGCTGCCGGGGCTGCCGTGCCGCAGGGGCCACTGGTTGGGAGCATTGTTCGCTCTGGCAATGTTATCATCACTATTGTTCCTTTGTTCAGCCTGATTGGCGATCCAATGCGGCAGCTGTGGCTCCCAATCTTGATCTTCTCGACGATTGTTTTGGTTCCATCCTGGTTCAGCTACGGGGCTACCTACATTAGGCGGTGAATCACCCCACCACACTTTGCTTCTTGTTCGTTGAAAATTTGACATCCTGCAAAAGAACAAAGAGTTAGGTAAATGACTCGTGGGAAAATCGGTAGCGGGTTAATGATCGACTCGAATGACGTAATTCCTCGGTCCATTATAAGTGACTATGATTGAGGTGCGTGGCACATGATGCGTGTCATTCCAACACAAATTGCTAAGACGAATTATTTTAGAAACATTATTATTACATGGGGATCACAATTATTCAGAACAGCACAAATACCAAAATATGTATTCTTAAAGGGCAAGACATTCATACGTATTGCCGGCAGATGTTAAAAACCGTTGCAAAATCTATTGTATTCAAGAGTGCAAGGGCGTTTAGTGTTCATACATTGGCTGTGATTTTACCACCCTTCGAATTTTTGACTTTGAATGAAGCTCATATAGCATGTAATGATTACGTAATTAAAACCTTATTTCATCTCCTTTCAGTTGATTTTATAATCGCATTATTAACTGGGTTAGGTAAAGTGCGTTTGTCTATGAGTCAATAAATAATTATGAATCATTTTTGCGGTTAGTGCTTTACCGGATACTGATAAATATTTTCTTTGCATGTCAGATTGTGTTCACGATTCAATTTATGCTTCCATATTTAGAAATATCATGCCAGGTGTTAATATGAAGCGCAAATGTTAGCTGTATCTTTTACTAGTATGTATTCGCGACTTAATTGACACATTTTCATTAGGATCACTCTATAAAATCAATCAGGAGTAAAAGTTTGATAAAATAAAAATACATATTTTTTATTTTACCAAGCTTTTACTCCTAGTCGATTTTATAGAGCTCAAAATTTGCACACATTTGAAAAAAACTGTAAACTAAAATTGTAAAAATTGTTAAACCACCGTCATATCTCAAGCATGTTATGTTTCATTGACTCCAATCGACACATTGTAGAGTAATTAAATGTGTGGAAATAATAAAAATAATAATGACCTTACATAAATGACACGGTGAATTACAGATTTTCATGCTGCAATACTTAGGACATTGGTTTACAGCTTCACATACCTCGATATTACGCAAATGCTACTCGTAATACTAATAACCGTTAATTATTTGAATGTTTAGCAAAGAATTAGGACAAACGTTTAAATTATTTACGTTGATATTTTGCAATGAAAAACGTTTTCTTATCTGTCTATTTAAGCCTTTGATATCGATCGAGCAGACAAATTCGATGAAAAAAAATGTTTAAAAAATACGTGACCAAGATAAACATTTTTTTTATATTGTGGTCGGTATAGGTATACTTTCAAGGACCCTTATAAGTTATAGTTTTTTCATTTAAGTGCTTTTAAAGTTTTTACCCCAATGTATGAGTTATGAAAATGGCTAGTAAACACAAAGGAAATTGTTAACCGAAGTACCTACTATTATTTAAGAAATAATTTTCAAAAACTTGAAATTAAATTTTTATTCTACTCATAACTTGATGGCTATGAAGGTGTAATAAAACGTTTAAAAAGCTTGTCAAAATAGGGGATGCGGGATAACGTATTTGTAGTGTTTACATTTTATTGAATTTTAAAACAACATCTAGTTTTAAATTTAGTAAATATTAATATTAAAACCTAGCATGTACAACACTTTTATTACTAACAAAGTCATTGCCATTAATTAGGTCTGCATTCCTTTCAAATTAAATTAATCTAGACAACATTATTGCTTTTAATTTCTCATGCGATAATCTGTATTGTTTCGTAAAGTAATTTTAGTTCATTTCAAATACTTTTGAAGTGGACGAACCATAGATTACAGTTTCAAGCACATTTTTTTCTTAAACCGTCATAGATAAAATTCTTGACGACGGGAATTTTATCGGGCATGTCTCTGACCTTCTGTGGGCCCTTGTCAACTTCCTCTATTAAACATTTTGATATGCTTCAGTGCCAACAATACTGCAATTTGTTTGTACATATGTTTAACATTGAAATTCTTGAATTGAAGTTTGAGGAACAGTGAATGGAATGTAGTTAAATGTGGGAGAATTATAATAGTTTCTTGTTGTATGTTTTATCTTGACACATATGATATTTTGTAGTTGTAAGACAACAAAGTTCATGTATGAAGTATGACCATATCATACTGGTATGTATAGATCACAGGTATAGATACTAGCGCATGTGCTGCCAGCATAAAAAATAATATTTGAATATAGAACTTATTAATAAAAACATATTCCATAGACCAGGGTTTCCCAAACTATGGGTCGCGACCCAGTGGTGGGTTGCGAGCGAACATTGAGTGGGCCCTGCCTGAGAACGACACACCACCGCTCGACTTATTAAATTGGATTTTTAACCCATTTCAAGACCACCTACCAACTGAAAGCAAGTGAAGAACTTATTGATTTATCGAAAGATTCGTCACTAAAAAAGAGTTTCAATCGTAAGCAGTTAACGAAATTCTGGCTATCGGTTGCTGGTAACTATCCATGCCTGTTTGATGAAGCTATTAAGGTCCTTCTTCCATTTACTACCTCTTCTTACCTATGTGAGGCCGGATTTTCTAATATGGTGAACATTAAAACTAAATATCGCAATAAATTGGACATAATATCAAACTCACTGCGATTAAAAGTGACTCGAGTTGAAGTTGATGTTAAAAGTGTAATGACGAAAAATCGAAAAAAAAATCATTTTTCCGCCATTGAAATTATTTTTTTTAATGTAGTTATTTAATTAAGTAATAAAAAAATGTACTTAAACTTTGTTTGTTATTTGAATAGTCGTTTATTTAGGTTTATTGGTAACGGTTAAATTTCCTAGAAGTGGGTCCCGAGTTTGGGAACATGTATTAGATGAGTCGTAGCCCATACAACTTTTGGAACCACTGCCATAGACAATGAGTTATTGACTTGTACACTGATGTAAATTCTAATAAGTGGGTCACAGTTATCAACGCGCACGTAATGTAATTGAATATAAAAAACATCGCATAACATGAAATGCACCATTGTAATGCGTTGATCATGATCGTGGGCAGAGAAAGCATGACCAAATTATACAGGCGACGACACATTTATTCCGCTCCATTAGATTCCTATATAATCATTGAGATTCTATAATTTGTACCAGGAAGAATGTCGATTGTCTTTGATATTCGGAAATTTGCAGTTTCACGTATATTTTCTTAGAATTAACTGTCTAGTAATATACTTTTAAATTATACTATACTGCTTATGCAACTAGCAATATGCTTATGTTATTATTGAGACGAATAGTGTATGATTGTGGAAAGATATCTCTGAAATCTATATTTAGCCGATTTGCATCTAGATTATTCTTGATTTCGATAACTTTGACAGCAACTAGAAATTAGATATTATATTAAGTATATTAATTTATTGATTTTTGTTAGCAATAAATTTATATACTTAAAGCTTATGGAATTTATATTAACTTCTAAAATTTTAATTCGTTTGTTAAATATTGAATTATTCATGTTGCAGCAAACAACATTGCTTTTCATTTTGTATGTTTTATCTTGACACATATTTTCATTTTACTAAGACAACATAATGATAACACTCCTTATTTGTTTCTGTTATATGTTAGCGTTGGACGTTAAACTAGGCACGTGCACCTGCCTTATACTACTAAATGTTTTGACATAGTATCCGCAAAAAAATGTAGGCGATATCAATAAGTCATAGTGGATGCACTCGATGTGCAGCTGCCATAACGGTCGCGTGTCATCTGCTCATCGCCATACGCCACGCTACGTGACGCTACGGTTGGCTGTTTGCGCGCGTGCCTTCGCCATAAACGTCCATGACCAATTACAATATTTGAATTTCGAATTTTACAATTGAAGAAAATTTTATACTAACTTTTTTTATCAACAGCCAGCGTTATAAGTTGATATCGTAATTTCTATAATTCGATTTTAATATTCAAATTTCATTCTAATTATATCAGCAGCAGTTTGTAATTTATTGGTCAATTAAAAAAACTTTCTAGTTACATAAAAAGGCGGCAAAAGTTAAAATGTCACTAACCGTTACGTTAAAATTCGATAGTGTCATCCGTGTAGTGATTTGATCTCTATGGTTACAGCCAGGTGTAAAAAGTTTTTATTTGCTAGGGTCACCGGCTTAGGCGATCGACGCCCCTATTGAATATACAGCATGTTTATCTTTTGCAACTCATTTTCAGACTTATGATACAAACAATACAAACCAAATATGAAATAAGTTAAAATAAAGTTGTATTGACTATGGCAAAGGTATAATAATGTTAATTATATTAAGTACCTAGTGCGTAATTACATTCGGTATAAACACTTGTACATATTTACTCAGAAAATATTAAATATCAGCTACATAATTTTAATGACGCAAATTAATTACTCATAAACCATCAAATATTTAGAACATTTATGCTAATTACTTACTAATGGCGCGGGCGTACCACGTATCAAGGACAGTGAAATTAAATTCCAAATGACTATTTATTTTTGTAAATTAAAATCTGATTAAAAAGTCGCCATTCAAATAGTAATATAGGCCGTGGAAATATCCTATCACGTAGGTATGTTAGTAGTTAATCTTATTGAGTTAAACTTTGGCTTCATTCATCATTGATATAATCACAACGGCTAAGAGCCAATTATAATTATATAATTACTATAGTAGAACAAAGTATGATATTACCCTTTGGATTGTATTTTGAACGGATTTTTTAAACTTCGGCCAAATATGTCTTGTATAATATTTTCGTCCTGGTAAAACATGGCGGTCAAATAACAGCAAAATAATCTTTTTGTTGCATCTTTAGCAATAATAATACCATGAATTTCGTGAACACGCTGTATATAACAAAAGACAACCCCTGACACCCGGCAACGCTTACCGGTCCCGAAACATCTGTCCGTACGTTCAATACTGTTGCATTCCGACCCGTGACACTTGGATACACTGAAGAGCGGAAGTAATAATACTTGTGAATGATTGGTAGATATGCTTTTTATTTTTCTATCGCAAAACTTTCATGGAGTACTCATAGTATCAAATATTGCTCTGAATAATCGGATTAGAATCAAATGTTCAACGAAATGCGCTAACACTCATTTGGCCAGCATGGTGGATTATGACCTGTACGGTGTACCCTCATAGGAGGCCCGTGTCCCAGCAGTGGGAACATAATAATTCATCATCATCATCAGCCCATATAATATATGGGCTGATGATGATGATGAATCGGATATTATTTAGACATCAAGATCGGATTGAATTATAGACAATATACCTAACTAACTGTATGACAATATAGCGTATAATCCGAAAATAGAAAAAAAAAGTATCGAGGAAGTCGAATAGCATTATGTTGGTCAACTGCATATTATTATTGAATGTGTATAGAAAGTCCATTACACAATTCTGATAGCAATTCTATCAACAGACACATGCTAAATGAATCGAAAGTAAAGACAACAATGCATATGTAAAAAGTCTATGTAAATTTTAAATATTCTTAGCTAATCGGAACTCGGAAGTGCCATTCCTTCCGACTTCCATTTATACGCCTGCAAACATAATATTTGCATGTGTTTAAGCGTAGGTAATTAAAAGTCAAAGCCATCTTCGGTAAAACCGTGCCAATATTAGTACATAATATCGATGCCTAAGATTTACTGTAATACATTTCATTGAGACGGAAATCGTATGCTATTGCAAAAACCATAAACAAAGTATGCATTCTCCTTTCTTTTTTATACAGTCCATAGGACACGCGCCAGTCCCATATGGCTCCTTATCCGCCAACGTTGCGTGTCGTTGCCTCACGACTTAGAAAAAAAAACAAAACGGATCCCGCGGTTCCCGAAACGTGTCTATGTTTTACTTTTTTTTGCATAGACGTGTGAACTCAATAATGACATTAACCTAAATTCGATTATAGACGTTATTGATAGTGTTAAATTTACAGTTACGAATTGTTGGTTCTTTTTGAGCTCCTATGTACCTACTTAGTTATATAAGTATGTATTTGGTAAATTACGCATAATTTCGTCTATTTTACAAATAAAAGAAATTTCAGATTTCACTAAATACCTACAGCGTGGATAACCAACGTTGTAATTGCAATTATTTGCAATTGACGTAATTAAGTTTGGCATAACTTTTGTCGGCTTCTTTATTAAATTAGGCCGAAGAGAAACCGCCAGTTACGCTGAATCACCTGCAAGTATCATTGACTCAATTGTTAGCGGCCTTGAATAAGAATTGATTAAGGGTTTGACATTTAGATTATCGTTGGCAGCTGCGAATTGCTGCAATTAGCTATTTCAGCGGCAGATGTTCCGCTTGTATGGCGTGCTAGCCGTTTGACATTTTCTTTTTTCAAACGCAATAGAATTTTCTGGAATGTCCGTTGCGAATAATATAACCATCTACATTTTTATCACATGTCTGTGTTTTTATCTACTTAACAGTCAACAAAGCAATGGTCATCAATATCAACGTATTACAGGGGTTTTTTTTTTCATGAAATTAAAGTGAGGAAGTTAATAGAATTAGTGACAAAAAAATGTTAAATTATTTTTCTATTGAAGTTTGTAATTGTAAATGGTCCACCTACGCAAGAAAAGGCTTAAGTGGCACCAAATTATGTATCCAGCAATAACCATATCTTACGTTTTTATTTATTCACACCAATTCAGTTTTTCCCACAACACGCATACCTTATGCGCGTAGCTGTAATAGGAATATATGCTTATTCACAGATCTCGCTGTTACCAGCATTCTGCACGGAATCTGCTTTGTTGATCACCAAATGTGGAAACATAATCACCGAGCTGGTATGTGCACGTGCAATTACATAAAGGAATAATTGCATGAGGTTTATGCAGTCTAGAATCTTTTATACTCTGTGATTACTATTTACGAGTTTCATGCAAAAAATCAAGAGGACAATTTATTGTCTGTGGCACAAACCAGTTGTAGTGGTCATGATTTTTAATCTGTTAATTATTTGACAATAAATTTAATTTTATTTGAAAGTACGTATTTCCGGTAACCTTCCGATCGAGTGAAAATAATTTGATCTAAATTGACAATATAAACATGTTTTTTGATAGTTAAAAAATAATAAAACTTCGTAGCAATTTTCTATGATATCGTTAAGCGTCAATAAAATATGTGTTACAAACTTGTTAATTGTTAAATTCCTACCGATGTATTGCCAATGTAGAAAATTAAATAATTTGTTAATACTTCAAACTACGTTCTGGGCCGACCTTGTATTCAATTTATTTGTGGATAATAGGATTTATTGTCGTTGTACTAATTGAAAGCTGCCTATACTATGTGTATGTGTTTGAATTCGAATAATTTTCCATGTAAATCTAGAAAGACTTCTAGTTTTTTGCAATCCTGCAGTTCCTGCATCGTTCAAAATTATTTGTTGTTATGAAAATGTATCGGTAAATACGGTAAATTTTCATCCTTACTATAGTCAAAACAAGATTTCTGTGAGACATTTCAATAAAAAATTAAAAACCTATCAAGACGTGATTTATTGCATATTTTGTTGTTTTCATAAAGTTGTATTTATAATGTATCCTTCTTGAATGTATCTTTTGATTTCTCTCTAGTGTTTTGTGGTTGATTTCTAACCATAATGAGGACGATCCGTGATAGCGTACTGTTGTTTTATATTATTCTTAATTGAATTAATATTAAATATGATGGAACATGTCTTTATGAACATAAATTAGCCATTATTATTACTTTAACGACCGGATAGTCATTTTGCAGTTAGTGCAAGACAGTATAATATCCTTAATAAGATGTATTTTAGTACCTACCTACGGACCTACCTCTAGTATGTAATAAATGAAAGCCTTTTTTGAGTTGTATAAATAGGGTTTGACTGGTATTTTCTTCAAGTATTCCAAGTAAAAGTAACGTAATTACACATAAACTGAAAGCGCAAGTAAAAAACGGTTCTATATTAGAAATCTATATAATATACACGCAAGACGCAACACCACGATTTCTACAACTTCCCATGCTCCATATTCCATAAACTGGTTGTACGAGCTATATCCAATACCAAGTTGTGGATAATTGGATAAATCACTTTATACACGTACTTTTCCGGTTAAATTATCTGTGGTTTATGTATTTATAGTCTGTGCTTGGCGCGGTTTTCCGGCCCGCGCTGACTGCTTTTTCTATGGGCACAGGCTTGGCACAGGTTCTTTAGGGTTATGGTATAAAATAAGTTTAAACAGTTATACGTATGGAAAAGATGCACTTTTGAAATGTTATCTACCTAACCCTAACCCTCTTTTAAAAAAGATATTTATGATATATGTAAGATATCACGTCTGCTGATAGCTATTTAATTTTGAAAAACCACAAGGCGAACCGAAGTTAAATATTTTGGATAAATGGTACCTAGAAATACAGTTGAATTATATGTAAATTGATTGTGAAAGATTGAATGTCCTCTGCATTTATCTGGAGTAAGATATTAGATTTATATTTTTATATCTTAGATCGTGTTTACATTATTGTCTTAAATATATGTTTCATATACATATAATCTTATCTGAAATATTTTATCACATAGAGAAACATCTCAAATAAACGATAACAATAAGCACAATAAAATATCCACAATATTGAATCTATACTAAACCTATAGAAATCGATACTCAATTCGTCGTAGTCACTACATAGTATTTAGGGCTCTTTCAATTTATGCGTTTCGTATCGGACCGCTACAGTGCCGAAGCGGTGCGTTTGTCGTACGGCGCACGGCCGGTCGTTTGTTTTCATACAAAATGCACGGTGCGGCAACAGCGCGGCGTCCGTACCGCGAACGCTCGACAGCAGGACGGAACCGTCGCAAGTCCCATAGGGATGTCGGAAATGCAATAAAGTATCGATATATATCGTATCGATGTTTTTTGAAAATATCAATATCGATATTGATATTTTTATTAAAAAATATCGATATATCGATATATCGGTATGATTTGACAGAGAATATTCGTGCTCTAAAAATTAATTTTTTGGCCTAATCTAATTCAATCATCTTACATTTCTACGGGTACTCAAGTACAGAAATACGCGCGTTTTGAGGTTATAATATATAAGTCAGTCGTGGTAATAATACGGACGGGCAGTTGAAGAGCACTAAAAGTAATGTTTCTTCGTCAGAGTCCATGGCTTAACTGGTGTCAAAATTCAAATAAATTTAAAACAGCACTAGCATACAAACGCACGGCAGTCAGATACGCTTTCAATTTAAGCGTTTGGTAACGGACTGCTACCGTACTGCAACGGCACGGCAGCGGGTTATAACTAGCGGCACGGAAAACGTGCGGCAGCGGTCCGATACGAAACGCATAAATTGAAAGAGCCCTAAAACAAAGTCGCTAATCGCTTTCTCTGTCCCTATGTCCCTATGTCCCTTTGTACGCTTAAATCTTTGAAACTACGCAACGGATTTTGATGCGGTTTTTTTTAATAGATAGAGTGATTCAAGAGGAAGGTTTATATGTATAATAACATCCATTAAATAGTAGAGAAGTACTGTTATTTTTGAGGTTTTTAATGTGATGTCGTAAAAAATTACATTTTTTCCGCTTACATTGCAAACGCAGGCTGAACCCTACGAGTTTTATCAAAATAATGTACTAAGTATTATACATATTGAAAAGGTCTACAGAAAAGTCCGCGATGGTATATGTCTATCTCTTATGGATAACCCACAATAACTTTTTTTTGTCATTTACTTTTTACGACAAATAATGGCTAATTTTTGAAGCGATTTTAACCAATACAGCATTAATCCTTAACCAATTAAATACCTTGAATACATTGTTCATTTAATATAGATCTATATGGCCCTATACACCGTATGATTTAAGTGAATATTTTCGAAGATATTACAGATTTAAAAATTGCGGGACGTAGCGTTTGCGGCGGTACCGGCCGGCCGCCCGGCTATATATTATTTTATACCCATGCGAAACCGGAGCGGGCCGCTATGTTTTTATATACAACGTTCACAGTTTTTCTGTAGTGTATTTAGTATCAGCATTGCACCCGTGCGAAGCCGGGGCGGGTCGCTAGTAATGTATAAAATAGTAAATACTCCCAAAGAGATCACGTAAAGTACGCAGTAGTGCCCTAAGAAAATGTTTTATTGCTCTTAGTACCTAAATTTCTTAAAAATAGGTGCACCAGAGTAGAGAATAACGCTAGGTTATTCTGTGACTAGAGACCCAGAATCCTATCTCATAGTCCAATTGAATAGGTACCAATAAATCAAAATCTACGAGGCAAACAAAAGCTATACCGTCCCTTACAAGTTACAGGCCACAACTCTCCCTAACCACTTTGTAAACGACGTAATCCATTACATAATCTACATATATTAGGTACCATATAAATGAGCAATCGGTAGTATTATTAATTTATAGTACTCTCTGACTGATTAATCAGATAGTTTATATGCAATGGAATGTTCGCTGTGTGTCGTAAAGATCACCTGCCAGCCATTGCTCGAATACCAATCTCCTGAGAGAACTTGTAAATAAATTATTAATCCTAGCTCATTTATAGTAAACGATTACATATTTGTTTTGACATTCTCTATGCACTTTTTCTTGTATTTGTATTAAATATAGATACGAACTCGATTGAGGAAATTGTTAAAATATTTTATTTTTTGTGTTAACATTTAACAGGACCGGATTATTCCATTCATTAGGAAGAATTGTGAGGGTTCTGTAAGGAGTAATTTTGATCTGATCATGATTTGAACATGTATAAATATATTTTTACTTCTAGAATTCTGTAGATAAGTTTCTAATCTCGACCACATTTATTATTTATTTAATCATATAATTTACGTAACATATAGTAAATAGTAGAAGTAGTTTAAAACTGAGGCAAGCATGAGGTCGTTTGTATTTAAATAAATATTACATGTACCTAACCTAAGTAGTTTGTGTTCGCAATGACAAAGATTATGACTCAGGAACTCGCTAGTCACTGTTTATTATGTTTATTGGTTATGGAAACACATTGGAAACATGAATTATTGGTCATTTATTCACTGGCTATACGTGTACGTATGGAATGACTTTTGCTAATACAAAGGCTGAAACTTGAAAACGTTATTTGGCTTATTTAATTGAGAATTGCTTTCCGACTTCGTTAAATGCTTCGGTCTTGTTTCAGCATCCGTAAGTAGCAACATCCGGATTTTTGAAATTTCTAGGTTGTTTTTATAGACATACTAGTTTTCCGCCCGCGGCTTCGCCCGCGTTTTCAGAGAAAAACCCGCATAGTTCCCGTTCCCGTGGGATTGCCGGGATAAAACCTATCCTATGTCCCGGGGTAAAAAGTAGCCTATGTCCTTTCTCGGGTATCAAAATATCTCTATACCAAATTTCATGCAAATTGGTTCAGTAGTTAAGGCGTGATTGAGTAACAGACAGACAGACAGAGTTACTTTCGCATTTATAATATTAGTATGGATTGTGATGTTCATATACCTATTTAAATATCAGATTATAAAAGCCCTTGTTATTCCTCAGTTTAAATAGAAGTCTTTGGTTATTACTCAGATCTATCTGCTTATAAAATTATAGTCATCAATACCCAGTTTTTGCATTTAAGAGTAATTACGTGTGATGATCTACCAACGTAAGCATTATAATATTATTCCAGGTAAGTACCTATTCATTTTAACTAGAAATCACAATGTAACAAGTGAACTTATAAATTGCGTGTTTTTGTCATTTTTGTTTATTCTGGTAAGTATTTGTACATGGCAATGAATAAACGATGCCTTCGCGGAAATCGTTTACTTTGATCGCAAATTTAAATTTAGAATTTACTGTTTACCGCGCATTGTAATCTAACGCAAGGCGCTGTCACTGGATGAACCGCCGTTTTAGAATCCCAATGAAACAATATGGATGCCAATCACGTAATTGTGGCGGGACGAACTCCGCTGCTGCATTACGCATTGACCGCAAACCTTTACCTCTATTTTTCTATGTTTTAATTCGTGTAATCGACTTTATCAAAGGTATTTATTACTTACTAGGTCTATACTATTCTCCCTATACAAAATAAATAAGATAATTGATAGGCTTATTCGCCTATTTTTAAATCGTTGTAAGTATGCAACATAAATTATAAAATTTTAGAACAGTTTTACTGAACGTCAACGTGTAGAAATAATAATCTAGGAATGTATAAAATTAAAAATACAGCTCCGTATCACGCAAGCATTAATCATTTTTAACAAATTTCATAGGTAATTAAACTGTCTATATTTCTCAGTGATTAACTCAAGTATTACACAATATTCGGTATCAATTTTCTAAGAAACATGTTTGTGTGTATTTGTGTAGGTTCATAAGTATATTTTCGTCTATCGTTTGAAAAATTGTATGGCCTGTCAGGTTGCGTCTAGTAATTATGCAATACATGTATGATATTTACTGTTAGAATTCGTGCTTATTCCCGCGTTGTGTACAAGAAGTTGTCTATGAAATATTGAGGTTACTATTGAGAATAGACAATAGTTAGTTACTGGTTGGTTACTGGTAATAAACTGGAGCTTCAAGTTTATACATCCATAGATACATTATTTAATATGAATCCTAAAGTGCAGTGACTGTTATTATATATTTAAATCATTCACGATTTACAAAATTAAAGATAAATCTATTAACACGGAAAATTAAACATATGTCTCTGATGTTCACTTAAAAAGCTACATAATTTATTTAATTCGGTAAGATTTCTCACGCTCACGGCTCACTTAGTACTTTAGCATAATTTACGTGAGAGGGCAATTGAGTATCAACAACACAAATTACAGTAGGTAATCGACATTCACACGAAAATCAATAGTGTGATATTTCCTGCACTTATATTAACATCTTCGGTAACACCTCGAGTGATCAAAACATCATTATGAAAGTAATAACTGACGCTTGGACTCGTAAAGGAAACGAGAATTATTAATATTATTATAAGTAGATATTAGAGTCTTTTCAGTAGGTACCTATCGTATGAATAAAAAGTATTGAATGCGTCCCCAATTTTATGGTAGTAAAATAATAAATAGGTACATGTACTTATATAGTCTATGGTCATTCACAGGATTAGGATTGATTAAAAAATCTCATTACCGTTTGAAGGAGTGCTCTACAATCTATTCTATGGTAATAATATTGTATCCACATACATAAGTAGATTTAAATTGGTTTAAAATGAAACTGTATGAATGCCTATGGTCTATTGTGATTTACAGTGGCATCCGGTTTACAAACATGGTATGCATGTCAGCATATATTTTACGACAAACGAGATTAGACACGATTATGAGGTTAGAAATGGCGGGAAAATAGACAGTTTTTTTTTATGAGGCAAAGGTCGTATACATATTGTATAAAAACAATAAAAAAGAGATTTGTAATTTATTCCTACTATGGTTTATGACGCATAAAATTATATTGTAAGATTTGAAACCAGTTTTTAGGCATTGTACGCTAAAATGAGAGCAAAATTTGTATCGTAAAAGTCATCTATGAGTCATCGGTGACGAATTTCATTCATAAGCCGGTTCCATGTTTGATTCTCAGGGAATGTCGGATATGTTCCGAGAAGGTGCACTATCTTATAAATTTCAATAAGTTTTACCGGGTGATTCATGGTGTAAGT
Source organism: Colias behrii (assembly GCA_029959065.1). NCBI lineage: Eukaryota > Metazoa > Arthropoda > Insecta > Lepidoptera > Pieridae > Colias > Colias behrii. The sequence continues at coordinate 3,427,038 of JARWMC010000021.1, read as the reverse complement.
ATTAGTGTTATCTTCAAATTGAAAATTATGGTTTGTATAAGTATATAGTTGTGTCTTTTGAATGAATGAATGAATGAATGAATAAATACTTTATTTGCACCAGAAACAAAAATAATAACAAAAAACACAGACAATAGAAAAACGTACAAAAAGGCGGCCTTATCGCTAATACAGCGATCTCTTCCAGGCAACCTTAGGTCAAGGATCATGAGAATTACGTCATATATTGAGGTCGATGGTGCACAACACTATTTATAATAAATTATATATATACATAGAAATATAATATATAATTAAATAGATGAGTATACTACATAATAATATAATATACATATACACACAAACATACATTTCATAAAGATAAATAGTAATTATATACTTGCTTTTTGAACTCATTCAGTGTTTCTGCTCTTCTGATACTGTCAGGCAGATTGTTCCACAGCTTGATAGCACGAACCGTAAAGGAGCTATCATAGAAATTAGATCTATGAACAGGAACATACAACAGGAGTTTATTAAAGGATCGTGGGGAACGGGTGGAGGAGCTCAAGAATTGGAAATTATTTTTTAGGTAGGAAGGCGTGTTAGGAGAGAAAAGGATGCAATACAATAGATTAAGGATATGAGAGTTCCGGCGGAATCTGACAGGGAGCCACTTGAGTCTTGTGCGGTATTCACTAATGTGATCATATTTACGCAGACCAAAAACAAATCTCACACAGAAGTTCTGGAGACGCTCAAGACTATCAAGTTGGAATTCGAGGAGATCAGGATAGGAGACATCTGCGTAATCAAAGAGGGATAGGAGAAGGGACTGAGCAAGAGCAATTTTAGTGGGACCAAGACTCTTAACGGTGGAACTGTATGGAATGTCAGTGTTATTTATGCAAACTTTAGGCATAGAGGACCAATCAATTTTAGATATAAGCGACTGACTCCCAATAATAAGTATTTTCTAGTTTTTGTTTTAATATGTTAAAGTCTTGAGAACAAAACACGAGTTCATGGTCACCAGAATAATAGGTTTAATTAAAATTTGGCTTCATTAATGATTTTTTCTTTATAATATGATGTCACTCGTCATGACAGGTAAAAAAGCGTCGTTTGTATTAAAAACTAATTACCCGGCCCTCGCTTCACTCCCGTATTCAGATTAAAAGTTTTATAATCTATTTATAATATTAGTAGGATTTCAGGAACTGATTTCTCTATATTTTTTTTTAATCTGTTTTTTTATGGATAGAATTATAATAATAATTTTTGAAACTAATTTATAACTTTGAACTTCTCAAGAACCATTTGTTTTTGAAATATTTTTTTTATATATTTTACAGCACATTTAATTTATAGGTATTTACGAGAAATGTTGTCTGTTGAAAAAAAATATTTATTGTTTATATGTATATCCTCATTCTTTGTAAAATATAAAATAGAGGGAAATATTTTTTAATTAGCTGCATTTCTATGTTGTTACTATGATTTCCTGTCTAGTTGTTTCTAAGTACGGTACTAATATGGCTTCTAAGATGTACTTAAAAGTAGGTATTATATGACGGGTTGACTCACGTGTATACTTTCACAACTGCACTCTGATGGACCTGTAATGGGAGAAATTTTATGAGTTTTTTCCATTTATAGTTAACTTACTCTGCTCTAAGGGAAAGGGCTTCTAAATGTGGTTTCGACTATGCTATATCATGATTACATGGAAAAATTAAAATAATCATACCTAGTAATTAAACAGAGGATTTCTATAGCTAAAGAAGCCGATATCTTACGACTTACGCTGTTCAAATCTGTGGTTCAAATACATTTTCTTGTTTAGAAATTTGTAAAATGTTAAAATGTTAGTTAAGAAAAAAACAACATACTTATTATTTTTTTCTATAAATTAAATGTCTTTTTCAATTATGATTATAATCGTATAAAAATAAGTAAGTATATGATTATCTGTTAATCTGAATTTAAAATAATTCAAATGTACTAATACAGTTATAAATGCATGAAATACTTAACACAAATTTACATGACAGTAGTAATCTGTCATGTCAATTTATCTCTGCAATTGTATGTAGATGCATGTAAAGGCATCTTCACACTTTTATAATATTTTTTTTTTAAATCAGTTAGTAAGGGACTGTAAGGGACAACTTTAAGAACAAGTAGGTATTAGGTAATATGAGGGCGATGAAATTGGGCTTCTATGGAAAAATAGGAAAAAAATATACCGGCCGAATTGATAACCTCCTCATTTTTTTGAAGTCGGTTAAAAAGCTAGATATTTTTTTTAATATAGGTACATTTAATCTTTCATAACTTGAAAATACTAACATTTTTGTATATTAGTAAGTAGCAGGCAACTAGATTATTTCCAAACAATGCCACAATGTATTTAACATAATAAATATTATTACTGTATAGAATTATAATTTAAATCGAGTGTGAAACGACATGAGTTCTTATTGGTTGAGTCACATGTTGACATGTTAAGTGTCAGGTACAACTTCAGATGTTTTAAACGAACTTAATTAAAACATTAATTTTTGTTTCTCATATTTGTCACAACATAATATATATGCACAAATATTTTGTTACTTCTCTTATACTTATCGGATGGCCTTTTTTAAAATGTTTAAATTTTTAATTAGTAAACTTTATGACAGAAACTTACGGGACTATGCTCTTTAAGAAGAAGAAACGTGAAGTTGATAAACTTGGCAATTGATATTAGAATTTGAAAATTAATTCAAGATAAAGATTACGTTAAAAATCTTTTATAATTTTTACACTTATACCTACGATGTTAAAAAAAAACATCAACTGCTACTACTGAACGAAATCAAAAAATTATATTCTCATAATTATGTACCTAATATTGTCACATACATTAATATAACTACTTCCACGGGTATTAAGTAACTAGATAATAATAATATCAACCGGATGACCAGTAAGTATGCCATCGACCACCGACGTTGATAATGCAAGTAAGCATCGTCGGGTTACTATCATAGTGTTGTGTTACGGTAATACGAACTAATTGATTAGATCGGTCAGGTTCGGATAAATCTGTTTGTTTATGTAATTGTATTACTGCTTGTTTGAAATTCTTTATTTAGTGGATATAATGTGGTACCTACTGGTAGTCTACATAATATTACCTATATTAAGTATGTACTTAATTATTTCACTTTATTGAAACTGATAACCTACGTATATTGCACCAACTTTGGCTCATGACATCATGTTATTTGTATTGTTTTTCTTTTTTATCAAATGGCTGTGGAATTTTAAGACAACATGTTTATGTGCAATTTTTCAATACTGCCACAGTATTACAATATTATTTCGTAATACTGTGATACTGCTATAACAATTAAGTACCTAGTTCATGATTTTTTAGGTAACAAGAAAATCTGTGTCTAGTTCAAACAACATAATATTAAATTCATGTGGATAAACCATCATCAACAGTAAAATATACCGAAATGTTCAATTGTTTGAGAAAAACAAAAATTGCTATAATATAAAACTAATCGAATCAATTGTGTGTAACTTGTAAGGAAGTTTCAAGTTTTTAGTACATTTTTTACAGATTATTCAAAGACGGATAATGTCTTGACTCATCGCAGCCTGTGGTCGTGAAGAATAAAGAAAAAGACATGGTTTATAGTTTAGTCATACCAAGACGTTAAAGTGAAATCTTTTTAGAAGAATTATACTAAGAAGTCTGTAAATCTAGTAATATATTCTATATACATACATATATCTATTCTATTTATATCTAGTATATTTCATACACATAATAATAGATATGTCCTATTGTGATTTGTGAGTAATTTCTCCTATGCAAAAAAGTGAGTAGGTGCCTAATTTAATAAACGCCTAAGTAGGTATCGACTTCTAGACCTTTTAAATACTAAAAAACTTAATTATGTATGTTTAGAATTTGTTTTTATACTTTTGGTATTTTTGTCACTATGTCTAAAATGTAGGATGATCAATATCCTTTCAATTTCAAACTTGAAACACACGTTATACTTTAAAGTTGAACTCAGTGTGAAATATTGTTCATGTTGCTTTCTCATACAGGTTATGCAAGGGTATGTTAATAGTTTAGAAATGATGTAGATACTCGTTTGAGATTATCATACCAACCGGTCACAAAATGCCGCTATGACATATTATGGAACGAAATAAAACCGGTTTAAACCGTGATCTAGTAATACGCAATAGTGAAAAGACGAATTAATATTCATATATTATGTGATTTAAATAAATTAACGAAGAAAAATTAAGACAAATTGACGATGTGTTGAATGAAAATAAAATCGGTGTATTTCTTGATTTCTTTTAAAATGTTTTTTAAAACACTTTCATCTAAGATCTATAAGTTATTAGTAGTATTCCATTTTTAGACAAAAATTGCTTAAATTAAAAATAGTAGGGGCATTATTATTGTTTAAATAGTTCCGGTTTATTATAATAATGAATCATAAGTTGTTATCAATATTCTATACACTCATCGTATTATAATTAATGTTACTATCGTTGACAATAACGTTTAAATCTTTTATCGATAGTTTCCTACTTTAGTTTGTAACTACAGGCATTCAGGTAATGTAGGCACAGTACGAAGAAGTACGTGGAAATAAATAGACGTATGAGTCTAAATAAAAAGATTTTATTTTCCTAAAAGTCTGGTCATAATCTACTGTATAGCAACAAATTTAATAAAAACAAGACTACTCATTCTAACGATAGTTACTAATTATTATTCTGTGCTAATACTACTTATATTTAAGTTAGACCTTATTATGGTGTACCTACATAAACATAGATATTAAGATAAATAGATAATAAGGATAAGGTTACTTAATATCTCTTTAAAAACTAACTTGAAAGTGGAAGCGCCATCTTAGTGCCCACGCCCAGTACATATTACATGCCCTATGATTAAGTTACTTTAAGTAATGCAGCCTCGCCTAATCTTTAAGCTCTGGCAATGACCTCTAAACTATGATGTAAATTGTAAAAGCTCTTATGAAAGTTAACGATACATATAACTTGTTGGATAACTTTAAGTAAGTACCTATGTTAAGTTTTGTAAAGTGATAACTAAGGTTCAGTGTTTTAAGAAAAAAACCTACGATGTTGGAACTTCATACAATTACAAAATAGGAGTAATATACTAACTAGTACACATTCTTGTAAATAATTGATATGAAATTATTGTACCTATAATCACCGATTCTTGATAAGTGTACAAAGTTTAAATTAAATCTGTCCGTTTAAAGTGGGCCAAAATCCAGTCAAAAGGAGTCTGTTATATACAAACACTAGCTTCCGCACGCGGGCGCGCCCGCGGCTTCGCCCGCGTGGTGTTTTGATAAAAGGTAGCCTATGTTCTTTTTCAGGGTCTAAAGATTGTCTGTGCCAAATTTCATCAAAATTGGTTGAGAGGTTTAAGCGGGAAAGCGTAACAGACAGACAGACAGACAGATAGAGTTACTTTCGCATTTATAATATTAGTAGGGATACAGCTAAAGAAAAAAGGTGTAGCTAGCAGTTGCAGTAGCAACTGCTAGTAACAAGCAATAAACTAAAGGAGAAAATAAAACAAATTGTGCCATTTGTTATCCTCATTCTGTCCAAAATGGAAACTTAGCTCCAAGCCTAACAGGAAACCATACATACGCTGTCGATCACCGTTGTATGGCCGATATGTTTCTTGCATTAAAAAGTGTACTAACTACCTACTATCGGAGTAGGCTATGAATTGATTTGGCCCACTTATTGTTGATAAAACGAGCATTCATCGGTAGATTGACTAAAAAATTGATATAATGTTTGAAACTTCTTCGTCGTTTAGTTATGACTTATGAGTTTAATATCGATATTCAATTTCATTTAATAGCCAAATTGTAATATTTATTGAAAACAAAATAGTTTTTAATTAACTTTCTCGATTATTAGTTTTAAATTAATACAATAAATAAAGGCAATAATAATTAACGATTATTTTAATAATAGTCATAGAATTAGTTATACGCAAGTATTTAGTTACTATTTTTTTTAATATCAATCGAAAATAATGGCACAGATTCTCACAGATTGGTAAATAGTTTTATTTAAATACTATAAGTCAACTTTATTATTTCAGCGCATCCTGCCTACCTATTCAAACTTTAAACGTGATTTAAAAACTAGCATTATTTTTGCATCATTTCATACCTACAAGTGGCTTAGAAATAAAGATACCCTCATAAAATTTGCGGAACGTTTAAAACTACGCGCATTTAAAAATTGAACAAAACCCATACGTAAAATTAACCACAAACTTCCAGTAAATGCATAAAATATTTCCTTCTTTGATGTTTAATTATTAATCCAGTTGTAAGTCACTTAACTAAGTAATTCTTGTGAATATGTCGAATTAACTGGGTTGCGTTTGTTGACTGGTCACATTCCTACATGAATCATGTTTTTTGTCTTTTATTTAGTAATTATATTATACTAGCGGTCCGCCCCGGCTTCGCCCGTGGTACATATGAAAAATAGATGTTGGCCGATTCTCAGACTTACCCGATATGCATAGAAAATTTCATGAGAATCGGTCAACCCGTTTCGGAGGAGTATGCAGACTAACATTGTGACACGAGAATTTTATATATAAGATAAAGGTTAATAATTAATATTAATAAAACTAAATGATGATGAGGATGACTTTATAAACTCATATTAAATATAAAAGCTTAATGTAAATTGATGTGTTTCGATTAACAAAGTAATTGCAATTTTAATACAATGAACATTGATGTATGTTCAATATATTAATAGCAGTACAGGTAGGTATATGAAAAATACAAATTAAAAATAGTTTTTCAATAAATGTTAAGTGCACACAAATTAAAATTTAAACAATTACATTCGAATTTTGAACTTACCTTCAATTTTCTTCTTTAAAATCCAGTAAAGTATTTAAAAGATCGTTCATTACGACAGAAAGACACACAATTTTTCTCTTTGTAACTTTATTCACACTGTTTTTGTTTCGTTTTTAATACACTCGTGCGAGAATATTGGCGCTATCAGACGCACTTTAAACGAAGCGTGAATTACCAACACGCATACCACACGACTCGACAACTACGATTACGCGCTCGGAATACAAAACAAAACGTGCCGGCTTCCCATGAATCATACATTGTGATTCTAAGAAAGAGGAGAGCCATCTAGTGTAGAATTGAACAAGTTACACATGCGTGGATATTCTATTGAACACTAGATGTCGCTAGTGGTAAAATGATAAATGTAATTAAAATAAGATCTTTAAATTGTAGCATTATATTTATAAAACATTTAAAATTACATGTATTTAATTATCGTTTGTAAAAAATTAAATATTACTATATTATAAAACTTTTCATACATTTTTTAGTCTGTCATTTCATATGTGGTGAGTTCAATTTTTGTTATGATCTGTCTAAATTCACTCTTTCTCTGTCAAAATGGCTGCCGCGCAAGAGGTGCGTGTTGATAAAAATTACAATTATTTGAGTATTTATTGGTAAAATTATGTGTTTTTTTGCAGTTTTGTAATTACTCTTTCGCGATTTCAGGTGAGGCGTGAACCAATTCAAGCCGTTCAAGTGTTCGGCCGCAAGGTGAGTGTTTCAATAGCGTCCACGTGTTTTTTCATATTTCTTGTAACGTTTCTCTACCAACTATTCTCTGTAATTAAATATACAGTTTTGTAACATTTACACGTTCTTAATTTCTAAATAAGAACGAGAATGAAGTTTTTAATGTACATGCTAATTCAGCTGTGCCGATTTCTGTGTATAACCAATTTCAATTCAATTCAACACACTTTTATAAAAGCATAGCAATACTAGTTATAATGCTATCATGGTGATAACTTCATCATTGTACTTACTTATTTTGTTGCTACAAATACTTTATCTAAAACCGCGTAGGTAAACATTATATTCTATAAGGTAGTTCAATAAAGAAACGAATCTTCAATGGCGGCGCTTATCATTCCCTCTCGCTTACACACGGCCGTACGGCATGCAAAAAAAAATGGAAAAATAAAATCACTAAAATGTATTTGATTTTCCCTATAATAGTTTTAATCATAAATTTACAATGACAATTATGCATTTGCGAAAGTAAATAATGTTTTATTGGAATTTGACAAAATATGTTCTTTGGGAAAAGTTGTTCAGTTTTATGGGCTCATTACAAATATTATGGGGATTTTGTTACATTCTGTATAAGTAAATATGATAATTCATATAAATACACAAATACCATAACAAAAAAGTTTGTCAACAAACAATTTGAAATAATTAATAAAATAATTATCCATTTACGTTATTTTTATTTTCTTTTTTGCTGACCCTACCATACGTCAGTGTCAGCTATGGCCGCCATTGAAGATTCGTTTCTTTATTGAACTGCCTAATATCTGCACAACATAACCTATATTACCACTAACATGAAAGTTCAGCAACGGATGTTTGTTTTCCTTTCAAAAAAGCAAGTCGGAAATCATATAACTAAAATAACCTCTTTGCTTAAAACCAATTACATTACAATTATGATACGAAGGTATTTAGTTTTTTTTTATTTATATTTTTGTTCATATTTAATTAATATGTATTTTTTTAGAAAACCGCCACAGCAGTAGCTTACTGCAAACGTGGTCAGGGAGTCCTCAGAGTGAATGGACGCCCCCTGGACCTGGTGGAGCCCCGTCTTCTCCAGTACAAACTTCAGGAACCCATCCTGTTATTGGGCAGGGTATGCAGTGAATATCTTCGTTATTTTTTTGTTTCAGATGAAAGTCGCAATTTTTAGATTAACGATTATTACATCCCGGAGATGTAAGATCAACAAATAACATTTAAAATGTTATAGCTTGTTTAAATCTACAAAAGATGAATGCTTCTGCCCATAAAAAAGAACTGATTGGTTATTAGCAGATGCAAAATGCAACTTGTAAATACCACACTAAAGGCTATCCAAATTTGTTTAAAGATTTTATTTGTACCTCTATAAAGGTTATTTAATAGGAGATGATTGATATAAACACTGATTACTGATACAGTAAATGTTAATGTGAAAATAAAATTTATTTTGAACTAGCTGTGCCTCATAGTTTTATCCACATTGCTCTGTTCCTATTGGTCTAAGCATGATAGGCTATATGTTGACTCAACCAGTTAGTAATATTTATGCAAAACTTGAAATAAATCGATTGAGTGCTTTATGAGTATATCAGACAATAAACCGTATTTTTACCTTCAGTTTTGATTACAGATCACGCCCCAAGCATTCTTTTAAAAAAATATTTAATGTACAGTTTTGACTTTTCTACAATTTTATTATATTATATTGTATAGATGATATTATATTATTTAAATAGTGAGTTGTTAAAATGTTCTAAATTTCATTATTGCATTAAATGATGAACAATCTTATTCCGAACCTGAGTATCTTTGGATGTGAAGTGACACTTAAGTTCTGATTCATCACAGAACAATAAAATATTACTGATTATATGAAATGTTGATGATAATAAGATGAATATTTCAGGATAAGTTCTCGGGAGTGGACATCAGAGTCACCGTGAAGGGTGGTGGTCATGTAGCACAAGTGTACGCTATTAGACAAGCCATCTCCAAGGCACTTATTGCCTTCTACCAGAAATGTAAGTTTTATTGGCTGCATATTTAATTCGATGTCCCCGAATTTCATTATTTTGTGCTGTTTAATCGATAGCTGGTAGTGGATTTTCTTAACAAACTGCCGATTTTTGGCTATACTAAATTGTTAAAATAATATTTTAACAAAATAAATTGTAATATGTAAATAAAGTAATAGGTACGTAAATATATTTAAAAATAATGCGTGTGAGTGTGATAATTAGACATTTTGATACTATAATGGCTTAAGATTTTACTTAAAGTTGCGTTTTTAGTACAAAAATAACCTTAAAAAATATCATTTTCAATTTCGATTTTCACAAAAACTACGCATTTTTGTTGGAAAAGAAAAGCAGTTTGTTAAGAAAATCCACTACCAGCTATCGATTAAACAGCACAAAATAATGAAATTCGGGGACATGGAATCAAATATTTAACCGTTTTATTTTTCATTTTTACATTGTGAGTATGTTTGATCAAAGTGTGTGTCGAACCTAATTTAGTTGTTGATGGAATATTATTTTGAATATGGTTTGGGATCAGTTATTCTTTTGTAGAATTAATTGAGGTTTTATTTATATGTAGCTATATCAAGTTTAATTTCTGTTTGATGATTGCAAAATGTCATTCATTGCAAATTGAGTAAATGGTTGAGTAACACTTGGTTCAGAATGCACTTGAGTTTATGTAGTGTAATATTCTGATAAATACAGTATAAGCTCGGTTTACAAAAGCTTTTCAGTGTAATATTATATTAATGCGAAAGCTTGATGGACTTTTTGAAGCATCACAAGGAGTAAACATTTATCTGTAACATTTTTGTTGTAATTTGTATTAAATTTTGGTTTTATCCTTTTTCAATAGAAGAAAGCGTCATGTTCGCTGTTTTCGTGCATTTGAAAGTAAAATATACCAATGTGACTAAAAATGGAGAAGTGAATGCTCTAGAGTCTAGTTTATTAACATACTAGATTACCGCCCGCGGCTTCGCCCGCGTTTTCAAAGGAAAACCTGCATAGTTCCTGTTCCCGTTTCCGTGGGATTTCCGGGATAAAACCTATCCTATGTGTTAATCTGCTGACCGCCTCCTTGGTACAGTGGTTGACGCGTGAGCGTAGAACCGAGGGGTCCTGGGTTCGATTCCCGGTGGAGACGAAGAAAAAAAAAATGCCTCGGTCTGGCAGGACACAGAAGGCTGATCACCTACTTGTCCCTAAAGAAAATCGATCAGTGAAACAGATGTATGCAAAATGCATCTGCCCCTTACCCCAATTGGGGACATGGGTCTTCACTTACACTTTTTATGTGTTAATCCAAGTTACCCGCTATATGTGTGCTAAATTTCTTTCATTGTAATCGGTTCAGTAGTATTTGCGTGAAAGAGTAACAAACACACACACATCCTCACAAACTTTCGCATTAATATTAGTAGGACTAAACTTTAAAGTGACAAATGTATTATAATCTGTTATAAGTAAATGCTTAAATGTATTCCTACGAAACTAACAAAAATCCCTTTCCTTCCAAAGCTGCCTTGTCACCATATAAGGTAGTCATTTCAGGGAAAGGAGATCAACAGTGACATTACCAAGCAGCATGTGTCTTCCATACCTTGCTCGTTTGAAATGATCACAACATTTATTTAAACTATTTATATTTAGACTTTATAAAATGGAATTTTCAACCAAACATAATACTTAATATGTAGGACTGTTTACATATCTATAAATAAAATTCTGGATTTTCATAATATTGTTTTTCATAAAAGATGTACATTGATTAGTAATAATTTAAAACCGAAAGTTCATCCATTTACATTTTCTTCATCAAGATTGTGGTGGTATAAAAGAGAAATTGAGTTCTCTTATGCCATTCATGTTTTAATTAGAAAATTAATATAATAATTTTGTTCTTTCATTTCAGGTATCTTTATCACTGATCTAATTCGATAATATGCATAATAAATTGGAAGGATGAACATGAAGGATGAATATCTTAAATCATCTGATTTTGAATTTTTTTTTCTTTACAGATGTAGACGAAGCCTCCAAGAAGGAAATCAAAGATACCCTCGTCCAGTACGATAGGAGTTTGCTAGTAGCCGACCCCCGTCGCTGCGAGCCCAAGAAGTTTGGCGGTCCGGGAGCCCGCGCAAGATACCAGAAATCTTACCGTTAATTGTCTGTGGTTGGCGCGCGCTGTGGTATTGCTCTGGTGTCTATGGTCAGGGCAATATCATTGCGTGGTTAAATAAAAAATAAGAAAATATGACTTTGTTTTATTTGCTACTAGGTTTCCGCCCGCGGCTTCGCCCGCGCAGTCAAAGAAAAACCCGCATAGTTCCCGTTCCCGTGGGATTTCCGGGATTGCGTCATTTTCCCGGGATAAAAAATAGCCTATGTCCTTTCTCGGGTATCAAAATATCTCCATACCAAATTTCATGAAAATTGGTTCAGTAGTTTAGGCGTGATTGAGTAACAGACAGACAGACAGAGTTACTTTCGCATTTATAATATTAGTATGGATTATTTAATAACTCAATAATTACAAGAAAAATTTTATTCTAAACATTGAATACAAAATATTAGGGGTGCATCCGATACCGATACCGATATATCGGCGATACTTCGGGTTAGCCGATATATCGGTATCGACGATATTTTATCACCGATACAACGATACTTTTTAATTTAAAAATGTAGTGTAAACGAGCGTGTTGTCTCGTCTATTCCGTTGCAAATGAGGCATGAACAATGCTCGGGGAAACCCTGCGCTTGTGAGGGTGTTGTTGAGTTGTCCCAATATATCGAGATGCAGATCCATTCGTTTTCTGGCGCAATGACGTTTTATACCCAAACTTGAAAAAAAATGCGCAGAAGTACTTTAGTTTCCAAATGAGTTCTGTTGCATCTGAGAGACTATTTTCCAGCGTAGGTCTTATTCAAACAGACTTGCGAAATCGCTTTCTCCGCAAAACTTAAGATTATGTACTTTGTTTTTTAAACAAAAATCTTATCAATGTTAATTTTAATTACTAAAATTTTTAATTGCCTAATTATGTCTCTACTTTTTATATTAATAAAAGGAAAATCTGACTTGTGATTTATTTATTATACCTTCATTTTTAACCAACTTCAAAAAAAAGGAGGAGGTTATCAATCCGGCCGGTATAATTTTTTTATTTTTTATGTATGTACACCGATTATTCCGAGGTTTCTGAACCGATTTACGTGATTCTTTCTTTGTTCGATGCGAGATGGTGTCGAATTGGTCCCGTAAAAATTTTATTCGGATAGGCCCAGTAGTTTTTATTTTATGAGCATTTTTGTCTGTACTTGATGACTTATTTGAAATGTAGCAAGTAAATTTGATTCACTTCCCGGTAACCGATTGAGCTGAAATTTTGTATACGTATGTAAATTGGATAGTGATGAAACATTATTATGACATAGAGCTGATTTGATGATGGAATCGGTAGGTGGCCATAGGAACTCAGTAATATATTGACTCAACTTTATCGAGTTTGGGCTCGTTTGATTCGTGTTGAAAAATACACTAAAAAGTATTAAATAAAAATAACTACGTTAAAAACAACCGACTTCAAAAACGGAAAAGTAAAAAATAAAAAAGATTTGATATTATTAATTACTACATATTATTTAGATGTGCTATTTATTAAATAGGTTTGAAGTCCGTGCCAAACACTAACGAGTTTGGGCTCGTTTGATTCGTGTTGAAAAATACACTAAAAAGTTTTAAATAAAAATAACTACGTTAAAAACAACCGACTTCAAAAACGGAAAAGTAAAAAATAAAAATGATTTGATATTATTAATTACTACATATTATTTAGATGTGCTATTTATCAAATATGTTTGAAGTCGGTTGTTTTTAACGTAGTTATTTTTATTTTTGAATTCCAAGTAAGCGTTCGGTATCGGTATCGGTATCGCCGATATTTTTATAAGAGTATCGGTATCGGTATCGTATCGGCGAAAAGGCGTATCGATGCATCCCTACAAAATATATACAAGTAACGTACCTAAGCCATAAAAATCATAGAGATTTTGTCTGTATATTTGGCTTTCACGCAAAACTACTGGACGGATTTTGATAAAACTTGTTATAGATACAGCCCTTCTCGACATAAAGGCTATTATTTTGCAATATTTATTTTGAATAAGGGCAAACTAATGTAATTGCGGGCACAAGTAGTAATGTATAGGTAATTCTATTGTAGAACATCTTATTGATTCATACTAATACCACAGACTAATAATAATATACTACGTATACAACTAATACCATCCCAACACGCTGGCCAAGTTGGTAATGTCACGTAGGTAATAGGTATCGGAGTTTTATTTTTGGCCATGCCGGTGTCCCTATAATGTTTTTCTTCACAAATTGAAGCTGTGGCGATGTGGATAGTATACTAATGAATTTGTAAAGAAATTTAATTTGTTTTAGTTATACTGGTTATACATACACATTTCAACGTAAAAACTTTCAATTATCATTTAACAAAAAAGGTAGCGAAGATCCTAGGCATTGAGCAATATCAACCGAAGTTTAATTTACGATGCCTTAACGCATTGAATTAGATATTTTAAAAAGCAATGAAACGGTCATTTATATGTGTAAATTTCATATTTTATAAATTCCGATTGATGACGCTAAATTGAAATACAATACCTAGTGCTAAATTGAATGGAATTTGAGCGGGAGCGGACGGATCACCAAACCTCTCACTAGATGTCTCTGATACAAAATATATTTTAAGTAATACCACAGACAATAATAAACTACATATACAAGCTCAAGACAGAGAATCCAATAGACACCGGCAATGCGTGTCGCAGAAAGAGATAAAAAAGAATACGTCACAATATTTAGGGTTACCGTGTGAGGGAAAATTTACCCCGCAATTTGTAAGATACAAATCTCTCAATATCATTATTCACATAACATAAGTGGATAATAATGAGATATCCACATTACATACTTACATGTTTATACTAATATTATAAAGAGGAAATGTTTGTAATTATGTATGTATGTATGTATGGTTTTCACGCATCTACTGGACCGATTTCAAAAATTCTTTCACCATTAGAAAGCTGCATCTTCACTGAGCAATAGGCTATATTGCATTTTCAAAAAAATTAGAGATCGTTACCAAACATGCAATAATGTATCCTTAATAAACATTCTGTCATCGCGTGCGCTGCGGAATCTATTGAAAATAGAACAAATAAATGTTCTACGGTATTATAGAATGGACCAATATCTACAAGAAAGTCCGCGATATTCCATTCAAAAGATATAACGAATTTTTAAAAGTGTCAATTTACAGAAAATAGTAGGTATACTGTTTAATACAATGAGGAGGTGTAGTGCGGGACGGGGTGAAGGTGAGGAGGGAAGGGATATTCGCAGGAACTACTTTGATTCCGATTTGAAAAATTCTTTCAGTGTTAGATTTTGTGTTAGATAGCCCATTGATCGAGGAAGGCTATAGTAGGCTATATTGTACCATAACACTTAGACCAACAGGAGTGGAGCCACGCGGGTGAAACCGCGGAGCGCAGCTAGTATATAATAAACATATTACTTTTAGATGGGTAATACATATTATGTATATACGCATACCTATATATTATATAATATGAATATATATCATATCATCTCTGTCTACATCACCTACATATACAAGTAATACCACAGACTAATAATAATGGGTCATTTTCAAAATATTTGTACGTCACGAAATTGTCAGTAAACTGTTTCGTTAGGAAATGTCAGGAAGTTGTAAAAGTAAGGCTGTATTCAGAATAAGGTAATATTACATATAAAAAAGGAAGAAGTCACTAGTTAAAAAAATATATATATTTTTAGTTACAAAATAATCAACAAACAATCAATTTTTATAATTCTCTGTTTGCTTTTCCTTTTCTTTTCTTCTATCATTAGCTTCTTTCCATTTTTGTCTTCGAGCTTCTTTTTCACTGTCATTAAGATCTGATATTTTTCTTTGTCTTTGTTTCACTTTCTCGAGGTGTTTTTTCCTTTTCTTTTCATATTTTTCAGGGTTTTGCTTTTTTAGTTTTTCAATGTATTTTTTTGCCGTTCGGCACCGGTTAGCGGCATTCTGAAACTAAAAAAAGCTGTTGGATATATGTATTTTGAATAAAAATAAAAACAAAAGTAAGCATCACTCGTGTGGGTGGAAAAGCGATCAACACTAAATGCAATAAGGCAAGTAAGCGTTATCCCATCAGAAACCACTTGTAAAATTGGAGGCCAAGACTCACTGATCCGCTTTCACTATAAAAAAGTTATCAGATCCCAGGAAAAGTCAAGTCCCTAAGCCCGACTTTACTAACCCTACATCATGGTTTAAAAAAGTATGGCCTGTAGTTACAAAAAAATAATCTTGAGAGATTTATTGTTTTTCTCCTTTATTTTTATTCGTTACATTAATTTAACACACATTTTAATATCTTATTTTCATACTTTACACATGAGACCACAGCTTTACCGTCTACAATTTACTGACGTCAGTAAATGTCAAGAAATTGTTCGTCAGTAACATGTAAAAAATAACCTAAGAAATACTTTTACACAAAACATAATCACATTTACCATTAGATTGAAAGTGTAATCTATTACTCTAGTCATAATTTAAGTATATTACAATTGCGGTAGGTGAATTCTTCAAAATGTACTTACTTTTGTTGAGAATACGTCGTTAGGAAATTGTAACTAAATTTTTTGCACAGCACACTACTGGACTTCTTCCATGTCTGGACGACGAACAAAATGGCGGCGCGTTAATGTGACCTTACTTTTCGTGACATGACCAGTGTTGCCAATGATTAGAGTTAGATTCCTCTTCTTTGTGATACAAGAAGTTGGTTAATTATGTCAATAAATCAGTGTCACGAAATTGTAACGATTGATAGGGACATTTTTATAATATGTAATTCTTCGTTTATTTAAGGTAATTTAAATAGTTTAATCTATCAGATATAACACTTCAAACATTGCTTTTTAATTATGATACAAAAAAAATAGGAAGTTTCATACAAAAATTCTGATAAAAATATTGGTTTTCATTGTCGTCCACATAGGGGACAATAAAAAAATGTATGGAGCTTTTTTTGTTACTTTATTTTCACATTAAATTTATGTAAGAATTTGAATCGCAATTCATTGCTTTTTATCAGAAATGATATGCAGTATGCTTAAGTTTAGTCTGTAAAACGTTAACAATGATTTATTTCAGTCGTAACCATATTTTTTTCGAAGATTTTTTAGGGGGACAAACATTTTGTAGTAATGTACAATTATTTTGAAAACGACTCTAATATACTACGTATACAAGTAATACATATTATGTAGATGAGGCTCACCTAACCTGGCGCCCGCAATTTTTTTTTTGTAGTTTTAAATTTTTATTATACCATATCGTTAGTTCATGGTTTGTTCTTAATTGTTTGCTATAAATAATTGTTCGTTTGTTAATTGTTTAAATAAGTATTACCATGTCTGGTTCATTACATACAAAAGACGATTAATGCCATCCGACTACCAATAGATGCCGCTAAGTGTATCATTTTAACCAGCAAAAAATAAAATTAGATTTAATTGCAATTTCATTGCTTTTTATAATTTTTTACATACTTTTGTAAATGGAACCTACCTATTTAATTTAATTTGCACTCGATTTTAACTAATTTTACAGAAAAGTTTATATTCAAAACAACGCCATCTCATGAAACTACTATAAACAAGTTATTCTCCTCCGATTTGGCGATGCTAAACGAATACTAGATGGCACTACAGACGTTTTTACGTTACTTTTCACGTTTTTAACACAGACTAATAATAATATCACAGACCACAGACTAATAATAATATACTACGTTTTTAATACATAGTCTCATTGCCTTTGCAGTACCTATAAAAAATATTGTAAATGGGTTAAAGCCGTTATTAATTATTACTAACTGCGTTCCTGTAGCGGCTTATATTAGGTAGGTACCTAGTGTATTGATCGTTTTCATACGAAAAATTAATTGTCGGAAAACTTGCGAGATTGTGTGAATATTTGATTGCAAGATCTCATTACAAAATAATATACATAATACAACCTATACTTAAACCGTAGTAAGTATATTATTTCTAGTCACATTTAATTATATATAAATTATAAATAAATATTAAAGGACAATATTACACAAATCGACCTAGTCCCACAGTAATCTCAATTAAGGCTTATGTTGTGGGTACTAGACGACGATAAATATAATTTAATATTTTATAAATACATATATAGATAACACCCAGACCCAAAAACAAATAATCAAGTTCATCACACAAATATTTGCCCTGACCGGGGATCGAACCCGGGACCGTCAGCTCAGTAGGCAGTTACTTTACCTCTGCGCCAACCGCGTCGTTAAGAATATCAAGAAATCATCATAATGATAATAAATCGAAACTAAAGTTAAATACCTACCTACGTCATCTTGTTTTATTTTCTAAATAATCCTATCAGATTACCTTTATATGAAGTATGAACCAAAAAGTTTTGAGATTTAAACCGTAGAAAAGGTTTTGAATGATCCTTTGGAATGTTTGTCATTCTTTATGTACCAAACACAGTCACGGCCACGGCGCTCATTCCATTTTACTGGTATTAAAACAGATGAAATCCTTCATGATCCCATATCCTTCTTAGTAGCAAATGTAGAAATCCCTTTCTTGTGTCTACAATGTTTTTGTGGAGAATCGTATTATTATTTACATTTGGGATGGATTAATTCTTCTCCTCTCTTGAACAAATTTGTTATTGCGAACGTAAGCAATAAGTCTGTAATAAAACAATCTTATATTGGGTTACAAATCCATAAACCAATCATTAAAAATCATGTTTGTAAAAAATTATGGTCAGAGAAAATATCAGTTTACCATATAAAGCTTATTTTCTGCCGTTTTTCTGCCTGTAGATTCAACATAACCTCACAGTCCATCCATAAATTGCCATATTTAGCACTTATTTTTAAAATATTAGTCAACAATTAAAAACGAAAACAAACAAAGCTTCTCGTTTTGGTTTTGACAGAATCTCGTAAATAAACTGAACTAAATACCAGTCATAATATTGTACTCTGTGACTAAATAAGTCAGCTTTGTCTAATTAAAAATCCGAGTAGGTACAAAATATTATGTTGACACTTGACGCCACAGACTTGAAAATAAAAGGTACGTGTACATATATTTACATTAGTGCCATCTAGTGGCTCTGGAAGGAAAAGAACATCAAGTCTGTGTTTAACGTGCCATCTAGTGTGTTAAAAGCAAAAGACTAAGAGATATAATCGAACATGTAGTACGTTTTTTCCCCACTGGCGCTTTAATTGCGTAAATTCATAGTGCAACTTTTTTTGTATGGAGTGCACCGTCTGTTGTATACGTAGTATATTATTATTAGTCTGTGGTATTATGGTACCATGGACCAATATATATTTGTCCAATACTTTGTATCAGAGACATCTAGTGGTGAATAGAAGAATCGAAATTAATAATGACTACAGCCTCCTTCTAATAGATGTCGCTGTATTTAATTTCAATATTACAGGATTCATGAAATATAATGCTAACACTTTAAAGCACTAAGAAAAATATGTATGTAGTTAAATTTTTTGATCCCTATTTAAATATTGATATAACTGCAAACTTATAATATATCACAATAATATACAAACTACTAGCGCCATCTACATCAATATTAGATTAATTATATTTTATTACTGTGACATCTAGCGATGACTAGTAATAACTAATTTCACAAGAATTACTGCCAGATTCTAACAGATAGCGTTGTTTTCTATTTCATAATTACTGAATTTACGGAATAAAATGTTAACATTACTAATATAGATAGCAAAAATCAGTGATATTAAATAAAAAATGCAGTTTTCATTTTTTATGTTAATTATAATATTGCTATATGCGAAAAGCTTTATTTACATACATAATTAAAACTAGTGGCGCCATCTACATTAATATCCTATATTATTTATTTTATATGAGCGACATCTAGTGGTGACTAGAAGAATCGAAATTAATAATGACTACAGCCTCTTTCTAATAGATGGCGCTGTATTCAATTTCAATATTATACGATTCCTGAAAAATAATGCTAACACTACTAATAGAGTAAGATCCCAGAGCCGTAAGACACAACTTATTTTCTAAAGCATATAAGTTTCGGTCCACAGTAGTCTCTAGTGTACTTTTTAATATCTGAATGTAAGTGGAGCTCTACCGGTGACACCTGCGCCACCTGAGCCAAAACTAAAAAAAAGCTCTAATAAATGAAATTAATTTATTTTTAAATGTATGATTTTGAAGTGATTTTGAAGTGAAACGCTCATACTCATGGTTGAGTAATTTTTGTGTTTAGGGGATGTTTGTTCATTGCAATTTGTCTGACTGATTAAATATACACACCGGCACAATTAGCGGAACAGAAAAAAAAGTCACACTATGAGATAATAACGCATATATTTGACGAAAATGTAATTAGACACAAAATAACAAATTGATTAACATCTTTTAACAACGACTTTGAAAAGTCTTCGTTATTTTTTATTGAAAAATAAAGAAATTTGAAATAAGTGAAATTTTTAGATGATTATGAAACATCACAAAAAATAAGAAAAGTAAGCACTAAATGATTTAACAATAAAATTAAAGCAAAATTAATAACGAGTGTTTCCCCCTCTTGCTCTGATTACGGTTTCCATTCATCTGGGCATGCTACAGATTATGTTATCGATGATTTCTTGAGGCAACCGCTCCCACTCCTCAAGTAATGCGTTTCCAAGTTCATTCAGATTGTTGGGGGGTGGCATTCTGGATTTAACCCTTCTTTTTAGCAAGTCCCAGACATGCTCTATCGGATTCATATTGGGGGAATTTGCTGGCCACTGCATCACCGGTATACCTACGTGGCTCAGATATGCCTGTACCGATTGTGCACTATGAGCACGAGCATTATCTTGCATTAGAATAAAGTCGTCACCAATAAATGGGGCAAATGGTACAACATGTTCTTCTAAAATGTCTCTGATGTATAGATCTGCTGTCATTGTCCCTCCTGTGACTATCACTAACTCCGTGCGAGCTCCCAAACATATCCCTCCCCAAACCATAATCGAGCCGCCGCGCCGCCATAGGCCACTGTGTGTTCAAAATTAGACTGTATGTGGCGTTCTCCGTTGCGTCTCCATATTCGCTGTCTTCCATCGATCTTTTCTAAAAGAACTCTGCACTCATCAGTAAAGAGAACCTGCTGCCATTCGTTCAAATCCCAGACAATGTTCTCGCGCATCGGTGTGTGTATAACATTGTAATACCTATATCAAAAAAAAAGAATGTGTGCGTAGTTACGTGTGTACTAGTGTACACACGTAAGAAGTGAAACTTCTTTATGACCTCATTTTTCAAAAAATAATTTACTATATGCAACTTTACAGAAATACGTCGAATCACGCGTGGTGGGGATAAGAAAAAGATGGCGCGTAACGGAAAAATGTCAAGTGTAACGAAAAAATGTTACACTAAATTTTGAATGGGGGGGCCAACCAAACAATAAATTTTTATTTTATTTATTGTTAATAAACAATTAACGAACAAACGATTATTTTATAGCAAACATGAAACAATTAAGAACAAACCATGAACTAACGATATGGCTTAAAAATTTAAAATTGCGGAGGCCAGGTTTAGTGAGCCGGAGCGGACGTGGTGATCTACCCTCCGACGAACCTGCTGCCCCCTATAGCACAAAATAATTATAAGCCATTTTTCGATTTTTCTGAAACTGTTTGGAGATTCTCAGCACCTAGCATTTTTTTTTTAATCTTGTTTTACGCTAATAAAAAAAATATATAGGTATTTACTATTTAGGTACTTTGTAAAAATTGCTTGTACAGCTACAATACGCAATACTAAGCGTTTCGCAGGTGTCGTATTTAAATGCTTTTCTTGTCAATCATGCACTGGAGATGTAACAATCTATGTATACTTAATAGGTATTTTAAAGCTGAAGAGTTTGTTTTTTTGTTTGTTTGAACGCGCTAATCTCAGGAACTACTGCTCCGATTTGAAAAATTCTTTCTGTGTTATATAGCCCATTTATCAAGTTAGGCTATAGGCTATAATATATCATCACGCTAAGACCAACAGGAGCGGAGCTACGCGGGTGAAACCGCGGAGCGCAGCAGCTAGGTAGTTTATCAAAATTATCTAGCTAAATGTCTGGTGTAGATTGAATGTTTAAAATCAGCGGTCTTAGTGTCTAGTGAATACCTTTGCATTTTGATCTAAGTAAGTGGAATCAAATAAAACAAGTTGTTTAATAATCTTTTTAATGTTTATTGTTTAACCGTTTTCACCCATTAGGTAGTTAGAACTATGTATTTGCGCAAGAAACAGTATCGCGCAAAATTAAATGCAATTGATATAACACATGAATCTGTTTAATGTCTTATTAGATATGTTTAGTTTATTAATGAATTATATTTGTTTAGAATGTATCACAAAATAACTCATCAAACAAAAACAATTAGACTAACTACATAACAACGAAAATAAAGTAACGTCGAAACAATCTAGCGAGAATTAGATTTAGTTTAAATTAGTACAAAAAGTGTCTTTCTTAATTTTTAAAATAACCTAAAACTCGATGATTTAATCAATCCATGCAGATCTTGGTGAGATTTGTTGGCACTAATAAAATAATTATCTTAAATCTAATTCTAATACTTTGTTAAATACTCTTATCAATATGGAATTTGACAAGTCTTCACATTTAAAGGCTCTAATGTAATGCCGATACAAGACAAGTTAATTATGATGACCTAGTTCTATGTTACAAATAGATTGCAGAACTTTCTACGATATTTTATAATTGAATTGAATCTAATGTTAAAATTTGAAAAAAATAGGTACTAAATTATATCATAGCCCTTGCTTGGCAAGCCTCAAATTTTATTTTTACTTAAATAATAACAAACGTTAACAGTTATATTATTATGACATGAAAACAAGTTTAAAATAAGTATTTAACACTTAAATATAAAGATAAATTAATATTGAAGTGATCTATGCAACTTTGAGATTTTCTATTGTCTTTTTCACTCTAATGACTAAAAACAACTCGAATTTATAATTTTTGCTGCATTTTCATAATTGAAATTCAAATTTAAAAATCCTAAGTACATAACGTATTATAACCTAAAAAAAACAGCCTACACTTGGCACAGAGTAAAAAAATAAAGACGCCCATTCACTTCTCGACTTTTTCATGGACGTCTTCAAACTTGGCGCCCATTCGCTTCAAGGCTATGACAGCTGCGACGGCTTTCGCCCAACGTTTCTTGATGACGTATCGTTTTAGTTTCGTCTTGGTCACGTGTAGTTCGGTACAAAGCGCTGATTGGATGAGCCACGGGTGCGTGAGTGTGGCTGAAGCTGTGAGCCGCTCGCTGGAGTAAAAGCATTATATTGGTTTATTTTACTTTTGGGATGATAAATGGGGACGTAGGATTGGTGGTTATGGGATTGTAAGATATGATTTAACTTCATATTGTATCTAGTGCATATATAAAATATATTTTTTAGAATAGCAATAATAGGAAGACAATTACCATAATTTTAAACTTGATAGTTGTTGGATTCAGTTCATTAAATCATGCCCATGATTAAGATTTGACTGTATATAACTTTTGTCGTATAGACACATTTCCAAAGGTGATGAATGAGTGAAATAAAACATCAGAATTAATTAAGCCTTATATTTAAAACAACGTACATATTTAACAATAAATTATATTTAATACAGCACAAATACTTAACTTAAGTACAGTTAAGGAACAAATATGAATAATGCGGAGTAAAATTAAATGTGCGCTTATTTACAGAACAGTATAAAAAATTAACTATAATGTGAATGTTGTGTAAAAAAATTTCGAAATTGTATCTCAGTCTTCTTCTGTAATCGGGCTGATACAGAGCTTTGAGTATGGAGACTAGATTCGTATAAAATTGTCATCTAATGTCATTTTCATATTAAATCTTAAAAAATAATGTCATTTTCCTACTTTGGTAACCTACAAATTATTCAGAAAGGCACACCGACTGAAACGTTACGTATAATGTATTATTCTTCGATTTTTATTACGACGTAAGTGAGATCATTAATGAATCATGGATACGGTATACGTTGTTCGATTTAAGTTTGATATCTCATTGGGTTCACCTTTCTGAATAAGGTCATGGCACAGTCCGTTAAACTTGACTAAAATCATTTCGAACTAGTTATGTTATTTGTTAGTTTTGTCCTTTGCATTTTCTCATCGGACGTTTGTCGTCGAAAGAACGCGTGGAGGCTGGACATTGAGTTTTGGGCGAGTTCGTTGGACGGAGACCATTCTAGTGAGATGGATTGATGTCTTCCACCGTTGGAAGTGCCTCCAGCTGATCTCTCTGCTTCTACTTCTTCTGTTTCCCCCCATTTTTCTAGAAGATGCAAAAGCAGGTCTTTTGTCCGATGCGCGTTGTTCTCATCTCCTCGCCTGTACGGCATCTGTCTCCCATTTCCGTAACCATTCATCAATTTATCTATCTTGTCACGACGCCGATCGAATTCTTCGAAGAATGTGTTGCGTTTGTCTGTCGGTTGATCTGGAACGTCTCTGCTCGTACTCGTCACTCGTTTGGATCTAGTTTTAACCCAGGGCATTTTACTAGTCATAGGTCTTTCTGGCTCCTTTTCTTTTAAAAACGTTGAGTTTATTTTGTGTGACGATTTTGACATGAACACTGTTTTCTCGCTTTTGGCGTCGCCATTTGTGTATATTTTCTTGAAAGTCGTTTCTGTTTCAGTTTTAAAGCCATTCTGTGTTTTCTTCTCCTCTCTGGATACTTTCTTTTCCAATACATTTTTGTCCATTTCCTTCATGCTGTTGTTGTTCGTTAAATCCGTGTTCATAGTTGACAACATGAACAGGTGATCTGATAATTTCTTGATTTCTTCCGCTAAGTTTTTCCTAACTAGTACATCTGGTCGTTTGTGTAAGAAGCAACTACTGTCAGACGCTCTCCTTTCAACTGGATTGTATCTGGTCTTGAATTTCGTAGGTTCTCTTGGCGGAGGAGGTTCGAAATCTAGGTCATCTTCATCGAAGACAATATCTGGCGAACTGCTAAGAGAGCTTCTGGGTGACGGTGAGCAGCCTCCAATAGAGGATCTTTCACAATTAACCAGAGTCAGTATTTCCTGGGATTCATTGTCGAACACATATGGCGAGTTGGGATGTTCGCTCCATCTTTCCACGAACAGTCGAAGGTTGTCCTTGGCCATGTCTAGTTCCTGTTTGTGGGATAGCCTCGTTTGTTCCCGCGGCTTCTCTTGCGTTACCGGCGGGCGTTTGACGAGCCATCTGTGCCTCAAACACTCCGTAGCGCTCGGCCGTGACCTGCGACAAAGACCCTTGTTACTATTACCCCAACACCTCAAATTGTATGCACTAAAAAGCCAATATGGTCCATATGCTAGTCTACATCTACAGTATACACTACCACAAAAACATGCTAGATGAGTTTCTAATATAAATTTTATAGTTAAACTACGTAATGCTTTGTTAGGAACTGGTATCAGTCAGTGTTGGCAACAACAAGTAACAAAGGGTCTTTATCGATAGGTACACTACACACTACTTGTTCGAAAGTTGCTTTTAATTCTTTCGTCAAGACGTCTATTGACTTTTGAGTGAAGTAAAAGCATAGAAAAAATAGAAAGAATGTAATGAAAATGTATACTTACTCTTTATCTTTGACGAGGAGTTTTTTAATGAAGTCCTTGGCGTCCTCAGATATCTCGTTGAACGCTTCGTCATCGAAGTCGTACTTGGCGATCGTTACGTTGGCCATTGTCTCTATATCCGTTTCGCCCATAAATGGTGATAAGCCAGATAATCTGCAAAAATGTATTTAAGGCATAAGTTTGGTTTTTATCATAAAAAATTATTACACGTAAAGACAAAAATTATTAAATATGTATTTAAATAACTAATAGGCATGAGAAATTTGGAATTTATTTTGAATCGAATAAAAAATATAAAATTAGTAAATTTAAAAATAATCGTATTGTGAAAAGAAGTTTCAAATGAAAATGTTGGTAGCGTGTTATTTCAAAATTAAGATCATCAGTCATTATTACGGCTTCAGATCACAGTTTAAGGACCACAATCCATTTATTAATTTTGCACTAGTTGTTTTACCCATAAAAATAAATTTTAACATCTACATGCTAATTTTTAAACTATTTTATACTTACAGTACATAGCATATAACGCCGATCGACCACATATCAGTCCCATAGCCAATCTGGTCGAAGTTAACAACTTCAGGTGCGACGAACTCCGGGGTACCGAACAATACTTGTAGTTTCTTTTCCGGGTCATAGAAACGCGCCAAGCCGAAGTCGATGATTTTGATGCGGTTCCCCGCTTTTGTTAGGCATAGGATGTTTTCTGGCTGTAAATTTATGAAGGTATTATGGTCCGAAAAATATAGCTACTTTTATTTTATTAGAGACTCAAAATGGTGTGGTACATAAACACACCAACTTTACACGTAATATGGAAAATTCATTAAGAGGAAACTATTAGTGTTTTATTATTATTATGTCTCTCTCCATAATACACGGGTACCACCAGAAGGAAGATACCCGGTCCTTTGGAAGGCTTACGTGGGGACACAGGTCCAACACGCAGAGGCCCTTTAGAGAATTTAATGTGTTGTGGGACACCAGCCGCAGCCTGCCCATGACTGCACTATAGAGATACAGCCCTGGGCAGTCCGCGGCCAATGTAGGACTATTGCAGAAAAATGGAAATGAATAAAACTGGGTTATGGAAGGGGGTGTTAGATGGGCTGGTATATTGGTTCTATGGGGACTATGGACGTCTGCCTTTTCAATATTAAAAATTGAAAATAATGGCAGACGGTGACTCGCCAGTTCGGTCGATGGGCTCCCAAAAAGGTTACCGAGAATGGCAACAAGGGGGCAACATCAGCTGAACGGCTAGGGGTGTAGAGAGGTGCGGCACCGGTTTCACCATCGCGGGCCCGCGGGCCCGGAGCGGGTTTCCCCGCTATTACGCCATTAGACACTTCCACCCCCGAGCATATAGCTCTAGCGGCTCCACTCTGGACGGCCAACAAAGGCAAGCCAGAGGTGGGGCATCCTGAACCTCGTCATTGTTCACTCCGAACTGCCACCAGGGCAGTCCAGAGGTGAGGACAGGGGCCTTCCCCGGGAGCGCTCGGTTCCCGCGGGGTCGCTACTCCCCGACACCTCGCCACAAGGTGCCCTGCGGGGTGACTGACTGCACGGCTGGAATATCTATTATAGATATGCCATCCGGGGGCGATGGGGTCGTCACATCCCTACGCCTTATTATTATTTATTATTATTTATTATGTTTCTCATTTCCATAATACTCGGGTACCACCAGAAGGACGGTACCCGGATCTTTGGAAGGCTTACGTGGGGACACGGATCCAACACGCAGAGGCCCTTTCGAGAATTTTAATGTGTTGTGGGACACCAGCCGCAGCCTGCCCATGACTGCACTATAGAGATACAGCCCTAGGCAGTCCGCGGCCGATGTAGGACTATTGCAGGGTATGGAAATTTAATAATTGGGCTATGGATTGGGATGCTAAATGGACTGGTACTGGGGACTATGGGAAACTATGGCACCTGCCTTTCTACTAAAAGAAAGTAAAAATATGTTGGCAGGTGGTGACTCGCCCTCTCACTGTATGGGCCCCCGAAATAAGTCGCTGCAATAGTGCGACAAGGGGGCAACATATTGTGAGCAGCTAAGGGTGGAGAGGCGTCCCTGGACTTTATTATTTATTATTATTATGATTATTTATTTATTTATTATGGATGCTCTTATTATTTATTTGATTCAATAAAATTTTATATAACGTCTTGGAAATTGGAATAAACATATTAAACAAATAGAAGAGCTTTAAGCTTTAGAACTAATTTGTACCAACTTAATCATGAGGGTCTATGTAATTTGCTATAATAACAACATTCCCTGAAGTAATCTCCATCAGGCTAAATATAAGTAATCGTCTTGGATCATTCATACCTGATGTATTTTGAACAGCACTTTCAGTGAATCATACTTGAGGTGAATACTAATTATAACGAGCTTCGACAATTATAAATCCAAGTCAAAAATAAAAGCTTGTAAAATAAACAATAATGGCGTCGTGACTGCGGACAATCATAAAACTCCTGCGCATACTTTTCCGCCATTCTGATTAACGACTTGGATCTGAACCAAGATGGAATCACACATTACTGACAAGCGAGTTATTTCAATTTGATCATTTGTGATTTGTATGTTGTACGTTTGTACGCAAGTCTTGTATGTTTAGATTTCACATTACAATGTTGCTTTATTTATGTACCCTATGTTTTTCGGGAAATCTTTGTATGATGTAGATTGTAGAGTTTCAATTGTTTTATATCTCATTTGTCCTAACATTAATCAATTTAGGAGTTAAAAGTTTTGCGTGTTTAATATTTAACACCTAAGACCCAAGCTATGCTAGTGTAGATATCGTAAGGCAAAACATTTTGTTTCTGGATGGTGCGTCCAAAAAACCACTCCTAAAAAGGAGTACGGTCTAAGTCCTAACAAGCTTGTTTACATGCGTGCTCGCCCTTTTCACGAATGTGTATGCACTATTATATCTTTGCAATAATAAAACATACCTTCATATCGAGATGCAGTATGTTCTGTCGGTGTACGAACTCGATCCCCTCGCATATCTGTCGCATGAACACGGTGCACGCGCGCTCCGTCAACACAAAGTCCTCATCGATGACGCGCTCGAATAGCTCGCCGCCGGTTATACTGAAACAATTATAATGTTTATATAATGAACATTTGTCTATAGAGATTTTAATAATAAGACATTATTTACAAATTACAATGGTTGAGAAATTGCGAATCAAATGTCGGGACACCAACTGCAGCTTAACTTTACAGTAAATTAAGGAGCTTCAACTTATAACAATATCGAGGCTTTCATAAGTATTGATTTCACAATAAGGTAACATTTATAGGCTATTTTAATTATTTCTGTCTTAGAAATATATTGATGACTACAAAGATGTAGTTCTTAACGTTCCATATTGTTTAGCAATAGTTCGTGAATGGCTGGATTTATTCATTGAAAACCATGAGACAGCGATATTGTTTGATTGTTTCTTAAATAAATCTAATAACAAATTAACACGTATTTTTAGAAATAAAAACGTGAATTAACTTGAGTGTCTGCCAAATATTTATAATTGCATAAAAGTATATCCACTGCTGAGTGTTGAGAGCTGAAAGGTGCGTACGTCTATGGCGGATGGATTGTTGGCGCCAAAAGCGTCGCAAGAATAGAACAGATAAAACAAAAGCGGACTTTAGCTCAAAATGATCCAACTATTATTTATACAAATAAACTATAATCTGTACCTACGAATTTGAATAGGTTTTGTTTATCTGGTTGTCACATTTCCGATAAAATTTGAATTGATGAAAACATTGGAATTTGTAATGTCCCAGCAGTAAACTAAAATCATGAAGTCGTTTAACTGGTACAGACAAAGTAATAATAAACGGGTATAGCCTCTAGGGAAAGTAGCTTGATAAATAGATACGAGGTTGATTCAAGGTTGATTCCACACGTTTGCTTGTCGCTTTCACCGTGCTTGGCATTTTGCGAGTACAGCCATAGTATAAAGAGAAAAGTAAGTTATCTTCAAACAAAGGTAGGTTTTTTTTTTTTTTCTTTTTTTTTTTTTTTTTTTTTTTTGTGGTGTCTCTCAATGTTAGCCAGAAGGGCTTCTACATTTTAACGCGGACGCGGGGGTGAACTGAAGGTTCACCCTGGTAGCGACATGCACAAGGGCGTCCCCCCTTGTCGGGGACCACGAACCTCGGCTTGGGCTGTCGCTTGAGTGGAGGAGGCCAGAAGGGCCCTAATCGGACGGGAACAAAGGTAGGTACATCACGCCGTTTGTATGTATGCGGAGCGCTTGATCACGCCCCCCGTTCATGTAGGTACGCACGCACACAACGCCGCTCGGTTCCTACTCTGGGACCGGTCTCGTTAGGGTCGCGCCATTGCTGTGATCTGTCGGTGTTTATTTATACAAATATTTAAAATATCAATGTGACAAGTGTCAACCCTGCGCCTCGCGAGTTAAGGTACCATGCGCTCCTAAACGCCAGGAGTCGGCCTACTTCTCTCTCTATACTATGGTATAGGCTACAGCCCACGTCCTTGCGTTTAAAAATGAACAAATTAGTTTTAGACTGTCAGCAGTTTTGGCGGTCGCCAATGCCGGATACTCAAGATCGATCGACAATATTTTTAGTCTGTTTACGATGTTTTGTAAATGTCAATAGAAATGTTATTGTTGAACATTACGCGGACGTTTGATTCGTTAAATGTTTTATAGATAAGATTGAATACCGCACTAAGTTTCAGCATGTTTCAGTATGGTTACTTTGATATAATATGTAAGTATTTAAATGTTTGCACACATGGCGTGAAGTCTACGTGACTCTAGGTCATTTTCTTTTTTAACACAAGACATACTTAATTAATTAATCGCTGCTATGTTCGTACTGAAAATTATTTGAGAAATTTTCTGAAAATAAAGTCTCTTTATTTTCATAATATTATAAATAACTCAAATAAGATTTTTATACAAAAAGGCAACTGAATCATTCCAGTTCATATAACTTTAAAATTTAAATATGTGTAATGAGTGATCGGAAGCCATTTCACATATTGATGCTTTCCTGCAGACGTTAAAAAATTAAAAAGCACAAATAAACGAGTTTGTTTACACTTCACATGCAACTGGCGCTTTCAACTGCCCCCGTCAGTTTAGTGCCAAAACTTTTACGTGCATTACGCTAAGTCAAAGGTTTAAAAGCGATGAATGAATGGGCTCGTATGTATCTATATTTTCCTCTATGACGTCACACAGTGAGTTTTGTGGTTTGGACGTTTTAAATAATTTATTAGTAAAATATTTTTATAAACGCTACGTCAATGTACGAAAGGCGGCTGAGTCAATTAGATTTTGCGCACGTTTTTTGTTTATTCAGCCTCATCTGATGGTTGTTTATGGAGTTGCAAGATGCATTCGTCTGGTTAGAAACTAATTTCAAACTAAGAGTCTATAAGAAAACGATAACTGTAGTGTTTATTTAAATATTTTGCGTCTGTTTGCTAGAGCTTGTTATTTAGAAAGTTATGGACCTTTTAATATACTTAATTCCTAGTTCATGTGTGTTAATTAACAGATCTTGAAACGTATCGTTGAAAAAATTCATCAAAAACTGCAACTAATACAATTTTGGATAAGACGATTGTCTGGTAAATAAATAAGCAGTACAACAATGTCAGAAATATATCAGCAGCGATGTAAAAATAAAGAATAATTGGCGTGTGTTTTGTGAATTTTATTCCAACATCTTAATAGACTGTATCACTGCCAAGCCTTATACCTATAATTATAGTACAGGAGACGAACGCCAAAATGATCTGCACAAAAGAATCGTCGCTATCTTTCATGTTTATTCAAATGACACCTGTTTCCAGTCAAGTACAATGTTCTTCACTTAATATTCAAGTTGCGATCCGTGGGGGAACGGAAAGGAACCATTTAAGTGTCTGTAGTATCATTTGGTAGATCATAGATGCTATTGTTTATGGAATTTTCTATTGCTTTATGTTTGAAGATTGTTCGGTTCAATAACTTTTTCATATTAACGTATGAATACGATTTACAAGCGATTCTTGATTAGGTATATGAATAATACCTACGCTTGACATTTTCTACTTTTTAAGCTATTGCATAGCTTCTATCGCGGGCCTTGAGCGCGGGGACCGAATCCAGAAATTCCGTAACGAAAAAACCTCACGCTCCCCACTCCCGCGACGGGCGCGGAGGTGTGGCTTGAAGGCATAGCTTTACCGCGGCAGTCCCCGAGTGCCACACGTCTTTTTTATATATTTTTTGAGCAATTGAAAGAAAAATCTGCTCTACATTCATAATAGCAGCTTCATAATTTCCTTTAAAAACCAAATGAAAATGGGAAAGAGGATATTATAAGCATAGAACTTAAAACCACGATCTAGTTTCTTTTTCTTTACTTATTAAAATATGTATTCACTATTCAAATAGGTATGTTTTTATGAAATGTTTGTAAGTGGTGACGTCTTTTACTTATGAATAGTACAGTGTGTTAGTACAATAAATATTTTGCGTAGTACACGGACTCACAACAATCCTCACATTATAAATTTAAGTTATTTTCGTACTCTTTACAGTTTCTTTGGGAATAGGTATTTTATAACAGAAGCGATGTCGTCAAACATTAAGTGCTCTTACTAGGGTTGACAAGTGATTAAATCTATCTGATCATGCGAAAAATTACAATTATAGTACACTAGCTTTCCGCCCGCGGCTTCGCCCGCGTTTTCAAAGAAAAACCCGTATAGTTCCCGTTCCCGTGGGATTTCCGGGATAAAACCTATCCTATGTGTTAATCCAAGTTACCCTCTATATGTGTGCTAAATTTCATTGTAATCGGTTTAGTAGTATTTGCGTGAAAGAGTAACAAACACACACACATCCTCACAAACTTCCGCATTTATAATATTAGTAGGATTTTTAAAACAATGAAAAAAAACTAAACTAACCTTACTTTACTTATTTATATTTATTTTTCCATTTTGTCTTTTTTATCTACTAGACTGTGCTACAGACTTCAAAGATGATGGGATGTGTAAAATCGACTGAAAACATATTAATCACCAGAATTCTGTTTTTGCCACAAAGTATCCATATCTAACTCATTTGAGATATATAAATATGACTAAGATATAGGTAGAATAAGAACATTTTGAAAATATAAACTTTATCTATGACCTCTCGCCAGATT
Organism: Colias behrii; assembly: GCA_029959065.1. Lineage (NCBI taxonomy): Eukaryota > Metazoa > Arthropoda > Insecta > Lepidoptera > Pieridae > Colias > Colias behrii. The sequence goes on along the minus strand of JARWMC010000021.1, from coordinate 3,394,202 downwards.
AACACAAAATTTTGCGAAGAAATTCATATCAGTTATTTCAGAAAAAAGGGCTTGTTTATCTTAAAAGTTTTCGCAGCCCTACCCCTGTCAGATATTACGGCGTACGCGCATAGTTGGCGCGTCGCCATCCGCCACCAACCAGATGTGAGCGAAACATGGCTGTCTTTGTAGTTTACACAAGTGTAGACGTAATCATTTGCGAAATATGCAGTTAACGTAATTAAATACGGATCATTAATTTTTATGGCGCGGTTTCAATTTTCTATTGTGTATTTGTTATCGCCCTGATGAATTGTATTTGATTAGATGTTTTTCTTCTTTGTGTACATAGTAACAGTTTAAGATAATATCATATTAAAAAGCTTTTTCCTATCATATCATTTATATTTAATATAATCAAAGCCTATAGGTAGGCTGAAATAGATGTCAACTAATTTGTTTGTAAATTAAAAGTGAACTCCAGAAATCTTGAAGTAGAACATAAACCTTTTCGTAAATCGTACAATATTACAAAATTAAAAGATATCGTTTGAACAGTACATTGTCTGATATAAACAGCTGATCAAATTTATAAAGAATTCGAGCATGTTAGAGTCAGCCTATAGATAATATAAAGTATATCTACGAACTGCAATACTAAGATTATAAAGGTTGCATGAACAAACATTACATTTATCCCGATTTAATTCGAGTTATACGAAAACAGTTTTAACAAAGCTTAAACTCGGGTTAAATGAGAGCGATTTAAAGTAGCATAAGTTTATTCACTTAATGTTAGTTTAGCATACAGGTGACACAGTGCTTTTAAAAATTCCACAACATTTTCATGAGTCATTCCCAAAAACGGTAAAATGGAAAAGTACATTACTGTTAAGCAAACTTGCGGTTAGCGGTTCACCACAATGATGAGCTAACGACATTTACATCAGTCTTAAATACATAAACAATATGAAACTCTATATCCATACAAATATGGTTGGAAATGGAATGATAATTATGAATAGAATCTAATAGGTTATTACTTATTAGTTTTAACACGTCACAGATATGACGTTTTGGAAATTATATTATCATGGTTTCCAAATTACAATATCTCGTATTCTAATGTTTTGGAGATAAACATGTGTTTTATTATTATACATTCTATTTTCTTTTGATTTTGTGTCACGCAAACATTTTCAAACATTTTAATATGTTTTTTAGATTTTTTTTAAAATTATTTTTTGTTTCTTTAAAGTTTGAACTGAGTTTACTTTTGTGTAGTTCGATAGTTATATTTAAGCAAACTACGAAGTTCTCTGAAGGCTCGACAGACATTTTTTCTATTTATTTGTATTAAAAAAAAACAAATAACTAGTTAATATCCTGTATTTTAATATTTAAATGTGCAATGTTATCATAGATTGCATAAGAATTGCACCAAGATAAAACTTGAGTCGTAATATCTTAATTCTTAATTAATTTCAAATGATTGAAACAAAATCGACATTATACATACCTACTTACTTATTTATAAACATTCTGTAGTAAGGAACACATCCAAGTAAGGATTTGTTAATATATTTTAGTACGATGCCTTTTGTAACTTTAATAATTGTTGTTTGTAAAGATAAATTGCAATGTTAATAATGTTATCTATAATATTGTAATCTGTATGACTATAATACCTACTGGATTTTTTTATCTTGAATATTTTTATATTAATAAGGTAGCTATTCTATATAAGTAGAGGCATAAACTTCAAGATTTAAGGTTACTTGGTAATCTTCTTTACTTTATAAATCTAGGTATATATCGAAGATCCATTAACGTCTGCTTCTACGTGTTACCGTAGATCTGTGCCGTAGATCCATTATATTAGGGTTGCTACACGTACAATTTAATAATTCTCGACTTATCAGCATAAGAGCTACATGGAGCAGAAAGCATTAAATGCATAGCCGGATTAATTCGGTGTAACTGCGTACACAAAGAAATTGTAAAACTTAAAAGTGGTATAAATTATTATTCATTTATTTTCTCATAACAAATTAACTCATATGGATATATCATAGCTATGCCTTATTATAATTATTGAACGCTGCAATCTACAATTTCGCTAGTTATTATACTTATTCTATTATTATAATACTATAGTTCGCTCACTCTGAATATAGTATTTTTCCAAGTGTAAGAACTGGGTCGAGGCAACCCTGAATTTGCAGTTCCTAATGGAACGCGAAAACGTCATAATTTTATTAATGAAGTGGCATAGAGCAATAAATCTCTGGCAAACACGAAATATTTTATCATCAACTCCAAGAGCACGTGTAACATTCGAAGCGTAGGTGCAATTAGTAGAAAATATGAATTAAATATTATGATTTATTGAATCGATTCTGAAATACTAATGTGACACGAATTCCTGACAAATTCCTGAGGAATTCGTGAGGCTAATGTGGTTCATTATTTATGTATTAACCATATTTGTTTTGGTAAGTTTATTATTTGAATGACGTTGTTATATCAACAAATGTAAACTACTACAAGTACCACACTGAAAATATACACCCTGAAAGATAGAATATGTTATCTTTTACCTTTTTAATCCCTTTACCTCAAACTCTTTGTAGAATTTTTTGCGTTAGAATGTATTCTAGATACTTTTGAGCATCACTTTATTAGTCAAGTTTGGGTATTCCCATTTTCTGTTATATAAAAATTTGCTATATTAGGTTCGCTACAAAATGTTTATGAACGACCTTATTCTTGGCACTTTAGTCATTTGTTTATAACATAAATAACTCATGAATGATCTAGTTGCTTATGAGAATTGGGTCGATATAAACATGGCGACAGGTGTACCCCACATCAGATTAATGGCAAGAATTCACTTTTCTTCGCTAATGATGTTTAATTAGAAGATTGCTGAGATAATGAGTCAGTACTAGAACAACAACTGAAGATTAAGGTTAGATGTTTTGGATTGGAACTTGGAATTTCAAATTCAATGTGTTTTTGAAGATCGAAATTCGCAATTCAATCAAAACTATGTATTTGCAAGCCCTAACCAGTTATGGAATCATATAATCATCATTATAGATATTATAATTACTGTAGTTGAATTGTTATTATTTACACATCCTTAGTTTGATTTTTCAAATTTCCCAACTAGAAAATTATCTTTCGTAAATATTAACTATGTTATTGTTATTTGAACTTAATGGCTACAAAAAAGGTTGAAAACTATTACTAATTGAACTAAAGCTTGTCCAAAGCATTGCCAAAACGTCAGACATGTAAACTTCCAATGTATTTGAAGACAAGTACCTACCACATGTTTACCAAAACCAAATACACTACCAATCGAAGGGCAGTGTTGAAATTCCTTCCCATGATTCATCACAAAGCTCTTGTATATGGCTATGTTTGAAATTCCTTCCTTACCGTAACCTACATCAACATTTAAAACAAAACTACAAGTTTGACTCACTCGTGAATGAATACCAAATTAGAATCGAAATCTTTGTAAATGCGCCGGCGCAGGTGATTCAGCGATAATTCTTGCCATATCTTTGAATGTATCTATCATCAGTCTTGAATGTCTTTGACCTATGGTTTGTACGGATAAAACTAGATTTGACATAGAACCAAATAGATAATAGTTTGCAATTGTGGAAGCCTTTAAATTCAGTACAATTTTTTCCTAAAATTAGGCAGGACAGCAGTTGTTTATGTGTGTTTTTGATGATGCAGATTATTAAAGGATGGGGATTATGAGCGGCATTCTTCGAATCCCTTTCTAATTAGTTCTTTCCAAGTTTATCAAGATACAAAACAACCCTAATTGAATAGACCTTGTACAGATCCTTAATGAAACCGGGAGTTGCTTGAATAAGAAAAAGACATTTTAAACCCCTCATACTTAACATAAGTCACAACTTGGAGACGCTAAACAAAAAACAATGAACTAGGCATATTATAACCCGTCCTTTGAATACAATAGGGTCTCATAAGCTTGCAGTTATTATTCAACGGCATTGCTATCCCATATACGATGTAATTATATATGTATTGCTGTTGCGTGGGTGAGCTACTGAATCACCTGCCTCGATTTAAGATTGTGTTGCTAATTTGGTCCTCATTCAATGTTATTAATAATAACGTTTGTCATTTTAGAGATTTGTAGGAGGTATCTAGGAACGAAATATAGAAAGCTGAGTAGACTTCGTAGGATTCATACTCGTAAATAGTACAAGAATATTCTGGTTTCAAAATTGTGTAAATATTCTACGATAGAGGAGGATGAAATAAGTCTATTATCTTAATACATTTATAGGTCACATAACTGAAATAGAAGTATCATAGTTTCATATTTAAAATGTTATCTTTTCCTTATTAGTTGTAAAATAAGCGATTTCTTTATGCAAATAATAACAACTATAAAAACAAACTGCGTTCAGATATAGCACTGGGCAACCTGTAATCCCGTTCCTTACAGAACTAGTTCTTGAAGGTCGTTTTTACTTAATTAAAACAATTCGAAGGAACTATAAGTGGATACAAGATGAAGTATGTGAATTGTCTTGTTTTATAGGATGGATACAATTAACATTGTTTTACTAACGTACCAGAAATAGGAGTTTTTGAATCTTCACTAATTGATCATTCAAGATTACTTAAACTTCTTGTAATTATTCATTTTATTCAGATTAAAGCACAATTCAAACTTTTTGTTTTCTTTTATCCTTTAGCTTGGAATCACCCTAACATATAGAAACTAAAATAACAGAACTTTTGCCCTATTGGATGATAGATATTCCGGGGCGTTCAGACCTAGAAGTAATTCTAGGGCTCATGAGTAATGCATCTAATATAATCACAATTCGGAAAACTGCATTGTATTTGTATAACAGCCAAGTTCTTGACGTTTCCGTCCTCGAAGTATTTCACATCACGAGATCCTACGGCCAATATCTATTTGCGATACTACGACACGTATACGATTCGTAATTCTACACTTTGCTCACGGCTTGTGTGTGGGTTTTCTAGATTTATTATCGTTTCCGTGACTGATAATTGTCTCTTTGGTAGTTTTTTTTAATTTTGAATATTTTTAATAGTCATTTTAAGTGGCTTCTGGAATTGAAAATGTAGATACAGAAATATATCTGTTAATGCATTAATCTATTAGTCACACTAGTCGAAACTACACTGTAGTTGAAAAATTTGCAGTAGCATTTGGATTAGATTATTTGCGGAGGCAGAAGTTTAAAAGTGAATAGGTATTTCAATATTTCTTCAATAGAAGATTTATCGGGTGTTTGTTTTAAATTCGTCAGCAACGCCATAAAAATTAACGATAAATACAATAACCTATTAAAAAAAAGGAGTATATTATTGAGTTGATTTTGGTTCGTAAATTTTAAATCTAGGCTTTATAAACAACTATACTACTATTCAATTATCACAGTTACGCCACATTACAAAATAATGTTTAGAAGTAAATTTGATTAGTTCCACTTGATTAGACCTTACTCGTGCTTTATCCATTAGATGTAGTTTTATGATTGGAATCGTCAGGCTGTATAATAGTCGAATGACGAGGCCATTAGCTTTTCCATTTTCAATCACTCCCACACGTTTAAAATGGTTAAAATGTTTCACTATTACAATTTTGTCTGCGTTGACAATCCGTGGCATGGGGCAGATTAATTTCACACTTTTCTTACGGGACAAGCAAGATAAGGCAAGAGATTTTCCTGATAGTCTTCACCGGGATAACTGATACACATACTACAATGTTCAAAGAAACAAACAAAAACGCGCTCTGTAAAGAATATTACCAATTGGCTATCTACGCACAACTCCTGCCATTGCCAATTTTTGCAATTGTTCAGAAAATAAACGAGCAATTCACCCAGTCGTTTTTAATAAGGTCTCTATAACTTTAGACAAAACATTCTAAATGATAAACTTAGCTTATGTAATACAAGAAATACTCACAGCTCCAACACGACGCACATATATTTGCCCCAGTCATACGCGTCATACAGCTGTATAAGCCTCGGGTGCCGCAGACGCCTCATGACCTCCACCTCGCGCTCCACATTGCGTCTCTCGTCCCTTCTGTTCACGGAGACCAGCTTGGCGGCCAGTTCTAGCCCTGTGCTCTTCTCCCGGCATAGGTATACCGTTCCGAATTTGCCCCTGGAAAGAGAAACTTACCATAAAAGCTAGCCAAAACATAGTATAGGTGGAAGACATTTAAAAATATCTAGAAGTATTTCTTTATACAAAAAATATTATATTATACGTACGTTTGTATTTTGTAGTGAAATACTCAGGTGATTAAATACAATAATACTGTTCAAGTATTATTGCTTTGTTCGTTTATTGTTAACTAGCTTTCGGCCCGCGGCTTCGCCCGCGTTTTCAAAGAAAAACCCGTTCCCGTAGGATTTCCGGGATAAAACCTATCCTATGTCCTTTCTCGGGTATCAAAATATCTCTATACCAAATTTCATGCAAATTGGTTCAGTAGTTAAGGCGTGATTGAGTAACAGACAGACAGACAGAGTTACTTTCGCATTTATAATATTAGTATGGATTTGTTTACTGTTTGTGTTTGTTCATTTATAAATTCTCTTACCGTCCGATCTCTGATAGCATATCAAAGAAGTCGTTGACATCTGTATTCCTCTTGATTGTGACATCGCGGGTCTGGAATGGGGGTTCGATTTCTGCAAGAGAAAATAAACTTTTGATATAATTTTCAAACGAATTTCCAGACCTTCACAATGTAGTGGCCTTCTATACAATATTTAAGAAAAATTATCGGAAAGAAATGTGTCCATCCATCATCGTAAGAACTAGGAGTGTTCCTAAAATTTATATAAAAACTTTACAATTATCAAAATAAATATGATATGAATTGAATCGGGTAAGGACGATGTTTATCAGATATCAATTAATCATAGACATCGATAACTGTAGACACGTCATTTGGATGTAGTTTTATTTCGAATATGTACTTGAATGTTTACCACGTTTGATTTAATTCGTTTTACTTCTATCGCAGAATAAAGTGATAGTGGTAAAATTGCCGTCTAAGATTTCAAGATATTTAATTATCATTGACTTCAGAAAAACGAAGTATCGCAAATCGTTACACATTTTTTAAACTTAACTTACGCCAAGAAGGAAATTCTACCGATCCATATCACGTCGTCACAGATATTGCTTCTAAGAAATCCAGATGAAAGTCAAGTGTTATATTTCTACAAGATACTATGACAGTTTCCGATGAACTTTTATGTACAGTACTCCAAACTTAATAATGCGCATGCAAATTTTCGCTAATTGTCGTATTTCCGAAGACACTCGAATCATTGAATCGTAAGAACCCTAAACAACGCACTTGCATTTTACACCTTGTTCAAAAGAAATAGAAGTCAATTCACGGTCATACACAATCAAAAACAAATCGGGCGGTAGGTGACGGTAGCCTGTCAGTCAAAAAACTCAAAAATCCGTCAGTCGTCTTTAAATATTGGTGGTGACTGCACGTGTTCTCTCTGTGTGGAATTATATAGAGCTGCTATTACATACCCTTCTTGGTTTTGTTTTTAAAGGTGAATTAAATTAATCGATGAAATGATTTACACAGGTGATGGCAGTAGGGAAAGTGAAAATGAAGAAGAGCATAATGAAAGTTCCGATGTATCTAAAATGTCAGAAATAAAGATAATCCCTGATTTTGATTGTTTTTATATTTATTTTTTTATAATTGTCACAATATTGAAGAATGATCAGTACTGTAAATACTTTTGAACTGAGATTTTAATGATTAGTTAAATGGTTTAAATATAAACCTGTGTTTGAAAACCATATTTTATACAATACTAGCTTGCCACCCGCGGCTTCGCCCGCTTTGTCTAAAACCTAATAAATTATATTCTAAAACCTTCCTCTTGAATCACTCTATCTATTAAAAAAAACCGCATCAAAATCCGTTGCGTAGTTTTAAAGATTTAAGCATACAAAGGGACATAGGGAAATAGGGACAGTGAAAGCGACTTTGTTTTATACTATGTAGTGATAAATTTTGTGTTATTTTAACCTTCTTTTCTTCCATCATTACACCAGCTTCAGTAAGACACTTTAAAAGAACTATAAAATTTTCCAAGTAAATCAATCCAACAAAGATATATTCGCAATCGTGGGTTTATACTCGCTATTTACTTACAAGGAATTATCGAAACAAAATCGTTACTTACAAATACATATTAATTTCTTTTAGCACAAAATATATAATTTGACTAAATTATGCATGAAGAAAATGCATTTAACCACTCTATATTGCCGATATAGATATCATCTTCGGACGCTCCGGGAATATGACAGTTGCCGAACAGCGACGAAGATTTCAATGCGCATTATTACTTTTGGAATACTGTACACCTTTCACATATAATTGACATTTAATAGTTAATTAATACATTAGCGAAGATACTGGAGTAATGAGAAAGAACTCGCGGAACAAGTTTAGAAAGTGCAAATTTGTATTGGTCTTATGGTGAGAACTGTAATGTAAAATAGATTCTCATAGATATAGGAAATTAATAATTCCGCGGCGATTAGATGTTGACACTGGGAATGTTTAATTTAAAATCCTCGGATGACATCAACACATTTGGAATGTTTTGGAGTAATTGGAAAGTTACTTTTGGTTTTGAAAGATTTGAAAGTGGGAAATTTATCGAAAAATTGTTTTATTTTGTAGAGAATAGTTTTAAGAATAACCTACTTTATGGCTGCCACTGTATAAGGTGTTACAACTGAAAGCATCAACTTATAAATAACTTTAGATTGTTTTCAAATATTCCAATGATCTTACAATAATTACTTCTTAGACAGGGATTTTCTACGAAGTGCCTATGCCCTACAGTATTAAATTATCTGTGGAAGTGCTTACTCATATACAGCTTTCAGTATATTCTCCTAAATAGTCTTTAATTTCTTACGATTTATTAATAGATGAATCGACAGTCCACTTGAATGCACAGTCGTCTGGTCAAGTGCTGAATGTATTGACACAACACGGCTAAAGCATTTTGGCACGTATTCAAACATTTTTGGGTGCAATGTGCTGTAACCTTTCTGTTTAGTCTGTTCTATGGCGCTAGTGGTGTGATAGTACTCTTTTGGATGCGAGTTGAGATTATAATGAAGTCATATGACGGTAGTGTTAGCAGTTAGCACAGATAATATAATATAATACTATACGTGTTGGTATAGTGTAAAATTTAAGTAATAAGAGGTTTAAAATGGGGAAACCTTTAGAAACTTTTGGCTTTCTAGCAACTGCTTCTTTCCACGCTCTACCAGACAAAAACATCAACATCTTATACAAAATATCGTTAGTTAATTTAAATTCAATATCCTTTAAAATTCCTTAACAAAATATAAGGATAAGGTAATTTTTGAGGTCCTTTAGACTATATTTGAAGTTTATTTTCAAGATATTTAATTGGTATACATATTTACCTATATCACAACATTTAGTAAATGCAGTATGAAATTGATTCATAAATGACTCTCTTATTGTGTCATTTAAGATTACAAATCAGAAATGACGCTTGTGCATTCGTAAGAGCCAGCGCGCACGAGCAACTTTGTCTCCGCAACTATTTTGTCTCTCCCATCAATTTGTATGGGGAGTTGCGTCGCTACGTGCGCGCACTTTCTTACTAGCCCATGGGTGGAGAGACAAAATAGTTGCGGAGACAAAATAGTTGCGGAGACAAAGTTGCTCGTGCGCGCTAGCTCTAATAATTTACTAACTTCATATGTATTATAATATTGCGATAGTATTGTATACAGGCAAGACAGGTATTGTAGATAGTAGACCTTGAATTAAATTCGACATTTCAGGAAAAATTGTATCAATTTGGCGACAAACTAACAACGTAGGACCACAGTATAACTTCAATCTATATCTACTATAACTTGCATTAATTTCAGTAATATTAATAAAGGTTGTATATTTAAGAAAAATAATTATTGATTTTTATCTCTTTCATTGAAAAATCTACACGTGCCTGCTCAAGTAGCACTTAAAACGCAATTTTAGCAGTTATTACATTTTCTAACTAAAACATTGAAAGAATATTTATAGCACCGCACTAATTACCTCCTATGTATGAATGAAAATTATGAAACATTATTACACGGTATTCTTTGCCTAGGTATAAGAATTAGTATATTTTTAAAATTAGGTATAATTCAGAACACGTAACTTATGTAGCTTTTATTATTTATACCGTAATTATTAATCACAATATTAAATTGACAAAACCAGTGAGTACCTACGTCATACTAATATATGTTTTGAAAATGAATGAAGTAAGTACCTATGTATAGTGTATACGTATTACGTAGCCTATACATGTACCTATAGGAATGTATATATGAACGTATGTATATGTATTTACGGATATGACGTGAACCATTGCAAAATAACATTAAAAACACAATTAAAAATGATGTGTAAACGTGTTGGATCTTATCCAAGATGTATATTGATTAGATAGTTTGTTTACTACCTTCTTAATTACTTAGTCACTATCATCACTACATAGTATAAAACAAAGTCGCTTTCTCTGTCCCTATGTCCCTATTAAAACTACGCAACGGATTTTGATGCGGTTTTTTTTAATAGATAAAGTGATTCAAGAGGAAGGTTTTAGTATATAATTTATTAGGTTTTAGACAAAGCGGGCGAAGCCGCGGGCGGTAAGCTAGTGTTTTATAAGCATTAAGGAGATCGTGAAATATCCGTTTTAAATGCAATATAGATTAAAGACCATAGTGCACTTTCAAAGAGCTATACCTACTTAGTTCATTTAATATCAGAAAAAAAAAGAATGTCCTGAAATATGTATTATCTACTAGTCTAAAAACGTCTTCATTTCAATTCTTGTTGATTTATTCAAGGTAAATTCAAGGACAGGAAGTAAAGGAACTATACAAATATTGTTATTTTGAGGTAGTATGATTCGCAAATATCTTGGCAAATTGATTTAATGAATGGTGGAAATATGTAAATTTAAAATTTCTTCTATGTTTTGGAAACATAAAAGGGACATAAAAAATTTCGAGTGTTAAAGTTTCAATAAATATGATTTACGACATTATGATTGTGCAAAAAATATTTTTATAACACACATTAACCCCACGTTACAAGTAAGACAAATGTGCGCCAGTCAAATGTCAGCAACCATAGCGAGGCGTCTGCGTCGAAAATAAAGTGGAATCCGTTCTTCTGCCAAAAATCGAGTTTTTTTGTGTGTGTATTAGAACCTCGTGAACACTGAACAGCCAGGCGAGTTGTTGACTAAATTGTGTTGGTGTCTGTAAGGTGTTTGATTAAAATGCTTTTGACTTTTAGTGTTTATTGAGATTTGTGGTTGATGATATGAAGTGTATCAACACCAAATTCATTTCATATGACGTACCTCTCAGTTTTATAGATACATTTCGTTGTTTCTAAGATAGAAAAACAAAACTGTTTAGGGATGATCAATAAACATACAAGCATTTTTTCTTCAATTAATCTTCATACTTCAGTTCATACATAAGTAGTCACATAATTTTATGTTGTAAGGTTTAGACTTTAGAGTTAAAACCGTTAATATTGAGTAGGTACCTAAGTATTTAACAAAATATGTATAAAAATTTAAAAATGCAATCTTACCTCCAACTGGATCTGACTCATCAACGTGGATCATCTCGGATGATCTGAAACAAACATTAATTTATTAATAAATTGGTAATAAATAACCTACCTTTGTAAAAAAACGTTGTTATTGTATTGGTTACCTACCTACCTGATTTCCATATTTTAATATTCATTAATTGTAATATTGTTCAAAATTAATTATTTCCCTAGTTACCATTCTATTTTGTTTTCTCGTTTATTTTTTTAAATCCGTAAGGTATAAAAAAAATAAATCAATCATTTATCCAGCCAGTGCACTGTGCAAACATTATTACTTATTAGAATACATATCAAAAAAATATAAAAAGTAATTGGCGCCAAAAACCTTAGAGTATATATTACATATATATAAAGCTACACTACCACTCACTCACTCACTGACTCACACAGTAGTATAGAGCGCGTGTATTGCACAAATTGCCTAGTGCACATCGTAGGCAGATGAGCTATAGATACTATATAGATGTGTGTGTGACCAATAGGGATGGGTAGGTATCAATTGCGTGTTGAGCTATCGATAAGTTATGTAAATAAATATGTATCTTAAGTAAATTTTATGTTCAATATGTTATTAAAGGAGAAATGTATGAATAAAGTATAAATATGTAATTTTAAATTTGTTTACCAACTGAATAAAGTGTGTTTATTCCATTTGAATATTTCTTGTATTAATTATTATAAGTACTTTAAAAAAAAATGTTTAATTGGAATATCTGAAAAACGTGTGGACTTCTTAAATATTAAAGTTAATAAAATAAAAGATCGGGTTTCGTACTGTTTTTTTTCAATAAATCAAAAATATAATAATTGTATTTAAAAAATGTTAAATAAAAATAAAAAAAATAATTAATAATTTAAAATAATTAATAAACAATATTAATATTTTTTTTACTCAATTTTATCAATTCTATACCTACCAAAATCTTCAAAATTCAATTTAGCGGTTAAATTATAATATCGTAACATTACAATATACTTTACATTTACACTATAATACATTCGCATTCATAATATTAGAAAGTGTATGATACAAAACACACCAAAAATTATTTTTAATACATTTTTAAAAGAGTTTTAATTTTAAAGTTAGATAAATAATATGTTAAAATATAGTTCTTCTTGTAAACTATCGAGTACAGCGTTGGTCAAGTCACATCACTACGATCACGTGGCGGCAGTGAGGCGCGCGAAGGGTGCGCGAGCGAGCCTGCGCGTGTCCGCCTCCCACTTCCCCTTCACCTCCGCGATGCTAGATTTATTTTCATAAAAATAAATACAACAATCTATTTACTGATGAAATGTGATACTGGATTTCAATTTTGTGTTTTTTCTAGTATCGTTCTTGCAAGATCGAACTGCACATTTCACCATGTTTATTCGTAAATATGAAAAAAATCCCTAGAGAAGCGCACTTCGATAGCACTCAACCATGACTACGAGCGCTCGCGGCGGGAACGTCGTGTTGTTCCCACCTGTGCCTACTGTTCCCACTTCGTTGTTCGCACTCTATAGTTAGTATATATACTCTAAGCCAAAAACGCATGACACATCACAGATTAAAAATACGCTTCATCAGACTTTCTACTACTATTTTCGTTTGAATATGGTAATTAACATTTTATTGGCAGTAGTTTTACCGATTACAACCTGACCCAGTAGCACCGTAATAAAATACTGTGTTGCATTTACAACAATGTAAACTTGCTCTTGACCGACATATCAAATTTGTCTGTTTTATGCGCACGTTTATTTTAAATATGTATATATGTTTTTAGTTTTTGTCACCTAGGTACCTATTATATTATTATTATAATAAGTTTTTAAAAACTAGTTTAAAGATAAGAAAATAAATTATTCATACATCCAACTATTTTACTGCGCGCTTAGACATGTTATTGTGTCTCTTTTTTTTAGTTAGAGGCAATATTGTGGTGCACAAAAAGCTTTTATTGCCTTACTACAAACAGGAGATGCCAACACAACAAACATGCCTACTGAAATTATAGAATCAAGGTCAAAGCTGCTTTGTTTGTATATTTTAGACAGACATTACAGTCACTACGTTATTTTATGCTTGAATTCGGGTCATCTATTTGGGTATCCAAACGGCTTGGCGCATTCGAATTATGAAGGCTTAAACCGCTTTAGACACAGATAAAATAAGTATGTGCAATTGGAATACAGATAAGAAATAATTGAATTAATTGTGAAGTCAAGAAAATAAAAAGTGATTGTAGCTTGGTTCTGTAAGGGTTAATTAATTATATCAGTTTCCGCTATTTCAGGTAGTGCATAAAATAATTTATGCAATTAAATATTATCTGATTTAAGTAACTTTTTACGCATATTGCAAAGAGGTAAGGTATAAGTTTGATTTACAGATTGAATCGATTCAGAACCGTTAAAGGTGGTTAAAGTTTTCCGTAAATCGGTAAAAAATGTGTAAAAATATAATTTTTTGCTTCCAGAAGAATCATGGTTGTTCCGGCATTTTACGATTCGTGAAAAAGAAATAATCTGCGAGAAACGGAGCAAGGTCGGTATGTCACTTGTCAGTCGGTGCTCGTACGTGTAAATCTTTAATCAAAGGTGTAAATATGTTACGATTTTGAGTTGCTCAATCGTTAATATTGTAAAAGTCACAATGCTGATGAAGAATGTACGTATCGATATGGTGAAATAAGACGACATAATATATGTTATATTATGTAGGTCTGTGGTGTAGTTCGTTCATCTTGATTATATTCCAACATGCACATATTTTATGTTACGTTGTTGAAGTTATGCAAACCATTGTGAAATTACAGATGTGCATACATTCAATATGGCTATATAAATAATAAAATTGCTTAAGTTTTATGTTATTGAGATAAACCTGAATGATATGAGTTTGTATGGTTTAAATAGTATCTATAGGGGACTTTTATTGAAGTTGGATAATCACATAATTTGTTTTAGGCAGATAACGGATTAATTCATTATCTCTTAGTACTTTATCTCATAATATACTAGTAGTTGCACGCGGCTTTAGAAGCGCAATTATAGTAGTTCCTATTGTTAACCCCAATTCAACCCTTACTCGATTTCTCGACAATAATAAATCGACATCATTCGCCGCATTATTACCTAGCTATATCAAACTATATGGAACATTTTACATATTTTGTCCAAATTCCGACGTAGGTAGTTAATGAGCGTTTCAAAAATTCAGACTATTTTATATTTTTCTTCCGCATTTATTAATTGGATGTGGAAGTATGCAACGACTGCTGTTATTTCATTTGAGTAATATTAATTTTTATACTAAAATATAAATTTAATTGAAGTAGGTAATAGTATTTATATTCTTTTTCATAATTTGCATACCCATCAATAATTATTCATAAACTTCGTGGAAACTTTTTCGTAATTTGTGCTTCGAAAAATATAAAGTCAAAAAGACCGTGACAAAATATCATACCTTGTTTAAAATAATATGATATTACCTAAACAGTATGTTCACCAACGTACTTTAATCAAAACTACGTGTAAATCCATGTTTTTAATCATGATTATTGATTTTGTTATCTTGGAATTACATTGCTTATCTGTATTTATAACAATAAGTTATATTTATACAATGCACAGGTAAATGTTTAGTAAAAGTTTGAACATATCTATATTTTTAAATTGTAATGCAGCTTAAAGATATTCCGTTTTATTTTACAACATGAGAATCGAATAATTGTTGCAATACGATACATTAAAGATACAATTTATATCTAATTTTGCGTAATAATAGTAGTTATGTCTAATTTTCTGGCAGACATTCATATTTCATACAAACAATTCTCAAGGTTTAGTTATAATATTGACACCAAATCAAAACTATTAAAACAACATTGTGTATAAAAACTCTAATAAAGACATGAAACATACCATCGTTAAACCGATTTTTTACAAGTACATAATATTATATGAGTACGCAGTATACTGGCCTATAAAGGAGTCAATGCCAGGGTGTTCACAAAAAGTTACCGCCAACAAGGCCCATAGAATGTGCTGCCCTGAAAACAGCCGGAGACGTATTGCCATACAAAAAACCGGGTCTGTATCCAGTTTGTACCGTGTTTTCCAGTAATCACTGTACCCTCTGATTTATTTGCCCTCACGTCTTATCATTCGGCTGTAAAATACACCCACGTTTTTAGAAATTCTGACTTACATGCTCTTGGATGTATCGGATTGATATATTGGTCACAACGCCAACATATCGTTTGTAAAAACAAACAATTATTTATCTTACATTTCGTTTACAAGATGTTATGGAATTCAGAATTCCTTAAAAAGGTACAGAAACATGTTTCAAGTTACTTTTCCTGCAGTTTTCCGATTTATTGTATCCATTCTTGCTCTATCTATCTCTCCAATCCATCCAATACCATAACTCCTTAATGAGTCGTTGTGCAAATGATTATCGTTTTAGTCATTATCTATTCTTATAAAATATATTGCATAACATAACACGTAAATATTTTGGGACACTGAATAAAATTTAAAATTGTTTACATTGATACGTCGCTAGCACCCCGGCTTCCCCCGTACAGTGTCGTTATGTCATGCAAAACACTTCGAACTGAACTGCAAGAATAGTTTACGATAATATAAAGGACATACAGACAAACAATCACTTGACATGTGATATTGTAATTTGTATGTTTGACAGGCTGTTCCTAAATCCCACGTGTCTATATTTTAATCTCGATCCCAATCCCAATGTTAAATTGGTTCATGCAAAAATTGTCTTGGACGAAGTACGCTTTCTCGAGTCAAGGTGAAATTCTTTTATAGTGGGCGGTTGATTGTTGACTGATGGCCAAATAAATGGTGTATTATATTCTTGGTCGCCATTTTTGCTTCCGGTCTAGTAGCTATAGATATTGATGTTATAATTAGGGAGATAAGGTGATGATTGAGTGACGCTTGATCAAGATTTTGATGAAGAATCATAGGTAACTAAAATGTGAAGATATGTACAGAGGTATTTTATGCTACAATTTTGGATGTTGGTTCTCGTTGTTGATCATCAAAACATCACTTTTCTGTCACAAGTGATGAATGACTAATGAGTCATCGAAGTTAGATATCAATAAAGGGTTTAACTATGTGGAATGACCTTGCAAATGCCGATAGAATACACGTTCAAACACGTGTATTCGTTACGTAGTTTTCTTCTTATTGAATTACTTACTAAAATATGTCGCAAATTGTGTGTAATTTTAATGAAATCTCCTTTTCATATTTAACAGTATTTTCTTCTACATATGTGACAGGATGCAACTTAATGATTAAATTTTATTCAACAACACAATTTTCCTTCTAATGAAATTATTCAGAAAGCATGCCTTAATTCATAAGCTATGCACAAAACGTGCTACTGCTAGCCCGTGTAAAGGAAACCGCCGCGCCCGCGCCGTCATCTGTTGTTTATGTTACATATTCTGTGGTGGAGCTGAGATGCATCTCAATGCACAGTGCACTACGTCAATTGGGATAGGTACGTCATAATCGTTCTCCATAATAGGTCAAGATGACAAGATTATTTAATGTTTATGGAATATTTTTCTTTAGAGGAAATCAACTTAATGAAGAGGGCTTGTTCTGTGATTTAGTTAGCGAGAAGATAGGCATTGTGTTAGCTACGAATATCACTAATTTTATGGATATTAAAGATATTGTATATTGAAATGTACTAGTATGGTGTCAACCAAGACATCAAGCCATTGTATAGAAGGAACTAGGTACATAGGAATAAGTAATAACCAGTGCTCCGTATACAAGAGACAAAATCAAAAATGTACGACTAAACCAAGGCCAATTGCAGAATTGGCATTCTATCAATAATTTGTGGAAAGATTATAAATTTTTCATCACGTCAATATGGTGTCTCAATTCTATGCTGTTTGGTGTATATCACAATGTTAATAGACAATTTATTAGTGTTGGCAAGTCTTTTGTAAACATGCGATTTCATAATAGCTTAATGGGTGGCTGTTAGTTGTTATACATACTTATCTTGAACATATTTAATTAGTGATATAGTGAGATAAAATGATACAGTTGCATCTGTAGTGTTTTGCAAAGTTTATAATTTATAATTTAAATTTTAAGTAATATTCAGACATGAGAAAAATTATTCTTTGGATATATTAATTTCGTTTCCGATTCAAAACTAAGACCTCATGTCTGTCATGTGCATTGTGCATGTATGGTGATAAAATGATATGTAGGTAACTTTTTTCAACCGGGATTATAATTAACCTTCGTAGTGACTAGTGCCTATGTACCAAATATCATTCATAGATAGCTTATTTTACAGTTTAGTTCTATATACTTAAGAAGTGAAAGAATTGATTCTGATAAAAGTAAAAATAGTATTTCCAAATCTCATTAGTTAGGTACAATACTTTTTGCCTCCATAAATAATATAATAAAATTAAGTTCATAATTGTTTGTGTTCCCATTAGCCCATTCAAAAATGGTACAATTTTCCCACCAAAATTATAACCTAATTGACTCTAGAACGCGGAGCTGGCATTTTCGCAAACACACCGTTCGCGTTGTCCCAAAAACAAAAATGGTGTAATGTTAACAAAATGTCAAAGTGACGAGAGAATATTTAACAATGAGCTCGAAACCTCAATGTCAAACCGGCTTAATAGAGCCCGGTCATTGAACCCTGCTTTCGAAACGAGTCGCGATAAGCCTTTACTTGAGACATTGTGTTCTTTTCCATGTTGCATTCGTTTTAAGTGCATATGTGTAGGTGTAAAGGAATCCACAACGCTGTAGGTCTAAACTTCCAGTACCTACATAAAGGGAGCTCTATATGGCTCTATGCTTTATCCTACTTCTCTAATCTCTATAGAAAAATAAAGTTTATTTTTCGGCATAAAAATGCACCCAGCGCATGGGTGCATTTGCAATTAAAGCATGCTGGGAAGCAGTCAGTTTCTTGATGCATTATCCCTGAATTGCCTACACGTTTAGCAGACTACGTATAATACTCGGCCATTCAAAAGCAGTTTTAATGGTATAAAATATCTTAAATTGAATAAGGTATCTGTTTATATCATAAGTTCATATTATCAATTATTGTATTATCCTCAGTTATAGCTGTACTAACATAATATCTATACTTCAACGCTTAAATAGCTCGCGCTTTTCTAAAAATCATCATCCTTTTTTATGGCTCAATATAAAAAAGCAATATTGATGCAACGTTCCAATGAGCTGTGAAAGTGAAACAAACCGACACACACATATTTTCGAATTTATAATATTAAATCGAATTTGTTATCAACAACAGGAGTTACGTACCAAGCAGTTACTCAGCAGTCACTAACAAAAAAAAAATTATCTCTATAGCTATGTTATTATTGCCCACTTCAAACGTCATGCACAAATTGTAATGTTTATTCATTGTTCATTATAATTTATATAGGTTATGACCGACCACAAATTGACCTTAAAGATGTGTCCGTCCTTCCGTTTCTTATTACCTTACTTAGTAATGTTTCAGCTTCGAATTATATTTAGTAATGTGCAGTATTAAGTAATATGACCAACAATTTCCGTGGTTTGTTACAATTATGTTAGCATAATAAGACTTTAGGTAATTAATAACTATGTAAACATTGAAATGTTTTAATTTCACATAGTTAACTACCTAAGCTTTTTTTAAGTATTTAAATATTTTATAATGATGTTGACTCTAAAATAAAGTAGGATAAGGTCACAAATGTGATATACAATGTCATCTGACTAAATTAATGATATGAATTGTAAAATATTTTACTGAAAATAAATAAATGCCTAATAATTCAGATATACAAAAATGCTCGTCTAGTTAGTGAATGATTGTAAAATCAAATACTGTGCTGATAAGTAATACGTACAGACCTATTTCAAATTTAATTGAATTGTTTGAACCGTGATTTACTTGAGTACCTAATTACGTTTTTTTTTCAGGTGACTTTTCATTTCACCATAAAGAAAGTTACAACTACAAAAGGTGCAGTTTCTTTTGCAGTTTATATAGATTTACGGAATCTCAATAATAGTTAATGAAATACCAGGACAAGTTACGGGAAAAAGAGTATCTTATTCGAAGGAGTTCAATTGTATAATAAATTGCCTAAAAATATTAAAGAAGCCAAATCGATAGCTAATTTCAAGAAATTGTTAAAGAAACATCTTTTAGACTAAATATTTTAATAAAAAAAAATATAAATAAATATAAAAAATAAACATAAATAAAACCTATAAAATATTATACTTTTACTATTAAAATACATATTATATATTTAGTAAAAACAAAGTGTTAAGAAAAATAAAACTAATTTTATATTTCATGAAAATAGCATATCTTTACCTAGAACACAAGCCAACACAAGCCACATCTTTAGAATGTCGTTGGGGTAGTCTGAAATTATGTTTATAAAAATTACCGCCCATTTTTTTGTTATTCTTGTTGAATGTATTCTATTTGTGTTAACAAACTACTTACTACGTACAACGTTAAGCGAGCAAAAATGTTTATAATTTATATTATTATTTCTCTGTAAGTGATTCAAATGTAATCTTTTTGAGAAATAAATGTCTTAAACCGTAAACCGAAATGGGTAGGTAGATAATAAATATAAATTAATAAGTGGTGCCACTTTACAGAGTTTACTGAAATGCAGACATACACAAGTGGTTCGTTCGGAAATAACTGTCTGGCCTTCTCACATTCCGATTGATACTGCAGTTTTTATATTGCGTTCAGAATCAAACGATTTTCATTAAAACATTTTAATATCCGTTGCAAGATTTTATGAATAGCTATTTCAGATTTTGAAGTCATAAAAAGTTAATAACGCAACTTGTAGTACTCAAAGAATTGATTGCATATTTCTTGTATTTTTGTAGACATTTTTGTATAAAGTTTATACTTAAGTATAAACCTTGAAAATACTTCCTGTATTGAACATATATTTTATTTTTAAATGAAATGTTTTTAGGATCAATGGACAGGACAAGATATTTGTTAAACAGTATAAATTATTAAAGGTATACACAAGGGCGTCGCCAAGGGGGGGCAGGGAGGGGCAGCTGCCCCCCCCTAGAGATTCTAGTTGAAAATTTTGATCGCTCTTCCATGCACGACGTGTACGGTAGAGCGATCGTTTAGCAGCCTCAGGAGACTAAAAACCTGGCTAAGAAGCACTATGAGTGAAAATCGCCTCGATGGTTTGGCCATGATGAGTGTGCACCGAAAACTTATACATGGAAACTTACAAATTTTAATAATAAAGTGGTCGAGAAGTTTACAATGAATCCCCGAAAATTATGTTTTAATTAACCTTATACAAACAACGACCCCTATAATATTAAAATCAGGTAATTAAAAAAAAATACGCTGTACGCTAATGTGTACGCTGTACATTTATTAAATTCAAACTCCTTTTTATTCTATTTTTCTAATAAATGTTATTATAACTTATAATTACAAGTTTTTTATTGCATAGGCCTATGCCTCGAGCCTCAAGAGCTCGTGCTCGTGTAGCTTTACACATTGGACTCTGTACTGTCACAGAATATATATACAGGATAGAGCAAGTTTTTAAAAACCAAACGGAAAACTTATTTTATGTGATTTTATTTTTTTACGGGCTCGTGAACATACCGGGTAATTTTATCTTTCTTGGCATTTAATTCTTTTTTTTATTCCATTCAAAGATCTAACGATAGTAAATGTTACTATACTGAATTGGCCTATCTTTCAGCTTAGCACCCAAAAAAAATCAAGCATCTACCGCAATAATTGACGTCACCATGAGTAAAAATCTCATCGTACTCGGCGGGCGGCGATAGGTGAAAAATTGAAAGGCATAACTCCGAAACTACGAAAAATCGCATAACATACATGGGGGTGATTCGGATAGCCCTCTAGGTCCTCTACCTCCTGGCTTCAGTATATCCATACTTCTTGGGACACCCTGTATGTATATACCTAGTACTAAGAAGATACTGACTACTGTTGTTATTACAATCGCTGTAGATGTAAGGCTCGTAGCCTCGTAGTACAAGTGGAAAGCTTCATGGGCTGTCGACTTTACCTACAATTCATACCTACTTTTCTCATTCATAGAGAATGAGAAATAAAATAATTGTAGTAGGTAAAGTCAACTTGCCCCCCCCTGCGCCATCGGCTGGCGACGCCCTTGGGTATACATAACAATAAACAAAAGGTACTGTTAAATAAGCTAAGTTCTCTACCTTGTCCAAACCACAGTTAATAAAATACTAGTCAGTTTTAAAGTAAAAAGTTAATTTGTAAGTAATAACTTACTCGATCGATTCAGAAATACGCCATTCATTAGTGACATTGATTTTTTTTATTAAACTAGCCTATTTTTATTACTCTCTTAAATACTGTATAATTCATGTTCGACGTGAATCACGGTAAAAGTAAAATACTAAGTGAATACAGGAGTTCATATACCATAACATTCTGCAAGGATACCTACCAACAAGTAAGGATGGTACTTATATTAACAAGCATGACCGAATTGGGTCACGCTTGCAACAGAGTTAATAATAATAGTACCTATTTGTGGAGCATTTTGGTTATAAATTTTCATACTGACTGCTGAAAATCAGCGATAAAATTAACTGCTATACTGACATTCAGCAATTGCTGCAACACTTTTGATGATGCGTCAACTTTGCGAACTAAAAAGTTAAACTTTCTCTCGTACTTTCCTACAAGTATCTAACTTATAAGTTCATCTTTCTTATGTTAATGACCTTTGTGCAATTTCGAAATTCTATCAGCATAAAAAGTTTCAAAATTCTCAATAGTTTATCAATTAAAGTTTAGGTACTGCTTATTATATTATCTGTGGACTGTGGTTTAGGGTTAAAACTTTTATTATTGAAGTGAAACTGGCTAAACTGTACATTATAGGGCGTGGAGTTGAGAGTCGTAAATTTTTTTGTGGTTAGCTATTGTCCTATGGAACCTAAATCTGAAATTTCATTTGACGGAAACTTTTAGTTTTTGTGTTACGAATTTTTTGAAAATCGGAAAATTTTACTCCATTTTAGCTTTGAAACGCGAACTTACTGTTATGACAGTGTCAAATTGACATACAGCGATTGTCAAACGCGTTTCATTTCAGGTAAAACATTACTTTCTAACAAAAAAAAAATATTATAATTTAAATTTTATTTATGAAATTTGTATATTTTTTAACAACAACATTAAAAATAATTATTATTAAGTATAGTTATTGTAAAATAGATTAAATAAAATAAAATTATTAATATTCGCAATTTATAATTCAACAAAAATATTAATTGTATGCTTTGTACCGTGGAACAAAACAATAACGACGTCATTTTCAGTTACCGTTCGTTTTCCGTCTTTCAGTCGAGATCGTTTCGTGCGTACTCCTGTTAAGCCCTAAAACTGTACAAAACTATTAAACTTTTACTTTTAGTATTCAAATAGGTAGCGAGGAGCGAAGCGACGAGCGTGTTAGGTTAACATTTGAACTGCCGCACGAGCCGAGCTAGCGAAGCGAGCGTGCCGCGGCAGCGGCCGGCGAGTGCCAGAAGCGACTTTAGGGCGATTCCCACTCAAACAAAAAAAAACTACAGGTCAAGAAACTAAAAAGAAAAGCAGTTTACTAAGAAAAGTCCCTTTATCGATTAGACACCTCAAAATAATGAAATTCAGGAAGCATGTTTCAAAAATTTAACCATAATGTCTATTACATTAAATCTGTCATATTTCAAATCAATGAGCTAATGCAATATTACTAGTATTGAAAACTATTATCATTTTCAGTTACTGTTCGTTTGCCGCCTTTCAGTCGAGATCGTTTCGTGCGCACTCTTGTTAAGCCCTAAAACTGTACAAAACTATTAAACTTTTACTTTTAGTATTCAAATAGGTAGCGAGGAGCGAAGCGACGAGCGTGTTAGGTTAACATTTGAACTGCCGCACGAGCCGAGCGAGCGAAGCGAGCGTGCCGCGGCAGCGGCCGGCGAGTGCCAGAAGCGACTTTAGGGCGATTCCCACTCAAACAAAAAAAAAAACTACAAGTCAAGAAACTAAAAAGAAAAGCAGTTTACTATGAAAAGTCCCTTTATCGATTAGACACCTCAAAATAATGAAATTCAGGGAGCATGTTTCAAAAATTTAACCATAATGTCTATTACATTAAATCTGTCATATTTCAAATCAATGAGCTAATGCAATATTACTAGTATTGAAAACTATTATCATTTTCAGTTACTGTTCGTTTGCCGCCTTTCAGTCGAGATCGTTTCGTGCGTACTCCTGTTAAGCCCTACAACTGTACAAAACTATTAAACTTTTACTTTTAGTATTCAAATAGGTAGCGAGGAGCGAAGCGACGAGCGTGTTAGGTTAACATTTGAACTGCCGCACGAGCCGAGCGAGCGAAGCGAGCGTGCCGCGGCAGCGGCCGGCGAGTGCCAGAAGCGACTTTAGGGCGATTACCACTCAAACAAAAAAAAAAAACTACAGGTTAAGAAACTTAAAAGAAAAGCAGTTTACTATGAAAAGTCCCTTTATCGATTAGACACCTCAAAATAATGAAATTCAGGGAGCATGTTTCAAAAATTTAACCATAATGTCTATTACATTAAATCTGTCATATTTCAAATCAAAAAACTAATGCAATATTACTAGTATTGAAAACTATTATTGTAAAGTAATAATTAATATTAATTGCTTCAGATCAATGTGGAACTGGAAAAAAATACATGCTTTAGTTATAAATTGATGTTAATTTGCATCCTTGCCTGCCAAAAAGTGGTAACAATCCAACATAACCTCAAAAACTTCATTTGTAAATATCTCGAAAACTATTAATTTCCGTCCCCCCCCCTTAATAGGGAAAGTTCCTAATACCCACCCCCCCTCCCTCCACCCCCCACCACCTCCAAATTCCACGCCCTATAATGTACAGTTTTACCGTGAAACTTCTTTATCGAGGTTGGAAAAAAATTTTGTGTAACATTTTTTCGTTACGCGTGACATTTTTCCGTTACGCGCCATCTTTTTCTTATCCCTACCACGCGTGATTCGACGTATTTATGTTAAGTTGCATATAGTAAATTATTTTTTGAAAAATAAGGTCATAAAGAAGTTTAACTTCTTACGTGTGTACACTAGTACACGCTCACATTTTTTTTACGAATAAATGCTCTACATTTCAAAATTAAATTAATATTATAAACAAGTATTGCAGTGCGAAATGCGTATCTTCCAGTGTTCTGTAAGAATGATATTACCCATTGTATTTTGTATGTCGTGCAGATCGACATACAACAATAGCCATACATAGTATGTATTTATTATCTGGCCATATATTATATGTACCTTCAGGCAAATGTCGGCCTTGAGGTATGAAAGAACGATAATGAATTCGTAGTTCAATTATTGTTATAGTGAATTGGAATGTTCAATACCAATCTTTGTTTAATATTCACTTTATCGAGTTTCATGACTAAACTCTACCTCTAGTCACTTTAAAATAATGTTAGTTATTTATCTTTTCAATTTGCTTTAAAATATTGAGGTCAATTATTAGTAGGTTCCTAATAGGTATAATTTTATTATTTATCTTTCGTATTTAATAATATTTATAAAATAATATTTAGCAGTGCAATATCTGTAATTATACAGGGTTACTTGTAAAACACCGGCAACCTCGCAGGACAAGATAGCTAACATCATAAGTAACAACATTTGTTCAACGACTTTTGATAATTTGTTAGATTTTATTTTCATACAAAAATAAATATTCATTTAATTTTCCGTCTGAATATTATAAACTCTACGCCTCCCCAAAAATTACGTAAACAAAAAGCGAACGAGAGGGGGAAGGGGGCGTCGCGTCGTCCATCCGATAATTAATAGAACATAGACTTACAAATGTAAGGAGAGTACAATAAAAGTTTAAAAAATCATTTAAAAATAATTTATTGCGTTATGCCAAAAGTCGTAGAACAAATGTTGTTACTTATGATGTTAGCTATCTTGTCCTGCGAGGTTGCTGGTGTTTTACAAGTAACCCTGTATATTTATGAACAAATAATTACATCAGATTTAATAATCGCAATTATTTTGAATGTACATATGAATAAATGATTTCATCATAATATTAATAAATTATTTATTGACATGTACAGTGTATAATATGTAGGTACCTTGCTATTTACTTTTTACATGTGTAAGCTTACTATTTACTACCTATGTTAATTAATGCACTTAAAAAGTAGCCTAACTAGGTAGGTATGTAGCTATATATAATATTATGATATTAACTAAAACATTATGTACATATTATACCTATATCCAGTATATCTACTTCATAATTCTACCATTATCTCACGAACATTACGTAGAGTTAATTTAGTGATTATAGGTAGATAATTATACCTATACGGTGAATTTCCTAATTATGTCATTATTCATTATACCTATGATAAATTAATTTGTACCTAACTTAACAACTTCATTTTTATAGAGAAAAACTAATTTACCAAAATATAGGTAACGAATGAGAAAAAAATCTTTATACAAAATGTTATACGGCTACCCTCTTTTTGTTTAATTTTTAAGATAAAAGATCGATGAGAAAGAAAAAAAATTTAAAAAATCAAGAGCAAGTAATTTTGATATTAAATCCATATTAGTTAACTGTATTTAATACAATAATAAAAGCAAAGTAAGTAGTTAAGGCTATTATTAAAGTTTCATGTCAATCTCTCTATACTGAGAATACAAGGTATTCTATATCTATACATCTAACGGTTAAAAGGTAACCGGGTAACACGCTGTCACACAAACGGACATACATAGAAAGAGGTTTCACAAGCAACGGCCTCTCCCGAATGTAATGTACATCAGAAAAATTCAACTTTCGAACCATAAAAGTACACTCACCTTCTGCAACTTTATTGCATACACATTACACGGCGTCCACACAGTTTTAATGTTTTTTGAATCACAATATAAGGCAGCATATACACGATATAATAACGCACTGGCACAAAATTGTTTCGTAACACTGAACGCGACGCAAAACAAAAAAAATAATATTGATGGAACGGTTGCGGATTCTCTTTTTGAATTTATTTTCGCGCTCTGCCGTCGCGTCGCGAGCGCTAAGCGTGACTGACGCTGCGCAGGCGGTCGTCAGCGAATCTAATTTTATCGCGCCAGTAATACGAGATAAAGCCGTTCTTTATTGAGGAACATTTATATTTTTTGTTTGTTTTATACGTGAAATCGACCGGATAGCCTTTTCGTCCAGTACTAAGCAAGCATGAAGTTATGGTTCCTCGTCCTAATATGGTCTCGATAGGATCAGCAGAGCACTTTTTATAACTGAAAGAATGGACGGTACGAAACTTTTAGTATTTAAACTTAAAGTATTATCAGACTGAATTATTGCGAATTTTTATATTTTACATATCCAAAAAGGAGTAACGCAAAATCTTGGGTTTCGTAGGTTATATTTGTCTATGGTTTCGTTTATTAAGTTAAGTACCTACCTACTTATTAAATTATTTCCCTTTGATCAAGTTATTTCAGAAATATGATTTGTTACCGAAATTTAAGAAACAAATAGGAGGTAAACTATCTATTATAGAAATCTACTAGCTCTACTTTACCTGCTTGTAGTATAGTAGAGTTAGTCGATATCTCAGATCAATTAAAAAAGTTTTTCTTACCTTATCTCAGCTACCGCGATATAAATATTGTTTATGTTAATTTATAGAGCTTTAATTCTATTAAGAGGTATTATAAGAATATACATTCAGGAATCTAGGCTAGATAATATTCGAAGAAAGATTGTCCGCCGATGTCATAAAAGTGTTTTGTTTTACGTAGAAAATTAGTCGTTACAAGGTTAATAACAAACAACAATGTTTTATTATATAAAGCCCTGTTCACAGAATGCGTGTTATTCACAAAATGTTTGGGTTGGAATATTTATGCGTTGAATATTTGATATTTTCCGTAATAACAGTGCACAAAAATAAAACATTGACGCGTCTACAAGGTGAAGCCCAGGCGCTAGGGACACACGGAGCTTCAAAATTATGAACATAATATAATATTATAATTATGTTTGTTGGTTATTTGTAAAATTTTTGTGTATGAGCTCTATAAAAATTTCCAAACATTCGTTTATTACGAGTAATGATGTGTCCGCAATATCACGTAATAAAATGATTCAAAAGAGTTTGGAAATCTACATCATGAGTAATTGTGTGTTTGGGGATTGAAGCCATTTTAACTAGTATTACACTGGTGTTTAAATCAAATTTCTTAAAATCACCATTAATCTTATGTTCAAATAAAATATTTAAAGATTATCTGATCGACATAGGATTTCAAATTCTATAAATATTTATGGACATTTCTGAAGGTCATAGCCCATAGGCATATTGGAAATTAGTAGGTATGACCGACTCATTGGAAAATGGCTTTTGAAATCATACATCAGTCATCACTGATTATTTAAAAGCCTAATAAAATATTATAATTAACATACCTAACAACATATACAAGAAACAAACATATTTGTACATAATTATATAAATAGGTGACACATTATCATAGGAAAAACAATTACAAATGACCATAATTTATCAAATAGCTCGTTAATATAAAATTTCCTAATTATATTGACGTTTGACGAAGGTAATAACCGTGTGCTTATGTATTATTCAGACAGCCTTTTACGCTTCTAAGTGATACGTCTGCCGATGCGAGGCGAATTCGTTATGACGGTAACCATATTTTAGTATTTATCTACTTGATGAATATACCTACGCTACTTTAAAGTTATGTTTATACTTTTTGTTTCAAGTGGTTTAATTTTATAAGCTATCGCTCACTTTGTTTAAGTGTTTTTAAAGTTATACCATAAACTAGCAGTCCTCCCGGGTTCGCCTGTAGTACCTATACCCTATATGCACTTAGGGATCACGTACATCCAACGAAGAAATAATTTTTAAAATCGTCTTGTAGTTCCTGAGATTAGCACGTTCAAACAAACAAACAAATGTTTCAGTTATTAGTATTTAAGTATAGATTATAACACCAAAAGGCTTCCTTGATCTAAATTATGTATTAGCATAACAAACTTGTTGTAAACATTGACGGGAATAAAACCTGTTACTTAAATCATTAGAATCTCACAATTATAGCAAACTACATCAAAATTCGAATAGCACGTAGATAGGTACTACATATATAGCTTTCATCAGAGGCACAAGGGCAGAATTCAAAGTATACTTCTTGGCAACGTGGTTTATCTTAAATCAAATCACTGTGTGGGCTTACAAATGGTACCAATTTTTTCCGTTGAGTTTTAAGAATAACCTGAATAACGAGGTCTTCCTCAGATGTTTTTACTTTTTAGTGTAGAGAAGACGTTAGAAACATCATAAAATATCATGATTTCAAAATATACTACATGAAATAAACATATGTACGTAAATGCAACAGAAAAGGTCACTTGAAATCAATTACTTACATATTTTATCAAGCTTTTAAGATATCCTGATTTTAATCTTATCTTATTATGTAAATAAAATTAATAGTTAAGTATTACATATTGACATTTATTTATTACGGAAAATATGATATGGAATATATTTAAAACGTTATATTGTGGTTATATTCCATATAAGGTTTTTGAACGAAAAGCTCAAATAAAATAAGCCGGTTGCTAGGCGACCGTATGTAGGTAAACAAATATCGTTGCACGAATGCCTTTGCTTTGTTCGCAATAATTGTTTTTTCAAGTGGTGAAATTTCATTTCCTATTACAGATATAGTTTTATTGAACTCGGTCGGCATTTTAAACGGCGCCAGTTCTTTTGTTTTTAAATAAACTAAAAGGAATAAAATTTATTCAGACCCTTAATGTCAATATGGATCTGAACTTAATGGACAAATTGCGGCTATTGAAAATAGACACGGAATTGCGAACGCAAATTAAAATGAAGCCAATGAGCCGGTATTACTTCGTTACGTCCACGAATCCGGGTGAACAGTTCTTTGTCTTTGCGTCGACAGCTGCTTGGCTTATACGAAAGACGGGAAAAGCTTTTGAGCAACCAAATGAAGAAGACGACCCTAATACTATCATTGCGGTGATTGTAGAAACCTTAAGAGAAAAAGAGATAGCTGTAGATTTCTCCTCTCATAAGCTGAAACAAGGTTATGGCGATCAAGTCAGCTATATTCTTAATGTCTTAGCTGACGAGGCGTTGAAGGCAGAAAATTTCGAATGGCAAAAGCCTATTGTAGACATTCCTGATACAGAAGAATCGGTTGATGACGTTGACCAAGTTGAAGATGAAACAGAGATAACGCTTGACAAAGTTGAAGAAGAAATGGCCATTTATTCTGAAGAATCAGATGCTGAACAATTCGGTGATGTGGAAGAGAAGGAATCTGAAACATTAGGAAATAAAATTTATGATGAAGAAGCTTGGAAACTAGAGTTGGAAAGGGTAGCACCGGCCCTAAGGTTGAAAATTTCAGCGGATGGGAGAGACTGGCGTACGAGACATGCACAAATGAAGGTTTATAAAGATGAATTATGTGAGCGGTTTAAAACAACTGGTACACAACTAAACAAAGTTTACAATAACATTAATTCTGTCATGGAAAAAATAGCAGCCAGAGAGAATATCCTTAACGAACGATTCCAACCGTTAGTACGTAAGTACGGTATGCTGTTGGATGAATTGAATAAAGTTACCAATGAGTATAAAGAAGTAAGTGTAGGAGTGACAGAGAGGCAAGAAATGCTTAACGAGATTACAGCTAAAATAGAGAATATAAAGCAGAGGACGGAATCACGAGGATCCTCAATGAACGACAACGCTCCATTGGTAACTGCTAAGAAAGCTTTGGAAACATTGAACAAGGATATCCAGGAATTAGACTTTCAAATAATCGTGCTTCTGTGGATGCTGATTTCAAAAGAGAATCCCAAAAGCAATAACTTCTTAATGAATTCCGAATCGAAGATGATAACGAAAGCAGGTTATTAGGAACAATTAAATTCTATAAGTTACAGTAATTGTTTCTATCTAAACCCTATTGTTCATTCTGCTTGGTTTCATCTAGGTTCCAGATTATCATCGAGATTAATGCTTTATATTTAAATCGTCAGTAACCTGTGCTATTGCACAGCATGAGATGATCGATATTTCAATTATCATATGCGCAACGGTTGCGTTGTTACAAATAGATATGATTTAAGGAAATACAATACACCGATTAAAATAACCTTGATTCTTTCCGTATGCCTATTTTATAAAATCCAACCCTCCTGTCTTTGCTTGCTTTACTCTGATGAAATGTGAAATAATAAAAGTTTACTTGTGTGATAATTTTTTTTTTGATATCTGTTTAGGCATATTATTAACTTTTACACAAACTAACATTAGTAGAAGAGAACAGGATAAATAAAATTAATATATTTTGCAATAATTTATTCATAATTCTCAAATAATACGCAATACAACATGGATACACGTTTAAAATAAATCTTAACACAACAAGGTACGAGTGACAAGCTTTGGTTAAATGCAAGCAAAATGGCATATAAAAATATAATCAAATAATATATAATAATATAATGTATTATGCTAAAATAGGCGATTAAAATTTGGTGTGAAAGGAACGACGAGACTTAATACTAATTTAAAATCACTTAAATATAAGCTTTTTACACTTTCTGTGCGATACATTATGTAATTTAAAAAATACGTGTAAAAGTATAAGAGCATGCAAAAATAAATCTATGACCCTTGTGGGCTATTTTGATGAATTACTAAATAATTATTATACAAAATATGAATGTAATTATGTATTATGTAATGTTAAAAGCTCAAATTTATTAATACATGTGTCATATTTGGGTATTGCTATCCTAAACCTACATTACCTCTACGGTCAATAGTTTTTGCGAAAATAATGTCGCGACTAGACAAATGTGCAAAAAATTAAATTGTAATTTATATGCACATTAGCATTTATTGGTAAAAGAAAACATTGTGATGTTTTTGTCTGATTTTTACATGTTTTATGGGTATAAAATAATATAATGTCACGCACATATTCCCAGACGGGGGTGAGATTTCCTGTTTTGCAAGTTAATTTAATAAAAAAAGGTAATCTATCAACATATTGAAATTAGAAGAAATCACTTAGTAGTCATTTCTTCTATTCAATGGACATGCATTATAGTTAATCCAAATACAATTTCAAATAAACCACAACCTCCGTTTAATAGTTCTTACAGCTTCTTGATAAAATAATTAAAAATTCTTCTTGAAGTGTAAACAGATAACATATATTCATACTAATTATAAAATTATAATATGACAATATTCTTTGACTGATTATTACAATAGGTATATATAATCGATTTTAGTTTGTTATCGACAAAAACAACACAAAAAATGCAACGCATAATCAAATTTATAAAATAGCGTCTATAAAATCAATATAAAATAATAAATAAATAGCATTACACATCTTGGTGTTGTTAAATTAAATTCCCTGTACAATAGTTAACATTTGCACAAATTCAAATTCAAAATTCAAAAATTCTTTATTTGGAACATAAAAACAAATTGTGCATAAACTTAAATTACTATGACATCCGTAAAATATCATTCAAAATAATTTCAATTTTCGTAGTATTTTTACAGTGTTGCTGGTTACAAATTGTAGACCCGTTATTCAATCATAATAATTGATTAAATGCATAAAAATGTTACTTATTGAAAAAAAAATTCGAGTATATTTCACTCTATTGACCTCTCTATGTATATCAAACATAATGTGTAACATACTTAAACTTTTACTGACAATTTTCGTCCACTTTTAGTTAAAAAAATATAAAAAAATAATCTTCAGTTAGTTTATATGGGACTAAATAAAACTTAACCTTTAACAATTAAAACAATAATTTATCTGTACTTCTATTGTCTTATTGAATATTTGAAAGAAAGAAAGAAAGAAAGAAAGATCATTTATTTGACTCCACAATAATAACAAACACAATTGACACAGAATACAATACTTAATTAAAATTAAAACAACACAACATGAAACAAAACAATACAAGTATAATAAATGAAAGAGTAAAATAAAATAAAATGAAGCCGAAAAGTGGAGCCAAGTCAGGTAGCCACTCAGCATAAGTTGCAATATAGTTGCAACGCTGATTTTCAGTGGCCCCTCTCTGAAGCGATTGGAGCGGCAGTACGTTCAATACAATTTGCATACGTGATTCAACATACGTATTAACATTTCCAATAAAGGTCAACAACTTAGGCATATTTTAGTTTTTGTTTGTAATTAACGTTCATCTTTACTAATATTATAAAGCTGAAGAGTTTGTTTGATTGTTTGTTTGTTTTAACGCGCTAATCTCGGGAACTACTGGTCCGATTTGAAAAATTCTTTCGGTGTTAGATAGCCCATTTATCGAGGAAGGCTATAGGCTATATATATCATCACGCTAAGACCAACCGGAGCTGAGCAATGCGTGTGAAACCGCGGGGAACAGCTAGTAAATTAATATAATTTTAAATACTTTAATCATTTTTCTGATGTAATAATAGACTCTTAGCCTCAGCCATGTAAGGCGAATCTTTCGGAGTTTCCAGTGACACGTTGTACTTCTTCTTAAGATCTTCCATGAATTCTTGCTTTAGGAGCGCTAAGCATCTGCAAATAAAAATATAACTATAAAAATTTACAAATATTAAATAAAAAAAAAATATCTATAATTCCGTGAGAAAATTGAAAAAAATCCGATGATTTTTTCATGAAGTGTTACATGGAAAAATATTTATTGTAAATATACTGAATTTCACCATACTCGTTACACAACACTAAACTGAAATGAACACTAACTCACTCATACGCCCAATAAAACTGACGCATCAGGCAATACTGCGAACTTGTAGCCTTGTACATTTCACTCATTATTGCAACTCCGCTACATGTTGATACAACTTCGTTGTTAAACAAATGTTAACGCACTACAGAACTAAATCACTACGCAAGTAACTCACAACACAACCAACTCACCACACAGCTAACTCACAACACAACCAACTCACAACACAACCAACTCACAACACAACCAACTCACAACACAACCAACTCACAACATAACTACGAACTTACATGCGATAATGCGGATCAGCTCTAAACGCAGTTATATCCGGCGACGGTGCGTGTGGAGTGTGAACAACAAACGCATCTGGCAACACTGCCAATTTGTAGCCTTGCGCTTTTAGTTCTACACTGTGGGATACCTGATGGAAAAATTATTACAATAACGTTAAAATTTTTCCAATTAAACGTAAATATTATATCGGAAAAGAACTCTCTACTATATTTGTATAGTAAAAATTAATCGCCAAATGTGTTATGCTAAGTTTAAAACTCGAGAACGGCCCGGCTATATATTATATAGGCTATAGCATAATATATATTTCGGTCATAATATCTACAATAACATATAATAATAATAAAGTATCACCTTATTCCAACCGAATCCAGAAAACCGTGTGTCGTATTTGGGCACAGAGCGATGTACTACTAAATATGGTTCGTAATCTGATTGCCATTCTACCTGAAATCATAACAACTTACATTTCGTTTCATGCTTAAATGTGACACAGATTGTTTCACACTTAATTAAATTTTACAGGAAAAAATGATAAATATAATTACCAAAAAATAAAATACCAAACTGGAAATAAATCATTGCTGATGCTATTTATATCATAAGAACATTAAAACGTATTTTATAGTTTAATGTAACTAATCACTAACAACCTATAAATAATATAGCTTAAAACTGTATAGTGTATACATATCACTCTTATAGAGAGACAAAAATAAAACAAGTGTTATAGCGCCAAAAAAGGTCATAGTAGTGTTACATTGGAAAACAAGACTAACAGATACACAATTATTATCACATACCTCATAAGGCGCAGTTGCATTAGCCCATCTCGTATAATTAGTGGCCCTGTGCCCCCGGGGCCATTCACGTGCTCTAAAGGGCCCCACATCGCCCCCTGGGGCCCCGTGACGTGCTAACCGTTGTAGTAATGCCGCTTTATACCGGGGCACGGAAGCACGGTAACGCTGCGTTTCAAACGCCGGTACTACTAGACACTGTTGAATAATAAGAATATAATAGATATAAATATATTGTAGCCATCGTTATATAGATAGAATGCTAGATATGGTTACACAATATTATGAGCTACAGCAATTTTTGTTAGATATCATTAAATATGCTAAACATGAAGGAGGGGGGAGATAAAGGAATATAGAAATAAAATGAAGGGGAAAGAGAATTTATGTGTAATATAATAAATGTTATAGAATTGACCCCGGGGCCATTCGCGTGCTCGAAAGGGCCCCACA
Source organism: Colias behrii (assembly GCA_029959065.1). NCBI lineage: Eukaryota > Metazoa > Arthropoda > Insecta > Lepidoptera > Pieridae > Colias > Colias behrii. Next base: position 3,358,881 of record JARWMC010000021.1, on the reverse strand, counting down.
TCACCCCCTGGGGCCCCGTGACGAGCTAACCGTTGTAGTAATGCCGCTTTATACCGGGGCACGGAAGCACGGTAACGCTGCGTTTCAAACGCTGGTACTACTAGACACTGTTGAATAATAAGAATATAATAGATATAAATATATTGTAGCCATCGTTATATAGATAGAATGCTAGATATGGTTACACAATATTATGAGCTACAGCAATTTTTGTTAGATATCATTAAATATGCTAAACATGAAGGAGGGGGGAGATAAAGGAATATAGAAATAAAATGAAGGGGAAAGAGAATTTATGTGTAATATAATAAATGTTATAGAATTGACCCCGGGGCCATTCGCGTGCTCGAAAGGGCCCCACATCACCCCCTGGGGCCCCGTGACGTGCTAACCGTTGTAGTAATGCCGCTTTATACCGGGGCACGGAAGCACGGTAACGCTGCGTTTCAAACGCCGGTACTACTAGACACTGTTAAATTCGATGTAACGTTTAATATGTAATTTCACTAACATGTGTATGAAAGATATCAAATATTATGCTATGAGATATAGCAATGTAACGTGTGTGTAATATAATGAATGTTATAGAATATAGAACGAGCCCCGTGGTCTCGTGTCCCGCCAACCATTGCAAGGCGTCACTTTAAAAGGTTGCTTTTCCACCAATAATGTGCGAAGATGTGTAGCGAGGGATGTATTTGTAAATAACCGCTAAACGCTTCAAACTTAATGAAGCGATACGATTGATTCTTTACCAAAAACACATTCCTCGCTACACATCCTCGCACATTATTGGTGGAAAAGCACCCTAAGCGTGGTACAGATGTGCAGTAACGCTGCGTTTCTATCGCTGATACTACACCGTGTGCATAATACAAAAAAAAATATTCACTAATTCGGATGTATTTGTAAATAACCAATAGTATCGCTTCAAACGCTAAACGCTTCAAACTTAATGTAGCGATACGATTGATTCTTTACCAAAAACACATTCCTCGCTACACATCCTCGCACATTATTGGTGGAAAAGCACCCTAAGCGTGGTACAGATGTGCAGTAACGCTGCGTTTCTAACTCTGATACTACACCGTGTGCATAATACAAAAAAAATATTCACTAATTCGGTAAAAAAAAAATTCAATAAAAAGACATTCATAACATTATATTAGCTATTCTTAATCTTAATATATATAAATCTCGTGTCACAATGTTTGTCCTCAATGGACTCCTAAACCACTTAACCGATTATAATAAAATTCGCACACCATGTGTAGTTCGATCCAACTTGAGAGATAGGATAGTTTAAACATATAGGTACCACGGGCGAAGCCGGGGCAGACCACTAGTTTCATTATATAACAGGAATTCCTTACTGACCTGTAACAAATTGACCTGTATAATGTATGTTGTTAAATAACATCAAAATTACCTTTTTCTGCGGATACGGGTTGATCAATTTAATAGCTGCCCTCAAGTGCCCATATAATCCCGCCATGGGCACAAAATCTGCGTCCATTAGAAACACATAGGGCGTATTCACATTCTCTAGAGCCACGTTACGGAGATAGTTCACTGGGTAATGTACCTATAAAGATAAATAAATTATTTAGAACTTAAATATTTTGTTTGCAGTTCAGACTTCAGGGACCAATACAATCAAAAAGAAAGTATTCAATTCGATTCGAGACGTTAAATTTGGTAAGACATTATTATAATATTTAAACGTAATAGAATTTAATATTTTTTTGAATCCGTAAAGAGTCTTTAATTTTTTAGTTTTTTTTTTTTCAAAAAATATTTATTAAATTTATTAGTTTCTTCATAACAGATTCGCGGACTGCGGGTAGTATATTACTTACTCTGTGGTCTGCAGTATATGCGTAGTATGCGAACCGCGATTAAATTATCAAAGTTAACGCGGGTAGATCGACATTTTTTATCGATCAATAATAGTTCAGGTGTTCAAGCATTTTTTTAACATAATTGGATAAAAATTATCACGTCTATCTTAAAAACAGATTGTTTCTTTGTTTTTGCTCAAGTGTAAAATTAAGTGTGTTGTATAAAGTATTAGTGTTCTACGATGTTTCTTCATACGTGTTGTGACGTAAAATACTGAAAGTGTGTTCCTGCTATTTTTGGTAAAAGGTACTGTATCTGAACTATATTAATAGACTGTTTAATATATCAACCGAATTCAAATTATCTTATTTATACTAATATTATAAAGCTGAAGAGTTTGTTTGTTTGTTGTTTGAACGCGCTAATCTCAGGAACTACTGGTCCGATTTGAAAAAAATTAAAAATTCTTTCGGTGTTAGATAGTCTATTATTTATCGAGGAAGGCTATAGGCTGTGTAGGCAAAAGGTAGATAATAATCAATTTAATGATCTTGTATTTATAACTGGTATATTATATCATTACTTATAAGTTATAACCAATCTATTTGTTTACTTAAACTGTAATAGCATTTATCATCACGCTAAAACCAACAGGAGCGGAGAAACGCGGGAGCAACCGCGGGGCGCAGATAGTTTACAATATAGTTAAAAATCGCAAAGCATCGCAAAACAACCAACGACTATGTATTTTAAGTTAAATGAACAAAAAAATCTTTATTATATTAATATTTTTGTAATTTTCTTACCGAATCGTGTTTAAAAACAAGATGGTATCCGATATTCCGTCGAAAACTGAGCGTGTCGGACCAGTCTCGTATGAAGCTCTCAAATTTTGTCACTTCGCAGTCCGATAGATATATCGCAGCACTTAGGGGACCTAATTAAACATGTATCAAATATTTGTAATAAATGCTAGTAAAATACAATGTAGGTATAATTTTTATGAATTTTTCAATAGACTTCAAAAAATTTGGTTCACTGCACCCTGTTAGTGGCTTGTATATTTTTTTACATTCATATTATTCTCAAATCAACAATAGCTTCGCAATGGGTTTTTTTTTAATAATATAGGTGTTCTAATATAAAAAGCTATTGGAATGTGCCTTTTTTTATTATTTTTATTTTATTTCCACCATGTTTTTACACAGGGAAGTTAATCAAAACCAGTCCAGTAGCTTAAACGATTTATATTATAATATTAATGTGCCTCTGGAAAACATACAGCATTGTTATGAAGAAGCAATGTATACTCAACCATAGATACGGAATGATTTCCATAGACTACATACAAACTCTAGTTCCAATTTATTCCGCTAGAGGTCGTCGCTGTCACCAGCAAGGTGATGGGGGAACCAAATTCATTTTTCGAATCATAGCGTTGTGTACTCTCGCCATAGGCGGTCGTTTCAATAAGCATTACTAGTGTACAAGTGTTCAAAAGTTTAAAGTGCTAGTGTGTGAATAATTTAATAATTTTTCAAATTCAACCGTTACTGTTCGTAATGAATTCACCACCTAACGACGACTTCGAGGAGCCTTCTGGGGCCCCGAGGGGCTCAGAAGGCCATCGTTCTGCTGCTTCGCCCTCGTCAGCGAGCCGGAGCGACAACAAACGGAAGAAATGTACTTCAAGTTCGAGTGACAGCGACTCGGACCCGGAGGTCGACGTGCCGACGACCAAGAAACAAAAATCGAGTACTGAGGTAACCGCCGATCCTCGGATCGACGTACTATATGCCCAGGTTAGTTTTCTTACAAACTATTTAATGCAGCAACAAAATGCTCAAAATATTAAGGAGTCTAATAATAATGTTGAAGTACCCGCAACCGAAAATATCGAATTTTTGTCGAATCCATCAACGAGTACAAACAAATCAATAGATTTAGGCGTTTGTAAAACGGTTTTTGACGAGAAAAAAGTTCTTAAACCCGCGAATGAAAAATTATTACGTCAATTAATCGAGCTTCAACAATTTAATTCGCCAACGTGGCCTCATATTCGCTATTCCAAAGCGTTAACGGACATGCTAGCCGCGCCAGGTTTTTGTAGTTTAAAAATTAACGACGAAATGTGTTCTTTAAACAAAGGTAAAGATTTCTTAGCATCAACCGAAGAAATTATGGCCGCGATTACAAATGCATTATTACAACAAAGAGAATTATTACAATCGGGCTTACAGGAGCTCATTAATTGGGCCCACAATTGTCAATCAGAACTTAATCCAGATAATCTTTTTAAAAAAATTTCTGACGCGTTTGGTACTACATCTCCGTCATATAAGCTATCGGAACAAACATTACAAATTGTGTGCGGTAAAAGAGCGGAGTGTATCGAAATTAGGAGAAAAAGATTATTAGACGGAATTAGGGATAAAAATATTCAAAGCGCGCTTAGGAATATCCCTCCGAGCGAAGAACATTTATTTAATAAGACTAAACTCTTAACATTTATACAATCGCTAGGCGGCCCTCACTTTTGGTTACTGCCCTCACAATCACAAATTTATAAAAAAACGGAACCACTTAAAAAGAAGTACAAGGATTCGATACCTTCTACTTCCAAGGCTCAATACCGTTCGAATAAAAACGTTACTCGAGATACATTTAAAAATTCGCAAAGTAATTTTAAAAAGACAAATAATTTTAAACAAACTAAAAATAATTCCTTTCGAAACAAAGAAGATAGGAAGTGACTATCCGACACACTTCAGGGGGGGTTGTTTAAAAGCCTTCAAGAGCCGTTGGCAAGCATTGGGCGCGAACAAGTTTATAATTTCGGCAATAACACACTTTCGATTACCCCTGGTAAAAAAACCACCATTAATAATGCCAACAAAGGAAATTATGAAACAATATTCAACAACCCCGTCCCCTGCAATGTCTCAATCAATACAGGAGCTTCTGGGTAAAGGTGTACTGAAGATCGTCACCAAAAGAACTCCCAGCTTTATTTCAAAGCTTTTTCTGAGGAAGAAAAGCGACGGCACTATGCGTCCGATATTCGACCTGCGGGAACTGAACAAATTTATAAATGCAAAGCATTTTCGCCTCATTTCGCACTCCACGGTTCCCGAGTTTCTCCAGCCTGGGGACTGGATGGTAAAACTAGACATCTCGTCAGCCTATTTTCACCTGGCCTGCGCCAAGTCTCACCGGCCTTTTATGAGAATAAGTTACCAGCTCCAACTTTACGAAATGACGTGCCTACCCTTTGGCCTAGCGTCAGCGCCGTACCTTTTCTCTTCAGTAACATGTTGGGTCGCGGAGACCCTGCGTGCAAAAGGTTGTCGAGTTCTAGTGTATCTAGACGACTACCTTCTGGTCAATCAGGACCAGTCCAAGTTATGTCGTCAGGCTGCGGAAGCCGTGCGGCACTTGGAATATCTGGGATGGCAGATAAACTACCAAAAATCGGTTTTGACCCCCACTCAAGACTTGGAATATTTAGGCATACGATGGCAGACTGCAAAAAATGTTATGTCACTACCAGAGAAAAGGAGGGACAAGCTAGACAACGCCATAGCTCAGGTTCAGAAGAAACAACAGGTAAACCTTCGAGAACTACAATGCCTTTTGGGTCAACTGAATTTTGCGAATTTCGTTATCCCGCGGGGCCGATTACATTGTCGCAGAATGCAGATCTTTCTGCGACGCTTCAACAAGAAGAGATCGCGACAGAAACTGCCAGTCCCAGCCATTGTGGCACAAGAGATGACGTGGTGGCGCGGAGCTACCCGGCACAACATGCCAATACACAAAAAACCTGCCACCCATTTCCTGGCGACGGATGCTTCGGACTTTGGTTGGGGAGCCCAACTGAATGGGAAGACTATGTCAGGAGTCTGGTCAGTCCGTCAGAGAAGGTGGCATTGCAACAAAAAAGAACTATACGCCGTAGTAACGGCTATAGAGAAGAATGTAGAACTGTTGCGCAATGCACACGTTCTAATTCAGTCAGACAACAGGACACTGATTGCTTATATTCGAAAAGAAGGGGGGACGAGATCGATAGCCTTGTTAACACTAACTTCCAGGTTGTTACAAATAGTGGACCGCTACAAGATAACGGTGAGCGCATATTACCTACCGGGACGGTACAATATAATAGCGGACAGGCTATCACGAGGAAAACGTCCAGCAGAGTGGCATCTATTACCAAGAGCGACAGCGAAAGTGTTCCAGAAGTGGGGACAACCCCAGATCGACCTGTTTGCTACAAGAAAGTCTGCAGTAGTACAGGAATACGTGTCGATAGACTGCAGAGATCTATCAGCAAGTTATATAGACGCCTTCAGCAGGCCATGGAAGTATCAGCTAGCATGGGTATTCCCACCGCCAAGCCTCATACCACGGGTGCTAGCACATCTAAACAGTGCAACGGGAACGTATCTTGTAGTAGCCCCAGAATGGCCGAAGGCGTTTTGGCTCCAGGACCTGAAGGTCAGAGCCCTGGATCATCCGTACCAGATCATGAACCTGCCAGAAGTGCTGATAGATGTAACGACACTGTTACCCCCACCACAAGTGCAGACATTAACCCTGAAAGTTTGGAGGATTGGGGGTGGGGCGAACTAATAAAAGATTGGTCAGAGCAGGAGAAGAATCTGTTAAAGAGAAGCTGGCGAGTTTCCACATTATCAACGTATACGCCAGCCCTCAGAAGATGGCTATCTTGGTGTGTCAATTGTTCAGTAAATCCAAAGTGTCCAAAGCCAGCGGATATCGCCCGCTTTTTAATACATCTTAACGTAAATGAGAAATTATCATACAGCACGATACTGGTCCATAAATCAGCTATTTTAACATTCTGCGGTCCTCATATAGAAAAAGTCATTTTCAAATTTTATTATTAAACATACCCTTAAAGCAATTGGCGCCTGTAACCCTAAGGCTGTTAGACCGGTGATTATATGGGATCCGAGAACTGTTCTTGAGTGGCTCTCGTCTAACCCGCTAAAGGATACCCTATTTGATATTTCTCGTAGAACAGCTACGATATTATTACTGGCTTCGGGACGACGGGTTCATGACCTTACATTGTTAAATATATCGGATAATAGTTTCTTTGATAATGGTGAAAACATCTACCTAATACCAGCTTTTGGTTCAAAAACAGATACTCATAGTTCTCGTCAATCAGCTTGGAAACTTACGAAACATCCGGATAAAAACATCTGTCCAGTCACTTTTGTACGGCTTTTAATACAAAAGAGTTATTCAAAACGTAGTGAAGCTAATAATTTAAAAAACCTATTCATAACATTCGGTAACAAAACTAAAGCTGCTTCCCGTACAGTGATTGGGAATTGGGTACGCTCTGTACTCAGAGACAGCGGAATAAATGCTTCTCCAGGCAGCTGTAGATCGGCGGTAGCATCATTAGGATGGCTGGAGAATCAGCCTATAGATGAAATATTATCAGGAGGAAATTGGAAATCCTCCAATACATTTTTTAAACATTATTGTCGTGAAATTGAGCTATCTAATGAAAATAATCGAAATTTGATTTTTAATACTTTTACATTATCATAGAATATAGATTCCATTAAAATTAATAATAAAAAAAAAAAATAAAAAAAAAAAAAATGTGTATATTTTTGTATTGTAACGTTAATATTTTTATATTGATTGAATATTGATTAAAAGTTAAAGGCTACTTAAAATAGTATATTATTTTAATTTGGTGTAAACATAAAATATTGTGCATATTTATGTGAAATGATTTAATGATTTCAAGTAAGGAAATATTAAAAATACTATATATATTGTTTGAATATTACAAAATAAAAATAATAAGAACATATTTGACTTTTGTTTTATATATCTGTTATGGACCAGGTGATTAATGCGGGCATTATTTATAATGCACGAGCATTATGAATAATGTCTAGCTTTATTGGGCTAAGTGATTAATTACTATCTTAAATTCATTATTTATCACATTGCACGGTCATTATTATAATGCTACATGACAATTGGGCAATTTGATAATAACGCTTGAAAAGTTGTCGCAAAGCCAAAAAGTTGTGTACCTCAAAATGCCATCACAGTGGCAGTTGTTCTAATAAATAAACCTGTTACTTGCTACATATTGTATAATTATTGTTTTCAATTTTATGTTCTATTTTACTTCTTTACATTTCGTTTATTAAGAGTAATTGCTAATTATGCCAAATAATGAGTCTGATTGCTTAAACTTTAGTTTATTTTATGTTTCATAATAATAAGTCATTTCTATAAAACAAAGGTATGTTGTGAAATTTTTGTTTTAAATTTAATTATATTTTATGTTATATTTTTATAGTACTCCAAAAGTAATAATGCGCATAGAAATCTTCGTCACCGTTCGGCAACTGTCATATTCCCGGAGCGTCCGAAGATGATATGTATATAGAGGGGTAAAATGCATTTTCTTCTTGCATAATTTAGTCAAATTATGCGTTTTGTACTAAAAGAGATTAATATTTATTTGTAAGTAACGATTTTGTTTCGATAATTCCTTGTTAAAGTCAATAGCGAGGATAACCCCACGATTGCGAATAACTATATATCTTTGTTGGATTGATTTACTTGGAAAATTTTATAGTACTTTTAAAGTTTCTTACTGAAGCTGGTGTAATGATGGAAGAAAAGAAGGTTAAAATAACACAAAATTTATATTGTATAAAATATGGTTTTCAAACCCAGGTTTACATTTAAACCATATAAATCTAATCATTAAAATCTCAAGATTTGCATGCGCATTATTAATTTTGGAGTACTGTAATATGACTTTCCTTAAGTTTTAAATGCAAAAACTAGTGGATTTTTAAGGTAGAAGTCCTTGGTAATTAATCCCAATAATGAGCCTGATTGTTTAAGTGGTTTAATATTTAGTTTATTTTAAGTTAAATGACAATAACAATAAAAAAATAGTAATTAAATATGTTTGTATTACTCTGCCCAAAAGGTGATGGGCAATATGTATAATGCCCGGTCAATTTGATTATTTGAATAATTATTATCAAATTGCACTCTCAATTTGGGCATTTTTCATAATGACCGTGCATTATGTATACTGCCCAATTTATCACTTGGTCCATAACATATCTATCCTATTAATATATTTCACCAGCAGATAACAAACACGTCTTCATAACAATGCTGTATGTTTTCCAGAGGCACATTAATATAACGGTTTTACATTACAATAAAACCGATATTATGTGCCGAAAAGGAAAACATACAGCATTGCAGGAAGTCCTTCCTGGTGAAGACTATGATTCGAAAAATGAATTTGGTTCCCCCATCACCTTGCTGGTGACAGCGACGACCTCTAGCGGAATAAATTGGAACTAGAGTTTGTATGTAGTCTATGGAAATCATTCCGTATCTATGGTTGAGTATACATTGCTTCTTCATAACAATGCTGTATGTTTTCCTTTTCGGCACATAATATCGGTTTTATTGTAATGTAAAACCGTTATATTGTATTTTTTTATTCAAGTTATTCTACAAGTAAATTTAATTTTTTTTTTAACAAAGTATAGAAGCAAATTATAATTCAAAACCTCAAATAAAAAAAACCTACCATCCCAATACTTCACAAGCCGCTCCAAAAACTGCAGTCTATCCATAGACAATTGTAATACTAGAGTGACGTCAAAACCATCGATACTAGAGTAGCTATAGTCCATGTAGTATAAGTGTGTACGCAGCTTTACGCGTTGTGCTGCGCGGAAACTTAGGCAGAGGTCGGAGTGGTTCATCTAAAAAAAAGTATTGAGTAAGTAGGGAATATTTTGATGGTAAATTTAAATTTTAATGTGGTGGCATTTTATTGCAATTTAAAGTTATAACATGAAAAAGATAATATTACTATATTTAATGTTTTTGCATGCTATATTATTTATTTATTCAGAGATAACATTATTGTATTTGCAGTTAATTTAAGTAGAAATAAAATGTGAATATAAGAATAGATATTATAAGCCATGTCAAGAACTAAGAATGAATCATGTAATATAAAATACCTATCAATATTAAATCAATGCAATAGTATAGATTATAATTATTAAATTATACCTTATATGTAACAACTTCATTTTGAGAACATCTATGTAGCTTTTCCCGTAGAAGATTCCCATCAAAATTAACATAGGATAGATGGATGTTTTTAAAATACTCGGCATCTCTGATCCTCACACTGTACTTACTGGGCGAGTTCCAATGAATTATCTGTAAGTAAAATAAAATAAATAAAAATAAAAATATCTTTATTGAGTACAAAAATTAATACAGTACAATTACAGTGTGGCTCTGTCTTCCTAGCTAGGAAAATCCTGTGTTAAGGAAGACAGTTCCTTCCCAGAGAACATGTTCAGTACAAAACAAAGATTACATTAAAAAAAACAGAGAAAGTAAAAAAAAAACATATAATAAAATATACAGTTGTGCGTTTACAAGCTTTTTACAAGTATAGTGCGTGAGTTGTTAGTGTGAGAGTGTGTGTGTGTGTGTGTGTGTGTGTGTGTGTTTGTGAATGTGTGTGCTTGTGCATGTGAGTGTTGTGTGTTTGTGTATGTTATATTATTGACATCTATCCATTATTTATGAGCTGCTCTATTTCATCATAATCATAATTGTCAAGCCATTTAATGACCGCTTTTTTAAATAAACTGTTATTTAAAGTCCTAACTTTTTGAGTCCTACTTATAATATTGTAAAACTTAGGGGCAGCAAAATGAAAAAATCTTTTAGCAAACCTACTATTAGTACGCGGCATAGGGAATCGGTCTCTTCTTTTATTAACACTCTGTAAGGCTGGTACTGTCTGTGTATGGTATCGTCGTAGGATTTCCTTTAAATATATTTTCCGTAAGTTTGACAAAACAATATTGATAAAAACCTTGTGATTGATGAAAAGTTCAACAGTAGACTTTAACAAACTATTACATAAGTATCAATTTTTGTAATTAGACTGTTTCCAATCCGAAAATTGTATCCTCAAATCATAAAATATGACCTACTGCTCTCCTTGTTGTGTACAAATATTGCTCATAGAAGTAATTCATCAACCACAAAAACTATAAAATAATTTTTGCTTGCTACATAATTTTATTTCTATGAAACTAAATCATACTTCCTTCATGCATTCAAAAGACCAAGAAAATTTTAAAAACCCCATGTTTACTACTTTATTTACCTTGACATTATTAACATCTTCACCGTAACAATTCTTAGCCAGCGTCTTCATAGACATTTGCACATTGTATTGACAGCTGATATTGAACACAAAACCCGGATTCTTCTTTATAATCGCGTTAATCACATCCTGGTCGGCTAGCGTTGTTTGTTTCAACTGTTCCAGGTTCTCATTAACTGTTTCGTGCCACACTAGCGTCCAGTCTGTTACTGTCCTTAGCTTGTGCAAGTCTAATAGCATTACGCCGGTGTTATAGCCGCGGCCTAACGCCGGCCAGCGTTTTGTTTTATCGTAATACCAGTTGCTTTCGTTTTCGACTAGACCTATGAACTGAAAGTGGTTAAATTAGTGGAGTTTGTATTTGGATTGGTTTTGTATTAATTATTGCATTATGATCTAACAACTGGCAAAAGGTTATTTAATGATGTTGTATTTATTATTTGTATATTACTTTATTATATACATATAACAAACATTTTTGTTTATTTATTAAAGTATTCAAATATTAATTGAAAGATTTTATTTATTGAATTAAGATTTTTAAACCATAGCATTTCTGTTTCAAACAATTTACCTGATCATCAGTCATATTCCTAAACATGCTCCACAGTTCAGCCACATCACACAGAAATGTTAGATCCGAATCCAGTACTATAACATGTCTTAAACTATCTGGCAGTATACTGGGAAACAGGAGTTTGACTAGCGCATATATCCCTGAATAGTGACTGTTGGGTATCCAACGAACTTCCACTAGACGTTTTTGGGCATTGTACTGGGTGTATTTTACTGTGAAAAATAGAATTATATCAGTAATACACATACATAGTTTATTATTACTCAATACATAAAGTATCCCATTGAATTAAATATTTTCAATTTAAAACATAATATGAGGAAATTAGCGGTTTTAAATGTATTGAAAAAAATTCTCGTGATGCTTTCCAAATCGAATGCATTTCACATCTCTGAAGAAACAAAAAAATATTGAGTTACAACCCTGTTGAACTCAAACATTATTTTATAAATATAAATAATATCAAGATTACATTATTGCCATCTTTATAAATTTGAGTATCTATTATCTGTGATTGAACTAAGCATTTCTCTATTCTAAATGCCCTCATTAATAATAATAAATAATAATAATAAATTTCTTTATTTCAGAACAATTTACAGTCCCATAATTTACAAGTTATGTATATGTCGTGGCCATATCGTAGATTTGCTCATTTCATGAAATGGCCAATTTAGTTTGGCCAGATCGTTAAATCGTCAACGTTTCACGATTTGGTCATCCACATTTGGCCAGATCGTCGATCTGGCCAAACGTGGATGGCCATTTCACGAAATGCGACCATTTTTGTTTCTTTTTTAAAAAGCGATTCGCTTCTGGCACTCGCCGGCCGCTGCCGCGGCACGCTCGCTTTGCTCGCTCGGCTCGTGCGTTATTTATTTAAGTCTAACCTAACCTAACCTAACTGTTTTCTATTGAAAAAACCATTCGCTTCTGGTATTCGCCGGCGCTACCGCGGCACTAACTTAAATGACAATGAACAAGTTCTTAAAATATTCTGAATTTTTTAATGTTTTATGGACTCTCTAAGATATTTTATACGATCTGGCCAAATGTCGATGACCAAATCGTGAAACGTTGACGATTTAACGATCTGGCCAAACTATGTTGGCCATTTCATGAAATGAGCAAATCTACGATATGGCCACGACATATATAATTATAATTATAATACGAAAAAAACAATTAACAAAAATAGCCATTGATTATTACAGTGATTATTACATTATATTACAATTGAAATCCAAGCTTTATATAAACTACTAGTAATCATTCTGTCAGCCAAACTGCGTACAATTTTATTTCTACACTTGTCAACTCTGGACATAAATGTAGCAATTCTGTGTCTTTGGATGGCATTGAAGGAGTTAACTCTAAAATGTGTGTACATTTCGGAAGCGCTGCAAAATTTGTCGAGCCTCATCAGATAACGAAAGATGTTATTGTGCTCTACTCGAATGCCATCATGTGCTTTTTTGGTGTAATTTTTCAAATTCAATTCAAATTCATTATCTATACAAGTCATACAATCTAAACCATGAAATCACTACTTATCCGATTAGTAAAGTAAAACATCATACATACCATCAGGTATATCCCATGTATCAAACAGAGTACCAATAGTGTGTTCAGACATGCTATCCACTATAATATGAAAGTGTATCGGGTTCTGCCGATGATGCAGCAAAGACTTCAACATGGGAGTGATATTTCTTGTACACTTGCCCATGCAAACGAGTGCTACATGCACCGTTTCACAAATTGTTCCAGCTACATCTGGAATCTGCAAGTGAGAATGAATTCCTGTAATCTGTATAGTATTTGGTGTCATTTTGTGTGTATTCAGTGGTTAATATTGTTATGGTTTTAGCTGGTAAAACCATTTCATGTACCCTTGATAAACAGTCAAACACTTTTTTAAATGGCACTTATTCATGACCTATCTATAGGCTAATAGAACACTTATGCAATTCATTGCCAATTTAATTTTTAGAATTAAATACTTTGCAAAACAGAGAACTTTTTCATACATTTTTTTTTTGTAAGAACAGGTTATTCAGGGACAGAAAAAAACACAATGTTCAACACACAGTACCGGGGCTTACAGCATAATTTTAAGGGTTATGAACCACTGTGTAAAACCGAAATATTTATTATTCTTGTTTTATTTATTACATACCTCAGGTACAGTGTATGTTATTTCGGTGTCCACAGATATTTGTCGCATAACATTTTGAGAGATCTGAAGCTGCTTTTTAAACACGATATTTTGTGTTTCCAATATATTTATCCTTGATATCAACCACCAGTAATATATAACAGAAACGGCAATCCATAAACCAAGAGGCACTCCTAGCCAGGGTCGAAGAAATAAACAGGAGAAAACATTTTTGGACAAAAAATTCATTTTCGATTTAACATTGTGTAAAATCACTGGAATCTATTGAATCTAGATGATTTGTAAATAGGTTAATTTACATTTTTATAACTGAAAAGGGTAGCAAACATTAATAAGAAGTTCATTTTATATTGCAAAGTAATTTTCATAATTAATACAGAACATCAATACAAACCATATGTTTAATGTTATGGTTTACTCAGATAATTCACCAACGTGATTTATTCAAATATTTTAACTACTATTACAAGACATTTGAAAACGATAATAATTTTTTTAACAACATACAATTATTGTAATTTTATAAACCTAAAATTGTGTACTGTTTTCAAACAATAAATTACTGCGGAAAGTCAGTGTCAGTTGTCACCCGTCAGGACGGGTTGCCGAAATTGACAATTGACATTTTGACATGTCTTGCTTTAAGTCCAATGAAGGTCTTATGTGTGTTGCCATTGTACGAAAATATAATATTCCAGAATTCATATTTTCCAAAAAAAACTACCTATTAAGACTATTAGTCTCAGGTATTGTACTATTAGATGATTAGTGAGACACAGATGTGAGAGTGTAGCACGCTTCAGCATGAACCACACCCCCACACAAAATCGGCATGCGAATTGCGAATGTTACTGTATTTCGTACGGAGAGTGGTTGCGATCATAATTTGCTAGTCAGTGCAATTCACGGCGTAATCTGTCTGGAAATAAGAGGTCATATTAATACGGCCCCTGTAAACGATCTTACGCCTCTGAAGTGTTCACTGGCGGTGGTAGCGCTTTGCCCTTACTGTGTCAGGCATCCCAACAACTCCTTTGCCGACGAAAATATAAACATAAATAAATAACCCATAGAATAAAATATGTCTAACTAGGTTTCCGCCCGCGGCTTCGCCCGCGCACTCAAAGAAAAACCCGCATAGTTCCCGTTCCCGTGGGATTTACGGGATTGCGTCATTTTCCCGAGATAAAAAGTAGCCTATGTCCTTTCTCGGGTATCAAAATATCTCCATACCAAATTTCATGAAAATTGGTTCAGTAGTTTAGGTGTGATTGA
Organism: Colias behrii; assembly: GCA_029959065.1. NCBI lineage: Eukaryota > Metazoa > Arthropoda > Insecta > Lepidoptera > Pieridae > Colias > Colias behrii. The sequence goes on along the minus strand of JARWMC010000021.1, from coordinate 3,343,764 downwards.
GTAACAGACAGACAGACAGAGTTACTTTCGCATTTATAATATTAAGTATGGATTTAAGTAGTCATATTATATTATTTGATGAAATTTATAAGTTTACAGCGAATGTATATTTCGGATAAAATAAAACGCGATATTAGATAATAAAAATTTATTATTATCAAAGAAAAAAATATAAAATAATCAATACATTTAAAATCTTAGTAGAAACACGTAAATAACAATACCTATATGTAGGTAATATTAACGTTATAATCTTTATATAAATATTATTATTTACCTAATATCTATTACATATATCTGATAAAAATAATCCAATATTTAACTCTTAGATTATGAGCAAGTTAACATTATACATATTACAATATTGGTGCGCCGTCATAATACAGAAAAAAAAATTATACGTTTGAAAAAAATATTAGGTACATAAACTAATTACATACCTATTACTTGCTCTCAGCTCTGTGCTAATTACTAAGTAGGCATGCAATTATGACTCATGCAGTAGGTAATTTTTAATCTAAAGAATATTTTAATCTGAATATTTTGTCATGACTTAAAAATAAACAATTTTAAATAAACTAAATTCTAATCGAGGTGGGTTGTTAATGTAAAAAGTCTTAAATTGTCGCAGGAAATTCGGCAAACTAATTAATATCAGCTATTATTTTTAATTTTATAACTTTTTGAGACTATTCAAATATTGAACATGGAAATATACACAAACATTATTTTTGCACAATGAAATTGTGGTAAAACTTTAACAGTACAATATGTTGTTGTGATTTAACTTCATAATACATAAAATAAATCTAGAACATAATTCATAAATTTAAAGCTTCTTAGTAAGCTATTTTAGTTTATTTCAGTTTCACCGCTCCATTGGCTTGCTGGTGGTTGTTGATTCTGATTATACGGTGCCGATTGTTGTTGATTCTGATTATACGGTGCCGATTGTTGTTGATTCTGATTATACGGTGGCTGTGAGTCTACATCCTCATTATACGCTTGGGGTTGCCCGTATGTAAATCCTTGGTTGTCGTTATCCAAGTCTACTACTTTCACGGGCTCTGTTGGCTCCGGGCTATCTTCTGTTGTGTCCTTTTTGTATGGAATGGATTCATCATCTGAATTTATCTTGACCGAGTCATCTGGGTCGATTGCACGCGTTCTGAAATTATAAAAATATTATCTAAACTACAAGCCCGCATAGGAAAAAAATATGGGTCAAATGAACCACCAGGGGACATATCTAGAACGATAGAAGAGCATAAAATAATAAGATTCATCACTATGCCGTCACTTGTAAGCTGTCCAACTGAGTGCAGATGAGAATTGAAAAGTACAGGTAGACTCGGTAAATTTTGGTCATATATTTTTGTACGGCATTCTTAACCATCGATAGATCCATTAAAAATAATAAGAAACCGCTCAGTGCCGTACAAAAATGGTGGTCCACAAAGTCGGAATTTTTATTTAATTTCCGAGAGTTACCGGGGGTAAATTTGGTCATTTGACCATGTACGGCATCTGTGTCATACTATGCCTATACTGCTTTTAATCCATTATTCCGCAACGCCGTACAAAAATCATGGGGACAAGGGGAAAAAATCGAGAGTTGCAATCCCCTCTCTTTCCCCACTCCAGGGGGTCATTTGACACAACACGAAATAAATTTATTTTTAAAGTATTTTATGCATAGATAATATTTTTTCATGTGCCATACATTTTCGTTGGTTCAAAGGGGAAAAATCTGAAAAAGAAAAAAATCCATATAACGAAATGTTTGCTTTATATTTTGATAATAAAATATAAATATACATTAATATTAAGAAGCTCGAGGTGGTTAATTATCACCTTGGAAAGTCGGAGTCAGGTGGAATGGACTCCGTTAAATTGATGAACTAATAAAGAAGCTATGAACGAAAAGATGTGAATTATATGCAATCAGCCCATGAATACAGGTAAAGTCACAAGCAAATGCTAGTAATATATACATATTCAAAATGTACAAGTAAAGCGCTTTCAAATGATACCAAACACGGCATATTTATCTTAACTTTATTTTTTTACTCTGTATGTTTTGTCCGCTAGAGGGCGCCACATTAGATTTTGTGAAACCCCATATAGCCTTTAGCTAGCTGGTCGCTGGTTATCCAGTGAACAATTCAGACGCTTCTAATGATATGTCATTTGTCGAATTCTGATAAGTAGTTTAGAAGTTACGAGGGAATAGATGAACATACATACATGACCTGTCAAAATCATAACCCTCCTTTTGCTTTGCCGTAGTTGGGTAAAAATATGTTAATGCCGTACTGTATCAAATGGCCATAAAGCACCCTTAAAATTGTAGCTTTCGTCGCTTTCATCAGCCTAAAAGATGTGGTCTGCACAAAAATGTACGGCATCGTTTTTTCCTAATTTATCTATGTTAATACTATTTAAAACAACGAATAAAGTGTAGAAAACTATTATATTTCATTAATCTACGATGTTTAAACTTTTACAAAATTTCTGTTTTTGCATTTCTCTATAACTTTTTTTAGAACGGTTTCTTTTGAACGGCAATACTATACAACAATTGAATTTTACAATATCATGTTAAAAAAAAAGTTCCCGTACAGGGTCAAATGACCTTACAGCTCTTTATATCAAGAATTCGATGAAATTAAGATGATTATTGGTATACATTTAAAAGAACAATTATTTTTTGACGGCATTGCTTTTAATAGTACTTTTGAGTGCTAGATAATGTTTTGGAACCGAAGCCGTACTTAGTCAAATGACCCCCTGGAGTGGGGAAAGAGAGGGGATTGCAACTCTCGATTTTTTCCCCTTGTCCCCATGATTTTTGTACGGCGTTGCGGAATAATGGATTAAAAGCAGTATAGGCATAGTATGACACAGATGCCGTACATGGTCAAATGACCAAATTTACCCCCGGTAACTCTCGGAAATTAAATAAAAATTCCGACTTTGTGGACCACCATTTTTGTACGGCACTGAGCGGTTTCTTATTATTTTTAATGGATCTATCGATGGTTAAGAATGCCGTACAAAAATATATGACCAAAATTTACCGAGTCTACCTGTACTTTTCAATTCTCATCTGCACTCAGTTGGACAGCTTACAAGTGACGGCATAGTGATGAATCTTATTATTTTATGCTCTTCTATCGTTCTAGATATGTCCCCTGGTGGTTCATTTGACCCATATTTTTTTCCTATGCGGGCTTGTAGTCTAATCGTCATTATAAATGCAACAGTCCTTCGGTTGGTCAGTTCCGTTTTCACAGCTAAACCACTGTACCGATTTAAATAAAATGTTGTTTAATTTATTAAATTATAAATTGGCGCCTTGCGCTAGTTTTTGTAAAGAAAAAGAGAATAGGATAAATAATAAATTATTATATTGCAGTCACGATTCAATGTGCAAAGCGAGTGGAATGCTACCTATTAGTAGTACATTAATTTATAAACGTTGATAGATCATAGAACCTAGATAATATCTATTTAATAATCTATGCTAATCATCCCTTGAATCATAGACATCAGGGAATTATATACATTAAATTCAATCTTAAACTTACTTTATATTCAAATAGTCGTTCTCCTCCTTTTCTTCTTCCTTCCTTCGCTTGAAGATCCTCCATCCAATGCAAATCAGGACAATGACAATTGGGACCATAACAGCACTTATTATGCCCCATGTTGCCCCCAAAGTTCTTGCAGAATATTCTTGGTTACCTATAGAAGAAGTTTATGTTAATAGCTATAGGAAAATGTGCGGAATGAAATTGGATTTTTTACGAGGTGTGTACGAGTTAGGTAAAGTTGAGAAAAAAGTGTTAGGAATATGCATAATTCGGCAATATAGAAATGCTAGGTTGAAATAAAACGCGTAGCAACTATGCAACCATTACAAAAGATCCACCAGAAATCAGAAGAAATGTAATATTATTTATTTATTTTGGAATGATTTTTAATATTATTTGTTAACTTATCACATTGAAAAAAAAAAACGCAATATTGTGTTATCTTAACACGTTCGCTGCGGCACAGATATATCTGTACTTTCCATTACTGCGTTACGGGTCGTTTTAAACCTTGTCCTATACCAGAGATTGTGGCGGCACGAGGCATATTAAACCCCACCGCCCGTAGGAGACCAAAATCCTTTTTTTGGCGCCAAATAAGACAAAGTGTGCGGCTTTTGTCGTGATTATTATTAACAATGAGTTCATTAACCTAAATCTACCGCCGCCCGTGGTTAGATTAGTTAGTTTAGATTCTATGGGTAAAATAAAATGTGGGGTCTGATGTACCCCATACCGCACTGAACAATAGCAGTTTTTCATATAATTTAGTGATGGGAAAAGAAATATCGATTTTATTTAATTGTATTTATTTATCAAACTTATGGATGTTTTTTATTAAAACAGGCCAAACCAGAATATTGTTTGCAACCAGTGCATTCTGTGAGAATTTCCTTTACTTTTTTGTCGGCCTCACGACTTGTTAAGAAGGTGCGGAGTTTTTCGTAACATCCTACACATCTCCTCTTCTTTGATCCCTTTAAGAGATGATGTGCCTTGTTTGTTGGCTTGTTGACTTAGGCAAGAGTTAAATTTTGATGAGCCATACACCGATTGCCGGGTGTTTTGGATTTGCCGCTAGTTCAATGAACAAACACACTAATAGTAATCATGATTATCAACCTATTTGAAGAAAGTTACTCAACATGTCACATTCACCTTTCTATTAACGATATTTATTATAACAAGTAGTTAGGATGTTTGAAAATTACCTGTATCCACATTCAGGTCCTTCTTTGTAAAAGCTTCAATAAGTTGTTCCACAAATAGTCTCGAATGCGTTGCACAACACTAACCGCGTGAAGCTAGCTTAAGGTGCGGTACGAGGTGCGCGATGGTACGAGGTGTTCGCAACCTCGATCCGCACTGTGTTAGAATTTTTATTTGTTCAGTGCGGCACGAGGTCTAAGAAACCCGGTATTAAGGTCGGTATACCATTGAACTAGGAATCAATAGCACATCTCAGATATATAGATATCACTTTCCTACACTGAACCAGATGGAAGTTATGCCTCCCGCACGACAGAGAAGTTTAAGTTTTTTCCTACCGCTATAACGACGAGACACGGACAGGGTGTTTCAAGCCCTGTTTCGCAGCGAACGTGTTAAATTAGATATATAAGTAACTCACCTCACTGGCCGTGTAACCCCATTTTCGTGTGTACTTTATGATAATAATGATAAGAAAGCAAGCAATATCTGCAGGTTGGGGGGAATTAAAAAACAAACGCATCACATGACCGAGAAAATTTCTATTCCACCGAACCTTGCTATTCCCTGCTTTCTTATTTTATGGAAATTAGATACTAAAATATAAAATTATAGTGAAATTATTCTACCGTATCTCGGAACAGAAATTCTCTCTCTCTCTGTGATTTTCATAAACGTGTAAAACAATTTATTGAACATTCATTAAACAACTTATGTAACGACATCACTGGGAAAAATCACATCAAGTTTAAAATTGTAAATATATCTCAAAATTACTAAACAAATAAGTGCATAAATTAACTAATTTGTGACGCTTAATAAATAAGCCAGTCTCCAAATATTGTCATTCACCTGGCAGTGTTTAACCTAATGTCTATTCTATTTACTTTTATATCAGTGGGATTGTTAGTTTGATATATTTATGAAATGTTACACCATAGTGGATCGACTGCTAAATGTAGGTATTTCAGCCGTAGGTGGGTCAATAAGGGTTTCAACTGATTTTCCTCTTTGAGGAGGTAAAGTGAAAGTTTTGATTTCGGTTGGTGGAGCGCTCTTTGGAGGCTCCGGCAAACCAGAATTGTTGAATGTATTTCTGGGGCTGTTATCAGAAGTAGGGCTGATGGGTGGTGAGTAAATTTCTGAATACGTTGGGGAATAGTGCGACGATATGGGACTGAAGCGACCCTCATATTTTGGAGAATATGGATCTTCAGATTCCTTTGTCGAATATCCAGATTCACTTGGAAGATTGCGACGTCCAGTTTGACGTGGTTTCAAAAATTCTATATCTTTAGCGGGACGTGTGAGAGTAGAATCTCTATTAGATTCTGAATCAGAAGGGGAGGTTATTGAGAGTAAATCTTCTTCAGATAAATCAAAGGGTTTCTCTGGGAAATCGACCTCTGGAGCGTTAGGTAACGGTTCATTTGTTCTATAACTTTTGTCGTAACCGCGACGTTTTTTCAGAGAGGATGGTTTATCGGATTTGTCACTTTTGCTCGAATCTGTGTAGCCTATACCAGAAGTGTCCCCGTCTAAAGGTTCACCAGGAGGCGCTGGTGCTGACCGAGTTACGGCTTTAATTGGGGTTTCCTCGGTGGGTGTATCAGGTAATTTGGGCTTATCAGAGTCCTGACTACGTAACGTGGATGATTTCATTGTGTCTGTGATGTTCCCCATTGATGCGGATCTAAGATTAAGTCGTGATGCGGATTTCGAACGCGGAATGTCCTCGAAGCGGAAGCCCTCTTTGCCTTCTGACTTTGGCTTGTAATAGCACCAGAACCAAAACAGGCAAATGAGCAGTAACAACGGTAGAATAATTGCCACTATGATGCCCCAGGTTAAGAATAACGTTCGTTGCGAATACTCCTGGTTACCTGGTATAAGAAGTTTTGTGAGAATAAATAAACACAAGGACCTATAAATTTATTTACACTTAATAGAATAATTTTAAATATTTTTGCAATAAGACTTACGTAAGCATTCAGTATAGCCGTAGTCAGGAAGGTTCCACCTGCCGTTGTCCTCGCAAATGCGACGTTTGTCGCCGGTCAAAATAAAGTTTTGGTTGCATTCGAAGTTCACCTAATTAAAATAAAAAATAATTTAAATACATAAAAGGCCCCAGTCTATACAAACTATACCTACTTCTCTATTTGTAGGTATATTATCAATTATGTTACTCATAAAAATTGCCATAGGCTAAAATGTAATGAATAAAAACTTGGACTGCTAAAAAATAAAGTTAATGAAGAAATTTTACTTACCCTTGTACCAGGGGTGAAGAAGAAATTACTCTTCCGTCCAAACCGAGGTGTTTCTAAAATACCGCAACTTATCACTCTCCTTGCATTGATCTCCTTAATATTTGTCTAAAAAAGAATATCCACTTAATATATTTATACATGAAAAATAATACTCAAATAACACCACAAGGCTGTCTAAGAATCACGACTGAGGATAGTAAACAGACAGATTATTTAAATAATATGCAAAAACTATGCAGCTGCAAAAATGCATGTGCAATTTTGCTACGATAGTTGATGATAAACTGAGTTTTCAATACGTATCTCTATCGTATAAAGACCTTGAAAGAACACCATAATAAAAAGAACAATGGACATCTTTTGATATATTCAAGGGACACACGCAATTATTTACAGTAAACATCTCAACGCAATTGCATTAATAAAGCTATTTTTATTCAGTCTCCTATATCCAGCGAGTAAATTTCCATAGCCTTAGCTTTAATTTATTTTTCTTAGCTTTACAAAAACCAAGAGTACCAAAACTCATATAAATTTACAATTATTATAGGACTCATCACTCGACAATATACTATAATTATAGCTCATAAAGCAAGATGATGATTCATTCCGTTGATGGTATCACAAAAACGTTAACAGTTGAATACAATGACAACTTATTTTTCCCACGGATGGTATGATTTAACTTCTAGGTTTACATTATTTTGACCTAAGTCTGGTTTTCTATTATATTTGCAAACTAAATTAGCAAAGATTTAATCTAATATGTGTACTTACAATAGATGCCAAATAATTCTTGGTAAATTCAGCCATATCTCTATTCAATGTCATACCATAATCATAGCGACATTGATATGAGTCCTGACATATTTCTAGAGCTCTTGCAACATCCTGTGACCTATTTGCCGGTAAGAAGTTCGCTGGTTCTCTTATGAAATTGGGTATAAATTGATCATCGTTAAAGTATGCTGCAGTCCGACCATATTCCCTCGTAAATAATGCTACACCTATATCCTTTTGCTCTCGATCAGAAAGTTGCCCTAAATAAGAAAAGAAGATTTAATAAATTTTCAATGATTTATATATGAAGCTTAAACTAAAACCACATTTGTTCTAGATAGTCAAGAAATTTGTATCGAATCCTGACGTGAAATTAAAAGGTTGTAAGAACGAAGAACTCAAATATACAAGTGTTTCAAATGTTCAGCTTTTCATTTTTATTAAGCGACTAGCTTTTACCTGCGGCTTCGCTCGCGTTAAGAAGTATTAATATTAATTAGGTATATTTTTTGCGGCTTTGGTACTTTTGTTTAGCGTATGTAAAAACTTAGGGCCTACAAAACTACAAAACTTTCATCACATATTTTATCCCCTTAGAGGTGGAATTTATCAAAATCCTTACTTAGGGAATGCCTACGTCATAGTAGCTTTATGCATGCAAAGTCTAAGCCCGATCGGTATAAAATTGACATAGTTTCATACAAACTTTCATCCCTTATTTAATCCCCTTGGGGGTAGAATTGATCCAAATCCTTTCTTAGGGGATACCTACCTGCATGCCAAATTTCAGCCCGATCCGTCCAGTGGTTTGGGCTGTGCGTTGATAGATCACTATATCAGTCACCTTTGAGTTTTATATATAAAGAAGATTTAAGGTATGAATTTTCGAAAATCTTTTCTTACCGGACGCCTACGTCATAAGATCTATCTACATGCCCAATTTCATGCAAATACATCCAAGGAATAAAAATTTTCATACAAACTTCTATCCCCTATTTTACCCCTTTAGGGGATGAATTTAAAAAAAATTCTTAACAGAACGTCTACGTCATATGATCTATCTACATGCCCAATTTCATGCAAATACATCCAAGGAATAAAAAGTTTCCTACAAACTTCTATCCCCTATTTTACCCCTTTAGGGGATGAATTTTCTAAAATCCTTTCTTAGGGGACGCCTACGTTATGACATCTACCTGCATGCCAAATTTCAGCCCGATACGTCCAGTGGTTTGGGCTGTGCGTTGATAGATCACTATATCAGTCACCTTTGAGTTTTATATATATAGATTTTTCAAAGGCAGAAATTCTTACACCGTGTAGATACAATTAAGACTTACAATACTGAGCAAATTCTCGATGTGCGCTCTGGAAGTTGTTCAAATCAACCGTCCCTAAGGTTCCATCGGGTCGCACAAAGTCGTCGTTTACATCTAGAGACCAATTTCCAAATAGACCACGCGTTTGATTCTGCAAGAATTAGTTTGGTTTCTATTTTTATCATCATTACCTTGTGTATTCGAATAATTTTTATTCAGTTGGGTTTTTCACAGGTAAGATATAATTTTTCATAAAGGAATGTTTCGTTTTGATTTATATTTAAGACTCACCATAAAGTTCCAAGGAAGATAAACTCTTGCTGTCATAAATCCTTTGTTTTCTACAACTTCTACTCCAGCACCAGAAGAGAACATGATCACGATTTCAGATTGATTGAGAATGTACATCGGTTGGTAGACAGTTACTCCTAAAATAATTAAAATATTCACGATACATTAATATCAAGTATAACAAGTTAAGGTAATAGAAGAGTACAATATCAAATATTAATTACCTGGGAAGTACTGAACCCTAAGAGCAGGTCGGTCGAAGAAAATCCTTTTTCCATCAGCAAACACGTCCAATCTGTATCTCCATTGCGAATGTTGAGGACGCAAGCGCACCTGATAAATATAAAAACTATTTTATTACAATACATAAGTATAATATCACCGAACTACTATGTGTTCTATAAAATTTAAAGTAGTATCAGTAGCTTGTTTTAGGGTAGGTATAAAAATATTTAAAATGTAAAGACAGACAGTGCAATCAAATTCAGTAAATTTAAGTCGCGATCGCAAAGTAAGCGAATTAAATCTGATCAATCCATCAGTCCATTAAAAGGAGTTAAAACACTGCTGGATCAATGAAGTTTCAAGGATGTGGTGAGCTATAAATTGAAAATGAAGAATTTTATTGGAGAAGTTGATTACCTCGATCGGGACTGAATTATTTGATGCTGATACAATAGATGTAAGATGTGTTGCATTAACAGCACCGTAGATATTTCTCGTCACTTGTTCAAATCGACCTTGTACGTCTAGTTTCAGTTGAGGATGATCAACCCTCACTAGAACGTATTCACCTGTGAAGAAATATAGGGAAATGGGACGTTTATCCGTGATCGTGAAAAGTTAGACCGTGTCAGATTTCATTCTTATTTTCCATAGAAGTGTAATTATGGAGATAAGTTTAAAAAAATGCTTTGTACTTTGCACAGAGTCACGAAACGTCTGCATTCAATGTATCTTGTGTAAGGCTTAAGTTTACGGTTTAAAAATATTTTACCTTTTCCATTGAACGTGTATTGTAGATCGTCGAAAGTTATAATATGAGGGTCTCCGAAGATACCAGCAACGCCTGGTGACTGGTACGCCACACAGTCCTGGGAGGGACGACGCTCGAATCTGAATGTTATACGATGGTTGAAAATGTGGAAAAAATATAAATTGAAGAAAAGAGTCATAAGACAAAAATAATAATGTAAAATATATTTTTTAATATCAAAAATTTATATACCTAGTTAATATTTGAAACACCATATTCAACTATGTACTTTACAATTAAAGTTCATACAATGTAAAAATATATTTTTCTTATTATTAAGGAGATATTACGTTATTGACAGCACCGTCGCTTAATTTTTTTATATCTTTTAATTAAACTAAAAAATCTTGTCTGTGTACATCTTAAACGTATAAATTTAAATAGATATAGGAACCTGAAAGTTTCGCATCCAACAGCTTGCTCTTCTTGCCACATACAGCATTGATAGAATGGTATCATATCGTGGAACCAATGGGACAATGACGGCACCTATGAAAATATTTTGAATTAATACATCATTTATCTTAATAGATAAAACAACAAGAATTCAATTGCTAAAAACCTTGTTGGCTTCGTTGTAAGGAGTGAAGCCAAAGTCGTGCGACCTCTGAGGTCGTGAACCCCACATTTGATCATACGACAACATTAGGAAACCATTCTTATCGTAGCAGCATTCTTGACCTGAACCTTCCGGGCTGAAATATTTATAATTATTATAGAGAAAATCGGTAACTATTTATTATACAATCATTACTTAAAGAATAACGTTTATAGTAAGATTTAAGAATGTTGCAGTACAGTACACGACAAAAAAACTCTTAATTTAAACATGCATATTATAATTTTAAATAACAATAAATATTAGGATTTGTTTATGGATTACCTTGGCGAAGCACTTCGAACACAATGGATTGCACCCCAATGATATCTGCAAGTCGGATTGGTATCCTTGTCACAATTAGGGTCTGGTAGGAATCGTCCCTTATCCAAGAGTGCATGTTCCAAGGTACAGGGACACACCCAGACTTGAGCAGCGAAGTTCTTTAAGAAACGATCGGTTCTGAGCCAGTTGTTACACATGGATTGGGCCCATCGTTGGCCGTGAAGCTTCTCCCACTGGGGAGCGAAGTACCAACCGAGTGGAATCGGTCTACTCCAAAGCACCCTGAATATATTTCGTATAATTTAGTTTCAAGAGTTCACGAAACATAAAGGAATATTTGAACGAAATAATTTTTGGATTTACAAACATTTTAGAAAGCTCTCATGCAATATTATTTTTCATATAAGTAAGTAAAAGAAGTTTACACTAAACTAACTTTGACCTTTTAACCATATACCTAACAATATTGTATTAGTATGAGACTATCTGAAGTTTTAATTGTTTAATCATAGCCAATTAATTTTCACTTTACTTACGGCGATATAGAAACTCCTTTAAACACATCCGGTGTCGTCAAGTTAATCTGGAGGAAACCGAACTGCATATCATTGTGCATAATGTTATCCCTGTTACGGAAGTTCTGTGGGTTGATCACATATTCCCCTGTATTGGAGACACCAGCTTCAATCATGTCTATGAACTCGAGTTGAGGTCTGATAGTAACCTCCTTGTATCCCCACAAACTTATTTGCAGCTGTACATTTAAGTTTGTTGTTAAATTGAAACGGTCCCATTTGATTCTTATTTCTGGCGGATATCTTTCATGGATCGCATTGTCAGGGAAGAATATTTTCTCAGTTGCTGTTGCAGGTGTTTCTATAAGTAAAAAAAAAAAAATATATCATCAAATACCACTTAGACTAGGATATTAATATGTCCCTATATGTAAATTATAAATGTCTGTCTACTTACCAACAAAGAATTTTCCTTTCCACTTATATGGTTCGTTATTGATAGCAACTTCGAATCTAGCATATCCATTATGATAAAACCGTGGTTGCACACATACAGCTCGGTTCACATCAACCACAGCACCCGTTACTGCTTCTGTATCAAATCTGCATGTAATTCTATCATCAGGATTAAAACAAGGACCAGTTATGTTTACAATTGTTCCTCCAAGCATGTTTCCAGATTCAGGAGCGAACATAAGCGGCAGATTGGCACCATCTACAAAAAAATATCAACGAATTATTAGAATCTGTTACATTTGTAATATTCTTTACAATATATATTTTTGATGTGATGGATTACTGACCTATATCTTTATTACATGTTCCCATGAGAATATTTTCATCGATTCGGAATATGTGTCGTCCCGGAAAACCATTAGCCCAGCCTCTTCCAGTTAAATCTCTTAGAACAGATGCTTGAGAATAGGGCTTATATTCGTAGCTTCGTGTTGCGTTACCGGCGTTGAAACCAATCTAAAATATTACCATGAATAATTAAATAATAATAATAATAAATAATAAAAATCTTTATTAACCAAAATATTCAAACATTACATTGTTAATGTGATAACAGTAGGATTAGTTTACAAGGTTGCTAGTGCAGTAATATCCAAACTAGGCTATTGCCTGTATCTTGGATATCAGAAACGGAGTACAGGTCACTTTATTACGACGAATTATACAGTACATCAATAATTATGTTTGATAGTATTATAATTAATAATAATGAATGTATTTAATACTAGAACTTACAACATTTTCCATTTAACATAGGGTTTGTGATTGTGTATGTGTGTGTGTGCGTGTGTGTGTGTGTGTGTGTGTGTGTGTGTGTGTGTGTGTGTGTGTGTGTGTGTGTGTTGTGGGAAGGTGTTTGTGGGTGAAAGTGAGAATGTGTGAATGCGTTCGGGGATCCAATAATATTAAAGTGGTATTTTAGCATGTGTAAATTGTTCAAATTTTATTTCTCACCAACAGATTTCTTTTGAAGTTAAGGTTTATTCTTATATTTAGACCAGATCTTCGGTATCGCTGTATGAAAGTTCATGCAGCCAAGATTTCATTATTTTATTACATTTATACATATTGCAGTTCTTCAGATGTTTTGTTTTACAAACATTATTGTACGTATGAATGAGTGAGTAAGCTGGGCTACGTCTAGCTATTTTTGTGTTGAAATCAGGAAGTGGGATACGGAATGTTCTTTTCTTTAGGAGATCTTTGTAATCGGGTCGCGAAACGATTGATTTATGGGTTAGGTTTACTGCTGAAAGTATGTATAATTGACGAACGCGAAGTACGTTAAACTCACGATAAAGTTCATTCGTAGGAAATCGGAAAGGCTTTTTGAGTGTCACTTTAATCAGTGCACGTTGAGCTCTCTCCAGCTGCAGGAGGTGAGTTTTGGCAGCGCAGCCCCAGACTGAGAGGCTATAATTTATAATAGATTGGCATAAGGACGTGTAAACTTGTCTGAGAATTTTAAGTGGGGTGCAATTGCGGAGTTTCTTCATTATGAAGATGAGTTTTCTTACTTTGATGATACTTCACTTATGTGTAGATGAAAGTTTAGGTTGCTGTCTAGGGTAACACCTAAATATTTCAGTGAGGGAGTGGATTCAATGTGAAGGCAATTGCATGCTGAGTGGGTGTTGCCGGGGTTGGTACAGGAGTGAAGTTGGAGAGACTGTTTGGGGAAAAGTTTGGGGTTTGCAGATTTTGAAAAGGTTAAGTACTTAGTTTTGTTGAAATGTAAAGTTAATAGGTTTTGGTTAAGTGCTTCTGTTATGCTTAATAGACCTGATTCTGCAAGTCTGTGTGTTTGGTCCCAATCTGCACCATGAAATACCACAGCAGTGTCGTCGGCGTATGCAATTATGTGGGAGTTTTTCAAACTCATTTTAAGTATGTCGTTGATGTAAATGATAAAAAGAGTTGGACCGAGAACACTTCCCTGAGGTACGCCAAATTCAATTTTTAGTTCAGAGCTAAGTTTGTTGTCGATTTTTGTGCATTGCCTGCGGTCTGTAAGATAGCTCCTAAACCAATTTAGTGAAATGCCTCTGACTCCAATTGCCTCCAGTTTCTTTACGAGTAGGCCAAGAGATATAGTGTCGAAGGCTTTTGCCAGATCTAAAAAGACGCTTAGACAACAGTGTCCGTTTTCTAAATGTGAAGATATGAGATTGGAAAGTAGTGTAATTGCGTGCTCAGTAGATTTGTTTCTTCTGAAACCGAATTGTTTGTCTGAAATGAGTTGATGTTTCTCTAAGTAAGATGTCAGTTTGTGGTTCACAATTTTTTCGAGGGCTTTTCCAAGAATGTTTAAAAGAGCTATGGGTCTGTAGTTTTCTGGGAGGCTTTTTGTTCCATTTTTGTATATCGGTATTACAACTGCTATTTTCCAGCAGTCAGGAAACTCACCGGATTCTATACTGAGATTGAATATGTGTGTGAGGGGTTTAATAATTTCAGGAAGAATGGCTTTTATTGTTCGGACTGTAAGGTTATCTAAGCCGGGGGAGCTATCGTTATTCATGCTCATTCTTACTTTGCGTACCTCTGTTTCATCGGTGGGGGAGAGAAAAAAGGATTGCGGTGCTGAGTTATCTGAATTGTAGGAATTTGTTAGGTTGTAATTAGCTAGCAAACAAATTTGTTTTCTGTTGTTCCACACTACTACAACTAATCTTTGGAAGACCACTGCACATTTTTATGGTGTTTAGTTTAAATAAATTATCTCTAGCCACCTGTTAGATAGGATGAGCCGATTTTTATTTTATATTAATATCTACTTACGTAAGCTGGTACACCTCCTTCTCCAGTGGTGGTATCACCACCAGCTTCAGTGTGAGAACTCCAGTTAATTTCAAGGTAATTAAATATAGCATACGTAAAAACTTCATCGGTAGCTAAAACCATTTGGAATGTGTTCGTCTAAAAAGAAGAATAAAAGACATCGATTCCTCAAATAATTACTAACCATCCATAAGAAGTAAACTTTTCAATCAAAAGTTTCATAATTATTGAAGCGATAAAAGTTGATTGTAGTTTCAACTACTATATTATTTAAATTGACATAAATTTTAAAGATCATAATGACTGAAAAAAGAAAGACAAAGCTATAAAACTTACCACAAACAAGGAGTTATCAATACCTCCAGCGAAAGACATATTCTTCCAGGTAATTGTGATAGCATGTTTGGGGAAGAATGTATTCGAACCTATAACACCTTCACGAATATCCCATGTTATACGCTCTCGCATCTCAACACCAAGTTGATCTGTTCTTGTCTAAAATGAAAGAAACAAAACAATTCTATAGAAATCATGTTTTCTATACCTGAAGGTGATGCAAAACAAAAGTTGATTACTGCTATATCAAAACTTAAACGTCTTTATCTATCACAGTTGTTGCAAAATGGAAACTTAAATATTTAGTTGCAGAGGCAGAAAGCCATTGATTTGATTATTTCATAGATACAAAAAAATCTGGTAAAATTTCCATACCTGTAAGTCCCTATCCAATCTGAAGTAAACACCTGGTCTCCTTTGATCCGGGTCTTCTGGTCTCTGACTTCCAATACGGCACTTGCTAAAGAAGATGCCAATGAAAGATGGGTCGTTAACATTAGGCCAATCTCGCACAGGGAACGAGAGGGGATACGTGTAGTGGTCTGGGGGGTCGCTGAAGTATATGTAACCGTTCATGGACAGCTGAAAGAAGAATTTAAATTACGTAAGTGTCTAATAAACAAGTAAAGAAAGGATTAATCTAATAAAATTCACATGGAGCCCTGACACCGGGACGGTTTCAATAGAAAATTAAGCAACTGACGAAGTTACTAAATAACGTACATATAAAACGTTATAAGTTAGTTAAGGTAATAATACCTACATCAAGAATTTGATTGATGAAATAGTACCTATTGCTTTTCTGTCTCCTGTAGTTTACTCATTTGAAGAATAATTAAGATAAACACAAGCATAACGTTATCTAAATCTATAGTAACTAAGAGACTACTAAGATAGACTATTTGATACTTACTCTCGTATAGTTAAATCTAAATCCAAAGAAAGGCAATTGAAAGTTGAAGTTCTTGTGAATCTGCGGTGTCGATGTATGAATATCCCGCTGGTAATCACCAATGTTCTCGCTGCCGCCCTGGTCGTAGAACCAATACAGGAAGTTGCCTCGGATCTGCTGCAGTCTCTGCTGTGTGATGACGTAGGGCTGCCCATTGTTTTGGTAGCTGATTGACGGTAACACTCTTCCGTCGATGTGAGCTAGAGAATTTAATATTTATTACGTTTTATAAATTTTATTATACCAGAAGTTGAGTAGAAGACATATTTAAATCATTATAGATACAGTAAACACCTAGTCTTTTAACACGATTGTGAAAGTAAATAAAAGTACAATTAATAACGTTTTAGGTGAAAATCATGTGAAAAAAGAAAATATATTTGGCGAAACCAAGGCGAAACAAATCGAATGAAGTTTCAGTGGAAGAGCTGTGAGGTATGATAATTAAATTTTAACTCTACATTATGTCCCAAATTCCAGATAGTCGCGTCTTATTTTTGATTTGATTATAAGATGAAGGAATTGTAATATGGAAACATTAGAATTAACTTTATGCTATTATATTAGACTAGGGAAAACCCCAATTGTATTCAAGTACATCGTTAGAAAATGAACCTTGTCACATTTATAAATAGAGACGGCATATGCTTTAATAAAATAAGCATCCTATTGAACATAACATTCCGAATCAATATCAAAGCCAGTCACCGATAAATAGATAAGTTATCGATTTTATACAAAGCTGTCTTATTTGTAGAAATAGTACTTATCAACTTGCAGAATACAATTTAATATTTTATTACTTTCAAGTATAAAATTTATATGTAACGTATAATTTGCACGTAACGTATACGTTGCAATATACAGACCACCATCATCAAATAAAACACAATTTATACACGAACTACGCAAACTATTATCAGCAGTAAGCAAAAGTACGTGCAAAGATGTAATAGTTTTAGGAGACATTAATATTGACCTGAAAGACTCTAAAAACGATACACGTGATAATTATCTTGACATGCTTTCCGAATTTGGTTTAATGTGTGGCATATTAAACTACACACGCATAGAACCTAGGGATAATAAAATCACAAAATCTTGCATTGACCACATTTTCACTCGTACTGACGACACGTCATACACTGCAGCAGTTGATACGGTGTTAGCTGATCACAAAATTGTAATTATGGCATCTGTATATCCAGACACGTTAGCTCATCGCTATAATACAAAACCAAATAGATAGATTTTAAATGTACTAACCATATGAAGAACCCAGATGAAATATATAATTACATACATACACACTTCAAAAATGCGTCAACTGAATACGATAATAAAAAACACAACAATTGCATTTCCCTACTATGGATGGATGAACGAAAACTTAAGTAAACTGTGCAAAAAACGTGACTACCTATTTCATAAATGGAGAGCTGATCCAAACAATCATATCCTCAGACTTCAGTATATTAAAGTTCGAAATAAAACTAATAAACTACTCGAATATTACCGAAATAAATACTATGAAAATAAAATAAAAACTAACTACGGCAATCCGAGCAAGTTATGGCAAATTATAAATAACATATGTGGTAGGGAGTCAAAAAGTATTGATGAATCAATACTTAAAGCGTTTGAAGCCCAAAATATATCAGTGAAACAAATTGCAAATAAATTTTCTGTTGAATTTTATAACTCTATAAAAAA
The DNA here is from genome assembly GCA_029959065.1 of Colias behrii. Taxonomy (NCBI): domain Eukaryota; kingdom Metazoa; phylum Arthropoda; class Insecta; order Lepidoptera; family Pieridae; genus Colias; species Colias behrii. The sequence continues at coordinate 3,325,564 of JARWMC010000021.1, read as the reverse complement.
TATTATTCCAAACTGCACTGAACGCCTATTTAAAGAGTCTAAAAATGTCCCGCCAAATGTATGTATGAGATTTCAAAAAACAACACACAATAGGGTCTCCAGTGTTATTAAAAATCTACACAATAAAAAAAGTCCCGGCATAGATGGAATAAGAAATGTGGACGTTAAATATATATCAGAAAATCTTACTGTTGCTATAGTGAACCTAATAAACATCTCGGTCCAGACAGGTAAATATCCAGATAAGCTAAAAGTAGGATGTATCCGACCAATTTTTAAAAAAGGGACGCACGATGACCCTGTGAACTATAGGCCAATTACATTACTCTCGTCAATTGATAAAATAGTCGAAAAAGTTATTAGTGATCAAATACATAAATTTTATAATGATAATAATATAATCTCTACTAATCAATACGGCTTTCAATCTGGAAAAAGCACCAATGCCCTTCTATCAGACTTTACTGATACCGTAAACTTAAATCTGAACGAAAAAAAACACATTCTGGTGCTATTTATTGATTTTTCCCGCGCCTTTGAAACCCTTGATCACGAGAAACTAATATATAGATTGGAGGATAGTGGATTGGCCGGTACTTTACTGGCTTGGTGCAAAAGTTATCTGCAAAATCGCAACAACTATGTCAGAATTGGTCGTACGTATAGTGATTCTACAAAGGTGGACATGGGAACAGCGCAGGGTTCTGTGTTGGGCCCCTTGCATTTCCTGGCATACGTGAATAAAATGGGAGAAGCAATAGAACACTCCAAGATATTTCAATTTGCTGACGACACATGCCTTTTAGTATCCCATAAAAATGTTGACACAGCGATGAATTTGCTTCAAGATGACTTCGATAACCTGTGCAGATGGTGTCATGATGCTGGATTGGTAATAAACTCACGTAAAACGAAATTAATGCATATCAAATCTCTCCACATTAACGGTAATCTATATCAAAGTATAAAAAATCACACACATAAGTGTATGCATTGTAAACCACGTGCGACAACTTGCGAATGTGAAACTGTTGAGGCTGTCGACTCCTACACTTACTTAGGTGTAATAATCGATAACAGATTCAACTGGAGGATGCACATTGAAAAGGTGTGCAATAAACTTCGATCTTTTCTGGCAGTCTTGTATATTATTAAAAACAGATTACCATATAAAACAAGACTGTTGCTGTACAATGCTTTTGCTGATTCTATAATATCATACGGCCTAAGTAGCTATGGTAGGACTTATAATATATGCACAGGATTCTGAACATACAAGTTCGAATTCTCAAAAAAATTGTGTCGCCGCAAATAAAAATAAAATTTAAAAATGACATACCTAAACTTTTCAAACATTGCAGTGTCCTGCCAATTAATTATAAATTTGAATTTCAGTTGCTCAAAGAAAACTTCTTCAACACTAAATATCAAACATTAAATTCACACTCTTACCATACACGGAACACTACTCTTAATAAATTAATTAAACCATTCTCAAAAAACATGTATGGCCAACGACGTACCGCGTTCTTGATACCAGATATCTTGAATGGGTTGGATATTAATTTAAGAAATTGTATTACTAAAATAAACATAAAACGTAAACTTAAGCAATATTATCTAGACAAATTGTAGTTGATGTTATAGTTATAAGTATAAAAAAAAAACTGTTATCTTTGTGCAAACTTTAGACTCAACTTATGTATTCTACAGTTAAACCGAAATTGTTTTGTTTATAAATTATTGTATACGAACATTACTATAAACCTCAGTGGTTTTTTAATTCACAACTGTACACTAATATATCTGTAAACCTTTTTTGTTTCTGATAATAAATTAAAAAAAAAAAAAAAAATTACCAAAAATATTTCAATATTTCATTAAAATATAAATCTATAATCGAAAGGGGGGCCTGTGTACATATACATATAAGTGTTAATACTTTGAAAATATTACTTTGTACATATTTTTTTTTATCTCTTCATGTCAACTGTCAGCCCTTCCCTTCTGTTTGGTCCAGGAACAATATCACGTTCGCCTAGATAAAATATCTTGATGAAAACTTTACTGGAAGATAGGCAAGAATTGCTACAAGATCAGAATTTATTATAGGATCATCGTTTCTTAAAAAAAAATCAATAAATTTAACAATTTATAAAATTTGGTTACACACTACATTCACATTTTACCTAATTTCTTCAACCCTTATCAATAATTCAAATGTTATAAGCATTATCATGGTATCAATGAGGCTGAAGAAACCAAGGAAAGAGTTCATAATACTGAACATTGTAGTACATTTTCGAAAAACTTGTAAGTTGTACGTACATATCCAATATCCATATAAGTAATATAGAGTTGGTTTGCTTACGGTAAAAGATGGCCATAGGCATACAATACAAGTACATAATATGGTTTTAGATATACTTTACATAAAGGCAACGACGTAATTTGAGGGTCATTCATAAGATTTTTGTGAAGATTTGTGTAATACATTTTCAGATTCAGCGTCTTATAATCAATAAAATCAGTTTTCTATAATAAATAAATAATAAATATTTCAGGACAATTTTCACACACGGCACGATCTGATCCCATACTAAGCTTTCGCTTGTGTAATGGAAACCAGATGGCTGATAAACATTCATATATAATTTTAAATATATACTTATATAGATAAAGACTATAGATACTATTTTCCGACTAGCCTTTTCCGAATTAACTATAGTTAAAAATTGTTTCCAAATAATATAGGGATATCAAGGAATTTACTACATTTTAATCCGTCTTCTCTTACCATACCTATGTTGTTTAATTATTTTATGATGACTCAATCTGAGTGGTATTTGTTCTTTAAGATAAAGCTTGTAATGACTAATAGATAATTAGGTATTACGTAGAAACTGAGTTAAATACATAACAGGCGAATGTACTGCATGACTAACATTTTCAGTTGTAAACTTTTGTAGTTGAAAGAATTTATAGCCCCTGTTTTAAAAAAATTACACAATGATTTATAAATCACCAGTGAAAAGAACGCATTTAGTAAGTTATGATTAGAGCTGTGATCCTTAAAAAGTGGTCACTACCTCTTTGACGATGTGAGGGTATTATGAAAATTAATTTGTCATATTAAAATTTAATAACATCTTTTCTTAGTTAGGAAAGTTGGTGACATTGATCAGTTCATTGAAATTACGATAAGAAAAGAAAATTAAAAGGATACTTTTGCACGTGTTTTCCTAATTGATGATCACGGGGTCAGTAAATCATGAATATTGACTACCTACTAATTTCACAAACAGTTAATAATGATGTTCAATATGAACATTGTGTAGTTACATTTCTCAATCTTGTAAACAGCAATAATTCGATTGTGGACTGAGACGAATCAAATTAAATGCAATAATGAGCGTTTATAGTCACTATATTCATACAGCTTTTATCAACAAGCATTGCGAATGACCTGATAATGGGCGCACCTTAAAGCAATTGATATGGCTCGTTTAATATTCTTATAAAATGCTAAAAAAGAAGTGACGATATAGAACCGTAGGTTCACAGTAAACACCAAAGCTAATTAGGTGATGATAAGGGCCGAGTACTTTATCAGATAACAAATAGCTCGCATGAAATTTATAGTGTTGAAAAGAATGATTTCATCGTACGGTTAGCTCAAGGATCATGTTTTTGGGTCAAATGAGAAAAGATTTAAGTTAATGTTGACGTTAGATATGAGATTCGTCATCAAAGAAGACAAGTAGTCAGATTCATCAATGAAAATTATGTATTTTACAAATAAAAATGACTTAAATTATAAAATTTATTATATTTATATGAGCATGTACGTAATGTTGATTGCTTTAGTGTTTTTATGGAACATGATCTTTTCAAAATCATGTAATAGCGTAATAAGCATGGTTTTGGCTGTGAAAATCCTTAAGGAATCAATTCTGTATTAAAAAATAACCGTTCTGAAATTAGGTATTAATGAACGTAGTACTACATCATCATCATTTGTTATTAAGCTTGAATGAGTCAAGCACTCCACTAACATGATTCATTAATGATAGTTAACAAGTGAACGTGACGTTAATCAACTACTTTTTTCTATTATTAAGTCTTACCATATTCAGTGTTCGTCTGAGAAGTTGTACTGGGTATGGCCATTTGCCTCTCAATCTGGACATTATCTAAATCAACTGCTTCCAAGTTATTAGGCACATCTCCTATTAATTCATCTTCAAGCACTTGATATTTCCCACTTTTCTCTTGTAAATTTGAGTCCGGTAATATTTCTATAGGGTCTTCTATTGGATCTTCTTGAATAGGCCTTTCTGACTTATCTTCCACATCATTAACAGGCACTTCTTCGATTACGTCTTCACTAATAGTTCTTTCTGTATCACTAATATTATTTTGTCCAATTACACTAGCACTTAGAGCTATAAAAAGTATTAAAACTAATTTAAAGTTAGCCATCGTTTTTCACTCACAAATTTCAATCACATTATATTGGGCTTTGTCGCTTATCTCACTGATAATTATTTGCAGCGACGACAGGTGGCGAGCTATTGTAGTTTGTGACTAGTCTTGGTACATTGTGTGCCCAATGATACGGCGTTATCGGCAGAGATATGATAAGATATTAAATAGGAACGTTGGGTGTGCCAAATTCTTTGTTTAATCCAATACCCCAAGTTTTTACTTGTTTCAAAATAGTATAAATTTTGTCAACATACCATGGCTGTCATTATGTCTATCTGACGACAAGAATTTTAATTGATAGTTTCAGCCACTGGTTTCAGCGCTTTTGATTATTTTCTCTATTAATAATTAAGAGGTTTTAGTTAACTTAACTTATAGCAATTTTATGACGCATCTTATAAGTATGTTATTACATGATATTTCAAATTGTATTACGCATAAATTGTTACATCCTGAAAAATAGTAAAAGGTAGCTTTATTATCAATAAAGGTACATGCATGTGTTTTCTGTTTCAGTTTATCTGATACGATATCTCGTTTCATGATAATTTGACATTATTCAATTATTATTTTCTTCAAACTGATTACACAAGTCTTTGTACTACGCGTTGAAAATAAACTATGACTATATCATCGTCTTCATTAAAGCTGGTACTTCCTGTTCGGAAGTCTTCAGCGATTAATCATCGAAATTTCAGATGTTTTTTCCGTTGATTCTTGGAATTCCTTTTTATTTTGAATGGATTTTGATTCTGATGTACATAATATCCGTAAAACCTTTCCCAAGATTGTAATGTTTCATACCAGAAACATAATGTCGCTGAAAATAATTACACTTTATTTTTTGGCAATACTGGATATTCCTGGAAATTTCACATCATTATTATTTCTCAAAATAGACTAAATTTTTTTACAACTGGATATTAATCTTTCCCCTTTTTTGTAGTTGGCTATAGCCAATAACTTGGCCAATAACTTGGCTATAGCCAACTACAAAAAAGGGGAAAGATTACCTAATATCCAGTTGGCTATAGTTTGAACTGCATGCAAAACTGAAATATAGTAGATAAATGTAGAGCTTTGCATCATGCAGGTGATCACAATTATGGATTACGTTACATTATCATACGGAGCCTGTTTCTACAGTGGAAACAAATGATGATGATGGTGATATTATTAGTGGTCAATATCCTAATTTGTATAGTATTTGCTTTTAGTTTTGTGTTACTTAGTTCGGCATCTTCATTGGCATCGTGGTTAGAGCCTGTGGCAGTTCAAGGTGGAAACCCAGCTGTTAATTCAGAAAAAATATATAAAAAATAAATAAAAGCAGTTTCGTCTCTCGCCATCTCGCCTCAAACTGAAAAAAATTTGGGACGAAAGGTGTTCGCTCATTCATTTTCTTCGCAAGTAATTATTATTTAAGGTGAGCAAAGGAGACGATTTTTTTTGTTTGGAGAATAGGCCCACCTCAATTTCTTAGCGTATATTAATGAAATGTGTGTTAATTTGTTCCTTGAAGTCCCCAGATTACAGTGGTGACATTACTTTTACATGTTTTAACCGGAATCTTTAGAAACACGATGTGCAATCATTTACCTCATTCCTACATAAAAACTAACTGATAATGAGCGATTTGTCTTGTGTGACCCATCCGAATCATTGGGTACAATATATTTAAATGAATGAATAAATAAATATTAGAAAACATCACATACATTGTCACGATTCCAAGCTCGGAAATCGGAAACAGCGAAGTTACCACAAACACAGAGACCCGATTTGGTTATAAATAGTATAGAAAATAAGTGATATAAGTGTGTGTACCTCAAGTTTCTGGACCTAATGCGATTTTAGCGAATGGGAAAACTGATTAAATAAGAAATTATTAGTTAAGTAGGTAGGTAGGTACGTGATTTATGACTAGGAGTAGGTACATAATATTAGGATAGGTAGTCATTTGCATAGCTATGCTATTATTCATGTTCTATTGTAATATTAAACGCTCTTAAGTTGTAGCAATTACATTTTAAAATAGGAAATAAAAACATTGTTTACTTATGTTAAAAACATTACAACTACGACAGGAAGAATCTGACGTCTATCAAAGCAGCCAATAGATGTAACGTTTCGTTACACGGATTTTTTTAGCTTAGTAGAAAGAAGTTGTTTTATTTGATTAATTACAGGATTTAAAATCGCTATTAATCACATTCTTCCATATAAATAGGAATAAAAACAGTTTCTAAAGTGATTTGTTTAAGGCAGTTTTTTTTCGCTTTTTGGTTTTATTTTCATTCTATCGATAAAAACGTTTCGTTCCAGTTATTTCTAATGTTGGCCATTGTTCTTGGTTTCTAGATAGCACTACAGCAGGGATGATATCAAAATAAAGCTTTTTAATTCGATTTCATGATTCCGGTTTCGTTTATAAAACAACGAAGCTTCAAAATTCATAATATAATTTTATATTTCTACACGTTTTTTTTTTTATTACTATACGTTACCGAGTCTTGGTGGGCCCACAAAAAATAGTCTCCTTTGTACAACGTATTATGTGCAATTAATTTTATTAAGGAGAATAAACTCTTGCAATAAACATATCGCCATCTAGTTCTGAATAAGCTAGTTTTTCTGTTTTCTGATTTGGGAGTTGAGGCTTTCGTTTTTCTGGCATTTTCAACAATGTTCTGGGTATTTTTTAGCTTCACCTATTCTTCGTCTGTATGTTTGTCCACTTATTAAAGATCGGTTACACATGGTTACAATGCAATGAAATAATTTTAAGAGTTAATCTTATTACTAGCTGTGCCCCGCGGTTTCACCCGCACTGATCCGATCCTATTGGTCTTAGGGTGATGATATATTATAACCTTCCTCAATAAATATATGGTCTATCTAACACCGAAAGAATTTTTCAAATCGGACCAGTAGTTCCTGAGATTAGCGCGTTTAAGCAAACAAACAAACTCTTCAGCTTTTTTATAGTATAGCTTTTTTATTAGTACCTATAGTATAGCAGCTTCAGCTTTTTTATTAGTATAGTTTATAACAGTAGAAGAATATTAAAATAATAATATTTATTACAACGATATGTGGAAATACCCATCTAATTTGAAGTCAATTCAAAATACGATACAGTGGCATTCTCAATATCAAATGACAAAACTCAGTTATCGGGTATTGGTTTGTTTGGCTTGGTTATTTCCTTCGAAATATCTGTACCTGTGGTCTTGTTATTCATAAAAAGTACATCTATTACGCAGCCAATCTAATCTTAAACGCACTTAATTTGATTGCTTTTATTATCAACATTCTCCAGCCGTTTCCATTCGATGCAACAACGAGCGTACTGAGTGCAAAACAAACTACGCGGCTCCAATTATACTAATTTACTATAATAAATACATCGATTGATACTATCGAAGTTATTGCTGTACATTGGGTTTTAACTAAGACATTCTACAAGACAGTTAAAGGAAAAAGAGCAATGAACAGTGGAGTGTTTGAAGCGGAAAATGTCTATTAGGTTAGGACAATATGTATCCCTTGGATCTAATTGAGTTCGGAAATTTTGCAAGTATATCGGTCCTCAGCACTTAATAATTATTAACGACTTTATAGTTTTATTGAAAAAAAGTTTATTGAAATAAGTGTTGACTCAATGGGCATTTACAACCAGTTTCCTAATTTATGTTAAGTTTATTTAAAATTAATAAATACTTTTTTTATATTCAACTGTATCTAAGAATTTCAATAGCTACTGCTATAAAGCCAATACATATTTGACAATCTAGTTTTTATTGCAATAAACTTGCATCACACACCCTGTAAAGTAAACGATTCATATCTTTAAACTTCCATATCTTACTTCGACATAATATGTGTTTAGTAATGTAAGCTCCAACTCCTGATTATCATACACAATAATCGGAATAGCACCTAATACCCAGACAAAATTTGAAAACTGCTTTACAGTTTAAGACGAACAGCCAATAACAGTCTCTACATTGTCAATGTCTCTAAAGTAGTATAGAGGTGGTCCCTAGTAAATTGGGTTTTTTAGTAAGCAATTTGCGAAAGTGAAGCTTCCTTTAGTTTGTACATTTGTTCCTGTAATCATAGTCTTAAGTTAAGGCTTTGAAGTCTAATAATGCCTATGTAATCAAAGAATAACGAAATACTTCGAAATACGCTGTTTTCCAGCCCAAAACTTTCCTACCCATTAAAAAATAATAAACAATACGTGCAAAGTTTCCGAACGCACGATAAAATCACATGTATAAACAGAACATGTATAAATTAGCGAACACTGCACTTCATGCAGTTGTAGCTACGTGTTGTGAGTATATTGTAGTTATACTATCTGTTGTATATTTCTTTTCCCACGTTTTTTGATCTGAACCAAGATGCCTTGCGGAGGATGTGGCGATGGTAAGTAGAATGTGAATACATAGTTTTATTTCAGGTTTTTTTGGTTTATTTTTAGTATGTTACAAATTGAAGACTTGATTAAATTCGAAGATTCGAAATGTCGGGAATCGGGATAAATCTTGATTAAAGTATTATGGTATTACGGTAAAGTAAATGGGAGAAAAAAATATGTTTTATTGAAATAATAAAAAAAATAGGTATTTAGGGAGAATTTAATGAAGTAAATCAAAATTTATTTAATTAAACTTATTTAAAACATTACGCATATAATTTTTTTGGGGTATTAGAAATTATACGTGAATTTAAGACGAAAGAAGGACTTATATTATTAAAAGCAACTAAAAAATTTGCAATCATCAAAAGTTCGACCTTTCGACGTCCTCCTTAATATTATTACTTAACTAATGACTTATCATCCATTTGGTAAATTCAGGATTAAAATTCAATCCAATAGATAAGATATTATAGAATGTTTTTTTTTTTAATAATATTAAAATATTTTTAAATTAAAGAAAGGATAAATAGACCAACTTACCTTCATATTCCAAAAAAAAATGGAAAATGTGTAAATGTAAATTAGGTACTCAATAAATAGTTATGTTTTTTTTTTACATAGGAACTAGTTAATATGAAATAAAATATATACGTACTTACTTAAGAGATAATTTAAAGAGTGTTGAAAAATTTATTGGAAAATTGCAATTAACTCAAAATTGATATACTTAACAAAATTTGTATAACAAAAAACGATATCAAATGGATATTTTTTCGTGTTTTGAATAACAATGTACTTCAGTTTAGAAACTGTTTTACTTTGATTTACCTTTCTAGTCGTTGGATTAAATTTCAATAACCCGAATTAGTTAGTAGCGTTTAGTAATTTCAAAGTACATAATATGTATAAAATATGACCTGAAGAATTCTTTGTTTTGTAAATACTTTAATTATTTAATTGAATTAGAATTTACGTAACAAGAATTATTATTATCATGAAAACGAAAGACCCAACTGCTAATGTCTATACCTACCAAAATTCTGATGATTACAACGACACCTCAAATTTCGTCCAGTGGCTTGGGCTATAGGCCCAAGAAAATAGAAATATACGAGCATACATGATACACACATTCACTCGAAAAACATAACCTTCCCGCACTCAGGTAATTAATTATATTTTATTGGATGGAGTGGACAGCGGCCTATACCTACATAATACATGTACTTATGCTCGCGCAGCGGGCTCAAATACAGTATGGTTATAATTTTATTTGTAATTTATTTATTAACCAGTATTTTAATATTATTATTTTAAGACTTTAATTAAAAATTGTATTTTAAATTTTTAATAATTCAAAAAAAATATAGTTACTACAATAGAAAAAAAAGCAAAAAATGTCTGAACTATAATCCAGATATGGCGCGAAAACGCTATGATGCCGGGTGCCTTTAAAAAAAATACAGTATGGTAACTAAACATTTTTTTTCTTATAGGTTGCAAATGCACCACAACACAGTGCTGCCAGACTTGCAAATGCGATAAAACCTGTTCCTGTAACTGTAAGCGGTCCACCGATGCTTCTACAGCCACCACGAAGAAATAGATTTTAATTTATAATCAAACAATTCATAATTAAATTTATCATTTCATTATATAATTTAAATTACAATTGATTCATATCCTGCAGGTGTTTACTTCCATGTAAAGATGTTTTTACACGGTAACTCATTTTGTTATTACGTTACATCCTAAGTATTTACAATATTTATGTTATTGTATAATTAATCGAATAAATGTATCAGTTAAATTGTTGTTAATGTTTGTTTTATTCTGGTGTAAAAATAATTAGTGTGAAAATATTGATTTTATGATGGGTGAGTAACCGAGGAGAAGGGGTTGTAAAACATTAGAGTAAAAATAAATACAAATAAAACACATAATATAATAGACTTATGAAACAATTATTTATTCACATTAATTTAATATAAATTAATTATTTAGCAGGAAAATAATAAACTAGGGAAAATAAGAAAATGAATGTTGAGCAATTAATAATTTAGTTCTTCTCATTTTCAGCATATTTGTAACGTGTTCAGATTTATTTCATGCAGGTACCTAGAAAACAAAACGCATAAATTAATAAAAAGGAACATCAATGCAAAATTATTTACCATATGATTACAAACCTATGTTAATATTTTGAGAGTCTGCACCACCGTCTTGATCACAGTATACACTGCCATAATCTGGATAAAAACCTGTAAAAAATGTATAGATTAATATAAATAAAGGAAATGAGAGAAAAACAACTCAAACTGTGGGCACTCGCCCCGTCTCTTCTCATATGAATGTGAGTTATTTTATGTGAAATTTTCAAATATCAATTACCATTTATTTTATTATAAGACGGGAAATATAGCTAAAAAATCAAAATACTTTAAAATCTATTTAGCTGGAATTGAGATATACCTCAGGAGTATAAGCAAGCTGACTTTCTTCTATATTTAGGTATAGATACATAGGTACTTAAAAAGGGCATGCCGCATCATTGACTCTATTATCATTTATCACCAGGGATTTGCTTCCTTTTTAGTGAACTATAAATTACTTTAACTGCATTGTGTTTATTCCTCAGAGAAATTGAATAATGAAATAAATGACGATTATAATTTTCTAAGTAGAGAGTATAAATATTAATATTTGAGTTCAAGGCAAGGACTGAATGTAGGTGTGATGCCAATTTACCATTGATAAAATCGAAATAGAGGCATACAAATATCACAAAATACTCATCTATTCAATACATATATGTAGGTACCTTCTAAATAATCTATGGTGCTAATATTTAGAGATTTTTAATAGGTACTTACTGTTATTTTGATCAAATATCATCATTTCATTAAAATGTATTAAACTATTCCAAATATTTTTGTTTCAACTGTTACAAATGATCTCAATAATCCGTCACAGTCGCTTCTGATTATAATCCAGCATCAAATCTTTTTAAATAATAAAAAGATTTGTCATTGAATTGTTTAATGAATCATGACCGATTGATTTACAAATAAACAAATATATTATCCATCATGTTATAGTGAAAACTGGATTATTTGTTCAAGTAATCGGGGTTCCAAGAAAAAATAAAAAAAAACAAATTGGTTTTGGCACGCTCGAAAGGTTTTTACTTTTTTGTCTGTTTATAAAGAAAATAGCTTTCCGCCCGCGGCGGCCCGCGCTTCGCCTGCGTTTTCAAAGACAAACCCCCATAGTTCCCGTTCTCGTGGGATTTCCGGGATAAAACCTATCCTATGTGTTAATCCAAGTTACCCTCTATATGTGCGCTTAATTTCATTGTAATAGATACGTAGTATATTATTATTAGTCTGTGGTAATAGGTTCAGTAGTATTTGCGTGAAAGAGTAACAAACACACACACATCCTCACAAACTTTCGCATTTATAATATTATAATATAGGTAGTAGGATGAGTATGAAACATCAGTAGGTACCATGTAGGTACCGACGGGTACAGGGAGATATTATAAAAATTGTTATAACTTATTCATAAACAAAACACTCATGAATTGTAACGTCAACATCCACTATAGAAAGTTAATCAAATTTTATAGGTAAACAATTCTTATCGTATGCAATCTTATCTAGTAGGTACCTACATAATCTAATTAGTATCTTTTAGTTTCTTACAGCTAAATAAACAATCAGTTTATTTACATAGGCAAACAACAATATTAAATGGGTAATATAATTTTGGAAACATTTCCATGTACCTAAAGTCTAAACGTTCGATCTGCGTAACATAACAATGAATTTTGAAACTTATGATTTCTTTTCAAAGTGATCAAACTGAACCGATTTATTTGTTTCGTCCTAACATTCGAAACATTGGATAGAAAGAAATATATTTTTTTAATTTTAATGTTTTTTCTTTTGTTTTTAAATGTAACAAAACTTTTTAATTTTCTCAAAATTTCCTTCAATTTACGTTATGTTTTCTAAAAAATGCAATTGGTAAATATATAGAAAAAAACAACAAAGAATCAAATGCCCTTAGCCTTGCAGTTCCGCTCGATGGAATCTTTACAATTTATTACTATATAAACGAACCAACGTAGATTCATTTTATATAACACTTCAGATTTTCAAGTAAATATATACCAAAAATATAATACCAAAGACGCAACATGCCTGCTCCCTGTGAACCATGCAAGGGTAAGATTTTTATTTCTTTTTAATGTATAGTTTTCTTGTTTGTATCGAGGTCTGTGATTAGATTGTATAGGCATTTTAATCGATTAAATATTATTATGAAATTCCTTATTCCACGATCTATATATTATTTAGGTACTAATTTGTACGTATATTTTATATAAGTGCCTACGGTCTCGTTATATTACTGATGCATTTATTTGCAGACTCAAAATAAATTTGATTGATTTAAGTCTTCTTTAAAAACAATATTCAGTTATAGTATAATATAACAGTCGATATTAATTAAATTTTTTGTATTTCAGACACCTGCAAGGAAGGCACCAGCTGCAATGATAACTGCTCTTGTGATACAAACTGCAATGATTGTTCCTCCCCCAGTGGGTTTTTACAAATTTCTCTAGCTTTAGATTTTCTATAATTATTGCAATGCGTCAAATACTTGACACACTACATACATACAAATATGTAGATGATGTGTACCCATTGTACCTGTTGTTTAAAACTGTATTATTCAATATACCTATGGATTAAAAAAAATAACTTAGTTTTAAGTAGTATCTACTATATACTTTTTATATTGTGTCTGCTGAGAATTCTTACGATGTCATTCATAAATACAGACTAATAAAAAAAGTGTTAAAAAGAGGACCAAATTAATCTAACAAATATTTTCTTTCACAGGTAGTTGCTGCTAATTTCATCACTGCATTAGATTCAGAATAAATAAATAAGCTATAATGTGTTTTATGGATTTTTGTTGAAAATAAATCGTACAACACACAGATACAATTTTGCTGTATATTTTTTACCCCTGGTTAAATAGAACAACACAATTAGATCCCTCATTTAAATCTCGATGCATAAAATAAGTACATACTTATTACATTTTATTATAGACGCTAATGTCTGTAGTTTTTTACATCAGGCGAGATTGTGGTCAAGCGCGTCCCTATCATCAATAAAAAAAAAATTGCTTAATGTTAAGAATTTTCAAGCTAAGAAGAGAATGTATATATGTCGTGGCCATATCGTAGATTTGCTCATTTCATGAAATGGCCAACATAGTTTGATCAGATCGTTAAATCGTCAACGTTTCACGATTTGGTCATCGACATTTGGCCAGATCGTATAAAATATCTTAGAGAGTCCATAAAACATTAAAAAATTCAGAATATTTTAAGAACTTGTTTATTGTCATTTAAGTTAGTGCCGCGGTAGCGCCGGCGAATACCAGAAGCGAATGGTTTTTTCAATAGAAAACAGTTAGGTTAGGTTAGGTTAGACTTTAATAAACAACGACAAAGCGAGCGTGCCGCGGCAGCGGCCGGCGAGTGCCAGAAGCGAATCGCTTTTTAAAAAAGAAACAAAAATGGTCGCATTTCGTGAAATGGCCATCCACGTTTGGCCAGATCGACGATCTGGCCAAATGTGGATGACCAAATCGTGAAACGTTGACGATTTAACGATCTGGCCAAACTAAATTGGCCATTTCAAAAAATGAGCAAATCTACGATATGGCCACGACATATATATGATATGCATGCGCATCTCAGGAACATGAAACATCTGCTTCGAATGGAAATTATTTTTTTATTTTCTGTTCTGTTGGATAGTTCATTCATGGTGGAAGGTGTCATCTCACTACGATCAGAAGAGCGTGGACGTGGCTAGTTGGTTGCTAGGGGCTTGATCTACATCTATTATTTATTTGTTTTCATAAATGGTCAAGATAGAAGAGCAATGTCACAACAAAGTAATATCAATTCATAAGCTTTAAAACATCTGGCAGAAGAAAAGCCAGTGGAAACATCAGACACAGGCTGTATACAATAGCATTCATTGATCGAAATTGAAAACTCGCACTGCCGTGCAATCAGCATCTTAGTTCTGATAACTCTATAATTTGTTACATTATGGTAGGTATAAGTCGGTACCTATTTTGCAGTAATATTAAAAAGCTGTCGAAATAAAAAATACTTTCAATTACCTAATACCTATTAGGTCTGCTGTATAAAAAACCATATATATATAGTTTTATATTTATTACTTACACGGCTTAGAATCCGAGTTTCGGTGTTACCTAAGTACTTACTTTCTTTACTACTAACGGCCGTGCTAACTACAAAAAAGTCTTATTTTACACAAACTGTGAATCCAATTTCATATAAATTGATGATACCTCTTTTGTATGATGTAGTATGTACAAACAAAGTGTCACATCTATCTACACTATCTATTCTAATATTATAAAAAATCTCAGCGTAGTTCCTGAGATAAGCGCTTAGAATATATACTCTAACCTACGGGTCCGATTTGAAAATTATTTCAGTGTTAGAAAGCGCATTTATCGAGGAAGGCTCTAGTCTAGGCTATAATATCATCACGCTACGGCCTACGACCAATAGAAGCGGAGCAAACCCGGTAAAACCGCGGGTCACAGCTAGTTAGGTATATATAAGGCTGAAGATTTTGTTTGTGTGTATGTTTGAAACATACGACTGGATCGATTTTTAAAATCATTTCAACGTTGAATATCTACGTGATGCCTGAGTGCTATAGGCTATATTTAAGTACCGCGGACGAAGCCGGGTTATCAACTAGTTTAACACTAGATGTAGTTTAAAGAGCTTCTGATTCTCACATATAATACTTGTAAAGTAAAGAAATATATTCTCATTACTCATCTAGCTATCACAGAATTTCGAATCTGTCTCTCTTTTGGTCTCAGCTCAGCACTGAACACTGTCCATTGTCCAATATTTCTTTATAATTTATATAATTTGCATACCATATAATTTTACTAATAAGACAAGGGTAATGACAACATAAATAATAATACAATGTCTATGTTCAACAAAACTATATTAAGCAGTAAAACAGAACAATAGTAATCAAGAACACAACAGAAAAAGAAATTGGGAAGAAAGCTTCCAGGATCTTGGTGGCTCTGGAGCCGCGCTGGCCTGCATCAGCTCTATCCATCTTGATTAACAGCAACCACCTGAAGATGTTAAAGAGGAATTAATTGTAAATTGTTGTAGAGAGAAGATTATATCCTAACATAGCAGAGAGTATATAGAGATGAAAACTTGTTTTGGCTCTATGTACTCTAATTTACTTAACAAATATTTCAGTAGTTTCACAAAATATGAAATTGATAAGTGGGTGATATTTCAGCTTCTATTCTTAATCTATTCTTTCGAATTAATTACATTATTGTAGAGCGAAGATATCCTATCATAGATGTGTATGTACAGATGAAAATTTGATTTGGCTCTATGTATTGTAATGTAGTGTACAAATACATAATTTACAATTAATTAGGTATGTAATCCATTCGTAACAAATCATGAATACTGTATTACATCCTTATGATAATTAGGATAAATATTACATAAGTTGCAAAGCTTTATCAAAATATACATAAATTTAAATTTTTAATTACCAGAAGCAGAACAATTATCGACACAGCCCTTTTCCTTGCAAGCACACTTGTCTTCACAGGCACCTTCTTGGCAGGTTTCTAAAATAGAGAAATGATGAATTAATTACATATTTTCAAATAGAAAATAAAACAGGTACCATTGAGTTACTATGTACTACGTACTCGAGTGGCTATTCCAAACAAAAACATTGCGCGCGGCACTAGCGGGGCGAGGTTCCGAGTTCAAACATTAAGCAATGCGCGCAGATGCGACACATTGTGCAATCAGTTTACTCGGTACTATCTGGTGGTACTGATACTAGGGAATTAATAAAAAGAGGATTTTATATTAAACTATGTAATATATTCCTCCTGTCTTTGTGGTGTATTTGTCATCTCGTGAACACTCTGATGGTAACCATGTGTCCTCACTACGGGTTTTTTTTTAACAAATTTAATCCATGCCTCTGTTTTTTCGTGGCCGTGCCGCGGAAACCTATAAACAAGTTGAATTAAAACTAAACAGTATGGAAATATTAATTAATATAACCTACCGTTTCACTTTGCGTAGTCGGGTAAAAGTATAAATATTTAGGTACAAGACCACGGTAATCTTTCATAGTAGTACATTTTTTTAACAGACTCATCGATAGTGTCACGTCTGTGCGTACAGAAATGTGTTAGTCTATGAAAATGGCGCGAAACGCAGAACGCGTGGTGATTTATCGCAAAATGATAACAATATTAGTAAAATGCATGACTTATATTATGGAAACATACTGGTGAAAAGTCACTGCTCGGGCTTTGTTTGTATTAAAGGAACTGTTAAAACAATATCTCAGCACACACGAATAAAAGTGGTATCGTCCTATACAAATACAAAAATATTATTAAGCTATTGCATAGCTTCTATCGCGGGCCTTGAGCGCGGGGACCGAATCCAGAAATTGCGTAACGAAAAAACCTCACGCTCCCCACTCCGACGGGCACGGAGGTGTGGCTTGAAGGCATAGCATGCAATAGCTTTACCGCGGCGATCCCCGAGTGCCACACGTCTTTTTATATTGACTTTTCAAATCAAGCATACCTATTATTTTAACTTCTACAACTTTTCACTTATTAATTTTTGTTTATAACAATCTCACCGAAAAAAAGCAGATCTGAAAATTCAAGAGCCTAATAGTAGGTATAGTATAATAGTAATTTCTTAAAATTTACTTTTTTAAACACCGAATAAAATTTGTTTTATACAACTTTGAACTTACCTTTGCACGGCTCACAGGGGGATGGCATGATGTCTTATCAAAACAATGCAATAGCATTGTTTGCACTGTGTTTTATACTAGATTAAATCTGCAAAAAACATTCAAGATCGAGAGCAAGGCTGAAAAACTTTGACGAATATCTGATAAGTAGTATTTACTGTAAACCATACTAAATAAAAGTATTTGTGGTTGATAGAAGTTGATCATTTTATAGTTTTACTCAATGGGGTAGAAGAAAGTAGAGCTAATGAAGTGTTTACAATTAAGTTTCAGAGACCAATGAAAGTTTAAATTCAGTTTTTCACAAAACTCAAAATATGTAAAATATAACATTATAGCGAAAAGCGATATAGTTATAAATTTAAATGGCATCGACTGATAACAAATTCGAGATATTTAACAGGCATGTTGGTTATTTCCAAAAAACAAACTTGAGAGATTGGGTAGAGCATAGAAGGATTTTTGCGACGCGATAATGTGAAATTACACGAGAGATAAGCTACAGGTACGTTTCATCTTAAAATTTAAATGATATTCATATATTATCATGAAAATAATTGCATTAATTTGAGCTTTAAATAAACAGATAAACTTTCATGGATATAATATTTACTGCATAAAGTATGTACTTGGCTTTGTGAACCAGTTGGTATTTCAATTAGGTAGGTATATAAAAAAGTTAGCACAAAGGATGTTTGACCTAAGGGTACACTTTTTTTAATAGTTACACAAAAGGTAGACCTAAGACCTTCTGAGCCCGCACTCAATCATTTTCTGCACCATTAAACTATTTGATTGCACCGGAAAAATCCCTGAGACGCATCGCGATTTCCTACTTTTTTGCGACAAAACCTTCGCCTCTTCTTTGCTGACAATATTTAAATATAAAATTAATTTTATCACCCACACTCTATTCCGGAAAACCGCTACGCAATGTCTACTATCTGTGATACTATATCAGGTATAATTATTATTATAATTTACATTTTCACCTCATCACATTTTGCTATTAACATAACTTTTTGTTCGTCTTGTTTACTTACTATCTCTAAGGTATATTATGTTCATAATATATGTTTCAAATTAATGTTAAAGATTTCTAGAGGTATCGAAAAACCAATTAAACTCTCTTTTAACTACATTTTTAGCAACATTTTCCCATAGAATTAGTCCCTTTTATTTTCGATACCTTCACGGTTTGGTAATTATTAATTATTATCTATATTCATCCAGATTTAGTTTATATATTAGTGTCCTATAATTGATAGTATGTACATTTATCCAGATTCACACTCAATCCAACCATGCGAGGCCCAACCAGTTGAGTGTCTCTGCAAAAAGAAAAAGAGTTCCAACAGAATGCAGCTGGTCTTCAACGCTGTTGGCATCACGGTAGCTGCATTGGCCACTTATATGATAATCAATACGGACTCTAAGTTATATATTATATTTTGGATATGCTACTCTGTGTTACGGAGACTTATGGTCAAGTCTAGACGGCATTTGAAAACGGACTAAAAGTTTAAAAGGACTCGATAATGTTAAATGGTTTCTTTCATTCGAGGTTGAGATTTGGTGGACTCTGAAGTTATGTGTGTAACAAATTGAATAATATAAAAGACAGTAGTCATCACTTAAAGTACTTATATCATGATATCAACCTGTGATAATAATTCTTAAAATTGTGATTGCCATTTCAGAAAGTATTTTGAATGGTCAAAATACTTGAATATATAATTGCAAATAGTGTTGTTTATAATAAACAATTAGGTTTACCAATTAGTTTATACATAGATATATGTAACTATAGTTATAGAGCGGTTTATAAAGCACTTACAAATATTCCACCTGCCTACCTAAAGCACCTCATATTATGTGAAACTTGTAGTTTTTAAAGACCTCGTTAAGTTTATTTATTGTGTTAATATTTATTCATCGCTAACATGTTAATTTATTATCTGCTAATTTTTTAGGATTAATTATTTCTTGTACAGTTAACTTTCAAACGTTGTTTTTTTAGGATTAAGAATAGTACTACCTCTTAATTGCATTAAAAAGTTTTCCAATTTAAAGAGTTTTTATTTTCAATTAATTGTTTTATAATTTAAATGAGTCTCTAATGTTATGACGTCGTCGGTCTAATGTGAAAATGAAAAATGAGAGAATATATTATTAGCAGAAGATTTGATTAATCTCTAGCTAAAGTCGTTTGATGCCGGTGATTTCCCTGGTTTTTCCCATGACACCTTCTAAAATATTACTATGCATATTTAAAGTGCCTACACGTTTTATTTTATATTTTAATAAACGAAGTGTCTAGTCGTCCGCTAAACGGATGAATAAAATAAATTAGTCGTCCGATTACCGGATGAATAAAATAATTTAATCGTCCGATTACCGGATGAATAAAATAATTTAATCGTCCGATTATTCGGATGACTAGATAACCTTTTAACACTAAAGCTAGTTGGGTTGGACTAAAGCAAAGGGGGCGCAGGACTTAAAAAATTTTTGATGGAGTTGGTGTCATTATAACACCTATTTATTATTGTTTTATCGTAAAGATTACGCTAATATAAGCATGTTTTATAGGAACAACTTTTCTCTAAAATCAAAAATGGCCGAGATATTCGCCCTCAATTCGTTAGGTTAGGTTTAGGTTAGGTTAGCCTTTAGGTTAGGTTAGGTTAGGTTTCTTAAAAAAAAACTACACAGAAATAGGAGCCCCGCAAAGCGGGGCTCCGTCGACGCGCAAAAAAAAATCAAGTTTAGGTTAGGTTAGCCGTTAGGTTAGGTTAGGTTAGGTTTCTTAAAAAAAAAACTACACAGAAATAGGAGCCCCGCGAAGCGGGGCTCCGTCGACGCGCAAAAAAAAATCAAGTTTAGGTTAGGTTAGCCGTTAGGTTAGGTTAGGTTAGGTTTCTTAAAAAAAAAACTACACAGGAATAGGAGCCCCGCGAAGCGGGGCTCCGTCGACGCGCAAAAAAAAAATCAAGTTTAGGTTAGGTTAGCCGTTAGGTTAGGTTAGGTTAGGTTTCTTAAAAAAAAAAACTACACAGAAATAGGAGCCTAAAAGAGGATAAAAAAACTACACAGAAGGAGGACCGTCGACGCGCAAAAAAAAAATCAAATACCTACGTGTGCCCTCCTCCCCCCTCTCCTCCCCCCACAAAAAACCTATAATACGTGCGGCAGTTCTCTAAAGAAACCCCGATAACCTAACTATATAGATAAATAGATGTTATCGGACGATTAAATTATTTTATTCATCCGGTAATCGGACGACTAATTTATTTTATTCATCCGTTTAGCGGACGACTAGCGCTGTCCTTTAATAAATCGAACAACATTGAACATGATGAATATTCAAAAACATTTGTAACCAAAGATAACATAGAATGATTTAAAAGTTAGGCTGTCATTTACGAATAGAAAAGAGGAAAAATCCATCGTCACGACTTATCTTTTTTACTTACCTAATAATAATTGGCAACGCTAGGCAAAAATTATTACATTTTTTACCTCTTCCATTTTATCGTAAGTATCAAACTAAGAGAAAAAACTTAACAAAATTTTAAGATTCAAGCAGATTCAAGGCCAAACTCACCTCAAAAGGTCTTTGCTCTGAATTTTGTGATTCATTTCGAATAAAAAACGTAATTGCCGCGATGGCGAGTAAATATGGCGTTGAAAATACCTATTTGTTTAACCATAATTTAGGTTGTTTATTTTAATATTATAAAATATCATGAGACATAACCAGAAATGTTTTTGAAAGCAGGAAAAATCAACAAGCATGAAGCTTTCCTTCATGGTTTTCTCAGAATTTTCTTGTAAATTATTGTGGAAATTCGGACAAACCGTAGTCCGTACTCACTCCGTACTGATAAAACAGTGCTAAAATCTGTCTGTCAATCTGTTACACTATCGCGGCTAAACCGATTTCGATTAACGAAGTCGCGGATACTACTAGTTTGAGCCTATTACCTACTTTTTTAATTCATAATGCAGTGAAAATACATTTCAAATATTCATTAAATACATATTAAAAAGCCATGATGAATAGTTACATTCCTACTTAGAGAATAGGCAAGGTGGGAGTAGGGACCGGTCGGCGTTTTTGTTTATGGCCACTTTATTGTAGCTTCAAGCTTCAACTTATAAGTTGTTTACCCATCTCGATTGCGCTCAGAGCTGGTGATTTGTTTGTTTTTCAATTTCAAGGTCATGGAAAGTTTTGAAGTAATTTTCAATGATATTTCAGAGATTGAAATGTGCCTTTTTGACATCTTTTTGAAAAGCATTTTTATAATTTTAATCATTTCGAAACATTATATGATTGATATGATCATCTATTTAATAATATTATTTACTAAAAAAATATGTCGTCAGAGAATAGAGAGCATCTGAATTGATTATCTAATTATTGGTATTTATAAAATTACACTTAATTGCATAGAATTTTGCAGTTTTCATTTTTATCGGTTTGTCGAGCGCCTAGTTCTAACTTCTAAAAAAGTATCACGTAACATAATATTGTAGTTTACAGGTGATACAGAATATAATGTCGTTAATCTTTCTGCTTGTAAAATTGTAACAATATAAAAAATATATATGACTATCATTGTCCAATTCAGTTACGTATTAAATAAATTATATGCTCTACATTATAAATGAAAATATATCATCTCTCAGTCTATATCAAGTGAAGGAACACCGATCGTCTGATTCCCCCACGAAGCTCAGTTATTGACCCGACTTGTCTGTGGTGCGCGCGCACTCTCTCTGCAGTCTAGAACCATCCTAGCCTAGAACCAGCCAGCACGCGATGCCGGCTCCTTGTGATTCCTGTAAAAGTAAGTTATGCAACCTTTTTTCTATAATTTAAAAATAAAATCAGAATTCGAAATTCGAACACGAATTTCCCGATAGGCGCCAGCGCCTAAACGCGGTTTTTATTTTTTGTTTTACCGGCTGCCAGGCTCTAGGTTTTGATGACGCAGTAGCTGAAATTATTTATAATTAGATACTACTTTATTACATATTATCACATTAAAACTTTTATAATTAAAGCTTAGTATCTAAGGTCAGATTGCAGTTCATGTAGTTGTGTGCCGATTTCGTTAATTAAATAAAATTTAATAAAAATAGTTTGCGTATAGTATAACAAAATTATTACGTATCCTTTGTGATTAAATAATATCGAGAGCGCTAATTAGATAGTGCGTGTGCATAAATAATTCATGTATCGATCCTTCTTTTCTTTATAATTATAATCCACACATAATAATAAAATATCAATTACAATTAATATATCAACTTATCATACTAAAAAAAATAGTCAGATAATCAATAATTTTTTGAGAAAACTCGAATATGATACCTAAAAAAGTTTGTACCTATGTATCAAAAGCAATATTGCACGCCTCATAAGCGAAGCGTTGAGGTGGGTACTACTGTCACTTCGCGCAAAACATCTGATTTTTCAAACTTAAAATGTCTTTATGTATCATACATTGCACTTGTAAGATAATACATACACACACATATTAAGAAAAAACACTATTTTTAACATTCATGATATTTTTGATGTCATTTTTGTTATTTAAACTAGTTAAAAAACAGTTTAAAAAAGTTCTGTCTTGGACGTCCGTGTGTCTGTATGTGCGGAGGATTTAGCGACCGAAATACTTTACTAATCGAGTCTTTTTTTTTCTCTTACGCTTGAGTATGCTCAGGAATAGAACCCTTTCATTTTTCAGGGTCTGATTCGATGTGGTTTAATTGTTATTAAATAAACAAAAATAATAATTAATAAATAATTATTAAAAAAAAATTATGAGGCGTGCACTTTTGGATTTTCCAAACTATTTTTTTTCTCCAATTAAAAAAAAGTCATAAGGTATATTATTGGTCCTATTGAAGTTAACAAGGAGGTTGGTATAATATATTTCGACTAAAGTAGAGTTTCATTCGTAATTATTTTTGAAATATGGATTACCTTTTTCAAATAAAACAACATAGATCCAAACAAAATTAAAGATCAATGATATGTAAATAAAAATATTTTTATAATTTAATTCATGTATGCTCCACGTCGGTCAATCAACTTAGGTATTAGGTATAATATGTAAATAGAATCAAATTTTCTCAAAATATGCAAATCCTAATTTCTATTCAGTAATAGTACCAGTCACGTATTGCTTTGATTTATAAAATATCCTGAAATGCTTTTCACGTATCAGGTACCTATTTAGTAAGAGGTCATTTACTTCAAATTAAATTTAAATACAGGTCTACGTATTAATTAATTTTATTCAAAAATGTAGATAATAAATGTGAACATAGAAAAGCTCTTTATAAATCTTGCTGGAATTTGTTGGTGTCGTCTATCAGTTTTAAGAAAAGTGTATAGGAAAAAAATATTTAATATTGTATAGAAATACAGTTTTGTATTTATTTGGTGTAAACAAAAAAAAAATTGGATTAAAATTAATATTTTGTTAAATGTTTATACGCCCTAAGTACATGTGTTTTCTTTACAGGTTGGTATCCATAATTTATTATAAAAAAGTTAATTAGCCTAATTAACTCCTAGAGAAGTGGTATAGGTACCCTACATTTTACCACTGTGAAATGGCTCATTCCCATGGAATGTGGGAATTTTTTTTCAATTCGCGGCCCATGGGATGGGACTTCCATAAAAGAAATATTTCATTAGTTTTAATAACTAACAAATCCTTGAAAATTGCATTTTAAAATTGCATTTCTATTCAAATCAACGATGTTAATGCATAAAAAACAACGAATTTTATCTACCTTTACAATTCAATTTACATTATAAATTATACCAATTTTCATGTTAACGACTTACTATCTTTGTTGGCTAGTTTAATATTCGTATAAAAAGATGATAATTGATAAAACCCGAGTTAACCAAGGCGTAGAACCGGTCCACATCCCGGCTTAGTAAAAATAGAATAAATGATCGGTATATCATTAAACTGAACTCGATTGCTACTTTTTGTTAAGGGCTTGATGTATGAGTTTTTAATTTTTATAGCCTACGAGTAGTCCTAAACATTGTAGCGTAGCTTTATGAAATAATTCGTTATTAATTAGAGATTTCATCGTAACTCAGATGATTGATTTTTATAATGAATATCTTAATTTAAAAAGGCAAATAATAATCATCTCACAACAATATACCTACCTGTTTCGTAAAACCTTAGTTTCTGTGTCTTTTATCATTGTTCTAATTCTAGATACTAAATTAATAACATTATTAATAGTGTAAAAATCGAAAATTGAAATATACCATACCTATATGTATTGTACCAACCATACTAGGTATGTACTTAGTATGGTTGGTACAAAAGCTCTACTATAATTGTTCACAATTTCTAATTCATGTAGTTATTGAAAAAGTACAATGTATTCAATAATGTTTGTGTAACCTAGGTACATGCAGCGGCGGGAAGGCCGCTTGCGGGGCGCAATGCACCTGCGGCCCCACCTGCGCGTGCGGCGATGGTGAGTCTAAGATCAGAGGCGGCGTAAGGCGTGGGCGACGTGGGCCACCGCCCATGGCCTCGCGGTACAAGGGGCCTCGCGCCTCAAAATTTTTTAAAGCGAGAATAAAATAAAAAAAAGATATAAATCAATTTTGTTGTGAAACATGTTTTCTTAATCTGGCAACATTTGCCGCCGACCGATCAGAGTTCCAATGCCTTAATAAAAAATAAAAAAAAACCAACCAGAGTGCGGGGAATCCCTGGTTTTATTTGTTTACTTTCTTTACTAGGAAGAAGTCAAAACTTAACGCAATAAAAACTTGGCAGTGTTAATTGTTTTGTTTGTTTTTATTATTTTATAAAATCCGTCTTCAGATCGCCATAGAAGTTAGAACAGGGCCTCGCGAAATCTGTCTTGCCCACATCAAATTTAGGTCTTGCCCCGCCACTGTCTAAGATCATTCATTCAATAGATCAGATCATTTTATTGGTTACTTTTTCTACCAATACCAGATATATGTAAGTTTAAGATCCTAATCATTAATTCAACTAATGTAAAGCAGAATAATTATTACAGTTTTTTTTTTTTTGTGTGTGTTAATTAATAATTGTAGACGAAGCAATTACAGTTACAACTGAGTTTATCGAATAGTAGGTACTCGCACTTGAAAGTATTTAATTCAGGAATGCAACTTAACTAAAATAATTTTTCTTTTTGTAAATTTGTAATGAGTTTGATGTTTTTTGTTTCAGGCAACAAGCCATGCTGCCAGGGTGGCAAGTAGATCTTCACTCTCAACAATTCTAAACTGTATCGCAAAGTAAATCTATTTTAATTAGTATTCACAAAATTAGCATTATGGAAAATATATAATGTAGCTGATATTTAAAGAATCTATACTCTATAGCCTAACGAGAAATGTTGTGTCGTCATGAAATGAAAAAATATGTCTAGATGTATTTAAATTTATTATAGCTTAATGTTTAGAATAGTTTTTGCTTATTGGCTATTACTATAATATGTAAGTGTTAGTGAAATTTTATTGTATTCAATGTTTAAATCTAAATATATTCTTGTAATAAATGGTCTCTAGTACTTCTAATACTCATTATTTTAAGCTATAAATGTATGCGAGCACGCACACACACATAATCGTATGAGTGTATGAATGTAGATGTAATAAATAGGCTCAGAGAATTCGTGTTTTATTTACCTTACCTTATACCTATTTGCGTTTAAACTTAATACTGTAGAATATATTTATAATTTCTCACCAATACTTTACTGGCCAAGTACATTTTAGTCATTCACAAAAATGAGAAAATGTTTTGAACCAATCGTGTAGCGTGGGCACAACTCCGAATTCTTAGATTACAAAATGTAATAAGTCCTAATTGACATTTGTACAAAAACCTTGTGATCCATCTTTATGGATCACAATCAAATCACATCTTTATGTATGACAAGGTTTTTGTACAAATGTCAAATGTAAAGACTTGTAATTTTAAAACTTCAAACAGTGTATTAAAAGTTTTTTATCGGTGTCGAATTTGGAATTGAAGGCTTTGTTTTATCGGTTAGTATTTGGAAAAGGTGGAAATAAAACACATAAAATTCAAAAAATCGTTCATTTACGACAGTTTGTATATAATACGTGAATACATACATTGGAAGCAACGTATGGGACTCCATGTTTTAAACAACTTTTATTTACTTACTCTACGTATATAGGAATTTATGTTTAGTACAAAAATATACGTATAACTAACAAATAAACGATGCAAATCAGATTTGAAATACATAAAATGATTAGTCACAGCATGTTTTCATAGATCAGTCTACATTCCATGCGATTTACAATTCATAACATACAACATTAATGTTGCCACTTCAAAATCTCTCACGACACGTAAGCTTTGCCAATTTAAATTAGAAAATACAAGATCAATTGAAAAATCTAAGCTAAGACTTCTTAAAATCTAGTTAACTATCGAATATAATATCCGTAGGTCTACCATGAGTTTACGCACACGATACTCGCTAGCGATTGTAGTAAGCGGTTTGTATGAAATTTCGTACAGCGCCCCTAGTGTGCCGTAGCGGAACTAAAAAGCCTACCATGAGGTGCATTATAGTATACTACAGTAGATAACGTATAGTAAACTATACTACACTCGCTGTAGTAACCATACAATTTTTGCACCATGAGTTCTAATTTTGACATATGTCATAGTTTATAACTATTCGATGATAGATACGTCATTCACGGAAAATAATCTCGTGAACTATTCACCTTAAAGGTGCACTCACACACATCAGTCACCGTCACGGCACGTCACCGGACAGGATTAAAAAAAATATGTATCAATAGTTCTAGTATGACTCTGTTCCCACACGACAGTCGCCGGCACGAAATCTATCAGTGACGTCACCGGTCAGGCACGTCAAATAATCTTTCCATACATGTATCATACTTTTATCCCCACTCACCCGGTGCCGTCACGTCTCAGTTCAGTCAGCGTCGTGCTACCGTCAATTGCTACACGTGTGTGTGTCAATTGCTACACATTTTATCCGTCAGGGCAGTATCTGTTCTCTAGCGTGACACACGTCTAATCACTGACTAACCTGATGTATGTGTTCAATGATTCAGTCAAACCGGCGACGTGACTGACGGACAACATGACGGTGACTGGTGTTTGTGGATACGTACACAAACCGTCACCGATCAGTCATCGGTGACTTGACGGTGACTGATGTGTGTGAGTGCACCTTTACTATTGTAGTTACGTCAGACGATTTAACTATGTCAACTCATGGTAGAGGTACTGTTATATTGAAAACGGACATTTTAAACTTTAAAATCTAATACACAATACGATGCATTTCTAATACACTATTTTATCAAAAAATAAGTTCTTCAACATGAGGCCGGCGCCTTAAAATATAATAAATTTTCTCATCACAAACGACACGTCATAACGAATATATAATTATTTCATTCAACTGGACACAAAAATAAGCACTAAACATCTCCATGATACAAAATATACTCTAACAATTGAATACCAGACTCAACAAATGCACATCGTCACCACTACACATATATTCTATATATACTACCAAAACGGTAGAAACTTCAACATGGCAACATTGAAACGTGAAATAGACTTTTCATAACTTAATAAAGATAAAAATACTATGCTATACGTAACGTTATTATATTATTGATCAAGACGTTAATCACTGAGTACACGAATAAGTTTTTAATTTTTTATGGCGTTTTCCATTTTGGCGGGAAAAGCGAAATGACGTAATGTTTATGGCACCGACTCTTCCTCCGAGCCATCGTCCGAGTCGTACACGGGGGCGCCATTTTTCATTTGTATCACGGATTTCTTCCTGTGCCTCTGCTCTTTTTGGTCTTTCTCTATGTATCTGTAAAGTAATATAATGAATGAAAATATGATACAATACTATAATAATTGAAATAATGTTTCATATTGGTTTAGATTGTTATCTAATCATCTCAATAGATGTCGTGGGGTGTTCCTTAGATATATAAAACCGAAAGAGTAGAATGAATTCAATTGCACTGACGGGATCATGGGTGGCCGGGAGGTCAGGCAATAAGACGCAGGTTCGAATACCTTCTCGTGATCGAATTTTTTCTATTCTTTAATCATTAGTAATACCTGCTTTATTCAATTTTACATATGCATACTAACATGTACCACAGATAATATAATCCCATACTAGTACATATACCATATTTTGCACTTATTAGCAAATACCTATTAAAATTACATGCTATACATATTATACAACTCTCAATAGTCCCTTACCTTGCACTTATAAGCGGATGTAACGCACGCTTAAGACTAGTAAATATAAACGGATGCGCTCGTTCCTGTTCATCGAGCAGCGCCTGCGCAGCCGCTAGTGGATCAACTTCATGTTCTTGATCCTCTTGATCTAGATCTTCGCGTCCACTGGGCTCGGATAGTGAGCGGGTCAGGGTTTTGCTGCAAGTTTAAGATTTTTATTAGGCATATATTTTATCTGATATTAGTTTTAACAATAAAACTCAGTTTTCGAACGCTCGTTTCGTTTACAAAAACGAAACGAGCGTTCGAAAACTGAAATATTCTTTCAATTTATTAAATTAATTTGGGATATATCCACATGACCAATGCTCGATGAAAATTCGGCATGTCCAAATATAAAATACAGTTATATTTGCCAATTTATACTTGGCCAATGTGGTAGATACATAAGACGTATACAATATACATCCATCAGGTTAATTAGTAGGACGTATAGTAACAAAAATGACAGTAAAGACTAATTATAATTAATTCATAATTTCATACAAATTTATAAAGTTTTAAAAGAATTTTATGTGTCTATGCCTCTTATAATACGTTTCATATTACCTAAATATAAATTTAATTACATATATTACCAAAAAAATTGGTTGTCTGTAAAGTCGGTTTACTGACGATAGTTGAACGTGACAACGTCCGATTGTGCTTCTTTGTCGCTCGTTCCGCGCTCTCGCTTGCACTTCAAGCCTTACATGGAACGCCTCAGAGCGAGGTAACGCCGCATGACTCATGTTTTTTCGAGCGTGCAGCCGGCTCTATCGAATTATAAGACGTTGTCACGTCAATGATAATAATAGAAATGTAATAAAATATAAAAACTCACCCACTACTCCCTTCACTATGTTCTTCTTCCCGTTGTCTGGTAAAATCCGGCAAAGCTCTCGCACAGCAGAACGCGTCCAGCCAGTGCGAGCGCACGTAGATGAATGGCCGGATCACGCGCATCTCTTGCTCTCTGTGGGAATGTGGGTACTTTGACAAATTGGCTTGTGTAATTGTTGTATATTATTTATTTATTTATAACACTTTACTATGCTAGTTATACAAATTACTTAAAACTAAAACTTATAGCTAAACTAGCACAGAGGGCGGCCTTATCACTAAAGGGTGATCTTGTGAATTATTATGTTAATCCTACTAATATTATAAAGGCGAAAGTTTGTAAGTATGGATGTTTGTTACTCTTTCACGCAAATACTACTGAACCGATTACAATGAAATTTAGCACACATATAGAGGGTAACTTGGATTAACACATAGGATAGGTTTTATCCCGGAAATCCCACGGGAACGGGAACTATGCGAGTTTTCTTTGAAAACGCGGGCGAAGCTGCGGGCGGAAATCTAGTTATGTTAATAATTTAATAAACACAATGATACATGATTGCAAATTTATCCCAGAAACTCTGTAAAAACTTTTACAGTTAAGATGGGATAGAATCTAGTAATGTTGGCTCTTTCCAGAAGTGAATGACTAATTGTATTATTTTGTTTAGAAAGCTTATTTTATAAGTACTTTATTAAAAGAGGAATTTTATACTATGTAAGTTTTCAATTTTTGTTTTAAGATAAGGTACTGGACGCGATAATGCGTTTTCAACATCTCCATCGCAGCAGCTTAACTAAAACTCAAACATTTATTTATTCAATTAGACTTCTTCAAAAAGCACCTTTGAGTCGTCATTACAGTTTTTAACATTTACCACCGATTCGTTTAATTTCTTACACAAAATCAATGGAACTAAGTTCCTCACTCGACTCGATAATGCGCTGCATCTGCTTAAAGCGCACGCTTCTTTGTGGTATGATTGTAATAAACTATTTACACCTTAGTCTGTCCACTATAAGAATTGCTTTTTGACAGCTCGACGGGTGATACCAGAAGTGATGTTCAAAAGATTATCGATTGTGATACCATTTCAATTATAAATTCAAAATATTATCATAAATCGAATCAGGTACGTAATTAATAATTACAACGTAAACGTGCTAATAAGATATGTAATAATAAGACCACATATCTATGCATTTTATGTTAAAACTAAACTAAACTAATATTTAATTAAATAAATTAATTATTGGTTTCTATCTTACAATTTGGTTGTCTTTACGTTTAAATTATATAACATAATAGAAGAGTTTTTCTGTATCGGATATATTTTACGGAGTATTTCTATCGATTATTATAATCTATCGACCCATCATTGAATAATTCTGTGTAGACATCACTAAGTGGGCGGGGCCTGTCCATGAAGTACAATAATTATTTGTATGACATTTTAACATAGACAATACAATCCTTCATAGGCGTGAAGCTGTCAAAAAGCAAATAATATAATGGACAGAGTATACACGGGTCACGCTCACCTCACGCGATAGTGCGCTTTAAGCGACTTCAGCGCTCCCTTGTACATGGCGCTCGCGAGGAAAGCGCTTGCGGCGCGGTCGAAGTGCTGCGCGAGCGCTGCAACCCCGTAGCCCAGCGCTGCGCCCGCTAGAAGGGCTCGCTGGCGGACGCCGCTGCGCGACCAGCGGTGGAGGGAACGCTTGTTTGCTGCTGTCAGAGTATAAATGATTAACCATTGATGTATAAACAAAAGACGTGTGGCATTCGGGGACTGCCGCGGTAAAGCTATTGCATGCTATGCCTTCAAGCCACACCTCCGCGCCCGTCCCCGTGGGGAGCGTGAGGTTTTTCGTTACGGAATTTCTGTATTCGGTCCCCGCGCTCAAAACCCGCGATAGAAGCTATGCAATAGCTTAATAACTAGTCACACAATCACGTTCAAAAAT
This sequence comes from Colias behrii, assembly GCA_029959065.1. Lineage (NCBI taxonomy): Eukaryota > Metazoa > Arthropoda > Insecta > Lepidoptera > Pieridae > Colias > Colias behrii. The sequence goes on along the minus strand of JARWMC010000021.1, from coordinate 3,293,531 downwards.
TAAAACGCACGTAGGCAGAGTTTCGATTCGGAGCAAAACTCTGCCTATACGTGTTTTAAGCAGAGTTTTGCAATAGAATTTGAACATTACTGCATCAATAATATTCCAATAAATGTTTTAACACTGCTCGAACATTTTTTGACGATCTTTTGATGGACGATTCTGCATCTAGTTATTTATTGCGGTTCAAACATATTTTACAGTAATTATAAGCTGATAATAATTACCCACGAAACTACATGTCATAAAAGATACAGAACCATCCGACATAAAAAATAATTTAGCAATTTGAATTATTAGGCCCTTAGAGCGCAACTTCTCATTTCAACATAACTAGTAAAATATCCTTCAAAAGAAAAGTTCTAAAAATCTCTTAAAATGATCTCTACAGTCTTACCGAACAATATAAAACATTTTTTTAACTTACGTTCATCATCTTCTTCTTCTATTTTGTCCTCATAAATGAATTTAACTCCCAAATTCCTGCAATAGGCCATCAGGTGTAGAGGGTCCACTTCTGACTGCGGCTCGTGGACGTATATCGCACCTGTAGAAATAAGTATGAAATAATTATACAAGAATTGACAATTCCCTACTATATAAAAATAAGTCGGGTTTTCCTTCCTGACGCTATAACTCCAGAACGCACGAACCGATTTCCATGGTTTTGCATTCGTTGGAAAGGTCTCGAGATCTGTGAGGTTTATAGCAAAGAAAAGGTGTCTCTGGTGGCGAAACGGAGTTCGCCCGGTTTGCTAGTTACTTATGAAAACTACGAGAAACAATAAAAAATATATTATCAAATATCATTTACTCACATAATCTTTGAAATCAAACATTACTCCTTAACCCATTGACCACCGAGAGGCCAGAGCCGACCGCGACACAATAGATTTTCTATTGTGTCTGTGATTCCGGGGCCCGATGGGTTAAAAAAACCGAATAGCAAAGACCACTTAGTGTATATTTTTATTTGTTTATTACATTTATTTCAGTTAACAAACAATTAATCGTACAGACCCATCAGATCAGATCAGACGTCTAAGATTTTGATTAAATTACAAAATAGAGATTTATCTAAAATTTTTCATCAAAATACTTACCAATACTAAAATGAATGCCCTTAGACCTGGCATAGAACTGATACTGATGCATGGTGTGCAACAGGGCTAGCGAGTCTCGACGTCCGGACAGACAGACCAACACTTTGTCACCGGGGCGTATCATGTTGTACTCGTGAATGGCCTAAAATAAATAAACAGGTATAATTAAATTGAAGTCAGAAGAAGTTTGTCAGAAGTTAAACTTTTTTGGCAAGATTCATAGTTTCCAAAATCGTCGCCTTATTCCATGACGATATTGCCATGACGCGACCTTGAAATTTTACTCAACGCGCCTAAACAAATTTCTCTTCAAAACTATGATATTGGAATCATATTTTTGTTATCATATTTTTTTTCGAACGATCTTACTCCACACGCGAAGTTTCACCTAGAAAGTACTGTTGTTTTTACATAATCGAACACAGATATGTAATCGTCGCCGTCATCTGGTTGAATCTGCTATTTTATTGAATGACTAAAGTAAGGCCAACGAGAAGCGATACAAAAGGTCATTCACCTAAAAAAACAACTGTGGCGTTGACAATCTAATATCCATCTCTTTCCATCTTGTGCCTTTGTCGTAATGTCTCGTTCTCCCGGCAAAAATATAACAACGTCAAGACGGATTCGCCAACATTCGGGCGGCAATTTTATTATTCTTATATTATATTTTATGATTCAGAAAATTATTATTATTCGCGTTATTTAATTTAAATCAACATTATACAATAATTCAAATTATGATTAAATTTATAAAAATAGACTATCCTTTTTGGTATTATTACAATTTGCCGGATATTTTTTAAAACTATATAAATCCAACTTTCAAAAAGTTACGCACCCCTGCAATTCCCAATGACCTTGCATGTGTTTTGTTTACATTTGGTATCGCTTTTCATTGAATGACTAGCCCGTTCAATGAATGTCTCACCTCAACAGTGGCCTGCCACACGGCGCGCGGCGGGCAGTGCCAGCGCGCGTCGTCGTCGCACGTGAAGTCGCTCAGCGACGCGTCACTGCACGCGCTGCTGTCCGAACGCTCTTCCCCACCCCAGGCGAGCGCTGAACTGCTGCTGTCATGGGAAAATACACCTTATGTGTATTGAAATACGACTCAATTCAAAATCATGCAATTTTTTTTTTTATATAAAATTGCCTATGCAGTAGACATAATTTTCTCATAAGCAATACATATCAAAACAAAGCTCTGCCTACATGTCTATTAGGCAGAGATTTCTAGTATACAAAACATTTCCCAGGCGAGGGCTGAACTGCTACTGTCATGGGAAAATACACCTTATGTACATTAAAATACGGCATAATTCACAATGGGGCAAAAAATTGTTTAAAAACTGCCTACGCATGCATTAGACATAATTTTCTCATAAGCAATACATATCAAAACAAAACTCTGCCTACATGTCTATTAGGCAGAGATTTCTAGTATGCAAAACATTTTGAACGTTATTGCCATCACATAAGGCGCTAATTTTAATGATTTTTTATACAACGCGGGTAGGACATTTTAACAACCTTTATAGAACTAATAGACTACAAGCCCGCATATGAAATAAATATGGGTCAATTGAACCACCAGGGGACATATCTAGAACGATAGAAGAGCATAAAATAATAAGATTCATCACTATGCCGTCACTTGTAAGCTGTCCAACTGAGTGCAGATGAGAATTCAAAAGTACAGGTAGACTCGGTAAATTTTGGTCATATATTTTTGTACGGCATTCATAACCATCGATAGATCCATTAAAAATAATAAGAAACCGCTCAGTGCCGTACAAAAATGGTGGTCCACAAAGTCGGAATTTTTATTTAATTTCCGAGAGTTACCGGGGGTAAATTTGGTCATTTGACCATGTACGGCATCTGTGTCATACTATTTCTATACTGCTTTTAATCCATTATTCCGCAACGCCGTACAAAAATCATGGGGACAAGGGGAAAAAATCGAGAGTTGCAATCCCCTCTCTTTCACCACTCCAGGGGGTCATTTGACACAACACGAAATAAATTTATTTTTAAAGTATTTTATGCATAGATAATATTTTTTCATGTGTTGTTTTCATGTGTTTCATTTTCGTTGGTTCAAAGGGGAAAAATCTGAAAAAGAAAAAAATCCATATAATGAAATGTTTGCTTTATATTTTCATAATAAAATATAAATATACATTAATATTAAGAAGCTCGAGGTGGTTAATAATCACCTTGGAAAGTCGGAGTCAGGTGGAATGGACTCCGTTAAATTGATTAACTAATAAAGAAGCTATGAACTATATGCAATCAGCCCATGAATACAGGTAAAGTCACAAGCAAATGCTAGTAATATATACATATTCAAAATGTACAAGTAAAGCGCTTTCAAATGATACCAAACACGGCATATTTATCTTAACTTTATTTTTTTACTCTGTATGTTTTGTCCGCTAGAGGGCGCCACATTAGATTTTGTGAAACCCCATATAGCCTTTAGGTAGCTGGTCGCTGGTTATCCAGTGAACAATTCAGACGCTTCTAATGATATGTCATTTGTCGAATTCTGATAAGTAGTTTAGAAGTTACGAGGGAATAGATGAACATACATACATGACCTGTCAAAATCATAACCCTCCTTTTGCTTTGCCGTAGTTGGGTAAAAATATGTTAATGCCGTACTGTATCAAATGGCCATAAAGCACCCTTACTTTCGTCGCTTTCATCAGCCTAAAAGATGTGGTCTGCACAAAAATGTACGGCATCGTTTTTTCCTAATTTATCTATGTTAATACTATTTAAAACAACGAATAAAGTGTAGAAAACTATTATATTTCATTAATCTACGATGTTTAAACTTTTACAAAATTTCAGTTTTTGCATTTCTCTATAACTTTTTTTAGAACGGTTTCTTTTGAACGGCAATACTATACAACAATTGAATTTTACAATATCATGTTAAAAAAAAAAGTTCCCGTACAGGGTCAAATGACCTTACAGCTCTTTATATCAAGAATTCGATGAAATTAAGATGATTATTGGTATACATTTAAAAGAACAATTATTTTTTGACGGCATTGCTTTTAATAGTACTTTTGAGTGCTAGATAATGTTTTGGAACCGAAGCCGTACTTAGTCAAATGACCCCCTGGAGTGGGGAAAGAGAGGGGATTGCAACTCTCGATTTTTTCCCCTTGTCCCCATGATTTTTGTACGGCGTTGCGGAATAATGGATTAAAAGCAGTATAGAAATAGTATGACACAGATGCCGTACATGGTCAAATGACCAAATTTACCCCCGGTAACTCTCGGAAATTAAATAAAAATTCCGACTCTGTGGACCACCATTTTTGTACGGCACTGAGCGGTTTCTTATTATTTTTAATGGATCTATCGATGGTTATGAATGCCGTACAAAAATATATGACCAAAATTACCGAGTCTACCTGTACTTTTGAATTCTCATCTGCACTCAGTTGGACAGCTTACAAGTGACGGCATAGTGATGAATCTTATTATTTTATGCTCTTCTATCGTTCTAGATATGTCCCCTGGTGGTTCAATTGACCCATATTTTTTTCCTATGCGGGCTTGTAGTCTATAATGCATAAAAAAATTGTACACTAATCCTATTTTTTTTTTCATAACAATAGCGTGCCCGTGAGGCGAAACTACATTTTAAAGACTACATGCGTTACGCATGTTGCCCTCCAGAAAAAAAATCAATACATATTACAATTCACAGTAAGGGAAAACAACAAGTAATCAAACATAATTTAAAAATGTGATAGACAGTCATCTATCCATCACATTTTTAAACGAATCTATTAGCAGCGCTGGTGCAGTGAACTCCCATAAATAATTATAATAAAATCATACTCCTTAATTTCATTATTAATATTAATTATTACTATTTAAAATCAATCGTAATCGTAAAAAACTACTGTCAATACCAATGAATATATCCATCATTCCATCATTCCATACACCTGAATAATACTGTATTATACAGTAACGCGCGAAGCGGAGCGGACACGATTGCGCTCCAATGAAAAAATATTTAGTACATTTCCTAATACGAAATCCAATAGGAGTGAAAGAGAGGGTTTGCCAGTGCCCTGCGCGCGTGAAACAGAAGATTTTCTATGGAAAAATAGCAAAATTCGGAGCGCCGCTCCCGCAAACGTTGCCGGTTCGTTTTTACCGCCCGGGCGCGGCGCCCGTACACAGGACAGCGATTGCGCGCGACGTTGCCACTCTCTATATTATAAACAAACACTCGACTCTCGAGTCAACTTCAATGCACGCGCGCGAATGCAAATTCGGGAATTTTCTAATTAAAATCATAAGATACGTGTTGAAATGTGAGTGTGAAAATGAACAATTATAATGTGGCGTTCATTAAAAAGTGTGTTAAAACGTTACAAATTCGGCTTGAATTGAAAGCTAAGGGACTGCCACGGCCTGAACTTGACCTTACGCAAAAATGTACGACAAAAACGAAAACATATACGCGTGTGTTTAAATCCGAACAATATTATGTGAAAACACCGTGGTTGTGTGGTTGTGATGAAAGCAACAACAGACATTTACGAATGTCTTGTCGCTTTAAGTTATAGATATTTTTGCACACCAAAAAGAAAGACGTATGTATTTCCTTTATAAGTAATTTTTTTTGATAAATGTACTGCTTTACACCATGTATTTTCGGTGTTTTATTTCAAGTGAACACCCATAAAATTTTGTCACGAGCCGCCTCTGTCTATTAGCACAGACCACCACTACCTACCTCCTATCATACTGTTCCTCGTGCGAGACCCTCTGCTGATCCGTCCCATATCCACTGGAACTGCGCTCCGAGCAGCTGGACGACGCGCAAGACGATCTGCTGGAACGCTTGAAATCTGCTGTTGTACTTCTGGAATATTCCGTTTAATTTATTTAGGTGTAAATAAGCAACATAAGGAAATAATGAATTCGAACAGGTGTTTTAAAATAAGTTTGATTCTTTGAATCATCTGGATGAAAAATAAAATAAAATTTATTTCAGCAAAAAACACAATAACAATACAAATTTAACAATATTAGAATTTGCTGTAGCTTATTACACAAAGTATTAACTATAGCCCCCACACTAAGACAACTTGTGTCGTTGATGTTTGGAAGATTAATAAATAATATAATTAACTACTTTTGTCTTTTACAGTACTTCAGGGGATTTTGTTTGTATTCAAATTAAAAAATAATTATGACATGACCTGAAAAGGGCAGCTGCAGATTAAATAACTACATAGTTAGGGCACGTTGTGGCTCATAGCTCTTATTAGAAAAAATTAAACTCAAAATGAAAATTACACTATTAAAATCTCAATATTACAAAACTTAAGGAGTATTTACCGATTTTGTCTCTCATCATCAGGCATTTGAAGAACGACTCGTCCCGAATCATCGGTGTAACTCTTTTGCGAACCAGAACAAACAGGCACTCCTTCTATAATGTCTGGTACTTCGTTCTTTTCTGCCTTTGGACACATGCGGAGTCTGCCTTGGAGCTTCTTTAACTTGTTTGTTGTGGGGTCTGATGATGTACGCCATTTTACTGGAAGGTAGTAAAATTATGGCTATCAGTGTTTATTTCAATCCGATATAGAAATGAATGATGAATCTTTAGGGCTTAGTAAAATATACTACATGAATTCAGGTTAGAATGTATGTTAAAATATGCAAAGTATAAAAATATAACTGCATGTATTGGGAAAAACAAAATCACGAAAACAAAATGTAAATATAAACTGAATATTATGTAACAACAATAGTATACTGTTAATAGACTGTTATCATACCATATCGGGACAGACCTTAATATATCTAGTTACGTATAGCCGGGTTCCAGATTAAATAGACTATAAAATAAATCATTTTCAATATATATCATGCTCTTCATAACATCTTTGTCATTTACAATAATCGCTTAATGATCCACGAGCATTTTTATGACGGTTGACACTGGGACAGTATTATTCATTCATTTTATTGGAGCACGATTGATTAATTGCAGCTTTAAATATGCTACATTCACAGATTAATTTTATTACAAAAACAAAATGGAAACTTACCAAAATCTAAATAAGAATCGGATTCAGTGAATGTCATGTTAATGCCACTATCTTGAGAACTTCCAGAGGGATTTTGGCACCAATTTTTCTTAATGCAACAATGTCTGCACACAGCATCAACGCAACTTATCTCATCGTCTGATAATTTATTTGAGCTCGACGACTTTGGAAGGTTCGGGGAATTACGGGAAGTTGTCATCACTTGTATTATTGTATCCGGGGTTGATGTTTCACTAGAATTGAACGAAATACTGTTTGGACCAGAGGCTTCGTGAGATGGAGTGCAGTTTGCCGATTTTGGTGGCGAAGTCGGCGAGCGCTTACACGTCTTGTCATCATCGTCATATTGAGAAGGAAATACAGGACTAGTGGGACATTTTCTCAAAAACTGCGTCGGGTGGGTCTTCTTAAGATCCAATCCCAATTCAGGTCCAGAACCGATTCTTTGTCTTCCCGGTTTAGATGGAGAATTTCTTCGCAAACAAACACCCGAATAATCAGGTGATATCATTTCATCAACTTGATTCACGACTTCGCGAATCTCATGCTTCACTTCTGAAGCCATTTCCTTCGACATGCCCATTAAATATTCCGCAACATCTATGATTGATACGGAATTCTTATCGTTCTGACTAGATATAGAGGTTATACTCGCATTTGCCTGTTCAACGATATCTGAGTTTTCAAGGATATCATCGACTTTTGAGATCACTCCACGTATTTCTGACTTAATCTCAGTTGCAATTTCCCTGGTCATTTCCTTAACGTAAGTTTGCAGATCTTCTGATGTTTGCGAAGTTATGGATGCCGTTGGCGATGTCCGACCAACCTGACTGCAATCAGATATCGATGTGCTACTTTGTGTACTGTACGGATACTTTGAATTCGACGAGATCATGTTATCTTCCAATGATTGTAGATCTGTCTGACTGCCACAATTACAAAAACTATTCGACTGTTCTGTGTTACTTGGACTCATTTCATTTAATCCGAGATTCAACTTTGTCTGTGCGCTTAGAGCTACGGGCGGGCTATCCGATCCCAAGCTGTAACATCTAGATCTGACTAACGTAGGCCTCAAACTCTGAGGGATTAGTCGTAACGGCGAAACCGATTCGCCAACAGCAAATTGTACTGGCTGATGGGTAACGGTTACATCTTCTTCTTTTGTACTTTCTCTCAAACTTGATTCTCTTGAATAGAACTTTTGTTTCTGCTTTAATCTGAATATTTGACAATCATCAATAGCTGATAAACTGAAGTGTCTAGGAGAAGATCCCAGTATAGGTGATGAAGTATTGGAACATCTTGATATATTATTAAGACTCTTTCTTGCTCCCGTGTATCCGGACGGATCGAATGGCACAATATGTTTAACGTTTGCTGACCGACCGAGAAGTAGCTCATGTGCCTCTTTGGGTAACATGAACCACCTCAAGTAATCGATCTTTGGATTGAAATTGACTTCTGGTTCTATCGCAGGGCATTTCATTGCCAATTTTCTAGCTCTACTGAATAAATTGCGCGCGGTTTGCAAACACTCTGTGTAGGTTTGTGGGAATATTCCTGGTCCTAAAACAAAATAATGAGTTAGTTACTTACTTTTTATAGTGCATGTATTCTAGCATTCAAATTAGAACTTTTTTACCTGATACACGTCTCTCGTGTGCTGTTATTTTGCCGTCATGGAATCTCAACGAATACAATGACTTTTTGTCTCTCAACACTGAGCAAGTATGATGCCTCCATTGCCCAGTTTCCGCATTAACTGCATATTGGGGTAAAATTTTCCATCCTTCAGTAGCTACCATTTTAAGTGCTTCCAATACGAACGCTAATTCGTGTTCGGACATAAAGAAAGGAAGAGATATTCTGCAAAAACCAGGCCTGAGAGGCTCGTTGTGTATTGGCACTTCAGGCGACTTGACTACACTTAGCTTCCGCACCCTTGCGATTTCTTTTTGTCTGAAACAAGCAATTCACTTGAGTATTTACGTTATTTATTACAGCACATTGTGATTAATGAGTTAAGACATGATAAGAATACTTACGCTTCAACATCCAATAATTTCTCATATTCTTTTAAGAGTTGTTCATCTATCCCTAAGATATCAGATCCATAAGACAGATTGCTGTTCAGTCCCCCTCTTGCTTGTATTCCAAAGACGTCATTAAGAACTGCACAGACGAAGTTATGATGAAGGAAAGTGCCCCTTGGGTGCTTGACCATAAGGGAAAATATTGGCAATCGCCTCACTGTTGGCATTTCACTTCCCAGTAATATTAATTCTGGAATATTCTTGATGTGAGAAAGAACTTGTCTGGAACAAACGAAAAATAAATAGTTCAGTTTCCACAGAATTTTTAAGTTGAGAATTCGGAATCGTTTGCCAATTGCATTTATTTGATACGTTCTCTTGCCAACTTAGTTACCTCCTATTTGGTAACGATATAATATTCAAAGACTAAGTTTAGTCTAGACTACTATTTGAATTGGATCTAAATCTAGATTGAGAACTGCCACTTCCATTTCTGAATATTTAAAAAAACGTATTACAGAAATATAATAAACTAGCGGTCCGCCCCGACTTCGCCCGTGGTACCTACATGTTTAAACTATCCTATCTCTCAAGTTGGATCGAACTGCACATGGTGTGCGAATTTTATTATAATCGGATAAGTGGTTTAGGAGTCCATTGAGGACAAACATTGTGACACGAGATTTATATATGTTACCGGAAATGTATGAAATCAAGGAATTGTATACAAATCCTAGGAAATGTGTACAATTCCGATACCATTTAGAAAATGTATAAAATATTGTCTAATAAACTATTTAATTCATAGATATCCTAGGAAATGTATAGGAAATCTTCCTAGGAATTGTATATAATTCCAATATAGTATTAGAAAATGTATAAAGTAAATGATTTCTGTAATAACACGTTGTTATTTTTTTTTCGACAATCGGATAACAGTCTTACCGTAAAATAATAATAATATGTTCATATTATCTTACTAATTAACATTTCTTAAATCAACTTATATTCAATCAAATCAAATGTTCAGTTGGTAAGTAATCAGTCCCCTCGTCCCACTGTCCCCGTGTACATGTCGCAGTCGGATTGTATAATCCGCCGTATTACAAACGGCCGGCATTTTGTAATATGTCGAAATTCGTCTTTTTCCAAAATTCTACAAAAAGACGGTCGCGAGCCGACGGAGCCCCACTTCGTGGGGCTCCTATTTCTGTGTAGTTTTAAAAAACACGAACCTAACCTAACCCACCCCCTTATCCAAACCAAAAATTTCTGATTACGAATTTTCGGCATATTACAAAATGCCGGCTGGTTGTAATACGGCGGATTATACAATCCGACTGCGACATATAGAGACACCCCTCGTCCCGCGTACCTTCCAATATCTTAGATGTTTTACATTTCCGATTGCTATTTAGGAAATGTATAGATTTCCTAGGAAATGTGTATAAAATAATTTATTTCACACATTTCCGTGTGATTTTAGGAATTACATACATTTCCTAGGAATTTTATACAATGACGGATTACATACATTTCCGTTAACATATATATTAAGATATAACTTTGACAAAGATCATCTCTACCAAAGATAGACATTATTGATGTTTTGTAAAACTATAAAACCAATAAAGTTCTTAACAATATAATTTTCACATAACAATTTTTCATTAAATATATTACGATAATGCTACAAGTATTAAATTTCTTGATAAAAATAAATAAAACGATCCACTTAAGGATATTATAAAGTCAAGGACGCTCAAAAGTTAAAGCATATTGTTTTCACAATACCTACATTTATTTTGAGACTTACACGTGGAAGATGTTAAATAATTCATTATTTGCTATATTTAAACATGGTTCCGCTTGGTTAAATATTGCGACGTCGTTTGTATGCTAATTTATTTAAATTGATTATTTTATGACAATTTTATGGAAGCTGCCTACGATGTGTGATACAAAGGAAAAAAATGGTGATTGAATATCTCAGCTCCACTGTTTTATTATCCAATATGGAGGCGGTAACTTTTATTTTAAAATCTAGTAGTAAAATATTTGTTAGGTATTTTTAACATCACTTAATTATTATTTATAATACAATTTCTATAACTCTCACGCTACAAAACCCACGCATCTTAAGAATCTGCCTCTCAAAAGAACAACCATTGTTCCAAAATTAGCCTAATTAAGACATTATCTTTCATATCATTATCATCTTAATTCCAAAAAAAAGAAGGGAATTAGTTGAGTTATCTAATGTTAAACTAGGCGAATAATTTGGAAGCGAGTACCCGGTGGCATTTCGCCAATTCGTACAAAGGCTTTGAACTATTTTAATTAAAGTTTATTCATGAATACCCTGTTTATTGTAGTTAATTTATTGTGGTTATTACTCATTTAACATCGCCTTTTGTTAATCTAAATAATAGACCTAACAAATTTAATTAATAATTATTTGTATTGAAAATTGAAAAACAATTTTCACATAATAATCTGATTTTAATGAAAGGTAATATAAATTAAACTGTCATATAAACAGGTAATACTATAAGTTATTTATATGATGTTTTCCAATAAAACCGTAATTATTAACTAAACTATCGACAAGGTTTTTCCTAATAAAGCTAGATCTAGCCTATTGTGTATTGTCTATAATAAATCAATTTAAGGCGGTAATATCTTATCGATACTGGCTTCCTCCTCTCTCAAGCCTTGACGAGACCAATAATTAATTGTTTGTCGCATGAATCCGGAGAAACGTTGCATGCATCAAATTAGTGATAGAATGTGTATTACATTTGTATCTTTATTTTCTTGTTTATAGCGCCATTCGTGTTGAAGTCCTATCTATAGAAACCTTGTCATAAATATAACGAATGCAATAGAGCAGGCTCCAAGGAGATGTTCGTTTGCAAAATTAGCGGACCTAAATCTGACTTCTGATATATATTGTATAGGTCCCAGACATCCTATAGACAGATGTTGCCAACCAGTTTTGTGGTCCCCCTGCCCGCACCCCGGTAATTAAATATGGCATACAAAGAAAAAAATAAAAATTTCCAAAACATGCCGTGTGGGGTATCAAATGAAAGAGCTTATTGAGTAGATCACGAATATATAGCATACTATATACATTTCTTACACTTTCTCTAAGATTTTTTAGAAAATTTACGAAAATGGTCCATTTTTGAGTTAACTTTAAACCACTATAGATTGAAAACTCATGAATATATTTTTTAAATTATTATTTTAAATAATTAACAATAGTCCATTGTTTATAATTCAATAGTTCGTAATATAATATAAGTGAGCTATGTGGTGGATTTGATGAAAATAACTATATACTATATGAACTTGAAAATATACTCGCCATCTTTGAATGCTCCCCCCACTCCCCCATGCAACTATTTCACTGTACGAAATATTGAATCGTAAACAATGGACTATTGTTAATTATTTAAAATAATAATTTAAAAAATATATTCATGAGTTTTCAATCTATAGTGGTTTAAAGTTAACTCAAAAATGGACCATTTTCGTAAATTTTCTAAAAAATCTTAGAGAAAGTGTAAGAAATGTATATAGTATGCTATATATTCGTGATCTACTCAATAAGCTCTTTCATTTGATATCCCACACGGCATGTTTTGGAAATTTTTATTTTTTTCTTTGTATGCCATATTTAATTACCGGGGTGCGGGCAGGGGGACCACAAAACTGGTTGGCAACATCTGTCTATAGGATGTCTGGGATCTATACAATATATATCAGAAGTCAGATTTAGGTCCGCGATTTTTGCAAACGAAACTCCACTGAGAGTCCGGTCTACAATACAAAAATGCAAACTACAGAATTTCGCCCACCTATGTTATTTAGTATGTATGTATCTAAAATAATTTTGATCTAGCGTTCCAATATCAGCTGATGATTTGGTTATCAATCGATATTTTTTTCTAGCAAATTTTATTTACAAATTATAACCGTCATGTATTATGATAACTTTGTTAGTTTACGCATTGTTTTTCTTTATTTTTATTAGAAATCTAATCCAAGTTCAGTTAGCTTTGGAAAGCAATCATTCACGACCACATCAGTCTAATATGTATGTTTTGGTGAAACTTAATCGCTTTCACATGTTCGTATGATCCATTGCTTTATAATAACAGTTTTGGTGATGCTATCATATTGCATGATATTTACTTAAAATGTGTATAAATAATCGTTTTTAAAGTGAAACTTTTATTACATCGTCTCAAACTTTTTGGTCTGTGTAGCGCATGTCGCGTGTATCGCGGCTGCCGAGTAGGTATACCTACTCGGCAGCCGACCGACACGCGACATGCGCTACACAAAGCAGTGTTCGGAACCGTTCGAACAGTTTCACTTTTACCGTGGTTTCATAAAACCACACAACATTTTTTGCAATTTATTTACGCCTAATTGCAGCCGGAATTGCTCGCTTGGCATCCGAATAGAACTAGTTGTTATTTGTTTTATGATTGTGCAAAAATCGCGGCTATCTGTTGCTCCACTTAAAGGAGGACAAAACAACAAACACAAATACACGTATTTATTTTATATTTTTTATTACTTTACATCAGTTCTGCTGACTTAAATATAATTAGATATTTTTGAAGTGAAAACTTCTTTAGCGGCGTTGAGCACTTTTTCTGTAATGGGTATAAAATCTTAAACTCGCGTCAGGACACGTGACCTGATCGAAAAAGCGTAACACGGATGGAGAGTAGACAGCTATCCCCTCTCTACTACGCGCGTTTTCACTTCTGCCGGCACTCCCGGAGTGCAACCCGCCTTTTTTTTTAACATACAAGGAGAGTTATAGTAATTAAAATTGTCTTATTTCTAAAATGTTTCGTGAGATCATTTTCTTAACCCCGTGCATTCTGAAGATATTGAGACTGTAATTCGACGAAAACGAAAACGAAAACACTTGTTAAGTGAGATTACATATTTGCAAAAGTTCTTTCTTTCTTCACGAATACCTACTTGAACCCAAGTTTGCATTTAAATACAATATCTAACCACCGTTAAAGCCAAGTGCTATAAGCGAAAGTATATTCCGAAAGGCGACACATAAAACTTTACGCCAGCATTTCTATCGTCCTACATGCAGATGCAAATAAAACCGCGAATCAGAATAACAAAGACTTTATCGTTATAAAACAAAGGCACGCTAATGAAACGATGTTACAACCGAAATAAATGCGCAGAGACAATTTATACCTCTGTCAAAGTTACATGGACCAAACTCTGCCCCATTTCACAGAATGTACCTAAATCATTTGTTACTGAAAATGTTTTATTGTGCGAAGGGAGAAACTAGGTGCCGTTTGTATGTACAGCGTTGGATTTTAACTAAAGTGATTGTGAGGATTTCAGCCAATTCTCTATTCAATCGTAATAGACGAAACCAAATATTGTGCTATGAAACTAAGTGATAAACATATCCGCTGTAATTGCAAATTTATAATTGAAGAATTAACACCCAGATTCGTATTAAATATTAGTATATTACACTACTTAGCGTGAAAATCACCAACCACAGCGGCAATCTGGACGTTAAAAACATACATTTAATCGGGAACTGGGACATAAAAACAGCTAATTCGCGTTAATCATCACAGATCGGCTTCAGATTTATTGCCGTCTAGTTTCGTCAAATTCACACATCAAAATAACATCTTATAGCCGTCACCAAGGACGGTACTCGGTCGTAAATCCAGAAATTACATCAAAGATTCGCCCGTATCCCCTAGCAACCGTATTGGGGGCACAAATATATTTTTCGTGTATTGTTAATGAGTTTAATAACCTGGCGGAAATGGAGCAGGGAACTGTTTGATGGTTTTAGATTTATGTCACCGAATCTGTTACACAATATTTTATTTTGGTTGTTTTTCTGCTTTCATTCGTACACTACATATTCTCTTTTCTTAACGTAATACATTTCTGGCTTTCTGGGGCTTTCCGAATACGCTGCAACTTATGGCGTAATTGTAATTTTGCAAGATAGGTGACAATAACAAACAATTTTACTACTAAGCCACCCGAATAGTAGTTCATCGATAAAATAAACAATGTTTTATTTACAATAAATAATATCGATAAGGCTAACCGCTATTGTATTTTTTAAACAAGACTGCGTGCGTTCATATCAGTTTTACAAAAAACAACATAAACTCAATGCAACGTTTCATAATTAAATAATCGACGTAAACTAATTAAAACAGAGTATTGTTTTGAAACAAAGGATTACTGATATCGGTAAACAATGCCCTTGTCAGTGCGCAGATATGCGAACAATACACATTTACATGATTATATACTTTCATATAAATACTGAGTACATAATACATATACCTATTTAGGTAATTAAACGAATTTTAAAGACTTTCGTGACCTAATGCGTCCGTAAAAAATTATCAACAGCGTGACATAATTTAGGTTAAATTTTATAATTCGACGATATTTTATATTTAGGTCGAATTTTTCAGATTATTTTACTATTTTCAAATTAGTAGGTACTGGTAGATATTATCATCATCAGCCCATATTTGTTCCCGCTGCGGAAACACAGGTATCTAATAATTAAATGATCAAGAAGGTTAGGCCATAATGCACCACGCTGTCCAAGTGAAGTTGCAGAAGTCATATTATTGTATTTGTAAACATAGCCAAAAACTACCTCTCTTACTCAATAGTCGTCAGAATGTAAATTATTTTATAAATGGTTACCTAATATTCCAATTAACAATCTATTCATAATTACATAATAGAACAGTACATAATACATTTTGGCACCATAATTGTGTCAGCTATATTGGTAAACACCATAATTGATCACGCAATGTTGCCGTTCGGTCTATACATAGAATTCTAGATCATTCTAGACTGTTCTGGACTAGTATCCCAGTGACCCAATTCAGTCCGTGCATTGTGATCGCATTTCTAACGACAATACATTTACAATATAACGCCTTTAACCAACGATTGACAACAATGGCCGCCCATAACTTTGCTAATTTATCTTTCAAATAGAGAAATAACACTGATGCGTGAAGGAATAACAAAAACAAAGACAAGTTATAAATTATATTAGTGGTGCCAAGCGAATTATTAAGTCAATACATTTGATGTAGGTACTTATTTTTTAAAACATAAAACACAAAATCTCATGTACATTTTAGACAACGTATTGAATCTGGCAATTTAAATATTATAGTTACTTAAATCCCTGATGATAAGCTTGATTGAAACACCTACGCTTAGAATAATTTACTTTTAGCTAGAAATATAAGGATACAATAAGATATTCTCTGTTCAGATTAAATAAAATAACCTTTAACATAATCAAGCCTACTTCGACGAATTTAATATTCCAAGGCCATCTCGAAATCTCTATGGATACAGAAAATTTGGGATGATATTGAATATTATAATATCCTTATTTCTCGAGACACTTTTTCTTTGCAATATTGAGAATTAAATAAGTTATAAATAAACCGGTAAAAAAAAGATATTATTTAAACAGGATTTAGGATTATATAAATGTACTAAGGCCTACGAAGTCATGATAACTCATAGATAATTATATGTTCTACAGTACAACATATAATCATCCAATATATCTTTGCATATTTGCCAAACAAAAAACAACCGTTTAACCAAATTTTACCATTTAACACTTTGTGTAAACAGATTGTATCATTTATTCATCAAACACGTCACTCATTTATCAAAGCAAGTCTTCAGGAAATGGTTTTTCCCGCTTTCAGAGGTTAAACCACAGACATGTATCAAGATAGACTAAGCGAGTGTATGTGTGTATGCGTGTCCAAACTAAGTTTATGAAACTTACTTGACGCTGGCCTACACTCAATCCACGCTTGCAGTTCGCCAAGGAATACGTGAAGCTGAATAAAGTAAAATGCCGAATTGCGCCGTTATAAACTGTAGAAACTCCACAGCTGTGAGTGGCCGAGATATCGGAGATGTTTCCTTCCACCGGTAAGTAATTTTCTAATCAGAATATGCACTATTTATTTTAAAATCAAATAAAGAATATCTGTGGAAAACGATCGTGACAAACATGGATACCAAACCATACGGAATGATTCGGAATACATTGCGGCTTTTACTTGGCACGGTAAAGATCGCGTCGTATGATAATAAGCAATGAATAGCGTCTTCTCATTTTTCTGTTCTCATTTTTCTGTCCAATTTTGTGGTTAGTGATGTTCATTTGATGCAACAGTTCTCGATTCTAATCGATTTTATAATCGAACAGAAAAATGATAATTTGAAGGAGCAATTTTTCAGAAAAAAAGGCATAGATTTTTTTTGTCATTTAATACGACTTGACCTAGAACTTTTAAGTATTTTAATACAAAGGTACTAAAAATAAATATTATGACATGGACGCCATTAGTTAAAGTGTCATCTTGGGAGTTTTTTAAGAAAACTCCTTATTGCTTAGACTATGTTTGTTTTTTCAGTTTTCCAAGTAACCCGAACATAAAAGAAAAATGGATCGATGCAACGGGACATAAAGATTGATTGATTGACAGTTTCATTACTTTCTTTCGATGGCCTCTCTAGTACGTAGTACATGGTAACTCAATGGGCATATGTAAGAAAAAGCTAAAACACATTAGTTTACTTGTTAGAATATTAAAAGGTTTATAACTTTATTTTATCATTCCTCTGTCTATGGTAATTATCATTTTTCTGTCTTGAATCGATTTAGTAATCGATTACGATTCATTTATTTGACTACCTCTTAGACATAGATCTAGTTTGATCTGATTTCTTTCGATTTACTTCGATGGGATAGGACGATACTAGAATCGCCGCGCGAGTGGCGTCCTAATCGATTTAGCGTAAAATGAAATTACCATCACTAAAAAGCGCTCGTGACGTCATAACGCGTCAAGGTCAGTACAAAAATATGACACGCTTGGTTTTCATACAGATCGCGGTACTTGCGTTGTCTACTTAATATATGTCTGTGGGTTAAACATTGGCGCCAATAAGGTAATTGGTAACCCTGACGATTTCCAGGACTTTAATAGGTCGGAAATGTATCTAATAGATTCTGGAAGCTGGGAACAGCGCTTAATACAAAGTTCCTTTACTTGCTTGTGCAAGTTCCGCGTGTAACTATAAAACTATCAAGTACATAAGAAAACTTAAAAAAAAATTACAACGATATAAGAAATTGAATTACAAGTGTCCCACTAACACATTTTTATCAAGCATTCGCTAAATACTAAGATTTAACAGCTATTGCAGATTAAATAGATTAAGACAACGGCCTTGGTACATGAGTTTCACACGTAGACAAATACAAGATCCTATACACGCTCAAATAAGATGTTCACTTAGCAATGGCGCCTACTCATCAGTAAATATTAATAAGTTTTACGTGGTATGGCTAGACGGTGATGATGCATGACATGCATGCATGAAGGTTATATTGACATGAAGTCCAGGGAAATTAAGTGGTAGACCTAAAATCTGCGGAATGTCTCATTATGGGGGTTCTCTTAAAACATAAAGACACGTATTATAATGAATTGATCATACATATCATATTATAGTATGTAACACACATATATACCATCATATCATACGTGTAACAAAACATATCTTGGATATATCCGTAGTGTTTTTATGAAGAAAAGATGCGAAGATGTTAACGAAATTTTCCATGAAGGATAACCTTCTATATCTATATAAATATAAATTTAATATGATAAAAAATATAAATTTTGTCAATATTCCTCTTTAGTCTTTTTGCGTTGTATTGTATTTAAAAATTATTAAAATTATCATCAGAACATACAATGAACATAAATCTTTGATTTGCTTTTAACGAAAGTTTATTATTAGATAGAGTTAAAATAATTATCATATTGTTCAAATAAAAAACGAGTTCTTAAAGTACCTAAACAAACGTAGTGCATATGAAATGAGGTAACCTAGTAACGATTAAAAGACAAATTTAAATACAAATAGTTAACGAAATGGCTTCTACGAAAATAGATAAGAGTAAACATTAGATTCCGACTAATAAAATGTTAACAGAATTGGGTGCGAGCCACAATATTTTTCCTACTACATCTTATATATAAAATTCTCGTGTCACAATGTTAGTCTGCATACTCCTCCGAAACGGGTGGACCGATTCTCATGAAATTTTCTGTGCATATCGGGTAAGTCTGAGAATCGGCCAACATCTATTTTTCATATGTACCACGGGCGAAGCCGGGGCGGACCGCTAGTAATATATAAAAATAAGCATACATTTTTATACAATAGGGCATTTTACACGTTAATATCTACTAGACAAAGCAATTTTTAATGTATAAAAATATGAAACAGAACATTACATTATATTTAAAATACTCTTATGAAACATTACGTTGTTTTCCAGACGAGTTCTGATGACCTTGATATATTCTGGTACGAGTATCCGATTTTCCGTGTGATAAATCGGTCGAAATGTCAGAAATTTCTCTTACACACGCGGACCAATTTTAAATTTTTAAATAGCCGTTTTCTCGGTCGGCGTAAAAATAATACATTACGTATGAATATTTTATGCAACTAAAATAATATATTTCATAAATAATAGCCTTATTACAGCAAATAATGCTGATGACGTATTTCCATCGTCCCATTTGGCTTAATAAATTGTGCCAAATGGCGCTTGTGGACATGATTCAACTCTATTATCTAGTGTATTTCTATCAACATGATAATGTTGTTTCATATTTAAATGTTTTAAACTAGTCTTTAATTTGTACGAAGTGCAAAGCACAAGTAAATAATTAACCTACATAATATATACCTAATACGCAGAAAAAAGACATGTTTTATCTACATTTTGTTTCGTTAAAAAAATATTGTACAAGTGTGGCAAAAATTTATCTAGACAAAAATACCAAGTAGTATATTACAGGTAAATTAGCTTGGAGAAATTTTTGCATATGTAGTGGTGTGTATATTACTCAGATCTTAGAGCGCGTTTCCACTATATCGTTCTGGCCTATACAAAAATGTTTCGATATCCTAACATTACTATTTAATTTTATACTTATTCCTAGCAACACTTTTGTTTTCAATAAAAACAAGTTTTTATTTGAAAGAAAATGGTTTTGACTTTATAAAAAAAAATATATCATTCAATTTCACGTCCTTGAGCAAACGACAAGGCGACTACCGTGAAACAATAAAATATCGTGTCCATAATAATTTGTTTCATAATTAATATTTGACCATAATAATTACGAAACAAAACAAATAAATAAATCGTCACTTGATAGTGGAAAGTGGAAACACGCACAAAACCAGAATAAACCAGTTTACGCTGTCCGCAGGTGCCACGTGCAGTCGTTTGGTACCGTTAGAACATAAAGCACACATTTAATTCAAAAATTATAATTATTACGTAGTTTAATTGTTAAATTTTGTATTTGTTGATTGTTGTTATTATTGTTATAATATTTGTTGAAGTGTTTAATTTGTGTGTAAGTGTTGTAACTTTATATTGTTAATTCAAAATGGCTCCAGTGTTAAAACATGGTCGAGGCAAGCCTTTGACTTCTCAAACTAAAGAATTAAACTTTACATGTCGTTTCTTTTTCAGGTTAGTAAATTTTTCATTTTAGTAACATTGTTAATGTAAAAGTTATACGTATGTTAAATGTGCAAATATTAAAATAAAGTCTCATCTTTTTCAGAGGAGAAACACATATAGTTTAATTAAATTTAATTTAATTTAATTTAATCCCTTATATATGTCGTGGCCATATCGTAGATTTGCTCATTTCATGATATGATCGATCATTTCGTGAAATGATCGCATTGCATGAAATGATCGAATGTCTATTGGCCACATCATGATGTGGTTTAGGCAGATCAATGATAAGAAATCGTTTCTCGATATGGCCAACTAAACGCGCGGTTTTTTCATGAAATGATCAAAATTATTTGATCATATCGTAAAATAGTTACATTAATTATTGGTAGAGGCGCTGCAAGCTCTGTGTTTATGTGATAACTGATAATATGGCGGCCGCTGGCGAAAAAATTATTCGCAGTTAAAAACTTCATAATTCGTTTAATAACAATATGAAGAAAGTCATAGCAAAGAATTTACGACGAAGAGGTTCGAGTACTATGGAAAATGTGGATATCTTATATGTATTGAAGAAAAAATGCGTCTTAAATAAAAGGATTTAAGACGCATTTTTTCTTTTAGGATATATATTTATATATCCTACTATATTATTATGATTGTTTGTTTTTTAAAAAGCGATCCGCTTCTGGCACTCGCCGGCCGCTACCGCGGCACGCTCGCTTTGCTCGCTCGGCTCGTGCGTTGTTTATCAAAGTCTAACCTAACCTAACCTAACTGTTTTCTATTGCAAAAACCATTCGCTTCTGGCATTCGCCGGCCGCTGCCGCGGCACTTACTTAAATGACACTAAACAAGTTCTTAGAATATTCTGAATTTTTTTAATATTTTATGGACTCTCTATATTTTATACGATCTGGCCAAATGTGGATGATCAAATCGTGAAACGTTGACGATTTAACGATCTGATCAAACTATGTTGGCCATTTCCTGAAATGCGACCATTTCGTGAAATGATCAATCATATCATGAAATGAGCAAATCTACGATATGGCCACGACATATTATATATAAAATAAAAACTAAAAATAAAATGTTGTTTTATTTTATTTGCTGACCATACACTACTACAAACGCAAAAAATTTCTCCAAGCTAATTTATGGCTTCATTCGTTAACAGGTACGAAGTAATCTCTGCCAAAATTTTAAACGTGTCTTAAACACGTTTTATAGAAGTACGTGTTAAATCCATCATTTACGTCACATGACTGATTAACTAACGATTTAATTTGTAGGTTAATTGCTTCACTCAAATCCAACTAACTCCTATCGCCTTGGTGTGTTGGTATCCAAGTTTTTCTCTACAGTCTACCCCGTAATTGGACATAATAAAACGAACCACTTTGCTGATCAAATGTTAACTGCTGTTTTCTCGTTCTTTTTTAAGATAAGTTTAAAGATTTTACACTAAATTTCAGATTTTTGTAATTTCAATTATTGTTTTTAATTCGTTGTAAAAAGAGTTTGATAAGTTCACCTGTCTTTGTACCTACTTTATAATATATACCTATTTTAATTTTCTCATTTTTTCCGTGAGTAATAATAATTAAACACGTAATTATACACGGCGTGTTATAGATAGGTAATCTGTCTTACATACTTACATACATACAACTTATCACACTTCCTCTCGTCTTGACTAAGTTACTTAAGTTGCATATAACTTTAACAACTAACTTATTGAAGTGAAACTTAGGCGCGTTAAGAGTAAAATTACAAGGTCGCGTCTTGGCAATATCATCATGTCATGGAGTAAGGCGACGATTTTGGTATCTTTTAGTTAGAAGAAGTTTCACTTCTGAGATGTGTGAGCACACACGCTCTCTTTTTTATTCTTATTTCTTTAATAAATCACTTAAGTTATATATATCTTACCTGGTAATATGGTCCTGTCTATCAGCAATCGCTTGCAAGCCAATAGCATCGCGTAGCTGCATGACTATCGCAGCCCGGACTGCTTCTGTGCTTCTAATCTC
Organism: Colias behrii; assembly: GCA_029959065.1. Taxonomy (NCBI): domain Eukaryota; kingdom Metazoa; phylum Arthropoda; class Insecta; order Lepidoptera; family Pieridae; genus Colias; species Colias behrii. Next base: position 3,270,584 of record JARWMC010000021.1, on the reverse strand, counting down.
TTCTATCGATTCTGATAGTGCCTGGATACATTTTGTGGTTAGTATTTAAAAGGTTTAAGTATAATAACTATAGGTTTCAGTAATTATAAAACGAGATATTACAAAGTCTTAAAATCTCACTCTTGGTAAAAGTTCAATTGATCAGAGCCGTTAAGTCAACATTTACACTTGTTCAATCTGCATGATATCAGATATTGGAATTTAATTTTGAATTGGATCTATTGTCTCAAATCTTAAAAACACTATTAATTTTAATTTAAATGGATAAAGAAGCTACTGAAATAAAATTACTCAAATTCTTCATTAAAAGCAAACACTACTAAATACGAGAAAGATTTGATATTATATAAAACTTTACCTCAACATCTCGACAGTACATCGGCGAATCTTTAAACACGTCTCTCTTGAAGACACTAACGTACGGGCCTTGCACGCCTCCCACGAACTTCTCACAATTGAAGAAAACCGCATCCTTCTTCACCATTCCCTCCTCCACGCCTGGGAACGTGGGATTCATATCCAGTACTGATGTGGGAGCCACCAGAGTATAATCCCAGAACGCCCACGCTCCATACTGATGTAGAATCAACGTCGTGGCCACATCATCAGCCAATACTCCTGTTAACTTCGAAGCAGCCGGGAAAAACCCTATCAAAAGCTTCCCAGAATCCGATTTTGTTTGCAATTTATGCTCCAAGTTGTTCAGGTCGATGAACCCTTCCTTCGTTTCTGATATCTTGATTATCTGTGAAGATAACAGCTATTAGTATTCGATATAGTGCGTGCATATTTGCACATCTTTTGGCTTTGTTCGTTCCCTTGCTATAACGGGTTGGGAGTTCTTGGATTTCATATTCAATTTATATATGGATTCAAGAACGAAATATTTCATATTTTGGACGTTTCCTTTCGATCAATCTAAATATAGTTGAATAAAAAAATAAAATACAACCAAAACGTTTATTAATTGTATAATAGTTTTGATAGATTATATATTCACAATGATAACATTCGCAAAAACTCATCATTCAATACAAAAAATAACATCATCAAAAAAATACTATGAACCGAAAGCATACGGCAGGTATACAAAAAATGCATGTATGACATTAGCTTCTGATAAACTATGCAACGAGATGCCTCCTTCGACTTGTCCAGTGTCCTTCACCTCTAAATTCAAAAAACACGATGAATCATAAATTTTAAAATAGAACTTCTTTTTTGTGACCGATCCACATGATAATTTTAGCCTGAGAAAAAAAGTAGTGTGTAGCAGAAAAAACTCGCAAATAAACTGTCCTTTGCTAAAAGTATTATGCATGTATGGTATCTAAGGAAAACGCTAGGGAAATAAGCATTCTTGAATGAACTATATTATTTACAAGGTGCTGAAAGCGTGTTACAACTTACAAGCAAGGTTATACAAATGAGATTTGCATTTTAACCAGATTGTATTAACAATGTCGTCTTTAATGCAAAAAAGCGCATGTTTAAAAAGATATACTTACATACAAAGTGCATGATAATAATAAGACAAAAAGTAATTATAATTTAATTTAAGTTATCTATGTAACAAAAATGAATCGCCAAATGTGTTGTAAAACACGAGAACGGCTCCACCAATTAGGCTAAATAAATGTTTTTAACGTTTTTGTTAAGACACAAGGAAGGTTTTTCTGGAGAGAAAACAGGTAAAAGGGGCAATAGGGCACAACAACGTCTGCCGGGGTAGTTAGCTTAATAAATGTGTAGCTAATTTGTTTTATCTCAAACAATATTACTCGCTATTAATTCTAATACGTCTTTAGACTTCGTGGTATTATAATTTTCGTGAGTACTTACAGTGTATGCCAAAATTGAAAGGTGAACAACCGTATAAATAGATTGTATCGCTAATACACTATGCAGGCTATTACTCATTTTATAAGGCTTCCTTGAATGGACTTGCTTATGTATTTAATATTAATTTGTTCGCTGTTACATTCTATGTAAGGGAGTATTCATGATATTATCACGAAAGGAAACCAATTACTTGATGTTTTAGACACATAATATACTTATTAAATATCAAAACTTTGAATGCCCGTCATTAATTTATTGTAAAAATTCTTTTTTTCTATTCTTTATAAATTTATATTTATAAAAGCATTTGAATGCCTTAACCAAAAAATATCAATTTCAACAAAAAAGGTCGTGTTCCATCGTTACAATATTGTATTCACTGTAAAAGTGTTTCGTGTTGGTTGAGATGGTTGTTTATCACCTCAATAGATGGCGCGCGGTGTGTCCCTTTGACACATAAAACTGAAAGAATAGAATAAATTCGATTGCTCTGGCGGGTCACGAGTGGCTGAATTGGTCAGGCATCCGCCCCGGAATGGCGCGAAAGGATGCGGGTTCGAGTCCCGCCTCGTGATCGAATTTTTTCTATTCTTTATAAATTTATATTTATAAAAGCATTTGAATGCCTTAACCAAAAAATATCAATTTCAACAAAAAAGGTCGTGTTCCATCGTTACAATATTGTATTCACTGTAAAAGTGTTTCGTGTTGGTTGAGATGGTTGTTTATCACCTCAATAGATGGCGCGCGGTGTGTCCCTTTGACACATAAAACTGAAAGAATAGAATAAATTCGATTGCTCTGGCGGGTCACGAGTGGCTGAATTGGTCAGGCATCCGCCCCGGAATGGCGCGAAAGGATGCGGGTTCGAGTCCCGCCTCGTGATCGAATTTTTTCTATTCTTTATAAATTTATATTTATAAAAGCATTTGAATGCCTTAACCAAAAAATATCAATTTCAACAAAAAAGGTCGTGTTCCATCGTTACAATATTGTATTCACTGTAAAAGTGTTTCGTGTTGGTTGAGATGGTTGTTTATCACCTCAATAGATGGCGCGCGGTGTGTCCCTTTGACACATAAAACTGAAAGAATAGAATAAATTCGATTGCTCTGGCGGGTCACGAGTGGCTGAATTGGTCAGGCATCCGCCCCGGAATGGCGCGAAAGGATGCGGGTTCGAGTCCCGCCTCGTGATCGAATTTTTTCTATTCTTTATAAATTTATATTTATAAAAGCATTTGAATGCCTTAACCAAAAAATATCAATTTCAACAAAAAAGGTCGTGTTCCATCGTTACAATATTGTATTCACTGTAAAAGTGTTTCGTGTTGGTTATATATTATAAATTTATATTTAAGAAACGTTTGTTTAAGAAAACACACAAACTAAATGTTTACAAAAATATCCCAAACAGCTACTCCATGGTTTTCATTACAATTTGTCCTTGTTGAACACGGAAGTACGAAACCAAAATAGCACATGTATATCTACGACTTTCGTGACCGACCGTCAAAATAATGGTCCACTCCTACGACCAATGGGTCCCCTAGCGGCCCTAGCGCTCGCTCAGTGGATATTAACACGCCACTAAAAAACGTGACTTCATTTTAGTATATTTTACGTTGATATGCCCTGTGTCAAAGCTTAATAAGCAATCTGGGTCTACATGAAAAAGTATTATAAAGACACCGTGGAGGATCTGGTACTTTATGGTAGTTTCTTATGGGCTTCGTTACTAATAGTCGTGTATTGATATGATGTAAGTGTTGTTTTCAGCACTTAGTATTTTCAGAAATATTTCAATTAATATTTCATAAACAAATGCGATATCTTACTTCACCAGCAATTTCATTACCTTCTTCTGCAAGAGTCCATTTGAAAATATATAAGTAGAAGCCAGAGTATTAGAAAATCGTGAATCTAAAATGAAACTATAAAAACCAATCTGGAATCCCATTTTGCGCAGTTCATACAAAATATTTTCCATTGAATCTGTATTAGAGCTCTCAGTAAACTGGGCTATAAAATCGTATTGCATTTCACGGTTATTATCCAGCCGTTTACTAATATAGGTAACACACTATCAAAATATTAAATATTTCGTAATATTGGAGAACCAAAAATATTCTTTTTCGTTAATGCTTTCAATTAATTTTTGTTTTTTTGGTCAGACTGTAAAAGAAGGTTTGAGCCATGTTTGAGCCAAGTCTAGCCAAGTAAAATGATTGTATTTGCAACGTAGGTAGGTATTATAACGCCTCTTTGTGGATAGTTTTCTTTAAAGTACAAGTGATAGATTCATATTTAAACCTCACTTGGCTTAGTCTAGCCAGAATGAAATCGTGAAACAGAAGTGAAATGCACTCCCTCGGGAACAAAATATCGACACAACATCAACTGAATACAAAAATCTGCGCATTGCTTATAAAGTACCTATTAGTGAACACAGACCGTGCATTATTCAATAACCGAGGCAAATGGCAAATGCACTTATATTGGAAAACTAAAATCATACTCGTGTTGCATGAAAACATTTAAATTGCTGATAAGGCGAAGGAATTTGCCGTATTGACATTGCAATGGTTACGTAATGTTATGGCTGGACGTGACCTACGGTTTGCGATAAAGCAAAATTGCAATGGAAAAATTATTTGTTATTCGATACTGTTAGACGTTAAATAGATTTATCGGAAAAATGTATTAATCAACAAACATAGATATTGGCTTTGCCGAGTATGTAGGTAGCTAGTGAGTAGTGGTATCTATAAGATGTTTATTCATATGAGAATTATGATAACCAAAATAACACTACAGGAATATCTGTCATTGATGATAATTCTCATAGTTATTAGTCTTTGGATCAGTCTTCTATTTCGTACATTTTAAAATTTTACACTGTCCTGTAATTTTAAAAATGTACTTGGCCCACTTTACAGTAACAAAAAATTAACAATGTGGATAAAAAAATATAAGCTTCGTAGCTGCATACAGCGTAGCTAGTATGCGTGTTCCTAGATAATATAGATTGCAAATCTTAATGTGTTCTGACTTCTGACATGATAATTCATTATATTCTGACATGTACGATTACATGTTCTCATTTACTTATTAAAAATCTAACACTATGTATACTAATATAACTTATGGTTATTACTGTATCCAATTAAATGAAAATATAGTCTTTTAGAAATGATTAATCGACCTACTGCAACTGTTGAGAAAATTCAAGATCAGACAATAATTTTTTAAGCTTTTTATTATATCATTATTTTTTATTATAACATGCCCTTAAGGGATATGTTAAGAAATAAATGCGGTGAAATGTTAAAGAGACCTATGTACCTACCTCTTCAAATGTTTATGGGCGATCTCTTACCTACAGGCGAACCACGAACTCTGTTGTCCAATCCTAACAAAATAAAAGAAAAGCACAAGATACACAAAAGTTAGTAACTCCTTACCTCCGACCCACACTCCTTCCACGGCGCGAGTTGCCTCTCAGTCTCCCTCGAAGAAACAAACACGACCACATGCTGCGGCCTCAACACTCGGAGGAACCTCGCGAGTGACACTCCCAGGGCCACTACGTCATCCTCGCTGGCTCGAACTGCTTTGCGTATTATGTCCTTTGATTCCGTTCTGTAAGAAATGGTTGAATTAAATGATCGTGTTTACCAGACTTTATTGGCTAGCTACAGCTTTTCTTAGGAAAACAACTGATGTAAAGAGCATTATTGCATCCGTATTCATTATATTTTTTATTCATTCCACGATTTGGCTTTAAGACGTGTTTATTACATTTAACATGCACATAAATACTATATATTGCTGATTAAGTAGCTACTACAATATACGTTATCAAATATATTGGACTCGCTCTTACAACCCAAACATAATAATTTAAATCAGCCATGTTTATTGTATTCATTTAAAAGTTATGCGCAGTTTTATTAAAAGAAATGCAGTTAGTATTAAACATTTGAAACAAAGCATGAAGAAGTAAAATTGAAATCTCTCTACAAGAAGCAATGAGCCGCGGGCACACTCCCCTGGAATCTTAAATTGATTGTTGAAGTCCGTCTTTCAAATTCAAATTCCGCCCACGGCTTTGCCCGCGTGTCAAAGAAAAACCCGCATGGTTCCCGTTCCTGTGGGATTTTCGGGATAAAAAGCCTATGTCTTATTCTGGGTCTTCAGCTACCTACATACCAAATTTCATTGTAATCGGTTCAGTAGTATTTGCGTGAAAGAGTAACAAGCATCCTCACAAACTTTCGAATTTAATATATTAGTGATCTAGAACTTACCGGAATATTTCCGTCTGTCCAGAGGTGACAGACAGCGCGGTGCAACGCGTCGCATGCGTCGGTAGAACATCGCGCGCAATGTATTCTTCTATCCACTGCAACGCTCGACCAGACCCGCTGTAGTCGCAGTATACCACTGTGGACAAAGGGAAAGTGTTTTAGTAGAAATAATTGTATACTTGGGTAGAAGATACATAAATAACTGTCCGTTTGGTGATCTATAATTTGAAAATGTTGGTTGAAAAATGATTAACCATACCGAGACGATAACAAAGGTCATCATGTGTCAAAACTGCAGAAATTTGCATGCATAAGCAGCTCTTAAAAATAAACGTAATAATAGTGTCCTAGCTTGTTTACAGATTCTCCGTGGTTCCATACAAAGTATGTCTCAAAACTTATATCCATATAAGAACACACTTCAAAAAGGATGCCTTTAGGCTAAGAAAACCAAGCCCGAATCTTTAGCACGTATCTAAACCTTACAAGTAGATGTATAGACTATAGAGGTGTATTGAAAGCAACAAAGGGTGGTAAATGAGAGCCGCAGGGCAGATTTGTGTGCAGGGTGAATGAACTGTGCATGTCAGACAGGTTAGCTGCAGTTAAGGTTGACAGTTTTGTTTTTTTTTTTTTATAATACTGAAAGTAAAGGGCTATCATAGTCTTGAAAATTGTATTAAAATGTTTTATGTTAATAGACGCATTGTTCAATGTTTTGATATAACGGTATAACTGGGATAGCATGAGGCGCACGTGTTCCAAACAAACCAGTTATTCTTTTAATTATTGTAATTTTTACGAGTACCTATTGATTAATAATGGACAAATCTAATATAATATTTACGAACATTAAAAGTTTTGCCACCACCATGTTCATATAAACCCTTTCGTAAAGAACCCACAAATTCTTTTTTCGTCATTCTTTATTTACTAAGATAATTTACTCATACACAAGTTCAGTGAAAGTCTAAAATCTCCTATTCACTTAGTTATTATTCACAATGTCACATAAAGTTATCAGCCCTAATAGTGCAGTCAAGTGTGTGCCGTATTTATAATACGGTGTAATTAATGTCATGGAACACACCTACTGTAAAATTTCCAGTAGAAGATTGGATACCTATCCAAACTATACTTGGTGACGTCATTAATTTTAATTGAGTTCAATATAATATATTTTTTTTTTTTTTTTTTTTACTCTAGATAGGGAAGCGCTTGACCACAATCTCGCCTGATGGAAAGCTAAGATGCGGTCTAAGATGGTACGCGCTTCCCTAGTAGGTACCGGTTCACTCTTCGCTTGAAGACCCCCATATTGTACTCGTCGGGGAACACAGATTCAGGAAGCGCGTTCCAGTCCCTCGCGGTTCGGATGAAGAATGTGGAATCGAACCGCTTAGTCCGGGTACATGGAACGTCCACCATATGGCGATGCCTAGAATCTGTGCGCCTCGACGATCGATGGAAGAACGGGGATGGCGGAACAAGTTCGTGTAGTTCCGCAGCGCACTCACCAAAGTGTATCCGGTAAAAAACCGATAAGCTGGCCACATAATATTTTAGGAAACGCTAACGAACGTTGTCTTTGAAACTATATTATATTGCTATATATTATCTACTTAATAAATATAGATAGTAAATACATAATACCCGAATAGAATAGCAATTATAAAAGAATAAGTAACTGAACGATCACTTCAAATTTTTCCTTTCTTTTTTTATTATAACGAAACAAATATAAAAGCTTGTAATAAATATTCAAGTGCATAAAATAGAAACAAAAACTTGGCATTTTAAGAAAAGCAGTAATTTCCAAGATATTTCCGTTAGCGAGAATTCTTGTGTTCCACATTCAACGAATTCATAGTACTAAAAGTTTTATATAACAAGACAGTATTTAAAACCATTTCATCGCATATCTTACAACGTTTATGTGTGATTTAGGGCAATTTCGCTCATAAAACAATGCGAATCGGCCATTTTTCATCGTGCTGTCACATTTCTAGAATTTTGCGATTTAAAAATGAAGATTCTATTTTTGAATGCTATTTTTTACGACGCGAAGTAGGTTAATAAAAATAAAAAATATCCCTTTTCTTGAAAGTGGTGCACAGGCATCTACAGAGTACATACATATCTACAGAGATACAATATGAAAAAGAAGACTAAAGATTATTTTTGAAGTGAAAACTTCTTTAGCGGCGTTGGGTATAAAATCTTAAACTCGCGTCAGGACACGTGGCCTGATCGAAAAAGCGTGACGGATGTTTTTTTTTTTTTTTAGCCCTTATATTCCATGCGTAAGACGGATGCTGAACGTTAATAATCAAGTTTTCACTTCTGCCGGCACTCCCGGAGTGCAACCCATTTTTTTCTTAGAATTTTACAGATTAATTACATTAGAATAATTGCCAACCCTAAAATAAATGTTTTATTTTTTTTTTATGAAATAATTCACACAAAATAAATACAATAGAAAGCACCTAACATAAATTAAAAACTGAGTCATCAATTAGTATGTATTGTGAACTTGACTAAAATTTGAAACCAATACATTATTTACTTATTGCGTATCATGGCTCGGGGTGAATGCACTCAGGCCAAACAGCTGATTGAAGCGCGAACATAATATTTTTGTCGATATAAACGATGTGGACATAAAAATATATTATATCGTAATACATATTATAGGTACATAATAAAATCTCTTTTTCTTGTAATTAATAATACAGATAGCTTACTCTTAAATACTTATACTGATTCATAGAATACCTACACCCTTATCTAATGTTTTATTCACAAGAAAAATTAGCAAAGATTGTAATATAATATAGGTATTACGCAAATTTAAATGTAAATCAATGACATTAATAATTATGTTTTTTAAAACATGCCATTTCCTTATGACTACTGAATTTACTACTGTTTTAATATACTAAATTTGGTGTCTAATCATGACTTGATGTTGCTAATTATTATTTGGCCCAGAAATAAAGCTTGGTCTTCTTTAAATAAGACAAACACACACTCATGGACTCATGGATAGCCCCACTGAGGCTACTGCACTAAAATACCATACCACTACGTGCCACTACCACTTATAATTATTATGCTAATACGATATTTTCCCATACACGCATACATTAAAGTGATTACCCCATTTTTGAAATAGGTTAAAATCTATTTGCCAGGTTACTGGGTAAATCGGATATTAACTTTGTAAACACATTGTATGCACGACAAATAATTGTTTTTATGTAACGCACACTGATATCGTGTGTGATTAGAACGCGATTTGCGTAAAAAGATAATAATATAAACAAGGAAAATGTACGTTTAGTTGATAGGTGGAAACCTTCCTCGTGTCATTTGAATTCGAGGGAACCAAGTCAATCAAGTAGATTTATTTCTGAACATGAAAATCTATAGGTTTGTTAGAAATTGGCTTAATACAAGGACTATCTTTGAACAACTAGAAATGGAATATATTCCTTGGTGTCCCCTGAAGTTCTGAAAAACCAATTTCAATTATGAAATATTTATGTATATACCTATAATTTAGAAAGTTCTCACCTAACTTACATGTTCTGGAACAAGAAAGTACAGTTAGGCTATTGACAAACAATAAAGATTAAGTATAATATCATGAGAAAAGTTCCAAACTGTACCTAGTCCTAAATTAAGATAATTATAAATAATAATTTTGAAATAAACCAAAAACTAAATGAAGCTATGGCTTCTTTATATATTATTATAAGCAGTGCTTTAAATATAAAATAGTCGATTTATTTATTTTATTGTTTCCTGTCCTTGACAATTTGTACGTTTTCACAATTTTTAAGTGCAAAATTCAAAGTTATCGTCTTGACAACAAGGTTTTTTAACATATATTATGTCAACTTCCGTGGATAAAATCTGTATATTTCCGCATTTTAAACAAATACATAGTAATATGTATTTTTAAATATTTAGTTCTCATACCATTTTGATTTTTCATTTAGCATTTTTGTCGCCTTGTCTGTCCTGAGAACATGAGGGTTCGTTGGCTGTTTGTAATAAAATCTACCAGGAAAGAGAATATTTTGAGTTATAAATCATCACCAATAAACGATATAGAATAAGGTTGTTATGTAAAATATTATGCTAAGTATTACGTTAATACATTTTGAATAGTTATAATTTAAAAACACTCCTGTGGCTGCTTAACCTCACTATAACCATAGTATAAAGATACTATAACGTTAGCTACTATTAAGTATTCTGTTCTATAACCAAGATTATTCTCTGATTAAAGTAAAGATAGAAAATGTTATCTTTGTAATAACACCACTTCAAGAACCCTTGGAGATAAATTATAAACAAATAAGATTAGATAAATATCACGTATGTAATATATCTGTAATATGTTTTGGCTATAACTACTGAGTGTACAAAATTAATTTATAAAATAGACAATGGTATAAGGAATCAGAAATAGAGAATGACTTATGTTGGAGTATAAAAGCTGGTTTAATGCTCTAAGTATACAGCATATATCATGTAACACTGAAAAATTTATGTAAAAATCAATTTCCTATGCAAATGCTAACATAATTATCTTGTCAATATAAAATACAATTAAACACATAATAAGAAATAAATACAATCGCTGCTATCATATGTGTTTACTACAAACGACCTTAATAAAATTGATAAGAGCGCCTTGAAATCGTAAAAAAGAACAATAATAAACACGTATTTTCTCTAAAGGGTGTAACCCTTTATATATAAGATTATAGAACTAATCTCATAATACAACACAATGTTATTACTAAACAGCTTATTACAGTTTTTACTTGTATATTAATACTTGGAGTACACTTTTCGTAGTTTTTATAGTACACTTTTCTATTGTAAGGTGGCGTTATAAATCTTCAATGGGTTTTGACGGACTAAGCGCAAGCTAAATGAGTTGCAATATTTGTAAAATTTAGTTAATAAGTACTGATACATAAACTGAGGAACTTCTTTTTGATACAGAAAAAGATTTTTGTCAATTTCAAAAGTACAAAAGTCTTCATTAAATGATTTTTGTTCTAGTTACTAATGTTAACTTATGTGATGTACAATTGTACATATATAATATGAAGAATGAAGATATCGATTTAACAACCTAGCCGCGTCTCTGAATAATAAACAAGACGGCGAATAGAAAATATTATATATGCTTCTATTGGAAAAGTAAACATTTTTCTTGCGGGCTTAGTAAATGTTTGTAGAAATTGAATACATAGTCATAATATTATTAAGGGAAAGTGAAAACGATCGTTAACAAACAGTATTTAACTTAATTTAGTTCACAATATTTCTTATGCATAAAAATATATCCTGAATATTTTCCTACATAATTTTTAGTCATAAAATATTACAAAACTTTATCATTTATTATCAATAAATTTTTAAAAACAGTTATAAATCGTCAGTAACTTGACCCGCCAGCCAAGAACGACAAATAACCTTGTTTTTGCTTTATGACATCTTCGTTTCGTATAAAAATCGCATAATTCTTGTAAGAAAATATAGCTAGGAATAAGTGCCAGCCTGAGAGCCTGCAAGCTCCATTATTTATGGAAAACTATAATACTTATTTGCGAAAAAATCAATACACGGGCTATTCGTAGATTTATAGTTAAATCTGGTATAAAATATCTATAATATGTTAAATTCAACTTATTTAAGGGCACATATTTTTAATTCATTTAGATTTTATTATGATATGTGATAGGCACATTCCCACAAACTATAAGGCTCATATTATAACAAAGATTCATGCCACAAAGCACAGAAAATAATATGTAGTTAATTTTCAGATAAACATCAATTTCTTTTTACTACCCTAGCGCGTTAAAATATCCTAATGGATACTCCCAAAACTAAAAAAAAACTTATTTTTCTTTTTTACTTTTAACCTAATTGTAGCCTTGTTATGAAACCTTGTGATCAATGTTCTAGCAATGAACACTATTACAAAATATCACGATTAACTGCGAAAATTTACGGTTAAATATGTAAAATCAATGTACTGTATTGTTTTCTCTATCAATACATTTACATAAATACGTCTCCAAATAAAAATATCGTATAATTAATAGCTAGTAAAGTCTCTAACATAAGTTTAATATTTTCTGATTAATCAATTAAGATTAAATTGTGTTGAAACAAATAAATCTTAAATCGCATGTCTTCATATGCGCCAATATAAACAACAATTATTATTAAAGCTTATTTATATTTGTTTTGTTTGGAACAGATTGTATTTAATATTTATATAAGGATTTGGATTTTTTTTTCATATTTACATTTGCATCGATATTTAGTTACGATGAAAAATCGTTACTTTGAAGTCTAAATAAATATTATTCAATCATTTTCATGATTTGATAACATAATGTTTATCAACGTAAAGGTTATTTGATATTCATTTAAATATTAATTTTACTGGCACGTGTATATTTTTTTCTTATATCTACTAATAACTATTTAAAAGCATGTTTTTTTTTATTTTAATCAAAGCCATTTGTCTAGTAGACACTACCGTAAACGTGTAACCATATTGTATATTATACTATATTATACATAAACACAGTTTCATATACAAAATGCAAACCATTGTTTTATTTTTGTCATTTATTTTAAACTAGTGGTCCGCCCCGGCTTCGCCCGTGGTACATATTTCGCAATAAAAGGTAGCCTATGTCCTTTCTCGGGTATCAAAATATCTCCATACCAAATTTCATGCAAATTGGTTCAGTAGTTTAGGCGTGATTGAGTAACAGACAGACAGACAGAGTTACTTTCGCATTTATAATATTAGTATGGATATCCATAGAAATACTTCACCAGAACAGCTGTTGTTTTGTGGAATCTTCCGAATATATGAGGCCATTGGAATATAAATATAGGTTGACTGAATATTACGTAATTGATTTTTTTTTTAAAGTATATGGATTATGGATATGACACAGCAAAAATCTTATCTGGGAATCGAAATTAGAATCTAAATTATTACATAAATGGTGATAAGTTATATTACGATGGTTATCATTGAATTAATATTTATGTATTAAGATAATCTAATCCTATGCGATCAGAATTGAAAATTCATCGAAGTTATTACAAATAGTTTCTAGATTGTAGGCAAACTAAATACCTAATCTAACTCAGACTGAAAAACAAACATTAAATATGGTGTGTAAACTGTAATGTGATAAGATAGAGTTGTTTACAAATGTCTCTTGCGTGGAAGGTATATTATACAATTTTTGAATGAAATCCTTGTTCACTTCGCGATTAAATATAACTGTAATTTATATGTATTGGTTATTGAAAACTGTACACGTGTAACGTTTCTTAGTTAAATAATATAATTCATTAAAACATGATAGAAACACTCATCTTGTTTTATTATAATTATTATCTATTGTTGTCAAGTGATAACTGAAAACTCTTCAATACAAATACTTGTTTAATCATTAAAACATTACCACACAACTTTACGTAAAGTAATATCATATTCCAAAACAAATTTAACATCAATTTTGCATTAAGTCCGTCAAAACAAGTCGATAATATTTTCATTGTGTAAATAGTGCCCCAGTTAATCCCATCGTTTCAAGCATAAACAGATAAATCCTCCATTATCCATAGTCAAAAGCCCCTAGTTTAAAACCAATGACATCATAGTTAATTCGTACGTGCGGTAACAGTGAAGCTATTGAAATGGATTAATAAAAAAATACTAAACACCATCAACACTGGCCTTGAATAACACGTGGTTTTAAAAATAAACGAGTCGTAGGATGCGCGGCAAACCCGTTTTGAGCACGCGTTGACATTTCTATTTTTTAACTTCCAAATCCAAAGGAGAATGGCAAACTCCCATAGGACTCTGGGCCTGATCGTTACACTGATGATTTATGAGGGATTAAATAGATAAAAATATACAAATTCTATGAATATAATAATTATAGATCTGTTCTATGGGATAGCAGAGATATTGGGATGTAAAGTAACAAAAATAAAAGTTAGTTTGCTTGAGTTAAATGAATAGCATTGCATTTTTCTAGGTCCAGGTAAGTTTATTTTCTATCTACATTGTCTAGCTAATAATAGTGCAACAGTACAGTCAGGTAATATAAATATTGGATCCAACACATATTATTCAACACACATTTTAACTTACCAAAACATCAACAATCACTCATCACTGACACAATTATGATTAATAATTTGACATTTATTAATGGCCAGCTACTTAAATAAAAAAAGGTTTAATTATTATTGATTAAGTAAAATATGTTTTTATTTTATAGAATGACCTAAATAAATTAAGATGTTTGTTAAAAAAAGTTCAGTTTTGCTTCTGATTTTTATAGCATTTGAATTCAATAAAACTAAAAATGAAAAATAAACATTCATTCGTATTAACCTATATGTATATTTGACTATTTTACTCCTGACAACACTGACATCTCTGCTTGATAAGACCGGTAGTGAACGATTTATCTTTTTTTTCAAAGATTTGTTTTCCCATAGAATCAGAAGTCAATATTTTACAAATAATTATTAAAATTAACATAATGAATTTTAAATATATTATGATTTCTGTAACAGTTAGGCCCAGTTTCGCCATTCTCCGTTTCTAAAATAACTGTTACCTGTCCCGGACCATAAAATGAATTAATTAATTCACTAAAGTAGAGTCCAATAATTTGAAAGAAATATTTATTTATGACAATTTGATTGATTTAATTCAAACTTTTCATAAAAAGGCATATTCAATGCAAATGAATAGAAGCCTAATCATTCAAAGCGATTCTATTATCATAATAAAATAGTCAAAAAAATATTCATCGTGCCCTCTTTAACATTAGTCTTAGCAACAATTTCGACCTCCAACCGAGACATTATGAAGATGTATGAAAATACTGTCTGTTTTTTATCTGTGCTTACAAAATGGCGCGTTTACCGAATTACTAGCACTGACAGATTTATAGGTTATTTATTGTACAGGCACGAAACTGTGCGCTTTGCATTCTAACCACGTGTTAACACGACTGATTGTGGGATGCTCGTGATCTAAAATATATCCCTGGGTCAAAGCCGATCTCATACGCACGTGATATAGAAATACGATTCGGGAATTGACATTTTTAACTTCTACAATTTCTGTGATTCATGCGCCAATGTGAGGTCTACATAATTATTATAATACGAGCTGACCCGGTTAACGTTGTACACACTGTAATTATTAGACCTACCGACTATAGACAAAAATTTCAAAAAGGTAAAGCCATTTAGATGGAATAAGATTACATTAGTTACCTGCATACAATATTGTGACACGACCATGGCTCGCCCGTCCGATTAGGGCCCTTCTGGCCTCCTCCTCTCAAGCGACAGCCCAAGCCGAGGTTCGAGATCCCCGTCAAGGGGGGACGCCCTTGCGCATGTCGCTACCAGGGTGAACCTTCAGTTCACCCCCGCGTCCGCGTTAAAATGTAGAAGCCCTTCTGGCTAACATTGAGAGACACCACACAAAAAAAAAAAAAAAACCATGGCTCGACATACCTATTATTACCGTGGCACCTAGGTCGTGATTTGAGTAAAATTAAATCGTAAATAATCGCAATCAGCAGTTATTTTTCTATACGTGAATATTTAAAATAAATATATAGAATCTTGAATAGGTATCCATAATAATATCTTTATTAAGTAATCGTAAGGTTATCATCATCCTTTCTAACAAAATAATAGAACCGAAGCATAATAGCGTCCATATTAACAGTGAACCAATTAAATAAACCACACGAACTATGAACGTAATTTAAAGTATCTATTTTTAAACAACCATTACCTTGAAATTTGCGAGAATTACATATATGTTTTCGTTATCAAATTGAAGCTTGGATCGAAGCTATCGCATTTTTATAATCTCACTAGCTTTCCGCCTGCGGCTTCGTCCGCTTTGTCTAAAACATAATAAATTATATACTAAAACCTTCCTCTTGAATCACTCTATCTATTAAAAAAAACCGCATCAAAATCCGTTGCGTAGTTTTAAAGATTTAAGCATACATAGGGACATAGGGACAGAGAAAGTGTTTATAAATTTAATAGTTCAGATTATTTGAAGCATGTTCAAATAAGGTTCAAATGTACTGAAGGCATACGAATATATATTTTATCTTTTTTAATATTGTTACATACAATAATTGATTAATAGCGCTTCCCGTTTGGCAACAATATAGATCTAAATTGTACGAAAGGGTATGTAATAGCCTAATAGCATTGAAGGCAATTTAAAAGTCAGCTGTTTTCTGTTCTACTGAAATGAAGTCTAACATTTGTACAGGCAAATACAAAAATAAATTACATTTTTATTCAATAAAACTGAATGAAATTTATGGATCACATGCTGCCTTTTAGTTTTAGGTTTTAGCTTGCGTAGGATAAAATATTATAAAATTGAGATCCATTTGTATGAATTAAGCGAAGTGAGCTCGAGCAAGAGGTGGTAGTCTAAGATCCCACCGCAGGATCAGTGCGTTCATCGGTTTTTGGCTGAAAACCGAATTTTTATGTATATTTATAATTAGGAGAATATATATCGACTAGGTTGCCAGTCAAAATTTGGCCGCAAGCATGTTTAATTAAAAATTTTCTAATCGATTTTTGGGAAAAAAATTCGTTCACTTGTTTTTTGAATAAAATGTAGTCTACATCACGTCAAATGATATAAAAATTCTAAAAAATTACGGTTGCCGCTTTTCACCTGGCCGCAACATCTTGGCAGCCTGGTGCAAACAGGTATGATTTCGATTCATTTTTACGTTCATAACGCACATTTATGAATCATATATCAAATTAAAGCTAATTTTTTTCTATTTATTATCATATATGGTTGCCTAATTAAATCCGGCCGCAAATAAGGGTTGCTGGCTTTTAAAAATTATAAATATAGGATTAGTGCGTTCATCGGTTTTTGGCTGAAATCGAATTTTTATGTATATTTATAATTAGGAGAATATATATCGACTAGATTGCCAGTCAAAATTTGGCCGCAAGCATGTTTAATTAAAATTTTTCTAATCGTATTTTGGGAAAAAAATTCGTTCACTTGTTTTTTGAATAACATGTAGTCTACATCACGTCAAATGATATAAAAATTCTAAAAAATCACGGTTGCCGCTTTTCACCTGGCCGCAACATCTTGGCAGCCTGGTGCAAACAGGTATGATTTCGATTCATTTTTACGTTCATAACGCACATTTATGAATCATATATCAAATTAAAGCTAATTTTTTTTCTATTTATTATCATATATGGTTGCCTAATTAAATCCGGCCGCAAATAAGGGTTGCCGGCTGTTAAAGATGTTGAATATTTAAAGTTGAGTGTAAACATGCTTGCGGCCAAATTTTGACTGGCAACCTAGTCGATATATATTCTCCTAATTATAAATATACATAAAAATTCGGTTTTCAGCAAAAAACCGATGAACGCACTAATCCTATATTTATAATTTTTATAAGCCAGCAACCCTTATTTGCGGCCGGATTTAATTAGGCAACCATATATGATAATAAATAGAAAAAAAATAGCTTTAATTTGATATATGATTCATAAATGTGCGTTATGAACGTAAAAATGAATCGAAATCATACCTGTTTGCACCAGGCTGCCAAGATGTTGCGGCCAGGTGAAAAGCGGCAACCGTGATTTTTTTGAATTTTTATATCATTTGACGTGATGTAGACTACATTTTATTCAAAAAACAAGTGAAAGAATTTTTTTCCCAAAAATCGATTAGAAAAATTTTAATTAAACATGCTTGCGGCCAAATTTTGACTGGCAACCTAGTCGATATATATTCTCCTAATTATAAATATACATAAAAATTCGGTTTTCAGCAAAAAACCGATGAGCGCACTGATCCTGCAGCCGGATCTCGTACTATGGGACATATTAAATTCTGCATTTTTTATAGTTTAGTATTATATTATTATCTGTGACATTATAGTATACATATGAGTATATTGTAGGGTAGGCTTATGTTCTAATTGAATCCTTCTGTAATATCAAATCACTACATAGTATAAAACAAAGTCGCTTTCTCTGTCCCTATGTCCCTATGTCCCTTTGTACGCTTAAACCTTTGAAACTACGCAACGGATTTTTATGCGGTTTTTTTTAATAGATAGAGTGATTCAAGAGGAAGGTTTATATTATGTATAATAACACCCATTAAATACTGGAGAAGTACTGTTATTTTTGAGGTTTCTAATGTGATGTCGTAAAAAATTACATTTTTTCCGCTTACATTGCAAACGCAGGCTGAACCCTACGAGTTTTATCAAAATAATGTACTAAGTATTATACACATTGAAAAGGTCTACAGAAAAGTCCGCGATGGTATATGTCTATCTCTTATGGATATCCCACAATAACTTTTTTTTGTCATTTACTTTTTACGACAAATAATGGCTAATTTTCGAAGCGATTTTAACCAATATAGCATTAATCCTTTACCAATTAAATACCTTGAATACATTGTTCATTTAATATAGATCTATATGGCCCTTTACACCGTATGATTTAAGTGAATATTTTCGAAGATATTACAGATTTAAAAATTGCGGGACGTAGCGTTTGCGGCGGTACCGGCCGGCCGCCCGGCTATATATTTTATACCCGTGCGAACCCCTAGCAGGCCGCTATGTTTTTATATACAACGTTCACAGTTTTTCTGTAGTGTATTTAGTATCAGCATTGCACCCGTGTGAAGCCGGGGCGGGTCGCTAGTAGATTATAAGAGGGATGATACATTTTTATATACGATCCCTATACTATGGTCGGTATTTTAGATATAAGTATTAGTAGCAATAATAAATTTCAAATTACACCTAGATTTGTTACCCAATGCATTATTTCAAATTTATTATTACTAAAAAGTGTCTTGTTTACAAACGATAGGTGTTTGTAAAACGCGCAACTTTCCATGAAGAAAATGTTTACTATTCATTATTAAGATATATCCTTTGATTATTTACTTGGATATATTATCATACAGTTTACTCATAGACAACTAGTCAATAAACTTCTTGATATATTCACAGTTATTTGGTGAAGGTAAAATAATATAAAATCATTACTCAGAAATCAGAATTGATACTGTTTTTTACTAAGACACATAATATCACAAAATTATACCTACTACATATAGTTCTTATCATATTTCAATATATGTATTTTCATATTATAATTTCATAGTTAAAATTAATAATACTGGTTAAAACTAAATACAATATATAATTTGAATAAATAATATAATCTGAAAATAAACTTGGTTTGCCAAATACCACACAAATACATACAGTTAGCAGAAGGTCGATTTTAATCATTGCTAAATTTAAATAATAAGGCTGTATTCACACAAATACTCGAGAATTTAATTAAAATAATTAATATTTGGGTTTAAATGTGGCAACAACCCACTCCTCTTCCAATTTATGGAAAGACAGAGAAATGGGAAGAAAACCTACAATGTGTGAATGTGTAATCTGATGCTATCTATACTTATAATAAATCTGTAGAGAGGCCAATTCTGTACATGAAATATATTAAAAAAAAAACTATGAAGGGGTGATAAGGGATCGCTACTGATGCCAAAAATGCAATCAGTAAAATTTTTGTCTGTCTGTCTGTCTGTCTGTCTGTCTGTCTGTCTGTCTGTCTGTCTGTCTGTCTGTCTGTATATTCGTTATAGAAACAAAAACTACACGACGGATTTTAACGAAATTTGGCACAATTATTCTTCATACTCCTGGGCAGGTTATAGTAAAAGAATCATGTAAATCGGTGTAGAAACACCAAAGTTATACATGAAATACGCTATAGACGCGCTTCGCGGCGGGAGCTATAAAAAGGCGGCGGGTCCGCACCCGTTTCGCGTTGTCACGGCATCACGTGTGAACGGCTGAACCGATTTCGATAATTCTTTTCTATTATATTCCTTGAAGTACGAGGATGGTTCTTATGTAGAGAAAACGTAAATATGTACCACGGGCGAAGCCGGGGCGGACCGCTAGTCTTAAATATATTTAAATCCGAACCACATAGAACCCAATATACGCTGCTAATCATGATGATATTATGTCAAAGAATCCATATAAATATCATCAAACTAAAGTACCTTTAGTTCACGCAAATAATACCATCAATTTGTACGATAAAACGCTAGAGCTGTGACCAGCCCCCTATCAACGATTGATCATAAACTTTATGACATTTAACGATATCATAACTTGCGTCGCTTGACATTGACATTATTATAATATTACGACGACTTGACGACGACCTATTTTGTTCTTTTATTTATAGATAATCCCTTAATTTATGATGAGGCATTCAGGGTTCTTATGTCGCGTATGAAAATCACATAATTATTTTGTAACAATTATTATATTTATAACTAGCTTTTCGCCCGCGTCTTCGCCCGCGTTTTCAAAGGAAAACCCGCATAGTTCCCGTTCCCGTGGGATTTCTGGGATAAAACCTATCCTATGTGTTGATCCAAGTTACCCTCTATATGTGTGCTAAATTTCATTATAATCGGTTCAGTAGTTTATGCGTGAAAACCATACATACATTAATACATACATACAAACCTTTCCTCTTTATAATATTAGTATAGAATTAGTCTGTGGTATAGATTATTGAAGTGAAACTTCTTTAGGCACCTTGAGAGTAAAATTTCAAGGTCGCGTCATGGCAATTCCGTCACGTAATGGAGTGAGGCGACGATTTTGGTATCTTTGAATCTTGCCAAGGAAGTTTCACTTGTGACACGTGTGTTCGGGACACACACTCTTTTTTATAATATTTTCTTTTGAAAATAATACAGATAAGTAAAGTTAATTAAAATAAATTATACATTTCTGCTATCTATAATTAAAATCCCTTTCTATACACACGACCTTAATTCTTTAAACATATTGTGCCGCGAAATTCCTGAGTACAATAAACATCAGCTAAATCAATTATTGTAACAATTGTTCCACATTGTTTGTCCGTCGTGTGATAATAACCACTCGCAAAATTGATCAAGGTGAAACTATGAAATGTTTATTAATATACTAGTAACGCCCGCGGTCCTGACCGTCTTACATTTTTAAATCTTTTTTTATGTACGCCAATGATGTACGCTTTTCTATGTCCGCGGGGTACTATGATTTTTTTGTCTATAATTACAGGATTCAATCTATTAGGTTAAGTTTTTACATAAAAAGGTCGATAACAAACGTCAAACGCGTAATATTAGTATTATGTAAAAGCTTATAACGTGCTAAATTATATTAGTTCCTGATAAGATAGCTGAAAAAACCATGCATATTATTAAATATCTATAATATAGGCTCTGCCTATCAGAATAACACATAAAAACACTTTGCGACCCACCTACCCAAATTTTTAAACTGATTAAAAGTGAAATCATGTACAGTACTCCCAAACTGATAATGCGCATAGAAAAATTCGTCACTGTTCGGCAACTGTCATATTCCCCGAGTCTCCGAAGATGATATGTATATAGAGTGGTTAAATGTATTTTCTTAATGCATAGTTTATTAGAATTATGAGTTTTATTGTGATTTTATGGTAAAAGAGATAAGTAACGAAATTTGTTTCGATAATTCAATGTAAGTTAATAGCGAGGATAAGCCACACGATTGCGAACATATATTATTTGTTGTATTGATTTACTCGGAAAATTCTATACTTAGAACTATTAAAGTGTCTTACTGAAGCTGGCGTAGTGATGGATATATGGAAGGTTAAAATAAGACAAAGTTTATATTAAAAAAAATGATTTTCAAACACTGGTTTACATTTAAATTGTAGAAATCTAATCATTAAAATCTCAGTCGAAAGGATTAAAGAATCAGGGATTATCTCTATTTCTGATATCGTAGAATGATCAGAACTTTCATTATGCTCTTATTAATTTTCACTTTCCCCACTACTATCTGCCACCTGTGTAAATAATCGTTTTATCGGAAAATTCAACTTTGAAACAAAACTAAGAAGGGTATGTAACAGCAGCTCTATATAATTCCATACAGAGATAATGCGTGTGGTCACCACCAATATATAAAGACGACTGACGGATTTTTGAATTTTTTGACTGACAGGCTATCGTCACCTATCTTCGAATTGTTTTCGATTGTGTATGACTCTGAATTGACTCCTATTTCTTTTGAACAAGGTGCAAGATGCAAGTGCATTGTTTAGGGCACTTACGATTCAATGATTCGGGGTGATTCGGGTGTTTCTGGAAATACGATAATTAGCGAAGATTTGCATGCGCATTATTAATTTTGGAGTACTGTATGTAAGGTTGTAACTACAGCTACGACACAAACATTCTTGAATTAAAAACAATTTTAGTATCAACGACCCTCAAAATCAAAACGTAGAAAACTATAAATAGATATCCTTTATATAACCCGTATTATATATTCACTTTTAAACGCTTCAAACACAAAAAAATCGCTTGAAATCGTGTTCAAAACGTTGACAATGATAACAGATAATCCCAACAAACCGGTATGGAGCCGGCGGCCTTGGGCGGCGGAATGTATGCCAAACACGTGTGATCTACCGACCAACTGCTCAGCCTGTATCAGCATTAGTATAACCACGGAGAATATAATACTTTACCAGAAGTATAACTATAGTAGTCTTTGAACGACATATTAGACCATGGAAATATTTAAGTTATATACTTTGCTTTACTTTCTTGCTTTAGGCGGGGGCAGATGCACTATTCATACATCTGTTTCACTCATGTTTCACTGATCAATTTTCATTAGGGACAAGTAGGTGATCAGCATTCTGTCTCCTGCGGCCTGCCAGAAAGAGAAATTTTTTTTTTTTTCGTTATCTCCACCGGTAATTGAACCCAGGACCCACTCTACCAAGGATGCGGTCATAATATTTTCGTAATCTTTAAAATATAATTTCCGAGTTATGGACTTCTGATAAAAATACATTTTTATTAGAGATGCGCCGAATAGTGGTTTCACCGAATATCCGAATACCGAATACTATTCGGTTAAAACCTTACCGAACCGAATATTCGGCCGAATTATTCGGTTCAATGTTTTGACGTGTTTTGATGCGTAAACCGGTTCTAACGGGTCGCAAGTAGCTGCTGGCTCGGTGGCGAGCGAGCCTTACCTCACCGCCCGTCACCCGCGTATATCGCCCGCGCACTCCGTGCCGTCTCAGTTGTGTTGAAACATCGCACGAATACGTTACAAATTAAAACAAAAAAATATTAAAATTTTTATATTGTTTAAAAGTTTTATATTTTTACTTTAAGTTAGTATACATATTTGCAATATGAGGACGTAATGTCATTTTCTATTGGGACTAAAAGCATTGTCTTCAGACTTCAGGATTTAAAGTATAATAAATATTAAATACTGACTAAGTGCTAATAATAAACATGATTAAATTGTGTTGATGTAAATTTACAAAATAAACGTTCATTTGAAATGTAATGATTGTTTTAAAATAATAAAAATAATAATAAATATTTCAGGACAATTTTCACACACGGCACAATCTGATCCCATACTAAGCTTTCGCTTGTGTTATGGAAACCAGATGGCTGATAAACGTACATATATAATTTTTAAATAAATACGTATATAGATAATTAACACCCAGACACAGAGAAAATATTTATGTTCATCATACAAATATTTGCCCCGGGTGGGAATCGAACCCACGACCTCTGGCTTGGAAGGCAGGGCCACTACCAACCAAGCCAACCGGTCAGTCTTTTCAACCGGTCAGTTTTATTTTATATATTATGTACTTTAGGTTCAACACATTCTTCATAGGATTTATTTGACTTGTGTATAGTATGACATAAATCATTCATAATATGAAGTTATTTATTTAGTTCTATAGCCAAGAGAGTAGAAATACTCATACCAAATATATTCGGCACCTAAACCGAATAATTCGGCCGAATACGAATAGTGAAAAAGATGCCGAATATGCCGAATACCGAATATGTATTCGGTATTCGGCGCATCCCTAATTTTTATTCACAAACAGATTTTTAATCAGTCACTGAATTAAATATTCATCATGTGCCTTGATATTTAGATTTCTATGGTCTAACCTAACATGATAAGGAACCTGGAACATACAAGTTAAAGACTAATAAAAAAACTGAGACAACTCTGTCAAGATAAATAGGGTCGTTACAATGTCCTAGACCTAAACCCAAGGTTCAAAACAAAACCAGTTTGAACTAGATACCAGTTAGCAACAAAACACAAACATTAATAGACACAGAGCGTATTCGCTAATGTTTCTTAAATTAGCACTGATTATATTATCGTTTAATAGCTCTATTCAAGGCTATGACGTATTTCCGATCAATATTCATAATGCAATTTTTGTTGTTATTGTACTACATCGACTACACTAATATTATAAAGAGGAAAACTTTGTTTGTTTAATAGTAATGAATAGGCTCATAAACTACTGGACCGATTTTAAAAATTCTTTCACCATTCGAAAGCTACATTATCCACGAGTAATATAGGCTATATATCATCATGCTAAGACCAACAGGAGCGGAGTAATGCGGGTGAAACCGCGCGGCACAGCTAGTACCTAATATGATTAAGTAGTCGTTGTAAATACAGTATGTTGCTTTTTAATATGAGATTGGTATACAAATGTACTGAATAAACTCTTTTGTATAGTTCATATTTACGCGATAGGCATGGAATTATTAAATTATTTTTATTACAAAACATGTAAAACAAATGAGAGATAATTTGATTTCAATTTCATAACATGATCTTTTATTCTCGATATTATACAACTGAACTAGAATTCGTCCTATTTTGCCCATTCATACCCAAATAGGTACTTACATTGCTTAACAATCGATCTAATCTAAATTAGCTTGTAAAAATTCCATTAAAATACTTTCTACCATAAGGGCCTCAACCTACTTATTAACAAAACAATACCTGATTACGTCAGAGACAAGAAGTGGCCTGTAACCCCCCCCCCCCCCCCCGCCCCCCTTCTGGTGTCCCTTTTATTGAGCACAAGCGGAACTTGCTTTATCTTTGAATGGAGTGAAATTGCTTATGCAACAAATAATAAAAAGTCACGATAGCTTGGGATTTATTTGAACTTTTAATCCGATTAAAATGTAAGCTATTTGTAGGACCCTTGTGAATGTTGTCTGCGGGTATTTTTTAATAAAAATATCAACAAGTTTCCTTCTCCACTGTAGCCACCAAAAAGAGACAATATCGCGAAAAAGAAACACATCCTAATAATTAGACGAATATTTTATTTCAAACAGATTAACTTCATTTGATATTTCAATTGATTATAATTAGTACTTACACATTAACTATCATATTATATTTCAAACTATATGACCCACCTACGTAAAGGTCTCAACTTTTCATTATAAAAGTTCAAATTCAAACAACATATCTTGTTACAAGAATTAAATTACATCTTGATCCATGTTACGTAGATCGACATAATCTCTTTCGCGAAGATAGCAAAGCGAAGGCGTTAGAATCTTTCTATGAATTCAAATGCTACCTACTGAATTGAACTTGAAGGAACTGTATACGTAGGCGTTAGGAGTAGGTGTTATATCTTAATACAATATGTATATTTCTATTTTTAACATTGGGGACATAGTTGCATTGCCTTTTATAGAATGTTTCATATTTATAAAGAAAAGTCTATAAGAATCAAAGAAGCTTAATATAGGTATTGAAATAATTAAGTAGATGAGCTTTCTTATGAAAGCTAAAACACGTGATTAAAAAGATCATTCTATGAGCAGTATTAAATAAAGGTGCAGTAGAAATAATATTATTTTCATATTTATTTATGTATTTCGATAAGGTAGATATTCTACAGTCTACAGTCTACACCATGTCATATTATAGTGATAAGAAAATATACGTGCAAAAATTTACTTTTGTAAATAAAATCATAACAGTCTCTTGGGATTAAAACTTACAAGCTTTAACATAAATTTCGGTAGACGACCTAGATAGATCGTATACACAACAAGGTAATTCGGTATCACAATGTCATCTAGCTAAAAATAAACAAGCTTTGGCTATGTAGTATGTACAATCAAATTTCAAATGCTTAAATAAAGATTCAAAATGTGTGATACTTTTTAAATAATTATTGCAATAAAGAAGAAAAAAGGAGCATTAAAAACATACCTACTAACTAATACTAATATACAAATCGTAGTAAAAAATATAATGTTCGTTTTAATCCCGTATTAAATGTTAATTAGGTACATATAGCAAAAGCACAAACATTTTTAAATAAACATAATCAACATTACAATATATCATTCATAATTAGAGGAAAAAAGAAGAGCTATACAAATAAGTAGAAAGCATACAGACGCGTACATTTTAATCAAACGTGATATCGAATGATTTGCCAAGTGAAAATATTGGCACAGTGCGCTATGTCATCACTTTGAAACAAACGTCAACAAATCAAAGCAATGCGGGTATATTTAAGTATCTATATGTATAGAATTCTTGTCACAGTGTTCGTAACTGAGAATAACTCCTTACCTATTTATAATGACCCTAATACTTATAAAGTGAAGTCCCATGTCCCCTAGTGGGGTAAGGGGCAGATGCATTATACATCTGTTTCACTGATCGATTAGGGACAAGTAGGTGATCAGCCTTCTGTGTCCTACCAGACCGAGACATTTTTTTTTCTTCGTCTGCACCGGGAATCGAACCCAGGACCCCTCGGTGCTACGCTCACGCGTCAACCACTGTACCAAGGAGGTGGTCCTAATACTTAAACTTGCCTTATATTCTGCCTTCTATGGTTATTCTGGCAGAACAACGTTGTTTCAGCTAGTAAAATTATAAATATGTATAAGATTACAAGAAATACGTGTGTTAGCCAAATTAAGCTAAGATTAGGTAATTTAAACTCACGAAGGTCAATGGAGTTGTTGAAAACATCGCGATTTGCGGATTATTAATAGCGCCGGTCAACATCATAGCTGTAGTTTTCCAATCTTTATTTTGAATCAAATTTAATTTATTTCCCCATAAAAGCAGCAGATCCGTTATGTAACCATCTTATGAGATATGTGTCAGATTTATGTTTCCTTAATATTGACTTAGGGCCGATTTTTCAATGCTTGGATAAAACTTATTCGTCGAATAATGTATAAAACTACCATTTTAGAAACGTATTCTAATTGCCCGTATTTGACAGTTTACGTGACATTTTAATATTATTGTGTAATACTTTATTGGACGGATAAGTTTTATCCAAGCATTGAAAAATCGGCCCTTAACAAAATAAATATTCGTGTGAGAATGAGTAAACTGATGTTACTACATAGGATTTTTTTTTTCAAAAAGAGAATGTGTAAACGTCAGCTCATTGTTTTTTTTTTTAACAGACTTTTTATAAATTGCCAGTGATAAATACTAAAAACTATAGATACATAAATAGCACCATGAATTACTATCATAGAGCTATCACAGACTATACACGTATTTTTATTTTACTGTGAACATTCCAAAAAAAAGTTTACATGCTCAAAACTGAAGCTGAAATGTTGGTAAAAGTGCAATGTCAAGTGCCATAACGTCTGAATGGGGAGGTTGACGCCCACTCGACGGCCCTTGACTCTCTTAACATCTACGTCATTGTTGTAAATTTTAAATGAATATTTTTTACTGAATGGAATATTTTTATTTTGTTGTCCTCATCTTTAATAATGTATTATAACTTATATAATATATGCTAGAGGCTAGGGATAAATAAATTAAAAAAAGCAGATACATTACATAGGTAATAGTAACAGACCAGATACGGTTAAAATACTTCCTGCACCTACAGTTTATAATAACCTAATAACATAGAATTATAAGGATCTTTATCCGGAAACCACGCGAGCAAAATCGTAGACCTACAATTTAAAGAACTATGACTACTTTCAATTAATGTATCACCAGCAAACAAAATTATCCACAACTCACTCGCCAGCGATAAACAACTAAAACACCTGACCACTACATCTAGTTTTCCTATATCAACGAACCACGCATCTAAATTCCTTCACAAAAATAGCACAAAGTTACTACGAATTACGCATGATGACATCAGACGCATCCCTCTATCGACCCAGCGTACGGAGCCCTTACGATCAGGGTCATCTTTGTTTTGCATGCCTCCCTCTCTGGTGTATAGCTGCGTCCCTTTCCCTCGGCCTTGGAGGTCCCTTCCGGATTTTGAAACTGGGAATTCTGGGCCAATGTGTAGAATGAATGTTAGAGGTGTGTTTTGGCGTGATAACAAAGAGGCTTTTGTGTGATTATAAATACACTTTATTTAGCACCAAATAAAAACAGACAATATAACAAAAAGAAAAAGACAATATAATGTAAAGCCAAAAAGGCGGCCTTATCGCTACTGAGCGATTTCTACCAGGCAACCTATGGGTAGGATTTTGAATTAAAATTAATTTTTAAATAAATTAATTTTGTAAGAATTAGGAAAATTTTAAAAATATTTTTGCAATGTTCATAAAATAGCTAAAATATAGTTAATAACTTAGTTACCTAATTATGTTAACAGTATCGTTCTATATTTCTAAAATATGCGTTAATACAAAGCCTGTTTCCTCTATGATATTTAGTTTGATAACAAAGATTTTATTATACTAAATACCTCAATTATTGGAGAATAAGCATCAGCAATTCAGATATCTTATTACAAATAACCATTCAGTAGATAAATTATAAATAACATACCAACTCACAGCTTATTCTTGGATTTGAATAATCCTAAAACGATTCTAAATTTAGACATCACCTAATACAGCAAGTTTTAATGTCGTCTATCACTTATGAATTTTGAACATCGCATATCTATTTTATCTCATAACAAAAAAGATGTGTCTTTGGGTCCAATGTCTGGTTTTGTTTTGTAGTTTGACAGGGCACAGAGGGTCATTTAGCATAAAGACAATCGATCAGTAAAGCAAATACCAACATTATCTACTTGATACTCAATGAGTATGCGAGTTTTATTTTTTATCCAATTGAAATATGCTCCACAATTTTACAGATGATTTAAAAGACTTGAGACAAACAAATCCCACATCAACTTCATAAAAATTGTTCCAGCCGTACCTTTAAAATTGTCCTCACAATATTAATATTGTCGTCCCTACATTTATATAAAGCTTCCTAAATTCGGAAACTTTGACACAATCAATACAACGGAACAGCCACATCTACATATAACCCTGGATGTATGCCAAGTGGAAATGAAACATTCGATTATTCTAATACGCAAGTTACACTGTCACACGGAAGATTTTAAATGTTACCGAATAAAATAGCTTGAGGTCACGACTCACGACAGAAACAATGGAAATTTTATTCAATACCCAAATAGACACACATTTAGTTTCGATTTTTAGCCTTCTTTTGGAATATAACCAATAAAACAATCTAGTATAAATTTTAGTATAATTAAAAAAAAAACAATTCATTGAAAAAAAAATGTTCTTTTTATGACAAAAACAGAAATAAAATGCATTTTTATTTCCTAGAACGCAGCACGTCCTTTACCTGACCTATATATAACCTTACCTATTTTTATGTGCAACTCATTACCGAGGAACAATAAAATATTGTCACGTATTACGATTTACGCTTCCAACGTGAGTTTTTAATCAATATTATAACACGTTGTTGTAATGATTAAATAGGTACATGATGGGATTACCATCATGTCTTATGGCAGTATTATTTCCAGTGTGGGACAGTGACGGCGCTAGACGACCTATATAGCGCTGTCATTTTTCCGCATTGGCAATAATACTGCTCGTGGTACGGGGGCTGTTCTGTGTAAACACCGAAGAAAGTGTTATAAGACTGTGGTACAATAAAGAGTAAATAAATAAATAAAGGGCCATACCAATGGAAGATTTCACCCACAAGTACGTGCCAATACAATAAAACTTCCTTGAATTGACCAGCACAATAATTAACGTTATAACGATTTAAATCCCTTCGTAAAGAGGCTGGCAGAAGTCCATCTGGCGCCTTGTTTCGTGATTTTCCGCACCGATCGATTTGATTAATTTAGACCCAATCAAAACAAAGATATAACCTAACTTGGCTTCCTGTCAAATCGTAATAGTTTTACAGCTCCACAGTAGTTATGCTTCAAACATAAATTGAGGTAATTAAGTTACGTTTATTCAGTTCAAATGTACCAAAATAAATTTAAGTAGACCAATATTATAACTACATATGTCAATAGAAGTTATGTAAAATTACCTAAAATAGCAATTAAAATAGGCATTCCTAGTATCTCTCATAAAATGATATTGTGTTTGTGTTTTCCATTCGTACCGTTCATATTATGTTATATTTTTATTCCAACTCCTTCCACTTATCCATTGTTATTTGCAATTCTTCTCATATAATGAATATATATGCGATAAAATATCTATCATAACAACGCTAACTGCTAAGTTATTCTTCGTAATAATGTGACAAACAGAGATGAAGTAAATGCAGATAAATAAACATTAATGGACGCTTGCCAATATTATCATAAAATATTTAAGTGTTATATGAAAAATACATAAACTTTATAAACTCATTAGCTGATTCAACACAGCTTGTTTCCTACATTATTCATCACTATAATTATAAATTTATTATAATAATAACGTATATAGATAATATTATGTTTGCATATTTTTATATAATATTGTCGTGTGACCATAGATAATACGTCTAATTTGTATGATTTTATAAAATTATCTCAATATTATCAGCATAAATGCAGCAAAATGCTTAAATGACACCCGAGCTAAGTATAAAGTATTCTATAAGCGATTTTTTCAACTCAAACTCAAACATATATTTCTCGAGCAAACCACGGGCAAAAACTGCCATCTACTATTTCAACTATTTAGGGGTCAATTTCTAAAAATACTTTATTTGACCCTTCACCTTCACCTTTTTCAATACAACTTCATTCAAATCCGTATCGATTTGTTTCGTATAAATAATGTACTAGTTCCGATATTATTAACAGAAACTGATACAACTAGCACCCTTAACAACCTTTGGTTTACTCTAAAAGCATCGTAAGTAAACATAAAATATAAACTAGCAAATCAAAATAACAATGGACGTAAAATTGGCAAGTGCTGAGCAAATAAAATGAAGATACTAAAATTTTACCTACGTTTGAGGTAGGTCATCAATCACAATGTTGCATTATGTATTTTACTACAAGCAAAAATAACAGGTCAAAACAGATGTACAGATTCAGATTACAGTTACATATTATACCGGAACGAAGTGTCCAAACAGACAAATTAATTGTATTCATTCGTGTAACGAAACTATACAGATATGACTTGTATTAGATACTGAATAAAAATTTCAATGAATGCTTTCCCATTATAAGCACCGACTACATTGAAAGAGCTCTGTTTATTTTCAACTAAAATATTTTCAAAGAGACCACAACTCACAAACATACACCGAGCTACGGTATTTGAAATTTTCTTAAAGACATGTGGTTAATTCTCATGCGGTATGCCGGAATCCAGAATAGAAGCTAAGTCCTAACGTTCCTTGAAAATTCTCAGTATTACTTACTGAGAATGTACAAAAATATTTGCGCACAAACGTAAATATTATGTCTCTCTTCATAATACACGGGCACTACCAGAAGGAAGATACCCGGTTCTTTGGAAGGCTTACGTGGGGACACAGGTCCAACACGCAGAGGCCCTTTAGAGAATTTAATGTGTTGTGGGACACCAGCCGCAGCCTGCCCATGACTGCACTATAGAGATACAGCCCTGGGCAGTCCGCGGCCAATGTAGGACTATTGTAGAAAAATGGAAATTAATAATACTGGGTTATGGAAGGGGGTGTTAGATGGACTGGTATATTGGTTCTATGGGGACTATGGACGTCTGCCTTTTCAATATTAAAAATTGAAAATTATGGCAGACGGTGACTCGCCAGTTCGGTCGATGGGCTCCCAAAAAGGTTACCGATAATGGCAACAAGGGGGCAACATCAGCTGAACGGCTAGGGGTGTAGAGAGGTGCGGCACCGGTTTCACCATCGCGGGCCCGCAGGCCCGGAGCGGGTTTCCCCGCTATTACGCCATTAGACACTTCCACCCCCGAGCATATAGCTCTAGCGGCTCCACTCTGGACGGCCAACAAAGGCAAGCCAGAGGTGGGGGATCCTGAACCTCGTCATTGTTCACTCTGAACTGCCACTGGGACAGTCCGAAGGTGAGGACAGGGACCTCCCCCGGGAGCGCTCGGTTCCCGCGGGGTCGCTACTCCCCGACACCTCGCCACAAGGTGCCCTGCGGGGTGACTGACTGCACGGCTGGGATATCTATTGTAGATATGCCAACCGGGGGCGATGGGGTCGTCACATCCCTACGCCTAAACGTAAATATTATTATTATAATAGCAGAAATACGTGATTGCTAAGGCAAGCTATCAATATCAGAAAATTAGCGTTTCCTTTTTAAACATAAACATTAATATGACACCGGCTACTCAAATTAACTTGTACTGCGCAGTCAATGAATGCTATTCATTATACATAATCATTATTAATTAGCTGCAGTTTTACATTTAATTCAATTGTATATTGTTGCCTTTGTTTAAAAAAAATAAAGACCGACGTCATTGGAAAAGGATACATAGTTTTATCCATATTATAACCTTTCCGATTGTTTTACAAGTAACACAATAAATTTTATCAATCGCCGCTGGAATGGTCACAATGTATAGTGGAAAGTCGTACGTCGCTTTGTATTGTAAACTATGGCCTCGAATTTCTATGTAGAACATTCCTTGCGCTACTACCTACGCATTTAGCTATCGTATTTCATAGACAGGGAATAGAACTGGCCCAAGCAGATTCCTTGCGGTACCCCGTAGCTATTCTATTACACGCTTCATTGATATTACAAATTTTAACTTATTGCTTTGAAATATTTTGTTTTATTTGTTTAATAATAGATGTACTATTACGAACTTCAAATTTTTTATTTGGCACAGATTACAGATTATTAGTACATAGTAGGAAAGGAAAATATTATTGTGGAAATGGTTATTGAAAATGAGTTATGCATCTGTAAATTAAGTTTGAATTTTTCAATTCAAATGAAATCTTATATACTAACTCTGAAATGGAAACTACATACATCATCCTTTTATTTTTGACCTGATTTTCAGACAGAATTTTAGTTGCTTTACTATAAACTTTTGCTTTGCTTTACTGCTGTTTATTTCAAAAATGAAGTTAGCCTAACTACGACCGATCCTGCAAAAAAAATGCACTTCAATGTATCATCCCTTATAAAACAGGTCCACTTTTTCAGGCAATTGAAGAATTCTATCCAAATCTATAAAAGTTAATGCACGTTGTCGACTTGTATTCCTTTATACCCCAAAATGATTTTCCTCCTTTCCACTTTCAAGTATGGAATTTTACATCCAAATTCTTGTAACTCTGCAAATACCCTTCTGAAATAATAATTGTATTGAGGCCACTCATGAATCATAAAGGGAAAACAAAGTGACACAACATTTAAGTAGGCCGTTCAAAGGATCAAGATTGATCACAATACGCTTTGTTTATCAGCTCTACCACAATAAGGACAATGGTACTGATGTTTATGCAAAATATTTAAAAGAAATACCCATTTTTTATTATAGAAAGGATATGTATGAAATTGGAATGCGACATTTGAAAGCACAGACCTATTTTCAAGATAAGGATAGGTATGAAATTTAATGCTGATAGGTACTAATTAAACAGTTACATCTTTAACAGACGCAAAGGAAATTGCTGAAAACAAGGATATGATTGTGTAAACAGCATCGTATGAAATTGTACCTAATGCTAGGCGTCCATTAGAGACGGATCGGGGCGGGTCGCATCGCAACGGGCCGTCTCTAATGGACGCGCTGTTTGCTCCTGCGTCCACCTGTACGGGGCGCGGCGGACCGCCTAGGCGGATTTTATCTAACAGACGCTCGCCGCTCACATCCGCCTGCCTGCGTCCACTAGACGGGTCGGGGCGGGCCGGGCCGCAGCGCACCGCCGCGGCCGGCAGAAATCCGCCTGCGAAGCGATATCCGCCAATGCGTTGCGGCCCGCCCCGACCCGATCCGTCGCTAATGGACGATGTTTCATACAAAACATAGGCCGGCGTATTTTTGCGTTGCGATGCGGCCCGGCCCGATCCGCCTAGTGGACGCCTAGCATAACAACGCATAATCTAACGAAGACAGCGAACTAGCTTAAAGCGTGAATTTATGCTATAAAATCTATTTCTAACATTATATTACAGAAGCGGCAAAACATTCTAGAAAACACTATGTAATTAATAAAATAACATCGTCTCGTTATTAACATCCTCATATCACAATTAAAGCCTGGACTTTAGCTTCCTTATCGCTCCATGAATAATGCAGTTTGCGGTTGTATACTCAGTAGGTGTAATTATTATCTGTATTTTGTACTTGTGCTATTTATCTGGATATGAATAATGTTTTTTGATGCTTAACCACGCAGAACTGCGAGTTTTATAACAGTTCAAATTAATTAACGAACAAGTTGCCTATTTCTGCATAAAAGTCAAAAAGCACAGATAACTAAAAAGCATAGACAAATAAACCTACTGATTTATTTATAACGAAATTTATTATTGTAGTAGCACAGACTAATAACAATATACTACGTATACAAGTAGTAGTAAGTAGGTAATACATTACCTCTAAATCAATCTGCATTTATAGACTCATTGTAATGGAGTCATACATTTCATGACTCAATTATGTGGTGCTTAAAAATATTTGGTACATTTCATATGCATGCATTTGCACAGAAAGGTCAAATCAAAGATTCAATTATAAATCCGATTAACTGGAAACCGGATCGTAGTTACTTATTTGTGAAACAATGTATTGTGTTTTTAATATCCAACTTACCTACTTTATTATATAAGTACGTTAACAACAACATTAAAATTATCGAAGTGTCTAGTCGTCCGCTAAACGGATGAATAAAATAAATTAGTCGTCCGATTACCGGATGAATAAAATAATTTAATCGTCCGATTACCGGATGAATAAAATATAGATAACCTTTTAACACTAAAGCTAGTTGGGTTGGACTAAAGCAAAGGGGGCGCAGGACTTAAAAAATTTTTGATGGAGTTGGTGTCATTATAACACCTATTTATTATTGTTTTATCGTAAAGATTACGCTAATATAAGCATGTTTTATAGGAACAACTTTTCTCTAAAATCAAAAATGGCCGAGATATTCGCCCTCAATTCGTTAGGTTAGGTTTAGGTTAGGTTAGCCTTTAGGTTAGGTTAGGTTAGGTTTCTTAAAAAAAAACTACACAGAAATAGGAGCCCCGCTTCGCGGGGCTCCGTCGACGCGCAAAAAAAATCAAGTTTAGGTTAGGTTAGCCGTTAGGTTAGGTTAGGTTAGGTTTCTTAAAAAAAAACTACACAGAAATAGGAGCCCCGCGAAGCGGGGCTCCGTCGACGCGCAAAAAAAAAACAAGTTTAGGTTAGGTTAGCCGTTAGGTTAGGTTAGGTTAGGTTTCTTAAAAAAAAACTACACAGAAATAGGAGCCCCGCAAAGCGGGGCTCCGTCGACGCGCAAAAAAAAATCAAGTTTAGGTTAGGTTAGCCGTTAGGTTAGGTTAGGTTAGGTTTCTTAAAAAAAAAACTACACAGAAATAGGAGCCCCGCGAAGCGGGGCTCCGTCGACGCGCAAAAAAAAATCAAGTTTAGGTTAGGTTAGCCGTTAGGTTAGGTTAGGTTAGGTTTCTTAAAAAAAAAACTACACAGAAATAGGAGCCTAAAAGAGGATAAAAAAACTACACAGAAGGAGGACCGTCGACGCGCAAAAAAAAAATCAAATACCTACGTGTGCCCTCCTCCCCCCTCTCCTCCCCCCACAAAAAACCTATAATACGTGCGGCAGTTCTCTAAAGAAACCCCGATAACCTAACTATATAGATAAATAGATGTTATCGGACGATTAAATTATTTTATTCATCCGGTAATCGGACGACTAATTTATTTTATTCATCCGTTTAGCGGACGACTAGCGCTGTCCTAAAATTATATTAAAAGATTTTGCCACTACTTATGTACATCAAACGTATGTAGGTAATATCCAAAATCTATTATTACCTATTCTTTATTTATGAAGAAGAATAGAACTTGTTGCATTATAATAACAAAACGTTATCTTCTTTGAAACAAATAAAAAAATATGACTTGTATAAAAACTTTCTAGTAATATCTATGGATGTTACTAGAAATTCGCAATTAATTACATTATGCAATGCTATTGTGTAAGAATAATACACTTTATTCATAGCAATGCTTACTGTTTTCTGATGAATCATCGAATCTTATTACATCTGTAGGTACTACAGATACATTATAAATAATATAAATGGAAGAATTGCATAATCGTATTGCAAAGAGACTACCTACCTATTTCATTATAAAAATGTGTATTTTACTGTAAATTTAGTTACTACATTAAATATACATTCAAGTTTGCGTCCTTCAGTCTCTCCTTTTAAATCTATACAACCTAAACAAAATCTCTTAACTAAATAAAAACATATTAAAATAGGAGGTATAGTCATTTCAGTGAATTAATGCTCTGAAGAGAAGAGAGCCTTCAAGGAATATAATAAATTACTTAACAGAAAACAGGGGCAGTTAAAATCAAATGACGAAAGACGACGCGCCGTCGCCTGCAGCTGGTTATAATATAATCTCGACTGCATCCTCACAATAAACAGGAAGAAAGGCCTTGTATAGTTTCGTAGAACCTTGCATTATTCAAGAATCGCGCACAAGAAACGTAGACCGCCAGCCGATGTATTTATTAACCACTATCTTATTTTTCTTCTAAAATAAATACACGGAGAATGTTCAGACAATTTATGTTAAGACTAGCTGTGCCCGCGACTTCGTCCGCGTGGAATAGTGACTGCATAGTAGTTACTACTTTTATTGAATAAACACGTACTACCATAAATAATTAAAAGAACAGTTAGTAAAATTTATTACTAAACTGAGCTAAAAAATAAAAAAATAAGTGCCTAATTAATTTTCTACGTAAAATTTATTTTAAATTATGGCATATTATTTTTTAGGCACCAGGAGGGAGAGGAGCAAATTTATTTACCTTCCTTCCTTGTATGGATGTTTTTGACAATATATTGTGCAGCAACTGAGTGCCGAGGCAAACGTCAAAACGTAAAGGAATAGAATCCGCTATCGATACTAATTGACATAAGCGTATGATGTTTTGCTAAGGATTTGTTCACCCTACCAACGACGACGACGACCACGAACAAAATTTTCATCCAGTCGCAATTTAATAAAATTGTGCAAAACACAATTAAAAATCAATTATTAAAATTTCCTGTCGTTCTGGTGATTGGAATTTTTATTTTTGAGATCAACGATGAATGAAATAATAGATTTTTCGTAGAAACAGTGGCTCCTAGAAAAAAATGTAGGTATAGTATTTTCTGATGTTTGATTTTACGCGAGTATTATACATTTGCGATTTATTCATTCTATTATTTTCCCGACGTTTCGAACACTTTACAGCGAGCGTGGTCTCCCCGTGACCACGCTCGCTGTAAAGTGTTCGAAACGTCGGGAAAATAATAGAATGAATAAATCGCGTTTAAAATCCGTTAAAAAGTCTTTAATTTCTAAAATGTAGGTATGTGAAGTTTTTTAAAGATAATTTTATAATCTACAATTTTGGTAAAAGTTAAGGATACCATACCATACCATCATTATCATAATAATATATCTTATATATATATTTTTTTATAATGGTACTTAATTTTAAAGATCGTCGGGAAGTTTGTAAAATTATATATATTCCTTTTCCTTCGTTGCGTTGGGTTTTTTTTTTTTAATTTTTAAACTTCGGTTTCTTATTTTCATTTCATATTTTCAAGTGAGCGAGACCTACCTCTACCTCCATAATACATTCCTACATCTGACATCTTTTAAGTTGGGCCGTAACCGTGCATAAATTGTAATGGACCACAGTGGCAAAAGAAGTGGTATATTTAAGAAAAAAAATTGCCAAGGGCCAGGCCTATGTGGCTTTGAGAAGAGTTCAAAATTTCCAGGGTGTGGCTATCCTCTCGCTCCCATGTCCCCCTCGTCTTTCACAGACTTTCAACCCTTCCCTTTCCATCCCTAGTAAATGGCAGAACCGATTTTGATGTAAATAATATTATCTAATTGTACCTATATGTACACGTCATATCCTATCGTTTGATGCTCCATTTGGTTTATTTATCTAACCACTGTCACCCCTAAAGTGCCCTATATGTAAAAAACGGATGAACCGATTTCGATAAAACATTACTAATTGTAATTCACCCGTTATGCACATTCATTTGATATATCACTTAGGTAGGTACTATCACAATATTTGACAACATTCGTTTCTTTCATTCCCACTTATACCTATACAGGGTGTAATCGTTAAGTGTGCACAGGCGATTTTTCCGT
This sequence comes from Colias behrii, assembly GCA_029959065.1. Taxonomy (NCBI): domain Eukaryota; kingdom Metazoa; phylum Arthropoda; class Insecta; order Lepidoptera; family Pieridae; genus Colias; species Colias behrii. The sequence goes on along the minus strand of JARWMC010000021.1, from coordinate 3,231,657 downwards.
AAGTATTACAGATAACAAAAAACTTTAAACTGATATCGAAAGTACTTAACCTAATGAGTAAAATGGCGGTAATAAATTTTTAAAAATAAATCGAGAAATATCAAAAAAATTATCTTTAAACCCTCCCATTCATTAAGTATGAAATATGAATATCCCATATACCTACATTTAATATGAAAGATTTTAGCTTTTTTTTTCTTTTTTTGGTTTTCTGCTTTAATTACTTCGCAAATTTGAAGTGACATTTTCCACATTTTTCCGGACATTTTCACGCATTTTCCGGATATTTTCCGGGAATTTTCCAGGCATTTTCCGGACATTTCCCTGACATAGCCTGTAAATGTCTGGAAAATCCCCGGGAAATGCTCGGAAAATCCCCGGAAAATGTCTGGAAAATCCCCGGAAAATGCCAGGGAAATGTCCGGAAAATGTCTGGAAAACATCGGGAAAATCCCCGGGATATGCTCGGAAAATCCCCGGAAAAAGCCTGGGAAATTCCCGGAAAATGCCTGGGAAATGCTCGGAAAATGCGTGGAAATTTCCGGAAAAACCGTGGAAAATCCCTGGAAAATGCCTGGAAGATATCCGGAAAATGCGTGAAAATGTCCGGAAAATATCCGGTAAATGCGTGGAAAATCCCCGGAAAATGCCAGGGAAATGTCCGGAAAATGTCTGGGAAACATCCGGAAAATCCCCGGGAAATGCTCGGAAAATGCCTGGGAAATTCCCGGAAAATGTCTGGAAAATCCCGGAAAATAACCGGAAAATGCCAGGGAAATGTCTGGAAAATATCCGGAAAATGCGTGGAAATTTCCGGAAAAAGCGTGGAAAATGCCTGAATATGCCAGGGAAATGTCTGGAAAATATCCGGAAAATGCGTGGAAATTTCCGGAAAAAGCGTGGAAAATCCCTGGAAAATGCCTGGAAGATATCCGGAAAATGCGTGAAAATGTCCGGAAAATATCCGGTAAATGCGTGGAAAATCCCCGGAAAATGCCAGGGAAATGTCCGGAAAATGTCTGGGAAACATCCGGAAAATCCCCGGGAAATGCTCGGAAAATGCCTGGGAAATTCCCGGAAAATGTCTGGAAAATCCCGGAAAATAACCGGAAAATGCCAGGGAAATGTCTGGAAAATATCCGGAAAATGCGTGGAAATTTCCGGAAAAAGCGTGGAAAATGCCTGAATATGCCAGGGAAATGTCTGGAAAATATCCGGAAAATGCGTGGAAATTTCCGGAAAAAGCGTGGAAAATGCCTGAAAATGCCCGGAAAATGCTCGAAAAATGCGTGGAAATTTCCGGAAAAACCGTGGAAAATCCCTGGAAAATGCCTGGAAAATATCCGGAAAATGCGTGAAAATGTCCGGAAAATATCCGGTAAATGCGTGAAAATGTCCGGAAAATATCCGGAAAATGCCTGGAAAATCGCCGGAAAATGCCTGAGAAATGTCCGGAAAATGTCTGGGAAATGCGTGGAAAATCCCCGGAAAATGCCAGGGAAATGTCCGGAAAATGTCTGGAAAACATCCAGAAAATCCCCGGGAAATGCTCGGAAAATCCCCGGAAAAAGCCTGGGAAATTCCCGGAAAATAACCGGAAAATGCCTGGGAAATGCTCGGAAAATGCGTGGAAATTTCCGGAAAAACCGTGGAAAATCCCTGGAAAATGCCTGGAAAATATCCAGAAAATGCGTGAAAATGTCCGGAAAATATCCGGTAAATGCGTGAAAATGTCCGGAAAATATCCGGAAAATGCCTGGAAAATCCCCGGAAAATGCCTGAAAAATGTCTGGGAAATGCGTGGAAAATCCCCGGAAAATGCCAGGGAAATGTCCGGAAAATGTCTGGGAAACATCCGGAAAATCCCCGGGAAATGCTCGGAAAATGCCTGGGAAATTCCCGGAAAATGTCTGGAATATCCCGGAAAATAACCGGAAAATGCCAGGGAAATGTCTGGAAAATATCCGGAAAATGCGTGGATATGTCCGGAAAAAGCGTGGAAAATGCCTGGAAAATGCCCGGAAAATGCTCGGAAAATCCCCGGAAAATATCCGGAAAATGCGTGAAAATGTCCGGAAAAAGCGTGGAAAATGCCACTTCAAATTTGCGAAGTAATTAAAGCAGAAAACCAAAAAAGAAAAAGAAAGCTAAAATCTTTCATATTAAATGTATATGGGATATTCATATTTCATACTTAATGTATGGGAGGGTTTAAAGATAATTTTTTTGATATTTCTCGATTTATTTTTAAAAATTTATTACCGCCATTTTACTCATTAGGTTAAGTACTTTCGATATCAGTTTAAAGTTTTTTGTTATCTGTAATACTTACGGAAAAATCGCCTGTGCACACTTAACGATTACACCCTGTATATAGGTATAGTAAATGGATGAACCGATTTTGATTAAATATGTCTAATTATACTTTACACGTCATGCCCTTTCATTTCATATGTCACTTGAGTCAAAATTCACTTTTTTTATTATCTACCACTTTTATACCTATATCAAATAAATGGATGAACCGATTTTGATAAAATTTGACTTATTTTTACTGATAGGTCGTTCACTTTCATTTAATATATCACTAAAGTATATTCGACAACTTTAGTTATTTTCATTCCCACTTTTACACAATAAATGGATGAACCGATTTTGATACAGTTTATTTAAGAACCAGCGTCGGAAAATATGCTGTCTAACAAAAAAACATCATCTAATTCGGATTACCTGCTAGCGAGCTACGGTGGCACAAACACACACACACACACAGCGGTCAAACACTTATCACCCATATTTTTGCATCGGGGGTTAAAAATATAATATTATAAATACGACATAATTTAAAGGACATTTTATGTATAAAATTTACCTAGAAATAAGTATAATTTTAATTTGACCCCTCCCCCCTACTACCTCAGCTTACCCCCCCACCCTTGGGGACTTTCGATATGATCACTTGGACATAACTGTAGCGTATAACAGATAACTTACGTTTTATCGTACACTGTATGTGTACCATAGAATGCCTTAGCAAATGTTCGCCGTGAGTACTTAAATGGTCATAACTTTTTTATTTATGAACCGATTGACATGAAATAAACACTAAATGTTAAATGAAGATTACCACAATATATTAGTGAAAACCGCATCGAAATCGGATAAGCCGTTTCTGAGATTAGCGTGTTCAAACATACAGACAAACAGACAAACAGACAAAAAATTTTTTAACTACAGTTTTGGGTTTGGGATCGATTTAATAATAACCCCTGCTAATTTTTTTTTACATATTTTCATTGTACGTGGTGTCTGTAGGTGGTGTTTTCTAGAATTTTATTATATGTATGTATTGATAAACTGCTGACAGACTACCGCAGTGCAATTTACGTTTACTCTTAAATTTCATTTACAGAAAATCATGGCTTGCCTTTCCAAATTTGTGGGACCGGACTAACATTTTGAGTCAAACTGAGACGTAGTTCGTAAACATTATTAACGTAGTCTGTCATAAACTTATAGTAGAAGTTTATAGTTGCATTGAATACGTTTATAAATTGACTAGCTGTTGCCCGCGACTTCGTCCGCGATTAGGTCGTTTTTCGTCATTCGTCGTTTAAAAAAAATACGTGACACTTTATTTTTGAATGTTCTTAATTATTGTCTCTTATAAAATTTAACTACTTACATTAAAATTGAACACTCTGATAAGAAAATCTTAAAATCTGAAGAAAACATGAATGAATGTGATTTAAATTCTACATTACTTAGTATCAAAATATAATAATCTAAATTAAATGTAGATTAACAGTTTGAGCACACCATTATAGAATATGTACTTAAGTATTAAATTACGTTAGTTAACATAGTAACTTTACTAAAAACACGATGACTTTCTTTCGCGCTCGGTACCACAAACTAAGCATGTTTGTGGTAAGTGGCCCGCGTGACGCGTCACTTGACCCCCCGCGAGTTCCCCTCCGTTGCTATGCGAAAATACATTCGTTGCTCTATTTTAGGAAAAATTTGTAATACTGTGGCCTGGGCGTTATAACACGTCCAGGGAGTTCCTGAGTGCCGATATCACCATCTTGAGGAAAAGCTTCTAATGTCGATTTAAAACTGCATACATACGAATTAACCTGTTCTAAAATTGTGAAATGAGTTCAGTTTTAAATTTGAGAAATATTGATTTCTTGTATTCCACTATTCGTTGTAGTCGAATACAAAATATATTTAAACAAACTTAGGTTAGCCTACAGGCAAAAGGGATCCTATCAAATGGTAAACTTGACCTTGTATCTTAAAAGTAAGCATGAACGGACCTTCTGATTATTATTGAGCACCAAAGGATCATTTGAAACGCGCTACTATAAGAGCGAATATTGTCTAATAACAGTTTACATTGCACAGTATGTTCCTCTAAAAGTAGTGATTTCAAAGGTTCCGGTGTATCTTCAAATGAAAGCCGACTCCTTACTACACTTTAAAGCATTACAAAAAGAACATACTACGCCTTTACAGAAGATGATCTGTAATCAATTGCGAGGTTATAAGCAAACCCACTTTTATATTTGTCAGACCACACCACCGAATTCGTAGATTGTTTACCTCAAGTCATTAAGACTATGACGAAATCTGTCTGCAGTAAGACGGGCCTCTCGCTATTCGTCCGTTTCCAGAGACCGAATAGTTTCAATTCTTAATCTTTCATTAAACAAACTTATTAATCGTTCTTGTCTCATATAATTGTAATATTCGCGTCCCTACTCTAGTCATTGCTTATACTCATGTTCATCTTCAAGAGATCGAATAATATTATGATGCACCCTATCATTTGTCAAACGGTCTTCATATTGAGTAAAGTTTCAGATTCTCGAGATAAAATATGACTGTCGTGATCAGTAGTGAGACGTAATTCCCTCTCAGTGAGGGTTTCGGTCTCACGGGATAGTACAATATGCCGTTTGCGATCAGCTGTGAGACGTCATACCCTCTCAGTGAAGGTTTCGGTCTCACGGGATAGTAGGGGAGACCGGGTTTGGTTGTCTCACGGGTTGGTTGTCACAGCGGTCTTAACACAAAACTGAACTATCGAATAAGTCTGTTGAACAGCGTGGCAAGAGCGATACAGTGACAACGCTGTCCCCACTTCGCGTCAGACCGCCCCGATCTGCCGTGAGGGCCTCACACGTGTTTATTGTTTTCGCACAGATTTTTTATGATATGAGGACCGAATATGCTCCTCATAACATCACTTTTTGTGAACGAAACGACAGCGCGGTTTAATTTAATGCCAACACCATTAGAAAAAAGGATTATTATTAATTGTGAAAAAATATCATGATTTACACTATTAACACTCTTTTAACATAAAATATAAGTCTGTGAGTGTGTAAAAATAAATCCAGCTAATTACACATCAAACTTATGTTTATAATTAGGTATACGACATGAAAATATATTAATTACCAAGCAATAATAATACAGATAAGCAGTGGTGGCTCAGTGGTGAGACCTCGGACTTCGAATCGATAAGTCCGGGGTTCGAGACCAGGCGAGCGCGCAGGAAATAAATTGATTTTTCAATTTATCTGCGCATGTTGTAACATCACCACTGCTCGAACGGTGAAGGAAAACATCGTGAGGAAACCGACATGTCGAAGAATTAAAAAGTTCGATGACATGTGTCATCCGCCAACACGCACTTGGCCAGCGTGGTGGATTATGGCCTGTACCCTCATAGGAGGCCCGTGTCCCAGCAGTGGGAACGTATATGGGCTGATGATGATGAATAATACAGATAAATACTGAACATAAGTAGGTATAATAGATATTAAGTAGTATTAGTTAAAATATACTTTGACTGTTAGTCAAAGTTTATTTTTACTAACAACATGTAAATGAAGAAGAAATAATAATTACCAACGAACTAACCTTTTCTATAATACTTAACACGGCACATTTTTCAAATTATCTTGCTCAACCCTGCTCAAAAATTTGAGGGTTTTGTTGGAACTTTAATATGTCAAAACTATGATATATCTAAACTACGATACAACTTGCTTGCGGAAATGCTCATTACAATTGTGAATCTAAAGAATAACTAACAACATACTATTCAATTTTATTGAGCTGATGAATATCTTTTGCCTGGAAGAAATCACCGTCGCCTAATAAATATACTGTGTTTTCTTATAAAACCGTTACATAATTTATTTTATCTACTTAAATAATGAAAATGATATTATATTTATAAAATATAAAACATATTATGTAAAATGATTAAAAATAAATAAATGAAGCAACTACGATTCAAAGAAAACATCTTTTTCAGTGTTAAAATGCTCTTAGCAATCCTGGATGATGAACTGTATCATGTACTCTGATCCCAGTACGGTCGGTACCTCGATAGCCATAACGATAAATATTATAATCAGATAACCGCAAAGTCAAAATAAAAACATTACTTGTACAGTTGTGAGTGCAAAATTTACGTTTCATTTGGAATAACATTTTTTTCGGTACTAAAACGTAGTCGTTTGATATGTGGTTGGCTGCCCCTCCTCTCCTTCCTGAAAAATATCCTCCAAAATTTCCCGAGATACTTCCAATGATTGAACCATTGGACGTTGGACATTAACTTCAGTCAAAAATTGACGAAGCGGATGATTACTAATTTCCACTTAATCCTCGCTGCTACTATCTTTACCATCAAATCATCAATTTTCAAGTGGTGTTGTAAAAATATCAGCAGAAATCGTCTTCCAAAGGCGATATAATTTTATGAGCATTGAATCTGTAAATAACAAAATCAAAAGTTAACTGTAAATCTATAAAAAAAGCTACTTACAAATAAAATTTTATCAAAAACTACTGTTCCCAATGCACCTCAAAATAATAAAAGAATTCATCATTTTATTATTTCATTCTAAAAGTGTAATATAATACCTACCAACAAAAAACATGAATTGCTATCATTATGAAAAATAAATACCTATAAGTAACAACTTACTTTTTGTGGGAACGCATGATGGTGAAAATTCACAAAACACGAAGATTGCATTTGATATTTTTGGTTTTATGGCATTCAATTGCTTTATAAATATCACTACATAGTATAAAAAAAGTCGCTTTCTCTGTCCCTATGTCCCTTTGTATGCTTAAATCTTTAAAACTTCGCAACGGATTTTGATGCGGTTTTTTTAATAGATAGACTGATTTAAGAGGAAGGTTTTAGTATATAATTTATTAGGTTTTAGACAAAGCGGACGAACCCGCGGGCGGTAAGCTAGTAAATTTATAAAATACGAAGATTTTTAAAATTGTAACTAATGAACGCAATCAATATTAGATTAACTGTAGATAATGGTGTCTAGTTTTACCGTTATATTATTATTAGTCTGTGGTTTTACTTAAAATAATAAACATCTACCCTCACTTTAAAAAAAAAAATGGTTGCCTGTAAAGTCGGTTTTACGGGCGAAGATTTTACGTGACAACGTCTTTTTCTCGGTAGAATATTTATGTGCTGCGCGCGCGGCAGACCGCGGGCCTCTCTCTCGTTCGGTGACTCATCGTAACGTTACCGAGCGTTACACTTTTTCATAAGTGACTCCCAGCCGCAACCTAATTTAAGACGTTGTCACGTCAAAATGTAGTATATTTATTATTTACACGAAATATACCTTATAGGGAAGGGAAGATATGGGCTAAAGAGTTAAATGTAGTATATTTATTATTTACACGAAATATACCTTATAGGGAAGGGAAGATATGGGCTAAAGAGTTAAATAAATAACATAATTATATTTAAATTATTAATTTCCAACTGTGTATTCAGTAGTGTTAACATCTAAATTGATTTGATTTTTACGAAATCTCATAGATGGCGCTGTTACAAAATTAACATTATACAACTTACATTCTTTAAACTATGTTTCTCTTCCCAAGTTACTTAAATGGCATAATTTTTATAGTGTCAATCTAGATATTGTCAAACAACATTTATATATATGCGTCATTTGATTATTAATTTCCAATAGTTAACGTGTGTTTGATTTTTCTAACACTTCATAGATGGCGCTGTTTCAAATTTGTCTTTATACTGCTAAGATTCATTTAACTGTTTCTCTGCCCAAATTACGTAAATGACATAGTTTTTATTTTGTAAAGCTAGATAATAGCATGGCTTACTCGAAACCAACATTTAAACATGAGTCTTTAGATTGTACGCTGTCGTAGTACACGGAATATGTAAGAAAAATAAAGGCTCACAGCTCCTCCCCCGAAGGTGATATCATGATAATATGTTTAAACTATCCTCACCCGACCTCTTAGGAATATTCATGCAAAATTTGAAGTAAATCTATGCAGTACTTTTCGAGATTAGCCCGGTCAAACATACAGACAAACAGACAAACAGACAAACAGACAAACAGACAAACAGACAAAAATTCTAAAAACTATATTTTTGGCTTCTATATCGATTATAGATCATGGATTATGTATTCTTTTAAAAAAATATTCAATGTACAGTTTTGACTTTCCTACGATTTTATTATATGTATAGATGCTATTTTAAACTGTAAACAAAATTTTAGTATTTTAAAACAGTGACTACTATACACGAAGTAACTATTTCTAATGGAACAATATTTTTGGTCATCTAAAGGCTAGCTAAATTTTTTAGCAACAAAAATCGAACTAAATTAACTTAGCCATCTTTTCACTGAATACAAAAGAACCAAAAACAAACACACTCATCAAAACCTACAAAAAATGAAAATATTTATCAATATCATTCCACACGCGTCTAGATTCACTATAGACTACAAGCCGGCATAGGAAAAAAATATGGGTCAAATGAACCACCAGGGGACATATCTAGAACGATAGAAGAGCATAAAATAATAAGATTCATCACTATGCCGTCACTTGTAAGCTGTCCAACTGAGTGCAGATGAGAATTCAAAAGTACAGGTAGACTCGGTAAATTTTGGTCATATATTTTTGTACGGCATTCTTAACCATCGATAGATCCATTAAAAATAATAAGAAACCGCTCAGTGCCGTACAAAAATGGTGGTCCACAAAGTCGGAATTTTTATTTAATTTCCGAGAGTTACCGGGGGTAAATTTGGTCATTTGACCATGTACGGCATCTGTGTCATACTATTGCTATACTGCTTTTAATCCATTATTCCGCAACGCCGTACAAAAATCATGGGGACAAGGGGAAAAAATCGAGAGTTGCAATCCCCTCTCTTTCCCCACTCCAGGGGGTCATTTGACTAAGTACGGCTTCGGTTCCAAAACATTATCTAGCACTCAAAAGTACTTTTAGAAGCAATGCCGTCAAAAAATAATTGTTCTTTTAAATGTATACCAATAATCATCTTAATTTCATCGAATTCTTGATATAAAGAGCTGTAAGGTCATTTGACCCTGTACGGGAACTTCTTTTTTAACATGATATTGTAAAATTCAATTGTTGTATAGTATTGCCGTTCAAAAGAAACCGTTCTAAAAAAAGTTATAGAGAAATGCAAAAATTGAAATTTTGTAAAAGTTTAAACATCGTAGGTTAATGAAATATAATAGTTTTCTACACTTTATTCGTTGTTTTAAATAGTATTAACATAGATAAATTAGGAAAAAACGATGCCGTACATTTTTGTGCAGACCACATCTTTTAGGCTGATGAAAGCGACGAAAGCTACAATTTTAAGGGTGCTTTATGGCCATCTGATACAGTACGGCATTAAAATATTTTTACCCAACTACGGCAAAGCAAAATGAGGGTTATGATTTTGACAGGTCATGTATGTATGTTTATCTATTCCCTCGTAACTTCTAAACTACTTATCAGAATTCGACAAATGATATATCATTAGAAGCGTCTGAATTGTTCACTGAATAACCAGCGACCAGCTAGCTAAAGGCTATATGGGGTTTCACAAAATCTAATGTGGCGCCTTCTAGCGGACAAAACATACTGAGTAAAAAAATTAAGTTAAGATAAATATGCCGTGTTTGGTATCATTTGAAAGCGCTTTACTTGTACATTTTGAATATGTATATATTACTAGCATTTGCTTGTGACTTTACCTGTATTCATGGGCTAATTGCAAATAATTCACATCTTTTCGTTCATAGCTTCTTTATTAGTTCATCAATTTAACGGAGTCCAAGGTGATAATTAACCACCTCGAGCTTCTTAATATTAATGTATATTTATATTTTATTATCAAAATATAAAGCAAACATTTCGTTATATGGATTTTTTTCTTTTTCAGATTTTTCCCCTTTGAACCAACGAAAATGTACGGCACATGAAAAAATATTATCTATGCATAAAATACTTTAAAAATAAATTTATTTCGTGTTGTGTCAAATGACCCCCTGGAGTGGTAAAAGAGAGGGGATTGCAACTCTCGATTTTTTCCCCTTGTCCCCATGATTTTTGTACGGCGTTGCGGAATAATGGATTAAAAGCAGTATAGCAATAGTATGACACAGATGCCGTACATGGTCAAATGACCAAATTTACCCCCGGTAACTCTCGGAAATTAAATAAAAATTCCGACTTTGTGGACCACCATTTTTGTACGGCACTGAGCGGTTTCTTATTATTTTTAATGGATCTATCGATGGTTAAGAATGCCGTACAAAAATATATGACCAAAATTTACCGAGTCTACCTGTACTTTTGAATTCTCATCTGCACTCAGTTGGACAGCTTACAAGTGACGGCATAGTGATGAATCTTATTATTTTATGCTCTTCTATCGTTCTAGATATGTCCCCTGGTGGTTCAATTGACCCATATTTTTTTCCTATGCCGGCTTGTAGTCTACTACACCTGAACAATACGCCGCGGCCGTGAGAAGACACTTCACAATTAGGTGATAAACACACAAAGGCAGCTACGTCAATACTTCAGGCACGTGTTCCGCATCGGATAGCAAGCACAGATAATAAAATAGTACAAGAAGTAAACAAGCTCATAAAGTGATAACTACTGAACATTACCTGTGGTTACTGTCATACTTTAGGATTTACATTACCTCTGTTCGAGCGTTTATATCATACTTTAGGATGTAAAATAACCTAAAACTGAGCACAACTTGCGTAAACAGTGTTTGCCAGATTCTGGAGCAAGTTCTAACCTAACTTATACCTTTAAAGGCTATATCTATTCTTATATTTTATCAATAAATTTTAAAACCTTCCAAATTCTATAAAATTACATTAAGAGACAGTGTCGTATGACTACTTTTTCTGGATGATTCATTTCACTTCATTATGTTATTAAACGCAGAAATGTCGGTTTAAAAATAAAGCACCTATTGACCTATGTGTGAATGTAATTGAACACATATTATATACGTAGTATAGTCTATAATAATCTGAACGGAAGCCAACAAATAACAAAGGAAAAGTAAACCTCTAACAAAGTTAATTGTTATTCACTAGCGAACATGAATGAAATATCTTTCTAGCTTTCAACCTCATCATGTGACTTCTATTCCCAATAAAATACATCTCGTCTATTATTTTACCGTCTTCAAGATTCGACTAACACTTTATGACTTCCTAATTAAGAATGATCATAAATTTAGGATTGTATTCATTATCATTATATTGCTGCAAAGATATCCTATGGAGATTTATTTAAAAGACTATTCTCTGGACTGTTTATTTCAATATTTCAATAAAATATATTTACCGTTTATTGCATATTGAAGCTAAAACAATTCAATCACGGTGTTCACGATATTGCATTTATCTCAAATTGAATACGATCAAACGATAGCCAATCTTTATTGGTATTCAATTGATTTATCATAATTATACACACTAGTGTTTGTACGTGCATTGTATGAAGTAGGTATAACCCTTTGCAAAATGACGTCACCTTAGTGGTGGATTTCCTAGTGAATAGAATTTTCTAGACTTTTCTATGCATGCGTCATAACAATTATATTAAAAGTGAATAGCTGAACTTTTCCATGATTATTGTCTGAGTGATAATGACCACTTGAAATATAGTTAACAAATCCTTTGAGTTAGTCGACCTATCTATAGAATCTACAGATTTTTTTAAACTTAAAATATATCCAAGACACGAAAAATATTAAGATACTCGAAATGTCCTTTTACAAACACCTACAGATCCTTTAAAATAATATAGGAAAGGTCGTCTTGCCAATTAAATTATTACGATAATGTGCGATTATAATGAAATTAAAGTCTCACCAAATACCTAGATATGTAATTCGTAATTGAAATCGTAAATTTAGCTCTATAAGTTTATGAGATTCTCAAGTTTTTATACTGAGGTGTAGTTTATTAATAGTTTTCAAACTCAAACTCAAACTCAAACTCATTTATTTGGCACCACATTATACAGAAATAAGGTAATTATAATATAAAAACAAACAAAAAGAAGAAATACAAAATAAAATTAAAAGATAGATAAAATTAGTGTGATGCCAAAACGGTCCCCACGTCAGCAAAAGTTACAGAGTGTTTCTGTAACACTGGTTTTCAGTGAGTACCGGTAATAAGGATAACTTGCGGCTCAAATAACAGAGCACGACTGCCAGTCAATATAACCTTAACGAATATAATATTTATATAATATATTGTACAACAAATAATCGCTTATAAGTACATAATACATATACACATACACATATATAATATACATACATACAAACATATATAATTATATATACAACAAGCACCATTCACTACTATCAACTACACAAGAAACAAATAAATACGCCGATAACAATATGCAGACACTGATGAAGCAAGCAGGTACAGCAGTTATGTAATAATGTACGCCGTGTAAGTGGGAAGAACGCGTGAGCCAGGAGGAAACTGATTTTGGTGATGATTTAATTTAATTTTTAAGTGTTTTTTAAATGTATAGACAGATCCTAAATTACGAATGGGAGGTGGAATGTTATTCCAACACTTACACGAAACGTATCTAAAACTACCACGAAAAGCCGCCGTGCTATACCGCTGTAAGCGCAGTGCCGGGTTGCTTACCAGACGAGTGTTAACAATACCGCTGCACCATTCCAGTTTTTCGTAGAGGTAAGTTGGTTTTTTACTGGTCACAATACCGAAGAGCAAAGTGGCAATGTGGAGTTCCCTTCTGAGAGACATCTTTAAAATGTTTCTCTCGTTGAGGTAAGGTGTCACGTGAGTGCGAGGAGGTATGTCGAAACAGTATCTTGCACAAGCATTTTGCACTCGCTGCACTATTCGCTCTGTTCTTGCAAGAAGTCGAGGCCCGTATACACAGTCAGCATAGTTAAATTTAGAAAGAACAAGAGCCTCACATAACCTAGTTCGAATATCAGTGCTGAGAAAATTACGAATTTGATATAAAAATTTTAAACGATAAAAACAATTCCTGACTAAATTTTGTATGTAGGTTTCGAATCGAAGCTCTTGATCAAAAATAAGTCCTAGATTACGAACTTCTAAAACTCTTTCCACTGGAGCACCTTGTACCTTTATGTCCAAATTATTACTAACGATATCTTTTATTTGTTTTTTAGATCCCAATACCATGAACTTTGTTTTACTAGGATTTAACGCTAAAGATACCGAATCTGCCCAGGCTGCTATCCTATCCAGGTCTTCATTTATTTTTAACACGGCACTGGGTGTATCATTGTATCATGTCATTAGGATTAAAGAACAAATATATTTGAATATCGTCTGCATAGAGATGATACTGACAATATTGAATTTCATTTATCACCTCTGCTGTATAAAGAATAAAAAGTAAAGGGCCTAAAATAGAGCCTTGCGGCACTCCTCTAATAAGCGGCTGTAGGTCTGATTTAACGGCCATTCCATCGCTTCCACGAACTTCCACAGCTTGGGTTCGACCGCACAGGTAGCTCCTAAACCACTCAATAGTCCCAGGTTCGAATCCATAAAAATACAATTTAGCAAGCAGCAGATTAATATTTATTGTATCAAACGCACGCGAAAAATCTAATAGTACTAAGATGGACCCTTCCCCGCGATCTTGAGCAGTCAGCAAACTATCAGTAACATCTAAGAGTGCAGTGGCTGTACCATGACGCTTTCTAAAGCCTGACTGACGTGACGGTAAAATATTATTTTCTTCCAAATATGAGATCGTCTGCATGTACACTAAACGTTCCAAAACCTTAGATAAACATGGCAAAATGCTGATTGGTCTTAGATCTTTCACATTCACTGGTTCATTGTTTTTAGGCAATGGTTTTACTATAGCCCTTTTCCATAATTCTGGAAAGGTGTGTGATTCAATTGATTTATTTATTATAGAAGTACAGTACAGAGGCTATTAGGCATAGTTAGAGCTACCATATCCAAGTTAATACCATCAATACCTGTCGCATTTGAATGCAAAGAATCAATAACCTTTTTTACTTCATTTTGGGAAACTGTGCGGATGTCAAATTTAGAGTCTCCATATCTACAATCACTGAACTTCTGAATAATGTCAATTGCCAATAACATTATTGCCGGGAGCATTAAGAAATGACGCATTTATAAGATTTGGATTATTTAAATGTGGTGGGATCTCTATTTCTGGTTTTTTATTTATGTTGAGCGACTTTTTGAGATTTTTCCAGAGTATACGTGGATTAGTAAACTGGTCATTAACTTTTTTACTAAAAAATACACGTTTCTCGTTAAATAAAGCTGTATTAGTAATTTTTTTTAGTTGTTTATAATAGTCCTTATGTGTGTCACTGTTAGTAGTACGATAGTTGTCATAAGCTTCATTCCTCAATTTCATCATTTCCTTTATCGTATAGGTAATCCAAGGATGTGAAACAGAACTTTTAGAAAATATTCTTTTATATGGCGCATGACTATCAAACAACAGTATCAAAATATCCGTAAACACATTTACTGTATCATTTACATTAGGTAGGCACGAAATACTATTCCAATCTATATTCATTAAATCATTATTAAAATGTTCAATATCAATGTCCTTTAACGATCTGTATATTTTCCAGCAAGGTTTGATTTTTACTACTTTATTCATAGGAAGATTAAATGAGAGAAATGCGTGACTACTGAGTTCAGGTATGTGCTTTATATCTACGTTATTTATGTCCATATTACTACTTATAACATCTATTAATGAATGACTGTGATCAGTAAAGTGTGTTGGCCCATCTACGTGTTGTTTGAGATTGCAGTAATTGAGGAATTCATATAGCTTAGCAGACTGTTGATTGGTTTGAAGCAGATTTATATTAAAATCGCCCAAGACTATTATTTTTTCAAATCTTGGAAAAGAACATATGGAATCGGTAAGTGCGTCGAAGAAAGTATCAATATTTAACCATGGCGGCCTATACGCTGTGCCAATTAGAATTTTGAAACTTCCAATGTTTAGACTTACCCAGAGCTGCTCAACATTCGCGTGCAGCGGATGTTTCAATTTTTGTAGATGTGTTCCCTTTCTAAAATAAACGCCCACGCCACCACCCCGGGTACGTATGCTCTGTGGACGAGGGATATTCCAAAAATGATATCCGATCAACTTAGGTGCCAGGCCTTCCTCATGTAAACGAATCCATGTTTCATTTATAAATAAAAGATCTAGATTGGATCTATGCACAACGGGTACTAGTTCATCTGCTTTATTTGCCAGTGAGCCAGGATTAAGTAGACCAATTTTAACATGTTTCTTAACCATCATAATGCAATGACAGACAACATAAAACCACATAATAACATTATTATATGCTTGTAACTCTCAAGTGAATACGTGATTAGATAGCAATGATATGTATTAAATGTAGAAAGGGTGTTATTATAAAATTTAGTTTTCAAATAATTTTTAAAAAAGTTAATAAAATTTATAAATGAGTTCATATAAAGTAAAATAATGTATTGGTAATATAATAATAGAACACAATATTGTAAAAAATAATTAATATATATTTCATATTTAAAAACATAAGCAGTACAATGTACAATCATTACACACATAAAAAACGCAAATAAATATTGTACATAAAAGGGTGCAGTAATTATAATTAAAACATAATATATTCCATTCTTGACAGAATTAATGTTATCAATGTAATATAAAACTTGTCTATATAATAGTACATCTACATTGTTTTTATAGGATATTTTCAAAGAATTCATAATAAAAGACATGTATATAAAAGTTGATAATAATACTATGTATCTTATGGAATTGAGCAGTATACACATGTATGAAAGTGCAATAATGTAATGGTAATGTAATAATATAACACAATATTGTAAAAAGTGATTTAAATATAATTCATGTTTCAAAACACAAATAATACAAGGTACAGACATAACACATATAAAAAATTTAAATATATTTTGTATAGAAAAGGGTGTAATAAAATTTAAAACATTATATATCACAGAATTTACGAACATAACACAATATAAAACTTGTATATTATATAGTACTTCTAAATGGTTGAAATGGAATATTTTTTTATAATTCATAATAAAAAATATATACAAAAAAAATTGATAATATGTATCGTATGGAATTAAACATAATACACATGTATAAAATAATATTAAATAAAAGGGTTAATTGACCGGCAAGGCTACTTATCATTTTTAAGACCAGAATTACTTTTACTATAATTAATAACACATTATTAACATAATGTAGTAGCATGTATATCAATGAAAAAACCACATTATGATATTTTGGCATCACATAATAGACTAGTCTGGATAGCACATATAAGCGGTTAAATAAACTGTAAAAAACATAAAACACAACAAAAACAAACACATTGCAAATCGAGAAAAATAATGATAACAAAGATAAATTAGGGTTGAGTTTTGACATTTCATAAAACAATAATAAGCTTACTTTATACAATGTATGATTTTTTGAAACATGACAAAAACTACATGAAACAATATAGGTTGACAATTTAACATTAAAAAAACAATTGACGAAAACTAGCCAGACCCAAAAATCGTTTCAAAATCGGCCTCAGATCGTATACGTTTAACCACCGTATCAGAGTCTCGGCGAGCGTATACACGACCGTCTTTGGTCCATACATACCGCCATTTGAGTCTACTTCCCTCTAATCTCGCTTTGTGAAATAATTGTCTATTCATATAAGTTAAGCGCTCATTCACATAGAAACGCCGCGGATTGTTTCCAGGGCTGAGGTCCGTTGTATCTGCGCCTCTTCTTACACGCGCATTTTTTAGGAAATTGTCACGTAATGAGCGTCTTGCAAAGCGAACAGATATAGGGCGTGGTGAGTTCTCACGATTTGTCTCGACACGCGAACGTTGAGGACCGCTTCTTTGAGCGTGCACTATATCATTTGCGTCCAGGGTTATGGCCAACTTTTTGGCAACTAAACTTATAACATGTTGTAGGTTTTCCCCCTGAGTTTCCGGGATGCCCGTAATATCTACATCCGTGAGCAAGCATTCCTGATCTCGCTCGTTTAATTCCTTTTTTAGCTGTGTAATAGTATTTTGGAGTTCCGTGCTTGAAGACGAGTTAATCTGGCTATTTTCTAATATTTCAACTTTTTGTTCAATTGTTTCCAAGCGTTGAGTAACACCATCGACTGTTTTGGATAGTTCTTCCATCTTGTCACTAAAACCCGCAATCTCTTCGCGTATCATAGCTAGTTGCGATCTCATATCTGACCTAAATGCATGTAATTCTTCAAGAATAGTTGAAAGATTATAATCCGATGGAGAATTTGCTCTTGCGGTTGGCGTTCCGAATGACTTTATGGGTGTCTCAGTATTGTCCCGCCTGGGGAGCTTACTTACACATCCCGGGCACAACCAGTCGTTTGGGACTTTGTAAGTTTTCGATAATTTTATACAAATTCTATCGTAAACACCTGAACATTTGTAACACTTAACGCCCTCTGTTGACGAGACGAATTTACCGCATCCATTGCATTTAGTCATTTTATCTGTGGTTGCAATTATCGATTTATTACAAAATAATACCTCAATTATTCAATAGATAGCGCTGTCATGTAATTCTTTCAGCTGTTTTCTGTTAATTTGTGGCTTAATGTATTATTGTGATTATATTATTTTATAAAGCCAATTATGTATCACATAAATAAACTTTAAAATTGATCCTTTAAACTTGAATGTAGTAAGTACAAACGATTCTTCCGTGACAAAACAATTATAAAAGTGGTTTGCAGGTAGGGTAACAAAAAAGTTTATGTTAATATAATTATTTTCGTAATTTGTTTCAAATTGAGACACTTTTTATTACTATTTATGCACTTGAAATATCGTTCACTTCACCAATAATATAATTAACTGTTCTGTAGAACTGATAACTTTGATTAACTATTTTAAACAATTAAAGACTGCAGCACGTACGTCTCGTTATTAAAGCCGCGAGCCAAACTGTGTTTTAGATACATCATACTGTTCAGATCCAAGAGAGATGAATCCGCTTACTTACGTGATGTAAATTGTGTACACCTTTAATCTTACTTATAAAACAAACACTGATATAATTTAAATCTAAAACACATAAATCTATCAAGATCTACAAACACGTCTGCTTCATTCAATACAACTCAATTTGCAAAATTATTTTGTAAAAATTGAGAAGTATGTTTACAAATTACCAGTATAACATTACTTCAAAATAAATGGTTGTTTATACGTCGAATATAAGTTCCATAATAAAATACATTACATATTACTGACACCTTAATAAATACATAATATTAACATATATTACGAGGCCTCGGAGTGACACAATCTCAACTTAATCCTACGCACTGCAAATAATAAGGCCAATGTTTTATAACGGTTTTCTATATGTAGTGGAGGTTAAAAAATAGTAGTCAAGCCACAGTTCGACTGTGTCAAGTATCAATCAGCTCTGAACTCACGCAATACGCAAATCAAGTGAAGTACAACTTGAATATAGGCTTATAATTTTGTGTTTGTACCGCGTTAAAAATTTCATTTTTACATTATTTCAAGCTGATTCAGACAATATTTCCTTACTAAATGGATGCTAAATATGTAGGATGATAAATATACTAATAAACTACACATACTATGAAGTCAAGGTTATGACATGAATAGTCAACAGGCTAACGATTACATCAGGGAGGAACTTAACAGAATCAGTGAGATGTTCAATGACTATGGTAATAGTGCTAGGGAGAGAAATTGTTTTGACAGGACTGAGGAGCTTTTATTTGTATCCAATAATCGTATCAAAAATCATAGCAAATCTCAAATTTACTTGGGCAAAACCGCCCTAGTCATTATAAAAAATATTTCCGCTTTTTATAGAAGAATCGAAAGAATTTGAGGCTATTTCAAGTCATATAAATTTAATATAAAATATGTATGAGCATGAAACTAAATATAAAATCAAGCATTACAAAATATTATGTTATTTTTCGTCAAAAAACAAACCCGCACACAGCATCCCACTGTCTTAGATCTAAAATTACAACCTGATTCTAAACCAATGGTTTACATACTGGTGATAATAAATAACGTAGACGATAACATTTTTTAGGCGAGACTTCCTTTGTATTATTAGCGACATTGTTTTAAACTGAATTTTTATATTTACTTACTTTTAGACTATAATTCAAGTTGAGTTCCTTTCTGTTTCATTGATTAATCATTATTGTGTTCTATTCCGATAAGAAGCAGAGATTTCTTTATTTATAGATCTACCTAGTTAAAGCTCTACACCTCATGGTTTAGAAATTTTCTCTTATTTTTATCTACAACATTATCTTTTATCAGATACTCGTATTAAATAAAGACCCGCCTATCAGTAACTTAACACGATCTAAGAAGTTTTATAACAATTGATACAGCATTGAAAATATTTTCATCCCGAGACCATTAATTAAGGGTAGTGCAATATTCCAGTAGTAAATTGGACGCAACAAGTAAATTTGAAATAGTATTTACAAGAGACTTCGATTTAATGGTTCCCTCGCGAATTAAAAGCAAACACTTGCCAAATTGCGAGTTAACCTAAATTGCGGTTTTGTTGCATTATTATAACGTTTTAAGCGGTTAATTAATTAGAATACAAATCAACATTATTTATTCGTATAAAATGATGTCTACTAGTACCTACAAATTGTTAATTTCGACGAAGTAATAGGTTACGAATATGAACATGATCTAAGCATTATGGATAAAAAAAAGTTTAGATGTTTATTCTGAATCAATTCTGATGTAACAAATGATGTATTAAAACTGGTCAACTTATCCCTTTCATTATTAAATATATTTCTTGATAATATAGACGATTGCGTTCATTTCAATTCGTGTAAGACAAACAAAATACTCCAAGTGTTAACTAACTAACCACAATACCGACATGCGGTTAACCCTGAGTAGCATTGAAACGGTAGTAACTTTGTATTACAAATCTATGAGTATTTAAACAATAATTTTCTCACAAGCTTATAATAACGGTTGTTTATTGACAGTACAAAACTATTAAGGTTTGAAGGAATACAACGTTTAACCAAACTACCTAAATAATTTTCTTATTTAGAAAATATGCTTCTGGGTGGTAAATCTCAAAACAGACGAACAACTCAAAAACAATACTAGCCTTTGGCACAGATTACTAAAAACTTATGCTCTTTATAATGAATTATAAAGAGCAATAACTCCATCTCACCACTAAGTATAATAAATCCTAAATATCACAATAATATAGACCATATTGTGACGTAATCCCGCTTTTGCGCGCTTAAATCATGTATGGTTTCAACAAGGTTCTTAGTAACGCACCTGTCTACAACGAGGTCAGAAACCTGTCTAGATCTAGATGTTGGAAAAAATAATTAGCGCTTTGCTTGGAAAGACATTGAAAAATTATACGTCTAGATATGAGATATTCGCTATGGTATTTGATAGAAGGTATAAGTGAAATGAACCGTAGTTGTAACAAATTTTATTTTAATAAAATATAAAAGTTTACGTTAGAAGGATATGTATAAATACTAAATTAAAAACTAAGTAAAGTTTCACTTTCACGGTGAAATTCCTCAAAATACCGCCATTGCATATTTTTTTTCTATACTAATATTATAAAGCTGAAGAGTACAGCTTCGATTACAAATTTTATTTGAGTGATAGATAGCCCATTTATCGAAGCTATGGGCTCATCAGATATATTATCATATTTACTGTTTGATATTTTTAAATTAAAGAATTTTAAGTAGCGAACCAACACTTCCTAACTCATGTCACATGAAGGTATATAAAATAAATATAATGTACTACAAAGTAATGCCTTCTGAGAACGGCACTTAATTACAAACAATTAATTCTTCTGATCAAGCCGATCAAGGGCTATTATTTTATCATTAAACCATTCACTGTGTCTTTAATTATTTTAATCTTTTCCGCTAAGCAACTTATAAATCTAATTAGTTTATAGCGATTGACCTATGTCATAGACTTACTATTGACTTGTTACTTGTTATAAATGGTGTTAGTGTATGTTAGTAATTGCGTATCGTAGTTTGTAATATAACTTCTTTAAAAGTGACAATATAAAATGTTTTAATACAATATAATAACAGAAAATAATGTAATGTGACATTTTTATTTCAAACCTTTTTAAGGATCTTATACATTTCAGACAATATTCGTTTACAAGTATTTTGCAGTATAGCAATATTCATTAAGTATAGCATTTCTATTTTCTGTTGATTTTGTATGAAACTAATACTTGTATATTTTATCACACAAGTATATTGTATATTCTTTTGAAAATAAATGTCTCTAAACCTATATTGGTTCTAACTATATAATATAATGGTATAGATTACGACCGACGTGCAATATTTATGTGTTGCGGAAATATAAAACAATAGATAAAGCTTTGGTTTATAACAGCAAAGCAGACCAATATTTTGTTTTTAGCAGAAAAATAAAGCTCAAAAGCTCTAAATAATTAAAATCTGTGTAGGTATCACATTAAGACCAACCTAAAATCTTCCAAACACATACAACAAATACTAAAACCTCCACAGTCCATACATCAAGCTAGGCATGAACACTTGGACACAATCTACATGAACTCATACACGTGTACACCGTGTCATGCAAATGCACATCTGAAAGTGTAATCTCGCGCCAAGGTCCGCCATTTTGTGAAACAGGTACCTGAGAGATTAACATGTAGGGTGAAATAATATTTGAATATTACATAACATTACTTACAGGTTTATTTTTAGAACAAATAGTAATATTTTTTCAATACTAGCTGCGCTTCGCGGTTTCACCCCCATGGCTCCGCTTCTGTTGGTCTTAGCGTAATGATAAATAGCCTTATAGCCTTCCTCGATAAATGGGCTATCTAACTACGCGAGAATTTTTCAAATTGGACCAGTAGTTCCAGAGATTAGCGCGTTCACACAAACAAACAAACCTTCAGCTTTATAATATTAGTATAGATTTTCTAAATGATATATTACATTATTTTATTCATGCAACCGTTTCCTTGTGAATATTATTGCCGGAAGTTCTCACACGCTCTTCTTAGAATTTTCTGAAGTCGCCTACGCCAACATTTATATTTGTTTTTGCTTCGTTTATCTCGTATAACAAACAATGCCTACTTTATATAGGTATTACAGCTTGAAAATCAATATCATCAAGTCAACTTAAACCATTGACTTAACCATACATTACATATGATTTTTCAAATGGTCAATGCAAAACAAAAACTGCATATTATGGTAAAATAAGCGCAAACAAACGATAACCAAACCACATTAGTCAATAACTCATAATAATGCTTAATATGAAATTATTATTAACAGTCACACAGGCTTCACGTCGTAGTTACAGAAATCTTTTGTTACCTCAAACAAAACAGATTTAATCGTATAGGAGCTACCAACGTTGACAAGAGAGAATTTTAGTATAGTTGGTTCTTTGATATACTGTTTCTCTTCCTATTTCGGTTAGAGTCCGGGCTGTCTGGCTGGCCGCAGTGGTTGCGTTTATTAGTGCGCATCTTATCTTCACAGGAAAATATCCGTAATTTAAAGTCATTTATTAACGCGTAATTTTTAATCTTTTGCCTTTAGATAGATCCATCAGACATAATTTTTTTATTGCAAGACGTTTTTTTCGTTGTTAAATAGGTGCCAGACGCAATTTTTTATTTCAAAATCATTAAAATGTCATCGAAATAAGTGAAATTCCATCAACATGAGTCTCCGTGAAGGATATACTATGTATTATATTCATTTTACTATTTAAAATTTTTTAGCAACAATCTACCATGGGGCCTCCTTTTCCCAACGAACCTCAAATAGGACGTTAATGTAAACTTGATAAAAACCAAATATCATCAAATTCATATTAATACCCAAAAGTGTAATAAATATGAAACCATCTATTAAAAATATTAGTTTACTAATTATTCAATATAAGTATTAAAAAAGGATAATATAATATAAGTAATAAAGTTATTACTTACCTTTTAAGCGGACTCATGTTGATGTGATTTCACTTATTTCGATGACATTTTAATTATTTTGAAATAAAAAATTGCGTATGGCACCTATTTAACAACGAAAAAAACGTCTTGCAATAAAAAATTTATGTCTGATGGATCTATCTAAAGGCAAAAGATTAAAAATTACGCGTTAATAAATGACTTTAAGTTACGGATATTTTCCTGTGCGCACTAATAAACGCAACCACTACCGTCAGCCAGACAGCCCGGACTCTAACCGAAATAGGAAGGGAAACAGTATATCAAAAACCCAACTATACTAAAATGACTTTTTTTAAAACGTTAATAGCTCCCGTACCATAAAAGCTCGCTCCGGAAAATTGTTCTAAGATCTCGAAGCAAATGTCAAAGGTCGGCATCACCTTGATAGGCCCTTTAGTATTGCCATAGTATAAAGACACAAGTAGGCCGACTCCCGGTGTTTAGAAAAGCACGGTACATAAACTTTCGAGGCGCAGGGTTGTCAACGGCGCGATGTACCTTTGTTCGAAGATAACTTACTTTTCTCTTTGTACTGTGGTATTGTTATCCCTTTGTGCTCCGCCTACGTACCTCTGCCTCGTGTAAAACATTTCAACTTGAATTATTGTTTTTCGCTTGACGAGGGTGTACGAGGAAATTATTTTATACAAATGTATTATATTATGTTATTTCATTCTTATTTAATTGTAAGGATTTTGTAATAAAAACATTGAGATATACATATGGAGACGACACCGCCTACATCACTTATGTTCCGCATTCCGCTCAACATAAGCTCATTTTTTATTTGTTTTAAAGTGAAACGCATCAAATATGCCTTCGTGTGTGTTACGATATTGCACAAATAATACAAATAATACGGAAAAGTGACTAACATAACTTTTCATCGGTAAGTACCTAACTAGATAATAATTTTTAAAACTTAGAGCAAAAAAATGGCGCACAGATTTTGTTCGTGGTGTCTCCTCCATACGTAGTAATATTATCTCAATGAATAAAAAACGTTATTTTGATTGGTATTAAATGTATGCGAACAACGCATTTATAAGCTCTATAATAATTAACGGTGAAATATTTATGTTGTGTTACCTATAAAAAATAATTAAAATAGCAAAAGGTGACACAATTACTTATCTTGTAAACGGCAGTAAATAATTCAGTATCCTACCATTGATAACATAATGTAAAAGATGAAGAACCATTTATATCTAGAAAACTGAGAGCCGCACTTCGCCCTCTTATTTTACGCAATTACGAGATGTTTTTATAGAAGATTGTTACATTATGTACTTAGTACTTACGTAATTATTATGTAAGTATAGAAGTGTTTATAAAATTAATTTTTAAGTTTATTCATGTAAAAAATTTGTCATATAAAACATCGTTTACTCACGTTGTTTACTAATAATGATACACATATTATGAATAGCACACTAAAAACAATTGAAAAAAAAACATTCTGTATTAAAAAAACTATGATCGATGTTCCAAATTCAAAATATTCGAATCGAATGTATCACACTAAATTTTAAACAGGAAAATTGACGAAGATTATTCGCTAAGTGTCCCATTCGACGAAATGCATTAGACGAATGGGGTCAAGTATGTCGACAGGAATGTGACGGGTTCGTGCCAAATGTCACAAAAATGGCCCACGTTGAAGTATTGTTGTTATTGTAACATAATACGTGTATATGATTAGTAACTGTGTAGAAGAGTAGATAAGTATGTTGAAATATAGTTTTATGTTATGGTTAAATCTGAATATGATGAAGTTTCAGTTTAAAATGACAAATGAAACTGAACTGACGAATGAACTCATGAAATAACATTGAGTTACTATTTACTACGTACTAGAGAGGCCATCGCTACTACACTATTTGTAACACTAGTTAGAGTCAATCGTCTCAAACTAATTTTTTTTTGTTACATTGATTGGTTTTAATTGATAAGTTTATTCATATTTTTTTAATGATATAAACAATATTTATTTGTTACATTGATTGGTTTTAATTTTTAAGTATTATGAGGCAGAATATCTACAAAGTGTATGACTCACTCCCCCCCGCACCGCCGCGCTTGTCGCACAGATTTTGTTCGTGGTGTCCTCTCTATAATAATACCTCAATGTGAAATAATTGTACTTTCAGCGATCCTTGATAAGTTTAGGTACAAAGTTTGCATTCAATCTGTCCGTATATAAAGTATGTAACTCCATTTTGGCCCAAATGGAGTCTAAAGGACGATTACATACAAACATGAAGATGAAGCTAATAAATAAATATGCTGTCAATGACATAATTGCATGTATTCGCTAAATTAGTCCTTTAATTCTTACTTAATCATCTCTCTACAGTCTACATTATATAAAATCGATATTACAGTACCTAACATATGGCTTTAGCTATAATTAAGACAGGACGCAGAAATATATCATAACATAATCTATACTAATATTATAAAGCTGAAGAGTTTGTTTTTTTGTTTGTTTGAACGCGCTAATCTCGGGAACTATTGGTCCGGTTTGAAAAATTCTTTCGGTGTTAGATAGCCCATTTATCGAGGAAGGCTATATGCTATAGGCTATAGGCTATATATCATCACAGATAGTCTATGATATATGTAGCACCATCTCGAATTTAATATGGCAATAAAATTAATTCGGTAATCAAAGGCTCTGTAACGTTTCCTGTAAACAGGCCGTGCTTGCGTGAGCTATAAACTTTACGACTGCGATAAGACAGCTGTAAAAATGAAGCTATGAATATTTATTTTTTTATTTTTTAGTAATAAAAAAATTGCGCTTTTCGCAATGCAAGATGTTAATTATTGAAAAATTAGATTAAAAATTATATCATTATTGAAATTACAAATAACAAAAAAAGTGTTGTTGCTTCCAAAATTGTACCATGAATACGAGGCTTTAGTGAGTTGTTAATTCCTTGAAATACAGATTTAAGGCACATATGCGAACATTTGTTTAAATTGATAAGAGGTACTTAGGAACTACCGAAAGTAAAAATAGAAAAATCAATAATCAATCAATTTTCATATCTTTTATTATGACAATTTTGCGACATTGATCCCTAAGAGGAAAATATTTCCCTTTATCTGTTAGATCGGTAAATCTCTCAACATAAGATAGATGAAAATATATTTTTTTATCGGTCCACTTTCTTTAGCTATTTATTAAAAATACAGCCTTTAAAGCGTTCTTGTTTACTTTAATTAAAAATTTAATTTATTTCTAACAATTCGCTCTATAACCGTAATTAATCAAATTACTTTGCAAACTTTCATCAATATAAAATAACGCAAATACAGTAGGTACAACGTCTAGTGACGGTAAAAAAGAAACTGTATAGTGCAGGAGCTAAGCGACAAAAAAACAAAGTAAAAATCGTTTCAAAATAATAAAAACACCTTATGTTGTGGATAAGAATATAGTTATTATTCATTTTTTTGACGTGACAACGTCTTAAATTAGGTTGCGGCTGGGAGTCACTTATGAAAAAGTGTAACGCTCGGTAACGTTACGATGAGTCACCGAACGAGAGAGAGGCCCGCGGTCTGCCGCGCGCGCAGCACATAAATATTCTACCGAGAAAAAGACGTTGTCACGTAAAATCTTCGCCCGTAAAACCGACTTTACAGGCAACCATTTTTTATAATTAAGTCTTATTTTGAAAAGTTTTAATGATATTACATTTACCTACATAATAACGACTACATTCGAATCTACAACAACTTGTGTAACACATGAATGTACAAGCAAAAGCAATTAATTAATTATAAATTAAAATTATAATAACAACGATAATCTCATCCACAGCATGATTATTTTCAAACGATTTTTTATTCAGTTTTATTGGACCTTATCTCCTATGCTATACCTATTATTATTTTTATTTAGAATTAGGTACCAATAATACATACAGTACTAAAGCAATTGTAGTATATTGAGCCAAAAGAAAAAACTACGAATATTTATTTTGTTAAGTTGTGATTGAACATGATGTTATTATGTTGCTGTTGTTTTTAAAATGTGTTGATGATAATTATCATGTTGTAATAATGTTGTATCAGTTGTTACGTGATATTAATCTACAACATGACGTAAACTTGTGTTTTTTAAACGAATTTCTTACTTATTTTATTTTGCTCCTAGCTCCTATACTATAACGATTTCTGGGTTACCGCTTTAGCTACATTATGTTGTATTTAATTATCAATCCATTGGTATATATTTCATTCCTGTCGATTCTGGGTCATTTTTTGGACATCACCTTTTAATGAATTTAATGCGGCGATGGAGGGGCACGCAGCGTGCTCCGAACCTAGCATAGCTCGACACAGCGCAGCATGGCAGAGCTCCATAAAAACATAGCACAGTTCGGCACAGCGCGGCTCAGCACGGCGGGTAGCGCGCCTCGCTCGAGACTGCTGCGTTTTTAAACAGAGCGTAGCCTCACACAGCGCAGCACAGCATGGTTTGTTTGTATCCTCATTAAAATATTAAACGAGCGAGTTGACCAAACACAGCACAGCGCAGTACAGCGCAGCATAGCTCGATGTTGATTTGTCACCCTAAGGGGTGTAAATTGACGTTTAAAACAATAAAAAAGTGAACCACAACAACCAACTAAACATAATAAATGAATTTTTGACATTGTAATAATGCGTTGCATACCTACCTATCTCTATAAGATACAATAACGTAATAACAGATTAAACGACTGTAATTCGCTATAAAAATACTAGTTAATTATCTGTACCATAGAACTCTCAAATACTACGTCACTTAAAAGAGCAAGGAATTACAGGCAATTGAGTGTCCTAACAGTGATCTTACGGTACACTTGAAGCCATTGTCTCGAATTCCCATGGTCCCACCCTACAGGATACTTACAATAGGGCCACTAACCCACCAATTGGTTCAAATTACAAACCAGTTCATCAACCTCACCATCAAACGACATAGAACACTCCTGTCTGTTTTAATTACAGTTTTTTGTTCGCGAAAACATTATTTATTTATAGAGGTGACGGGCAGACAGCCTGCCGC
Organism: Colias behrii; assembly: GCA_029959065.1. Taxonomy (NCBI): domain Eukaryota; kingdom Metazoa; phylum Arthropoda; class Insecta; order Lepidoptera; family Pieridae; genus Colias; species Colias behrii. The sequence continues at coordinate 3,203,023 of JARWMC010000021.1, read as the reverse complement.
CTAAAGTTTAATAACCTCAGTCAAAGTATGATGGATGATGTTTTATTTTTTTAATTTGGTCACGCTATGGCTGACGTCAACATTTGGAATAATTGTGCTGTCAATTATGATTGCTAGTTGCAAAAATTTGTTGCCGTATCGTTCCAACATGGCGACATGGAAAACGGTAACGGTTTTAAATGCCATTACGTTTCGGATAATAAAGAGTAGTATTTTTAATATTAAAATATACCTAGAATAATTTTATTAATTTCAATGGAAAACAATATAAACCGTTAACTCTAAAATCATTCATGTAAAGACAACGGCTAGCCAATTGAGTTTCCTAAAAATAAATTAGGTTTCAACTAAAGTCTAGACGAACTCTGTCTAGAAGCATGAATCAGGTCATTACCAAACCGCTGACTCACCGAATGCATATGATTTATTTACCTGCAACAAAACGGTTCAGTTAATAAAATGAAAAGAATATTCAACACGCTTCCACACATTTATTATTCATTCGTGAAATTACTTATTTGTAGGACATTTTTTTACGTTGAAACAAAACTCATTCATAAAAATAATTACATATAGCTATTGGAAGAGCTTTGTTCTAGCGATAAGTGCTTTCAATGATCAAATTATTATAAAATACAGTATCCCGACTAATATCCCTACTTAATATTATAAATGCGAAAGTAACTCTGTCTGTCTGTCTGTCTGTCTGTTACGCAATCCCACTTAAACCTCTCAACCGATTTTGATGAAATTTGGCACAGACAATCTTTAGACCCTGAGAAAGAACATAGGCTACCTTTTATTGCGAAATATGTACCACGCGCGAAGCCGGGGCGGACGGCTAGTAATTAATAAAAACCATCATTGTATCTCATGGAAAATAATCAATCTTGTAAAGCAAACATTAAAGCTTAGGTCACATAACGTTAAAGACAATGGGTAAAACTAATCCTAACATAAAATAAACAAGTAGCAGAAACCTATTTGTCTTTTTGTTGCAAATCGACATATCCATTGGGAATACTAGTCAGTTTAGAAAATACGAGAAATCGTGCAAATTAGAAACGTCGATTTAAATTATTAACAACTTACTATTATTGTTGATAAGTTAAAAAAAAATAGAATAAACTTCGTTACATAACAATACATATGTACATATACACATTACATACATAATCTTTTGGTAATTATGTCAAAGTGTCACTCATTATCTATTCATCTTATCAATGTCACAGTACAGTACCAATAAACATATGATAACTCGCTTTTAATTGAATGACTGATCCATTGATATCAAGGTCACTTGGCTGATAACAAATAATATTATAAAATACGTAATAAATTTTCACCAACAAAACAACTTTTAATAATTACTTAGTATTTAATTAAATTGCGTGAAGGAAACCACTTAGATCTGTTTTCGTCCGACAATTTTTGGGTAATGTTTATTTCACGTCGGTTTTTTAATTATAAACGTCTGAATAGCCCTTTTCAAGTACGGTATAAAAGAATTTGACACATACCTAAACCTAAATTTAATTTTGCAGCCACTTTTTTGAGTAGGGGGTTATAATCAAATAAGTGAAAGAAAAATTATAATCACTACATAGTAATTCAATTAGTACATATAAAACAAAGTCGCTTTTTCTGTCCCTATGTATGCTTAAATCTTTACAACTACGCAACGGATTTTGATGCGATTTTTTTTAATAGATAGAGTGATTCAAGAGGAAGGTTCTAGTATATAAATTATTAGGTTTTAGACAAAGCGGGCGAAGCCGCGGGCGGTAAGCTAGTTAAATAATAAATAAATAAAATAAAATATCCTTTATTGAAATTTTTGAGTACATTAATGGACAACTAAGTTCCGTTACGCAAAGGAAAAAATAAATATACAAAAGTTACATAAAGATACCCCAAAATGCAGTAGCTTAGTTAACTCTTTAAATCATAAAAGGTAACAGTAAAACAGTATTTTCCCTGTAGATAAAACCTGTTTGCGACGCCTGTATGTCTACAATCGCTAATTTACGCAATTACATGTAATAAGGCAGCAACATGATTTACATTAAAGGCACATTATTTTCAACATGTCACGTCTTTGCAGTCACGAGGTATTTTAATGAGTGGAGAAAAACTTCCCCGTTATTCGTTATTTACCTAGTTTTAGGACGAAGATGTTAACCCTACTATATTATGTTCGACCATACAAAAGATTCGTCTGGAATCAAACTTAGGTTATAGGTATCTTCTGCATTATAATCAGTTATCTTTGATCTAATTCAAAAGTGTCTGAATTATCATTGCTATTTCGTTGTATTCTTAACCTCATGAAATTAAAGTTGTAGTAATATTCGTACTTATAGTTCTGTGGTCATGTGCTAAAACTAAATTGCATGAATTATTTTATAAATAAAATGAACGTAATATAGCTTTACATATATTTTACACAGATTTTACAGCTATTTACAGTTACTATTTATCTTGTTTAATGTAGGTAAGCAATATGTTATTACTTATTACCATAGAAATCTAAATAACAAGGCAATAGAAGTCGTAAGCGCGCGTGACATTGTCGCCGCTCAGGTGGTTACCATGCCACAAGTCTGTTCGTCGCTTGGTGGTCGCTTGTTCAGTTGTTCCTGACACGTGCGTGAGTAAACATGGTGTGTTACAGCATTTCCCAGTGCGGAAATTCTTCCATAAATTGTAATTATACTAATAAAGGAATAAAATTTCACCGGTAAGTATTTTTGTTTATAAATATTGCCGTTTTTCCTTAAAATTATAGAATATTTTCAAGTATTACGAGTGTCACCATAGTAATCGAAATAACAATAAATGACACAGTCGACCATTCTTATTATCACGTTTAACACAAATTTCAACCTTATTTCTATGAGTTTATGTTCAAAGTTATATCTATTGAAAATTGACAACCTCTGTTGTAGAAAAGCCGAATTTTTGCGTATTGGAGCAAAAATAAACAAAACGTCTCATATACTTAGGGATGTTATTCTAAAATAAACCGTAAATTCGTGCGTTAGGATACATATTAAAAAGCTTAATTTAATATTTAAGTTAGTTTTCACTAAAATCAAGCTGTCCAATAAAAGGCATAGTTTACTTGTGTGTACTGTTTAGCTATCGGTTTAAATGTGTTGATTTTGGCGACAGCGGTTTTCATACGAATTATGACATTATAGCACTTCTATGTGTCTTGTTATTTAGATTTCTATGCTTATTACACATCTGATATAATACAGTACAATTTTCAAGGTAACCTACCTGGTAGTACCAATAAAATATTCTTATTACTAGACATGTTAAACTTCCTCAATTAATAATAATCCTAGTGTCTATTATTGACATACATACTAATATTTAAATAATGAAGGAAGGAAGCACAATGACTTCGCAGATAAAGTCTGTACCTTTGCCAAATATAATTTGGCGAACACAGCTGTTCTGATGGCATTGCCACAGATAATATAATAAGTACATATTACCACGTATTACGAACAATATTTCAACTAATAAACATCTTTAATCCGTAATTAAGGTTATCAGTAATATGTCTCTTTTACTCATTTATTATTTTACGTAAGCAAGAATGCGACAAAACAATAACTACAGCTATATCTATGACCTTTATAATATAGTTTTACTTGGTAAATAGATTAAATTCAATATATCTCGCGGTTTTAAGCAAAAAATAGGTCCGAGTAAATTTGAATGCTATTTGGTATAAAATTTGATTTAGAATCGAATCACCATATTAACAAAGCAAGAGGCAGTAGTTGAATTCAATTATTAACTCATCAGCAGTTGCTGAAGTACTAGATTTAGCAAATAATTTAATTCAACGGTAAATGTATGTTTTATGTGTATTATATGTGCATTTATAATATGTATTTAAAATTTACAATGTTATATGAAAAGATAAGGGCCACCTAGAAATTATCACTAGACCATGTAACTAGAAGCATATGACATGTTTACCAGAATCAGTGTACATTTTCCAAACACATATATTTTCTACCTATAGTTGACGTTTTTTTTTTTTTCTTTAACACTAAAAATGGTAACACATACTGTTATTGAACGGATGACACCAGCGTGTATTTAATCGTATTACTTTGTAATTAAGACCAAAAGCGCAGTTTATTTCATTCCCTTGAGATAGGATAGTAACTCGATAGTCGATACGCAACCATGTTAGCTAACCTTGTGTACACCGGCATGAGATAACACTAGGTTTAAGTTATAAACAAGAAATGTTGATGTGTGTTTTCAGTTATTGTAACGATATAATATTATTATGCTGTCATAGAACTACCTAGTAACCTTGTTCCCTTTTGAAGTAGCCTTTCGTTAGTAGGGAACCTGGATATTTGGATATTTAATGGGTTAATTTTTATGTCTGTTTATAGTTTGTGCAATCTAATAATTTATAAAATATAAATAAACAAAAAGAGGCAAAAAGCACTTAAAATTTATTGCTATTTGATATTACTTGCTATAATACCTATGTACTAGTAAAAAAAAACGTTCAAATTTAAAACTCGTTATAAAACTAAAATTATAACAAAAAACAGTAATCGAACAACCTATAACACTATTTATAAATCGATGCCAGTCCATTTCAAATCGTATCATGCGCTAACATCGTTTGAATTACAAATTACAATCTCAATGTCAAAGTGGCTTCTATCTTCAACGTGCGAACTGCGATCCCGTTTCCCGTTTCCCGTCCGGTGTGGACCCAGCTAATGCTGGGTCCACACCGGACGATCCACCGCGATCCAAAGATGCAGGCGGTGTGGACGTGCCGCGCGCGATCCATGCACGCGTTTTAGAGCGCGCGCTCCCTACCTCGCGCGATCCGTTTGCGGTCGGTTTTTGTGCCCGCTTCAAAGGTGCCTCAATTGCGTGATGCGCGCGGTGTGGACGGTTGTGTTGGTTCGCGCGATCCATCTCACGATGGACATCTCAGAAAGTCGAATATCTCAAATTGATTAGCATTCCTTCTTGCAAAATTGTGTTCAACTTCATCTGAAACTAACTCTGCGTACAGCTGAGTCCCAGATGCCAATCGATTTTTGTAAAATTGTTTCACCCAAAACCGTCGATTTCTTTTTCTTGATTTTTTGCGCAAACATTTAAGTGTAATAAAAGTTACTGCTGCAACGGCAAGACGCCGCCGTTGTACGTGTGACTCCATATTGTACAAGAGTTAGACTGGCTGAATCACGGATCGCCTTAGGATCGCATATTTGGGATCGCAAGTTTTTAAAGTGGATCGGCCTAACACGATCCACGATCCATGCTCCGCGATCCTGGATCGCGGATCGCGGGATCGCTGGATCGTCCGGTGTGGACCCAGCTATTGACCAATAAAAATGTGTACACGATTCATTTTATAGCGGAAAGCTACCGATGTATAGTGCACAAACAATAATAATTGTCATTATGGTAATGACTAATGATGTACGAAAATCTTTATGGTGGGATAATGACTGATACATATTATGTAGGTATTTAATTGTGTATGATTATTAATTTCATAACATTTAAAGCCTCTCAAAGTCTTATTTTTTCAAGAAGTCGGTTGACCAGGGTTCGCCTGGAATGACCCGAAAATAAAACGTGTCACTCAGAAAGAAAGTAAATTATTGAGATTTTCTAAGTGTTCGAGTTTATCCATTAGTATAAAGATGTGCCAAATTATAATAGCTCAATGGCCAAATTATGTTTCATATAATCCATAAAAACACGGCAAGATACTAAAATCAGCGTTATATAAAATAATAAAAAATACTACGTAGATTTTGCGTCAACTCCACCTCATAATTCAACATAATTCCTACGTAGTAGAGAGAACATTTTGTAATCAAATATTCCGCCAATTTGAATAATGTCGTTCCAAATTTGTGTCCAACGTCACACGTATTTCCAAATTGTCAATTTGACAGTAATCCAATATGGCCGACGCAGGATGCCGCATGATGCGGTTATAATTAATAATTAAGGGCTGATTTTTCAATCCTTGGTTAAAACTTATTCGTCGAATAATGTATAAAACTACCATTTTAAAAACGTATTCTAATTGACCGTATTTGACAGTTTACGTGACATTAGAATATTATCGTGTAATACTTTAATGGACGGATAAATTTTATCCAAGCATTGAAAAATCGGCCCTTAAATCACTGGCAGGTTTAATATAATATGTACCATCCGGAATTTAAAGTTAAATAATGCATACCATAAAATGCTATGCATATGATTAAGCATTTGTTTAAAATGCAGTTTACTCAAACTGCAATTTTCTTCCACAAGTTTTCATCTCTGGTATGAGTATTCACTATTCAGTACCATACACTTTACGTATAATACATGCAATATACAGAATACACATATCATTACTTAATTTATTTCTATTAACTTTCCGACCACGCTATCTAAAACTTTTAATTATATACTAAAAGTGGCTATAAATGCATGAATATAAAAATTATCTACCTCTATTCAATTTTAGTACCTATCTTTATAGTTATCACGTATCATTTTTTTTTATTTTTATTTAATTTATTTCGTTTATTCCTGCACATTGTATTATTATTTATTTGGTTTAATATTATTGTTTTTTATATTTATATTTTATCTTTTTTTTTATTGTTGAAATGGAGGTCACTCTAATTTCAACAACGATAAGGGGCCACTGAAAACCAGCGCTGTGCGTGCAATACTGCCGTACAGCATTTAGCTGAGTTGGTAACCCTTTTTCAAGGACACTCTACCGTACTAATTTAGTGTAATTTTTTGTCTCCTTATTTTTGTTTATTTTTTTTTTTCCTCTTTTCTAAGTTGTAGTTAAATTGTAATGTATGTTTGCTTTTTATGTTTTAAGTTTTTTGTTGTTGTTTTTATGTGAATGTTTTTATTTTTAATGTCCTTGAAATAAATGTTTTTTCTTTCTTTTCTTTCTTTCTTTCTTTCTAAAACCTTCCTCGAAAACCTCTATCCTTTGGTGAAAACTAGGAGGATGTATTAGAAATTTAATTATTTAGATATTATATATATATATGAACCACTATTATATACTATTCTATACATAAAGTAATTATATTCTATGCTTATATTCTATAGTAATATTGTTGAATAAAATAGCAAATAGATTTACTCAACTATCACCATGCCAATCATGATATTGTTAAATGTCAACCGCGTTATAATCATTAATGCATAAGCACTTCCTTACGAGTTACGACGCATTTCATTAAAATACGGTACACAGTAATATGATAAACATTGCACATTTGTCAACATTGTTAATTCAATAAAATGAATATGCAACGGATGTTTCAGTTGACTTGTCCCACGATATTATTATTACGATATTATTTATTTCAATTCGTTTCGCGGAATAGGTACGTTTTTAAAGGAACATACCTACCTAGGTATGGTATGTAACTTATTCTATACTGGAAATTTTAGTTCATAATATTGTGTAAAGACGAAGACAATCGTTATATAAATAACGCTGTATAATATAAAGAAAATAAATATTATAGAATAACCTAACATGAACCTAACCATTTTAAATTACCCAGGTATATGACGATATAAACGCACAGACCTGTCAAAACGTAAACGGGACACCAGTAATCAAAGACCGTAAAATAATAACTATGTACATAAAAGCTATAATTCCAAATCTCATATCCAGACTTTTTTGCTCCAGACACGAATCTGGCAATACATCGAACCTGTTTTTTCGGCGCGGTGAATGCCTTTCTCCCTGGTTTTTTGTAAGGCTCGCATGTCAAGTTGAATAACCTGAAGTATTTTTTGTCTTCAGACTACGTCGCACTATGTGTTTTTAGGCCCGAAAAAGTTTCATTCTTGTTTTATTGGAAATATCTAAGGAGCTTCTCTTTTTAAATGCACGAGTAGAACACCCAGAGTTTTATTTCAAAAACACGATTTTTAAAAAAATATTTAAAATATTGGAATTTTCGCGGCCGACTGAGCTAAATAAATTCGTATAAAAAAAATAGATACACTAGATAATTTATTATGTTGCTAATATATGTAGTGATTACAGGCGCAAATTATCCCTTTTTGAAATTTTCGATATTGTCGATAGAGGCGAAAGTATTGTAATTTTTACTGATTTTCGTTTTTATTTTTTTATATTATATGCAGGCGTTAGTAGAATCTCTGTTTAGTACCAAAAGAAGCCTTGAACTGAGGGCTACATGTGACAAAAATACCACATTCTAACCACGAAGTTATTACGAGATATAGATTTTCAAAGAATTCAATGTCAGGGTTGACCCTAGTAAAGAAAAAGTCAAAGCTTTTTTTAACAATTATATATATATCATCTATCTATTACCAAGTTTTTGTTTATGTTTTAAGTCGTTAGTTATAGTCGATATTTTAATATTATTCAATATATTATTATATTTTTTTTTTTTTTTTTTTTTATGCTGCGATAGGGGAGCACTTGGCCACGATCTCGCCTGATGGTAAGCTGAGATGTGGCCTAAGATGGAGCGTGCTTCCCTAGAATGTACCTGTTCACTCTCCTCTTGAAGACCCCCATATTGTACTCATCGGGGAACACAGATTCAGGAAGCATGTTCCAGTCCCTAGCGGTTCGAATAAAGAATGTCGATCCGAACCGCTTAGTCCGGGTACATGGAACGTCAACCATGTGGCGATGCCTAGAATCTGTGCGCCTCGACGAACGATGGAAAAACGGGGATGGCGGAATTAAGTCGTGCAATTCCGCAGCGCACTCTCCAAAGTGTATCCGGTAAAAAACCGATAGACTTGCCACTCTGCGGCGATGAGCGAGGCTCTGGAGTTTTTTGCCTACTAGCACATCGTCGTTTATGAGCCTCTTGGCACGCCTCTCTATTGCCTCAAGTGACTCCAGCTGGTACTTGGCAGATCCATCCCAGAGGTGAGAGCAGTATTCCATGCACGAACGGACTTGTGCTTGGTAGAGATTGAGCAACTGTCCCGGACTGAAATACTGCCTCACCTTCGCCAGTATACCAAGCTTTTTCGAGGCTACTTGGGCTTTGGATTCAATGTATGAACCAAAATTAAGAGTAGGCGTTAAGGTGATTCCAAGAAGCTCGAGGCGGTCAGTTATCGGCACGGATACACCTTGGAAGGACGGAGTCAGGTTGAATGGACTCCGTTTTGCGGAGAATAGACACGCCTGGGTCTTGGTCGCATTGAACTTGACCAGATTGGCCTCGCCCCACTCGGAGACAGCCTGTAAGGACAAGTTCATGCGTTCGACCATCGCCTCCCGTAGCGACTGGATTTGTGCCGCACTGGCTCGCGCGCTGGATGCATATCTCTCCACAACAGTGCTATCGTCTGCGTACCCATAGATACCGGGTCTCAGCAGATCGTTAATGTGTAGCAGAAAGAGTGTTGCGGAGAGAACTGATCCCTGAGGGACCCCGGCATTAATAGCCAATTGATCGGACGAGCAACCGTCAACGACTACTCGAATCGACCGGTCTCTCAGGAAATCTGAGATCCAGGCGCAGAGACCAGCAGGCAGACCGTAGGATGGAAGCTTGCCAATAAGACTATCATGCCAGACCCTATCGAAGGCCTTCGAGATATCAAGGGAGACAGCAAGTGCTTCACCATGATTCTCGATGGCCTCGCTCCAGATGTAGGTGGCGTACGCTAGAAGATCCCCAGTGGACCGGTTTCGGCGGAACCCGTATTGTCGGTCACTGAGGAGGTCGTTCGCTTCTAGGTGTGCCAGGAGCCGGCTGTTCAGTACACGCTCCATAGTCTTACAGAGTATGGACGTGACTGAAATTGGCCTGTAGTTGGAGGGGTCGGCACGACTGCCTTTTTTGGGCACGGGCTGCACGTTGGCAAGTTTCCAAGATTTCGGTACTATTCCAGTCGCTATCGAGAGGCGAAAGAGGCGCGTCAAAACAGGAGCAAGTTCAGGTGCACAGGTTTTAAGTACTAAGGCTGGAATTCCATCAGGGCCACTGGCTTTATTCACGTCAAGATTCCGCAGCGTTTTAAGAACCTCAGTCTGACGGATGCGAATTTCCGGCATAATCACCTCGCATCCAGGTAGACTAAGAGGTTTCGCATTTGCGGGATCAAGACGAGAATTTTCCGCGAAAAGAGAAGCAAAAAGGTTCGCTTTCTCTACGGCGGTGTGAGCCAGCGACCCATCCGGTTTCAGCAGTGGAGGAAGTGAGGGGCGGCAGAAATTCGATTCAACCGCCTTTGCCAGGGACCAAAACGCTTTGCTACCAGAGGGGTAAGAAGCCAGTTTGTTCCCTATACGGCTGACGTGGTCAAATCGAGCTTTCCGTAGAGCCTTTTTGCAGGACTTGGCGGCCCGGTTGAAGGCTTTCTTCTTCTCTGACACGTCCTTGGCCTTGCGGTGTCGAGCATCAACCCAAGCCAGATATGCTTCATGCTTAAGCGCTTCAGCGCGTCTGCAATCGGCTCTGAACCAGGGTTGAGCTTTGCTGGACGTGGCTACATCGGAGAATGGAATAAAGTACTCCATTCCCTGCCGCAGCACATCAGTCACAGCATCCGCACAGGTTGAAGGGTCTTCAGAAGAAAAGCAGACAGGCCGCCAGGGATAAGATGCAAAGAAAGAACGCATCTCGTCCCAATCTGCCGACTTGTATCGCCACACGCGCCGAGAGCCCCTGGGACTGGGATCGGGCGGCGAGTAGACGGATACAGATTTCACCAGACAGTGATCGGAGCTGCCAAGCGGCGATGAAATCGCCACCGAGTAACGGTCTGGATCTGTTGTCAGCAGAAGGTCCAAGCAATTGGCTGTATGACTCTCAACATCAGGAACCCGCGTCGCTCCTTGAACCAGCTGGGTGAGATTTAACGCTATAGCGAGTTTACGCGTCTCTCTCCCAGCTAGGTCAGTGCTCTGGTAAGGGTATAGCCACTCCTGGTGGTGGGCATTAAAATCCCCCAGAAGCACTAGCTGAGCGGAAGGGTATTTGTGTTGAGCAGTATCCGCCGCCTCACTTAGGTACTCTGTGAGCCTGATCGTCTCCTGGTCTCCGCTGTGCGCTCGGTAGACACAAGCATAGATGAGTTTCTCCAAGCCTGTGTCCACCAGCATCCATAGTACAGAGAGATGGGGGTCTTCAAGGTAACGGAGACGCCGACAGCAGATGTCGTCTCGTACGTACGCGCACACACCAGACCGAGCTTTGAAGTTATGCTCCAGGGTGTAGCCGGGATAAGTTAGGTACGCCTGATCAGACGGACATCTTATCTGCGTCTCCGTGAGGAACAAGATACAAGGAGTTTGAGTCTCGAGGTGGTAATGGACTGCAGCGAGATTGGAGTGTAGACCTCTGATGTTAGTGAGGTCTACTTTCAGCGAGAGGGAGTGCTGCCGCTGTACAACTTTATTCCTGTACCTTGCTTTTTTCATGAGAATTTAGAGAGTGAAGTCGGTGTGAAGACGGCAGTGAATCGAGGCGCTATACTTCTAGACCTGAGACACACACTCAGAAGCTACACTGATGGGGACTAGTCTGGAGACTGCGGGGACGCCCGAGCCCCCCCAAGGATGTCCATAGGGCCCTCTCATCCGGTCGCCAACCGGCACTATGGCGCATCTTGGGATTTTTCGCTAGTTGGCGGGGCAGCCTTTCACATGTGGCTAGCACGCTACTTGGGCCCCCTACTGACTAGCGGTCGGCCAGCGGTGCACCGTGCCTCGGATCCCGCTACCCTCCATGACTAGTCTCCAGGTGCAACAGCGTAAGTGTGCATCAAATCATCCAGGTTGTATAGGCGCAGCTGATTCGACCCGTCTTCACCAAGGCTACATCAGCTTCATCATGTCGGAACACGGACGCTTGGCGACACGTCTTCAGCTGATGGGTGGTCATTATAGCCGCGACGATTGTCTCCCACCATGTCACCTGTTTAGCACCACCCAGGGGCCACGTGTAGGGAATCCATACTCCGGGTATACTCCTACGGACGAAGGTGACTCGGCCCCCAAAAACTCGATTATTATAGGTAGGTAATCCATATGATATGTAATAAATTAACTCAATGAAAAAATCTTATACCCCAGCCACACTATGCTACTCGTCCTGCTACTCGTCCTGCTCCTCGTCCTGCTCCTCGTCCTGCTCATCGCGCTGCCGCTCGCCTCGATATTGCCGTCTGGCCACACACTGCTCTACTCGCGCGATTAATCGCGACGATCTTCACTAGGGATGGGTCGTCGACGTATTTTTCATCAACGAGACTAGATCGTTAAATGTCGTTCATCAACTAGTCGTTCAACTAGTTAAAATCTTCGACTAGTCCATGTGTAAAATAAATAACTATTATTAAATAAATTCTTAAAACAATAAATTCTAATCTCAATAAAACAATTAATAAATGTTTATGCTTTCTTACAAAAATTATACTCCCTAAAAAAAGTATTACTAAAAAACTTATTATCGTTTGTTTTTATAGTTTAAATTCAAAACATTGGTCTTGTAAACCAAAAATATTTTTTTTTTAAAACTTCAAAGAAAAGAATTTATTCTTATCAATAAGACTGTTTAGCCGTTGAATTCAACTAGTGCATTGGTGAGCGATGGACTAGTCGAATCGTTGAGTGTACATATAGACGGTTAATTTAACTAGTCCGTTGATTCCATGACGCCCATCCCTAATTCGCACTCGTATTGCCGGTCCTTTGACTCGCGCGCAAAAGCCGACAAAATAGGGAGCAGTGAGCAGGACGATGAGCACGACGAGTGGCATGACGAGTAACGTGGCCACACTACGTCCCTGCCTACTTCCCTCGTCACTTCCCATACCACTCGTCGAGTCGTGTGGCTGGGGTATTAGATTTTTAAGACAATTCAATAATAACAAATTAATACTTGAAATAAATCTCCTTTTTCGTCAATATTTTGAGCATTGATCATAGTAATCTCATTAAAAGTCAAACGGAATTAACGGTAAAAACATTGACAACCCTATCTTTGAATTCTTTGAAAATCTATATCTCGTAATAACTTCGTGATTAGAATATGGTATTTTTGTCACATGTAGCCCTCAGTTCAAGGCTTCTTTTGGTACTAAACAGAGCTTCTACTAACGCCTGCATATAATATAAAAAAATAAAAATGAAAATCAGTAAAAATTACAATACTTTCGCCTCTATCGACAATATCGAAAATAATTTCAAAAAGGGATAATTTGCGCCTGTAATCACTACATATATTAGCAACATAATAAATTATCTAGTGTATCTATTTTTTTTATACGAATTTATTTATCTCAGTCGGCCGCGAAAATTCCAATTTTTTTTAATATTTTATTAAAAATCGTTGAATAATATTAAAATATCAACTAAAACTAACGACTTAAACCATAAACAAAAACTTGGTAATAGATAGACGATTTATATAATTGTTAAAAAACAGCTTTGACTTTTTCTTTATTAGGGACAACCCTGACATTGAATTCTTTGAAAATCGATAACTCGTAATAACTTCGTGGTTAGAATGTGGTATTTTTGTCACATGTAGACCTCAGTTCAAGGCTTCTTTTGGTACTAAACAGAGATTCTACTAACGCCTGCATATAATATAAAAAAATAAAAACGAAAATCAGTAAAAATTACAATACTTTCGCCTCTATCGACAAAATCGAAAATTTCAAAAAGGGATAATTTGCGCCTGTAATCACTACATATATTAGCAACATAATAAATTATCTAGTGTATCTATTTTTTTTATACGAATTTATTTAGCTCAGTCGGCCGCGAAAATTCCAATATTTTAAATATTTTTTTAAAAATCGTGTTTTTGAAATAAAACTCTGGGTGTTCTACTCGTGCATTTAAAAAGAGAAGCTCCTTAGATATTTCCAATAAAACAAGACTGAAACTTTTTCGGGCCTAAAAACATATAGTGCGTCGCTTGTGTAATACAATACGAATCTTAACTGGGTTAAGTGATAACTATTTGTGTACGAATTTCTATTTATGCAAAGTTAGCGTTTCGTATTAGAATAATTTTTAATAATAGCTAGGTACCCAGTAAACATATTCATTTTTAGCGTTCCAACTTCCATACCAAAGGGTAAAACAGGACCCTCTTACTAAGCCTCGGCTGTCTGTCTGTCTGTCTCCGGAAACCGTGATAACTAGAAAGCTGAAATTTTCACAAATGATGTATTTCCGTTGGCGCTATGACAACAAATACTAACAATTAAAAAAAATAATATGTGGCCCTCATACAAAAAACGCTAAAAATTAGTACAACAAACGTGATTTTTTATTATTCACAGATTGTGCGCGAGTCCGACTCGCATAGCCTTAGAATGCAACTTGCAAGATGCACAAGCTTGATAACAAGTAGCTTATTTAAGTATCATTTAGAATAATTAATACTGTCTGGTTACCATGGCTGGCATGGCATGACAATAAAAATTATACACATTTATGGCTACTATGTAGGTAATTTTAACACCTGTATCACAGTATTACCACAGTATTACCATATTTCCTACAGTAGTGCGACGAATGTACTTGTGCAGAGAAACGGAGGGGAACTGGCGGGGGTCGGGCGACGCGGGCCGCGTAAAGCAATCACGCTGAGATTGCTTTACCTATCGCGAAGGGCAGACGCTTCAGAGATTTTTTGTGTAATAATTTATACTTCCGTATTCTATAATGGTGGGCATAAACTGTTGTGTTTATGGATGCAAATCTACATTTAAATCCAAGGACATAAAGTTTCATAGATTTCCTCGCGACGAGAGGTAGGTTTTTCAAATTCTGTTTAGTACCAATTCAAAGATGTTGAAGATGTTTTTGACTATACATATTTTAAGTAGCTATAAGATATATATAAAATATATTATTGATGATTTTCAAGAAAACCAATTTGTTTCTCTGTTAATTCAAAGTTTTTATTTTAAAGTTTTCACAATAGTTAACATACAAATAGTTTGTTACTACAACAACTTAAAATATGTAATCTCACCTGTAAATTCAAAGAAACGACATTTAAAGTCCACTTATAATAAATCCTCAATTACAGTAAAAGTTCCTTATTCGCGGGGTATATGTTCCATAAATATGCCGCGAATACAGAAACCGTGAATACGGAATGGTAATTTATATGGGATTATAGGGGATACGTTCCTAGGTGACGATTGAGATTTTTTTCGTGTCGAAACTCGTTTCTCATTTTTTTTAGTTGGCATTATAAACTAGGAAGAGTGCAGTGGATCACAATTTTTGTAACGAATGTGAAAGACGAAACAATAAAACACGCAAAGCGGCTTTTACTATAAACGGAACTACATTTAAAAATATACTTTATTTATTGAGTTATAAGGTTGCTTCCATTCTGTTTATTTACATTCTCAAAAACATCAATCGCAGTAAAGGCGGCTTGCGACAAAGGCGGCTTGTGTCAAAGGCCTCGGCGATATCATTTAACAACATAATATGTACTTTAGGCTAACTTGTAATAAGATCTATTTTATTTATTTATTTATTTATTTATACTCTTTATTGTGCTGCCAAAATACATAAAATACAATACATAAGATCTATTTTACTTTCTTATTAGTCCATTTGACAAGGATATTGGGTTAGATACCTATTGGAATAATTTTATTATCATGTATGTACTTATTAAATCCGCGAATAAAAAAATTTTTAATCGTTTCTCGCCATTTTTTCTTTCTGCTACGTCAATCCGAGCCACAGATAACATGAACACGCGAAGCGCGCCAAATTTGAATAATGATGAAAAATTTAATGTTATTTCATTACATATAATATATGTTACCGGAAATGTATGAAATCAAGGAATTGTATATGTTACCAGAAATGTATGAAATCAAGGAATTGTATACAAATCCTAGGAAATGTGTACAATTCCGATACCATTTAGGAAATTTATAAAATATTGTTTAATAAACTATTTAATGCATAGATATCCTAGGAAATGTATAATCTTCCTAGGAATTGTATATAATTCCAATATCGTATTAGGAAATGTATAAAGTAAATTTGAGAATAAGTAAATTTGGTTGTTAATAATTAATCAATAGGCAATGACAATGTCACTGCGGCGACATATTATACTATGTTTCTGTATAAATAATTACATTAGATTCAACAATCACAATTATTTTTAATGTACATGTGAATAAATAATTACATATTAATAGCTATGATAAAAATTGTTTTATTTCCCATTTGGTGACAACCCTAGCATATTTACACGTGGCAGCGTGAGTACCTACACTGGCGGCGGCATCGCGCGACATCAAAGGCGTTTCCTTACTGTAGGAAATAATATTGTAATACCACAGTATTACAATCCTTACTGTAGGAAAATAATATTGTAATACTGTGGTATTACAATATTATTTCCTACAGTAAGGAAACGCCTTTGATGTCGCGCGATGCCGCCGCCAGTGTAGGTACTCACGCTGCCACGTGTAAATATGCTAGGGTTGTCACCAAATGGGAAATAAAACAATTTTTATCATTACTATTAATATGTAATTATTTATTCACATGTACATTAAAAATAATTGTGATTATTGAATCTAATGTAATTATTTATACATAAACATAGTATAATATGTCGCCGCAGTGACATTGTCATTGCCTTATTAACAACCAAATTTACTTATTCTCAAATTTATTATTTATTTATTTTAAATGTTTATTTCTATGTTTTTTTTCAACGTTGTCCTTTCTTTGTACGTTAAATTATTTAAATAAAGAAATTGTTATTATTTTGTAAAGATTTGATGCGCCATCTATTAATACATTTCCGGTAACATAATATATATTATGTAATGAAATAACATTTCATCATTATTCAAATTTGGCGCGCTTCGCGTGTTCATACTTCATGTTATCTGTGGCTCGGATTGACGTAGCACAAAGAAAAAATGGCGAGAAACGATTAAAAATTTTTGAAGTGAAAACTTCTTTAGCAGCGTTGGGTATAAAATCTTAAACTCGCGTCAGGACACGTGGCCACTGGCCTGATCGAAAAAGCGTAAGACGGATGTTTTTTTTTTTTTTTTTTTAGCCCTTATATTCCATGCGTAAGACGGATACCATTCCAAAATATCAAACATGCTGAACGTTAATAATCAAGTTTTCACTGCTGCCGGCACTCCCGGAGTGCAACCCGTCTTTTTTTTATTCGCGGATTTAATAAGTACATACATAATAATAAAATTATTCCAATAGGTATCTAACCCAATATCCTTGTCAAATGGACTAATAAGAAAGTAAAATAGATCTTATTACAAGTTTGCCTAAAGTACATATTATGTTGTTAAATGATATCGCCGAGGCCTTTGACACAAGCCGCCTTTGTCGCAAGCCGCCTTTGCCGCGATTGATGTTTTTGGAAGCAACCTTATAACTCAATAAATAAAGTATATTTTTAAATGTAGCTCCGTTTATAGTAAAAGCCGCTTTGCGTGTTTTATTGTTTCGTCTTTCACATTCGTTACAAAAATTGTGATCGAGTAACGTCCACTGCACTCTTCCTAGTTTATAATGTCAACTAAAAAAAATGAGAAACGAGTTTCGACACGAAAAAATAATCCCATATAAATTACCATTCCGTATTCACGGTTTCTGTATTCGCGGCATATTTATGGAACATAATATACCCCGCGAATAAGGAACTTTTACTGTAATTGAGGATTTATTATAAGTGGACTTTAAATGTCGTTTCTTTGAATTTACAGGTGAGATTACATATTTTAAATTGTTGTAGTAACAAACTATTTGTATGTTAACTATTGTGAACAGTGAAAACTTTAAAATAAAAACTTTGAATTTACAGAGAAACAAATTGGTTTTCTTGAAAATCCTCAATAATATATTTTATATATATCATAAAGCTACTTAAAATATGTATAGAGTATGGCCGCCAAATATTGTACAATAACAGTCGTGAAATCGTAACACACCGTAACATACGTGACTGATAGTAACATGCGTGATTTTGTTAAGCCTAGTGTACATTACAACTAATAATGCAGGAGATTTTTTTTACATTTCTGTTTTATATTGTTAATTAAATTATTTGATTAAATTACTTTAAAACTCAATAAAACAAATTTAAATATTAAAGAAAAAGTTTTATTTCTCAAATTTTGTATTTCTATAATACTTACAAATGCAAGAATCATTCACAACTTATGATATTAATTACGAATACGAATTATTATAGTAAAAAAGTTACTAACTTCCGAAACATGATAGTTTTTGAAGTGGGTTCTCTTTATGTAAAAAAGTAAATTTTTAACTTTAGATTCTCTAGTGAGTACTACCCCTAAGAGCCGCTCACGGATGTTACGTAACACAATAGTAACACATGGTATCATTCGTGAATAAAAATATGGTTGGACATAACCTAAAAAGCCTTTATTCGCCAAAGTATTGTAGTAATAAGACGCCGCATAGTTTGATTTGTTACTAGAACACTAAAGCTACACACATAATTTAAATAATATAGTAAATTTGTATTCTTACCTTGCATAATTCTCACTCAAAATTATTAAAATGTTCTGGGACAAAAATGCCGACTACCTTTCGATCCACTTTTACAGTAACAAAATGGCGATTTTTTTTTCTAAATGTAGGCCAACATGTAAATCGGTGTTGTACACATGGTACTTAAAAATATTTTTGTGGCTTGGATATCTAGTTATTTAGGGTGTTATTTTATGGTAACCGTGCGTGAAGTATCATTCGTGAAAAAAAGTGAGACATAGTTTTAAGTGAGTTTTATATTAATTTCTTTTATGTTATTTTTATTAGAACTTGTTAAAACTATCCACAAGTTTACAGAATAATTTAGAAATACCAAAATTTTACAGGTATCAATAGATTTTTGCATAATTTTGTGACTTCAAAGTGTGAGATGACTAAGTGGGACACATGATTTTAGTATGGAAAGGAAAATAAGCATTTCAAAAAAAAAATATTGAGCTTGTTAAAGGCACTCAAAATTAATTTAAATTATTAATATAATGATAAATATAACATAGTGAAGCTGAAACTATTTAAAAACTACCATAATTACTATATAAAAAAATCTGGTGCTATATAAAATGACAAGGACATTTTTTTTTCTTGAATGTACAATTTTTGGCGGCCATACTCTATAGTCAAAAACATCTTCAACATCTTTGAATTGGTACTAAACAGAATTTGAAAAACCTACCTCTCGTCGCGAGGAAATCTATGAAACTTTATGTCCTTGGATTTAAATGTAGATTTGCATCCATAAACACAACAGTTTGTGCCCACCATTATAGAATACGTAAGTATAAAATTATTAGACAAAAAAACTCTGAAGCGTCTACCCTTCGCGATAGTTAATGCAAACTCAGCGTGATTGCATTAAGCGGCCCGCGTCGCCCGACCCCCCGCCAGTTCCCCTCCGTTTCTCTGCACAAGTACATTCGTCGCCATACTGTAGGAAATATGGTAATACTGTGCCTGTATTATAATTTATAAGCAAGAAATAAAATATCGAATGGTACTTGTATACAAGGAAAATAGGGTTTTGCGATGAACAACCAACACAATACAAGTGATTAAATTCCTACCTTGACAATGAACCAAGAATGCAGATTAAAGATAAAAAATATGTGATACAGATGCAAGAAACAATGCTTATGTAAAATAATATATATACATATATATATGCGTACCTATATATATGCGTAAAGGGGCTTCCACACACTCATCGCCAAATTATTGAAGGTCAACGCGCGATTATTTCGTATAATCGCTTATATAATCGCGCACACCCATATCGACATTGTTTACATACGAACACGTATTTTTTGATAGTGGTTATGTAAATTTCTTTAGCTATTTTTATATCTTACGTTATAATATACAGCTGCTACGGGTATATTTTTGTGTAGTAAGTATATTATGTCGTATGATGTACTTACCTAGAAATAAAAATGATGAATGGAAAAAAATAACAGCATTTTTGTATAATATTATTACCATATTATTACCTACCTAGTTATATTGATTAATATTTATTAAAAATAAAATATTTAAATTAAATCACATCAAATCGCACTACATATTTGCAAACAAAGGTAGGTACATATTCATATACCTATGTAGGTATTAGGTATATTCCTTATCTAATATTCGCGCTATAAAAATGTGGTTCAGTAAAACGCAATTTAATCAAATAGATCACAGTATTACCATATTTCCTACAGTATGGCGACGAATGTACTTGTGCAGAGAAACGGAGGGGAACTGGCGGGGGGTCGGGCGACGCGGGCCGCTTAATGCAATCACGCTGAGTTTGCATTAACTATCGCGAAGGGTAGACGCTTCAGAGTTTTTTTGTCTAATAATTTTATACTTACGTATTCTATAATGGTGGGCACAAACTGTTGTGTTTATGGATGCAAATCTACATTTAAATCCAAGGACATAAAGTTTCATAGATTTCCTCGCGACGAGAGGTAGGTTTTTCAAATTCTGTTTAGTACCAATTCAAAGATGTTGAAGATGTTTTTGACTATACATATTTTAAGTAGCTTTATGATATATATAAAATATATTATTGAGGATTTTCAAGAAAACCAATTTGTTTCTCTGTAAATTCAAAGTTTTTATTTTAAAGTTTTCACAATAGTTAACATACAAATAGTTTGTTACTACAACAATTTAAAATATGTAATCTCACCTGTAAATTCAAAGAAACGACATTTAAAGTCCACTTATAATAAATCCTCAATTACAGTAAAAGTTCCTTATTCGCGGGGTATATTATGTTCCATAAATATACCGCGAATACAGAAACCGTGAATACGGAATGGTAATTTATATGGGATTATTTTTTCGTGTCGAAACTCGTTTCTCATTTTTTTTAGTTGACATTATAAACTAGGAAGAGTGCAGTGGACGTTACTCGATCACAATTTTTGTAACGAATGTGAAAGACGAAACAATAAAACACGCAAAGCGGCTTTTACTATAAACGGAGCTACATTTAAAAATATACTTTATTTATTGAGTTATAAGGTTGCTTCCAAAAACATCAATCGCGGCAAAGGCGGCTTGCGACAAAGGCGGCTTGTGTCAAAGGCCTCGGCGATATCATTTAACAACATAATATGTACTTTAGGCAAACTTGTAATAAGATCTATTTTATTTTCTTATTAGTCCATTTGACAAGGATATTGGGTTAGATACCTATTGGAATAATTTTATTATTATGTATGTACTTATTAAATCCGCGAATAAAAAAAAGACGGGTTGCACTCCGGGAGTGCCGGCAGAAGTGAAAACTTGATTATTAACGTTCAGCATGTTTGATATTTTGGAATGGTATCCGTCTTACGCATGGAATATAAGGGCTAAAAAAAAAAAAAAAAACATCCGTCTTACGCTTTTTCGATCAGGCCAGTGGCCACGTGTCCTGACGCGAGTTTAAGATTTTATACCCAACGCTGCTAAAGAAGTTTTCACTTCAAAAATTTTTAATCGTTTCTCGCCATTTTTTCTTTGTGCTACGTCAATCCGAGCCACAGATAACATGAAGTATGAACACGCGAAGCGCGCCAAATTTGAATAATGATGAAATGTTATTTCATTACATAATATATATTATGTTACCGGAAATGTATTAATAGATGGCGCATCAAATCTTTACAAAATAATAACAATTTCTTTATTTAAATAATTTAACGTACAAAGAAAGGACAACGTTGAAAAAAAACATAGAAATAAACATTTAAAATAAATAAATAATAAATTTGAGAATAAGTAAATTTGGTTGTTAATAAGGCAATGACAATGTCACTGCGGCGACATATTATACTATGTTTATGTATAAATAATTACATTAGATTCAATAATCACAATTATTTTTAATGTACATGTGAATAAATAATTACATATTAATAGTAATGATAAAAATTGTTTTATTTCCCATTTGGTGACAACCCTAGCATATTTACACGTGGCAGCGTGAGTACCTACACTGGCGGCGGCATCGCGCGACATCAAAGGCGTTTCCTTACTGTAGGAAATAATATTGTAATACTGTGAATAGATACTGTAAATAGGTACATACATACAGGGTGTCCCAAAAAGTAGTGATGAACGGAAGCTGGGAGGTAGAGGACCTAGAGGGCTATCCGAATCACCCCCATGTATGTTATGCGATTTTTCGTATTTTCGGAGTTATGACTTCTGAATAATACAATGAAATTTTCAGGGTAGCTACCTGATAGATAGAGCAAGTTTTTAAAAGCCAAACGGAAAACTTTTTTTGTGATTTTATTTTTTTACGGGCCCTTGAAGTGGTGAACATACTGGGTAATTTTATCTTTCTTGGCATTTAATTCTTTTTTTTATTCCATTCAAAGACCAAACGATAGTAAATGTTACCATACTGAATTGGCCTACCTTTCAGCTTAGCACACAAAAAAAAATCAAGCATCTTCCGCAATAATTGACGTCACCATGAGTGAAAATCTCATCGTACTCGGCGATAGGTGAAAAATTGAAAAAAAACGTCATAACTCCGAAAGTACGAAAAATCGCATAACATACATGGGGGTGATTCGGATAGCCCTCTAGGTCCTCTACCTCCCAGCTTCAGTATATCACTACTTTTTGGGACACCCTGTATACTAGTTGCAATACAATAACATCTATACTAATATTGTAAAGAGGAAAGGTTTGTAATTATGTATGTATGTATGTATGGTTTTCACGCATAAACTACTGGACCGATTTTGATGAAATTTGGCACAGATAATCTTTAGACCCTGAGAAATAGGTACCACGGGCGAAGCCGGGGCGGACCGCTAGTTATTTATAAACAGGTGTGCTATATTTTTAACAAAGTGGGACAAAATTAATTGTAAACAATGATACGTTAAGTTAACCTCGAATTATTTATTGCTAACAGCTGTAATACGGAAACGAGTTAATTTTGCTAAACAATACCATTTAACAAACCGGCGATGAGCACAATTTATTTTGTTGCGTGTTTAATAAAATTATATCATGCATTTTTTTCTATTATTAAATAATATTATTAATTATTATGTAAAAAATCCTGAGATTTTATTATCTATAAGTTGTTAGGTAATAACTTATTATATTATATTATGCAAATATTTTTTATGCTAAATTATTGTTCTATTTAAGTAAGTATGTACCTAATTAATAATACATAAATTA
Source organism: Colias behrii (assembly GCA_029959065.1). Taxonomy (NCBI): domain Eukaryota; kingdom Metazoa; phylum Arthropoda; class Insecta; order Lepidoptera; family Pieridae; genus Colias; species Colias behrii. The sequence goes on along the minus strand of JARWMC010000021.1, from coordinate 3,179,715 downwards.
TTAATTTCCTACCTTTTCTGCGTCCAAATGGACCGCAAAATGAGTTTCCTTTGCCAATAATATTGTCATCGATGAATTTGATCAACTTCGCTGAATCTTCTGCTTTGTGCCCCTGGGACACGATCCATCTTGAGGGCAAATCTTCTTGCATGGATTCCGATTTTCCTTTAGTGCCTCTAGATTTTTTTAAAACACTTGTCATATTACCGTCACATTACACAATATGTTTTAGGTGTACATAAACCTATTTTTTCTATCACTTGCACTGGTTTACGAAAAAAAAATAAATCAATTCAAACACGCGCGGTACCTACGTATACAACACGAGGTTATCTTATACAGCGAATGTAAAATGTATCGGTGCACAGACTTGATTACTTGCACTCAGTACTACGCTACCCTACGGAGTACGGTGTGATGTCGCCGCGCCGACGCACATCGCCGCATAACCAGTGTTGCTAGTTCAAATATTTTCTACCAAATGGTAGCTTTAATTTGGTTTAGTGAATTTTATTTATTAAACGCATATTTAAACGTTAGATACGTAAGAATTAAGATAAAGTATATGATACAATTTATATTTATTTTTCATTTAATATAGAAGCATAATATTCTAAGTATTGTAGTTTTGAAGTTAGTTAAACATAGTAAATACGAATTTTTTTTTCGATATTGCCGCGCTTCGCCATTATAATACATGTAGCTTCTAAACTACTGCGATGACCACTCTAGAACTATGCATGAAGTTTAAGCATAAAATAAGCCATTTATTTAATGATCTTAAAAAAATTTAAAAATATGCAGTTTGTAAAAAATTACAAAGAAAACTATTTTTTTTATTTTTCTTAGGAATTTAAAAATAAATTCGAAATTACAAATATGAGGTTAAAATGGTTATACATATAATGTGGCATTATTGTGGTTTATTTTTCAGTCATCAATTTATTTATAAATTTCTTTTCTTGAACTGATAATTACATTCGAAGTCTCGCATGCCTAGCGCTTACTGACATCTTCAAAGACCTGTATTTTTTAAAATAAGCTTCTAAATGCAAAAATATTTCGTATGCATAACGAGGATATGTAACTATACAGGTGTAACATACTAAAATATAATCTGAACTCTGAAGCCTGACCCTGAAATCTGTGTCCGCTTCGCGTGAAATGCCCCATACATATCTGAGGATAAACAAATAAACAAGCGGTCCGCCCCGGCTTCGCCCGTGGTACCTACATGTTTAAACCTATCCTATCTCTCAAGTTGGATCGAACTGCACATGGTGTGCGAATTTTATAATATATATTATTAATTATAATCGGTTAAGTGGTTTAGGAGTCCATTGAGGACAAACATTGTGACACGAGATTTATATATATTAAGATATATATATACCTATATATAGTTATAAGATATATATATCTTAATATATATAAATCTCGTGTCACAAAAAAACCTATCACATACTATTATATGGGTGATCAATTACACAATAGCTATTTTTTAATAATACTTTAATACCAAAATACGCAAAGAAATTGGTATAACAACTACGATTTATAAATTCTAAAACATAGACTGTATTTTCCCATTACTCAATTTTTGACTTCCCAAACCATAATGAGTGATGAATACTATTTTTAAAGTTGCATATTGGTGCAAGGTTACCATAACAACCAGACTTGTTAGATCGTTTTGCACATTTTATTATTTTTACTTCGTATTTTTTGCGTGACCACTAGAGGTTTTTAGATTTAGACTATAACAATGATGAAACTACAAATATCCAACGAGCAAGATAGAAAGGAAGCACAGAATAGGGAAAGGAAAAGGCAATGCGAATTGGAAAGAAGATCTAGGATTTTCAATGCTCGGAATCGAAAAATTGGTGTAAGCTTTCATTTATTTACTTTAATCCAAGGCAAACATAACAATAAATAAATATAGTTCATAGAGAAAAAAGAAACCAAAAAACCCTACTTTGATTATTAACTATAAAATAACAAAATGTTATTAAAATCTGATTGCTACTATATAGAGCACGCAATGCGATTCCTTGGATTGATATTCACGAACTTGTCACAGCATTCGAATTTATTATGAATAAATTATTCTTCTCTTTCCGTTTCAAATTTATTTAAAGTCATTCTTATCTCATTGCTTAAATTTTGATTGTATCTTTTAAAAGGATCTATGACCTTAAACGTTTTTGGTTTCTATATCTGCTCAACAATCATATTGTAAAATTTTGGCGATACGGAAATATCCTTCACGGTGTCTCAAATGGGCACATAGTTACTATAAACGCGTTGTTGCTACTAAATATATTATTTGAAAAAGTCATGTATTTCGCCAACTTGAAAAAACTGCATCATTTATTAGAAGAAAATAAATTATGAACCTAAAATTTGTTAACCAATAGCTACTCCAATTGACTTAAGTATTTATTTGAAATGTTAGAATAGTTTAATTCATATGTTTTAAAGGATTTCTCATACCTATTTCACCAAAAATACGACTAAATGTCCATAACCAGCAGGTATAATATTCGTCAATATGAAATTCGTCGATGAATAAAATGCGTACATCGTACATTAGAGTATACGAAATAAGGGTTTCCCCAGGTTGACCTACCGTTCCTGGAGCGCCAGGTGGCCGAGAAACGAGCTGAACGAGAGGACCAGGAGCGGAAGAATCTAGCATTCGCTCAGCAGATGATAAAGGACAGCAATCTTGCCGTTGTGCTGGAAGCACGGGAACATGAGGTTTGGATTCTTTAGCTTTGATGATAGAGTATAATGGAAAAATGTTCTACATATAATTTTAAATACATGTGTCTTGTACAAAATTTAGCTTATACAAAAATAAGAAAATAGCAATTACGCAACATATTATTGTATTAAGTCGATTCGAGTCAAATGTTTATAACTACAGACAGATTATGTGTAATTTTAACCTTTTAATTTTAACGACACTGTAATTAACCAACATAATTTTACGGTTCCCTACCTAACACTACATATATTAATTTATAACTCAACAAAGCAATTTATTATTCACATTCCCTTTATATTTTTGTCATTTAAATTATCCAAATAAACATGCGAAAGTAGATACCTTGAACCTTCCATTACAGGAGCGACGTCGCATCAACGTAGAAATAGACGAGTTTCGCCAAAAGTACCAAAGGGCTGAAGACAGGCGGGAGTTTGATCTGAACAACCCTGATGTGCTGAAGATGCAGCTGCCTCCACGAGCTTCGGATGGCGAGCCGGTGGGCATGTCCAGTGCTCAGAAGTAGGTTTACAAAACTTTGAAGTTAATACTTGTGGAGCTATAGGTTATAGATAGAGGTAGAAATTTAAATTTTGTAAGGTGATCCTTGTTTCTTAAATCGAAATATACAAAAGAGATTTTGTTCGACCAGTATTTAAATAGCCGACCGCAATAATTAATTATAACTAATCCTAATTTAATTGCATCATAGCATTAATCAGGAAAATCTCAAAACTAATCCTTACTAAAAAAGCGTGAGAATAAAAGTATCTCAATCGTTCCTTAAATAGGTAATAAAAAAATTTATGTATACGAAATAAATAAAAAATTCTGTTGGTTTATACCAGGTTCGAAGGTGAAGACTTAGAATACGAAGAGCGCAAGAAGATTATGGCGGAACAGAAGAACGCGTGGCTCGAGCAGCAGGTACAAGAGAGGAAGGCCGCTGAGGAGGAACGGAGGAAAGCGGAGGAGGCTTATATGGTGAATATTATGTAGGAATAGGATTGGAAAAAGAAAAAGAAATAGAATTGGTTGGGAATAAATAATCTGGAAAGACTGTACCTTCACGAAGGACAATAAGATATTAGTGATCTTGCTGGCTAAGTTTTTCTAATGAATTGTGGGAAATCTGAAGCTTCTAGAGCTACGTTTTCATGCCTAAACTACGAGATTCGATTAAATTTGGTACAGAGATATTTCACACAATCTATTTATTTACTGATTGGAACAGTGCTAATGTGGATAATGCTCAAATAAATTCAAATAACATTCCTATTGATAAAAATCCTGGAATCCGTAACCACTGTAATTGTTTTCAAATTTTAATAATTTATTAACAGATGGCAATCAAAGCGAGAGACGCTCGCGCTGGAGAGTTGGATAAAATGGAGAGGGAGTGTCGATACCGACTCGGACAGGCAAACCTCAGATACAATGAGGCTTTGGTATGTTTTATAAAAAAATTATAACTTGCTCTACGTTGAAATTTCAATAGTCAAATTTAACTTCTTTCTTTAATACTCTCTGAGTTTTTTGATCTGAGTGTGTAAGACCAGACCTTAAATGAGACCAGAGCCAAAACAGACACAAAAATAACAAAATTAAAACATAAATTTTCAAGAAATAATCAGTACCTATTAATGTTAGTCATATTTTAACAGGCAGCAGAGAAGAAGCAGTTGGAAAGTATAATGAAAGAACAAGAAGAAGCGGATAACACAGCGGAAATGTACAACAATCTGACGTCGGACATGCTCACTGAAAACCCTGATGTGGCTAAGAGCGCGCTTGGCAAGAACAGGTAATTTTTATACCATTTTATTAAAATGTTGGTAAGTATATTTCACGATATTTGATGAGACAAAGCGTCCACATATTTACGATTTTTTTTTCTGAAACACCTATTGGTCCTTGGCATTAGCTAAACGGAATGCAATGTAACGAAAACAGCATATTTAGTTATTTAAATTTTAGAACACTCGCTTTAATAAAAATGCGTTTGAATTTAATTATGAATAATTTTTGTGATTAAAGAGCCATCGGCTTCATGTACAAAGGAATGAATCAAGAGGAGCTAAAGAAGTTTTACGCCGCACAGAAAGAGCAAATGGCTGCAGCAAAGGTATCCATTAAATAACCTAAATTAATTTTTATATCGTTTAGAAATACATAAATATAGTGATATTCTTTATAATTTATTTTATTTCGATGCATTTGAAAGGCAAAACGTGAGGCGGAAGAAAAAATGGAAGCTGAATGGCAGGCGTTGGCTAAATCTATACAACGTGAAGTTGCGCGCCAAGATATCGCAGACCAAAGAAAGAGGAGGTAAAATTAAACGCATTTTCTATAACAAACAATAATATTGCTCCTATATCATAAACTGCTAAAGTATACCAGACTCGTCAATAAATAATAGGCTAATTTGTTGTAGCATATAATTATTACGTTATACGAATTAATTTCACAATAATCATTACTCAGGGAAATCGCCCGTCAGTTAATGGAAGAGAATCAGCTAATGGCTCTTCAACAGAAAGAAAAGGAGAAATATTATAAAGAAGTGGTCTACAACAACACACCGACGGACGAATATTATTCGCAATTTAATACCACTACTAGATAAAATGTTACCAATTTTGGTAAAAAATTTTGTCTGGCAACATTGCAATTAATATGTCACAACCGGATGGATGTGTTTAAAATTGTTTTTTTAATGTCTTATTATTTACATATTAGATTTATAAATTTTAATTCACTTCATTATTTTCACTTTGTTTTTGTGTTAATAATAAATTGTAGATGGCAACAATCTATGTTTTTGTTGTTTTTATAGTAATAAAATAAGGCATTTAAATAAAATAATCATGGTAGAATAAAAATATTTATTTCCGGTAAATAGTTTAATAAATAGTCTATCTATACATGACAAATAGTTTAACTAGACGCTCGATTTTAACGCAAATCTGATTTGCTATTATTTGGCACAACAAATGAGATCATTTTGTATCAAATACACGTTTTTAAAACATTTTGGTTTCTATTAAATTCTACTATTACAGTGTTGCTAAAGCACAAAATATTTGGAGTATAGATTTATAGTACCTACGCGTCACGTAAAAAGAACACTGGAAGAAAGTAGTGTGGGTTTGTTTGCGAATGGATACCGTTTCACACGAAAGATATATTCCTATTATAGTCCATTGAATGAGTCCCTCCAAGGGGGGTCTAGAGTGCGTGAGTTAGTAACGTAAGATGTTTCTTCGGAAACATGTCAAGAGTCCCTAGGTAATAAACATACTAAAACCCCGGGACACTAGGAGGAGCCCCGGAGTGGGGGGAGGGGGGGAATGGGTCCATTTTTTCATTTTTCGCTCAAATCTCAAAAACGGTACATGTTAGAGAAAAACTTTCAAGGAAAAGTTGAAAGGCCATAAAATTATCTACAAGTTGTACCTAAATCATTTTATTTTTTTTCTTTTTTTTCTTCCAAAAAACTCAAAAGTGCAACTTGTGACCGGTACTGATAGATTGCTCTTAATTAGGTCTATAATTGGTAAAATAAACACATTCCTCCATGGAAGCCTTTAGGAGGAATCGATTGTCAAAATATTATAATATTAGGGTAGTTTGAGTTACCGAACTTGATCTTTTTATTTTTTTCTTCCAAAAAACTCAAATGTGCAACTTGTGACCGGTACAGATAGATTGCTCTTAATTAGGTCTATCATTGATAAAAATACCAAATTCCACCATGGAGGCGTTTACGGGGAATTTAATTTTATTAGGGTAGTTACGATACTTGAACTTTTTATTTTTTTTCTTCCAAAAAACTCAAAAGTGCAACTTGTGACCGGTACAGATAGATTGCTCATAATTATGTCTATAATTGGTAAAATAAACACATTCCTCCATGGAAGCCTTTAGGAGGAATCGATTGTCAAAATATTATATTAGGGTAGTTTGAGTTACTGAACTTGATCTTTTTATTTTTATCTTCCAAAAAACTCAGAAGTGCAACTTGTGACCGGTACAGATAGATTGCTCATAATTAGGTCTATCATTGATAAAAATACCAAATTCCACCATGGAGGCGTTTAGGAGGCGGGCACCCTAAGTTGGTAAAATAAAAAGTTTTCAAATTTTTCACCTTTCATGGGATGTAGCTCGAAAACGGCTGCGAATAAGAAAAAATGATTTAGGTACAACTTGTAGATAATTTTATGGCCTTTCAACTTTTCCTTGAAAGTTTTTCTCTAACATGTACCGTTTTTGAGATTTGAGCGAAAAATGAAAAAATGGACCCATTCCCCCCCTCCCCCCACTCCGGGGCTCCTCCTAGTGTCCCGGGGTTTTAGTATGTTTATTACCCAGGGACTCTTGACATGTTTCCGAAGAAACATCTTAGGTTACTAACTCACGCACTCTAGAACTTTTTATTCAATGGACTATTATCTTATTTTTGAACTAGGCTCGGGACTCGTGGTTTCGTACATACATATTTGTTATTCATATACCACCTCATACCACCAAATAGACCGATAAATCGCCTATGCGTAGCTTGATCGTCAGCGTTCTTTTTATATGACGCGATCTGTATATGGTATATTATGTATAATGCACGTCGGTATAATAGTGATAAATATATTTTATAAATACTTTTCTTTGTACTAAAATGTTTGTTATTGCACGGCTACGTTCCGATTTAATTCTAATGAAAAAAAAATGCTATATTATAAAAATAGCGTCGAATTAGATTTATAAATTCTTATTGGAAAATTGATTAAGTAATTGAATCAGCAATCAATGTTATTTTAAGAGATCCAATACAATAGATTCGCACCATACTAAGTTGAATTCAATTTTTATATACTACCGAGAATCTTGAAAATATTTGTTTCATAACTACTAACTTTCGATTTATAATAAAATATTTACTTATTTAGTTTTGTCCGCATATTAAAATAGATAAATTGTAACAGCTGTCAAATTTCCAATCATCCAGCTAAATAAAAGCATACAATCCGAACCTAAAGTACTGTAGCTAGGCCTTAAAATGACTATATCTATGGAATTATAGAAAAACTATGTTTCTCTGTTTTAGGCTAAGGCCGCATTTCGATTTAAATAAAACCGTCCAAGACGCACTGTACACTATAGTTAAAAAGTTAATGTGCCTTCAATAAATCTGTGTTCTATGAACAAAAATTTTGGCGCGGATACGCGGTTTTCCCCGCTAGCCATTCTGTAATAAGTCACGGCTATAAAATCAATCGCGGGAAAAAACTATGTTCGTTTGCTCCTATTTTTCGCAAGACGATGCGGTTAAATCCGCGGCTGTAATGCTACCTTAGCCTATCCTGGTATGTTTTATTTAGCACTTGGAAAATGGCTCTTAGGCTCGATACACACCAAGCTCTAAACTACCCACAAATCTCTTCTAACAAGTCAGCTACATATCTATTTCCGTAGTGTATAGCGAGCCTAAATCGCCATATGACAATATTAGCCTAAATTTAATTTAATAGGAATATACGGCAGTCCAAATAGGAACGGTGCATATTTTCTAAGTGCAAACTCATTTAGAATCTGATTAACTCGCGCTAAATATATAATTTTTAATAGAAAAATTATTTAACAACGCGATTTTTAATTATTAAATTTAGTAATTAATGCTCGATTTAATAAGTTTTGACGACTTCTCATGCGACTAGCTATAATGCTTCAAGACAAATCTTTAGATTTCTTAGGCTCATTTCCGATGAGGCCTTTGGCTTTTAGATTCATGATGGAGTCCGCTATGATTCTTGCAGTTCTTCGTAAATACCCTCCACTTGTTAACATTACCACTGGAATGTGTTGAGCTTTGCATATCTCGAAAACGAATTCATCACGTTTTATGATACCCTAGAATTAAACATTAGTCTGTTTAGTTTGGTGTCCTCATTTATTTTTATGGCCTGCAAGTTCGTTTTCCAGCTAATAAATAAAATTGACAAAATAAATTAAGCTATCATTTATGATTAAGCCACACATTTAATACATTATAATCTCTTCTAGGTTATCTATTAGAAAGGGTTTCTTTTTAAAAAATAACATTACTATCTTGAAATATTCAGATCTGAACAAAAATGAAAAATTATGGAACCGGAAAGCATTAGCTTTCAAATAATAAAATATTCATCAAAATCAATGCACCCAGTCTATAGTTCTGAAAAAAAATACACTTGAGAACTACCTTTTTTATATCGATTGAAAAAAGAAATCAAGCGTCGTAAGAAATATGATATAATGTCGTAAAATAGCACTCACAATATCACTAATCCTCATGTGCCCGAGTGGATCGGAATCAAGTACATCTGTGCCCGCGTTGTACACTAAAATGTCTGGCTTGAATTCACTTAATGCCGCTTTTAAATTCCTATAACAGAAACCCTATATTATTCCATAAGGCAAAAAAGTGCCATGCTACATCATGACATCTTTTATACAAGTAGCTTATATAAAAAAAAAGTAAAATAAAGTTAGACAAATTTGCTTTAAATACAAAATTGAACATTTATTTATACAACCATCTTTTAGACAACCCTCAATATTAAAAAACTGCCTTTTTAAGACCTAGTAGTATTTTATTCAGTTGTTTTAATGCCTATATAATATGTAGATCACTGAACAAAGAAAATATATAGAAACTGTCATAGAAAAAAAAAACTATCCCTACTTCCTCAATTTCAGCATATACTCCAAATCTTCCACTTTATTGCCCAATTCAATTTTGCGGCGTATGGCCCGTTTGGCTTCCTCGTCTTTGGGATAGATGTGACGATTGTACATGTCCATTATGTATACTTCTGGTACTCCGAGGAAATCGCGTTGGTAACCGTTACCCTAGAAATAGTGATTATATTTTTATGGAACATTTAAAATTATATGTCTTGATTATAAACTTAAAACTTACAAAAATTCAATGATTGCTACTTATGCTCTTTGTTACGATCAAAATTGTACTCAAAAGAGGGGAAATATTTTTAAATTTATTTTTATTTTTAAATTATTCATACTCATTAAAGTACATTCTAAATTGTAACTGTGTAAGCAAAGTAGGATTTAAAAAAAACATAATTTGTACAATTAAGTAGGTTTAACATTTTTTTCATCATACAGTTGAATCCGTTTATTATGACTCCGCCTATATTGACCAACCGGTTATTATGACGTAATTGCACTACGAAGTTTGGTTTTCATATAAAATTCTTTATAAAAACGTCGGATATATTGACTTCCCTTACAGTGACATGCCGCTTATTATGACCCATTTTTAATAAATTATGTCTGGTTATAATAACCGGCATGATTCTTTACACCTTAGATAATGTTCGTTGATTCTCGACGACGTTCCGCACGTGGTTCGTTTTTGTTTTGAATCTCGGTGAGTAATTGACGGTTGAACATTAGTGCTAAGGAACAACTCGAAAGTGATGGGGAAGAGGAAGTTGAGGAATCACCATTACCTACCGCAGAAGAGGCATTAAAAGCTGCAGAATTATTATCACGATTTGTTCACAGCAATATTGAAAATGATAATTTGACCATAGCTGTCTTCTATACACAATAGTATTAGAGACTGTTTTTACAATAAAATGAAAAAACAAAAGCAGACAAAAATAACAGTGTACTTACAGTAAAAAATACACTTGTATGTGTTATTATAATAATCTGCTGATTATGTGCAATTTTGATTTTGATTTAATATATACGTATATATATGCAAGTATACTATGTTTCTGTATTAAAATACTTAAATACATACATATTTACATAAAAAAGATTTTTCATTTCACATAACGCTTTGTATGACGTCCGCTTATAATGACGTGTTTGTCGATTCCCTTCAATGTCATTATAAACGGATTCCACTGTATTTTCAAGTGAATGCTCTACACATATAATTTGAGAAACGGTCAAACAGCAGAACATCATAATATCATATCATCATCAACACATATAAATTTAGAAATATTGTATAATATACCTGGTGGGCGTCTAAATCCACGATCATAGCATTCTGGACACTCCGGTACATGACCAGATACTTGATTAACAGAGTGATATCAGCATATGGACAGAAACCACCACCTTTATCCCCACTGCAGTGGTGGAAACCACCTCCTATGTTTATAGCCCACCCTCGCTCCAGAGCAAGCTTGCCAGCTAATACTGAACCTCCTGTTTGTAATCTGTAATTCATTTTTAAATGATTAGAAACGTAGGCATAGATTATTATATAACACTTGAAACTTTTTATTTTATGAATGTAAATAAATTAAGTTTAGTTATCCATACTAATATTATAAATGCGAAAGTAACTCTGTCTGTCTGTCTGTTACTCAATCATGCCTAAACTACTGAACCAATTTGCATGAAATTTGGTATGGAGATATTTTGATACCCGAGAAAGGACATAGGCTACCTTTTATTGCGAAATATGTACCACGGGGACGAAGCCGGGGCGGACCACTAGTATACTATAATACTAAGATATTTACTTTGAGAATCTTATAGGAAACATCATGTTATAAAGTTATGGAGAATACAATATATCAAGATGAAAAAAAATCATAGTATATTATGATATACATTCTCTAAACAACATTATTATTTATTTTCGTACTATGCAAACATCATTATGACAAAGAAAGGAAATAAGCAGCTTACCTCATAGGTTTTAAATAAGCATGTTGGACAAGTATATTTGGCACACACGCAACTATTGGCACCTCAGCTATGATTGCTACTTTGGCACTCCACTGGAAAACATATTATATACCTTTATTTAATATATAATAATTTATAAAGAAAAATATATGTTCAATAAAATAGTCAATTTCTTTACCTTAAGTGATTTTAGGTATTTCTTAGTGTGAACAACTAACAAATCACGATCCTTGGCTTCCATAGGTTTTACAAGACATTCTGCTGTTATGAAATTGGCTTCCTTTAGAAACTAAAAAAAAAAACTTTAAAAGTTAAATTAACATTAAGATATTAAATAGATCTGCTAGACACAATACTGTATCACTTATTTCATAAAACAGATCATTTAATAATAAAATAAAACGTAGACTATTATATATTTACCTGTACAATATTGCGCCATTTCTTTGCATCAAATACGTGAAATTTTTCGAAACCACAAAACGATACATTATATTTATCATCATATACCAATGGCCACTGATCTTCTCGAATATCGATATATAATCTAAAAAATATTAAGTTCAATGCCTTGAGTACGAAGGGAAAATAATTTATATTGAGCAAAGAACGCAAGTATTATGTGATTTTTTCTTACCTAGCCATTGTCGATTTGTATCCTGATAGGTTAATAGTATAATTTTAAAGTTTTGCTGGAAATCAGAATTTATTTTTTAGTAATAAATTCCGCATTTTGTAAAGATTTTGCTAGGTATACTCTCCAATCTTGTTCCATTATGCCAAAATTAGGCACTAAACTTCAATGTCAATTGTGTCAAAAACATTTGACATGTTTTGGTATAATTTCATATATAAAATGTTGCCTTCTACAAAATGACTATATTTCTGTGCTATATTTAGTAGATTATAGTAGATATAACCAAGAAGCTTATATCTTATACACTGGAGATTTCGGTATGAACATTTGACGTGTAACAAGAAAATATTGCCCAGTTGTTGTGTTTTATCACTTTCACACCTAACTTGGTATTGCCACTGTTAATACGAAGTTTTCCCAAGGCTACTATGTATGCTGTAATATTCTGTGCAAAAGGTTAGTTTTTGTACATGAGTTTGTTGATAAATTGCCAACAACGTCATTCAGAAGCATTGTTGGATGAGACAATTATTATTTATGCTAAATAAATTAAGTATCTGAGCCAATCATTAAAAAGTCACACTCCCTGATAATGGGTAGTCACCATAATAAAAATATAGCAAATCTCGGTTTGACAATATGGCATATGTGTCAAAAAAATTTCGTCGCTTCGAATATTTAAGTTAATGTTGTTGCGTATTTAATAAATATTTTCCAAAAATAAAGAATATATTGTATTTTGCAAAATGGCAGAAGTGTTTGGAAACCAAATTCTGGCCTATAATTTCACAGGCAAGTGTATATTTACGTTATTTATAATATTCCTCAATACTCATGCATTTACCGGTTTAGAATCATTTTAATGGCAAAAATCGTCAAATTTATCATCATTTTAGTAAGCAATCATGTTAAATAAGTTCTTTTCCTAATACTTTCATCATTTTTCAACAAGTTTTCAAAAAACAAATTTAACAAGTAAGGTAACCATTATGACGGGTTTTTACGGATAGCGACGAGAATATATTGCTAAAACAATATTTTGATGAATATTTAGAACACCATTTTAAAGATTTTTATACTAGTAATGAAACAACACACGACATCGGTATTGCACTCACATGTGGTTTTAAGATTGTTCTTTTTTACATTGAAATTTATACTTTTTAACCTAATATTTTTTTTTGTTTTACGTATTTCAGCTTTCCAAAAAATGAAGTAAAAAGAAATATATGTGCCTATCAAGGGTAAAATTATTGAGGATTACGACCCAGAAAAAAAATACTTTTTGAAATATAAACTTTGTAAAGTTAGCTGAAATTTTTGCAAGGCTGTTATAAACAGTTTTTCTTTGATGTTTTTGGCTTGAAGTTGACCCGTCGAAGCAACGCGTTTAAAAAGAAGATCTGAGTAACTTACAATTTGGTAAACAGCATCTGATGCAAAACACAACTTTCCTCTATTTACAAAGGATGTTAATGATGTATATCGGTTAATATTCAAGCTTTGTAGCCAAAAGTTATCAAGCGTTATTTAAAACTATCATTCTCTACCAATTAAAAGGTGATAATTCTTGTAAGTTGACCAGTAATTATAATATTATAAATACTGTTAAAAATATATGTCGTTATTATTTATAGACCATGATTTTTATTTTTTTCTATTTCGAAAAATCCTGAATATACAAACCAGTGTGGTCACCCACAGAAAGAGACAAAAAACAACACTGACGTCATTCAAGGTTATATTTTCTTGTGACAAGTTAATGGTCATAGTGCAATCTCCAGTGTATAAGATATAAGCTTCTTGGATATAACATAAAACAAATTCAAAACGAAAAAAAACATAACTTCGATAACTCGTTAAAATAGAGGTTTGAATATCGATAAATTTATGTTCTTTTACGTGGACCATTTAATGTGTAAAATAAATATATATTAATGATTTTACCGCGTAAGCTTTTCTTCAAAATGTAGATTTTCAGATTTCTATTAATAAACCCTGATCATATTTTAAATGTTGTTCATGGGAATGTTCGACTTCATGAGATGAAAAATAATAATAGGGAATATGCCATAGAGTTACTATGTACTACGGAATAAGCATGATTTTTTTTTATTTTTATTATCCGATATTTTACAACATTTTATATAAGGGAGAAAAATTTCGCAGCCAAAAAGTAATTAGAAGTATATAAAAAAATGTTTTAAAAAACCCAACTCAAAATGACTTTAAACAACGTTGCTAAGCAACGAACTTGACAAACAAACCCGGGAAATGTGAATTCATAAATAAATTTTTTGGTTATTATTTGTTTAGCAGATATTTTTAACTGAAGAATATATAACTATTCTAATTATGAATATATTTTATTCGATATGGAAAGTAACACAGTCGAGGCATTACAATCAGAATTGGATTTCTATAGAGTAAGTAAAAAGACACTCGTTTCCCTGATAAGAATGAATTTTAAATTATGTAATATTTTTTTAATATTACTTAATTGAAAATTCACTGTATTTCAGCAAAACCAATCAGTAGTAGAACAAGAAATACGAAAGCTTATAACTGATAACCAAAAGCTCTCTCAACAAGTGGGGTCTCTTCTGAAGGAAAAACTAGAATGTACACAGCAATGCTATGACAACGATCTGAGTAGGGAAGTGGAAGAATTGAAGAGACAAATAGCGCTACTTACTAAGGTAACTACTATTACTAAAATCGCGATAAAAATATTAATAGTGTTATGTATCGAACCTATGAGATAAGAAGATAAGATTATTGTTAAACTTTATTTAGTTTTTTTCGTAACGTTCTATTGATTTTAATTTAAATAATGCAGACCAGAATATTGAAGCATTTTTGTAGGTGTTTATTTTCGATCGATTTCGATTCGATGCCATGATCAGAAAAAATGCGCGTCGTTGCAAGTTGCGCGCTACTAATTTTTGTACATATTCCAATTTCCAATTAGGTATTTACGAATCATAAAAATATCTAGATGCGATCTTTTTTTTTGTAAATTAGGAATATAGATGAATTGTAGGTAGTTCTCATTCTGATAAATTTTGTCTGTTGCTATGTTTAACTAGGAACGGGATTCTCTGCATGTATTATGGCAAACGTCTCAAAAAACCATAGAAGCATTGGACACAGAACTGAAGACATACCAACATTATGATAACCGATTGGGGAAGCAGGTAATAAACTCATATTAAGTAACTAGCTGTACCGCGCGGTTTCACCCGCATTGCTCCGCTACTGTTGGTCTTAGCGTGATGATCTGTGGTGATGATATACAGCCTATAACCTTCCTCGATAAATGGGCTATCCCATACCAAAAGAATTTTTCAAATCGGAGTAGTTCCTGAGCTTAGCGCGTTCAAACAAACAAACAAACTCTTCAGCTTTATAATATTATAAGTATAAGTATAGATTAATAATTATAATTTATGTAAACTTGGTATACCGTATTTTTGGTCATAACTCAAGCACGTATATAATAATAAAAATAACAATAGGTAATAGTACCTACCTACCCACTTCCTACTTCTTCACACTTTCATTAAATTATTTTTTAGAATATCAACGATGAAAATCGAGATTTGGAGTTGAAATTAGAAACAGCACTAGCTGACTATGTTGAATTGGAATCAAATTACAAGAAAATCAATTCGGAAAGAAATTTTCTTGAAACTGAATTAAAAAACAAAGAAAAAGAAATTAACACTTATAAAGATAAATATAGAACCTTAGAAAATACGTTAGCAGGTCAAAGCAAAACGCTAGAAGAGTTTAAAATAAATTCAATAGCTGAAAGGAAAAACAATGAGGATATAAGAAATCAACTTGCAACTTTTCAAAAAAATTGTATCGAACATGTGAAGAAGGAAGCAGAAGCGAAATCAAAGGTATTCGAATTGTTTTGGGAAATTAATTTAGTTTTTTGTATATTACGATCGAAAGTATTCCTGCATACTTAATTAATGTATTTTAGGTAGCAGAAGCTCTACAAATTTTCGATACTGTAAACGTTCAAAAGAATGAAGCAATGAAAAAGGTCTCGGAATTAACAGGTACTACAATAAACATTATAGAAACAATTAATGTCATTATTAAGGAGACATATAAATAAATGTTAAAATAAACTTAATTGATTTTCTAGAGGAATTAACAAAGGTAAAACAAGCATTGACATCAGTAAAGCGAGATGTGGAAATGAATTACAAAACAGAATTAGATGAAATCAAAGATAAGTATAACGAAAAAGTATCAGATATGTTGGAACATGTAAGGAATTTAGATACGGAGTTGGTTGAAAAAGGACTCTTACTGAATAAAGCTTTACGGTAAGTCCATAGTCCTTACTAGCTCAATTACTAAAAAAATAAATATTAATAAATAAATAAATAAATAAATAAATATTATAGGACATTATTACACAATTAATCTTTTATGTTTAAGAATTTAATGTTATTTTATAAGTTATTGCCTTTTGATGACCTACCGTTTGTTCTCGCTTCACAACAAAGCTCAACAATCAACAATTATTTTATTAAAATACATAGGTACTTTCATTTAGAGTATTTACTTTCTAGGGAAATTAAAATACTTCAAGCAGCCAACGAAAACATCATAGAGCAACAAAATGAAAATGCCAAAACAATAGATCCAAAGCTGGCAGTGGCAGAGCAAAAACTTGACGCAGTTTTCCAAGAATTGGTAACAAAAATTATATTGAGAATTACTGTTTACATTACATCAAACATCAAAATAAATGATTACGAGACTATTTCCTAAAGTTTGGTCGTATTTTTGTCTAAATCCTACAAATAGAAATTTAAATATAACGTCAGTCAGTGTCATCTGATTGCGACTTTTACCATAGAGATTTAAGCTCCCTTATGGGGAATACCCCTTCAACGAAGCATTTGGTCTTATAGCCAGTATACAAAATTTGATAAAAAATAAAAATACTAAATTATTAAGGCTTATTTCTTTTATGAAGGTACTTTAAAGATAAAGAAGGCAACTTCAAGAATTGTAGAGACACTGGTTTAAATCCCAGCTCTCGATAATTTTCCCTTTTTTTCGCATTATCCGTTGCAGTTAAAAAATATTACCTATCTAATTTTAAAGGTAACTTCGGAGCGACGGAATATACAGTTGGTTTGTGAAAAGCAGGGTTTAGCGATGGATATACAAAGGATCCAAGACGCTTACGCGAGGGAAACCAAACGAAGGGATTGGGAGGAGAAATTGTTGAGGACCCAATGTTCGGAACTAAAGTAATTGTTGTTCTTTTTGCGATTCGATTTTACAGATTCTTTATTGAAGAAGAATTTTTATTTTTTGTAGCATTTTAAAATAAATTTTATAAATATTAAAAAAAAAAGCTTATACTACAGCTTTTTAGCTGACTTACGGAATAGGAAACATCGCAACGGCAAAGTAAAAGGCGCGATCTCAACGATATTTTTTAAGTTGTCTTTAAATATTTTTAACTTATATTTTAGGCTACAAGTGAAACACCTACAAAAATCTCTAAACGAAACACACGAGATGGTCAATAAGTTGCAAAATATGATGTCATCCCGAACGGAACTTAGCGAAAAGTATGATTATTGATTACATCATATATTTTTTTACGAATACGTTTTTTTAATTATACTAATTATTAATTCTTACTAGATTTCCGCCCGCGGCTTCGCCCGCGTTTGCAAAGGAAAACCCGCATAGTTCCCGTTCCCGTGGTATTTCCGGGATAAAAACTATCCTATGTGTTAATCCAAGTTACCCTCTATATGTGTGCTAAATTTCATTGTAATCGGTTCAGTAGTTTTTACGTGAAAGAGTAACAAACATCCATACATCCATACAAACTTTCGCCTTTATAATATATATTAGATTAGATTAGATTTGCAACGTTTTATGTTACAGGATGGTATCGTCAAAAGAAGAAGAATTGATGGAATTAAATAAACATTTAGAGAATCAAATGGAACTTAACAAAAAGTAAGTTGTCCAATACATTTGAATTTCCAATACTAGGAGCATCTAAAAATTTAAACTTTTTTTTCATTTCAGATGGAGAGAGTCCTATGTGGATATGAATGAAAAACTAAAGAAAAAGTTAGAAGCTTTGTATAAAGAAAATAAGGATTTACGCGCACAACTAAACTTGCCCCACAGTAGCTCTACAGATAGTATTGTTAGTTGATGTTGATAAATATATTTTTAATCGGTTATATTTCTCTGTTATTTTTAGGTATTACCAAACAAAAGACAATATTTTTCAAGTGATACAAGTACTGGTATTACAAAAACTATTTTTTATATCCATAGACCAAAGTTCCTCACTAAATCTTGATTTATTTTACATAGCAACATTATTGTTACCATAATAAAAATTGTGCAATATTAGTAAAATAAAGATTTAAGCATAACATAATATATTTTATTTACATTATAATTTCACATTTGACACTGAATAATTAGTAGAAATAAATTATACAATAATAAATGCACCATAGTATCTTATGAAGCGGCAACACAATCGGAAAACATGCTCGGAAACCAAAATAGGGGCTCCTTGGGGTCCTGTGTGTCGACCCACGCGAGGCCTTCCTTCACCATGTGGTTAACAGCATTTTCAGCCCTGGTTTCATTCCAACTGAAAAATATTTCTATTAAGTATAACCTATTGTTTGCCCAATATATTTTCAGCTTTTTTTTAAATTACTATTGCAATTTATAAAGGCTTTCATTATAACCAGCTTTTCAACCTAGAACCATATCATATAATATTTTAAGCATTGTCATGGTTTACCTATTTGAAGGTGGAATTATTTGTTGACTCAGTTATGTGTTAAAAATTAAAATTTAATTCATTATGTACTAGCAATTATCACTACAACTAGATCTTATCTATTTTTTGAGGATTGTTCATTATTCTTTATTAGTCTTATTCATATTTATTTTTGCTACATGGTATGCAACAAAGACTTATTCTAATTAAAACAATTTCAAATAGTACTCAGACACTAGAAAAACTTAAATATTTGAAACATAAACTCACCCTAAATCATTAGTGAGCATGCTAATTGATATCCAAGCAGTGCCCAATGAACTAGCTTTCTGCAGAACCAGTGTTTGGTCCAGATTCAGCTCTCCCGGTATTGACTGTACCAGCCATTTACCTTTTCCTATTGATATCACTGTGAAGCTGAAATAATTGTATATTATTTACAGCCAAACAATAGTAAATGTGTTAAAATTCTCTCTATGTTTATAATCTGACTAGCTGTGCTCTGCGGTTTTACACACAGTGCTCCGCTCCTGTTGGTCTCAGTGAGATGATATATAGTCTATAGCCTTCCTCGATAAATGGTCTATCTAACACCGAAAGAATTTTTCAAATCGGACCAGTAGTTCTTGAGATTAGAGTGTTAACAAACAAACTCTTAAGCTTTATAATATTAGTATAGATTTGTTTTATCAAAGTAATTGCAATGCATTAGTTCTTCTATATATTATGTATTTTAAAGAAAATTTAAATTTTTAATTTTAGAAATAAAATGATAAAAAAAGCAAGTGAAGCAAAGTTTTACACTTGTATCAAGCAAATCATTTATTGCTGACGGATATCACTAAAGTCTCATTCATCTCATCAAAAACTAATTGTTTTATTAAATAAACAAAATAAAAACATTTCTTACCCATTGCCAAATATCTTAAGCTTCTTAACAGCAGCCAACAGATCCTCGTTAGTTATATCCTGAAGTTTCTTTGCCTTTCCCCGTGATGCAATCAGTCTGGTTCTCAATTCTTCCAGTGTAATTAGACCACCGTTTTTGTAATTGGTTGCTAAACACACTTCAACAATTTGCACTCCAAGTTCATAGTAGAAGTCGCCAATACCTAATAATAACAAATATTTTGTTGAATTATTATATTAGAATCTTTGACATCAAAATTATTTAGTTATAATAAAAAAATGGTTCTCCTTGCTGTGTAACAACATAAAACAGCTCCAAACAAGTTAAATGTTAATCAAACTACTGTGACATCTCATAAATAGTATATCATCATCAATAATTGTGGTAAACACACCTAGCACAGACCAAAAGCCTTTTCCAGATGCTAAAGGATCTACACCTATAGCAGCGCACATTTCTTGAAACTGCCGTCTGAATTGCGCATTTTTCTTTATTTCATTCTTGTGCTTCGTTGCAAACTCCTCAAGATTCTCCCTAAAGACTTCCAACTGCTTTTGCATTTGCAAAAATTGGTTTTCTTGTATTTCCGTGCCTTTTTCCCTGTATTTTTCGCGTTCCAATTGTTGCTTATGTATTGCACCAACACCTGCTCGCCGACGCATGTTTGCAGTTAAAATGAAATCTAATGACTGAATGATACAATCTTAGAGATACAATTTATTATGAAAATTGTTTTGAGATTTGATTTGGAAAATTTGTTGAAAAAAATTTAGATAGTAAACAAATAAATTATCGCCATTGACATTTGACAATCAGCTGATTTGATTTATAGACTGACTTAAAACTTCACGTTGACAGTTAGGTACAGTAATGGATACAGTACAAAAATTTGCTAAAAAGTTTAAAAAAATGCCTACTAAAATATTAAGAACTTTTAGTCATTATTATTATAATATAGTACATAAAAATTTGTACATAAAAATTTGTCATTTTTGCAATAAATGGTAAAAAGGGTTTAAAAGTGTAGATATGTACTTCGTCTAAAACTTTGTTGTACCACCGCCAGTGTGGTGGGTTTTTTAAATCTTCTTTAAAGCCACCCCACCAAAGAGTATAATGTATAATAGGCACCCCACAGCCATCATATAGCTGGATACAAAGAGTATAATGTATACTAGGGGCTAGGGATGGCTGGAGATAAGATTGAGATCGAAATTTTCAACTGGAGAAGTTGAAACAATAACTGCCTTATCATCTATGATACACTAAGGATAACACTAATACGAGAATCAAGAATGTATAATTTATTATAACTACTATTTGATGCTACGCTTTATCCTTATATTAAAAATTAAAATAAAACAATAGGCAACGATAATTATGCTTAAATGCGATGCGGAATATAAAAAAAAACTTTGTTTTAAAGATCAATTCAATAAGTGGATATTTTATTTATATCATGTTATATATTTTGACTTTAGGGTGTAATCACGAAGAATGTTATTGCGTCCCTTTTAGATTATGTACGTCCAATAGTTGTACATAGATTATTGTGTTATTACCGAAGCGATGTAGAAGAAAATGCTAAAAAGCTGATTTTTATTCAAGTTCATAATAATATGAAATGATCTACATCAAAAAACAAACAGCAAATGAATATTTTACAAAAAAATTACAATATTTCATTTAAAACCTTCAAACAATAAAAACTGAATACGCGAGGCAAAGAAAAGGAACATCAAAACAATTTGTTACTGAAAGCGTTATCAGTACATTAAATAAAAGTAAAACAATAAAAAGATACAATCATCCCTGGTGGGGATCGAACCCACGACCTTTGGATTAGAAGTCCAACGCGCTATCCTCTGCGCCACAGGGACTGTTGAAGTGACGAGCAAAATTACGCAACACTTTTGTACGATCGTTCGACTGATATATATTGAAAATTATAGTTATAGATCTTATTGAATTACATTAAAAAGACTCACTATTAAATAGTGCATAAATTAAATTATTAAAAATATAAAGTGGAATTAATTAGGTGCTGATATTTTTTGATAAAAGTAATAAAAAAATTGCCACTGTCAATAGCAACCGGAAACGTCAACAAACAAATTGTTGGGAAGTTTGAAAATTTTAGTGCTTCCAAATAAAAATTAATTTTCGTGAATAATGTAAAAAAGGTTGCAAAAATAAATCAAATTATTATGGAATTTGTTGCGACAGAAGAAAATGATTCGCTTCAAATAAATGCTGATGTGCAATGTGAAGAATCCACGGAAAACTTTCAAAAGTTTATTTTTGAATTGTTCGAGAAAAATGGAATTTTAAATGATTTGCGCGCGTATCTGCGAGGCCATATCATTACGATGATAAAAAGTACGAATAGTGGTACGTTTTCATTATTCACATCACTTATTACTGCCTACTGTTAAATTTCGTACTCTATATGTAAACAATTTATGATGAGTAATAAATTATTGGGATTTCAGGGGAGCCCACTCCATGCCAGAAACATTTTACCCAACGCTTAGAGCCTACATATCAAGCATTAAACATCTTAATCACAGAATATTTACTCAGACTGGTAAGAAATATTCAGGTTCCTTTGTAGAAATTAGTTAATAGCTTTTTCCAATTCATATCATTATTTGAAGCAATTGCACAATGTCATTAACGAGATGTTCAATAGCATAGAAAACCAGTTATGTTTATCCTCATTTACTCATTGTAGGTGCTATGAGTAAATGTGTTGGATTTACCCTTACATCATATTATACTTATTTAAAAATAAGTAATAAAAGTATAGTAGGTACTTAAACTAATTTAAAAATACAAATTTGAGAACATTACCTACCATTATTTCAGGAGTTCAACTATACATTGTCTGTTTTTATTTCTGAGATACCATTGGCGAACATGCTGTTTGAGTTTGCCAAAACAGTCATAAAAACAGCGGATATTAGTGATATAAGCCAAGTATATTTTAGAGATAATGATGTGTGGTCTATATTGAACTGTTTGGGTTTGTATATTTTTCTAATAAATGATTTTCATTATAAGCACTAAGCAATGTGATCAGCAGTCCATGATCAAATTAATTTTATGCAAGGTACAGGTAGATACATCAGGTGTACTGACACATTTTAAAGTACTAGTCGCTCACCTTGGCACAAAAATAAAGCTGCTTTCTTCCAATCAAACCTATTTCAATATCCATTTAATATAGTTTTTAAGTTTGTCTATCACAAACAGATATACATAAAATAATCTTTGTAATATAAGTGCACTGATAAATAATAATAATATGGAAGGGCTTACAAATTCCATCTAATATTCCAAGAAATTTTTGATTATATTAAAATACTTCTATAAATATTGGAAACAAAATACTATTTTATATTTAACAAAAATAATGCAATTAAATAAGATTGTAGGTATTTCCTCAAGTTTGATAATGACTTTTTTTATTTTCATTTACAGGTATTAAATGTGATTCAGAACATGCATGTAAAATTGTTGACATGTACACATCAGAAGAGAAATTGCCCTTGCTATTGTGTATTATGAAGTGTGTGCCGTTGTATAAGAAAGAGTCTGTGTGCTCCGATAATGGTAATGAAATCATGTTTTATTTCTATTAGTAACAATAAAATTAATTATATGCAGATTTATATTTAGATATAAATGTTTTTAGTGTTGGTCTCTTTGTGGGTGGATCTGAAAATAGGTTGACTATTTTTTTTTCTTTCCCCAAAATAGATGTAGGTGTTCTGGCAGAATAATGATTATCTTGTCAGCTAGTTTCATAAATTTTAAAGCCAGTCGTGATTAGTTTTTGTATGCATTTATCATTTAACTTAAAAGCATGTTTAAATCTGGTTTGGTTTTAATGGTTAATCTGAGATTACCCATAAAGTAATTCTAGCTATTGAATGTAATATTATATTGGCAGTTTTGGAAAATTATGTGTACTTGTTTATTCAGATTGATAGCCTTACAAACTTGTTCAAAACAAACTTATTATTACAGCGACTTCAGAAGATTATATAACAAGCGATAGAAGCACAGATACAATGGAGGGTAGTTGTAAAAAACATACAGAAAGGCGTTCACGCAAATGTCGACACTATACCGTGTGTAACACGTGCCAAAGTCGCGAGATTCGCTTGAAAGAAAGATATAGTAGGAAGAAGACGCATTTACTTCAGGTTAGTAGTTACTAGTAAGCTTTTTGGGTTGCCACATTCGTGACGAAATTTTAGGGTTGCAACTTCATATTGAAGAATGTATATTTTTAAACTTAACGAGACGAAACTGCTTAACATATTTAGATTAAATATGAACTGATTGTGTGACAAATATCTAGAATGTAAAATAATTATTATAAACTTTACAATGTTTGTCTGAAGTTTTTTTATCACGATTCACGACATAGTATAAAACAGAGTTGCTTTCTCTGTCCCTATGTCCCTTTGTATGCTTAAATCTTTAAAACTACGCAACGGATTTGATGCGGTTTTTTTAAATAGATAGAGTGATTTAAGAGGAAGGTTTTAGTATATAATTTATTAGGTTTTAGACCAAGCGGGCGAAGCCGCGGGCGGTAAGCTAGTTTATCTATACAAAGAAAAGTGAAATATATAATTTGAGAAAAAATATTCTTAGTCTTTGATGTTGTTGCTTATTTCAGAGCACACAAAAATCTACAAATTCTCTTGATGTGGGAGCTTTTATGAGAAATGTTTCTGTTGTTGAAAAAGGAATCATAGATGAGGTCCTTTCTTATTGATTCTTATATTTAAGGGCTGATTTTTCAATCCTTGGTTAAAACTTATTCGTCGAATAATGTATAAAACTACCATTTTAAAAACGTATTCTAATTGCCCGTATTTGACAGTTTACGTGACTTTTAATATCATCATGTAAGAGCTAGCGCGCACGAGCAACTTTGTCTCCGCAACTATTTTGTCTCTCCCATCAATTGTATGGGGAGTTGCGTCGCTACGTGCGCGCACTTTCATACTAGCCCATGGGTGGAGAGACAAAATAGTTGCGGAGACAAAGTTGCTCGTGCGCGCTAGCTCTAATACTTTATTGGACGGATTGGAAGTTTTATCCAAGCATCGAAAAATCGGCCCTAAGTATTATTTTATTTTGAATGAATGTTTTATGTAATGCTATAACATAATTAATTTATAGAATATTATCTATATGTATATGTATAGTAATACAAATGATTTTTTTCTGAATTCATTATTGTTTTAATCATTTACCTGTTAATTAAGGTCAAACTTAAAAATAGACTAGTTATTTGCCACATGCGATTGAACTTTTTCAAAAATATTTTTTAATGAACTAGATGTTCCAGCAAATAAAATCAGTATACGAGATGGAGGTGGAAATGGTTAAGGCGGAGGAAGAAAATAAAATAAGGAAATCTGCCGCAAACCATGCGATACAGTTGCAGAAACAAAGGGAAGAGGTACCTACTTACATTTTATATCTAACTAGCTGCTCCGCGCGGTTTCACCCCCGTGGCTCCGCTCCTGTTGGTCGTAGCGTGATGATATATAGCCTATAGCCTTCCTCGATAAATGAGCTATCTAACACCGAAAGAATTTTTCAAATCGGACCAGTAGTTCCCGAGATTAGCGCGTTCAAACAAACAAATAAACAAACAAACTCTTCAGCTTTATAATATTAGTATAGATTTTTATTCATCCTATTATGATAAATCCAAATAAGTATTTTTGAAGTGAAACCTCATTAGGCGCGTTGAGAGTAAAATTTCAAGGTCGCGTCATGACAATACCGTCATGGAGTAAGGCGACGATTTTGTTGTTTTGCCAAAGAAGTTTCACTTCTAACACGTGTGCTCGGCACACACGCTCTTTTTTTTCTTTCTTTTTTAAATTTTTTTCCCACGGTAAAACATCTCAATCGCATATGGGAATTTCCTTTGAGTACGCGGGCGAAGCTGTGTACGGAAAGCTAGTTTTGATATTTAAAATATCGTGGATAAAATCTAAAAGATATCATAGTTAACTAGCTGATAAAGTTCCCATTAAGTCTATAATTATTACTTTTAATTCAATTGAATTGTGAAAAATAACGACCATTGTTCAATGACTTATTATACTAGTAGACGCGGCATACGCCAACATCATTGCACTAAAAAACAGCGTAATTAATACATACCTACTTACTAACGCATTATCACCAATACAGTTGTTCTCTCTTTCACTCTCACTCACGAGACATAATACATGTCTCACTCATGTACTTCGTAATAACAACTGCCGATTAAAATATAAAAAGAACGTCCAGCCACGACGCTGAATGGTGCGTGACTAAGTGAAACTCGGGCACTTAGCTGAGTTTTTTCTTGCCAAAATAGAGAGCGGGTAACGTATCTAGCTTTTTTATATATCATAGCCATTGTTAATATTATTTTTAAGCTGGAAAAAGCGTTCAAGGAACGTGAAAAGGAATTACAAAGGAATATAGAGGAAAAAAAGAAGTTCCTCTGGGGTTTGGCGAAATCGCTGAGACAGCAACACGAACACATGAACAAGGCGATGGAAGATGTTAGGAGTGAAACGGAACGACTTACTGTTAAGGTTATTATTTTAATGCATTTGATTTTTGGTCCTTCGAGCCGGATTTCAAGTATATCTGGATGTTGTAGATCTTTAGTACTGTTCTTACATTTTTTTTTTCGAATTTCGGTAGATTTTCAGATTTTTTACTTTAAAATTTTTGGCTTACAAACTTTAATTCACTTGTATCATAAAATATATCTAAATTAATTCGTAGTATCCTCAACTGAATGTTATTGTAGAGAAAATGTTCTTACACCAATAAAGAAGTAGATGAAAACTACTATACGTATTTAAAATTTAATAACAGAGTAATTTTTACTTACTCGTAATACGTAAATAGTTCATTATTTTGTAAACTATCAAATAGTAATTATTATTGCTGAGTACTAAATAACCAAATTGTGATCAAATTCACAGGAAAATAATCTAAAAGCACAAATACAAGAAGCGGAGGAGTTATTAAGAAAACGCGGTGAAGAAATGCGGGAACAAATCTCAAGCGAATTGCAAATATTGGACCAACATTTGCAAACTATGAAGCGTGAGAGAGATTGCATTAATACCGAACGCATGGAGTTAGAAAATCTACGAAGAAATAAAGAAATTAATAATAATAAAATCGAAGAAATAGATGTGAAAGAACATTACGATATTTTAAAAGAGGAATTGCAAGATTTAAAACGGCATTTAGAATCGGCCAATGTTGGAGGCAATGTTGGGCCACGTGTTGGGCCACATGTTGGTAAGATGGTCGAAAAGGAAACAAGTACGGATGGCTTTGTGAATAATTTAATGAATAATGAACATGTTGTGATGAATAATGATAGAGTGGTGAACGCTAAAGTGAACAATGATTTGAGTAAACAGAAAAATGTTAATTTTAATATGGTAAGTTTTTTTTTATATCAGTATGTATTGGTGAACTTAGATTATTATTAAAAGTTATGATTTTCACTTTAAATTTTATAGTTTATTTTTAGAAAAGATCATTTAGATAATTACATATCCTACTAATATTATAAATGCGAAAGTTTGTGAGGATGTGTGTGTGTTTGTTACTCTTTCACGCAAATACTACTGAACCGATTACCTACAATGAAATTTAGCACACATATAGAGGGTAACTTGGATTAACACATAGGATAGGTTTCATCCCGGAAATCCCACGGGAACGGGAACTATGCGGGTTTTTTTTTCAAAACGCGGGCGAAGCCGCGGGCGGAAAGCTAGTATTTGATAATTTAAAGATATTCATATTGTTATTTATAGAATAATTGCCAAAAATATGCAAAAAATATTGAAATTTTTCTATTCTTTTACAGTCTAATGAAGGCTCTCAACGAAATAGTAGAACCTCTATACCAAGTGACGGTTATGAAAGTGACCGTGACCGCGACGTATATGACCGCGATCGACACTTTAATGACCGTGGCCGTGACCGTGAACGCGTTTGTGACCATGACCGCGTTTGTGACCATGACCGCGTTTGTGACCACGAGCGGAGTAATTATGGACTCCCGTATTCGGAAATACAGCGATTGAGGAATGAAAACGAAAGATTGAGTATATTGGCTCGACAGGTACATAGAATTGTTTGAAAAGCATATAAGCTTAATTTATTTATGTTTCAATTTTTATAGCATAATTCCTCATAACTCTTTTTCTTGTATTTTTCTTTTAAAATTTTTATTTTCGATAAATCCCTATTATGATGCAAGAAGATGTTTTAAATATTTAATGGGTGAATATTTTTTTTTTATATATCAAACAGCAAAGTGATCACATCGCGTCGTTATCCAATGAAAGGTCGCGGCTTCAATCCGAGCTGTTGCTCACGAGACCGCAAACCGCACCCACTTTGATGCAGCCGTTCACGGTCACCAGGTAGCTATGATCATACTTATAATGAACATGAATAGATAATTACAAATTGGGGGGGGACGAAGATCAGCAGTTTCTTATTAAAAAAAATTGTGTCTTTGTAATTTTTGTTGTTAATGGAAAGATTATGTTGCCTTAAGCGTTTTTATTAATTACTAACTGAACCTAATTATGTCAGAACAAGTTAAAAGCTTGTAATAATATATCACGGCCTATTCTCAGGCCAGAATAGAAAGAGAAAATTTCATAATAAAATAAAATGTTTTTCTAATACACAAGAATTTTATAGTTATATTATGCAAGATTAATTGCTTTCCGCCCGCGGTTTTGCCTGTGTTATCTAAAACTTAAAAAATTATTTCCAATATACAATTCAAACTCAAACTCAAAATTATCTCTTGTAGACTAGAGTAGATAATTTTTGAAACAAAATAAAATCGCAGTCGGATGAAACCCATTAGAAAAGGAGGGGAATATGATGAAAATAAAAGGAAAAATAAATTACGGTCAATCCGAGTTCGGGAAGTGGGAGGGGGGAGGTTTTAAGAGAAAAAAATGGTTTCTCTCGATTTCCGACAAAACTACAAGTCCTACGGAAAAAAGTTCAATGGCAAAGTTGTAGGTGATTAAAAGTTCTACAACTTTTGTATTCACAATTTTTTCACATAACCTCAAAATTTAGGTGAAAAATTCAAAAAACCAAGTTTTTGGTCTTTTATTTTTATCTACTTCAAAATTTATTTTTTTTCTATGAAATTTGGTGGAAACTTACTTTATTATGTCCCAAATACACTGTAATTTATTTGATTGAAAATATTTATTTTTTTCGCCTTATTTTGAATTAATACCAAAAAAACAACCTAATTTTCAATCGAAAAGTCACCCGTCAAAATATCAGTTTTTTTCAAAAACTTGGGGAGCCTTTTGTTCATTGAAATCTGTACTTTCATATGGTGTAAAAAAAAATAAACATTACCATAGTAAATGTTCTCAGGAAACGCATACAAACAGTGTGATAATGAGCTTTTACTAAATCAGGCACACTTCTCGAACTCTATATTATCTTGTATCGGCTTTTCGGTAATATTTCAAAAGAAAATAAAATCATCTGTTGTAAGTTACGATACAACTAATATTTTACAGCATATTCAAAATCAAAATGATGTCGATAAAAACATTTCAGGTCGTTCGAGAAGTGTGCCTGATTTAGTAAAAGCTCATCATCACACTGTTTGTATGCGTTTCCTGAGAACATTTACTATGGTAATGTTTATTTTTTTTTACACCATATGAAAGTACAGATTTCAATGAACAAAAGGCTCCCCAAGTTTTTGAAAAAAACTGATATTTTGACGGGTGACTTTTCGATTGAAAATTAGGTTGTTTTTTTGGTATTAATTCAAAATAAGGCGAAAAAATAAATATTTTCAATCAAATAAATTACAGTGTATTTGGGACATAATAAAGTAAGTTTCCACCAAATTTCATAGAAAAAAAATAAATTCTGAAGTAGATAAAAATAAAAGACCAAAAACTTGGTTTTTTGAATTTTTCACCTAAATTTTGAGGTTATGTGAAAAAATTGTGAATACAAAAGTTGTAGAACTTTTAATCACCTACAACTTTGCCATTGAACTTTTTTCCGTAGGACTTGTAGTTTTGTCGGAAATCGAGAGAAACCATTTTTTTCTCTTAAAACCTCCCCCCTCCCACTTCCCGAACTCGGATTGACCGTAATTTATTTTTCCTTTTATTTTCATCATATTCCCCTCCTTTTCTAATGGGTTTCATCCGACTGCGATTTTTTTATCTTTTTATTATTTTTAAAGGCTTCTACCCCAGTCTATTGAACCACTCTCTCTATAAAAAAAGCGATAAAATCCGTTTAGTAGTTTTAAAGAAGAATACAGATAGACAGTGGGAAGCGGTTTTATGTAATTATTTTGCCTTATATTTCAGATTAAATGCAACCGCAAGTAACGGCCTAATAAGTACAGTGGGTGGGGGCGAACAATTAAATGTGTTGGACGCGAGGCCGCGGGTTCGACTCCCCACGGACGTAATGCCGTTCATTGGGGTGCTAAGGGACAGACATACGGATAACCGACGGTGAGATATGGTTATTTATCGTAAAGGACGAGCACACCACACACATATATAGTTACATATACATATTAGTATACACACTACGCCAGCGTGTATTGCGTCTACACGTGGAGGAGGTGTGGCCTAGGCGGCACTTGCAAGATAGCCGCCGGGCGATCGCTTTGTACCTCGCCGCCGGGCGATCGCTTTGTACCTCGCCGCCGGGCGATCGCTTTGTACCTCGCCGCCGGGCGATCGCTTTGTACCTCGCCGCCGGGCGATCGCTTTGTACCTCGCCGCCGGGCGATCGCTTTGTACCTCGCCGCCGGGCGATCGCTTTGTACCTCGCCGCCGGGCGATCGCTTTGTACCTCGCCGCCGGGCGATCGCTTTGTACCTCGCCGCCGGGCGATCGCTTTGTACCTCGCCGCCGGGCGATCGCTTTGTACCTCGCCGCCGGGCGATCGCTTTGTACCTCGCCGCCGGGCGATCGCTTTGTACCTCGCCGCCGGGCGATCGCTTTGTACCTCGCCGCCGGGCGATCGCTTTGTACCTCGCCGCCGGGCGATCGCTTTGTACCTCGCCGCCGGGCGATCGCTTTGTACCTCGCCGCCGGGCGATCGCTTTGTACCTCGCCGCCGGGCGATCGCTTTGTACCTCGCCGCCGGGCGATCGCTTTGTACCTCGCCGCCGGGCGATCGCTTTGTACCTCGCCGCCGGGCGATCGCTTTGTACCTCGCCGCCGGGCGATCGCTTTGTACCTCGCCGCCGGGCGATCGCTTTGTACCTCGCCGCCGGGCGATCGCTTTGTACCTCGCCGCCGGGCGATCGCTTTGTACCTCGCCGCCGGGCGATCGCTTTGTACCTCGCCGCCGGGCGATCGCTTTGTACCTCGCCGCCGGGCGATCGCTTTGTACCTCGCCGCCGGGCGATCGCTTTGTACCTCGCCGCCGGGCGATCGCTTTGTACCTCGCCGCCGGGCGATCGCTTTGTACCTCGCCGCCGGGCGATCGCTTTGTACCTCGCCGCCGGCGACGCATATAAATAGCCAACATTTTTGAATTAGAGTCAGTTCCAGCAAGTTCTTCCTCGAGATTAGTAGTGAATAAGTAATAGTGATTAAGTATATAAGTTATAAATTGTACTAGTGTAAATAAGGGAAATAAATGTATGTCGAAGGAAGGGTGTTTCCTTGATCACAAACCCCAACATATACAGTCCACAACAAATATTATAAAGCTGAAGAGTTTGTTTGTTTGAACGCGATAATCTCAGGAACTACTGGTCCGATTTGAAAAATTCTTTCGGTGTTCATTCATCGAGGAAGGCTATAATAATATATATACATATAATATAATATCATCACGCTGACCAACAAGAGCGGAGCCACGCGGGTGAAACTTCAGAGCGCAGCTAGTTATTTATTAAATGATTAACGTTTACATTTAAATAAATATAAACGTGAAAATTTTGTACCGATCCTGGGGGAAACGTGCTTAAAATACTGAAGACAACAAATTTCGCTGAAAGGAAACATTCTTTTGACGTGATAACGTTTTTAAAATCGTTTTAGTCGGGTGACATGTTCAGAAACTTGTGTCACACCAAAACCTCACGAGCGCGATCGCAGGTATAACGAGAGAGAGACGGACCGATCTCCCGTCTCATCTCGAGCGCTGCCACCAATAAGACGTTATCACGTAAACATCTCGATCGTAAACCTACTTTACAAACAACCAATTTTTTTTTTAAATAGAAATAGACATACATTTAAAGATTATTGTAAATTGACTTGTTACGACCAAAAAATTAATGAATCTTGTTTTCAATTACTTTTCTTCCAGGTCCCATACAAAATATCCACCCTGTATATGCAATAATCTCCAACTACCCGCATTTCAGGCGGGACCAATGCCGCTCGCTGCGGCGACGAGTTGCGCCACAAGTTGCCACCAGTTCGAGAACTGTTGCCCGAGATATCACACCCACACCACGAAATGGTATATGTATTTATTATTTAATAGAATATACTTATATAGAGTTATAAAAAAATGACAATTTCATAATCTTTAAAAAGTGTAAAGTGCAATAAACTTGCATTTGTACCGAACAAATTTGATACCTTAAAAATTGCAAACCGATGCAAACCAAAACAAACTCGTTTTATACGCGCGTAGGTAAAGGTTCAACCGCACTTTATTTACCTGCGACACCGTCTGCGTGTAATTTAATTAAAAAATAAAATTTGTACCGAAATTTATGATATAATTTGTTCTCCTTTTAGTTGAAACTAGTGAAGTTTTCAATGGCGATGTTTCAATGCCTCCAGACGAAGTGATTAAAGATAAATTGACACGTCCAGGGTAAGATGAATTTCTGAGTATAATTCTATTATTATTTAATCTTTTTACGTACAACTAAATAGCCGCTCGTCCCAACTTCGTCCGAAAAGTAATAAAATATTTAACTACTTACTAAGAATGTATGTGAACATCCTACAAATATTATAAATGCGAAAGTTTGTGGGAATGGATGTATGTATGTTTGTTACTCTGTCTGTGAAACTGCGCAGCACAGCTAGTATACTATAAAATAAATACGTTCCTTCGATTTTACGTTAACTGAATCATAAAGAACCAAAGAACAAAAAGATTTTAGAACCTGTATTAATAGAGGGACACCTTTTTAGCAAAATACTTATTAAGCTATTGCATAGCTTCTATCGCGGGCCTTGAGCGCGGGGACCGAATCCAGAAATTCCGTAACGAAAAACCTCACGCTCCCCACGGGGACGGGCGCGGAGGTGTGGCTTGAAGGCATAGCATGCAATAGCTTTACCGCGGCAGTCCCCGAGTGCCACACGTCTTTTTTTATTAAAAACGTCTACTTGTTGTAATGGGTCCTGGTGTCTAAGATTTATTGAAATATTTTTTTTTGTTAAATAAAATTTAATAAATGTCTTTTTGTTTACTATTTTGCAGAGATCCATCGCAGAAACAAACATTCGAAGCGACTAGACAGCGAGAGAAAAGTCCAAAATCAATGCTTAGAGAGGCGAAGGAGAAATTACGAAAGTGAGTACATTTTAAATATTAATTATAGTTCACATAATTGTTACTTGTTAGGTATAACATCTCAATGATTATTTATAGGTAGTACAATACCTATAAATAATAATTTACGATTTCATGGGGCATTGAATGACTGAATACTCACAAATTTACCAATAGAAGTTGTTTATATTTGAAAAATAAGTATAGAACTTCGATCATGAAACAAGATTTGAACTCGCTTCGTTCTCCTTACAGTAAACGAATAGGACACTCGAATGTTCTAATATTTTCACTTAATCAGAAAATTTTATTTTGTGCATTTCGGAATCGATAATAAAACTAAGAAATTAAATTAACATTTAACAATCGTTGTAAACTTCCAGTAAAAGCAGCATAAAAGAACCGACCCCACTAATTCGCGAGAAAAGCCCCAACACGACACTCCGCGAGGCCAAACTGCGACTCCGCAAGTTGGAGATCGAAGCGGAAGCGGTGGAGAGATCCTACCAGCACTTCCGGAAACAGATGGATCTCAGGGGGGATAAGGAGTTGGGTGGGTGAAACAATTGGTCAAGATTTCTTTTAGTTTATGGGCCGATTTTTCAATGCTTGGATAAAACTTATCCGTCCAATAAAGTATTACACGATAGTATTAAAATGTCACGTAAACTGTCAAATACGGGCAATTCGAATACGTTTTTAAAATGGTAGTTTAATACGTTATTTGATGAATAAGTTTTAACCAAGGATTGAAAAATCATCTCTAAGTGCATTAACCCGGGCCCGACACAATAGATTTTCTATTGTCTGTGATTCCGGGGGCTGAGGGATTAATTACTTGGTCGATGAGGTTTTTTTAAGCTATTGCATAGCTTCTATCGCGGGCCTTGAGCGCGGGGACCGAATCGATAAATTCCGTAACGAAAAAACCTCACGCTCCCCACGGGGACGGGCGCGGAGGTGTGGCTTGAAGGCATAGCATGCAATAGCTTTACCGAGGCAGTCCCCGAGTGCCACACGTATTTTTTTTAAAGTGAAACTTTTATTACATCGTCTCAAACTTTTTGGTCTGTGTAGCGCATGTCGCGTGACGTACGATAATTATCGTACAAATACGATAATTATCGTAAGTTTCACTTTTACCGTGGTTTCATAAAACCACACAACATTTTTTTTAGTTTAAGTGCATTAATTACTTGGTCGATGAGGTTTTTTTAAATAATAGGGTAATCCTACTATCCTTCTAGCATTATAAATGCGAAAGTTTGTGAGGATGGATGGATGTATGGATGTTTGTTATTCTGTCACGCAAATAATACTGAACCGATTACAATGAAATTTGGTATGTCGGTAGCTGGAGACCAAGAATAAGACATAGGCTACCTACGAAAGTTGTCCAAATTATCCCCTCTACACGTCCGCGGATGCATTCGCAGACGTTAAGAATTTTTGTCAATGCATTATGTTTTAGGGCCGATTTTTCAATGCTTGGATAAAACTTATTCGTCGAATAATGTATAAAACCACCATTTTAAAAACGTATTCTTATTGCCCGTATTTGACAGTTTACGTGACATTTTAATATTATTGTGTTATACTTTATTGGACGGATAAGTTTTATCCAAGCATTGAAAAATCGCCCCTAAATGACATTTAATATGCGTGTTTTACATTTTCATTGTGAGTTTAATTGTTTATACGTAGTAAGTCGATGGAGAACTAGATAACGCAAAAGAACAGTACGAATCGATACAATTAACGTAAAGCGTACGTTAAGCTGTATTTTCTATCTTAATATATATAAATCTCGTGTCACAATGTTTGTCCTCAATAGACTCCTAAACCACTTAACCGATTATAATAAAATTCGCACACCATGTGCAGTTCGATCCAAGTTGAGAGATAGGATAGTTTAAACATGTAGGTACCACGGGCGAAGCCGGGGCGGACCGCTAGTACACAATATAATGTTGCAACTTACTATGTTTCTTTGCTTACAGGTTTAAAGCGCAGCAAATCTCTACAGAAGCTTGAAAACTCTTACAACATTGATGACGCCAAGGTTAAACCAAAAGCACACAAAGATTTAATTCAACAAAACTTCGACAAATATCTGAAAGAATATCAAACTAAATTCCACATCCCGCTGTTCAAGAATAAAAATGCTATGTCAGAAATGATAAAACCCATTCCAGTAGCTTACTCTGAAGTTGAAAGTAACAAAACCAGAGCAAGTGTAGATTTTCTCGAAACTCCATTATCCGAATTTAGGAAATTTTATCATACAGAAAAACAAAGGCGTACAAACATAAAAACTACAACTCCCATACATTTTCCTGATAAAGATGTTTCTAATGAACCCATAGCAGAAGAAAATATTGTACGTAATGATAAGAAAGAAATTAAGAAAAACGAAGAATTCAAAATATTACAAGATAATTTGAACAAAATGTACAGTTTAGATAGTCCCAATATGGTTAGTCCAGTAATACCTGTGATAAGTCCCAAACCAAAGGAAGAAATTGAAAATTTAATAGAAAATAAACAAGAAATAGTCAAAGAAGATGCAGAAAATGATGAAAATCGTCTTCGAGTTAACATTGAAAATGTCCATGAAACTAAAAACATTCCTATTGCTGAAAAAGATCAAACATTACTAGTAGTTGTAGAAAGTTCGATAGATACAAAAGAAATACCAGAACCAGAAGTCGACGAACAAAATGAAATATCAACACAAATGACGATTATAGTAAGTCCAAAAGAGAAAACAGAAAATAAACCAACAAATTCTGAAATAGAGAAAATAACGAATAACGATGTTTTGGACTCAATATTCAAAGCAAATGACAATAAAGATCTTTCCAGTGTAGATATGCAATTGGAATTATCTAAAATAGATTCTCCAGGAGACAAAGGGAATGAAGAATATCCCGATGATTTTTCAGCAGATGTTGATAATTACAACAGTCGTTCAGATTATGAGCAAAATTCACCAATATCATTGGCTAAGGACTCGGATGAAAACTTTTGGGAATCCTAAATTTATTTGTTAATTTGTTGTTAATAAATGATTTATTTATTTGGTTATATGTTGTTTTCTTTACACTCATTTTTATATACTCATTTAACTACTTTATTGATACGAAATTTGTTTTTGGTTATTAAATATTACTGAACTGATGTTTAATTAATTTGCTTATCAAAAGCTTCTGATCTGTAATGAACAAACGAGGAGCTAAGTATGAAAAACAAACGATTAAAAAAAATTAAATCGTTTTAGTATAACAATAAAGGAAATAAACAGTAAAAGCGCCATATATGAGTATTTTTGGAGTGATACGTATCATAAAATAATTATCTTCTCAATTGATCGATGTTCATAGAATAGAATTTGACGGCCTTCCGCCTCTTAAATTCACAACTGTAGTTTTGCGCACTTATTTACATCGAAACTATACCTATACCGAAATTCAGCAGGTACGAGTACCTATATGTATTAACACGCTTTTTTTATTAGCTTCACCTGTATCACAAATCACAATAAGTAATAACTAATACCTGACTCATTTAACGGTGAATTTCCATCAAATGAACATAGAGCTAGAGCATTCTTTCGTGATCTTGAAAATTCATTTTCAGTGTTGTTCAAACGACGCAATGTTCAGTAATAGAACCTGTGATTAGAACATTGCATAAAATCTTTTCGAACGCACTTAGAACAACGAAATAAAGCTCTACCTATCCCTGTTTACACTTAAAGAATTTCATATACATAGGTAGTGGGTTTGAATGAAAATTCGCTCGTTTGATTTAAATGTACCGTATACGCTTCACCGTGTCGCGCCCGGGTTCTGCCCCGTGACCCGTCCAGGCGTGATCAAACATTATCGTATGCTTTTTGCCTGTTTTTGGCTCGGATGGGTAACGCGCCACGGCGTTTATATTATCTCTATGGATATTGTTATAATTGTTTCCCGTCCCCGGTTCTTTGTAGCGTTGATCATGCTTTAGACTCGATTAGTCAGATTTAATTCAAACTTTATGTTTTTAGCAAAGATCGGTGTAAATAAATTAATTTCATGGGATTGAGCGGGATTGGGTTTTTTAGTTCTTGTATACTTCATCATTTTACTAGTATAGTGTTATATTTATCGGTGATATTATAATTTTTTGATTCATATTATGTTCAAGATAAAAGAATTGAATGGTTTTGGTGGTTTCGAAGAATACCATTTCCTTCTTACATAATAATTGATTGCTTTAAAATTAAATTGTTTGCCAATCTATGCTATATGGTGGTTATTCCATACCCCAAACGTTACTACCAATATCGATATATTATTGTCCGACACTGTTACTTTGCTGAGCCAAAACTGTCAATCAGGTTCGGCACAATCGGGCCACTGACCGCAGCCACTGGGGGCCAGCGACAGCCACTTGACACATTTTTCATATATTTTGTCGCGGACATTTCTGTAGCGAGTGGTCGCCACCGGCTACACTTGCGCGGTGCATCTATACAAAATATATGAAAAAATGTGTTGTCTGGCCCCCAGTGGCTGTGGTCGGTGGCCCGTTTGCACCAAGCCTTAGGAACCAAACACCACCCACTAGTATGAATATGCTTATGCTTTCAAATTTTAGTTGATAAAAGATGAAAGTTATTAGTAAATAAAACACAAAAATAACCAGTCATAATTTATTTCTTTGAATGTCCACGAATAGAAATGAGTAAATAAAACACAAAAATAACCAGTCATAATTTATTTCTTTGAATGTCCACGAATAGAATATAAAAGTACATTTATATACAGTATTATTTATAAAAGTACAAACGTTTGTCACCTAACAACTTCCAGCAACATTCCGTCTTACATAATGTCCACGAAAATAAATGCCTTTGAATGCGAACAACATTATTGTCAAAACTGTTCAACTACAGTGAAATGCAAATTAGACATCTATAAACTTGGTCTACACTATTGAAATCATTTTAACACAAAAAATATTTTAGGACTTTCGCCCTATATTTTCCAAGAGTCTACACCAAGCTTTAAACAAAAACTAAAACTAAGAAACGTACAACATCAATTAAAAACAACACAAAACATTGAGATTATCATTTAATATTTGTCGAAGATTCCTCGTTACAATCAATTTCAACTCATCACGTTATAACTACAATTTTCACTATTCATTGGGATAACTAATATTATTTTTCACAGATAACGCTTATAATGTTTAAAATTTGTGTGCAATATATTGTTAGTAAACATAACATTTGTAAAGCTAGAACAATTGTTAATAATGAATATTATGTCAATTTTATTTCTTGTTAAGAACTAATAGAAAAATATTATGTCAGATATTTTTTTGAATGAAAAATCGTATTTTGGCCTACCATAAATTTTATAATATTTCAGCTTTACACAAATCATAATTCAAACATACTGCAATACTATAATATTATATAAGAAATATTTTAATAATTGAATATTTTATATCAATACTAACAACCTATTTACTTCTTACTTTTGCAAGAAAACAATAAAATTAGTTTTGCAATATGTTAAAAAATTTACAATTTTTATTCCGAATTACAATTTAACCACGTTCAACGCGTATGTTTCATTCAGAATTCAATACAAAAATAATATCCAATAATACAATAAAAGAAAATAATTATATTAATAAACGCTAGCGAAAAAATCTACGAAAAAAAAAAAGAAAAACCAGGGACCATGGCTTAATATTTTAACTACGTCATTTTAATAATAATTCGTTAGTTTGACACATTTCAGCCTGGCCACAGTATAGTTTTGTATAATATTGGACGCGGTACAGAAACTTTTGTACTAAATATTATCGACTATTTTAAACATGTATTTAATGAACTCTATTTATTTTTATAGGTAAACTAAGAGAATAAAATTGTCCTCAGTCCAAAGCTTAATTCAATCATTTATTTTACATAACATGTCCTTTTAAGGTCAGTGTTAAAAAAGATGGCAGTATGTTTACTATTTCTATAATTTTGGAATAAGTGTGAGTCATCAGTATTGTGAGTCATCAAAGGAAAAACATAAGTCACAAGTCACATAAGTACAGTCAACATAATCTTTCCTAATTCGTCAATATGGCTTTACAATGTCAATTTAATATAATCAATACTTATCTAAAAATAATACTAAAATTTGCGTCCAAGAAATCAAAAGTCAAACATTATAAATCACTTTCCATATCCTAAACAAATAAAAATTTATGTTCACAACTCAAAAGTCGAATATTTCTGTAAAATCACTACAACTACAATTTATCTATGTACATATAAAATTTATCCGCACCGTCGTCCACTATTATACAGTATAGTAAGGCAGTATGTATGTCCATCTGTGCGTATCTCAGAAACCGAAGCTCACGTTTTGAGAGACGTTCTTTGTGGCGAGCGCTGAGCGGGGGGAGTTGGGGCCTGTCACTCGCAGCCAATTTGATACCTGAAGAAAAATATATTATGAGTTTTTTAAAGTATGAGTTGGTATATAAAGTATGAGTATATATAGTGAAGATCCATTGAGTAATAAGTATCAAATGCAAATTAGGAACATCCAATGGTAAATATGCCAATCATGTTTAAGAAGTAATACCAATATATTACAACTTTTCATGCTAAAAAAAAACTACTAGACCGATTACTATTAAATTTGGTAAGTAGGTATTTGAAGAATAAGACATAAGCTACCTTTTATCCCGGAAATCCCACAGGAACGGGAACTATATGGGTTTTTCTTTGAAAACGCGGGCAAAGCCACGGGCAGAAATCTAGTCGATAATAAATAATCTACAAGTACCTGTAACGACGGATTCCTATCTTCACTCCTCTCTCGCCTCGGCGTGCTACACGCGGGCGGCACATTGGCACTAGCACTAACACTTGCACTAACACTTGCACTGGCACTTGCACTAGCACTTGCACTGGCACTAACACTGGCCGGCGAGCCGCAAATGCTCCACGAGACGCTAGACACTATACTACCGTCTAGGTTTGATGTGGCTTGCCAACTGCAATGGAAACACATAGTAATTTATATTTTCCTTCTGTTTTTATAATGTCCAACCCAAACAACAACAAAAATTAACCATGAGATGCAATGAAATATAAAGGTCTTTAAAAACGGCACGCAAACAGGATTAGACATCAAAGTAAGATGGTATGATTCAACTATCGCTAAAAACTAAGCGAAAAAGAGAAAACTGAAGTAAATTGTGGCCAATTAGCCACATTTCAAAGTTATTATCATTGATGAGATGGATTTTTTATGCATAGTAGATGCTATACTTGTTATAAATACACACCTATCCCTCTCAACGTCTGTGTACAGAGCTACAGTGTGTCTCCAACGGTAAATGTTCGGGAACTCTTCAGGTGAAATATCGCAAGTCGACACCGCCTCGTATACAAGACGGTCCATTTTTGATGGCTCCTCACTAGAAACATAAAATATATAATTTTAAATAAAATATTAAAAATATATATCACTTTTGCTTAAATGAATATGAGACTTATCTTTTTATAACTAGTCTATAATAGCAACAAAGTTTATTTGACGCAAATGTACTTGAAAATTTGTCTCAATATTATAGAAAAAAATGTTGTGTGGTTTTATGAAACCACGGTAAAGTGAAACTGTTCGAACGGTTCCGAACACTGCTTTGTGTAGCGCATGTCGCGTGTCGGTCGATACACGCGACATGCGCTACACAGACCAAACAGTTTGAGACGATGTAATAAAAGTTTCACTTTAATAGAACACAAAAAGTCGTATTAGTTACAACTCATGAAAACCTGATCGGATTTCCATCAATTTTGGTTTGTTAATTAATTTGTACAGCATATCTATACTAATATTATAAAGCTCAAGAGTTTGTTTGTTTGTTTAAACGCGCTAATCTCAGGAACTACGGGTCCGATTTGAAAAATTATTTCGGTGTTAGATATCCCATTTATCGAGGAAGGCTATCGACTATATATCGTCACACTGAGACCAACAGGAGCGGAGCAATGCGGGTAAAACCGCGGGGCATAGCTAGTATTATAACATTAAAAAAATAGTTTGTTAGGTTTGTACAACATATCAACATTTAAAATGTTTCAAAGAACATCTTTTATAATACAAATTTTTTCTATTCTTTATAAATTTATATCTATTATCATACATTTAATTATTTACCCATATATAAAAGTCTCGGCTATAGCCCGATCACTCGCGTCGTGCATTTCATCATCAGAACTATCTACAGTATTATCTTCCTCGCTCGCTGTAAAGTATGCAGCCTCTGAATCTGATGGAGATCCTTCTGATTCGTCGTCTGATATCTGGAATTTAGATATAAATAAATTTTATATTATTTATTGCACATAAATAAGGGACAAATAAATAAATATTACATAGAAAAAATTGTATTGTATATAAATAATAACGTTATTAGTAAATTCAACTCAATTTCTCATGTAAAATAAACAATTCTTGATCCGTTTCATTAAATTTCAAAGCGGGATGATTTAATATGTCTCATCAGAATACCTATCTCTTAAAATTATTATTGTAAAAAAAATGTGTTAAGAGGAGGCTCCCTAACGTAATTTCTGGCACTGAGAGACCGGTTAGACCGCTACGCGGTGCTAAACGCTAACACAGCCGTAATAAAGTTGAATATCGCGTGCGCTCTTTGATCGCGTTCGAGCTCGAAACTAAATCTCGTAAGCCTCAATTCTTATTTATTTCGTTTATAACTAAAGTAATAATTGATCTAGAGAAAAAATATCTTGGGATTGGATAGTAAACTATATTTTCTTACTGTTAACATTTATTTTAGACATAAAGTCCAAGTAAATCTTAAAAAAAATGTAATAATCCTCAAAAAAGGCATAATTTTTAAATAAAAAATGAATCGAGCGAAAATGTTACAATTACGTAACTGTCTTGTACATGGAAAGAAAAAGACCCAATAAATCATATACTAAAGTTTCATTTTGATTGTATGTGTGACTGATTCAGAATATTAATGCAAATTCATATAAAATTTAGGGAGCCTCCTCTCAACATTCAAATGCATCTTTTTTTTTTTTGCATTCCAAAATGGATATATTATAAATAAATACCTACATTTTCAAAGATAAATTGTATACTTAAAATATGTTATATCTTACCTGTGCACTTTCCACGGTACATTTATCTACATCAACGGTATAAAGTGATACACTGTCTCCGGCGGGCGAATTCACACTTTGGGGCTTTTCATTTTCAATCTTTTGTAATTTACCATCCCCTGGAAAATAAAGAATACTTTCAATTATATAATAAAGCTGTTTTAGCAGGCAACATATTTTTTGCCTATTAAATAAGCTGTTGGCTGCGCTTAAAAGAAATAGACATGACTTTTTGACGATTTTATTCCTAATTTTAGCCCTTAATTTGATCTCGAAGATCTTGCCAAAGAAGTTTCATTTCTGAAGCGTATGACATAGCCCAAAATAGTCGATAGTCGAAACAAAAAACAATTGAACTTTATAAGTATTAAAAAAGTCTACTCACCAATGTCCTGGTCGAACATGAGCCTTCTTGCAAACCCTTCGCTCTTGGGACTGGTCGACAGAATCGATCTATTCTTACGAAACGACGCATTCTTCTTACTGTTCCTCTCAAACGCTTCTATCTTCCAATCGCAACGACATTTGGAGGCTTTATCCCAAATATCCCTACACTCTATCTCCGAAACCGCCGGGCCTTTAGTTTCTTCGCTTTCCGTCAATTCCTCGCAAATAAAGCTCGACACACACCTAACGTGACTCTCAACGGCATGACTCACTTTCATTCTGTTCCCGCGGTACGTGAATGGCCGCTTTTCATCATCCGAGCTAAATATATCATCGTTCGGACATCTCAGTTTAACCAGAAACTCGACTAAATTATTAATGTCGTCCAAATCTATAGTTTGCTGTTTTAGTTTGAACACGACGAGCTGTGCCAGTCTGGAGTGTATTAAGG
Source organism: Colias behrii (assembly GCA_029959065.1). Taxonomy (NCBI): domain Eukaryota; kingdom Metazoa; phylum Arthropoda; class Insecta; order Lepidoptera; family Pieridae; genus Colias; species Colias behrii. The sequence continues at coordinate 3,136,203 of JARWMC010000021.1, read as the reverse complement.
CGAAGTTGATATCTTTAAATCTCTCATCGTCCATGTATGTAAACATAGTGTGTTGCAAATGTTTCGCTTCAGATTTAAGAGATTCTCCCGCTATTTCTGGTTCCGCTGTTAGAGAGAATATTAAGGCGTCTGCGATTCGTTTAGCGAAGACTTGGCACGTTCGTTCTATGCACAATAATTGGCTGACAGTGTGATTCATTGGGGATACTGTATCTCCGTTGGTAGTTATAGGTTTGGCGTTGGGTTGTCTACACAATCTCTGTCTGACCGGGTCTTTTTTTCTCCAATTTGGTCTGTCACTTAACTTGCACGTGTTCATAGCGGCGCAAAGTTCCGACATGGGGCTTAGGGCATCTTTTGGGGAGTTTTTGGAATTATTAATAATTCTAGATATCGAGAAGTCATCGGGGGAGGCCTGCAATTGGCTGCAACTGTCATTATAAGCGAAGGAACAGGCCGTCTCGTATTTAGTTTTGAGATAGTTTTCGAGCATCACGAGTCCTTCAGGCGTTCGCAGATCTGTGAATGTATCGAGGAACGGCCAGTATTCTTTCCATGTCACATTCATTTGTTCAGCTAAGTTTCTGTAAAAGAAAGTTAATTCTTTAAACATTTTGCATGAAATATGTATAAAAAAATAAGCTTAACTAAAATAATAAAATTTATTTCAATTACTTAAACATTATAGGCTGTATTTAAATCATCTTTTTTGTTAGGCAATGTATCGGAATGTCGTTGACGTCGTGACACGTCTGCGTGTTGTTTTTTCCGTATATGTGCCTATAACGTCTCTATATGTGCCTATAAGCCTGCGCAAATACAGACATGGATATACATGCATGTCTGTGTTTGCGCATGTCCTATTTTTCTGTATGTTTGCCGTTCTGTTTTCTGTATATAAATAATAAAATAATCTTTATATATAAAAATGAATCGCAAAATGTGTTGGTAAGCGCATAACTCGAGAACGGATGAACCGATTTCGATAATTCTTTTTTTATTATATTCCTTGAAGTACGAGGATGGTTCTTATGTAGAGAAAACGTAAACATGTACCACGGGCGAAGCCGGGGCGGACCGCTAGTAATAAATAAAATTCATTTATTTCAGGCCACATAGCCCATATAGTATTAGTAAAATCTTATCCTAGTGTTAGTATTACAATTACCTATTACCTACATACATTTATTTCTACAGCTTAATTTAAAAATCCAATGTTTACTAATGATATTATCAAAATCATGTGCATGTTACATATGTTTCTATACCAGGTGAAAGGTAAGACGTTAGACGAATTTAGACAGGAGCTTCTACTCATGAAACTGAACAACTTTTGTTCTACAACTTTGCTGAATTCGTAAAAAAAAATTGGACTTTGTAAGGAAACTTCGCTAATCAGCTGACCGATTTCCATACAAAGTCCAAATTTTTTTCTACAAATTCAGCAAAGTTGTAGAACAAAAGTTGTTCAGTTTCATGAGAAGAAGCTCCTGTCAAAATGCGTCTGACGTCTTACCAGTCACCCTGTATGTATTTCTGTATGTATATCCGTGTATCACTCACCGACCAGCCGCTTCAAGTCCCTTAGCCATGTCCCTTAGTCTAAAAGCCGCGGGTCGTTGTGCGCAGCCCCGGGGCGGAGTCTTCCAGCGGCGCCGGAACGCGTCCGCGTCGCGTGCGCACATCGGCCCCGCGTACGCGAGGATCTCGTAACGCGGCGACATTGGATCGCTGTTTAGATCCTGGAACACGATTGATTTATTTTGTAGTAGCCTTAAATTGTCATAAGCTAACATATTATGTAGCCTTAAGAGCGGCCGTACACGGACCACTTCAAGCAGTTGAGACCGACGACTTGAAGCCGCGACCGCGCGGTGATAGACATTCATTCACTGCCGTACACGGAGTGCTCGAGCCGTCAACTGCGCAGTTTGTAGCGAAAGCTCGAGCCGTCAACTGCGCAGTTTGTAGCGAAAGCTCGAGCAGTCAACTGCGCAGTTTGTAGCGAAAGCTCGAGCAGTCAACTGCGCAGTTTGTAGCGAAAGCTCGAGCAGTCAACTGCGCAGTTTGTAGCGAAAGCTCGAGCAGTCAACTGCGCAATTTGTAGCGAAAGCTCGAGCACTCAACTGCGCAGTTTGTAGCGAAAGCTCGAGCAGTCAACTGCGCAGTTTGTAGCGAAAGCTCGAGCAGTCAACTGCGCAGTTTGTAGCGAAAGCTCGAGCAGTCAACTGCGCAGTTTGTAGCGAAAGCTCGAGCAGTCAACTGCGCAGTTTGTAGCGAAAGCTCGAGCAGTCAACTGCGCAGTTTGTAGCGAAAGCTCGAGCAGTCAACTGCGCAGTTTGTAGCGAAAGCTCGAGTAGTCAACTACCGACCACTCGAGCAGTCCGTGTACGTCGCTCAGCCATTAACTGCTCGAACCACCCGTGTACGGCCGCTCTAAGTTAAAATAAGCATAATATAAATTATTGCATTAATTTAAAATATATCACAATAAATCATCATTTCGAATTGATCGTTCGTTTCATTCTGTACCGCCTTATAATTTAATAAAAATTACACTAGGCCTTGCACGATGCAAGTGCTGAAAATTAATTTATATAATACTAAACATAATTAACGTAAAAACACGTTCCCGTGCGGTATGCAATGGGTGGCATTATGGCTATAAGTCATTTCGATTTATAAGATTTTTATGGCAAAAACATAAAATTTTTAGAAAAAATGGTAGAGAATGGTAGGGATAGCCTAATAGACTCTGAAGTGATAAAGAATATTGTTATAATCTTTATCGACTACAACGATTTTATAACGTCGCGTCGTGGCCTAGATTTATGAGATTTACACACGTTTGCAATAAAATATTTCCTAATAGAATTGAAACCTTTAAATGGATCCATCTTTGCCAAAAGAATCATTTGCCTATCCTCGCGAGTGGTAGTTCAAATAAGAAATCAGACTTCACTTAAAATTGTTTCTTTTATTAATTTAAGCTAACGTTTGATTAAAATTAAGCAATTTCTTATAAAACTAGATAAACCGGTTTTCTATTACATGAAATAATGCTTAATCTCTAAAACGTTGTTACACAAATCTATATATATATAAATCTCAAAGGTGACTGATATAGTGATCTATCAACGCACAGCCCAAACCACTGGACGTATCGGGCTGAAATTTGGCATGCAGGTAGATGTTAGGACGTAGGCATCCGCTAAGAAAGGATTTCCCGAAATTCTTGCGGGAACGGGGAAAAACGGGGATGCACGTACAAAGTCGTGGGCGGAAGCTAGTGTTAAATAAATTTGATGACTCATTCATTGTGTCAGGTGTTTCTAATTATACGTCCAACACTGTATATTCTAGTTGTACTATGTGTACTCACAGGTGGGGAAGCAGGTGTGAATGGCCGGCCGATAGTGGGAGGGCTGGCGTCTTCCTCCGCGTGCAGTACTGGCACGTAGTAGCGTTCTAATAGCATGCATGCTATGCGACGTTTGGTCTCGGGACTAGGGTTGGACACGCGGTTGCATATTATCTGCGGAACAAGAAACGTGTTAAAAAAAACCTGGAAAAGTTGAAAATCACTACAATAAATCGACTAAACATTAGCATGGATCAATGAAAAAGTAAAGACAACAGTACGGAACATAGAACTGATGCAAGTCAAATGATAACGATTAATATGTAGACGCATTTACAACAGAATTCCTCATTGTATTAAAGAGTTTAGTGGTGCTAAATTTAAAAATTATGTAAAAAATTTATTAGTTCAGAGAGCCTATTACAGCGTTAAGGAATACATGGAAGATGAAAATCCATGGAGGGTTGTCGCGTAAGAACCACAGAACAGTTCTTTGGCATATTATGGTATAGAGATATAAGTTACACATTATGTAAAATTAAATTGTAATATTAACATGATTTTAAAAGAGCAACTATTGAGTTTCTTGCCGGTTTTTCTCCATACATACTGCTTTTCGAATCGGTGGTAATTGTTAAAAATATGTAATGACGATTCGAAAGTGCTTCTAAGAGAAGTCTAATTGAATAAATAAATGTTTGGGTTTGATGGCCACTCGTCAGTCTGCTGTCAGTAAGGGAAAGCAATTAACAAAAATAAAGATTATAATGTATAATTATGCCATGCTGCGTTATAAATTGCTGTCAAAATATTTGCTGTTCGCTTAAGATTTAAACAAAAGTCTAGAACGATTTAATAAATTCTCTTCACTCACATCCTGTGCAGTCTCCCCATATTTATTCTTAGCGAGTTTATTACACTGCGGGAACGACGTCAGCACATCCACAACCTGTTCCGCACCGTACTTCGCCGCAAAGTGTAATGGCGTCTCGTTCATAGCTCGATCCGGTGTGTTTAGATATCTGTCTACTAGGATACCGGCGAATTCCTGCAAAGGAGAATGGGCATTTTACTATGGAAGTTAGGCCTGAACACTTGAGTTGGACCAATACACATGAGATATTGTTTTTTTAATAGATCATAACACATACATAACGGAAAATATATATATATATATATATATATAAAAATAATCAACCGGGTTTTTGTACAGTCACATCAAGTTATTTCTTTGTGTATAATATTTTTTGCAATTAATAAATGTTATAAGACAATGACAATATCTTTATGTTACTCCAATTCACTTTCACTTACAAAGACGTACTAATCTTAAGCCTTCTAATAACCGAAATACACTAATATTATGTTTTGTAAACCGTGTTTATTATAATTCAACGTAGTTAGACGTTCTTTGTGGTTAAAATCAGTCACTCCAGTGACTTTTAGGTTTATATTTACTTCACTCGAATTAAAAACACCGTTATTGTGCGCAAAATAATAGCCAAATAAATAAAACTTTTTGCCTTGACTGTACAAGAACCCGGTTGATTTATTTTTTTATTTTATTTTTTTCGTTAGGTATGTGTAATGATCTATCACAAAAACAATATTTCGTGTGTATTGGTCTTAACCCAAGTTTCAAGCCCAATTTGACGCGTCCTCCTTTTCATAAGTTTTAAGAATTTTTATTTCTGCTAAATTAAATGGAAGAATTTAGCAATAGAATCCGGTGTGTCACATCTGTCTACTACGATCTTTGCGAATGCCTGCAATTTTTGATCAGTATTAGAATGTTTATTTCTATTTTATAAACTTACGTTGGTTGACTAATCTACAAAATAATATGGAAGAGTGTATACTGTATAATTAAATACAAACATTGGAAAAAAAACATAGATAGATCGATAATTTTTTATTGCATACACACAAGATTTATTATTAAATGCAATAAGCTACAACTTCATGCTAATTAATAATTTCTTCCACGCAATTACTGTTCAACAAGTATGAAGTGAACATCGTGAGCAACGTGCGACGTTCGGCGGTGTGGCGGCAACACCGGTTGTCTCTGCCTAACTTCACTTTTAATGTAAATCTGCTTCATCATGTAACGCAATGTTAATGATGTAACGGCTAACGCAATGTAGTAACGTTTTCGAATTATATTTTTTTAACACTGCAATGCAGTTTTCGTTTCATTTAAAATAAAGTAATAAAGGAAGAATCCCAACTCCACCAAATCCAAATCAATCCCAATCCAATCCCAATCCAAAATCCACAATCATCACAATATTAAACAATTACTATTACTAATTGCAGAATACACTTTTTGATCATCTTATAGATAACTAGCGGTCCGCCCCGGCTTCGCCCGTGGTACATATGAAAAATAGATGTTGGCCGATTCTCAGACTTACCCAATATGCACAGAAAATTTCATGAGAATCGGTCCACCCGTTTCGGAGGAGTATGCAGACTAACATTGTGACACGAGAATTTTATATATAAGATAATCATTACATAATAGCATCACAATACATATAAATAGTGTAAATAAACTTTTTTAGTCAATTAAAGTCTGTTTAGATCTGGTGTCGTATGTGACTAGACATTCTCCTGATTGTTGTTTGAAGTGTTTAAAATTTTTAAAATTAAAGTTTTTGCTCACCGCGCCCGTGTGGATTAGAACTCGGATTTCTAATTCGATAGTCCGACCCTACGACAGCGCAGCTATTTATGCTAAGAGACTCCGCGCGAAATACGTGAACGCTTATCTACGTACGTCGTATAAGATTTGTGTGGTGTCCCCAACCTTCGGTATGAATAATTGTAAGCGCTGCAACGAAAAAGTATCTGATGGCGCTCTTTGTTCGAGCTGCCGTAACACTTACCACTTCCACTGTGCGACGTTATCTGAAATTGGCTGGCGGAGACTTGGCACTGAACGACAAAATTCTTGGTGCTGTCCTGACTGTAGAAACTCTGTCTCATCCGGTGACGCCGTTAAACCTAGTACTGAGCCTAATTCCTATCAGTCATCTTTGAATAGGATTGAGGAAATGCTATCACCGCTCTCTACTCTGCCGGAAAAGGTTGAAAAGTTAAGGAGTGATTTGAACGACTTAACGAGCAAAATAAATGCTAATGTGATTGAAGATTTATACAAAAGACTGGAAGATATAGACTGCAAGTTATCCATAGTTGACAGACTAAACGAAGATATGAAGAAGTTAAAGTCAGATATGAAGGGATTTGGAGAACGCTTTCAAAGGTCAGAAGTTGAAGCAGCTAAGAGTCGTAACACTATAAATACTCTTCTAGCGAAAATCTCTGCCCTGGAACTTGAACAAGGTCGCACAGAACAAAAGAATAGATTTTTAAATGTGGAAATTATCGGTGTGCCTGAAGAATCAAATGAAAACTTACAGAAAGTATTCCTTCGTCTAGCCTCCGCTATTAGCTGTAACCTCAACCAGGAAGATGTTGAATTCATTACAAGGGTTCAATCATTCAGAGACAAGAAGGACAGCCCACGAAAGATAATAGTCAAACTGAAAGACAAAGCCACAAAGGATACTTTGATCAATAACTTTAAAAAGTCTAACAAAGTAAAAGGCATAACATCACATGACCTTGGTTTCACGGGTAACTCCCTGAAGATATTTATTAATGAACATCTTACAATCGCTAATAAATTATTACTTAACAACTGCAAGCAACGTGCCAAAGAAAGAAACATTAAGTTCGTTTGGATCAGAAATTGCACCATATATTTACGCGCACATGAGAAAGCGCCGGCGAAGGTCATAGCTTCGGATGAAGACCTGAAGAATTTTTTAGAAACCTGCCCTTAACCATTTATTTCAATAGCAATTTACTTCTTTTAGTTATGTTATTAATTTTAAGTTTTGATCATGCCCTACATATTACATACGCTTTTATATCTTCAGTATCCACCACTTACAATTTTTTAACACACTTAAACACTACACAATATAAAAACATTTTAATTTACATTATACGTGAGCTCTCAATAAATTATTTTACGTCAACTTCATATATAAATAATTATTATTACGACTTCATTATAAAAGGTTCCGCTCCCCTGTACTGCATTACTTTTTTCAGAACTGCCCGCAATATTTTTAACAATTCTTGTCGTGTTCCGATAGTTTTATTCTATAATTATCGTTATGATATTCATGTGAATAGTGTAATATTAATAAAAATACTTAAGATAGGTATATGTATTGCCGCGATAATACTTTATATAACTTGTAAGTTAATATTATTTCGATTTAATCGATTACTTTGCTATTGTACTTTACTTAACATTTAAATTGTTTTATACTTGTTCTCAATGACTTCCAAACGTAATTTTATTAACATTTACTACCAAAACACTCGCGGCTTGCGAACTAAGTTACCGGAACTGCATAAAAATATCGTATTAAGCAATTATGATATTATTATTTTAACGGAAAGTTGGTTGTGTGATGGAATTCTTGACTCAGAGATTTGTGATTCACGCTATGACGTTTTCAGATTTGATAGGAAACATAAAATGAAAGGCGGAGGCGTTGTTATATGCGTTAAAAAAGCGTTTTGTGGTTACTTAACTCAAAATATTACGTGCGGTAACGTGGAAAGTGTCTGGCTAACTATACCTGGTAAGTCTTTTAACTGTCAACTTGGTAAAAGTCAAGGTGACCTTCACATTGTTGCTGTGTACTTGCCTCCTAATTCTGATTTGCCTGGTAATATAAGATCTTTAAACGCAGCGTTACTGTCCTTGTATGAATGTTACCCTAATAACAAATATTTGATAGTGGGCGATTTTAATTTGCCGTTTATTACTTGGTTGAAGGATCACTCTTTTATTATTACAGATACCTGTACTAATGATCTTTTAGATGCCTCTCTGGACCTAATGAATTTAACAACCTTAATGGGGGCTAATCAGTACAACCTATCACCTAACTGTTGTGGTAATATTTTAGATCTCGTGTTCTCTAATTTATCTATTGATTGTAATGATATTATATCCTCTGATTCCCTTGTCAACATTGATCGATACCATCAACCATTTGTAATTACAATAAAAGATGTTTATATACAACCGTTACGTTCCCAGTTTTCTAAAATAAAAAAATTCTATAAGGCTGATTATACTACAATAAATCGTGAAATTAGTAAAATAAATTGGACTGACGTTTTAAATTCCGCATCAATTAATATTTCCATCGATAAATTTTATAATGTTTTAAATTCTCTAATAGAGAAATACGTACCGTCTGTTAGGATTTCATCTCGTCGTCAATATCCGAAATGGTATACGCCTGCATTAATTAATTTAATAAAAGAAAAATATAAGCTTCACTTTCGTTGGAAGAAATACAAAAATCCAAACGATTACGCATCTTTTTCACTGCTTAGAACTAGAGTAAAAAAACTTCAGGACGAAGCGTACTTAAAATACATTTTACGTTGTCAAAAATCTATTAAAACCACGCCTAAAGAATTCTGGACGTATATTAAAGACAAACGAAATAACTCTAGTTACCCATGCAGTATGATTTTCCGTGAACGCAACCTTACTGATGGTAACGACATTTGTTCAGCGTTTAGTGAATTTTTTTTATCCGTTTTTCAATCCGATGATAATACTACTGACCCAATTACTACTGTAGACGATTTTGAGCTTGCTGATAGCCTTTGCTCAATCACAATTAAAGATCAGGAGATTATTAAGCTAATTCGGGATTTGGACTATAGAAAGGGAGCCGGGTCGGATGGCATACCGGCTGTCTTCATTAAAAACTGTGGAACTAGTCTTAGAACACCTTTACGCATACTCTTCCAACGTTCCATAACCGAAGGAATTTTCCCAGACTTATGGAAAAAGGCTTTAATTGTGCCCATACATAAAAAAGACTCGAAGAAAGATATAACTAACTATAGGGGCATATCACTACTTAATATATTTGCTAAAATGCTGGAAAAAGTAGTATACCAAAAAATCTACATTCATACACTTAAATGTATTCCTACTCAACAACACGGTTTTATTAAATCACGGAACGTTACTACTAACTTATTAGACTTAACACACTACACAAATAACATCATGAGTGAAGGAGCACAGGTCGATGTAATTTACACAGATTTCGAGAAGGCATTTGATAGAGTAAGTCATAATGTTCTTATCCGTAAGCTTTATGCGGTGGGTATCAGGGGTGATCTTCTCAGATGGATAGAGTCTTACATCAGGAACCGCAGTCAATCGGTGATTCTAGGAGGGTTTAAATCAGATTTTGTTGATATTACTTCGGGCGTCCCGCAGGGATCGCATCTCGGTCCCTTATTGTATAACATTTATTTATTCGACATTGGTAACTGCTTTGTAAATTCTAATTTCTTACTTTATGCTGATGATAAAAAAATATTCAGAAAAGTCACTTCCTCTTACGATTGTCAATGTCTTCAGGATGATCTTAATAGATTAAGTGACTATTATAAATTAAATAAAATATCAATTAATATAAAAAAATGCCAAAAAATAAGTTTTACCCGTAATAGAAATAATAATATTATTTGTTTTGATTATAAAATTAATAGTGAATCTATACCTGCTGTTACTTCAGTAAGGGACCTAGGTGTGATTCTGGACGTCAAACTTGCATATCGTACACACGTGGATTTTATTGTTCATAAAGCCTACAAAAATCTTGGTTTCATCTTGCGACAAGCTGATCCATTTAACGACATTACTTGCTTGAAAGTTCTTTATTTTGCCTACGTACGTAGTGTTCTCGAATTTGCAAGTGTGATCTGGCGACCGCAATATAAATGTCACATTAAAAGATTGGAAGCAATACAAAAAATATTTGTGAACAAAATGAATTATAAAACAAAACATTATTCGTTGAATTATGAACAGGCTTGCTCACATTATGGGTTAAATACTTTGGAGGATAGGAGAGATATAATAGACATTATGTTGTTATACGATATCGTGAACAACAAGTTTGACTATTCCACAGCGTTGGAAAATATAAAGTATCTTGTACCCACACAGCGTACTCGCCATACACGCCTATTCCACGTGCCGGCTACATCAACTAATTATCTAAAAATGTCACCGCTCCATAGGCTCCCGGACATTTATAATAAAAAATTTTCTTGTGTGGATCCCTTCTGTTTATCGCGTACTAGTTTTAAAAAGCAAATTTTACAATTAATCAATACTGAAGCTCAGCTCACATAATAATATAATACATTAGCTTTTTACACTCACTGCTATTACACTCACACATTCTCATACACGCACTTTCACACACACACACACACTCACACTCACAATCACATCCTACTTACCAGGTTTTACTTAATATTAAATTAAGTTGGTTTTAATTTATTATGAATTCGTAGATATTTAAAACATTTCCTTTCTTTATAAATACTTATTGGGCTTGATCAATGCTTACTTTACCTACATGAAATTAAAATATTTTCTCTTATCATTTGTAAAATTCTTATACTAGTCTTTGTTCACATACGTATATTATTTTTACTACTTATTGGTGTACCTTTTAATTGGCGTAGCTTAGTATTTATTCATCTCAAAAATTGTATCACTAGCTGTAAGGTACCTTATCATAAATAAATAAATAATAATAAATAAATAAATAAATAAACCCAATTATTACCTTACAAGCGTCATGGTCAGCGTCAGATCCATACAAAGTCTGCACAAACGCTGGGTTTCCAACTGTCGTAAGTAGCAAGTTGCATATTTCAGCGTTAAGTGATTTGGCCGCTATGTGCAGGGCGTTGTAGCGCGAACCTTCCTGTAATTGGGAAAGGAAATTCAAGGAAGGAAATGTAATTAAAATGTTTGCTTGGAAAATTATCAATCATAACTTAGCTAATTAAAATTTAATGATAATTATTTTTAATATATCTAAATGAATATTATACTGCTGAAGAGATTGTTTATTTGCATGAACTCGCTAATCTCAGGAAAAAATATTTCACTGTTAGATAGTCCATTTTTTTTTTTCTCTCGTTTCATCTGCAATCAGCGGTTTTCGCTATAAGCGGATGTGTTGTCAGGCAAAGTTTGGCAGATAGTCCATTTATCGAGGAAGGCTACAGGCTATAATATATCATCACTCTAGGACCAAAAGAAGCAGAGAATGCGGCTAAAACCGCGAGGCGCAGCTAGTTTGTGACTCTTGTTTATGCACATTTATAAAATATTCTTTTGGTAAATTGGTATTGTAATAACTCAAAACAATATATAAAAAAATATACATTTACCATATCATTTAAAATGTTATGCAAATTATAATTGTCAGACGTGATCACGTGACACAAGAGTTCAAGGCAATGCTTTTTATACTTGTTTTTTCTTTAAGTTTATAAGCAGTAACACAGTACAATTTATGCAATATTTTTATTATACAGTCTAGTCAGTCAGTAATATTTGGAAACAGACCATTTTACTAATCTGCTGGATTGTCTGGTTATTTTCCCCTACAGATATTATTAAGATGTCTCTATAATTAAAACGAAACACCAAATGTGTTGCTACATGTAAAACTCGAGGAAAGCTAGATAAATATGACCAATTTGTAATTTGCAAAATCCGCGTTGTTCGCATTATTCCCGCGTCTTTTCGAATCCTACTTCGGGAACTATACTTTAAAAATTTCACATTTGTAAAGGTTTTCAATGCTATAAAAATAATTATGTATATCAAAGTCATAGTATACATTATTTCACAACACTTTACACTAACCTGAACAATAGTAGGTGTATTCCCGCTGCTAACCAGGTATCTAGGGTTGTCCCACACTCTGTCCCTGACTGTACAAGTGAAGCCCGCCTCGATAGCTTTGCGGAGGGACACCATGTCTTGTGGTGACGGAGATTTAAATGGGTATGGCTTTTCTCCCATGAGAGCTGAAATTATAAAACATACATACTTTTAAAATAATGTGTTACATAAAGTTTGCCTTGTTATTATATCATATTCGGTAATAAAACTATTCAAGTATACATGGTTAGTAGTGACTTACATAAAGCGTCCCTTGTAATTTGTAATTAGATTACATATTTTGTACAAAATTATGTAGAATGGAACAAATAATACAAATTTATGCATTATGCAACATGTAGCTTGTGAGTGTGCTTTTTGAGAATTTCTAAATACATTTATGGTTTTAAAAGGGGTGATAGTATAATTAATGAATTAATGATGTAATTATCAAAATTCACAAGTTGTGTCTTTAAATTACTGTAAACCCATTACAAAAAATGTATAGAAATTAGAAATATATATTATAGTAATATGAAATTTTGAATAAAATATGTTAGCATATAACATGTAGTAAATCTTTATAATTATATACAAAAACAAGTGTAGACTCAATATGAATTTCTCAAGTAGCAAAGAGATAAAGGGGCATTGCTCACTTGGGAGTTATAAAATTATCACATGGAATGTTCATGTGTTAGACGTGTTAACTGATAGTACTAATTGAAATGCATTAATTTTCACTTTGCTTAAGCAATGTTTGAAATATATTTTTTTTATTATCTGTTAAAAAATCTTTTATGAATAGTTTTGTTTAGATTGAAGTTCTACATTATTTTGATATAATATGTACTACATTTATAATGTTGTATATATAAGTAGTATAATCTATGGATCCCAGGATATATAAAACTTCTTGATAATTGGTAACCATGTAGCTTCATAAGGGTGAAATAATAAGTAGTAGCAGAGTTTGGGATAATAAACAACCTTTCCTCTGAATAATTTCTATATATAAAAATGAATAGCAAAATGTGTTGGTAAGCGCATAACTCCAGAACGGCTAAACCAATTTCGTGAATTATTTTTTACATAAAAACGTAAACATGTACCATGGGCGAAGCCGGGGCGGACCACTAGTATTAATATTAAATTATAGACAGGTAATACGACTTACAGTTCCCATTTCCTTCATGAGTTTCAGTAGATTCGGCTCCTCGTAAAGCGAAAGACACAGCATCTTGATGATTTCTGAACACTTTGAACCTCGCAGATTTATACCTTCTTACTAATTCTAACGCTTCCGATCTATTTTTGTACACATGCAGAGCCTCTGTAAGAAAAATTTAATAAAATTTTGTTTTTATTGCAAAATACCTTTTTAATGTAGGGTTAAATTCAATCAAAAAGTTGGGATAATTATTAGTTTGTTCACAAATGTTATTTTATTCATTATTTTTATGCATGTTGCTTTCATCAATCATTAATATTATTACATTGTACAAATATTTTATTATCTAAATGTGTGTGCATGTATGTATAAAAAAAACATATTGACTATGCAAAAATAACACTTTTTCAGTATGTGTACGTACATATTTTTGCAAAGTTTAAAAGCATACATTTTTCACGTTAAAATGTGTGACCATCGACATTCGTAATCACTTCCTGAACATCTATTTACGTATGATAGTATTTTTATCGCAAGGTGAAAATATGCCTATGGCCTACTTCCTTGCAAATGATAAGATAATGTACCTATAAGACAAAGAAATTTATAAGATTTACCTTCATCAGGACCTTTCTTAATTTCGCAAGGTATATACACTCCATAGTATGTAACAGGAGGATCAGGAGATGCAGGACTATCTGGCGTGCTGTGCCTTTTGCTCAACGCATCTAAACGTAGAAGTCGACTAAATAAACCAATCGCCCCATCTTTCTTGTCAGGAGATATACATATATCCTCCTTTACGCCACCGATGTCCTTGTTACATTCCGGGATTAGCACAGCCTTCGACATTTCACGACAACTGAAAATAATAAACACAAAATGTTTTGTTTGTGACGCAAACGATTTCTAACGTTTATTTTTAAAACTCAGTTCAAATTACCTTATCGTAGATTAATGTCATAAAAACATACTCCTTGCTATTAATGCATATTATATCACCACATATCACACAAATTCTACATAAATAAGAATAAAATTGGTATTCAATTGCAACATATATAAAATTATTGAAATAATTGAAATCGAACGATGCGATGACGCGGTTGACGTCTCTTTTGACGTAGTAAATAACACAGATAAAAAATGTTGGGTTGCAAGCGGAAAAAATGAAATCTGCTCATTTTGCGAATTATTTTTTTTTTCAGTCAGATTATAACGCGTTTCATTAAAGAAACGAATCTTCAATGGCGGCCAAACTTATAGTATATATTACAATAGTATAGAGCGCGTGTATTGCACAAATTGCTTAGTGCGCATCGTAGGCAGATGAGCTATAGATACTATATGGATGTGTGTGTGACCAATAGGGATGGGTAGATATCAATTGCGTGTTGAGCTATCGATAAGTTATGTAAATAAATATGTATCATAAGTAAATTTTATGTTAAATATGTTATTAAAGGAGAAATATATGAAAAAAGTATAAATATGTAATTTTAAAAATGTAGTATCGGTAATTTATAGGATAGGATACTAAATGTTTATTAAGTTGTTATAAGTTAGGAATCACGGGGCGGTTAATTTAAAGTGAGTATTTATTAGAAAATATTTACAGAGTTAAAGGACAGACGTCTGTCTTACATCGAAGTTAAGTAGGGAGAGGGACTGCCTCTTCGAGTCCCATACAATTAAATCTTTACTTACTACCTGGGTTTCTCACCCCGCAATCTATGCTTACGTTCCCACGCATACAAATTATTTTCTAAACTATCTTAACTAAACATCTGTTAAGAACAAAGGTGCAATAAAGCAATAAAATAGAGAAACTTAAATCTAACAATGACCATTATACAAATTATTCTCTAAACTATCTTAACTAAACATCTGTTATTTGGGAATTTCTCTTAATTCCTTTATTTACAATCTTTTCGACTTACTGCTAAGAACAAAGATGCAATAAAGCAATAAAATAGAGAAACTTAAATCTAAAAATTGACCATTCTACATTCGGCCATCCTGCATCGACAATTGCCCTCAATTGTCCTCGTCGGCTGCTACATCTGTTGTTGTGTAGCTTTTTTCTTTTGGTAACACCAAAGTGTCCTCGCTCGTGTGCTCTCTTAATTACCTGCACTTCCATACTCTTCGGTACAACTACTAATGGCTCACCATTTACACTTTTGTACAATAGTTGTTTTTTTAATAAATATCCGTTGGCTTCATTGCGCGATGCGGCATCTATAATTTGCATAAGACATTCATCTTTGCCTTGTGCACTTCTCAATCGCGCAACCAACCCATCGTCATTTTCACAAACATACAATACTTCCGGTAAGGAATGTCTACTAAGTGCATCAACATGTGGCATATTTTTACCTGGTCTATGCTCTATTGAATAATTACAATCAGCAACCAAAATTACCCATCTCGCAACTCGCAAACATACTTTCTCTTTACTTACAGTAGCAGTAAAAGCTTGACAATGTTTGCTAAGTGAATAAAGTGTGTTTATCCATTTAAATATGTCTTGTATTAATTATAAGTAGTTTAAAAGAAAATGTTTAATTGGAATATCTGAAAAACGTGTGGACTTCTTAAATATTAAAGTTAATAAAATAAAAGATCGGGTTTAGTACCTACTATTTTTTTTTATATAAATCAAATAATAATAGTATTTAAAAAAATGTTTGATAAAAATAAGAAATTATTGATAATTTAAAATGAAATAATAAACAATATTAATAATTTTTTATTCAATTTTATCAATTCTATACCTACCAAAATCTTCAAAAATCAATTTAGCGGTTAAAATATAATATCGTAACATTACATACTTTACATTTACACTATAATACATTCGCATTCATAATATTAGAAAGTGTATGATACAAAACACACCACAAAATTATTTTTAATACATTTTGACGTGACAACGTCTTAAATTAGGTTGCGACTGGGAGTCACTTATGAAAAAGTGTAACGCTCGGTAACGTTACGATGAGTCACCGAACGAGAGAGAGGCCCGCGGTCTGCCGCGCGCGCAGCACATAAATATTCTACCGAGAAAAAGACGTTGTCACGTAAAATCTTCGCCCGTAAAACCGACTTTACAGGCAACCATTTTTTTAAAAGAGTTTTAATTTTCTTCTTGTAAACTATCGAGTACAGCGTTGGTCAAGTCACATCACTAAGATCACGTGGCGGCAGTGAGGTGCGCGAGCGAGCCTGCGCGTGTCTGCCTCCCACTTCCCCTTCACCCCCGCGATGCTAGATTTATTTTCATAAAAATAAATACAACTTTCGATTTACCGATGAAATGTGATACTGGATTTCAATTTCCAGAAAAAAATCCCTAGAGAAACGAACTTCGATAGCACTCAACCACGACTACGAGCGCTCGCGGCGGGAACGTCGTGTTGTTCCCACCTGTGCCTACTGTTCCCACTTCGTTGTTCGCACTCTATAGATAGTATATATACTCTAAGCGGCCAAAGCTGACACTGACATATGGTAGGGTCAGTAAAAAAGAAAATAAAAATAATGTAAATGGATAATTATTTTATTAATTATTTCTAATTGTTTATTGACAAACTTCTTTGTCATGGTACTTGTGTATTTATATAAATTATCATATTTACGTATACAGAATGCAACAAAAAGCCCATAGAGTCTGTCTAAAAAGTCAGTTTACATGGGTAATTTAAGTAGAAATTTCAAAACTTATACTGGTAACCCTGCAGGTGCTGTCAAAATTGTAAATTATAACCTAGCTTTTCTCTGTTTTATTTAGATTTTCCTGTTTAATATTCGTATAAAATGCCAAAACCTTTGAGCAGTAGTGCGAGGGAGATAATTTACAAGGTTATTAAGTTTTGTCAGCGAAAAAGCAGAACAAAGAGATTTGGTGAACAAAAACAAAGTTACAGAAAGAGTATCCGCCATGACCGGTATGTAACACTAGTTGATACTTGTATTTATTTAATTTTTTTTCTTGTAATTTATATGTAATTAAGTACTAAAATGTGCAAAGGTGTGATCGTTTGTTTATTTGTTTCCTTACACAGAATACACTTTTCAGGTGTTTCCTTACACTTTTCAGGTGTTTCAAGAGTGACTTCGGCTCATATTAAAAAGGAAGCTAGCGTAAATAACGGAGTATGGCGCACGCCTGGAAAAGGTCGTGGTTCAAAAAATGGACGCCCTTTGAAAATCAATTTGGATGACTTTGATAAATTCAATTCAATTTTTAATTGCATTGACTCTGCTTTGTTTTGTTTATTCAAGTCAAAGTTAATAAATGTATGTACATTATGCTCTGAAGTGTTTTTTTATTTGTTGACTTTTCCTGTAATCCTGTTCCTACCTCAAATATTTTTTTAATCACATCATATTTTAATATTTTTATAAAATTTTAATATAAATATTTTTATTCTAATGTATCTAGATTGTACGTATAAAGTATAAACTATACATTATTTGCAGTGTTGCTAGGTTGCGTTTTAAAATTACCCTTTAAATTACCCATGTAAACTGACTTTTTAGACAGACTAATACCACAGACTAATAATAATATACTACGTATCTAATACTTGTAATGAGCCTTAGATCATTAAGTAATGGATGGAGCACGCTGGCAAATGTTCTAACTAAACTTTCTGCCGATTTTGGTGCGGGGAGGGTAACTCACACTATGAAACACAATCACACATTCACAAAAATAATTTGTGTCTTTACAAACTCAAACTATTACAAAATTGACACACTAGCATGTTTTTGCACACATGCATCGATCACACAGAAAAATCTCTGTACATATACGTAATAATACAATCGCTCTAAAGGGATGTAACCATATCGATATTACAAAAATAATATTTTTGTTGAAATTAGAAATAACATTAATATTATATTCATAAAAAATACTACACAGATCATTTGTAACGTTTTCATCATTATTATATGCATACGAAAAAACAATAAGAAGCCATTTTATTTGTATTTCAATATCTATTTACGCAATATTAAAGCGGCCTTTACATTTGGCTAAATTCAGTGCACTAAATGAAGACAGTGAGCGTGGCGTAAAAAGAGCTTGCTCTTTACACTTGACCTAATTAAGCTGGCTAAACTCAGTATAACCGCGAATTCCGAACTTGTCGAACGTACATAGAGCTCTCATGGGACCATCAAAATATCAAAGAATAGGGCTCGCCTTGGCTATGGTTGCGTCGAGCTCGATTTTAATTAATAAAAAAAGACGCAGGAAGTGTTGGGTGAAAAAATATTTGCTCTTAAGAGAAAGACTATCAACAACGAATTATATATTAAATGTATTAGAGATAAGTTTTATTTTTATAATCTTTATGTAAGATAAGTTTTATTTTTATAATCTTTATGGGTTTTATCCCATAAATAGGGCATTTCCTTATACAAATCCAATAATTTTAATATTACTTCTTTTTCCTTCGACATTTCGACCTGTGATTTCGACGGCACTCCACCGCGAGTGGCAGTCGGCGGACGCCGGACAACTGAAGGCATTCTTTGACTAAATCGCTTTACACGTGGCTAAATTCAGCATGCTAACTGATTTAGATCGGCAGTGACGACTCTGATTGTCTAATTAGTGTGTCTTACAGTCTGAATGTCTTTAGACTTGTCTAAATTTAGAGACTTTTTCATTTAGTGCACTGAATTTAGCCAAATGTAAAGGCCGCTTAATACCTACATATGAACAAATTACATAATAGAAAGGTTGCAAGATTACATTACAAAAAAACGGCTAAGTGCGAGTCGGACTCGCGCACGAAGGGTTCCGTACCATTAAAATGTTCTGCCAGTTAAAAGTAACCGAGCGAAAATTTTAATAAATATATACTTACAAAATAAACATTATACTCCTTTTTGTGCAGTTGTGTAAAATTTTAATATAATAAAGATTATTTCTCATCTCATTTCAAATTATACTCAGAAAAATATTTTTTTATCGACAACGATAGCTAGAAGTATTCCGTCACTAAGAAAGTCGTAAAAAATTACGACCTTTTAAGCGACGAGTTTTTAAATTCAACTCTATCGCTAAGTTCATAAAGATTAAATTTGTATCTCTTTCCAAGATAGTCTCGTGGGGAGTGCGGTTCAATATCGCGTTCTAAATTCAACTTTATTGCTTAATTCATAAAGATTAAATTTGTATGTCTTTCCAAGATAGTCTCGCGAAATTTGTATTTCATTCCAAAATAGTCTCGTGGGGAGTGCGGTTCAATATCGCGTTCTAAATTCAACTTTATTGCGTAGTTCATAAAGATTAAATTTGTATTTCTTTCCAAGATAGTCTCGCTACATTTGTAAATCATTCCATGATAGTCTCGTGTCAATAATCGAATAAACATGACTCGATTATTTTGTCTTGATCATATCGCTAAACGATACATCGACGATTATTAGAAAATGCATTTAAATAGATATTTACGTAAAAAAAATAAAAAAATACTTACAAATGAAAGGTTATTCCATCTTTTTTAAAATTTGATGTGTTTGACTTGTTTCTGCAAGACTTGACAGCATAAAACGGCATTTTTAGCGGAGCACTTGCAGACGTCCTTTCGATGTTTTACGAATACGCAGAGTGTTTGTAATCGATTACGCAAGTAGTTTTTATGAAAGCATAAGATTTTTCGATTCAAATAATCTTATACCTCGGCAAAAGGGGAAACGCCTGTGAGTGTTATCCATTACTTAATGATCTAAGTAATGAGCCCATAAAACTGAACAACTTTTCCCAAAGAACATATTTTGTCAGATTCCAATAAAAAATTATTTACTATCGCCACATATCGCAAATACACAATTGTCATGGTAAATTTATGATAAAAAGTATTATAGGAAAATCAAATACATTTTAGTGATTTTACTTTTCCCAATTTTTTTGCATGCCGTACGGCCGTGTGTAAGCGAGAGGGAATGAAAAGCGCCGCCATTTAAGATTCGTTTCTTTAATGAAATGGTCTAAACAAAGGAATTATGCCACGGTAAATAACTAAAAGTTTAAAAATATATAACCGATGGTTCATGTTAATATACAAATTTCAATGAGAAACAAAAATTTAATAGGAGATGTTTCTAGCCATAATAGCCAATAAAAGTGACAAAATACAAGTTAACAGTTTCTAAAAATTTAATTGAGTATTATGAATGATTATTGTACCCACAAACCACTTTTGGTATTAAACAGTAAATTGTGTAAAAATACAAAACATCAAAAAAAAATGATTGTACAGTATTTTATTGTATTGAAAATAAAATAAAAAATTCAAAATATTTCATTTTTTATTAATGTTTATGCTTCCCTTTCTTCTTAGAATTATTTTTAACTTCAGGAATGGAATCTAAAACCTTTTCAACAGATAATTTGTACAAGTTTGCATTTATTATCCGAAGCTTAGCTATTTCTTCTTCTAAAGAAGCTGTTTGCTCATTAGTTTCACAATCTACTTGTTTTCTTATACCATTATCCTCGCTTATTACTTCGTCAATAATATTTAATGGCCAAAAATTTATTTTCTTGTCAACCAAAACTTCAATTTCATTGATATCATCGCTATCTTTCTCCAATGTCCTTTCTAAGCTGTGTAGAATAATGTGTGGGGAAAATTCTTGTTTGTATATGGCTTCTAAATTTGTAGTGAAGAAGGCGTTTGTAATACATCCTTTGTGTCTAATAGTTCGGATGGGCTGCCTGCTCCTAATATGCCATAAGATGACTTGCTCATCATTTCCACCTGACATCAAAATCTCCCCATTTAAGGATACAGAAAGGCAATTCACAGCTTTAGTGTGGGAAGAGAAGATAAGTATTTTATCTACATCACTGACTAGTACATCTCTATTACGGGGAGGATTTGTTAGGCTAAATTGAAATATTTTTCCCTCTGTACTTCCAACAAATATGTTCAGCTCCAATACATCAAATGCAATTGAAGATAATGGTTCGTCAAAAATGAGGTTTAAGAGCAGCTCTCCTGAAGATAAATCATAAATCTTACAAGTTCTGTCACTTGATACAGTGCATAGCCGTCCATGTATACCAGTTTTGCTAATACACATATCTGTGACTGGTAAAGAATGGTCTGAGAAAATATATACTGGATCATGTTGTCCGGCTGTGGACTGGGTTACTAGTTCAATTTCTGGATTGGCCGCAACTGTTGCTAGTGCCCAAACCATAACCATACCATCCTCTGCTGAAGATATGAAAAAGCGGCCGTCTGGAGTAAACTTCAAGTGATTTACTTTTTGATAGTGTCTGTTTATAATAGTCAATAAGTTTCCTGATGATATTTGCCACAAATAAATTTTCTCATCAATACCTGCGACGCAGTACGAGCCATCAGGCGCTACGGCAAACGCGCTTGCCTTTCCAGGCAGAATAAATCTCATGTCTTGAATCGTTTGTTGAGAATTTAAGGGCCATACGTGCAAAATAGGTTTTGTTCGCTCAACAGCTGCCAAATAGTCTTTTCCAATGAATGACAAGGTTCTAGATTCTGCAGTACCACCGCCTCGATAGATCATTAAATTTGTACCGGTATTCGAATCCCAAACACAGCATGTCCATAAAGTATTATTTGAATCACTCGTCACTAATACTTCTAGTAAATTAGACATTTTGAAATAAGTTCTATAAAGTACTACAACTGGAATAATTTAAATAGCATTGGTTACATGAAATAAATGAATTTTTAGATATATAACATGTGGAACGTGCATGTTCCTATATTTTGGAATTATCACATTGACCACAGACATTGACATAAATGACATCTGATATTGAGCGCATGCATTTCTGACGACGAGACGTTTAAAAATTCTTTTCCAATGGCCCCAATGTGAATTTAAAAATTATTAATTATTAAAATTTGATTAGTCAGTGAAATTTAAATAATTAGCTAGTATCAAAAATCCAAATTTTCCACTAAATTTATTAAAATATTTTCTTGGTAAAATATAATATGAGAGCTCAACATTTTATAAGCTGTACTGTACACCATAAATATTAATCTGTGAAATAATATAGTCTGTCATCTGTGACACAACAAATATATCCGGATATTTCATCCAATCAGATGCCTGGGAGTGAATTTTCTTCTGAATCTTCTGATACTATTGGTTTGAAGAAATTTGAAACATTTTGTTTGACGTGCGGATTATTAATTGTGAAATTTCGGAAACTATACAATAATTAAATAAATTTGTGTTTTTCTGTGATCAACAACATAGTCATCATGTTTAAAAAGTAAGTATTTTTGTTGATACCATTGTAACTATTGACTTCCATGATTTCTTTTCAGCTTATAGGTTAGAACATGAAACAATATTAATTTTAGTGACGTAACTTGTAATGCCATATTAACCAAAGAGAAACCAGTATTCATTATATTTTGATGGTGACGTTTACATCGTCTAGTAGGGTTGTACCCGTTGTACCTGCATATTTCGTAAATCGTTTTTTTTTACTCACCAAAAAAACTCGAACGATGTTATTGTTTTTTTTTTGAAGAAGTTTCACTTCTGTGTAAGATTTTTTCGTTACGCGTGACATTTTTCCGTTACGCGCCATCTTTTTCTTATCCCTACCACGCTTGATTCGACGTATTTCTGTAAAGTTGCATATAGTAAATTATTTTTTGAAAAATAAGGTCATAAAAAAGATTCACTTCTTACGTGTGTACACTAGTACACGCACACATTTTTATTTTTTAAATTGACATCTTTGTGATAAAATATGCAATGAACGTTTAAATCACAGTTAATGTGGATATTTTAAGTTATTTATTACTATAATCGTTGGTGTTTTTAAAGATATCGTATTTGTAAACAACGTTATTGTTATGAAATAACGATTGGTACCACATTAGCAGTTGGTACACCACTATGTTGTGTCATCCGTGAATTACATGAAAGAGAAAGATAATATAGTTCGTGCTTAGCGGAAAAGAGATGAACAACTGAAAACGAAAATGGTGAATGGTGTTTGAAATAGGAAACTTGGCAGCAGCCAGCAGGCAGTTCATCGACAGTTCGCTCATCGCTGTTCGACAGCGACAGTCGACAGTCCTTTGCAGCTGTTCTAAATTGGTTGTTGCTTATCTTTGTATCGCGTTTTATTGTCTTTGGTAATATTACTCGTGGCTCTCTGTTCTACGAAATAATTCAGTAAACTATTACATTAGGTATAAACCATTTTTGTGGAAACAAAGAACTCTGGAAGAAAAGTGATGTCTATTTCGTGACGTAATTGGATCGCACACAAATGGTGAACGTGAAACTCAAGTAGACAAGTAGATAATTATTGTTCATAGACCATAAAAAGTGTGTGCGAATGGTGTACGTTTTTCCCTAAGCCCGTGTAGTTCACATAGCAAAATGTGGGAAGTGGATTCTGACGCGGGATCTCTAAGTGCGTCGTCGGATGGAATTCGACGGAGGCAAGGATGGGATCCCGAGGCCGAGAGTCTTGCTTCTCAAATAGACGAACTCGACGAAGTTCTAGCTGAAGAGGAGGAAGGATGCCCTCTACCATCCACCCCCGAAGATCAGCATTTACTCGACGCGGAAATGGCTGAAGTTTTGAAAGCTGGCGTATTATCCGACGAAATAGACCTTGGAGCGCTCGCCCATAACGCCGCGGAACAAGCCGAGGAATTCGTTCGCAAAGTATGGGAGGCGTCGTGGAATGTTTGCCACTTCAGACACCTGCCGCGTTGGCTGCAAGACAATGATTACCTTCACAAAGGACACAGGCCACCGCTACCCTCTTTCAGCGCGTGTTTCGCTTCGATTTTCCGAATTCATACAGAAACTGGCAATATATGGACCCATTTGCTCGGATGCATTGCTTTCATCGGCGTTGCAATATACTTCGTCACACGGCCTTCGATCGAGATTCAAATGCAAGAAAAGGTGATATTCGGTGTGTTTTTCATTGGCGCCATAGTCTGTCTAGGCTTTTCATTCGCTTATCACACACTGTACTGTCATTCAGAAATGGTTGGAAAATTATTCTCCAAGCTGGATTATTGTGGAATAGCACTGCTCATAATGGGTTCATTTGTTCCTTGGCTGTACTACAGCTTCTACTGCCATTATAAACCGAAGATAATTTACTTATCCGTTGTAGTGGTATTAGGCATACTATCAATAATAGTATCACTATGGGATAGATTTTCTGAGCCCCGTCTGCGGCCACTTAGAGCTGGAGTGTTCATGGGCTTCGGCCTCTCCGGTGTAGTTCCTGCAATTCATTACGGCATCACAGAAGGATGGTTGAGCCAAGTCAGCAAGGCGTCCTTGGGCTGGCTGGTTCTTATGGGCCTTCTGTACATCTTGGGAGCGATGTTCTACGCTCTCCGTGTTCCTGAGCGCTGGTACCCCGGCAAGTGCGACATCTGGTTCCAGTCGCACCAGATCTTCCACGTGCTGGTGATTGTCGCCGCCTTCGTGCACTACCATGGTATCAGTGAGCTCGCCTCATATCGAGTGACTGTTGGAGAGTGTTCAATGCCCCAATCTTCAATTGCATTCTAGCCCGACCCTTTACCAAATGTGATAGTAGACCATAGATAAATTTAAGTAAAACACAAATTTTCAATAGTTTCACTGTATATTTTTCACAATTGTTTTTAACACATTTTTACCTAGGTTTTTTACAAAAATAATAAAAAAAAGATCAAATTTGCAGTGAGGCTGTTTGTGCAATACTAAGAAAACATCAATTTGTATTGTCAGATTTTGTAAGTTGGGGGTTGATTACATAGTTAATTTTATATTTCTTTTATTTATTTATTTCACTTTAGACTGGTTAGATTTTAGTAGAATCTTTATGAAACTGTAGTGAAAAAAGCACATAATATAATTTGTGTACTCTCTTCTTGACACAATAAGCTTTAGTTAAAATTTTCTGTGTTGAATATTTTATCATTATGTACTTAATTTATGTATCTTGCACTAATTAGAATAATTTGTGGTAGTTAGTAGTTGATGACCACATGTGACCTATATTTTTTCTGTATTGTGAAGAGTACTTCACATTTTATTTTTCTTTTATCCAAAATCATACCATTTTTACTTGTATTCTACTTTGTTGTAACCTTAACACAGCATTTTTGAATCTCTTTATTTTTATGTAACAATGTATGATATTGTTTATATTTAAATAGAACTCTGTTATGTATGTTAAAACATGGTCATCCAATGTTATTATATTGATTTCTTCATATTTCATTCAGAGACATTCCATTTTACTTGAGATTATTTTTCTAACTACATCGAATCAAATTAATGAACATTTTCAAATTGCATGTGTGGTCTATGCTAGGTGTAATTAAAAAAATTATATTCTAAATTGTTGTAAGTGTTCATGAATATAAAGATTTTATGAAAAGAAAATAAATAAAAAAAATGTGGTGTAGATTAAAAGTATTGAGCTCTGTTCTCGTGAAAGTACATTATCATAGGTATATTGGAAAAATTAAAGAAAAAGTATTTTAATTACTAAAACAAAAATATTAGGAGCTCATAGTTTCGTTTTTGTATGAGACTTATAAATTGCACTTGTAAGTATTGCTATGTATGTTGGTTAGGCTTTCTCGACAACTCTTGAAAATTGTATACTTGTAACATTTGAGTCTGTTTATGACTGATGATAAAAGACAATATTTTTCACAATGTTTAATTATACTGATAATTTGTTTATGAAGCAATTTTTAAAATCTTTGCTACATAATTTACTTAAAATTTCTTTCAATTAGGATCTTAACAATCCAGTATCTTTCATTTGTTGCTAGTTATAATTATAATTAATATAAAAATTTAATTGCGTAGATATTGTCGCTTTCATTGTTTGTTTAAACTTTGTTAAACCTTTTCTTGTTTTAAATGGGATAAAATGTGATTATGGAATAAATAATTTGGAAAAATCTCTGGGTCTATTTCTTTATTACACAAACACAATTACAAGTAACATTCAAGACTTCAATCTCATGATTATTCTATTAAAAATGTATATCTTTATAAAATTACAATTTATTTGATAAAAAAAAAATAAGTTGTATTTTGTTAGCAGGTTAATACCTAAAGAGCTTACAAAAAAATGTTTCGTGAATTATTGCAGTAGGTACATTAATCATGGTTTATTACATTTCTAGGTTCACAGAATAATGCCAGGTCAAATGTTATTGCCTGATCTAGATCAACTTTGACACGCAACTTGGTTTCCATAGAGAAATTCTTGATAAGAAATCGATAAATTTCCACTGCATAGCTCGTGGGTTCAACCGAGCGTGCACATGCATGCATTATCATTGAGGCGTTAAAACTAAACTTGTGATAGAATCGAGTAGAAACTAATAAAATGTAGAAAATACCATGAAATGCTATACATACTAATTAGGGATTCTGATAATTTTGAAAGTGCTGATTATTATCAGCAGTCGTGAATATCACGCAGCACGCTATCTATTTGCAGTACCTAACTATGACAGGACTGCAAAATGTCTTGTTATACCAGTAGAATATTATTAGTTAAAACTATAAATAAACTAATCGCTGATCAAATCACACAAAACAGCATCAAAAGATTTATATTCTAGTAAGTACCTACCTACCCATTATTATTATGGTTGAAATAAAGAGGGTAGAAAGGCAAGTCTAACTTTGGTCTAACTTAGATGGTCTAATAGTAGGGGAGCCCAAGAGGGGATTTTGGGATTTACTCGAGCGCGTCAGATTACTATAAGGGACGGTACCTTAGCTATTCATTAGTACCTCTAGTCAATATGAGGAGTTATGGTTGGTGGGTGCGCTCAGGGGCCCCGCCGATTAGCGAAATGGGGACTTCTTATATTGTAATTAACCCCCCCCATATATTAATCTGATCGCCACTTAAATCGTCAGATTAACGTATACTTTTTTTCAGTGACGTCCTGGAGCATGCAAAATATCAATATCTAACGCGCTTGAGTATTTCCAAGCCAATTATTTTCCTTTTTAATTTAAAAAAAATCAAAAAACCCTTCCCCACCGCTAAAAGTGAAAACATTATAGGACCTTTTTTTCTCGCTATGGTCTAATCTACCAATTCTAATAGGTTCCCGTGACGCTCGAGTAAATCCACATTTAGCATCCTGGGCTCCCCTACTATAATTACCTCTCCCCAAGGTAAGCAATTAGCACTATAAGTCCAATTTAACGGGCAAAATGATTGGAGAGCCCTAAAATCATTATAAAGTAAAGAATTCAAGGTTCATGTAATTGTCGGTTTCTTTGTCTTACTGGCAAGTGGCAATGGGTAATTAGTAATTACTAGTTTTATTAAATACTTAGTATGTTATTGTGAGATTATTTTATTCATTTCTGATATGAATTTAAATCATATTGCGTTTTTTAATAATTTACGGAATCGCTTACCTATTAAAAATGTCAACGAAGTGGTATTAAACTTTACATACAAATTACAAACTAGAAAGTTGAGTTTAAGAGGGTAGTAGTTATATCGTTCTTAGGAGTCAAGTGTTTACATCATTATATTTTCTTTGTTATACCTAAGTACCTACCTAACTGTAGATAAAAAAAAATCTCATAGGTACTACAAGATTCTGTAAACTATCATAATTAATTAACATCTTGTGAGATAATGTTTATACATATATGTAGATGTTATTTATTTAGGATAGAAAGTAAAAAGGTCAAGTATAATGCCAAAAGTACGCGTTTTCAGTACATAGCCGCTCTAGTGCAAGCGGAGTCGACTTGGAAGAGAAAGGATGTTACGATATTATTGGTTTCAATATTATCTTATTACAAATAATTGCCATGCCAATGAATACGGGCCTGTAGAAAGGAATGTGCTGAAATCCCATAAATTACTGCGGTAACTACCTACCTATATTGTTTGTATCGACCAGTTCTGACCTTGCCAAGGTCAAATGTTAAGGTGAGGAATAATAATATCGATTCAGTTTGCAGGGTAGTCAATTTAAATTAACTAAGTAGGGATTAATAAGCAAACATTTTTCATAATTATGACAATTCGATTTTTTTATGATAACGGAGCAACTTTAGCGATCTTATTTATTAATTAATTAATAATTAGGTATGTTATTAACAATTAAAGTAATATGTAATAGTATAGTAATAAAAAATTATTACTATACTATTACTTATTACTATAATTATTATAAAAATAATAATTACTATAATAGGCATGACGACAGTATCCATAAATGATCGTATTATGTATACGTAGTATATTATTATTAGTCTGTGGTATTAGTGTTTTTAAGGGAAAATGTATAATAAATAAATTAAATATAGTGACTTAGAAATCTTAAAAACATTAAGATTAATGAGATTATCAATAATATAAAACATTGAAATTCTGCAGTTGGCCATTTTGACTAAAACACGCGTGACGTGAGACGTCACGCTTAAGTAAACAACTCACGTCAGATGTGTTTTGTTGTTATGAATATGTTGATAATACGCATTTTTATTTATTTTCTATTGTTTCACGTAGGTATGCTTTATCGACTCAGAACAGAAATATAATTGCGAATTCACGAATACGTGGTTCGGGGTTCTCCGCGCCAACTTTATACAATCATTTATTATTATTTTCTCGCTTGAAATAATTACTAACACATTTTTGAGCATTATTTTTATGTGGATTCACACTGCAATACTGCACACCACTTATAAACTTTCACTTATAAATTCGTTTCTATAACACATATTAAATAAATATTTATTTAATTTTCTTCGCAATGCGTACAAATAATTACGTATTTACTAAAGAGTGACGTCACGCCTACGCCATGACACCTGCGAGCTGTTTTGGCACAGTTAATAAATATTTTTTGAAAAATGGCTTTTGTCTTCGTTAAATTTAAGTATATTACCGAAATATAGGGTTTTTCTTGTATAGTAAACGTATACACACATTATGGAAGAGGATTTCAAAATCTTTCGTCATGCCTATTATTATAAAAATAACAATAAGGACCTAGTTAGGTACTTATATTACATAGGTAGTTGAAAAAATAATTAGATAATATGTAAGGTATGTTGGGGTAAGGTCGGACGGTTTTCGTGTGTGTTTTTGTGGTGCCTCTAAATATTTTTTTCCTCATTTCCTATAAAAGATATTCAAATATTAATGATCTTCCTTTGCTAAGGATAAAAATTACTGTCTATCAGTATTTTTGTAGTTCCTTTTACATAAGCGGTTGCCAAGTTACATCTCGTGAAAGTTGGGTTTGCTAACCCAAAAACCCAGGTTAAGACCGGACCATAGCGGGGTAAGTTCGGACTACTTTCTAAAAGCTACTCTGTGGCTTAGAACTTAAAGTTTTCAGTAGAGAAACATCCGTTCCTTCCCGTATTTTTGAATATATTAAATCATTAAAAAAAAAACATATTGTTTCGGTATATCAGTCACAATTTTAATTTTTAAATAAAAATAGTCCGATCTTTCCCTGCATAACGACAAACAAAGAAATTATGGTTGTCAAACTTTGTATGCAAACTAGCTTGTATGAATTAATTATTTCTTGCTTTTTAGCTTTGCAGGTGTCCTGATGATAACAGCCTGTGTTTCAGCCTGTACTTAGTAAAGGGCAAGATGATGATAATGATCAGTACTTATATGTTTTTTCGTCTTCACGACACAAAGAATTCCAAAATAAAAAATAAGCAAAATAATAAAAAAGACTTTCTTTATTATAAACGAACTTGAATTTAGAACATTAATCAACAAATTTTGCTTATGATGACTATCAGAAAATGGGAACTTCTTATGAATACTACTACTTATGACGTAGTAAGTAAGTGTAGTACAAACAAGTAATATTTTTCATAAAAAAACTATGCAAAAACTAGTATCGTGTGGAACGTGTCATCCGAAATGTAAATCTCATCGAGACCTATAACTTCCTCTAAGGAACTGATAGTCTAGCATGAATACTTAGTTTCCGAGATAAACAAGTTTTAAGTCTGACAGCTGTCATTTTAAATGTAGATCTCTTCAAGACCTACAATTTCCTCTAGGAAACTGACAATCTAGCATGCATAGCTTCCGAGATAAATGAGTTTTTAGTTTGACAGCTGTCATCTGAAATGAAGATCTCTTCAAGATCTACAACAAAAGGTGAATCAACTTACACAAAGACTGAACATGTCTATTCAAGTAATTTGAATGAAATACTTACTTACCTACTAAGTACTTATCAGCAGCTAGTCCTACTATGTAAGCTAACCTCAAACAGTTTGACAATCACTGACATTTTTACGACAGGGAAAGATCGGATTATTAATCCGATCTTCGACCACACGGGGCAAGACCGGATCTCAACTTACAGCCATCTTTCGATTGTATTTGTCAGTTTAAACTAACATCTACATGTTAAAAAATGATTTCACACTCAAAATATTAGAGAAAACAATCAATACTCACCATAAAATTGAAAAAACGTAGCCTGGGGGAAGGCCGGATCTTCAATGTCAATACGAAAATACCGAGTTTTTTTTTGTGTCGATAACACACGTGTTTTCCATCACAGCGATAACCGCAGCCTTAAGGGAGGGGCAGAAAAGAATGGAGTCTTATATTATATTGCCAGAATAAAAAAATATTGCCGCGTTTGGGAGTTTTTTGAATTATCTGATCTTACCCCGATCCGACCTTACCCCAACATACCTTACCTAACTAGCTATATCAATTTCTTACATAAGTAGAACTAAACACCAAAAACAGTTCGTAGAAAATGGGGAAAGTTTTGTTTGTCCAGTGATTTATCTCGAGAATTACGCTATTAACTAATTAGCTTTGATAAAGCGCAATTAAGAAAGTTATTCTCATAATAGCAATTTGTAAACTACTTGTGATCTTAACAGACCCAAGCTACTTTAATTTTTTTCTAAATGAAGATAAGGTTAAAATATTGGGCGAAAAATTTTTCGCCTATTTGAACTTCGTAGAACCTTTCTTCGCGAATGTTTCGCTCACATTTCCCTGAAAATACCGATTGCTTTTACTATCGTAAGAATTCATCCGAATCGCTTTGTATTTTCGAGGTCTTGACACTGAGATTGATTGCTATTGGTCTTTACTTACGGAATTTCTCCAAACCGATGACTAGCAAAGCAAAGTAAATTAATGTATGCAATGAATGGCCTTTTATTGGCAGAAAATGTTCAATCGTCCATAAGAAGTGAGAAAAGATATTTTGATAATTGCACTTTTCTTTGATGTTGTATTGATGAGTAGTTCTTTTTTATGATGAAGCAGATATTTGATTATATGTAAATATAAAATAATTAAAGAATCTTGTGGTGCGTCGTGGAATCATTAAATGCGTTTATTTTAAAGAAAAGGATAGTTGAGGTCAAGGATCATTTCATTGAATGCTCCGCTCCTGTTTGTCTTAGCGTGATGATATATAGCCTTATAGCCTTCCTCGATAAATGGGCTATCTAACACCGAAAGAATTTTTCAAATCGGACCAGTAGTTCCTGCGATTAGCGCGTTCAAACAAACAAACAAACTCTTCAGCTTTATAATATTAGTATAGATTATTTCATAAATATTTGGTTCTTAACCTACTGTTCTAAATGTAATTTAGAAAGTTCAGAACTCACAATAATGAAAATTACTTCGTCCTCTATTGCATTGAAAACTGCATAGACCACTTCATAATAAGGCACGTGAACTTTGAAAGCCTTACAAATAGGTAGTAGAACTGTGTAAGCCGTAAGGCTTCTGTCTATATTTACACTTTAGTACTTATCTTGAAATATATTTTGCGTGGGCGAATAGAATCGATATTTTGAAAATTTTAAGCTATTGCATAGCTTCTATCGCGGGCCTTGAGCGCGGGGACCGAATCCAGAAATTCCATAACGAAAAAAACCTCACGCTCCCCACTCCGACGGGCGCGGAGGTGTGGCTTGAAGGCATAGCATGCAATAGCTTTACCGCGGCAGTCCCCGAGTGCCACACGTCTTTTTATATTTTACTAGCGGTCCACTTCGACTTTGCCCGTGGTACATAAATCAAATCCTATAATATAATACAGCACTTGGGAATCACGTACAAACCCAATGGTGAAATAAATCTTTAAACGTTTCAGTATTTCCTGAAATGAGCGCGTTCAAAAAACAAATAAACCATTTACCTCTATATACCAATATAAAGTAAATACACAATGCGTACACAAAAGCAGAGATAATTAATAATGTGTTTTGTAGAAAGTTGATATTGATTCGTAAAATTCCACGAACATCATTACTTATATTACGAATACTGTGATCATTATATTATGATCCTTTCAATGGAAACCATTAACCACGCAGTATATGCCAATGACTCTAATAAACTAGTAGACGCGGCATACGCCAACATCATTGCACTAAAAAACAGCGTAATTAATACATACCTACTTACTAACGCATTATCACCAATACAGTTGTTCTCTCTTTCACTCTCACGCACGAGACATAATACATGTCTCACTCATGTACTTCGTAATAACAACTGCCGATTAAAATATAAAAAGAACGTCCAGCCACGACGCTGAATGGTGCGTGACTAAGTGAAACTCGGGCACTTAGCTGAGTTTTTTCTTGCCAAAATAGAGAGCGGGTAACGTATCTAGCTTTTTTATATATCATAGGTATATGCTATATACTTCGTTACACGTTACGTGAATAAATATTCATAAAATATATCAGACATACTTAAACTGAACATAAAAACGATGTGTTTCGAAAATTGTATTCAAGACCAGTATGTAATATACTACAGACTGTTTAGTGTTTAGTAATCTACCTGATTCATATTTCATACTAAGCCCTAAGGTAGACCGAAAAGCATATTACATATTTAATATTTATTGAAACATCAATTATTTTATGCATATATTTTTATATAATTATTAATACTCTAAGATAACTGTACGTAATGTAATCTTTAACACAATATTGTTGTTTAGAAATGTGTCAGTAACTCGGAGAGACGTGAACAACAGATAAGAAAGTCGAGTAAGATACATGGTATGCAGTAATATATCGAAATGTGGATAGTTATTCCATGATATATTCGAAGAATCTCTGGAAAAGAGAGCTTGCGATGATGATTTATTTCTTTCCTTTGAAATATGAATAATGAAGTAGCTTCAGACTTCTTAGAAGGGCTGAAATTTCACTCAAAGATAGCTTGTAGGTAGATTGTAGGGCGAGATGTAGGTGACTTTTCTAAGTTTTCTTCTATAATGTAAACGAAGTAAATACCTATATGTTTAGATAATGATATAGAATATAGATTAAATATTTCACTCTTATCGGAGTATGAGAGTAATTGAATAGGGTAGGCACCTATTACTTATTTATGTAGACTAGTCTAAATTATTGTCTACTGTAATCTGTGGACGATATGTGGTCAGGAGAACGTCTGTTATATTTGTCTAAGTCATCGAGATATGTCTAAGTATGAATTTTCTATTTTCATTTGCTCTGACTATGTCCTAAAGTAGTTATTTCCCTCTGTCATTCAAATACATTTCTCCAATAGAAACATCAAAACAAACCTATTTTTTATGTCTTTAGCAGAATAATTGTATTAACTAATTAACCTTCTGACGTAACATTATATAATTGCCCTTGAAATGTCTCCTCTTTGTGGGATAACAAAATTGTGTTTTGTCAATTTCGCTTTGAAATAAACGGAGCATGTGTATTGTGTACGTATTTGTGAATTTCCATTTG
Organism: Colias behrii; assembly: GCA_029959065.1. Lineage (NCBI taxonomy): Eukaryota > Metazoa > Arthropoda > Insecta > Lepidoptera > Pieridae > Colias > Colias behrii. The sequence goes on along the minus strand of JARWMC010000021.1, from coordinate 3,102,030 downwards.
AGTGTCACTTTCATATCATAAAGTTAAGGAAACACGAAGGTAGAAAATAATGACGTCTTAACATACACTTTCTGAAATATGTATAAGTCAAATTAAATAGCATTTGGTATCGTTTGTTGTTCGTAACGCGGAACGCCTTTGCTTCGCCATATTGTGTCCCGTGGACAAATATATAAAATTGTTTGTTGAAACTTACTTAATTATGCTATGTCATACCTATTTCTTGACGTAATTAATTAATTCGAGACTCAAGATAGACCGGACTCTCAGTGGAGTTTCGTTTGCAAAAATAGCGGACCTAAATCTGACTTCTGATATATATTGTATAGATCCCAGACATCCTATAGACAGATGTTGCCAACCAGTTTTGTGGTCCCCCTCTCCCCACAACGGTAATTAAATATGGCATACAAAGAAAAAAATAAAAATTTCCAAAACATGCCGTGTGGGGTATCAAATGAAAGAGCTTATTGAGTAGATCACGAATATATTATAGCATACTATAACATTTCTTACACTTTCTCTTAAGATTTTTTAGAAAATTTACGAAAATGCTCCATTTTTGAGTTAACTTTAAACCACTATAGATTGAAAACTCATGAATATATTTTTTAAATTATTATTTTAAATAATTAACAATAGTCCATTGTTTACGATTCAATAGTTCGTACAGTGAAATAGTTGCATGGGGGAGTGGGGGGAGCATTCAAAGATGGCGAGTATATTTTCAAGTTTATGCCAGAAATAAAGGCCTAATACAAAAATATCGGTGTCAGGGCTTAGAATAATTATCTCTGCACTGTCGTTTTGTTTGACAGAATGAAAAATATGGCAGAACATTCTTGAATCAGCCTCTGTGTGATTTCAAATCGGTAACTTCAGTGAAAGTTGCGCCTTGCAATTTAAAACATTTTGTGGGGTCATCAAATCCACCACATATATTACGAACTATTGAATCGTAAACAATGGACTATTGTTAATTATTTAAAGTAATAATTTAAAAAATATATTCATGAGTTTTCAATCTATAGTGGTTTAAAGTTAACTCTTAAATGGAGCATTTTCGTAAATTTTCTAAAAAATCTTAGAGAAAGTGTAAGAAATGTTATAGTATGCTATATATTCGTGATCTACTCAATAAGCTCTTTCATTTGATACCCCACACGGCATGTTTTGGAAATTTTTATTTTTTTCTTTGTATGCCATATTTAATTACCGGGGTGGGGGGAGGGGGACCACAAAACTGGTTGGCAACATCTGTCTATAGGATGTCTGGGATCTATACAATATATATCAGAAGTCAGATTTAGGTCCGCTATTTTTGCAAACGAACATCTCCTTGGAGCCTGCTCTAAGATAATGATACAGCTGTTAATCATTGATTAGAAATGATAATATAATTTTTATACTTCAAAACAACTTAGGTATTGAAAATCTTAAGTCTAAAGATTTATTTCGTATTTGTCGGTCTAATATCTTGGCCTGGTAATCTCCCATTAGCCATAATGCATGGCTCTCTCGCCTTTTTGAAATAATTTATCTGTGTATTATGCATACGTGGCGTCTTGCCAAGTATGTAGGCAAAATATTGACAAGCGAGTACCTAGTACCTACCCTTGTACTAAATTATTCGTTACGCCGCGGCCGCTGTTATAAAATGTTGTTTATACAAAGATTCATGAGTAATTGGAATGTAAAAGGCTTATTAGACCACCCAATTTTTAGGAACCCTAACCCTAACTAAGAGTGGTGTAATAAGACTTGGGGAGTTAGTGTCCCGATTTAGGGCGATCGGGTCTGCCCGATCTGCCTAGCTCCCTAAGCGCCCTGCAGATTGGGTAATGTAATAACGTTTAGGGCGGTTAGGGAGCTCAGTTGCCGCGCGACTAGTGCGTGGAGTGGCTGCTTTTGTATGTAAGGTGTCACCAAACTTCCCTACTACAGGTTTATATAACTTAAAAGGGAAGTTCCAAATGTTTGTGACCACACCGCCATGTTAACAAATAAATAAATTGTTTAATTGTTTTAAAACTCAACAAGTGTTCAAATTGTTCTGCACCTACTCTAATTAATTCATTAAAACTCCCGGTTCAAGCACGCTTAGTATTTGCATATTTGAAAGCTTTTCACGTAACCGCAAATACTCTTTCACCCAGATCTTTCTCTTCTTTCTTTTTTTAATATTTGTTATTGCGACAACGGTTGCCACTGCTACAGCAACTTTTTGAAGTTTGTGCAACTTTTTATACTGACGACGGCATAATGTAAAATGCAACAATACGTTTATCTCTCTAGACATTCGCGTATAAACTGAGTTAGGGCCCAATTCGCAGAGAAGTGTAATAAGCGCCACACTAACTAGGGTACACGCCCACCCTGGATGCAGGGCCCTTCATATCGGGTAGTGTAATAAGCCTTTTATCTTTATTAGTTCTGCAATTCTCGTATCTCGAATTAAGTAAGATCAAAGTTTCTCTCATAATTACTTCGTCTGCTTGAACGATCGATAACTCTTTAATCTGCTAATGACGTCACTACTCAGTAGTCAGTTGTCGTGAAGTACCCTCATACATTTGAGTTTTATTTTCACTGATTGAAATCATTTGTTTGATTTTTAAATAACGATGAGTCGATAACTCATTGTTATTGTTTATATGGAGATAATCATCGACGGATTATCTGGATAGTTTTACTGAAATAGAACTTTATATTATGTTATTGTTTATGATTCTTGTTGAACTATTTAGTGCTATTGAGTTATGCAGGATGAGGAGATTCATCATCTCATCTCATACATCTTTATATAATCAAAGTAACGATGTTCAAAGATCCTATTTCAAAAACGAAAGGTCATCTTAGTGTGATTTTATAAGTGGATATTTTGCTCAGTGTACTAAATGTGAAAATCTTTGTTGTATAGAAAGGTCATTCAGGACTTTATGCACAAAACAAGTATTCGGAACTAACCTGATAAAACTTAAGTCTAAACCAAACTCTAAAAAATTACTTTTAGAAAACGTGGGAACAATAAAATATCGAAAATGATTACATAACTTTTCTGCCTTTAAAATTAAAGGCACTAAAAAGTTAAAGTAGAGTTAGGAAAACATTGACCTGAGTGCAAAGTTGAGTACCTGCTTATTTAATATTTTATTCCTAAATTATTATTTTTTCGACGTTTCTGAAGAATGGCTTGTTGTCGCTTACCTTACTCATGTTCACTGAGTTGTAAGGATTCATCAGGTCTTAGTTTTCAATTTCCTAGACTTGTAATAGGCTTATGATATTCATAGGCCTAAATAATGAGCTTATATTCAAGTACACAAGTGAATTTGATACGGAACCTAGCGGAGGACTTAGATGACGTAGGAGGCTTTGAACATTCCGTAATAAGGGGAAAGACGTCCTTTGTATGTTGATATAATTCGCAAATTGTTACTTTCTAGACAGAATGATCATTGATATATTGATTACATATTATTTTTTAGTAAGCCTGTAACCACCCATATGGATGATTAAATAATAATCATGTATGTAGGTGAGTAAATACCTGAGCCAATACTTAAAGAAACAATTTTCTTGCAAGTTTTTTGTACGGTCTAGAGTCTAGACTGTATTGCGTTTTTGTGACCAAAGTTATGGTGGCAGTACACATGGGGCCAACGTGTTGGGCCAACGGGTTGGGCCTACGTGTAGAGAGCTACTTGGCGGTATGTTGGCTTCATTAGCCTAGTTGGCGCCAATATTGGCAGGCCATCCGAATGTTGTCGGTTTTTTGTGCACACTTCAAAGGATCTTGGCGCGCTCCGCAAACAGCGTTCACACGTTGGACGTTGGTGTCTTCGTCTTGTTCAGTTTGTTGTTACTCGTCAGCGGAGACAGTATCGTCACAGTATTACAATATTATTTCCTACAGTAAGGAAACGCCTTTGATGTCGCGCGATGCCGCCGCCAGCGTAGGTACTTACGCTGCCACACGAAAATACGCTAGGGTTGCAACAAATGGGAAATAAAACAATTGTGATTATTAATATTATGATGAAATCATTTATTCATATGTACATTCAAAATAATTGCGATTATTAAATCTGATGTAATTATTTGTTCATAAATATATAATTACAGATATTGCACTGCTAAATATTATTTACGTGGACACTTTATTTTTGGATGTTCTTAATTGTAAATTATAACATTTAACTAAGTAATGCATTCGCATTGGGATGTACAATCTGATTAGAAAATAATGAGAACAACATATACATAGCTTTGATTTTAATTCAACAGATACAATTAATACAATCTTTCTGAAATATTGTTTCCTTCTGGGATTTCAATGTAGATTTACATCCGTAAACGGAACAGTTTGTGCGCGCTATAATAGAATATGTAAGTACCTATGCATAATAAAATTATTACACAAACAATACGACTGCGTCGTCCTTTCGCGCTAGGTAATGCAAACTCAGCGTGATTGCATTAAGCGGCCCGCGTCGCCCGACCCCCCGCCAGTTCCCCTCCGTTTCTCTGCACAAGTACATTCGTCGCCATACTGTAGCAAATATGGTAATACTGTGGTATCGTTGCGCGTCAATGAAATTTACGTTTCCATGTTCCGATAGCGATGGCGGCGCCGATGTGGACAAGCAATGAGGTTTTACAATTCGTAGAATTGTATCGACATGAAGGAATAATTTGGAATCCACGGCATGAACTACACAAAAATAAAAACCATATGACTCAATAAATTAGATGTTTTATTTTCTATTTATTATATTATTCTAGATGTTTTTCATAACTCACTTTCATACATTTGCGATAAAAAAATGAATATATTTATAAAATGAGTAAAATAGTATGAAACAGTTACTTTTTCTTAAAAATTAAATAACAAACAATGAGCATGATTTTGATCAAATTGTGCTTTATTACATACCTAAATAATATTATCAAATATCACCAATCAATAAATCCGTCCGTAATCTTTAAAGTTTCGTTTTATAGGTAGTTAAAATTAAATTAAATAAAATGTACACATTTTAAACATTTGAAAAAATCTAAACATATTTTTTAATAATGTTTTATTTATACAGAAATAAAAAAAGGAAAATAGAGATTGGAAAATGGTATCATCGCAGACGGCAGAGTACACTCATTGTTATTGGTGCACATGTACGTAATAATTAAACGCACTGTATAAATAAATTGCCGCGGCTGCAAGAACTTCTACGTCCATCTTTGAAGCGCCAATGCAGAATGATCAGTACGCCCGCGCCAATGTGTGAACTGTGAACAGGAATCTTGATATCCTTCATTTTTTCCCAACACGCGGTTGGCCCAACGCCTTGGCCCCATGTGTACTGCCACTATCAAATTAATGTCAAATTGAATTGCACAGCACATAAATTGTTCGTTTACCGTTGTCTCATACGTCATTAACTACTTATTTCATCTGTCCCGTTACTGGGGGTCTGGGTGATAAAGTAATCTGCAATATGACAGTTGTATAGAAATGTGGACTTTGTAACTGTAATAACTGTAACTTTTCTTTTCATGCCAGGCTTATAAGCCAATACCTACCTACACTGATTGATTTATCACCAAGATTCAAGGGTACAATATAAAGGTGTACCGTGTAGGGTAATTGCGCCGGTTTGCCGTCCAGTTTCGGTTTTCGTCCATTTGACTGACCTGCTACAATCACGTGCGTAAAACTTGAATACAAACCTACCTTCCCGCGCAAGTTTGCACTTTTTACGTTCCATAATGTGTAAGCAACAGTACTATCAACATGAAAATTTGATTTGACAAGAAGAGAGTTCAAAAAATTAACGTAAAAGTGGCCGCTTCCCATCCGTGCCTTGCAGATGTCATCGCGCGAGAGAAAAATTTGCCGGCGAGAAAAGTTCATGGTAAGTTAAATCACTGTTTTAGCTAGTTTACGTAATGTTTTTGGTACGTATGTTTAGTTATAAGCCTATTAAACGCAATTAGAAGTGTTTATTATACTTTTTTTATAATACTCTTCGAAAAATTAAGTGGACGGATACTAGGTTACCAAATTCTCAAAATATTTGGTTTTCGTCCAAGTGGACGAAAACTCAAACAGCTACGTGAATATTTGTTAGGTTCTTTTTACTCTATCGGACCTTTAAAATACTGAATAGTTTCTCCCGAAGTGATCTTTATTGCTATTAGTTTAGATTTTTTGGTTTCCGTCCACTGCTTTGTCAGTGCTGCCAAAATAAAAAAATATTTAAAGAAGTGGACGAAAACTAAATTTAGCTTTAAACGTTTTAGTTTTCGTCCATGAATGAGTATTGGAGTGGACAAAAATTAAAAATAGCTATTCTTTTGCATTACTTTTCGTCTTTTTTACGTATTGAAAAGTTTTCTATTCAGTATCTTCCTTATAAATAATTGGTGAGGGCCAGAGTGCTGTAGGTACCTAATATTGTCATTCATTCAGTCATGTATCATTCTCCTTATGTGAAGTAGAGTCAATTATTCGTAGCATAAATGGGGGTAGGTCAGACATAATACACTGTATTTTTCTTGATTATCATTCACTTGAGTATCATCTTTTATTCTAGGTCTGTTTTGCCAATGCAATATTTTTTTATTCTACTTACTCAACGTATCCTAAGAAAGATCTTATTGTTTTTAGATGGCCTCGAAGGAGTCTAAGAAAGCTAGAAAAAAAAAACGCTACGTACACTGAAGAATCTTTAATAAAGGCATCAGTAAGACAATAATGCATAGTTCAGTAAGGTATAGTATAGTTTATTTTAGTAGCTAAAACGTATTATTATGGCTGTGTTTAATATAGTACGTTTCATTTGATAAACAAAGTATAAGAATGAATATTTCTGTTTTTTGATGTAATTTCTCAGTCCTATAATTATTACTTTATTCATTTACATTGTAAGTAACGCATTCCTTTCTTTATTACGAATGATTAAACAGTCATCACTAACGCATATAAAGACTGCCAAGTGCTACATAGATCTCAGTGTTGACTAGTTATATTGATTATTATTAGTAAAACTAAACCTGTAAGGTAGTTAGAAATTGTGATGTTGATTAAATAAAAGTATATATTTACCTGTAATTGGTTTTTAACTTAATAGTTGACCTACCCTCCTTTTTCTACACGGTGGTCGAAAACTAGCTTACACTAGGACGAAAACCAGTTTTTTTGGACGAAAACTAGCATATACCCTACTTTTGCAGAAAATAATTTAAATAAAAAGATACGTCAAAATGATTTATTTTCACTTAATATTATCTTAAAGAAGACTATATAAGGACTAAATAAAAATATTATATGTTTAAGGAAGGGTGCTCCAAAATATTTATTTCGCATCACAAAGTTGGCAACTCCCATAACTGGACGAAAACCAGCGCAATGACCCTATATCAAGGGCAGAAAGTGGTCTTAATATTATCAATTATCAACATTCATCATTTCAACAATTTTTTGTATTTTTTCTTGGAGTTTCTAGTCTCATAATCGTTACCATATTCTGAAGCAGCGCAGCTAATCATTTTATCAATCACTCATCTAAACTTCCTTAAGCAGGTGATAAGTTATAATTATTTCCAGATTTAGTTGAGAGATTGAAATTCATATTTAGATTGGACGTTTTATTTTAATATAAATGAATATTAGAATATTCAGAAAGCACTCGTTAGCTAGCCGTAGCCGGCACTATTTTAGTCATTTCCTCCCGCAGCTGAATTTAAATAGAATATAGATAAAACACACTGATCACTGAGTCGGGGATATGTAGGTTTCGGAGACTGGCCTTGGGTAAACATTTTGGTGAATACGTCGAAATTAAAATGATTTTTTTTCATGTAAAGCAAGATACGTGACTAGTCGCGATGGATTAAAATCTTTTAAAGAAAGAACCTTACAAATTTCTCGTCTTTAGTTAGTAGTAGGTACCTACCACAGTACCTACCTTATACCATACAATACCTATAATATTACAATAACCTATAGAAGTTATTAACTTTATATGAGAGTAAATGTTGAGTGGCGATGTTCATCAGTCATCACCATTCAGACACAGTCTGTCTCGCTCTTTTAAAGTATATTAGAGCGAGATAGAAAAATGTTGACAAATTAGGGCACTTGATATTTTACGGTATGTGCACACGACATGGGTATATCACGTGATAAATCATAAAGAGCATTATAGAACTTGTATTATACATAATTTGTGGATGGTAGTAATAAAAAATAATCCGATTATGCAGCAGATAATGATAAAATAAAAGATTTTGCGAATTTAATCACGTTTTAAATAAAATTAACGAAGTGTCTAGTCGTCCGCTAAACGGATGAATAAAATAAATTAGTCGTCCGATTACCGGATGAATAAAATAATTTAATCGTCCGATTACCGGATGAATAAAATAATTTAATCGTCCGATTATTCGGATTACCAGATAACCTTTTAACACTAAAGCTAGTTGGGTTGGACTAAAGCAAAGGGGGCGCAGGACTTAGAAAATTTTTGATGGAGTTGGTGTCATTATAAGACCTATTTATTATTGTTTTATCGTAAAGATTACTAGCCCGGTCAATTTAAACCAAAAAATGAGGGTACTACTACATAAAGTCCCAACAGGCTGAATTTCTGTTAAGTTGTTGAAAACATAATTATAAACAATGTCTAAAAAATCCCCATCATTCCCCTGTAAGCTAAAAATTTTATTCACGGTCAAAGGTCAAAAAAATGAGTTTTTCGCGATTTTCAGCAAAACGGTAAGTTTTATCATAAAGTACCTCAGGCAAAGATTGTAGATCATAAAATTATCTATAACAAATGTATCAATACTTTTTTTCTTACGAGCCACCGTTTCTGAGATATAACGATTCAAAAAGTTATAAAAGTTGTTATCGTCATAATATGCATGAGTACGCCACGTATATACATCTAGAGTTGTAATATTTTATATAATATATATATATATATATATATATATATATATATATATATAATATATATATATATATATATATATATTAAATGTTTAAATATTTTTCTATCGGTCATTGTAACTTATACAGTAGAACCTCGATAACTTAAATCTCGGTAACATAAAAACCTCTGTAACTTCAAAAAATAATATGTTCCCTTCCCACCAGAGCTACTTACTACACCGCGTTGTGTGGGATAGCGAAGAAACATTCAACGTTATCTTAGATAAATACGTTCAATATGTAGGTACGTAGACATTTTGGTTCCAGAGTTACTGTCGTATTTGATGGTTATGATGATTGCACGAGAAATATCAAAGCTGCAGAACAACGTCGTCGAACTTTAACAACATCTTCATCTTCTGATATTTTATTTGATGAACTTATGATAGTCCCAACCAGTCAACAGAAATTTCTTTCAAATACCCACAACAAGTCTCGGTTCATTAATCATTTCAATGTTGAAACAAAAGTTTACGGCTGAAAGTATATTGGTAAAACAAGCCAATAATGATGCTGATGTATTGATTATTGAAACAGCAATAGAGCAATTCAATTTGACAAATACAACTATTGTTGTTGGTGAAGATGTTGACTTACTTGTAATACTCACTGCTCGAACGCCAACTGAAAAAACTATTTTTTTCTTAAAACCAGGAAAAGCTCAGCATCAATCAAATATGTATTCATCAAAAAGTTTATTTACTTTAGTTAAGTGTAAAGATCATGTACTATTTTTACACGCAATAACTGGCTGTGATACGACATCTGCATTTTACAGGAGGGGTAAAACAGCAGTTTTCAAAATGTTTGAAAAACAAGATTTCATTCAATGTGCTGAAGTTTTTAAAAAGAGTAATTCAACTCAACAAGAAGTTATTACCAACGGCATCCGCTTTCTTCTTTCTATGTACGGAGCTCCTAAAAAAACTACCTGTTTAGATAAGCATCGATATGCATGTTTCGTTAAAAACACTAAACATAAAAAACAAGTTCAACTAGCTTGTCTTCCTCCAACCTCAGTTGCTGCTCACCAACATCTTTATCGAGTATATTACCAAGTTCAAGTGAGGCTTGGTTATGATCAGACCCTACAGACTGGGGTTGGAAGTTGGTCAACAATATATTAGAGCCAGTTCAAACTTTACTTCCACCTGCGCCGGAAAAACTGCTGAACACTATTTTTTGCAACTGCAAAAAGGGATGCAGTGCTAAATGTGGTTGCAAAAAAGTCGGACTGTCTTGTTCTTTGGCATGCACAAATTGTCAAGGCCGGTCGTGCTCTAATATTGAATCACAAACAATGGAGGATTCGTTTGACTCAGACGAAGTATCATGCGATACATCGCTATTGACGCAATTTACTTGCATCCAAAATGAAGATGAAGAAGAAGCAGGAGAAGAAGAACAAGAAGAAGAACAAGAAGAAGATCAAGAAGAAGAACAAGAATTTGAAACTTACGAATAAGACGAGTTAACTTCAACACTTTTTTTTCATTTACATCGCTTTTATCTTTCCCAATCTTTGAAAATTTCCGTTATTTCGCAATAGTTTTACATTAAACAGGATCACAACTGACCCGTGGAGTAGACCTACTGGGGAAACCACGTTAAAAAACGCGCTAAGTACTCTGCGCTAAGTACTCTACGCTAAGCCTCATAGGTGGCGTGGAAACGTGTGCATATTATGACGATAACAACTTTTATAACTTTTTGAATCGTTATATCTCAGAAACGGTGGCTCGTAAGAAAAAAAGTATTGATACATTTGTTATAGATAATTTTATGATCTACAATCTTTGCCTGAGGTACTTTATGATAAAACTTACCGTTTTGCTGAAAATCGCGAAAAACTCATTTTTTTGACCTTTGACCGTGAATAAAATTTTTAGCTTACAGGGGAATGATGGGGAACTTTTAGACATTGTTTATAATTATGTTTTCAACAACTTCACAGAAATTCAGCCTGTTGGGACTTTATGTAGCACCGAATGTTTAAATTGACCGGGCTATACGCTAATATAAGCATGTTTTATAGGAACAATATTACATATTCGCCCTCAATTCGTTAGGTTAGGTTTAGGTTAGGTTAGCCTTTAGGTTAGGTTAGGTTAGGTTTCTTAAAAAAAAAACTACACAGAAATAGGAGCCCCGCGAAGCGGGGCTCCGTCGACGCGCAAAAAAAAATCAAGTTTAGGTTAGGTTAGCCGTTAGGTTAGGTTAGGTTAGGTTTCTTAAAAAAAAAAACTACACAGAAATAGGAGCCCCGCGAAGCGGGGCTCCGTCGACGCGCAAAAAAAAAATCAAGTTTAGGTTAGGTTAGGTTTCTTAAAAAAAAACTACACAGAAATAGGAGCCCGCGCAAAAAAAAAATCAAATACCTACGTGTGCCCTCCTCCCCCCACAAAAAACCTATAATACGTGCGGCAGTTCTCTAAAGAAACCCCGATAACCTAACTATATAGATAAATAGATGTTATCGGACGATTAAATTATTTTATTCATCCGGTAATCGGACGACTAATTTATTTTATTCATCCGTTTAGCGGACGACTAGCACTGTCCTAAAATTAAACGTAATCAGGAGTTGGTATTTAATTGATTAATAAAATATTGTATACAATTCATAATATTATTATACTAGATATTAAGAGCAATTATTAATTACCGGCAAGTTCCTGTATTCAATAATATCTATTCACATTATTCTAGTCACTATGCTAATTTATGCCTCATGTAATCAACACAATAACGCGACCTGTTCAAATGTAGTATGTAATATAATGTTAATGATACATTGTTATGCTATACAACTTCCATATACTTACATTAATATAACTATAAAACCAGTTTAAAATTCTGTACACATCAAAATATAGCTATATGAAGAGTGGTTATTTTAATAATAATGTGTAAGAAAACATCTTTTGCAAATTGTAATACATAGTTAGATAGAAAAGATAACTCATATTATGAGTAAATATAATCGTTGTCTGGACTCTAGGTCATTTGCAATAGGATAATTGAGTTCTGTCATCTGTGTGACACTGTATTCTGAAATAGCCGGGTATTGGGTACATACAACGAGCAGCTTCGCGAAGTAATGACTGCGAGGCTGCTTAGTCTATGTACACCCGGCTAATAAATAAAAGTCTATACCTACTTCCTAATAGTATAAGCTGATGAGTTTGTTTGTTTGCTTGCTTGAACGCGCAAATATCAGGAACCACTGTTCCGATTTTAAAAATTATCTCTCTGTTAGTCGTATTTACCGAGGAAGGCTATAGAGCAATAGCACGGCGTGTAAAGCCGCGGGGCACAATACTAGTAGATTATATACGGGAAATCCGCTAAAAATTAAATCACTGATAATAAACTATAAATAAATGCTATAAAAATTGGCGAGAAAAATTTTTTTGAATGCATAATTAATGATTATTTGCAAATAAACCGGCGTATCAGGGTAGTAAATGCGAATTACAAGTTTACATTGCTGGGAAATATGGAAATTATGTAAAACTCGCATTTGCGTCAATGTAATGTCATTATCCTTTTATTATTTATCTTTTTACGTGGGTACATTTACAATTTTGAACTATGAGGACAAAACACGTTCCTTGAATAGGGACCCTTGTGTATGTACTTATTACTTGCTACGTAACTGTATTATATTTCAAGTTTTCCTCATTTATTGTTATAGCAGTAAAAATACTAATAGTTGCATGCATGTTTTTCTGAAAAAATAGTAGATAAATCTTTACTTCTCTGACCCAGTAGATTCGTCTGTTTTTTAGTGACTGGATGCAGATATAGACAATGTTATAATTTAATAATTTACAAGAAGAGAAAGTATTTTTCATATTACACAAGAACGTTAAAATTTTATTTCTCTAAATTCTAAACTTTACTAGGTCATATGTTTACATAAGTGTTTATGCGGTGTTTATGCATTGCTAAATTCATAAAGCTTATGTTCGCTGGCGTAGGTACATGTTCCACACGCGATTAGATTGGAACAAAAGGTCATACGGACAAAGCTCATATATTCATGTTACATATATGTACCTACTTATAACTTCATAGTATAAGATCATCGCATAAGTTGACTGTTGATGATCGTAATAGGTACAACACAACTAGACTGTGAAAATAAAGAAAGGCGTTCAGGACCGATTTATGCCATCTCGAATTTATTGTGCTTGGCATCGAATATATTACCTACTATAGCAAGTAAATCGTAGAAAAACTAGAAGAAATATAAAAAGTATGTGATAAGCAATATCGTTTTTATTTCATCTACTCACCTTGGGTAGTTTACGTTTATGTAATGTAGAAAATATATTATTGTGTAGTATGACGTCAGGCGTGTTCTGTTTATATAATCATGAGCCGTGAACTTCGCCGAAATGAAATAAATACAAGAATCGTCATGTTAAATAACGATAGTTTACTTAATAGTTTATTATAATTTATACATCCTGTCTATGATTTCTAATCAAATAATGATAAGGGCACAGCCGTAGATTGCTCAATAGTAGGGCAAATTGATTGCGATAGATCTATTTACAGGAAAGATATTGAATACAAAACGAGCTTGTTGTTTATCATGTAAAATATTTGATTCATATTTTTGTCTGTATATTGAATAAGAATTAAATTATGTTGTTTTAGTGGAGTGCCTGGGGGTCTTCACCTCGGATTAGAGTTATAGTGAATGAATTAATATGATCGATATTCGATTTGGGATATTGTTTTTTAAATTGCAATGTTTACCCAATTTTTTTTTGTGCACTCCATTGTTTCATTGTTTAAACAAATTATTGTGAAAAATTCATGTTTGACCATAGAGGGTGTCCCAAGAAGTAGTGATATACTGAAGATGGGAGGTAGAAGACATAGAGGGCTATCCGAATCACCCCCATGTATGTTATGCGATTTTTCGTATTTTCGGAGTTATGACGTTTTTTTCAAATTTTCACCTATCGCCGAGTACGTAGAGATTTTGATTTATGGTGACGTGAATTATGGCGGTAAATGCATGATTTTTTTTGTGTGCTAAGCTGAAAGATAGGCCAATTCAGTATGGTAAAATTTAAATATCGTTAAATCTTTGAATGGAATAAAAATAAGAATTTAATGCCAAGAAAGATAAAATTACCCAGTATGTTCACAACTTCAAGGGCCCGTAAAAAATAAAATCGCATAAAAAAATATCCGTTTGGCTTTTTAAAAACTTACTCTATCTATGAGGTAGCTACCCTGAACATTTCATTTTATTATTCATAAGGCTTCATTCGAAAAATTGAAATCTAAAAGTGGTAAGTGCAAAATTTTAATGCAAACAAAATAAAACCAATTACAAGGTGTTTAATTACAATAAATTTTCAAAATGGCTCCCCCTGTTGCTCACTGCAAGTGCGACATCACCAGAAAAAGTTGTCTTTTAAACGTCTGAATGCCCTTTTATTATTTTAATGGTTTCTTCTGCTACTCTCAATTTCCGGGTTAATTCGTCCAAATTTCTCCCAGCGGCATTCTCTCGAGTAGATGAGGTCTTTGTAGTATCTCCATACAATAAAATGCCGGCGTAGTCAGATTTCATACATCAACACTTCAACTTTGAATGAATCCATCACGAATTTTATAGCCGTCCAGAAAACCGATTGTTATCGAGATATCCAGAAAAGGATTTCTGGTATAACCGACTTAAGAGACACTTGCAGCAAAATATCATTCGGATTGTTATAATTTGCTGAAAAATTCAATTCACCTCAGTAATGTTGAAAAGAAAATAAATCTAAGAATGGTAGATGCAGCAATGGAGCAAATATACAAGTACCTACTAGACATGTGCGCCGATGCTCTTTTGACCGGCGGCGGCGTCTAGCATCTTATTTGCCGGCGGCGGCGGCGTCATCGGCGTAATCGGCGTGGATGGGGAAAATGAGTAAAATACGCCTAAATCTCCATTAAATTTCTTATTTATACCATTGGCGACAATCAAAATCAGAAAAAAAAAAACAAGGAATTATAAAATAGGGAAGTACGAGCAAAATATAAATGACAAGTACAAATAATATGCAAATTATTTTACCTTTTGTACTTGTTTCTTGCACATGTCATCTGAATCGGCCTTAACAAGATTGTCGTCATGTGGGATAGTGATGTCTACCAAGAAAATCCTGGAAGTTGCTCGGTCCATCACCACAATATCAGGTCTATTCGCTAGAATAGTCCTGTCTGTGATGATGGGCCGATCCTAGTACCATTTGGCACGGTTATTTTCCAGGACCGGCTCCGGCGCGTACTTGTAATAAGGCACTTTTCCGTCAAGAAGGACATACTTCAGAGCGAGCTCTTGGTGGATAATCCTAGCTGCTAGGTTGTGCCTGTGCAAGTACTCAGTGTTGGCGAGCATGGAACAACCGGAAGTAACATGTCGGAGAGTTTCTCCAGGACGGTGACACATACGACATAAGTCCTGGGTCCCGTCCTTTATGATGTACTTCCGATAATTATTCGTTTTAACCACCTGATCCTGTATCGCACAGACAAAACCCTCGGTTTCCCCAAAGAGGTCACCGAAACGCAGCCAGTGAACGGAGGACAAGAAATCTACATGAGGTTCATGCAGAATCCTGTGAAACCTACCGTGTAGCTCTTTCTCTTTCCATATGGCCTCCCTGTCGGAAATGCTGAGCACTGCCGGCTTTTGCCAGTCCTGTTTGGCCAGGGACAGGGGAGTGAGTCCTTTGTCACATTCTATGACTTCAGCATGGATTGCATAACCAACATTGCGAGGAAATAGTCTCTGAGTTTGCATATCTCACGATTGTGCAGCAATATATTAATTTATTATTATTATATATTTAAAAATACTAATGCTTTATTTAAACTATATACGCCGATGACGCCGGAAAAAAAATTGGCGGCGTCGGCGTGACTGAAACGGCCGGCGGCGTGCGCCACGCCGATCGGCGCACATGCCTAGTACCTACATACCTAGAAGAGAATGATGATTGCCAATTTACCATGCAAGAGTTGAAAAACGTCATCACTACAGAGCATATCCCGGTAGAAAAAACTATTAAAAAACGACTAATAGAACGCTTTCACGATGATATTATCATTTCAACTAAATATTTTATGTAGACAACAATGTAATTGTAATGTATTTAAGTAAATAAACAGATTTTGTACTAATAATTTTTTTTCTTTTCATTAGTCGTAATTAATTATCTTATTTTTTTAAATGTACTCAATGGAGTACCTACGTTTAATTTATAATTAAACTGGCCGAGAAATTCCATTGTACATAGCAGTTGTGGCTCCGCTCTCACCTCCACGTTTTTCTATCTGTTCGAGATCCCTACTGCTATTTTTATACACAGGTATCTTTGAAAAATATTCCTATATGTCTACTCAAGTAAGATTTAACATATAAATAAAAAAAAATACTGTTTAAAGTGAAAATATATGGTCAAACATTAATTTTTCATAATATTTTTTTTAAACAACGAAACAATGGAGTGCACAAAAAAAAATTGGGTAAACATTGCAATTTATAGTTTAAAAAACAATATCCCACATCGATCATATTAATTCATTCACTATAACTCTAATCCGAGGTTATACGGTTTTGAATGTTCCAGGCACTATATTATTTAGGCATTTGGATGGATGTCAAGAAACGAAACTGAATGCTATAAATCACTCTACTACTACTCTTTCTTTTGGATTAAAAAAAAGTATCAATAGGAATTTATTTTAATTTATTAATATTAATACGTATGTAGATATTGATTGTACTTAAACAATAAATGTACTTATGTATCTAGATAAAGCATTAGCACAGTGACTCCGTACGAAACTCTGTTAAACTGTCGATAAACCATATCGACTATAGAGAATATTATCACATCGTCTAAACTAAATAAACCTAGTTCGCGTCGCTGGAGATGTAACACAGTGACGTCACAATGTTGTCGAAACTCCATGTTGCATATAAATTCGGTTATCCCGGTCGATCGGGAACTGACCTCGATTGCTAAAATGGACATCTATTTCGGACACCTATTGTGATGATAAATAGCTAATCCTCTGTTTGTAAAGATAGAACCTTTTTGACTGAATTCATAAAGCTAATAATATTATACTACTATACTAGTACTATATAAGTTATAACCCTTTGTAATGGCAGAACTGAGAACAAGAAAACCTGGTGGGTCACTTGATGTTAATTGTTCTCTACCACCCACTGTTACTACACAAATAGCCCTGTTGTTGTTACAAGTATACCTAATCTATAATATTCTAACCGCGGCTGTACACACTCGTCGAGAGCCTCTCGTCGAGAGTTTCGGCCGGTGATAGTCTCGGCGAGAGCGTACTTGTACACACTCGCGTTTTCATTTGTACGGAAGATTTCTGTGACAATGGACGTGGAAATTGCAGCTGCTTAACGCGAACACAGTCGGCGATAAACTAACTGAAAAAGTGTGTACATGCTCACTCTCGTTTTCCTCGCGAGACTCAACGAGACCCTTTGACTCGGGCGCAAAAAACCGACCAGTGACCGAGACAACCGAGGCGAGACACGAGAGAGCGAGACAAGACGAATGCACCGTGTACATACTCGTTCTCGGCCTGTCTCGGTGTGTCTCGGCGAGTGTGTACAGCCGCCATAACATGTGAGTTGTTTTATGATAAAGTATCCATAAAGATAAGATCAATTTCTATAAAAACATGAAAGTAGAAGGTTGTTACATTAACAATTTAATGTTTTTGTTGTTACGTTCAAGGTGGTTCAAGAGTGAAGATGATTATGAACAAGATGTGAACAGAAAAAAATCAATCATAATTCAAGACCTCGCTGCTATAAAATTCGAATGAAGTTTCTTGAAAATAAAGAATTTGTTTATCGCAGTCTAAATAAAACTCACTTTGAACTTGTTCCCGACGTTAATGATAGACTTATGCATAATTTTATGAGTTTTTTAGTGGAGTTATTGAGAGTTCAATTGCGCAAATTGATAGTAATTTGGCTGGATAAGTGTACCTCTGGAGGTCGAGGACTGGGGTCTCTTCTTACATACTAATAACTGTAGTTCTTCAAACGAGTTTTGATACTATTTGCTTTTATTTGCATGTTGTTTTTGTTGATACAGTTGAAATGAATAAAGAGAATTAAAGCCCATATTCAAAGTTAAAGGTAGAGTTACAAATATGAATCACTTAATCATTTAAGAACTTATTAATATGAATCGAATCAAGGATTAAAGATAGCATTGAATGGTAGATAATGTTATCGTTCCAATTTTTTAAGTGAGTAGGTAAATCATTATAAAGACACGACAAGTAATTTTTGCTTCAAGAAATAAATAACATCGCGTCACTGACTGAACAGTGAAGATACATATTTTCCACAAAAATTACCTGCCGCAGTGATTTGGCTGATATTTAGTATGTGGATTGAATGTGACATTTTTATCAGCCAGCATTAATAGCATCCTGAATTTTTATGGCAAATTACATGGTTTATTTTTCCTATCCGTTGAATGTTCTTAAAATTTAGTAGGTGTGTTTTATTACCTTTCGTCCGATTACCCATACGTAGTAATATTTTATACTATGATGGTAAATTATATTATAGGTGCCTATACCACAGATACTATAATACCTATAATACTTACTATAAATGTTTTATACGTAGGTACATTATACATTTGTAACAATATAACGGTATTGTAAAGACGTTATATTATATAGAGCGTGGGCGGTGTGATATAATCGTAAAGAACATGTGAAATATAAACACGTGATGTAGCAACACGTGCACCAAGCCACGGCATTGAGACAGTTGGCTAATCAGTTGGGCGTTGAATCATAATGTACGATTTTATTGTTATAGAGATAAATTATTTAATATTATGAGTGGAGATTGTAAAGGAAAATATATTATGCTATGTATTAGGTACGAAGTTTGTGTTGTTTTTGAGAAGAAACAAAAATGTTATTGTACTTACTTGTTGATGTTTTTAGTCTGTTTGTGTGAGTAGGGCTGTAATTGGTCTGCCCCCTAGACAAGTGGCTTTCTATTAGCGTAAAGTTCAATAGAATAGATTATGAATGTATGAGATTGACGTTTGATTACGACGACGACGACGATTGATTACGTCAATCTCATACATTCATAATCTATTCTATTGAACTTTACGCTAATAGAAAGCCACTTGTCTAGGGGGGCTGTACTGTTTGTTGTTGTATTAATTAACACTAGCGGTCCGCCCCGGCTTCGCCCGTGGTACATACCTACTTTTCTCTACATAAGAACCATCCTACAAGGAATATAATAAAAAAATAATTATCGAAATCGGTCCACCCGTTCACATGTGATGCCATGACAACGCGAAACGGGTTTCATTTTTTTATATAGATTATTGTTATAAAGTTCAATTGTATTTTTTTTATGTTTTTTAAACACTTCGTTCGACCCTATTAATAAGTGTTTCACCATATCGATTAATTAATTAATCAATAATAATTTTTATCATGTCTAATGCCCAACTAATGCCCCAAATGATACAAGGTTTTATCATTTGGAGATATAATTTCATAAATAAATAAAATGGCAAATCCTTTAGCAAATTAATTAGCATTCAGTTCGATAATCGAGCAAAAACTTCCTTGGTGAAAACATTTAAATAAAATAATCATTTAAATAAATTAATCTAATCGATATCTACCTATATCAATTTAGTTCCTACTCGTTATAATTTACTTTATGTAGTTCAAGGTAATGTAAATTAATAAATAGTCGCCGATAAGCTTCCTACATTACAAGACAATAATATGTTTACAATAAAAAATACAGTTAATCGAAGTTAAATCGAGCCGAATAAAATATATTCTGCTAAACAAGCTTCGTATGCGAGTCGCGAATGTTACAAATCATGAGTCGCGGAATAAAATACGGTTATATGAAAATTGAAATTGCAACATGATGTTTACCAAATAACCGGTTTCGAAGGAACGGACAGGTTAATGCTCTGAATTTTCCCGCGTTGCAAAAGGAAATTCAGAGTGCAAGAGCTGTCATGATTATCTCCGTTTTATTTCCAACTACGGTTCTTTAAAACTTAGATAATCTCTTCACCATAAACTAAACATTAGATAGTTACTTATTTGTTCAAAACTAAGTAACTTTTATCTAATTACTATGCACAAAATTTCCATCTCTATTCATTGAGCTATTACCTATTACTCTCTATTGTGCCACATGATCACAATAATGTGGATTTCGATTATAGTTTATAGATATCTACATACAAGGTAGGTACCGAGTGTTTCTAGTGGAAATTAAAAGGATATAGGAATGCAATATTTCCTTTTCAGGTTTTTATTTATGACGCTGCGTTTATAACCATTTTTTTAGAAAGAAGAAGTAGTAGGGAAGATTGTATCATCTGGATCTCATACATATACACACACACAGACACACATAGCGGTCAAACACTTATCACTCATCTTTTTGCGTCGGGGCTTAAAAATATATGTAATACGACATAATTTAAAGGACATTTTATGTATAAAATTTACCTAAAAATAAGCATAATTTTAATTTGAACCTCCCCCCTACTACCTCAGCTTACCCCCCCACCCCCACCCCACCCTTGGGGACTTTCGACATGATCACCTGGACATTTCATAGAAATAACTGTAGCGTATAACAGATAACTTACGTTTTATCGTACACTGTATAATAGTGTACCATAGAATGCCTTAGCAAATGTTCGCCGTGAATACTTAAATGGTCATAACTTTTTTATTTATAAACCGATTGACATGAAATAAACACTAAATGTTAAATGAAGATTACCACAATATATTAGTGAAAACCGCATTTAAATCGGATAAGCTGTTTCTGAGATTAGCGTGTTCAAACATACAGACAAACAGACAAACGGACAAACGGACAAACAGACAAACAGACAAAAAAAATTTTAACGACAGTTTTGGGTTTGGGATCGATTTAGTAATAACCCCTGCTAAATTTTTTTTACATATTTTCATTGTACAGACACCACTTTTCTAGAATTTTATTATATGTATTGATGATTGCCACTTGAAGTTTGCAAAAGGTATAATTTTACATACCGTGAATTAATTAATTATAATAGACGTGTCACGATGATATTGAACTTCAGACACCAGAAAACATTTAAAAAATAACGTAGGTACGTGGTAATACCCATAGGATGCTTAATTCAAACCAGACAGGAAAGTTAAAATTGTTATTCTGTTCTGAATAAGGTAAACCACTTAAATTCTAATATACTGTGGTTTTGAACGTTTTGTAACTGATTTTATTGGGTAACTATATTATTATGATATTTGTTAATAAGAAGAAAAAGTACAAAACCGTTATTCGCAGTTTCAGAGTGAAAGATTTTTTTATCTAGGTACCTACTAGTTACTACCTACCTCATATTTTAGTTAGGCTAGTAGGCTATAATAGGGTTTCCTATTGCGGCTTAATTAATATAGGGGCTGTATCTATAATAGATAGTTAAGTAACTTTCTAGAATGAAATAAAGCTTGTGAGTCACGCACGCTCAGGGTTACACCAGAAGCCATTGCAGGTATCGACGTGAGCCGTGACTCTAGTGGCTATTTATAAACCACTTAGAGATGGATAAGTAGTTGCACTTAAGGTACCGTGTATAAAAAGAATCATTTTATTCGCTGAAATCAGTGAACTGGATATATCCCTCAAGCGCAGCACGCAAGTCTAGACGTTAATATTATTATTTATATATAATTTTATGTTGTACAATGGCATTCAGATGAACATCTGTTTTGTTAAAGGTCTGTCGTCTAGAGTTCTATGTATGCTTATTGCATATATACATTTGATGAGAAAAAATACGTTAGATTGACCGATAACTACAAAAACAATTAGATTATGTCCTATAATACCACCGATTCCTACTTCTCAGTGAATTTGTTCACTTATTGTCTCCTAGAGGCTAGAACCATTTTGCCCACAATTTAATGAGCTCAAATGAACAATTTCATAATTTCTAACTTCAGATTCGACGAGAAGGAGAGCATCTCTGGCGTGCAGCAGCTCAAATCATCAGTACAGAAGGGCATTCGATCCAGACTGCTGGAGCTATATCCTCACCTAGAGAATTACATCGACCAGGTTTTGCCTAAGAAGGACACATTCAGGATTGTCAAATGGTAAGTAAAATCATTGCTAAGTCAAAACTATTATTATTTATGCTTACTGAACTATCCTCATATTGATTTGATACCATATAGTTTAGAACAGTCAGTTATTTTGAGATTCAATAACTTAAATTTTTCGACACACTGCTAAAGGTTAACCATTCTTAGACAAGGTTATTTTTAAGTACATTAACATTTGTTTTAATTCGTTATGTTTACATTTACAGCCATGATCACATTGAAATAATGGTGAACAGCGCAGGAGAGCTTCTATTCTTCAGACATCGAGAGGGACCATGGATGCCTACA
Organism: Colias behrii; assembly: GCA_029959065.1. Taxonomy (NCBI): domain Eukaryota; kingdom Metazoa; phylum Arthropoda; class Insecta; order Lepidoptera; family Pieridae; genus Colias; species Colias behrii. The sequence continues at coordinate 3,079,496 of JARWMC010000021.1, read as the reverse complement.
CTCAGGCTACTTCATAAATGTAAGTATAAACAATATTACCTATCGCAGGGAAATGAGGATATCAGACATTTCATTTTCACGAAACCTTTTTAGTAAAAAGACGTATCACGCGATAGACTATTCGACATGATAGTGTACTATGTCCAGATTTACTTCTATACCTACCTATCTTTGTTTCAACTAAAAAGCCTCTGTCCGCTGTTTCGATGGATTAATGGATTTCCAATGTGCCCCTGAAATATTCACACTTTTGTAGAAAATACAATTGCAGCTGCTCTAAGGATCGCTCATATGCACAGCAGAAGTTTACCAATTACGAATCAAATTCCGGCGGTTTAAGTACCAGAAATGTAATTACTCATTAATTTCTTCTCAGATCCGTTCTTCCTACCAATGCAGCAAGTGGACAAAGGCGCGATCCGCTTCGTACTCAGCGGTGCGAACATAATGTGCCCAGGGCTAACTTCTCCAGGGGCACGTATGAGTCCCCTCGGAAAGGGCAGCGTGGTGGCTGTCATGGCGGAGGGCAAAGAACACGCATTGGCTATAGGCATCACCTCGCTATCTACTGAAGACATGTGAGTAGATCCACAACTACTATTTAGCCTAAACGTACATTAATAATTTAGCTTAAATCATATTTAGGCTAAATTGCCTCCTAGGCTTTCCATAGATATGCTTATTTTCTGGGTGAGTGTAGTAAACACAATTGAAATCACTATCACATCCCTGACACTGAAAAATATTATGTAAATTCAAATAGCTGACGAAGTAGCAGAATATTTTGACTCACATAATATGGCGACCTTTCCAAAGCGTTTGACTGCGTAGAAAGTTCCATTCTATTGAATAAATTCAATTAAAATGGAAACGAAAGGTTTATCTGATAACCTCATAGCAGCATACCATCAGATTAGGATACAAATTGATGTTTTTAATAAAGAAATTTATTTCAATGCGTTTTTCGTCATGTTCTTAGCATTGGTGTTCCGCAGGGTTGTATTATAGGTTCTTTTTTGTTTGATGTTTACCTTACTTAATATTATAAAGCTGAAGATTATGTTTGTTTGAACGCGCTAATCTCAGGAACTACTGGTCCGATTTGAAAAATTCTTTCGGTGTTAGATATCCCATTTATCGAGGAAGGCTATAGGCGAAACAATGTCGTCATTACGCTAAGACAAACACGAGCGGAGTCACGCGGGTGAAACCGCGAAGCACAGATAGTTAGTTTGCAATAAATGTGCTCACACTTCACACATTTTTGCAGCGAACTTATTTTTTTTAACATCTAGATGCAATTCCGTAACGAATGATACCTCAATAATAAACTTCCAAGAATGCTGAAAGTCTACCAAAAAGATACTTTTTTATTGGACGAACGATCGAAATGAACACTTTCGCTGTATTGTTCTAGTTCTATACAGGGTTTCCTATTGTAGATAATCTGATACGTGCGTGTGTTACCTCCCCTCGTCCAGAAAATACTATCCTAAAATACTCGCGGTCTGCGCTATTTTCTGTAAAATTTAGAAAAATTCCATTTTTCTCGCATTTGTGGACATCACGTTTGCAGTTTCGATTTTTATTCTTGAAATGTTGTAATTGCTTTGCATTGCAAATGGCTGTTAAGGTTGATATTATAAAAAAAGCCACACGATTCTTTGTCGTCTAGAAAATATATTATGCGCTACCGCCATTGTATGTCATACTTACTATTGCATTGGTCTAATTAAAGTTATTTATTTTTGTTACAGAGCCAAAGTAAACAAAGGAGTTGGGATAGAAAACTGCCATTACCTCAATGATGGACTCTGGCAAATGAAACCCGTGAAGTAAAGCGAAAGGAGATCTTGTATAAATTATGAATTATTTTAAGTTTCTTTTATAATAAAATTAAATTGTGCACAAATAAGGACATTTCGATTGTTTATTTTTCCTGTTTTAATTAAGTATTTTGATCGGGATATTTTCTAGTAGAAGATTAAAACATTAAATTACTTATTATAAATTGAATTACCACACTAATTAAAAATGTAATTCTAGCAATTACATCCAAAAAGGTATGAATATAAATGTGAATATAGTACATTTACCTTATGTGTTGTATTCCATTTTTGTATGCTCGTTAAGTTCGCCATTTTAATGCCTGTTCTTGCCCGTTAGTGTTTTTTTTCATACTGGCTAAAGAAAGATATGAAATAAATGTGACGCTGCTGGACTGCTTTTTCTTTATGAATTAACATTAATGATTATAAAATGTCGGACAATAGATATGCCAGAAGTAATGGACACGTCGTCGAGGATATCATTGAGGTATTATTACTATTTACTATGGAGGTTATAGGTTATGAGTTATGACGGAGGCAGTTATATCTAGGATGGAGCTCCAATCAAATTATAACTAGACTTAAAATAAAATCCTATTAACTCTATGCTTGTAATAAAATTCTGACTCTTTCTCATCTATGTCTTCTTTATTATTTGTATGCAGGTGCTACTAAATAAATATTAAAGGTAAGTAAGTATATAATATGTATGTAGGTCATTTGTTTTCAGTAGGTAATACATACATCAATTATTATTAATATTACTTACAACAAACATTTTGTCGAATACTTTTTTTTCATTACCTATAATAAACTAGCGGTCCGCCCCGGCTTCGCCCGTGTACCTACATGTTTAAACTATCCTATCTCTCAAGTTGGAGCGAACTGCACATGGTGTGCGAATTTTATTATAATCGGTTAAGTGGTTTAGGAGTCCATTGAGGACAAACATTGTGACACGAGATTTATATATTAATTAAGATTGCAAGATATAATATAAATATTTAGTTTAGTTACCTATAAGTTTTATCCTAATAATATAAACGCGAAAGTTTGTAAGGATGGATTGATGTTGGTCAACATTCAACAAATGTATCAATTTTGAAATTCCCGCTTCCGCGTTACATTTAATGTGATCATGGTCGTTTAAAAATAATTAATCAAAATAAAATAGCATTTTTTTAACGGAAAATAGTTCTAATACACCAATGTAAAATTGCATATGTATTTTAAATATTTATTTATATACTTTGCTGCTATAGATAATAATATATGAATAGAATAGATGTGAGGCGTAGACAGAGAAACCAATTGGATTCTCTGTCTACGATGTGAGGTAAAATGACAAATGACAACTGACAAGTGCTACGCAATAAATACCTACACCTTGGATTTCGGAACGTTTGTTTTTAGTTTTTCTGTAGCAATGGCGACAGCGATTGTTAGTTCGGCTCGCCAGGGTAATTTCTATTTATTTTGCATCAAAATTCTGTAATTATTTCAATAAATAATCCTTAGATGAAATGTTTAACTAAAATTGAATGTTGTTTACGTTCATGAAAGTGCAAATTGAGTACCTACAGTAGAAAGTTTTTGACACACGTCGTCAGCTGTTTCGAAGTTCTAAATATTTTATTTAAAAATTTAAAAACAAATTTAAGAAATGTACAGTTACACGATCAATTAAGAAACAAGATATTAATATTATTACCAAAAAATTAATTAGTGTTATGCAACAAGTATATTATAAAGTTCTGAGTTCAAAGTTCAATTTTCGAGCTTACTTAAAATTGTTATTTGATTTCGTAAATGATAACGAAATAACGTAAATTTCAGTGGGGAGGCTAACTAGTGCTGCTCGCAGGCTTTATTCGGATGTTTATCCCAAGATAACTACTCATTATACTGTGCACCCCAGAGATAAGGATCCGAGATGGAAAGGTCAGTATTTTGCCGTTATCAACCATATTTTGATCAATTTATGTTGATGTTTAGTACATATCAAACTAGAGATAATAGTAATACGTAAAGATAAATACTCGAAGATACTATTATTAAGTTATTGACAATTAATCCAAAATGAATAACGGGTCAAGGTCCTCAAAATTATACTCACAATAAATAGGTTGATTTTGATACAAACAAGACATTGCCATAATAAACTCCTTAATAAATATTATTAAAAAGAATTAAGTACCTGCTTATTAAATGGGTTATTTGACAAAAAATTCAAAAGTATATAGATGTTAAAATGTTAAAACATTATCATAAGGTAAACATCATAATAGATATGATCTTCAAGATAACATACTGATAACAATTCTCAAAGATATTTGTAAATTATTATTTATATTTGGTGAATTCTGATACAAGTATGGAAAATCATACATAATGATTTACAAATTATTCAACACTAGCTTCCGCCCGCGGCTTCGCCCGCGTGGTGTTTTGATAAAAGGTAGCCTATGTTCTTTCTCAGGGTCTAAAGATTGTCTGTGCCAAATTTCATCAAAATCGGTTGAGAGGTTTAAACGGGAAAGCGTAACAGACAGACAGACAGAGTTACTTTCGCATTTATAATGTTAATATTAGCATAGTAGGGATTATGATTTATGAGTGAAAGCTAGTCCAGCATTTATTATAAGAACTAGCTGTCTGCCTGCAATTATGTAAAAATTTTGCTTGATGATTGACAAAATCATAATGATTGCATTCTATGAATAACATAATAAAAATTAAAAATTACACAATCCAGAAAACTTTTTTATTGAATACAAACCATTTCATTAGGATGTTATCCATTAGAACCGTCACATAATATTTTATTTTTTATTAATCTTTGTGAAGAAGTTTTCATATTTCAATATTTAAAATTGAACTCTTTTCAGTTGTTATGAAATTAATGTCTTTTCATTATATTGATGAACATTATTTTGCCTGCAAAGTATTTAAACTTATTATAATTTGTAGATATCAACATGGAACGCATGGCGGAGGAGACAGATATTCTCATCATTGGTGGAGGACCAGCTGGCATGGCTGCGGCCATCAGAGCCAGGCAAATAGCTGAAGAAAAGGGGGCTGTAAGTTCTTTAAGATATACTTACACAAAAAAAATTTAAAGATTAGGTATAACAAATCGCAATATGCTTTAAAATTTGAAATTAAAACAATATTTTTTAAACATAATTTTAAAGTTCACTTTTAACAATTACAGAGATATTCCACATACTTCGTTGTTAGAAAGTTGCTATCCAAAATAATACCAAATCAATCATAAGATTTCCTAAACAAAATAATTTTACCACAACTTTAAAGTTTTTTATTCTGTTTAAAATAGTTGTATAACGAGAACAGCTATATTATAAATGTTTCCCAAAACCAGCCAAGGTTCTATTCATAGTTTTTTTATATAATTTACAGGAAGTCAGAGTAACATTACTAGAGAAAGCCGCAGAAGCCGGTGGGCACATTCTCTCCGGAGCGTGTGTGGATCCCATAGCTCTTAACGAATTGATCCCTGACTGGAAAGACAAGGGAGCACCCTTGGACACTCCTGTGACATCTGATAAGTTCGGTCTGCTCACGAAGGGTGGCAGGATACCTATACCTGTGTTTCCTGGTAAGTAGAATAAGTTAATTAATTTTAGTTATGTGTAAAAATAAACTTACTTTTTTAATTTGGTCATAGAGGAATAATATAGGGTTTGATGAATTTAAATGATGTACAAACTAACATAAAACCAATCACTTGTTTAAATCTTGTTATTATCAGAGTAGAGTTATTGTTATTAATCACAATCAATGGATATTATAAATGTAAATGTTTGTGAGGATGTATGTATGTTTGTTCCTTTCACGAAAAACTACTGGATAGATTGGATAAAACTTTAAAAATAGTTGATTTTGCCTGCAAGTGAAACCGGGCAGTAGCTAGTGGCTAGTATGATATAAATTTAAAATGATTGATAGTTCCAAGTGAATGTTATCATATCAGTAATATTATCACATAATAATTTTGTTTGTTTTTGTACTTATGATTATGAACATAAATATTATTCATACTTATCATTGTTCAACAGGTTTACCGAATTACAACCACGGTAACTATGTAGTGAGACTCGGACATCTTGTGCGATGGCTTGCAGAACAAGCTGAAGCAGTTGGTGCCGAGGTAAATATAAACTAAAGTATTCATTATGTAAACGTTATTTAATTGATGGAGTTTTATAGGTCTTTATTATACAGGTAAGTATAATAAAGATTCAGGGAAAATAAAGTATTCAGCTGCATTACTATTTTTTACATACACAACTTAATTTTATTTGTAAGCCTGTTATTTTTAATATTTAAAGAGATACCAACCAGTTTCTTCTACCTTGTGAAATTCATTAAAATTTTTGTTTATTTGCAATTAGCTGTGCCCCGCGGTTTCACCCGCATTGCTCCGCTCCTGTTGGTCTTAGGGTGATGATATATAGCCTATAACCTTCCTCGATAAATGGGCTATCTAACACTGAAAGAATTTTCAAATCGGACCAGTAGTTCCTGAGATTAGCGCGTTCAAACAAACAAACAAACTCTTCAGCTTTACAATATTAGTATAGATTGAAAACAAGATTCTCAAATGATTTACTTATTTATGTTTGAATTTCCACAGGTATGGCCCGGATGCGCCGGCGCAGAACTATTATACCGTGATGATGGATCACTAAAGGGAGTGGCTACAGGCGATGTTGGTATCGCGAAAGATGGAAGCCCTAAAGACATGTTCGAGAGAGGAATGGAGTTCCATTCTAAGATCACTATTTTTGCTGAAGGTATGTTTATGAAAACATTTTTTTTAAGTTTATTTTTGAGTGTATTAACTTTCATAATTTGCTATTTAAAAATGTATACTTCGTTCAATAGCGTTTCATAAACTTAACTACTTTTGTGATAAAAGTTTATAGAGTTAAGATGTTCGATTTTTTATAGTTAACTAGCGGTCCGCCCCGGCTTCGCCCGTGGTACATATTTACGTTTTCTCTACATAAGAACCATCCTCGTACTTCAAGGAATATAATAAAAAAAGAATTATCGAAATCGGTTCAGCCGTTCTCGAGTGTGGTACATGTTTACGTTTTCTCTACATAAGAACCATCCTCGTACTTCAAGGAATATAATAAAAAAAGAATTATCGAACTCGGTTCAGCCGTTCTCGAGTTATGCGCTTACCAACACATTTTGCGATTCATTTTTATATAGGTATAGTTATTAATATAGAAAAAACACAAAACATAATTTCAAAAAAACTTTGACTTATATTTTTAGAAAATTCATTTTAGACATTTTAACTATCATCTGGCGCAAGGTATTAAAAAAAATTAAAGCAACGATTATGATTTTTAACAGGATGTCACGGACATTTAACAAAGATGGTGTCAAAGAAATATAACCTAAGAGAAAAGAGCGAGCCACAGTCTTACGGTATTGGTTTGAAAGAACTGTGGGAAGTTAAACCAGAGGTGAGTGTTATGTTTTGTTTATATTTTTCCAATGGAATAAGGATCTTCATGTATTAAGATTATTGTTTAAATTTAGGTTGTAATTTTAGTGAAAAAAATACTCTTTTTTGTTCAAGTACTTACTGTCTTTATTTAATTTTACTCAAATAAAATCTTAATGCAATTTAATTATCTTCTTTGTAGTGTTATTGATAGATTATAAGTATATTTCAACTCAGAAAGTGATCTTAATTATTACTGTAAAGGTGCGTACGGATAGCGCGTTCCTGGGTTACGCGTAGTGGAGAGACACTGGTTACGCGTACATTGGATACGCGTACAGCTCCTGTACGGACCGCGCGAACCTGTACGCGAGGTCAATCATTCGCTCCGCGAGCCCCAGTCATTCGCCATGACTCAGAAATTTCAGTTCATTTTATATTGCCCTCCATGCATATTGGCGTAAATCGTTATTTCGTTAATCATTTAGTGTGCTATCCCACATGACCCGGTGAAATTCATAAATTTGAATCAATCTGATAATATTTTCATTATTAAAACTCGAAGAGCACGCGAGTTTATTCATTTTGCCGTCCAAATGTAGCGTAGCCGGCCGCGCGAGTTTGTCTTTGACGCGCGACCAAAAACCGAGTGACGATCGGCTCGCGCTCAAGTTGGCTCGCGCGGTACGCGTACCCCAAGAGTGAACGCGTAGCTGCAGGTATGAACTAGGCGTTCCGGATACGCGTAAACTGGGAACGCGTACCAGGGTACGCGCAATCCGTACGCAGCTTAAGGGTGACTGCGTATATTGTGACAAAAATAATTTATTCAAATATAATGCTATTTATTCAAAATTCAAACATTCTTGCATATTCAAATAAATAACATTTTACATTAAAACTTTCAGAATCACAAGCCCGGTCTAGTAGAACACACGATTGGTTGGCCGCTTGACAGGAACACCTACGGGGGCTCCTTCATATACCACCTCAATGAAAGTGAAGCCCCACTCGTGGCCGTGGGCTTCGTGGTGGGACTGGATTATAGCAACCCATACCTTAGCCCCTTTAGAGAGTTCCAGAGATTTAAACTGCACCCCTACGTGAAGCCTATGTTTGAAGGTAATTTAGTTTATAACTTAGTTTATAATTTAGTTTATAAGTGGTCCAGTCAGGCTTGGCCTGTAATAAATATATAGCCTATTACATATATAGCATTCAGGCATCATGGACATATTCAATGGTGAAATCCGAGTAGTTTTTGAGACTCACGCGTACAAACAAACAAACTCTTCAGCGTTATAAGTAAGTTTCATGCATATTCCACCGCAATGAAAGCGAAGCCCCACTTGTGGCCGTGGGCTTCGTAGTGGGACTGGATTATAGCAATCCGTACCTGAGCCCCTTTAGAGAGTTCCAGAGATTTAAACTGCACCCCTACGTGAAGCCTATGTTTGAAGGTATATTTTTAATGACAGATCTAAGTTGTGACATTAAATGATATGTTTTCTTTGTAAATTAATATTTAGAGATAGAATAAGATAAATGTTTAATAGTCAATTTACAGTAAGATTTCATTTACAAATTCAAAAAACATGTTACAAATTGAGCTACATAAATATGTAAATAGCCAGGCGAATGTCGAGACGAACAACGTATTTGATTGTGTAAACGCAGTAAAATGCAGTAAAATATACATGTTCGTTATTCTCACGAATTTTGTAAATGCGGTTAGACAATATACCTGTTACATATAGAAAAAAAAAAAAATTAAGAATTTATATAAAAAATTTTGTATATTAATAATTAAGTTAACTTATAAATTCATAAAAGGGCTGAATGGATTTCAATTATTATTTTCAAATTATTGATTTTTCTCTGGAAGATTAATAACGGATAAAAATTTGAATTTGAAAAATCAACAATCTGCTCGAAAGTTTCAATATTTATGGTAGATTATTTAATTTAATTTTTACTATTGTTTGTTCCAGGCGGTACCCGCATAGCCTACGGCGCTAGGGCTCTAGTGGAGGGGGGTTGGCAGTGCCTCCCCAACCCGGTTTTCCCCGGGGGGTGTCTGGCGGGAGATACCGCGGGATTCCTCAATGTGCCCAGGATAAAGGGCACGCATAATGCTATGAAGAGTGGTGAGTAAATAATGTAATGTGTGAAAATAAATGTATTTTTAAATAAAGATTAATCTTTTATAAAAAATGAATCGCAAAATGTGTTGGTAAGCGCATAACTCGAGAACGGCTGAACCGATTTCGATAATTCTTTTTTTATTATATTCCTTGAAGTACGAGGATGGTTCTTATGTAGAGAAAACGTAAATATGTACCACGGGCGAAGCCGGGGCGGACCGCTAGTATCATATAAAATTAAAAAAAAAAAAAATCTTATCTATAAAATAAAAATGAATCGACAAATGTGTTGCTAAGCGTCGGCTAAAACGGCTTGAGCCAATTCGGCAAATTTTTAACGTTATTATATAATTATTATTAAGGCATAAGGAAGGTTCTTATTAAGATATAATTAAAAAAAAAAAGTCTGCCGGGCAGTTCATATATTGTTAAGGTATTTAAACGGGATTTTTAATTATTTATGTTAGGCTCAAAGACTGATAACGTTCATTGAAAAAAAAATAGAACGCAAGTCGCAACGCATTGTGGTAACACACACACTGTAAAAGATCCACATGATTATTTCTTTATTCAGCTTTTTTTTAATCCCATTAAATTTATTTATACACAATTAAATAATGAAATTCTACATTATAATTTATTATAAACTAATTTTCTCATAGGTATGCTAGCAGCAGAAAGTGCTATGGAGTTAATATTATCTGGAGAAGCATCTCATGAGAAGGGAGTCATTCCTACGCTGTATGAAGATAAATTAAAGGAATCCTACGTTTATAAGGAATTGAAGGTAAAAAATCTAATGGTCAATTAAAACATATTATAAGACATGTGTGTACTTTATACAATGGATATAAAGTTCATTTTGCTATGTATATTCCTGCAAAAAATTGCTTAGGTTTCTATTTAAACTAGGATAGTTTATAAATTCGAAGTTTAATGATTTGAGTTTCTATTTTCTTTTGTCATTTGACTAAATCATTTTAAAGAAATGAATAAAGATAACGAGAAAATAATTATTATATATAAACTCAAATATTATGCTAGACATGTGTACATAGAAAACCATAAACAAAAACATACACAATAAAAACCGGCCAAGTGCGAGTTGGACTCGCGCACGAAGGGTTCCGTACTATGGGGGGGGGTCCTTTATATTTTTTTTTTATTTTTTATTTTTAAAGTGAAACTTTTATTACATCGTCTCAAACTTTTTGGTCTGTGTAGCGCATGTCGCGTGTATCGCCGACCGACACGCGACATGCGCTACACAAAGCAGTGTTCGGAACCGTTCGAACAGTTTCACTTTTACCGTGGTTTCATAAAACCACACAACATTTTTTATTATTTGTTATTATAGCGGCAACGGAAATATGTACATCATTTGTGAAAATTTCAGCTTTCTAGCTATCAAGGTTTATGAGATACAGCCTGGAGACAGACAGACAACGAAGTCTCAGTCCCGTTTTACCTTTTCGGTACGGAACCCTAAAAACAACACTACAAATTATTAATAAATATATATTATTATATTTACAGCAAGTCCGCAATTGCCGTCCATCATTCCACACATCACTAGGTCTATACGGCGGCATCGCTTACTCAGCGTTTTCCACGCTCGTCCGGGGAAAAGAACCCTGGACATTGAGTCATGGAGGTAAATACTGGAATTTCAATAAAATCTAATGCTTTATTGTGCACCAATTACCAAACTATACAGAAATAAGAACTATAAATACAAATAAAACAATCTGATATTATATTATGTATATTTTAATAAAAAAGCGTGTGTGCCGAGCAAACGTGTCAGAAGTGAAACTTCTTTAGTAAGATTCAAAGATACCAAAATCGTCGCCTTGCTCCATAACGTGACGGTATTGCCACGACGCGACCTTGTAATTTTACTCTCAACGCGCCTAAAGAAGTTTCACTTCTGACACGTTTGCTCGGCACATACGCTTTTTAAAGACGCACACACGCTTTTTAAGAACATTTAAAACAACCGTGTTCAAGCAAAACTGAGTTCAATTTTAATTTAAATTTTTAATTATTTATTGTCTGTCATTTTAAAATGGATTTTACTTGTATATTTTCTTTATAGGCGCTGACCACGCAAGATTAAAGCCGGCGAAGGAAAGCAAACCCATAGAATATCCCAAACCAGACGGTGTTGTTACTTTTGATCTGCTCTCATCTGTAGCTTTAACAGGTAATTATATTATAAATCTTCGCATATCTATAATGTTAATACATTTAATATTTAAATCACTATCACTACATAGTATAAAACAAAGTCGCTTTCTCTGTCCCTATGTCCCTATGTATGCTTAAATCTTTAAAACTATGCAACGGATTTTGATGCGGTTTTTTTAATAGATAGAGTGATTCAAGAGGAAGGTTTTAGTATATAATTTATTATGTTTTAGACAAAGCGGCCGAAGCCGCGGGCGAAAAGCTAGTCGATAATATAAAAATGAATCGCAAAATGCTTTGGCAAGCGCATAACTCTAGAACGGCTGAACCGATTTCGTTAATTCTTTTTTCATCCTTGAAGTATGAGGATGGTTCTTGTGGAGAGAAAACATAAACATGTACCACGGGCGAAGCTGGGGCGGACCGCTAGTGTATAATAAATACTAGCGGTCCGCCCCGGCTTCGCCCGTGGTACCTACATGTTTAAACTATCCTATCTCTCAAGTTGGATCGAACTGCACATGGTGTGCGAATTTTATTATAATCGGTTCAGTGGTTTAGGAGTCCATTGAGGACAAACATTGTGACTCGAGATTTATATATATTAAGACTAGCTGCTCCGCGCGGTTTCACCCCCGTGGCTCCACTCCTGTTGGTCGTAGCGTGATGATATATAGCCTATAACCTTCCTCGATAAGTGGGCTATCTAACACCGAAAGAATTTTTCAAATCGGACCAGTAGTTCCCGAGATTAGCGCGTTCAAACAAACAAACAAACAAACAAACTCTTCAGCTTTATAATATTAGTATAGATTAATTAATATAATTTGCAGGCACAAACCACGAAGCGGACCAGCCCGCACATCTCACGCTACAAGACGACTCTGTGCCTGTGAAGAATAATCTCAACATTTACGATGGTCCAGAGGCTAGATTCTGCCCTGCTGGTGAGATATTTTCATTGTTTATTATCGGAAATATTGTTTAAAATTACTTTGTCTATACTAATATTATAAAGAAGAAAGGTTTGTATGTATGTATGGTTTTCACGCATAAACTACTGGACCAATTTTGATGAAATTTGGCATAGATAATCTTTAGACCCAGAGAAATTACATAGGCTACCTTTTATTGCGAAATATGTACCACGGGCGAAGCCGGGGCGGACCGCTAGTTAATTCTAAAATGAATAATTGTGTGAATTGGGTTATGATCACAGGTTGAACATTTTGGTACATCATAATCGTTTAAAGGAGCTTTGTGCATGTTATATGTAAATGAAATTATCAAGAATGTATATGAAGTAAATATTAAAATATACTAAAATCTAGTAACTAGATAGTAGAGATAAATTACTAGTGTCTTTTACTCACTTTCTGAATTTATAGAAATTCAAGAAAAAGTTCTGTATTTATATTTGTTTAGCCTTAATTTTATATATATAAAATTCATATGTTTAATTTAAAACGATTGCTTTTATTCGCAGGTGTATACGAATATGTACCTATGGAAACTGGAGATGGACAGAGGTTGCAAATTAATGCTCAAAACTGCATACATTGTAAGTATAGAACTACATAATATATTATAAACAAGCTGACTTGGCAAGCATGGTGCCAATTCATTATCTATACTAATATTATAAAGAGGAAAGGTATGTATGTATGTAACGTTTTCACGCATAAACTACTGGACCGATTTTGATGAAATTTGGCACAGATAATCTTTAGACCCTGAGAAAGAACATAGGCTACTTTTCATTGCGAAATATGTACCACGGGCGAAGCCGGGGCCGCTAGTGTTGAATATATTCGAGACATGTTGTTATTAATATTTTAATTATACATAGATCAACATTTTCACTAGATAATATAAAATAAAGTCCATGTGCATGCTTTAAATCTTTAAAACTACGCAACGGACTTTGCTATGTTATTTTTAATAGATGTATAAAAGTTCTTGAGGAAGGTTTTATTATACAAGGCTGCAAAGCAGGCGAAGCCGCGCGCGGATATCTAGTTAAATATATAGAAAAAAAAAACACTTCTTTAAAGATTTTTAAAATACCAAATATTTTTACAGGTAAAACATGCGACATCAAAGATCCGTCACAAAACATCAACTGGGTGGTACCTGAAGGCGGCGGTGGTCCAGCTTACAACGGAATGTAGATAATTATACAAATACTATTTATTTGTGAGACATAGATTATGTACCCATACATAGACAGTGTAGAAAAACTTGGCATAAAAATGGCAATGTAGAAAAGAAAATGGCACAAAAACAAAAGAAATGCGTAGAATGAAATCATCGAATGTTGGTAAATAAAAGCCAAATTCGAATTGAATAGAAGTTGGAACCTAATGCTTTAAAAATAACGTTGATATACCGTAGACATGTTGTTAACAATAATAATTAATTTTTAATTTTACTGATTGTTTTTTGAATCAACACTTGCGCATAACAGTCTGGTTAGGAAAAATACCACGTAAAATTGAACTACACGAAAAAAAAACTATACATGGTTGACTTTTTGAACCTATGTATAATTATCATGTATGTGATGTTCTATCTATATCTTAATAAATGATAAATTAAATTGAACCAAATAGCATAAAGGTACATATTTTTTGCGCTTATTATTTTTAAGTGCGTATTACAAGCAGGCGTAGGATAATCTGTGCTTTCCTTTGACTGTTAATTTTGACCCTTTATTTTCTATTTCTATTTTTTTCTATTTTTTTTAAATAATATTTGTATGAATGGAAATATACTTTACTAATTGATTTTGTGACAAAAGTTTTATTATATTTTCATCGTTACTGAATTTTAAATCAATTTCTTTTTTTAATCAATTTTAAATTTAAATCAATTTTTCATCGTTACTGAATTTAAATATTCAACAGATTTTGAAATTAATATTTAAAAGAAAAGTTTATAATTTTAAATGTTTCATATTTTAAACTGAGTTTTATTCTGTATATTGAAATATAAATCATTATTTATATAAAGTATGTAGTTATATGTAAATAATGAATGCATGGATACAGTATGAATGCATAATATTTTTTTTTAGTTTTATACTTTTAATAATATGGTGCTTAGTGCTTACCTATAAAAGAAACTATACCTACCAATTTCAGAATATATTTTTCGAACGTTTTTGAATAATGTATTAAAGTATTTTTGATATTAATCTTGTGATGAAATTTTAATAATTGTGTTCAGTCAATAGTAATTAACTACAATAAGAAGCAGCTGTAAAGTATGTTTAGAATAAGTGTAATTTTGTATGAAGTTTACAATAAACTTTATTTAAGTAAATTGTGTTTTATTTTATACTATCTGCCCTACACTTATCCCGGCTTCTGCTGCTTTAATATTTATTTATAAGATTTTAGATCCTAATCAAAGTTGAAATTGTCCTCGTGGTCGTACGATTAACTTCCGTTCAATCGTTTTTGCACAGCGTTTTTGCATAACAAGTACAAAATATAACTAACACCACGGACTGACACGAATTCATGTATCAAATTTATATTCACAACAAATAGGTCGAGAATTACTTATAAGAGAATTATTTATTAAGATAAATAAAATATTTATCGCATTTGTGTATATTATTTATTTTTTAGAGCATCTATACGTAAAATGGATATTATAAATCGGACAATGACAATCGTAAATTTGATTGACAGTAATGTAATAAATAATACTTTTCTTTTGTAAACTGAAATTATATTGCAACTGATATACCCAAGAAGCTTATATCTAATACACGATATACCTAATACACTCTTACACAAATATGTCATAGAATGCTAAAATGATTGGGACTATATTATTGGCCATAACTTTTATACCACTGGTAAGCTTTTAATACTATCAAACAAAAATCATAGCACAAAATCGTTTCATTGCGACGTGAAAGAAAGACAAGCAAATATACACACTTTCGTAGTTATAATCTTGAGAAAATACTATGTACCGTCATAGAATAATAACTAGTACCTAGCCAGTTCCGTGGAAGCTTCGTGGAAGTATGTCTACGTACAAAACAGTACTTCTATATTATGCATTCTAAAAATACTGCAAATGTATGCTACAGAGACACTGCAGTTTCTAGTACAGAAAGTCTCATAGATTTATTTAATATTTAAATATCTACATATAAAAGGCTTCAACATGAAATGTCTTACAGCTTTTACTTGTAATTTTACTTCTTAATTAAAATACGTAAAAAATTTCGTACCTAAATCTAATTTGTATAACGTCTTTAAAATGTATTGTACACGAGGCAAAGTACCTAGTCATTTATAATATTTTGAAGGCCTTGACAATGTATTATAATGAAATGTTAATTAAGATTAATGTACAGGGGTTATATATTACAATATTAACTAACTGCTCGCTTTGGCTCTGCCTGTGTAGACTTTTATCCAATAAGAAATTATTGAATTCTGTAATAATGTGTAACTAACACGATTTATTTAAATATTTAAACATAGAGATAGTTTGCAGACTATTAAATACATATAATTTTAATTCTAATAGACCTGAGACTGCCACCTGTGAGTTGTGACATATTCTTTGAATTTACTACCACTATTACATTATAATGAGGTCACGAGGAAGCTTTATGGCGCGAAAAATTAGACTGTCCCGTCAAGAGAAGGGTATAATGTAGGTATCTATACCAGCAGTAAATGTCGGCCGTGAAATATATTTCGCATTTTGTTTGTACCCAAATTGAAATTACAGGAATACAAGCACTTATAACTCTTAAGACAATTCGAAGTCCCTGTACAAAATAATTATTATCAATAACCCAACGATCTACAAATTATCAAAATTGGTTCATCTTTATTGTAACTATCACGACTTTCTACTACTGCCTAATTTGAAAGGTTCTTCTAATTAATTTAGTGACATTAATATTATGATTCATACATCTATGCCTCCGCTATTTGTTTAAAAATAAAGTCCTTAACTCTATTGTTTAAGTACTTAACTCCTATCCCTTCAAATGACCCTTCATTATTTACAATATTCATAATTATAACCCACGAACAAATAAAAACATATCAATAAATTGTATAAAGCGCGCAAATTACGGAATAAACGAGAATTTACGTTTGATGATAAATTACCCCGGCTCCAACACCCCATCTGCTGGTATAGCTCATCAAACATTTTTACGAGCTAAATTTGTTTGTACCTAACCCCTTAGTATCGGGTCAACCATTATATTATTCTTTATTACTCGGTCTATTCATTTTGATCGCTCGAGTATGATTTACTGAATTGTACCTACTTACTGAATACTGTCTGCGACGTGACGTTGTTTTAGTTCCGTTTTGTCTTTATTAACAGTTTCTTTTATTAGTCCAGTACTTAGTATAGCATACTTCACCGTTCATGGCATAGCATACTTTTAGCTAGTATTGTATTTTTAGCTTTTTAAAGAGGTGGTGATTTACCAAAGAAGTAAATAAGCGGGCAGAAATAGAATAAGCCTGTGAAGGACACAGATCAGCAGCCTAGAATAAGGAACCTCTCAAACCAATATATTTATTTTCTCGTTGAAATCCATACGTTAAACAATGTGCTATTTAGCTATATGTTGATATTGGTAGCATTAATAAATAGCGTTATTCATTAGTTATTTTAATTGTTAGAGATAACAAAATAAAAAAGTATAGAAGCGACGAATTTCAACCAGTCGTATAATACATTTTGTAAACATAATTTGCTTTTATTTCTGAACGCAATATTACTGTGTAGCAGCTCTATAAATTGGAGATAACACGGGTGAAGTGAATGTTAATGCGAGTGTATGGGAGCGATGAATCATATCAAATTAATTAACATTTCACCCTCGTAAAAATGGATCGTTGATGAAGATATTCCTTTTGCTTCATAACACAATAAGCCCCTGTCGATGTAATTAAATATTGGATTTTATTTGAGTTCATTTTGATTGGGCACTAGCTATTAGCCTGCGGTTTTACACGGCTGCACACGTTATTTTGCGATCGCCGGTTATCTTGTATGTATGTATTTTTTGAAAAGTTATCCTATGCCGTTTTTTATACCTTATTACATTTATTAATAACATATATTATTTCAAATCTGTATGGAGTATAGGCAGAGATTATATGGTACTTAGATAACGTAGATTCTCTGTCCAGGGTAATGGGAATAATTACCCTGGACAGAGCTATTTATCAGTCTTTTAAGGTAGGTAAAGTACTTATACGAATAAGTATAATATTTTTCATATAAATTCATCTAGCTACGTAATATCTTGTGCAATTATTTAAGAAATTATAATCCATCTAGACCCAAGTTTCACCTGTACTAACTACTAAGTCGAAACTCTCATTTTTGTTTCAATTACAAAGTAAATTTTTATAAAGTCATTTGTACGAAACACAGCGCACAAAGGATAGAGAATTGAAAAAGTTAAATAATTTCAGCTAACGAGACTCTCTCCGTCTCTGATCTTATTTATAATCTTTACAAATGCGACTTTATACATCTGAAAGTTTTTATTTTGAATTTTCTAAGGCGGACCTCGTTTTGTTTTACTGCTTAGCGTTTTTCTAAATTGGATGCTTGAGATATCATTTTTATTCAAACTATCTTCATAAAATGGCGGCCAAAATCTTGGGAATTCTTATCTTGAAATTGTAATTTCATTGATACTTGAGCTAAAACGTTTCAAATGTAACTGAGTTATTTTGTAGAGGCGATTAAAATCAAACTGAATATTTTTTTCCATTCATATACCTACATTTTTATTGTAAGGGCTCGTGAATTTTCATCGGTTCGTCTCTACATACGATCTAGACACGAATTATTTTTTCTATGTTTGGTATCTTGTCATATGCTTCATGATTTAAAACGTAAACTTAATAGTTTGTTTTCATTTACTTCTCTTGGTTATTTTATGGACTATTTATATTGAATGTATCTTATACAATTATCCTATAAGTTTTTAGATCGAGCTCGACAGAGAATGTTAAATGTTATTGCTTATTTTCAGTCCTCTCTTAAAATTATTAATATCCTATACATAACAGTGCAAGTCAGAAGACTATTACTACTATCCATTCAATATCTCCCGTTCAACACTCCACGGCATCGCGGCGTACCGCTCAGCATTAACCCTCGACTGGATGGCTGCTGAAGACTTCCGTCAGAGGGAACTAGCTGCAGCCTTTGAAACAGAAGCCCCTCCTGCAAGGGTTGTTAGCACGGATTGTATAGTATATCCACGGCCAACGCCAGGGAAAGTCGGCAGGCTTATGTTGGAATTGTTAAAGTAAGTTTGAAGTGTTAAATTAGTATGGTTGGGGGCCATCCCTTAATCACGTGATGTTTTTTTTTTGGCATTTTTACCCCCCCCCCCCCTCCCCCTTGGTGATACGTGGTGAGGTTTAAGACTACCCCTCCCCCCTCTCCCCTATATCACGTGTATTTTTTCGTACCTGCAAAGAATCTATTTTTTATTTATAAAAAAATCTGGTATAAGTACCTATCATCTAATTTTATTATAGAAAATTAAAGACTATAATAAACGTTCATTGGTAGACAGAAAAGTTGCAGTTTGTTTTTGACTGACATAAAAATAATGAAAGAAATGCGAAAAAGTTTGTTTGTACTAGTACATGAACATTATTTAATGTACAATATTTTCGGACCACGGATTAGCAAGACTTTCTTCAACGCGAGTAACTGGATAAGCATCTTATTAACTAAAGATAAATACATGTAACGCCGCTTTTCGGTTGAGTATCGCGCGCTTGCCGAAAAAATAAGTACACGTGATACTTGACTTTACCCCCCCTCCCCCTGATGATATTTCGTGATTTTTTATGGACCCCTCCCCCCCCTTTCGAGCCTCACGTGATTAATGGACAGCCCCTTGAGGTTGAAAGTGTGTGAGTGAGTTGTAGTTTAAAGTGTGAGTTAAATTGTTTTAGTTTTTTTTTTTTTTTTTTTTGTGAGGTGTCTCTCAATGTTAGCCAGAAGGGCTTCTACATTTTAACGCGGACGCGGGGGTGAACTGAAGGTTCACCCTGGTAGCGACATGCACAAGGGCGTCCCCCCTTGACGGGGACCACGAACCTCGGCTTGGGCTGTCGCTTGAGTGGAGGAGGCCAGAAGGGCCCTAATCGGACGGGCGCTCACCCGGGTGGGCGCGGGAACGCGGAACAAGGGACCTCGTCTTCGCCGGCGAAGACGGTGTACGCTTTCTGCTGTGGTGTGTGCGGTGTCGCGGTTTGTTCGACGTTGGACTTCAATCGCCGAGTCTAGCCGTGCGTTAGCTTTGGTAATATCATCGTCGGAGTCGTCCAAGACGTGTCTTGGCCGCCTGCGACGATGAGTGGGATCGGGTTTCGCGACGTATGCGATGGCCTTTGTCACCAATGGGTTGGGGTGATTTTTAGCCTTGTCGAAGTAGCGCTTAGACGCTTGCTTCATCCATTGGGCTATGGTGGGGAGTTCTAAGTCCCTATGTAGGTCCACGTTACGCACGAACCAGGGCGCTCCAGTCGCTGTTCTCATGAACCGCGACTGAATCGTCTGGAGCTTGTGTATGGAGCTGGGAGCGCAATGCGCGAAAACTACACTACTATAAGTGAGGATTGGACGGACCACCGTTTTGTAAAGTGTCACCTTATTTCTAAGGGACATTTTACTGCGACTGTTAATAAGGTAATAGAGCCGGCTAAGAACATAGCTGGCTTTCTTACGGACTGCCTTAATGTGGGCTTTAAATGACATGTGTGCGTCTAGAGTGACGCCTAAGAATTTGGTGTGCTTTTGCCACGGAATGACTTGGCCATAGAGTTTGACACTATCTATGGCCTCGGGGCCGCCGCGCCTGAAGAGCACGGCGGCGCTCTTGTCGGGGTTCACAGTGATACCCCATTTGCGAAACCATTTGCCTAATGCATCGGTCGCGGATTGTAGGAGTGGAGCTATTCTTTTGCGGTGTGGACTCGACACGTAGAGTGCCGTGTCGTCCGCGAAGAGGGATAGTTGCACTTTATCGTGCTTTGGGATGTCGCTAGTGTATAGCGCGAATAGGAGGGGCGACAAGACGGAGCCCTGAGGGACTCCGGCCTGGATGGGACGTGAAGACGAGAGCGTGCCGTCTAATCTGTAGCGGATTGTTTTAGTGAGTGATAATAATATAATATCGAAAAGAAATAATCGCTCAATGTTGATTATTATTTTAAACTGTCTTGCATTAACATCTTCTAGCAATGCGAATTTCATTAAAATACTCCATACTTTGTTATTTTTATAGGAATCTAGAAGGCGACGAAGGAACCCTAGTCTCTGAACTAATCCAAGTATTAGTCCGTACAAAATTGCTAGTTGAATCGTCGATATTCGAAGCTGAACCAGATCTGGAATCGCTGGTGAAGACACCAATGATGATGATGGGAGAACCCCACAACACCTTCCCGAGGGTCCTGGCTGTGATATGGATGCTGACGACTGATCCTGTCACCACGAATAAGTACGGATGGTGTCCTATAAAGAAGGTTTGTCTGGTTTGTTTTTTATTACTTTTGCACTGCGTCTCCTTGTCCACCAGGTTGTCTGGAAGAGATCGCTGTCTGAGCGATAAGACCGCCTGTTGTGCTCTTTTATTAACTAATGTATTGTGTCCTTACTTGTACTTTTCTCTGTGGTGCACAATAAAGTATTTTTGTTTGTTTGTTTTGTTTGTTTGTCTTTTTTATGATTGTGAAATGAGTTCGTCATATATTCGAATTTTTTTAAATATGAACACAAATGACTTCGTTCATGTGCCATTACATTGATTTAGAGAAGAGTGTATTTAAGTACCTACATGAAGTTGGAACTGTCGTGTCGATAGATTTAAAAGTATTAAAATATAATATTATATCTATTGTAAAGCACTTACAAATACACAAAACTAATAAGTTCGGCTTTTACGTGCTTCATTACAAATTTCTATTCATAAAATTAAATAGCTTATATGGTATGTGTTGCGTATTGCCTTGGTTTTTCTAAGCCATGCAAAAACAATCCTGAAAATTTAAAATTCGGTCAGCAGTAGGGTTCTAAATTGTCTCAATGCCGCGATTTTGCGACTCTACACACCTAGATTTTATTCTAAGCAAACTTGTCAACCTATTAGAAAATTTTACAGGTAAACAAATACCTATCAGGGGCGAAGCCCTACGAGATAGCGAAGCAGATGCGACAACTCGAGATGGTGGTGGCGAGGGCCCGGTTTATCATGGAAGAGTTCGTTCAGAGCATCACACCCGCTGACTTGTACCAGACCACGTCGCGGAAAGTTAAAGTTAGTTTACATGAGGATAAATCTTGTAAAAATATGCATCTGGTCCGCTTAAAAATATTCTGCATCGATTATGATTTATGATTATGAAATGAAATGAGCAAAGTTTTATATTTTGATTGCTTTTTGTCTCCTTTTTTGTGTTATTGCTGTACTTCTGCTAGAATACATGTTTATAATTGTTGTCTCCTTATGCATAGGCAAGAGTAACAATACATTTTACCAACTATGTTACAGAGAACGGAGAAAAGTTCAACTTCGAGGCGTGCTAAGAAACGTCAGAAGATTATAGCGACGGAGGTTAGTAGAACCTTCAACCCACTCATATCATAATTTGGAAGTTTCAATAGGAGACGTTTGTAGTCTTAGTATTTCCTACAAAACAATTATCGATTACTAAAGAACTTCATAAATGGGCTATCTAACACTACTATTCTTTTTATTATAACCAGTAACTCAAACTACCACATCTTTGAAACAACTAAACAATTTCTTACAATAATACAATACAATACAATACAATACAATACAAAAAAAATTATTGCAACCAAACAACACAATGATATGCTTATACATTCTTAGACACCATCAAAAAATACAAAAAAAATCCAACAATAAAATAACATGATAACAATCGAATTACAACCACAACAACTGACATTATCAAACTTGCATTGTAGCTACAAAAAGGCCCTGGCTCAGCATAATGTTGCAGAGGCAAACTCCACAACGCTGGTAATTCTGCCAGATACCCACATGACTAGTTTCTCTTCGTACTTAAATATATTCTTTTAAATAAATCTTTTTAAATTTTTAGATTCCCCATCCAAAATACAAGCTGGAACGCCTGCAGTCCCCACAACCAGGTCAGGTGTCACCAGAGGTAGAAGTGAGTCGATTGATCGTCGCCAATGGATGTACTGCCTCTACCATGTCTGTGATTTTGTTTGTTAACAGTTTACTGGTTTAATAAACTATTTATTGTATTGTGGTTATTTTTTTCAATTCCTTCAGGTGATAATTGCAATATCATTCTTGTGAAAATAAACTATTAAGAAACTATTAGGTAATGAATCGATCTTTCAAAAGTCAAATTGATACACGTTTAGATGATGATTTACTACTCCATTTCTCCGTCTCATTTCGCCTTAAGGCGAAATGAGACCCAAAACAGACGTTTCGAGCGCACGGAGAATTAATTTTTTTCTTCAAAAACTTTGAATTAGATTTTTTTTATTTATCGATTTATTTAATTGAAGAGTTTGTTTAGTGACGTTTGGGAACCGAAACACGATTGACAAAATTTGCCTCGATAGAAAAACGTTGTGAAGTTGCCCAAAAATTAAACGGTGAATCAATTTCATTTGGACAATAGTAAAGTAATATCAATGAAACTTTATCCACATCCATTTCCATTCAATTCTTGAGGGACGTACGGGATTAGATTTTTCAATTAATACATCAGTAATTTTAAAAAAATATATTTATAAACTATGATCAAAAAATTGCGCGCAGGCCGGTCGCTTCCGCCGTTCCGCCTCCTGTTAGTCGACGCCAACGCGTCTTAGAGAGCAGTCCTGTACAACTTTTTCGCGCGGTGCCGTTGTCTACTCGCATACGTGATTTAGTGTTAGTGTTACTAAAGTTTTTCATAAACATGGTGAATTTTGGTGGCCAAAACATTGATGGTGAGAACATTAGGAATAAAATGTTGCGAAGGCAGATGAAGAAACTACAGTTATTGAATCTAAATAGGTAAGTTTAATGTTTATCATGCTTATTTATATTTATTATGTCTTTAGGTCGCTACAAGTCTAAAGATTTCAACTTCAAATATTTTGATTACTAGGTATATGTTTACAAGTCTAAATTGAGAAACGCATAAATGAAAATCTGATAGTTATTTTTATTTGTAATAAGTAATATTATTTTAGTCATATTTTGAGATTTCATTACCTATTTATGATTTTTGTATTAGTACATATATGTTTACAAAGTCTGAATTTAGCAACGCACAAATCAAGATTTTATAATTTTATGCACTCTGTCTTTATTTTTATTTATAATTTTATTATTGGTATAAATAGGTATATGTGGTATAAATAGGTATATGGTATATGTTTTAGTTGTTTTTTGAGATTTCATTTTCCAATAAATATACTACTGATTTGTGTATGTATGTTTATTTCTAATAGCGAAGCGCGACCACGAAAAATCCCATGTGCAGCTTGCAAGCCAGGACGCAATAAAGACACGTTGGTCTTTTAGACCAACCATGATCACCAAAAAGTGATATGGATCTTCAGACAGTTTCACATAGTACTTTTTTTGTGTAAGTTTATTCTTATGTCATTTATTTATAAGTCATAAGATTGAAGATAGTGGAATATTTCAGACTAGTGTAAGTTATCACTGACGGGTAGGTAATTACCAGTGAGATCAGAAGCAATTTTTATTTCAACCCTATTGCGTGTAACTTTTTTGTTTTTTTTTTATTGTATTATAACTATTGTCTGAGGTCTTTCACTGCACCGGTAATTGTAATTTTTTTACTTATTAGATATCATGCTATTTTAGGCTTATTGCTGATCTACTAACAATTCTATACACATGTGAGCAATCCCAAGACAAGGATTAGATCTAGACAGGATTAGATAAAGGATATTTATATATACATATATCAATTCGAATGAATGTATGTATGAGTAATTTTTTTATTTGTTTTTATGAATACTATTTGCATATTATGCATAAGCATAATTACTTATAAATTTTATATAAAAAATATTTGAAAAATTTGTAGTTATGTAACTATGAAGTATGTAGGTAACTAAGCCGACAAACGACTTTTTTACGAGCTAGGACAATAGAGCGATAAACGAACAGACACAGCTGCGAAACTTTTTACTAATTTTTATAAAAGCACTTGTTATAATAATTGCGGTCAACCGTAAAATTTTGCAAACAAAAGAACGATTTTCTCAGAAAGTTTGCTATGTATGACGCCGACAATCGAGTTTATTACGGGCTAGGATAATAAAGCGACAAAGGAACGTACACAGCTGTGCAATTTTTTCTAGTTTTGATGACAGTATCTTTATAATAATCGTGGTATTATAAGAGGTATTATCAATTAATTTTTCTCCTATTATAACTTATTATGGTTGTTTCAGCACCTCAATGTACAAGGATAGCTCAAAGTAACGGGCAAGAGACATATTTATTTACGGAACAAGGAGAAGAAGTCGTATCAAGAAGATAAACATTGGAACAATAAAATGGTAACAAAACCAGCATTCGAAAATATCTTATGTTAAGTATATCAAAATGTCGGATATATTTATTCAAAAATAATCAAAATTGTAAATAATATTTTTTTGTCTATTATTGTTTTTTTTTTTTTTCAATAAATATGATATAAAAACAAAAACCCGTTTTTTTTTAATCTTTTAAAACCGATAATAATGTAAAAAAAAAACAAACGTAAATAGCATTATTCTTTTATGTATTTTTATTATCATATTTTACGTAAAGTCCCCATGTCGAAAAACTATAAAATTTGTTTACAAAGATTTGAAAATAAGCTAGTAGCGTAGGTAGCGACAATTCTAACAATAACAAATATGTAATTACATCATAAAATAATTTAGTCACAAGCTCACTTTTTGTAATCAGATTTGTACCAATTAAAAATCGACCTTCGTGCAAAGGAACAAAGGTCGATTTTTCTAGTTCGATGGACCCGGCAACGAAAAGACGTTGCCGGATCGCTTTACTCAGCTTTAACCGCGCGAATATAAGAATATAAGTAAAGTTCATTGAACCTCCGTTAGTTCCGTATGTTTCCGTCATCTATTCAGTTGTGTGGCGTGGCGAGGGGATTTTTGTGAAGCGTCCCGCGCGCTCTTATGCTCCACCCAGGGGGCGTAGCCCAAAAGGTGCACAAGCATGATTGTATTTCGCCTTAACGCTAGCTATTCACGAGTTTTGGTGAATACTTAAAAAAAAACCTAAGTACAGAGAAAACAGATGATGAAAAGTGATAACAAATAACTCAGCTCACGTAAGCAAAGTAGCGAGCGATATGCTAGTTGTTCATGACAAAATTATTATGATTTACATATTTGTACAAACTACGTCCATTGTCCAATTTTACTTCTGAAACAAAATACGTATATCATATTACCGAAAAGTTTACGATTTAAATGTTTTGTTGAATGAAGTTAAAGCTAGTGGGATATTTGGATATTTGTAATTCCATGCGTTATCTGTGACCTTTCAGTCTCACTTTGCTGTCAAACGGGAGTCTGTGGTTTCGCGCGAATCATGGCCGCCGCGCGGGAAATACCGCTACGTGATTTTGCTTTTAGCGATATTCGCGAAATGTTTGTGATTAAAGTTTAATCATTTGCTGCATTATTTGCTGATACTTTTTAAGCTTCGTTTAATCTTATTTGTATTAATTAAGTACAACATTCATAGGGTAGATTTGTTTCTGGTTTAGCTAATAAATGTTTGGTCCACGTTTGGTCTATATTAGTCTTAGCGTTATTATATATACAGCCTTCCTTGATAAATGGGCTATCTAACAGTGAAAAAATTTTTCAAATCGGATCCGTGGTTTCAGAGACTAGCGCGTTCAAGCAAACAAACATACTTTTCATCTTTATATGTGTTTATAATATTAGTATAGATAAATATTGTTATTATACAAATGTCTATAATCCTTGAACAACAATCTCTCAAAGCATATTATGAAAATATGATGGATGTGGTTAATTTTGTCGAGGTCCGAGTAGTAATATAACATAAATATAACAATATAATAATATAATGTATGAACCTCGTATTAACAGTAATAGTAGAAACATAACCTAATGTTTTATTAACATTATGTACAAGGGTCTAGATTTATTTACTCTGTATTTTCTGAGGACATCTTGTATAATGACGGATCCGTTGATTTCATCAAATATATTTATGTCACAAACAACTCAATAAAATCTAATATGATTTCAATCAATAATAAGTAAATTATAATGAGTACAAATACTTGACATGGGAACAAAATTGTGCGAAATAATATTGTTTTTCATTATGGTTAGTGGAAAATTCACTTCTTTTATTTTATTTTATTTTGAAGTGAAACTTGTTTAGGACGTTGAGAGTAAAATTTCAAGGCAATACCATCACGTCATGGAGTAAGGCGACGATTTTGGTATCTTTGAATCTTGCCAAAGAAGTTTCACTTCTGCCACATGTGCTCGGTACACACGCTCTTTTTAAACATTTTGATTATATTAAGATAATTTGTTGTAGATGCCTGTAAATAGTGTAGACTTTGAAGGCCCTGAGACAGAAGACAAGGTGTCCTTCAGGCATTTGAGGCGGCCCTACGAGGATGTTGAGTTACCTTGTATGAAGATACAGCCCTCAAGTAGGGATATCATCAAACGGTTTTACGCTATTTTGCCTTAGTAAGTCCTTTACTTTTCATCAATCTCATTTAAATTATTGCTCCCTAGTTCAGTATTATTAAAGGGTGTTACCAAACCGACCAACTTCGATCGAAGCTTGTCGATTGGTCCGCACAACTACTATAGTAAATACTAAAAATAAAACTAATATAATATATGTGTTTTGCCTTTGATATAAATCGTTACAAAGACTATATTTTAGAAAATTAGTACGACGCAAAATACATTACTATAGGATAGATAAATAGAACTTATTGTCTGTTCATAATATGGTAACAGAATGATGCTAAAGATTAAAGAACTGTGCTTAATGTTACAATAGACAGAGTCACTAAGAGATCATTTTAAGAATACTGGTATCCTTACTGTACCATCACAGTATATATTTAATAATATTTTGCATGTACACAAAAGCTCCGACTTACACACAAGAGTAGGAGATAGACACGATTATGGCACAAGGAACAGGAATAGAATTGAAATGCCATTTTTCCGATTAGCTAAAGTTAAAAATTCATTTATGGGTCAAGGTATAGGCTTATATAATAGAATTCCTCACAATATTAAAGAGTTTAGTAGTTCTAAATTTAAAACTTATATAAAAAATGTACTAGTTCAGAGAGCGTACTACAGTATTCAGGAATATATAGACGATAAAGACCCATGGAGGGTTATCGCGTAAAAACCACAGGACAGTTCTTTGGCATATTATGATATATTATGTAGTTAGATATAAGTTACATATTATGTAATATTGACATGATTTAAAAGAGCAACTATGGAGTTTCTTGCCGATTCTTCTCCATAGATACTGCTTTCCGAATCGGTGGTAAAATAATGTTAAAAATACTTATGTAATGACGATTCGAAAGTGCTACTAAACAGTAGTCTAATTGAATAAATGAATGTTTGAGTTTGAGTTTGAGTTTGAATAATCCTGTACTGCTACCCAGTTTCGACCGTGACCACGCGAACACAGCTTTCCTGCACAAGTACCGCGCCACCGTCCACGGTCTGGCCGACACTGAGCAGCTGCTCGACCGCGAGGCTGCGTACCACGCGGCCGTGCTAACGCCGCTGGTGTTCCTACAGCAGTATAAGGACACCTGGTGTTTGTTGGAGCGGGTATGGTCGGTTATTCGGTTCATCTATATTCTATAAGATAGAGAATATATAATACTAGCTTACCGCCCGCGGCTTCGCCCGCATTGTCTAAAACCTAATAAATTATATACTAAAACCTTCCTCTTGAACTTCACTCTATCTATTAAAAAAAACCGCATCAAAATCAGTTGCGTAGTTTTAAAGATTTAAGCATACAAAGGGACATAGGGAAATAGGGACAGAGAAAGCGACTTTGTTTTATACTATGTAGTGATAGTGATATTCAAGCGTAGAGTGAACAGGTACCTTCTAGGGAAGCGCGTACCATCTTAGACCACATCTCAGCTTAACATCAGGCGAGATTCTGGTCAAGCGCTTCCCTGTCGACAATAAAAAAAAAAAAAAAATCTACATTGCAATGTTATGTCCTATTTATTTACTTTGTTATGTGTTTTAATAACTAGATTAGTGGTACAGTAAATATATCATAGAATACGTACAGTAAAGCAACTTAGCTTCTTCCATAAAAATATGCAAAATGTGCTCCTTATAATTAAAGTACCGAATTATAAGTAACTGACTTCCTTATAATTCGGCATAAAACTGTCGAATAATTCATTGAAAATATATTTTCTACAGTTCCACCGAGCTTTGCGTCTGTACCAAATATCGCATCCCACTGAGAAGAGATCGGCTTTGAAATTGCTACAAAACTTTCGAGCTGTTAATAATAAGGTATCCACATTTATATGTATAAGTTACTTGCGTTGTTGCATCCTATATTGCTTTGTGCACGATTATTGAATTGTTTAAGTTGTATTTTGTAAGATGATGATGATTAAGATGTTCAATTTGGGTTTGGAAGTGAAATATGCTGATGGTGCGTTAGTTAAACAATACTTAATGTTTAATTATGTACTATGTATATACTTCCTTTATTAAAGTGAAACTTTTATTACATCCTCTCAAACTTTTTGGTCTGTACAAATACGATAATTTTTTTGTGCCTAAGTTTCACTTTTACCGTGGTTTCATAAAACCACACAACATTTTTTTTTTGACTAGCTTCCGCCCACGACTTTGTACGTGCATCCCCGTTTTTCCCCGTTCCCGCAAGAATTTCGGGAAATCCTTTCTTAGCGGATGCCTACGTCCTAACATCTACTTGCTTGCCAAATTTCAGCCCGATACGTCCAGTGGTTTGGGCTGTGCGTTGATAGATCACTATATCAGTCACCTTTGAGTTTTATATATACATATATAGATTCTTTAATAACCAAATTCTTTGTGAATAGGTGCGTATATTTGTATCAGAGCTGCCTGGACCAGCAACAGCGACCCGCGCCTCCCCCCCTCCAGAACAAGACGACGACATACACGACAAAAAGGAGTTTAAATATCTGACAGAACTTATTAAAAATCTTGGCTGAATTTGTGTTTTATTTTATGACCTTACTCGATTCGGTTTTGGCTAATGTTTACTTATAATTGTAAATTGAGTAGGATCTATTAATACCTATAGTTAAATTCGTCAATCATTTTTTTATATTTAAATAAAAAAATCGAGTTTGTCGCCCAGTGAACTCTACTATAAATGTAAAAATGTTCATAATTTTTGGTAATTTAAAATTACTATAAATTCAAATAGGTACCTACTGTTAAATTATTCTAGTTTTGATAATACATATTTAGCTTAATTATATAAAAGAATAACGCGTGAATTTTAAATAAAATCGATTTGTCTGGGACACTTGTCCAAATAAAACAAAATGTGTTATTGTATCAGATCCAACATTTTATTTTAAAAACTGCGCTAGAGGGTTTTTTAATCGTATTATTTATTAAAGTAAATCTAAGAGTCTTAACTATAGTAAATCTAAGTATATATATATATATATCTAGTATCTATACTAATATCATGAATCTTAAGATTAGTTAGTTGGTTGAAAGCGCTAGTCACAGGAACTACTGGTCCGAATTGAAAATCCATTTATTGAAGAAAGCTATTAACTGTCACACTACGACCAATGTAGAGCATCCACGAAAAATGTTGCAAACATGAAATGAAATATTCCATTTGACGGCAAATAAAGTTACGTAGGTCAGCTAGTTGATAGTCCATATTTGAAACTAACATTCCGCCTTCGGCTTCGCCCGCTTTGACTGCAATATGTTAAAAAAGTTGCATCAAAATAAGTTGCGTAGTTAAGCATACATAGGGACAAACAACTTTCCGACAAACGGGGAAGCGACTTTGTTAACACTCTCTTCAAATTCAAATTCAAATTCAAACACTCTCTTTCTATTTATTTATTAGTTTGACATGTATGTGAACTTTAGACTCGATTTTGATCCACTTTAAACAGACAGATTTCATTCAAACTTGCTACACTTATCAAAGATCGGTGACAATACAATAATTTCATGAGTTTTAGCATTTTTTTAACTATAGATATAAATTGTTTTATACTATGTAGTGATGATAGCCTGCGCCTATACAGCCTTACTCGTCGCCACAATAAATAGGCACAGCTTGCAACTATTGAGTTGATCTTCAGGGATTAGCAATCGGCTGTCGCAGACTTGACAGAGACTTGAACTTGCTAACAGTGCGGTCAGAGTCGTGACGTCAGCAAATTGGAGCGGCTTTGCTTAATACTTGATGAATTGTTGCTGCAATTTCTAAATACTGCTCAATTTTCAGTTTGATTTGGCTTTGCCGAACTTAACGAAGTCTTTGGGGACGTTTTATATTTTGAGAGATGGTTATTTGGAATTAATAGTTAAATATGTACGTCATCTTTCCTTTGAAGTTAGGTACTGTTTTGACTTAACTGATTTAATACTTTATCAAAATACGCTGAATAAGAAGATATTTATTTCTAAGTCAAAAGTTTGTTTCTATAATTATGATTAATCTCTTTAAAAGATAATTGGGTTTTCATGTTTAAATGAATATAGGTATCAAACAAATTACTGAATTTTAAGCCTTGCGCCATTATAACGTCGTGGAAAATTAGTTTCCTTCTAAAATATACCATCTAACCATTGAACATACCTACTTATACCATAAATGTTCCATGCAGTAAGCCAAGCAGTTTAAAGTTTTGCGTTTAGTAGCCCAGTAAATGATAGGGACCAGCCCAATTGAAAACTTGCCAACTACTTGCAAAACTTTGGAAGTTAGTTCTTATGCCGGCGATTTCCTTGTGATATTTTAATTGGAGAGATATTTATGAAGATACCTATTTGCTGGGTGAGTTATTTTACGCTAGTTTTTTTAAAAGACATGTTTATGGAAATAACGGGCGATTTTTCAATGCTTGGTTAAAACTTATCCGTCCAATAAAGTATTACACGATAATATTAAAATGTCACGTAAACTGTCAAATACGGGCAATTAGAATACGTTTTTAAAATGGTAGTTTTATACATTATTCGAAGAAAAAGTTTTAACCAAGGATTGACAAATCGGCCCTAACTTGAATAAGTATAGCTCTATGTAGAGTTACTGCTTAAATTAGATTGAGAAGAATTTATTCACAAAAAGGAATGATTATCATGGTAATATTTTTTTTATGTAATAAAGTTTAATTTTTCATTAAAAATTTTTATTTCGTTTTCATTAAAAATATAATTTTTAATAATAAAAAATAATAAAAAAATAAAACCATTTTAATGCAAACATATAAAATACTTTATTTTTAATTAATTACATTCAATGAAGTCATACAACTAACGGTAGAAAAGCAATGGATTTGCTAGCGATTGTATAATAGTTGATATTTTCATCATCACATTTTGTATTATTTTCTTCGCTATAACCACAGACCAGTATCTGAAACAGAAAAATAATAATAAAAGACTAAATCATTATTATATGACGTTGTTTAGTAACATTTGTGATGCTCTAATCAGTAATGTTAAGTAAAATTAATTAATTACAGTAAGACAAAAACGCTACATTGCCCGCAGAATTTTTAACACGCTGATGCTGGTCATCACGGAAAAACAGTGAAAACCATTCAACTAGCTTTTATTTTAAAGAAAACCGCAGCCAAATTGAATTATCCGTTTAGGAGCTACGATGCCACGGTCAGCCATAGTAACAGGGTTACAGGGCACAGGACAAGGACTTTATGTTTGCGTCAAGGCTTTAAAAAAATCGAAACATTAACATTAGTACAATCAAGCAAGAAATAAACAATTATAATAATGTAGTTCAGCTTGAATAACATCATCTTTTTTCTTTCCAGTTTTGTGAAAAAGATGTCCCCTTGTAGCTCGCAATGCCTTCCAGGCGTATTAATGCACTGTTCACCCAATTCAAATTAAAATAACTTACCATAAGTAAAATTAAAATGTGGAATAATTTACTCCACATTGTATAATGATTAATAAATTATTAAATTTGTATTTTCTGTTCGCATCCACTGACCGCGATGAATAAGTCAAATGCGATTAATTTCATATAAATCTGCAGTAATTTTAAAGTGCATTTGTGAACGTGTTCAAACGCTTAAATTATAGCCGTGTAACATTATTATAGTTTATATTTAACGCCATTTTGGTAAAATGGATTTTCAATGCAACGAAATTCAACAAAACAAATTTGTTATAACTGATAACTATATACGAGGACAACTATTAACTCTTAGATTTTTTGAAAAAAAAGGGATAGAATTGTGGCTTCGCCCGCTTTGTCTAAAATCTAATACCTCAATTACACTAATACGACTCTATCTATAAAAAAACCCGCATAAAAAATCCCTTGCGTAGTTTTAAAGATTTAAGCATGCATAGGGATATAGGGACAAAGAGAGAGATTTTTTTTGTACTATGTAGTGATATTATAGTACTTCGAAGAGGCAAACTTTAAATGCCAATCGACTTATGATACCCACATTGACCGTCGCGACGTTTAAAACTCACGTCTTCCATCATAGCTAGGCTTCTAGGGATCTCTTGCAGTGCCATCGATGTCATGTCGATTGATTGAGATCACAAGTCAATATCCTAGATGGTCCAAAACATGATGAATGCAAAAAGAATGCAAATGGTATCTCAGAAGATGTATACATTTTATTTTGGTAAAAATTATTTTTAAATGCGAACCAGATAACGAAGGAAAACATATTTTATAACGTACCTACCTGAACTCATATATGGGTTGAAGGTATATATGTAGAGTCAAGGTACATACTTAAATTTTCTTTGCGATTTATTTGTTTCTTTAACGTGTCGGTGCATTTACATCAAACGAACATAGAGCTACAGCTAGAGAAATAGCTTTCTTTCGTGATCTTTTAGTGTAAACGAAAACTCGTTTTCAGTGTTGTTCAGTATTAGAACATTGCATAGAATCTTTTCGAACGCACTAAGAACAACGAAAGAATGCTTTACGCCTGTTTACACTTAAAATAATTTGACAAAGTGGGGTTAGAATGCATTCGCTCGTTTGATCTAAGTACACCGTCATAAAATAGTACAAAAACAATAGAAAACATGGAAAGTTCCTGTATTATTCAATGTGTGTTAAGTAAAAATGACTCTATTTTCACTATTGGATTGTATGTTAAAAATAAACCAATATAATAATATTGGTAATCTTTCATTAAATTGCAGGCTCGCAGGCTGGCATATAAATAGAAGTTTATCAGCCAATGTTTTATTTCTCTATCTTATAAAATTCGTATACTTATAACATTATCTATCTCCAATCTTACGACTGCTGGCTTATCGCTGGCATTGCAGAGCGTAACAAAACTGTCGGGGAGAAGTTAATAAATTATTTATAAGTCTTATCTGTCACCACAGGGCATTTCTTTTCGTTTTTCAGTTATTTATTCTGGCGTATTTAATTATTTTGCTTTGGAATTTTGAGGTTATTTTTGGGCAGATTTGAGGATTGTAGATTTAAATTGTAGATGGATATTAGAGATTTTTAGAGATTTTAAAACATATTTTTTTGTAATTATTTGTTAATATTACTTGTTATTGTAAATAATACGAGCACTTGTTGTTTCAAATAACGATTAGCTATGCCCTTGTAGAAGTAAGTAGGTACCGGCTTTATCGAATCGAAACATTGAGTCCTTAAAAAAGGTTGTGTGTTCATTATTTTTTCGAAGTGTCTAGTCGTCCGCTAAACGAATGAATAAAATAAATTAGTCGTCCGATTACCGGATGAATAAAATAATTTAATCGTCCGATTACCGGATGAATAAAATAATTTAATCGTCCGATTATTCGGATTACTAGATAACCTTTTAACACTAAAGCTAGTTGGGTTGGACTAAAGCAAAGGGGGCGCAGGACGTGTCATTATAACACCTATTTATTATTGTTTTATCGTAAAGATTACGCTAATATAAGCATGTTTTATAGGAACAACTTTTCTCTAAAATCAAAAATGGCCGAGATATTCGCCCTCAATTCGTTAGGTTAGGTTTAGGTTAGGTTAGCCTTTAGGTTAGGTTAGGTTAGTTTTCTTAAAAAAAAAACTACACAGAAATAGGAGCCCCGCGAAGCGGGGCTCCGTCGACGCGCAAAAAAAAAATCAAGTTTAGGTTAGGTTAGCCGTTAGGTTAGGTTAGGTTAGGTTTCTTAAAAAAAAAACTACACAGAAATAGGAGAAACGCGAAGCGGGGCTCCGTCGACGCGCAAAAAAAAATCAAGTTTAGGTTAGGTTAGCCGTTAGGATAGGTTAGGTTAGGTTTCTTAAAAAAAAACTACACAGAAATAGGAGCCCCGCAAAGCGGGGCTCCGTCGACGCGCAAAAAAAAATCAAGTTTAGGTTAGGTTAGCCGTTAGGTTAGGTTAGGTTAGGTTTCTTAAAAAAAAAAACTACACAGAAATAGGAGCCCCGCAAAGCGGGGCTCCGTCGACGCGCAAAAAAAATCCAGTTTAGGTTAGGTTAGCCGTTAGGTTAGGTTAGGTTAGGTTTCTTAAAAAAAAAACTACACAGAAATAGGAGCCCCGCGAAGCGGGGCTCCGTCGACGCGCAAAAAAAATCAAGTTTAGGTTAGGTTAGCCGTTAGGTTAGGTTAGGTTAGGTTTCTTAAAAAAAAAAACTACACAGAAATAGGAGCCCCGCGAAGCGGGGCTCCGTCGACGCGCAAAAAAAAATCAAATACCTACGTGTGCCCTCCTCCCCCCTCTCCTCCCCCCACAAAAAACCTATAATACGTGCGGCAGTTCTCTAAAGAAACCCCGTTAACCTAACTATATAGATAAATAGATGTTATCGGACGATTAAATTATTTTATTCATCCGGTAATCGGACGACTAATTTATTTTATTCATCCGTTTAGCGGACGACTAGCGCTGTCCTTATTTTTTACATCTTACTGCACTGGAAAATTCTACAAATAAGAACGGGAGAAAAAACTGTAGGTATAGTAGTTGCCTTTTATGTTATTATCAATTCATATCGGAGGTTTGACTTTACTTGGAACGGATGATATAAATTTCAAATAAAATAAAGTTACATTGTCGTCTTTTCCAAGAACTTTTTAGCTTTGCCTACGCTATCAGCTGTATTATAATATTATACAGGGATTTAACATGTATCTAAAAAATATAACTCTCTTATTTTATGCTTATGTCCTCCTCCAAGTCCTCATAAAGGAAACACACAAATTGTTCTGTATTTTTCTCTCTTCATCACCGCTAAACCACTGAACCGGTATGGATGAAATATCGTAAAAAGTTTAAGACCTGAGAAAGGACATAGGAGAGGCTTTCCTGGTAATTCCACAATAACGAGAACTATGTAGGGTTTCCTTCTACGCGGGCGCAGCCGCGGCCGGATAACTAACTGTATAAAATAAAACCAGAAAAAATAAAATAGATTTCATTTTTAGATTTTTCACCAAATGTGAGTCTGGCATAATATGTCATTTTTACTTACAGCGACATGTGTCAACCTTTTTTATGCTGTTAATTTTATATTTTTAAAGAAAATAAAAAAATATATATATTTTACACGGTGTTTTTATTGATTCTTTGTTTCCCTTCTCAATCTAAAATGTTTTGTTCCTTTTCTATCCTTGGAGATTCACTAATCAGCATTTAAAATTTAGAAGAGTAAACAATATCTCAAATTAAAGTCTATGTAACTTTAATTTGATACAAAATGCCAGTTTCAGAATCTATACCTATGAATATAAAATAAACGAAATCATGTTTGAATGAAAACTAAACATGACAAATTAAATACAATATTGTCGAACTTATAGCACCTTATAGTTGGCACTAGGTGCTAAGCTCTGTGGAATATAATCGGCGTAAATAAACCTTTTCTATCAATCTGTAATCTTCAATTTTAAAAGCTTTCAAATACAAAATCTCTTGAAATACAAAGACATTCTTAGAAATAGTGGATAATCTTAAAGTTGGCCGGTGCACAAAAGCCATGGTCCCAGTTGAAGCTGTTATTCTTTGTGGAGGGAATTTTTAATGAAGTTTTAATTAGTGCAGTACTAATTTTAAGTTCAGTTCTTTTATTTAGCGATTTAGTCTTTAATTAGTGCGCAACTACTGGAAAACTTTATGTTTTGTTCGTTTGTATTCATTGTTTGGGCTAACACTTTATATTTTTAAGTTTTTGGTAGAATTTAGTGGCCTTGTTGCTAATAACGATTATTCGCTTGTTAATTTTATGCTGAAAATTGTTGAATGACTTTTCTTGTAATTTTTATTAGAAATAGGAACATGTCACAATCACATGTTCAATGAAAATATAATAAGTTTCACCCTGCAATTAAAATGATCCCTACTATAATATTATAAATGCGAAAGTAACTCTGTCTGGCTGTCTGACTTCTCAACCGATTTTGATGAAATTTGGCACTTTGGCAATCTTTATACCCTGAGAAAGAACATAGACTACCATTTATTGCGAAATATGTACCACGGGTCACGGGTGAAGACGGGGCGGACCGCTAGTACGCTATAAAAGTTATTTAATCATAATGGTTAATGGGATATATCATCTTGACGTGCCCTACAATGCTGTATGGCAAATCGAACTACCAGAATATGAGTAGGCGGTAGATTGTTAGACATTTTACTAGGACCAAAACAGTTTCCCTATATGTATTATGTACAATAATGTATCTAGTCTACAAAGTTTTAACTTCCAATTTATATGTTGTCTAAAAACGTATAAATCGCGTATCTTTAACCTTGCGCCAACACCTTGTGTGTATTTGACTCTGTAAGCCTTTAGTAAAACTCGCTAGTGTACAAAATACAGATGTTACATAAATCTCTGAAGGATTAGAAGCCTCCGGGAATTGTTTCCTTGGAACAAACACGTGTTTATTGGCTAGTTGGAGAAAATAAAGTTGTGCATTAGACGGAATGGGGATTATGATACATGTTTAGATATTTAGGTACTATTGAGTTTTTGTTTATGAAGTATGAATGAGGAATAGGAACAGCATTTATTATGGAATATCTACTACAGCATTAAACTAATAGGTATTTAAGATTAAGGCAAGAGTTATGTACTGCTGCTGAACTGATTTTCATGAAATTTAGCACACACATAGAGTGTAACTTGGATTAACACATAGGACACTTTATCTCCCGAAACTCCCACAGGAACGGGAACTATGCGAGTTTTCCTTTGACTACGCGGGCGAAGCTGCGGGCGAAAAGCTAGTAAAAATATATTATTCAATAAATTAGAGTCTCTATTCCATAATCCATTATTGTACGAAGAATCCTACTAGATTGGAGACAGATTGTGATCACGTTTTACCTGATGATTGACCCGATTTGTCTCAAAAATTGCTCTTCAATGCTTCCACTATTGTTTTCCGACATATCATATAAAAAAGGCTGAAAAACTCATGAAATATAACCTCTATGTGTTTACACAATGTATGACGTACAATATATTTATTATTTATTATAATCAATATCCATTCACATGCAAAACAATTGAATATTTGAAACAAATCAATTAACCCTTTTGTTTAAAATTATTTTTGATACACTTTTACAAATTTATTCTATCAGTTCATTTTGTAAGTGCTATGCAATTTTCAACCGTAACGTAAATGAGATAGAGTTCGACAGTTTTTATTTCACTCCGACTCAAGTTGGTTGTAATATTTGCAGTTTTTATTTGGACAAATGTGATTAATTTGTCAAGTATTATTGCGTAAGTATAAATAGGGGTGAGAACGTATAGTTATGTGTATAGTATATACCGTTTGGTCGATTTTAGACCAGCAAAATGCTGCCTTTCGTGCTAGTACTGCTCGCCGCGCAGGTATGACCCTATTTTCTGTTTGTTTTACATTAATGTATGTAATTAGCTTTTAGTAGCATTGTTCTTTATAGAGTTGTATTTTTAACACGACTGTACATTGTATATTTTGTATATTTTATAGTTTCCCTGTGTTCTTATAAAAATAGGGAAGAGTAGTGAAGTTTTTACTATCTCCTGTTATAATTTTCCAACTCATGTTATATTATAATTAATAACTGTGTCCATTATTTTATGGTATATCATGTCTTTTTTTCAGTCGTTATTAATCTAGACAACTGAATATTTTTCTTTTTCTGTTAGTCAAATTTAATTCAAATTTTGTATATATGTATATGTATATCAATTATCGGTGACAATACAATAATTTATCTTAGTTATTGTTCTTTTTAAACAATATTTATTATGAAAAGGCAATACCATAAATGATAAAACTCATAACATTTCAAATTAACACGACCATTCGCTCAATCCATAGCCGTATGTAAATCAACGATGAATACATACATAGGTAATTCGTATTAACGTGTTACCGACATAACATTTACATGAAAATACGTTTGTCGCCCCGCGGGAAGCTGTATTGAGATCAGTCTGCGGATGACGGCTTGTAGGGTTGATCACTGTCAGCGAATGAGGAGATATGTCTTAATTTAAATAAAAAAAAAGTGATTCACAGGTCATTATAAGTCTTCACTTATGAACACCTGTGAATCACTTTTTTTTTTGGACTTATCCCATGTCCCCTAGTGGGGTAAGGGGCAGATGCATTATACATCTGTTTCACTGAACGATTTTCTATAAGGACAAGTAGGTGATCAGCCTTCTGTGTTCTGCCAGACCGAGACATTTTTTTTCTTCGTGTCCACCGGAAATCGAATCCAGGACCCCTCGGTTCTACGCTCACGCGTCAACCACTGTGCCAAGGAGGCGATCACAGGTCATTATGCCCTTACAGTAAAGGTTCAGGGTTACCATGTCT
Organism: Colias behrii; assembly: GCA_029959065.1. NCBI lineage: Eukaryota > Metazoa > Arthropoda > Insecta > Lepidoptera > Pieridae > Colias > Colias behrii. The sequence goes on along the minus strand of JARWMC010000021.1, from coordinate 3,039,649 downwards.
TACAGCAGTAGCTCTTGTATTGTATGTTGTGTATGATAGGATGATTTGCTTAGTAGATTGAATTAGTGTTTAATTTAGTGTATAATCTGCATTTTTCATTGGTGAGATTTGAGCGTATTTTAAAATGTTGAGAGTATGAGAATTTTGGTCAACTTAACTTAAAAAAATATTGTTTTCCCTTCTAATAGCATTTAATAAAACAATAAAATATATATATATATATATATATATAATATAACTAGGTATGTATGTTATAAGTGTTATAACTAAATATACTTTATAACGATATATATTATAACTAGGTATCTACTATTTGTACCCAATAATTAAACTTTTAAAAACACAACTCTTGAATATACTTTTGAGAACAAAATATAGAGCTTTGAATGCAAAACTCAATACTTTAATCAAAAAAATCGTAAATTGTAAAAATCTTTCGTCTTAATAAAATTAAACTTATCCCGTAACTAAAGAAAGCTATAGTCACCCCAGTACCTAGTTTTCCACCTACACAAGCCTTCAGAATTCCTTTGTTGTTCGAGTATTAAAGGACTCTACAATTATTCCATTCCTGTATTAACTATAATATTTCCTAGCATTTCTATGAGAGCCATTAGCCCATTAAATTACTCTTCTGCGAATAAATGATAATTTATTCTTTTTGTTAGCGGGAATAATATAAATGAATGTTTATTTTGTTTTTGATTGCTGGAACACAGAATGAAATCTTTTCCTAATATTTTAATGGAAACATTTTGCCGCATTGAAGGTATCATTTCGTATTTTTTGCGAGACGTAAAGGATTTATAAAAATGTTTATGAGCTGAAGTACGAAAGCAGGATTTATATGAATATCTCTTATTAATTTATTATATTATATTATTTATTATATTATATTAATTTTTATTAATTTATATTGTTATTCTTCAAACGAATTTGTAAATGAAGAGGCTTCAATAATATATAGCGATAATAAATGTACCTATTCGTAATTAATCAACAAAATATCTCTAGTTCAATTAGCACTAAATATCACACCAAAATCATTTTATTTTGTAAAACCATGTTCTACTATAAAATAACTATTGGCATAATCCCGACTCTATCTAGAATATTAGACAAAACCCGAAAACAAGGCATTTACACAACAATAAAGCACAGATTGCACTCGCCCATCGTATTACCAGAGTATTACACGTCAATCATCTGTAATGATCGTATTGAGTGCATATTGGTATTTTGGAGGAGGCATTATTATTCAGCTGTTAACTACAGATCCGGGGATTCGTGACTCGATGGTTTATTCGGAGCCAAATTATGCTAACAAATTTTAGACGAGTATGGTTGTAGAAATTTGATTGATTTTGAATAGCGCACGATGTATAATCCGTGATAGGTTATTGAAAATAATATTAGAAATTCTTTTTATAATAACAACAAGTATTTTAGTAAGTGTTTAATTGGTGTCTTTTCTATTTCGATAAGTGTTATCTTACGTCAAAACCGGCTCAGTCGCTTAGTGCCTAAATATGATACTTTGGCATATATTGTAAAAATCGTCTCCACATTCAAAATCTGGTGATCGTTATAAATATGTTATTAGTTACCATGATGCCTTTAAGCAGTAGGTATTGTGGAAAAATGACATAGCTAAAAGGTTCGTCTAGTGCCATCACTTTCCCACACTGGAAATCATACTGCTCTAACAATGGTAACCCCCCATGTTATACATGCGATGGAGGAAAGTTAAAATATACTTTAAATGATCACCCTTCTGGTCTTCTTATCTTAAAGACATCTACTATATAAAAATAAGTCGGGTTTTCCTTCCTGACGCTATAACTCCAGAACGCACTAACCGATTTCCACGGTTTTGTATTCGTTGGAAAGGTCTCGGGCTCCGTGAGGTTTATAGCAAAGAAAAGGTGTCTCTGGTGGCGAAACGGAGTTCGCCAGGTTTACTAGTCTCATATAATATTTTAGTGTAGCGGTGTGTAGGGAGATTAATTAAAGATTGCAGCCAATAGAAATTATATATTTTCTTCTAAGTTACACAAAATACACTACACTAATTTATAAACTACGACGTTGGTGGATGGCGCGAGTTACGGGACAACTGGGGGCGACGCTATGCGAATGTGCGACGCTACCGAAAATCCTGCGTCAGCACAGCACCTACAATAATATTATTATTTGTTTCAGAGCGCCTTCGCCGCCCCTTCCACCGCCGGAGTTACTTTCTACTCAGTTAACGAAATTCCCTCCGCACCTGACAATGGAAACGCTGTTAACAGGTAATTAAAAAAGTATTTAATATTGTAGAATGAGAGAGCTTCGAAAAATAGATGTTGGCACACGGGTTAGTGGTGATTTTCTAGCAGAATAGAAATTGTATGCAGGTTCAATTACCTATGCAAGTGTTTTTAAAATTTTCTGTCTTTTTTTTCTTATTTTTTAGGTTTAGGTTAGTGCTAGTTGTTTATTTTAATCTGTAATTGTTTTCAACTGACAATGAACATTTGCATTCTTTGTAATTGAATTGGGAGAGTTGCCTTTGTTTCTCGAGTGATCACATTAATTTAATACTATATTTGCCAGTTACGTGATCACCGGCCCCTTCGACTACGTGGACAACGCTGACATCCCGCTCTACGCACACATGATGATCCAGATCTTCTCTGACATGGGGAACAGCCCCAGCTCCGTCAGCAAGGCATCAGCTCTCATCCAGTCTATGGCTGCTTTGGGAGAACTCGCCAACGGCATCCCTGGGGACTCTTGTGAAGCTGCTGCCGTGAGTTTCCGTGATATTTAGTAGAGTATTAAATATAATATCTTCATTTTCTGTTCAAGCTCAAACACGAAGTTTGTCAACTCGATTCTGTGGAAACAAACATGTAAAACTAAACTGAGCGATTGTATATACACTTGGTAAAAACATAATATACCCTATCATTTCTGACATTTAGTCAAAGCAAAGTTGGTTACCTACTTAAAAAGCTTTATTAGTACGAAATCTCATTTATAAATCTTTTGATTTCTACATATAGTTCCTTAAATACTTCAACGCTGATTATATCGACAGATATTAGGTTACCTACATCATAATCCTGTAAAATTCCTCATACAATTACCCTCATCGAAACTATTCTCCTTTTCAACTCTAATTCTATGAACGTACCTTTATCATATTCATCTTACATTAAAATTGCAGCTCATCAACGCCTTCGCCTACGCCTCGAGCTCCGGGAACAGCGCTGGTATTACCTCAGCCATGGTGAACTTCGTTGAGCGTCTCTCCTATCACATCGACACCATCTCCCAACTGATCGTCAACCCTAACGCTGTCCGTTACTCTGTAAGTAAAATAATTGTATGAGCAGATCATTATGACAGAAATCTACATCATATTCTTGGATTGGATGATCATTATAATACATATACTGTTTTTAATTGCAATGCTACATATATGCAGAACTAAGAACGCATTCACTCTATAGCTATTTCTAACATTTTGTATTGTAAATTCTTTTTACAGTTTTTTTTATTGAAAGTTGTAGTAGGTTAACAATGCTAATATAATCACTTTTGCATCTAATTTCAAAATGTAATTATACATTATTATATTATATGTAATTAGATGATAATTTGTGCTTGGATACGTCATTAATTAATTATTATCGAACATTTTACAAAATAATAGGGATACAAACGTTAAAAAAAAACACAAACTTTATCTATAGTCAGTCATTTCAATTGCACATCAACTAAAGCATTTCCCCAACATTTCCTATAAATTCCATTGAAATTAACAGCAAATACCCCGGTGCATTGTATCAGAAATAGAACGGAACATGACGTGCACAAATCACAATACATTGTATGCATCTATCATCTCCATTGGGATCCGCAGGTTATTGTTATAAATGGTTGGGAATAATTGATTGTCCTACGTAATGGATGAAGAAGGCACAATGGATGCAATATTGTCATAGGTTCTGCATGTGATAAATATAGGGTATAATGGCGGTGTCCTTTTATGTGTAAGATATTGTAATGCAATTACATTATTACATTTCTTTTACTTGTTTATAAGACGTAGAATTGTCGTAAACAGTTTAAATTTTTGAGTAACTAATTTAGAAATTAATCACGTTATTTCTTAATCTCGGTTCTTTATATTATGGGGAGGCTCCCTAAATTATATGTGAATTTGCATTAACCCATTGACCACCGAGCGGCCCGATCGGGCCACGACACAATAGATTTTCTATTGTGTCTGTGATTCCGGGGGCTGAGGCATTAATATTCTGAAACAGGCACACATACAATCAAAATGGAACTTAGGGCGGGGGCACACGATGCGTTGCGGCGGCGGTGCGGCGCCGGAGCGGTGTCGCTGCGTCGTCTTACATAGAAATATCTGTGGCATGTCACACGATGCGCTCCGGCGCCGCACCGGACTTGTAACCACCAAGACGAGGCGGGGAGGGGTGAATGCGGTGCGACGTCGGAGCGGCACCGCTCAGTTGTTTTGCATCACAAGGAAGGACACGCTGTGCAACCCTGCTACGACGCCGCTGCGACATAACAACGTTACGGCGCCGCACCGCTCGTGTGCCCACTGACACGGTGAAATCTTTGCGGTGCGGCACCGCAACGCATCGTGTGCCCCCGCTCTTAAGTATATGATTTATTGGGTCTTTTTCTTTCGATGTACAAGACAGTTACGTAATTGTAACATTTTCGCTCGATTCATTTTTTATTCAAAAATTATGCCTTTTTTAAGGATTATTACATTTTTTTAAAGATTTACTTGGACTTTATGTCTAAAATAAATGTTAACAGTAAAAAAATAGAGTTTACTATCGAATGCCAAGATGTTTTTTCTCTAGATCAATTATTACTTTAGTTATAAACGAAATAAGATATGAGACTTACTTTTCGAGCTCGAACGAGATCAAAGAGCGCACGCGATATTCAACTTTATTACGACTGTGTTAGCATCTAGTACCGTAACCGGTCTCTCAGTGCCAGAAATGATGTTAGGGAGCCTCGTCTTAAAAGTTAACCAAAGGTCATGTTATGTTATGTTATGTTATATATATCTTTTTATGCTCTTTTTACAATTATTACTTCGTAATATAAAATTAAAAAGTGATGCTTTGTACGATGTTTATAATGACTACAGGTCGGACCTCGCGGAAACTGTCTCGGAGGAGGCAGAACTTACCAATTCGAGGAAGCCTGGGATGCCATCATGAACAGCGCTTCACCAGCTCAAAGCGCGTAAGTTTTTACATTATCCCTTACTTATTTTATGAATATTTGCAGACAGATACTAGGGAGATAACCGATATAATCTACAGATACTAGGGAGAGTTAATGTTTGTATTGTTAGTTATGCTTATGGAAATTATTAACTCCAAATTGAGTCTATTTAATGAATTATCTAGAGGTTCATTAAAAATATTTATTTGGAATTAAAAAACATAGATGATAGGCTCACAAACCTACACATACATAGAAATTTCTTCAAGCCATGGCACAACACTCCACTGCCTAATAATTTTACCAAGAAGAAATCTTTTTATTACATGTATTTTATTTATTCATCTCTAGCCTCCTGAACGAAGAGTACTGCGTGGCCAGACGCATGTACAAGGCGTTCAACGTGCGCAGTAACAACATGGCTGCCGCCGTCACCGCGGCCAACATTCCGCAAATGTCCCAGCTGGCGCAGTTAGCTCTTCCTCATCTGAGCCAGGTGAGTGTCATCATCATCATCATCGCCATACTGCGTGGCCAGGCGCATGTACAAGGCGTTCAACGTGTGCAGTAACAACCTCGCCGCCGCCGTCACCGCGGCCAACAATCCGCAAGTGTCCCAGCTGGCGCAGTTAGCTCTTCCTCATCTGAGCCAGGTGAGTGTCATCATCATCATCATCACCATACTGCGTGGCCAGGCGCATGTACAAGGCGTTCAACGTGCGCAGTAACAACCTCGCCGCCGCCGACATCCCGCATGTGTGTGTCATCATCATCATCAACATTATCAATATTATCATCAGATTTTTTAGGGCTGCACTAGTGCTGGCGTCTGAGGCGTCTTAGACGCTTCGCAATTGAGACAGATATGTTATGTTTCATCATCATCATCATCATCATCAGAAGAACATCAGATGTTATTTTCTTAAGGTTATTAAGGTTTACAGAATGCGTTACTCAGGTAAAGTGTGACTTTTTTCTTTTTCACTGTCCAAATGAACGAATTTATTTTTTGAACACAGAATGTTTTTCTTACTATAACTGAAATATATTTTTTTTCAGTTCATGCGCGTAGTGGCCGACGGAGGCAACCCCACGAATGCGGCTGCAGCACTCAAGTCTAGCCTCCTCCAAGGGCTTCCCAAGATCCAATTCTAAACCCTATAATTCTCATATATATGACCATATCTATCTGTAATCCTGTATATAACAACGAATCGAAATAATTATTTATGTATTTGTTAATAAATTACACAAATAATGTATAGTATTGTAAATATAAGTATATAACACCGATCTGGCTTTTATTCTGGACTCTGATTGTTAATAAAGATGTATCCGAATTTGATTTATTTTTTATTTATAATAACAGTGATTCGATGTCCAAGAAACCACGGCAGGCAGACTACTCCTTATTACTTACTATATAGCCAGTTAAATATATAGTCGGTTAAATGTTTCGATCGAAAATCGATTACAATCGACTAGTATCAGTACTTCTTCATACGTCAAAATAGAATACGGCATAAAAATACGCTACGAAGGTTAATAATCATTAGCCTTTTAGATATAAATATTTAAAAGTATAAATTCTAATCTAAGATATTTACTTACTATATTATATACAGAGGCATTCAAGAAGAGATTATAATCAATAAAATCTTCCAATAATGTAGACACAGCCTACAACTCTACTAGTATTGTGAATGACCACTTACCAGGCCTACGATACCTTCTCCTACCCAAGAAAACTAGCCAAACAGTGTACTTCAGAGAGATTTCGCTTAAAGTTTCGCTGAATGAACTGTAGCTAAGTGCATATTTTCGTGTTACCGAGCTGTATAAAGTGCCTGTGTAAACAATTCGCAGTATTCTCAATATTGTGAAATCCGGGCATCAGTTTCAGGCAATTTCTTCCAGGCGCCGCGATGCTCGGCAAAATTCTTCACTCTTTAGAATATAGCGGTCATAGTGGTGAGAAGCGCGAGTTGCTTATTCTTTATTTTATGTGATTTTTTTATATTTATGTAGTTTGGGTTGTTGAAATTCGAATTTATTGTTCTTTATGGTAGTTTACCTAATTTCATTTGTAAATAGTGATATGAATCAATTTAACGGAAACAATGATATACTATACGTATAATCGGGGAAAACATTAAAATTATATTATATGTACGAAAAGAAAAACCCACGGCATAATAATGAATAGAAAAACTAAAATTATAACATTCATAGTTATTTATTAGCCATACATTTATTTACTGTTAAAAAATGTTGCGTTGAACCTTCATTACTTGCTGCACCTACATCGACGTCAATAATAAATATCTTAAAACAGTTTCTATACGTTATTCAAAGTAGTTTTTGACAAGTAGCTGCTCTCAAGAAAGGTCTCAACTCCTAAGCTTTATATTGAAAAAGGAAAATATAAATCGCCTCCGCGATCGCCCGCACCGTGCGCACAGCACACAAGTTTTGAGCAGATCAGTAATAGGGTTAAGACTCAGCGAAGCGTGTAATACAAGATCACAAAGAACGTATTGTGGTCCATGATTTTGATAGCTTCACTGTAGTCGACTCCAACTCTCCGTGCATGCTTTCGTTTTACGGCTAATTAAATCTAAAGTGTAGGATGCCGATGGCGAAATTTTATCTCCCTTTATAATAAAGCTTGGGCGATTTCCCTTCATTTTACTATTTTTCCTGTTGGATTTTCTCATGATATGTTGTGTCCCCACAATCCACATTTGACAAGGTTTACCTTCATGTTTTAGATAAGATTTATGCGCGAGTAAATAGACGAAATCTTTATTGACTTCAGAGAAATAGTCCAGGATTTAACGATACCTATTATTAGGAGAAGAAACATATCCTAATTCGGAATATGTTATGGGCAGAATGAATAATTCGATGCTCATTACTGTGTTTATAACAGTGTTGAATATTTAAGCGACTTTAAAATAAAAATAAAGCATAATTGATGTTACACGAAAGTTACAGAATACAGAAACAAAAACTCGGTCAAAATGGCTGATGATTGTTGTAGATTTTCACAGGCTTTTTAAAAATTTGTAAACACTAGAGTTACAATAGTAAATAACAAAAAATATTTGGCGCCGCGGCCAAATGGTAGCAGATGTAAGCTGAAGCTATTATTTTTTCGACGGCATTGCAAATTGGTGCAAACTCATTGTGGTTACATGTTTTTGTTAAAAAACTAAAAGTAATAGGCATTTCACAGGCCTTTGCGGCATTTGCAGACCGTTAGTTTGGTTTTAATATTGTAAAAGACGGAAAAACTCGATACAAATAACGTATGTTGTTTTTTTATATAAGGAATTTTGTTTGGATACATTTTTATAGTTAAAAATATAGGAGTAAAACTAAATTAAGGAAGAGTAAAATCCGAAATTAAACTAAATATAAGTAAAAACTATAGATGCTATCCATTTTCCATAATTTTTACTTTCAAGAATTGTTACTCCATGATAATACTTTTTCACGGAATCAAAGGACTTCTCAAAACTTTGAAACAAGCAAGGAAAATACAGAAGTTGTTCCAACTTGTACGTAAACAATATACTCGTAAATAAAGCTATGTAGTGGACGCTACGTTATGCATTAGTAACTAGAGAGAGTAACTGTCTACATTGTAAACGGGATTTGGTATTTCTTTGAATCGGCTAACCTTTGCTGTTTCGGTTAAAGTTAACTTTGTTAACTCATTTTGTAAGAAATTTAAGAATTCGTCGTATGTAATGAAAATGGGTCTTTAAATAAAATAAATAAATAAAATCTTTATTTTGCATTAAACATGCAACCATAGACATGCAACATATTCAATGGTGATACAATTATATTAATAAAGCACAAACATGTTCAGCCAATACAAGCATGCAAAAATAATTACCATAAAGGAGTTAATGGTCCGTTCGGGTTGAACTTTCCATGAACTCCTTTATGGTATAGAAGTTTTTTTCATTAAGCCAAATAAGAAGATGTTTTCTTAATTTATAATCATTACACGTCTTTAAATTATTTGGCAGATGATTGAATATTTTAACGGTCATCCCCACGCAACTTTCCCTTTCGCGTTAAATAGTGGATTACTAAAGTCATAATTTCTCTTGCTTTGATTACATTTAGTTTTAGAGAATAATGACTATTTATGGATGATTCGAATTTGAAAAACGTGTGAATATATTCTGTTTTGCCAAAATGGCGAGCCAGATTTTAAAGAATTTTTCAACAAAGATAGAACTAGAAGATAGACTAGATAGAAATTTAGAACCAAGCCTGATTTACGGGTAAAATAGACAAAATCATTGTTAATCACTTTACGTTTGTGAAATGTCTTTTAAGTTATATAAGCATAATATTATTACAATTACAGTATAACAAATTTTTGAGTATGCGAATGTTTGAGTATGCATAAAAGTATTAAACAGTTTGACACAAATTAAATATTAAAGCAAAAGCATTCTAAACGCGCCATATTTACATGAAATCTTGTAAACAAAGCCAAGGGTAGTAAAATAAGAGCTGCTTTTAAGAACATTTCAAAGGTTAATGCATGCAAGTTTTATAGAGCACTAAAACAAGAGGTTTCTTTTCGTATGCTTTTAAATTGTAACTTTAGATAAATCCCGACCCTCCTTTGTTGTTGTCTTAAAGCTTTCCAAATGATTTCTATCTGATTCGTTTCGAGTCGTGATGGGATCGTAAGAAGTTGTTTTAACTGACAGCACTTTATGTTAATGTAGAGCTTTTTGAATTTTAACGGTACAAATCTGAATTTTACGCTATGTGAAATGTTGGGTTATATTTTTTGTTTATAGTAATGTTGTAGCAGCACGTTTTAAACACGAATAATATAAAAATAAAATGAAGTTATTATAAAAATAATTATTGAGTTGGTTACGTGTAGAGCGTAGAACTGAAAGGACCTGGGTTCACTTACCGATGCAGATGAAAACAAATATAAAAATTCCCAGATTCAAAAGGTACCTACTTGTATAATGTATATCGTATGTATAAAGTACTAGGTTGATCCAAAAGTAATGATAATTGGGTATTTCCTGTGCACATAAAAATATAAAATAAATGTTTTTTACTTGCTCATGTACTCACTAAGTTATCACAAAAAAATCACATCAACAGGCCACGTTTCCAAGTATTTACATTAATTTGAATGTGAACCGTGGGTGCCAGAATGTTTCCCGACGAAAAGAAGAAACAACGATTCGACATTTAGAGTGTGAATTTCTAAATTTTTAATGAGATCAGGATAATTTTTTGTCACGATTTGTGATCATGGACGTTACCCGGGTTCACCATGTTTATGCTGAAACCAAGAAACAATCAATGGCCTGCGATGGGAGCTTCCAAAGTGACGATGAAGAAATTCAAAGTGAAAATGAGTGGGATAGATTAAAGCGGTAGTTTTTTTGGGACGCTGAAGGAATAATTATGGTGGAATATTTTAAGAAGGTAGTATATTGGGCTCTTACTACCAGACCAAATTAAAAGATTGCGGTAGGTTAGTAAGGAAAAGAGACATGGTAAAATGCGGGCTTGAATGCTGTTACACACAGACAACGCACCAGATCACAAACCGTCAGTTGCAATGGCTGCCATTCAAAAATCGGCATTCCAAATGCTTGAACACCCACCCTGTTTGTTAGATCTAGCTCCTAGTTATTTCTATCCCTTTCCTTGGCACAAGAAACACCGTCTTAACCATTGAGATAATATTACTACGTATGGAGGAGACACCACGAACAAAATCTGTGCGCCATTTTTTTGCTCTAAGTTTTAAAAATTATTATCTAGTTAGGTACTTACCGATGAAAGTTATTCCTTTGCACTTTTCCGTATTATTTGTATTATTTGTGCAATATCGTAACACACACGAAGGCATATTTGATGCGTTTCACTTTAAAACAAATAAAAAATGAGCGTGCAGTTACGCCATATGGCGTATGTTGAGCGGAACATAAGTGATGTAGGCGGTGTCGTCTCCATATGTATATATCTCAATGGTCTTAACAAGAAATTTTAAGACGACAGCGAAGTGATGGCCGCAGTAGAGGGGTTTTTGTGGATGAAGTCAAAGTTTTTTTTTTAAGTTTAGGAAAAAAAATATCGAAGTATATTATCTAGTTAGAAGACTATCTAGAGAAATACATAATTATTTTAACTGTAATGATCTTGTTTAATATTGATTATCATTACTTTTGGATCAACCCATGTATATCTACGCAAAGAAAAACGGTCAGAGAAACAGATGTGCATTTTGCTAAAAACTAATAATTAATCTTACAAAAATCTGATAATCGAAGTTACATAAACCCAGTCACAAGCAAAACATAATCTAACGAAGCCGTAACCAGGACAATGTTTCGTTAACAATTCAAAATAATCTTTAAACAAGACAGCACAAGCATCACCTAAGCAAATACAATGTAAATGAAGTTGATAGAAAAATTCACTTGGGAATTCTGTAGGTTCCTTATTATATCCACGCTTCACTCTTTGCATTTCTTTCCTTGAAACTATTTTATTATTTAAATTTTCAATATTGGCTAGAACATTCTGATGGAGGGTAAGAAAAAATATCAATGGATACTATGTACAGAAATAATTGGCTTTATATGGCGAATATTATTCATGTGTATTCGACTTTAAATTATAAAAGTTGATTTAAAATGGAATTTGATATTTATCCAATCAAAGTCGACAATTTTTGGTTAAGGCAAAAGTACGTAGTATTATATATCCTGTGCCTAAAGTAGGTACTATTACAGTACAATACCAAATAAACCTTACACCTATACAATATTAGAAAACACTGCAAACCCTACACTTCATCAAACAGCCAGCGAAATTAAAAGAATGGAATAAAAAATCGACGTTGAAACCTTGCGTCAAAGGCACTGACATCGAACCCTCCATGCGGAACCAACCCAGTGCATCTGAATTACGTTGAAAGCTTCTACAATTCCTCTGTGGAACCCTAAAAAGGCTACACTTAGCTAGCACTCCCACTGTTTGAGTTGTTGATGAAAAATGCATCTTTACACCGTTTTTATATTTATTTAGCAAATTTTCTAGATACGTTCTTTCTGATAAGTTAAGGATGAAATAATGAATTTTCTGAGAACTGGGCAGAACTAGTTTAATGTTTGTGTTTGTTTTAGTTATTAATTTGTAAGACATAAGACAATTTTCATGAAGCCCTTAAAAACCTTATTTTTGAACATAATATGATAATGTTATTTTTTGCAGTCCATAACGTTTAATAAGTATACTATTATATTATTTGTGGTTGTATATAAAATAATAATATTTAGCATTATACAATATAATACAAGCAGAGATTGTTTCACAGTCTTTCCTTCACAATGTTTTCATTCAGTTAAATGTATTGACGTACAAACTTCTCCGCTTGAAAAATAAAAGAATAAATAATTATGAAGAATTATTGTTGAAATAATTATTGTGGTTTATAAATGCTAATTAAAATCGTGAAAACATTATCTATTTATATGTAAAACTAGCTGTGCCCGCGACTTCGTCCGCGTGGAATAGTGACTGCATAGTAGTTACTACTTAACTTTTATTGAATAAACACGTACTACCATAAATAATTAAAAAAACTTTTAGTAAAATTTATTACTAAACTGAGCTAAAAAATAAATGCCTAATTAATTTTCTACGTAAAATTAAATTATGTCATATTATTTTTTAGGCACCAGGAGGGAAAGGAGCAAATTTATTTTCCTTCCTTCCTTGTATGGATGTTTTTGACAATATATTGTGCAGCAAATGAGTGCCGAGACAAACGTCAAAACGCAAAGGAATAGAATCCGCTATCGATACTAATTGACATAAGCGTACTGATGATGTTTTGCTAAAGATTTGTTCACCCTACCAACGACGACGACGATCACGAACAAAATTTTCATCCAGTCGCAATTTAATAAAATTGTGCAAAACACATCATACGCTTATGACAATTAGTATCGTAGCGGATTCCTTCTATTCCTTTGCGTTTTGACGTTTGTCTCAGCGCTCATCTTTCCTGTCTCGCGCCTGTAGTAACTAAACCGTTTAGACTGTGCAATAAAAATTAAATTAAAAAAAACCCAACGCAACGAAGAAAAGTGCATAGAAAAGGAATAAATAATTTCAAAAACTTCCCGAAGATCTTTAAAAATAAATACCATTTTAAATATTTATAAAAATAAAAAAAACAAAGTCGTCGGGGCTGCCATTCCATCATTATCATATTATCATAATTTTAAAGATCGTCGGGAAGTTTGTAAAATTATTTATTCCTTTTCCTTCATTGCGTTGGGTTTTTTTTTTTCATTTTTAAACTTCGGTTTCTTATTTTCATGTAATATTTTCAAGTGAGCGAGACCTACCTTTACCTCCATAATACATTCCTACATCATATTGATATCTATAAGTTTGTTGCTCCTTGACATCTTTTAAATTGGGCCGTAACCGTGCACAAATTGTAATGGACCACAGTGGCAAAAGAAGTGGTATATTTAAGAAAAAAATTGCCAAGCGCCGCGCCAGGCCTATGTGGCTTTGAGTAGAATTCAAAATTTCCAGGGTGTGGCTATCCTCTCGCTCCCATATCCCCCTCTTTTTTCACAGACTTTCAACCTTTCCATCCCTAGTATTTACTACTACGGGCAGAACCGATTTTGATGTAAACCATATTATCTAATTGTACCTATATGTACACGACATATCCTGTCGTTTGATGCTCCATTTGGTTTATTTATCTAACCACTGTCACCCCTAAAATGTAATAAACGGATGAACCGATTTCGATAAAACATTACTAATTATTGTAATTCACACGTTGCTCTTTCATATTTTGATATGCCGCTTGAGATATTATTTGACCACATTCGATTATTGTTCATTCCCACTTTTACCGCTGTAATCTGTGCTGTAATCTAATAAATGGAAAAACCGATTTGGATAAAAATAGAACTATAACTGTACTTCACCCGTTATGCACTTTCATTTCTATATCAAATAAATGGATGAACCGATTTTGATAAAATTTGACTTATTGTTACTGATATCTGATTCACTGTCATTTAATATATCACTAAAGTATATTCGATAACTTTAGTTATTTTCATTCCTACTTTTACCTCTATATGTATACCTAGGTACAATAAATGGATTAACCTATTTTGATACAGTTTATCTAAGAACCAGCGTCGGAAAATATGCTGCCTAAGAAAAAAACCGCATCTAATTACCTGCTAGCGAGCTACGGTGGCACAAACAGATACACACACAGACCCACATAGCGGTCAAACACTTATCACCCATCTTTTTGCGTCGGGGGTTAAAAATATTATAATACCTACGACATAATTTAAAGGACATTTTATGTATAAAATTTACCTAAAAATAAGCATAATTTTAATTTGACCCCTCCCCTCTACTACCTCAGCTTACCCCCCCACCCCCACCCCACCCTTGGGGACTTTCGATATGATCACCTGGACATTTTATAGAAATAACTGTAGCGTATAACAGATAACTTACGTTTTATCGTACACTATAATATAATAGTGTACCATAGAATGTCTTAGCAAATGTTCGCCGTGAATACTTAAATGGTCATAACTTTTTTATTTATAAACCGATTGACATGAAATAAACACTAAATGTTAAATGAAGACCACCACAATATATTAGTGAAAACCGCATTTAAATCGGATAAGCCGTTTCTGAGATTAGCGTGTTCAAACATACAGACAAACAGACAAACAGACAAAAAAAATTTTAACGACAGTTTTGGGTTTGGGATCGATTTAGTAATAACCCCTGCTAATTTTTTTTTACATATTTTCATTGTACAGACACCACTTTTCTAGAATTTTATTATATGTATTGATGAAGCATGTACATTGTACAATACAATATACTCCGAATGCATATTTAAAAAGCGAAAAATCAAGAGTGAATTTTAATACAAGTTTTATCCAGTGTCAGTAACGTTTCAAAAAACGTTCGTATAAAAATGGAATACAAAAGGGGCATTCGCAAAGTGCACATGTTCGTTTCAATTAAAAGTTTTGTTCGAAACAAATGATGCAACTGTAAAAACGAAGCTTTTTTAACAATATTTTATTATTAAGCCTTCGTTAAGCCTTCAAAAGTAAAACATGACTGTTTGATCTCGCTTGTAAAAATTATAATTTCGACCTTTCGTAGAAACCATTTGCATAATTTTAAAACGAATTCCGTTTTAATTTAGAGGTTTTGTTTTGGTATTATGCAAATTTGTGACGGCTGTTTCATTTTGTTTCACTATTTATGTTATTTCAATTGCAAACTTAATATACATGAATTATTTCCAACTACAGTATTTCATGAAAGTGCAATATTGCTTTCTGCATAATTTTATATTTTTCAGTAACTGCTGTTCTATGAAGGTTCCTTTTATAATTTTTGAATAATAAAATATTTAGGAATCTTATTGTTTTTAAATTTACTATAGTCTATTACAAAGTTTATTAGGTATAGATATTATTTCAGAGTGCACATGATAATGCTCTAGAAGGAAGTAAGTTTCATAACTTTAGTGAAGTATTGGAATTGTTAAATTTGCAACTATAATGGCAGTATTGTAAGGATATCTGAAATAAATTTTATTATATTGTAGCCTATTAAAAAAATAGCCTAAAATATAATACAAATATAACAAGTAGAACTAACTGAAACATGTCCACTATATACCTAAATTATTTATTTATTTTATTTATTTATTTAACTCTTTAATAGTTGTACAGAAGCCTTAGAAACTACTTACACAATACACATAGAACAGAGTACAACTATTTTGGCGGCCTTATCACTTAATAGTGATCTCTTCCAGGCAACCACGGTAAAAGGTAAACAAGCAAAATGATCACTAATTGGCGGGACGAGAACAGAAAAAGAATAATTAAT
This sequence comes from Colias behrii, assembly GCA_029959065.1. Classification (NCBI taxonomy): domain Eukaryota; kingdom Metazoa; phylum Arthropoda; class Insecta; order Lepidoptera; family Pieridae; genus Colias; species Colias behrii. Next base: position 3,023,386 of record JARWMC010000021.1, on the reverse strand, counting down.
AGCAAGAAACAAAAAATAATAATATATATCTACCATAAATAATACATGTCCATATACAATATCACATATACTATACATATACATACACAATATATAAATATACATATACATAAATAAAATAAACAGATATACATACCAATTACATATTATATAATAAACATAAATAAATATATACTTGGAAGGAAACACACTGATATTGAATAAGATAAAATTATTATACGAATACCATCTATATCTAATACAGAGTACCACGTACATATTGTAACATAATGAAAATATAAAAGAAAAATAAAAAGTTAATAAGATATTACTGGTCCGGATCAGCAGCGGAAAGAAAATGTTGTCGCACAAGATTTTTAAAACCCGAAGGGGTCTGGGCTTGACGAATATTTAATGGCAGAGAGTTCCATAACTTAACTGATATCGCTGCAAAAGACTTGCCATAAAAATTTGTGCGTCGGCTTGGAACACGCAAGATGAGTCTATCCTCAGAGCGAAGTGAGTAGCTTTCACTGTGCAAGAAGGAAAAATTGGACTTGAGGTAGGAGGGAGCGGAGGGGTTAAAAAGGATACGGAACAGTAGTTGCAAATAGTGTAGATTCCGGCGAAGTCGGATAGGGAGCCACTTGAGCCTTTTCCTGAAAGAAGAAACGTGGTCATATTTTCGAAGGCCGAAAATAAATCTAATACAGAAATTTTGGAGACGCTCAAGTTTATCAAGATGCTCGACTGCTAAATCAGGAAAACATGCATCTGCGTAATCAAGTATAGGAAGGAGAAGGGATTGTGCTAGCGTAATTTTGGTAGGAATAGGCAAGAAGTTACGAAGCCGCCGGAGCGTAGCAGAAGCAGCATAGATCCTACGGCTTAATTCCTGAATATGGTGAGACCAGGACAAGGTTTGGTCAAAAACCACACCTAAGTTTCTAACTACCGTTTTGTAAGGTATAACAACGTCACCGATTTTGATTTTAATAATTATAATATATAATCCCACATATTGGCTATACACAAACTGCAAAATAACGAAATTGTACCACTCCGTGCCAACAACGGAAGCATATAAGGAATATCGTAGGTACAAAATAAAAAGGGGATAATCTCCCGTATTACAGAAGCGAATCTACATTTATACAAATGTGAGAGATATGTTATTTCTCGCTTCCTAGTGCTCTTCCTTTGTAATGTAAAAAGTTATTCTGTCATTGTGACGCGATACGTTACAGAGATAGCAAAGAATACATTATTATTATATTATGTACATTATTCCGGATAAGCTAGTATGTTAAGAGCTTAACGTCTTCGTAGTTTTTATTTTACTATTGCTGTCACAGTATTTTACTATATTTAGGGAATATTGTAATACTGTGGTTATGTTTATAGTTTGTTGCTTATGGGAGAACTCAAACAATTACAAAAAATAGAGAATGTCGTGTTTCGAAATTAAACCAAAATAAACAAAATATGTAAGATAATATTCTAGACACATTCTTGATTCTGTAATAGACATGTTATGTAATATTATCTAGTCCCAAAGTAAGTGAAGCTTGTAAGAAGGACTCTAGACTAGGGATAAGCACACTTTGACATAAAATTGTATGAACTTCAAGATATAGGTAGAAAGTTCCTTTAAACATAATATAAAGAAAAAAACAAGGGGGTTTGTGGTTTAAAGTAACAGACTATTATAGTGTTAATGTTATAACCATAGTAGTTTTCCACTAATAGGAATCAAACCTATCGCGCAATCACATCAACCAATTGTTTATAGAAGCATCGATCTGTATTACTAAGAATCAAAGGTCAAAGGGCCTGGGTAAATGGCCCTTCCCGTTAATTAATAATTGATAAATTATTTCATTGTGTATTTTAAAAAGCAAACTCCGAAATCAAGCAATTTAGCCGCAAATTGGGCGAATATTCTTTCAAATCGTAACCACGAGGGACCTAACCAAATACATTGTACAAAATAAAGAGAATCAACACAAGAATTAGGTTAAATCCGAATTTTGAGCTCCATAATTTCATTATTCCCTGTAATGTAAAGAAATGTTTTCATTTTGAACCCTTTGTTGATTGCGAACGGCTAATGTTGAATTTGTTTTTGATGAAGCTGTGTTTTTCTAAAATATAAAGGTAAGTATACTATATTCTAGCTAAAGTTATATTGGTATTTTAATCATTGTGCAAACAAATTCGCTTTCTCTATATTATTGGTCCATGTTAATTATGTTTTAAAATACATGAAAAACGATTCTTCAGAACAGCCCTAGTGTGCAATTGTTAAAAAAAAAAAAAACAAAAAATGGAATAAAAGACTGGCTGAATAGAAACCGCCGCTGAAAAAAACCTGACTAATGAACGTTCGATTTTCGAATTCGCTATTCAAATTTCTTCTGCCATATTTGAACAGTTATTCTAATACCATATTCCAACTAGCTGTAAAAACACGACTAACGTTAAGCCGTACGAAACTTTTTCGCAATATTTGGTGAAATAGAATACCAGAACCATTTCTATCGTACGCCGCATACATATTTCAAAGTATTGCTTCCTTGCAGTTGCACTGTCAGCTCGTACGAGTAAATACGTAAAAATTCTCCAGCCACAGAGCTATGAAACATTTAGAGTTCGCGCTGCAGCTACAGTTTTACATTTTACCAATAGGGGCACGATGGAAATGTATGGATGCGTCGTTTAACTATAATGTATGGTATTATTATGACGTTTATTATAAAAAATATAGTGCATAGTAGTAAAGTATATGAATAGCAGTTTGGCAAAATCTTATATATAAAATTCTCGTGTCACAATGTTAGTCTGCATACTCCTCCGAAACGGGTGGACCGATTCTCATGAAATTTTCTGTGCATATCGGGTAAGTCTGAGAATCGGCCAACATCTATTTTTCATATGTACCACGGGCGAAGCCGGGGCGGACCGCTAGTAATATATAACATAATGTTATTATGTTATTCCGTTTATTACAATATGAGACAACAATTAAATATATAATCGTGTTAAGAGAATTATTTTTTATAACCTATTTCATGAAATTTTCATGTTCAAGTAGATATATAAAATTACCTTTATTCTCATGTGTTCTCATGAATGAAAATAATAATATGTAAGATAAAAGACATGTGATAAAAATGAGTAGAAAAGTACCTAATAACAAAGGTCCTCGTTTTCGTTACTTGAAAATGTTGTAGGCCATAATCACAGCGTTTTATTTTTATGTTTTACAAAGTTACAAATGATAGTATGAATATAAAATTAAATTAAGTACATTATTGTTGTTTACACGTTGAAACTTTGTTTATGCGTAGCCTTATAGATTTTCACCCGCGATTCGTTTTAAATATCTATTGAAAATATATGTTACAACATTCCTTTTGTTGCATTTGGTATTCATCAATTGATAGTTTGGTTCTCAAGGAGGGTTTTAGCACAGATAATAGGTATATCATTTGTTAAGTTTACACGGAGCAAGCGTATCTGTGAAAGGCAAGCTAGTTATAAATAAAATAAATCAATATAGAATGTCCATATTATTACTTCTCGGGCAATTTACGCGGCCAGTCTAACAAATATTTGATATCGGCGTCCGCCCACGCTCACGCTGTTCTTACATTGGGCGGTCGAACATATCTACTAATAGTTTTAAACTAGGTTTAGTGGGTTTTGATGCCTGTCTGCATGTGAGTAATGTTGTTATGTAAAATTCTTCTTATATGAAACTGTTCTTTCTCATAGTATGACATATTTTTCGTCCTAATTAATAAAATATATTTTTTTATGTGTTTAGGAAATTTTTCTTAACGAGGCTTTCTTTAGTTCATATATTCGCTTACATAATAACAGAATTTTACAATATCTTGCCAAATAGCTTCTCTACTACGTATAAATTGTCAAGTTTCGACTAACTATAACGTAACGCGAACATCAGCTTTTCTATTCTTCTAAACTCTATATATTTTAAAATACACACATGCAAATTTTACGTACATTCAACCTTTTTTAATTTCCAAAATGCTATAAATGCAATTAACTTTAAAATATCGTTTCACTAATTGCACTAACACAATAGAATGTAAAATGCGAGGACGGAAAAGTTTTAGTGTTTTTAATATTTATGTCCAGTGATTCGGGAACACAATTAGTTTGTATTAAAATGGGAATTATTTATCGTTGTGCCCCTTGCCACCTTTGGGTTAAATAAATTAATCTTTTATCTCTATAAATTAGGTTCTAGGCGGCCGGCATAGACAATATACATATTTTTTTTGCCTCTTAAATTTAAAGTTATCCTACAAATATTATAAACGCGAAAGTTTGTGAGTATGAAGGGATTTGGATGAAACTTTACGGTAGTATGAGTACAGTAGTACAGTAGAGGTTTATACATCAGAATAACACATGCTACACTAGCGTACGTATAAACGTAGAGACAGTTTTTTTGACGTGACAACGTCTTATAATTCGATAGAGCCGGCTGCACGCACGAAAAAACATGACTCATGCGGCGTTACCTCGCTCTGAGGCGTTCCATGTAAGGCTTGAAGTGCAAGCGAGAGCGCGGAACGAGCGACAAAGAAGCACAATCGGCCTTAAGACGTTGTCACGTTCAACTATCGTCAGTAAACCGACTTTACAGACAACCAATTTTTTTATCATTTAAAAAGTTTAATATAATTTAAGATTTCAATATATCTTGGTGGTGTTGAAGCGCGGTACAAAAACACAGGGCCCCACGCCGGCAACACTGGGCGCGTTCTGGCGTATAATATGGCAACACCGCGTGCGGACACTGGTCATGATCACTAACTTGGTGGAGAGGGGACGGGTAAATGTGAATATAACATAAAATATCATTATTCTTGTTATAAGAAATTCGTCACCAATATAAGCAAATACTGTAAGACGAACACGTGAAGACATTAAAATTCGGATTTTTGGCGGTCCGCCATTTTCCTACCTTGTTATTCTGATGTATAATTTACGATACAGCAAAGTGCAATTTAGGTCACTTTATCAATGCTAAAATAGGTTCCACTCGGTATTTTGTGATATAATAGGTTATGCTAGTAATTTCAGTATGCGGTTGAATGCCGTAATGCCTAGGTAAATAGGGAATGTATAATTTTGGGCGCTTTGCAATCGAATTGCAGTTATTTTGGCGTAGTTTAAGTATGAACATGACGTGTATAATGTGGTAGTACAACATTTTTGGAGATATATGGTGCTATTAAATACATAATCTATACTAATATTATAAAGCTGAAGAGTTTGTTTGTTTGAACGCGCTAATCTCAGGAAATACTGGTCCGATTTGAAAAATTCTTTCGATGTTAGATAGCCCATTCATCGAGGAAGGCTATATAATATTACGCTAAGACCAACAGGAGCGAAGCCACGCGGGTGAAACCGCGAAGCGCAGCTAGTGTGCTATAAGAGTTTATCGTTCTAAATATACAAGTTAGAGAAATTAAAAAGCAACATTTAAAATAGAAATATAAAACTAGTCTAGTTCTTAAACTGGACTCTAAACGTACAATTTCCATCTCGGAACTAAATAGAAATTCTTAAATTGCGATAAAAGATACCCGTCGGAGCTTCCTTTAGAAATCTAGACTTGCTTAGAGTCTGCAGGGAAAATTATTAAGCGAAATCCAGAGATAGTACTGTAGAAAATTTGCGTAATCCGATATTGTGAGTCGGGATTCTGTTAGTTTTGTGTGCTTAGAGCAATATTGTTTAAGACGGTAGTGTAACAGACTTTTGAATTTTGATGCTGTATATTTTTGGTAATGTTAAAATTACAAGTTTTTTTCAAATGTAGGTGAAAGTATATGGACAGACGCGTACCTGAAAAAAAGACAATTACTATAATATTTTTTGCTTGTTTTTCCAAACAGGCTGAACTGGTTTTGACGAGACTCTCATTTTTAGATAAGTTATGGTAAAGAACTATGGCTATTTTCAATGTGGGAACAGAATTAGGGTTGCCTACGGAAGCAAAAAGTTCTAATTTAATACGTCAGTTACGTAATAAAGTATTAATTGACTTCCAATCACCTATTCCAATTAGTAATATTATATTAGAACATTTGTAAAAAAATATAGGTGTTCTCAACCTAAAACCTAAAAATCTAGCAAAAATTTTCTTTTTTTTCAACCCAAAAATCTATCTTTGAGTGTTCACAACAAAGTACAATTACCTACTGTTGTAAAATACGTAATGTTTAATAAAGAAACAGAATACCTAGTTCTAATTTCGCTCTCTACGGAATAATCCTTAAGAGAAACGCAACAAGCAATAGCTACCTACAATATTACAGTTCTGATTACGGCCATTTTTTTAATTTGTTCTTTGAGCGATTTAATCCCGTCGTGAGAGCTGTGTAACAAGCTTCGTTCACTCGGAGCGTCTTAGAGATTAAATTACTATGCACTGTACTATGTATACTAGTTGTGTATCCTTGCTTTGTTTGTTTCAAAAGATTGATGAATAGATAGCAAGTTTGGTACAAAGGTATTTCTGAAATGTGATTTTGTAAAAGTTTCAGGTGGTAGCCCTGCTGTTTATAAAAGTACGTAAGTAAGGAAGTTTAAGTAGGAAAATTCCTGACTTTTTTCATCTAATACATCTTTTTGTTATATAAATAGGATGTTATATTATTAGGATGAGCTCATAAGCGGTAATTCGCCGGGCTTTGTTTTAAAATATATTGCTAAGATTAGAACGAAAGTCTCTATTTCAATTTGAGATCGTATAATAAGACTGTTGAAAAATTTTGTTTCAGATTATGTTCAGATTAACGTTGCGCTTATTTCTTCTCCACTTAAAATAGTACAAATTCATCACATCCCGCAATTTAAAGCAAAGATTAAGTGCTCTAGTTGAGTTCTGGGCTCAAGGCTCAGCGTTAAAATTAAATTGAACAAAAGGCGAAATTTAAAACATGTACACGGATTGCATAAAAGCACTATGTAAAACTGTAATACCGTATTTCATATTCAAAGAACAGACGTGCCAAGCTAAACATTCAGTTTCAAACGTAGTCAAGTTAAATTCACGAGTAGCCGGCTGGAAATATCCAGCCATAATTCGGCCTCTTAATAACCGGATCCGACCGGTTTCAACCGGTTTTAGCCGCTCCTGATAGGGCTGCCAACTTTGAGTTTTATCATTCATCGCTCTAGTTTAGGCTTTAGGGTGTAGAGCGAAGTTTTAGTTTGTCTTGCTTTGATTGATATTGGAGTTGTAAAACTATGTTTGAAACTATTTAAATTAAAGTACTAAATTTAAGCATAAACGGACCTACCTACCCAACCTACTTATGTTTAAAAATGCATGTTTGGTGAGTCTTATTAATCAAATTTAACAATTTATATGGGTACATTTTATAAAAGTCTCGAGTACAAAAAACATAATAAAGTAATAATATATTCTTAAAATATTTATGCTATCAATCATCCTACATGCCAGCCTTCGATAAAATTTATTTTCTTAAAATAATACGAAATATGCATGATATTTCAGACAACGAACGATCCAAAAACACTAATATCCAGATGAAATGTTAGGGTTGCTAAATGACACATGTACACATTATTTGTATTCAATGAATATTAATTCTTTTGGCAGCCCTAGCAACTCCACCCCAGTATAAAATGATTCACTAGCGGATAGTCCGCTCTTGCCAAATCTACTTTGTAATAAAAGCACTTAGTAGGTTTTTTCTTTTCACGAAGGCGAAAGGTCTAATAGACCCTGATTTCAGCTGAATACACATTGTAACTCATAAGTCAAGATTAATTTTCATTTTATTTATGATATTCCATCGGCATTGGAGTTTTACGATGGATTAATTATTAAAAAAGTAATTTGTATTAACTGTGTACACTTTAATTTTCAAGATTTGATGTTTCCATGAGTTACTTTACGGTCAAAATAGGTATCTCAATACCTTCTATTCTATAATATAGAAGAAGGAGTAACATTGTAGAGAGTAGGAGCAACTAACACCCACCTTACTACTTACCATACTGCTGGACTAATAGTAGAATAAGAAATCTACTAAGCAGTATGTAAGAGTATGTTTCTCCAATCTCTAGTTATATCTGCGGCTTTAAACCGATAAAGACATATAATTAACACCTGAAAACTTAAATCCAAGTTTAAACCATCGTTTGAGTTTTGTGCACACAACCAAAACGTAAACGGTGTACTTTGATTGTAATAAGATTAAACAAATCCCAAGCTATGCAGTGGTATAATGCTGTAGTTAAGGCATTCAGACTGTATAATTGCATCATTAAATTCAGGTACGGTGTTAAAAGTTTTAAAGAATTGATGAGCGTGTTTGCAGGCGCGGCTTCGAGCGGGATTTTAAAGATGGATAAAAGTTGCGTGTTTTTCTTGGTCTGCTAATTAGAAGGTGCAATGTGATGAAAACTGATTCTTCAAGAGAGAAGTTTATATAAACTTATGGTTTTAATAATTTCATATACTTATGACAGTTAAGGTTATAAATTTCTGATATAAATAATTGAATAACAGCAGTAGGCTGGATGCTTTTTCACTTTTTCAACAGTATTTGACTCACAGTATGATCTCAATTACATATAGCTACATACTTAAAGCTCAAATAATAATATAACAGACGTTTATTTTTGCAATAAATTAATTATTCATTTTGTTTTGAAATCGTCAAGATACTGAAATCGTAATAAAACTTATTTCACGTAGTTCTGTAGAAAATTACGCGATAAAAGATAAATGACCAATTCCCTCCCTGTTAAGATAAGACTGCACTGAACGGTTCTTTTGAACTTTAGTTAGAACTGAAAGAATAAGTTCGTTTAGCTTCTAAACTTTGCTTAAATACGTGTTTTTATTTCCATTATTCATTCGAATGCAAAGATTAAAATTTTAATTTGAAAGCTTTGTTCAAACGACTGATTGTATTTGAATGATTTTGCTCTTTGAATACGACTATGACTATGACAAATTATACTAAAATTACAAAATGTGATCTTTACTTAGCTGAATAATTATAATTTATAATTATAACTGCTGTGCTTACCCTGCTTAATTTGAGTTAATCGGGATAAAAAAATCTTATCTACATTAAGCTTTCTTATGGTGAAATTATTTTGTAAAATCTTTTAATTCGTGAGTTAAAAGCTGTTACAGTAAGCGTTCTGGTGCAATATTTTTTTAAATCATTTAACTCTTACTAAATCGCAACATAAATCAATAACGAAATCAAGTCTCATATCATTCAAATAAATCATAATATTGTCTTCTCATTTGTTTGTTTTACTTGAGACTGAAAGTAGTTTCCGAGTGATTAAGCAGACACTACACGACTCGTATAAAACATAAATTACAGCCGGTCCAACATACAACAACTTTAGAAACTAAGTACTCCGTGGATATTTGCTCGAATTAAACAAGCGGCTGTCACACTGTCGCGTAATGTTGGTTTTGTTGGACTTGTTTCTATTTAAAAAGTAAGAAGAAAAAAGTAAACTCGATAGTTAAACGTCGTTTTATAAATTAATTACTACTGATAAATTAAACACCTTGATAAGCCACTGGCTGCGACATACGTATACCTTGATCTACCAACAAAAATTAACCTAAAGTTTTCGATCAAAGCTTCAAATTAAAGCTTTTCTAAACTTATATAAAGCATTTCTTGAAATTAGGCAACTCTTATGTTAAATATAACTTTATAGCGCGCAATTCAATTGCTCTACTGGTAGCAATCAATTTGTGGCGAGGAGCGACAAAGCGGCAGTCGACGTTTTGTACATAATTAGTTTTGCGTTTTGTGTTTTGTTACACCGAAGCGAACTGACACGCTCAGCTAAATTGGCATGCCCAATTGATGAAATGTATTGGATTCATTTTGAATGCTTTGGTATATTTTCACTGTATTGTAGTTGCTTTGTGTGGTCAGTGATTTAGGTTAGTAAAGTCAGAATTGAATTATGTTTAAATAAAAAGGATATCAAAAAAGTATATCTATAATTCTATATAGTAGACAATCAAAACTTTAATTGTTTATAACTTTAAAGTTAAAAGAACTGGTACTTCTACTTATTAAAATAACCTACGTAGTACGTAATCAAATCGCACTTATTATTGATACACTTTGATAACTCTCGTTATAGGTACCTTTTACGCCTTCAATCTTTTACATATTTCAAGCTTTATCAAAGGATCGCCCATATTATAAGCAAGCAAAGTATTTATTTATTTAGGCCTGGCCCATCTCTTTTCTAGTCTAGTCTACTGAGCTAGGAATTTCATGGTGACATAGAAGTAGTGTTGCCCAAATTCAAGAACAAGACGAGACTTAGCCAGTCTTGGTCTTGGTCTTGCGCCAATACACCTGGTCTTGGTCTTGGTCTTGGTCTTGCGCTCCCAGTCTTGGTCTTGGTCTTGATCTTGCAGCAAGAGTCTTGCAAGTCTTGCAATTACCTATTAGTCTATTACTATTTATTAAAGTTTACTTTAAATCTTAGAAAAACGTATTAGAATTGGAACATTGTGAGCTTGAATTAACATAGCCATAGTAAAGATCAAGCAGATTAATAAATAACTGAAGATTTGATAAGAAATTCGAAAAATCAACTGACCTATATGTCGTTTTCCATGGAAGTAACTGTTTCTTAATAAACATTTATGATTTATAAGCTTACATTTGCTAAAACATGTAAAAAAAAAAATTAATTACAATAACTTGACTGTATTTTAAAGAACAATACTTATCTGTCTAGAAAGAGATTGAACCCTCAACTTATAAGAAATTTAATAAAAGAGTTTTACGATTTATCATTTATTTGAATAAAAAATAAAATACAACACAAATCAACAGCTTTATCATTAGGTTATGATACTTTATATCAATTTTTTTGACCAAGAATTAATACAAAGTAACCATCTGGCTGACTCATCACTTAACCTATTTCTATGTTTTCTAATTACATTCCGTATTCACGGTTTCTGTATTCGCGGCATATTTATGGAACATATACCCCGCGAATAAGGAACTTTTACTGTATATTTAAAAGTGGCTACAATATTTATTAAACGGGTGATATTTGAACACTTTTTTGCTATTTTTTCTTGTAAAAACTTAAGAAATATAATGACTAAATGTACAATAATAGTACCTAAGTAATTAGTTTAAAACCATATAAGTAATCAATATTATAATATATACTTACTAGAATGAATTAATATGACATCTACTACCTATCCTTACCATTTTATCCTAATCATAATACTACTTGCGTGATCAGTATAATGTATTCATTTTCATTCTAAGCACTCTGAAACTTATTTATTCTTTGGAACACCTGTAGGTACTCTTAAAAAAATTCGAAATTATTTTGCATGAGTATACCTACGCCCTATGGCGGCAATCAAATAGTGTCAAATGCATAGAAATCTAAATAACAAGGCAATAGAAGTCGTAAGCGCGCGTGACATTGTCGCCGCTCAGGTGGTTACCATACCACCACCATACCACCAGTGCGTTCGTCGCTCTTCAGTTGTTCCTGAAACGTGCGTGAGTAAACATGGTGTGTTACAGCATTTCCCAGTGCGGAAATTCTTCCATAAATTGTAATTATACTACTTAATAAAGGAATAAAATTTCACCGGTAAGTATTTTTGTTTATAAATATTGCCGTTTTTCCTTAAAATTATAGAATATTTACAAGTATTACGAGTGTCACCATAGTAATCGAAATAACATTGAATGACAAAGTCGTCCATTCTTATTATCACGTTTAACACAAATTTCAACCTTATTTCTTTGAGTTTATGTTCAAAGTTATATCTATTGAAAATTGACAACCTCTGTTGCAGAAAAGCCGAATTTTTTCGTATTGGAGCAAAAATAAACAAAACGTCTCATATATTTAGGGATGTTATTCTAAAATAAACCGTAAACTCGTGCGTTAGGATACATATTAAAAAGCTTAATTTAATATTTAAGTTAGTTTTCACTAAAATCAAGCTGTCCAATAAAAGGCATAGTTTACTTGTGTGTACTGTTTAGCTATCGGTTTAAATGTGTTGATTTTGGCGACAGCGGTTTTCATACGAATTATGACATTATAGCACTTCTATGTGTCTTGTTATTTAGATTTCTATGATCATAACCATGTACTTCCGAAAAGCGGCAAATTTCTTTGAGAAGTAAGTACAAAACCTTTGATGCCGCGTTATCAAAGTGCCGATGGTTAAAACATAACTATGCATGCACTCAGTTTGATTTTAATAGATATTTTTTTATTCGCTATGTTTATGGTATTAGTCGTAATGCGCATAGGTCCAGTTTTTCATATTCTTTGATACAGTTTTTTGCGTCTCATAGAATTCCTAAGCGTACCTACCTATACACCGAACTGTTACACCTAACTACTCAGTGAAATAGCGCTAAACCCTATAGCTGCAAGACGCAAGAGTCTTGCAGGCTATGTCTTGTTCTTGCTCAAGTCTTGCATGGTCAGTCTTGGTCTTGGTCTTGCTAAAAATACGCGGTCTTGTTCTTGGTCTTGGTCTTGCAAAAACGCAAGAACAAGACCAAGACTGCAAGACCAAGACTGAATTTGGGCAACACTACATAGAAGTAATTTCAAAAGACATGAGAGTCAAATATTTATTTCAAATTGCAAGAGATAAGTTTAATATTCTTTTATCTGAGATATCCGATTTATTTACTCAATAAGACTTCTTCTAGAAGCACTTTTGAATCATCATAACATATTTTTAACATTTACCACCGATTCGGAAAGAAGATATTAGTAAATTACTTATCTCTTTCAGAAAACAGAAACCTTTTTAAATCATTCGGGATATAGACAACTAGGTACCTACTAAATTCATAAAAAGAATAAATAACATATAGGTTCTAAATAATAAATGTATCTTGATCACATGTTTTAAAAATCCATACTAATATTATAAATGCGAAAGTAACTCTGTCTGTCTGTCTGTTACTCAATCACGCCTTAACTACTGAACCAATTTGCATGAAATTTGGTATAGAGATATTTTGATACCCGAGAAAGGACATAGGCTACTTTTTATCCCGGGAAATAGGATAGGTTTTATCCCGGAAATCCCACGAAAACGGGAACTATGCATCGAGATAGTATGTACTACGTACCTATGCGGGTTTTTCTTTGCCTGCGCGGGCGAAGCAGCGGGTGGAAAGCTAGTAGGTAATATATAAAATTGTTTGAACACAAGATAACTATTCGCGATTTCAATCAATTTTATTTGAAACACAAAATAAACAAATAACTATAAACTATTTCACTTCAGTTAATCTGTATAAACAATACAATATTTACGCATTCACTGTAACTCCAAGGGGATTAAAAACCTATTAACTTTGGCAAAATAATGCAATACGTTCAACTATGCGTAGTTTCAAACGACAAAGGGACGCCAATCTCCCCCTTACAGGATGGCAACAAGTGCTATTTTTGTTTGTATCGCGACTTTATCAATAACAATCGTGAAACAGCACGGATGTGTGAAAGAGATAAAGTTGTAAGTCATGCGTACTAACTCCGATACTTGCTTATATACCGTTATTTCGACATTGAATGCAAGAGGTCCCATGGTGTAATGGTTAGCACTTTGGACTCTGAATCCAACGATCCGAGTTCAAATCTCGGTGGGACCTGTGGGTTGAAATTTGTTTTTTTTTCTTTTATCTCGATTAGGATAATATATTTTGGTAAATTTCAATTACACTGTTCTTAAAAATTTGACTATTGGTACATTACATTTTTTATTAACTTTTTAATTTCCTATGCGCGAAAAAGTAGATTCTGAAAATTGTGTACATGAGTACAGGTAAATTAGCTTGGAGAAATTTTTGCGTTTGTAGTAGTGTATGGTCAGCAAATAAAATAAAACAACATTTTATTTTTAGTTTTCATTTTATATATATAAGGGATTTTAAATTAAACTATATGTGTTTCTCCTCTGAAAAAGATGAGACTTTATTTTAATATTTGCACATTTAACATACGTATAACTTTTACATTAACAATGTTACTAAAATGAAAAATTTACTAACCTGAAAAAGAAACGACATTTAAAGTTTAATTCTTTAGTTTGAGAAGTCAAAGGCTTGCCTCGACCATGTTTTAACACTGGAGCCATTTTGAATTAACAATATAAAGTTACAACACTTACACACAAATTAAACACTTCAACAAATATTATAACAATACAAATAATAACAACAATCAACAAATACAAAATTTAACAATTAAACTACTAGACCGGGAGATATTGACACAAAATTTCGAGTCATTTGTAACAGGATGGCGGTTGTACAGGGGTCTTAGTACGCAATGACAAAAAGAAAAACGATGGTGTGAACGCTGGTACCGGCGGCTTAGTCGCGTGGGCGTTAGTCGAACTCGTCGGAAAAATAGCGAAGTCAAACAATTTGTAACACAAAAATTTTAGAATTTACCGATAGCCCATAAAAAAGAAGTAGGCGGTAGTGTCATGCCATACTTTTCCGGTGTGACTTACAGCCCGCCATACCGACGCGAATGTGTTGATTTAAAAAAAACAATTCAACCATTTGTACCAGGCTAACTTTTGCACAGGTAACCATCGTCGTGCAGCCATTTACGAAAATCGCCATGCCATACTTTTCGGACGATTCCAAATGGTCGCCATACCGCCGAAAATCTGCAAATTTTTTTTTTTCGACGAACCATTTACCACCCTAAATTTTTTTTCAACAACTCCTGAATGATTATAAATAGAAGTGTGATAATGTCATACCTGTGGGAGGTGGCGAATGTGTATAAGATTTTTTTTTATTGTAAGATTTTATTCGTATTTTGAACGATTAGTAACAGTATGGCACTAATTTTTCCTGTAAGTTTGAGGTTCAACGAATATAAATACAAAATTTCAAAGATCTAGGTGGTGGAAATCTTCACTTATATAAATTAATACTAAATTAATTTTTCAAGTATGGCAGCACTTTTTCCCCCTACTAGAAGTATGGTAAATATAATAATGGTCACATTTTATCAAATACTCTCCAAAAATCCAAATGCAATACTGGTACAAAAAGTTTGGCGAAAAAAAAAAATTTTGCAGTTTTTCGGCGGTATGGCGACCATTTGGAATCGTCCGAAAAGTATGGCATGGCGATTTTCGTAAATGGCTGCACGACGATGGTTACCTGTGCAAAAGTTAGCCTGGTACAAATGGTTGAATTGTTTTTTTTAAATCAACACATTCGCGTCGGTATGGCGGGCTGTAAGTCACACCGGAAAAGTATGGCATGACACTACCGCCTACTTCTTTTTTATGGGCTATCGGTATATTCTAAAATTTTTGTGTTACAAATTGTTTGACTTCGCTATTTTTCCGACGAGTTCGACTAACGCCCACGCGACTAAACCGCCGGTACCAGTGTTCACACCATCGTTTTTCTTTTTGTCATTGCGTACTAAGACCCCTGTAGAACCGCCATCCTGTTACAAATGACTCGAAATTTTGTGTCAATACCTCCCGGTCTATACGTAATAATTATAATTTTTGAATGAAATGTGTGCTTTATGTTCTAACGGTACCAAACGACTGCACGTGGCACCTGCGGACAGCGTAAACTGGTTTATTCTGTTTTTGTGCGTGTTTCCACTTTCCACTATCAAGTGACGATTTATTTATTTGTTTTGTTTCGTAATTATTATGGTCAAATATTAATTATGAAACAAATTATTATGGACACGATATTTTATTGTTTCACGGTAGTCGTCTTGTCGTTTGCTCTAGGACGTGAAATTGAATGATATATTTTTTTTTATAAAGTCAAAACCATATTCTTTCAAATAAAAACTTGTTTTTATTGAAAACAAAAGTGTTGCTAGGAATAAGTATGAAATTAAATAGTAATGTTAGGATATCGAAACATTTTTGTATAGGCCAGAACGATATAGTGGAAACGCGCTCTAAGATCTGAGTAATATACACACCACTACATATGCAAAAATTTCTCCAAGCTAATTTACCTGTAACATTTAGATTCTTTATTTCAAGTTATTATATCCCAATTTTCATAAAAATATATTGTTGGCGATAGAAATGCGACTTTACTTACTACATAATATACAGTAATGATATCTTTCGAGTTTAGACAATAATTTCAATTATTATTAAGCAACAAAAACGTGATAAAATTATATAGGTAATATTATAATCATTTCATAACTAGGTATATACTAATATTATAAAGCTGAAGAGTTTGTTTGTTTGAACGCGCTAATCTCAGGAACTACTGGTCCGATTTGAAAAATTCTTTCGGTGTTAGATAGCCCATTTATCCAGGAAGGCTATAGGCTATATTATATCATCACGCTTAGACCAACAGGAGCGTAGCAATGCGGGTGAAGCCGCGGGGAACAGCTAGTTAATTCATATTAACGAACAAGAACAATGGAAAAAGGATAAAAGGCGTAATAATTACCGATATAATTTTACTCACGCTTTAGTAATGAAAAGGCCTTATTGACTGCAATTACGAAAGCACTTGAAGTCAGATTCAATTGTTGAAATAAGTGAAAATTGTAAGCACTTACAGAGGGTACGGTGATGTTACACGCGGAAATAATTTTCCCTTTGATATTGTAAGTAAAAATAAATGAAAAATGTAGGTACCCATGGAATAGTAACTATTCCTTGGGTACATGCTGTTATAATATAGCTTGTTTTTATTAATCAACTGTAATTGCTCTTCTTAATTATGAAAATTATGTTACGTTGATGACATAACTTTTTACTATAAATTGTTTTATTTCTTTATTAATTCAATCAATTTTACATCGAGGTGTTGTATTCTGCAAATTTTTTGAAGTTTTATTAAGCTTTATCTGTAAATGGAAAATCTACTTTTTGATGGTAATTTTTATTTAGACTAAACGCGAAAACTGCGAGCACGTCTTTAGAACAGCGATTCAGTTAGCTCGAAGAAAGAATAGGTAGATCTCTTTGCATTTTTATTGGACATTTTCTCCGCTTTCCGATTTGAATAATACTGTTCCATAGAAATGACAGAAGTCACTTTACTTAAACCGCTGAATATTGTTGTGTTTTATTTGTATTCGCATTTAAATCCCTATTTTTAGACGCCTGGCGATTTTACATAGCAATGCTTCTTATCTTTGTATTTGCTTTAATTTTGACATAATTTTTACATTTTATCTTACAAAAGCAATCCCCAAAGTATAAATATAATATTTCCATGAAAGATATTAATTTCTACATCATGTTTTAATGATTTCTGTCATTGACGAGGCCTTTTCTAATAATTCCTCTCATCAATATTAAACTCATGATAAATTTAACTATTCATTCTGTGATCATCACAGAGTCGGAATGAAATTGACTTTTTTGAGTCTCACTTGGATTGCTTAATTTATGTACCCTAAGGCTTTATTGAAAAAGGGCCAGGGAAGGCGCCAATGACGTTACTGAAGATGTTTATGAGAACCGTCGAATTTCAATTTTGACCTTTTCGCAGATTTAATTTGAACCGTTAATTTAAATAGCATTTTAATTTGTTTGTTGGATTGAAAGTAAATAAGGTTCAGTTGTAATTTAGATTGTGAATAATGAAGTTACGAGATTGTTTTCCTGATGAATGCCTTTTCAGCTTTATCTTTATGTAGGCATTTATTTACCTCTGTAACTTCAAGGCCCATATTGTCTCTGTCTGATGTTTATTCAATGAAATATTTCGTTATTATTAAATTAACATAATGACAAGTCACAAAATGGCATAAGTGACATAGGTATAATGACACTGAAACTTAGCAATTAAACACATAGGTAATTACGTAATTACCACAGGTAATTACATTTTGCTAACATTATGCTAAGAGATATGGAATTGAGAGATCTTAGTATAGAATGAATAAAGGCTCTGTGTTATTTTGTATCTACCAACTCACGTATTGTTTATTAATATTTCAAGCGATTTCATTCCAATATTTTTTCGTTCCTGGTCAAATAAGTATCTACTGTTGTCACTCTTACTTGTTTATATTTATCAAATTAAAATGGTTTTACAGCAAATATTGGTTTTGGAATGGTTTTATAGAAACCTTATAATTTGTAGCATGCCTTTCAATCAATATATTTTAGTTACAATAATTATTTAATAGCTTTATACCTCGACCTTCTTCGTACTTTATAACTCATTTTCATCTTAAGCTACAGCACGAGACAATAAATCGTAGACAGCGTTAAAATAATCAATTCTGTTCAAAATAAAAAAACGCTCGAGTCCAGGGCACTCAGTATAATTGCCAGCTATAAAAACGCTTTTCTTTATTCGCAATCAGTTAAATGCTGCAATTGAAAAGATCTTTAGCTCGTTGAGATTAATTTTTCAATACGCTTGTCTTTATTGAGATTGCATTTACCACGGCTATGTAATGAGGACGTTATTATTTAGAACTAGCTGTGTCCGGTTTTACCCGCAGTGCTATGCTCCTGTTGGTCTTAAGTCTTAGCGTGATAATATATGTATAGCTGATGCCTGATAAACTTCCTCGATAAATGGGCTATATAACACCGAAATCTCAGGAACTACTGCTACTGCAACTGGTCCTATTTGAAAAATTATTTCGGTGTTAGATAGCCCATTTATCGAAGAAGGTTCACGCTAAGACCAATAGAAGTGAGGAACTGCGGGTAAAACCGCAGGGCGCAGCTAGTTAACAATAACGCAAAGAAAACATGCATTAAAATAACTGCATATAATAAATGTAAGTGTTCATTCTCCATTATGTCACTACATTAAATGGAGACATCGGAGTTCTTTGTAAACAGCTGGGAAACAGTTTTCATGTAAATTTAAAATGCTTAAAGAGCACGCTCGTGAAAGAAATAGCTTATTTATGAAACTTGAACCGTTCGAGACTCGAACTTTGTACTAATAAGAAAAAGAACTTAATTTATGTCCTTTGTAAGTGAGAACACGAATTGTAACGTGAAATCTTTTACTTTGGAAGTGAGATATTGGAACTTTGTAAAACGTAAAAAGAGTATAATGTGAAGTCGTAGTTTCTTACTAAAAATGGAGGTAAATTTTGTTTGTGAGTATAAAACTTTTTCTATAACAAAATTTTTTTTTGTGAATGTCAACAAACAGTTATTCTATTCAGATAGGTAGGTACTTAAACTAGTGGTGTAGGTACTTACTTTTAATTCTTTGTGCGAAAGTTTGATTCTTTTGTGTATGCCACTTTATCACACCATAACAAATGAACTGATTTTAATATAACTTCGCAGTGTTGTATCACTTGTATTCTATCTTCTGAAAAAACACAAGCTATAGATAAACACGGGCGGAACCTGAACATTCTGCTAGTATACGATTATACATCTAATACGCATTAATTATTCGAACAAATAGCAATATACGCGTAACAGGATATTGGTCGTGTCAAGTGCAATTAACATTAAATTTGTGGACACGACCCATTGGATAATTAATAATTATAATATTAATTAAAGATTTAATTAAACTTCTGAGCAGATCATTGCGTTATTTCTTCTTTATGTAGCTCGAGTGCTATTGGTTTTTATTGTTTTAATAACGTTGGTATTATAACATTGTGTACGAAAAATATGCTTAAATAACATTTTAAATGTTGTTTTTAATTTAATTTAATTTGACTTTGGTCTACCTGTAGGAATTTAAACATACGTAGAAAACCTTTTTTATCTGATTGAGGAATATTTTATAGTATTCGAAATTAATTTTTGTAATTTTTATTAGGACAATCAATACATTCCTGTATAATGGTGTTTCATTGTTTTATCAGAACACGTTTTACTATTCAATTGTGTTTTGTTGATTCTAATTAATTAACGATATTCTATTATTAAATAACTTAAATTATTATACGTATAATGTATATATTGATATTAATTAATTTTAACATATAGGTATGAACAAAGATTTATCAAAAATTTACCCACGTACCTTTATTTGTATAGCACGAACGACGAAATAATATGAGATCCAATCCAAAAATACAAATATTTACAAACGATGCAGAAAAAACGTCAATGTCAACACTGATTTGCGATGTCAGGAATCGCAAAAACGTCAAATTTAATCATAATAATCCCAACATACACTCTAACACCAGAGGCTTAGAGGTGAATTTGAATAAATAATTTTTCCCGTAATAAGTTCTCACAGTGAAATATTTTCTTGTGGGAATGAATTTTGGCGGGAATTCCATATGCCATAATGACGCGTGCGGTGTTGCGTCATTACGCGTGGATTAAATGCGGTTCAAATATTTTGTCGTATATAAGCGCCTTTATTGTGGTAAAAAATGTGTTGAATTTTACATAAACAGATTAGGGGTGGTGGAGATATTTTGTTCTAATTTGCGTGAGATTCAAGATAATATATTTTTAAACTGAAGGATTTTTTTTTAAATATTTGTTAAAAAATAATATTGTCATCGAATTAAAACAATATTAAATTTAAAAGTGCACTGTCTTCGAAATTCGAATATATTTTTATTTTTTTTAATTCAACAGTGGCACTTTCAGTTTTATAAATTGTAAATTGCCTTGAATATATCAATAATTTAATAATAAATACTTCATAAATCCAACACACATTTTAATATAATTTGAGTAGATGAATTTTTCAAATCAACCAAAAAATTAACATCCCTTTAAATTCAACAGATTGCTGTATTACAAAAGCAGTAACCTCAGGCAGTAACAGTCCGACAGCCCTGGCCATAAAGAAAAAAAAAGTATAGATAACCAAAAAAGTGACAGTTGACACAGGTACGCGCGTGTTTCGAACTTTTTTTTGCACCACATCCTGTGAAATTATTATAATATAATCTGTGGAACCACAAAGGTCAGCCAAGGACGCACGATTCCCGTGGGACAACATTTCCTATGAGAACGCGGGAATACAATTTCGTGAGAAATTTTCGGTCGTAAAGTGAATTTTTGTTATCGCCGGGTTAGGATAAGTTTATTTCGTTAATTACTCTCTTTTGTGAAATATTACGTTCGAGTTTAATTGATAATCAACAATTTTGTATTTTATTGTCGTTAATATATTTGGAGCTATAATTTGTTGGGTAAGTACCTATATAATCCAAAATTCAAATTGATATATTATTCGTTTGAACGAAGTGACTGGTTCAAATTAAAACATTATATAATACGGATTAGATAATAATGCATTCAGTGAGTAAGGTTCGCTAGTGATTTAATATTACTACCCTCTTGTTATTATTTCTATTATATTATCCAATTATAAGTATTGTTGGGGTTAATAATTTAATTAAAGTGTAACTTATCTTATGTTTTGGTTAATTAATTACCAGAATCAAGGAAGGAAGCCTTAAATTTCTATTAAAATGGTAAGCTAATGCGGCAGAGGGATTTATTGTTCATTATTATATTCTGCTAAGAAAATTATTACGTTTACGTTCTTATATAAGTAAATAACCACATGTTTATTGTTTTTATACGAGCGTATTTTTTATTTATTAAGTCATTTGAATGGCTATAAATAATAAAGAACGTTTAAATAACTAGATTATTTCTTGCCTTTGTTGTGCAGGCATTATACGTTTTCAATTTCTTAGACCGGCTACTCACGTACCTGCAGCAGGGGCAATATTGGAATTGGACCCTTAATAATTGTGATGTGTATGTACTATGTGTAGGCAAGCAGGGGCAATTTAGAAAACAACTTAAATTGCTCCGACCGCCGAACAACCGAGATTGTACCTACTAATATCGCCCCTGCGTCAGGTACGTGAGTAGCCGGCATTATTCTAAAATCTAAATTACTCACATAAAACAAAGAAATACAACCTACCTCCATAAACATACAGGGTATAATCGTTAAGTGTGCACAGGCGATTATTCCGTAACTATTACAGATATCAAAAAACTTTAAACTGATATCGAAAGTAATCCCTAATGAGTAGAATGAGTAAAATGGCCGTAATAAATTTTTAAAAATAAAACGATAAATATCTAAAAAAATAACTTTAAACCCATCCATACATTTAGTATGAGATATGAATATCCCATGTACATTTAATATGAAAGACTTTAGCTTTTTATTTCTTTTCTTGGTTTTCTGCTTTAATTACTTCGCAAATTTGAATGGAAGTGTATTAAGAAACTGTAAATAGAGCTTCTCATTGTATTGCACAATAAAGACGTCACTTCTAAAATCTGCTATGAATACAAAATGTATGGGAAATAAAATGTATGGGAGCGTTTAATGTAACATTTTTGTATATTTCTCGTTTTATTTTTAAAAAATTATTATGGCCATTTTACTTATTAGGCTAAGTACTTTCGATATCAGTTTAAAGTTTTTTGATATCTGCAATAGTTACGGAATAATCGCTTGTGCACACTTAACGATTACACCCTGTATAAGTACTTAACCTATACGCGGGTGTTCCTAACTTCATAAATAAATTCCAAACAGAACAAAACCTATAATGCCTATAACACACGCTCCCATTAAGTTCGAGTTAAATAATTATTATGTACAAAGCAAGTTTCCAATTTTCACATAACTCCAGATAATAAATTATAATGTTATAAGTAAGTTACTTGAAGTTTGTTACAAACTTGTCCGCAAAGCGGAAGGCATTCGCGGCTCTACTAAATAAATAAATAAGGTATACTTTAGTAGGAATATGTTATGTTTTTATAATATTACGTACAGGTAAAGTTTGGCTCAGACGTTGCGGAGTTGGTGGTGAACAAACATAATAGTAAGTCAAGATGAACACAAATGGAAGAGTGTAGCTTCAGATAAATTTACATCTTGATTATGGATATTAGAGATGCGCCGAATAGTGGTTTCACCGAATAACCGAATACCGAATATTATTCGGTTAAAACCTTACCGAACCGAATATTCGGCCGAATTATTCGGTTCAATGTTTTGACGTGTTTTAATGCGTAAACCGGTTCTAACGGATCGCAAGTAGCTGCTGGCTAGGTGGCGAGCGAGTCTTACCTCACCGCCCGCCACCCGCGTATATCGCCCGCGCACTCCGTGCTGTCTTAGTTGTGTTGAAACATCGCACGAATACGTTACAAATTAAAACAAAAAAATATTAAAATTTTTATATTGCTTAAAAGTTTTTTAAGCTATTGCATAGCTTCTATCGCGGGCCTTGAACGCGGGGACCGAATCGAGAAATTCCGTAACGAAAAAACCTCACGCTCCCCACTCCGACGGGCTCGGAGGTGAGGCTTGAAGGCATGCTATGCAATGCATGCTTTACCGCGGCAGTCCCCGAGTGCCACACGTCTTTTTTTTGTATTTTTACTTTAAGTTAGTGTTTGCAATATGAGCGGACGTAAAAGATCGCGAGCTTGGGACTTTTTTGATGAAATGCAAGATGGCAAAACAAAAGTTAAGTGTAATTTGTGTGATTGTGTTATTTCTCGTGGTGGAGTAGGGCGCAGTGCCAGTGAATGTTGACTATAGTTTAAAAAAGTAATGTCATATCACACCCCGGACACTCCAAACAAAATTATCGTTTTGACAGTCACACTGTAGAGACTGCAAATGTGTGTGTTAACGCTTTATGGTTGGCACATTTGTGACTAGCGTAAAAAAAAATCGCGTTTTTCTGATGAAATACATCCGTAAACAGCACAATATCTAACCATTTTCTACGAAAAACGATAATCACAAATCCAAAATAATAAAATTACTTTTAAGTCAATTTGATTAATGTTGTCAATCTTCGTTGCGTATCGTCCTTGCAGAAAAATGTGGCCCATTTTAATCACGATCGCGCGGGGTGAGGTAAGTTTAATTTTGGCGGGAGGCGGAGAGTGTCCGTTCTGTAGCGTTTAGCTACTATTATGTATTCTGTGGTCATATTCTATTGGGACTAAAAGCACTGTCTTCAGACTAAGTGCTAATAATAAACATGATTAAATTATGTTGATGTAAATTTATATGACATAAATGAATGATTTATGTCATATAAATTTACATAATATGACGTTATTTATTTAGCCAAGAAAGTAGAAATACTCATACCGAATATATTCGGCACCTAAACCGAATAATTCGGCCGAATACGAATAGTGAAAAAGATGCCGAATATGCCGAATACCGAATATGTATTCGGTATTCGGCGCATCCCTAATGGATATCTATTTTAGACTTAAATTATAAAAAAAGTTTCTATGCTGAACAAATGATATGGAACACTGCAGTTCTTTTATAAATAACTAGCGGTCCGCCCCGGCTTCGCCCGTGGTACATATTTTGCAATAAAAAGTAGCCTATGTTCTTTCTCAGGGTCTAAAGATTGTCTGTGCCAAATTTCATCAAAATCGGTCCAGTAGTTTATGAGCCTATTCATTACAAACAAACAAACAAACAAAGTTTTCCTCTTTATAATATTAGTGTAGATAAAAAATATACATGTTTTTTTCATAAAAATGCCGTAGATGTGAAGTAACGAGTGGCCGGTAGCGACACATCAGCAACAATGTAAAGAAAAGAAAAAGTCACCTTGCACTCGTTTTTGATAATAAAACAACATATATTATATAAAAACCAAAACCCGCGAAAATTAATTTTTGGCGCCGAATATATTTTGCTGCGGCAAATTATACAGAAAACCGAAGAGTATAATTTGCCACTATGCTTAACGTTCGTGGACTATGAAAAAGCCTTCGATTTGATCGAGACCTGGGCCGTGTTGAGGTCTCTCCAGCGGTGCCGTATTGACTATCGGTACATCGAAGTATTGAGAAGCTTGTACGAAAACGCCACCATGTCAGTCCGAGTACAAGATCAGTGTACAAAGGCAATCCCATTGCAGCGCGGTGTTAGACAAGGCGACGTGATCTCGCCCAAACTTTTTACCGCTGCTTTGGAAGATGCCTTCAAACTGTTGGAATGGAAAGGACTTGGCATCAATATTAATGGCGAGTACATCTCTCATCTTCGATTTGCCGACGACATCGTAGTCATGGCAGAATCCCTGGAAGACCTTAATACAATGCTCGATGACCTCTACAGAGTTTCACAACAAGTGGGCCTTAGCATGAACATGGACAAGACGAAAATCATGTCAAATGTCCATGTTGTGCCCACTCCGGTCTCTGTTGGAAACTCTATTCTCGAAGTTGTTGACGAATATGTCTACCTCGGACAAACCGTCCAATTAGGCAGGTCCAACTTCGGAAAAGAGGTCAATCGTCGAATCCGACTCGGATGGGCAGCGTTCGGGAAGTTACATAACATCTTTTCGTCCAAAATCCCTCAGTGCCTGAAGACAAAAGTCTTCGAGCAATGTGTGTTGCCGGTGATGACATACGGTACAGAAACGTGGTCTCTAACCCTGGGCATTGTGCACAAACTCAGCGTCGCTCAACGTGCTATGGAAAGGGCTATGCTCGGAGTTTCCCTACGAGATCGAATCAGAAATGAGGAGATCCGTAGGAGAACCGGTGTCACCGACATAGCTCGCCGGATTAGCACGCTGAAGTGGCAATGGGCTGGGCACATAGCCCGCAGAACCGATGGCCGTTGGGGCAGAAAGGTTCTCGAATGGAGACCACGTACTGGACGACGAAGCGTGGGACGACCACCCACAAGATGGACAGACGACCTGGTCCGCGTGGCAGGGAGCCGCTGGATGCAGGCCGCCGGTGACCGGTCGTGGTGGAAAACCCTGAGGGAGGCCTTTGTCCAGCAGTGGACGTCCCACGGCTGAAACGATATTTTTCTCGATTTCCTTTGTCGCAGTCGGGCAAAATAAAGGAAAACCTTTTGAATGAATAATCGGGTAATCTGGGTAATCTTCAAAATAATGTTAACACTTTTACAGGTAAGGGTGTTAATGTTGAGCAAGTGAATCTAGATTGGAATCCATTTCTCTATACCACTTCGACAGAAATAGGTCTGTCTCGATGACCTGATTTATGTAACAAGAACTCGAAAAACAAGCTACGGAGATCTGTGTTTTTGGAAATGTTTAGAAAGAACGATAGTGTTCGGGTTAATTATAGTTTTGAAAATGAGGTATTTTTGGTAGTAATGTATGTCTTGTTTTTTTTCAGGGATAAGTTTCCAAAACCAGGGACTCTGTTGATGAGTTGTACAGACGAACCAACGACTAGTTGGTTGGAAATGCAATAAACAGGGTCAAAATTAAATTGAAATGCTGAGCGTATACACTGCATATAGCTACATATTACAGTCCTACGTAGACCCCATCGCCTTCCCATCAGCCGATCTTTTTGATGATTGTAAAAATGTTTTTTTCAAATTTAAATTAGACTGCTTTAAAAATGATGCATAATATTATGATGAGGTAAGTGCTATATTATTTTATTTTTGTATTAACAATTATTATGTTATAGTTATAACTTTTCTGTTTAGATTTAAACGTTTACCTTTACAATTAGTGTTAGATCTATACTAATATTATAAAGCTGAAGAGTTTGTTTGTTTGTTTGTTTGAACGCGCTAATCTCAGGAACTACTGGTCTGATTTGAAAAATTATTTCGGTGTTAGATAGCCCATTCATCGAGGAAGGCTATAGGCTATATACATCATCGCGCTAAAACCAACAGGAGCGGAGCCACGCGAGTGAAACCGCGGAGCGCAGCTAGTTGAATATACATAATTATTAACCCTCTATTCTGTAGATATTAAGTATGAATGCCGCAGGAATCCCACAAATATTGGAATGCCACGTACGGGACCGTATCGTGTGAAAATTAAGTTTCGTTCAGAAACCACACAAAACTAATAACAATGCTTTTACCGCACTCTGCAAAGCGTAAAACCGACAGTTTTGGGGGTTGTTACTTTTTATAGTTATGACAAAAAATAATTAAATAAAGATTTACATTCATAGACGCTTTATTATATGAAGTTAGAAACATTTCGTAGGAATGTATGATTAATTATCTTTCAACTAGCTGCGCTTCGCGGTTTCACCCGCGTGGCTCCGCTCCTGTTGGTCTTAGCGTAATGATATATAGCCTATAGCCTTTCTCGATAAATGGGCTATCTAACACCGAAATAATTTTTCAAATCGGACCAGTAGTTTCTGAGATTAGCGCGTTAAAACAAACAAACTCTTCAGCTTTATAATATTAGTATTAGTATAGAATATAGATTAAGTATTATCATACCTACTTTTATTTTTTTTCCTCGTTTGACAGACGTATAGTGCCCATATAAAGGGTAAGCATGTGGTCTCTCGATCCGCTTTCAGTTGCGGGGATAAGGGTAGGATTTTTTTTAATCCACCTTCGTAATACAAACACCTGTTATATGACTTTGCTGATGAAGTTTGTTGAAAATCTTTTACTATAACTTTGTCAGTAGTAAAGTTACATTCATTTCACTTTAAAACTAAGTAAATGAACAGCTAAAACTATTATTACTGACTAGGTATACTGTGTTAAGACACCTACTCATTGTAAAAATAAATTTCATTTAATATTAAAGCATTCTTCTAAAACATTTTTTGTCTTTAAATTGTGTCTCTTTAATATCACAACGAAATCTCGCTAGCAATGTTTAATCTTGGAAATATGTAGTCGACATAGAATTTGCGTTATATTTGCGACTAGACTTGATTGCGAGTGGTATAGTTTAGCAAAAAATAAGATAAAATATACATGTAGGAATTGTGATTGTTTTAGTGAAATTTGTTCTTTGAAATTTTTTCCATCAATCGTCGAGGCGCACTTGTGAGGCGCACAGACTCTAGGCATCGCCATATGGTGGACGCTCCATGTACCCGGACAAAGCGGTTCGGATCGACATTCTTCCGAACCGCGAGGGACTGGAACATGCTTCCTGAGTATGTGTTCCCCGACGAGTACAATATGGGGGTCTTCAAGCGAAGAGTGAACCGGTACCTTCTAGGGAAGCGCGCTCCATCATAGGCCACATCTCAGCTTACCATCAGGCGAGACCGTGGTCAAGCGCTTCCCTATCACACAATAAAATAAAAAATGTTTTCAGAATATTTATCAAAAGGAAATAACATTTTAGCTCATAGTTATGGCTATGGATACATGACTATGGCTACGGTCTTTTTATAAAGGATTTTTAAAAGGTATAAGTAATTTCAACTTGTATATTTTGTACATATTACCTAAATTTATATTACTTTTTCTTAACTTCCCTACAAATAATTTAGTTGAAATTTATGTAACGGATACGCCTAACTTGACATCAAGTTTTAAAATATTCCCACGTCCAAAAAAACTTTCTCACGTCATAAAAAAAACAGAAATTCTTAATTTTTTTACCACGGATTCCGTTGTGGTTCACACGGGACCCTTCCGTGTGAAAGGCCAAGGGTGGGAATATGCGCACGCGCCGGTTGGACACCCTATTGTAAGTCTTTTATGAACCACTTAAAGTTATTGATAGTGATAATTTTTATTGGCAGGTTACTAGGGTTACAGGGATTAAAGATTATATTAGCACAGTATTACAATATTATTTCCTACAGTAAGGAATCGCCTTTGATGTCGCGCGATGCCGCCGCCAGCGTAGGTACTTACGCTGCCACACGAAAATACGCTAGGGTTGCAACAAATGGGAAATAAAACAATTTTGATTATTAATATTATGATGAAATCATTTATTCATATGTACATTAAAAATAATTGCGATTATTAAATCTGATGTAATTATTTGTTCATAAATATATAATTACAGATATTGCACTGCTAAATATTATTTACGTGGACACTTTATTTTTGGATGTTCTTAATTGTATATTATACCATTTAACTAAGTAATGCATTCGCATTGGGATGTACAATCTGATTAGAAAATAATGAGGACAACATATACATAGCTTTGATTTTAATTCAACAGATACAATTAATACAATCTTTCTGAAATATTGTTTCCTTCTGGGATTTCAATGTAGATTTACATCCGTAAACGGAACAGTTTTTGCGCGTCATAATAGAATATGTAAGTACCTATGTATAATAAAATTATTACACAAAAAATACGACTGCGTCGTCCTTTCGCGATAGTTAATGCAAACTCAGCGTGATTGCATTAAGCGGCCCGCGTCGCCCGACCCCCCACCAGTTCCCCTCCGTTTCTCTGCACAAGTACATTCGTCGCCATACTGTAGGATGGTAATACTGTGATATTAGTTCTTATTTTTTTTTATTTGGTTTTACGTGATTTATATTTGAAGTGATACGAACACTACAAGAATAGTAAGTTATACCATTTATTTCATACTAGCTTACCGCCCGCGCCCCGCGGCTTCGCCCGCTTTGTCTAAAACCTAATAAATTATATGCTAAAACCTTCCTCTTGAATCACTCGTTCTATTAAAAAAAACCGCATCAAAATCCGTTGCGTAGTTTTAAAGATTTAAGCATAGGTACATAGGGACATAGGGACAGAGAAAGCGACTTTGTTTTATACTATGTAGTGATTACCGTACAATCTGAATATTTTTCTAGATTTAATAAATGAATTAATGAAGCTCCGTGTTTAATTTAAGTAAGTTCATTGTTACCTGTTATCTGCCTACGTACTGACTTAAAAAAATTACCGTTTATAGATTTTGGGATTCGAGTATGTTTCACCATGAATTAGCATGTGAATGATACAGTGTCTTACTATGAGTGGGGAAAAGATATATAGACTAAGTATCACAGATATTGATTTACCAATATCCTTACAAAAATTTTGAACATAATAATTCTTCCCATCAACTTTTTTCCTTCATGAAATTCCCATAAAATTCCCACAGAAGTTCGTCGTTAAAACGTAGGTATCCGTTACGGTTTCACACGGAAGGGTCGTGTGAAACGCAGGGTGAGATGCGCACGCGCCGACAGGTACTTGGGGATTGACCTTTTTAAATGGATATTTAAATTTAATTGTATGTATGTTTTAAACGTTACAGCAGTGATAATGATTAGGTATATGAATTGATTAGTGTATTTATTTCTTTATTACAGGACAATAATTTTTATTATGAAAATAATTTTAGCTTCTATTTACCTATATCAAAGGTATGTCTTTACTTTTTATGTATTGAGATACTTTTTGTTTCATGTTTTATTATTAGGCCGGGAGATACTGACACAAAATTTCGGGTCATTTGTAACACAGTATCTCCCGGCCTATATGTTTCATTTCTCATATATCCTTATTTTACATTTTTTTTTTCTTTTTACAGGCCTTGCCTTCTCATGCATAGAAGTACGAAGGTCTTTTCTGTTAAAAATCTCTCACATTACATTTCACATTCACACGGAACTGAAGGGATGTTCTCGTGTGAAGTTCACAGGGGTGGATATGCGCACGCGCCGCTACTGTTACAATACTTTTAGGTATCAGTTTGTTGTATGGTGAGTATGAAGTATTTGTCATTTTAAATATATATTAGGATACCTAGACCCAAAATTGTGAAAAAATGGTAACTATTTTTTATTTCACAATTTTATTGTACTGTGAATTTATCTATCGCAGCTAAAACGCATATGGATTTAATTGTTACTATGGAAATTCAAAATTCTATGCAAGTTGCATTTTATTTCGCAGTGTTCACGTTGTCTTAATTTTAAACAGTTGTTTTTTTGTAGAGTGAATTTTGAAAGATGTGGGTACTGAAATAAAAAAGTCGATTTTCTTCTCTTAGCTACCTGCTTTGAATTACTCCATATGTGTCATTTCAGTTTTACACTGGGGATCGAAGACAGATCTTTGAATAAATAATTTTTTATGTGCAACATTAAGTATCTTTGATTAAAATATATTCTTTATATGAAGTGAAAATTTAAGTATTTGTCCGTTAGACCGTTACGGTTCACAGTCACACGTAAGGGGTGAGAAACTGCGCACGCGCCGATGTTCATGTATCCTGTATCATGAATTAGCTACTTGTAAGAGTAGTATTTGAGCAATGATTAATAATCAATTGCATTTGAATATACAATGAGAAATCGGATGTTGTAAGATATTTAGTGAAAACCAAAATAGATATTTCAAGGGATTTTTTTAAATGTTATTGTATGACAAATGTGAAATGCATCATTATAATCATGCATATATTACTTGATTATTTTCAGTATTTTGTTGGTACTTGGTATAAAAAATTCCTCCGGATTTTAAAGTATTATAAAAAATATAAAGTGTTCATCCTTTTATATATGTATTTACAGACAGAATAACACAAAGCATCTACTATGTTCAACAATTAATTAGTTTTTTAAATAATAATATATACTTTATATACGTAGAAAACTATTCATATATACTTAAGTTTGAATACATTATCCATAACTAAATCTCACGCAATTTTAAGTGACATAAAAAGTCCCTTAAATTTTTTGTATCACTTTTAATTCTTTTCTTGTAATGCCGCCAAAAGTATCACTTTTTCTTTGTGTTTTAGACGTTCCCATTCTCACGGAAGGGACGTTCTCGTGTGAACCACACGGGGTGAAAAACTGGGCACGCGCCGATGTTCATGTATCCTTTCATGAATATAATTAGATACTTGTAAGAGCAGTATTTGAATAATTAGAAATATAATGTTTAAATAGTGTGTTGTAAGCGTTTTTAATTGAAATAATTTATTTATAAAGAAGATAGGGTTGATTAAAAAGTTATCGTTGAGAAATGTGAAATGCATCATAATCATGCAATTTTTAAAGTGTATTATGGGCTGGTCTTTCTTTTAGGCTTGTTACTTGATGTATTATTTTCTTGCTTTTTTAAGGTATTTTAAATAGAGATGCGCCGAATAGTGATTTCACCGAATAACCGAATACCGAATACTATTCGGTTAAAACCTTACCGAACCGAATATTCGGCCGAATTATTCGGTTCAATGTTTTGACGTGTTTTGATGCGTAAACCGGTTCTAACGGGTCGCAAGTAGCTGCTGGCTCGGTGGCGAGCGAGCCTTACCACCCGCCGCCGCCCGCCACCCGCGTATATTAAAACAAAAAAATATTAAAATTTTTATATTGTTTAAGTTTTATATTTTTAATTTAAGTTTACAACTACAATTTACAAAATAAACGTTGGTTTGAAATGTAATGATTATTTTATTTTATACAGGGTGTAATCGTTAAGTGGGCACAGGCGATTATTCCATAACTATACAGATACAGAGAACAGATATCAAAAAACTTTTAACTGATATTGAAAGTACTATACCTAATGAGTAAAATGACAATAATAACTTTTTAAAAATAAAACGAGAAATATCCAAAAATGTTACATGAAACGCTCCCATACATTGAGTATGAAATATGACTATTCCAAACATTTAATATGAAAGGTTTTGCTTTGTTATTTGATTTTGTGCTATAATTACTTCGCAAATTTTAATGAAAGTTCATTTAGAGACTGTAAACAGAGCTCGATGTGGAATACAATGGTATTCCAAATCGAGGATGTCGTCTCGAACATTTGCTTTGAATACAAAATGTATGGAAGCATTTCATGTAACATCTTTGAATATTTCTCGTTTTATTTAAAAAAAATTACTATTGTCATTTTACTCATTAGGTATAGTACTTTCAATATCAATTTAAGGTTTTTTGATATCTGTTATAGTTACGGAATAATCGCCTGTGCACACTTAACGATTACACCGTGTATACCTTAGGTTCAACACATTCTTCATAGGATTTCTTTGACTTGTGTATAGTATGACATAAATCATTCATAATAATATGAAGTTATTTATTTAGTTCTATAGCCAAGAAAGTAGAAATACTCAAATACTCATACCGAATATATTCGGCACCTAAACCGAATAATTCGGCCGAATACGAATAGTGAAAAAGATGCCGAATACCGAATATGTATTCGGTATTCGGCGCATCCCTAATTTTAAATATATGAAAGAGTCATATTTTTTAAAATAATATATTTACATTTCAATGATAGGTTAAACACAAAGCATCTACCATGTTTTATAATCAATTCATTTTTATTTCTCTTCGCATATATCAATAGTTTTACGTTTTACGTTACAATTTCTTAGGTAAGTAGTTAGACACAAAAAGTCCCATAAATTTTTTGTATCACTTATATTTCTATTCTTGTAATCCGCCTGAAATTTAAGAATACAGTATCACTTCTTTGTATTTAAAACGTTCCCATTCTCACGGAAGGGACCTTCTCGTGTGAAATTCATGGGGTGAGAATTTGCGCACGCGCCGCTATCGAGTATCAGTAAATACTTAATGTATAAATTACGTATGTTTATTTAGACAAGGGTAGATAATTAAATAAATATAGGTAGTAAACAATTTGAATTTTGGTTTAATATTATGTAATTATTGTTTACATGTCTGCATATGTTAATAATGATAGAATGATAGACTTTTGTATGTATATTTTAAATTAAATGAGAAAAAATTATGTACATGTACCTATTTATTAATTTCCTATTACGGTATTAATTTATAAGAAATTTATTTAAATAACATAATTTTGGTTACGACACGTAGTTACGCAAATTATAATTCTGTTCGGAAAATCGTCGGAAAATTGTTTAACGTATTTCTAATAGGCATGTTGAATGAGATCATATAGGTTTTAATTGTTTAGAATCTGTTAGTAATCCACAGGAAAAATGTATAAGACGTTAAGAACAAGAGACTATTTAAATCATTGAGGTATAAAGTTATCAATATCTGGCAATACAGTGAATTAATATGTAATGGTAGTTAGTAGCAGTAGTTATAAATTGGTACTACTCTTGGACACAAATAATTTATTCGTATATATTGTTAATTTAAACATACCTCAAATTGATTGTTAAGGTTTTTCCTATATTGAACACAAAAGTCATACAATATATTGTTATCAATTGTTTATTTGTTTGTCCGTTAAACCGTTACGGTTCACAGTCACACGGAAGGGTTCTCGTGTGAACCACACGGGGTGAGAAACTGCGCACGCGCCGCTTGTTAAGGGCACTTAACGACGGATTAACAAATAAACGATAGTTATGTATTAATTACCTACTTTTTGGATTATATTTTTTTAATGTTTTGAGTATTATATAAATGTGCCGAACGGTGATAATAATGCTTTGATTGTTTTGGGTATCGTTTAAAGAGGGTGAATGGTAATGTCATTTTTTTAAATATTTATGATTTGAATTTATACAGCTCGCTCAGCCTCGGTGATGCCTATATTATGTTTTCGTAAGTTTTATTTTTTTTTGGCTTAGGTATGCTTTTATACTAATAAAAAAAAAGAATCAATTATGTATTTACGGTGACTACCTATTTAAATGATTTGTTTTAATAAATTTCTATTTTCTTGATAAAAAGAAGTAGGTATAAGTAATAGTAAGCTATAATACGTAGTTTATAGGAACAGTTAAATCTGCTCTTGTTAAATGAATGTAGTATATTAAAGTAGGTACTGCATGAGACCATCTTTTTAAGAACATAATATTCAATAATCATAATCATAATCATTTATTCACCATAAATACAAAATTAAATACATAGTATCATTATCTTAATTAATTAAACATTCAAAATACAAGGACACACACATATACATTGAACCAGATGATTAACAAAGATAATATGAACTGCAGGCCTACACTAGGCAGCTTGTATTGTAATTTGTAGGCCTGCCTTTTTTTTTTTTTTTTTTTTTGTGAGGTGTCTCTCAATGTTAGCCAGAAGGGCTTCTACATTTTAACGCGGACGCGGGGGTGAACTGAAGGTTCACCCTGGTAGCGACATGCACAAGGGCGTCCCCCCTTGACGGGGACCACGAACCTCGGCTTGGGCTGTCGCTTGAGTGGAGGAGGCCAGAAGGGCCCTAATCGGACGGGCGCTCACCCGGGTGGGCGCGGGAACGCGGAACAAGGGACCTCGTCTTCGCCGGCGAAGACGGTGTACGCTTTCTGCTGTGGTGTGTGCGGTGTCGCGGTTTGTTCGACGTTGGACTTCAATCGCCGAGTCTAG
Organism: Colias behrii; assembly: GCA_029959065.1. NCBI lineage: Eukaryota > Metazoa > Arthropoda > Insecta > Lepidoptera > Pieridae > Colias > Colias behrii. The sequence continues at coordinate 2,988,287 of JARWMC010000021.1, read as the reverse complement.
CCGTGCGTTAGCTTTGGTAATATCATCGTCGGAGTCGTCCAAGACGTGTCTTGGCCGCCTGCGACGATGAGTGGGATCGGGTTTCGCGACGTATGCGATGGCCTTTGTCACCAATGGGTTGGGGTGATTTTTAGCCTTGTCGAAGTAGCGCTTAGACGCTTGCTTCATCCATTGGGCTATGGTGGGGAGTTCTAAGTCCCTATGTAGGTCCACGTTACGCACGAACCAGGGCGCTCCAGTCGCTGTTCTCATGAACCGCGACTGAATCGTCTGGAGCTTGTGTATGGAGCTGGGAGCGCAATGCGCGAAAACTACACTACTATAAGTGAGGATTGGACGGACCACCGTTTTGTAAAGTGTCACCTTATTTCTAAGGGACATTTTACTGCGACTGTTAATAAGGTAATAGAGCCGGCTAAGAACATAGCTGGCTTTCTTACGGACTGCCTTAATGTGGGCTTTAAATGACATGTGTGCGTCTAGAGTGACGCCTAAGAATTTGGTGTGCTTTTGCCACGGAATGACTTGGCCATAGAGTTTGACACTATCTATGGCCTCGGGGCCGCCGCGCCTGAAGAGCACGGCGGCGCTCTTGTCGGGGTTCACAGTGATACCCCATTTGCGAAACCATTTGCCTAATGCATCGGTCGCGGATTGTAGGAGTGGAGCTATTCTTTTGCGGTGTGGACTCGACACGTAGAGTGCCGTGTCGTCCGCGAAGAGGGATAGTTGCACTTTATCGTGCTTTGGGATGTCGCTAGTGTATAGCGCGAATAGGAGGGGCGACAAGACGGAGCCCTGAGGGACTCCGGCCTGGATGGGACGTGAAGACGAGAGCGTGCCGTCTAATCTGTAGCGGAAGGACCGGTTAGACAAGAAGTCTCGAATGATGAACACGAGACTGTCTGGCACGCCGAGAGTGTGCAGTTTGTAAATCAAACCGTTGTGCCAGACCTTGTCGAACGCCTTCGCTACGTCAAAGAAGACCGCTCCCGTTCTATGGGGCCTGAGGCGGGTGAGGCCCGCGAGAATGTACTCCGTGATGCGGTGTACTTGGTGAGGACATGAGTGAGCTCGCCTAAAGCCGAATTGTTCGTCTGGGAGCAGCTTTTTGGCAATGACTGCGTCCCAGAGGCGTTTGGAGATGATTCTCTCATAGATTTTCCCCAGAGAGCTGAGGAGACTAATAGGTCGGTAGCTAGATGCCACGTTCCGGGGTTTGCCTGGTTTGTGGATTCCGATCACAATTGCTTCCTTCCACTTAGCGGGGAAGGTACAATTGGCCAGGAGACAATTAAAAGTAGCTACTAGAAGAGCGATAAGGGCGGGCGGCAGGCTTTTTAGAGCTCTATTGGGAATAGAGTCTCCGCCTGGGGACTTCCTACTGGCAAGTGACTTGATAAGTGATTTTACTTCGGTGGCCGTCGTTGGTGACAAGGGCTCGGCATCGATACGAGGGGTTTCAGTAAAACGTGCGATCTCTTGATTAACTACGTTAATGTGAGTCGGGTCGGTCAAGTCGAGACTGGGGGAACATTGTTCCTCTAAACTGTCAGCTAAGCATTCGGCCTTCTCAAAATCGTCAAAAGCGGGAGGTTGGTTAGGACGAATGAGCGGTGGCGTGGCGGCAATGCCATCAGATTTTAGAGTCCTCGCAAGCCGCCAGTAGGCAGTGTGCGAGGGAGAGAGATCGCTAAGTAAAGAGTCCCACCGCTCGTTGCGTAATTCGTGAATTCGCTCTCTTACCTCTCTCTGTAAGGAACGAAGTATCCTACGGTTTTCGTCTGTCGGTGCTCGGTCGTAGGCGCGCGTCGCCGCGTTCTTATCGCCCACCAGCCTTCGTACGTCCGGGGGCAGATCCAACCGGTGGCCGAGGCCAACGGGGACCCGCCGGGACGCGTATTCAATCTTGGATTGAATGTGGCTGGTGACCGAGGAGACCGCGTCGAGCGCCTCCACGACCGTGTCGATTTTGTCAGGTACAGACTCCAGCTCTGGCGAGTCGACGGGCTGTAAGGCCTCGTGCAACTTTCGCCAGTCTACCTTCGTCATGTACTCTACGGTGGTGCTATCGGGGGGGCCGAGTTCGAACAACACGGGCCTGTGATCAGAGTCGAGCTCGTGCAACGTTTCAACGGAGCGCAACTGTAGCGTCACGTTCCGCATCACCGCCACATCGAGCACGTCCTGTCTGTGTCCCGTGTTCTTCGGAAAGTGAGTCGGTTCTAAGGGGCCTACAACCGTGACGTTAAGTAGGTCAGTCAGTCGGTCTAGTCGTTTGCCATTGGCGTTCTCGTAGGAGCTATTCCAGTTCCAGTGCTTGCAGTTGAGGTCGCCGGCCAGAATGACCGAGTCGCCCAGTGCAAGCAAGGCTCTGAGATCGCTCTCCAAGATTGCCTTTGACGGGGAGAGATAGACCGAGGCGATTATGACGGGTTGATGACCGGTCATAGACACCTTGATCACTGTGGCTTCTAAGTTAATTAGAGGCGGCGTGTCGATGGGCGTGCAGTGCAAGGCCCTTCTGTAATATATAAGAGTGCCGCCTAAGGGGCTGTTTACGCGGTCGTTACGCACCAACATATAGTTGGCGATTCGCGGATTGCGGTTAAATGGTTTAAGAAATGTCTCTTGCATTACTAGCACATCGACACGCCGTCTGGTGACAAAGTCCCTAACTAAGTTAGTCTGTTTGAGAAGGCCGTCCGCGTTAAAAGTAACTACGGAGATCGCTCTAGGTTTAATTCTACTTGTAGTAGCCATTAGGGAGTCTTGTTGAGTTTTATTATCAACTCCTTATGAGCTGCTAATATCTGGATTTTCTCTATGCCACTTTTGGCTTTCCTAAGTTGGTTTGCAACTAGATTTACCTCATCAAGGTTGAGGTCTTGTATATAATTCATTAAATAAATGAGGTTTGCGATTGACTCGTCAGGCGAGTCTAATTCAGGTGTGTGCACTTTAGCTGAGGGCTTCGGTGCTATGTGTATAGCGGGAGCCGCTGAAGGCGGCACCGCCACGCTCGACTGGGCCTGCGTCACTAGTGACGGAGGTTTCGTCCAAGCGTTCGTCTTGGGAGGTGGAGCCGGTATAAAGACCGGCTTTGGTTGTGGGGGTTGAGCCCCGGCGCGGGCGATTCCGCGAGGTTTGTTCGCCTTCTGGCGACCCCCCGCCCTGTGTTTGGGAGCCTTCGGGCAACCCCGGTAGTTCGCGGGGTGACCCGAAGTCTCACATAGTACGCAGGACGGTGGATCCTCATTAGGCAGATCCTTGGACCTCGTGCAATCCTCCGTGCCGTGGTCGCCTAAACATTTGACGCAGCGAGGCCGCGAAAAACAGTTACGAGCAGAGTGCCCGTAAAGTTGACAGCGATGACACTGTCTGATATAGCTGTGGGAGTCGGGTGTTTCCACCTTGAGCCCTGAGAGTTTGCAGCAATGCCGCATTTTAAAAATGTCTTTACCCTTCGGGGTACGATCGAGGACCGCGAGGACCATGTCATATGGTAATTTGGAGATTCTGTTGTGCATGCGGAAGCACTCCTGCACAGGGAAGCCTTGGTCTTTCAGGTCATTGAAGACTTGATCGGCAGAGATCTCTTTGGGGATCCCTTTTATTACAACTCTTAAGGAGCGTTCCTCCGGAAGGGGGAACGAATGGCCGCCTATGTTTTGGGCTCTTAAATAGGAAGTGAAAACCCTGTGGTGGGTAGAAGTTAATAACTGAACGCGAATGTTGTCCTTAGTTGGACGAGCTTTGAAGGGGATACCTTCATTGTCTAAGTAGGCTGTGATTTTCAGCCACGCGGACTTATCTCTTACGTAGACGGGGGGAGGGGAAGGCGGTTTACGCGTCGCGGCGTTTCCCGCGGTCGGGCCTTCGGGTGCCTGAGGGGCGGATGCCTGAGGGGCGGGGGGCGCACGGCTAGGCTCGGCGCGCGCGGAATCGCGAACGGTCGCGTTCCGTTTGGCGGGCGGAGCAGAGTTTTTTAATTTGCGTTTTTTATTTTTATTGCTGACGGTTTCGAAGCCGTCGGACGAATCTGAGGACTCCGCCTCTGAAGCTATTGACGACTCGGGAGCGCTCTCGCACTCCATAACGGTCGGGGCTTCGAACCCCGCTTCGACTGCCACTGGGGACAGCGGTGGGGACTCAGGAGAGTCCCTTAGCGGTTGCGCAACGGGCGCGGCAAGGTTTTGAGCCCCGGCGGCTCTGTGTGCTTTAAACGCATCCAGCACCTCCGGGTTCTCCCTGACTAAGAAAGCCATAAAGGCTTTCATGTCTAAGTCCTCCAACGTATCGGACATCCTAACGTTTTATTTTTGCTAATCGTCGTCCTAGCGGCCCTCCCCGCTTCCGGGCGGGGGGGGGGGGGTTGTGTGCCTACACGTATGTGTGTGAATGTGGGTGTGTTGGTGCGTCCCGCTGGTGATAGCGGGGTGAGGTTGTCACTACCTAACAGTTCGCAGGGGTCTTGGAGTGACCCCCTGCGAAAGCGTGACGTGGACCCGTCAGGAGTAGTTTTCGGCCGAGTCCGGGCGCTAGCGAGCAGTTGGAGTACCTGCCCGCCGTGGCAGTGCCTACTAAGAGGACCCCGGACTCACAGTCACCGAAAAGCTCCCGAAGCGGTGAGGCTGTACGCCGTTTATACAAACGTGCGGTATCTGCGCCCCACAGATACTTCCACCGGATGGTGTTAATTTCTCCGAAGCCCGTTTGACACCGTTAGGTGGGCAACGGAGAAACCGCGACTGGCGCGTCGAGAAACAAGAAAGTTGTACGCTGCGAGTGCAGCTGCGGTTGCACCGCGACTGACCAGGTAGTAAACTACCTGAGCAGGCGGGGTGGGACCGGTCGCTTATCGATCGCTATTGTTCCCAACAAAGGCGCGGGTCACTTCCCGGAATTTGCCTTTCGGCGAATCTCAGGTAGCTGTAGGCCTGCCACCCTTCCTGAATATCAGATAAGGTACGTACTCATTATATGATTTTAAATTATTTATACATAACGGATTGTATTAGGATTAAATTTACAATATTTTCATTTATTAATTTATATATACTAAATGAAATCTGCGCCTTTATATTAACGCCTTTATTTATAAGTGTGTAACTATGTGTGTGTGTGTGTGTTCGTGTGTGTGTGTGCGTATGTGTGTGTGTGTGTGTGAGTGTTAGTGCGTGTGATTTGTGCAGGCTTTAATGGATTAATTTTAATTGTGTGTAATGTGTATAAATTAATTGTGAAACGCCATACTTATCAAATTATTACGTCTCTTTTTTATATGTCGAGCGTGAAAATTAAAATTAACTTTAAGCATACCTTTATACATTTAACGATTAGTTCAACTTTATTTGATAGAAGGAATAAACACGTTAACATAAGTTTGTTAGTTTTATATTTTTCTTATCAGGCTGTTATGATAGCTATGTGTTGCGAATTCATTTGAAATAGTTATATTATAAAATGTTTAAATATTTGTTTATGAAAAAAACATTGTGGTAGTAATCTAGCGAATTGTTTTCAAAACAAAATTGTTTTGAAATAATAACAGAAATGTTAAATATACAATTTTTATTAGATTTACATTTTCTTTCGTGATGTATAGGGCAGATTAAATTTATTTCTTTGACTTTACCTCGAATATCCAGATGAATGTGATTTTGCCTAAAATTAAAATGATTTTGGATGCATTAGTAATCGAATACTGAAATCTTTTTAATGCTGTAGTACAGATAAATATAATACTATATTTTGTAGAAGATGTGGGAATACTTTATTCCTCACAAACTTATTTGATTTATTTTGTATAGAATGTTAATAATAAATAATAAACAAAACATATTAACTTCAATTACACGTCTACTCTTCACCCTATTAGCGAACACTCCATTTTAGGGTTCCGCATGAGACTCACGAGATTTCAGGACTTGCACAGGAAATGGGTTCCGTGGGAGAGAATAACTTAGTATTTGTGGCCATGACATACGCGATTTTAATATACTTACTATTACTAGCTTTATTAGCTATTTATTGTGGCATAATTTGGGTCCGAACCACAGATTAGATACTAGACGGAACACAGATTTTTCGTAGCTATCTATTTTAAAATTAAGCAACAGCAATTACGTCGTTATAAACAATAAATTAACGCAACCCAGTACTGATATGATAAATAAAAAAAAAGACGGGTTGCACTCCGGGAGTGCCGGCAGAAGTGAAAACTTGATTATTAACGTTGAGCATGTTTGATATTTTGGAATGGTATCCGTCTTACGCTTTTTCGATCAGGTCACGTGTCCTGACGCGAGTTTAAGATTTTATACCCATTAGGTACAGAAAAAGTGCTCAACGCCGCTAAAGAAGTTTTCACTTCAAAATAGAATCTTAGATGTTCGGGTAGACAGAAGCTTCCAGAAATCCGTAGTAACTTACCAACTCAAGGAATATATTTTATTCCCGCCCGTTTCCTATCTTCAAATTTAAGTGCAGTCTACATTAGGCTGATAAGTGAACGCGATAATATGATGACAATTACAAGGGTCCTACACTATGATCATCTTGCTATGGTCAGATATGTTAACTTTTGACATATTCATCTATTAATTAAGATCTCATAGTAGTTGTAACCCGGAGTTTCGCCCGCGGAGTGAAAATTCTCATGTGAATGTGCAAGAAACGCGGTAAAAATCATTGAGATAATATGTAATGGTAAAAATGGTCTTTATTACTATCAGCTACGTAACTACCTCCAGTCATAAAACCATATCATAAAATTGCTCGGTTGCGGCGAAGAAGGAAAACAAACAAATACATTAACAATAATATTCATAATACGACCACAGTATTACAATATTATTTCCTACAGTAAGGAATCGCCTTTGATGTCGCGCGATGCCGCCGCCAGCGTAGGTACTTACGCTGCCACACGAAAATACGCTAGGGTTGCAACAAATGGGAAATAAAACAATTTTGATTATTAATATTATGATGAAATCATTTATTCATATGTACATTAAAAATAATTGCGATTATTAAATCTGATGTAATTATTTGTTCATAAATATATAATTACAGATATTGCACTGCTAAATATTATTTACGTGGACACTTTATTTTTGGATGTTCTTAATTGTATATTATACCATTTAACTAAGTAATGCATTCGCATTGGGATGTACAATCTGATTAGAAAATAATGAGGACAACATATACATAGCTTTGATTTTAATTCAACAGATACAATTAATACAATCTTTCTGAAATATTGTTTCCTTCTGGGATTTCAATGTAGATTTACATCCGTAAACGGAACAGTTTTTGCGCGTCATAATAGAATATGTAAGTACCTATGTATAATAAAATTATTACACAAAAAATACGACTGCGTCGTCCTTTCGCGATAGTTAATGCAAACTCAGCGTGATTGCATTAAGCGGCCCGCGTCGCCCGACCCCCCGCCAGTTCCCCTCCGTTTCTCTGCACAAGTACATTCGTCGCCATACTGTAGGATGGTAATACTGTGATACGACTATGGACGAATTACTGCTGCTTGTTAATAAGATATCTAATAATTACCGCCTTCTTGCAACAATTATTATAACCAAAATAAACTTAAATCCAACAGACTGCTTCATTTTACACCTGAACAGCCACCCTACACCCTAATGTACCTCGTAATTTCTTTAAATTATTTACCATCTCTATAATGTGTATAGCCATTAACAAATCCACCGTATTCGCGAACGTACGAACGTTCCACACACTATATTTGGAAGGCACAATTTGCCTTACGAATACATTTTACGGTTCAAACTTTGCTGAAAAGCCTACTCCTTCGAACAACCCAATTTATTTTCTAGTACCTTCGGAATAGAGTATATTTTCGCAGCGCACGAATCGCGGGTAGGTACCCTATAGTTACGAGTGAGAAATTTCATTTGAGACGATTCCGCGATTTTCTCTCTTATCCCAAAGGACATGCCGTTGATTTATCTCGGAGTTATTCCTTCTTTCTTTGAAAATTTCGTTTGGCTTAAGATATACTGGGAATTTATTGAAATGTATTATTTCTTTTTATATTTACTCGCATAGATTCGTTTGACTGGAGCAAAGTATTGGGATATTGAAAATTGTCGTAAGGTACGTAGGATTTGATCCTCGCTCGCGATGTGATTATAGGCTATACTTGTATCAATAAATTACTGAGATTGGGATCATTCTGTTATGCTGTATGTATTCTATGTATCCATAGGATTTGGTAAGGCAGCATATCTGCTGCCTTACCAAATCGAAAGTAATGATTCAAAACTACTTTATACAATATACCTATAAATTGCGTTCAATCTCTATTTTGTTAAGAATATATTTATTCATATAAGTACATCAATAGCACAGAATACTAATTAATAGTAGCTTACGCTATCAATAGTATGATTGAATGCATGCAATTCAGTTTAAAACAAATGAATCATAATCTGAAAAAGAAAACATAACGAAGGGATGATTTAATATGGTAGGTAATTCTATTTGAAAAACCGGTAAAAGGGTAGAAGGTTCATATTAAAAAGCCAATAAAGTTCAATTTTAGCTCCGAACCCTTATAAGTTATAAGCATAATGATGCTCTAGGCACACCCCGTACTAAGTACTATCACAATAACTCAAACGGTATTACCAAGGCATTATAGTATATTGGAGATCCATACTGACCCCTTTACAAGACTATCAACTTGTATTTCAAACCTTAACTATAGACCTATAAAGTTTAAATTCCTGCTTACAATATGTAGTAGTGTTAGTAAATTCGTCAGTTTATAACGCATTGATCTCACGGGTATACTGTACTGAGACTAGTGACTATTGTTTTTGGTTCGTACATCAAACCTAATGGGTTATTAAAAATTTATGGCCGTTAATAACAGCTGATTCAATATCTAGAATGAGTATCTGTGCTTTCGGGTATCGTAAGTACTTTGCTATAGAGTGATTGTTAAATCTCAGGAGATTTTTGGAACTAATTAATGATTTCTATATTATATTCCTATTTAATTACTCTAATTAACTTTTTAGAATAAGATTCAGTCGATAACTGCATTTACTGATGTATACATGCTGCTCTTGTCTTAAATGACTGACCTCTCATCTCATGATACACCGTAGAAGTGAAATTCCGTATCTCCTTGCTGGCAGATGGTAACGATGATTATTTCTCTATGCTCTACCATTTTTATTTCAAATCAGATGTCGATTCAAATACATTAATGCTATCTACTGTATCAAAGAAAACCCTTGTAAATAAACTCCGGAACTTTGTAGCGGAACAACGACTGATTTCCCGAAATGTATAAATTCAATATTTCTAAATAACTTTTGCAAAATACAAAAATTCTTAACAAATTACCACTCGGAGTGACACTTGTGAAAGCATTGTGGCGAACCGCACCGGAAAATGTCGGATAAATACAGGGAAATTGTGCTCGGATCTGGGATTCCATTTAATTGAACTTAATAAAAAGGGGTTAGCGATACTAACGATGTCTTAAATGTTGGAATGTCGTTAATGGAGGATGAACAACACAAAGGGGGTAGCAATTTGAGGATAAATCAAAGGATTCAGCCCCGGGCGTACGCTTTGGCAACGAAAAAATTGAAAAATTTTTACGCCTCTCGTGAAATTTTGTTGTATTTACTTTTGTAATATATATTTGAGGATATGGAGTGTTGTCATGATTTTAAAGTGTTGGAGTGGAATGAATTGTTTATATGGGATTTCATTAGAATCTTGTTGGAGTGTTAAATATGTTAAAAATAGTTTTTTTGATTAGATATAGCAGTTATATAATATTAAAAGGAGCAAAATGCTATATAACTTAACTGTTGCGTGTAATATACCTACTTTTTAAATATTTATAGATAAAATTAAAATATATGCAAAATTCACAGGATCTTAACAAAAAACGAACGATATAGAATGTAAAAAATATATTTTATAAAATTACCCATTACATGCTATTATTTAACCAAAATTCTTAAGCGGCGAAAGGTTCCGGATTCCTTGTTTCTAATACTGAAGATTTAATCGTGGTCGGTGTATTCAGATTCCTCAGCCGATGATTTAACTGAAAAGTATTAAAACGATTGTAAGTAAGTTCTTTTTTTATTGTGTAGGTATTATTTACCTAACTACGAGCTACGACTATATACAAGTTTTTTTGCAGAACTTATATAAATAGGATATAAACTTTATATTTACATAATACTATTTTTTTATCTATATGCATTAACTTCTGTTTCTAACGAATAGGGCAATATGAAAAGTATAGTATTACCTATAATATTATTTGTGGTTATATTTTCTATAAACATACTTATTATTTTTAAGTATATTATTATATTATCTGTGGTAAAAAATATAGATAACTCACTTCTTTCAATACAAGCCATTCTTGTGCAGAATTCAGTGCCATCCGCACCGCAAACACATTGGTTGCAATCCACTGTGTATTTTGTGAAGGGCTTGCATGATTTTGTATTGGCTGTAATAAAAAAAAGGTTTAGCCGACTGCGCAAAGTAGGGTTATGTTATTTTTATGTTTGTTTCTTTGGCATACTGTTGACTTTTGTAGCTAAATGGATTGATATGTGATTCTTTAGGCTGTTCTATAGCTTAAAGTGGGGGAGTGTCTGTGCCTAAGTTGTTAGATTTTTGTTTGAAACTGTTCTAAGAATCGTCTTTATAATGAGAGCGTAATATGCGGTGTAAAGCTAGATTCTAGAATATAGGCAGGTAAACATATAATATAAATTATAAAAATTACATACCTCGTCTCCACAGAAGCAACATGTCCTCATCATCAACATATCTCGAATGTATTAATGTACAGCATAACTGAAAATACAATCGAGGAAATGTAATAAAAAATAACAAGGTTTTTCCATTATTTTAAATACCTACTTGAAGGCTACTTGCGATTTGATTTGACCTTTTAGTATGGCATGATCCCCTCCTCTCTCCAAAAAAACTACATATTTTTAAATTACATAATTATTACGAAAAATTAAACTACCTTAAGAGGGGCTGTCAAACGACGATATTCTGGAACCATTTAGTTCTTGGGAAGTCATGTAAAATGACAAAGAGATGGTCAATACATGTTTGTGCTGTTCGACTATCCTATGACAAGACAATATTATATTTAACTGTGTTTTCCTACCGTTCTAGAAGTCGGAAAATAAGGTTATTATAAGAATAGCACCCCTTGTTAAAAAATATTTCACCTACATTCATTTAACGTCCTTAAAAAAATCCTATTTTCTTTTAACATGCTATAAAACTGCAATAATCGTGACCAATAATATTTAACACAATAATCTTCAAAACACCAATAAAAAAACAAATAAAACAGCAAACATTTAAAACAACACAACTACCATAAAACACTGCACTACACCGCTTATTTCATGTAAAACTAATACAAAACCCGTTAATATTACAAGGAATAAATGAATTGTTCTTTACTCACGGTTAAAATGAGAAATTTCCACATATCCACGAGCTATGGAAACGAAATAAAAACAAAATCAATCACCACACTGCGCTATTGTTTTGCGACTATGAAATTTAATCAGTTACCACTTACCATGCCAATTCGCTTGTGCAAGTGTTTTGTGACGGCTTCAAAGCATGTAAGGATTTTGTAACCATAAAATAGGTACTAACTAAAATGTTACGGAGCTGAAGTGTTTCTTTGGTTGAAGGCGCTAATCTCAGGAATTGATCAATTTGAAAAATTGTTTCAGTGTACGATAACCCATTTATCGAGCCTCGAGGAAGCTTCAAGCCATATCATTACGCTAAGAGCAATAGGAGCGGAGTAAACCGTGGGGCATACCTAGTAGATAATAGATTTCACATGATTAATTAATTCATGATGTAACATGAAACAATGACTGCGACTTTTTAGAATCTAGGTAAGTAACAACAGCACGTGTCGTGATGTAATAAAAGTTACATAAACATACTACATATTATACATACTTACATCAGGTTTATTTTGGTTTGTATTATTTAATCTACTGAAAAGTGTTGGATGAAACTTGCAGAGAGTACCCCGAGTCGAAGGTTGTGATAATAAAAAATAATAATGGTATAGGTGAAATGTATGGACAAACTATTAGATAAGTTCACACCAGAAATCAATATCATATTTAATTTGATTTGGACAGGTTGGACTACTAAGTAGGTACGATTTTTTCGATCCTAAAAACTGTTGTTAGGAGGTGTATTTCTTTGTGATAATATTTTCATAATTTATGACTTTATTTCCTGTGAGAAAGAATACGAAAAAAAAAATATTTCTCAATGATGACATCGATATTTCTAGAAGAAAATCTAAAGCAAATACTAATCGATAAGTAAAAACTCTCTCGTTAAATAAATATTGGTTTAAAAAACTCGTAATAATTTTCTAGATTAAATGCTGAGGATCTATATAGAGATGTCACAACAATAAAAAAGACGCAAGATATAAAGTTATACAAAAGTAGTGCACGAACAGCGTCCGGAAGCCAATTACAACACATAGAGGTCTCTGAAGAACATCTATAATGGTCTTCACTAATTGGGATTTATATAGAGATGTTACGAGTTCCTGTGTTGTAAAGTTGAACTTTTAGTGCCTTGGCAATATTTTATATAACAAATGTTTTGAGAATAATTGCGACATTCGTTTTTATATAGTTGTTAAGTGTGACAAACAATCTTATGTAATGCATATGAACAATTTTAGGTACTAGTACAAGTTTAGATATAAGTTTTTTTATATCAGATTAAATATAAAAGTTTTTGTTACTATGTATGTTTGTCTCCTTTAGAAAATAAATATTTTAGTCATTATAATTATTTCGTCTTTTACTCTTTCTAAATATAGTTACCAAATGTGACAAACCGAAGTTTGAAATTTTAAAAAGCAGCATATTATTATCATTATTTTTTTTTTATATTGCATTACCTGGCACATTGTTCCTTCTCTTTTCTCACTCTTATGTAGATCCTTGCTTATACTTTTAATGTAAATAAATACATAAATATATTTAATAAATAAACTATCAGCTCTATATAAATATCGAAGGTTGAACCGCTCGACTTACGTATCGGGCTGTGTATAATTTGGGAACTATATTTTCTATCACCAAAATTTATATTTGTCATCAAGTTGTATCACCTAATAAATAGATCTATCACCACGAAATATTTTCGTTCTCAGATAAACAAAAATTGTTCCCAGGTATCAATTATCAAATTAATGTTAATATATGTGTTAAATAAGAGATCGATAACCAATAAAATTATATTGCATTACATGAATATAAACTTCGTTCTTATAATAACAGTTTTGTTACTTAAATAATAGCTCTGTGCTCAGAATGGTAGATCTGTCACCAAATAAATCGATTATCGATCCCTGACTGCGACTCCTTTTTATTTGATATTTTGTCACCAATACAGTAGTAACATTTTATTTCGTTCAGATATGAAATTAATAGTATTCGTTACCAATTTAATACATCAATTTATAATTTTAATGAAAAAATGATCAAAGGGGCGGAGACAAATTGGCGCGCTTTAAAAATTAAGAATAAATATTGATTATTTTAACTTTAATTAAGTGTTTTATCTTCTATTCTGCTAGCCATAAGCCAGCTATTTTAAACCAGCGCTGATTGTTCAGTGGTAATTATTTTAAACAATAAATATTGATTATTTTGACTTTAATTGTTTTATTTACTACTCTGCTAAATTTAAATATAATTTATACTACCAGTGGAAATTTAGAACCTTGGGAGTCTAGTAAGGTAGCAGAATCTTTTGGTTGAAACGATGATGACAACCCTAATTTTTTATTTGAACTTAATGCAATTTTCTAGTAACATAATATGATTTATTGGTGATCTCTTTAAATTAGTTTGCTTAAATACTTATTAGGACACACCTATTATAATACATATAAAAACATTTATTTGGTACTAGACCTTATATCTCAGGATTTTTGGTGATTTATTGTGGAACTGATTTTGCATTGTTTGGTGACTACATTTTGGTGACAGATCTACTATTTTGAGGACACACCCTATTATTTAAGAAACACAAAACTAATTAAATTGGTGATAGATTAAATGATACCCGTATAATTTTTCAAGAATTTCAAACTAATTACAACTTGAAGCAAGGGCCGGCTATTATTCTTACTAAAGAGCCGTGATATCTATCATTTGCAGATATTCTTTTAATCTTTCCACGAGTTAATTGCTTAAATTTATTCTCGCGTAGCTTGTTTCAATTGTCGACTTAATTGAAAATGAATTCTTTTTTAATGAACTGATTCGATTATTCACTACAACGTAGCTTTGACCTGATATTTTACAGTTTGTGTATGTATGTGTTTTTGAGCAAAATGTAAACCGTAAATAGGGATCAAATAAAATGTTAAAAAATAAAATGTTGTTATCTACAAAACAACATATCGAAACTTAAAAACAGTGTCGTCACAGTTTCCCTTTAAAATCAGGGTAGAGTCACCCTAAAACCAGGGTCTAGCGGTGACCCATCATAACGCCGATTGAACTGCTACTATATATTTCTTTTGTAAATATACATAAATAGGCAAAGGTTATATACATAAATAGGCAAAGGTTATATACATAAATAGGCATGTGTTTTTGTTATAAAAATCATCAAGTCCATAAAACTTCGACTGACTTTTCTTTGCAAAAGTCTTATCATTTTTCACTCAATTCAAAATCAAATAACGTAAGAAAATTCAACTAAACAAATAAAAAACATTTCTACTTACTCAGAGTTTCCCGTATCTAACTTCATTAAAGGAAGGAAGTTAATTTTATCTAAGAAGGAAGTGAAGAATTATTGCCGCATGTTTTAAACATCTAGATGTTCTTGCACGCACTTTGAACACGCACTATTTTTTAGAATAAATCTTCAATTTTCACCTTTTAAATTAAAGGTTCATATTGGTATATAATTAAATTGTAATCTATTTAAACATTTTTTTAACTTTTATTTACTGCTTTTTTTTGTCAGGGAACAAAATTAATCTTCACATTTATTTCGGATTTGTAATATAAGTGAGATAATATGTATACTAATTTAACAAATACATAAATCTTCAAGGACTCAGAACTAGACAAAAGCTTTCAATTAAAAATAATAATCATCAAAATCGGTACACCAAGTTCTGAGGTAACAAACACAAATACAGTCCTAAATTAAATTTTTTTACACTCGTTTGGAAATATAACATTACACTAATAGAAATCCCTTTTAAAAATATACGTGAAGTCGTAGCGAGTATTCAGAACAGCACTATTTAACGAGTGCTTGTGCTCAGAATAATTCCCTCTAGTGTTTGAACAATTGAAAGCTTTTCTGATATGAAACATTCATGTCGCTGGGAAAAGGTTTATTTATCGGGGAATGGATATTATGTGGTGGAGCATGCTTGGGTCACGCTAGCGTGAGCTTATTCCACGCTCAAGACAGATCGTCAATGTCCTTCCCTAAATTATAATTGCTAAATTATGTTTGTCTTTCTTTCATGTCATTGGAACGATTTTATAATATAGGTACTTTTGGTGTTTGGAGATACTTAGGAGCATCTAATTTTCATGACTAGTCCTACTAATATTATAAACGCGAAAGTTTGTGAGGATGGATGGATGTTTGTTATTTTTTCACGTAAAAACTATTGAACCGATTAAAATGAAATTTGGTATGTAGGTAGCTGAAGACCCAGATTATGACTTAGGCTACTTTTTATACCGGAAATCCCGCACAGGAAGGAGCAGAATGTGGGGTTTTCTTTGAAAACGTAAATTAGGATCGCAATCTTCACTTCTTTTAAATTTTGGTGCAGAATTTCCAGCTCATGAAAGGTCCATTTCCAGCTTATGAGGAGGGCTCGTAAAACTTCTGGAAACCTTGCTAATGCATACACTCACAACTTACTATTCATATAAAACAAATAATCCAGGCACATAAACCGAGCAAGCCCATTTCTTTCCAATATGGAGCCGAACAACTAAGTTTACGACGAATAAAATTTTTACTAACGCGATAACACGGCCTCAGTTATCAAAAGGTTTTGAGGCTGAATGGATTCCGATGTATGAAAAGTAATGGAACGATAAACCACCAGATCTATGTGTGTTCAACTATTCCAATTTATTTTTTAGTGCAGGACATAATGGAGGTTTCAGGATGGAAATTTTATATTGAGATGTTGATCTTTCATCAGAGTTTAAGGGTGGGTAGAGTTAAACTTGTGATAATTATAATTTTGGAAATGTTTGTTATGTACCATTTTCACGCAAGAACCGTTGAACCGACTTTGATGAATTTTAGTGTGATGACAGAGTTTTTTAGGAGATAAACACAACCTAATCGTTAAAAATATAATTGAAATTAAGGGAAAAGGTAGAATTTCTGAGCAAAAAGTTATTACCTATACTATTAAACGGACAGATGCTATACCGTATACGCAAACAATGCCGAGTGTAAAGCTAAGCAATAAAACAGGAACAGATTAAATAGCTGGAAAGTAATATAAACGTGATCGAATGGAGGCTTTCAGACTTCAGTTGCTAACAAATCACTATTAGTAACATGACTGACCGATTGGCTTGGTTGGTAGTGGTCCTGCTTTCCAAGCCTGAGGTCGTGGGTTCAATTCCCACCCGGGGCAAATATTTGTGTGATGAACATAGATGTTTGCTCTGTGTCTGAGTGTTAATTATCTATATAAGTATTTATTTAAAAATTATTCATGTATGTTTATCAGCCATCTGGTTTCTATAACACAAGCGAAAGCTTAGTATGGGATCAGATCGTGCCGTGTGTGAAAATTGTCCTGAAATATAAAAAAAAATATAACAATGACTATTAACAAAGTGTTGGTATTTACAACATAATCGATGCTAACGATTCTATTGCATTGCGGTGTATTCTTCTATAATATTACAAAAAAATTATTTGCTACATAATATACCTAATTTACTAAGATGTTCTTTTCGCTTTCTGTGTATCATGTTAATCCCACGTTCAAAACTACGGTCAAAAAAGTGAAGTCCCATGTCCCCTAGTGGGGTAAGGGGCAGATGTATTACCGACTGCCAGACCGAGACATTTTTTTTCCTTCGTCTCCATCGGGAATCGAACCCAAGACCCCTCGGTGCTACGCTCACGCGTCAACCACTGTACCAAGGAGGCGGTCAAAAGCTTATGTGTTATTACTAATTAATAAATCCTATCTTCGCTTTGAGCATGATTGAGTTACAAACAAACAAACAATATTCAAACATCAAAACCTTCATACTTTTCACGATAGTAAGTAAGTAGATATATATATTTAAGAAACTTGCATCGTCCAGTGTTTGAAAACCGATATTTTTACTTAAACGACTTTCACCAGCTTTTCACAGCACGTATCGCGATGAAACATACATTCGACAAAACTGTATTGTAATACGAAAACAACGCGGTATGTATCATAGAAAGACGTGGGAGGAATACTCTTAAATATATTTTAGAAATGTTTCTTGATATGAACCATATGCACATGAATTAAAATACTCACTGGTCATTAGATATCCATACAAATATTTAAATACGAAAGTTGTCTGTCTGTATCATCTTTATACCTAAACTACTTAACAATTTTGAATGGAATTTGTTACAAAGATAGTTTTAAAGCTGAGAAAGGATAGGTTTTATACCGGGTATCCCACGGCAGAATGGAAACTACATGGTTTTCCTTTTACTCGGGATGAAAACTAGTAGGTAAGTATATTATAAAATAAACAATTGTACACTTCTGTCTTCATTTTGAAATAATTTGCATTTTGATTAATATTAAGGTTACACTTTAATTAATTATTGATTTCAAGACGAATACATTCTTCATAGTAGGTATAGCTACGTAGAAAAAAAAGACGGGTTGCACTCCGGGAGTGCCGGCAGAAGTGAAAACTTGATTATTAACGTTCAGCATGTTTTATATTTTGGAATGGTATCCGTCTTACGCATGGAATATAAGGGCTAAAAAAAAAAAACAAAAAAAACATCCGTCTTACGCTTTTTCGATCAGGCCACGTGTCCTGACGCGAGTTTAAGATTTTATACCCAACGCCGCTAAAGAAGTTTTCACTTCAAAATCTGCAGAGTAAGAAACAAAGAAACATTTATTAGCTGTGTTTATTAGACTTGATAAGAACACACAAGAAAACTACAATTAAAACAATACAATAAAAGAAATATAAAAGACTACCTCCCGCCCGCGTGGTGTTTTGATAAAAGGTAGCTTAGTATGTTCTTTCTCAGGGTCTAAAGATTGTCTGTGCCAAATTTCATCAAAATCGGTTGAGAGGTTTCAGCGGGAAAGCGTAACAGACAGACAGACAGACAGAGTTACTTTCGCATTTATAATATTAGTAGGGATAAGAATAAACTTACAATAGAAATAAACACATTGGAAATAGATCTAAAAGACGATGTAAAAGTCCATAAATACCTAGTTAGGCATTGAACTTAAAGCTACAAATAGATACCCTGCAGATTACTTTCACTGCAGTTAGAATAGCCTAGGTATTACTGTCAGCACTGAATTAATCTAGGGTTTAATAAAACTGAATAGAATGGATTCAATGTGATTTAAATCTCTAGAGGAATCGAGGATTATAAAAAAAGGTATGGATAAATAATTAAATAGGTAGGTATCTAGTATATAAATAATGAATACTTAAGTAATTTTTGTAAATTAAGATGACTTTTAATTTCTTCCTTATTAGGTACCTATGACCTAAAAACAATGAAGACATACACTTAATATCTGTAATATTTTATTATTTTTTTGCATTTTATATGTTATTTCTTGACACGTCTAGCGGCTAGCGGTCAGACGCGGGTTTGAATTCTCCAGATTTTTTTTATTCGGTCACATTTTTATATAGTGTCTACTTATTTAATTATTAGGAAGAATTTATTTCTTTCCAATTTTATATTAAAATAATAGAATGAACACTCAAAACAAAAACCATGTCCATATAATTATAATACAATATCAAAATTATTCATTTGGAAATCAAACATTGTTACCCACAAACTAAATAGCTTTCAAACTTTTCCTACCATAAATTGCGTTTTATTCATCAAATTCAGTATCTAGATTCTAGAATGTTCCAGCGAAATTTCGAGCGCATATTGAAATACATATCACACAGGACCAACCCTGTTAAATACGGAATTTATCAGCCACAACTATCTACAACTAATAACAACTTTTGCTAGCGTTGATTGGTATTTTATCTAACATCAAATTGCTTAGCGAACTAGCGACAAATATAGTTTTAATAGGAAATATCTTATTTTAACATTTATCTATTAAATATATAGGTTTTACTTTTGATTGATTAATAATTGTAGATTGTTATTACTCGACCGTTCAGAAAGAGAGTTATGTTTTTTCTAGTGCAGATATTTCTTTGTCACATACAATTTAAAAATGATATGTAACTAACATGTGCCAAATATTTTTAAATAAATCGAAATTACAACTTTTTACTTTTATCTCATATTGATAAATTTAAATTCATAATAATATATACATTTTATTTTATAGGTAATCATCAAAACGTTTTATTAAATCTACATCAATTAATTTAAACACAAACAGGCACAAAGTAGGTACATAAACATTAACAAATTTAATTACAAATTATTCTTGGCCTTAGAGTCTGGAATTGTCGAATAAATTAAAAGTTCAAAATGGTCCTCTCAACAGTTTTACATAACAATGAGGTACACTATCATTTTATGGTAAATGCCTTCTCTAGGCAAATTTAAGAGGATTCCAACTTCCCTTTATCGATTCAACTTTGTCTTGTCATTGTTGTTTTCTTTGTTTTGTATGAGATAATTGATTGATTAATGAATAGATAATCATTTCAATTAAAATGAATAAAACGCTTTAAAATTTTAAATGCATTGCAGTTATGTACGATACAAGTACGATATGACGATTTAACAATATTTTTAGTTGGAAAAATGATAGAGTTATTACTCTATCTTGTTAATATGAAGATAGCTAACGAATTGATGCAGAACTAAAAAATAACATGTCGTAGGAACTACGAACTACTTTTGTAAGTAAAGTGAAAATGGAAGGTTTGTAGTCATTGATACATTCAGATGCGTTTTTTTCAATTTACATTTTCCAAACTGATACCTAACAAATAATCTTTGCCTGCCATTTTCTGTCGTCTATACTTTTCTAAATTAACAACTATAAAAGTATAAACTTTACAAGACAAAAGCAACCTCTAATAATAATAAAACCACCAATTTTCCGTCTTTTCGATCGGCCATAACAGTATCGATAAATAAATAAAAATGGTCCTGAATTCTACATGATTCCATTGTCCACCCTGTATACGCTGTTCAGCAATCAGCTTGTAAATGTAAAAGACAATGTATTGAAGCTTGTAGTATATTGTTTGTATGTTATACTGTACGGGGTACAAAATAGTATGTACTTTGTTTTGTATGGTATATTGTTCCAGGTACTAAATATTCTTATAGGTTGGAATACTGTATTCATTTTAGCGCTGTATGAAAATGGGTAAATTCAAGAAGCTTAAATCTAATACACTGGAGATTTCAGTATGAACATTAACTTGTAACAAGAAAATATGACGTTGAATGACGCCTGTATGTTTTTTTATCCCTTTCACACCTAGGTAGTTAGTTAG
The DNA here is from genome assembly GCA_029959065.1 of Colias behrii. Taxonomy (NCBI): domain Eukaryota; kingdom Metazoa; phylum Arthropoda; class Insecta; order Lepidoptera; family Pieridae; genus Colias; species Colias behrii. The sequence goes on along the minus strand of JARWMC010000021.1, from coordinate 2,967,468 downwards.
GTGTGAAAGGGATAAAAAACATACAGGCGTCATTCAACGTCATATTTTCTTGTTACAAGTTAATGTTCATACTGAAATCTCCAGTGTATTAGATATAAGCTTCTTGGGTAAATTTGAAAAAGAACGCCCTCTATTGGTGATTAGTTATTTTTTATTGTTACTAGTTTTTGGATGAAATATATTCACTAAAATCTGTGACTAAAATATATTTGCCTTCAATATGCTATACACAATAGATGCTTATCGAATTCCAAAACATCAGTGTCACAATATTATTAAAAAAATGTTAAAGTTAAAAATGAGATATAAAATTTATTTGCACGCCATCTAGCGCGTTCACTATAAACTTTACAAAAATATCATGTTATAATAATCAATATTGCACACTGAAGAGGTTCATAATTGTCACACTAGATGTCAGTATACTAAAAAGTATATTTATATGTAGAGATGTGTAAACAGCTTGGTAAAATTAACAACAAAATATGTTTATGTTTACGTTATGTATCTGGTTTAAAATACAATATATTTAAATAATATTCTAGTTATGCTTTTCCTTGTAATGATCAATATTTAAATATAAAAAAATCCATTATTGTAATCGTACAGTGTTATGGTTGAAATAATCATATTTTCATTTCCATTTCTTCCCTATATTTGTATACGTAGTATAGTATTATTAGTCTGTGCCTATATTAAACGAAAACATTTATTCGTTACTAAGAAAAACCTTGAAACAAAATTGAAATGGCATCCCCAAAACTTTGTATTGTTTAAAAAAAATAAAAGCGCGTTTTTTCTTAAAATGGAATTTCGAGAAAATATTTAAGAAATTCCACGTGCTTTTTAAGAAGTAAAAAACTTTAAACAGACGAAAATATTTTACGAAATAAAAACATTTAAACTCTATCCTACTATAATATTATAAATGCGAAAGTTTGTGAGGATGGACGTATGTGTGTCTGTATGTTTGTTACTCTTTCACGCAAATACTACTGAACCAATTACAATTAAATTAAGCACTCATATAGATAGTAACTTTGATTAACACATAAGATAGGTATTTACCCGGAAATCCCATGGGAACGGGAACTATGCGGCTTTTTCTTTGAAAACGCGAGCAATGCCGAGGGCGGAAAGCTAGTTTTATATAAAAATATTATTGGTGTCAACTATATGAAGCAAATATTTGCATTAACTCAAATAATACTTAGATACGAATTAATTATTATTCACAATAATTGTACTACATTTAACATTATACATTTTCAATGGACACAAAATGTTGACAATCCACACAATAGCTTTCGACAATTTTGTTCGAGCTTAATTTTTGTTCGTTATTAATTAGTTAAAATACCTGATGAATTTTATAATATGATGGTTATTATTTATAACTTCTGATAAACAAGTGTGTTTTAGGTTAAATGTATATGTGTTTGTATGTCTCACTGTAGCTCACGAACAGATTATGAATGAAAATTGCATGCCTTAAAAACAATATAAAGCATAAAAAGTATTCTTAATGAAAATTGGTCTACAATTAGCGAAGAAATCTATAATAATATTATAAAGCTGGAGAGTTTGTTTGTTTGTTTGTTTGAATCTCAGGAACTACTGGTCCGATTTGAAAAATTATTTCGGTGTTAGATAGCCCATTCATCGAGGAAGGCTATAGGCTATATATCATCACGCTAACCAACTAACTAAGACCAACAAGAGCGGACCCACGCGGGTGAAACCGCGGAGCGCAGCTAGTATAACATATTATAATGATATTTAGCTGTTTGCAGTAACAGTATACAATTTTTTAATTTTATTCAAAATATATTTTTCAAAGTTATTCTAATGAATGAGAACTTTAAGCTTTAATTTTTCTATAATTACCTCATAAAATAAATATTTTTAACACTGCTTTATGCTGTTAAACTGTCACTAGATAGATACCTTTAAAACTCCAAACCAATAAAAATTGTCTTCGTCCATGAATCGCCGTACTACACAATGTGGAAGGCATTTTGACCGAAAAAAGGCATTCGCACCTACATTCATTAAAGATTACGCCGCCTCAGCGCACATACCTACATAAGTGTTAAAAATTGGTGTTCAAAGTGGTGTAGTGGGTAAACTATGCGATAATATTTTTTACGAGTATAATATAATATATTATGTAGTTGGTAGCATCGTTGTTTCAAATTGAACGCTAAAATCTGACAGTTTTTCATTCTTTTAAAAAATTATAATAATATGGTGATGAGAAACATAATTTGATTGTCGTTTTAAATAATAAAGTAGGTATCGTGAAAATTATCTTTCAAAATATTATTTTCATATTATAGAACCAAACGTTGTTTTAGGTTTAATTTTGTTATTACAAATGCTCATAATTGGTCCGTTTAAGTTTTTTTTCAAAAGGTTATCAATAATAATCAATTAATATAGAATTAAATTTATTTAAAAAACAAACATATATTTTTTAAATAAACAATAATTGTGTGCGATATTTTATCGTACACTTTGATAATAACCTAAATCGAATTTCAGATATGTATGAAAATGCAACGTGGCATGTTTCCGACAGAGTGAACTTGCTCAAAAGATAGCCAGATGAACAAATATTTATGCTTCGTGGAGCCGATCAAATCTCTATGTAATATACTTAATATAATATGTTCATTTCTGCAAGGTTAGTTTCTTATAAATTATGAAACTGTAGAATTATGAAAATAATGCATATGTTACAGTCAAAACCCTTAACCAGTCAAAAACCTTATTGACCGGTAAAATTAGTCAATAAGGTTATTGACTAAAGGTGTCGGTCAAAACCCTTATTGACTGATTTTATCTGATAAAATCAGTTAATAAGGTTATTGACCGACACCCTCACCAAGCATTTTGACTGTAACATATATAATGTATATGTACCCATAGATCTCTTTAGGTCAAACGTGTATATGATAACTCTAGTTTAAGTTATGTAGTGTAGGACCTACGTGTTCAGATTAGTTATTTAACACAGATTACGAAGGTACTTGTATATTCTAATAACATGATTAACTATTACGGTTAATAACAATGATTTATGTACCTAAATATCTATTATGATTTAGGTAGGTACTGAAAGCAACTAAAAATGGAAAGCAATAAATCTTAATATAATTTATAATTAGTGTTCTCAATTTAACTTTAAAATTTACATTTACGAATCCAATTTACCACCATTCATAATTTCACCAAAGAAATTCCATTCCGAATTGTTTAAATTTGGAAGACGTCCACCGGAAGCGCGAAGCCTAAAGCCTCATGGGGCGGATATAGCTGGAACAGCCGGAAGTAGTATCCACGCAGATCCATTTCCGGTCGTTTGTTGGTTAACTGAATTTCCAATTGGATAATGTTATAGTTTTTGTTTTATCTGTATTCGCTTTTATGAAGTGAGCTGTTTTTATTTGATGAATATGTTGTTTATTTATTTCTATTAATCTCGAGTACTCTATCACAGATATTATAATATGATTATTAGTAAGTATAGATGTATTGTTTTATTAATATGTTTATTAAGTTACGTCAAAAAGTAGTTCTTTAATTTTTTTATTAAACATCTTACTAAGTACGATTGTAGTATGGATTCCCGGGTACTGCCTCACTCTATGCTGCCGCACTGTATGGTACGGTGAGGACGTGACTAGATTGAAAACCCCGACTAAAAAAAAAAAAAAAAAAAAAAAAGTTTGGACTCTTTTCCCACTAAAGCGGCCACGCTGAGTCGATAGCACTCACTCCCGAAGCGATAGGATGCACGGTTCCAAAGATAGCTGAGGTGTGCAGATCGATTAACTCTTATCAAATATCAATTACATAAGAGTTAATCGATGGGTCATTAATGGGACGCTAATGACCCACCGGTTGTTTGCCTTTTCCTATTATCTATCGGCGTTCATATCTATTACTCATTGTGCACCTCGCTTATCACTGCTTTTGTAACCGCTATTATAACCAAACGATGTATTATTATATTCAAGAAAAAATACGTCTAAAATCCTATAACTATATTTATATATTATCCTACTATATTATTATAATTGTTGCTTTTTTAAAAAAGCGATTCGCTTCTGGCACTCGCCGGCCGCTGCCGCGGCACGCTCGCTTTGCTCGCTCGGCTCGTGCGTTGTTTATCAAAGTCTAACCTAACCTAACCTAATTGTTTTTCCGGGTAATCTGATGTATCGAACTTTGTTACGGCAGGACAAGGATTGTAAAAGAGTTGATTGAAAATAAAACATATTATTTCCATATATTATTTCTTTATTTACACCCGCATTACACTACAATACAATTTAACAAGTGTCATATCATTTCTTGGTGAGTCATACGAAAAATTTGTAAGGAAATCTTCCAATCTCAGGCCCCGGAACTTGTAGTACAAATATACCACGCAATACTCTCCACAAAACGCGGAATAGATATCCTGAATTCTAGCAGTATTATAGTCCCACATGCGACAATTTCTTCTTAAAAATTCCGCTATTACTCTAATCGGTTTACGTCCAAAGGAATCAAAATATTCTCCAACTCTTTCGTGGTTGATAAGAATAGCTACCCAATGAGAACCTGGCTGTGAGTCAGGGTCGAGATTGCATATAATAAATGCAGGTATGTGTATATGCATTGGCAGGCGATTCGAGGGGTACACGCTATACTGGAGGCTGGGGTGTATTCTATGAAGACTCATTTGCAGGTCTAATGTATTCATTTTTACATGTTTGACCTCATCCAATTTCTATCAATCATCAACCTAAACTAACATCATGTTATATTGTCATCCCAATATATGCAATATTTTTATATGTATTTATTTAGAAATGCAGGCCGGCCAATATATGCAATATTTTTATATGTATATTTATTGTTTGTAAGGAAATAAAAAATAGTAAATTGCATACAATTTGTTTTATTTAATTTTATAATGTTTCCTTTAGTTACATATACACAAAATGCATTAAGCATACATTAAGCAATATTCACCACAAACTGAAGTCCAAAGATAATGATTCCCAAATTGTCAATATAATTATAAGTACATAAGTGATTGCTTAACTATGTTTGTTATTTTTGTTTGTGTTTGTTGTGTCATGTCATGTGTATCTAGTATAAATAGTACGTTGAAATGTATAAAGTCAATGATTATGTTGAAGACCATTGAGCATTAAGGCAAAAAGTGTGTTTCAAGAAAGCAGTTGTGAAACAAATATAGTGTTTAAAATGTCTGAAGAATGTGTTAGTGTTTTTTTCAATGAAATGGATCTTGAATTGACAAGCCTATCCATTGATACAAATGAACTTTTAAACGTTTGTGATGAAATAGAAAAAAATGAATTAAATCACTCATTTCATGATCAAAGTTTGATGGAGCTATGTGATGAATTCGATGGAAAATTGTGAGTATATATTTTTTATAATCATCTTTTTTTCTTTCTTATTTGTATTTTAAGCAATCGAAGTAAATAACTTTTTTTTTTTTTTTTTTAGGGTGGAACAAACGGGACGGGGAACCAAAAGGAAAGCAGAAGTTGATGTTAATTCTGATGACATCAAAAGGATAAAATCTGCAACTAAAATTGATTTTTCACGGACTTCACAACAACCATCAACATCGAATGAAGGTATTAATTCCAAGACGAAATGTTGTAGTATTTGTAATATAAGTGTTTCCAAAAAATATTTTGCTAATCATCTGAGAAGCAACGTACACAAAAATAACGTAGATAAAATACAACATTCAATAAAACCTAATGTTAAGATAATTGAGACTGCGTTCGGTAATAGAATAATAACTTATAGAGTAACTTCTGAAAATCAAAATATTTTACAGTTTGAGACACCAGATTTATTTCTTGCTTCAGTCAAAGATACAATATTTACGTTAATAAATAAGTCCATAGAAGAGCATACAATTTTAAAAATCAATTTTATTTTATATGGTGACTTTGTGCAGGAGTCAAAAAATATAAATAACACTTTTGATTTTCAATCAATGAATTTTATTGTTTGCACCGGTGATGATTTAAATATATTTTATACTACTGTAACGAATTCTCTTATTAATTATATAAATTCATTCGAGAAAAAGGATAGTGGGTGAAGTTTGAAAAAAATTTTACATTTGGATATGAATATAAATCAATTTAACCCTTTAAGAGGAAAATCTTATATTGAGTTACCACATGACATAAAAATAAAAAAAGCTGTTATAAATGTTAAAAACACAGATAACGCCTGTTTTAAGTGGGCACTGTTATCCGCTATGTTTCCAATACATAAAAATTCGGATAGAGTATCATCATACACCAAACACAGTCATAAATTGAAGTTCGGTAATATTACATTTCCAGTTAAATTAAACGATATTCACAAAATTGAAAGTCTTAACAATATTAGTATTAATGTTTTTGGTCTAGAATATAATGAACAAAGAAAAAAAAATAGTTTGGAAAATCCAAAAGTGCACGCCTCATAATTTTTTTTAAATAATTATTTATTAATTATTATTTTTGTTTATTTAATAACAATTAAACCACATCGAATCAGACCCTGAAAAATGAAAGGGTTCTATTCCTGAGCATACTCAAGCGTAAGAGAAAATTATTTATTAATTATTATTTTTGTTTATTTAATAACAATTAAACCACATCGAATCAGACCCTGAAAAATGAAAGGGTTCTATTCCTGAGCATACTCAAGCGTAAGAGAAAAAAAAAGACTCGATTAGTAAAGTATTTCGGTCGCTATCGTGTTAACAAGAAAATCCTCCGCACATACAGACACACGGACGTCCAAGACAGAACTTTTTTAAACTGTTTTTTAACTAGTTTAAATAACAAAAATGACATCAAAAATATCATGAATGTTAAAAATAGTGTTTTTTGTGTATGTATTATCTTACAAGTGCAATGTTATGATACATAAAGACATTTTAAGTTTGAAAAATCAGATGTTTTGCGCGAAGTGACAGTAGTACCCACCTCAACGCTTCGCTTATGAGGCGTGCAAAAGTTCAATAAATAAATGTAATTTTTATTCTCTACTATATTTATAAGGCGTGTAAAACTAAATTATGAGACGTGCAAAAATTTGAAAAAAAAAAATTATGAGGCGTGCAAAATAATTTCATTATCATAAAAACGCAGTTCTTGACATTTGTTTGATTCATTGATTATTTTTCGACGCTCATGGGTTTTTTAAGTCAAATCAAATTTCTTAATAATTAAATCGAAAATCGTTTTTTTATGAGTCAATAAATTTATTTTGTCTAATTTGCACTGGTTGTTTTCAAACAAGTTAATTTGTTAGAAATCCGCTAAATGCTATTGTTGAGAACTACTACTTTGGTTAATTATCCGATAAATTACTTCCGGTAAGTTGGTAAAATAAGTAATATACTCCGATAGCCAGACATTCTCGACAAAAATCTGACAATCAGTAGTTTCGGTCAAGTTGATGAAATCTGAGACCTCTGAGACTTATTCACTTATTCAAAGAAAAGGTTATTTAGGAAATTTTGGAACCGCTATATCTTTGGAACGCATAGTTCGATTTTGACGCGCTTGACGGCATTCGACGCAGGTTTTCAAGCACAAAAATAGTATTTCTTACAAAAAAAAATGTGAGCCGTCATGGGACGCCTGGCAGATGTGAAACATCGTTCGGTTTACAAGTGAGCCTATAGATGTGTATAGCGTGGCGACCCAAGCAATGGCAAGCGTCGCCACGTCAACAATTCGGTTTACAAGTGAGCCTATAGATGTTTCACATCAAAAAAGACGGGTTGCACTCCGGGAGTGCCGGCAGAAGTGAAAACTTGATTAAGGACGCTATTACGTATTTTTACAAAAACACGCTGTTTTACGGTACCATTTTAACTTAAAGCAATTACACGTGAGAACATAGTAATATCTTAATTTAAAGATAATATATTCAGCTCTACGTTCATCTTATAAAAATTGTACGACGTCATACAAAATTGTCGCTGAAATAAGTTTTTCCCATCACAATAAACGCATAAAATGAAAAAAAATGGGGTCTAAAACGGTACAATTTTAGGAAAATTAAGAGCCTAATCTATCTTCTTAACTATTGAGGGATATAATATTATAGTCCTTTATATATGGTGTAATTTTTATGAATCTAAATCAAAATTTTATTTCAATTATGAGCTAAATTAAAAATACTTGTCGATTTCTTCATACATTTTGTTCTCGCGGTTCGTCAGACCACGCTCAGAAGCGCTCTTGGAAGGACGGGTGTATCGCTCGGCGCTCCTCGTGCCAAAAATAAAAACGAAATAAAAAAGATTATTGTGCGTGCACTGTCTTTTTCGTGATTTGAAATATTTGATACTATAAAAGAGTAAACTGTATAAGTTTCATATTCCAATTATTTGTAATTTAAAATTATGTTTTAAAAATTACCTTGCCTGAGATCCTCTTTTTTATGGGTTGTTGAATAGATTGGTGGGGTAAAACAATTCAAGATGGCGTCGACGAAAATTTGACTTTTTTTCGTGATGGGTGTCATTTTCATAGTTTTTGGGGTAGCTATTAACGAATATGAGGTCAAAACTGAAATCCAAGATGGCGCCGACGAAAATTGTACATCTTTTCGTCATGGGTGTCATTTTCATGGTTTTTGGGGTAGCTATTAACCAATATGAGGTCAAAACTAAAATCCAAGATGGCGCCGACGAAAAATTTGACATCTTTTCGTCATGGGTGACATTTTCATGGTTTTGGGGTAGCTATTAACGAATATGAGGTCAAAACTATAATCCAAGATGGCGCTGACGAAAATTTGACTTTTTTTCGTGATGGGTGTCATTTTCATGGTTTTTGGGGTAGCTATTAACGAATATGAGGTCAAAATTATAATCCAAGATGGCGCCGACGAAAATTTTACATCTTTTCGTCATTGGTGTTATTTTCATGGTTTTTGGGGTAGCTATTAACGAATATGAGGCCAAAACTATAATCCAAGATGGCGCTGACGAAAATTTGACTTTTTTCGTGATGGGTGTCATTTTCATGGTTTTTGAGGTAGCTATTAACGAATATGAGGTCAAAACTAAAATCCAAGTTTGTTGTCGAATTTCAAGATCGCGTCATGGTAATACTGTCGCGTTATGGAGCAAGGCGGCGATTTTGGTATCTATGAATCTCGCCAAAGAAGTTTCACTCCTGACACGTTTTCTCGGCACACACGTTCTTTTTTATTTTATTCTCTTCGTTTAAATGTTTTAGATAAACTTTATTTTAAATAAAGTTTAGCGAATATATTCAAAGTTAATAATATCTGTCAGAATATTAACATGATTGCCACAGAGTTGCGTTTTATATTACATTTCTAAATAATTATGTATTTCAATGTTCTTTAAAATAGTGTTCTTTAAAATTGTTTTTTTTAAGACTTTCTACAAAACTGTAGTTGTTAACGTTTTTGTTATTTTATTTAAGTTTACTTTAAAGGAGTAAGAAAAATATACCTAATTATCGACGGTTACATTGGGGATTTGGTAATAGCTGTCTCAAAAACCTTGAAAATGACACCCATGATGAAAAGATGTAAAATTTTCGTCGGCGCCATCTTCGATTTTAGTTTTGACCTCATATTGGTTAATAGCTACCCCAAAAACCATGAAAATGACACCCGTGTCGAAAAGATGTAAAATTTTCGTCGGCGCCATATTGAATTTTAGTTTTGACCTCATATTGGTTAATAGATACCCCAATAACCATGAAAATGACACCCATGACGAAAATATGTAAAATTTTCGTCGGCGCCATCTTGGATTTTAGTTTTGACCTCATATTGGTTAATAGCTACCCCAATAACCATGAAAATGACACCCATGACGAAAATGTGTAAAATTTTTGTCGGCGCCATCTTGGATTTTAGTTTTGACCTCATATTCGTTAATAGCTACCCCAAAAACCATGAAAATGACACCCATCACGAAAAAAAGTCAAATTTTCATCAGCGCCATCTTGGATTATAGTTTTGACCTCATATTCGTTAATAGCTACCCCAAAAACCATGAAAATGACACCCATGACGAAAAGATTTCAAATTTTCGTCGGCGCCATCTTGGATTTTAGTTTTGACCTCATATTGGTTAATAGCTACCCCAAAAACCACCCACATTTGCAAATGTGTTTGCTACTTAGGAAAAGTTCAGATTTAAAGATATAAGTAGGTAATGTGACGAATTTAATTTATTTCATTCCGACTGTTTCTCGGAATAACATACATTTACTAAGAATTGCATACAATGCCGGTTTTAATATATTGCCGGTAACATAATATTATGTATGATAATAATTCTTAAAAAAGTATTTTATACATTTCTTAAAAAGCTTCGATATTGTATACAATAATACAATTCATATTCAAATTGTTGTAAAATAGTCACACTTTTTTAAGTTGGTTGAATACACTAAAATACTTATAAGGATCGTACCTACTAATAAAAGTAACAAAATGAATTTTTAAAGTTCCCAGTAATCTTCTGGAATCAATTTCAATAAAAATATAAAAATTCACTTCAAAAAAAAAAAAAAAAAAAACATCCGAGTTTTTTTTTGTTTATTTAATAACAATTAAACCACATCGAATCAGACCCTGAAAAATGAAAGGGTTCTATTCCTGAGCATACTCAAGCGTAAGAGAAAAAAAAAGACTCGATTAGTAAAGTATTTCGGTCGCTATCGTGTTAACAAGAAAAAGGATCCGCACATACAGACACACGGACGTCCAAGACAGAACTTTTTTAAACTGTTTTTTAACTAGTTTAAATAACAAAAATGACATCAAAAATATCATGAATGTTAAAAATAGTGTTTTTTCTTAATATGTGTGTGTATGTATTATCTTACAAGTGCAATGTATGATACATAAAGACATTTTAAGTTTGAAAAATCAGATGTTTTGCGCGAAGTGACAGTAGTACCCACCTCAACGCTTCGCTTATGAGGCGTGCAATAGTATTGTCGGACCCTTGTATTTTACAAAGAACAAAATGCAGACTCATATAAATTTATTATATTTGACACAGGGTAAAATCGGTCATTATTGTTACATAAAAAATATGTCAAGATTAATAAGTAATCAAATTTCAAAATCGAAGGAAGCTATATATCTATGTGACTTTTGTTTACAATATTTTTCAACATATGAACGTTTGAATAACCATCAAAAAAATGATTGCAGACATATATGTACACAAATACCAAGCGTTGATAAAAATAAAAGAAATTGGTGGGGTGATATTGTATCTGAAAGTAAATTAAGTTTTGATAAATTCCAACGTAAACTGAAGTTACCTTTTGTTATACAGGGTGTCCCAAAAAGTAGTGATGAACGGAAGCTGGGAGGTAGAGGACCTAGAGGGCTATCCGAATCACCCCCATGTATGTTATGCGATTTTTCGTATTTTCGGAGTTATGGCGTTTTTTTAAAATTTTCACCTATCGCCGAGTACGATGATATTTTCACTCATGGTGACGTCAATTATTGCGGAAGATGCTTGATTTTTTTTTTGTGTGCTAAGCTGAAAGATAGGTCAATTCAGTATGGTAACATTTACTATCGTTAGATCTTCGTATGGAATAAAAAAATGAATTAAATGCCAAGAAAGATAAAATTACCCAGTATGTTTACCACTTCAAGGGCCCGTAAAAAAATAAAATCACATAAAAAAAGTTTTCCGTTTGGCTTTTAAAAACTTGCTCTATCTATCAGGTAGCTACCCTGAAAATTTCATTTTATTATTCAGAAGGCTTCAATCGAAAAATTGAAATCTAAATGTGGTAAGTGCAAAAATTGAATTAACATGATGATCATTAAAACCAATAAATAGGTGTTTAATTACCAGAAATTTTTAAAATAACCCCGCTGTTGCTCAGTGCAAGTGCGACATCACCGAAAAAGTTGTCTTTTAAATGTCAATGCCCTTTTATCATTTTTAATGGTTTCTTCTGCTACTATGAACTTCCGGGTTATTTCGTCCAAATTGTGGCAGTCTCTCGTCTTTGTAGTATCCCCACGGAAAAAAATCAATAGGGTTTATGTTCGGGGACCGTGGAGGCCAGGCTAAAGGGCAAAGATACCCTGAAAGATGGATTGGTCGTTGCAGCTTGCGCATGCGCCGGCCCGACCTAAACCCCATTCATTTGTTTCAATGGGGATAATAAAAAGACCTCGGCTACTTGAGAGAATGCCACAATTTGGATGAAATAAACCGGAAATTCATAGTAGCAGAAGAAACCATTAAAAATGATAAAAGGGCATTCAGACATTTAAAAGACAACTTTTTACGGTGATGTCGCACTTGCATTGAGCAACAGCGGGGTTATTTTAAAAATTTCTGGTAATTAAACACCTATTTATTGGTTTTAATTTGGTTTGAAATAATAATAATGTTAATTCAATTTTTGCACTTACCACATTTAGATTTCAATTTTTCGATTGAAGCCTACTGAAAAATAAAGTGAAATTTTCAGAGTAGCTACCTGATAGATAGAGCAAGTTTTTAAAAGCCAAACGGAAAACTTTTTTATGTGATTTTGTTTTTTTACGGGCCCTTGAAGTGGTAAACATACTGGGTAATTTTATCTTTCTTGGCATTTAATTCATTTTTTTATTCCATACGAAGATCTAACGATAGTAAATGTTACCATACTGAATTGATCTATCTTTCAGCTTAGCACACAAAAAAAATCAAGCATCTTCCGCAATAATTGACGCCACCATGAGTGAAAATATCATCGTACTCGGCGATAGGTGAAAAATTAAAAAAAACGTCATAACTCCGAAAATACGAAAAATCGCATCACATACATGGGGGTGATTCAGATAGCCCTCTAGGTCCTCTACCTCCCAGCTTTCGTTCATCACTACTTTTTGGGACACCCTGTATATGCGGATTTTGAGGCTTTTTTAAGTCCTTTAGCATCGTGTTCAAATGACCCTACAAAATCACATACGATAAATGTACAAAAACACAATGTTTATAGTTTTGGATATTACATTAAATGTTCTTATGATGATAAATTGTCTAAATATGTAACATATACTGGTGAAAATTGTGCTTTAAAATTTATGGAATCGTTAAAAGATAATCTGAAAATAATTGTGAAGAAAATTGGTTTTCAAAAAGCTTCTAATAATTTATCACAAATAGAACAAGATATAGTTAGCAAATCTGAACACTGTTATGTTTGTAATAAAAATTTGAATGGGGATTCAGTGTTTTACCATGATTGGTTTACTGGGAAATTTATTGGGGTCGTGCATAAAGTTTGTTCAGAAAAATTTAGAGTACCTTACACTATACCAGTCTTCTTGCACAATTTAAGTCATTATGATGCACATTTCATTGTACATGCATTAAACTTTGATGAAGGTCAGGTAGAAGTTCTCCCACAAAATAAAGAAAAGTATATATCATTTTCAAAGATAATTAAAATCAATAACAGTAATGTTACTTTACGTTTTGTGGATTCACTTAAATTTTTACCCAGTAGCTTAGATACCTTAGCAAAAAATTTAAACGATAATGATTTTAAAGAATTATCAAAATGTTTCCCTAATTTAGAAGACTTTAAACGACTAACTAAAAAAGGTGTATTTCCATATGAATTTGTTAAAGATTTTGATGCATTAAACCAATATCAACTTCCAATGCAATCACAATTTTACAGTACTCTCACAGATTCTTTTATTTCTAATGAAGATTACAACCATGCGAAAGACGTTTGGAATCATTTTAAATGTAAAAATATGATGGACTATTCAAATCTTTATTTAAAAACCGATGTATTATTGTTAGCAGATATTTTTGAAAATTTTAGATGTGTTTGCATAAAAACTTATGATTTAGATCCCGCCCATTACTATACAGCTCCTGGATTAAGTTGGGATGCTATGTTGAAACATACTAGAATCGAGTTAGAATTACTTACAGATATTGAGATGATTGCTTTTATTAAATCAGGAATACGTGGAGGTGTTTCACAGTGTAGCACTCGCTATGCAAAATCAAATAATGTTTATATGTCCAACTATAACTCAAAAGATAAAGATTCATTTTTAATGTATTTCGATGCCAATAACCTGTATGGTTGGGCTATGTCCCAATATCTACCTACAGGTAATTTTGAGTGGGCTTCCCCCGATACAGATTTTAATGTTAGTTATTCTTCAGAGATAGGATTTATCTTGGAGGTAGATCTTGAGTATCCGGTTGATTTGCATGATAAACATTCCGATTTACCTCTTTGTCCAGAAAACATACCTGTAGGTGACGCTAAAGAAATTAGATTGATTCCAAACTTAAAAAACAAATCCAAATATATTATACATTATAGAAATTTAATTCAATGCTTAAAAATGGGGTTAAAATTATTAAAAATTCATAGAATATTAAAATTTAATCAGACTCCATGGTTAAAAGAATATATAGACTTAAATACACAATTGAGAACCCAAGCTATTTCAGATTTTGAGAAAGATTTTTATAAACTAATGAACAACGCTGTTTTTGGTAAGACTATGGAAAATATTGAAAAACGTGTAAATGTTAAACTGTTAACTCATTGGGAAAATCGGGGTAAAGTATTGGGAGCTGGAGATTTAATTGCTCAACCACATTTTCACAGTGTTTCAATTTTTTCTGATAGTCTTGTTGCAATTCAATTAAACAAAACAAAGTTAATTTATAATAAACCTATTTATCTAGGATTTTGTATATTAGATATATCTAAAACGCTTATGTATGATTTCCACTACAATTACATGCAAGATAAATTTGGTTCCAATTTGAAATTGCTATACACCGATACCGACAGTCTCATTTATCAAATATTTACGAGTAACTTTTATAATGATATAAAACTGGACATTAATACATATTTCGATACATCAGATTATGATGCTAACAACGTTTTTAATTTTCCTAAACTAAATAAAAAAAAAAATAGGTTATTTCAAAGATGAAAACTGTGGTAGAATTTTTATGGAATTTGTAGGTCTGTGATCAAAAATGTATGCGTTACAGGTTGATGATAAAATTATTACTAAGGCAAAGGGTGTTAATAAGTGTGTCACAAAAAAATTAACTTTAGATAATTATAAGTCATGTTTGTTTAATAAAAACGTTCAATATTGTAAAATGTATAGATTTAAATGATTAAAGCATACAATTTTTTCACAAGAAATAAATAAAACATGTTTATCCTTTAATGATGCCAAGCGGTACATTCTACCAAACAATATAGATACATTACCGTTGGGTCATTATAAACTCGATGGCAATTTCAGCTAAAACGATATTTATATTTCAAAAATTTTAGTTATGAATATATTTGATTATTATTATTATTATTTATTTTTTTGGATATATGTGCTTTGTAATAATTTTTAAGGTTGTGTTTATTTGTATATATTACTTTATTTATATTAAACTGTAACCTTAATGTATAAATAAAATGTTTAAAGAGAAAAATATTTAGTTTTATTGCTACATCCAAAGAAGATAGAAGTATAAAAATGATTCACTTTATTCATCCATTTGCTGCCATCGTAGCAGGTCCAAGTGGATGTGGAAAATCTAACTTTGTTACTCAATTCATTAAACATAGGAGTAGTGTATGTAATGAATTTTTTTTTCTGAAATCACATGGTGCTACGACGAAATGCAGCCTTTATATAATTTACCAAATGTTAAGTATCATCAAGGAATTCCAAATCTTAATATGTTTGATGGTGAAAACCCACACCTTATTATTATTGATGATCTAATGAGAGAGTCTGATGGAAGAATTGTGGATATATTTACAAAAGGTAGTCATCACAGGAATCTTAGTGTATTTTATTTAACACAAAATTTATTTCATCAAGGATGGATACACTAGAATTACAAAAACATATGAAAAAGATTCATCCCAGTCTAGAAAATAATGTTTATGCTGCTAATAGACTGCCTATGTATACCCATGTACCAACGTATATAATATGCAATTTGGATGTGGATGATAAACCAGGTTCACACTGGGTAGCTGTACATATCGATACGAATGGCATCGGTCAATATTTTGATTCATATGGACGAACACCTGAGTGATATCATCTCCAGTTTTTGAAAAGGAATTGTAAGAGATGGGACTGGAATGTTGATAGGATTCAGATTTTTTTTTTTTTTTTTTTTAGTCGGGGTATGTTTGGATTCTCGTTTGGATTCACTGGATTCCCGGACTCTGCCTCACGCTAGTGAGGCAGAGTCCGGGAATCCATACTACTTACGAGTGGCTACGTGAACTCAAACTTCGAAGTTTTTTGTCTACTAGCTTTCCGCCCGCGGCTTCGCAAGCGTTTTCAAAGAAAAACCCGCATAGTTCCCGTTCCCGTGGGTTTTCCGGGATAAAACCTATCCTATGTGTTAATCCAAGTTACCCTCTATAAATAAAATAAATAAATAAATAAAAATCGTTTATTTGTTTCATAACACAGTGTACAATCAGTTTTGAATACAGTAAAAATTGCATATTATATATGTGTGCTTCATTTAATATAATTTCATCGTAATCGGTTCAGTAGGTAGTATTTGCGTGAAAGAGTAACAAACACACACACATCCTCACAAACTTTCGCATTTACAATATTAGTATGATTTACAATAAAGCCTTAAATGATACAGATCATTCAACTTATAATTCCACAGAATTTCAACATTAATTTTGATGTTAATTACTTTGGTTTGACATCCTTGATTTATTGACATGTATTGTATTTAAAACTGTTCCGTGAATTGAGCCTATTTACATTTCAACTATCTTCTCTACATTATCTAGGTTTTAATTATTATTATATTATATGTCGTTCTACAAACTTTTCTTTAGATTTCCCTAATTTTGTGAAACATTTGTTTAGTAAGGTATTCTAAAATTAATAAGCTTTCGTAAGAAAAAGCTTTTCTGTAATAACTCTTGTTATTAACAAAAAAAAAATCAATTAATAATCAATCAAAAAATCTTTTAAATAAAAAAATAATTATCAAAATCCGTTTACCTTGTAAAAAGTTATGAGGTTACAAAGCCAAAAACAAACAAAAACCTCCTCCTTTTTTGAAGTTGGATAATATAAAAGATGTACTAACATGCATTGTTTTTTAAATCTCAAAGGGATTACGCAGTGATTCCCATGAAAGTTCTCTAGTGGATTGACTTTTTCCGGCATTCAATACAAAGCTATTAAAAACATATATCCTTCTTCGATAAATGGACTATCAAAATATTTTGTTTTTCCAGTAGCTTCAGAAATTAGCTTTTTTAAGCAAAAAATATTAAGAAACTTTTCAGCTTTATAATATCTGTATAGATTATATTTCTATAAATCTATCTATTTTTATATACTATTAAAAATGAATCGCAAAATGTGCTGGTAAGTGCATAACTCAAGAACGGTTGAACCGATTTCGTTAATTCTTTTTTTATAATATTCCTTGAAGTACGAGGATAGTTCTTATGGAGAGAAATCGTAAACATGTACCACGGGAGAAGCTAGTGTCATACAAAATTAATATTATGATTTGAAAACAGCAGCCGCTTGCCGGTTCCTCTCTGCAGAAACAGTGGTAGTTCGAATAGTAATTGATTTAATGAGTATTTTTATTTATTAAGCTATTGCATAGCTTCTATCGCGGGCCTTGAGCGCGGGGACCGAATCCAGAAATTGCGTAACGAAAAACCTCACGCTCCCCACTCCGAGGTGTGGCTTGAAGGCATGCTATGCGCGAATAGCTTTACCGCGGCATTCCCCGAGTGCCACCATAGTGCCACACGTTTTTTTTTATGCTACTATTTAATACAACTAAACAGACTTAGATACTAAAATATCCAAAAATAAAAGCAAGGAGCAATTTAGTGTATTTGGCGGCCTTATCACTTAGTAGTGATCTCTTCCAGGCAACCAGGGCAGAAGGTAATCAATTAAGGTTTTAATGGTTCAAATGCACTTAAAAGAAGTTAGATTGAATAAATACTTACTTAAAAATTAACTTTTATTGTGTTATTTAATACGATTAAATAAATAGCGAAATTCCCATAAAGATCAGTTAGTTAGTTCATAGAAAATCGTTTTAATTCCTTATTCAATTGAACGTCAATTATCGTTTAATTAATAGAACTAAATACATCTGGAATTCACGAGTGGTTTCCAGCCATTTGCTTCGGATATATTTATTATGCTATTCAATGAAAAATTAATGAAATATAGATAATATTATAGGCATGCTCATTTACTAGCTCTGAATAATTATTTCTAATACTTGTTTACGCGGTTTGAAACAGGATAAAAAGAACTACATGCCATGTGAAATACAAATACACTGCATTATAATGTAACTAGCTACGCCCTGCGGTTTCACCCGCGTGTCTCCGCCCCTGTTGGTCTTAGCGTGATGATATATATAGCCTGTAGTCTTCCTCGATAAATGGGCTATCTAACCTGGGTGAACCGTTTTTGATGATTCTTCTTTATTTGAAAGATAGTGTCTTCCAGTTGGTCCCATTTAATTTGTGTTCATTTATAGGCTTAAGTTTAGTTTTAAGTAAAAAAGAATTAATCAAATGAACATTTTTACTGAACTTAAGAAATACAATATATCAAGTAACCTAATCATTCGTTGTTGGAATATTATATTACATTATAATAATTAACGACTAAAATTTATAGGTATTTAGTATTTACATTAAGTTATATCTCCAAAGCCGACTAATTGCAACGAACCTAAATTACGAAGTTATTAAATATCCGTGGACGAATTCATTTTGAATATTAAGTAGAAGGCTCACTCAATCAAAATGTAAATACAATGAAAGCATTATAATCCATTTTATGTGAGACGGTAAACAAAATGTCGCCGGGAATCGCTGTCTTAGGGATGCGCTTTTACAAGATTTTTTTTTAACTTACTAAATACAATTACTCGGCAAAATTTGAAAATTATTGAACTGATTTTTAGTGTAGAATAACGACAATGCTATTTAGAAGATATTTTTTTTCCAGGACAATTTTCACACACGGCACGATCTGATCCCATACTAAGCTTTCGCTTGTGTTATGGAAACCAGATGGCTGATAAACATACATATATATATATATATATTATTTTTAATAAATACTTACATAAATAATTAACACTCAGACACAGAGTAAACATCTATGTTCATCACACACATATTTGCCCCGGATGGGAATCGACCTCTTGCTTGGAAGGCAGGGCCACTACCAACCAAGCCAACCGGTCAGTCAGATATTTGAGTGTAACCACTTCAAAATTTTATGTGTTAGAATTTTAAACATTAAAAAATAGGAAGAGGGAGCTCCCAATTATTTAAATTTAATTAAGGTTATGTTTGTCTTTCTGATGAGTTAAGGGATAGGAAAGTTGATATAAGGCGAAAGGAAATAAATAACCCATTAGAATAAACATGATTAATAAGTTCCTTTTATGAGTATACATACGAAGAATTTAAGTAGGCAAAAATCCATTAAAAATAGTAAGTGTTATGTGGAGGCGTTAAGTGGTGGAAAGCGCGCTGTTTCTTTATTTATTAATTACTAGAGGTCCGCCCCGGCTTCGCCCGTGGTACATATTTCGCAATAAAAGGTAGCCTATGTCCTTTCTCGGGTATCAAAATATCTCCATACCAAATTTCATGCAAATTGGTTCAGTAGTTTAGGCGTGATTGAGTAACAGACAGACAGACAGAGTTACTTTCGCATTTATAATATTAGTATGGATTTTATTTACAAAATTTCTACAGAACAATTTGTTTTACAAATTTATCGTTCAGACAATAATATAAAATCCTACTAATATTATAAATGCGAAAGTTTGTGAGGATGTGTGTGTGTGTGTGTGTGTGTGTGTTTGTTACTCTTTCACGCAAATTCTACTGAACCGATTACAATGAAATTTAGCACACATATAGAGGGTAACTTGGATTAACACATAGGATAGGTTTTATCCCGAAAATCTTACGGGAACGGGAACTATGCGGGTTTTTCTTTGAAAACGCGGGCGAAGCCGCGGGCGTAAAGCTAGTCCTTAATAATAGTTTATCATGTCCCTGGTGACAGTAAAATATCAGCGTATACCTCCTTGTAATAAATACCTTTTATTGGCACGTTTTTCGACGAATTTATTTTGTTAAAAGATTCTAAGAAGAAGAGCTAATTAATTGTGATCAAATATGTACCTAAACTTTCAAAAGGCAAGATTTCTATGAATTTCTTATTACATATCAATATTTATCAATGAAACGCGACGGTATTTTTTGACGGTTAAATTATTATCTACGTATTTTATCTATACTAATATTATAAAGCTTAAGAGTTTGTTTGTTTGTTTGAACGCGCTAATCTCAAGAACTACTGGTCCGATTTGAAAAATTATTTTGGTGTTGGATAGCCCATTTATCGAGGAAGGCTATAAGGCACTATATCATCACGCTTAGACCAACAGGAGCGGAGCCACGCGAGTGAAATCGCGGAGCGCAGCTAGTTCACTTTTAAAGTATGAATCATACTTCAATACGAAATTTTAAGCGTATGTCTTGACATGATGAATCATCAGGATGTTTCCCCGCAAATTCATCTACAGATAAAAGAAAATCCTCTCGCCATTTTTATCCCTACGCGTAACATCGATAAAACCGCAAAGGCTCGCATGTCGCATCCCTACGCCAAAATTGTTTTCTTGTTACGATCAATAATTCGTTTTCCCTAATTTATATTAGCTCCTAAACTTTTAGCTTGGGGACTCCCTTGTTTCGATGTTCAATAATTGTATATCAGTACGCGTTTAGGGAATTAGGCTCTTCGCACATGAAGCACTTATTTGAGTGTTTTTGCAAAAAAACATAGATACCGTCAAATTGAAGAAATTTGTTTTTTGTAGTTAGGAAGTGCATAATCAGTTGTATATTTTATTTTGCATGTACAGTTTGTCGAGAATAAGAGAAGATAAGTCGCTTTTGAGTGTATTTTGTTTCGTAGGCTTTATTTTGTTAGTTAACTTGTAGAAAGTATTATAAAATAGATATCTATTATACTAGCGGCCCGCCCCGGCTTCGCCCGTGGTACATATGAAAAATAGATGTTGGCCGATTCTCAGACTTACCCGATATGCACAGAAAATTTCATGACAATCGGTCCACCCGTTTCGGAGGAGTATGCAGACTAACATTGTGACACGAGAATTTTATATATAAGATGTATATTACTAGCTGTGACTCGCGGTTTTACTCGCATTGCTCCGCTTTTTATGGGTTTTAGAGTGATGATATATTATAGCCACATAGCCTATAATAGCCTTCCTCGATAAATGGGCTATCCAACACCGAAAGAATTTTCCAAATCGGACCAGTAGTTCTTGAGATTAGCGCGTTCAAACAAACAAACTCTTCAGCTTTATAATATTAGTATAGATTCACATATTAGTGGAATAATTTTTTGTCGATAAATCTCACAACACATAGTACGAATGGAAAAAGAATGACATGTTTGTCTATGACTGTGACATTCCTTGCATGTAAAGGATCTTAAAATTTCTCTGATAATTAAGGCTCGGTGTGAAATTGGATTGTTTTCTGAATATCTGAAACTTTTAAATCGTTTAATGAACCATCATTGTTGTTGAAGAATTTATCGAATGTTGATTGTTTTTAATATTGTGAAGTATTTTAATTTTGAGCTTAAAAATTTGTAAGTAGAGCGCGTTGGGGCTTTCGCTGGTATTTGGAAATTTCATTCTCAATAAGGTACTTAAAATTGCAAAATAAAATGTTAAAGTATCAAGTATCAAATATACATTTTAAAATACAATTTATAGAGTTTTCAATATTATAACAATGTATAAGTATAAAGTATCAAGTGTATATTTTTAAAATAAACTTTTATATAGCATTCAATATTGCAAAAAATCATACTTTATAATAAATGTAAAAAACTATATTTAAATAGGTATACTTACACATTAAAAACGTACCCATCTATTTTATCTTCATACTTCAAACATTGTATTCCCAAATTTTACAATTATTTATATACATATTACTTTTATTATCTTTTCGTTGTATTTTCAGTTCATATGAGTCACTAAACAGCCAGGCTTTCCCAGTTAACTTCCTAGTTTTCAGTGACTCATCGGGTTTTCCGTGAAAAATGAGTAATGTTTTGTGTCGATATAAAGCTCGTAAATAACTTGCTATTAACTTGTCTAGTCTAGCTTTTTAAGTAAATATTATAGAAAAATTAACTGACCATTGTCTCTAAAGATGGATTTATAATGAACATCATTATTTGGGACTCTTCACTTAATGTATGGAATAATGAATGAAGTGGAAAAATTGTTATAAGATAAACAGTCTGCGATTTTATTACAAATATCTGAAATGTCTTGTATTTAATTAAATAAAAAAAAATAATTTAATTGTAAAAGATAGGGTTCGGGTTTTCACTAATATATTAACACTAGCTGTGCTCCGCGGTTTTACCCGCAGTGCTCCGCTCCTGTTGGTCTTAGCGTGATGTGACGATATGACGATATGACGATTAGTGTCCGACCGAAACTGGTTTCCAGGCCGAAACCGAAACCGAAACCGAATGTTCGACCGTGGCTTCAGTTTCGGCCGAAACCGAAACCGAAACCGAAACTCACGTGGTCAAGTATGAAATTTCTAAAAATACTGAACTTTGGTGCATTTTATCTATTATTTTGCCTTAATTAGGGCATGAAATGAAAACACAGTATATTTAATTTGTTGTAATCATTTATTTAATATAAAATAAAAAAAAAAATATTTTTAAAATATTAATAACTAGTGGTCCGCCCAGGCTTCGCCCGTGGTACATATTTCGCAATAAAAGGTAGCCTATGTTCTTTCTCAGGGTCTAAAGATTATCTGTGCCAAATTTCATCAAAATCGGTCCTGTAGTTTATGAGCCTATTCATTACAATCAAACAAACAAAGTTTTCTTCTTTATAATATTATTATAGTTCAGGGTCCATCGCCCATTTTTGCACTTGATGACTATCAAGCAAATTTTCCGTGAGTAGCTTTATTTTGATGAGACGCCCAATAATTTCTTGTACGAAACTCTCGATTGTGGTAGCTTACAGAGGTAACAAGGATAAAATGTTTTGATTTGATGGTTCTCAATTATTTATGACGCAATTTGTAGGACAATATGTCTGTTGAATTATATAAATATCAACTAAGTGAAAAAAAAAAATCCGCTGGTTAGTAATCATTTATGACCTCGTTATCGATACACATTGGAAAGAGGGGACTCTTTGATCAAACCATAGATTTTGTAGGACAAATATTTTTTCGAATAATTTAGATAATTATCTTGAGATTGAACAAAAAAAAAAATTCAGTTAGTAATAAATATTTGAGAACCATCAAATCAAAACATTTTATCCTTGTTACCTCTGTTAGCTACCACAATCGAGAGTTTCTTACAAGAAATTATTGGGCGTCTCATCAAAATAAAGCTACTCACGGAAAATTAGCTTGATAGTAATCAAGTGCAAAAGTGGGCGATGGATCCTGAACTATTAGTGTAGATAACAATTTTAATTTTAATTTTTTTTTAAATAAAGTTCTCAGTAAAATCAGTCATCTAAATCAAATCAGTAATTGTTACTTTAAAATTGCTTTAAATACTAAGTATTGGTATTTTGAGATCTTTCTCTTTATTAAAGAGTCTTTAATACTTTGGATTGGTATTTGTACAGGAATAATCGGTCTCTTTCAGGTTCCTCTTATATAAAAATAATAATTACTATTACACCCAGTTCCAATCTCAACATAGATAATCAAAAATTGTTTTCACCAGCGTGGGTCAACCACGGGCCAACCAACGCTTTGACAGCGTCCGTCAAAGTGTTGCCGAGGAAAACGAAGTAAGGCGAGCGTGAACGTGTGTGAACTAAGTTCACTGAACTTGCGAAATAAGTTTCGGTTTCGGCAAAAGTTTCGGCCGATTCTGGCCGAAACCGAAACTGCGGCCGAAACTTGATTTTTGGCCGAAACTCAGCCGAAACCGAAACCGAAACCGAACCTTCGGTCGGACACTAATGACGATACGCCTATAGCCTTCCTCGATAAATGGGCTATCTAACACCGAAAGAATTTTTCACATCGGACCAGTAGTTCCTGAGGTTAGCGCGTTCAAACAAACTCTTCAGCTTTATAATATTGGTATAGAAGATGGTCAATAAAATGGTTAAATAGATGTTCTACAAACATTTATCCCAACAATTAATAAAACTGCGTATAGTTTATATGCACGTACATACACACGTAGTTATTTACGTTGTAACTATTTAGTAAACTACGTGCGATATATTTGTTACTAAATAATGAGAAAACCCTAATCTCAAATGAAACAGTTAGTTCCAAACGGGCATTCAGTTAGAATTCCATAGCCTAATTAAATAAATCACTTTGCCCGCCGGTTTTGTCTGCATACATTCGTAAAAGCCAGTTCGTGTGTGACAAATTGGTTGCCGCATTGGACCCGACACCATGTTTAGTAGTTTTAGGGTGCTTTTCCACCAATAATGTGCGAGGATGTGTAGCGAGGAATGTGTTTGGTAAATAAAAAGTCATAATATCGCTTCATTTAGTTTTAAGTTTGAAGCGTTTAGCGTTTGACGCGATAATAGGTTATTTACAAACTCATTCCTCGCTACACATCCTCGCACATTATTGGTGGAAATGCACCCTTAGTCGCTAATTCGAATTATGTTTATTAAGTTAATTTATCAGACAGGAAATAAATATTGTCTATTGCTCTGGCGGGATCACGGCTAGTCAGGCGAAAGACGTGTTCGAAACCCGTGATAGATTTTTTTTATTCTTTTAAAATTTATAGGAAATATTATGTTTATTGTATGGGTAATAAAAATATAACAAAATGTAAAACATAAACAATATTTAATACTGATAAACAGTAAAATAAAATAGAAATTGTAGTTGAGCTCAAACGGTGTATACTGCGATGATTTTCAGTGACACTCTTGACACTCTGAAACAAGCACATTAAATATTATTTTCGTTTTTCAACGTAGAGCAGATCTATCTAACAACAAACAATATATTGTCGACAATGTATTATGTATTATAAATACATACGCAATTGTTATAAACGCGAGAATCAATCGATTTCCCTACGGTCTATATTATTCCTTACAAACTGTTTTATTTCATAGTATTCAAGAATAAAAATAAATAAAAACAGGATATAAAAGCAAAATAAACCTATATAATATGTCAAGCTCAGCGCGGTGCGGTCGCCGTGTTATGCTTTTGACATGCGGTGAACATTCGCATTCGTGGATTTTTGGAAATTTACGTAATCGCTTTTATTATAGCCTTTATTTATTTACGTTTAATATTATTAAATAAGGTTGCTTTTAACATACTTAAGAAAAACTTGAAAGACGCTGAAAATACAAAAAAGAGCGCGTGTGCCGAGCACACGTGTCAGAAGTGAAATTTCTTTGGCAAGATTTAAAGATACCAAAATCGTCGCCTTACTCCATGATGTGACGGTATTGCCATGACGTGACCTTGAAATTTTACTCTCAATGCGCATAAAGAAGTTTCACTTCAAAAAGGATCATTAAAGTATATTATATACCTAAGTTATACATAAAAATTACATTTAAATTGATGACTTCTTTTTTTTAATCGGTTAAAAAGGTAGGAAGTATGTAAAATTTAATAATAAATTTATGGCACACTAGGTACTTTAGAATTTAAATGAAGAAATAATACCGTATGTCCATGTATTACCCTGGCTTCTTTCCAAGATACACATTGTACATTGTATGTTGTACCTACGTGTAAACTTAGTTTGTCCGTCTGTTTATTACAAAATGCTTGGCTCATGTCCGAGTGTTGGTATCATAATTTTATGATCTGCTAGCTTTCTGCCTGCGGCTTCGCCCGCTTTGTCTAAACCTAATAAGTTATATACAAAAATCATCCTCGAGAACCATTCTATATATTAAAAAAAACCGCATCAAAATCCGTTGCGTCGTTTTAAAGATTTAAGCATACAGGGACTTAGGGACAGAGAAAGCGACTTTGTTTTATACTATGTAGTGATGATTATCTTGCGTTTTTCCATATTCTGGTTTATTTGGTAATATTTTACGTATTAACAACATTATCAACAGACTTCAATAAAAAAGGATGTTCACTATTCGACTGTATTTTTTTTTTGGTTTTTTACTTGAACTTTTGACTGGGAACTTTTATCCTATTTAAATTTTGTTTAGTGACAATTCGATGGTAGTTTTTAGCTTTTTGTTATTTGTTCTTGAATATTCGATAGAATTCTTAGAAATTTAGATTTAATCGTGTTGATTTCGATTCTGAGTAGAAACAAATTTATATCTATCGCTTTGACAAGTCGAAAATTTGATGAGGCTTCCAATTTGATGCTTGGAATAGATTACTGTGTTATTATTTTAGACTTAGAGCATTAAAGATGCTATTATTTATGTAAATGTTGTGCTCTCCTATATTTTCACTTAGTTCTTGAAATATGCTTTTAGCAATATGCGTAATTTGTATAAAATAATACATACTGTGTTGCAAAATGAGAAATACGTAATAAATACGTTAATTAAACCGACTTCAGCCATTTTTTTAGATCAAATTTCAGATAATATAAGTAGTTTATTACCCTACAAATTATTATCATTGCATACTTTAAATATTCATTCATTCGTTCCAAAGGTTAAAATTGACAACTGACGGTGTACCTGAATGTAACAGAGTAACAGTAAAAATGGGTGCCGTAAAATGATTTAATCACTAAAATTAGACACAAAATAAATACAGTAATTACATAAATAACAATAATCTTTCTCTTTTATTAGCAAGTAGGCTACATTATAAATTAACCATTTATGCACTTACAAACTACTTTTAAATTAACAAACTACAAGCTAAAACGAATGCCGCTCAGCATTTTACAGTTAAAGCCTATGCTTTCACTGCAGAGCTGAAAATCTTCTTCTTACAAATTTTGAAATCACAGCCTACACCTACATTTACATGTATTGAAACACTAAAATCTTACAAATAAAGATTATCGTAAAACATATTCAATCAGTTCTCAAACCACTCCAATTAACCCTAACAAGGGTGGTGTTGACCGCAGGGTCGTTTAGGCCCTTAGTGATTCGTTACTAATTTAAGTGCTCTCAGCATTATCGGGTTATGTGCAATACATGTTCTGAGGGGATTGATTGGAAGCTTCGGGGTTTTTGACTGAAAGGTATTATGGTAATGTTCAGTAATGGTGATGAGAATAGATTTTATTTGGGAATTAGCTTCTTGCCCGCGGCTTCGCCTGTGCAGTCAAATCTAGTGGTGTGGCTTTTCAAAATCGGTCCAGTAGTTTTAGATTATATTTCAACTAGTTTTCGCTTTGTTTAAGACCTAATAAATAATATGTATAATTAAATCTTCCTCTTGAATCACTATCTATTAAAAAAACTGCATCAAAATCTGTTGCTTAGTTTTAAAGATTTAAGCATACATAGGAACACAGGGACAGAGAAAGCGACTTTGTTTTATACTATGTAGTGATCATTTGTCTCTATGTATGCCTCTTCGTAGATAATATTGTCTAGTAAAGAATACATATTCACTACATATTCACATTTTAATTATTTTGTCGTATTCAATCGTCCTTAAAAAAAACTTGTTAATACAATATTTAATTCCAGTAGACTTATTTCTTATCTATACTAATATTATAAAGCTGAAGAGTTTGTTTGTTTGTTTGTTTGTTTGAACGCGCTAATCTCGGGAACTACTGGTCCGATTTGAAAAATTAGATCTTTCGGTGTTAGAAAGCTCATTTATCGAGGAAGGCTATAGGATATATATCATCATGCTACGACCAACAGGAGAGGAGCAATGCGGGTGAAACCGCGCGGCTCAGCTAGTTAGGTATATAATTTCAATATGAAATTATTTTTTTTTATTTACAGGTACAGCTGACCGGCACCAGAGCGAGCGACTAGCATCATTATCTTCAACCCAGCATCTAGAAAAAATACTGTTTTTTTTTTTAATATAATATATCACGTTTTAAAATCACCCTGTATCGACATAACGCGTGCATGCAGTTATTTCAAACGTATAACGGTTGCTGTAAATGACATCCACAAAGCTTTGTTCACGTAATTATCCCACAGACCGACCTTGATTCTGGAAACTGTAGATGTTTGTGCACTATTCGCTCTTCATTTCGTTTGACAGCCTATTAATGTGAATCCTATGATGGATTTAGGTATATCTGGATGGTAGCACTGTTTTGTTATACAGGATGGTTTATTTTTATTTTTAAACGAAGAAATTAATACATTTTTGAAGTGTAACTTCTTAATAGCCCGGTCAATTTAAACCAAAAAATGAGGGTACTACTACATAAAGTCCCAACAGGCTGAATTTCTGTGAAGTTGTTGAAAACATAATTATAAACAATGTCTAAAAGTTCCCCATCATTCCCCTGTAAGCTAAAAATTTTATTCACGGTCAAAGGTCAAAAAAATGAGTTTTTCGCGATTTTCAGCAAAACGGTAAGTTTTATCATAAAGTACCTCAGGCAAAGATTGTAGATCATAAAATTATCTATAACAAATGTATCAATACTTTTTTTCTTACGAGCCACCGTTTCTGAGATATAACGATTCAAAAAGTTATAAAAGTTGTTATCGTCATAATATGCATGAGTACGCCACGTATATACATCCCGAGTTGTAATATTTTATATAATATATATATATATATATATATATATATATATATATATATATATATATTAAATGTTTAAATATTTTTCTATCGGTCATTGTAACTTATACAGCAGAACCTCGATAACTTAAATCTCGGTAACATAAAAACCTCTGTAACTTCAAAAAATAATATGTTCCCTTCCCATCAGAGCTACTTACTACACCGCGTTGTGTGGGATAGCGAAGAAACATTCAACGTTATCTTAGATAAATACGTTCAATATGTACGTAGACATTTTGGTTCCAGAGTTACTGTCGTATTTGATGGTTATGATGATTGCACGAGAAATATCAAAGCTGCAGAACAACGTCGTCGAACTTTAACAACATCTTCATCTTCTGATATTTTATTTGATGAACTTATGATAGTCCCAACCAGTCAACAGAAATTTCTTTCAAATACCCACAACAAGTCTCGGTTCATTTCAATGTTGAAACAAAAGTTTACGGCTGAAAATATATTGGTAAAACAAGCCAATAATGATGCTGATGTATTGATTATTGAAACAGCAATAGAGCAATTCAATTTGACAAATACAACTATTGTTGTTGGTGAAGATGTTGACTTACTTGTAATACTCACTGCTCGAACGCCAACTGAAAAAACTATTTTTTTCTTAAAACCAGGAAAAGCTCAGCATCAATCAAATATATATTCATCAAAAAGTTTATTTACTTTAGTTAAGTGTAAAGATCATGTACTATTTTTACACGCAATAACTGGCTGTGATACGACATCTGCATTTTACAGGAGGGGTAAAACAGCAGTTTTCAAAATGTTTGAAAAACAAGATTTCATTCAATGTGCTGAAGTTTTTAAAAAGAGTAATTCAACTCAACAAGAAGTTATTACCAACGGCATCCGCTTTCTTCTTTCTATGTACGGAGCTCCTAAAAAAACTACCTGTTTAGATAAGCATCGATATGCATGTTTCGTTAAAAACACTAAACATAAAAAACAAGTTCAACTAGCTTGTCTTCCTCCAACCTCAGTTGCTGCTCACCAACATCTTTATCGAGTATATTACCAAGTTCAAGTGAGGCTTGGTTATGATCAGACCCTACAGACTGGGGTTGGAAGTTGGTCAACAATATATTAGAGCCAGTTCAAACTTTACTTCCACCTGCGCCGGAAAAACTGCTGAACACTATTTTTTGCAACTGCAAAAAGGGATGCAGTGCTAAATGTGGTTGCAAAAAAGTCGGACTGTCTTGTTCTTTGGCATGCACAAATTGTCAAGGCCGGTCGTGCTCTAATATTGAATCACAAATAATGGAGGATTCGTTTGACTCAGACGAAGTATCATGCGATACATCGCTATTGACGCAATTTACTTGCATCCAAAATGAAGATGAAGAAGAAGCAGGAGAAGAAGAACAAGAAGAAGAACAAGAAGAAGATCAAGAAGAAGAACAAGAATTTGAAACTTACGAATAAGACGAATAAACTTCAACACTTTTTTTTCATTTACATCGCTTTTATCTTTCCCAATCTTTGAAAATTTCCGTTATTTCGCAATAGTTTTACATTAAACAGGATCACAACTGACCCGTGGAGTAGACCTACTGGGGAAACCACGTTAAAAAACGCGCTAAGTACACTACCTCATAGGTGGCGTGGAAACGTGTGCATATTATGACGATAACAACTTTTATAACTTTTTGAATCGTTATATCTCAGAAACGGTGGCTCGTAAGAAAAAAAGTATTGATACATTTGTTATAGATAATTTTATGATCTACAATCTTTGCCTGAGGTACTTTATGATAAAACTTACCGTTTTGCTGAAAATCGCGAAAAACTCATTTTTTTGACCTTTGACCGTGAATAAAATTTTTAGCTTACAGGGGAATGATGGGGAACTTTTAGACATTGTTTATAATTATGTTTTCAACAACTTCACAGAAATTCAGCCTGTTGGGACTTTATGTAGCACCGAATGTTTAAATTGACCGGGCTATAAGGCGCGTTGAGGGTAAAATTTACAGGTCGCGTCATAGCAATACCATCACGTTATGGAGTAAGGTGACAATTTGGTTTCTTTGAATCTTGCCAAGAAGTTTCACTTCTGACACGTGTGCTCGGCACACACGCTTTTTAAAGGATTTTCTCTGGAAATACTAAACATTATAATATATTTGTTACAAGAACAATTATTATAGAGTGGAATCGAGATGAATGTCTAGGCTTGAATTAATGTTTAACTAACACTTTAGATGCAAATTTCTCTTGTAACTTATCCATTAAGTAAAGTGCTTGTTATAACGTTTGTAAGGCACAATAGTTTCTGAAAGATTTTGTATTAAAGAGACATTAAAAATAATTAAAAAAGTAACAGTAGTTTTGTAAAGCAAACTTTTTCTTACCTTTCTCTTATTACCCATTATATTGACTCCATCGAGAAGCTTATATTAATTGATTGTTGGTATTAGTTTTATTTGATAAGATTTTTTTTTATCTATACTTGTTTTGTGTTTGAAAGAACCTTAGTAATTAATGAATAAATTAATGTTTTTAATTCGTGTTTATGTCTTAATGTTGGTGTCCTATAGCTTTTTACAAAACCTATTTAAATGAAGACTTATATAATCGGATATCTTAAATATTGAAAATGTATGAGCTATAACCACTTTTACAAGCGCAATTGTTTTTAAATTTAAATTTTTAAATTTAAATGTATTTAAATATTTAACTCTATGTACAGGTAAATTAGCTTGGAGAAATTTTTGCGTTTGTAGTAGTGTATGGTCAGCAAATAAAATAAAACAACATTTTATTTTTAGTTTTCATTTTATATATATAAGGGATTTTAAATTAAACTATATGTGTTTCTCCTCTGAAAAAGATGAGACTTTATTTTAATATTTGCACATTTAACATACGTATAACTTTTACATTAACAATGTTACTAAAATGAAAAATTTACTAACCTGAAAAAGAAACGACATTTAAAGTTTAATTCTTTAGTTTGAGAAGTCAAAGGCTTGCCTCGACCATGTTTTAACACTGGAGCCATTTTGAATTAACAATATAAAGTTACAACACTTACACACAAATTAAACACTTCAACAAATATTATAACAATACAAATAATAACAACAATCAACAAATACAAAATTTAACAATTAAACTACTAGACCGGGAGATATTGACACAAAATTTCGAGTCATTTGTAACAGGATGGCGGTTGTACAGGGGTCTTAGTACGCAATGACAAAAAGAAAAACGATGGTGTGAACGCTGGTACCGGCGGCTTAGTCGCGTGGGCGTTAGTCGAACTCGTCGGAAAAATAGCGAAGTCAAACAATTTGTAACACAAAAATTTTAGAATTTACCGATAGCCCATAAAAAAGAAGTAGGCGGTAGTATCATGCCATACTTTTCCGGTGTGACTTACAGCCCGCCATACCGACGCGAATGTGTTGATTTAAAAAAAACAATTCAACCATTTGTACCAGGCTAACTTTTGCACAGGTAACCATCGTCGTGCAGCCATTTACGAAAATCGCCATGCCATACTTTTCGGACGATTCCAAATGGTCGCCATACCGCCGAAAATCTGCAAATTTTTTTTTTTCGACGAACCATTTACCACCCTAAATTTTTTTTCAACAACTCCTGAATGATTATAAATAGAAGTGTGATAATGTCATACCTGTGACCTGTGAGGTGGCGAATGTGTATAAGATTTTTTTTTATTGTAAGATTTTATTCGTATTTTGAACGATTAGTAACAGTATGGCACTAATTTTTCCTGTAAGTTTGAGGTTCAACGAATATAAATACAAAATTTCAAAGATCTAGGTGGTGGAAATCTTCACTTATATAAATTAATACTAAATTAATTTTTCAAGTATGGCAGCACTTTTTCCCCCTACTAGAAGTATGGTAAATATAATAATGGTCATTATCAAATACTCTCCAAAAATCCAAATGCAATACTGGTACAAAAAGTTTGGCGAAAAAAAAAAATTTTGCAGTTTTTCGGCGGTATGGCGACCATTTGGAATCGTCCGAAAAGTATGGCATGGCGATTTTCGTAAATGGCTGCACGACGATGGTTACCTGTGCAAAAGTTAGCCTGGTACAAATGGTTGAATTGTTTTTTTTAAATCAACACATTCGCGTCGGTATGGCGGGCTGTAAGTCACACCGGAAAAGTATGGCATGACACTACCGCCTACTTCTTTTTTATGGGCTATCGGTATATTCTAAAATTTTTGTGTTACAAATTGTTTGACTTCGCTATTTTTCCGACGAGTTCGACTAACGCCCACGCGACTAAACCGCCGGTACCAGTGTTCACACCATCGTTTTTCTTTTTGTCATTGCGTACTAAGACCCCTGTAGAACCGCCATCCTGTTACAAATGACTCGAAATTTTGTGTCAATACCTCCCGGTCTATACGTAATAATTATAATTTTTGAATGAAATGTGTGCTTTATGTTCTAACGGTACCAAACGACTGCACGTGGCACCTGCGGACAGCGTAAACTGGTTTATTCTGTTTTTGTGCGTGTTTCCACTTTCCACTATCAAGTGACGATTTATTTATTTGTTTTGTTTCGTAATTATTATGGTCAAATATTAATTATGAAACAAATTATTATGGACACGATATTTTATTGTTTCACGGTAGTCGTCTTGTCGTTTGCTCTAGGACGTGAAATTGAATGATATATTTTTTTTTATAAAGTCAAAACCATATTCTTTCAAATAAAAACTTGTTTTTATTGAAAACAAAAGTGTTGCTAGGAATAAGTATGAAATTAAATAGTAATGTTAGGATATCGAAACATTTTTGTATAGGCCAGAACGATATAGTGGAAACGCGCTCTAAGATCTGAGTAATATACACACCACTACATATGCAAAAATTTCTCCAAGCTAATTTACCTGTAGTTATACAAAAAGTGAAGTCCCATGTCCCCTAGTGGGGTAAGGGGCAGATGCATTATACATCTGTTTCACTGATCGATTTTCTTTAGGGACAAGTAGGTGATCAGCCTTATGTGTCCTACCAGACCAAGACATTCTTTTTTTCTTCATCTCCACCGGGAATCGAACCGGTGTTAAGCTCACGCGTCAACCACTGTGCCGAGGAGGCGGAGGTGTATGTAGTTATACAAAATAGTATATTTTGCTTCAAGAATAAATCTTATACATCATATTATATCCTGAATAATTCAGCAAGTTTATTTGTCTTATTTGTGGTAAATTTAAAGATACCGTATCTGAGCTTTGCTTGTGTTGATCCTGAAAATGTTTTCTGTTTCTTTTCCGCCTTATTATTAAGTATTTTAAAACTCTACATACTCTTTTCAGATTTGCGTGAAAAATTGATAATTAAAGAAATCCGAAAATGTGTTTGTGTGATTATTTGTTTCTGTTTGTCTTTATATCATGTCGCGACGGAGCGAAGGAAGCTACAGAGTGACCTAGGCTAATTTTGACTGTGAAACATCGAATTCTGAAGAGAATTTATTGTATTTAAATACGCAGGCGAAGCGACGGAGCGATTTATGTAATTTTTATATCCGGAGCTATTTAGGAAGATAGAGAGTGACATAGGCTTTTGACTGTAAAACATCGAAGTCTGAAGGAAATTGCTTTCTATAAACGAAACTGCGGGCTAAAGCTAGCTAGTTATATACAGTTTAATTGAAGTTTAAAAACATTTAAGCCTGTTTGTTAACATCTTGTGTTAATACCTCAGATAGCAGACCGCAGAATATTCCCATCTCGGCTTAGTGGGGTGATGTGGGACGAAGGTCGCGGGTTCGGATTTTGTTTAATTAATTAGTTTTAGTCACTTTAACCTGATTTTCTGAATTGGGAACGATTTATATTGACCCAAAGAAGGTAATTTGATTCATATGGAATTTGTAAATATTATAACACTAAAATAATTGAATGATACTTTGATTTTTATTTGTCTTGTTCCTCAACCTGGTTTTAAATACTTAATATTTATTTACAAAATATATTTTTATAATAATAAATATATTTAATGGATTGAACGTTTTTCACGTTAAGTTCAATAAATGATACAAACTTCTTTTTCAGGAATTGACTATCAATCACGTGAACGTTATTTTTTCAAATTGTCAAAAAAGGCTGCAAGCAAATTAATAAAATTTCAACTTTGGATCGCTTTTTCTATGAAAAATAATATTTATAACTTTCAAATTGTTGTACATAAAATTAACTAATAAAATATTTAATAAACTGACCACATAAAAAAATCATGCACATAATATACAAAACTAGCGACCCGCCCCGGCTTCGCACGGGTGCAATGCTGATACTAAATACACTACAGAAAAACTGTGAACGTTGTATATAAAAACATAGCGGCCCGCTCCGGCTTCGCACGGGTATAAAATATATAGCCGGGCGGCCGGCCGGTACCGCCGCAAACGCTACGTCCCGCAATTTATCTTCGAAAATATTCACTTAAATCATACGGTGTAAAGGGCCATATAGATCTATATTAAATGAACAATGTATTCAAGGTATTTAATTGGTTAAGGATTAATGCTGTATTGGTTAAAATCGCTTCGAAAATTAGCCATTATTTGTCGTAAAAAATAAATGACAAAAAAAGTTATTGTGGGTTATCCATAAGAGATAGACATATACCATCGCGGACCTGTAGACCGGTTTCTGTAGACCTTTTCAATGTGTATAATACTTAGTACATTATTTTGATAAAACTCGTAGGGTTCAGCCTGCGTTTGCAATGTAAGCGGAAAAAATGTAATTTTTTACGACATCACATTAGAAACCTCAAAAATAACAGTACTTCTCCACTATTTAATGGATGTTATTATACATATAAACCTTCCTCTTGAATCACTCTATCTATTAAAAAAAACTGCATCAAAATCCGTTGCGTAGTTTCAAAGATTTAAGCGTACAAAGGGACATAGGGACATAGGGACATAGGGACAGAGAAAGCGACTTTGTTTTATACTATGTAGTGATAAAGAATTCTACGTTGCAAATTTACATTTTCCAACGTTGCCTTAAATTTTGTTATTATTTTAACCATAATTAGATAATGCAGTCATAAAAAATTAATGGAAAACAAAGGAACCCCGTAAAATTGAATCAAACAATACGGATACAAATTAGGGACGTGCACGCATTTGCAAAGGGCCTGATTAATGTACTTTTTAACATTTTACAGTACCTTTTGGACCTTCTTTTACAAGGGGAGAAGGCATAAGGGACGTCAATTGTATACGAAAATTCGTAATAGGGTTGTAATTTGCATAGATATCGATAAAGAACAAAATTTACAGTAACAGAAATACAGTTCGTTTCAATGATATATTTTTCATACTACTATTACTAGAAACATAGTAATTGTTTTTAAATGCACGTAGATGGCATTCCTTCAGACATTTTTGCGTATTTCGTAACATTTAGATGCAAATATAGATTGATGTAAATAAAAAACGTAACGACTATAATCCACTCTATAATAAGTGTATATTTCAAAATTCGGTGGTCATAAAAAGGCTATAATTGAAGAGCCGAGGTACGGCTTCCATAACAAAACCTACTTTATTAGCTATACATCATTTTGTAGATGATTCGGGGTTTTAGCTTGTTGGCCTGTGAATAAATAATCAGATCCTGATACTAGTAAAAATATATTAAAAATACGTTTGGCACTCGAAGACTGCCGCGGTAAAGCTATTGCATAGCATCGCATCGCTGTGCCGGTTGGTGTTAGGTTTTTTCGTTACGGAATTTTTACTTTCGGTCGCCGCGCTCAAAGTCTGAGATAAAAGCTATGCAATAGCTTAAAATTGTGCAATGAAAGTTTAGTACATATTCTTACTGTATTGCAATTTTTAATTAGATATTTTTATATATTTTGATATCTATATTATTTAAAAGTATAGCTTTTGAAATAAAATAGATATATCTATAGACCGTTAAAGTATTAAAAACGAACAATCGAATCTTATAAAAGCTAATAAATTATACCAAAACCTAAGTTTCATATTCGTGTCAAGAGAACACTATAATAATTTACGAGACCCTGTGTTTTAGATATGCATTCATAAAAGCAAAACTCTTATACAATAATTCAGAAAATTACAAATTCGTGCTATTCTTAGGTCGGTGAGCGGCGGCAATCTTTTTATTATGGGTAGCATTAAATGCTCGGATATTTTAATCTCAAGGCAACTGCAGTTGCATTTTGTAATTTGTTAGACATCAATATAATGTTCCTACATATATGATGATAATTTATTTATCTTATGTTATGTTAAATGAACAGAAATCTTCGTAAAAGTGTGAAAGTGACTTCGATAAATGATCTTCGTAAAAGTGACTACAGGCCCATGTTGAAAAAGTTATGGGTCATTTGAACCACCAGGTGACCTATCTAGAACGATATAAGAGCATAAAATAATACGATGCCGTACAAAAATGGTGGTCCACAAAGTCGCAATTTATTTTTATTTTACGACAATTGCGGGAGTAAATTTGGTCATTTGATTTTGTACGGCATCTGTGTCATACTATTTCAATACTGCTTTTAATCCATTATTCCGCAACGCCGTACAAAAATCATGGAGACAAGGGGAAAAAATCTCTACCTGTACTTTCGAATTCTCATCTGCACTCAGTTGGACAGGTTACAAGTGACGGCATAGTCCTGAATCTTTTTTATGCTCTTATATCGTTCTAGATAGGTCACCTGGTGGTTCAAATTACCCATAACTTTTTTAACATGGGCCTGTAGTCTATAAGCCTTAATATAACCCTAAACTATTAAAGAAAAAGAGATAATGTTGATCTAACTATGTTAGAGGCATTATAAGATAGTATCGGTAAGTATATTACACATGTTATACACTTGTCTGTTTAAAAAGGCATGTATCGAAAAAAAAACCTTGAAAAATATCCCCAATATCATGTAAAACTGACACGTATTTAGAAATGGTTAAGACCCTAAAAATAAATTGATATGGTAACATCATTTTATATTATGGTTTATTATATTGAGTGGTTATATACTATCACATGTAACACTGTGGTAAGATAATTTTATACATATATAAGAAAGAAAGATATATTTTATTATAGTTGAGAAGAATTTCCTTTTTCTGAGTGCCGGAACCCAGTGGGGTTGTATTTGGCGGAGTCCATCTTAACCTATGGCCCATTTCCCGGGAGTCGCGTATTTCTTAACCAAGTTTTCCCCATAATAAATAAGGGGAAAATGTCAGAGTACAATTCAAAGAAAAATTTAAAAGGGATTTTATCCCTTAAAATAAATGATATAAAATATAAAGAAAATGTTACAACGTTAAAGTTAAATTCAACTTTTATAAACGATTCATTTGTGACGAAACTTTTTCATGACTTTCAGATAAAGTAAAGGTAACTTTCAATTTTATCACTCAAAGGCACAAAACGGATAAAAGGATAAAAGCACCAAAAGCGAATAAAGGCAATTTCTTAAAAATTCCAGATGAAAACTTCATTTTCAGGTTAAAGTTTAATTAACATTTTCGTTAAACTAATTAACTACTGATGCTTAAACCTCTGAATAGGCTTCACCTAGTCAATTCAGCAGCTATAGAGGCTGATCCGAGAAAAGGAAAAGTGTTTTACGGGTTACGATTTCAGTGGGTTAGAGCGGGACAGTTATAATTTTCCCCGTTGCGTTTTCCTCTCGAAACTCAGTCGACGTCTCGGTCGGCTCGGTGTTTTTTCACTCATTCCGGCCTCAGTATTGGTTGCGCCACGACGGCGTGTGTTGGATGCGATTCCGCTTGTAAACAGTGGAAAATATTGCGATTTACGCCACAATACAACCGATATATCACATAACAATAGTGTTTTCATTCATTCCGAGCACAGGGACGCTGGAGTAGCGCGTCAAAACATCCATTCCCACCACATAATCCGTTTGTTTTTGTTTTCTTTACGCCGGGAAAATGCCGGCTTGAACTCGTGAATATTATACATTTAGTGCGTTTCTTTGTTCCGTGACGTTTATGGGATTGTAGACGATTGTTGTGTTTTTTTTTTTGGTTTATTTTTCATTTGTTTTGTTTTTCCGTCGAGGTGTGCCGGAGGACACGTGTGCTATCGATCGCCCGGCGAGTTTGAGGTAAGATGTTGATGGGTGTCAAGGATGGCATGTATGGTGTACATTGCGGTTTGTTCGTTTGTCCTTGTAGTTGTATAAACACGAGATAAGAATATCGATTTCGGCGCTACTGATAAACAGCTGGTCGCTCCGGGTCGATGACGTAATTTCTCTTTAATGTAACGAACAGGTCCGCGGCCGGTTCCAATATCTGACCATATGACACGCTACATAAACACGTGATATGGTTAAAACTGCATAACAGGCCTGTTGCTAAGGTAAATCGCGGTCGAAATTCAATATGTTTTCGCGTGTTTAATTTATAATAACGTAGAAACCAATTACGCAACGTTTTATTGATTTAAAATGTGCGGTATAAAAATTGTGAGGTCGTAGAGCTGTGTAAACAAAACCGACCTACCTCAACTTTCTGTCTCTACATTTTGGGTCATCGAGTAATACGTAGCTATACTCTACAGCTCTACAGCTAGGTATATTACAAGTATTGTGTAACTCTAGCTACCCAATTTGACATGAATATTGTTTAGTAGAGTCTGATATTAAATGTAATATATACGGTAGAGCCGGGTTAAAATAAATACGACCATGGCTTATTTAAATTAATAATTATTTGTAAAATTAATTCTTATTCATTTACAATTACTTTAGTAGCTACATACGTGTTTCTTTAGATTCTTCTAATTAATAAAATGAAATAAAATATTTCAAACTTCCAGGATGATTATTGTTTTATTGATACGACAAACATAACATTTTTAAGTTTAATTATACATTAACTAAGTGTCGTATTTCATAAACCATATTGTCAGTTGACAAGTTCACAGCCTACTATTTTTTTAATAAAAAAAACTTTTAAAACACATTCTAATCGACTGTTTCAATTAACAGGGATTTATTTCAAACCTACAATAAAACAAAGAATATTCAACTCCATGGAGACAAAGTCGTAGTTAATTATAAACAATCACAATGACAATAATTACAACAAAAGCATACATAATTCCAACATAACAATAATTTCAAAACGACCTTTCGAGTCGAGAGGCAAAGTACTCATTAATTTTTAATTACGTTCAATTAAAAATATCAAGTTCAGGGCCGTTGTTATTATAGAATTATAGGGCGTATATTTAATCATATAATAATTTATAATAGAGGAATGTGTGATATTCTACTTCATAATATTATAGTACTATCTATACTTATATTAAAAGGCTGAAGAGTTTGTTTGAACGCACTAATCTCAGAACTACGCACTCGATTTGAAAAATTATTTCACTGTTCGATAGTCTATTTATCGAGGATGGCTATAGGCTTATAATATAATATCATCACGCTAAGACCAGAGTCTTAGTAATGCGGGTAAAACAGCGGGGCAAAGCTAGTAAGTAGATAAGTTTGTAGGATGAATGTTTACGCGAAAGCAGCTGCATAAAATTTGCCACACATATTATAGATTACGGTCGAAATTAACATACAAACTCCTTTCTATAAAAAAAGAAGAAAAAAAAGAGATAAAGCAACTCAGATTATGATTTATGTATTATTTTTTCTGTTTAATCACTAATCGTATTCAGAAAAAATGTATTCTGTATTTGATAAGCTCATTACCGAATATTATATTGTTCCAAACATTTCACATCACACTTTGAGCCGAGAAAATAAGAAAAATCCTTAAAATCGCTAAAAAGCGCGGGCGTTGCGTCGGCGGATAAAACCGCGGGGCGTAAAAACCTTGTCAAAATTGTTTATCTTTTATATCAGAATTTTCCTTATAAAGCATTAAGAAATGATTATAAAATACTGAATTTGCTTTTATTTTTCAAGTAGTTAACAGAGTTCAATCGCCCACAAACACTCAAATTACAAAGTTTTGAAATTTTTCTAGGACTATATTGTAATATAATATAGATTTCTAGATTCTTGAAGACTCATTATATTTTAATACAGTAGTAGATTTTTTTTACACCGGCTAGATAATTATGAAATATCAAAATAAGTAATAATTAATTGTCCGTATTTATGCAAAATGGAACCACTCGACAAATTTCGTTTTTTACTTTTATTGAAGAATACTCATTCAAAAGTGGTCTAAATTCTTATACAAACAAGAACCACATGATTTTTACGTTGGAAACAAGGTATACCAAAAGCAGAAAGGAACCACCAGCAACAACGAATGATACATATTAAGCAAAACCGAACCACAGCACCACGGGACTGCTTTGTTCAAACAAATAAACGATATTACTATCATGTCATTTTATACAAAACAGATCCACACCTACTTGGTACCATTATACATTACAGATATTTCTATTAATAACAATTATTTTTAATACACAAAATGGAACCAGGTTTCTGTGGTAGGTATGGTTATGCGTAAAATAAATACATAATTTAATTGTAATTTTTTATTGCAAAATAAAACCACAAGCATTCGGTTCTATTATGTATAAATAAATATTGTAAAACATTCTGAAACCCATCATCGCTATATGGAACCAAATGCCTTGACTTGTTACAATGCTTCTCATCTTACAACGTATTTCATTACTTAAATAGCTCAAAGTGCAAAACTCCAATTTTTTAAGTAAAACGTCGAACATCTGTCAATATAGGTGACATTCAGCGAAGTAGTTCGAATACGTGACGGTGTTTTTTTCCTCCGCGAAGTAAGTTCTATTGTTTTTGTTAATTACCTTTAAAATTAAAATTAAATGTGAAAATGTTTAGTAATAAATAAATAAGCAAGCAATGGGTAAGAAAAGCATTGGAGACGAACACCGAAGATAATAATGAAGATACAACGGGTAAGTAGTTTTATTTAATGCATTTAAGTACTTATTGAATCTGAGATGCAGGTACGCTTTATCCACTTTTGATTCATTCCCGATTGTGGTGTGATTTTAAGAAGATAGTTCATTAAGTAAGTACAAGAGGAATCCTCTGTGGATTTACGTATTTTAACGACAATGTCGTTGTTCACGAAGGCGAGTCGAATTAAGAGTCATTTTGTTACAATTCATCTATCATTGTGAGATGAAACTACTAAAGTCTAAACCCTGTTTTAAAAATAACTGTCGATGATCTAGGTACCTACCTACTATTTTGGTAAAATACGTTTAGATTCAGATTCAGTACAGTACATTCAGCCACATCATTCAGCGCATAATATAATTATTTGTTTGATTTTAAAACTCGCGCGGCTACTGTTTTGACCGGAACAAGGCCCTAGCCTGCGAAATTCAAAATTTTAACAAGTTTATTTAATTTTTTGCTAGGGTTGCCACTGTTGCGTATGATTTTTAGGGTTCCGTACCCAAAGGGTAAAACGAGACCCTATTACTAAGACTCCGCTGTCCGTCTGTCTATCCCTCTGTCTCATGAACCGTGACAGTTAGACAGTCGAAATTTCATATGATGTATTTCTGATGCCGCTGTAACAACAAAATACAAATACTAAAAAACAGAATAAAAAAAGACGTGTGGCACTCGGGGACTGCCGCGGTAAAGCTATTGCATAGCATGCCTTCAAGCCACACCTCCGAGCCCGTCGGAGTGGAGAGCGTGAGGTTTTTTCGTTACGGAATTTCTCGATTCGGTCCCCGCGCTCAAGGCCCGCGATAGAAGCTATGCAATAGCTTAATAAATATTTAAGAAGCTCCCATACAATAAGCCGTGATTTTTTTGCCGTTTTTATAGATAATGGTACGGAACTCTTCGTTGCGCGAGTCCGACTCGCACTTAGCCAGTTTTTTGTACATGGCACATGTACA
Source organism: Colias behrii (assembly GCA_029959065.1). Classification (NCBI taxonomy): domain Eukaryota; kingdom Metazoa; phylum Arthropoda; class Insecta; order Lepidoptera; family Pieridae; genus Colias; species Colias behrii. Next base: position 2,924,601 of record JARWMC010000021.1, on the reverse strand, counting down.
TACAACATACTTAGTCGTCTAGTAGGGACACGGCTTTATAAGAACTAATAATATTTTGCTGTCGCCATATACCTACCTACGTATAAAAGCCACGCGGCTTTATTGTTTTGATTTAAAGCTTTTTTCTTTTTATTACAGAAGATAACGAAGAACCTTATACGTCGCTGCCTCTGGAGAAGCTTTCTTCACCTTCTAGCGATATTCAGTCCATATTACCTCTCATTCCACAAGATGCACAGTTTTTATAACGGTCTCATTAGTGATGATGCAATAGAAGACCACATAGATGGACTAGACACGGTGGATTTCGAAATCCAATTTGATGATAACGTCGAATAAACGTCCTATATAAGTATTATTTTATATATTTTAATAATTAAAGCTTTAATTACGATATTATAAATACATAGTTTCATTTATATCATTAAATCCCTGGGATGTGGTTCCTTTTTGTATAAGAGAAAACCTATCAATTGATAAATGTTAAAAGGAACCACATGCACATTTTCTTAATTATCTAGAAAGTTTAAGAATATTCAGAGCAAATTTATATACACATACTTAAATAAGTAATTTATCAATGAATTTAAATAAAATAAATTTTAATTTTACTTCATCTGACAGAGCTGCAAATGTTTTCGTAAATCCTTTGATATCTCAGAAGTTCGTTTTTGCTGGGTGGTTCCTTTTTGCTTAAATACGGACAATTATGAGATGTAGTTTTAGGTGTTTGCGGATTCCCTAATTCTTATGCCATTCTTAGTTTGGTCTTGGTTTTGAAATAACTTTCCACTTTGTATTTATTATAGATCCGAAAAACTTTGCTTAGGTTCTTTACGTAAAGTTTATTTCAATTTTTCACCAAAACAACCACAGCCATTTTGACGGCTTTTAGCATAGAAATAGCTTAGATTTTTAAAAGACTTAAGCCACTTTTTATATAATTACCATGGTGAAATTAAGGTTAAAAGTTTATATTAGAAACAGTCTCATCATGAAACCAAGCGAAGTCGCAAAAAAGCTTAAATAGTAGAGTTATTCTGTCACTACATATCTCTTTAGTTATTCACTAACTGTTCCATTCGGCTTTGTTCGTCCCCAAGCCCAGAGGGATTACATACGACAAACAGCAGTTTGTTATATTATTCAACGCTTGGACTAAGCTATGTTACGTGGAATGTAGGTTTTAGATGCGAAGTTATTTAGTGTTATGTATTTTTTACTTTTTTAAGCTGTCTTTTTAGGAAAGACGACAAATAAATAACTGTATTTATATGTAAGTTATACATACAGTTAGTCTGTATTATATTTTTGGCTATTTTGCAAAATTTTTCATCGCTGCTCCTATAAGAAGCGGTTTCTCTACGAAAAAATGTATTATCCGGACACAGATATAAATCTTTAATTCGATAAGTAGTTCTTGAGATAAGCGCGTTCAACCAAACAAACTTTTAGCTTTATAATATTAATATATTATAAAGCTGAAAAGTTATATTTATTTTATAAAGTTTATAATAATAGTGACTACACTGCTTTTAAACATTTCCAAAACTCTAGTCACATTACTCTAGTAGTTGTAGGCATGGTGATAACAGGAAATTATGTAAAAGAAACAACACATACATGGGTAATCCCAATATATAAGTCATCAATTATATTCAGTATAACCTAATTAGTACAAATATTATCATAGAGTCTCAACGTTGTTATATTTTATTAATGTAGAGTCTGACATAGAGTCTTGGCTATACTTGTAAACGACTTTCATAAAAATATCAAGTTTCATTATCATGATTTAGGTACTGTGTGAATGCATCGAAAATGAAAAGGTTCTGTATCGATAAAGCATAAAATTTTTTATCTATTCTTCTCATTCAATATAATGTACCACAGTGTAGCATAGCAGGGCTAACTGACAGTCAATTTTTCTTTTGTTTTTCGTTTATATTGGTTACTGGCTATACCCCGCGGTTTTACCCGCATTGCTCCGCTCCTATTAGTCTAATCTTGATTATTGTAGCCTCCCTCGATAAACATTGGCCATATATCATGGAAATAATTTTTCTAATCCAACCGTAGTAGTAGTTCCTTAGATTGGTGCGTTCTACCAAACTCTTCAAATATATAATACAGCTGTGTCCCGCGGTTTCACCCGCATTGCTCCGCTCTTGTTGGTCTTAGCGTGTGATATGGGCTATCTAACACCGAAAATTTTTAGACCAGTAGTTCCTGAGATTTGCGCGTTCAAACAAACAAACTCTTCAGCTTTATAATATTAGTATAGATTGGTTTGTACTATTGATAAACGTTGCGTAAGGTACTACAATCACATATATACGAAGCTTCATTCACAACATGAGGTCAAATGCCAAACCCTAGACTTTCCAAGGTACTTTGTAGCCTTTTGCGAAATACTTAGCAGTTAGCACTTTTGGCTTCGAGAAATTTCCACAAATTGCTTTTTAACTTGCTACGAACATTATCTGTGACTAATGATTTTCGTCTAATTCAAATTTAATGAGGCTTCCAAGGGACGAATATTGTCTATTTATCTGTTTTCTTTTTGGGCACTTTTTGGCATAAAGTTTATTACCTACCTTGCCTGTTTAAGAACCACGAATATTTTTAGAGCTTACAGTTTTTGATTCCAGTTTTTAAATATTAATAACTATATATTGTTATATAATAAATAATTTAATTTAAATTTTATTGTAATATTGATAAAAGATTAGACGCGTATAAACGATTTTTATTTTATTTATATTGTGAAGGGAAAGAAAACGACCACTTTTTAAATCCTTATAATCTGATATAAACATCATATTTGTCATTTGATAAACATCATCAACAAGTACAAGCCGTCTCATATTTACACAGATGGATAGTTTAAAGCCTAAAATATTACCCATAATTATTATACATCAATTTCGCAAGGACATAGCCCACGTAACGCCGGGCGCGAAGCTTGTAGGCGGCGGTTACGACAGACATACAATTACACGATAGTTTATCAAGGAAACTGGGAAAATAATGTGTTGTATGTATCGATATATGTATATTTGGATAAAATTAAATTTGTCAGTTTAGTGTTAGGTATAATGTAGAAATCGTAAGTTGGTGAAAATCACGACGTGCCAATTTTTTTTACATGTAACACTTTAAAAAGTCAATTCATGTAAAATACACTTGAAAAGTACAGTCTTTCTATTTTCTTCTCGTTCGTAAAATATATTTCTGACCTACAAACCAACAAAAAAAACTGTAGTATAGATATGGCAAAACTTGTATTAATTACCAAAGTTTGTTGCTGTACAATGTACAATGTGCATAATATTATTATTAAATAATAATTTATAATTTTGACAACCCTATTCATATCGACCAAAAAAGTGCGTGACATTAAAACCCACATCCCAACTGTATGAAGAACAACTGATTCCTTTCTGACTACTTTCGGACTATTTCCTTTACAAACAGCTTTGGAGCTATAAAACAACAGCTTTGGAGCTATGAAATTTGATAGCTTGTAAAATAGCTTAAGCCTCAACACCAGGTGGCAAGCACAACAATGTTATCTACACATCGATGGTCGCAATCAGTGAAATCAATTAAAACAAACGCTTAAAGCATTCAGCACAAGGTTGTGTAACCGTGTCGGCAGGAAGTTGACGCGATATACGGGATAGGGTTGTCACTAAACAGAATTTAATTTTATTTGAAAATTAGAGAATATAAAATTTGAATGTGAGGATCCGAATGGATGGATCCGAATCTGTGTCATATTCTTAAAGTTTATTGAAATTCGACTTTTATTTAATGTTTAAGAGTATGGAAGTTTATTGGAACGAGACCTTTATGATCTGAATTAATGAGTGACTTATACCTACAGAAATTTTGAAGAAAGCTGCATGCAGTGTTTAAAATTTCACGTATTAGTGTTTAGAAAACTCCTTGATTGAATATATTTACTGGCATATGACTTTATTCTGGCATTTTCGTGTACGTTTTATGTTTTTTATTCATCTCATTGTACTGCAAATTATTATCACACACTTGCTGTACCCCGCGGTATTACCCGCAGTGTTCCGATCCTGTTGGTCTTAACGTGATGATATAATGCCTCGATAAATGGGCTATCTAACACCGAAAGAATTTTTCAAATCGGTCCAGTAAGTTCTAAACTCTTCGGCTTTATAATATTAGTATAGATTAACAGATCAAATGGCAATATGAAACAGTATTTTATAAATCAAAAACATTAACTTTAAAGTGACAACCCTGCGATTAGTGAATAATATGTTAGTGCATTGCTTTAACGCATGTACCCGATACAAGTTATCAGTCTTTACCCGACGGATAACAAAAGTGGGTTGTGTTTTACGGTACTCCACTATTTATCTGTATTTACGAGTACATGCGACATTACTTTGTTATTAATATGTTTTTGTTTAGAATATTCTAGAAATATTAACTTAGTATGTATAAATATAGTTTCTTATGAGTGAAATAGATTATATAGTAACACTAGAAGATACTGGATTGGGTAATCATTGAAATTCTCGTTTATATTTAATCATTTGATACTGTATTTCTCTTTTTTAAACTCTGTTTCTCGTTATTATGTTAATCAAATAATTTGAAAGTCTATCCCTGCATGTTGTTAATGGTAAATGATTATAATTAAACGTTCAGAATTATGTTCCTAATAACATATTTATAAAAAAATCGCAATGGTAAGTTGTGCTCAGAGGGTCAAGAATAGTATATAAGAAGCCTAATTTCCTAATATAGTTTCTTATGAGTGAAATAGATTATATAGTAACACTAGAAGATACTGGATTGGGTAATCATTGAAATTCTCGTTTATATTTAATCATTTGATACTGTATTTCTCTTTTTTAAACTCTATTTCTCGTTATTATGTTAATCAAATAATTTGAAAGTCTATCCCTGCATGTTGTTAATGGTAAATGATTATAATTAAACGTTCAGAATTATGTTCCTAATAACATATTTATAAAAAAATCGCAATGGTAAGTTGTGCTCAGAGGGTCAAGAATAGTATATAAGAAGCCTAATTTCCATTCAGAAAAACCAGTACATATCAAAAGTAAATGCTTCTTCGTCTTTTAACTACTATACAATCAGAAAAAATAATTCCCATAACACGACCATTTATTATGTTACAAGCGAATGATTTTTCTTGCGCAGTTTTTAGTTGCATAATCAAATAACGAGCTATTAATTTATTTTCTTATCGCGTATGTAATTGTTACGTATCCTTACGTTTTTATATGAAACTAGGTTTCCACCCGCGGCTTCGCCCGCGCAGTCAAAGAAAAACCCGCATAGTTCCCGTTCCCGTGGGATTTCCGGGATTGCGTCATTTTCCCGGTATAAAAAGTAGCCTATGTCCTTTCTCGGGTATCAAAATATCTCCATACCAAATTTCATGAAAATTGGTTCAGTAGTTTAGGCGTGATTGAGTAACAGACAGACAGACAGAGTTACTTTCGCATTTATAATATTAAGTATGGATTGCGTAACTGTAGTTTTGTGAAACTTCTATAAGCGGGTGGAGAGCAAACAAGGTCGCGTCATGGCAATACCGTCACGTCATGGAGTAAGGCGAAAATTTTGGTTTCTTCAAATCTTTCTAAAGAAGTTTCACCTCTAACACATGTGCTTGGCACACACGCTCTTTTTATTTTTTTATGTTTTCAAAATCGTGCACTTTGCCATGGAAGAAACTGTTTATTCTTTATGATTTCTTATGCTTAAATTAAAACAAGTTGTTATTTTGATACGATTAATAAATCTAAATGTAACACAAATCTATTTGTTATCAAAAAATATACAGTTTTATGCCAGCTCTTCTTTGTAGAGTCAAAGCTTCCCGAAGTTGTTACTAATTGCTATATGTAATAAGATACCTACCCAATTTGCTTCGATAGTATTAATTTTTAAAAAAATAAATCATTGTTTCTTATGTTATTAATATTAAAAAAAAGACGTGTGGCACTCGGGGACTGCCGCGGTAAAGCTATTGCATGCTATGCCTTCAAGCCACACCTCCGCGCCCGTCGGAGTGGGGAGCGTGAGGTTTTTTCGTTACGGAATTTTTGGATTCGGTCCCCGCGATCAAGGCCCGCGATAGAAGCTATGCAATAGCTTAAAAGAAATCATTGTTTCTCATGTTAATTTAGAAGAAAAAGCGTATTCAAGAGTCATTTTGAAATCTACATTTACTTTGTATAGTTTTTAAATTATCCTAATTCATTTTAGGGTCAAGAACTAGCTCATTGAAGAATTTGATAAGAATTTTAACAGATCTCTTTGAACAATTAAATCGTTAGTGTGAGTAATTTACTCAGGCACTTTCATTTCTAGTAGTAAATTATATTTTTAAAGTGGATATGTAATTCCCAGAAGTAGCCTACTTACGTACAGCCCAGGAGTACTACTATTATATGCAAACATGCCAAAATGAACAACACAAGAATCTGCAGGCTATCGGAAACCCATCAAGCCAGCCCTTCCGTTGGCTCAAGGCCGGAACCTTTCACTCGATCTTGCAGTTTCGCAACCATTGTACCAGCCTAATTGAGATGTTTGACCTGGATTGCTTGACAATTGTATTTTTGCAAAATATTATTGAATCCTTAATAAAAATTTTTATTATGTTCAGAGGGCTTTTTATTTCCTAGTCGCGATTCGGGCTAACTACTCTTGCTTTTGAAGGAGTAAGTTTGATTATATTGAAACCGATCCTTGATAAGGGTACAAAGTTTTTAATTTTTGGATATAACTTACCCGTCTAATAAAGTATTAGGTACACGATATTAAAATGCCACCTGTAAACTGTCAAATACGGGTAATGTATTCTAATTAGAATACATTTTTTAGATGGTAGTTTAATAAGTTTTAAACAAGGGTTGAAAAATCAGCCCTAAAGTGAGTCAAAATCGAGTTTAAAGGAGTCGGTTACATACATGAAGAAATAGAGTGAAGCTAATAAAAGCGTGTTAAAAGAAAGGTCGTTATAAATTTCCACTTTTTCTAATGTCTATGTGTCGGTCAGTAATTATAATTTATACTTAATGAGATTCTAGTAATTCTAAATGGATAACGTTAATCTATTTAAATACTTCACTAGCAAGAATAGAACAAATAATATAATCGTTTTGATCAGTTTTTAATTAGTAAAATTATAGGAAAACCTTCAAAATCCCCTTGAATTCGTTAGTCTTACAATCAAAGAACTAGATTCAATCCCTAAATATTAAAAAAATAAAATTACCAATCAATAAACTATTTCAGAGCCTTTTAAACCAACACACAATTAAATCTTTCCTCCACGCTAATTTTATTAGTAAAGTAAACAGTAAAAAATTAGATTACATAAGTTTTACAAGAAAAGTAGGTATATCTAGATATCGTAGCTAAAATCTAGCCTACAATAATAAGGTCAAACACATTCTGTTGTTGACTGTACTTCCATCACAGTAACTGCGTAATTAACGTTAGATTAAGTACAAAGCCGATGTTTCGTAACACTAATAGTATATTACGACGTTGCGTATCGTAATATTGGAATTATGTACAGTTGTGTGCAGAAGTCAGTTAGTTATTATTGAGGTTGATAGTGTATTTATGTTTTAGTTTCATTAATTCTTAGATATAAGGCTTATTAATATAATAATCATCATCATCAATACATATAATAAAATTCTAGAAAAGCGGTGTCTGTACAATGAAAATATGAAAAAAAAATTAGCAGGTGTTATTATTAAATCGATCCCAAACCCAAAACTGTAGTTAAAAAAATTTTTGTCTGTTTGTCTGTTTGTCTGTTTGTCTGTATGTTCGTGCACGCTAATCTCAGAAACGGCTTATCCGATTTAGATGCGGTTTTCACTAATGTATTGGAGTAATCTTCATTTAACATTTAGTGTTTATTTCATATCAATCGGTTCGTAAACAAAAAAGTTATGACCATTTAAGTATTCACGGCGAACATTTGCTAAGGCATTCTATTTATTGTACACTGTACAGTGTACGATAAAACGTAAGTTATCTGTTACAGTTATTCCTATAAATGTCCAGGTGATCATATCGAAAGTCCCCAAGGGTGGGGGGGGGGAGTGGGGTAAGCTGAAGTAAGTAGGGGGGAAGGGGTCAAATTAGAATTATGCTTTTTTCTAGGTAAATTTTATACATAAAATGTCCTTTAAATTATGTCGTATTATATTTTTAACTCCCGACGCAAAAAGATGGGTGATAAGTTTTTGATCGCTATGTTTGTCTGTGTGTGTGTGTGTGTCTGTTTGTGCCACCGTAGCTCGCTAACAGGTAATCCGAATTAGATGCGGTTTTTTGTTAGGCAGCATATTTTCCGACGCTGGTTCTTAGATAAAGTGTATCAAAATCGGTTCATCCATTTATTACATCTAGGTATATAGGGGTAAAAGTGAAATGAAAGTGAACGACCTATCAGTAACAATAAGTCAAATTTTATCAAAATCGGTTCATCCATTTATTTGATATAGGTATAAAAGTGGTAATAAAAAATGAATTTTGTCAAATATACTCAAGTGACATATCAAATGAAAGGGCATGACGTGTAAAGTATAATTAGACATATTTGATAAAAATCGGTTCATCCATTTATTATACCTATATATTATGGGTAAAAGTGGGAATGAAAAAAACGAATGTTGTCAAATATATCCAAGTGACATATCAAATGAAAGTGCATAACGGGTGAAGTACAGTTAGTTATATTTTTATCCAATTCGGTTAATCCATTTATTAGATTACAGCGGTAAAAGTGGGAATGAACCATAATCGAATGTGGTCAAATAATATACTCAAGCGGCATATCAAAATATGAAAGGGCAACGTGTGAATTACAATTAGTCATATTTAATCGAAATCGGTTCATCCGTTTATTACATTTAGGGCACTTTAGGGGCGACAGTGGGTATAAATAAACCAAATGGAGCATCAAACGACAGGATATGACGTGTACAATGTACATATAGGTACAATTAGATAATATGGTTTACATCAAAATCGGTTCTGCCATTTACTAGGGGTGGAAAGGGAAGGGTTGAAAGTCTGTGAAAGAAGAGGAGATATGGGAGCGAGAGGATAGCCACACCCTGGAAATTTTGAACTCTACTCAAAGCCACATAGGCCTGGCCCTTGGAATTTTTTTTTCCTAAATATACCACTTCTTTTGCCACTGTGGTCCATTACAATTTGTGCACGGTTACGGCCCAACGTAAAAGATGTCAAGGAGCAACAAACTTATAGATATCAATATGATGTAGGAATGTAATATGGAGGTACATTTGATAGCTCGGTCTCGCTCACTTGAAAATATTACATGAAAATAAGAAACCGAAGTTTAAAAATTTAAAAATTAAAAAAAAATCCCAAAGCAACGAAGATAAAGGAATAAATCATTTTACAAACTTCCCGACGATCTTAAAAATTAAGTACCATTATAAAAAAATATTTATAGAGGTACATATATGATATATTATGATAATGTTGGCATGGCAGCCCCGACGACTTTGCTTTTTTTTTATAAATATTTAAAATGGTATTTATTTTTAAAGATCATCGGGAAGTTTGTGAAATTATTTATTCCTTTTTCTATGCACTTTTCTTCGTTGCGTTGGGTTTTTTTTTTATTTAATTTTTATTGCACGGTCTAAACGGTTTAGTTACTACAGGCGGGAGACAGGATTCAGGAAAGATCTGATTTGGATTTGTTGCTGGATTTGATAAAAACTGGCTGATCAGTTGCTGCACGATACATTGTTAATAACATCCATACAAGGAAGGAAGAAATTTGCTCGCCTCCCCCCTGGTGCCTAAAAATAATATGACATAATTTAAAAGAAATACGTAGAAAATTAATTAGGCATTTATTTTTTTTATTTTTTAGCTCAGTTCGGTAATAAATTTTACTATCAGTTCTTTTAATTATTTATGGTAGTACGTGTTTATTCAATAAAAGTAGTAACTACTATGCAGTCACTATTCCACGCGGACGAAGTCGCGGGCACAGCTAGTCAATAATAATAATCAGCATTAATCCGTCTTTATATAATAAACTCAAATCTATACTAATATTATAAAGCTGGAGAGTTTGTTTGTTTGTTTGTTTGTTTGTTTGTTTGTTTGAACGCGCTAATCTCAGGAAATACTGGTCCGATTTTAAAAATTCTTTCGGTGTTAGACAGCCCATTTATCGAGGAAGGCTATAGGCTATAATTATATCATCACGCTAAGACCAACAGGAGCGGAGCAATGCGGGTGAAACCGCGCGGAACAGCTAGTATTAAATAATAGGGAACACACTTAATAAAAGGCCCTGTTTTTAATGATTCTTTACTTCTCAATCTGTTAAAGATCCAAAGATTCTTATCAAATTTTCATGAACCTAAAACAGCCCAGGCCGATAATGTACTTATTTATTTTTAAATTTTATTTCACACCGTGTTTCAATAACACCTTTTTTTGCTATTAATTATATTTTACTTATTATTTCTTTATTTACATCATTTAATTTTCTACCCGACTGTATTGAGCTGTAGCATAGCTATGGCCATATCGAATGACGTCATTAAGTCTAGTAATGTCTATTTGTGTATAATTAAATCGTGATATTTTTGATGAGATTTCATGACAATGATAAGGACAAAACTTTCTTGTTTGTTTTTATTTATTTTTAAACGATAGGCACATAGTCAAATAAAAAAACACTCATTCTTTCGTTTGATATATTATGTATACAGTATAAATTGAAGATTACCAAGATAAATAATAATAAATAATGTAGGCGTAGGGATGTGACGACCCCACCGCCCACGGGTTGGATAACTGTGTGACAGTAGTTATCCAACCCGTGCAATCAGTCAGTACCCATTCCCAGCAAGTGTGCAAGCCGTGCTTCAGCTGGGGAGTACATAGGGTACTAATAATATATGCAACTTAACGGTTTCCTCGGGGAAGTGGGCGACCCTCGAGTGTATAAAGCCTGCTAAATGGATGGCAGAGAATAGAATGCGAACTGGGCCGCTTCCTGGGGGTCGCCAGGGCGCGCCTGGAGCTGGCGCTGGGCGCGGCAGCATGCGGGACGCCAGCCAATCCCGCCGACCGACCCGACCACCTGGTCGGTCGAACCCACCATCCCCACCAGTAAGCTTGACGACAGAAGGGCCGGCAACGACCCAGCATATGGAGTCCGCTACTGGTGGAAACAATAAGAAGAGAGATGGTCGCATGAGATGGTCAGCTGACCAAAATAAAAATGCCATGCGAGCATATTATAGGGCGACTGAGGGTGAAACCAACCGGACTGGGTACCGAGTGCGACTGCTCCGCGAATTCAATATCTTGGAACCCAACATCACCCTCACTGAACAAAATCTGGTGGACCGAGTTCGATACATCTTGCGCAGGAACATCTTTAGCGCCTCCGAACTCGAACAACTAGGATGTGCGGCTGTTTCCGCGGAAGCCCCTGAACCGATAGGCGTTGATGACCCACCCGATGTGTCAGTCCTTTTTGAGGAGAACACCGGGGTGGAGACCAATGCGATCGGAGCGGGGGAATCTGAGGAAATAGCTACCCAGGACATGGACAAGATCAGGAGAGAGCTTGAGGAGACGATCTCTCATTACCGAGGAATACCGGTTGAGAAGCGCTCCCAGCTTCCTCGCGTTCCCTATAGAGCGTCGACCAGACTTACCGTTGAGACCGTTAATAAATTACTGCCGCCATATTTGGAAACCAGTACTGACATTGGTGATACGGGATCGATACTATACGCTGCGGCGGTAGTCGTGTGTCGAGCGGTGGGGATTAACTTCCCAAATACGGGAAGAGGATCTCCGCAGCGACATACGACACCTGCTTGGAGGCGTCGTATCGAAACTCGAATCGCTAATGCCAGAGTCCTCATCGGTAAGCTTACTGCTTTTAGGGCCGGTAACACAAGACCGCGAGTGATGCGCTTTGTCAGGTCTGCAATCAGTGAGATATCTCACAATCTGCCCCAGGCAGAGCTATTGCGAATAGTGACAGTGCGCATCGACACCCTGAAACAGCAGGTCGCAGCTTGGGGGAAACGCATAAGACGGTACTCCGAAACAACAAGGAGACACCGTGAGAATCGTCTCTTCGAAAGTGACCAAAGGAAGTTTTACAAGTACCTTCAATCTGGGGCTCGGCAAGCACACATGGGGCCACAACCCGAAAAGGCGGATCTGATTGCCTTTTGGCGTGGAATATGGTCTCATGCTGCTGAGCACGTCGAAGGTGCTTGGATGACGGAGCTGGAGGAAGCGTGTGCAGCCTTACCACCCATGGACCCTGTTGTTGTCACAAGAGACGACATCAGCGCAGCAGTCCGAAAATGCCCGAACTGGAAAACTCCAGGGGTAGACGGACTTCAGACTTACTGGCTGAAAGGGTTCAACGCATGCCATGCTACCTTAGCCCGCCAATTTGGAGAAGCGATTGAGCACCGCTTGCTTCCAAACTTCCTCACTACTGGGGTCACTTATCTAGCTCCTAAATCCAACCGTTCCGCTGACCCGTCACAATACCGCCCAATCACGTGCCTACCTACCATCTACAAGGCACTGACATCTGTACTGGCGGCCAAAATTGCCAAGCATATAGATGGCAATAGAATTTTGGCAGATACACAGAATGGATGTCGGGCGGGTGGTCGCGGAACTAAGGAGCTTCTGCTGATCGATACGGTTATTGGTCAGCAGGTCAAGCGTAACAGACGCAACTTATCCGCTGCCTGGATTGACTATAAAAAAGCATTTGATTCGGTCCCCCATACATGGTTAACGAGAGTCCTGGAACTTTATAAGATCGATCCTTCGATCCGAGGGCTTCTCGGAACATGTATGGGGCAATGGAGTACGATGCTTTGTCTCCAAGGTAAGCGGCTGTCTGACGCGGAGGACCGAATAAGGATACGGCGGGGTATTTTCCAGGGCGATTGCCTGAGTCCTCTATGGTTTTGCCTGGCACTAAACCCTCTAAGCTATTTGCTTGAGAGATTAGGGTCCGGATTTCAGCTTCGCAGGGGTGGCCTAAGACTTAACCATCTGCTCTACATGGATGATCTCAAATTATTTGCGCCTAATAGGTCCAGGTTAACGGAGCTGCTAAACATCACGTGTGATTTTAGCGGCTCCATTGGCATGGAACTTGGGGTGGATAAGTGTGCGGTTATACATGTGGAGCGGGGTAAAGTAACCGCGTCTGATGACATAGCACCATCTGGCGCGGCCCATCTTAGGGTACTTACAGAGGCTGAAACTTACCGGTACTTGGGTATGTCACAGAACATATGTGTGGAGGGGGCGAGCGTGAAACAGGATGTTGCCGATGTATTTTGTGAACGCATGACAAAAATTTTCAACAGCTATTTGTCGGGCGTGAACAAAATACGAGCGTTCAATACCTGGGTCATGCCCGTTCTCCTGTACACATTTGGCGTACTCAAGTGGACTCAGACCGAACTGAACGCTCTGGATCGGAAAGTCCGCACAACTATGACTCTGCATCGGTTGCATCACCCGAAATCGTCAGTGATGAGGCTGTATATCCCTAGAAAGTGCGGTGGTCGTGGCATGTTAAGTGCCCAATCGCTGCACAATCGTGAGATATGCAAACTCAGAGACTATTTCCTCGCAAAGGTTGGTCATGCAATCCATGCTGAAGTCATAGAATGTGACAAAGGACTCACTCCCCTATCCCTGGCCAAACAGGACTGGCAAAAGCCGGCGGTGCTCAGCATTTCCGACAGGGAGGCCATATGGAAAGAGAAAGAGCTACACGGTAGGTTTCACAAGATTCTGCATGAACCTCATGTAGATTTCTTGTCCTCCGTGCACTGGCTGCGTTTCGGTGACCTCTTTGGGGAAACCGAGGGTTTTGTCTGTGCGATACAGGATCAGGTGGTTAAGACGAACAATTATCGGAAGTACATCATAAAGGACGGAACCCAGGACTTATGTCGTATGTGTCACCGTCCTGGAGAAACTCTCCGACATGTTACTTCCGGTTGTTCCATGCTTGCCAACACTGAGTACTTGCACAGGCACAACCTAGCAGCTAGGATTATCCACCAAGAGCTCGCTCTGAAGTGTGGCCTTCTTGACGGAAAAGTGCCTTATTATAAGTACGCGCCGGAGCCGGTCCTGGAAAATAACCGTGCCAAATTGTACTGGGATCGGCCCATCATCACAGACAGGACTATTCTAGCGAATAGACCTGATATTGTGGTGATGGACCTAGCAACTTCCAGGATTTTCTTGGTAGACATCACTATCCCACATGACGACAATCTTGTTAAGGCCGATTCAGATAAACGGCTCAAATATCTGGATCTGGCGCATGAGGTTGTCGAGATGTGGGGCGGTGTCTCTGCCGAGATAATCCCCATAGTTGTGTCCACCAATGGGCTGGTTCCTACCTCCTTAAAACAATATTTAAGGAGGTTGGATTTACCGGTGAAGCCCATGACAGTGGGGATACAGCGGGCAGTCCTGCTGGACAACGCTCGGATAGTCCGTAGGTTCCTCACTCAGTCGCCCTAGACTCCGGCCGTCTGGCCACTCAGCCGGAGTTGTTCACAACACCGCCGCGAGGCGAGATACTTGCCCCCCCATATAAATAAAACGGCGTAGGGATGTGACGACCCCATCGCCCACGGTTGGAATATCTATGGTCTAAGTGACAATAGATATTTCACCCGTGCAGTCAGTCAACCCGCAGGACACCTTGTGGCGGGGTGTCGGGGAGTAGCGACCCCGCGGGAACCGAGTGCTCCCGGGGGAGGCCCCTGTCTTCATCTCCGGCTTGCCTTCACCGGCCAGTCGGAGTGAAGCCTGACGAGGACAGGACCCCCACCTCTGGCTTGCCTTAACCGGCCGGCCAGAGTGGAGTCGCGAGAGCTTTTAGCTCGAAGGGTGGATGCGAAGCGTAAGTGGCGAGTGGGCACGTGATGCTGGACCCTCAGGGAGCGCGTGATCGTAGTTTAAAGTTCAGGGACGCCTCTTCACCCTTAGCTGCTCACAATATGTTGCCCCCTTGTCGCACTATTGCAGCGACTTATTTCGGGGGCCCATACAGTGAGAGGGCGAGTCACCACCTGCCAACAATTTTTTGCTATATCTTAGTAGAAAGGCAGGTGCCATAGTCTTCCATAGTCCTTAATTCCGGTCCATTAACATCCCATTCCATAGCCCAGTTTATTTTGTTTCCTTATCTTGCAATAGTCCTACATCGGCCGCGGACTGCCCAGGGCTGTATCTCTATAGTGCAGTCATGGGCAGGCTGCGGCTGGTGTCCCACAACACAGTAAAGTTCTCGAAAGGGCCTCTGCGTGTTGGATCCGTGTCCCCACGTAAGCCTTCCAAAGGACCGGGTACCTTCCTTATGATGGTACCCGAGTATTATGGAATTGAGATACATAATAATAAATAATAATAAATAATAAGCTAGTTGGTAGAGTCAGAGATAAATAATATCACAATTAAATTCTTAAATTGCAAAAAAATTGCTTTAACTATATTACATTATTATATAACTAGAGGAATCGATCGATTACCTTATACTATTACGTAAAGATTCATCCAAATACAATGATATTTTATGTATAGATACGTTATATACTCACAATATTAGACTACAAGCCCGCATAGGAAAAAAATATGGGTCAAATGAACCACCAGGGGACATATCTAGAACGATAGAAGAGCATAAAATAATAAGATTCATCACTATGCCGTCACTTGTAAGCTGTCCAACTGAGTGCAGATGAGAATTGAAAAGTACAGGTAGACTCGGTAAATTTTGGTCATATATTTTTGTACGGCATTCTTAACCATCGATAGATCCACAACAATTGAATTTTACAATATCATGTTAAAAAAAAAGTTCCCGTACAGGGTCAAATGACCTTACAGCTCTTTATATCAAGAATTCGATGAAATTAAGATGATTATTGGTATACATTTAAAAGAACAATTATTTTTTGACGGCATTGCTTTTAATAGTACTTTTGAGTGCTAGATAATGTTTTGGAACCGAAGCCGTACTTAGTCAAATGACCCCCTGGAGTGGGGAAAGAGAGGGGATTACAACTCTCGATTTTTTCCCCTTGTCCCCATGATTTTTGTACGGCGTTGCGGAATAATGGATTAAAAGCAGTATAGGCATAGTATGACACAGATGCCGTACATGGTCAAATGACCAAATTTACCCCCGGTAACTCTCGGAAATTAAATAAAAATTCCGACTTTGTGGACCACCATTTTTGTACGGCACTGAGCGGTTTGTTATTATTTTTAATGGATCTATCGATGGTTAAGAATGCCGTACAAAAATATATGACCAAAATTGACCGAGTCTACCTGTACTTTTCAATTCTCATCTGCACTCAGTTGGACAGCTTACAAGTGACGGCATAGTGATGAATCTTATTATTTTATGCTCTTCTATCGTTCTAGATATGTCCCCTGGTGGTTCATTTGACCCATATTTTTGTCCTATGCGGGCTTGTAGTCTATATATCCAAAAAAAATGCTTCATAAGCAGTGTCAGGCACACACAAATACAAGTATCATTTTACTTAATTAATTACATTCACAGACTGTATAAGAGAGATGGCTCTAATAAAATGATATAAACAAAAAAGACAAAGATAGTTTGTCACTTCCGCGCAGGTGTAAGCAAAAGTCATAAGAATTCACCAATTAAATATAAATAAACAAATAGTTGCCATGGTAATTGGCATAGACTAACGACACAGAAGGTTCAATGTTATAGATGTTACGTTTCCTGCACAAGTAAACAAATGTGACAATTTCATTTACTATTTAATTATTATTATGATGTTGTATTAAAATGAAAAAACTTCTTTGGAGATATAACTGTATTAAGTATTTATTACTAGCTGTGGTGTTCGTTTTCGGTCATCATCATTTCACCCGATAAACACCCACTGCTGAGCATAGTCCTCCTTATAGAATTCCATAAGGACCGATCTTACGCTATTCGTTTCAAGGCAGTTCCCGAAACCCGTACAAGGTCATCACTCCAACTTGTAGGATATAATAATAGTGGTGCCTAGATGAAAAAAAAGGATGAAATAAAAGAAAGGATGAAGTATAAGCCTTTTTTATCTAAAACACAAATAAAATTTATGTTCAATAGCTATTTACAGAAAAGCAAATAGCATTTTTCGTCAGTAGCGATAATCTTTTATTTAATGTATACGTATATTCAACATCATTTTTGCAAAAAAACATTTTTGCCATCACGATTTCTTTGTATATAATAAATAGATATATTTGTTAATTACATGCACTGTGTGGATTTAAATATAAAAATAATCAAGTATTTACCCAAATCGAAATTAATAAAATAACCGTTCTATTTTCAATAATCGTATCTACATGATAATCTTTGAACACAGTGTACGCTAGCTTTGTCACACTAGTGATTGAAGCAATGTTGTATCCTTTTCATTATTTCAATACAAGTGTCAAGCATGTGTCATTCATAAAGAATTGTAAATTGTTATTTTTACTCATAAACTGTAATAATTTAATATATTTTCCTGTGATATGATATTCCTTTATCTTTCTTTATTTTTTTGCACGAATACGTGCACTTTCTGAACACACAGGAAGGCATTTTCGACAACTTTAATGTACCTATCGGCACATGCGCTCACTGGGACCGGTGACAATCTGACTGATTGCATTGGTCCCAAATAGGACCAATTCACGGAAGCAATTTTGGTGCGTTGATGACGTATCTACCTCTTGTTTCTATATATAATATCATTGTCCAAATACTCCAAGAAATATTTCAAAGCCAATATCTCCAAACTGCGAACTTGACATTACCAACTGCTCGTGAATTTTAATAAGCTCCGATAAGTCTTGCTTCTAGAACATTCTAGATAGAACCAATTAGTAATATAGGTTAGATAAGAATATCTGGAGTATTTCAATGGATTGTGTATAAAGGACAGATTAAAATATGATTTAGTTAATAACATGTTGCTTATATGCTTGCAGTTCTTTGGCATATTATGATATATGCACTTACATATATTGTAAAATTAAATTGTAATACTGACATGATTTTAAAAGAGCATCTATGGAGTTTCTAGCCGGTTCTTCTCGATAGATATAAATGCTTTCCGAATCGGTGGCAAATGTTAAAAATATGTTATGACGATTTAAAAGTGCTTCTAGAAGAAGTCTAATTGAATAAATAAATGTTTGAGTTTGAATACATCTTTTAAGCAATGATAGCTGCACTGCAGGCACAACATTACAAAAAATGTTATAAATGAACAACAACAACACCAGACAGAATATAATATTATAAACAAGCTGCACCCAACTGTAACATATTCAATTTATGCAAAAAAATCCAGCCGTTTTGATTATGTATTTTACAGTAACAAACAAACCACGAACAGCGTGCGTTTATAGAAGGATGGAATGATTTGTATGTTTGTGGCTTTATCATTCCAGAACGTATGAACGAATCTATGCCAAATCATGTACGGTAATAGATTATAGTATAGAATAGCAAATAATTAAACTAAAAAGTGTTAAATATCAACAAAATGTTTTCCAAATAACTCAAATTCAATAACTGCCATTCCCAAATAATCGTATTAGCTGTATTTATCAATTATCATCAGTTTTCGATATGTTTGTTTGTTAACAGCTGCGCTAATAAATTTAATTATACGTGTTTGTATTACAATTATGACAGTAATTAGCACTTGCGGTTAAACGATAAGTGCGTACCAGTGAATAATAGTTGAGAGGTCAAGGGATGTGGGTTCGAATCTAGACGCTACATTTATTTAATTAAGTAGACTTTTAAAAGAAAGTACGGAAACTAGTTGTTCTTGATAACTATAGCAATAGAGTGGGGTTTGAATCAGTTTTTTGTGAAATATCAAATTATTTACATGTGTGTGACACCTGAGTGTACAATGTACATGTATGTGTGTGTGTGAAAATGCTGGAGTAGATGTATTAAAGCAGAATTAGTTAAATACATTTTCATTTAAATATCAGTGAAATTGAAACCACCTTATAATAAAATCATATATTAAAATAACCTTAATAAAACCCAGCTCTAATAAACTGCGAAACATTCTTAACAAACAAAACTCCACCTTGTACATATTTGATCGACTTTAAAATTCGTGCCGTATATGAAAATATTTCAGATAAAACACGACTGCAGAGTTTCTGAACGTAAAGTTTGATAAATAAACAAAAGTTAGCGGGAAAATGTTAAACAGCATAATAAGTTACCTGCGTGACTGCGGGCGGAGTCTTCGTAAACATAACCCTTTTAAAGTTACGTTCCAATGTTCCAATTTGAGTTTGGAAATTTTGCGCCGTTTTATACAAGGTGTAGTATATGCAAGACGTTCAGATGGTTCATTGTTTATGACTAATTAGTTCAGATATTTTTAATGTTAATTAGTTACGCTAATTATTGTTATTTAATCGATCTATAGCCAGTTATGACAATAGTGTTCAATAAAAATTTGAGTCTTGAAATTGTTTTATATACCAATAAATGGGTTCGTCAAGTCAAGTACTTATTTAAAAAAGCCATGAATTGTTTTCTACTTCGTAGTATAAATCATATTTTCAATTTTTATATCTCTTAATAATTTGTGTGCTGAAGCCAAGATACTTAATTAGATAGCATCAGAAAATTGGAATATAATATGATCCAATAAATTGCAAGCATAATACCAACGTTCAGTTAATTAAAGAAAAATATTCAGCTCTTTCAGCTTTTTCGGGGTCCAATTAATCTGCTTATAATGAATTCTTTGCCCATAAATATAAGGTTGAAATTACGTGAGCACAGTGTAGCCGCTATATCAGATTTGGCAAAAGTTTTTGGTTGAAATTTATTGAATGCGTTATCTTTATTTCACGTTAGTTAATCTCGATAGAGTTTGTTCGCAGTGTTCGTGGAAATTTCGCTGTTTTTACCAGAATTGGGTTTTGTTAGTGGCATAGATTATGAATTTATGTGGCCGATGTGATACGGACTAAATTGGTTGGCGGGAAAATACTGAAAAAATTCCGCTTGTCTCTTTAATGAATTGATTAAATTTGTAGGGTTGAACAAGATTAGTTTTGTGTTAGGAAGGTGTTTCGACGACTTTCTTTTATATATATATATATATATATATATATATATATATATATATATATATATATATATATAATATATAGATTATTGATTTAAATTGTGGTTTTGAAGCTTTTATTTCTTTGTTCCATAACTACACCGCTGTCTTAATAAGAACTTGCATGTACAAATTTTCATAGAACGGCTAGCATACATATAAGCCTTTACCAATTTGTCAACTAACATAATATCTTCAAGCCAAAACTGGCTGTCTCTTTGCAGTAACAAAACATGTTCCATATTTCCAAACCATTATACCATATCACGATAAGTCGCCAGTTGATATAAAGAGCTATAAAGTGGAGATAGGTGATTTGGAGAGCCGCCAGGGTCGCCGGTTCATCAGGGTGTGAAGATTTGGCAAGCCGTGTTCAGCCGTGATGTATGACTCCAGATGATTCGCTAAAATCTAATTCAAGTTGAATGGTATTTTTTTTATACCTTGCCATAATTAAAAAAAAATTGGACTCAGGTGACGATTTTTAGCCTAATTGTTCCTTTCCTTTGATTCCAATATCCATTCTTTAACTGCGTTAACCAATCCTCACATCAGTCAAAAAGCTTTAAAAGATTTAAAAATGACATATCAAAAGTCAAATAATTAGATTACGCTCGCCAATCCACGTTTCAAGACCAGTGAATATCGCAAATTGATATGGACCGACCGTAATACACTTATGCAGTAGATATAATTGAATTGATATCGTTTCTGCCAAACGGCTATACTGTCATACTTGCACTCTTTTATAGAATAGTGACGTTATAGTACGAGATCCCACAGTATGATTAGTGCGTTCATCGTTTTTTTGCTAAAACCAAAATTTTATGTATTTTGTAATTAGGAGAATATATATCGACTTAAAAATGCTTGCGGCCAAATTTTGATTGGCAACCTAGTCTATATATTCTCCTAATCATAAATATAGGTACATAAAATTTTGGTTTTAGCAAAAAAACGATGAACGCACTAATCCTGCTGTGGGATCTTAGACTATTACAGGTATAGTTTGGTCGTATAGTTAGCGGAAATAAAATTAATATTGTAATAGATTTTAAAGAACTTAAATAACTTCATTTTTAGGTATTCATTATAGAGTAGTTACGTAAATAATATGTTCACAGAGTTACTGGTACTTATATATAATCCTGCACCTACATTGAAAATCACTTGCAATATGCATTATAAATGCAATAGGATTAAACAATAAATTATTGTTCTTGAAAAGTCTACCAGGGCCTTTACACAGAGCCTTTTAATTAAAAAATAATGTTTTAAACAATGTAAGCCTACATAAAAAATTGAATAATTTATGCATTTAAGCGCTATGAGGATTTTTTTTTCAGTCTCAGTTTACTACCTATATAAAGTTCAGAGGCTCAGAACACTCTCCGAAAGAAGCACTACATTTTGCTCTACAATGACGCCAAATCGTTAACTATTTTTCGAATTGCGCATTGCTACCAACCCAATTTTTCTAAACAGAAAGAATTTATTTTTCTTTATAAAAACAGGGCCTCAAAATACGATCTAGAGGCCCCAGATTGTTTATAAAGAAATTTTTTTAACTAAATCTGCTCTACATTGCCACCAACCCATTTCCATAAGACAGAATACATTAATTGTCTACACTTAAAAAGCGGGGCCTCTAATACGTAGAGGCCCCAAAGTACGGCCCTGCACTCAATCGCACGTCTCCAATAGTAATATAATTACGTTCCCACAGGACTGGGCTTTCAATGTTTCTGCGTTATTAGATCACAAGGCTGACCCGCCGCATGAAAGATAGAATTTTTAACTCATTTACCGATGTGGTGGGGTCTTTATATTGTATTCATTCATATAGATACGTATATAATGAAATTCTTTGATGAAAAAAGTCAATTTGTAAAAGAGTAGATTTGGTACAATTGAATGTGACAAATTATATTGATTATTTTTCCGACCCAAATATCGACCAATAGAATCGCACCATTCGACGTCACGTGGTACAACCTACATGGTATTATACTGATAATTTTTTGAAAATTTTCTCTGGTCGTTGACGTCAAACTGACAGGTTGAATTCAATTGTGAAATTATTGGCCGACATTTGGGACGGAAAAATAATCCCCCGAATACCACACGAGCTTCAAAATTATCTGGCATTTCCCTCAAGGTTCCCTGCAAACAAATAAAGTCGTCAAGTTTTTCAGGAAAAATCACTCGCGCTTCGCGCTCGTGATTTTTTAACCTTGACTAAAAACTTGACTCCTTCATTTGTTTGCAACGAACCTATCGGAAAATACCCGATAATTTTGAAGCTCTTGTGGTATTATAAGTGAGAATTTGTGTTTATTGTTTTTAGTTGTTTATGAATACGATAATATATTATTTAATTTTATTTGTTGAATTCATAGGCTATTCAGAAAATACATTGTTTTGTTGTTGTTGTTTGTTGTCGAATGATGAGGTCAAATGGCAATAAAATCAGTAAACATTATCAATAATAACTCCATCAGATTCAATCCGTAATAAAAGCAGGAAAAATATAAATATTTTATTTTGTTTAGTCCATTCATACAAATTTACAGTTAACCACGTAAGTCGTGAATTAAGCAGCATTTAAATGTAATTTATCGATAAAGGTCAGATGAATACATCACTAGCCATAGCTATCTCAATGAATTCCTAGACTTAACAAACGAGCTACGGTAAACGCCTGTTAGCGAAAGGCAGTAGTCGCACTGAATGATTGATACAGTACAGTTGGGATGTTTGCCCATTACCTTATATATAACTCTTTAGGGATGTACGGAATACATATCGATAAAAGTTTCGGCGAGTCGACATTAAAAATGTTATAGTGTCATAGTATACAAAAAATATGAAATAAATTAGCTTAATAGTTATTTATTATTTAGGCATTTTTAAGTATAATAATAATTTTGAAATTTTTGCTTTTTTGCTTTTTCTTAAAAGAGCTTGAAAATGGATGCTTTCACTTTTCTGTATATGAAATATGTAGTTACGCTTAATTACATAATCAATAAATTAAATACATCCCCATAATTAAATGTTCCTTACGTCTTAAAAAATATAATTATTATCTAATAACTATAATTTTAAATTTATTGTTTCATGAAACCATGAAACTATACAATAGCGTTGTTTTATTGCGTTGCGGTCATGAAGGAGTCATTTATGCAATCGATGTTAATTGATATAATTTTATTATGTATTGCAATTTGCAATTTATATCACTCATAATATTTCATTCTTGTACGCATAATTCTTTGTAATGATATATGATAATATGATGTTGTAGGCAATGAACATCGTGCTTGTCTTTGAACTTTAATAGTTTTACAGATTAAGGTATTTCTCAATCCCCACTTATTAAAACGTTCTCAATGAAATTTAGAAAAACAGTTTATATATTTTTTATTAAAGAAGCAATTTAAACTGAGTTATATCTTTCAAGTGTATGTGAATGTGAAAAATAAAATCGCAACAAAAAATTTCATCGATCACATATCGATAGAACACACATCACTAGGTCTCAGACTTGCAATTTACCAAAGTAGGCTTTCATTTATGTAACGCTTTATCTAAGCCTGCCTTACCCAGTAACCTACCTGAATTCATGACCATACGATTGTATATTGTTATATCCATTGTTTTGGAAGCATTGTTTGGTTTTGTTAAATTGTTTTTGACTCGAGCGGCGTAATTCTATCGACTGTTGTGCAATAGTGTTGGGCTGTA
Source organism: Colias behrii (assembly GCA_029959065.1). NCBI lineage: Eukaryota > Metazoa > Arthropoda > Insecta > Lepidoptera > Pieridae > Colias > Colias behrii. Next base: position 2,900,554 of record JARWMC010000021.1, on the reverse strand, counting down.
TCGATAAATATTTTGGGTATTTATTAAGGCAATATGTTTGATGTATATGTCGCAGGCAATTTGTATTATTTCGCTGTTTACAAACGCTCGGCATTTTGTAATATGTCGAGAATTCGTAATCAGAAATTTTGGTTTGGTTCGTCTTTTTTTTAACCACATAGAAATAGAAATAGTCTGCTCGCAACCGTCTTTTTGTGGAAAAAGTATATCCTCAGCATATAAACGGGGGAAATTGTACAATGTGCCTGCAATATATAATATAATTATAAATGATTGATGCTTGAATGTTTATTATTTAGCCTTCAATGATATTATATGCATGTGCCAAGGGGCCGTTCAAGTATTACGTAAGCACCAAGGGGGGGTGGGGGGGTCTCTGTTTTGCTTATTTTGGATGACATGGGGGGTGGGGGGGTCTAGATGATGATTACGTCATCGTTAGTTATTTAAGTTTTTTCGGGGATTCCCGCAAATAATACATATGCGTAGGCACTCGCTTTGAGAACTGATTAGGGGAATTACCGCGCATTAGGGAAATTACCGTGCGCTATTCACTTGTCTAATAATTCACTCTCGTGCCGGCCGGCTGCAAGTGCGCATCTATCAGTATTGTTTTGTTTGGATTCTAAACGTATTGTAAGCATTGAAAGTTATCATTGTGTTTATGTTGATGCAATTAGCCAAAGTTTAACGTTTTAATTATTTAAATTTAAATATCTTATTAGAATGTCATATCATAATATAGACAAATCCAAGTTATACCAAAAACTGTTCCGAAAATATTCTTTAAATGTTAGTTATGTTCTTTATATTTTCTGATTATATTTTTTTGTCATTTACTCTATGTGTATCAGTTAAACCTAATATTTTCATAAATTTTCCTATTTTAAAAATAATAATATAAAAAAAACATTTATTACTAAAAATGTTTACGTAAGCATAGGGGGAGGGGGTAAGTGCTTTGCTTACTTTTGATGACAAGGGGGGCGGGGGGGTAAAAAATGGTAAGAAATCTGCTCACGTAATACTTGAACGGCCCCCAATTGGTGACATATTGAGTAGTCATTGTTTATTTTTTTCTTATATAAGCCTGTAGGTCACTATTTGTATGCAAATTATAAGGTCAATATATTGGATGAAACGATTAGAGTGTGGCGTATTAAATGTCTCAAACATGCATTTTATGAACTAACCTATAATTTCTTAATTTACTATTTAATCGAAAGCATCAAATACTTAAGACACATCTTAGATCCTTGCTCATGTTAATTAGAAAACACAAAATAAACTAAAAACAACATTTCCTATTTATTCACCCAACAAAAAACAAGTCATAACAAGATTGTAATTACAGTCTTATTAGTTTCTGAAATTTTCGCTGCATTTCCAATTTTAGTTTAAGTTGCAGGTGAGTCTATATTTTAACGAAACGTTCTTTATTAGTTTGCAGTCCAGTTAATTTATTCCAATTGGATGTTCTACAAATTTAGTTGCAGATATTCTATTTAGTGGCCATTTTGATTTCCCTGTTTCGTTGCGACTTCGTAGCAAATTGAGTCTTTATGATGTTGAGAATGTATGAATACAATTTTAAATTTTGCTTTGTTGTTAAGCTATTGCATAGCTTCTATCGCGGGCCTTGAGCGTGGGGACAGAATCGAGAAATTCCGTAACGAAAAAACCTCACTCTCCCCACTCCGACGGACACGGAGGTGTGGCTTGAAGGCATGCTATGCAATAGCTTTACCGCGGCAGTCCCCGAGTGCCACACGTCTTTTTTTATTTATATTATTGCTTATTTCCTTATAACAATATATCTATAATATATAAATAGTATCTATTTAGCTACAGTTTTGTATTTATCTGCTCATGATTTATCAATGAAATATAAGAGTGAGATTCGTTAGAATAGATGTTAGATAGAGATTTTTCAATCTAGTTTTAAAAGAAACGAACACATAACAATGTTGAATGAATCAATGTAAAATAAACAAACACGAATGTTGTATAAGAATGTTGCTGAATGTCAATGAAAACAGAATTAACCTACAAATGAAAGTGAAGATATTACGTAAAACAAACGAATTTGACTCTTGTCATTTTTCACGCAGCCACAGAACATTAATTATATATTGAAGTCGAATCACCCCTTGCGTTTCGTAATTATGTAGTAAAGGGAATTTAGGCAGATAATTTATGGTAAACGCAAGGAAGGTTTAGAATTCTATGGTATTTTTGAGATGTTACATGTCGCTATTGGAAAAGGGATAAATGTAAACTTGCTAACATTTTGGTCTTAAAGATGATACAGTTTTTATAAGTTGAAATAAAAATAAACAACGATTATGAAGTACGAAATGTGTCGATATTTTATTATTTTCAAAGATAATATTATGTAAATTATATATGTAAAATATATATGTAAATTCGTTGTAAGTAGGACACAAAATAATAAAAGAATTATTATTTTGTTTCAAAAATGATTTTCGATTTAATTTATTAGAAATACGTTTAAGTTATAATTTATTCCGATCTTAACATAAATTAGGACTGTTTCGAAAATATTTCAAAACAATAGAATTAATGCATCAGTTATTCATGAAAAATAAGGAAAGCGCGTTTATATTAACATTTATAACGTTATCCAGAAACTTTGCGTTGTTAGCGAACTCGTTATCAGCCCAGTTCCGAGAATCGCTTATTACGCATCCGCATGTTGCAATTCATAAGCTTACAGCGATTTATTAAAATATTATTCATTTATTAACCACTAGCGGTCCGCCCCGGCTTCGCCCGTGGTACATATTTACGTTTTCTCTACATAAAAACCATCCTCGTACTTCATGGAATATAATAAAAAAAGAATTATCGAAATCGGTTCAGCCGTTCTCGAGTTATGCGCTTACCAACACATTTTGCGATTCATTTTTATATATAAAGAAGATTTAAAGAGAAATATTATATTATATATTATGATTTAATTATAGCACAGGATGCACTATACATTATGTAAACTATATTGCATCCTATATCGTGCCATATTTCCATTGATTTGAGATTTTGAAGCTAATAAAAAATATGTTATTTATTCAGAAAAACGCTTTCTAGTCTGAGTGATAAGTTGAAAATGGCGTAAAATAGAGATAAGTCTCTTAAAAATACGTGCGATAGCTCATTTGATTCGGAATGACGTCTAGAAAAATGTATCGGAAATGTTTATTAGCACACAAAAAATTGCAAAAGTTATAAACAAATTAAGTTGCAAAAAAAAGGTATTTCGTTTATTGTTAATAACTCCGAAATTATTAACATTTCAGAAATTTTGAAAAAAGATTCTTAAAGAGGAGGAAATTTCCAACGAAAATCTCCCAACTGCCGGAATTCTATCTCCATTATTTATAATTTTAATTTAACGCTGAAAATAGCCCTCCGCGCGGCATTTTTAGTTAGCGCGCGCGGCTTCAAAACCGAGCACGTCACACTAATTATTTTTTTTTAAGGTATTAAATATTAATTTAAAAATTTAAAAAAATTATGGTGTATTCCGAACACTTCAAAGAATTTGCTCCCGTTGGAAATTTTACTTAAAGTTAATTTTTCAACAAATTAGACAAATGTTAACTAACGAAATTTTTTTGAACTTCCGTCCTTATTGCACATTAAAAAAAATGTTTAAATAATTGTCGGTAAAATTTTTCACTTCGTGGAGCCCTTCATATAAATATACTTAACAAGATCGCGCCATAAAAGTTTAAAAAATGTTAATACTTTGTTTATAATATTTTTTTCAATTTAACAAAAAACTAGAAATTTCTAGTTTTTTGTTCAAGTTACTTAACTTGAAAAAATTATTAGTGTGACGTGCTCGGTTTTGAAGCCGCGCGCGCTAACTAAAAATGCCGCGCGGAGGGCTATTTTCAGCGTTAAATTAAAATTATAAATAATTGAGATAGAATTCCGGCAGTTGGGAGATTTTCGTTGGAAATTTCCTCCTCTTTAAGAATCTTTTTTCAAAATTTCTGAAATGTTAATAATTTCGGAGTTATTAACAACGAAATACCTTTTTTTTGCAACTTAATTTGTTTATAACTTTTGCAATTTTTTGTGTGCTAATAAACATTTCCGATACATTTTTCTAGACGTCATTCCGAATCAAATGAGCTATCGCACGTATTTTTAAGAGACTTATCTCTATTTTACGCCATTTTCAACTTATCACTCAGACTATTCCCCGCGGTTTCATTTACCTATATTTAGCAGCGCACTTAATGCAAGCTCTCAAAAGGAATATTTTTTTCGCTGTTGTAAAATCTGTCATTGGTAAATTTTCAAGAAATTTTCAATTCGAACCATTAGTTGCTTAGATTTAAGAAAGAAACTCTCAGCTTCATAATATTAGTAGGTATAGAGTATACATATTACTCGCTAACTTCTTTACCTTGCACCACAACCCGCCGACTTTGGCTTATCACACTTCGGTACTTCAGTACCCGTCCCTCATGTATTGTGGAGGCCTATTACTGCCTTCATATTGAGTGAACCCTTATGTTAACTTGATAACTAACTTGCGTCCATATCTCTCATAACTATGTCTAGGCGAAATTGTTTTACTCGCTCGTGTTGTGGCTATTTTATCTCCTATTTCAACGTGTTAAGGTTTGTTTTCGCGTGGCGTTAGATTTTATGACCGTTCTTTAGATTTTTCTTTAGATCTCTGTATAAAAATTTATGGAAATATGTTAAGCGGCTAGGACGTGAAAATGTAAGTAAGAGATAGAGCAAATTTCGCATTATTTGTGACAATAATCACGTTCGTCAAGGCTAAAGGTGGGTCCACACTTGATCATTTTCACGTATCACATCTCCGTCGCGTAGCATCGACGCGTATCATGTTTGCTAGTGTGGACGCAAAATGATCGCGATCGTGATACACTTCGTATCATGATACACCCCGATCGCTATTAACCGCGTTTTTGGCCGAACCGTGGCTCACGCGATAAAAGGTACGGTATGGTCAAAATGGGCGTCCACACTTAGGATACGCATACTCGATACGATACGCCTGATACGGATACGATTACTTGATACAAATGTGGACCCGGCTTAAAATGCTCATTCTAACCTCACTATGTCAAATTATTTTAGTGTAAACAGGCGTAGAGCATTATTTCATTGTTCTTAATGCGTTCGAAAAGATTATATGCAATGTTCTTGCTCTAGCTCTAGCTCTATGTTCATTGTGTTTAAATGCACTGTTAAACAACATTTTTTCTATTTATTATAAACTAGCTTACCGCCCGCGGCTTCGCCCGCTTTGTCTAAAACCTAATAAATTATATACTAAAACCTTCCTCTTGAATCACTCCTATTAAAAAAAACCGCATCAAAATCCGTTGCGTAGTTTTAAAGATTTAAGCATACGAAGGGACATAGGGACAGAGAAAGCGACTTTGTTTTATACTATGTAGTGATTTATGTTGAATATGATGAAAATAACAACAAATAAATAAAGTTTAAAGCAACAAAGTCGAGTAAAAACAATAAAATTAAGTTTGCATTAGACGCGGATGATAGTAAGATTATTTTTAATTACACTGGCTAGTAGTTTTTCATCAAAACTTTTGCGGGGGGGTCTTAGTCGGTAAAATTAGTTTTAATCTTGGGACAAAAGCTTTCACTTGCGGGATATTTGTGTATGTCAGTTTATGACGTCATTTCCTGGAATAAATTAAGAGACTTTAGCGAGTTTTATAATCTGTCAAAGATTTGTTGTTGGTAAGGTTAAGGTCTTCTTAGACTAAAGTACGATGGTTGACTTTAGTATAAAATATGAGTTTGAATATAAGAACAATTTTGGTGGTAAGGTTCGCTTTTTGTATACAATATTGATTATAAGGACCGATTTTTCAATGCTTGGATAAAACTTATTCGTCGAATAATGTATAAAACTACCATTTTAAAAACGTATTCTAATTGCCCGTATTTGACAGTTTACGTGACATTTTAATATTATCGTGTAATACTTTATTGGACGGATAAGTTTTATCCAAGCATTGAAAAATCGGCCCTAAATGAAAAAAATATGTTTGTCCGTAAGATAATTGCCAGTTTCTGTCAAATTGGAGAAGGTTCTTTTTATGCATAGGTAATAATAGTAGTGCCTAGAGGTAAATTTGTAAATATTATTGATAAAAAAGCGCCTTATTTTTATAAATTTTATTATAAAACTGGAATAGCAATGTCAGTGAACTTTGAAGTATTGATATCTTCCAATTTCAATAAAGTTTAAACGAACAAAAAAAAAAAAATGAGATAAAGGCATTCTTCTAATAGATTTAAAAACACTATCAATCCTATATATAATGAAACAAACACCCAATTTCATAAAAATCACGGGCCAATTTTTTGTTTTGAATCACACCCAAAATACATATATTACTAATTGCGTTATTAGAATAATTAATTACTATACCCACGATCAATTATTACAATTTACAATATAGTCTCAAATGCATACTAGAGAAATATTGCAATTTGAATCAATTAAAATGCATAGCATACAAAAATAAATTCACAACACAAGAAATTCCGCGCGCAAATCATAGCGCGTGTCAATGAAATCAAGAATGTAATTTTATATCAAGCCGACGACGACGCCGAACTAAAGTACCTACAGTAAGTACCATTTACCTTCAGTGTACAATACAGTTTACAGACCTACGACGGACGAACAATAATGAGTAATAAATTGTTTACAAAAAAAAACATAGTTTCTAAGGTCATTAGTTTTATTTTATTTTATTGTTATTTTCTTTGAACGATTGGAAATGAAATTACTCAATTATTACACATAGAACTTTGATTTATTAGAATTATGCGAATTATGTATAAGATAACGAACGCGAATGCACGACATCTAGCGCGTCAATGTCTAAACATCGCCATTCGTTTAGACATTGACGCGCTAGATGTCGTGCTTTATGTCGTGTTTCGCTTGGCAAAAGTCACGCACACTACTGTAGAAGTGTTAAATTTTGCCGGTATTTCACTGTTGTTTTTCTAAGTAAATAATGTAAGTTATTGATTAAAAAGGTCGAACGCGGACACATTTCATTGTAGAGAAGTGATAAAATGATTAGTTTTAAAGAAATAGTGTCTGTGTTAAGTGTTTAGTCGTCATCAAAAATGTATGGAGGGACGGTCGGAACATCCACCTTAACATCTCAACGTTACAAAATGAACATAATACTTTAACAGATAAAAATGATCCGTTCGAATTATCAAATCCTCAGTCCTCACGGCATAATTTGTCACTCCGAGATTTAAAGTACGAGCGAAAAAGTAAGGATTTTTCGCCCTTAATTTAGTAACTCGCAAGACAAACGTGCGAAATAAATCTCGGTGATCGTTCGAGAAAAATCTAGAAGCTTCGAGAACACTTGAGCCGCGTAATTTGCGACGTTATTAAATTGTCTAATGACGATTGGCGGATTCAATTTCTTGAAGAACTGTGATACCGTTTTAGATTTATTATGATTACTTTTAATTTAATTTAGTAGATTTTCCATGTTATTCGGTGGCAAAAGAAAGTTAAACATTACTTAAAAATACACGTTTGTCTTGATATAAAAGCAAAATATAAAGAATTATTTAAACCAGCCGAGTAGTTTTTGAGTTATTGACACCGAACATCCATCAACCGAAAATCCTTAAAAAAGAGCTTCTGTGCCGAGCACACGTGTCAGAAGTGAAACTTCTTTGGCTAGATTCAAAGATGCCAAAATAGTCGCCTCCATGACGTGATGTTATTGCCATGACGCGACCTTGAAATTTTACTCTCAACGCGCCTAAAGAAGTTTCACTTCAAAATCTAATCTTTCCTCTCTTTACTATGAGATAACATGTAATATGATAGTATATTTTCTTAAATCTTAACCATCAAATATGTGTTCTATAACACCCATTGAAACAGCATATTAACCCTTAGCAGGTATCGTGGGTCAAATTTGACCCAGAAGCGAACATTTTCGGTTATAATTCTTTTAATATTTAAGCAACGACTGTGCGCTTCTACGTATTCTAAGTGCGTCGCTAGCTGCGGCGGGGGGTGGAAGTGCAGCGCTGGGACTATCTTAGGAGTGGAGATAAGTAGCTGTCTGGGTCACGTTTGACCCACGACACCAAATAAGTAACTTTTTTCACTGAGTGTAATTACGTACTTTTTTTGTTTTAGTGTTTATTTGTACTATAATGGAGGCTTTTTGAACGACAGACAAATCAAGGAGTTGATATAGACGACTTAAGTGATGATTTGGAATCGGAAAATGAAAGGACACCAAATATAACCCAACTTTGTGACGACGAAATCATCGACGACGATCGAGACAGTCCCTAACCTGTTAGTTGCTCAGAAGACAGTATTTTGGAGTAAGTTCTGACGACAGTGAAAACGAAGAGGAGAATACGAGAATAAGAGAAAATACGAGAGATGAGAGCGAAGAAGATGAGGATGATGGTTGATGGTAGAAGTCATTTTGGTTTTGGTTGTCATTTTTTTTATTTTATGCTGATCTCAGAAGTAATTTATTTTTTTGTTATTATAAAGATATAAGAAGTGCCATAAATATCTTTTAGTGAAATTTTTTCTTACATTTCTATTTTTTTTTATGTTTTAAGTTTACACTAACCAAAAAGTGCCAAAAAATAAGGTTAGTTACAAATGCGTGTAAAACATGATATTTTTTTTATATTCTAAAATTAAACAAAGTTAATTTTGTAAAAAAATATTTGTTTATTTCATAACTAACCATATTTTATACAAATTATAAAAAAATCAACGTTCTACAACAGATTGTCTGGTATGGGTAAAATTTGACCCACGATACCGGTAGTGTTGCCAAAAAAGGCGATACCAGCTAAGGGTTAACAAAATACTTTCACACTATCAAATGTCGTGTTTCATCAAATAAAGATCAAATGTTGGGTCAAACAACTTTTGGCGCCATTCCAACACAGATGCGATGTCCACAGATCATCATATGTCATCTTGACAATTGAATTAATTCTACGACGCCATCTCTTTTTGCGAATCCAGGGGTATTTGCTTTATCTCGAATGTTCTTATGGTTTTCTTTTAGTTGATGATTTAGTATTATGTTACTTTGATGTCTGTTTTTTAAGATGTGGGGATAATTGAATTTAGCAGGGTGTAGTTAGGGCGTAATTTTGCGATAGTTTTGTTTTTCGTTATAATAAAATTAAAATACCTAACATTGTTTCAGATGAAGTGTACAAAAGAGTGTTATGCGAATAAAGTTACTCTTTGAAAACTTTTTAATTCATTACAATACATATTATCCATTGCTGTTAAAAATTTAAATAAATTATTTTTACGACAATTCAAGCTAAATTCACTAAGCCGTTTGAGATAGAGCCTATCAAAGAAATATACATTTCAATTAAAATACATAATCATCGCTAAATTCATATATATAAATCTTGTGTCACAAAGTTTGTCCTCAATGGACTCCTAAACCACTTAACCGATTATAATAAAACTCGCACACCATGTGCAGTTCGATCCAACTTGAGAGATAGGATAGTTTAAACATGTAGGTACCACGGGCGAAGCCGGGGCGAACCGCTAGTCTATTTTTATAAATTATTAGAAGATTTATTCATCTATACTAATATTATAAAGAGGAAAGGTTTGTAATAATTATGTATGTATGTATGTATGTATGTATGGTTTTCACGCCTAAACTACTGGACCGATTTCAAAAATTCTTTCACCATTAGAAAGCTGCATCTTCACTGAGCAACATAGGCTATAAAATTAGAGATCCTTACCAAAAATGCAATAATGTAACCCAAGGTGTAAAAAATTCCTCAATAAAACTTCTGTCATCGCGTGCGCTGCGGAATCTATTGAAGATAGAACAAAAAAATGTTCTACGGTATTATAGAATGGATCAATATCTACAAGAAAGTCCGCGATACCATATGTCCATCTTCAGGATAGGTGTGAAATAGTTATGTTTGCAGATGATACCTCATTAATATTTAATGTGGATAGGCATGACCCAAATGTTGACGAAGTGAACAGTGCTCTTTTACACATATCCGACTGGTTTACTGCTAATAATTTATTATTAAATGCCAAAAAAACAACTTGTGTTGAATTTTTACTACCAAACGTTAAAAAGTTAAGCAGAAATATTACCTTGAACGGGGAGGTATTACACCCTACAGAATCGACTATATTTCTTGGGTTAACATTGGACGAGAAACTACAGTGGGGAGCCCATGTCAACACCGCTGCAGGTAAGCTCAGTTCAGCAGCATATGCAGTCCGAAAGGTAAGGCATCTCACCGATGAAGATACAGCTAGATTGGTTTATTTCAGCTACTTTCATAGTATTATGTCCTATGGAATTCTACTATGGGGCAGGGCAGCAGATATAGAAACTATATTTATCTTACAGAAAAGAGCCATTCGTTCTATATATAATTTACGTGCTCGGGACTCACTAAGAGATCTCTTTAAGAATACTGGTATCCTTACTGTACCATCACAGTATATATTTAATAATATTTTGCATGTACACAAAAACGCCGACTTACACATAAGAGTAGGAGATAGACACTGTTATGGCACAAGGAACAGAAATAGAATTGAAATGCCATTTTTCCGATTAGCTAAAGTTAAAAATTCATTTATGGGTCAAGGTATACGCTTTTACAATAGAATTCCTCATAATATTAAAGAGTTTAGTAGTTCTAAATTTAAAACTTATATAAAAAATGTACTAGTTCAGAGAGCGTACTACAGTATTCAGGAATATATGGACGATAAAAACCCATGGAGGGTTGTCGCGAAAAAACCACAGGACAGTTCTTTGGCATGTTATTATAATATATGATGTTACATATGTATTTTGTAAAATTGTAAAACTGACATGATTTAAAAGAGCAACTATGGAGTTTCTTGCCGGTTCTTCTCCGTAGATACTGCTTTCCGAATCGGTGGTAAATTTTAAAATATGTAATGACGTTTCAAAAGTGCTTCTATAAGAAGTCTAATTGAATAAATAAATGTTTGAGTTTGAGTTTGAGTTTGAGTAGTTATGTTACTACAACAACTTTTTTACGTTTTCAAAGTAAATAGAAGTGCCGACAGTAATCAAACCATGTTATCCATACACATAATATATTAATCCTTATCCCATTAAATGATGTTTTATTATAGACTGTTTCAATACCAGCAAAACACTTTTTAAATGAAAAAAATTGGATATTCCATTCAAAAGATATAACGAATTTTTAAAAGTGTCAATCTACAGAAAATAGTAGGTATACTGTTCAATACAATGAGCAGGCCGTAGCGTAGTGCGGTACGGGGTAAAGGTGATTTTCATGTGATTAAAAATTAAACCTATAGCCGACCTATAGTAGACTTTTCACTGTCACGATATCATATCGCTATCTATGCGGGTGATACCGCAGGGCATTGCTAGTCATTAATAAAACTACGAAACGGCAATAAATAACTCACTCCCACCATTACAATAATCGAAAAATTAAACACAATCCAGTTAATCCTAACGATCGTTGAACAATAAAAATTGTTAACGCGTCTTGAATGGCGCGAAAATCCTTTATATTAGAAAATTTAACGTTTTGATAAATAGCCGGCTGTCAGACCATAAATCAGAAATAACGGGTTTCTATTAGACGGCTAATGCTTTGTGAGGATACTACTGCTAATAGATTAGTTGCTTGCTTTGTGGAGCATCCTGTATATATTGTATTGCTCGTCCTGTATATCTTGTATTGGTTCGCTCCTGTATAGTAAATTGTATGAGAGATTTTTATTGGTTTCTAGATATATCTGATGTGAGTTTCTTCGTTACGTATTATTTATGTATAACCACTTCTAGCCACCGAAATAATGGCTATGAATTAAAATTGCCGCTCTATAAAATTACTATTAGCTAAGATTTGTTGAATTTAGGTTAAAGAATTTGTTGGTTAGGAAATTTAGTTTCAGTTTCACCACTTGCTGAATCGCATTGTCTCTCGCATATTTTACACATTTAACATTTAGATATATACGCTTTTAACTAATAATTATTTATAATTATCTACATTATTTGTCATACTATGAACTATGAGTCAAACAGCTTATTACGAACAAATTCATTGGATTAAACCATAGTTTATATAACACAAACGTTTACATAACTCTAATCCCTCAACATTACATAATGCACACATTCGACAATCGCAAACCTAACCTTGGAAGTTAAACGACTAATTTATTCAGAGCACGATCCGTCAAATCTCTGAAATTAAACACGTAAGTAACTTAGGTTTGAACGTTACCATCAGTCAGGCTAAATCTCAGATCAAGGGAGTCGCTTGACAAGACGAATGATCGCAAGTTTACGGTACGGTGACGTTTCTAAGTGATGGTGCATTTACATCAAACGAGCGAATGCTCATTCTAAAACCGGCTACTCAGCTATCTGCTGCAGGGGTTGATGTTGGAATTAGACCCTTAATTACCTTCTTAACTGTGATGTGTATAGGCAAGCAGGAGCAATTTAGAGAACAGCTTAAATTGCTCCGACCACCGCGGCCGTGCAACCGAGATTGTTCCAATATTGCCCCTGCGGCAGGTACCTGAGTAGCCGGCTTAACCCCACTATGTCAAATTATTTTAGTGTGAACAGGCGTAGAGCGTTTCGTGGTGCTTAGTGCGTTCGAAAAGATTCTATGCAATGTTCTAATACTGAACGCCACTAAATACGAGTTTTCGTATACACTAAGAGATCGAGAAAAAATGCTCTAGCTCTACGTTCTCTCTATGTTCGTTTGATGTAAATGCTCCGTTAGAATCGTGAAAGCTATGCAAGGAACAATATAGTATGGAGGATGTGAAAAACAGTGAAGGCTTAGGATAACGTGGATCTAAGTGAATTCAAGCAAATTCAATTATTTATTCAACTAGACTTCGTTTAAAAGCGCTTCCGAATCAAATTATTACAGAAAAATTATAATTTATTCAAAATAATATTCGAATATTAATATTTGATTAGAACCTTAGAATGCAATTGTAATGTTAATTCTCTATATAAGTACGAAAGTTTAATAAAATACTGAGTTTTATTTTTTGACTGACACAGTTAAAAATAACTACTTTTTTAAACTGGTCTGTTGTTCGTTTATTTTCCTAAAGCGGCATAGTTTCTTTCTTTTTAAAACACCAGAAATATTCGGTTAATCAAATTTACATACAAAATAGAGCAACCCACAATTTTGCCAAATGATATTGTCACATTTAGAATAAATCGCGTTTGAAATCCGTTAAAGTCTTAACATATTAACAGTCTATTTACCAAGTTTTACACATAATCAATTGTTACATACGAATTCAATACGCAAACGTGCTCCCAAATCTCAATACCTCAATCCTGAATGTACAGTGTGTCGGATCTCAGTTTCAGAGCTATCAGAGATTTCTTCGTCGATTGCCAATTTGTCCCGTGTCAAAGTTGGAGCTCGGCAATCCCTTTGATTGGTGTTTCTATTTGATCTTAAATTTTACGGTTCGCAACTGACAAAGCATGGGACTAGGATTGACTTCTAGGAATATCTTTTGAGGATATAATGTCAACGTATACCAAGAAGCTTATATCTAATACACTGGAGATTGCACTATGACCATTAACTTGTAACAAGAAAATATGACCTTGAATGACGCCTGTATGTTTTTTTATCCCTTTCACACCAACTTGACAAGTTACGTCATATTTTCTTGTTACAAGTTAATGTTCATACTGAAATCTCCAGTGTATTAGATATAAGCTTCTTGACGTATACTAGACTACAAGCCCGCATAGGAAAAAAATATGGGTCAATTGAACCACCAGGGGACATATCTAGAACGATAGAAGAGCATAAAATAATAAGATTCATCACTATGCCGTCACTTGTAAGCTGTCCAACTGAGTGCAGATGAGAATTCAAAAGTACAGGTAGACTCGGTAAATTTTGGTCATATATTTTTGTACGGCATTCTTAACCATCGATAGATCCATTAAAAATAATAAGAAACCGCTCAGTGCCGTACAAAAATGGTGGTCCACAAAGTCAGAATTTTTATTTAATTTCCGAGAGTTACCGGGGGTAAATTTGGTCATTTGACCATGTACGGCATCTGTGTCATACTATTTCTATACTGCTTTTAATCCATTATTCCGCAACGCCGTACAAAAATCATGGGGACAAGGGGAAAAAATCGAGAGTTGCAATCCCCTCTCTTTCACCACTCACACACTTCACAGGGGGTCATTTGACACAACACGAAATAAATTTATCTTTAAAGTATTTTATGCATAGATAATATTTTTTCATGTGCCGTAAATTTTCGTTGGTTCAAAGGGGAAAAATCTGAAAAAGAAAAAAATCCATATAACGAAATGTTTGCTTTATATTTTGATAATAAAATATAAATATACATTAATATTAAGAAGCTCGAGGTGGTTAATTATTACCTTGGAAAGTCGGAGTCAGGTGGAATGGACTCCGTTAAATTGATGAACTAATAAAGAAGCTATGAACGAAAAGATGTGAATTATATGCAATCAGCCCATGAATACAGGTAAAGTCACAAGCAAATGCTAGTAATATATACATATTCAAAATGTACAAGTAAAGCGCTTTCAAATGATACCAAACACGGCATATTTATCTTAACTTTATTTTTTTACTCTGTATGTTTTGTCCGCTAGAGGGCGCCACATTAGATTTTGTGAAACCCCATATAGCCTTTAGCTAGCTGGTCGCTGGTTATCCAGTGAACAATTCAGACGCTTCTAATGATATGTCATTTGTCGAATTCTGATAAGTAGTTTAGAAGTTAAGAGGGAATAGATGAACATACATACATGACCTGTCAAAATCATAACCCTCCTTTTGCTTTGCCGTAGTTGGGTAAAAATATGTTAATGCCGTACTGTATCAAATGGCCCTTAAAATTGTAGCTTTCGTCGCTTTCATCAGCCTAAAAGATGTGGTCTGCACAAAAATGTACGGCATCGTTTTTTCCTAATTTATCTATGTTAATACTATTTAAAACAACGAATAAAGTGTAGAAAACTATTATATTTCATTAATCTACGATGTTTAAACTTTTACAAAATTTCTGTTTTTGCATTTCTCTATAACTTTTTTTAGAACGGTTTCTTTTGAACGGAAATACTATACAACAATTGAATTTTACAATATCATGTTAAAAAAAAAGTTCCCGTACAGGGTCAAATGACCTTACAGCTCTTTATATCAAGAATTCGATGAAATTAAGATGATTATTGGTATATATTTAAAAGAACAATTATTTTTTGACGGCATTGCTTTTAATAGTACTTTTGAGTGCTAGATAATGTTTTGGAAGCGAAGCCGTACTTAGTCAAATGACCCCCTGGAGTGGGGAAAGAGAGGGGATTGCAACTCTCGATTTTTTCCCCTTGTCCCCATGATTTTTGTACGGCGTTGCGGAATAATGGATTAAAAGCAGTATTGAAATAGTATGACACAGATGCCGTACATGGTCAAATGACCAAATTTACCCCCGGTAACTCTCGGAAATTAAATAAAAATTCCGACTTTGTGGACCACCATTTTTGTACGGCACTGAGCGGTTTCTTATTATTTTTAATGGATCTATCGATGGTTAAGAATGCCGTACAAAAATATATGACCAAAATTTACCGAGTCTACCTGTACTTTTGAATTCTCATCTGCACTCAGTTGGACAGCTTACAAGTGACGGCATAGTGATGAATCTTATTATTTTATGCTCTTCTATCGTTCTAGATATGTCCCCTGGTGGTTCAATTGACCCATATTTTTTTCCTATGCGGGCTTGTAGTCTATACCTAATCGAAGTTTAGTTTAATAAATGTTTGAGTTAATAAATAGATTTATTTACACAATATAAAAATAGTTCTATGAAATGTGGGCTTTTTAAAAAAATTTTGTAGGTTGAATAAATGTAGTTTTTTTTTTCATTTTTTCATTGTTTTTATGAAGGTACTATTAGTGTCAAGTTGAAGAAAGGCCTATATTAATGAATAAAAATGTGTTTATTATCAATATCTACTGATAGAGCCGGGCAATTTCTATCAGCGGCACTTAGCCAGGATATTAAGTATTTTTTTATCTAAAATAGACGTGTATCCAAACTTCTATTTATATTTATTATTCACACCTCGTTTCGTGTTAGATCCCTAACGAGTAACGTCCAAAGTTTATATTTACCCCGTTCATTTAAATTCTTCCAGTACGATAGCCCGAAAATAATTAACTGTTAAGAATTAACTTTTTGGCCGAAGTTCGGAGTAATGGCTTCGGAAGGCTTTATTGCGATAAATTGCTATTGGTAAAGCGAAATTATCCTCATTTGAAAACGTTGCACGGAAATGGTAAACGTGGATATTAAATATTTAAAGAATTTTTGACGGATTTTTTAAACTGTTTATTTTGCAGCTTTCTGTCAACGGCTTCGTCCGCTGTCTAAAACTTAACAAATATAGGTACCTACTTAATAAAATCGTTCACTAGAACCACTCTATATAATACTAGCTGCGCCCCGCGGTTTCACCCGTGTGTTGGTTTTATCTCCTGTTGGTCTTATCTAACACTGAAAGAATTTTTCAAATTAGACCAGTAGTTCCTGAGATTAGCGCGTTCATACAGACAAACAAACTCTTTAACTTTATAATATTAGTATAGATTATCAAAATATAACAACATAAAGTACAAATAACCTTGCGGTAAATTAAGTTTCGAGTATAGTTTTAAAATAACTCGGTCGAAAATCGGAAATACAGCCAAATTCAATCGAAAGAAACCCAAAATCGGAATAAAAGGTGAAAAATCGTAAAAAAATATCTTTAAAGCAAAAGCTTTGTTGGCACACCATTGTTTACTGACAGTGGAGGAAAATAACTTTAAACTGAAATGTTTAAAAACCCCCGTCTTGTTCACAATATCTGAAATTCAATACTGGTTATTCAAAATATAATGGACGTGTCTTTTTCATGATTTAAAATAAAATTTGTTCAGGTATTTCGTTAATGAGTGAGGAATTGTAGTATTTAATAAGACGCATTACTTATTATGAGAACATTTTATTATGATAAATGTGAAATTTTATGGACATAATTATTGTGTTTTTGCGCAAAAAAAGTATTAAAATTTGGTAAAAATTTAGCCTAAAAAATTTTATGCCTATCAAGAATCAAGATATTTCAGATTCTGGTAATGTAAGGAATACTGAACGTCTACAATACTCATATAGTAAGTAGGTATTTCATAATAAGTATCTATTACATATATGTAGGTAATTAAGAAAATAATTAATTAATTATAAACAAATTAGTTCGGCAGTAATACGTATTTCAATTTTTTCGTATTGCTAAGGTAATCTTTAGAAAAGATAAAAGATAGGAAAGTCGATAAGATAAAGATAACGTTGGAAAGATTTGCCAATTGGCATGACTCTGTCTCAATACAAACTGCAGCATAATAGAAATGTTATAAAACTTATCCCGATAAACCGAGGGGTCCTGGGTTCGATTCTCAGTGGATTAAAATAAAAAAATGGCGGAGCTATTTTTTATTGTTTTTAATTTATTTCAATGCATTTTAAAATTCAGTTTTTTATGTTTACGTATATTCATTGTATATTTAATCTGAGATACTGCATTTGTTAATATATTATGATGCTCTAGGGATCCTTAAAATATTTATTTTCCGTGTTTCGCACGCATAAATCTTCAGTAACCGTGTAATATTTTTATTGTTTTGAACATTACAGTCTTTAGCTATAAAAAAGACCAAAAATCTGTTCCCGAATATTAAGAGAAATATCTTAAAAGACATAAATCCAAAACATAAAGGGGAAATAGGTTACACTCGGTTGGAGCACCCCTTTGTACTTCGGAATATTAATTAAGTGGGTTACTCTTTGGCATAAAACATGGTCAATTTAAGGTCAGTGGCTTTAAAAGCTATACAGGGTGTCCCACTGTTGGTATACTAAGCTCAAAGGAGATTATAGTTTTGCATACGCTGAGTACGTAAAAATACTTATAAAATTCCAGACGCATTTTTTTTATCAAATAGATGAATTCCTAAAACTCTATGCGTATACCCATAACAAGCAACCCGCCCAACTTTGCCACCAGCACGTGACCTATCGTTTAAGATAATGTTTTCATAGACAAAATGCTCACATTAGAGAATATGCTGGCTGCGCGAAGCTAGAGAAGAAAACATAGATTTTCAGGAAAAATTTAGCAAAAAATTTTTGACGTAATTTTGTTTTTTTAAGTATTTTTTACGTGATCAGTGTATGCAAAACTACAAGTCCCTTCGCGCTTAGTATACTAATAGTGGGACACCCTGTATATTTAATACTAATGTGAAAGTGCCTTTATAAAGATAAATGTTTGACTTACTTTCAAATGCTGAAAAGAAAATGTTTAAATGTGTAATTTATAAATGACTAGCTTTAACTTGCAGCTTTGTATATATGTGATAAAGTTAAATTATATTTTATTACAGGCTTTGGTCTATCTTTGTGTCAAATTTTATTCAAATCCATTCAGTAGTTCTGACATGATTCATGATTGTATAAAAACTTATTATGTAAACTTTAGGAAAGATAACGAATGAAATAAGTAATAAATCCTCTTGCAAATAGAGGTAGAGCCATGACTGTGTTAATTATAAACATAATTAGAAGCTAATTTAGGAATATTTTATGTTTCAGGTGAATTCTTCTTACGCCGTTACTAAAAAGGTACGTAATATCTTCTATATTCCATAAAAAATTTAGTTTCCCATGAAATAGCATTTCTTACAATTTATTCACTAAATAAAACCATAATAATAAACTATATGTAGCTATATTATGATTTCTACGCATCAACCACAAATAACCTTGTACTCGATAAGCGTACTGTCCTTTTCCCACTCATCCTTAATTATATAGCTGTCGCATTCACACAATTATTATAATACAACAAATTAATAGTAAAAAAACAATAATAGTATATTTAAAAACACAACTAAAGAGATATGTATAATAAAACTCAAAATGGAAAAATATATTTCTGAATCGCGCAAGCGAAATTTTTTACGTCCGTACGTATATAACAAACGCGCCGGCAAGGGACAGAGGGAGTCCGTTTCTACACAGGAATTCGGTAGATGTGGTGGATCCGCTCTAAGTCCACTGCCATGTGATAGCCCCCATGTCGGCCCATGCGCAAGCAAATATTGTCATCTTGATTAGGGTTTGGTGGTTCCCCTAGAATCAGATGCAATATATCGGAGGGACTGCTGTTGCGGTCAAAGATTAGCCACGCCTGTGAATCAGGTCCTTATGAGGTTTAATAGAGGAAAAATGTTCCCCAACACCACTGTAGTAGAAAATTTGACTCTCTTTTTGCTATCTCCATATAAAAATTGTAATTATTTTTAGGATTCTTCGTTTAATATTCTTTTGATATAATATGTAATAGAAGTAATATTTTAAAATATGCTTATTCAAACTAAAGTAACTATTTAAAGCCACATATTACAACAAACAATAATATAAAAAAATATTTAAGAGTGGAAAAGACAACCAATTACCGTTATGAAACTAGTTGTTACGCAACATCCAATATAAACAAGGGTTTTAAAAACAGGTTTTCTTACGATCATTGTGAGTTAATCCCATTCATTCAACCGTCCGCGTCCGTAGCCCTGCGCGTATAAAAGGAGATTGCCCTGCCCAAGTGACTATGGCACTTGGTATCGCAATCAAACTTATTTTGTCAAGATGAAATATAGCTCAATTTAAAGCTTGATGTAAGTACTTTTAGAAACGATTAAAGTTTTTATGTAAATAAGCCGCAATTCGCGACAATAAAAATAAAACCATAGTTTTATTCAACACTTCAAAAAATACTTATCGAGTTTTAAATTTTAACTAACGATGTTTATTACACAGGTATTATTTTAATTTACAAGACAAATGTGAAAAGTAAATCGTAATAAACATTATTTCAAAATAAATAACGTCGAACAATGCGTCGAACACATTCATTTCAAATAGAAACTATATGAGATAGGACCAAGGTTATGACATATTATGACGCTTGCAAGAGAGATAGATATATGTGTCAAAACAAAAACTTTTACTTTTATTTCTATTTATTCGGTATAATTACGACTTAATAGTGATAAATATGATCATTATAAATACAAATACGAATTAACAATATCACGAACACGTGACACAACTAGTATTTTACCGATTCCATACCTAGGTACGTGGTCATACATGTTTCAAAACACTAAACTTTTACTATTATTTCAATTTATCTGGTATAATAATTAAGACTAAATAGTGATACATATTATGATCATTATAAATACAAATAGGAATTAACAATATCACGAATACGTGGCACAACTAAAATTTTAACGATACCACCCGTGGTCATTCTCCTTTAGCTTGTTTTAAAACCCTACCCTTTAATTTCATTTATAAATTAAACCTTATGTTCATACCTATAAAGTTCAAAGCACACTAATACTTTAAGAATTTTCTGAATCGCGCAATCAAAGTTTTTTTGTTCCCTCCGTATATATATACCGCGTGTCGTCTCTTACAATAGGGAGTCCGTTTCTACAATGGAAAATGGTTGCGGGATGGAGCCATCTTAAGTTCATCCCACCTAAACCGTATGACCGATCGATCGTGCCCACGTGGCCAAAAATGATGATGAATAATGATGATTAAACCGGCCTTTATGGCTCAAATACGAAATACGTTATGACTAAATACAGAATACACAAAGTTCAGTGCTCTCGAAGTACCGAGGTAATCTCCTCAAATCCACTCTGTAGAAGATTCGACTCTCTTTTTGTTTTAAGTGATAGATATCACAGAACTATATTATTCCTGTGATAGAGATAATGTTATTTTCACTATACTTTACATTACATTGTAGTTTCAGAGATGTTGATGCGTTCTTTGCGTTTCACCACAGAATACTCAATAAGTTAATACTAGCTAACGCTACCTATACTATTGTGGTATAGGTGAAACGTCTATCGAAGTATATAATTGTATATCATATTAAAAAATATTAGTCTTTATTACTCGATATTAATTCACTCTGTAAAAGATTCGACACTCTTTTGTACTACATCACTATAAATAAATTGAAAAAAAAAAAATGTTGTGTGGTTTTATGAAACCACGGTAAAAGTGAAACTGTTCGAACGGTTCCGAACACTGCTTTGTGTAGCGCATGTCGCGTGTCGGTCGGCTGCCGAGTAGGTATACCTACTCGGCAGCCGCGATACACGCGACATGCGCTACACAGACCAAAAAGTTTGAGACGATGTAATAAAAGTTTCACTTTAAAAAAATGAATTAGGTAACTAACTTTGTGATAGAGCTAATTTTATTTTCACCATACTAAGCATTACCACAATATAGTCGTTCCAAGGACAGTTCCTGATACATTTTAATATTATCTGTGTCTACGTTATCTTTACCTACATACAAATGAATTCTTAACATTCACTCATACGATGATACAATTCACACCGACTAAGCTATAGGTACTATAATATTATATACTAGCTTACCGCCCGCGGCTTCGCCCGCTTTGTCTAAAACCTAATAAATTATATACTAAAACCTTCCTCTTGAATCACTCTATCTATTTATAAAAACCGCATCAAAATCCGTTGCGTAGTTTTAAAGATTTAAGCATACATAGGGACATAGGGACAGAGAAAGCGACTTTGTTTTATACTATTTAGTGATAGTGAATAGTTATATCATGCTCTTAACACTCGTCATTTCGCAGCTGTACAAACGGGGTTATCTAGGGTTAATAGCATCTTCCTGTTGTAAATATATATGGGACATATCTCAGTGACACCCACTCAGGATGTTTTTGCAATCAATCATTGATATTCACTAGATGATATAATACATATTTAATGTGTTATATCATCTAGTGATATTATAAATAATAAATCGATTCAGAAACATCGGTGAAATCAGTGCACTTACTTAAAAGTAAAAAAAATAGAATAGAATGGAGAACCTCCTCCTTTTTTTTAAGTCGGTTAAAAAGTTATAGATCGGTTATTATTAGCGCTCCAGGAGTGACGTCAAAATGTAGCTAATTACCAAGAATTTACTTGTTGTCTCTTTTTCGCTCACGATATTTGAATCATGCCATCTTGCTTTCTCATCTAATCCTGTGTGTGTTAGCGCGCCGTTTTTGAAGATCGACTATTGTGTTCTGAAGCAGCATTATGTGTAAACCTTCGGCATTCTTAATCTTTTTGGATGTGTGTGATTTACAAAATATTATTCTGATAATAATAATTATTGTATAGAACGCTTTGTATTAATATGTAGTATGTCATTATAAGGATTTCAATAAGTGAAAATGATACCGCATCTTAAATATTATGTTATTTGCATTATTAGTCTGTGGCATTATTAGGACCAGTACCTCTACCATGAGTTGACATAGTTGAATCGTCCGACGTAACTACAATAGTAAACGTGAATAGTTTACTTAACTTTCACGAGATTGTTTACCGTGAATGACGTATCTATAGTCGAATAGTTACAAACTATGACATATGTCAAAATTAGAACTCATGGTGCAAAAATTGTATGGTTACTACAGCGAGTGTAGTATAGTTTACTATACGTTATCTACTGTAGTATACTATTGCACCTCATGGTAGGCTTTTTAGTTCCGCTACGGCACACTAGGGGCGCTGTACAAAATTTTATACAAACCGCTTACTACAATCGCTAGCGAGTATCGTGTGCGTAAACTCATGGTAGAGCTACAGAAGTCGAAGTCCTCGCGTTTTTCTATGAAATTACTTTCTTTTCGTTCTCTATTCAATTGAAATATATTTTTCTACATTTGAAAAAAAAAAGTATAAAAGGTTAACATTGAAATGTTGGCACTAAAAGCTATATAAAATTCTCAGTACTTGCAATGAAGACTTGTAAAAACCTTTTATATGTATGAACTAGATGAATTGATAAATATTTTCAAGTTACATAATGTTGAGAAAATGTTATAGGTATTTATTCTTATTTGTACCAAATATTAATTAATTCTCAAATTGTTGTTTACGACAAGTCTATTAATCATCGTCTTATGAATTTTCGTTTCATTTTTCTTAATTATGTGTATTAGCTTTCATATTGTATTATATTCTCGCTCATGTACATCACTAGCTGTGTCTCGCGGTTTTACCCGCGTGGTTTCGCTCCTGTTGATCTTAGCGTGATGATATATAGCCTATAGCCTTCCTCGATAAATGGACTATCAAAGAACACCGAAAGAATTTTACAAATCGGACCAGTAGTCCCAGACATAAGCGCGTTCAAACAAACAAACAAACTCTTCAGCTTTATAACATTAGTTCTTATATGTAAGTATATAATAGGTAAGTAATATAAAGGTCCAAATCGTAGGTTCACAAATTTCAGAAAAGACACCCCAACGGTATATTTATACATATAATAGTGGGGTACTTTGCGTTATTATGTTAATATCACTACATAGTATAAAACAAAGTCGCTTTCCCTGTCCCTATGTCCATGTCCCTTTGTACGCTTAAATCTTTGAAACTACGCAACGGATTTTGATGCGGTTTTTTTTAATAGATAGAGTGATTCAAGAGGAAGGTTTATATGTATAATAACATCCATTAAATAGTGGAGAAGTACTGTTATTTTTGAGGTTTCTAATGTGATGTCGTAAAAAATTACATTTTTTCCGCTTACATTGCAAACGCAGGCTGAACCCTACGAGTTTTATCAAAATAATGTACTAAGTATTATACACATTGAAAAGGTCTACAGAAAAGTCCGCGATGGTATATGTCTATCTCTTATGGATAACCCACAATAACTTTTTTTTGTCATTTACTTTTTACGACAAATAATGGCTAATTTTCGATGCGATTTTAACCAATACAGCATTAATCCTTAACCAATTAAATACCTTGAATACATTGTTCATTTAATATAGATCTATATGGCCCTTTACACCGTATGATTTAAGTGAATATTTTCGAAGATATTACAGATTTAAAAATTGCGGGACGTAGCGTTTGCGGCGGTACCGGCCGGCCGCCCGGCTATGTATTTTATACCCGTGCGAAGCCGGAGCGGGCCGCTATGTTTTTATATACAACGTTCACAATTTTTCTGTAGTGTATTTAGTATCAGCATTGCACCCGTGCGAAGCCGGGGCGGGTCGCTAGTTTTATATAAAATTAAGATATTACCGTGTATTCAGAACACGCACCGTCCTCGCCAAAGATATATATTTTCTGCGTCGAATGAACAATGATTCTTTCATTATTCTAGGAACTTTTTACTGTTCATTTTTTTTGAAATGGAATTATTTATTGTACGATTTTTTTATTTTTTATATAATGTGTACTTTGTAGACAAAGACAAAGGTAGATTGGTCTACTTTCACCCTAATTTAGTTGGTTCTGATTTGATTTTGGTACACTTACAGATAGCTAAATAATATTATCAATAACTAGTAAAAAATATAACTTGAAGAAACTATATTTGAATATTAAACAATATACAACATCACTACATAGTATAAAACAAAGTCGCTTTCTCTGTCCCTATGTCCCTATGTCCCTTTGTACGCTTAAATCTTTGAAACTACGCAACGGATTTTGATGCGGTTTTTTTTAATAGATAGAGTGATTCAAGAGGAAGGTTTATATGTATAATAACATCCATTAAATAGTGGAGAAGTACTGTTATTTTTGAGGTTTCTAATGTGATGTCGTAAAAAATTACATTTTTTTCGCTTACATTGCAAACGCAGGCTGAACCCTACGAGTTTTATCAAAATAATGTACTAAGTATTATACACATTGAAAAGGTCTACAGAAAAGTCCGCGATGGTATATGTCTATCTCTTATGGATAACCCACAATAACTTTTTTTTGTCATTTACTTTTTACGACAAAATAATGGCTAATTTTCGAAGCGATTTTAACCAATACAGCATTAATCCTTAACCAATTAAATACCTTGAATACATTGTTCATATAATATAGATCTATATGGCCCTTTACACCGTATGATTTAAGTGAATATTTTCGAAGATATTACAGATTTAAAAATTGCGGGACGTAGCGTTTGCGGCGGTACCGGCCGGCCCCGGCTATCTATTTTATACCCGTGCGAAGCCGGAGCGGGCTGCTATGTTTTTATATACAATGTTCACAGTTTTTCTGTAGTGTATTTAGTATCAGCATTGCACCCGTGCGAAGCCGGGGCGGGTCGCTAGTTTAATATATTTTTTATTCATTCATATTATCTTTTTACGACGGCAGCATAAATACGAGGTCTATAAACATTCTTAAAATATTGCCTTTTATAGAAGGAGTTGGTTGGTTGGCATGGTTTGAGAATTATTAGGTATTTCTTTGCATCACCATTAGTTAATAAATGCTTTTATGGAAACAATAAACAAATATAGAACTGAAACTAAGATTTATTCCAAAAGTGTTTTATCACTAAAAACTTTTGAGAGAACCTAAACTGAAACATAAGATGACAATCTTTTTATTTTCTACTAGCTGCGCTCCGCGGTTTCCCCCGCGTGGCTCCGCTCCAGTTGGTCTTAGCGTGATGATATATAGCCTATAGCCTTCCTCGATGAATGGGCTATCTAACACCGAAAGAATTTTTCAAATCGGACCAGTATTTCCTGAGATTAGCGCGTTCAAACAAACAAACAAACTCTTCAGCTTTATAATATTAGTATAGATTCTATTCAAATAAACCTATACTTTTTATTTTCTAGTCTGTATGATTCACCTGACCCTAATCCTTCAATTCAAGGGCCGTTTCCGAAACAAAATCAGTCCTTTCACATTTTCAAAGCGAGGGCCTGTTAACATAACCCTATAAACACTTGACATACAAGAGCGCTTCTCTATTGAAAGCTGTGACGCTCAAGTGATGGTTTTTAATCGGGTAACAATTGATTTCAGATTGGTGTTGGTTTGCGTAAGTTGTGAAACGTGTATAAAATCGTTTTTTTGACGTTATTTTTTATGAATATTTAATCACTTTTTTGTAAATTATTATCTATTAAAGAATGTTAAATATTCGGAAATAGCCTAAAGTAGGTAAACTTTATAGAGATGTCAATTATAATACCGCTGTTCCCCACGGTTTCACCCGCATTGCTCCGCTCCTGTTGGTATTAGCGTGATGATATATTATAGCCTTCCTCTATAAATGGGCTATCTTACACCGAAATAATTTTTCAAATCGGACCAGTAGTTCCTGAGATTAGCGCGTTCAAACAAACAAACAGCTTTACAATATGAAGTTAATATAATTTATAATAAGTACTGGAGTTAAAATAATTTATAGTATTGAGACACAATATTTCTAAATATTATATCAAAAAGCTACAAGACGTTACAATCCATTATCTAGAAAAATGATGTTTATAAAAAAGACGAGAATATTTCACTAGCACGTGGATGGAGCCATCAGTCAATACGAAGTTATTAAAGGGCATGATTTATTACTCTAAGTAGATATTTGTATCGCTTCTTTGATAAATTGATGCTTGATAGAATAGTTTCCTAGTTTATGCGATTTATGGACAGATATGTCTGTTTTGGTTATTTATTTTGTATATTGGTGTACCGGTTGTTAGCCTGGAATTATAGTTTATGGGTTTTTCAAAATTTATGTATATATGCGGATATTGTAAAAATTTTGTTTGGTTGAACGAACTTATCTCAGGTACTACATAGTGGTTAGAATTGAGAATTATTTGTGTTGAATAGTCCAGTGATCAGTAGTTTTTGCATGGTTTTCTTGGCAAAATAAATATTTACAAACCACATTTTCATGATAAAAGAGTTACAAAATATGAATAAAGATTTGACAGAACACAGCTCTAACGTTTGTTAACTACTCTCTTACAATGCTCTCAAAATCCTGGTATATTTCCAAAATGCAACAGAATTTCCAAAGCAACTGAATCACTTAAGCGTTCTAGAAATTTCCAAGGCATTACCTACGGACTGAACTTAACATATTCCAAGTCTAATGGAAAGGCATTCACGTTGTGGAATCCAGGAATCACTCCGGAATCCGGTGGAAACTGGTTAAGACCGGATTTATCAATATGCAACCGGGACTATCCGGTTTTAAAATTGGAACTTCGTCTTTGATTGGGATCTTGCAACTTTTGATTACGGCATGTGCAACTTTGTATACAATACTTTGTATGCCATACTTTGTATTCGCAGTTTCGTTCAGTTCTGACTGGCAGTAATGAATTTAGAGAAGTTACGAGTTAGTTAATTTGTAAGTTTTAGGATCAAAGGGCAGATTACTACTTGCATCTTTGTTGAACTGCTGTTTATTTGTATTCATAATAATAACATAGTTGAATAACTGTATTTATTACATACGTAATTAATATTTTAAGTGCTGTCTGAATCGTTGGTGAGTAATTGAATCAAAATATGTACCTATATCTCGTTTCTAAAAGTGAAAGAATAATTACCATTTGAAGAAGAATATATTTTACGCAATAAATTATCAGTAAATGTAATCAAAATTCAATATTTACATATCCTTTACTGAAAATCAATGGTAGTTAATTAACTTTCGGAAAAATAATTCAAATACCAGACAACGAAAATTTAGGATAACACATTCGAATCACTAGATACATTATAAATCTAGTTGAATATAAATAAATGTTTGAATTTGATCGTGTCAATTACGATTTAAGGCGGCCTTCCCAAAATACCTTGACACATTAGTAATAATTCCTGACATTCCAGATTTTGCTATTCCAGGCACGTATTTTAATATGCTACGTTAATTTGCGGCTCTGAATTCTGTGGCAAATGCGTGGTTCTACAGTGATTCTGCTTTCTTTAAGACTTTTATTTAATTATGTTTTAGATCTTTCCTGTATTATATTAACCTCATTTGATTTCTCTTGCTTTTTAAAGCAATACGTATGTGAGAATTGTGGAAAAACTTCAAATTTTCGAGTGAGTAATAAAACATTTCATTAGTTAAAGTTTACTCGCGCTACATCTTCGCACGGGAACAATTATTCATTCCTTTTGAACCACTCTAACTATTTAAAAAAAAAACGTATCAAAATCCATCGCATAGTCTTAAAGAACTAAGCATACAAGTGGACATACAGCGGGAAGCGACTTTTATTCTACTACTATGCACTACGTAGTGATATAGAGGCCTCATTCCAGGGATTCTACGGTGTAAATGTGGGGCCCCAATCCAGGGCCTTTATAAGTACAAATCCGTCCCTGTATATGTTGTTTATGAGACAGTATCCCGTATCCGGCGGGCACTATTAATGGCGACCGTAAATTCGATGCAATTTTATGACATTGATTTCCGTCACGCTCATATCGTAATAATATACATGTATAGTATAGCGAATATGCGATGCTGTGCATATTAGTGATATATTAGTTTGAATTGTTAACAATTATTTGTAACAAGTATTTTGACAGGTTAATGTTTAATGAATGGTGTACTGTAGATATTATGCATGTAGGTATGTAGTTTTGTGTAGTATATGGACCGGTGTTGTTTGAAATTTGTTTTTTATCTTCTGTTGTGTGTGTATATAAATTATCAGAAGCTATTTTATAATAAATAGAAGTTATATAATAGAGTACCTACGAAGTAAGAAACAAGAAAGCTTTGAAACGGACTACAACATTGTGTGTGAAATTCGTAAAAATATCTTCTAAATATATTTTCCATAGCACGATGCCTCCTTAACATGGGACTACATAGTACTTTATAATTTATCCAATACCTTTACAATTAATAATCACTACATAGTATAAAACAAAGTCACTTTCTCTGTCTCTATGTCCCTTTGTATGCTTAAATCTTTAAAACTGTTGATGCGGTTTTTTTTATAGATAGAGTGATTCAAGAGGAAGGTTTAAGTATATAATTTATTAGGTTTAAGACAAAGCGGGCGAAGCCGCGGGCGGTAAGCCAGTACTTAATAAAATGTCTTAAAAATACCATACAATAAGCGTCGTTTCTAACAAAAGACTATATTTTACCCCGATCAACTCTTGCGCAAGCTTATGCAAAATGCAGCTGCAGCTTACGTAATGATCTCTTGTTGTTTAATGCTATGGATTGGTGGTTAGTTATTCTGTAAAGGCAGTGGGTTCGATTCCGTCATAAAAATTGTATTTTAAAAATAAAAAGATAAGTTAGAAAAAAGTATAGTGTGAATGTCATTTTTATTATGGTTTCGTGTGTTTGATACACACAGAAAATTAATTTAATAGAAAAAAAAATGAATTTCTGTCAAAACACGTAATTTTATGATTTCTTTATTGATTGTCAAGTTATTGATTATAGGGTAGATACGGTCTATGAGTATGGCCGCCAAAAATTGTACATTCAAGAAAAAAAAAATGTCCTTGTCATTTTATATAGCACCAGATTTTTTTATATAGTAATTATGGTAGTTTTTAAATAGTTTCAGCTTCACTATGTTATATTTATCATTATATTAATAATTTAAATTAATTTTGAGTGCCTTTAACAAGCTCAATATTTTTTTTTTTGAAATGCTTATTTTCCTTTCCATACTAAAATCATGTGTCCCACTTAGTCATCTCACACTTTGAAGTCACAAAATTATGCAAAAATCTATTGATACCTGTAAAATTTTGGTATTTCTAAATTATTCTGTAAACTTGTGGATAGTTTTAACAAGTTCTAATAAAAATAACATAAAAGAAATTAATATAAAACTCACTTAAAACTATGTCTCACTTTTTTTCACGAATGATACTTCACGCACGGTTACCATAAAATAACACCCTAAATAACTAGATATCCAAGCCACAAAAATATTTTTAAGTAGGGGCAACACCGATTTACATGTTGGCCACACTTTAGAAAAAAAATCGCCATTTTGTTACTGTCAAAGTTAATCGAAAGGTAGTCGGCATTTTTGACCCGCAACATTTTAATAATTTTGAGTGAGAATTATGCAAGGTAAGAATACAAATTTACTATATTATTTAAATTATGTGTGTAGCTTTAGTGTTCTAGTAACAAATCAAACTATGCGGCGTCTTATTACTACAATACTTTGGCGAATAAAGGCTTTTTAGGTTATGTCCAACCATATTTTTATTCACGAATGATACCATGTGTTACTATTGTGTTACGTAACATCCGTGAGCGGCTCTTAGGGGTAGTACTCACTAGAGAATCTAAAGTTAAAAATTTACTTTTTTACATAAAGAGAACCCACTTCAAAAACTATCATGTTTCGGAAGTTAGTAACTTTTTTACTATAATAATTCGTATTCGTAATTAATATCATAAGTTGTGAATGATTCTTGCATTTGTAAGTATTATAGAAATACAAAATTTGAGAAATAAAACTTTTTCTTTAATATTTAAATTTGTTTTATTGAGTTTTAAAGTAATTTAATCAAATAATTTAATTAACAATATAAAACAGAAATGTAAAAAAAATCTCCTGCATTATTAGTTGTAATGTACACTAGGCTTAACAAAATCACGTATGTTACTATCAGTCACGTATGTTACGGTGTGTTACGATTTCACGACTGTTATTGTACAATATTTGGCGGCCATACTCCTATCTGATTGATATTTTACTTTTAGTCAGGAACCGAACTCATGTCCACTCGGTTCAATGTTACAATCACGCACCACTGTACCAAAGAAATTTCGAATGTTTGTAATAAAATCTTATTATTGTATTCTCTTTAATTTTATTTGTAAGTGTTCTTAAAACTGTCAGGAACTGAGATAGTGGGTTTTCTAAGAACCGGTTACTCAAGTTTGAAGTACAATTGTTTCAGTTGTGAAGTTAAATAAAAGGACATTAAATACAACTGCAATTTATGACTAGTTAATGCCCGCGACTTTGTTTGCAAAACGATTTTTTGTAAGGTCCCTTTAATGTCATCAAAAATTGTTCAAATTTTTCTTTAGACTTTATGTAAAAAAAGTTCCACAAAGATTTCGAACATAATATCGGATAATTTTAAACTTTTATTTTACCTTTTTTATCTCTTACCTTGGGCAGCCTGGAAGAGATCGCTAGTAAGCCTTATGTACTGTATCAATCCGTTTATTGTATACTTGTAAATATTTTTAACTTGGTGCGGTATATTAAATTGTCAAAAAAATAAATAATTGCGTTAAATCCGGATACACTGACTTTTTGAGGTTTTGGTAAAGCTTCCAAGACATATTTACATACTTAAAATAACCTGTTATTTAAGCATCGTCAACAAACGCTTCGTTTTAATTTCGACTATAATAGTTTTACGATATACAATGCATAAGAGTAAAAAGCAACTTAACTCCGATTCAATAGTTACAAGTTACAACTAACATATTTCTAAAGGATTAATAAAAAGTAATTAAAACGCAGAATCAGCAAACAATAATGTTTTAAAAACTAAACGAATTGGAGTTACTGGAAGTTGGAATCGTTCTGAAGTTGGGAGTTATATTAAATTGAAAGCTTAAGTTGCGCAATCGTTCGGAAAACGTATTATTATGGAATTGTTTTGCAATATCACTTTATTGCCATTTTATATTCATAATATGCACCTTATATGGAGTTGCTATACATTTGCAGCAGTCAGATGGATTAATCAGCCTTTTTATGAAGTGCCTAGGATATTAGATAAATCAGCCATTTTATTAAATGACTAGGCTTAAGAGCCTAGTTAGCTTGTATGACGCCATTTAAGTAATAATTGAATGAAATAAACTATTTTTTTACCAACCGAAACTACATCATTCCCAAGTAACATATACACACCGAGCAACGTCAGGGCTCCAGCTAGTCCATAATTATAAAGCAGACTAACAAGCTAAGTTCTTACAAAGATGTAAAACCCACTTCCCACTAATTTCCCATTCTCAAAGAATCCTTTACACTTTGTACCTTTGTGGCTACGGTTTTGTCCGTCTTTCCTTTGTTCTGTTTGTTTGCTAGTTTTTTGGAATACAGTTTATAAAAAATAATTAGTGGCTAACTCATTTACCTGGCTATTAAAGCAGGAATTGTAATAGTTCTTATTTGTTTTAGAATGCTTCATTTTTAATCTTAACTTTTAAAGGAGATATTATAAATATTAAATAGGAAAGGAAGACATATTTTACAATGATAAATTTCATTTTTAAAAGTTGAGATATAAGCAAATTAAGTATATCTTCTTATTCAGGATTAACGTAGTTTTCTTCACTAGGTATACGTAAAATATAACAATTTTTGAAATCGCTTGATTAAATTTTGGGTTGAATTTATATTTTTGGTTTTATGGCATTCAAATGCTTTATAAATATAAATTTATAAAGAATAGAATAAATTCGATCACTCGGGCGGGTCACGAGTGGCTGAGTTGGTGAGGCATCCGCCCCGGAATGGCGCGAAGGATGCGGGTTCGAGTCCCGCCTCGTGATCGAATTTTTTCTATTCTTTATAAATTTATAAATTTTGGGTTACAAACAAACTTACAAACACTACAATTTTTGCTCTGTAATATATTATTATTAGTACCTATCTATACTAATATTATAAAGAGGAAAGGTTTGTATGTATGTATGTATGGTTTTCACGCATAAACTACTGGACCGATTTTGATGAAATTTGGCACAGATAATCTTGAGACCCTGAGAAAGAACATAGGCTACCTTTTATTGCGAAATATGTACCACGGGCGAAGCCGGGGCGGACCGCTAGTAGACTATAAGCTAAAATTTATAACAATTATTCCCAGTACGTTTCAGAAAGTTGGGAAACACATCATTAATCTTCACCATAATGTTACAAGTATAGTCTATATTATATTATCTCTGGTAATATTATATCTTGAAGCTAGTGATGTTTTTGTCAAGAAAGGCGTGATAGATAGCTTAGTATCTAGGGTTTTATTGGTGTTAAACCTACGTGGTGTAACTTCCTGGAAGGGTGGGAAGAAAATAATTTAGTAACTTATACGCGACTATCCGCCCGCGGCTTCACCTTTATTGACAGGAAATTCACATGAGAATGAGATGTTTAAGAAAATAGACAAGTGTATGTCACTTATAACTATCGCTAGAAACAAAAATCATATTATCGGAACATTACTACGTTGCAGCGTTGAAGGACGACAAACAAACATTTTTTCCATCAATAAATGAATAGTAGGCTGTACTAATAGAGATCGATGATCGTTCATAATAATATCAATGCGTTTTTAATAATAATTTCGAGTTTTGCATTATTTTAACGACATCACTATAAGATGTCTAATTAAAACTATATTAATGTGTAACTCTTATAGCTCAATTAAATCTTACTTTATTTCAGTTTTATCTGCATAAAAGTAATGAACCCCACAATAGCCCTGCACATTCTGATAGACTACAGCGATTCCATTCATAAATACAAATTCACTTTTCATCAAAATTTCAAGAGCCGTGAATTTCGACCATTGTGGTATTCCGAACTGGGTTTGATATACCCGAATTCCCGTTGTAAATAGATTTTATTTGCAAAAGGATTTCTATTTTATTTCACGCAAGTAAAATTTTAGTCGAGCCTTAAAATTTTTTTAAATTGGTAGAGCTTAAGGCTTTAACCCATACTTAGATAATTTTTGTACTCAATATCTGACTGAATACATATTAGCGTATTGATTATTTAGTATGGAAAGTAAAAATAATTAAATAAAAAAAAAACTGACGTAAACAGGATGGAATGAATGACATGTTTACTACAATTGCTTACATTTTTTTCAAACACATTACAACATTTTCCTTTCATCAATGGTTCGAAACCATTAAACTATTCACAACAAACGTTCAAACAAAAAAGCCTCGTATTCACAAAGAGATAGGAGTAAAAATAGCAAAGCAAAGAAAACAAAAAGAGCCTACCCCAACAACATACAGATAGGGCAAGGGCATCGGACGGAACGCTAGTGCATTACCTCATAGATTATGTAACAGGCCTTCACACAGATGCGCTATTGATTGTTATGCCTCTTTCTATATAGTGCGTTTAATGCATTGTGTATTACGTGGGGCAATTAATTACAGTTCAATTCTAAGAAGATTTATTTATTTACTGCCTTTAGTGGTAGAAATTAAAAAGCAAGTGAAAATTTACAAGATTTACGATTTCAAAATAGATAATATTGTGAAATATTTTTGCTACGATTGTGATGTACATAGATTAGTTAAAATAATGGAAGCATATATTAACAAATTAATTCATAAAATAGAGTTTTAAGCGAACAGAATTCTAATACATTTGATAAGCTTAATTTTTTTTTCAAGTTTCGAAGTTAATAAAATTATATTAAACTTATAACTAAAACCAGGTTACATCATCTATTTAATTAGTTCTGAGCTAATCGAGTTTGTTTAAAGAAATCCTAAGTTTTAAAGGTAATTTTCGGCTCAATGTGATTAATTCCTAGGTCTCAAGTCATAAAATACTTTGACAGTGATTAATTATTAAAGAAGTATTTTATCGCTTTCTTCTGATTTTGTTAACTTATTATACTCAAATTAACTAGCAATCAATTCAAATTGTTTAAAAAGTTTATTGACAGTTATTACAAGTTACCATCGATACATAAAAAATTAAGTGAACCTTTTCCTCTCCGAGGCTCTATTATTGTTACATATCCATGCCCACATCTATCCATAACATAATCTATGAGAATCTTGACCCCTGCGCGTGACCAGCCCGCGAACGTTGGCACCGTACTCATATACAATTATATATAATGTACATATTGTTCCGTATACCGTGGGAGTAGTGATTGCTTAGTAATATAGCGTATTTATAGATTTCCAAGTATGTGAATCGTCTATTGTGATAGTAGACTTAGTTACGTATATATTATCTGTGCTTACGTAAGAATTGCATGGAAACTGTTGCAACACGTGTTGTATTGAATTATATGATGTAATTGAAGACTTTTGTTGAGAATAACAGCCTTAGAAATGCATATTGTAAAGGTATTAATTTGTGTTAGTTTGCCGATTGCATCGAATGTTTTGAGTACCTACTTACATGAAAAGAATCAACAATGAAATAAGTTGAAATAAATATATTTGATATTTTTGGTTTTATGGCATTCAAATGCTTTATAAATATAAATA
The DNA here is from genome assembly GCA_029959065.1 of Colias behrii. Classification (NCBI taxonomy): domain Eukaryota; kingdom Metazoa; phylum Arthropoda; class Insecta; order Lepidoptera; family Pieridae; genus Colias; species Colias behrii. The sequence goes on along the minus strand of JARWMC010000021.1, from coordinate 2,865,189 downwards.
TGAAATAAATATAATTTTGCTTAAAATATTATTAAAGAACTAAAGTTGTTGTTGTTGTAAATTCAGAAATTAGATGAAATATAGAGACACATATTATAATGCTATTTTCTTAGGAAATTAATAGCGTTAAGTCCCCTTATAATTAATTATTTTATACACATTTAAAAGCCCTGTTGTGACAATTTCAATGATTGTATAATAGTCTCTTTTCAATGCAGTCCAACATAAAACATTTATCTACTGTGATGATTTTAAATTCTCATTAAAATAATAATAACAATTAAATTTTAAAACCATTTATATTATTTAACAACTGTTAGCAATATTAGCGACACTAACAAAAGATATAGGTCGTTCGTGTCCGAAAATTGTTCTTTAAAAAGTCCCTCATTATGTGGAAGTCCCCTTTAGTGTCGAGTTTCTTATGGCAATGTACTTATTCTGGAGATTCGAAAATGTTACTATTTGTGCTATCTTTCTAAGTGGTATAGTTTGTATTATTTATTGGTCATTTTAGGATGGCTTTTTGTTGTTTTTTTGGTTGTTTGAAAACGTAATCAATAATGTATAACAACTTAAAAAATATAAAAAATTCAACAAAACGGGAAATCAGAAGCTGATGCTTGCTTAAAATATCTTACAAGAACAATTTTTTATGGATACTGAATAAATCGGACAGTCATAAAATATACCCATTTCTGCATTGCCAAACTTGTTGAATTCTACTTACTTCTTTTAATTCAAACTCTGCAAATATTCGAGCTTTTTCTTCATATTCAAAACACAGCGATATAAATGCAATATCGCTTGAAATTCCAGAATACGGCCGTGTCACTGCACTGTTTGCATATCATTACGGGCACGTCGATAAGTGGAGACTTTTCTTTGAGAGATACAAACAATACGGCCTTATTCTGAAAAGACTGCATAGATGCAGTATATATGACCATCTAGAGCTTAGTTACTAGGGCAATTGGTAAAGTATTCTGTTTGCGGATGCAGTATTTTAATAATATGAAAATATAACGTAATTTTTTTTCATCAAAATTTTAATTACTTAATATGAAAATACAACGTGAATTGTTTTGTTTTTATTTTGTTAGTATGTGCCTAATAACCAAAAATACCTATAATATTGATTTATTCCTTTTACCATAAAAAATACCTTAAAATAAACATAAATAGCATTAATAAAAACTAGAAACACTATAAAACAACCATACAAACTTACTAGATCTAGTAATCACTTTTATCAAAGTTGGGATGGAATGTTCTAGACTTCAATACAATTCAATACAAAGTGATAAGCCCCATCGTTATCTCAGTTAAGCCAGTGGGTTCTATTCCAGAATTGGCAGCGATTACGGCAATTATCTCTTAATCGCTGCTCCAATTGTCGATTTTATTGCGCAGTTTTATCAGTTTTTTATAAAATCTGGATAAAACTAAATTTCTTTGTGAATTTAATACATCATGGATATACTAGCTGCGCTCCGCGGTTTCACCCGCATTGCTCCGCTCCTGTAAGTCTTAGCGTGATGATATGCCTATGCCCTATAGCCTTCCTCGATGAATGGGCTATCTAACACCGAAAGAATTTTTCAAATCGGACCAGTTGTTAGATTAGCGCGTTCAAACAAACAAACAAACTCTTCAGTTTTATATATATATAAATTAGTAATTAGTATAGATTATCTGGTGTAACATAATACGTATAGAAAATACTCTATATTTTTATTTCATATTTTTTTAAGGAATCGAAAGCTTGAAGCAATCAAATAATATTATGCTCTTAGTAACGTTAGATATTACATAATATATTGAATTTTCAATTCACAAAGCTTACTTTAAAGTTTTCCGCTATATCTACTTTATTTACTACAAAATATTTAACTTATATTTTCATCAAATTTTCTAAGCTATACAAATATAAAAACAACTTTCTGAACTATTATAAATTTATATACATATAATATAACAGGAAAGCAAACGTCTAGTTAGCAGTACGGAAGGTGACAAGACAGGTCGTAGGGCAGAGGTCGTGCTGTCTGTACTCGCAAGTCGCATGTACCAGTAATGTGTACCTAATGTTCATAAACTTTTTGTATTGTGTGTTTTTATTGTTCCGTATAAAAAAATTGAATCTTGATTTTTTTTAAATGAATAAACCGGGATTTAAAACTGTTAAAATATATCATAAGTAAGTGAAGTCCCATGTCCCCGAGTGGGGTAAGGGGCAGATGCATTATACATCTGTTTCACCGATCGATTTTCTTAAGGGACAAGTATAGGTGATCAGCCTTCTGTGTCCTGTATAAAAAATATCATGCTTGTTAAAAAAATCCACAGTTTTAAATGCTTGACTGTCTGCTGATACATAAAATTACTAAATTACATGTAAATGAAAGTTTGTTTTTTACGCTTTTACGCAAAAACTACTGAATCAATATGGATGAAGTGTGGTACAGAGATAGATGACGACGTAAGATAAAAGGAAAAATCCCACAGGAACGGAAACTGCGAGTTTTTCTTTGAAAACGCGGGCGAAGCCGCGGGATGTAAGTTATTAAATAAAAACTTCCAGCCCGGGGATTCACTCGCGTAAGCTTTGCCGTTTTATGCAAAAACAAAACACTATTGCAGTGTATAATTATTTGATAGTTTTCTTAATAAACGTCACGCAAAATTTTTCTAACACTGTGACTTAAATATATATACTATATTTTATCTATATAACCTATATATTATATTCAAATATACTGATAATATTTTACTAACTACTGACCTAATAAGGCTTGACGAGGCGTCAATACGTCACGATTATATTATGCCAATTTTATGAGTTCATAACACATGGTAATAAAGCCTAATTTAGAAGCAAAAATACCTTACAATACCATGAAATAAGGAAACGGTTCAATCTTATTATATCGTAGTACCATATATAGCAAGAGCGAGCAATTTAAAGCTTCACTATAAGTGTGTGATAACCTTTACCGCTTTAGGACAGTTACCATTCCCGTTGATATGATAAGCTTAGTGTTAGGAAGATTTATGGCGATCGAGATTATTAGGAATTTCTGGTATTATGCGATATGAACACCAGATTTAGTTATTATTGCCGCAGTTGGATATCCTGGTTCGATGTTGTCGTTGAAATTGAATACTTATACTTAAATTATAATATGTTACATTGTTATGATTTTCAAAGAGCAACTATTGATTTCCATGCCTGCAGTTCTTCTCTGTAGAAACTGTTGCCGAACCAGTGGTAATTATTTTTCTGTATTTTGAACGAAGTTTAGATATATAAATAAATGTACGAGTTTGGGTTTGTTTGATTTTTATTTACTGAGTAGACAAATAAATGGTCTACACACACTTGTAACATATTGCAACTAGTTGAATAAGTACAAAACCCTACAGTAATTATTTAAGATATGTACCATTGAGCAGTACATTATTTTAGTAACACTATGAGATGAAGACCTATATCTCGTTTTACTGTTGTAATCATTCAAAATGGCAGCATACAGAACAAAAATAGTTTCTTATCGACCAGTCTCTGTTGAAACTGCTTTCTGAATAAGTAGTATATAATTGAAATAAAACAATTCAAGAGTTAACAAAAAATGAAATATCAGTATCTCTGGTTATCAATGCCGTCTATAGTTTACAATGTAGTATAAAAAACAAAACTCCTTATGAAACAGTATGTCAAATAACAGAGTCCATTAATAAAATAATACATGCTGCAACTTGATAATTCCATAAGTAATTATTTACTAAAATAATATAATTCCAAGAATTAAACACATGACCAATGACGTAAATATATAAAGTACTAAATATAACATCTGATACAGCGAGATAAAGTGAATTTCATGTATTACTTCGTCATTGTTCTCGCAAATGGAAATATACCACTAGAGATATGATAAATATATGAGGATAGATGGGGATAGCTTGGGGTTAAGTTTTATGTATTATCCACTATGGAGTGTATATGAAAATATATTCAGACAGATGAAATTATTGAACCTTCATTTTAAAAATTGAAAATGTTACGAAATAGTATGCAAGAAAAAATTGTTGTGTATTGCAAACTATTTTAGCTTTTTAGCACATGGTTTCAAAAAGACGAAAAGTATCTATATATCATTCTAGCTGGGCCCCGCGGTTTCACCCACATTCACATGGCTCTGTTTTTGTTGGTCTTAGCGTGATGATAAGCCTATAAGGCTTTCTCGATAAATGGGCTATCTAACACCAAAAATATTTTTCTAATTGGACTAGTAGTTCCCTTCCTTCGTTCCCTTCGTTCCTAGAGATTAGCGCGTTCAAACGAACAAACAAATTCTTATAATATATTACCTAATATACCTTTATAATATTAGTATAGATAAATTAGTAGGTATTAATAATTATATTATCCTGTTATATTCTAAGAACCTCAGATACTTTTCTGATTTATAAAATTAGTAATACAATAAGTGTTTTGTCCTAAATAGGCAAATATGGATCATGTAAATAAGCTTATCATTGATAAGCTTTATCAGTGTGATTGTAATATTGTACTATTTATTGATTTTCCATACTTATAAAATTATATTGGAAGTGCTATACAGTATCTATCTTTGTTAATAATATATCTTTCCATGAATTAATAATAATAGGCATATAATATTTTTTCAATTTATTGAAATCCTTATTAATTTTCTTATTTTGTTCAAGTGTAGTCGTATCCCGATATAACTGCGATGTTATATATTGTTCAAAATCTTTACTAATTTTATAAAGCTGAAGAGTTTGTATGTTTGTTTGTTTGAACGCGCTAATCCCGGGAGCTACTGGTCTGATTTGAAAACTTCTTTCGGTGTTAGATAGCCCATTTGTCGAGGAATGCTAGAGGCTATATATCATCACGCTAAGACCAACAGGAGCGGAGCAATGCGGGTGAAACCGCGGGGAACAGCAAGTTTTAAATAAATGTATCACATATAGTTATTATATTATGTAAGTTGTATGTTGTGTTGTAACCATGTTTAATTTCAAATAAATGATTTGATTTTGATTTGATGTTATATTTTGGGATTTTGTGAAAATTAAAACAAATTTTTGTAAAAAAATCGCAGTAAAATGCCATCGTTTTAAAACTAATTAAATTCTATTATTTCCAAACAGTCTAAAACATGTTTTTATGAGTCTAACACGTTACATAACTATGTACGAGGATGTGTTGATAAAAATCACGTAGATAAGTCATTGTTTTTAAAATCAACAGAGTTCAAGGACTCTATGTGTGTGGTCTGTGCGAAAATATATTCATATATTTTAAACTAGCTATTCACCCGGGTTCCGCCCGGGTATTTTTTTTTTTGGAAATTTGTCTTTTTTTTGTGTGGTGTCTCTCGACGTTAGCCAGAAGGGCTTTTACATTTTAACGCGGACGCGTGGGTGAACTGAAGGTTCACCCTGGTAGCGACATGCGCAAGGGCGTCCCCCCTCGACGGGGATCTCGAACCTTGGCTTGGGCTGTCGCTTGAGTGGAGAAGGCCGGAAGGGCCCTAGTCGGACGGGTGTAAATTTGTTAATTTTTAGCAGTTATTTATTATTATCATAACCAGGCGGAGACAAACGCAACCTTCAATATTCAATCTTATTTCCGAAGCGTAAATTAAAACTATCTGTAACCTAATAAGATTTTTTCTTATTTAGTACTTTTTTTAAACTTCATTCAGCTCAAGCTAAATGATACTTTTAAATTTAAAATTCACCCAAAATGTGTATCACATACTAAACCGAAAAAAAGAAGAAATAAACACAAGAAATAAAAATGCATAGAAAGTTTTCGCTTTTACAGCAATGGCGGTGTTTTAAAAATGATGACCACTCAGTATAATTGTCAAAGCCGAGGCCTCGACACTCGTTTTTATTTATGTCCAAATATTCTGCAGCGAAAAATTTGAAATCATCACATATTTATATTTATATTACTTGTGTTTCGAAAATATGTCGTTAGTATCTTGACAATTTATTTAGTCTGTTCAAATAATGGGGGCTGTATACAGAATGTAAATTTTACATGAGCCCTAGAAGAAAATTACTTAAAACACTCGAGGTAGAAAAAATTGCTTTTTGTTTAAAATCCCTAGTTTAAATAATAAACATCACTGCATTTAAAGATTATCGAAAATTCACTTGCTACGACCATGAATCGAACTAGAATCTGTCCTCCAGAGATAAAAATTACAATTCTAAACAAAAACTTTTTAAATTAATCCATTACAATATAAAAAGAGAGCTTATGCCGAGCACACGTGTCAGAAGTGAAACTTCTTTAGCAAGATTCAAAGATACCAAAATCGTCGCCTTACTCCATGACGTCACGGTATTACCTAGTGACCTTGGAATTACTCTCAACACTTTAAAAAATCTCTAAAACATTACGTCTCTATAAATATTCGCAATGATTCGTGTGTAACTAATTCGCATGATGTCACCCTAGCGGTCAATGACCACATAACTACGTATATATACTTAACTGAGTACGGATAGTATTGTCTCTTGTTTGAGGAAACTTTTTATCTGTACTATTTGTATTATGTATATCTATGTGAATTATTTTGAAGATGTGTAAACTAAATATAGTATAATTTTTTATCCTTTTTTGTATTAAATTTTGATACTTTTTTGATTGGTTTTGTACGTGAGGTTAAATGTTTGGAAAATTAATTTGATTTGCATAGAAGTCAACTGTCAAAGTTGGTTTCTGTAATATTGGCGCTTCCCCCAGATGTTCCCCTCCCTACTAATTTTAAGTGTTTACTTTGCCTTGTCCCTACCTCATTTGTGAATATCCTATCAAAATTTATCAATTTTAACAATCTAAAATTTTGAACTCCCTCTGACTACCTATACCTATTTTATGTTATGCTTTTGTGATGTGTTGTGTTGTCTATAACTAATATTTGTTCTTTGTCAGGGTATACAGCTCCATGTAAGAAGTCTTTAAGTAAATAAAAAGTAAATCATCTCAACCGTGATTTTTCCTCAGCACAGAGCACGCTTAACATGAGCATTAACTTAAACTGACCATCCGTTCAAAACTTGACATTGGCAGAATCCGTCCTCACTGGGATCGGGAGTTACCATTTGAAAAAAGAAGAAGAAGAAGAATATTGGCGCTTGTGATATTATTTTTTATATAGTAAAGAACACAAGCTTACAGCATATATATTTTATGAACAACGATATTTCTGAGGATGATGTTGATGCTTTAAAAATTATGAGAAGTAAAAATTACCTATTTCACATTTTAAATTGAATTCAGACATTAAAATTTAAACGCATACATCCGATTTAATCCATACTAATATTATAAATGCGAAAGTAACTCTGTCTGTTACTCAATCACGCCTAAACTACTGAACCAATTTTCATGAAATTTGGTATGGAGATATTTTGATACCCGAGAAAGGACATACTTTTTATCCCGGGAAAATGACGCAATCCCGGAAATCCCACGGGAACGGGAACTATGCGGGTTTTTCTTTGACTGCGCGGGCGAAGCCGCGGGCGGAAACCTAGTTCCAAATATGTAACGTTATGGTTTCATTATATTAAAGCTGATAAACATACGAATAGTCTTATTATCTTACTGAAAAACTTTCCAAACAATTTGGAAATTTTGTACCACATTTAATTAGAATTGGAACAAACACTATTTGAACAGAAACTTTCAGAATTGAATTCTTATGCATGGAATGATTCTGGTTGGAAATTTAAAATGAAAATGTGAACAGAGAATTTTTAAAGGACAATTAGATAGTCCTATTGGTAGGCATAGCATGGACTCTGAGCTTTGCTTGCTCTGAACTTTTTTTATCGCTCACGGTTCACTAGGACACAAACACAAGATAAACCGGTAGATTTTGAGTCCAAATGGTAGATTTTGTTTCCTTGGTTTTCATATTTGTTTAGATAATATGTTAGTTATCGCGTGACAAACGTTTGATTTTGGAGTTTTTTTACTTTGTTTTTGAAGTGAAATTGTCGTTTATAGGATTTTTTTGTTTAGTTAATTAGTGAGAGCGTATGAAGATTACTATTTTAAAAGTGAAACTGTCTGTTATGGTATTCCTAAACGTCCACTTTTAAAGCCTGTCTACTAGAAATTATTATTACATATGAAAAGCATATGAATGTGTGAATGTTTTGCATGTTTTACTAGATAAAAAATCATCTAATATCGTGAACAAGAGATTCAAAGTTGGGATTGTTTTGATAGACATTTATTTTAAAAGAATATGTTTTGGATATAATAAGACACAGAATACGGAATAGATTTATCATTACAGAATGGTGTTTTTGTATTTGATGTTTGCGATAAAATTGTTTTATGAAATACCTATAGAAACATGGATCATGATAAAACAAAAAACGATTTACAATTCACACCATTTATTTTTAGAGCTAGCGCGCACGAGCAACTTTGTCTCCGCAACTATTTTGTCTCTCCCATCAATTTGTATGGGGAGTTGCGTCGCTACGTGCGCGCACTTTCATACTAGCCCATGGGTGGAGAGACAAAATAGTTGCGGAGACAAAATAGTTGCGGAGACAAAGTTGCTCGTGCGCGCTAGCTCTTACTAAACTCCTTAACAATACATTATCATTGATGGAGTAATAAATGGTATTTTTGAATGTTTTTATTTGCTTTACAACTGTTACCTATATCGACGTCATAATGTAAAAAATGGAATCAATTTTAAAATAAACGATATAACAGGTTCACACCTATTGTTTTGCTCAACTCAACACTATACAGGTACCTAATATAGTAAAATAGTGTATCACAGATATGTGTCACTGATACTAACGTCACTACATGGTCTCTACATAGTATAAAGCAAAGTCGCTTCCCGCGTCTGTATGAATTTTTAGACCTTTATAACTATACAACGGATTTTGATGCGGTTTTATTTAATAGATAGAGTGATCCTTGAATATGTATGTAATTGAATAAGGTTTTAGACACAGCAGGCGAACCAGCGGGCGAAAAGCTAGTATAGTTTAAAGCTGATATAGGTATTTAAGCGCCAGGCGAGTTACAGCATCATAAATGAGCAATTAATGATGACTCAGTGATGTCAATGAACCGGCATGAATAGAGTCGGCTCGTTGGAATCGGGAATTATTGAAAACGAGCGTAATGTGACAAAATGTGGGATTTTGTATATATTGTATTTCTTACATTAAAATTAGATGTTAACTTCATTTGGTACTATTAAAATTTATGTAGTGGGTTGCCTGGAAGAGATAGATTTCAAATGTTATGTCAGCTCTATGTTGTTATTAAATTCACTTATATTTAGCAAATAAGCTTTATGATGAAATATTTAATAAGAAAATACATATGAAAATGTTAGTGCCTAGCGGCAAACAAGTTCATTAAGGGCCGATTTTTCAATGCTTGGATAAAAGTTATCCGTCCAATAAAGTATTACACGATAATATTAAAATGTCACGTTAACTGTCAAATACGGGCATTTAGAATACGTTTTTAAAATGGTAGTTCTATACATTATTCGACGAATAAGTTTTATCCAAGCATTGAAAAATCGGCCCTAAATAAACTAAAGTTAAACTTTTAATAAAATTATTTTATTTATTTATTTAACCGATCGTTATAGTTTTTTAGTAAATAGGTTTGAAAACAATGCAGTGTTTACTTATTTATAGAAATTAAAATTTGCACAGTGCATACTATTTGATTGACAAGCTAATAGAAATTACTAGCTTTCAACCGGCGACTGAATCCGTGGACTGCACGTTATTGCTTCAAATTTATCGATTTAAGTACACAAGAATTACCTTATTGTTATATCAAATCCAATAAAAATATTATTGAATGAATACAGACAGAATTTCCTTTATAACAATAACAACATTAGTACACAAAACACAAATTCGATTCGTAAGATCCGCTCGAAACAGCAATTCGCGTAAACTCTTTAAAAGTAAAAAAAGAAATATCGCACAATTGACATAACGAGAAAGATAAGTGGGTAAGAAAGGAAATGTTGCTACGTACAAAATTAAATTAACTTCGTTTTCTTTACACTGGCAATGTGTTTGAGATGTTGAAATTATATGACGCTTCATGGAGAGCTTTTTAAAGTTAAGAACAGCTTTTGAAAGTTAACATTAGTATTTCGACAATACTACTGGAGCTGAAAACATAAATGAAGTTTAAAGTAATTTCTCCAATCAACATAAACTAAACAGATATTGGGAATAAAACCATCCATTATAAATCAAATTGTGTCTCAAGACAGTCTTAAGCAAACGTAAAAAGATAACTGTTTAAGTGCAATAGGCTTAAATCATTTTGAATGGGTGTACTATTTGGGATAAACCCCTTTTCTACCTTACAAAGGTCCCTTTCTCTCGAAGAAAGGGGAAATGACGCGCAACACGAAAAAAAGAAACAAAAAAGACGTCGTATAAAGAGCGTTAAAAAGTATATTTTCAATGTCACTTATTAAACTCAATTCCATAAATATAATCCCTTAAAAAGAGAATCTAAATGCAAAGTCTAGTACTTAATTTGGACTGGCAAATAGACTGTTTCATCACAGAAAGCATAAAAGCTAAGGGGACATTCACGTAATACAACGGTATTCAGCGAAAAAGTGACTCGGAATTATGAGCCTCGAAACACAGCTATTAATCTTAGAATGCTTTTGTATTTTCCCGTATTAGTGTTAGGTTTTGTTTATTCGGTTAGAAGTTTTTTGGTGATATATTTTGTGTGTGTAATTTTAAATGTTTTATTTATTCACTATATTTACTTAGATAGAACAGATAGAAGGAAATAATAAAGTTGTTTCTTGGTAAAATAGATACATGCTGGTAGGTAAACATCTCTCTCGAGTAAATATATAACACGTTTGGCCTAGCATAGGGTTAAGTCATTGGACGGGTCCACACATCTTAGTCCGTTTTCTTATGGGCATGCTTGTATGGAAAGGTATACATTTTTGAGTAAAGCAATGCCATTTGGTAGGAATGTTGTACTTGTCCACCTAAGCCCAAATCGCCCGGTAGCCAGTCATTACTCCCCGGCAGGAGGGAGGGAGGGGGGGTTAAAGAACAGAGCGCCCGGCGCTCCGAAAAAAAATTCTGGCGGATTAATTTGGACCTTTGAGTCGAGTTTGGTGTCGTTATCAGGTAACTAGATAATGCCCGATTCATTCCCCATACCAGGTTTTTAGGATTCCATAGCAAAATATGTCACAATCCTTAAAATAATAAACTTTTAGTAGTGAAAAAATCCAAACAAACCAGTATAGTTTTATATTTTTATATGAAACTTGGTTTATAAAAAATACTGTCTGAAAGGCCATTTAATGCAGATTATAAAAACATTAACATGTAACATATATTTTATCATTTTAAATGTAAAAAAAAATATACAAAGTACAGAAACGTTCGACAGCGCAGCGTAGGGGACGGCTAATAGACCCGAAAAAAAAGCAATACTAACAAAAACAAACAGCCAAGTGCGAGTCTGACTCACTCATCGAGTGATTCGTACTTATTTGTCCAATACCATGTTAACTGGTCTGGTAGGACCTGGATATCTGATACTCACAAACTTTCGTCTATATGATATTAGTGTGATTTTTAATCATCTTTAAATTATAAATGAAGTCAGGTAACATTGTTAAAAATAAAGATATATAATAATAGAACGTTATAGTATTAATAATAATGACAACCACCTCCATAATTACATAATTAGGTACCTATATTAGAGCTGGCGTTTAAAACACTTCAATTTGGAACTGCAAAATTTCACGCACCGATATCTTATTAATTCAAAGCTTCTCTTTTCTTTTTATTTCAGATGGGGAAGGAATATTCAGATTTTTTTATAGGCCCCTAAATATACACAGCCTGTAAAACTGCCCTTAAGGTTGTTCTGTGGGAGGCAAATTTTTTATTTGCTTTTATGTTAAAAATTGTTTGCGACCCTCATTTACTGTCACAGCGGGGTATGATCTGAAAAACAAACATGTTCTTACAATACTTATAAAAATATAAGTTCTGGATAAGAGTATCTTTAAAATATCGTGACTGTCCTTACCTATCATGCATTGTAATCACAAACTTTTCAATTTCACTGTCTGCATGTTTCGTATGACATTCGTATATGCCTTCTATGCCTCAAATGCATATGTACCCATAGTTCTTATAGACATTCTAGCTTTGGAACACATGATATTCTGTACTAGCTATATGTGTCGACTGTTCCTAACATTATTTTGGCTACTACATATTACTATATCGTGTGTTCCAAAGATAGAAGGTCTAAAAGAACTATGGGTACACATCGGCACAGGACGAAATCATCAATACCTGGCATGTAACAATGCTAGCTTCATGTTTAAATAATGGTCTTATTAGTAGTTACATATTATTATGTAAAATTAAATTGTACCTTAATATTGACACGATTTTAAAAGAGCAAATAAGGAGTTTCTTTTTTCCGGTTCTTCTCCATACATCTGCTTTCCGAATCGGTGATAAATGTTAAAAAAATGTTATGACGATTCAAAATTGCTTTTATAAGAAGACTAATTAAATAAATAAATGTTAGAGTTTCAGTTTACTACCCAAATTAATTTCTTGACAAATAATACTTAAGAAATGGTTTTCTTGTATCAGGCCCACAAAGAACACACGTTTTGCCTGCATTCCATTCTTTTACCAAGTATGTAAGACGCAAATAAACTGCATTTGAGGCATGGAAAGCATATCCTAAAGCCACACGAGGGTATGAAGCACTTTACAGTGGCAAATATGCAGACAGTAAAATTGAAAAGTTTGTGATTACAATGCATGATAGGTAAGGACGGTCACGATATTTTAAAGATACTCTTATCCAGAACTTATATTTTTATAAGTATTATAAGTACATGTTTGTTTTTCAGATCATACCCCGCTGTGACAGTAAATGAGGGTCGCAAACAATTTTTAACATAAAAGCAAATAGAAAATTTGCCTCCCACAGAACCTGCCCTTAAACAACCTTAAGGGCAGTTTTACAGGCTGTGTATATTTGGGGACCTACAAAAAAATCGGAATATTCCTTCCCCATCTGAAATAAAAAGAAAAGAGAAGCTTTGAATTAATAAGATATTGGTGCGTGAAATCTTGCAGTTCCAGATTGAAGTGTTCTAAACGCCAGCTCAAATATAGGTACCTAATTATGTAATTATGGAGGTGGTTGTCATTATTATTAATACTATAACGTTCTATTATTATATATCTTTATTTTTAACAATGTTACCTGACTTCATTTATAATTTAAAGATGATTGAAAATCACACTAATATTATATAGACGAAATCTTGTGAGTATCAGATATCCAGGTCCTACCAGACCAGTTAACATGGTATTGGATATATAAGTACGAATCACTCGATGAGTGAGTCAGGCTCGCATTTGGCTGTTTGTTTTTTGTTAGTATTGCTTGTTTTTCGGGTCTATTAGCCGTCCCCTACGCTGCGCTGTCGAACGTTTCTGTACTTTTTATATTTTTTTTTACATTTAAAATGATAAAATATATGTTACATGTTAATGTTTTTATAATCTGCATTAAATGGCCTTTCAGACAGTATTTTTTATAAACCAAGTTTCATATAAAAATATAAAACTATACTGGTTTGTTTGGATTTTTTCACTACTAAAAGTTTATTATTTTAAGGATTGTGACATATTTTACTATGGAACCCTAAAAACCTGGTATGGGGAATGAATCGAGCATTATCTAGTTACCTGATAACGACACCAAACTTGACTCAAAGGTCCAAATTAATCCGCCAGAATTTTTTTTCGGAGCGCCGGGCGCTCTGTTCTTTAACCCCCCCTCCCTCCCTCCTGCCGGGTAGTAATGACTGGCTACCGGGCGATTTGGGCTTAGGTAGACGAGTATAACATTCGTACCAAATGGCATTGCTTTACTCAAAAATGTATACCTTTTCCCATAAGAAAACGGACTATCTCGTTTGGTCTAGCATAGACGCATTAGGCATGCTTCCACATAGAATGAGCAGCTACGCCAAGAAATCGCTTCTCGAAGCAGCACGGTGAGTGTGGGCATGGCTATATGCTAATGTCGTGGTATAAGACAAAAAACACAGGCTTGGGATAGTATTTAGTAGCGTAAAAAATGAGAGTATTCGTTCACTGGTAGAGACAAATAACTCATAGGAATAGAAGGAAAAACCTACTGCTCCGTATGGTTAATAAGTAGATCAGTTAAACAGATAATATAAACTGCAGCACGTAGGTCACGGGTTTTCACACTGTTTTTAATAGATAGGAGGTACCTTGTGTATAATTAATAGCATCATACGCTATTTATTTATTAACCGACTTCAAAAAAAAGGAGGAGGTTATCAATTCGGCCGGTATGTTTTTTTTTTATCGATATAACTTTAGCTGATTCACGATTATTTGTCTGCTCGCAAAACTAGGTAATAGGTAATAATAATATTTTCTCAATTGGTCGTAGTGACATAGCCTGTAGACTTCCTTAATAAATGGTATACAATTCATTATATATTAGTAATTCGATGAAGTAGTTCATCAAATAAGCTATAGAAACTTATGAAATTAGTTTAGAATTCCACTGTAAGTAAATATGCCCACAATTCTAGCCTCAACTCGTCAAGCCTCAAAACTAGATTCATAAATGAAATTCGAACTTTTCTCTGAACAATTTCCCCTACAGTTCAGTCTTTGTGCACCGTGTCACAGTGCACATCACAAGCAACGAACGTCAACGTACGACCACTATGTAACGGGATTGCCCCTCGCAATTCTTCTGCTCTGTGCCTTTTGTTCGCTCCAACTTTTATCCGTTGATTTGAAAGAGCTTGCTGAAATGAATTTCGAATAACTTTTATTTGTTAAGCGAATAATGTACAATTTTGTTATTACAGTATTGTAAAGGAGTCCGGAGGGTGATGTTAGATTTGGCTGAAAAGTATTGTGTTCTGAAAGTAGGGTTCCTTGCTTTTCATCGTTTATTAGCCAGTAGTTGCCTTGGTCTTTGTATCAAACTGGGCTTATGATCAACCTTTATTACCACAATTCCTTCAAATATAGACTTACTACTGATTTTATTTTTTAATAATGTAGCTGTATTGTATCTGTTATTCTTTAAAAAACCAATAGTATTTTCGGATGTATCCTAGAGAGACAGATAGATAAAAATATCAACTCTATAGACGAATAAAACAATTTCAAATTTGTCACTACGAGTAATAATATGTATTTAGTATCAACCCAATAATTAGAGAATATAATTATACACTAAATTTATTTATGCATAAAACTATGTTTCAACAACATAAAGAATATTATTTATTTCAAGGTATTATTTACAAGACCTTTATCTGACATTTAAACATTAGACATGCCGGTGTAGTAATGTAAATATTAATACATTGTTCATGATAGTCCGTTTTCTTATGGGCATGCTTGTATGGAAAGGTATACATTTTTGAGTAAAGCAATGCCATTTGGTAGGAATGTTGTACTTGTCCACCTAAGCCCAAATCGCCCGGTAGCCAGTCATTACTCCCCGGCAGGAGGGAGGGAGGGGGGGTTAAAGAACAGAGCGCCCGGCGCTCCGAAAAAAAATTCTGGCGGATTAATTTGGACCTTTGAGTCGAGTTTGGTGTCGTTATCAGGTAACTAGATAATGCCCGATTCATTCCCCATACCAGGTTTTTAGGATTCCATAGCAAAATATGTCACAATCCTTAAAATAATAAACTTTTAGTAGTGAAAAAATCCAAACAAACCAGTATAGTTTTATATTTTTATATGAAACTTGGTTTATAAAAAATACTGTCTGAAAGGCCATTTAATGCAGATTATAAAAACATTAACATGTAACATATATTTTATCATTTTAAATGTAAAAAAAAATATACAAAGTACAGAAACGTTCGACAGCGCAGCGTAGGGGACGGCTAATAGACCCGAAAAAAAAGCAATACTAACAAAAACAAACAGCCAAGTGCGAGTCTGACTCACTCATCGAGTGATTCGTACTTATTTGTCCAATACCATGTTAACTGGTCTGGTAGGACCTGGATATCTGATACTCACAAACTTTCGTCTATATGATATTAGTGTGATTTTTAATCATCTTTAAATTATAAATGAAGTCAGGTAACATTGTTAAAAATAAAGATATATAATAATAGAACGTTATAGTATTAATAATAATGACAACCACCTCCATAATTACATAATTAGGTACCTATATTAGAGCTGGCGTTTAAAACACTTCAATTTGGAACTGCAAAATTTCACGCACCGATATCTTATTAATTCAAAGCTTCTCTTTTCTTTTTATTTCAGATGGGGAAGGAATATTCAGATTTTTTTATAGGCCCCTAAATATACACAGCCTGTAAAACTGCCCTTAAGGTTGTTCTGTGGGAGGCAAATTTTTTATTTGCTTTTATGTTAAAAATTGTTTGCGACCCTCATTTACTGTCACAGCGGGGTATGATCTGAAAAACAAACATGTTCTTACAATACTTATAAAAATATAAGTTCTGGATAAGAGTATCTTTAAAATATCGTGACTGTCCTTACCTATCATGCATTGTAATCACAAACTTTTCAATTTCACTGTCTGCATGTTTCGTATGACATTCGTATATGCCTTCTATGCCTCAAATGCATATGTACCCATAGTTCTTATAGACATTCTAGCTTTGGAACACATGATATTCTGTACTAGCTATATGTGTCGACTGTTCCTAACATTATTTTGGCTACTACATATTACTATATCGTGTGTTCCAAAGATAGAAGGTCTAAAAGAACTATGGGTACACATCGGCACAGGACGAAATCATCAATACCTGGCATGTAACAATGCTAGCTTCATGTTTAAATAATGGTCTTATTAGTAGTTACATATTATTATGTAAAATTAAATTGTACCTTAATATTGACACGATTTTAAAAGAGCAAATAAGGAGTTTCTTTTTTCCGGTTCTTCTCCATACATCTGCTTTCCGAATCGGTGATAAATGTTAAAAAAATGTTATGACGATTCAAAATTGCTTTTATAAGAAGACTAATTAAATAAATAAATGTTAGAGTTTCAGTTTACTACCCAAATTAATTTCTTGACAAATAATACTTAAGAAATGGTTTTCTTGTATCAGGCCCACAAAGAACACACGTTTTGCCTGCATTCCATTCTTTTACCAAGTATGTAAGACGCAAATAAACTGCATTTGAGGCATGGAAAGCATATCCTAAAGCCACACGAGGGTATGAAGCACTTTACAGTGGCAAATATGCAGACAGTAAAATTGAAAAGTTTGTGATTACAATGCATGATAGGTAAGGACGGTCACGATATTTTAAAGATACTCTTATCCAGAACTTATATTTTTATAAGTATTATAAGTACATGTTTGTTTTTCAGATCATACCCCGCTGTGACAGTAAATGAGGGTCGCAAACAATTTTTAACATAAAAGCAAATAGAAAATTTGCCTCCCACAGAACCTGCCCTTAAACAACCTTAAGGGCAGTTTTACAGGCTGTGTATATTTGGGGACCTACAAAAAAATCGGAATATTCCTTCCCCATCTGAAATAAAAAGAAAAGAGAAGCTTTGAATTAATAAGATATTGGTGCGTGAAATCTTGCAGTTCCAGATTGAAGTGTTCTAAACGCCAGCTCAAATATAGGTACCTAATTATGTAATTATGGAGGTGGTTGTCATTATTATTAATACTATAACGTTCTATTATTATATATCTTTATTTTTAACAATGTTACCTGACTTCATTTATAATTTAAAGATGATTGAAAATCACACTAATATTATATAGACGAAATCTTGTGAGTATCAGATATCCAGGTCCTACCAGACCAGTTAACATGGTATTGGATATATAAGTACGAATCACTCGATGAGTGAGTCAGGCTCGCATTTGGCTGTTTGTTTTTTGTTAGTATTGCTTGTTTTTCGGGTCTATTAGCCGTCCCCTACGCTGCGCTGTCGAACGTTTCTGTACTTTTTATATTTTTTTTTACATTTAAAATGATAAAATATATGTTACATGTTAATGTTTTTATAATCTGCATTAAATGGCCTTTCAGACAGTATTTTTTATAAACCAAGTTTCATATAAAAATATAAAACTATACTGGTTTGTTTGGATTTTTTCACTACTAAAAGTTTATTATTTTAAGGATTGTGACATATTTTACTATGGAACCCTAAAAACCTGGTATGGGGAATGAATCGAGCATTATCTAGTTACCTGATAACGACACCAAACTTGACTCAAAGGTCCAAATTAATCCGCCAGAATTTTTTTTCGGAGCGCCGGGCGCTCTGTTCTTTAACCCCCCCTCCCTCCCTCCTGCCGGGTAGTAATGACTGGCTACCGGGCGATTTGGGCTTAGGTAGACGAGTATAACATTCGTACCAAATGGCATTGCTTTACTCAAAAATGTATACCTTTTCCCATAAGAAAACGGACTATGAATCATTACCGATTTACTGAACAATATCTTACGAAAACTTATAATAATACGTTATGGCCTTATGAAGCTGAAATTCCAGTGGTAGCGAGGCTTTTTAAAGTTATATTTCCGCTCTCAGCTTAACTCGCCTCGCCATGATGCAACTCCAAATATACCTGTGAACAAATATCACAATATATTAATTAATAATTAATTTGAAAATAAATTAAAACAATGTTATTAGAGATATATTTTTGTTAAAAACATTTTTAACATTCGCATTAAATACGTCAATTTTGTTAAGATTAGATGTTATATTTGTTAACACATAATAATATTTTTTTTTTTCTATTACAGGTAATTAACGAGAAGAGCCGGCCGGATCTAAAACGAGTAGGACATTATAATCGAACTCATGATCTGAGATAAAAGAAAAGCTAAGTATTTCCGAATGGAAAAAAATAAAGCGATATGTTATGCAAGTATTATACAGTAAATCCTGGAAAACCAGACAATAAACGCAATGTGAAACTTTACCTCGTGTTCTTTGTGTGTTCCCTCCATCTCAACATTCAAATATGTAACAACTAGCTGCGCTCCGCGGTTTCACCCGCGTGGCTCCGCTCCGGTTTGCCATTCTCGATGAATGGACCGCTGGAATCTAACACCAAAAGAATTTTTCAAATCGGACCAGTAGTTCCTGAGATTAGCGCGTTCAAACAAACAAACAAACTCTTCAGCTTTATAATATTAGTATAGATTATGAAGCGATAGAGCTATAGTAAATATAGCTTAGCTTGCACTGGATGCCATTACATAGGGAATCCTTGAGCCACTCACCAACAGAATTGCGACAACTGGGCCAAGTACACTTCCTTTCTTTTGTTGTTGTTCGAATTGTATGGTACATTGATTTGAATTTAACTGACCAGCTGTTGGGTGTATGGTTAATTATTTAATTATCTTATAAAAGAAAATCGTGATAGTTGCACTTTTATAACTGAAGAACGGCTAAACCGATTGTAATGATTTATTGGTTGTAGAAATACATCGTACAAAAATGGTCCTTTATTATTCGACTTGTAAAATTCAGTCGTCGTAGTTATCTATATCCAGCTTTACAATACCAAAACAGTTTATTATGTCTTTATCTATGTTATAGTTTTTTAAATGTATAACATATGAAATGTTGTCGATCTTGATGAACGAGTACATACATTTTAAAAATATCTCCACTAGGGAACACGGAATTTAAAGCAATTTTATAAGGTGTGATGCTGCATATTTTAAAAGTCTAATAGAGTAAGGGGTACTTAATTCAAAAAGGAATATAAAAAAGTAAAATTTTACATTAACATTTCATCGGTGTTTTGTGTCTTTTCATAAACTCAAACTAAAACATTTATTTTTTCAATTAGACTTCTTCTAGAAGCAATTTTGAATTGTCATTAAATATTTTTTTTACATTTACCATAATATGTATATTATTTTTAACTACTAACCTTATCTCAACAGACGCAGTCACACCTACAAATTAAAATATAATAAACAAATATATCGCTTAACACCATTGTACAGTGCGACACAAAAGAGATGAAAATAAATGAGGGCGCCACCGTCGCTCATATAGCAACACTGATACTGCGACGCAAGCGATCTTGATACTATAGAATAAAAATCCAAAAATCTATATAATATAATCTAAAATAAATACCGCGATTTAAACCGTTATAATTGTTTCATTGTAGCAATAGTGTAAATTTAAGACAAAAATACATTAGTATTTTAATTGACCTACCTAGGTCAAATTTTACTTAAATGTATTTGGAATTAGTTATTTTATAAAAATCGGTCAAGTGTTTAGACTGCACAGGCGCACATAGAATCAAACATACAAACAAACAAGCATACATGCAGCTCAAACACATTACCCTCTTTCTGGGTCCGTCGGGTAGAAAAAAACAAGGCGATTTGAAAACCACATATTTTTATTTTTTTTTGTAGATAAATTTTGTACATTAATATAATTCATCAAAATCTAAATATTCTACTCCTTCAAAGGACTGATCATCACTCTGTTTCGAAGTACTGGCAAGAGGGTACGGGGCATCTTCAGTATCATCATTTGGTTCTTCAGCACTATAACAGCTATCTGAATCTGAGTCATCTTCACTGCTCTCATCACCAACGTGAATAATAAATTTCTCAATGTCTTCGTACAGGGTTTTGCCCCTATTGTAATATTCCATTTCTATTTTTTTTACATGGTCACAACAATTCTTCCAATCTTCCCTTGTAATGGAGTTGAAGGCATCTAAAGCTAATTCTTTAATATTTTTTGCTCCAACATTCTGCGAAGCGATCTTTCTTTTTGCTTGTGCCCAAATCAACTCTATTGGATTAAGGTCACAGTGATAAGGCGGTAACCTTACCACTGTGTGACCGTGTTGCCCCAATAATTCATCAATTTCATAAATTGGATCTGGTTTATGCTTCTTTACCAGCTGAACAAGAGAAGGTTTCCTTAGTTGTAGATCAAAGGGAATATTATTTTCTAACAACCACATTTTTATTTCATCAACCTTGTTGGCTGATGTTGGACATTTATTTTTTACCACCGAGTGGTAGGGAGCATTGTCCATAACAATGATTGAGGGTTCTCTAATATTTGGTATTAGTTTTTCAGTAACCCATTTTCGGAAGTTTGCCCGGTTCATCTCCGAGTGATAATCTTCTTGTTTATTTAAACCACTAAAGATTAAAAGAGCATTAGGCACAAAGCCTTTTTCACTTCCAGCATGTACTAAAATCCATCTCTTTCCTTTAGAAATTTCTGTAGTCACACCTTCTGTATTTATTGACTGCCAACATTTTTTAACTTTATAGCTTGAATGTATATAACTTTCATCTAAGTAAATTATATCCTTCTGAATTTCTTCTGGCAAATTTCTATTGTCCATTATAGCTTGCAGATACATTTCTCTTTTGTGTGCTATAATGGGTTTTTCAAGCAGAACCTGCCTATTGGATTTATTTTTTGTGTAGCGAAATCCTATTTTTTTTAAAAGTTTTCGCAAATGCTCACGACTACCATCATACCCAATGTCATCACGTAGCTGAGCCAATAATTTGCCAATTGTTGGCACTTCCTTTTTAACGGTGTAAAAAAAATGAATTTTTTGGCGTATTGCGCAGACGTCAAAGTCATCTAAAGTTTTTGATGGTCTACCTCTCCTATGTTTGGCTGGCGTTGAAAATTTGCCTTCATTTCTACTCCCTTCCTCTACTATCCTGCGTACTGTGCTTTCAGAAACCCCTATAACAAACGAATAAAGATGAATAAAATCAAATAGTACATTAATTGACATATTTTTATAGTAGCTTAAAACTAAAACTTCCTTTATTTTATTAATTTTTTTTTAATGTAGGAGGCCAGCGTCCCTGCGCTACTTTAGTAAGTAATTAGTAAGCTAAATCTAAAATATGTTTTTTTTTTTCTTATGGTTTGATTGATTAATAGATAGGTGTATGAAAACAGTTATCACTATACTATGTAGTAAAATCTAAACTAGGTACTTTATTTGAGGCTGGTTGGATTGGATATAACTTCTTGACTCAAATTGTGCTGGTCGCACTATAAAAACTAGTTTTTGTTTACATACAAATAACCTCAAATTAAATTTCGAAAACGTAATAATCGCCATACATACATACATTAAACACTCGTCACTAATGGAATATTCTATTTTACGTAGTACTGAGCAAAAATAAATGGAATCTCACCGGTATATTCTGCTGTACGTTTGTAAACGTTTTCCAAATCAGTCAATAACTTTCCAGCTTGAAATTCGGACAAACACCGAATAAAAACTTTATACACGACTTCACGGACACCACTACGTTTAACCTTTTTCATGATGTCTCCTTTTTTATTTAAATTTCTTGTTCTAAATAACAATTTTATCTCAATAATTCTCCACTTCACGAAAAAAACAACAAATCTTTATTCAACTTGACAGCTACATTGCCAATTCAGGGTTGCCAGGTAATGAAAAACGAATTAGTTCCAAAATAATTAATTTCATCTCTTTTATGTCGTACTATAATTATATTTATTTATTTAATTATTTAACATCTAACAATAATACAAAATAATTCAAAATAAAGTTATCAAGGAACGACTATTCCCTTTACAGCTGAAAATTAAAGTAAGCATGAATCCATTTCGCATAATTTAACACCTACATTAATTTGAAATTCTATCTGTTTCGAAGTACTTTATAGCTAGCTGTGTATCGTGGATTCGCACGCATATATTATTTTCAGGAAAAAACTATTACCTACTAGGTAAATAGCCAATAGCCAAATAGCAGCACACGACACAAAAACTCTCAAAAAAGAAATTCAACTTTTGCAAAATCATTTACTGCTCCGATTCTATTGAAGGTAGCATACTAGTAATTATTCTAGTAATATCATATTATAATATAGCCAATAGCCTTAATAAATAATACTATCCAACACAAACAATTTTCAATACGTATCCTAGTTCCTGAGCTTTGCGCGCGTAAACAATCAAAATCATAAGCTTTATCTATATATATATATATAAAACTCAAAGGTGACTGATATAGTGATCTATCAACGCACAGCCCAAACCACTGGACGTATCGGGCTGAAATTTGGCATGCAGGTAGATGTTAGGACGTAGGCATATATATATATAAAACTCAAAGGTGACTGATATAGTGATCTATCAACGCACAGCCCAAACCACTGGACGTATCGGGCTGAAATTTGGCATGCAGGTAGATGTTAGGACGTAGGCATCCGTTAAGAAAGGATTTTCCGAAATTCTTGCGGGAACGGGGAAAAACGGGGATGCACGTACAAAGTCGTGGGCGGAAGCTAGTAATATATAAGCTTTCTTCTTGTCTAAAACTTAACACATTATACACTAAAACCTTCTTCTTGGACCTTCCTATAAAAAACTGCATCAATATTCGTTGCGTAGTTTACATAGGACAGACTGGGTGCAGCGACTTTGTTTTATCACAGATATGAGAAAATATATTACTAACCCAGTAGTTATAAGGTTATATATTATCATGAACGTATAAAAAAAGACGGACGGAGTATCGCCTAAACATTGAGTGAAGCCTAGTAATGGCGGGTTATATTATCTGTAGTGATAGATAGTCAGCATCATCGGTTTTTGAATCTGTGACACCAGTCCTTTGTAGTGTAAATTGCGAATTTCACGGTTTGCCGCGTAAACATGGCCGAACTCAGAAATCCGTGCAGAAATGTGTTTATCGATAGATTCCGTGAGGGAAGGCTTTTCCTCATGTTTGGAAATAATTTTGGGGATTGTTTAAAGCGATTAAGTTGTCCAAATTGAGTATATCATTTGTTTACGGAGTAAGGTCTAAGAATAAATAAAATACTGTACTTTCAAGAGTGTTATTATTTAGTTACTATGGTATGGAAAAAGAGAGTACTTCTATACCATCTTTTACGGGCATTAAAAGGGAAATGTCGTGCTTATAAAAATATTTATTTAACAATATCTCAACAGTTCATATTTTGCCTTATTCAATATTATTTATGTGTAGGTATCTCTAACACATTCAAATAAAACAACTATTATTATTTTACCTAATATTACCGATGATTATAAATGTTCACAGTAAATCATATGTACAACATCCATTACAATCTAATAAACTCCTCCAAATGAACATAACACAAACACACACACACACACATTCTATTTCCACACCATTATTCACGTCCACATTCAAATAAAGTGCGTTCGCATTGACTGACGCCTGATAAAAAGGCCACAGATAACCTATCCATTCATAAATCACTCTGTCGAGATTTGCATGTCAACATTTCAGTTATTTCTCAGTGTGAATTCAGAGTGTGTACCGAATTTAAATTTCAAAGGCACGTTCCATTTCCAAATGTGAAATTCAAAATTGAAATAAGAATGAGTTGGTATTCGCTTAAAATTCGAAGTGAGTCACGCTTCCATTTGTGAAATTATTCATTATTGGTTATCTTTGCGTTCTATGCTCGAGTTTTGAGCCGATTTGACAGTTGACAGGTTTGCTTCTTTTTTATAACCAGCCAAGTTTTACTTTTGAAGCGGATTTTACTCTATGTTTTTAAGTTTAGTCAGTTTATTTGAAACGTGAATAAAATATGAATACCTCAAAAGTTGTGTGACGTAGGTATTTAGTTTTTTAATGTTGATGTATGAACCTACTTCGATAGATTGTTACTTGAAATCAGAATATGAGTTAATTATGTCAGATAATAATTCAGTGGATCGTTACAATGCTTGTTTTTCAACTAAATTAAATTATTGATAGTATATACTTAACTATACATATTTTAGTAATTTATTCTCATAGATTTCTATTAAAATCAATTTACACAAAATTAAACTATAAATATTTCTGTCGCGGCAATTCAACCACACTTGCACACTTTTCGATTAAACTACACTTGTATATCAATCAGTGTTATGTACAAATTTCGTAAATCAATATTATATTAAAAGGAATGCAGATACCATTTTACCAGACCCGACAAAACTAGGATGATGTAACATTCTATGCAATTACTTCATCCAAATATAACATTTTTACTTAAATAAAATAATATTAAAAAACATTTTTTGTTTTCATCCTAATGAATTCGGAAATTTGTGAATAGTAAGTAATAGTATTTAGTAGTGTAATATTTTGCAAGTCTTGGCTTTTTCATTTGATATCAAAATAATACGCATTACCCCGTATCAACTAGAAAATAGCCGTTTTACATGTAACATATCTAAGAACAGTCGAACAAAAGTCACCTTTAGTATAAAAAACTAAATTGAAATCGCTTCATCCATTTAGGAGCTATGAAGCCAAAGTAAAACAGACACACACAGAGAAACACGTCGAACTTTGCTACCCTCCCTCCCTACGCTACCCTCTTTTTAAAAAATCGTTCATCTTCTTCTTTAAAAGTTAAAACCTTACCTGTCAAATAAACGCAATATCCATCCTTTGTCAAAATTATAGCACAGATAATACAGCAAATTGAAAAGCATCAAATAACGCTTAACTGAAATTTAGCAGTGGTTTTTACCTGACCGTAACATTAGTCACAGCAAAGCGTGATCTGTCTCGCTGATAAATGGTCTCCTAATGCCTTCCACAGACTGCTTCAAAGTGAAAGTATTAGATGATATAAAGTATTTTTTGGGATCCGTATAATGGAAGGAACGTGCAATATTTTTATTCATGAGAAAGTTGTTTTGCGAGCTTTATGGCTATTTATCTATGGGCCCATTTCTTTTTAATGTTATCTATAACTATTATTACTTTCTCCATTAAATAAACACTTATGGTATAAATAGTATAGATTCATGTTTTGTTAAAAAAGCTCCAAAAGCTCATAATATAATTATTTTGCAAGATAAATCATTTGAACTTCTTGTATTCGTTGTGAATGCATAAAAGTATCATTTCACAAATCACAGCATATAAAGGCTCATAACGATACTAATATCTATATGTATCGGAAAAATCAAAGAAAACATTCGAAAAATATCAATATAAGCACAAGTAATATCTTTAAACTATGATTACGACTGTATTACCCTAAACAGTCAATTAACATCGTTACAATTCTAAACCATTTTTTCAAAGGTTACTGTATAGAACTACCAAAACATGGTTAAAAATAAACTATAAAGAAAAACACCCCATACCATTAAAGTATTATTAGCTGACGAAACCCGCAGGACACCAGTCATCTTATCATTTGACCTTTTTTATCAGTACATTTCCTGTGAAGCTATGGAAAGGCGAGATGTATCCTAATATTAATGGTTTGAGAGGAAAATTGCAAGGGAAGGGTATTATTGTATATTTTATATTGTTAGATTTTGAGTTTATAGTGTGGATATAATGCTGTATCTAGAGTCTAGTAGTATACGAAATAACATTAATAATTATTGTCCTATCGATATAAACTAATATAATAAATACTATGGCGAAATCCTCTGAAACACTTTACACAAGAAGCCATTATTCAAAAATAAAGATTATTTATTTACAATTATTTATAACAAAACTTCTACATAATGACTCGACCGATTTTGATGAAACATTTTGTGTATTGATATTAATATTCTATAAGTCTTAGAATAGGTTATTTAATTTCATACCTTTTTTTACTGGCAGAACAACATTTGTTGGAGCAGTTAATAATTATCATTATATATTTTAATCAATACATTTTTGTTAAAACAACCAGTTAGTTCAAACAATGCCACCACAAAGGCTTTTAAACTCTTGAAAAGTAAATATTATTAAGGTATCGAAATAGATGAATGGCGAACAATGGGACTCTCTTAGATCCTATTTCACGCGGCATTAAATTGATAAAGGCTTCAATCGCTTCTTTATATTGGCTGAAATAAGAATGAGTGTCTCTTATGTTTTCAGTGGTATGAAAACATTATGAGCACTTTTAGTTTGAGTATAAGCGAGCTTGCCGTATCTTTTCCGAATGCATTTATCTAAATTTATTTTGTTAGTAGTATTTGTTAAAAAATGTCATATTCATAATTGCGTATTTTAAAATTAGATACTTACTTCCTACTTATCTCTCACTCTTTATACGCTAGTTATACAACCCAGTTCAGTGGAAAATCTAAGTATTTTGTGCTGAGATTATTTATTTTATTCATAAGCTAAATTCAAAGTATTATTCTATTAAGATATCAAAAATCGTTTTTTTACTTGTGATAGAGATAAATACTTTCTTTTTCTTCCAATTGAACACAAACTACATACAAAATCTACGTAGAATAAGTTCATAGATATCTTTGACACTGCCGCTTTGCAACTCAGCCTGTCCCGAGGCGATGGGAGTCCGGACCTTGGCAGTGTTACAATTGTTTTCTGAGAAAAATTACAAACGGACATTGAATAACCCGAAAGTTAAATTCCTGTAACGAGTGAAGAATTTTATCTTTATGCCTTTTCTTGTAACTTTTTTTTGCTTTGTAGATTCTGAAGTTTATTTTATGTGTGATTTAGAGATACCTGTGAAAAGAGAATAAGACATTCATTTTAAATCCCAATAAATCTATACATTTATTAAATCTGTAGAAGGGTCAATTCTGTACATTGAAAATATTGAAAAAATAAATAGCAGATTTTTGTTACTGGATCCAAATATGTAGGTATATGATTAAAAAAAATTTTGTCTGTCTGTCTGTATGTGAAGACATCACGTGAAAACTAACGGTTCGATTTCGATGAAACTTGGTATAATTATACCTTATTATCCTGGGCATAAAATAGGAATTACCTTTTATCCTGGAAAAATACGTAGAAAAAAAATTAAACCTAAATTTTTTCAGTTTTATCCATAGACGTTGTTCTGTAGAACCGCGAACACACGTTGCGTTAGAAACGTCTTACAAGTTCAAAATGGAGAAATAAACCATGCGAAGACCGACATCCGCGCGGACGGAGTCGCGGGCGGAAGCTAGTATCTACATATAAATAAATAAATATATTTTAGAAAAGAAACATCTGTCGACTGTCATACATAATCACAATCAAACACACGATCACAAACAATCTCATCATTTATCTGCTCCCTTGCAAAGTTAATGGGCGAACTATTTATTAAACAGACTTTCAACATAAATGTGAAAACTTTTACTATTAGTTTTCTCGTTAATATGTAGAATGCACCAAAAATAACGTCTAAAATTAAACACAAACGTCCTGAATTTCTTTCAAAGGATCATTACCTTTCAAATACAATTTGCATATACAAAATATCGTCCAAAACTCGGAACTCAACAGGTGTATTTGATTTGATCCAAATGGTTATTCCTACTTTAATGACGGTCATTAGGAAGGTGTGAATGGCAATTAGGAACGGCACATCTGTAGGTTTAGGAGTAAAATACATTTTGAACGAAACAATTATATATAATAATTGATATTGAGCTTTCCAAGTGTTACGTGTTACTTTGACGTCTTGGCGTACCTTTGCTGAAAATAATTAGGATAACTAGTTATACGAATACTATAACTAGGTTTTAGCTCGCGACTTCGCGCGTGTTTTCAAATAAAACCCGCATAGTTCCCGTTCCTGTGGGATTTCCGGGATAAAAAGTAGTATGTCTTATTCTGGGTCTTCAGCTACCTACATAACAAATTTAATTGTAATCGGTTCATTAGTTTTTACGTGAAAGAATAACAAACATCCATCCTGGCAAACTTTCGAATTTAAAATAGGTATTAGTAGGAAGTTGTGTTTATACTATTATTATATTATAGTGGTTGTTATTTAATTATTACTTTAACCCTAGGATAAGCGTAGAACCCAGCTTTAGCCTAGCGCAAAGAACTTATCATCAACGTGTGCTTACAGAAAATCAATTATTGAAATGTAAATGTGTATCTACATCTCATTCCCATGGGAATTTCCCTCGAATACGTGGATGAAGACAAGGACAGAAAGCTAGTTTGTCATATTTCATAAATTAGAACTAATAAATGATAGACGGGTAATCATTATTTCGTCATTAAGGTAACTCTTCTATATAACAATAATTATACAAAATACGTGAGAAGAAAACTTATTATTTTTCCTCTTAAAGCATCTCTACTACTCGCTATTATAAAATGTATTATATAAGCCACTACCATATTCATTGTTGGGAGTTAATTTTAAATAAATAGGAACACTACCCTGAATATTATTACAAGAAGGTATATGTATCGTGCGCAGGCTGCAGCGCCCGAGGGGGCTCATAAACTAAGTCTGGCTAGTGATGCGCCGGTTTTATCGATAGTTTACATTTTACGATTTGGGATTTTTTAAATGAATTTTTATATCTCTACAGCTAAATAACTTTTTAAGGATATTGATAGTGATGGTCTACTCAAGAGGGTAGAGCGAGCTGTAAAATCATCCAAGGAACGAAATTAACCCGTATATATAAACTATTTAATTTATAAAAAGAAAATTTAAAATCGCCACATTTATAATAACAAAAGTAAACTATAAACACTGACTGTAATTTACGAAATAACAACGAAAATGATATGAATGCGCAAAACCTGAATACCCATAACACAAACGCTGAAAGCAGAACAGTCAGTTAATAAAGGGCCTTCCTAACATATTCATTAACATGTAATTATATGAAAATTACAGGTTCAGTTGTTTTGGTGAGTTGTTATTAATTACGGCTAAATAATATGAGAGCTCATTATTGTTACATACAATGACATTTACATTTATTAATATTTTATTGTTTCAATATGCATTGAAAATTTGATAACAGTTCGCGCTTTTGTATTTAATCTCTATTATTGTTTTCCTACAATCTGCAGTGATAAAATTGAGGATATAAATTTAAAATTGGATTCCCTTGATCACACTAAATGTATAACGATAAAAATTGACATAAATATAACATTATCGATACTCACATCACATCCCTATTACCTTTACGATGTACAAGTCAAGACCTGCTTCCTGCAGGTAGTTGGTACTTATTACAACTTGCCTGATATTTGATTTAGCTGGGAAATATCTAATGCAATGTCTAGACCAATGATGTTACCCCGCCGCATAAACGCGAAACTTTGGAGATCTAGGAAATGGTATTTAATACAGATTCTGAGAGATGTAGTTTTAACTAGGTTTAAATGTAGTTTTAAATATGTGTTTATCGTAATTAAGTATATGGAACAGCATATGGAAATCTACACGTATTTATTGCTTATGAACAATTAAATAAGTTATTAATGTTTGTACCACGTTGTAAGATTAGATCAGGCAAAATTTATACATATTCAATGGGACTAGACTTCTAAATTTCATAAAAAATAGTACAGCCACTGACGTTAAAAACGAATAACGAAACACACTAAACACGTGTGAATTCATAATTATATTAACATAATAAAAATTGACATCTTTTTATACCTACAATAACGAAGCAAGATAAAAAATAACGAAAGAGCCGATTCAAAATACGTCTAAATCATTCAGTAAACAGAAACGTCGACATCACTAGAAATACGTTCAGACGTTTAAAGTTCGAATAAAACTAAATCAATCAGTGAATGACAAATTGCTTTAGGAAATTCAAAGAGGATTTGGCTGGCTGCGTCTAGTTTGCCGATTCGACGCCGGCATTCGTCACGTGAAAATGTTTCAATCGGTCATTCGTTCATCGTTCATTCGTTCACTCTTTCTATCACTCACTAAATCTTCGGCTATTGTTAAAAATGAAATTTCACGCTAAAATTTTACGATAGATCGTCACGCTTTTATGGTGCAGTTATAAAAATTTTAAGTATATTTTTATTGGATAAATTTTTCTGTCGACTCAAACGTAGTGTTAAAACTTTAAATATAATAATTGTTATGATGAAATTACGTATAAGTTTACAGTTTTAATGTACAATTACTAGATACTTTTATTACTTGGTACTCCAAGAAGATTATTATTATTGGAATAAGTTTTTTCCGTCATTGGCAGGAGAAATATATAATCTCCAGAGTCTAGAAATTGAACTAAATTATAATTGTGGACATATAAACCATTTTATGAAAAAGGTATTGACCTCTTTTAGTCAAAACTAGGTACCTATGCGAAAATAAATAGAAATAATATAAAAAAATGGCTGAGTCTCACAATAACTGTATCCGTTATAAAGAAAAAATATATCTATATAAAAATCGAAAATAGACCTCTGATCTGGTTCACATAAAAATGTTTAATACTGAGAAAATTAATCTGTAGTGTAGACAAATTATAAAACAATCTTTAGAAAATTAATAGTTAGGTCTTTTACCCCTTATAAAGTTATAACTAGCTGATATTAAAACAAGTAAATTAAACTATTGAGTATTTTCCTAGAAAAATGTACTCTGTGGAAAAGGGTGAAAACAATACGTCATTAACCCCTTTAAAATATTAACTATAAATAATTCTATGACTTCTGGTACGATCTACTATCTAATTAACGAAAAAATATAGTATGTATAATTTTCCGGTATGTATAATTAGTAAAAAAATATAATATAGTATGTAAATACCAGCTTGTAGCCCGCCGCTTCGCCTCCGTAGTAAAGCGAAAAACCGCATAGTTCCCGTTCCTATGCGATAAGACTATCTTTTGTTTTTTCTCAGGTCTGACCCTATCTTTGTACTGCATTTTACGGTTAAAGCCTGAAGAAGAGACAGGTACAGTTTCTTTTGCATTAATATCAACAATTTTTTACTGCCTACTACTGAAAGATAAAAAATTGCTGATTCTCACAGGAAATCCTAAATCGCTGACGTTAAGGTAAATCAAATCCATTGACAACAACAGGAGTAACCAACTCATTCGGGTCACGTACACGCTAGTCCCTTCAAATATTAACTTGAAAAACATTGTTTATTTGATTCACTATTTTTGTCCAGTATGGAAAAAGTTAAGAGGCTTTTTTGTTAACTTGTCACTTTGTAACATTGTTTCTGTATTTTTGGGTTGTTAGAATCTATGATGCGGAATTATTTCCTTGTGTACAATTTTGTTTATTTCTTTTTTGTTGAGATACGTTTGTTTTGTTAGTCGTTCTGTTTATAATAAAAAGATTTTCCTTTATTATTATTATCAGGAAAACGCTCTGATAGGATGGTTATTTAATCACATTTAAAATATTGTTAATAAAATGTATTAACTCGGTTTAAAATTTAATCATTTCATGAAATAATTTTAATATGCGAGATAAGTTTGGATAATAATTTAATGTAAGGTTTATCGATATTAAAACTGTATTGTATAATTTTATAAATTTCATTGGAACTGAATGTTATTCTCGCGGGATTAATATTAATTTTAAACCAACGTTTCCATTGAATATTTTTTAATTCGCTTACCATTTTAATTATAAAATGAAAATTTCGAATAGCTATTTATATTTAATTCAATTTTAGCTGCAATCAAATTACTGATATAAATTCAAATTTAAAAAAGACAATTGTTGTTAATAGACCGGGAGATATTGACACAAAATTTCGAGTCATTTGTAACAGGATGGCGGTTCTACAGGGGTCTTAGTACGCAATGACAAAAAGAAAAATGATGGTGTGAACGCTGGTACCGGGGGCTTAGTCGCATGGGCGTTAGTCGAACTCGTCGGAAAAATAGCGAAAGTCAAACGATTTGTAACACAAAAATTTTAGAATTTACCGATAGCCCATAAAAAAGAAGTAGGCGGTAGTGTCATGCCATACTTTTCCGGTGTGACTTACAGCCCGCCATACCGACGCGAATGTGTTGATAGGCTAACTTTTGCACAGGTAACCGTCGTCGTGCAGCCATTTACGAAAATCGCCATGCCATACTTTTCGGACGATTCCAAATGGTCGCCATACCGCCGAAAATCTGCAAAAATTTTTTATTTCGCCAAACTTTTTGTACCAGTATTGCATTTGGATTTTTGGAGAGTATTTGATAAAATGTGACCATTATTATATTTGCCATACTTCTAGTAGGGGGAAAAAGTGCTGTCATACTTGAAAAATTAATTTATTATTAATTTATATAAGTGAAGATTTCCAACACCTAGATCTTTGAAATTTTGTATTTATATTCGTTGATCCTCAAACTTACAGGAAAAATTAGTGCCATACTGTTACAAATCGTTTGACTTTCGATATTTTCCGACGAGTTCGACTAACGCCCACGCGACTAAGCCCCCGGTACCAGCAACTCAAATCATTCACTGGTGAAATCGAAATGAAAATTTGTGTAGAAGTTTTTGAGTTTATCGCAAATAG
Organism: Colias behrii; assembly: GCA_029959065.1. NCBI lineage: Eukaryota > Metazoa > Arthropoda > Insecta > Lepidoptera > Pieridae > Colias > Colias behrii. The sequence continues at coordinate 2,831,723 of JARWMC010000021.1, read as the reverse complement.
ACAGACTAACACAGCGGAGGATTTATTTAATAATATGTAGTGATGATTATAATTCTATAAATAACATTCTCGTAATACAGTCGAGTCTCGTTAATTCAAACCTGCGATAATTCGAACCTCTCTATAATTCAAAGTTATCACGAGGTCCCTACAAAATCTCTTTATATTTCGAACTAAATCCATACATTTTTGTGCACTTGGTAATTCGAATGAAAATACCATTGCTATATAACAAAACGACGCGTTAATTCGAACTCATCGGCGTCCAACACTCGACAATTCAAAGTTACAGAGAGAAAGAGGCGGAAAGATTGTAAGCAGGTAGTCAGGTAGGTACATTTCGCGACAAGTTCAAACTTGTTCAATGAGCCGTTGTTTTTGTTATGATTAGTTTGACTTTAAACTTCTCATAAATTATTATGTTTAGTTATCATTCGGTTACTGTAGAATAGCATTTAATAAATAATAATTGATTAACAATTAATAATTCGAAGTTTTATTAATTTTCTCTCACAAATTTCGAACCATTTGATATTTCAAACTCTTGATAATTCGTAATATTTTGAGAGTCCCTCGAGTTTCGAATTAACGAGAGTCGACTGTATTATAATGTCATGCTTGATATAATGTTATCAGAATATTGTCCATTTTAAATGTGCAATTCATTCGCATATTAATAATTCTTCATGGCCACAACAAATACCAGCAGTCACTGCAAATCGTCTTACAATTTCTTTAAGACTTTTTTCCGCAACTATAATTTGTGTTCTAATCGATCATAATTGAACGGTGGACATTTTATTCGAATTTCTAACTAAATTACACCGTAATAGCTTGTAATAGAGTCGACAATCGTGTAATCATGTCGTTATGGCGTGATGCGTTTGTAAGTCGTGGGAACAAATTCATGCAACGTTGCATAATTATTGCAACGTACATGTTACGATATACCTGGATGTATATTAATTTGCAATGTTTCGAATCTAAGTACATAAAAAATCGTATTATAATGAAAAGCTTAGTTAATTTGAATGAGTGATCAGTGAAGTAAGTAAATGAATGAACTAAGGAACGAATGAAAATCGCAGTGTACGGAATAACTCCGAAATTATGAAATAATATACACACATGACGTAGCTTAGAGCATCATGTGTATGTATTTAACTTCAGCTCAATCTAAACAAATGTTTTCATTTATTTATTACATTTATGTAGTTGTTCTCATGGGCAAAAAAGTGTTAGTTTAGAATAGTTTTACGGTAGAGTCGAATTTAAGAGACTCTTAATAATATATGGGATCCTCCTGGTTAAATATGTGTGTTCTTTTAGATTATATTATGCTTTACAAATAGGTAACTACATTTGGAAGGAGAATAATTATTTAAAATTAAATTAACATTTGAATATGTTATTCTTGATAACTCTACAACGACGACGACACGGATGATTTAATTCAAAAGTGAATATATTATTTATATAATCAGCAATTTAAAAAAATCAAAGTATATACCTAGTCTCCTATTCGAGTGAGAAGAAAACAGACATGGTTTTCACATAAATAAAATACAGTGGAAATTAAACCGACAAAATCAAAATGGCATTTTAACACGTTCACTGCGGCACCTAAAATACCAAACTTACCGTTGTTGCGGCATGTCTTCAATACTTCACATCGGCAAGTTCACCACTGTGCGTCATGAGCCATTTTTATCACATCGCACCTACTGACTTTGAAGGTTAATAATTTCATGAAATTTCAAGATATTTCAAAAATTTTTTTTTCGGATAATAGTATATATAGTCTTGTATATACCGCATAAATAGCTTTTAGTTTGACTCAATAGTTTAAAAGATATGAGGGAAAATGTAAACCCCTGATTTTGTGAAAAATTATTTGCCATCCCGCACTGCGTTGATACGGCATGTTTACAGTAATAGCGATGGGAAACACTGTAAAATAAAACATCGATATCGATATAAATCAATTTTGTATATTTCAGTCTGTTTGTTAACAGATAACGAGATCGTCGATACAAAAAAAAAACACATATAAAACAAGGTACTTGATCAGGAAATTGTTCAGTAACTTTTGTTTTAATTTGTTCAGTAACTTTTGTTTTAATTTGTTCAGTAACTTTTGTTTTAATGTTTTATATTATTTTCACAACTGTCATCACATTTTTGCATTTATGCTACGAAATAAAAGAAAGTAAAAAAACTAAAGCCTCTAAGGTATCATTGTCATTTAAAAATTTGATAACGACGCGTGCGGTCCTGGTACATCACTATGCGAGATTGACACGCGGCGCGCTCGCAGTACAGTGCGGCATGAGGTGCTTGTCCATGGCAAAATATTTGACATGCCGCACACAAAAGAAACGGTTTCTTTTCTATGCGTGTGTCCAATATTTTGCCATACGATTTTTAAACGAAATTGAGTCCTACTTCAAACTGTGATCACAAAAATATATTTGTCTCTTTTCTAGTCATTGATTAACATATAAAAAACCTCGCCGCACCACGGTGAAAACTGCGATTTTGGGCGCCGCACTGTGGTGTAGTCGCTGATGGCCCGATACTGGACATGCCGCAGTGAACGTGTTAATACTATACTATTATACTACTATACTATATACATATATGTATGTTATACCATTTTAATATTGCAATTTAATATTTTCACTTCAATTTCAAGTAATATCCTGGATAATGCATCGCATGGTGAGTGATATCACGCTATAGGGCGAGCTTCAAATATTAAATAAGTTTTAGTCAATTTAATAAAGCGCTTTAAAATATCAGACATAGAAAAACTTTTAAAATAGTGAATGTAGGGATGGATATTATTTTGAATTTAATATTACGATTAAAAAGGCGAACACACAAACGAGGTAGATCGTAGTCTGAACACTAGCGATCCGCCCTGGCTTCGCCTGTGGTAAATATGAAATAAATTTTTGAAATTGGTTCTGTAGTTCCCGAAGTTAGCGCGTGTATAACAATTTTCGTTAAATTATTTTTTTAATACAAAATGGATTATTGTAATCCCAATATTCCATATTATATTTGTTTTTACTTTGGAAATATTAGCTAAAATTCGTAAAACATGTACGTAGGTCTTGTTCTTGAGTTCTATGAAGGAAATTCGATACGTTTATAAGATAACGAGCTTTGTTCTTACACGTGTCTCAGGTTCGATTTCGATAAACACGTCGGTTGTTAGGCGATTTTGACGGATTTAGACATGGTTTATTTGTTTGTTTTTCGTAAAAAAAAATTACTTTCATACCATCACGCAATGAATAATTTAGATTCCTGAACATTTTCCTTTGTTATTAAATAATTATAATACTTCGTTTAATCAAGCAACTATAAAGACTCATTTTTCCAAAAATTGTGGAGAATTTTGTACATTTTTTACATTCGCAAAAATTAAGTCTTATTTTCTCACCAACAAAATAATTATTATGAAAGATATAATATCAATTTATTATTGAAAATATTTATAAACAAATTATTTTATTTGTCCTTTGCGTTCCTCTATAAAATATTCTTAATAAAAAATAACAAAATTCCCTAAGTAAAGTGTAATATTTTTCACGAAATTTTGAATAATCCATTTAATTAATTACAAAAAAATTCGCTATGCATGATTTTATGTCATTAGTGTTACAATATAGAAATGCACTGCATGCTGAAATACATTAGCTGTTATATGAGTAAGCGTAACGTCGATAACCTCGATAGTGATGTGCTGAATCGATCATTTTTGTCGATAATATTAATTATTATGTCACTATTGTAGCAAATTTGCAAAGGCAATGTATATAAGTATATGTAAGTATAATGACAAAAATGATGTAACAATGGTTAACAAATAATATTATTAGTCCTAAAAGACCTAATCCACATAAGTTAAATTGATAAAACACTTTAAACTATTTACATTAATATTCTTCTCTTCTGTAATTGCTTTAAAGGTTTCAAACTATTTCTTATTATTTCCACCACATACCATATCCCATTATTTTCAACATTCACATTACATCGATTATTTAATTTGAACATAAACAAACATACAGCCCATTTGACAAACAAGCAAAACAAACAGATTTCCTAAATTGTTCATTAGACGATTGAAAGGCTGCTATTAACACGTTCATTTGACAAATGTTTACACAAATGGGAGCGCAAAATGGAAGAGGTTGGAACTAATGACATTTAGTTTACCAATAGTGATTGATTGTTGGTCAGAGCACGCATCGATTTGAGTTATGTCATCTAGACCGTACTATTAAGCGAGTTTAAACCTTAATACAGTGGAATAAGGTTGATGTGTGAAACGTTTGTTGCAAGCTTCACGGGAATGGATATAGCGTATTGAGATTGAAGAGAATTGTTAAATATACGAGACATAACGTTTTATCGCTATTGCTGTGCACGTCCATAATTAAAATAAAATTTTATACCTTAATGAATCAGGCACTATACTCATCTTATTATATTTTTCTAATTTAGATTTCGTGTCAGTAATTTCTTGTTCACTGAACTAAATTTTACTCTAAAAATAGCAAATTAAACAAGCCGTATTTTGGAAACAGTCAGACAAATATTTAACGAATAAAACAAGTGACCTTTAGCAGCTTTATGACCAGTAAACAATACACTTCACGCACAATATTATTTATGAAACGGCCGCGTGTCGTGAATTATATCACGTTTATATAATATTTTTCTTTGAGCTCTATTTCCTAGAAATAGAGACCATTTCTCGAGATTGAGTATTTCTATAACGGACCTATAAATTAACGCTTGGGATAGATATCGGGATCGTCAAATTTACGACCTCAAGAAGTAAGGTCAAGATTTCTTTATGTTGCATGGATTATATCGTCTTGGCCGATATTATTGTCGACGATATCTGAGGTTTATTTTATCTTGATATATTTATTATTGTATATCAAAATATAAAATAGTATTGAAGAAGTAAAACATAGAATTAGATACTATCTAATAGATATCCTAACTACAACTACTTATAACTGTAGGTAATAAAGAAAAAATTTCATCCATTGTGGAATTAAAAGAAATATAAGTTCGGAAAATATCATCAAAAAGAATTCTTGAGAAAAGTTTCCCAAACAACTCACATTTCATTGGTAGCAAAATTGGACATTAAAAATAAATATGAACTGATAGCTTTCAATGCTAACATTTAACAATAGAAATAAACTTGGTTTCCTGCACATTAATTTTTACATCTTATTCAAAGTTATCACGAATAAAACGATATGAAAAAGTTCAAGCTTTTAAAATATTAAACTGAAAAATTGTGAAGAGCCTCTCAATGACTCTGTCAAAGTGATTCTGAAAGTCATTTAAAAGTTAGTAGATATAAAGCGTCCATTAAAACTTAATATCGGCTTTTTATTTATCTGAACTCTTACTTCATAAAGCGAATTTATTTTTTATTACTTGCTAATAAACTTTTGAATTTACGTAAATTATACTTGTAATACTATTTGCGTTAATTGAAATGGGTCAGGGTTCACAAAAGGGTAGGATGTAACGGTAATTATTCGGAAAATTGGATGAAAATAATTAGAGTTATAAATACACTTCCTTACTTCTTCCTGTCTTTAAATAGGCTATTTAAAAATAACTACTTTTTACAATTTTTTAAATTTAAAAAATATTATTGACAAATTTCTATTTGAATTGAATAGGTAAATTAAAATCCACATAATACATAATTTTTTTATCTGTAATCGTTTGTTTTAATAGTTTTTACCCACAACACGTATAAAAAATAATAAATCGTATCACTGTAATTCATTAACGCTAGTTAAGATAAGGAATGACCTCTGAGTAATTTAAATATGTAAACGTGTTTGACATGTCAGTTAACAAGATAGGTCATTCACATAAATTATCATCATAACAATATAAACAAACACGATTGACACTTAATTCATTCAATGTCATTGACTTGTTAGATAATATATTCTCACGATATGGTAATTAATAATTATGATAAAATTTGTATAAAATTACTTGATAAAAAAGCTTTATTTACAATTTAAATTAGAGAGTCTATGTTTAAGATTTTAACGAAATAAAACAATTAGAAATAAGTCTGTAGTCACAATTGAAGTTCCTATAGTTTTCAGAAAGTGAATTTTTAATGACTTTCTTATCTAATTTCGAGTATTTCAACAATTTTATGTCTAGACACAGCGCGGTCTTTCGAAAAAATGATTGATATTTTTGTATGAAACACATACAATAATTAATACAACACTACCATTTAAAAATGCATTCAAGTAATCATTAAATTAATCAAATTATTGCATTTAATTTCTATCGACATCGATATCCACTGCACAACCCTAGTGTAATCGGCCGGTTATCGTTCGAGTAGATTCAGTGCGAGAGTGCGGCCGGTCCGTCGAACGCGCGAAATACTATCGACAACTGATTGACGCGATTTGAAATTCGAATTCGGCGTTCGAATTTTTTTCTTTTCAATAAAAGTGGCCAGTTTTATCAGAATAGATAAACAAGGTTTTATAGAATGAATGTTTTGGAAACTTTTTAATTGTAATCGTGCTGAAAGTGGATGTGCAAACTATTGGATTATTCAATTAATGCGTAATTGTTTGCTAAAAGGTTGGATTTTGTTTTGATTTTTTAAATTTGTAAATAGTAGAGCTATGTTTAATCTGTGGGATTAATAACTATCTAGATTTATTCGGCCTGAAACAATGTTGATTATTTTATAGCTATGATATTACTTAATTAGTTATTTCTAAGTATAGTTTTCCTGGTATTTTATAAAAAGTAAATAAGTAAGTAACACCACTGAGATCTTATAAGATATAAGAATATGATCTGAGCTCTATAAGCTTCCAAGTAGAAAAAACATAAAGAACAAAGCTCAATATATACATACACAAGACTGACTTAAACGGTTGAACCGGATTTGATGAAATTTTTGGTATCTGTTCAGAATTGGAGAAAGGGTCTGAAAAGAAACATAGATCTGCCGACAATGTTAATAGTATAGAGTCATATGATGAGTAAAAGATACAGAAAAAACTCAATAGGTACTTCTCTTGTCCGAAAGGTTAATAAATTCAGCGTCAAGCGCTTAAGAAATGTAAATTTGACAGCTCTATCACACTTGAAGCTTTAAGAAACCTCTACCATAGAGCTTAATTACTTTTACCTATTTTATAATTCTTAACCTGTAAATATTACCCAATACCCATGTCAAAAATTTCAACCGCCTCCTCGGTACAGTGGTTGACGCGTGAGCGTAGCACCGAGGGGTCCTGGGTTCGATTCCCAGTGGAGACGAAGAAAAAAAAAATGTCTCGGTCTCATAGGACACGGAAGGCTGATCACCTACTTGTCCCTAAAGAAAATCGATCAGTGAAACAGATGTATAATGCATCTACCCCTTACCCCACTTGGGGACATATGGGACTTCACTTACACTTTACATGTCAAAAACTTAAAATATGAGCCAATGTTCAAATTTTTTTATCAAAACGACTAATTCTTGCTTTCTTATTCCGAGCAGTTCCTAGTACATGAAATGCCAAGAAAAGCGTCGTAAAGAGGAAAATTATTTTAAGCAATAGATCCTTATTTTAATCTAATTACGTAATTCATCAACGCTTCTAACGATTTTTTAAACTTCGCTTTTTTAATTAACGAGGGAAACTTGAAGGTCCTAATAAAATTCGTGAAATTCGCCTTATAAATTTAATTTTGGTGATTTTTCTGGGAATACATTTGAATTAATTCCTTTGAAATGATATACAATATACAGAACTGTTTATTAAGATACCACAAATTAATATCTATGTTGTATTTTTCTTATTAAGATGGTTTCAGAACTTTTGATTTACTTAATTTATGTTATGATTGTTTTTTATGAAGTGAATTTAGGCGCGTAGTAAAATGTCAATGTTGCGTCATGGCAATACCGTCACGTCACGTAAGGTAATAATTTTGGTAGCTTTGAATCTTGCCAAAGAAGTTTCACTTCTGACTCGTGTGCTCGACACTCACGCTTTTTCATACATAAAATATGTGCAGGTATAGATAAAACATCTGAACACTATTTATTACATTGTTTTAAAATATTACTTATTAACCTTAATAAAAAAAAGTTTTCCACACAAATGAAAACAATTTCCATTATAAATTTCGTACTTAAAGTAATTATATTACTGATTTTTCCGAGAATACTTCAACTTTAAGAGTAAGGCATCTTACCTAAGACTAAAACTTTTTTAATTACATATTACAAGATTTCAAGTTCCCGAGTTTGAAATACAAGTTGTATTTAATGAATTAGTTCGTTAAATTATCTATTTTATTTATTAATTAAATGATATTTAATGTACCTAATAAGTTTGTGATATGTGACATTATAGCGAAATTATAGACTATTTTAATCAAAACAACGCGAACGATTCTTAGAAACATTTTCATTTTCAGTCGCATAACATCTATAATATAAAAATGAAATGGTAAATTTGTTGCTAAGCGCAAAACTCGAGAACGGCTAAACCGATTTCGTTAATACTGTTTTTAAAATATTCCTTGAAGTACGAGGATGGCTCTTATGTAGAGAAAACGTAAACATGTACCACGGGCGAAGCCGGGGCGGACCGCTAGTTGCGTTTAAAATTATAAGTACTTAGTAATAGAGACTACCAATAGTACTGAACACTTATAACTTAGAATTTTACTATTAAATTTAGATATTTCGTAACATTAACATATTGTTAACGGTAACCTAAAAGATATTTCCAAGCACAAAGTACTCAATACGACTTAAGAAGCGAAAACTTCTTCAAAAATACTTATTTCTTTATCACGTTGAATTGGTCACCCCTTTATATTAAAATGTTGCTAGAGGTAACGAAAAGAAAAATAAAAAAATAAAAACCGGCCAAGTGCGAGTCGGACTCGCGCACCGAGGGTTCCGTACAAACCTGCATTTTTTTTTTCACGGGTTAAAGGCAATTAGATCTAAGTATTTGATATGAATTTCAACTTGATAGCTCTACGCGTTCATGAGGAAAAAAGTAATAAGTTTATATTTATTAAAAAATAAATATATATTTTGTAATGTAACTAAAAATTTAAGGTTTTCGGAATTTTTCCTTTATGTGTGCTATAAAACGTTGCTTCATGCCAAATTTCAAGATTCTAGGTCGACTGGAAGTACCCTTTAGGTTTTGATTCCCTTGCGAGTACTTGCGAGTTTCAAAATATGCAGCTTAAATTGCTGTTTCTTTTGATTGCGTTGACATAGAAGTTTGATTTTGTTACAGCTTAAAGGTATTATAAACCTGAGTATTTGGTATGAATTTCAATTTAATACCTCTACGCGTTTATGAGGAAATGGGTAGTAAGTTGAAAATTATCAAAAAAAAATATATTATGTGATGTAACTAAAAATTTATGGTTTTCGTAATTTTTCCTTTATCTATGCTATAAGACGTTGCTTCGTACCAAATTTCAAGCTTCTGAGTTCACGGGAAGCACCCTGTAGGTTTTGATTCCCTTGCAAGTGTCGAAAATTTGCGGCATAAACGGCTGTATCTTTTGATTGCGTTGGCTTAGAAGTTTGATTTTTTCACAGCTTCAAGGGACAGTAGACTTGAGTAATTGATATAAATTTCAGCTTCATACCTCCACGCGTTCCTGAGAAAAAGGGTCTTGACAGACGGACGGACGGACAACAAAGTGATCCTATAAGGGTTCCGTTTTTTTCCTTTTGAGGTACGGAACCCTAAAAAACCCTAATAGTCTTTTATATTAAAATTTCCATAATGATACTAAAGAAGCTTTCAATTTATTCATAAAAGTGCTCGATATTTTCATAAAAATAAATTTGGATCGCCTTCCAGATGTTTTTGTTTGAATTTCGCGAATAGGTACTTCAAAAGGCTGCGTTATAATTAGCAGTGCTTAATTTATATCAAAGAGATGATTACTAAGTAAACGACCATTTTGAAAACATTTCTGATAGTCATTTTGATAACTTTTGATTTATTTTTGGTTATAATTAAATCGATGACTTATTATTACATATTTGCTTTTTAATGCATAATGCCATCCAAATATTTGTCCCATGTATTTATAATTCAGGACGTGATTTAATTAAGTGTTCTTAAGTTATTAATAATATGAGCTTTTATATGCCTAATTTTAAATTTATTTTATTTCCTAGGCTGCAATCTGTCTTCTCAGCAAATAATTGTTTTAATAAGGGCCGATTTTTCAATCCTTGGTTAAAAATCCGTCCAATAAAGTATTACACGAACATTTTAAAGTGTCACCTTTACACTGTCAAATACGGACAATTAGAATACATTTTTGAAATGGTAGTTTAATACGTTATTCGATGAATAAGTTTTAACCAAGGATAGAAAAACAGCCCTAAGAGTAATATCTCTATAATACAAACCAGTTAAATAATTCTTTATTATAAAAAATGCGACTATTTCTTATAAGAATTAAGTAGTACACAATACCTATCAGATAATAATGAAAAATATGTTGAATATAAGATACTTGTCATAGAAGATGTTCGATTTTATATAATACATTCTTAAAGAAAATTATTTTTACTGTTATTAAACTAAAATTTCTAAAATAGCTATAAATATCTTGGAAATGAAATAGAAAATAGTTTTATACTCTTGCCAAAATAGAAATGAACTTTCTGTATCTATATTTAGTGTTTTATTTTTGTGTAACAGTTGTATCAATATTGGATCTCATATAAATTAATATTCTAATCAAACACTTTGCTTACCAAAAACTCAATTTCCATACAAGATAATCGCTAGACCAAAAAATGAGTTCCCAAAATACGTGTTGGAGGTAAAAATAAAATGGTGGGTTAATAAAAGCTCCACATTTTCGTGAACAGGGGTTAATGGCTCTTCAGGAGCAATCTTGTAGGACTGAGAGTTCCACTTTTGTGAAGTCCTGCCGCGATTTGTAAGCTGAAGCGAGTTATGAGTATATGCTTCATTAGAAGATACATTCAAGTCTAAATAAGTTATATTAGATGTGTTAAAATGTATTAGACAGTTTTGGCTGAGAGGTGGGCTCCTCACTTTCTCTCTCTCTCTTTTGTCTTTATATTAAAGTGTTATGTTATATGATATAATAGTGTCAATAGTATTTAGCTGTTGGTGAAGTATATCTGTCACACTTATACTGTTATACAGCATATTAACTCTGTTTGAAGAAGTGTGTTCCAGTGAGTAGACGAAACTAGCCCTTACATCACTAGTTGAACTACCCTAAACTGCCTGCTGCTGCATAGCAATGACACTAAAACTACTCCTTCTCATCATATTTACTCATTTCACTTATTATAACATGATTATCAAAATATGGTGATATCAATGATGGATCAGTGGTGAGGGTTTCTGACTTCAAACCGGTAAATCGGGGGTAAGAAACATACTAGCGTGCATAATAGGCTAATGGTGCTTTGTTGTATAACTTATTCTAACACGATTACAAAATATTTTAAGATTAAAAACAACTACAACCACTAATTTGTTCTCACTCCGCTCATGCCTTATCCCACCAAGACACTGGTACTCATTGAAATCGCTTCACCGAAGTGCGGATGTCATACGTTACTGTTCGCTAAATTGTACGCCTTTTTTGTGTTTACTTTTATTGGTTAGTTGGCGGATTGTTCCAACAATTTATTCGCTAACACGCCCAAACATTTGGGATTCACTTTATTTGTTGGCTAAATTTTTCTCTTTAAATCTATTTTTGGTTCAGTTTTATTTTGTGAACAGAAAACTGGTTCATTCGTTTAAATTATACTTATTGTAATAGATAAGTTTCCCAAATAAAAAGGATTTTCAACTAGATAAAAAAACTGCTTCCAAATCGTGAACTTCCTTCTTTAAAGTCGGTTCTTACGAATGATGCAGTTCGTACATGATGTGAATGAACTCGCATAGTTAGCACTATATACGATGATATAATGTTGGCTCAATGTATTAGAACTCCTACATTAACTGTTATTCCATTGATGAATGCTTTTGTGTGTTGAAAATGTATATTTCTATTGTGAATACAGTTAATTTATAGAGTACTTCGCCCGCGGCTTCTCCCGCGTTTTCAAAGAAAAAGAAAAAAGAATAAGTTTATTTTTGTTATTTACTCTGTTTGTATTGTGTGGTGCTAAATAAACATTCTTTCTTTCTTTCTTTCAAAAACCCCCATAGTTTCCGCTCATGTATGATTTCCGCGATTAAAAATAGCCTATGTCTTATTCTAGGTCTTCAGCGACTTGCATGCCAAATTTCGTTATAATCGGTTCAGTAGTTTTTACGTGAAAGAATAACAAACATCCATCCATCCTCACAAACTTTCACATTTATAATATAAGTAGGACTTACTTTTTATATATATATGTGGCGTTTAATAAAATATGCCACTAGGATAAAGCAGCAAGCAATAATTTGTAAAAATATGTAGTTTCTGCTAGCTTTACCCCACAAAGAAAGATAAATTATAATATGTATATAGAGATCGTAGATGAATTAAATTTATTTATTGCATACACTTTACTGTTTTTATGTAACTGAATATAAACATTAATTCTCAATCCTGTATGACTCTGAAAACATATACTTACCTTTCACAAATGATTTACAAACATGTCCTTTAAAATAAATAAAATAAATTCATTTCCAACTTGTGGCAGCCCTATGTTACGATGTACGCATACGTTTGCAATTCAGCGTATCACAGGCGTTACATAACAACGAGGTACCAAGGGACTACGCTGTCGATTGCATATTGATGTGTGTGTCACAGAGTATTATGTAACAGACACTAAAAGAATCATTCAAAATATTATCGACTTTTTGTAGTATAAGAGCGTATACGCACTATGCGGGTAGCCGCATTGCGGGTAGCCGTCCGGCTGACCGCAAGCACAATTATGTACGTAATATTCATTTCTATGCGCACTGCGATGTGGCTACCCGCAGACCGCTCCGGTTGCTCGGAGAGCTACGTCACGAGTGACGGCCAGCCGGACGGTTGCTATACGCACTGTGCGGTTCAGTCTGCGGCTGCCCGCAATTGAGTGAGTGTGTGCACGTGGTTGCAAAATGCTTGCTCTCATCTCGTGTTTGCAAATAAGGATGCACCCAGTACTTCTTTCTTTGCTTTTCTTCTTTACGTAACGTGTGTAAATGTAGTAAATAGCTGCAACTTCTTCCATTTTCATCTTTGAAATGGATTGACATGACCGCAAATCGTAACGGTTCTTCAACCGCACTATGCGGGTAGCCGCATTGCGGGTAGCCGTCCGGCTGGCCGCATTCGCAACCGCATCCTGCGGTCAGCCGGACGGCTACCCGCAATGCGGCTACCCGCATAGTGCGTATGAACCCTTAACTATTAAATGGATTAATAAAGACTGTTCTAAGTAAGTATTAAAACCTATTCTCCCAAATTTTGTCGGCTTTTAAAGTGTGTTAGTCAGATTCTATACTTATTAAAATGTAGTCATGCATGGATTAGTAGGTATAAAATCTATTTTACAAAATTATTTTAATTTATATTTACCTAGTAATAATGTTATCCTAGTTTCTATATTAATTTAGATAATCCATTATTTCCATATTAATGGTTTGCAGATGATGTTTCATAAAAATAACAATTTTAAAATAATAAAAAGGTAGGTGAAAACCCTATCCGATACGGATGGAACTTCAGTGATTACATGCATTGAAGAATGTTTGAGGTTTCTGCACTTTACTATTCTGTGTCTTTGATCTGTAACCCGTCTTGCATTTTATTAGGGTTGTCAAAAATGTACAAAATGAAAATAGTGTATAGTTTTATTTACTACTTACAATATTAATATATCCTGAGTTCAATTTGAAAACTGTTAATAAAAAAGAAAATATAGGTACATTACAAATGATCCGCTTTTAAAATATTAATAATGCGAGAACAAGGAAAGTTTAAATAACATAATAATATCCTACCACTGCAGTTCTCAAAGAAGCACAGGTGCTTAGTGTCCGCAAATTATTTTTCTTAAATATTCTACAGAGATACCATATTAATACTGTACCCACGCTTCATGTAGCGAATAAACGGATAGATCGATGCCCTGTACCTGCTATTAAAAGTAAATTTGCTAACAAATCATACAGAGTACTAGCTCCTCGTATATACAACAAGTTGAACAATATTAATGTTAAAAAGCTAAATAGGAACGCCTTCAAGAAAACGGTTTTATCATGGCTAGACGAATATGATTACGATGGCATAGAAAATCTCCTTATCTCACAAGTTAAATAAATTATTAATGTAACTCAACTCACCGTGATAACACCGATAACACAACATGTTCACTCGTTACCTATACCTAAATAATTTAAACACACACTCCCACAAAAACTCACACACACATCCACCCACACTCACTCACATACATGCACATACACACACACACACACACACACAAACACACACACCACACATTCATTGGGTTGGCTATCCCCCTTTTATTTTTATTTTTGCCTTTGTATAAATTTTCTTTTAATTTTTACCTTTATCAAGACCACAATGTATTAAGGGAAGGGACTGGCTTTCTTAACACAGGCTATGCCTAGCAAGAGGGCCAGAGCCTCATAACCAATATTGTATATCCTAAAGGTGAAATAAAGATTTATTTTATTATTATTTATTAATAGTAAATAATATCATGCATAACAAAGACATCTTTAAAAACACAACGCTTTCTTAAAAATTCAATACAACAGCTTTAGGAACAAAGTAAAACGCAGCAACCATGTATTTCCGCTGAATATTAAATTATGCCCCGGCTTAGTAAACTCTGCCTTGAAGTCGTACAAACTTCAACTATTTTTGTACTCCGTATGCGAAAACAAGAACTATTTCTACTCACATACTGATACATACCGTCTAGTACGAAAATAACCATTAATCACACGTTAAAAACAATCTAATTGAGAGCTGACAACTACGCAGAAATCGCCAATGCAAAAAGAAAACATGTAACCTACCACAATAAAAACCGTACGAAACCGGGCTAAAATTATAAAGTCGACGCACTCGTGGACCAACCCGACCCTATTATTGTCCATCCAAAAATAAACCGAAAAGCCACAACATAAAACACATATTCCAAAAACCACTCTCAACCGTAATGCTCTATTGAAATTAATGA
Source organism: Colias behrii (assembly GCA_029959065.1). NCBI lineage: Eukaryota > Metazoa > Arthropoda > Insecta > Lepidoptera > Pieridae > Colias > Colias behrii. Next base: position 2,816,443 of record JARWMC010000021.1, on the reverse strand, counting down.
TCATCGCCATTGAGTAGATCTGAAAATTCAATAAGGCATAAATACCCAATCAGCCCATACAATTCTGAACTATATTTAAAAGCGATTAGAACCATATTCGCTAATCGAAAATAGAATGCAAGCAAGATTCAACCGAGTCTGGATAATGCCCTTTGTTGATTCTGGAATTTTTTTCAAAATTGGAACGTAAGAACGCGTTCCATATGCCTCACATTCGAATACATTTCGCATTCCACGTATGAAAGAAGGGCGTAAAATGCGTTTATAGTGTTATTGCAAAATCGATCATAAATATGTGGGTTAGGGTTGATATTCAATAGTGGTGGTTGTAAAATGTCATGACATTGCATTCCATGCGATGCGAATGACTCTTGTATGACAACGGCCAGACAAGGGCAGTCGCATGCCACGGACGTCGCCTACGCGTACGAACTTGCGATTTTCTTTGCTGTTTTTATACGATAGATGTATGTTACAATTACGATTGAAATAATGTTGTTATGATGTTTTGAGAAACACTTGGCCACGCTTATAACTTGTATATTCCAGGCATTATAAAACCATTTGACGGCTTAAAAAATACAGTTAATGCCTTTATTTCCTCTGTCAATTTTTTTGATCCCTTATCATTTAATCAATATAGTTAAAAAAATACAAAAAACATGCTTCAACAACATACATTGATGAAATTATTGTATTGTCACCGATCCTTGATAAGTACAAAGTTTGAATTAAATCTGTCCGTTTAAGGTGGGTCAAAATCGACTCTAAAGGAGTCGGTTACGTACAAAGTAGGTGAACTAATAAAAAGCGTGTCAAAAAATCTACCATTACATCAAAAGTATTGCAGTCATTTAATACCAATAAATAAAATTGTAGGATAGATAATTATTTAAATGCTCATGCTTTTCTCTTGAAAAAGCTTCGAGGATTTTTTTTAATAAAGCAAAATTTACGTTTCTAAAGCGCTTGTAAGCTTACATGATTGAAAAGTTTTTGGTTTCGGAATGTAAGACCACACTCGAGGAATAGGCTATAATCCATACTAATATTATAAAGCTGAAGAGTTTGTTTGTATGTTTGTTTGTTTGAACGCCTTAATCTCAGGAACTGCTGGTCCGATTTGAAAAATTCTTTCGGTGTTAGATAGCTAATTTATCGAGGAAGGCTATTAGTCTATATTATATCATCACGCTAAGACCAACAGGAGCGGAGCAATGCGGGTGAAACCGTGCAGCGCAGCTAGTAAAAATTAAATCAGTACATCAAAGATGAATGAACCTGTGACCGTGAGACCATTCTCGGAATCCATACATACGTAAATTGTGTTTGTTTGTTACGTAAATAATTTCATATTGAATTTGGTTCGCTTTTAATAAATTATGTTTTTCTTAGCTATTGATTTTATTAATAACTAGCGGTCTGCCCCGGCTTCGCCCTTGGTACATATTTACGTTTTCTCTACATAACAACCATCCTCGTACTTCAAGGAATATAATAAAAAAAGAATTATCGAAATTGGTCCACCCGTTCACACGTGATGCCGTGACAACGCGAAACGCGTTTCATTTTTATATATATGTATATAGATTTAATTCATAAATTGAAGTGTGGAAATAACGAATCTAAACCACGTAATATGAGATTTATAGAATGTAAAGATTGTAAAAATAAAAAAAAATCGTGTTTCATTAATACATAGAGTTGGCATTTTATTGTGTGGAAATAAAATTACAATCTAATAAATGATGCACTGGGTCCCAAATAAGTAAATAGCACAGTTAAAAATCTAGAACACTATATGTACCTATATCTAACTAATAACTATATCTATATTCAAAATTCACTCCTTGAAAGAAAACTCATTCTATTAATTATTTATCTAATTACCATGCGAATTCACGTGCTCTAGCTAGTTAGGTATTAAAATTTTGAAAAATAGTAAGCCAATGAAACAAATAGCACAAAAAATGTGTAATAATTTCAGACATGTTTGTTTATTTCCACTTTACACCTATTACGCTTAAATTTCAATTAACAGCATCTAGTTTAGACATATTAACGTACTTAGGGCCGATTTTTCAATCCATGGTTAAAACTTATCCGCCCAATAAAGTATTACACGATAATATTAAAATGTCACGTAAACTGTCAAATACGGCCAAAGAATACATTTTTGAAATGGTAGTTTAGTGCATTATTCAACGAATAAGTATTAACCAATGATTGAAAAATCAGCCCTTATTTAAATAGAATGCCAAAACATTTGTCTGCGAAAATTAAAATCCATATACAAATGTCAAATTCAAGTAAATTTTAATACAAAGCTGGGGTTAATGTAACTAAGTAGTTATTCAACCTTCGTCTGTAACAATGACACACCCGTATCAAAAATGATAAGAATCAGAATTTATAAACTAAAATTTTATACCAACGCAAAACGGCCGAAATTTCCACGAAAAATACGCGGTCGAAAATGTGGAATTATGGCCTCTAGAGGATTCTATTTTATTACTTAATCTATGATACTTTTAACAATATTAATGTATGATATTACTTATACGTGTCACATTATGATACGTAGTTTGAGTTATGTTCGAAAAGATCATAATATTTATAAAAAAATTAATCTTAATCGCAAAAATAGTAACAACTAAGTCCTACTAATATTATAAATGCGAAAGTTTGTGAGGATGTGTATCTATGTGTGTGTTTGTAACTCTTTCACGCAAATACTACAGAACCGATTACAATGAAATTTATCACACATATACCTAGATGGTAACTTGGATTATCACATAGGATAGGTTTTATCCCGAAAATCCCACGGGAACTGGAACTATGCGGGTTTTTCTTTGAAAACGCGGGCGAAAATCTAGTATGCTATAAACTCATTATGGTGTCGTCCTTCTGATTTATTTTCGTTTCCCTATAATGATAACGTACATTCTTATTAATAAACTGGACGGTTTTACGTTTTTTATATTTGTAGCTATCGACAAATATAAATACGACATTTATATTGTTAAAATTTACATTCCATACAGAAGATTTAAAAGACAAACAGTACAAATCGATAGCTGGGAAACCAATCAATACTCTACATTTACATCAAAGAATATCAACAGTAGTTCCTACATAGTTATTTTTAGTTTGGTAGTTGAACTGAAGATACGTCAGAATTTTCCAAAAGAAAATCATAAAATATTATCAAAACATACTAAAATGTTATAATAAATATCCGTTTGCTGATATATTGTTACATGGATTTGTACAATAATTTGTTGTATGAAAAATATTATAATGAAACGAAAATGTTTCCTTAGCTCATTTTTCTTTTATCTTATTGATAATTAAGATGTTCTCATAGAGATTTTTGTGAAATAATTATTTCTGAACGAATCGTACATATCTTTTTTATCTGTATTTTAATTAATGTTTTATTTGTTTCAGGTAAACATCAGAAGGATGAAACCGACTTTCTTTTGTGAAGGTTTATTAGGACCTTAAGTTTTGCGTCGACATATTTCTTTAAAATGAAATTAGTAAAAGATTGACCAATATATTCAGCCTTAGAATGCGGATGCTCCTAAAGATTTTTAAAAGATTTTCGATCCTTATAATACAAAGTATCATATTACCCAACTTCTGAATGCTGAATTCACAAAATAAGAATAAATTTTAAATACTGGTAGTAATTTGTATTTCAATTCAAATGCAAGAATCTTTCCCTCACTTTAAACCATTAAAAACTACCTATAGGTATATCAATGCATTACAATTTTCTCACAAAGACATTTATAAAACCATTTTAAAACACTATTAAATCGCAAAAACTAAAACAAAGCGTTCTATCAATCAAAGTCGAAATCGAAAGAATACAATAAAGTTCGCGAGCGAGACCGGGTGAAGAAACTTAATAAAGTCTGGAAAGTTCGATAATGCAATTCTAGTTGGTAATGTGTTTGATGGATCTAGATTGCGTTTGACGATTGGGAATGGCGAAATACTTATTAAATTCGTTATGTTAGCATTTTTATATTGAAAGAATTTATATAGAATTTAAATTGGTTAATGGATTTTTTGTTAACTTTAGAATACCTACACCAAGAAAAATTTTAAATATTATGACAAATACATACTTGATTAGTACGAAAACATACATAGCAATTGCAAAGCTTTTCATTTTAAAATGTTTTGTTATACCTACCTATTATAATTTTAATTTATCTGCTTGATATTGCGGGAACGTGGAACTAAAACGTTCTAAGTTCAATTCTCGAAGAAGTGTATTCATACTAATTAATTTTCCATATTATCTGTTTATAAAATCATTTTTGTCATTAATTAAAATCACACCAAAACCCAACACTAATCATCGCATAACGGTTATTCACAACGTAACATAACGATACAATACCGATATGACATAATGAATAACGTTATATAACGAGATCCTGTGACGGTCTAACGTATCTCCGAGTAGCACGCCTGTTTATCGCGAAATTACAACAGATATTTACGTTCGCCGTATAAAGAAATAATTTACGCGGCAAAGCTTGTTTGGGTGGGCTAAGGTATAAGAAATAGCGGTTTGGAAAAGGGTAGAGTGTAGACTTCGTTAGGAATTGTCCATTTCCTAGTGAAAAAAAAGCTCTGATTTGCACGATTTTTTTTACGATTAACAACTCAAATTTAGCATGTTTCAAGTCATCTCATAACAACGCAATGCGAGTGAATATATTATATTGCATTCATTTTATTTTATATCAGAAGTTTCCTTGTGCTACAATGTTTTCTATTCAATGCTATTCAATAAGAAAACATGTTATTATCACTTGCAAATTTTACCTTAAAATCCAAGTCTCGAAATATAAATTAACTTGTTTATTTTACATTTCGTTTTTAAACTTACCACCTTATCATACCAATTTTTTGTTCAATCAAAATTCAATGCAACATAATTAGATATTAATTTCCACTTGGACCACACAAAAGAGGAGCTCCAAGAAAAAATGACGGTGTTAGCGCCGACAGGCCGTTAGGTGTGTTGTGATCGAGTGGCGTGACTGTCGACTTTGTACCACCCTTGCGGGGTGGGGTGTGGTCCAAGTGTTAGCGGGTTAGAGGATTAGGCCCTACACTATTGTTATAACCTATAAAAAAGGAGGTGAATTATAAGTTTGATGTGTGGAAGATCGCAGAGAGTCAAATAAAATAATTATTTATTTATTTATTTATTTATTTAACACTTTATTGTGCAATAATCCAGGTACATAAAATGACAGTTTACAATAAACAAAAGCACAAAGGGCGGCCTTATCACTATGCAGTGATTTCTGCCAGGCAACCACGGGGAGAAGGCAAAGAAGCGAGATAATAAATTGAGAAACAGAAGAAAAAAAAATTGGATTGAGTAGAAGTAATTATATAATACAATAAAATGCATATACAAGATACACACAACATACTATACATTATAATAAACTAATTATATTAATACAACTAAAGACACACATACATACATATTATATATACATACATACTAAATAGTAGTAACTATATAACTAAAAATATATATAAATATACTAATACTACATAAATATATACTAATCCGAATTAAAAGCAGTTGAGAGATAATGGTTACGAACTTGATATTTAAAAGAGGATAGGGAAGGAGCAAGTCTAATTTTTAAAGGTAAAGAGTTCCATAACTTGACAGCAGAGACAGCGAACGAACCCGCGTAGAAATGAGTGCGATGAGAGGGGATAGACAGAATACGTCTATCCACTGATCGAAGAGAGTAGTTTTCGCAGTGTAGAAAAATGAAGTAGTTTTTAAGGTAGGAAGGAGAGGAGGGATCGAAGAGGATACGGTAGAGTAATTGAAGGCAGTGGAGGTTACGTCGGAGGCGAATAGGGAGCCACTTGAGCCGTTTGCGGTAGTCAGAGACGTGGTCGAATTTTCGAAGGCCAATTATATACAATTATATACAATTATTACGATTTATCGTAGACATATTTTGTAAAGATAGCAATTATTGCCTACATATTGGAATCGTAATATTATACTTGCAATTACCTGCATTGGAATAAATAGGTAGCTGCCGTGAGGTTCCCTTATCCCATCAATTTTCTATAATATTTCCTTCATATTATAAAACTTGACAATTCACTACAATAAATCACTTGCAACGCTTGCTTTGTTAAGTAATTCATATAATATTATATTTATATCGGAAATTTCGAACCATATTGACAAAAAAGAGCGTGTGTGCAGAGCACACGTCACAAGTGAAACTTCTTTAATATCTTTAAAGATACCAAAATCGTTGCCTTACTCCGTGACGTGATAGTATTGCCATGACGCGACGTAAAAAAATTTTACTTTCAAATAAAGAAGTTTCACTTCAAGATTTCATACAAATAATATTAATCTACATAACTTCATAAGTAGACAACAAACTCAACAACCCGCTATCACTCCCACGTACACTACGCAGTCATTAGTAGGAAAAATGGCGTATTTCGTCTATTTCTCAAACACACTAAATTGTTTCCATCGCACAGCCACCTAACTAGATCACGTTGATAGAAATATTCCATTCTCTTTTTGTTTTCGTGAAAATATTATGTACTATTTTCTATTGTATTTGATGTTATAATGGGTATATCGTTTCAATTTGTTTTATATAATAATATATTGCTTCGATTCAGTAGCAAATATTGTTGTTCCAAATTGTTATTTACAAATTATTAATAAACATTTTCAGAAAAAGTTCATTTATTAAATTAATTATTACCTACACTCATTGAGTTTTATGAAATTGAAAATTAATACGTTAAAAGGTTTAAATTGTTTACTTTATTATTATGAGTACATTGTTAACAATAACTATATTACTTATAATAATATATAATTAGAACAAGTCAAACCAATATGCATATATTTAACAAAGCATAATAACTAATAAGTATCTGATGATAATATTTCAATCCCAGATAGAAATAGTAAGTGATTTGTATTAGTTACTAACTAACCACTCTTCCGGCAAATAAACGTCATATTTCTTAAATTTTAAGTACCTATCTCCCTATTAAATTAAAATGATAAGTCCAATACAAGTAGCACTACTAATCAAAAACATTCAATACACTAAAAGATCACCAATTTGTTTGCACATTAGCAATCGTGTTAACACGCAGTTGTTACATGAAGATGTAAACATTTAGGTCACAGTATGACTCAAATGCAGCTGCAGGGTACAGTCGAGATCGGTTCCATAACGTTATTATACCGATACCGATCACATCACTATAAAACTATATTAAGATGTTATTGGCTGTAAAGCGGTGTTATCAGTAATTTTAAATGCGGTTTCAAGTATGTCATTCAATAATTATTGATTTTATATTCGCTTTTGATGAGAGTATTTTTAGAGAATATTTGTTTAGGGTCGTTTATTGGTTTCTAGGATTTTTATTTGAAGCATTTTTGAAACTTCGTTGAAATAAGAATTTTCTTAAATCCAGTATTTGTTTATTTTTGTTTAATAACGTTGCAATAAGTGCAATGTAACCTTACTATAGGTTAGCAAAACTATCGGCCTAATAGCTACATGTCTATGTAAAATATCTGTTTTATTAAAATAAATCTTAATTACAGTTAATCTGTCTTTACGAGGAAAATTATTATATACTAATTAAACGCATATTTGTTAAACTTATTTAGCAATAATTGGAATTTCATTCAGTACGAGTTCAGTACCAGAAATTTATACAATTTAAAAATTTCACTTCACTTTTTTCGCCGACTGTACTTTTAAAAACTAATAATAAGGTCGCTGTTTATAACGACGCCTACCATAATTTGTTACTGGCTATTGTCTTAAGTGTCAACGGTGTACACTCACATAATATCATTATGATAGGTGTTGATTGTATAACAAGAGTGCTTTATAATAATAGACTAATATAAACATGTCTCTAATTTAATGACCTGTTTATAAATAAGTGGCTAGTTGTTTTTATAAACAGGAGTTTAAAGAAACGAAGAGAGACAAAAGTTATTGCCTATGAGATTTCTTTCCCAATATATTTGTATATATATTTGACTAAGCCTATCTCTTCTCGTATCGTCGTAGAAGAAATAGAGCCTCTTCACAATGGACAGTGTTGGGCGAGTAGAGGCAATTACGATAGTGTAGAGGGTCTAAATGTCTATTCATAATCACTGTAATGGCACACATTGACGATCATTTTTCGGCCAACGCATACCATTAAACTTCTGACTGAAAGTGCATTACTGTCATCATCTTAAAAGTATTTGGTCTACTTTTAAAGCAACTGTCAAGTTCCCATCAACTGCTCTATGCTTTGCGAGACAGTAAAAAATGCCCTTTATAATGTTCAAAATTTTACCCAGGATCCCAATGCACTAACCACTGTAGATACCAAGTAGATCATTATAATAGAATACTATTAATTTAGGACACAAGCGGACGGTCAATGCTCTTTGTAGAAATTATACGAGGTCGACCTTAGACAATATTTATGTTAACCTTACTGGTTGTATGCATAATGAGTACATTTGGAATTTTCTTGTGTGAGTGTGACGTTTGTATGCGTGTGTTTTTCCATTTTAGGTCATTTTTGCAATACCTGTTTAGATGTAACTTGTTATGTCATCTCATAATATATGATATACATAACACTGAGATGATGTTATGAGCTTTAGGGCCGATTTTTCAATCCTTGGTTAAAATTTATCCGTCCAATAAAGTACTACACGAACATTTTAAAATGTCACCTGTAAACTGTCAAATACGGACAATTAGAATAATTTTTTCAAATGGTAGTTTAATACGTTATTCGATGAATAAGTTTTAACCAAGGATTGAAAAATCAGCCCTTATTCATGCAAGTTCAAAATTATTCCTAGTATAAGTAGGTAATATTTTGTAGAGATAACAATATACGGAAATGACTACACTAGTACTATGTAATGCTTTTATAAAAAGCTATGCTAAAATCGTTAATAACAACCAATTGAAAAAATGTTTAATAAGTGTCGTAAAATAAATAATCTAGTATTGTAAAAAAAAGTAATTTAAACCTGAATTTAAGTTAGTAGCTACCTACTAAAATATGTTATAACACATAAAATATTCCACATTCACAAATTACACAAATAATATAAAGAAATTTCTTCACAACCCTATCGAGATTCGAGACTGAACCTACGACCTTGCCCACATTTATGTAACTAGACCAAAGACGCAAAGGCATCAGGTCATTCACTCTGAAACTGGTAAATTCATACAAGTTTCTGTTCTAAGACCAATTGGGCAAGCTTCCATGACCTTGATTTCTCATTTATATTTATATGAACTTTGTATTAGTAACTAGATTTATGTGTATGCAGTATGTTAGGTTAGTGTTACAAATGTAACAAAGTCTTAGGTTTCAATAACAGTCTGTTAACACAATAATGTTTTTTGATATTTAAAAATGTGAAAGCTCTTTAGTATATTTTGAACAGCGTCTATTGATCTTAGAGTACTTTGTCATCCACAAAAACGCCACAGCTTTGATAATTTTAAAATTTCAGTTACAAAAATTGGTATTATAAGGACTATTTTACTATTAAAAAGCATGAGCACAAGTACATCATGTAGTATTATTACCAGTACAAATGTCCAAGTCTCTCAATTCACCCAAAACGATTCAGCAATCCACAAGTTGTAACTTAACAAACTAACTACTGAATCATCTATGGATCTATAGTATTAAGAACGTAATAATTATGTTAAACTAGCTGTGCCTCGCGGTTTCACCCGCATTGCTCCGCTCCTGTTGGTCTTAGCGTGATGATATATAACCTATAGCCTTCCTCGATAAATGGGCTATCTAACACCGAAAGAATTTTTCAAATCGGACCAGTAGTTCCTGTGATAAGCGCGTTCAAACAAATAAACTCTTCAGCTTTATACTATCAGTATATAAGTATAGATGATGTTAAAATATCTAGATAACACTCAAAACCGCGGCTCGTTGCTATCTTTTTAATAAAGAGAAATCTTTTCGCAATAAACAAGCTTTTTGAGATAATAAAAGCCGAGTTAAAAAGATTCAATAAAGTTTTATTTACCGAGCGAACATCAAATAGATTATTTCCTATAATATTAATATTACGACTACATTAAAGTACGGAATGGCATTTTATTTAATTATGTGAGGATTTCCTTTTACATTTTTAGTCCTTTTTTACAAGTGATCTTATTTTAACTAGCTATGGTTTGTGACGTTGTTTGAACAGGGACAATATATTAATTTTAAACGTTCATTTTCTTAAACATTGATGATAATTTGATAAAATGGAATATTATTAATTCAAGTGAAAGCAACCGATGACATATTTTAAACATACTTATAACTATTATTAAACTACGAACACCCAAAAAAAGAAAAACACTCATCAGTCAATATTCAACACATAATATTTTTTCTCAAAGTATGAACTAAATCGATAATAGATGCAAGGTACCATAAAAGCTCTAGTTTGTCATCATAATCGGTTCCTTTATATTTTATAATTATACTGTGAAAATTTTCTTCGTCCATACGAGACAAAATTCAATTAAAAATATCTTTACTTCAGTAAAGCTTTTTAGTTTTTCAATTATCTAAAACAATAATAAAAAAAGACGTGTGGCACTCGGGGACTGCCGCGGTAAAGCTATTGCATGCTATGCCTTCAAGCCACACCTCCGCGCCCGTCGGAGTGGGGAGCGTGAGGTTTTTCGTTACTAAATTTCTGGATTCGGTCCCCGCGCTCAAGGCCCGCGATAGAAGCTATGCAATAGCTTAAAAATTCTTTCATTTTCATACAATAATATTCATATAATAATATTTAATTTTTTTCCATCTTGTACTAAAAATTACGTGTTTGTTCAAATACAAAAGGTTTGAATGGCTTTTAATAATTATATAATTTTTGAGAATCCCATTAACATAACACTTATTGTACAGTCTAGCTTAGACAATTATTTACCTTTTTTGCAATGGATAACAGACACCAGAGTCAAAATCCATTTAATCGAAAATTCTTTCACCGTAAAAAGCTGTAACTACGTACTACATCCATATTTAGCAATGAAAATAGCTACTAAGGTACCATTCCCTTAGTTGCTATGTTCAAAAATTTCGAATTATAAGGATATTTTTGCCTAGATAAATTAATAAACACTTTCCATTCTATAGCCTTCATAAATTATATTATTTTCCTCGTTATCTTATCGCGTTATCACTCTGCCAATAAGCTCATTATCTATATTATTATAAAATACAAAAAACACCTAAAAGCGAAAATAATATCCATAAATTCCTAACAAAATTGTCGGATAAATCTCCAATCGCAAAGTCAAAGGATAAAGCCCGAAGCCTTTGTAAAGAAATACAAAAATAGTAAGTTTTTCCGACGCGAGAAATCGGTTCGTTCGTTGTTTTGGGAATTGAACGATTCCTGTGAATATATTTGAGACTTTTTATATTGTTATGTGAATATTTGGATATTCGTAGTGTTAATGGGAGATATGGGATAGCTAAAGAGAGTTATTCTGTATAGGAGTAGTAAAAATAATAAAAAAGTGTTCTGAATTCAGAACTTCGTTTTTTTTTTTTTGAAATAGAAAAAATCTTTATTGAAAAAGTTTTAAAATAATACAGTTAAAATAGGTTAGTTCAGGATGAAATAATAACTTTACAGTTTATAAATTTGTGTGACTTATTTGGTTAAATGAATATGTCTAGATGTCTATACATAATAAGGAACCAAATAACAGAGAATTAATAAATAAAATCCCGGAAATTTGTGTGATTACATTTTTAAATTGAGATTATCAGACTAAAAATAGAGCTACGGAATAAGGGACCAAATAAAAATTCATTCATAATAAATTTTTTATCACGATCAAACCCTGGTGTATTGCCTAGTATATCATAGAGCATAAACAATAACTTTTAAACTAATGTTGCACGCGTGCGAGGTAAAGTGAACAAAAGTCATCCATCTTGTACAGATGCCTTTAACGAGTTCACTTTATATAATATTTTGCTTATTTATTATTAACTTTCATAAAGTTTAAAATAAAATATTACAAACGTAAGTTTTTGTGAGCAATAATTTTTATTTTACACGGATTTTTTAATCTAAAAATCTCATTTTAAAAATAAACTATTGAAATAACAATTACTTACCTACGTAAGTTATATAAATTGGGAGCTAATCGATTTAAATCATACTTACTCAATTCAATACTAGACGATGGTGCAAAAATATATTTAATAATGATTAAGACTTTAGGAGTTCGTCGGTTTAAATCAAATAAAAATTTCTTATCTGTCTCACAAACAACGGTTTCAACAGGTGGAAAATATTGACGAACCTCCATGTTACTTATATTATAAATCTGAAGAGTTTGTGTGTTTGTTTGAACGCGCTAATCTCAGGAACTACTGGCCCGATTTGAAAAATTCTTTCGGTGTTGGATAGCCCATTTATCGAGGAATGTTATAGGGTATAGGCTATATATCATCACCCGAAGACCAACAGGAGCGGAGCAATGCGGTTGAAACCGCAGGGCACAGCTATTGTATCATAAAAGGTAGGGTCTACTCCGTTCACGATTAAAATTATTACCTTTACTATATTAAAATATTTAAATGATAATAATTTTCAAAATAATGCATTTTCGCTAATAATCAATTGTTGGTGATTTTTCTCTTACCGGGAAAGCAGCTTTATCTAATATTTATCATCATTACATTATTTCTATAATGTGACAACTACTCTTTTCAAAATGATTTACCTTCACAATAAAGTGACAAATATATTCCAATAATCCAAAGCAAAAAGCCGAAGTTAATAATGAAATACGCGAGGTCCGATATTTAATTTTCTCCCGACATTAATGGATAAGAAAATTCCTTTCATATTTTGCCACGCGTGAACACATTGTGTTGAGAATTCTTTTCCAAGAAAAAAAAATCTAATTTATCGTGAGTAATTGACAGCCGAAAACAGATTATTAAATATGGCAATGTATTTATTATGTGTGTGTGTGTGTTGAAAATTTGTTTTTATGATGGAAAGTAATGAGTTAGGAATGCGTAGACTGAATATTATTACTTTATTCCAATTAAATGTAATGACCGGTTGGCTTGATTGGTAGTAATAGAGCTGGCAGTAGCCTTCCAAGCCACAGGTCGTGGGTTCGATTCCCACCGAGGGCAAATATTTGTGTAATGAACATAGATGTTTGCTCTGTGTCTGGTATGTTTATTATCTATATAATTATTTATCTAAAATTATATATATATGTATGTTTATCAGCCATCTGGTTTCCATAACACAAGCGAAAGCTTAGTATGGGATTAGATCGTGCCGTGTGTGAAAATTGTCCTGAATATTTATTTTATTTATTTATTTAAATTCTAATCTTAATATAACTTTAGAAACATAAGATCAAATTAAACTTGGAATGCAGGAGTAGAAAAACAACCTATTTGTCTCTCTCCTCTGTTTCTACAAAAAATTGGTTATTTTGTATAGTATGATAAGAATCTACAAGTTTTATTATTTACTGGAAGAATTGAATAATAGATAAGTGTGTAATAAGATGGTTTATCTGAGCTTCGTAGCGCTCAAAGTGGAAGTTTATAAACATGCCACGGAAAAGCTATGTGAAAAGAAAGCTTATAAAAAGTTGTTCAGCCATTTTATAGTTAAATTAAAACGTTTAATTATAATATAATAATCTAGATTGTAGAACTCAAAGTTTGTTTGTAAAATATTGTTTCCAATGCAAACTAAAAAAAAAAGACGTGTGGCACTCGAGGACTGCCGCGGTAAAGCTATTGCATGCTATGCCTTCAAGCCACACCTCCGTGCCCGTCGGAGTGGGGAGCGTGAGGTTTTTTCGTTACGGAATTTCTGGATTCGGTCCCCGCGCTCAAGGCCCGCGATAGAAGCTATGCAATAGCTTAAAATTAAAAATCATGATGAATTGATATTTCTTTATTTTACGTTACTGTGTTTATGTTTTTCAATAAAAATTCAATTCATTAAAACAATATATTTCAAAACAAAAATAAAACCTCATAAAGTTTATTAACTAAATAAACTAATTTTGAAACTTAAGCTATATGTAACTAAGGGCTTATTTTTCAATCCTTGGTTAAAACTTATTCATTGAATAACGTATTAGACTACCATTTCAAAAATATATTCTAATTGTCCGTATTTGACAGTTTACAGGTGACATTTTAAAATGTTCGTGTAATACTTTATCGAACGGATAAATTTTAACCAAGGATTGAAAAATCGGCGCTAAATATTAAATAATATTAAACTCCACATTACGACTCAATGCGTACTTACAATAAAGAGAAATAAAGCGATGAAATCCGCATGTTTTAACTAGTATGTGATATTTAAAGCTCACTAATGGAGTACACACGGAGGTCGCTTTCCCAAGGGAGGGAATTAATTGAAGGATGGGCTCGAATTGCGTAATTTTTATACATACTTTATATGTAGCTGTGTGTTAATTAGTCAGTAATAGCTGGATAAAAATTGATACAGTTTTTAGAGGTTTTAGGGCTTAGGTACTTTGGGAAATTATTTGTGATTGTGTAACGCACATTGGTCGATTAAATATTAAAAAATAACGTAGTTTTGCTTTATCGAAACAAATTTGTTTTTAATTTTACTAGTTACTAGCTTTTCACCCGCAGCTTCGCCCGCGTAGTGAAAGTAAAACCCGCATAGTTCCTATTCCCGTGAGATTTTCCCTCTATGTGTGTGACTTTCATGAAAATCGGTTCAGCAGCTTTTTCTTTAAGAAGTAATAAACAAACAAACATACAACCACTTCACTTAATTATCTCTCATAATACAATTCCCAATCACATTAAACATTCGCAAATACAAAAGCCAAGTTCCAAGCTAACATACACCAGTACTCCGAATAAAAAGTTTATAAAACTGCTGGAGAATAAAGACATAAGTTCCCTTGTACTACATAAGCCAAACTTTTCGTTACAGACAATAAAAAATTCCTATATTAGTTGTACGAAGTCAGAGGAGTTGACCCGCTCGGAGTTTCCCAAAAATTGACAAGAATGGGCGAACTTCACGAAACTGGCAAGACTTTGGGATTTTTTAACTTGCTTTATTGAGGGTTTCTTGGGATTCGCTTTTGCTTTATTCCTGTAATTACTTAGAGTTGTATAAGTTTATTATAGTGTTGTATTGAACAGAGTTATTATGTCGAAACTAATCAATAATCATAGCTTAATCTAATGTTTTGATGTATGCATGTATGTACTGCATGAGAATCGACCAAGTCCTATTTATTTATTTATAACACTTCATTGCACAAACAAAATTAGGACAAAAATAACATTAAAATACAAAAGAAAGGCATAGTTTGTACAAGAGGCGGCCTTATTGCTAAGCAGCAATCTCTACCAGGCAACCTGATGGGAAAGGAAATGTATGAAGTATGTAGTAATGGAGCTAAGACTAACCAAATATATACGAAATATTAGTATTATGGTACCTACAGATATGTAAAGAAACAATCTCTGAATCTCGAATCTTCATAAATTGACAGAAACCAAGCTACAGAAGCAGATAAAGTAAGACAGAGATAAAAACGCTTACAACCAAGATTTGGTGTATTTTCTACGCTAAAGATCTAACTGATATTTGCCAATACCAAGAGAATATCTAAACTATACTATCGATACTTAATAATATTATAAAGCTGAAGTTTGTTTGTTTGTTTAAACGCGCTAATCTCAGGAAGGACCAGTAGGGTCCGATTAAAAAAAAATATTTCGGTGTTAGATAGCTCATTTCTCGAGGAAGGCTATAGGCTATAATATATCATCACGCTAAGACAAACAGGAGCGGAGCCACGCGAATGAAATCGCGGGGCATAGCTGGTATACAATATAACCCAGAAGGTATATATAGCTGAAAAGCAGTAAAATATTCACTATTCTAGTTCATAGACTCCATTATTAAGAAATAGGTCTTAAGAATTACTTCATTATCTATCTCAGAAGTTATTACACAGATTGTGTCCCGTATTTAACTTGTAACAAATACAATAAATTTGGAACAACGCGAAACAAAGACTTATAAATTGGCAGAAACGTCTCTAAGCCTTTGTACAAACTTCTATTCAGTGAATATAATTGAATTTATTTAATGAGTCATCTTGAAACTAAACTTGCTTTTCAATGAGAAATATAGGTATAATTCTTACTAATTTTAGTTAAACATTGGCACAATTCTTTAATTTACTTGATGAAATTATGGAAATTAACATGATTCTAATTTTTATTTCACACAATATCAGCAAATTAGTATTGAAAAAGGCTGACGTTTTTCTTCAGTAATCGGTCCGCAAACTGCAGTCAATTCTTATAATATACCTAGTAGCATGATTCGATGGAAAAGTTCTCTATATCTACAAGCAAAATAATTAAGTAAATACAAATAACATACTTTTAGACTTAAATAAATAAAAAAAACTAAATAAATTTTGATTAACTAGCGTTTATTTTACCTCTAAGCCATTGCAGCGTTAAGCAATAACATGCATACGCGGGCGGGTCAGCGAAAATAAACTCTATTGTAGAGCAAGTAGGTTCAATTTTCGCTAGCTATAACCACTTTCACTGACCACTGCCAATGTCAGTCTATTTTCTCCGTATTACGGCTCGATTACGTAACGGCACGTGGAATAATCGATTATTTTTAGTACTGATTCGATTATATTTTCGATTCGATTCGATTGTATATTCCATTCGATTCGACTATTCGTTATCGCGTTATGCTGGTAATTGAGGCTTGTGAATATTTCATTAAAAGGGAATTTCTTTGTACTATGAATTTTTATGTTTGATCCTTTACGTGGAATATTTGTTCTGGAACTGGCCTTTATTATTGGCCTGTAATTTATATGAATGAGTATTGGGATCTTTTTATTAAAATGTGCTGTACTAAGAAAAATGTATTAAATGTTTGTGGTCAATCAGAATCTATAGTGAATAATATATGTATATTCCAGAAAAAGAAGATGATACTATTTTATTCTTACTACGCTCTACCATCAAGATATCCGTTTAATCGATTTAGCAGTTTTGCGTAAAACAAGGTGTTAATTATATATTTTCCTTTCATAAAGTTACAAGGGAATTAGTAGAAATTGAACAAATAGGTAATACATTTTGATGAGATTTCCATAGTTCAAATACAATATCACTTACTACTACTAGGTATATATTATAATCACGAATTGTGAATTCATCACCAGTAACTAAAACATCACATCATGCATCATAGCCATATCCTGGATGAAATTCGTGATGAATTTAAAGTTGTTTTAGAAAATATATTAATTTGGTTCGAATTGTTTAATTCATTTTACAACGCATACAGTATTTGAGTGTATATTGTGTAGGTTTAAAAATAAAATACCTTTGTGCTTTCTATTGACTGTACATATTTTTATACACTATTCTACATCAAAATAAAATACACAACTTAATTAAAATACGAAATTAAACAACCACTGGGATAAAAGTAAAAACAATGTTATTCGGAATATAATTAAATCCCCATCCCGTAATCTCACACAATGCTCAAGTTTTCCAAGGGGAGGGGTTATTTACAAGGAGCTCAAAATTTTACGACAGACAAGACACGGATAAATGATAATTTAGAACTAGATGTGATAAATAATTAAGAAGAGAGATACAGGAATATCATTATCGACTGGCCGGTTGGCTTGGTTGGTAGTGGCCCTGCCTTCAAAGCCAGAGGTCGTGGGTTCGATCCCCACCCGGGGCAAATATTTGTGTGATGAACATAGATGTTTGATCTGTGTCTAGGTGTAAATTATCTATATAAGTATTTATTTAAAATTATATATATGTATGTTTATCAGCCATCTGGTTTCCATAACACAAGCGAAAGCTTAGTATGTGATCTGATCGTGCCGTGTGAAAATTTTGCCGAAAAAAAATATTATGTTCTTAAAAGGATTCTAGCTTTTTATTATTCTAGATTCTAGATTTTAGATATTAAAACAAACAATAGAACAAAAGAAATATAACTGTGTATCTTCTCTAACCCACCCCTTCATTGCCACAACGCGTTAGCATTTTGATTAGAGCCATACCAAGAATTTTGCGATGTGACCACTACGTGTTGTGAGTTATTTTTTAACACACTCATATCAGCTTCATCTGTATGTATGTATGTAACCGACTCCCTTAGACTCGACATTGACCTACTTTAAACGGACAATTTAAACTCTATATAATATCTTCTATCTCTTTAAATCATGTTTTATAGTTTTTTAAACTACAAAACATTTTTGCACGCCATTTAGAATGGCAGTATATGTGATATAAATATTGTACATTAACACCTTTAAGTTACCGTATACGAGCAAATAAACTGATTTGATTTGATTAACCTATATTAATTTGTTATTTTTACCAATGAGCGTTTTCAGGCTTTGACTGTAACATAATATAATAATTTCAAATGAAAATCAAAAATAGCTAAAAATAAATATAATATCCAGTACTCTATATCCCTGGCTAATACCTCTTTTTCCTCTTACATCGTATTATTTATTTTACGTCCCCGCTGCTTCGCTGTATTTTTGGGATATTAATGTTTATTTTGTTCTGTAGATATATCGATTATTTTTGGACGTACAAAGGAAAGTCTTTTAAGCATTTCGTAATATATTTATAATTGATTTTATTTGGAACGTTGGCAAATTACTTTTCGATTTCATTGGTATTGTTTATTAAATAGAATAAAACGATTTTTTGCTCAATGAAGGCCCGTTTCTTGCCTGTTATTATTTGTTTTTCTTCATAAGCATATGTTGCAAATTTGTGCACTTTTACAATCGCTAATGCTGTAAGTCACTGTAAGCGTTTACACGTCTGCTTATCTATTGCGTTTTCACGTCTGAACAGCTGAACTGATTTGCATGAACTTTCAAATATAAAAAAACATTTCAGATTTTTGATAACAAAATTTTAAAAGTGCACTCATAGTCGCGGATAGTGGCTGGTTATAAACAGAATAGATTTTATTTCATCAAAGAAGCTCCAATATCACTAACTAATCATATAAATTAGTAAATTCATGAGTGCATCATAGAGCTACCTATTTCTTCAGTGCCATAGCCATTTTATTTTTCATTTCATCACATGTCAACCCAGACTATAACTATTCCATTAGCAACAAAAAAATGACTGAAACCGTTTAAATATCGTCTATTATAAATTTACGACGGGTGCATTTACATCAAGCGCATCGTATACGACATCGTAACGACACGTTAACGACCCCAGACGTCACTATGACGCTGGGAGTGCTATGAAAATTTTATTACGTCTTAACTTAACGACCTGCGACAGACTACGTTTTAGTAAGTCTGGTCAAAACGGCTAGATATAATGTAATTATTTCGTTATTTAACATATTATTACTATGTACTAACTTATTTGACATTGTTATTACTAACTAGCCATCCGCCCCGGCTTCGCCCGTGGCACATGTTTACGTCTCTCCATAAGAACCATCATCGTACTTCAAGGAATATTATTAAAAAATAATTGACGAAATCGGATCAGCCGTTCTCGAGTATGCGCGTACCAACACATTTTGCTGTTATATTATAGATTTTTTCAATTTTTATATTATAGATTTACTAGCTTTAATTTCGTTTTGGTGTGCAAAAGTATAATCGCTTGTCATATGTAAGTTACAGTCGCATTTAGAATTGATACGATGAAATAATCGTGCAAATTAAAGACCCTTTTTTTGTCTTGCTTACTCGTTTTTTGAGTTTTTAACCCAGATAAGCCTACTGTCCTATATTTAGGACAGTAGAAATAAAAAAAAATATCAGAATACCCTCTTTATCTAAGATTATTTAGTCTTATGATTTGCAGTAAGAAACGTGTCAGCTTTATTAGAAAAAATAAAAAGACGGTTATTTTAACAGTTTTTACCTTATATTTTACCTTATAAGTGTGTAATAAAAGTGCGTTGCAGACATGGCAAATGACAGGTATGTATAAAAAGTTATATTTTACTCGTGAGTTGTTTTTTTCTGTGTTAATATCTAGTTGATAACCTTAACTTTTGTACTAAATAAATATTCTAGCAAAATAATATAAATAAATTACGTATAACTTGTTACAAATACTAGCGTACTATATATAGGACAGTAGGATAATATACATGATTTTAGTACAATAATACAACTTTTTCTTTACAGACCGTTAGCTGCGCATGAAATTTTAGATGCTTTAGAAAATGTTTCTGATAATGAAGAAGATTATAGAGAACGACTGATATGTATTCTACCTCCTCCTGTTGATCCTGACTGTCTCACTGACGAAGATTCGGGTGAAGAAGATAATGTTACTTTGAATAATTTGCCACGAAACATTCTGCTTCAACCGGCTGAAGTAATGATTCAAGGGCAGATTATGGTGAGTGATACAGAAGAAGAACCTTCTTATTCTACAGGTCGAACTAAACGTAGGCGTACCTACGCATGGAGAAAACGGGACTTGGCAAAAAATCCCGTGAATTGGCCAGATGTTCAAGGCGCTTGCCAAGATAAGCGCCCAATTGAGTGGTTTGAAAACTTCTTAGATGAAGATATTATTTCGTTGTTGGTGTCAGAGAGCAATAAATATGCTGTCAAAAAGAATTTGCCTGGAGACATAACCACTGAAGATATGAAATGTTTCATCGGCATATTGTTGGTAAGTGGTTATTCATGGCTCCCCCGTAGAAGAATGTATTGGGAAAACTCCCCTGATACAAAGAATGAATTGATCAGCTCGGCTATGACTAGGGATAGATTTGACTTTATTTTTCGCCACCTTCATGTCAATGATAATCTGGATTTGCAAGACAAATACACAAAAGTACACCCCCTAGTTACACTTCTAAATAAAAAGTTCTTAGAGTTTTCTCCTCTTGAAGAGCATTACAGTGTAGATGAGGCCATGATCGACCGACCGGCCGACCCTCCCATCATGAACATGCTGATAGTCGTAAAGACCAAATGAATCATCTGGTTATTCCTCAATCGAAGCAAACACGCTGTCGTCAATATCACAAAAAATGTTTGACACGTTGCAAAAAATGTGATGTTGGAGTGTGTGTCAAGTGTTTTGAAACATATCATTCATAAATAGTGTTAATCTAGTAAATTACATATAACAATGGGTAATATAATCAATAGTTATCTAATAAACTACACTTTTTGATTACATTCTGTTTTGTCATAAATGGTCTTTTATTTCCTCTTATTATCCTACTGTCCTACATATAGGACGGCTGTTTCCCTGAAAGCCTTACACTTAATTTTTTTTTTCATAATTTTTTTTATGTTGCATAAGATCTAATAAACTAAATAATGTAACTTTTTTCAAAATTTTCAGAAAATTTTAGTTTCAGGCTTATCTGGGTTGTGCGCGTGATAAAGCAGTTAGCTTGGTTATTAAATGCAATAGCGTGTGAATGTTTTTAACTAGGGGCGAACCAAGCTCTTCCACAACACACTGATGAAGACATTTTACCATCATTTTATATAGTTCTTTGGCACAAAAGTATATAATGAAACAATACAGATAGACAACAAGCCATATGGCAACAGGAAAAACGATCAGCTTTAATACAAGATCAATATTATTACTCTTCCTTTACGAGTGTCGTAAAAATATGTGACACGTCGTAAAGTGGCCTTATTAGGGACATTACATCGGGGACCTCTATCGTTATAATCTAAGATTTTCTATTAAAAATGTCCTTGGTCTTGTTGAGAATTATTACGAGTTCTGCGGGTAGCGATCCCAATGGAGCTATTTCATACTTCTGTTTGACTTTTTTATTTGAGGAATTGTAATGTTTAAGTGTATATTAGTTTAGTAGTTTCTGCATAGCTGATAACGTAATGTGAAGGAGCTGCCCCCCTAGCCAAGTGGCTTTCTGTTAGCGTAGCGTTCAATAGAATAGACTACGAATGTATGAGATTGACGTAAGCTGTAGATAAACGTATCTACAGCTTACGTCAATCTCATACATTCGTAGTCTATTCTATTGAACGCTACGCTAACAGAAAGCCACTTGGCTAGGGGGGCAGTTTCGCCTTAATCAGGGAAGAATTTCTTGTGATGAGTGTAGTTAAGTAGTGAATAGTTTAAATAAAGTGTGTAATAGAGGTAATTAACTTCAATAAAATTTAAATAAGATTTAAAGTAAATTGTGCATTCATCATATTGTGCAAATATGATAGAATTTATATAAGGAAGCTTTGATGATATTTAGTAGCTGTGATTTTACTTTATCAAAACTTTACTTTCAATATAGTCCACTTTTAATCCAAATATGTCCAGTCGTTTCAAAGTTATTTTATCTATTATTATTATATTTATTTATTTTGTAATTTTTATCTACACACACACACAAACTTGCTTTCACACACACACATTCACAACAAAAGAATATTTCACGAAAAAAAGAGAACACTTCATCCGCGCGTAACATTTTATTACACATTTCGGTAATAACATAGATTTACAGCGGTTATACACTAACCGCACCTAAATAATATTAAATAAGGATTGTGTATGTCGATCACGAATTCCCACTAAGATCATGAAGTGGCGTAGCAGTAACTTGCCAGTGGGAAAATGTAGATAAATTGACTTTTTATAGGGCTACATAAAGTATTCTTTTTGTCGTTAATTAATATGTACTGCTGTAGGCAATGTAGAGCCAGCAGGCATTTTTTGCAGCAGTTTATATTTATTAACTACTAGATATTTTCCTCCCGCGGCTTCGCCCGCGTTTTCAAAAAAAACACGTATAGTTCCCGTTCCTGTGTAATTTCCGGTCGATAAAAAGAAGCCTATGTCTTAAACTGAGTTTTCAGTTACCTATAGGTATACACTATACAATATTTCATTGTAATCGGTTCAGTAGTATTTGCGTGAAGAAGTAACAAACGTCCATCCATGAATCCTCACAAACTTTCGCATTTATAATATCAGTAGGATAGTTTTTTGTATTAATAAGAAGTTCACGTGGTAAATAGATAATGTAGGTAAAAAAGGCCTGAAAACTTACAACTCTTTTTCAACTTTCACCCGTAAGTTGATAATAACAATGAGTGATCATTAAAACAATATCTTTAGATCATCATAAACGGTTTAAATCACAATTAATCGGTTCTCTTGCATAAAACGGGATTTCTTATTAATTAAATATGAAACAACCACATATAATTAAATGATAAGCCATAGGTGTTAATTGGGCTAAAACAAAGAATTGGGGGCTTTTCTGACCCCGGATAACATTGATGATATGTTTGGATAATAAAAAAGGAAAACGAAGGGTTGGTAATAAAATTACGGGGTATAATTAGTATTGCAATGGACCGTTGAATTTAAAGTGTGAAATAAGTGTGAATGTTTTTATTTATTAATTTGTGCGTTGCATTAAAATATATTTCAAAGTTTAAACCAATCTTATTTGTAATGTAGAGGTAATTAATTATCAGAGGTGATTATATTTCTACTTGATTGTTTATTGTAACTAAAGTTTTTAAATTAAAAAAATAATAACAAAATATATTTCAGCTCACATGCCTACTATCAAACGAGACAACTAATAAAAATACTTTTTTGTTGTTACTTTATAAATCTAAATCTATAAAAATTTACTATCATAAGCAATTTAATTTTATATTGGCTATATGTATAAATAAATAAAATAAATACCATAAATATAAACAGAAAAAATAACACTCAATCACTATCCTCTCCATTCTCTCCACGTCGTCCATTTAATTAGCTGCCAATTGTCACTGAATTCATCCGAATTAAAATTGTATCCAAAATTGACACTCGTCTTACAAGTCTAATAAGGTTTCAAAGACCAGGCGAAACACAATAGTCCAACCAACCCTACAAAGGTCAACCGAGCCAAATTGGGCCATTCATCACATGAATGGTAAAATCAGGACAGTGTTACTCATTTATTTAAGACGACGTACATCCACACAAGTCAAGACAAGTGAAGCATACACACAATTACGAGCAATTCTCGCCCCTATTTCGTCACCCGTAAGGGTTAAGCAAATGATTGCTATAATGAAATTTGTCTCACGTTACATACAAATAAAAGCGGGTTATTGTATTACGCAAGTTCCGTAATCTGTTTATCTTTTATTGTTGTCACACATTCCGCTGCTAATTCGGTTTTGATGTTTTTGTTTATTGCAAAATTATTATGTTAAGTTGCACGTGTTTGTGGACTAGCCAAAACTGTGATCAATTAATTCTGTGTTGAATATATTATTTAGTTTGTCGACCGTCGAAGTCTTCCTCTATTTAACAAGACTGCAGGTATATAACTGCAATAGTTTTTACTGAAACATTCAGTTTTTACAGTTTCATTAGAAACTAGCTACTACGAATTAAAGTTTTCTCTCCTTAGGACCCAGCGTACTTCAAGAAATATTATAAAAAAAGAATTATCTTAATCTGTCCACCCGTCCACGCGTGATGCCGTGACCAAGGGAAATAAGGATTAATTTTTATATAACGACAATAAAAATAATGTTCAATAAAGTTAAAATAATAAAAATTTAAAAATGTATTTCCAAAATAACGTACAATCCATAGAAATCTAAATAACAAGACACATAGAAGTGCTATAATACATAATTCGTATGAAAACCGCTGTCGCCAAAATCAACACATTTAAACCGATAGCTAAACAAGTAAACAGTACACACAAGTAAACTATGCCTTTTATTGGACAGCTTGATTTTAGTGAAAACTAACTTAAATATTAAATTAAGCTTTTTAATATGTATCCTAACGCACGAATTTACGGTTTATTTTAGAATAACATCCCTAAGTATATGAGACGTTTTGTTTATTTTTGCTCCAATACGCAAAAATTCGGCTTTTCTACAACAGAGGTTGTCAATTTTCAATAGATATAACTTTGAACATAAACTCATAGAAATAAGGTTGAAATTTGTGTTAAACGTGATAATAAGAATGGTCGACTGTGTCATTCATTGTTATTTCGATTACTATGGTGACACTCGTAATACTTGTAAATATTCTATAATTTTAAGGAAAAACGGCAATATTTATAAACAAAAATACTTACCGGTGAAATTTTATTCCTTTATTAGTATAATTACAATTTATGGAAGAATTTCCGCACTGGGAAATGCTGTAACACACCATGTTTACTCACGCACGTGTCAGGAACAACTGAACAAGCGACCACCAAGCGACGAACAGACTTGTGGCATGGTAACCACCTGAGCGGCGACAATGACACGCGCGCTTACGACTTCTATTGCCTTGTTATTTAGATTTCTATGGTACAATCCTTTCTAACAAGAATAACTAATAAATCTCTTGCTACAAAAAATACAGCCAGAAACAGGTGCAAGACGGAAAAATTAATGGCAAATTTGATAAGTGAGGCGCAATTTGAATTTCCAATTCACCCCGATTCTAATCAAACACGGTAAGAATCTTCACCTGGACGGACTCACAAATTTATTGCGCTGTGAATTAGCAATGAACTTAAGGCGATGCCACTACCGAGAAAGCGTAGAACAAATGACAATGGTCAGTGAACAGTCAATGAACAAATGTAAGCATTTGATCGCAAAAACAAACTCATCTTGATTTATCAAATAAAAGTTGAATACTAAAACATGAGTAATTATGTTTAAGTATTCAACTGCCTTTTATATAGTCAAAGTTAAACGTAAATGTGAATTATAGTTTTTGCGTGTGTTGCTTTTAACCGCGATGGAATTTACAAACGAATTACTCGATATTGTAAAGAAATCACATTTTTATATATCAAATTATGAAGAACATTATCTGAATTATAGTTTAACTTATTTTTTAAATAATTATTTCTAGAAGTTTAGAATCATAGAATTTAGTTCAATTTAAAAATCATTGAAAGGCGTAGGTATATCTGCACCTTAAGGCGGTGGACGTCTTAAGATTATTCACAATTCGATCCCTTAGGGAGTGTCTTTGGGATATTAAATCCATGTTTCTAGGGCTGTCGCTTTCGAGAAATGTTTGTTGTGTTAATTGTTAGCACGTGCGATTGAAATACACTTTTATTAGTCCATTGAATGAGTCCCTCCAAGGGCGGTCTAGAGTGCGTGAGTTAGTAACGTAAGATGTTTCTTCGGAAACATGTCAAGAGTCCCTAGGTAATAAATATACTAAAACCCCGAGACACTAGGAGGAGCCCCGGAGTGGGGGGAGGGGGGGAATGGGTCCATTTTTTCATTTTTCGCTTAAATCTCAAAAAACGGTAAGTGTTAGAGAAAAACTTTCAAGCTAAAGTTGAAAGGCCATAAAATTATCTACAAGTTGTACCTAAATCATTTTTTTCTATTCGCAGCCGTTTTCGAGCTACATCCCATGAAAGGTGAAAAATTCAATTATCGTAACTACCCTAATAAAATTCAATTCCTCCTAAACGCCTCCATGGTGGAATTTGGTATTTTTATCAATGATAGACCTAATTATGAGCAATCTATCTGTACCGGTCACAAGTTGCACTTTAGAGTTTTTTGGAAGAAAAAAAATAAAAAGTTCAAGTACCGTAACTACCCTAATAAAATTCAATTCCCCGTAAACGCCTCCGTGGTGGAATCTGGTATTTTTATCAATGATAGACCTAATTATGAACAATCTATCTGTACCGGTCACAAGTTGCACTTTTGAGTTTTTTGGAAGAAAAATAAAAACCGGCCAAGTGCGAGTCGGACTCGCGCACCGAGGGTTCCGTGCTTGCGAGTACTTGCGAGTTTCAAAATATGCAGCTTAAATCGCTGTTTCTTTTGATTGCGTTGACATAGAAGTTTGATTTTGTTACAGCTTAAAGGTATTATAGAACTGAGTATTTGGTATGAATTTCAATTTAATACCTCTACGCGTTTATGAGGAAATGGGTAGTAACTAAAAATTTATGGTTTTCGTAATTTTTCCTTTATCTATGCTATAAGACGTTGCTTCGTACCAAATTTCAAGATTCTGAGTTCACGGGAAGCACCCTGTAGGTTTTGATTCCCTTGCAAGAGTCGAAAATTTGCGGCATAAGCGGCTGTATCTTTTGATTGCGTTGGCTTAGAAGTTTGATTTTTTCACAGCTTCAAGGGACAGTAGACCTGAGTAATTGATATAAATTTCAGCTTCATACCTCCACGCGTTCCTGAGAAAAAGGGTCTTGACAGACGGACGGACGGACGGACAGACGAACAACAAAGTGATCCTATAAGGGTTCCGTTTTTTCCTTTTGAGGTACGGAACCCTAAAAATAAAAAGTTCAAGTATCGTAACTACCCTAATAAAATTAAATTCCCCGTAAACGCCTCCGTGGTGGAATCTGGTATTTTTATCAATGATAGACCTAATTATGAGCAATCTATCTGTACCGGTCACAAGTTGCACTTTTGAGTTTTTTGGAAGAAAAAAATAAAAAGATCAAGTTCAGTAACTCAAACTACCCTAATATAATATTTTGACAATCGATTCCTCCTAAAGGCTTCCATGGAGGAATGTGTTTATTTTACCAATTATAGACCTAATTATGAGCAATCTATCTGTACCAGTCACAAGTTGCACTTTTGAGTTTTTTGGAAGAAAAAAATAAAAAGATCAAGTTCAGTAACTCAAACTACCCTAATATAATATTTTGGCAATCGATTCCTCCTAAAGGCTTCCATGGAGGAATGTGTTTATTTTACCAATTATAGACC
The DNA here is from genome assembly GCA_029959065.1 of Colias behrii. Classification (NCBI taxonomy): domain Eukaryota; kingdom Metazoa; phylum Arthropoda; class Insecta; order Lepidoptera; family Pieridae; genus Colias; species Colias behrii. Next base: position 2,788,496 of record JARWMC010000021.1, on the reverse strand, counting down.
TAATTAAGAGCAATCTATCAGTACCGGTCACAAGTTGCACTTTTGAGTTTTTTGGAGGAAAAAAAATAAAAAGTTCAAGTATCGTAACTACCCTAATAAAATTCAATTCCCCTTAAACGCCTCCGTGGTGGAATCTGGTATTTTTATCAATGATAGACCTAATTATGAGCAATCTATCTGTACCGGTCACAAGTTGCACTTTTGAGTTTTTTGGAAGAAAAAAATAAAAAGATCAAGTTCAGTAACTCAAACTACCCTAATATAATATTTTGACAATCGATTCCTCCTAAAGGCTTCCATGGAGGAATGTGTTTATTTTACCAATTATAGACCTAATTAAGAGCAATCTATCAGTACCAGTCACAAGTTGCACATTTGAGTTTTTTGGAAGAAAGAAATATTTTTTGATCGATTGATGAGCCAAAATCATTTTTTACTGCGTGTAACTCAGAAACGGTTAGGATATAGGAAAAAATTATTTAGGTACAACTTGTAGATAATTTTATGGCCTTTCAACTTTTCCTTGAAAGTTTTTCTCTAACATGTACCGTTTTTGAGATTTAAGCGAAAAATGAAAAAATGGACCCTTTCCCCCACTACCCCCACCCCGGGGCTCCTCCTAGTGTCCCGGGGTTTTAGTATGTTTATTACCTAGGGACTCTTGTCATGTTTCCGAAGAAACATATTACGTTACTAACTCACGCACTCTAGAACTTTTTATTCAATGGACTATATGTAGGTTAGGCTTATGAAAATTCATTTCTTTTAGTCCTGATTTTCAGTTTTAATTATAAAAAAAAATTAGTGTTTTTTTGAACACCCATTCATATTACTTCTACTTATTGTTGATTGTTTTAACATATTTCTTTAGCAATTAACAGTTTTTTAACCGTAATTGAAATAATGAACACATTAATAATACCTATATAGAAATAAATATCTATGATGATAATGTTCAAATGTTCGTTTGCATTGAAGTGTATTTATCACTGAAAACCCTAGTCAAGAATTCACAGTCTTTGAAAAATATTTTTGGATTCGTTTAAAACGGGTCGGATTAGAGGGTTTAAGATAAATTTTCAGGAAATTAATCGTCCGTTTGAGGTTTTCCCGCGTAAATATAATGGTAGAAAATAAACATTACGGAATTAAAGGAAAATTCTAGAATTTCTGCGCTAAATAAAAATTGTTTATTGTTTTTATTTCTATTTGAGTGACTCACAAGTGAGTCGGTTTATACCTACGCTTTCGAAGGATTTATTAATTTTCTCAGAATCAACGTTACAAACCTTTTATAGAGACTATAAAAATATCTGAAGTGTTGGAAAATTCTCTGTAAATTTACACTTGTGGGAATCGCTATGTGAAATAGTTATGTTGTAACGTTCTTTAAATAAAACTAGCTGTGCCCCGCGGCTTTACCCGCAGTGCTCCGCTCCTGTTGGTCTTAGCGTGATGATATATAGCTTATAGCCTTCCTTGACAACATGGGCTATCTAACACCGAAATAATTTTTCAAATCGGACCAGTAGCTCCTGAGATTAGCGCGTTCAAACATCAAACTTCAGCTTTATAAAATTAGTATAGATGACTAGCCACTTCTCCCAGCTTCGCCTGACCTGACCAGGAATAAAAAAGTAGACTGTGCTACTCGATTAAGATGTAGCCTTCAATAATGGTAAAATAATAATTTATAAAATTGATCTAGTAATTAGAATTGAAATCTTAACAGACAAACAGCCAAAAATCTCATTATCTTATTACCTACATATGTAGATATAATATAAAAAAGAACTGCTTTATAAAGACAAAATATGGTCGAATGAGAATTCAAAAAGATAAGAGAATAATTAATAATATTCTGTTAGAAGCAAGGCTATTAATCTAGTACACTATTAATCTAAACCTTAATTACTGAAAAATCATTATGTAACATGAATCATGCTGTGAATTTAATATTTTACAGCATAAATATGTTCATAAAAAGATTTCTAGTTCAAAATTATGTCAACACCAACTTTAAAAGTCGGTGGCGGTAAAAAGGCCAAAAATTTAAGCCTTTCATTAGAAAGGGACGACGCGCTCTATCTCTCTCACTTGGAATTCCATTTTTACGTAATGAGAAGCGGTGAAATATTTGTAAGTCAAATAAATTAAAATTAACGAACACATATTTCTCTTTAAATTATGTTTCTATGGAGAAAAGCAATTGCATATTTTTATGGTATGGAAATTATATCAACAGTGGTTATCAGGCAAACGAATAACTTCCACCTTTTAAATAGGAGATCTTATATATATTTAATTTTTAATAAACTAGTTTGTTAGGTGTCCGTATCATGTAAATATAAAAGACACCTATAACTTAATTTAAAATAGAAGAAGGTTACATTTTTCACTTCATATTTTTTCATTCACCCTGCGTGGCTCCGCTCCTGTTGGTCTGAGCGTGATGATATATAGCTAGCCTTCCTCGATGAATAGACTATCAGCGAAATAAATTTTCAAATCGGACCAGTAGTTCCTGAGGTTAGCGCGTTCAAACAAATAAACAAACTTAAAGCTTTATTATATTAGTATAGATATAATCGCATATTTTCATGCCATTTATAGGTATATGTTTTCTAGCATTTGCGCATGAAATAAAGTTTTTTCTTTACCTCCTTAAACTTAACTATAGTTAAACTACTAAATACGCGATCTATTTCACACACATAACATATTGTACATAATAATATTACGCTTTTAACACATTTAGCAGGATGCAGAGTAATTCTGTGGACCGTGCAATCGGATTACCACAATGATATACAATTATATGCATATGACGATATTATATAACTTAGTTACCCTTCGCTCAGCTATGTGGCCGGCAGACATGTATGGAAGGAATTTATATTATATATTGCTCGTATTAATATAGTTTAATACATTTAATGTGAATTTGAATGTGAATTTAGTGTAGGCGTTTGTGTGAACTAGACGATTGCTTCGGCTGTGGCTTTGTATTATTATTAGTATTAGATTTAAAGCAATAAACTATTTTCAGTAAGTAACACTAAAAAAATCGTAAAAATACATTGCAGTTTAAGGGTGCTTTTCCACCTATAATGTGCGAGGATGTGTAGCGAAGAATGTGTTTGTAAAGAACCAATCACATAGCTTCATTTAGTTTGAAGTTTGAAGCGATATTATTGTTTATTTGCAAAAACATTCCTCGCTACACATCCTCGCACATTATTGGTGGAAAAGCACCCTAAGTATAGGGAAAAGATAAAAAAAATATACGGTTAACTTGCACATTAAAATTTTACAAGCTTAAAACCACTATGCTCTCATAGTAAGCGGATTAAAAGTAGCCTACGAGCCATTCAAAACTATCTAACCAAACATACATTGAACCATCCATTCTCACAAACTTTCTCGTTTATAATATTAGTAGAATAAGATTGTTCATATTATAGTAAGTATATATTTTATTCCAAAAATATTGTGAAAAGAAAATCTGAAAATTTATTTCAAAATAGTTACTCTATCGTATAAAAAATGTAAGTATAATCGCATCAGTATCCAAGACGCTATTTAAAATATGTAGTTCTATGTATATCTTTTACATGTAATAATTAAAATCAATACTTATTAAAAAACTCGTATAACAAATAAAATAGCCATAATGCAAGTCTAACATTTACAATTATTTGTTTCAAACTTTGAAACAAATAATTGCATTTTTATATTATACCCCACAACTCACAACTCCAAGAAGTCGACATTTTATTATTTCCCTACAAAATCATATTAAGAAAGTGAACGATTACATTCAAGGGGGAAATGGGATTAGAGTGGCGAAATTTCTCATCAGAAACAATATCTGAAGGCAAGGTGGATTAAATGGCATTCTTTGGGAACAATTCGCGCGCATAACACAATTGATCTGACGCGACACCTCCCGTGGGGCCAGGGAACGCGCGAGTTCAATGTTGTGGCTAGGAAACGAGCGATTTTGTATTATAAAGTGGCCAGATAGATGTGGCGAGATTTATAGAGTCGGCAAGCATTAGCTTGGGTTTGTAATGTAAGGTTTTGGTTGTAACGTATGCAATGCTTCATTTAGAGCTAGAGACTGTGTTATGCCTATACTAAAAGAAATACTGTGTTTAATAAGTGTGAGGTTGCGGTTGTAATTTTATACAAAGCTTAGTAGGCAGAGAGAACGGTGCCTTCAACTTCTTAGTTTGTTAAGATTATCATAAAAGCTTAAGATAGAATCTATAATAAAGCTGGGAAACGACATCAAGCGAAAATTACTATTTTTTTCTACTGTACTTACTTTCATGTATAATACATAACATGCACTCACAAAAAACGTGTATGTACATCGAATATCCACTTGACATAGTTCAAGATGTTTATTCTGAGTCTACATATGACGTTACATTTAATATGCAGCAATTTTAACATTTCAGCACCCTGAAATGTTATATGCTACATCCGTTCGTTTCCTGGCCCCATACAAAAGGTCTGACCAATAAAGCTTTCAAGCAGGCATCGGAACAAAAAGGGTCGCGTGTCTTAGAGGAAAAATCCTCTGACGGATTCGAGATTAAATTACTTGTCATTCCTTACCCACCGCAAACGTCTGATTACGAATTCTTTACAGTTTTAAGGGTACTTTGCGGTTTTGTATGGGAAATAGTGCAATGTTTGAGTTAATATTTATTTTCTGGTTAATAGTCAATGCAGAATACTAAAGTTTAAGTTTAATAAAACACATATCAAGTGATTAAATTCAAGGTAAGATAATTTTAGAAATTTTATACAAATGTAAAATAGCAATGAAGAAAAAATAATACCTAATTTAATATGCCGTTCTTTTTATCAATTACAAAAAGAAAGGATTATGTTCACTATTTTCAATTTTATGTTCACTATAAGAGTAGCTTCAATCATGAGTAATCGTAATTTCTAAAGCTAACAATAACTTTAAACACACAGCCCAATTTCCGCATGAAATCCAACTTAGAACTGGCATAACAATATATCGTCGACTTTATCTGCACTCAAGCAAAGCCATATTTAATCTAGTCGTAAATATTCACACGATCTATCCCAAACTCGAGAACTCCAAAGAAAGCGTCGTATTACTAAATAAACGAATAAGATATCTATCAAACACTATGTAAAACTTATGCATTGTATAACGTTTGTTATCCAAGACCCTTCTCACAAGGGTACAGATGGAATAGGAAATGTTATTTTAGGGTGATTCCTAAGCGTCCTTACTGGAACCTTCGAGAAACATCTAGAGAGTCGTGTCATTTGCATTTATAAGAATATTTACTGACCAGCCCCCGTACCACGATGTCTGTCTAACAGTGCATTTATGTCAAACGAGCGAATGCTCATTCTACCCACTCACCCCACTCTGTCAATTTTTTTAGTGTAAACAGGCGTAGAGCATTCTTTCGTTTTTCTCAGTGCGTTCGAAAAGATCATATTATGTAATGTTCTAATACTGAACAACACTGAATACGAGTTATCGTTTACACTAAATGATCACGAAAGAGTGCTTTTGCTCTAGCTCTAGCTCTATGTTCGTTTGATGTAAATGCACCGTAAGACCTTACTTCATAGGAACATTTCTATAGTAAGTTCTTAACGAGAAAGTACCATGATCTGAGCAGCAGCAGTATTATATCCAATGTAGAATAATCCAAAGCAGTATTATATCCAGTGTGGAAAAATAACAACGCTATATAGGTCGTCTAGCGCCGTCACTTTCCCACACTGAAAATAAAGCAGTATTTTTATTATATACTAGCGGTCCGCCCCGGCTTCGCCCGTGGTACCTACATGTTTACGTTTTTTTTCATAAGAACCATCCTCGTACTTCAAGGAATAGATTCCGCAGCGCACGCGATGACTGAATTTTTATTAAGGAATTTTTTACTTTTAATGTGCATAATGCAAGGTGCATTATGCACATTATTACATTTTTGGATTTTTTTTTTTTGAAAATGCAATATATAGCCTATGTTGCTCAGTGAAGATGCAGCTTTCTAATGGTGAAAGAATTTTTGAAATCGGTCCAGTAGTTTATGCGTGAAAAGCATACATACATACATAATTACAAACCTTTCCTCTCTATAATCTTTCTTATATATAAAAATGAATCGCAAAATGTGTTGGTAAGCGCATAACTCGAGAACGGCTGAACCGATTTCGATAATTCTTTTTTTATTATATTCCTTGAAGTACGAGGATGGTTCTTATGTAGAGAAAACGTAAACATGTACCACGGGCGAAGCCGGGGCGGACCGCTAGTCTTATATATAAAAATGAATCGCAAAATGTGTTGGTAAGCGCATAAATCGAGAACGGCTGAACCGATTTCGATAATTCTTTTTTTATTATATTCCTTGAAGTACGAGGATGGTTTTTATGTAGAGAAAACGTAAATATGTACCACGGGCGAAGCCGGGGCGGACTGCTAGTATTAGTATAGATAAGACATGGCAACCTCCCGACTAGACTGTAACCGATTAATATTGTGTTCCTTCATAATTCGATGAAAAGATAGTCACGGTTTTGGTTACATTTGTTTTTCCTTGTGATTAGGTTTACACGAGTTTTAAAATAAATATCGTGGTGAAAATAAAATGTAGTGTATCATTTACATTTACTTTTAAATAATTGAACAAAATAGCTGTAGTTTCATGAAAAAAAGCGTATTAAACACGAAATACGATTTATAAAAATATTTAACCCGACACTTTTAGTACTTAACTGTAAATCCTCAAATGGATAGCATTTATTAACACTATTTTACCGCGTTGGTATCGGACAGTGGACACTTATCGAACGCCGTCACGTCACGTCAATTCGACGGACAATGGACACCGATTACATTATGGACGCGATCTGAAAATTTTAATTGCTTTTCATTGTGGAGAGGATTTATTAAATATACCTACCAGAATGTGAATGAATATTTATAGTCTATTGTGGTATTGGATTTTCCATATTTGTGTAATAGTTCTGAAATGGTAAATAGCACAGATAAATGTATTATTATTATTCAAAAAATCTTCTAAAAGAGGTCTAGTTAAAAGTCAAAATCAAACAGTTATTTATTTAATAAGACTTCTTCTAGATATCAGTTTTCATAACATAGTTTTACTATTTCTTGTTCTTTCTTCCTGTCATGTTTAATGAAATGTTTGAGTTTGAGTTTGAGTTTTAGCTATATGAAAATACCAATAAAGAATAAACAAAAGCCCCATCATTTAAACGATTGATCCGAAGTCTACCAGACTTTATCTTTGTTAATAGTTTCCTGGGCCATTAAAAGTTGAGACGGTATTCGTTATTGGAGCTTCGGATCTTTTATCTTTAACTTTCTTTGTCTTTTGGATTAGTGTTGTCTTTGTGAAGCGATACGTTCACTTTACTTTGCACTTTAGTTCATCTGGTTAATCGAAATTCGTGTTTTGATTTTGTTTTAATTAATTTAGATTTTCGTGTGTTTTCTGCTATTGGTAAACAAGAATTATTATTATTATAAAAACAAAGAACCCGACAGTTAATTTAAGTGTCCTATGACATTACTACAATTCTAGCAACGATACCTCATAAGTCAAAATCCGTCCAGCAGTTTGAGTTGTAGGGTGTGCCAAAGAAATAGACATACCTACATGCATACACTCGAAAAACATAACCCTCCATTCTTTCGCGAGCCGCGGGTTAATATATTCGCATTTAATATTGTTTGATGAATTTTGTTATAGTATCTTTGTGTTTGTATGTATGTACCTGTGTATTTCCAAATAAATACATCAACAGTTTTGTAAAGCTCTGCTAGGTTACAAACTACATAGTTTGTTGTATGAAATGTTAGAATTAAAACTGCGATAGTTGGTCCTATAGTTACAGTTTTGCTTAGTTTGGGATTAGTTTTAGTTGAATGAAAAACTGTTACGGATGACGGAAAAAATGAATGTGCATCCCTTATTCAAAGGTTGGGTTTATAGGTAATACTAACGCAATGGTAATAGTCACGTAGTGTTTGCAAACCTCACTAACCGGTGGTTTGAATCAATGCAGGTGTTCTTTTAGTTTTTACTCAAAACCTTTAAGTTACGTATTGTTATGGTTTTGTTACGTATGGAAATGCGTTTAATAATATTAGATTGTTAATATGAAGAGCATTCAGATGCTGTAGATCGCTGACTGTACACACAACACGCACTCTTTTTATTATATTTTTTTATTATACATTTATATACCTATCTCTTTTTCTTATATATTTATACTAGCAAACCGGGCGAACTCCGTTTCGCCACCAGAGACACCTTTTCTTTTCTCTAAACCTCACGTGCATTCTGGAGTTAAAGCATCAGGAAGGAAAACCCGACTTATTTTTATATAATAGATATAATATATGGAATGATAACCTGATAGTGCCATAGAGCTGTGATATAGCCGTACGAAATAGACTGATCGGTTAGTTAAAAATCTATGGAGAAGCTTATATCCAGTAATGGACGTCTAAAGGTTGGTATAACAATTTATTTATTTATATAAGATACATTGAAATAATACAATTACTATTTCGATACATCTTCATCATGATAAATTTTAATCTCTAAGGTTTCTTGAATCATTTCTTGCTTACCCTGATTTAAGCTCTCTCACCTAAGAACCCATTTTCAATTATAAACTATTGCATAATGTAAAACGAAGCAATAACCCCGGATCGTCTCTTAATTGAAACATTAACTGGGTAAGCCCTCCGTGACCCGATGTCAATTTAGGCTGGATTATGATGGGATACGTTACCGATATACACAAGGTTAATAGAATTGATTATTTCTCTATGATGTTAATGTTTAAGCTTATTAGGGATTAGTGTTCTTCCGTAGTAATTTATTAGGCAAGTTATAAAGAAGTATATGCATGTTAGATTGCATTTTTGTCTATGTGAGTTAATTATCTATTACTACTATTATATACTTATGTATTATTTACTATTTTGAAACGTAAATGTGTCTTGGTTATAATTTCGTAAAATTTGAATGAAAATCTTAATCGAATTAGACTTATAAATTGTTCAATCTATACGAAGTCAGAATAGTCTACTAGTATGTAGTTTATTTTATTTAAATCTATAAATTTTCAACGTCCAATAGTACACTATCATGCTACGAAAGGAGAATGGCGAAACTGGGCCTAACTGTTACAGAAATCATAATATATTTAAAATTCATTATGTTAATTTTAATAATTATTTGTAAAATATTGACTTCTGATTCTATGGGAAAACAAATCTTTGAAAAAAAAGATAAATCGTTCACTACCGGTCTTATCAAGCAGAGATGTCAGTGTTGTCAGGAGTAAAATAGTCAATTATATAGATTAATACGAATCAATGTTTATTTTTTCATTTTTAGTTTTATTGAATTCAAATGCTATAAAAATCAGAAGCAAAACTTAACTTTTTTTAACACACATCTTAATTTATTTAGGTCATTCTATAAAATAAAAACATATTTTACTTAATCAATAATAATTAAAACTTTTTTTATTTAGGTAGCTGGCCATTATTAAATGTCAAATTATTAATCATAATTGTGTCAGTGATGAGTGATTTGTTATAGCATCTACAGACGCTCCGATTTGGTTGGTGCCAACCATATCGGAACCGACAAGGCAACCATTCCAACATTGCTACAGATTGTCCGACGGTTGGCCTTCCAGCTGTCAGTTGACCATAGAGTAATATGTCAGTTGACCATAGTACGAAGAGAATGGGCTAAATTCTACTATAGAAATAGAGAAAATTACAGTCATATGCGGCTCTTACAACTTATTTTTTAAGGTTTTTAATGTAGCCGCACTGTCAATTTTTTTTAATACTTCTAACATAATAAAATACGCTTGATTTCTGGCATCTCTATTTGCGTAATCTTTGTTACTTAAGTCCCACAAACAGGGAAAGTCTTTATATAGTTCCAGCAATTTTATTAATATGTCACGTTCGGTGACCGTAACTCCCTCGGCGTTCATGTTGACGTCCTACACCGGCGGCGTTGCGAATGTGAATGAGCCAATTACCTATATTACTCTATGGAATGAGCCGATTTGGTCGGAACAAAGCTTCCAGACGTTCCAATTTGGTTGGATCGGATAGGAAGTTGGTTTGGTCGGATCGCCGGCGCATCCGACCACGTCAAACCAATATTAATAATAATTATGTCGGACCGACCGCTCTCTACACTTTCCGATTTGGTCGTGGTCGGATGGTTGGCACCAACCAAATCGGAGCGTCTGTAGATGCATTTATGTTTGTTGTTTGACTTTTGAGTGAAGTTTTAGTAATATTATATTCAAAATTGCCTTAATCGTCTATTTTTACTCTAAAGATATTATTTGAATTGATTAGTCTTTATGAAAGCGAATCCTGATTCATCCATTTATAAAGATATAAGAAATGTACCTACCTAGTGATTGTTGATGTTTTGGTAAGTTAAAATGTGTGTTGAATAATATGTGTTGGATCCAATATTTCTATTACCTGACTGTTCTACTGTTACACTATTATTAGCTAGACAATGTAGATAGAAAATAAACTTACCTGGACCTAGAAAAATGCAATGCTATTCATTTAACTCACGCAAACTAACTTTTATTTTTGTTACTTTACACCCCAATATCTCTGCTATCCCATAGAACAGATCTATAATTATTATATTCATAGAATTTGTATATTTTTATCTATTTAATCCCCCATAAATCATCAGTGTAACGATCAGGCCCAGAGTCCTATGGGAGTTTGCCATTCTCCTTTTAGAAAGAATGTAATACAATTTGCAAAACAAATAACACACATTCTCGACCCTAACATATTTTAGCATTTATAACACAAGTAAAAGCTAGAGAGGTTCAATTTTCTTTCTTACCTTTAAGACTATCAAAGAATATTATCGCAGACGTGTAAAATAACAGTTATTCAAGAAAACATTTTAAAAGCGGTAGCCACGCTCATTCAATTTACTCCGCTCGTAGCCGACCAATGCTAGCTTCGTTACTGCTATCCGATATCTAAGTTCTAGTTTTAAACCCTAATTTAATTTGCCGCCTCTATTCCGTCTATTCTTTGGTTATTTTGAAATGTTATAGAAGCTTCTAGTCAATAAATTGGATGTTTTATTTCTTCTTCGAATAGGGCAATACTGTTTGCTATTTGGTTAGAAATGTCGGTTGTATTTTGTAATAAACTAGTGTCTGTTTGTGAAGCAATTATGAAATAAATATTCTTATTTACAGGTAAGATCGAGATCGCTGAGAAGTTCTTACTGCATTTAAAATGGAAAATATAGTATGTATTTATTATATAACTATTACCGCATTTTAAATGAAATAAATAAAACTTTTCAAAGAAATAAATGAGTTTCTGTTTTATTTTATTTATTTGAACATATTTAGAATTTCAGCTGCTATTTTGCTCGAATGTTTCTTTCCTTTATCTGTCGCAATTATCTAAAATACATATAAAATTGTTAAAATGTATTTATTAATCAATTATTATAAAACGTATCAAAACTGCAGCTACTGGTACGTTTACAAACCTCATCGTGTATTCAACAAGCGGTGTGAAGTTGGCGCGGTTCCAAGCTATATTCAGGCCCATTAGCTACCTGCAGCGACGCGTATTTCCAAACTATACATAGCCAGAACGCAACCATAGGAAACTGCTCGTGTATACTTTGTAATGCTGTTTTTAAGTTTGTTATTACAATATATACACGAATTTTGCGTACTGATCGTGTATACTTGCCTCTTCGTTCCAAACTATACACGATCAGTAGGTACGCAAAATATGTATAACTAAATATAGCTACTACACCACTTACGCTTGAGCGAAATAATAAATATATAGGCAATCAAAGACTTGTACAGCTATATCTATCTACTTTTATTCTTCTTGATTGATTCAGTAAAATATGGAATAAAAATATTATTAGGTAAGCTAAGAAAAATAAATAGGTAACAGATATAAGGGTTACCTATGGGTTAGGTTAGGTTCGTGTTTTTTTTAACTACACAAAAATAGGAGCCCCGCAAAGCGGGGCTCCGTCGCCTCGCAACCATCTTCTTCTGGACTTATTAGATTCTTATATTTTAGCACTATTGTCAATTGTAAGTCGTGCAGTATAGTCGGGAACGAAGACACAAGCATCCTCGATACAAAAAATATACGATCAGTACGCAACATTATATACACAATACACATGCATTTTAATAATAGATTTAAAAACAGCAATACAATAATATAAACGCGACCAATGGAAAGACGTCGCGCTTACTCCGAAACATACACGATTAGTCCGCATGCGTACTGGCGCTGTATATTTTGGAGCGCTATTCTTACTTACTCAACTACAAAGTATACGCGAGTATTTGCGTACTGCTGTTGTATAGATTGGAAGAACTTTGTAAAAAAGTTATTTCCAAACTATACGTGATCAGTTTCACACCGTTGCGTACTGGCCTTGTATAGTTTGGAAAGACGCTGCAGCGACTTCACGTTGCCGGAATGGTCTGATTCCAGTTTATCGCCACTTAATCTATATTGCTGTGTGGTTTTTGTTCCAATTTCCGATCAGAATTCGTACAATCGACGATTTTATTTTTCCTATTGATCGAATAACGCTATTTGATCGTTTTATTTCCACATTAGAACTATAAGTATGGAGCGATATTACTAATGCTTTTTTTTCTGTGGAAGATTACTTTTACTGTTTCTATTGCTAGCGACAAAAATCAACATAGGTAGGTAGAAATGTACATTATAAATATATTTGAGAAGCTTTTAATGTATTTTTATTTCAGCGATATAAATAGGAGGGATTATTCTGTTATATATAATTTTACGTAGGCTCACTTCCGTTTCAAGTATGACATATCTATTGTGTATTTGCTCAAATGAAGAGGAAGACTCCAATAGCTATATAAATAACAGAGTATTTATAGTGCGATCTCAGCCAATCCTGTAGCATCGTTTACTAAACTTATAACGACCTCTTAAACTATAACAACGTGTCCTAAACTAGAGACAAAATGGCCATTGTTCCTAATTACAATACTTGTCAAATAGCTCGTAACTTGCACGGAGTTGGGAACCACAATTAGTTGCAACTACCTGAGGGTAGCTTGATAAATAACTAATGTTGGATGCAGATGCGCTTGCTGAGCTGTTTATCGTGACTTTGGTAACTGCCAAGTGTACCAACTGCCAATATGTTGTATGGCTTTGTACGGTGCTCATTCTAACCTCACTATTTCAAATTCGTTTAGTGTAAAAAGGCGTAGAGCATTAATTCGTTGTTCTTAGTGCGTTTGAAAAGATTCTATGCAATGTTCTAATACTGAATAACACCGAATACGTGTTTTTGTTTACACTAAACGAAATAATGCTCTAGCTCTAGCTCTATAGATAGATAGATAGATAGATAATTCTTTATTGCACACACACAAGATTTACAATAAACACAGAGAAAGACAAATAGATGCAAGTATGTACAAATGGCGGCCTTATCGCTAGGCAGCGATCTCTTCCAGACTACCATTAACATTAACAGGAAAACACATTTAAAGGAGGTGGGTGAGCAAAAATTATTGCGTTGGGAAAAATAAATTTTATCACGTATAATTACATAAAGCATGCATAATATAAAATAAGAATATAATAAATCCGATAATACATATTATATACCTAAAATAAATAATAATGAATAACTTAATACAGCGTAAGAGGAGAAAAGAAAGAAAAGGACAACAGCAATGAAATGGAGGAAGGATCAAGAGAGTGATAGATAGTGTGCCTTGAGGAGATTTTTGAAACTGCCCAAAGTTTGAGCTTGTCGAACTACTAGAGGGAGTTCATTAGCTTAACAGCGCGAACTGCAAAAGAATTGCTATAGAATTTGCTGTTCGCGACTGGGACACGTAAAAGCAGAGATTTTGATGAGCGAGGGAACGGAGAAACAGAGAAAGTGAAATTATCCTTTAGATAGTAAGGAGCTTTAGGATCGAAGAGGATGGAGAAAAGAAGATGAAGGATGTGGGAACGACGTCGGAGGCGGATGGGAAGCCAGTTGAGTTTCTTGCGGTAGTCAGACACGTGGTCAAACTTGCGCAGGCCAAAAATGAAACGAATGCAAAAATTTTGCAAGCGCTCAAGTCTATTCAACTGGACTTCCGAAAGGTCAAGAAAGGATGTGTCAGCGTAGTCAAGGTGGGACAGGAGAAGGGAGTGAGCTAGCATTATTTTTGTTGGGATAGGTAGCAAGTTGCGCAGGCGCCGAAGTGAGCCAGCAGAAGCATACATCCTCCTGCTCACTTCCTTGAGATGGAGATCCCACGAAAGAGTTTGGTCAATGAAAATACCTAGGTTTTTGACGTGAGAGCTGTATTTAATTGGTGTTCCGCCCAACGAAACTACTGGAAGAGTTGCCCAGTCAATCCTTGACAAGAATGACGGACTCCCGATGACGATCGTTTGGGTTTTGGATGGATTAAGTACTAAGCCGTAATTCTTGCTCCAGTTAACGATCGTGGATAAGTCATCGTTCATCTTGCTGATTGCATTAGGCAAGTCTTCCAGAGTTGCTTGCGTGTAGATCTGGACATCGTCGGCATACATGTGGTAGAGAGAAGTTAAAGATTGGGTTAGAGTATTAATAAAAATAGCAAAGAGGAGTGGAGACAAGACGCATCCTTGTGGCACGCCGGCATTGATATTGCGCCAAGACGAGGAAACGTCATCGAGCAAGATTCGCTGCCGGCGCCCATACAAATAACTATGGAACCAATCACACGCTGAAGGCGACAAATTAAGAGAGCGTAGCAAACTCAACAATAAATCGAAATCCACAGAGCCAAAGGCGTTACTGAAATCGAGTAACGTGAGTACTGTGAGTTGCTTATTGTCCATGCCGTGTCTAATGTCGTCGGTGATTTTGGTGAGAGCAGTAGTCGTCCCATGACCAGGACGGAAACCGGATTGGAGAGGATTCAATAAATTATGACTGTTAAGGAAAATGCTAAATTGTTGATGGACTAGTTTTTCAAGGACTTTCGAAAGGAACGGTAAAATGGAAATTGGTCGAAAATCGCTGTGGGATAAGGGTTTTGACTTTTTGGGCAGAGGGATGACTTGGGCACTTTTCCAGGCAACGGGAAAGGTGCCCGAGGAGATGGAGAAGTTAAAAATATGAGTAATGATAGGGATAATGAGGTCAAGGATAGGGATGATCATGTTACGACTGATGCCATCACTACCGACTGCATTAGACGATACTGACATAATGCTCTTCTTAACAACACCCTCAGCGAATGGGCTCAGAAGGAACGGGGGAAAATCAGGAATTGGTAAAGAAGAAAGATTCTGAAGAGAATGTAATTTTGTGTTAATGTCCATAGCTGGAGAAGAATCAGTAAAGTGTTGATTGAGTTGCTCAATATTTAGGTTATCAGGGAGGGGATCACTACGTTTATTACCAACTCCTATGGATTGTAAGAATTTCCAAATTTTACTGGGGTCGCCGTTCTCGATAGATGAGTGAATATGGCGTCTTTGTGCATCTCTACAACATGTATTACAACGATTCCGGATCCTCACGTACTTTTCCTTGTTCGAATCGCTATTGTTCGACTTATATTTGGCTTTGGCTTTTGCTTTTAGATTTAATAGCGACTTGAGATCGTCTGTGAGCCAGGGAGCCGGTAAGTGTTTGAGTTTGACAGGTTTGAGAGGTGCGTGACGGTCGTAAAGCTGTGTAAGAAGCGAATTAAATAACTCAATTTTCGAATCAACGTTATCAGCAGAAAGAATAACAGACCAGTCGATTCTGCCAGCATCGCGGAGAAGACTCTCGCTATCTATCCCAGCAAAACTGCGTCGCATCACGGATTTAGGCTTAGGTTTGGGAGGGCGTACATTAAAGGAGAGGAAGATAAGGTCGTGGTGGGAGAATGCGCTAGCATCACATTGACCATACTTCAGGACTAGGTTAGGAGAGGAAACGAAAGATAAATCGAGAAGTGAAGGGGAGCAGTTAGGCAGAAAGTGAGTGGGTTTAGAGGAAAGAAGGTGTAAGTTGTAGGATTCGGTAATAGAGAGAAGAGTCTTGGCACGGGAATCATTTTTTAGAAGGCATGTATTAAAATCCCCCATAATAATCGTATGCTCGTAGATAGGAACGGATTTTTCCAGGATGGATTCAAAGGAATGGAAATAATTGATAGAAAGGGATACACATACTATAAAACACCCCCAAGAGGAGTTTGGTATGACCTAAGGAGACTTCAATTATAAGATGTTCGGCTGCGTCTGGAGGAGGGGACTGCGGCGACAAACTAATGAATTTGAAGGAAAGGTGAGAACGTAAATAGATTGCTACGCCACCACCACCTCTGCCAGTACGATCATTCCGTATTAAATGAAATCCAGGAAGGGAATAATTGGAGGAAGGAAGACAGGGTTTGAACCAAGACTCGGAAATAAGGATAGCATGTGCGTTAATGGATTCGAAAGAAGAAAGGAAATCTGGATAGTGTGCAGGTAAACTTTAGGCATTGATGTGGATAGCGTTGAAGGATCTTTGGCTGGAAGGGAAACACGAGGATAGGACATGGTTTAGAGGAACGAATGAGGAACTGTGAAAGCTATCCTCACTATCACAATCGCTGGACGAGAGAGACAGGTAATTGGGGTCGCTAGACGAGCTGTCGTTAGACATTTTTTTTTTTTTTTTTTTTTTTTTTTATTGTACAATAGGGGAGCGCTTGGCCACAATCTCGCCTGATGGTAAGCTGAGATGTGGCCTAAGATGGAGCGCGCTTCCCTAAAATGTACCTGTTCACTCTCCTCTTGAAGACCTCCAAATTGTACTCGTCGGGGAACACAGACTCAGGAAGCATGTTCCAGTCCCTAGCGGTTCGAATAAAGAATGACGATCCGAACCGCTTTGTCCGGGTACATGGAACGTCAACCATGTGGCGATGCCTAGAATCTGTGCGCCTCGACGAACGATGGAAAAATGGGGATGGCGGAATTAGGTCGTGCAATTCCGCAGCGCACTCTCCAAAGTGTATCCGGTAAAAAACCGATAAACTTGCCACTCTGCGACGGTGGGCGAGGCTCTGGAGTTTTTTGCCTACTAGCTCATCGTCGTTTATTAGCCTCTTGGCACGCCTCTCTATCGCCTCAAGTTTCTCCAGCTGGTATTTGGCAGATCCATCCCAGAGGTGAGAGCAGTATTCCATGCACGAACGGACCTGTGCTTGATAGAGGTGGAGCAACTGTCCCGGGCTGAAATACTGCCTCACCTTTGCCAGTATACCAAGCTTTTTTGAGGCTACTTGGGCTTTTGATTCAATGTATGAACCAAAGTTGAGAGTAGGCGTTAAGGTGATACCAAGAAGCTCGAGGTGGTCAGTTATCGGTACGGATACACTTTGGAAGGACGGAGTTAGGTTGAATGGACTCCGTTTAGCGGTGAATAGACACGCCTGGGTCTTGGTCGCATTGAACTTGACCAGATTGGCCTCGCCCCATTCGGAGACTGCCTGTAAGGACAAGTTCATGCGTTCGACCATCGCCTCCCGTAGAGACTGGATTTGTGCCGTACTGGCTCGCGCGCTGGATGCGTATCTCTCCACAACGGTGCTATCGTCTGCGTACCCATAGATACCGGGTTTCAGCAGATCGTTAATGTGTAGCAGGAATAGTGTTGCGGAGAGAACTGATCCCTGAGGGACCCCGGCATTAATAGCCAATTGGTCGGACGAGCAACCGTCGACGACTACTCGAATCGACCGGTCTCTCAAGAAATCTGAGATCCATGCGCAAAAACCAGTAGGCAGACCGTACGATGGAAGCTTGCCAATAAGACTATCATGCCAGACCCTATCGAAGGCCTTCGAGATATCGAGGGAGACTGCGAGTGCTTCACCATGATTCTCGATGGCCTCACTCCAGATATAGGTGGCATACGCTAGAAGATCCCCAGTGGACCGATTTCGGCGAAATCCGTATTGGCGGTCACTGAGTAGATCGTTCGCTTCTAGGTGTGCCATTAGCCTGCTGTTCAGTACACGCTCCATAGTCTTGCAGAGTATGGACGTGACTGAAATTGGCCTATAATTGGAGGGGTCGGCACGACTGCCTTTTTTGGGCACAGGCTGCACGTTGGCAAGTTTCCATGATTTCGGTACTTTTCCAGTCATCATCGAAAGGCGAAAGAGGCGTGTCAAGACAGGAGCGAGCTCAGGCGCACAGGTTTTAAGCACTATGGCTGGTATTCCATCAGGGCCACTAGCTTTGTTCACGTCAAGATTTCGCAGCGTTTTCAGAACCTCAGTCTGACGGATGTGAATTTCAGGCATGCTCACCTCGCATCCAGGTAGACTGGGAGGTTTGGCGCTTGCGGGATCTAGACGTGAATTTTCTGCGAACAGAGTAGCTAGTAGGTTCGCTTTCTCCGTGGCAGTGTGAGCCAGCGACCCATCTGGTTTTAGCAGTGGAGGAAGTGAGGGGCGGCAGAAATTCGATTCAACCGACTTTGCCAGGGACCAAAACGCTTTGCTACCAGAAGGGTAAGAAGCCAGTTTGTTCCCTATACGGCTAACGTGGTCAAATCGAGCTTTCCGTAGAGCCTTTTTGCAGGACTTGGCGGCCCGGTTGAAGGCTTTCTTCTTCTCAGATACGTCCTTGGCCTTGCGGTGTCGAGCATCAGCCCAGGCTAGATATGCTTCGTGTTTAAGCGCTTCAGCGCGTCTACATTCAGCTCTGAACCAGGGTTGAGCTTTGCTGGACGTGGCTACATCGGAGAATGGAATGTAGTACTCCATTCCCTGCCGCAGCACATCAGTCACAGCATCCGCACAGGTTGAAGGGTCTTCAGAAGAAAAGCAAACAGGCCGCCAGGGATAAGATGCAAAGAAAGAACGCATCTCGTCCCAATCTGCTGACTTGTATCGCCACACGCGCCGAGAGCCCCTGGGACTGGGATCGGGCGGCGAGTAGACAGATACAGATTTCACCAGACAGTGGTCGGAGCTGCCAAGCGGCGATGAAATCGCTACCGAGTAACGGTCTGGATCGGTTGTCAGCAGAAGATCCAAGCAATTGGCTGTATGGCTCTCAACATCAGGAACCTGCGTCGCTCCTTGAACCAGCTGGGTGAGATTTAACGCTATAGCGAGTTTACGCGTCTCTCTCCCAGCGAGGTCAGTGCACTGGTATGGGTATAGCCACTCCTGGTGGTGGGCATTAAAATCCCCCAGAAGCACTAGCTGAGCGGAAGGGTATTTGTGTTGAGCAGCATCCGCCGCCTCACTTAGGTACTCTGTGAGCCTGATCGTCTCCTGGTCTCCGCTGTGCGCTCGGTAGACACAAGCATAGATGAGTTTCTCTAGGCCTGTGTCCACCAGCATCCAAAGTACAGAGAAATGGGGGTCTTCAAGGTAACGGAGACGCCGACAGCAGATGTCGTCACGTACGTACGCGCACACACCTGACCGAGCTTTAAAGTTATGCTCCAGGGTGTAGCCGGGATACGATAGGTACGCCTGATCAGACGGACATCTAATCTGCGTCTCCGTGAGGAACAAGATACAAGGCTTGCTAGTCTCTAGGTGAAAGTGGACTGCAACGAGGTTGGAGTGTAGACCTCTGATGTTAGTGAGGTCTACTTTCAGCGAGAGGGAGTGCTGCCGCTGTACAACGTTTTTCTTGTACCTTGTCTTTTTCATTATTTTAATGGAGAGTGAAGTAGGTGTGAAGACGGCAGTGAATCGAGGCGCTATACTTCTAGACCTGAGACGCACATTCAGAAGCTACACTTATGGGGACTAGTCTGGAGACTGCGGGGACGCCCGAGCCCCCCCAAGGATGTCCATAGGGCCCTCTCGTCCGGTCGCCAACCGGCACTATGGCGCATCTTGGGATTTTTCGCTAGTTGGCGGGGCAGCCTTTCACATGTGGCTAGCACGCTACTTGGGCCCCCTACTGACTAGCGGTCGGCCAGCGGTGAACCGTGCCTCGGATCCCGCTACCCTCCATGACTAGTCTCCAGGTGCAACAACATAAGTGTGCGTCAAATCGTCCAGGTTGTATAAGCGCAACTGATTCGACCCGACTTCACATGGGCTACATCAGCTTCATCGTGTCGGAACGCGGACGCTTGGCGACACGGCTTCAGCTGATGGGTGGTCATTATAGCCGCGGCGACTGTCTCCCACCATGTCACCTGTTTAGCACCACCCAGGGGCCACGTGTAGGGTATCCATACTCCGGGTAAACTCCTACGGACGAAGGTGACTCGGCCCCCAAAAACATTATGAATAATTTATAGATATAATTAAACAAAGAGTGGTATAAATATGATATTGAATAAAAAATGAAGAGAATACTAGGTTCTATAAATATATACTTATCGACAAAATAAATAAAATAAAATAAAAATCTAGAAATAATTAAAAAATAATACTAGACTAAATGAAGAAGAAAAAATATATATAATAGGAATAAATATATATATGTGTATTTATAAATATAAGTGTTATTTAAAACGCTAATTTTTACTACACCCCCAGCAAATACAAAACAATACAGGAATAAGCAAAATTACAATAAAATGACATGAAACGAAACGACACTTAAATGACAGCTGACACATGGTATTGACATGTGCGACAATTGACAAATGTCATTAATTCAAAATGTAAATAAAATTTAAAACCAACACGAAAAAGAAAACTCAGCTCTATGTTACTAAAGAAAACTAGCTCTATGTTCGTTTGATGTAAAAACACCGTAATGTAGTAGTGTAAATTGTGACATGTATCCTACCAATATTAAACGCGACAGATTTACAATATATGGAAATATATTACTTACCCTTTCACGTAAAAAACGGCAGATGATATCTGTATGAATTTTGGTTCAGAGATAGATTATAATACATTATAGATCTTAGATGAAATACATTATCCAAAGGAAACTCTAAATAAGTTCACTTATTCAAAATCGAGATATTTAAATACAGTATAATTCAATTGGTACAAAACAAAAAGTCATTGTTAAAATTACTCTTATAAATTACTACGTATAAACATATCATAATTACTTACAGTAAATTAAATCTAGGAAGACAAAATTCAATATTATTCCAAGTACTATACTAGATATAAAATGAATGCAGTTTCGTATTAAAAAGTATAATACAAAAAGTATAGCGCAGAGAAAGAATATGCACTCTAACGTTACATAGTAAATTTTAAAATTTTCTCTCTTAATAAAACCTATATTTTAGAACTCCAATATTGACATCCATAAGACATTGCTGAAATAAACCCTGATCGTAAAAAGGGAAAAGCTGGCTTACAAGGTGTTTATTCTGTACAAATGTTACAAATTCGAATGAAACTCGGAGCTCGCTTGATCCTGCTTTGATGTTCCAATAAAGTTCGTATATTTTGAGGTTATTTAATTTAAGGGTTTAATTATAGATATAGGTGTTTAATCCGCTTATTTATTACTGTTTCTATTAGAAAGAAAGAAAGAAAAGACGTGTGGCACTCGGGGACTGCCGCGGTAAAGCTATTGCATAGCATGCCTTCAAGCCACACCTCCGAGCCCGTCGGAGTGGGGAGCGTGAGGATTTTTCGTTACGGAATTTCGCGATTCGGTCCCCGCGCTCAAGGCCCGCGATAGAAGCTATGCAATAGCTTAAAAACTTTTATTTAATGGCACATAGCCTCACAAGTACATTATGAAAACAATTTATCTATACTAATTTTATAAAGCTGAAGAGTTTGTTTGTTTGAACGCGCTAATCTCGGGTACTACTGGTCCGATTTGAAAAATTCTTTCAGTGTTAGATAGCCCATTCATCGAGGAAGGCTATAGGCTATATATCATCTCGCTTAGACCAACAGGAGCGCAGCACTGCGGGTAAAACCGCAGAGCACAGCTATAATAGTATACAATACTTATATGGTATTAAAAATACACATTGAAGTGTGTAGTCTGTGAAGCATGATGCCATTAAAAGGGGGAAATCAATCGGTGAACATCTGTGACGTAAAAAACGTCACAGCACCGATTTTCAGTGATATTACAGGGTTAAGTTTTTTATACAGACATCTATGGTTTCATATCTGATGAATACGAATCAGTCTCTTCTGCATAACTATATTGTTAAAAAAAATACTATACCTATTATAAACTTATTTGCTGCAATTTCACTCAAAAATTGCTGATCTATTTCGCACAGTTTTCTATAAAACTAAGTATTAGAATATAGAGTAAGCAATTCAATTATTAATAGAATATACCTTTAAAATTAACTTTAAGTACTTGTAATAGGATTAAAGAGCAAGAGTCGATCTAGTAGAGTGGAAGACGTTATCGTCCAGAGTAGCCTAGAATCACCTAGAATTTTCGATAGCACTAAAAGATGATTCCTAACATTAAACGCCGTATTACAATAATATACCTAACTATCCACATGTATTGTAACAACATTTATTACACAAACATTTTGATAAATAACCATAGACTGTTAAACAGCTTAACATTAACCGCTTAGTATAATTCATTGATTGCAAATATGCGGTGTAAAGCAAATCATGCATACAACGCATGGCCTACTAGATTAATGTATGGCGACGCATAGCTGGTTAATAGTGCAACCGCATTAGAGTATAGTTTAATTAATTTTATGTGGTTTAAACAAGCATATATCATTTGTGATGTGGTGATGGAGAAATATTTTGACATTAATAAGATAGAAGAAGATAACACTAATACATTTTGATGTATGTATGTTTGTTACTCTTTCAGGCAAATAATATTAAACCGATTACAATGAAATTTAGCAAACATATAGAGGGTTACTTGGATTTACACATAGGATAGGTTTTATCCCGGAAATCCCACGGCAACGGGAATTTTGCGGGTTTTTCTTTGAAATCGCGGGCGAAGCCGCGAGCGGAAAGCTAGTTATGTCGTAAATATGAAATAAAAGATACGTATTTCTTTTTAAATATTGACCTTATTAACGAATAGCAGTTCGGTTAATCAAAACGTCTCTAGTTTAATTAAATGCTTATTATGTATACTAGTTACAATCCAATAATTGAAATGCTTTGTACATCTATTCCATGCACATATCACTTCGATTGTAGTAAATGTAATAATGTAGTGATGTGCCCTAAATAGAACGTATAGGGGTAATGTATAGTAATCAAAAGTAGAAAAGGAATAATAGAAATAATAACACATTATATAAACTTTCTTTATTATGATCCATAGTAGGTAACATTATAAAACTGAAGAGTTTCTTGTTTCTTCGTTTGAACGCGCTAATCTCTCGAACTACTCGTTGGAATAGAAATATTCTTTCAGTGTTGGATAGTTCATTTATCGAAGAAGGTCTTCGACTATACAATAACATCACGCTATGAAAAATAGGAGTGAAGCAGCAAGGCACAGCTAGTGAAATGTATCCAAAACTTATCAATTAAATAAGACACATAGATAAAATATCAAACATAACTCCC
Organism: Colias behrii; assembly: GCA_029959065.1. Classification (NCBI taxonomy): domain Eukaryota; kingdom Metazoa; phylum Arthropoda; class Insecta; order Lepidoptera; family Pieridae; genus Colias; species Colias behrii. Next base: position 2,764,865 of record JARWMC010000021.1, on the reverse strand, counting down.
AAATTCGTCAGAAAACAACAAACTTACAAAAATGTCCACTATCACATGCATTTACAGCTGTAAGTGTCAAACTACACCTTCTATTTGTGTTCCACACTGCTTAATTACAGCGGAATTTCCAAGTTCCATTATAACGGAACAATGTTCTCGGAACTCTGTTCATTTGTTCCAACTTCTAACTTGTTACTGATTACGGAATTTCCGCGACTCAACTGGACACTGGTTTTGTTGGAATTTTGGTGTTCTAAAACATAAGTGTTGCGTTCCATATTTCACAATTGAATACAACATGGCTGTAGTGTCGTAAACTCGATTACTGTAAAGTTTCTGGACGTTGTTAAAGTTCTGAGATTATTTGGTCTTTTATATACGAAATATATGAAAAGTTAATGCAGCACGGAATAAATAATATGATTTCTTAATTTGTATTAACTATCTGCTTGTAATTAATCTGTTTATAACATTTTTCTTGCTTTTAAACTGTGGTTTATTCCATTCGTATCATTTCAGTTGGTATTCAATTCAGATAATTGTTATTGATACTAAATACTTTTTAGTGTTCAATAAAAACTTATTCTGGCTATACTATTCCCTCATTTTGTTTATTTCACATGCTTATCATTGACCATAAAAAAGAGCGTGTGCCGAGCACACGTATCAGAAGTGAAACTTATTTGGCCAGATTCAAAGATACCAAATTCGACGCCTTACTCCATGACGTGACGGTATTGCCTGACGATGTTTCACTTCAATATACTTCTACGTAAACATTATAACGATAACTTCTAACTCAAAATAAATGGCACACTCAATTCGAGAGCTCTCCACACACTCAACAAGTCCAATTAGATAACAAACAAATATGTATTAAATCAAAAGGCGGCAACACAAAAGCCGTTGCTATCTTTACAAGTGGATAGTAGAGATTATTTTACAAGGACAAGAATACTTAAACAATGAGTTCTATTTTAAACTAGATTACTTTTTCCTGCGTGTGTTTGGCCGCTTTTATGATTTAAACTATTTAATTAAAATAGAAGCCAATAATTAATATGTCATAAACACCAGCTACTAACACTTTTAAAGTAATTAAACACAACATATTACTAACATGCACATATAAATGCTATGTAGTTATAGTATATCAATATATTATTCTGATTCTTGCACTTTTATTTATTATGCACCACCATGATTAATTTAATTATTTTCCTCGTCTTTTTTGGGTTGCCTGGTAGAGATCGCTGCCAGCGATAAGGCCGCCTACTGTACATTGATTAATTTATTGTTAAGTTTATAAAATGTATTTGGTGTACAATAAAGAATTTTTCATTCATTCATTCATTCATATAAATTCACAGATATTTATCTACGCATATACATATTTATGCAATGTATAGGTCTATATATATATTAGGGTATTGTCTCGATTGATTTGCGATGATATTATGATATGTCATTGCATTCATTATAATATGATCACCATCATCATTATTTACATCGTTTTAACAGATTTGTCGAATGTAATATGTTTCATCGCTATACGTGCAGTCGAACGCTGGTAAGAGTCGTTAAAGTAACCCAAGTTTTACCAATATCACCATCATCATCATCATCAGCTCATATAAGTCCCTACTGCTGGGACAAGGGCTCTATGAGTGGCCAAGTGTGGGTTGCCAGATATCACATGTAGTCGAACTTATGATTCTTCGACATGTCGGTTTCCTTACGATGTGTTCCTTCACCGTTCCAGCAGTATTGATGTTAACAACACGCGCAGATAAATTGAATTTTTTGTATATGTATGTGTCCACATTGTTTCCCCGACGCTTTTTACTTTTATAAAATTATATTAGAGACTCTAATTTCAAGTCAGTAATGCTTAACCGTTAGCCTAAGTCACATATTGTGAAAAGTATTAAAAGTATTAAAGAAAAATTATTTTATTATTTGGAGACTTTGGCGGCAGAAGCGCTGCGTATGTAACCAATATGTTATACTATTAATAATAATGAATTAAACTAAATTTTAAAACGTTTAATATAAACTTATAGTATCTCAAATTAAAATAATACGGAACCTACAACTAGATGACGCTATAAACCACGTAGCAAGTATTATTAAACCGTTTCAAAGAATATTGCTTCCCACCAAGAGCCTGAACCATTAAACATTTCCTTGCAGCGCCGAAATTGCTTGAAAAACAATATTCCTTAATGCGATCAGTTAAGTTGCAATAAGCTGCATCTTAAGTGTCTGAAGCGTTTAATTGTTTTCTGAGGACATTGTTTCAGCTTTTAAATCTTGTTACAAGTTTCATTGTAATTGTTTCATTTGTTGAGATGATATTTTGATAATATTGCCATACACCAGTATACCCAAACAGTATCTATACTTTTTATGTGAAAAATCAATACCAATATATTTAATTCATTAATCAGACAAATGCAAAATTGTTGCGTAGTCCCTTTTTTGGAAATTCATTCTATAATATTTAACAAGGTTCTAACTTTGTAGTCTTCATTTCAAGCAAAGTAAAACCGTTCTCTCCTTACTAAGAAATGCGAGCATTAAAAACGGAAAACTTAAAACATAAAAGCATCCATCACACAACATTAAAAACTAACATTCTCCAGCTAATTATTTCGAACACCGGATCAAAATATAAACTCACAAAGTAAGATATACGAAATGTGCACTCTTGTATCTAAATCGCTTCCGCTTACGCGTCCGCTGCCGCTTATACTGGCGCGGTAGACGCTTCAATATTTTAAGCGATGCAAGCGCTAGAAAATTCCTTTATGCTACGAGTGCAGCTCTAATATTTAAACGGGACATTTTCCCCGAAGACACTTTATGCTTTTATTAAAACTTTTAACCTACTAACTTCGTTATAATTCAAATAATGTTGTATTTTATAACGAGAACGATTGTTTGAAGCTGTGTACTTTGTAATGTAGTTTGATTTTATATTACTGTAGTTCAACTTTTACGCTTGGTGTTTTATATTTTATTCATTTAAATGTTTTTTTCAATTATGACTGTAAATGTCGATTCTGCGGTTAACAACTCTGTGTGATTATAAAGCCATAGTTGAGTTGCTTTTATTATTATTAGGGTGTGTATTTTTCACTCAAAATGTGTAAATATAAATGTAATAGAGAGTACGATTTTTAAGTGGTAACATTTAACACTATTGACCCATATAAATTTACACTGTTTATTTTAAAAATGAGTTTAAAGTGTAGATATTATGTTAAAAAAGGTCACTTTACAATTTTTAACAACTCTACTACTCGAAAACAAAAAAAATAACTAGGTAGGTACGTAATTTTCATATTTTTGCATTTACCATTTTCCATTGATGCTGCGCTCTTGTACTCTCCGCTATGTTGTACTTTAAAGTGCCGTCTATGAATTATTATTTATTACTAATCAAATCTTAAAATCGTTTTGTTACTAGCGGTCCGCCCCGGCTTCGCCCGTGGTACATGTTTACGTTTTCTCTCCACAAGAACCATCTTCGTACTTCAAGGAATATTATAAAAAAAGAATTAACGAAATCGGTTCAGCCGTTCTCGAGTTTTGCGCTTACCAAGACATTTGGCGATTCATTTTTATTATAAAGAAGATTTGTTTCAATAGTTCTGGAAATAAGCTTAATTAATTATCTAAATCGCTTCATATAACAATAAACGGAATTAAATTTTTTCATTATTTCTAATTATTGTAATGTAAATGAAAACTAATACAATAAGTTAATACAAATCTGAAAGTTATTTTTCAATTACTACGTAACTAGACTTGTTATTTTCATTTCATACTGGATACGCATGCCAAAGTTAAACCAAAACATTTATTTTATCTATAAGGAGTGTCTTTAATATTACACATAGTAATTAGTCACCGGCTCGGCAGTTTCACAGAGACGAGACAACTTCAGTTTCAACTTCATTCATTTCCGTTCGTTCTGTTCTGAACTTATTCTATGAAATGTATTTGCGTATAATTGAACAAAGTGTACTATTTGACCATCCTATGAATATCCGCATGGATTTATTGAAGTGAAAATTCTTTAGGTGCGTTGAGAGTAAAATTTTAAGATCACGTCATGGAGTATCGGTTTTGGTATCTTTGAATATTGCCATAGAAGTTTCACTTCTGACACGTAAGCTCGGCACACACGCTCCTTTTTAATGTGGATGTATAGATGCATGTATGTAAGCTACTTTTTCACGGAAATGATCTGTATGAATGAAACAAAGATAGTCTGGATTAGCACTCCCTCTCTCTCAACTTCATACTTGTGTACCAAGCGAGTGACGCTGCGAGTTTCAGCTAGTATTCTATAATATCTTCTGATGAATTGCGTTCTATTGATTTTCGTCAATTGAGTCAATTTAACATTTCCATTCCTAATACACAAAACAATACTACTTATAAAGACCAAATATACAATATAGAGCTTAAAAATAAACAGAGATGTTACACATAAAACCTGAACACGTAATTTAAAAGGTAATAAACTCGACTCGCAATCAGTCAGCGCAAACGCTTAGCAAAATAATCAAGATAACTTCTATCGACAAATATCTGGCTAGGAACAAGTGGGATCGATGGGATTCAATAAAATTAAAGATTCAGTAAGCGTGCGCGGCTTGTGAATTTGGGGGGCTTGAGGGAAAGGCGGTCGCGGTTTGAAGATAAGACCAGTCGGCTCCGCTAAGGTTGAACCGGGATGATGGGAAAGTGTAGCTGGTATAATATGATATAGCTACACTTTCTGATCACATACCAATGTAGCTAACTAAAAATGAAGCATTCTGATGGTTAGAGAGTTTTTAAAATCATAACAAATAAAAAAATCTCTACTTGTATCGGATAATTTAATAATCAAACACGACCACGATAATACACACAATACACACAATGTCATTCTAAATCTTGAAAATGTATTTATTATACAATATGTGCAGTAGTAGGTAAGTATGGAACTTATATTAGTTAAATTAAAGTAATGAAATTATATGGAACTTAATTTAAAACCTAAAAGCTTTAATCTTATCTTGCTAATTTTTGGCTAAACAATTTCCTTTTTGATATATTTTTCTAAACGCTCGTCGCTTACAACTTAAGGCGACGTAAATCCAACATCCGCACATCCACTTAAGGTTAATATGTTTATTTACTGTGCCTAGGCTCGATACATTTCGATTACTGTATGTATGTTTGTATGTAAATCACATACCGTTTACATAAGGCGTATGATTCTCGTAGAGTTGTCAAATAGTACAAAAATATAAGATATATTGTGTAGATGTGGTTCGTGTGTATGAATATATTATTTGCCTGTTAGTTTGTAAAGGATTTTTGTTTTGTGTTTTCTATGTATAGTTAATTTAGAATGATCTTCTAAATACTACAGGACTGTTCTTTGGCATATTATTATAACATATGATGTTTCATATGTATTTTGTAAAAAATAAATTGTAAAACTGACATGATTTAAAAGAGCAACTATGGAGTTTCTTGCCCGTTCTTCTCCGTAGATACTGCTTTCCGAATCGGTGGTAAATGTTAAAAATATGTAATGACGTTTCAAAAGTGCTCCTAGAAGAAGTCTAATTGAATAAATAAATGTTTGAGTTTGAGTTTGAAATAAGATGTACCAAATCGTCACTATAATATGATCAAAATACATAGGTAGGTAATTTTAATTATTGATATAAAAATTATATTAAATGGTAAGTTATTTTAGATAATAAAAACTTATTTTTTTAGATTTCATCCTATATGTTCACATATTAACAACCAACTGCAAAATAAATATATTATACATACAAAGAAGGCAATCGTTAATATAATATGCAAACTCAAACATAGAAGATAGAAGCACTTTTGAATCGTTATCACATATTTTTAACAATTTACCACCGATTCGGAAAGCATCAGTATCTATGGAAAATCATAATGTACAAAAGAACAATGTATCTCTGACTCCAACTAAACATTCAGATTGCGCACTTAATTCCCAATACGTTAAACAACAAAGTCAAACAGGTTAATTGATCCAAGCACACTTGAACAAGACAATTTCCTAACCGGAAACCCCGAGTTCTGTAGGCGACTCCAATTCTAACTTCATGGCCACTAATGTTCGCTGTACCCTTACCATGAGTTCGCAATCGAATCTTGCGTTCATTGCATTCGATATCGAGTAAGCGTGTTCTTACGTGCTGTTACACTGTCCAATATTGCTGACATGGGCTATAAACCCCACCGGCTAATATATCGGTTATGCATATAATGCCTGTTATTTTTAGTTTACGGACCTTTCTCTTAATGGTCGCAAAACCACCTAAGCTACGGAATGGTCAGATCTACCGGCTTAGCTTGAGAGAAGTGCCAGTAACGACGATTCCCTATTGTGGTATTGTGTGAATATTGTGAATATATTTGTGTTGTGTGTCTTGTAGTTGTTAGTTAACAGAAAATACATTAATTTTCAAGATCTTTGTGTTTTTTTAAACACGCCGCAACTTAACAGTGTGCATACAACTAAAGCTACAGCCGTTTAAGTTGAAAATTTTCGCTTCCACATACGCAAGGGAAGCAAAACCTTCCGGGGACTTTCCGTGAACACAGAGTTGCTTTAAGCATAAATTTATAATTATTACAACATAATAAAAAGTTTTAAATTTGTTCAGAACCCTTGATGCACGAATTCCGACTCGCACTTAGCTAGTTTTATATACTACTATAGACTCTATATAGTATAGTCTATCATATTATCTATGATACTATTACATTTGTTTCCCGGCTCGGCTCGTCCCCGGCACGTAGCGTTAATCATCTTTTTTCATTTTTCTCATTTTTTTTTCACATTGTGAGTAACACTGTACAATAGTAGGTTCTGTGCGGAAATTAATTCGAGTTGAGTTCGCAAACGTGACGTGTGATCTCTGGGGAGACATGTCAGCAGAGTAGATTAGCGCACAGTTAGCGTTTTCGTATTTCTGGACATGCTTTTGTTTTGTGAGACATTGGGAATTCTTGTAATATATTTTTAAATATGAAATTTTTTACGTTTGTATGTTTTTTACGCCTTCACGCAAAAACTGCTGAACCGATTTTCATGAAATTTGGCACACACATGTAGGGACTACTTAGGATAGTTTTTATCCCAAAAATCCCACGGGAACAGGAACTATGCGGGTTTTCATTTGACTACGCGGGTGAAGCTGCGGGTGAAAAGCTAGTAGTTATAAGTATAAATCGTAATAAGGTTATATTCTTATAATTATAATTAATGGATTTTCCTTACAAAGAATAATAATACTTTACTAACTACTTTGTTGCACGCATGGTAAAAAGCTGTTGCAATTTAGCTATATATTATACTGTCTTGACTTGTGATATTTTGATTTTTATCTGTAATAATAATAGTTCAGCACTCTCGTGGTGTCTATAAGGTCTGTTTAACATTACTCTAATACATTATTATTATTACAGTAATTTAAATAAAAAAAAAGACGGGTTGCACTCCGGGAGTGCCGGCAGAAGTGAAAACTTGATTATTAACGTTCAGCATGTTTGATATTTTGGAATGGTATCCGTCTTACGCATGGAATCTAAAAGGGCTAAAAAAAAAAAAAACATCCGTCTTACGCTTTTTCGATCAGGCCACGTGTCCTGACGCGAGTTTAAGATTTTATACCTAACGCCGCTAAAGAAGTTTTCACTTCAATAAAATAAATAAATAAATAATTTTATAGATATAATTAATTTAATAGATACTTCAGCATGTATTACTAGTAACAGTCAGTCATTACGACTCTAAACGTCACAGTTAAGTAGCCACAGACAGATACATAACTCTTACAAACCGTTAAACATTAAATTATGATTACTATTAGTTACCGATAACATTAAGTCACATTATCGCACTTACGGAAATAGCAGTACTGTGACGTCATAACCAGCTGGACTAGTCCTCGTATTACACAAGCTTTCACTTTCATAACCTACTTCACACCGCCATATGCCATCCGACTACTTCAAACAGAACAATCTTAGCGACAACCCTATTTATCATTTAGCATACACCGTAATACAACGCAATAAGGTTTAAATTTAAGTAATAAGTTCTGTAGGGCTGCGGCAATACATTTGTTAACTACAATTTAATCTAATTATAAGATTGACATAATGTTGACGTTGTATTAGCCATCTTATTTTATTGGGATAAGGCTCATAAATCATCTAAGTCTTTACTTTTATTAATACGAAACTTGTTTTGATGCTCATGTGAATATATTTTATTGTTCGAGTCAATGATACTTCGTACATTTCAATAATTTATTGCTGTTAATTGATATTTAAGAACTTTGTTTTGCTGCTTGAGTGGTTGCTGTTTTCTTATTTCAAAATATTGCTAAATCTGATTAGATGCATAAATAAAAATGCGTATTTATATTTGAACTAGCTTTCCGCCCGCGGCTTCGCCCGCGTTTTGAAAGAAAAACCCGCAGAGTTCCCGTTCCCATGGGATTTCCGGGAAAAAACCTATTCTATGTTTTATCCAAGTTACCCCCTATATGTGTGCTAAATTTCATTGTAATCGGTTAAGTAGTATTTGCGTAAAAGAGTAACAAACATACATACATGCACTCACACACCATACTCATAAACTTTCTCATTTATAATATTAGTAGGAAGGACAGGATTAAATGTACGTTCTTAATTAATAAAATGTTAGTTACAAATTAACGAATAATTAATCTTCTCATATACAGTTCTGCGAAAACTCATATACCAGCTTATAATAAATTTATGAGTGTAAATATTGTTTAGCAGCTCATTAATGAAATAACTAATTAATCTATTCACGTTTCAGTGAGTTGTACATAATATATTAATTTCATACAATATTGATTATGTAATTATTTTGACAGAGAGCTTTAGGAAACTATACATTACGATATACTAGCTTACCGCCCGCGGCTTCGCCCGCTTTGTTTAAAACCTAATAATTAAATACTAAAACCTTCCTCTTGAATTACTCTATCTATTGAAAAAAACTGCATCAAAATCCGTTGCGTAGTTTTAAAGATTTAAGCATACAAAGGGACATAGGGACATAAGGACAGAGAAAGCGACTTTGTTTTATACTATGTAGTGATGATATATAAGGTATTAAACCATAATTACGAAAGGCATTGTAAAATTAAGATCGTAGGTTTGTTTCGAGATGTTTTAGAACTCATTATAAAAAAAATCGATATCAAACGCAGTCTTTTAAATGTTAATGTTGCATTATGTACTACAACATTACATTTTAATTAAAACATAAGGTAAAGACAGAGAATAAGATATGTTTCTTCTATTATTTATAATTTTATATTTATAAAGCATTTGAATGCCATAAAACCAAAAATATCAAATTCAGATATGAATGGAATTTAGAAATGCCTTAGTTAAAATACAAACTCTATATTACAATGGGTAACATTTTGAGTTTGAAATTACTTTGGATTTTTCTAATGCCTTGTGATTTTTACAAATGCGATAATAATAAAACCAAATTATATTATGAATTTAACTTATTCAAACTTATCTCTACAATCTCACATCACACTTAAGATTATTAAATTATCTCTCTATAATAATTATGATCTATCGATATAAAATCTCACAATACATTTGAGTTCATTGTTATTAGTTTTTGCGGCAATCGTTAGCGTATCTTTTATCTATTAAGTAAACACGCTTAACCGACTATAAAAAATGTAACAAAAAAATTGCGATCGTTACTCTGTACAAGGCCAAATACAAGGTCTGCACGTCGATTAGACGGTAAAAAATTTTATGGTTCCAGTATTTCTTTTGGTTGAGGAAAATTGTATAATATAAGCAATTGCAAAAAAGTGCGATTTCTAAGATAAAAGTAGCTATATTTAACTTGTATTTCGTTGAATGTTGTTAAATATATGTTAGAATAATATCAACATATGTTAGCTTTAAAATAGTCGATAATAACCCTTAGAACGATTAAAATTATTACCAAATTACATATTTTAAACACATAATTGTTAAATGTAACAACTTTCTATGTATGTCGAGAAAGCTCTTGAAAACAGGCAATACTATACTTAGAATATTAGGCAATAATAGACTTGAAAACATATATCTATACTAATATTATAAAGCTGAAGAGTTTGTTTGTTTGAACGCGCTAATCTCAGGAACTACTGGTCCGATTTGAAAAGTTCTTTCGGTGTTAGATAGCCCATGTATCGAGGAAGGCTATAGACTATAATATCATCACGCTAAGACCAACAGCAGCCACGCGGGTGAAACCGCGGAGCGCAGCTAGTATATAAGGAACATTCAATAAAATATCTCTTACATTTATTATTTTCCACGAACAAGTAATATAGTACAGATGCAGTAAGAGCTAGACTAACTTTAAGTACTACATACATCGAAGTGAAGTGACCCTAAAGGTTAAAAGTTAAAACAATAAATGGAATGTATTTTTAGTTCACTACTGCACTTAGCGTCTTGGCACGCCACCTTAAGTACGTCCAACGCTTAGCCGCTTAACTACTTAGAATTAACTTGCTCTTTTCACTTATTTTTATTTAAATTGTTAAATTCACGGTGTGCTTAGAGTGCAGTTTTACGTGTAACTGATTCTTGTAAATAAGAACAATAGGGCTAGATCTAAAAAACTATGCATGTTGGCGCCATTTTGTATTTAGATTTACGACTGACGTTAAAGGTGTAAAAGATAAAAACTTTGTAGTATTAAAATCGAGAATTTGCGAAATGTAATAAAATCTAATAAAATGATTAATTTCTAAGATCTGATAATAGTAGAGAATTGCATATGTAATAAAATTATTACCTAAGTATATATGGAATTCAGAGTATTTCTATATTAGGTATATTTTACTGTGTATACAAAACTATAACGCCCAAATGTGCAGAGGGAAAAAGTTAGCAAACGTCTGTACCACAAATTAGGATTCCCTTAAAACCACGTCACGTTAAACTAAATAAATAAAATTTGACATCGGGATAGTGCTCTGAAAATTATAAATTAAATATCTTTATAGGTAGAAAAAGATATTAAATACAAGAAATATGTGACTTCCGCTGTTGGTATAATTTTTTCCGTTCTATATTTTATTACTATGGTCAATTTAAAACTTGTTTTTAATAAATCAAATCATATTAAAAACCATTTATTCTCACTTCTTATTTTTATAATGAAACTTGGCAATTACACGCAGGTTAGGTGAATCTACAGTCTACACTAATAAAAATATCAAACCCAAGGTACAAGGAAAAATTCTGGGATGATGTTTAAGTTATTATATAATTTACTAGCATTCCGCCCGCGGCTTCGCCCGCTTTCTCTAAAACCTAATTAATTATATACTAAAACCTTCCTCTTGAGTCACTCTATTTATTAAAAAAAAACCGCATCAAAATCCGTTGCGTAGTTTTAAAAATTTAAGCATACATAGGGACATAGGGACAGAGAAAGCGACTTTGTTTTATAATATTTAGTGATGAGACAGGCTCATTAGATTAGTCTTGACATTTTCTAGATATTTCTTACGTTTGACGTAAATCATAAAGTTCGAAAATATCAATATTAATTATTATTTTAAACCTTAGAGCATTAAACCAACTTTTAAACTAATTTCGTTAAAAAGTCTTGACATTTCTAAATTGACATTGTCTGTTAATTTTTCTCGGTGAGAACTTGTTTTTAGTATTTTAAAGTAATTTTTTACATCTAATTTTATGTAAAATATCACACCGCTTATGGTATGATATTTTTTATTTTAACTTCAAAGCAAGTTTAATGACACGTAATTCTTAAATAATAAACTAGCTTTCCGCCCGCGTTTTCAGAGAAAACCCCGCATAGTTCCCTTTCCCGTGGGATTTCCGGGATAAAACCTAGCCTATCTCTCAAGTTGGATCGAACTGCACAATATGGTGTGCGAATTTTATTATAATCGGTTAAGTGGTTTAGGAGTCCATTGAGGACAAACATTGTGACACGAGATTTATATATATATTAAGATATGGTAGTTAGGTATATTATGACATGAACGTCAAACATGTTTAACTTAAAATGGCAGAAACCCGTTTTGTAACTTTAGTGTTAACAGTCATGTGTTATATGTGTTATATAACTTGATGGATAAGTAAGATTGTCATAATATAGACCATATACTATGGCATTATAAATTACTAGCTTTCCGCCCGCGGCTTCGCCCGCGGGCGAATATCATAATCATAGATAATCCAAGTTACCCTCTACATGTGTGCTAAATTTCATTGTAATCGGTTCAGTAGTAGATATTTGCGTGAAATAGTAATAAGCATACACACCCACACATACACATACATCCATCCTCACAAAATTTCGCATTTATAATAGTAGGATAGGACGAATAAGAATGAAGAATATTATTTTCTCTGTTTGTCCAACCTAATTTAGTTATGTTAATTATGTTCACATGTTTATACAGTAATATATGTACATACATTTGTAAATATTTTTTTTCAAGTAAGTTGAGTAAATAAAAATATTTGTACGTTACTTACTTTATATATTATATAATTTATTCTTTAGTTCATTTGTGCTATTTGCTAATATTCAATATTGTTCCAAAAGAAGTTAAATATGTTTGAGAGAATAGTTACTGATTATGAATTGTATTTTTTTATTTACTTCTAGCTATATTCTCCTGGAGCTAGAAAACTATGCAACGAAGTAATTTCCTCACTCAAGCAAAAATTAGCCAACCCATAAAATTAAACAAGACCGGAGACATTGACGCGAAAAACATACTAAATTTTCCGCAAATGTCATTACCGTGGTTCATTGACCCGGTCGTATACCAGCCCATATTAATTACCCCATTATTTGCACAGTTCAACGCACCACACAGAATGGTACCGGCCTTGGTGGGGTCAACTACATTCAAGAGGTTTTTGCCTTTAAACAAAAAAATAAACGATGTAACGAGCCGTAAATGGAATGTTTTTGAGTCGAATTTTTGTTTACCTGTTCTAATGGAAAAGAATATTTACCTGACTAGGTACAATAATATAATCTCTGGAATACACAAACGTTTTTATTAATATCTCTATCCTTTGATACCCAATTGTCGTCTAAAAATACCAATTCAATGGTGATTAAAATTGCGTTTAGCAAATGAAAATACACCTTAATGCTTTGAACATTAAGTCGGTTATTCTATATTTACGTTACGCAGTATATCAGTTAAAGTTATCAGTACATTTTCAAATCATTAGGCAAATTGTTACATTGGGGAAATGTATTCATGCGTAGCAACAATAATCAGATTCAAAGGTACAGTTGGAGCAAGGTTTGATTTTCTATAGCTTCATATTGGTGGCAATTAACACTAAAGCGCATCACACACGGTGAAGATACTATAATATTTTATGTTAAGATTCTCTAATATAAAATATTACAGTAGTATCAGCGTTCTGACCATCATTTTTCTTTTTGTCATTGCGTACTAAGACCCTTTTTTTTTTTTTTTATAGTGGGGAAATCTTCCAAAGATACCTACGGCCCCCGGGGAAGGAGCCGTGGGTTATGTCGGATTCTTACCGACTAAAACCCCACTGTGTTCCGTCGAGCCGCTTTAATGATGGGGCCGCGGGTATTTGTTAGAATTGTACTAAGACCCCTGTAGAACCGCCATCCTGTTACAAATGACCCGAAATTTTGTGTCAGTGTTTCGGGTCATTTGTAACAGGATGGCGGTTCTACAGGGGTCTTAGTACGCAATAACAAAAAGAAAAATGATGGTCAGAACGCTGATACTACTGTAATATTTTATATTAGAGAATCTTAACATAAAATATTATAGTATCTTCACCGTGTGTGATGCGCTTAACAGCGATTAAATATTTGGACGAAAATACACGTTAAATTTAAAATAATAATCGTAGGCTTTTGCCTTTATATATAACAGAATGAAATATAATTTCAAATTCAGCTTTATAAGCTCGTTTTATTTTGACAAAAGGAATTTCTAAGAAAATTTTGGATAAAATCCACCATAATAATTATAACTGGTAGATGTCACACGTTGTTGAACTTGCTGCCTATTGCACAAAATATAATTATTCTAATTTCCTCAAGAAATTGAAAAAAATACTAACAAATTTTAATAATTTCATACGATTTTCATCGTTTATCTGCTCCCCATCATTTATATACTCTATTGCACGTAAAACCATGTAATAAAGATTAAAATGTAATATAAACTACGATTTCAATAAAATACGATAATCTGAAATGTGTAATATAAAGTTATGTTTTCAATTTTCAAGTTCATACCAAATATGATCGAGAAGAAAACTATTATATTCCCTAAACAATTCCTCAAATCAAGAGCGAGTAGCGATTTAAAATATCAATGTAATAAAAAGCTAAAATATACTCGTATATCTTGTTATCGTTGCTTGTTATGGGTAGTAAAAGCGTGTAAGAAAACGTTAGTTACTAGATGACAAGTTGATATCTTAATAATTTTTCTTAAGATTGACTGAATACAATAATGATGAGCTATGTATAATATATATTATAACGATTGATAATCTATTGACCAAATTCCAACTTCAAAACATGTTAACCAACTTCAAACAGTAAGTAGTACCTACTTACTAAAAAATATTAGTTATAGATAGTGTAACAATCTTTTCAAGACTTTCATTCGTGATCAAGTTTAAGATTAATTAATAAACGTAATTAATAAGTCACTTGTAATAATTTGCACAAATCGCAAGCAAAATCAAATCGCTAGAAGTATAATACTTATACCATACAACCGGCCCGCGCTCGCCAGCTATCTCTTGTCACACACAACTTTTGATTTGTGACCCCATGGGGGACCATGGGAACTCTGATGATTAATTCAAACTTTCAGCTATCGGAGTTTTTTCACTGTCAGGTGGAATTAATCTTAACGTTAGGGTGGAAATGAATTTATACTCAACTAGCTGTGCCCCGCGGTTTTACTTTGCCATTGCTCCGCTCCTGTTGGTCTTAGCGTGATGATATATAGCCTATAGCCTTCCTCAATCAATGGGCTATATAACACCGAAATAATTTTTCAAATCGGACCAGTAGTTCCTGAGATTAGCGCGTTCAAACAATCAAACAAATAAACAAACTCTTCAGCTTTATAATATTAAGTACAGATATAGATTTACCGAAAAGGGTAGGTTGGGTATGGCTGATGACACGCGCGGGGAAAATATCTCTTTTGTAAGAACTTGGTTATTTTTATTTTTCCTCAAACACCTAACAAAGGGAATGCCGCCATTACGCGTTAAGTAATGAATTATCTGATGTTTTTATTTGTGGCATTTTCTTTTATTTCACGTGATAAATACGGAAATCAAATCATTTTTCTTGACAAACCAAAAGCTTTTAATTTTCATGCTTACTATGCTAGTATCAATGAATTGTTTATTTAGTTACCTATAGTAATAGAATAAATTTCTGATTTCTTGTTAAGATATTTCCAATAATACAGTTTACCTAAAGCATAGTTTCTACTAATTATCATGATAAAGACATGAAAAAAAGAAAATCTATTGTAGAATAGACTACAAATCTTTCAATAATATAGGAAAAACTATTAATAATCTATACTAATATTATAAAGCTGAAGAGTTTGTTTGTTTGTTTGTTTGAACGCGCTAATCTCGGGAAATACTGGTCTGATTTGAAAAATTTCGGTGCTAGATAGCCCATTTATCGAGGAAGGTTATAGGCTATATATCATCACGCTACGACCAACAGGAGTGGAGCCACGGGAGTAAAACCGCGCGGAGCAGCTAGTAATTTATAAGAAACTTGTCAGGAACATAAATACGGGTACATATTTCGCAACTAATCAACTCAACTGGCCCATTAAGAGAGACAAAGACAGGAACCCGCATCTGCCATTTATTTGATATCATTTCAAAAGCGAGCCGCGAATGTTCCCGTATCTGGAATATTTTAACTAGCTATATATTTTATGCATAAAACATATATATTAATATGTATTTTTTACACTAGTAGTAAGTTAATAAATTTATATTAATGTAAATGTGATTTTTTTATGCCATTGCGTAGAAATTAGCTGCATAAAGTAGAGTAGAGTATAACATGGAATCAAGTCACTTATTAATTATGTTTTTAAATGATTATTTAACGTAGATTGAACGGATACCTTCTAAAGAAGCGCGTTCCATCTTCGTCCACATCTTTAGCTTACCCATAGGCGAGATTGTGGTCAAGCGTTACTCTATATAAAAAAATGCTGCATAGAGTGAATATATAACCTTATTAATGTGAAATATGATATAGTCATTGTAGATAGAAAAACCGACAAGAAACATCCTTCTTTGCCTAATTCTCCAGGCACAGTAAAAGTTAATAAAAACTAATGGAATCAGAACCTAACTTTCGTCATTATAAAGAGCGTATGAAACACATTTTAGAACTATTAGATACATGTAGGGTAATAACACTTCATAATTAACTATACGGTTTTACACGTTGACGTCTATTTATATACCTACCATACATTTACAAAATTATATAAGCAACATAAAAAGACCTTAACCCTGCCCTTTTCAACTTCCGCAACCTACATCTTCATCAACCAAACCCTCTTGTAAACACATTACTTGAGGAGACAATATATGTTCAAAAATATCACCTTTTCATGTTAAAAGGTTGCCGAAACATTGAAAATCTCCCAAGGCCAAAACGAAAATAAAGTTCATTACGAACCGGCTAAAAATAGCATTTTATTTTGAGTTTTAAATGGTAGCCCTGACCGAAATGTTACGAACAATCTGATTTACTTAGTCATCTAGAATTCTAGAACATAGGTATTAGGATTTCCTTAAATATTAAATTACCTACTAAATTTTCCGTATTGAAGCTTGGAAAGTAATCTATACCAATATGATAAAGCTGAAGAGTTTGTTTGTTTGCTTGAACGCACAAATCTCAGGAACCATAGCTCCGTTTTGGAAAATTATTTCACTATTAGATAGTCCATTTATCGAGGAAGCCTATAGACTATATACCATCACGATAAGACCAATAGGAGCTGTACAATACGGATGAAACCGCGGGACACAGCTAGTATAATATATTGTATAGTTATGTACTTTGTGGATATAGATAGAGCTCTCTAATAATTGTAAACTTAGATTTTTAGATTCGGTCAAGTTATTTCTGACTGATAACGTAACAAACAAATTTATAAATAAAATCAAATCTTTCCTATTTATAACAGAAGTTTCAATAAAGTTCAAGATATTACTGGAGCATTGATAAAAACTCAATATTCTTTTGACAAAATTTTGGTGATATTTTTACTGTGAAAAAGGAGGAACTTTGTTAACTAATTCTTTAATACTTCTTATAATATTTCAATGTTTTTTCAGGACCATCGTCCTGGGGTACGGGAGACGCGATATTTTTCAATATTTCTACAAAAAATTGGGATTTTACTTTGAATTTACAAATGTATTTTTACTCCACTATGCCAAAAGGAGGAATACGTATGACGATGTAATAATGTATATACTTATGTACCTATGTCTATTTATTTGAAAGCGTAAATTTAACTGAAAATATATCCTTCGATTTCTACCAATATTTTCGTCTCAAAACTCTTATTGAAAATACATTAAACGTATAAATCACGATTTAAAACCGTCAATTACAATTCAATATCCATCCCGTTCGCAAAGCAAATACTTATACTTACAAAACTCTCGTTACCTTCACAATCTCGTAAATATTAATCGAGAAAATCTTAATCGAGAGAATCATAATCGATTCAGTTATTCGATTTAATATCGAGAACGGTTTACGATCCATTTCGTAAACGATAATGCGACGTGCAAGTTAACGTAACGATGTATGAAAAACAGATTAGAGGTACTTAAATAAAATGCGAAAGCGACTTAAAGCTTTTGTTTTAAGGATTAAAATTTGAAGGGCTTCTTGAATGGTTGGATGTAAAAATCGTATCCGTTTTGCTTTATTCTAATCTTTGTCGATCAATCTCTTGTAGGTCTTTCAGGAGTGCTGTTTGTTTCTCGTATATAAGTATTATCTATACAGTAGTTAGTAGTGTATAATATTATATAGTAGTAGTAGTAATATTATACAGTAGGAGTCCTGTAAATGTAAATCTGTTGATTAGAAAGGGATCTGATAATAATAATCTGACTTCTACATTAAACTCTATCAAAACTTGCTCTCTTTTTATTGCAATGTGCGAATGCGTACTATTTATCTAGATAATTAAAATTAAAATAAAATTAACGCAAAGATTAATATTGTATAGCCTTCGTACCAGGTATTTTACCTAAGTTAAAATTCAGGGATCAAACCTAAAACCTCTTAATTATCTCGTGTAAGCTGTAAAAATTGTACTTTGAAAAGCGCTTATTGCTATGTAATATTTACAATTTTTAATTGAGCTTTTGTTTTATTTATTTCTAGTTTTCAATTCAGAATATTCAGAAAATCCCACAACGAATTTTATTGGAAATGCTAATTTGTATGTGTCTGCATTCTTATATGTATTTGCATATTTTGCATACAGTCAAATGGAAAAAGAACGAATGAACGAAGAAAATAATTGGTAAGATTTAACTATGGTTTTCCTCGTAACGGATTTGCTCTATAAGTAAATGAATCTATTGCTATAAATAGATATACGTTGATAATATTAGATAAAAAAAAACAATTTATCTGCGCATGTTGATTATATCAACATTGCTCGAACGGTGTAGGAAAACATCGTGAGGAAACCGACATGTCGAAGAATCAAAAGTTTGACGACATGTGACATCCGCCAACCCGCACTTGGCCAGCGTGGTGGATTAGGTATGGCCTGTATTATATACCTGTGATTAGTATAAACTAAAAACACAGTAGAGTACAAAATGACATCAAAATTGGTACAGCCCTTTTTACACGATTGCTTGACAGATATTCCTCTTTATATACTAGCGGTCCGCCCCAGCCCCGCCTCAGGGACTTGTTTACGTTTTCTCTTCATAAGAACCGTGTTCACACTTCAAGGAATATTATAAAAAAAAATAATTAACGAAATCAGTTCAGCCGTTCTCGACTTTTGTGCTTAGCAACACATTTGGCGATTCATTTTTATTGTACCTATAGATAATTAATAGAAAGATTAATAGGTTTTATACAAAAACATGATTTAATTTGGTTTATTAATTGCGTTGGTGTTATATCCGGAGTCATTGAACCCGAATATTCTGTAACTAATATTGTATGAGATAAAATTTGATAACCAGATTCTCAACAATTGTGTTAATTGTTATTGTGTTCATGCGTATCAAATGTCCTTTGTCGAATAATTTTGTTGTACATATGTTTGTCACTCTATCACTTCTAAACTACTAAACAGACAGCGTGAATTATTGTTAATAGTGATACTATTTTCGATACGAACGAATTAGAATATTGATTTTAAATGATAAAATATTTTGTTTATTGTTAAAAAAATTGCTTTTTAGTTAAATCATTTTCTTTTTAAAACAATTAAGTTTGACAAGCTTTTTACATTGTCAAAGAATGTACAGAATAACAATGATATTATATATAGAAACAAGAGGAATAAAACTAATAGACCGGGAGATATTGACACAAAATTTCGAGTCATTTGTAACAGGATGGCGGTTCTACAGGGTTCTTAGTACGCAATGACAAAAAGAAAAATGATGGTGTGAACGATGGTACCGGCGGCTTATTCGCGTGGGCGTTAGTCGAACTCGTCGGAAAATAGCGAAAGTCAAACGATTTTGATTTTGATGAACAGTATGGCACTTATTTTTCCTGTAAGTTTGAGGATCAACGAATATAAATACAAAATTTCAAAGATCTAGGTGTTGGAAATCTTCACTTATATAAATTAATACTTAATAAATTAATTTTTCAAGTATGACAGCACTTTTCCCCCTACTAGAAGTATGGCAAATATAATAATGGTCACATTTTATCAAATACTCTCCAAAAATCCAAATGCAATACTGGTACAAAAAGTTTGGCGAAATAAAATTTTTTTGCAGATTTTCGGCGGTATGGCGACCATTTGGAATCGTCCGAAAAGTATGGCATGGCGATTTTCGTAAATGGCTGCACGACGATGGTTACCTGTGCAAAAGTTAGCCTGCTACAAATGGTTGAATAATTGTTTTATTTAAATCAACACATTCGCGTCGGTATGGCGGGCTGTAAGTCACACCGGAAAAGTATGGCATGACACTACCGCCTACTTCTTTTTTATGGGCTATCGGTAAATTCTAAAATTTTTGTGTTATAAATCGTTTGACTTTCGCTATTTATCCGACGAGTTCGACTAACGCCCTCGCGACTAAGCCGCCGGTACCAGCGTTCACACCATCATTTTTCTTTTTGTCATTGCGTACTAAGACCCCTGTAGAACCGCCATCCTGTTACAAATGACTCGAAATTTTGTGTCAATATCTCGCGGTCTATAATAGTTGTATGATTTAATAAATTCCTTTAGAATATTTAAAATTATTAATTAACCAATTTCATAAATTACATCACATTTACCCAATAAACAGATAATAATTTAATCCCAAAAGAACATCAAACACGTTTTTTACTTTACGTTATATGTCTAAGAGAGCAACTATGGAGTTACTTCTTGCCGGTACTTCTCCATAGATACTGCTTTATAATATAATGACGATTCGAAAGTGCTTCAAAAAGAAGTCTAATTGAATAAATAAATGTCTGAGTTTGAGTTTATACTACAGAGAATTCCCAAATTAAACAAAACATAATACATCTTAGCTATAATTAAGACCACCTAGTTCTTACATTAAAACCTAGTTTGTCCAGCTCCAGTCTCTGTATATAAAACATTAAAATGGGTTAATTAAAACAAAACAATACAAGCTAACCACTAACACTTAACGGTGTGCTAACGTAAACTTTAAATGGATTATTTCACTTTGAAGTTAACCGCACTAACTCAAATCATACAAATTTCAAAGTATTTATTTACTTATTTACTATTTAATATAAATAAACGGTCTTAGGTACTAAAATATACAAAAAAAAGACGTGTGGCACTCGGGGACTGCCGCGGTAAAGATATTGCATAGCATGCCTTCAAGCCACACCTCCGAGCCCGTCGGAGTGGGGAGCGTGAGGTTTTTTCGTTACAGAATTTCTCGATACGGTCCCCGCGCTCAAGGCCCGCGATAGAAGCTATGCAATAGCTTAAAAAGCAAAAAAAAATATTGAAAATATTACTTGGCGGACTTATCACTTAGTCGTGATCTCTTCCAGACAACCAGGGCAGAAATTTTAAAAGTTAGGTCGAGAATAAAAAATAGATAGACAAAAAGATGAAACTTATAATTAATAATTATTAGCTTAATGTGTATCTATATTATTGATTTATTCATCCTCACTTCTTTCCTTATAAGATAAAAAATATAACTTTATCATATTAGTTTTTTAGATAACAAACGGAGGGAACAACTATCATATCTGTCCATATATCATTCTGTCGCTTTGTCATCTTTATATGTGTTTATTTATTATTATAAAGAGCGACGCACAATAGTTGACGACAGTCTTAATATACAATGCCAAAAGATTAGATTCATACAAGAAGCTTATATCTAATACACTGGAGATTTCAGTATGAACATTAACTTGTAACAAGAAAATATGACCTTGAATGACGCCTGTATATTTTTTTATCCCTTTCACACCTAACTTGGCAGGTTAAAGACACAGGTTTGCGCGTTCACCGCTAAAAAGACCCCATTTGTCGTAGAACCTCGGTTTAAGAGTACTCACCTTAGTATATCGCCGAAAATCGGAATCCTCGGAGTTGAAATCTCGAGTGACGTTCAATTCCGCAGTCATTTGGAAGCGAAAGCTAAATTAGCCTCGAAAAAACTTGGTGTGCTCAGTAGATCGAGACAGTACTTCAAGCCGGCCCACCGACTTCAGCTGTACAAGGCTCAGGTGCAACCGCATATGGAGTACTGTTATCATCTCTGGGCCGGAGCCCCACAGTATCAACTCCTTCCTCTTGACCGCATCCAACGTCGAGCAGCTCGAATTGTCGATGAGCGTAGGCTTTCCGATAGGCTCGATCCACTGTCAGTGCGAAGAGACGTTGCGTCTCTCTGTATACTGTACAGAATCTACTATGGGGAGTGCTCCGAGGAATTGTTCCACCTTTTACCAGCCGCACAGTTCCACCACCGGACCACGCGCCGTAAAAACAAGTTCCATCCGCACCATCTGGATGGTTGGCGCTCCACCACTGTCCGCTTCACCCGCAACTTCCTTCCGAACAACTACGACATTGGGGCCTTCAAAAAAGAGCTTATTTGTCCATAAAAGGCCGGCAAAGCACCTGAAACACTTCTAGTGTTACAAGTGTTTATGGGCGGTGGTGACCACTTAACATCAGGTGGCCCATCTGCTCCTTTGCTTGCTCTGACATAAAAAAAAAAAACCTTGAATGACGCCTGTATGTTTTTTATCCCTTTCACACCTAACTTGGCAAGTTAGGTGTGAAAGGGATAAAAAACATACAGGCGTCATTCAAGGTCATATTTTCTTGTTACAAGTTAATATTCATACTGAAATTTCCAGTGTATTAGATATAAGCTTCTTGGATTCATATTATGTTTTTGTCCTTTTAAAAGACAAGAAAAAGTACCTATATACGTTTTAAGATTATCAAGTCAATCAGTTTAAAATAATTCACCAAACGAAACATTAAAATTATGAAAAGGTAAATGAACCTATGAGTTTGTTTAATTTAAAATAAACAGTAATAAAAATGAACATAAAATTAATCTTAAATATATACAACCTATCAATGCTTCTCAAGACACAAAGTATCACAATTTCCAACTCAACACAAAAAACAAAACATAAAATATCAAATGACGTCATAATTCATGACCACGATTGACGGTCACGAGCGTCCCCGGATAACTTTAAAAACCTGACGTGAATAAAAGCTACCCCAAACTTCATAATTAGGAGGGCGAGGTAGCATAAAAACTAATGAGCCAACCTTAAGTTGCAATAAAAGACAGCCGTGCGTCGTTTTCCAGATTCCACGCTCATTTCTGACTTTGGGGTCCCGTGGAACATTCGAGAACAAAGGTTAAATGAGGCCCTATTAAGACTACATGGATATGTCATTATTGACAATTGTTATGTGTAAAAAAAACTATGTTGTCAAATAACACGTTTTTATTTAACTAATATGTTATTCTGTGCTATGTAGTACCTATATTCAGAATAAAATATTTGTTATTAACCCTTTAGCTTAGAATAATTTATGAAATTGGGTGCACACTGCACAATAATTACATTAAATGTTGGATAAATAAATGGTGCAGGAAATAGATATTAAATGATAGCATGACATTGATCATTATTAATAAAGGAAGACATAAAAATCTATTGCCGGAACATCATAGATATAGTTGATAATAATTTACTTAAAATATGTTTTGCTACAGTACTTTATGTACAGTATTTTTATAGTACATATTATCATCAAAATAAGATACATGTATTATGTTTTATAATCATCACTACATAGTATAATAAAGTCGCTTTCTCTGTCCCTATTTCCCTATGTCCCTTTGTATGCTTAAATCTTTAAAACTACGCAACGGATTTTGATGCGGTTTTTTTTAATAGATAGAGTGATTCAAGAGGAAGGTTTTAGTATATAATTTATTAGGTTTTAGACAAAGCGGGCGAAGCCGCGGGCGGTAAGCTAGTATCCGATAAAATAAGGCTTTAATATGACACGCATAAAACAACCTTTATCATATTATTATACAAACTAAAGAAAACCTATGCTGAACCCACATTGACCTTGCCAACTCACGCTTGACCGGTGTTTTTGCAAAAGAACGTGTCTTGTATGTAAATGAAAATTTACACACAAAAAATATTTTCACGAAGGCTGCGAAAATTGGTCAGGTAAACTAGACTAAGGTTTGTTTTAGTTTTTGCCCTTAAGCCTTAGAATATAGGTCGACTACAACTACATACTGCTGTAGTGTAGTAAAGGTAGAAATAATAGTGAATTTACACGGGGTGTTTATTTTTTAGGGTTCCGTACCTCAAAAGGAAAAAACGGAACCCTTATAGGATCACTTTGTTGTCCGTCTGTCCGTCCGTCCGTCCGTCCGTCCGTCCGTCTGTCCGTCTGTCAAGACCCTTTTTCTCAGGAACGCGTGGAGGTATGAAGCTGAAATTTATATCAATTACTCAGGTCTACTGTCCCTTGAAGCTGTGAAAAAATCAAACTTCTAAGCCAACGCAATCAAAAGATACAGCCGTTTATGCCGCAAATTTTCGACACTTGCAAGGGAATCAAAACCTACAGGGTGCTTCCCGTGAACTCAGAATCTTGAAATTTGGTACGAAGCAACGTCTTATAGCATAGATAAAGGAAAAATTACGAAAACCATAAATTTTTAGTTACATCACATAATATATATTTTTTTAAATAATTTTAAACTTACTACCCCTTTCCTCATAAACGCGTAGAGGTATTAAATTGAAATTCATACCAAATACTCAGGTCTATAATACCTTTAAGCTGTAACAAAATCAAACTTCTATGTCAACGCAATCAAAAGAAACAGCAATGTACGGAACCCTCGGTGCGCGAGTCCGACTCGCACTTGGCCGGTTTTTTTCGTTTGACAAAATACAGATACTGTGTTGTGAAAGGCGAAGCGAGAATTGAAAGAAAACTATTTAAAACTTTTATTCAATTTTAAACTCTTCGTCTTATTTTTCAATGTAGCATTATTTAGAATTTTTTTCTTTTTTAACCGACTTCAAAAAAAAGGAGGAGGTTATCAATTCGGCCGGTATTTTTGATAATAGGAAGCATTATAAATTTTGAAAGAATAACATTTATTATTGAAGAAACTGTCTTGAAATAATTAATAAATATCCAAAAACGTATCCCTAAACAATAACGTAAATCCCAAAATATTTCTAGAAAATTCCAACATACAGACTAAACCGTGCAGAGACTTGTTTAATAATAATATAAATGCATGTCACAGAGCAATGTAGCCACAGAGACCGTCACGTTATTAGTCCATTTTCAATTCGGGCGCCATCTTGAAGCGGTGTCTGCGAGATTGTGGAATACTCTGTGTAGAGTGACTACAAACTATTTATATTTACTACTAGTGAAATTCTATAACCATTTAATTTAATCGTAAATTTTGGGTGTATTATTTTGGTTTTATTTAATTTGGAATAGGGAAAATAAAAGACAATAAAAATATATCCATGTAATTGGTTAAGATTGTTGTAAGTTTAATATATATTAAATCGTTATTCAAATGTATTGAGTTAAACCTATTTTTTCACAACTAACAAAAACTAATTAAAGTTTATGAATCAAGTTCATTTATTATTACTTCTTAGTTTCATCTTATTTACAGAGATGAAAGTTTCCTATAAAACTAATATAAGGTTATAATTTTTGAAACACATTTCATCTATAACCAGTGCGTTATTTTTGCAAACATTTTATGATTTACAAACTTTTCAAATGTGTAGACTGTATAGTAACAACAAAAATTAATATCAAAAATATTTCTCAAAACATAACAACTTAAGCAAAAATAAGACATAATCTATTAGGATGTAGTTACTTCATTACATAACTAGGACACTAACTTCAAATATTCCGTCCCTAAAATTCCAAACGTTGTACCACCCTACATCTTTGTCTAAATTGTTTGTACCATAACGTTAAAACTTATTGTTTACATCTCCTATTCAATACTAAGTACTATCTCTAATTGCTATAAGTACTAAAATTAAAACGCCTTTATCGTCCTGATTTCACTATAGAAATGAATAGAATATTGAGAGCAGAAATATAATAAAATAAAGCTTAATTAAATAGGAAAATATATTATTATATTATATAGTTTTTTATCTAATATCGCCCGGTGGTGGAAAATCGACCTTCTCAATAGAATGACTATAAGTTCCAATGCACGTATCGCGATGAAAAATACATTTGCATCTGCAATATAATAAAATAAAAATAATTGCATAATATAACTGTTTGTCCTTCACGAAATATATGGTAGGTATCAAATATGAAGGTAACAGAGAGTCAGGGAAAAATAACCATGTTCTACGTGATTATAGCTTTAAAAACATTTACTATATACCTATTGAAAAACTGAAAAGTACCTGTAAATATTTTCAATACAAAATTAATTTACCCTTCCACCATATTCCGTAGATAAAACTTCAAGCAATATCTAATTCTAGAAGCGAATTTTATAATGAATCATGTTGATCAAGTTAACGTCCACTGTTGCAAAGTAATTGCTAAAACAACTGGCTTCTAAACACACATAATTAATGTTGGGGCCACGAGAGTTGCGAGAGTGTAAACGGAGCTTTATTTTAAACAACAACTTTAGGTAAATACCAATAACATGTAGAGTGTAAACTAAGCGCTATTTCGAACTTTGAGTAAACATTGCAAAGGACAAACATTACTTTATTATTTTATTGTAGATTTTTTTACTATCGTTGTAAGATGATGATGACATGGTACTATCAACCTGAATGGCTTACGCCGTGTATTATGTCTTCCTACATAGGATAAAGTGTTAATCTATTTGTTACACCGGACTAGGAGGGCTTGTAATGATTCTTATTTCAATCGTAAATAAACAGTACTATATAGTAGATGGTATGGAATATCTCTTAAAGCAAAGGAAGGAACAGTTAGCCACACTTTTTGCTGTGACCATTGGATAAATAAGTAAATATATTGTAATATTTCCACTCTTTCAGTTCTATTCCATCATATTTTCTTATTATTACATCTATATATACGTCTATTCGTGTTAGTTGTTTCCAGTTCTTAAAATATCTTATTATATATCTTATTTTAGTGAAATGAATTCGATTCCCACGAATCTCCTAGCTCCAACCCGTTGTTCACGACACGAACTCATTAATGACGTCGTAATATGTAAAGACGTGTTCTTAAGTGTGTCTTTCTAAAGTTAATAACGTATTAGGCACTCTGGATAGCGTTAAGACGAGGATTCTGTTTACGTGCCTCTTATCTTTTGATTTAGTTCCGTATGAATATTAATTTTGTATGCCATTTTGTGTGATATTAAATACGGAGGTTAATGTTTTGCAATCATATACCTGAGTTAGATATAGATAATATTTGAGTTTGTGTTGTGATAGATATTGTTTGAATTATCTATAATCATCATCATCAGCCCATATACGTTCCCACTGCTGGGACACGGGCCTCCTTCACGACGCTGCAGCTGGCAAAGTGCGGGTTGGCGGATGTCACATGTCGTCGAACTTTTGACTCTTCTGACTTGAGGTAATGCAGAACTGCTAGAATAAAAAGTCGAACGAGATGGTACCTTGGATTGGTGACGTAGCTGGTTAATTTCTTAAAATCGAATGAAAGTGAGCGAAATGAAAATTTATTAATCAAACCCTTTACAACTAATGAAACAAAGACCATTTAATGTTTATTAATTTACATTTGAAGTACGAATAACTCGTTTACGAAAAAACGTATTGATAACATCCTAACCATAATTAATGAATCTCGCTTTCAAATCTAAATAGGTTCTAGAATTCATATAGAAACTTTTGGGCTGATTCCTTTATTCAATATTAAAGCTTACTTTGTTAATAAATTCTGTTGGGATTATAAACTATTATTACATGCGAGTTGTGTAAAACCGGGATAGCGAAGTTTTTGTTGTTTATGCGTTTAGTTTAATAATTATTTTGGGTAAAGATATGGAGGGATAATTAAATTTTAGCTTACATATATTATTTATGTTATTATGGTACCCACTGCTATATAGTGTGTTTCATTTGTGTTACATAAATCTCTTTTATATGACAATTATTTCTTCTTTAGAGCATAGCATTTATCACTACATAGTATAAAACATAGTCGTCCTGTTCGTCCGAATGTATGCTTAAATCTTTAAAACTACGCAACGGATTTTGATGAGGTTTTTTTTTTAATAGATAGAGTGGTTCTTCAGGAAGGTTTTAGAAAAAAAATTGTTAAGTTTACTGCAAAGCGGAAACCAGATGGCTGATGAACGAACATATATAAGTTTAAATAAATACTTATACTTATTTTCCCTGGGTCGGAATCGAACCCACGACCTCTGGCTTGGAAGGCAGGGTCACTACCAACTAAGCCAACCGGTCAAGATAAACATCTTTCATACCTCACTTAATTACAGAATTTTTGAAGTGAAACTTCTTTATCGGGGTTGGAAAAAATTTAGTGTAACATTTTTTCGTTACGCGTGACATTTTTCCGTTACGCGCCATCTTTTTCTTATCCCTACCACGCGTGATTCGACGTATTTCTGTAAAGTTGCATATAGTAAATTATTTTTTGAAAAAGAAGGTCATAAAGAAGTTTCACTTCTTACGTGTGTACACTAGTACACGCACACCTTTTTAAAATAACTACTTCTTATCGTTGAAATTAAATGTAATTCAGTATATCTCATGTAAATAATCACATTTCAAATTAAAGCAAAACTGAATAACGTAATTTTAAATACATCGCGCACTCAAAAGCTTTCGCTCGAATGAAAATTATAAAACTAAGTTGTTTTCCATTTGGTTTCATGTGAAATGTGTGTCAAATAGAATTAATTACATAAGCATTTAATATTCGATGTAAGTTTTAATATTTTATTGGACTGCTGGATACATATTAATATGTTCATGCATGCATTTTTCATTAAAATTATATTAAAGTAATTTTCTCGCAAATGTAAAACATGTATGAGTAAATGCGTGCGGAAAGTTGCATCTATTCTTAATGATTATTTTGGAAATATTTATAATAAACTAAAAAAACTGAGAGTCTTATTGGTAGCAACGCAAATGAAGTTAATAAAGAAGGTATTTGCGATAATTCTTATAAAAACTTCTTGTCATATCTTTACCAAATATAATGACACGACACTCGTAGAGTCAGCAAACAAATAAAAACATCAAAATTGGTTTATCCAGAAACTTAAGAGAAAAAAAATACAAACGATTACGTAACCTCCTCTTTTGAAATCGTTATGTACTTACAAACTTTTGAGAGAACAGAATAAAAACAACAAATGTATTAAAGTCGGTCAAAAACCATCTCCACATTATCAATATAAATATCGGCTAGTATACTACGTACAGCGTCAAGGTCAAATAATAGGGTCATTTGGCGAAAGTGAAGCAAGGTCAGCTGAGAAAGCCTGAGGCAGTACAAGGTTCGATTGTCGAAAATTTGCATCAGTACATTTATGGTTGTTATTGAAGTTGTTTTTGAGACGCTACTTTTAAGTTGTATTGAAAATTGTTAAAAAATTACCTATGTCAATTATTTCTTATAAAATATTGTTAAAAAAGAACCGTGGGTTCCATTTTTATCGCGACTATAATGTGGATCTGACACACAAATGTTATAAAAAATAATATGTTTATCTATATATGTATATATAAAAATGGAACCCGTTTTCCTTGGTCACGGCATGACGCTTGAACGGCTGGACCGATTTCGATAATTCTTTTTTTATCATATTCCTTGAAGTACGCGGATGGTTCTTATGGAGAGAAAACGTAAACATGTACCACGGGCGAAGCCAGGGCGGACCGCTAGTTTTTAATAACTATAAACTACCCTTGAAAATAAAAAAAGGATAAAATAAATTAAACTTTTGGTAAAGGGAAAGACAGTATTTATAAATAACAACTTTAAATCTTACTCAATATAACAACATTTATGTGTTTTTTTTCCAATTAGAAATAATCTACAAATTTCTACTGTATGTTTTTAATATTAATATAACTTACTAGCTTTCCGCCCGCGGCTTCGCCCGCGTTTTCAAAGAAAAACCCGCATATAGTTCCCGTTCCCGTAGGATTTTCGGGATAAAACTTATCCTATGTGTTAATCCAAGTTACCCTCTATATGTGTGCTAAATTTTATTGTAATCGGTTCAGTACTATTTGCGTGAAAGAGTAACAAACACACACACACACACATCCTCACAAACTTTCGCATTTATAATATTACTTAGTAAGATTTACTAAACTTGATATGGAAATAAACAAATATTTTTATCGTATTTAATTTATCCCATTTCCCATTTAGTAATTTATAAATTTCAGAGCAAATTGATAATCTTGAATAATTACAGCAATTACAATTATTATCGTAAATTTTCTTCCGTTTTCCTTAATATTATGAGAAATATAAAACAATAAACAATAAATTAAATAATTTATCTAATTGTTTACCTTATTATAAACATTATTAATTACGTTTAATTAAAAAAATATTCAGGAAAAATGTTACGTAAAAAAATAGCAAAGAAATATTCAACGATTTTTAATATACGTGTTGTCTTATTCATTATTCAATTTTCAATTCATATTCAATAATGAAAAAGAGCACACTTTTTCATTATTATTTCTATAATGTATCTGAAAATAAAACGCATTCATTCATCAATACGTAGTATAAAATAAAGTTGCTTTCTCAGTCCCAATGTCCCTTTGTATGCTTAAATCTTTAAAATTACGCAACGGATTTTGATGCGATTTTTTTAATAGATAAAGTGATTCAAGATGAAGGTTTTACTATGTAATTTATTAGGTTTTAGACAAAGCGGGCGAAGCCGCGGGTGGTAAGCTAGTTATACGTTAACTGTAGTAAAATAATAAAAACCGTCTTCATGTTCTACGTCACAAAACAAAACACAGGAAAAACATTCTGTTAACTATCACATAATAAAAGTTGAAGGGAAACATTGCTTATTTGCAATTTTGCGAATTTTTCACAATCTTGCGGCGTCACTAATTAATTTAGTCCGTTGTTTCTCATCACCGCTTATTTCGACGTATTTTATGTAATATAGAGGGTAATATTTTTACCATTTTGCTCGTAATTAACACGAAGAATGTGAAATTGAGTTTATAAGGCTTTTTGTAGCTTCGAGGCGTGACTTTTGTGTTTGTCGGCTGTGTTGACAGCTGTATTGTATCGACCAAGAAGCTTATATCTAATACACTGGAGATTTCAGTATGAACATTAACTTGTAACAAGAAAATATGACCTTGAATGACGCCTGTATGTTTTTTTATCCCTTTCACACCTACTTGCCAAGTTAGGTGTGAAAGGGATAAAAAAACATACAGGCGTCATTCAAGGTCATATTTTCTTGTTACAAGTTAATGTTCATACTGAAATCTCCAGTGTATTAGATATAAGCTTCTTGGTATCGACACTTGGTGTACTGCCATTTCTTTAATTGATTTATTGAGCTATAGATGGCGTTTTTTAAGTATTGTAGTATTCTTATTAGTGCAGTTTAATGTATAATGTTTCTTTAAAAATGTTATAGAAATAAGATAGCAATACAATAGTTATAGTAATATTAATAGTTTTAATTATGTTGTTAGATAATATTTATGGATATAATTTCGGCATTTATTATTACTACCAAATTTACTACTTTTATCGCAAAATGCTGAAAATAATCTTGAATTCTTATCAATCTAAATTCCAATACAAAAAATCCAATAATACCCCAGAATAACAAATGATTTTGCAAATTCTACCGAACCAGTTGTTGTCAGTCCCGATACGGTTATCGCATTTGAGATTATCGAGACATGAATAAAGAATGCTCTAATCTAATATTCTATATGTGAACAAAGCGCCATCCGTAACGAACTCAATTTGAAGTTGACAAATGGATATATTAATTGGAAGGTTGTTATTATAAAACGGCTGAGCCATTAAAAATGTACCTCAATTACACCGTGATCAACGCTTCATTTCTCTTGTGTATTGCTTCGTTTAAAATTGCTTTTTGATTTCGTTTTTGTGAAATGATTGTGTAAACAGAATTGTTAAAAGTTTATTACGAGTGACGTCTCATGTGGTGCATAGTGTAGGTGCATATAAAGTGCTATCTAATATTAGCTCTTGTCATTATTTATTTATATCGAAGAATTTATAAGG
The DNA here is from genome assembly GCA_029959065.1 of Colias behrii. NCBI lineage: Eukaryota > Metazoa > Arthropoda > Insecta > Lepidoptera > Pieridae > Colias > Colias behrii. The sequence goes on along the minus strand of JARWMC010000021.1, from coordinate 2,732,631 downwards.
AAGTATTATTATTTATTTTTTTATTGAATAAAGAGTTGAGTAATATAAAAAGAGTACAAAATATTTTGTACACAATTGGCGGCCATTTCAATGCTATTTTATACGATTTTTCTTTCAGGAGTAACATTTAAAATCCATTTTAAGTGATATATTTTGCAAGCTCTATCTGAAACAAATTTCATACTTTATATAATTTTAAATGTACATTGAATATTATTCTAAATTGATTGGGGAAATAAATTGGACAACACTAAAACTTCGATACATAATTGAATATTTTTATATTGGAGAATAGCAATGTTTGTCGATAGGCTATTTCAATAAATTGCCTATTACATATTATATTTTAATTAAAAAGTAAGCCTGGGGACGTGAGTTTTGGATTGGTGAATGATTTTTTATTTATTTCTAGTTTATCACGCAAAAATGGCTTAAAATAAACTTTAATTTTTAACATGTAGTATATAAGTTTTAACCAAGAAAAAATGATTTGCCTGTCATATACTGAAGCTAGTAAAATATTCCCCACTAAGAATTAATACACGCTTGCAACTCGGAAAGTCTCATAATATGTAATATATAGAGTGTATTTGCTGTTTGTAATAATGTACCTATCGTTGCATAAATAAAGAGTCTAGAGACCTGTATCCATCCCTCTCATCCTTCCCAGAACCAAAACCTATCTAAGCTTAATAATTCAACACCTAAGTAATATAAGATTGTTATTTTGTTTCTAAATTCTATGATATAAGAATATTTTTACAGGAATTTAAAAATATTATCGCTATAAATTACTTTCAATTCATTCATACTTTAAACATCAAATTCAATTTTATTAAATTTAATTAAAATGCAATAAAAATATCATCACAAATTAAAATAGTAATAAAATGTTCAACCAAAATTTTAAGCCGAAAATTAAACGTTACGCGTCGGTGTAACAAGCGGCCGCTTTCAAAAGGAAACTTCCCGAATAGCTCTTTTAATCTAAAAATTATGTAAACGTTTTCATTTTGTTTCAAGTATGTAAGCTGTTTTATACCGCGTGTTTCAATGAAAAAGGTAGTAAGTGATAGCCCAACTTTTGTAAAGGAAATTCCGCTTTACCTTTTGAACTAAATACCTAGTTTGGTAATTATGAAATTTTAAACATAAAACATTGAATGGGAAATTTAATGAATATAAAATATATAATTTTGAAATTTTACTTTTATAATGACTGACCTCGAGGAAATTCGGTCATTGGGTATGCGCATATTATTACTATAAAAAGTGTTTAAAGTAGGCGTATATACATATACTATAACTAATATACTTGTAAAAGCCGCGGGTTTGATTCCTTGAAACAATTAGTGTTAAAGTGATTTATATATTTATAAAATAAATGTCATTTCCTATAATAGAGTATGACTACAACCATGACAAAAGCCTTGGTTTGTTAGGTAGGTATTTTTTCTTTCCTACTAGTTAGTCATATTTTCATAATATATCGCCTTTTTACAGTGGTACATCTACGAACACAGTGGATCTGAATTTGATCTTCTTTTAAGACTGTTAAGAAAATTGTTTTACTCGTATCTAACGGGAACAAGTTGGTAAATGATAAGAATGTGACGATTCAAAAGTGCTTCTAGACGAAGTCTAATTGAATAAATAAATGTTTGAGTTTGAGTTTGAAGGTATAGCTTATTCTTAGTGGAAATGTTTGTTACTTATTTACAAAGAAATATCTATGAAATAATGAACGAAATTCATAAGTAAATATTGAGACTATATAGTCCTTCACACATAGTCTTCTTTTATCTAAATACCATGCGATCTAAAACTAGTAATAAAAATAACAATTTAAAAACTAAACAAACATTTATTTTCCCTATCTCGCTAATGAAACATCTAAGTTAAAAGTTCAACTTAAGTATATCCTGAAACGAGGTTAAGTGATGTTAGCGTATAATGTTATATTAAGAAATATATTATGAAATAAGCGATAACAATGCTTTATTTCCCCGTTTCTTTTGTCTTACAATTCCGTATTTTTCCTTATTTTTCATCCACTCATCTTGTGTTTATTTTAACTGCCTGTTTTCCTATTGTGAAAATATGTTTTATCGTTTTATGATAATTAAATGTATGGGAATGTCTTAGTGAGGAAGATGTAGGTTTGAATTCGATGACCATCTTATGTACATGTACTTATCATGGTACCTCAAATCAGATATACCTAGGGAAAAAAATATATTATAAATCTCTTTTCTCTTAAATTGAAATTCTCATATTAGGTACCATTACATATAATAATATTTCAAAAAACATCTTTTACTTTCGTTTTAAACTAAATCTACGTACCGTTACTTCCACATCCTCAAAAAGCAATCTTTCCCATCCATTCCCTCCAAAAAAGGAAATTTAAATAAATAATGACTCCAGAAACACGTTCAAGGAATCAATTAAACGATCCTCTCAAATCGAGTGTCCGTTGCCGATACCATAGCAACCATAGTATAAAGAGAGAAGTAGGCCAACTCCCGGCGTTAAGGAGCGCACGGTAAACTCGCGAGGCGCAGGGTGTCACATTGATATTTTAAATAATAATATAAACAAAAACCGACCGCTCACAGCAATGGCACGGCCCTCACGAGATCGGTCCATGAGAAGGAACCGAGCGGCGTTGTGTGAACGGGGGGCGTGGCCAAGCGCTCCGCGTACATACAAACGGCGCGATGTACCTTTGTTCGAAGATAACTTACTTCTCTCTTTATACTATGCCGATACGAAGAAAACGAGTGAGAGAAGTACCCTTAACAAATATAACGAAATTGATCAAATACCTCTTGTACCGAGAATTTAATGTTTAGAGACTTGACGTTTTATATTTTATTTGAGTATTTGCCGCTAAAGTATTAAAACAAAATGGCAATTAACAAGTGGAAATTATATCGAAATAAAGAGGATATCTAAATGTACAATACAAGTAAAGTTTTTGAATTAAGACGTAAAAGTGGATCTAAAAAAACATTTTCATATTTTAATTTGTTTTGCTAAAGACAAATTTAAGTATTCTAAGTCTGGTAGAGCAACAGAAGCTTCTAGAACATTTTACTTTTCGCTTTCCTGATACGTCTTAAACATAATAAATCTCATATCTCATGACTCTGATATATTTAAATTCAACATAAAAATATTTATTTGCGACCAAGCGACACGTAAATTCTAAAACCATGACCTACCGCACATTACGTAACGAAAACTACGTCCAAAAATAACTAACTGCTTGAAGTGTGAATGTAATCCTCATTAGTACTGTCAAGTGCTGAAATACAAAAATATCTTAGAACGAATTTGCTTAAGACTTTCCATATTTCTATGGAAACTCGACTTATGTAGAGTCGTGTTGAAATAGCGAGATTAGAATATTTTTATGTATATTTTCATGACTCTTTTTGGTACAATCTTTTACTTTAAAAAGTAGGTAGTATTAGCTACAAAAATAGTATTTTAATATAGTTAATTTGTCACCATAGACAAAATAACTAACTTACTTTCATATTCAACCTAACTAATAACGAATATTATCATCATTAATTTAGCTGACTACAGTCAATTTCTAACATGCGAAATATCAAGCTAATAAGTAGTATAGAGATTTATTTTAAATTAGACATCTCCACTACTTTAACAATAGCAGTATTCAATAACTTGCACAAATTTTAATTCCCCGTCTTATAAACCGTGCGCAATATGAATTCCATCCAGCGCTAACAAAATTACCCCAGTCATATTCTTATTCATGCAACCGGAAAAATCCGGTTACGGCCGGCGTAAACCGGTTTCACTGAGGCGGGAAACGCACGGCATTATGAGGTGCAATGTTAAGAGGATTTGCCTCCGGTCTACAAATAGTTTGGTTAATTCAAATTTACATAACTCCACTGTGATTGTAGCGCGACTTCGCTCTGAGTTCTGAAATGTTTAGAACATCTGGTATTACTTAGTATAAGAGTATCATGTTGTAGATATGTATATAAACAACTATTACCTATTAGTGCCCTAATAAAAATGTAATATACAGCTGATAGTGCAAATATTATGTAGTCGCTACAAAGAAGATGGAAAAATTAAGGTGTTATGAACAATTCCAAATTTCATATTAAATAACTTATTTAAACAGTTGTAAATGTAGATATAAAACACAGACTATCCTTTAAATCGCAGATTCGTTCAATCCTTTACTCGCAACAGAAATCCCTACATCTTAATATCATTGGTCACAAAAGCACTATCACAAAGACCATAAAAGGTGCGCTCTTTTGAACTCCTATAAAAGAGTATGAGTAAAGTTTAACTTATGTTGCAATCGACTGGGACAAAGCTGATTCCTTTGAGTCAAAAGAAAATAAGTGACCGTCGCCGGGAATTGTTTCAAAGCGCGACGAGTTTTTTGCTAATTTAAACTTCTGAGAAAACTGTGGTATTATTTTTCTCTAGTTTAATGTACTTTAATTTATATTTGGGTTAAAATACTATTGTTGGATGGTTTAATAAGTAATGAATAATTTAGTATTTAATATTTATGGTGAGTCACAGGTAATACAGTAAACAATTATCTACCTTATAATGTTTTTGTGTATTCGTCTGTCTATCTGTCCAATGTGTCTCTATATTCAACTAATTTAACTGTGGCATAAATTAAACAGAATTTTAACAAAGACATAACGTAGTTTACGGTCTACAACATTCCTTTTTTCCATTTTATAAACGACAAAGATTATTTAATGACGACAAAATTGATCCACTAAAAATCTATACGAATTATTCACTTTTAATGCTCTAGCAATCCGAATTCCCGGCTTAACTTCAGGCTAAGAGGACACTGTTAATAGATTCAGTAATCCGGGTTCTGACAAAAAGCCATCTCGACACATAGACTTGTTTCGTAAATGGATTCCGTGTGAACTTCAAGCGGTTAGGAAGTGATAGGATTGATAGTTTTTGTGGGAATTCGGCGTTTTAACTGTTCTTATTGTTTTGGGTGTCGTGGGTTTTATGGTATTATAATGAAAAGGGAAAATTAGGGACAAATTTATGGCTTAATAGGTATAGCTTATGAGAGTTTAGGCACAGTAAAGGGGTATTTTAAACCCAGTTTAAGTAACGAAATTTGAATTTTGAAATTCTTAATGCAATGAAACTGCAATAAGTTTATTTGAAAATCAATTTCATGTATACTGCATGTTGTATTGATGATATTAATTGTCGTATGTAAAAAGCGGTATTTTTATTAAAAAATTAATAATTCATGCATAGATTACTTTACTATTCATAGCGCAGATGAAAATTAATATTTTAGATATTTTACATTTTGGCTTTCGATGTATTAACTTTTAATTATTAATTCTCCTAATGAAATAAAAACTGGGTGAAGTTTATAGACAGAAGACTTAACCTAGAAAAAGGTAAGTATTGACTGTTATTTATTTAAAATCACAACCCACTGATCCACACTTCATATTTCTACAATTTTTGTATGATTTTCTCTACCAAATGCTCTATATAAACGTACGATACCTAACAGAGGCGGCTCGTGACAAAATTTTATGGGTGTTCACTTGAAATAAAACACTGAAAATACATGGTGTAAAGCAGTACAATTTATCAAAAAAATTACTTATAAAGACAATGCATACGTGATACGTCTTTCTTTTTGGTGTGCAAAAATATCTATAACTTAAAGCGACAAGACCGATAGACGCCAATTGCAGTTCATTCAACAAATGGTACCGAGATTGTGAATGTTTTTTCATCTTGATTGAAAGATGAGCTAAGTCGTCAACGCCCGTTTCAGTCCAAGCACTCTCACCTCCGCCGGCCGCGCCCGCTTTAAATAAAAGACACGGAAAACAAAATAGTTTGTTGCTTTCATCACAACCACACAACCACGGTGTTTTCACATATTGTTCAGATTTAAACACACGCGTATATGTTTTCGTTTTTGTCGTACATTTTTGCGTCAGATCAAGTTCAGGCCGTGGCGGTCCCTTAGCTTTACATTCAAGCCGAATTTGTAACGTTTTATCACACTTTTTAATGAACGCCACATTATAATTATTGTTCATTTTAACACTCACAAGTAATACTGATAACTACAGGCTATTTCAACACGTATTTTATAATTTTAATTAGAAAATTGCATGAATCGCGCGCGTGCATTGAAGTTGACTCGAGTGTTTGTTTATATTATAGAAGTGGCAACTGGCAACGTCGCGCCGCGCGCGCAATCGCTGTCCTGCCGGGCGGTAAAAACGAACCGGCAACGTTTGCGGGTGCGGCGCTCCGAATTTTGCTACTTTTCCATAGAAAATCTTTTGTTTCACGCGCAGGGCTCTGGCAAAACCCTCTCTTTCACTCCTATTGGATTTCGTATTAGGAAATGTACTAAATCTTTTTTCATTGGAGCGCAATCGTGAGCGCTCCGCTTCGCGCGTTACATAATACAGTAGGTATTATACAGGTGTATGGAATGATGGAATGATGGATATATTCATTGGTATTAACAGTAGTTTTAAAGATTACGATTGATTTTAAATAGTAATAATTAATGTTTATAATTAAATTAAGGAGTATGATTTAAGATTTTATTATAATTATTTATGGGAGTTCACTGCACCAGCGCTCCTTAGGGCGAGCCGCCTCTGATACCTAATAAAGTTAGTAAGAAATATTGTAACCGCACTAAAATTAGTTACGTGAAAGGGGCACATAATCTATTAGCCTTCCCGAGGGGTGCCTTATATTTGATGCTGCATACTAATTATGTTTGGTCCCACCTGCATATAGAGATACTGGATGCAACATAGTTTTTCTGTGATTTAGTATGTGTTGCTTTTATAGCTTTGAAACTATGTTATTGTGTTATTTAACATTACTTTGTTTAGTTGCTATCAAGACTGCACTGCAAAAATACACTGCAAAAAGTAAGGTGCAAATTTTTTGCATTGTCTCAAACTCCCATACATTATATTTGATTGTTACATTTTTTAATTATAAGAAAAGCACATAAATAAATGTGAAATAAACCATAAATACAATAATCATCTTTGTGCGAAAGTTGTAAGAAAATAAACATCAAGGTCTGCAACTAGTAAATTTATGTGTCGTTTCTAGTTCTTTATATCTATGGTATTATGTAATAAGCTAGTGGCAGAACATGGCGTCAGTAATATTCGGAGCTACCGTTGGTTTTATTTAATATAACCGAGCTCCACACGCCAGGAAGAATGGCTAGCTTTATATTTTATATTTTGTTAATTAAAATCTCATGCTTCTTTCGATTTAATTGGTTTTGGGGGTGAATAATTTCGTTTATGTAAGACTATAATTTAAACTGGGAAGTATGTCTTACTTCAAGGAGAGATGCTAAGTTAAAAATAGTGCTTCATTCATCTTTGTTTCTTATTTTTTAGAGGAAGCAAAGCACCTTTAAAATGGCGACGATTATTTAATTTCAGTAAAACCCGTAAATTGGCAATGTTTACTTTAGAAATAATTGTGCTTGTGTCGGATCTTCCTATCGATCTATGAGGCTCATAGAATATAGTGTTTACTTAAGTTTGCGCCCACGCTAGTGTTCTATACATGTTCTATACTATATACTCCTCATAAGCGGTATTGTTTCCAACGATATATGTTACTGTTTCCTTGAGTCGAACTAAACTTGTACGATAATATAAGTTACCACCATAATGCAGTATTTTTGAATTGCAAGCATGAACTAATTTTCTGAACATACTTAAATAGCAACCTGCCTGGATTCCCTAATCCACCGATGGCATATCCTATTTTACCCAATATCTTGTCCATTTCCCTCTTCTAATAGGCAACACCCGTAACATCAGTTGCGGTAGTCTATGGGCGGCGCACTTAGCTTACCACCAGGCAAGGCGTCTGCTTTCTTATGTCATAAAAAAAGCAACATTCTTTCAACATTACTTTAAATAAAACTTCATAAAACGACTATATTGTTACTTTATTAAACCCATTGTGGAACAGTCGCGCAATTTACGGCACATTTTGCATTTCAACTGAAATGAATAATTTAATATTCGTACGGTTCTGCAAATTATGAATAATGAGCATTTTATGTTTATCCGATTCATTTGCGAATGTTTCCGTTGATATGCTCTGGAACGGTATTTTAATATTGTTGAGTCTGAATTTTAAATATACTGATTTATTTCTTTTTTCCCCCTACAAAGGGGTTTGGATAAAGTTGGCGTCGTGATGAACTTTCGCAGCCAGAGATGAAACTTGGATATTTAATAAGAGCAATAATATATTGTGAGCTAAAGTTATTATCGACACAAATCTCGAAACGTATTAGGAACTTAGGATATTTGGTTTTGTATTTTTCATTTACCTAGATTATTTATTATAACATTATTCTGAGTTTTTTAGGTTTTTCCTTTATTTATTTAAGAATTCTAATCAAAACTATGTATGTGAATTACTAACTGCGCTCCGCGGTTTCACCCACGTAGCTCCGCTCCTGTTGGCCTTAGCGTGATGATATAAAGCCTTCCTCGATGAATGGGCTATCTAACACCGAAAGAATTTTTCAAAACGGAAAAGCAGTTCCTGAGATTAGCACGTTCAAACAAACAAACTCTTCCGCTTTATAATATTAGTATAGATTGGTACAGATTATATTTATTAAACACAATTATTCTAATTCAAGGCACCTCTCAAAAATAATAAAACACCTAACTTAAATACCCAAAACCTACTATATTTTAAATGTAACAGCCTACACTAGAAAAATATACATGTTGTTCGATTAATTCACGCTACAAAGAGCGCAAACAATAACATTAGCACAGCTGTATAACACCAAAATAAATACATATCGATGCAAGCGTCAGCCCGGCAAGAGATACGGCATTGTTTTTATAAACACTATTTTTTATGTCAAAGCATCGAATGTTTTTATTGCTCTTTCGTGTTGTGAACGGGTTAATTGTTTCTGTTAGAGATAGTTTATCCTTTTTTTGTATGTTATGTTTTGTTGGTAGCTTGATAAAAATAATAAATAAAAAGCGATACATGTACAATTTAATCTTCCATGTTATATTGTCTCAATAATGCCTTGATTATTTTTCAGATATAACTGAAACAAACAAGTATAAGCTCATCAAAATATATTAATTCAATCATCAAGGCTTAAAACTATTTTCTTACTTATCCATTAATACTTTTAAATCTATATTTATAAGAATGTCGTAGAAAATAAAATAAAAAACTTATCTTTCGTTTGCCCACGAAGAGCCGTACCATTAAACATCTATAAATCTAAAAACACATGTCTTAACTGCATTACATCAAAATCAATCCTTCTATATCAACGTAAATACACACACACATACAATCCAATTCAGTAGTCTCTCAATTATCAGCTGGCTGACTATTAAAACCGATAATTTCATAATCGATTGATTCAGTAACACAATTGAATAAAAGAGGATAGAAGAAAAAAAGCGTCATGCATTTCGCTTCGAATTAAATGATATTGTGTTCGTTACCGTATGCTATCTTTTGTTTTATTTGTGCTTTAACGATACGTTTTTATCTTTTTTTTTACATGTTATTTCATGCTATTGCTTTACATCTTAATAAGGTGTAAAGAAATGTTGATTTGGTAAATTATGAATAGTGGTTTTGGAGTAATTGTAGTTTAATGTTATTTAGTTTAAGAGTAAACAGAAATGATTTTAACATTAGGTTTAGATCAATGGACAGTGGAAAACTGAAAATAATACCGACTTTTTAGGCAGTCGTGTAAGATATTATTATTAACTAGAGGTCCGCCCCGGCTTCGCCCGTGGTACATATTTCGCAATAAAAGGTAGCCTATGTTCTTTCTCAGGGTCTAGAGATTATCTGTGCCAAATTTCATCAAAATCGGTCCAGTAGTTTAAGCGTGAAAACCATACATACATACAAACCTTTCCTCTTTATAATATTAGTATAGACTAGTATAGATTAATTATTTCATTTTTACTGTAAAGCTGAAGCTGAAATATTCCAGATATTTTTAGACCTCTAATTATAAGGGTGTCGTGGCAGAACAATGTTTACGCGTAAACTAATATTATGGAATATGTATTGAAGCCCTATTTATATAGGGATATAGATATTAGGGAATATCACATAATTATGTAACCATTATTAGCTGTTAGTTAGTGCAATTTAAGTAAATTAGTGCAATAATCGAGGGTATAACTGTAATAAATATAATGTTAGATACATTTCATATAAAGAAAGATGGTCATGTATTATTTATGACTAGCTGCGCCCCGCGGGTTCACCCGCGTGGTTCCGCTCCTGTTGGTCTTAGCGTTATAATATATAGCTTTATAGCCTTCCTCGATAAATGGGCTATCTCACACCGAAAGACTTTTTCAAATCGGACAAGTATTTCCTGAGATTAGCGCGTTCCAACAAACAAACAAATCCTTCAGCTTTTTAATATTAGTATAGATAGTATAGATTTTGATGTTGCGAATTTTCCTCACCATTTGTTTTCAGTCAATTCAATTCCTTTACAGCTATACTTAACATAAAAATAAAATAATTTTCAAACAAATAAATGTTTCCACAAAATAAAAGTGATAAGTACAAGACACATTTCAAGATTTAAAGTTTAACAAAGCATTTAGACCGAGGCGACGCAATAAAATGCTCCTCGTAGATCGCCTACGACAATATCAGTGTCTACGAGCACGCTACGGTGAGCGCTACGAGATGCTACGTAGCTTGAATGGACCAAATTATTCGTTTATCTTGAAAGAATTCTTTTCTCCAGTTGATGTAGAATATCAAAGATAAAAAAATAGGGTTATAATAAATAAACATTGAACTCTACATTAGAAAAAATAAAATTATTGTTTTTCGCATTAAAACTAAAATAAAAACAATAAAATTATAGAGAATTTAATTTAACTTATCAGTTTAAATTAAAAATTAATTATCTACAAAATAGGTTCTTGTATTCAAGATCAGTTCTATTTAACTAAGTTATCTGTGTTTCATGTAAAGGGCAAAAGGTCAAGTTTAAATTAAGTTATAAGTTAAACACACTTAGTCCGTGTAATTGCTTCTGGCGTGTGAAGATGGTGACGGGATGAAGGGAGACGTTGATGGATGATAGCAGATACAGGGAATCGACAGAATTAGATGCGATTTTGAAAAAAAATCAGCTAACGTTAATAGACATACGTGTCTTGTTTATTTATATAATATAGTGCGTGTCATAAAGTTGATTGGATATTTATATATGTGTAATGGTCAAAAAGATTATTATTTAATAAATTCAAGTTCATAATATGTAGTATTTTAGAACTTTAAAAATGTTTCGAATATTTAATTAGAGTAATAATAACAATAGGTTCTGTAATGGAAAATAAAGTCGACGACTATATTAGAGATTTTCAAAATTGATCACTCATTTTTTCATTCAATTACGTATATATATTTCTACGTGGTATAATATTTAATATTGAAATACTGAGAAATCTCAACAATAGAAGTAACTGCTCGATATATTTTGAATGACAACACTTGAACAAGATTCGTCTCTTGCCAAATCTACATCAATGTTTGAATACTGGAAATAGTATTTTCTAGAACCTATTTATATTGTCATTGATATAATTTTATTTTAGTTTCATTCGCATTTCGTACTTATTTGGAATTAGCTTACATTTTCAGATGGACTATATCCGTATCAGGTTTTGTGAGAAAGTACAAAAAATTATACCTATTTTTAAAATATTGTTGGGATAGAGCAAAGGATAGAGGCATCGATCCATACATTTCAATGTATTAATTCAATTATTATGAAAATAATTGAATCAAAAATTAAAATCTAAAAATTTCCAATATAAAAAAAATACTTCGCTCATATCTTCCTACCTCAAATAAAATGTTTATTTTTACACTTAAGATAAGCAATATTTGTTTCCATATTACATCCGTTAAAACAACATATAATTTTAAATATCACATCTTAAATAAAATTCATACATATCAATAACATCACCTAGATATCTATAGTAATTGAATATCAGAAGGCACTCAGCACTTGCAATAAAGGCTAAGATTAATCTCAGGCTAGGCTATCTGTGATTGGTTAGTTTCGATAATTCCGCCAGATCTAAATGGCTTAATAATATAGAGCTATATTGAAATCTAGATTTTGAGCATTTATTGACTAGATTTTAGTTAAATTTTAGTGAGTATTTGACTATTAAATGTATTAATTTATATCAAGTTTGATGGTAAAAAAGTAAAATGTAGGTGTACACTATACAATAATAATCAGTCCTATTACTACCCAAAAGTAATAATAATATGGCTGAATTATCACTAATAAAGCTCCATGGTAAACAAATCCGTACTCCATCTCTGACTTCAGACATTCATCTATGCCTTCAAACAAAAATAATAAGTTTCGAGAACAGATGGACCTTAAAAAGCTAACATTGTTCTAAATTGGCACTCAACTGGAAATCGTGCACTTGAAATAAAATCGACCCAAAAGTTGAATTCACATTAAAAGCGAAAAACAAGTCCCAATATTCCAACTATAAAAATTTTAAGGCGTCTGATCACTTAATTTATGTCTTTACTTAATCCAGAATCTAGATAAAACGACTGTAAACGTTGTAATCTATACTATAATATTATAAAGCTGAAGAGTTTGTTTGTTTGTTTGAACGCGCTTATCTCAGAAAATACTGGTCCGATTTGAATAATTCTGTCGGTGTTAGATAGCCCATTTATCGAGGAAGGCTATAGGCTATATATCATCACGCTAAGACGAACAGGAGCGGAGCAACGCGGGTAAAACCGCAAGGCACAGCTAGTTCCACAATAAAACCTGTAGGTCACCTTAGTTATTAGTTTCACGACATTCGGGTCAATGAACTTGCAAAATGTAATTTCATAGCAAAATTTAAATATTTTATACACGTAAAACATCAGATTAATTTTCAAATTTGATATCCAATCATGCTTTAATAAAGTTTTTAATCATATTTACGTTGTGTTGTTTAGAATTTTACCTTTTAATGTTATATCTACCTGTTATCTTATTTAATTTTATAATTACGTGTAATGTACTTCGTATATAAGTAAAAGAAATGAACAAACTTTTGGTATTAATTAATTTTGTATTTTTGTTATAATATAAAAGAGGACATTAAACATGATGAATTTTAAAAAGGTAATTTTAATAACCTATTTAATTATATTTTTATGTAGTAAATTTTTTCAGCAATAATTACTTTGTGAACAGAAATAAATGTGTAGCTCTACTTTTATAAGCACTTTTAAGGCTTTTTTATAGAATATAGAACTTCACTAGGCAGGTTCCCAAAGAACGAGCAGCCTCGCGAATCAATTGCTGCGTGAAGCAGAGGCTAGACCGAGGAGAATGACAGCACACGTCAATTTTTATGCAGCCTATTTTTCTTAGCAATAACTATTTTAGTAAATATTATCGAAATACATATGTCTTTACCTTAGTATTTTTATTAGTAGGCTTTTTACGACTTTAATTACGTAATCAATCTTTAATATTATGTTATCTATGACAACAAATGACGATCATACTCTAGTCAGCTAATTAAAATACTTCATGTTTACAAAATAGTTGTTGTTCAATGGGCAATAAACGCAACTCTAAAATATTGGCGTTCATAGTTCACTTGGTAGGTACGCTTTAGTGGTCGTAAATTAAGTGACTAGAGATTTAACGCGACGTTACATGGATCATTTTGTTGTTTGTGGTTGTTTTTGTGCTTTGAAGTGGTTAAATTAAATTGGTGTTTTTTGCATCGGTTAACCGTTAAAGTATAGTTTATGCTATGAGTCTAAGTGATTTCGTAGCTATGTGATTGAAGTGATTTGTTAATATGACCTATATCAAAATGTATTAAAAAGCTGAAGAGTGTATTTATTGTTTTTGTTTCTTTGTTTGAACGCTCTAATCTCAGGAACTACGGCTCCGATATATGATCCCGCAAAGACCAAATTATAGCATAATGCAGATAAAACCACAGCTAGTTGTGATATAAAATAGCTTTAATACAAAATTTATAAAACATATTTTTCTACAATTAACAGCAATCACTTTGTATTTATGTACACTATGATTGTATCGCAAATTAAAATTCATCATCCGATACAAAATGCTGTACAATAAAATCTTCACAAAATCGATTTATCTTAAGTGTTCCTTACAATAGACGATCCACTTTCATTATTCACAAGTAAACAAGGATTCAACTTGGAAAGTATTTCAATAAGGAACTTTGAGTCTTAGAGGTCCAAATGACCCGACGAATAATTGGTTCCCTCAGTTGACTGTAATTGTGGGTTAATTTTGGACTTGCGTTAATTGAAATAATTTGGTGATTATCTTGTTCTATTAACTATTAGTAATTATTGTTAAGCTTTTTTAAAGAATAAAAAAATCGTTCACCAGGCGGGATTCGAACCCGCGCATTTCTGCCATTCCGTCTCGAAATAATGTTTAAAAAATTCTCATTTAAAAGCATTTGAATGATATAAAACTAAATATCAAATAAGTTATAGTTATGATGTAAAGAAAAAGATTATTGAAGACTCTATGTATCATAATATCATGAGTAATGTAAAATAAAACAGGCTCAAAACTTATGCTGATACAGGACATCACTATAATGTGTAAATGGTAACAAACATAAATTTCTCTTTTTATTCTATGCCTAATCTAAACTACGTTTAACATGTACATACTGATTTGAAATATAAGTATAGATATATTTTTTACATTGTTATTGAAGTTTAAATCAACTTATAGCACAGAAATTGTATTAAAATCGGTTGAGTCGTTTCAAGTATCACAACACTAGATTTCCGCCCGCGGCTTCGCCCGCGTTTTCAAAGGAAAACCCGCATAGTTCCCGTTCCCGTGGGATTTCCGGGATAAAACCTATCCTATGTGTTAATCCAAGTTACCCTCTATATGTGTGCTAAATTTCATTGTAATCGGTTCAGTAGTTTTTACGTGAAAGAGTAACAAACATCCATACATCCATACATCCATACAAACTTTCGCCTTTATAATAGTATTAAGATTACACGTAGAATTTAACATAACGCTTGTTGCATCGAGTTAATAATTTTATATTCCCTTATCAAATAGAACATTTTCACATAAAATTTTAACATTTAATATTAAAATCTGACCGGAAAAGAGATCGAGTTACAGATATCGTTTTAATATTAACTACGAAAATAACGTTCGCTTTAGCTACGTTTTAAACAATATGTCACATGTTTATTTTACGTTGTTTTAATTTAAACAGACATCAGTTAGTATATTTTATTTACTATAGTATATATTAAAACAAGCTTTTTTTATCTTCTACTAATTCGCATAGCTCGTGTTTCTTTAATGTTTCGTTATATCCCTTGTAATACTGAATAATTGATTTTTGCAAGATTTATTATCTTATTTTTAGATTTATTATATAATAATGGGATACAAAAATTATGTTACATAAAGCTCTTGATAATTTGGCATGTTTGGTATATATATATGTATAGCAGTTTCTACTAAAATTGGTTTTAAATCGTATGTATATTCGTGACATGTACTAATAAAAATAATAACTATAAAAAATACTAATAATACTAAATAATAATAACTAACCCATATATATAAATTAATCTTCACATTATCTACATAACTACTACTTTATTCTGGATAGGAAGGCATCGTGAAACCAGCATGTCTAAGAACCAAAAGTTCGACGACACGAGACATAAGCCAGCTCTTTGCCAGCATTGTACATTAAAACCTTATAAGAAGCCTGTGTTCATTGCAACAAATAGTATTAAGAGAAACTTTTAACATTTTTATCATTGTACTATACACTAAATTAACTCTTCATATTGTGTATTCATTCAAGCATACACCAAAAGACTGTCACATATTTATCACAGAGTGAATTTAAAAGAATTCGCACGTAAAAGCACATCGGAATGACATTTAAAGTACTTTTATGCATCAACGCTCACAAATTCACCGTTTGAGCTAACTGTGAAAAAAAAAATGTACATCGCAAAAGCATCAAAGCTTTTCTGTTCATGTCGTATTTAGTTTTATTTGTAAAACATGGCCGCTGCGATAGTTAAGTAGGGTGTGCTTCATTTTGTGTTCTTGGGATATTCTGACTTAATATTTTTAATGTTGAGTGTGCACTTTTAGCACTGGTTTTATGGTATGACGCTTTATCTTAATGCAAATTATCTTCATGAATATTTTAGAAGTAATTCAAAAATCGTATTTAATATTTGTTTGTAAAATAGTTGAGTTGGGTATTATTTTATAAAAATCTTAACATACCCCTTGCAGTGAAAAATTGGTTGTTTGTAAAGTAGATTTACGATCGAGATGTTTACGTGATAACGTCTTATTGGTGGCAGCGCTCGAGATGAGACGGGAGATCGGTCCGTCTCTCTCTCGTTATACCTGCGATCGCGCTCGTGAGGTTTTGGTGTGACACAAGTTTCTGAACATGTCACCCGACTAAAACGATTTTAAAAACGTTATCACGTTAAAATATATAAAAAATCTTTATGAACAATAGAAAACTCAAAACTGTACTAAATAATTAAATACATACGATCAAAATTGGTAAAACGATAGAAAATGTACAGAATATATTCTAACATTTCAATCACATGCCAGCAAACATAAATATAATATCCTAAGTAAAAGAACATGATATGCACCCTCGTCAGATCTCATTAAGTTGGCTCGTCGCTTCATTTTATAAGTTAAGTGAAAAAAATTAACAGAAATCCTGCGGAACGAGAATTATTATATAGGTACCGCACTTGGCTGTTCGCACTTTGAGTGAATAACTGCTTTTAGAAATAGGAATTGAGTACACTTTACTCTACTAGGTCACATATGCTTGTTTAATTTATTTATTATAGTTATTATCAACATCTTAAATCCGTTTTTCTAAATGCATGTTGAGAGTTGAGACTATACTTAAATTTTGTCGATTTTACCTATAAATAGAAAAAAATCTGCTACGACTTGTGAAATTACGTCGATTTTGAAAACATCAGTCAAGAATTATAATTTGTTTATCGTATTTTTAAGGAATCACGTGTAACTACGGAAAATAGATAAAAGTTTAGACCCAATTTTTTTTTTTAATTTATTTCCCCAGTATTAAACATTAGTAACATAAACTATAATTTATCCCGGGTCACGCAGATGACAGAAGAGCCTTAGCCAAGAAATCTATTAAAAATACAATCTACTAAATAAATATATAGCTAAATAAAAACAGTATTCCACTAAACAACCGTGCCAAAGCTGACACATTTAGCCCCTTGAAACTTCGCGAATAAAATTGCTTTTTCAGGTTTCTTCAAGTTTTGTATTCGGGCTTCTAAGTCTCTGAATTCGGGATGTGAATCCACTAAACGGTTCGCTTGTTTAATGTTAGTTGTTTTTGGCTTATGGATGGTATAGTTGAAGTTAGATGTTTCAATGCAAATACAAGGTTTAGATACAGTCTATCTTAATGTAAATAGGTACTATATCAAGTTATCTTGATACCATCTACGATCCTGTACACCGTTTCGTGACCGGATCGTGACCGGTCCTTCTCCCGTCGGGGCTCGATCAAACATTATTGTATACTTTTTGAAGTGATTCATGACTGACCGTCCACGGATGGGGCCCGGACGGGGCACGGCGTGGCAAGTGGTGGCAATGTCGATACATATTGTTTCATTTGTTTCCCGACTCCGGCACAGCCCGTCCCCGTCACGGTGTAGTGTGAATCATGCTCTATATATATCCATCTTATAAATCAGAATAATTTTCCATCATCATTATCCAACATGAAATTCAATTTTAATAGCCAACAATACGCTGTCTAAAGTTCACAAACAAGCGTTTACGTACAAAGCTAAGTCAATCTCGTTGAAGCAGTTTGCCGCACATTAGAATATGTTCAGCCATTTTGCATTGCATCTGGTTTCATCAAGAGAAAATAGGTAAAGGATTGAGACCCTTTGAGAATACGCGTGGTACAAAGCTAGAGCGAACGCGGGTTAGTATATTTAGTTATTTAATTATTATTTTTTTATTTCCCACTAATATAATAAATGCGAAAGTTTGTGAGGATGGATGTATGTGTATGTGTATGTGTAGGTGTGTATGTTTGTTACTCTTTCACGCAAATACTATTTATATTTGAGTTTGAGTTTGATAGGTTTTATCCCGGAAATTCCACGGGAACGGGATCTATGAATATGTTTTTCTTTGAAAACGCGGACGAAGCTGCGGGTGGAAAGCTAAGCTATACTAATATTATAAATGCGAAAGTCTACGTATGTGTGGATGTATGTTTGTTAGTGTTGTTACTCTTTCACGCGAAAACCATTGAATAGATTTTAATGATACTTAGCAGTACTGTAATTTATATATCAGAAAAACACATATAAGCTAAAGAAATTGTTGCTTTTGTTCACGGGTTCGACTGGGTACAACTTAGGTAAAATAATTAGTGAGTAAAATTACATTAATTTTTATATAAATTCAATACGTTTTATATTGACTAAGAAATAACGCTAACCGCTTATCCCTTACACCAAAGGTAATCTTGCAATCTCTTACTGCGGGCGGCTTATAGGATAATACAAGGGTTATACTTTTCAAATTTAACTACGCTGTATCCAAGACTGCTTCGAAATGATATGAATCCCTTGAGATTTCAATATAGGATTTTCAAATATATGCATTATGCGTTATTGCAAGTGAAGTTTATAAAGTTGTTTTGAAAGAAAAGCTTTCACGTGATACAAAATTTGGAAGAATAATTATTAAACAACTAGTGCCCCGCGGTTTTACCCGCAGTGCTTCGCTCTTGTTGGTCATAGCGTGATGATATATAGCCTATAGTTTTCCTCGATAAATGGGCTATCTAACACCGAAATCATTTTTCAAATATTACCAGCAGTTGCTGAGATTAGCGGGTTCAAACTAACAAACAAACTCTTCAGCTTTTTTTAACATTTGTATAATATAAGATTAAACTCATATCAACTAAAATAAATTTGAATTAACACATCCTCTTAAACGTAATTAATAAATCCACTTATTTAAAAGAACATCTAACTGTTAAATACGCATAAAAATAATTATATTTCACTCTTACATGATATTTCCCTTAATTAACGTGAAACAGTATAACAGGGAATTAATAATTTAATTAAAACAAGTATATTCTCATTACGGGATTACAATAATTTGATTTCAATCATTTAATGCTGAAATTACATCGTTCTGTCAATTATGATTCTATACAGCTAATCCCATTAATGCTAGAAATGTATGGAAATGTTTAAAAAGCAATAGATTTCAGTATCCTACTAATATTATAAATGCGAAAGTTTGTAAGGATGGATGTGTATGTTTGTTACTCTTTCACGCAAATACTACTGAACCGATTACATGAAATTTAGCACACATATAGAGGGTATCTTGAATTAACACATAGGATAGGTTTTATCCCGGAAATCTCACGGGAACGGAAACTATGCGGGTTTTTCTTCGAAAACGCGGTCGAAAAGCTAGTTATCTATAAATATTTATGTTTAGGAACATAGTTATAGAGGCGTGATGTAAAAATGTTGCGATCTCTCTATAGTCTTACGTATAAGATTATGCGATAAGGGAGTCTTGTTAAATTGATAATTGTTTGGTATATAAATTAATTCTTAGTAGGGATATTCTATGTTAATTAAAATAAGAACTGAGAAGTAACTGAGAAAATACATTATCTTGAGAATGTTAGTTAATTCATTTATTTCGTAAACTTCGAATATTAATACAATTTTAATTATAATAATTTTATCAACAAAGCATAGGTTTTTACAGATTTAAGAACCCAATTAAAACCAGAACACACAAATAAACCATAACTTAATAAATATCTAATCAAGCTCTCAATTGTGTCCGAAACGGAAATTCAAATAAACGAAGGACGAAATTGAAACCAGTCACAAATAAATTACAAGATGAACGTGCAATAAAACCCTCTCGTTATCTCAAAAAACAAAGCGACGACAGGCTATGAAATTAAAAAATAGCGATACTCTTTGCATGGATACCTCTTCATATTCGCGCGCTTTTTTATCTGTGCTCGGGAAAATTGGCGGGAGTTTTTACTTTTTTTTTTATTACATCTTGTTTGTAATGTTGCTAACTGTCACGATATAACTCTTCCCGTGGGTTCTGATGAATGTGTTAATTGAAATAAGAGTGTAGTTTTTATTACGTGTTTGTTTTTAATCATAGTGTCATTTGTATTGACAAATAAGGTGGTAAAAATATGTACCTACAAAATGAAGGGTTGTTTTTGTATGTTTTTTTTAAATTCATAGCGATGAATTTTTACAAAATTAGAAACTTAATAACGGTAAATATCGTCATGTTTAAAATAACAGTAGGTTTCCAAAAATGTAGCATGCATTTTAACATGACCCCCGACATGCAATTATATTGAGTAGTAGTTGTTGCTATATTTAGAAAATGTTAATTACATATATAGCTTTCTGATAATCTCTTATGTTTATTGTATAATGTATATTATAATATAAATGCGATAGATTCATATAGCACAAAAGATAGGTAAAGCCAGAGCAAAAGAGTTGTAGTGACTTTGGTTATTATCATTTAACTACTTATCCACGGAGTTTTATTTAACAAATAATTATGAATTAGGGCTGATTTTTCAATCCTTGGTTAAAACTTATTCATCGAATAACGTATTAAACTACCATTTCAAAAATGTATTGTAATTGTCCGTATTTGACAGTTTACAGGTGACATTTTTTTATATGTTCGTGTAATACTTTATTGGACGGATAAATTTTAACCAAGGATTGAAAAATCGGCTCTTAATGAAATAAATAATATTAAAGTTATTCGGTACAATGTATTTGGTTGTTTAATTTTAATATTAAATACGAATACATTTGAGAAACATGTCCATCTTATCTAGGTGTTCTAGAACATTATTGATTCAGTAGATGTTTCAATAGATTTTACGTGTAAGATTTATATTTAATTTAACTTGAATAAGGGCTGATTTTTCAATCCTTGGTTAAAACTTATTCATCGAATAACGTATTAGACTACCATTTCAAAAATATATTCTAATTGTCCGTATTTGGCAGTTTACAGGTGACATTTTAAAATGTTCGTGTAATACTTTACTGGACGGATAAATACCAAAACCAAGGATTGAAAAATCGGCGCTAAGGCGATTCGTTGACAGCCCTAGTTAAAATATTGATCTATTTTTTTTCTTATTCTGTTCAAAAGACATTAAATCAAATGCAATAAAAAATAGTTTTAACTAAAAGTTTATATCGCTTAGCAGACAATTTAAAATAATAAAAAAAATACACGTGTATTATGTAAAGAATAAAAATAATATTATCTTTCCTTGAGTATTCGAATACAAAATTACTAAAAACAAAAATAAAAAAAAAGATTTCCGATACCGGGAATCGAACCCGAGCCTCCTGGGTGAGAGCCAGGTATCCTAGCCACTAGACCAGGGGTTCCCAACCTTTTTTTGTCTACTGCCCACTTTAAGAATAAATTATTTTTTAACGCCCCCCTTTTTAAACATACTTAAAAAAACGCTAAGTACTTATAACTGATTATCGAAACGCAACTTTATAGTAGAGTATCTTTTATTGAAAATAAAACAAACATAATCAATTCTTATATAAAAACTAATGTGAAGGTTGAATCTGATGCTGTTCAATAAGTTTGTTGATATCAGGTTCCAATTTACTCAAAAACAGCCGCAAGTCGCCACGTTCGGTAACACGCAAACGATTTCTCTTTTTAGTAAGCAGCGTTGCCACAGCACTAAATCCACGTTCACACAAATATGACGATGGGAATGCTATCAAGAATCGTTGAACAATTGACCACAATCCAGGGTACAATTGTGGGATCGGTTTTTGTAGCCAAAATTCTTGATATCCATTTTTAAACTTGATTTTTGTTTCTTCGTTTGTTGTCAATTCTATAAGTTCTTCTTCCAGCTGAGGTGACATTGCTGTGTTGACATTTGAAAACGGATCCAACACCCAGTCTGGTATTTCCAAGTTTAAAATGTCCTGGTATCGTTCGGTGAAGTCAATGTGGAGGTTTTCCAAATGTTGGCAGTAGGCAAACAAGTCGTCGTTACTGCAAAATACTGATAAATTCGGAAAATTGTGAAACTCACGTCTGCCCATATTCTTTTTGTGCAGAAGCAGTTTGGCTGCGAAAGCAGCAACGACATTTTTTGTTTTAATTAAATTTAGTTCATCGCCTTGCAGTTGGAGGTTCATGTCGTTGAACAGTTTATACAGGTCTGTCATGTAAGCTATATCATTCTTTGATGTTATGAGATTGTTGCGCAGTTCTGTATCTTTAGTTTCCAAGAACTCTATCACAGAGTCAAACAGGTTGTAAAATCGAATCAGACAATTGCCTCTTGACAGCCAACGAACTTCAGTATGAAGCAACAAACGGTTGAAATCTTCGTCATTAGTAGCACAAAGCTGATGAAATAATCTATCATTCAAAGAGCTGCTACGGATTTTATTGACTGCTTTGATGACATATTGCAGTGATTGAAATAGTCGTTCACTTAAGTTTCTAGCAACCAAATGTTGTCTATGAATAACGCAATGTATAGCAAGGACATCTGGAATTTTATTCTTTAAGTACGCTATGAAGCCTTTATGGCGCCCTGTCATAGCCGGAGCGCCATCCGTAGCAACTGATATAATATTTTTCAAAGGAATCTCTTTCTCTTCACAAAACTTTTCCAATGTATTGAATATGGTTTCGCCTTTTGTATCTGTCTCCAAATTTCTGGCAAACAATAGTTCTTCACGTATTTTCTCATCTTTAATAAACCTCCCGTAAGATAGCAACAACGCTTCATTAGTTGGTAAAGTGGACTCATCGAGCTGAATTGAGAATTGACTAGTCCTCAGATGATTGCACAATGATTCTTCAATGTTTTCAGCCATTTCATCAATTCGTCTTTGCACAGAATTATTACTCAAAGGAATTTTTCGGATAATATCTGCGGCCGGTTTATGAAGCACAGTAGTTATTACTTCCTTTATTGCTGGCAAAATTAACTCTTCTCCGATGTTGTGTGGTTTGCCTTTTTGAGCAATTAACAAAGAGATATTGTACGAAGCTCGAAGTCCGTCGTCATCTTGCTTAGCAGCCGCCGAAAATAGTTTTGATACACTTGGCTGAGTATTATGCTTCTTCTCTAGGTCTTGAAAAAATGCTACATTCTTGTCTTTCTTATCTGGATGCATTTTATTCAAATGATCTTGCAGTCTTGAAGGCTTCATTGCTTCGTTCGAAAATGTTTTTAGACATAGAAGACACAAAGGCGACGACGGGTTTGTGGGATTTTCAATAAATCCGAATTTAATATATTCCGCAGAGTATTGCCGTCTCTTCTTTTTTACTTCCGACATTGTTTTGTTTTGAGAAATACGTAAGTGTTGAAATCAAGTACTGCTTATCTATTATGCGCGAAACCGCAAATGAAAATAAAATAAATTTACGTCGTTTATATAGGATTGCATAAGCAGCACGCACCAACAGGAATAAGACATCAAACGCGCATAAACTCGTTTATCTCATTCGACGCCCAATCGTACTCGACAAGCAAGAACAAGTATTATAGAACCAGCCGATTGATACAGGAATGTACAAATCGGATTATTTAACAAAAACTTGTTAAAACATGATTGCCCGCGGTCTATTATATCGAACCGATTTTGAGCTATATCTTAATTAATATTAGTTGATGTTCACAAGATGTCGACTCTCGAAGTCGAGAGCTCAGTCGGTTTCTAAGAGTCTTCCTAGCTAGGTAGATGAAATTATAAATCGACCCCAAAGCCCTACACAACGCCCCCTTTTTTTTCTGGGTCTCTTACCGCCCCCCTTTAGGCCTGCAGCGCCCACAAGGGGGCGTTATCGCCCACGTTGGGAAAGACTGCACTAGACCATATCGGAGTTGAGAGAACGGTCGAAATTATGGAACTTAACCTTAATACATTTATTATTTAATACAGACAACATTTTATATATTTTTTATAAAAAATCTATTTTTTAGTTATAACTGAAATAATTTAATAACGGCCCCGGAATCACAGACACAATAGAAAATCTATTGTGTCGTGGACCGATCGGGCCGTTCGGGGCTCAATGGGTTAATAAGTAAGGTGATCTGATACACAGTTGACAGATATATACGTACATACAGTTAGGAAACTAAGGCCCAGTTTCATCATGCTCTGTTAGTTAGTTTAACACGCTGTTAACTCTTTTAACGGGTCTTTAATGTAAGGGAGTGTCCCACCATGACCTGATGGAGGATTAGTTTCCTTAACACGGCATTATATTTGATTACTGGTATAGAGGCTCTTTAAATTTTTAACAAACGATTAGAAAAAATGATTTGATGTTTTCTTGCTGTCAAGATGGACTCTGCATACTATTTTATTTTTGAAAATGAAGATGTGTTGGATGATTTGTATAATTTGGATTATATAGTGCGACCGCGATGGCCCAGAATTTATAAAGAACGTCGTCATTGTTTCGAAGAATATGATGATGTTGATTTTAGTACAAGATTTCGTTTATCAAAACAATCGGTTTTGGAAGTATTGCAATTAATTGAAGATAAACTCCAATAACCTTCGGATCTGTAAGTAAAACTATCTCGTGAGGTAATATTTATATTTATGTGCATAAAAGGTTCCTTCCTACATACTGTATTATTTTCAATTAAAAAATAATCCTGTGAGTCATGTCAAATCTAGTATTGAATACCAATATATGTACTTAAAATGTAAACTTCACCACTACTCAGGTAAGGCTCAGGCCTCCTCATGAATATAAATGTACTTATCTTAATTTTAAATTCTGTTTTAGGAATCAATCAGCTTCACCTACAGACCAACTGCTTATTGTAGTGCAGTGCAGTGATGGCTCAGTGGTGAAAAACATCGTGAGGAAACCGACATATCATAAGATAGCGTGGTGGATAATGACCTGATCCCTTACCGTGTTTAAGTTTAAGTTAGCACTACCAATCCCATGTCCCAGCAGTGAGAACGTAGGTATATGGGCTGACGATGATGATGATCCTAATTTAATTTAAATGTGACATTGTTATAGAAATAATATGTAATTTTTCATGTTACCTAAATAAATAAAACTTGTGTTTTTATAAAATTATTATTATTTTTATTGTACCTATCAACATCATTCAATAAATAGGTTATAACAACTAGATACTAGGTTATTACAAACAAGAATTTACTATTAATTTACTTTAAATGTATCTTGCTGCTTTCTTTTATCTTTGTTTTTATTTTTCTTGTTTTAATTGCTCTTCTAGTATGAGATCTCTCCACTTTCCTTCGGACACCGAATTTTTTTTTTGTAATTTCAACCAGATCCAGTTTACCTTCTACCAAGTGAAATTGAACCGCGATTTTTCTTCAACATTATTGTATTTATTCAACTCAAAATAAAATTAAAATAACACAAGAAAAATCACAACAAAACAATCTCCAAATAGGTAACATCAAACATTTGTAACCATGGTAACGACCAAATCGTTTGACATATAAACCAGTAAACGTAAAAGTTACTACATGATTATTAAATTTTATACTGTATTAGAACATTTCAATTTAGTCGAATTACCAAACATGACAGTTATTATACAACTAGAACAAATAGCCCTAATGTGCGAAACTATGGCATTGTCAACTATGACATTTTGTTTCGGGCGGTTTAAAATACGAATGAATGATTCGTGAGTCGGTCAGTTAAAGGTCGATTTGTTAATGGTCTTTTAAATTTCCTTCTTGGAACCTGTAGAGTTGACAACGATGTTAAAATACATGTTTATTTTGGAGCTCGATTAATAAATGTCTGATTTAGAAAATATTGGTGAAATTGGGTCTAAGCCTCTGCGATGAAATTATGACGTAAGCACTGTTATAGCTATAGGGCTGTTACCTTTTTGATATTTAACCGACTTCAAAAATAAAGGAGGAGGTTATCAATTCGGCCTGTATATTTCTGTTTGATTTTTTTTCACAGTTGATTTTGTGGTAATTTTGAGATTAAAACCCGTTAAAATACAAAAATGGTGTAGCCTAAATATGAATTTACAAGAAGAAACAATCCGAATTAATACACCTTGTAAAAGTAAATAGGTACGTTTTTATCAGTGCTATATTTCGAAATCTTGTTTTGTTATGGACGCCGAAGGCTATTTAATGTACCTAAATTATTTATAATGCTTGATATTTGTATTATACATATGTTCAATAATTATTTTAAACCAGAATTTACAATACTAATTGTATGTAGGTATACCTACTAAATTATTTTTAAAACGATAAATTAAATTAAATTAAAAAACACAAAATATGCAAAAATAAATTAAAATTATTATTATACGAGCATAGAACCTCCCTCCACCTTTTTGTTTTAGGATGAAAAAGAAAATAGTTTGACAGGCTTAGTGCTTGACAAAGTGGTGACGTCGCGTATCGATAAAAATACAATAATTATAATATCTATCTTTTTCTTCCCTAATATTTACGTAATTATGCACATAAATTTAAACAAGATTTTTTTAAGGTTTCCATTTTTTTAGATTTTTTTGCTCTTTTAGATTGCGTAAAAAATAGATGCGATCTTTAAACAGACTGGACTCCTAATAGTGACTATTTGTAGCTATCATTTTGGTAGAAAATATGTCAACATAATTTAAAACTCATGCTGCCATATCTATAGAAATTAAAAAATAGTCTCTTTTTAACTTGTAGTCAGATACGGTATTTACAAATATATTTATTGAAAGGGCTACAAACTGAAACAATCGATATTAATTATTTAATGTGAAGTGTATCATTGACATCACTTTTTTTCACACATCGAAAATATTACCAACACATACATACTTTTTTCTATACTATGTATCTTTGTCATTCAAAATCTGTGGATGTGTCACCCGCTACTATCGATCCCCCTCAATAAACTCAAACTCAAACTCAAACATTTATTTATTCAATTAGACTTCTTCTAGAAGCACTTTTGAAACGTCATTAGGTACATTTTAACATTTACCACCGATTCGGAAAGCAGTATCTACGGAGAAGAATCGGCAAGAAACTCCATAGTTGCTCTTTTTAATCATGTCAGTTTTACAATTTTACAAATTACATATATGTAACATCCTAATATATTATCATAATATGCCAAAGAACTGTCCTGTGGTTTTTACGCGACAACCCTCCATGGGTTTTTATCGTCCATATATTCCTTAATACTGTAATAGGCTCTCTGAACTAGTACATTTTTTATATAAGTTTTAAATTTAGAACTACTAAACTCTTTAATATTATGAGGAATTCTGTTGTAAAAGCGTATACCTTGACCCATAAATGAATTTTTAACTTTAGCTAGCCGGAAAAATGGCATTTCAATTTTATTTCTGTTTCTTGTGTCATAACAATGTCTATCTCCTACTTTTGTGTGTAAGTAAGCGTTATTGTGTACATATAAAATATTATTAAATATAATACAGTAAGTATACCAGTATTCTTAAAGAGATCTCTTAGTGAGTCTCGAGCACGCAAATTATATATAGAGCGTATGGCTCTTTTCTGTAATATAAATATAGTTTCTATATCTGCAGCCCTGCCCCATAGCAGAATTCCATAGGACATTATGCTATGAAAGTAGCTAAAGTAAACCAATCTAGCCGTTTCTTCATCGGTGAGATGCCTTATTCTTCTAACTGCATATGCAGCTGAGCTGAGCTTAGCAGCGGTGGTGGTAACATGGGCCCCCCATTGAAGCTTCTCATCTAATGTCAAACCAAGAAAAACAGTCGATTCCACAGGGTATAATACCTCCCCGTTTAAAAAAATATTCCTTTTCACCTTTTTTACATTTGGGAGGATAAATTCTACACAATTTGTTTTTTTTTGTATTTAATAGTAAATTATTAGCATTAAACCAATTGGATATGCGTAAAAGAGCAGAGTTTACTTCGTCAACATTTGTGTCATGTCTATCCACATTAAATATTAATGAGGTGTCATCTGCAAACAGTACTATTTCACACATACCCGATACTCGTAAACACGCTTGCTTGTGTGCGTGAGCCATTTCGGACGTTTTGTATGAAGTTTCCTTACTGTATCATGTATGTTTGGGTTGTTGAGGAAGTGATTATGAGGAAGAGGAGGAGGAAGAGGAATTTTCACGCGCAAATTTAGGGGATGCGGATGAGGAAGAGGATATTTTTTTGAGGAAGAGGATGCGGATGAGGAAGCGGAAGAGGAAGCGGATGAGGACGAGAATGATAGGAAATTATAATCAAAATTAAAAATTATAAAATTAGAACAAAAGCCACTCTCCTGTCTGTACATATTATTGAATATTGATATTTTAACTACTAGGAAAATTGCCCCTTTGTCATAAAAAAGCATCTTACTCAGTGTTCATATTCAATAAATATATTGGTCCAACAGTTTTCGAGCTTATTAATTGCAAAAAAATATTATATGCAAAAACAGGCAAGTAACAGCGCGGGTGGCATGGTCTCGCTCGACCGATCGCGAATTTACAAAGCCTAGCCTATACTATACTATTTGAGTCACGAGTCGGACTCAGGTATGATTTTGTTTATGCATATTACTCGACAAAACCTAATCTATCTCAGTAAAAAAAGTGACTCAAATCGATTAGATTTTGTCGAGATATTTGCATACAATATTACATACGAATAAAACCTAGTCGAGTAGAGTCTCCACCCGATCGGATCGGCCCGGCATCGCGCTGCAGTGTGTGCGTTGTCGTAGATACGGCATCCTCATAAATTTCCTCTAAATTTTGAGGAAGCGATAGCGGAAGAGGAATTTTTTGATTTAATTTTTGAGGATGCGGTAACGGTTGAGGAACCCAAAATATTGCGGAACTTCCGCATTATGAGGAAGCGGAAGAGGAATCCTCAACAACCCTAATGTATGTATCTGTATATTGTGTCTGATATTTAAAATATAACTAAAAATGACTAATTTATATTCGTAAGATACTAAATCCATACTAATATTATAAATGCGAAAGTAACTCTGTCTGTCTGTCTGTTACTCAATCACGCCTTAACTACTGAACCAATTTGCATGAAATTTGGTATAGAGATATTTTGATACCCGAGAAAGGACATAGGCTACTTTTTACCCCGGGAAATAGGATAGGTTTCATCCCGGAAATCCCACGGGAACGGGAACTATGCGGGTTTTTCTTTGACTGCGCGAGCGAAGCTGCGGGTGGAAAGCTAGTGTAAAATATACTAAATAGTGTACCTACAAATGTTAAATAATGATTTATTATATTACAAATTCCAAAAAAATATTTATTACCTTTATCAATAAGACATCGATTGTAAAATTGTGACGTATTTATGCAAAAAATTGATTTCACTTATACCTATGCGTTATGAACTTGTTATGAAGAAATAGATGATTAATTTTAACGAAAATATTTATCTTTTATAGTCCTTTTCACCTATGATGATTCCTGTAACACTTCATCGTGTTCCGAATTACGTATTTTATGTTTAAAACGCCAAATAATTTTAGTGCATAATATTTTTATTTTATGGCGGCATTATTACCAAAAATATAAAAATGAAACATCTTAAGCTTATAAATCAAAAACAGTATTGTTTAGTTTAATATAATGAAAAATAAAATAAAATAACACAAAAATATAATACCTACGCAATTCGTGTACATGAAATGGATCGTTGAAAAATCATAGAGTTGGAAAATCATATAATCGGCGCCCTAATTGTGATCGTTTGTCAATTGAGTCAATCGTCTGTACGAGTGCGTCAGCCTTGTATACAAGTTGCATTTTTATATTGATACTTTACGTGGTATTCTGTTATTGTTACTAATTGTTATTGTTGACTTTTTGTTGCTGTTGTTTGCTAAGTTTCCTTAGTTAATTCTTGGCGAAATGCCGAAAAAACTAATATTGGTACTTTATTCAAATCGATTTCATTTCCATATAAAATATTATCGATTATCGGAAACAATTGATATGATTTCAGTAAAGACATCTCTACACGTGTCAAAAATCGATGTGTCACAGAAATCATCTTAGGTGGAAAGGACTATAGTATAAGATCTCGTCAGATGGATGTGATCGATTTTATATAAACGTCAGGTCGACTTTGACCTTGAATGAAGTTCAATCAATTTCTTTTTACACCGTAGCACTTATATGGATAAGCCTTGAATATTTTTAAATATTTTTATATTCGTAATATTTTTTGTGTCAATGTTACACTTAAATAATTCGAAATTCGAAATATTGCTAGATTGAAAAAAAATATATTTGTGGCCATAATGTAATAGGATTATTTTTCTCGTATTTTGAAATTGGCTGTTTTTCTCCAAGGACCAAATGACTTATAGCATTTGACTGAACATATTATGTTGTAATTAATTATCATATATATATAATTGAAGCTCATCCTTTTGCAGAAAAGTATAAAGAATTTTATAAAGCATTTCTTTTTCCTCTGGTAAAAATTTTACAATTAATATGAAGTAGTAGTTCAATTTTTCACACAGAAAAAAAAAACTTTATAACTAATAAAAAAAAATAAACTAGTTTTTTTTTCTAGTACTATAGTACTTATACCAACGCATAAAACATATGTCCTGACATGTATCTAATTAAAAAAACAACAATCAGCTGTTAGCCGTATCTACACAATTTCTTCGTATAATTACAAAGACCCCTCGTCATTAATACGATGGGCAGCGGTGCGGGACCCCATCCTGTGACGGTTCGTGCCCACGGAACCCCAATTTCATAGCCATTTGTCATTTAAATTTCTACATTAGATATGCTTAGTCGTGCGTTTATGTTTAAGGGTAGTAGGTTTAAGATGACACACAAAAATATCTCCTGTAAAGTAAATGTGTAGAAATTGTAAAATATATGTTTATCTTTTTTAAATTTATATACCCCGCCCGATACATTCTATAGGGATACATCCATCTCGTGAAGACTTTAAAGTTTAAAATGAAAATGAAAAGAACGGATTGTAATATAGTCTAATTACTTTCAAATAGATAAACGTATACATATGATATACCTGCTTCATAAAATATGTCTTTATATATTTAAACAATATAATATCTTTGTGATTCGTAAAAATACTGTACTAACATTTTATTTCCACAAAATTAATTACATATGTACATTTAAAAATGTGCTTATCCATGCTAATCCTATTGCCTATTATTATAATAAATCTTAATATATATAAATCTCGTGTCACAATGTTTGTCCTCAATGGACTCCTAAACCACTTAACCGATTATAATAAAATTCGCACACCATGTGCAGTTCGATCCAACTTGAGAGATAGGATAGTTTAAACATGTAGGTACCACGGGCGAAGCCGGGGCGGACCGCTAGTGACTATATAAATATTAAAATCGTTGTACAAATTAGGATGATATCTAATTTAAACGGATAAAATCTTGGAAAATTATATTATTTCGAAGAAAACATAACTTGAAAGGGATGAATTAATATATGATTTAAATTTGTTTCACGAACTATCATACCAAGAGAAAAAAAGCGGGAATAAGTTAACTTATTTTACATAAAAAATGCCAAAGATACCTCGTCCCTGTTTAAAGGGATGAAACTCTCTTTGTAAGTTGATTTTTTCGTTTCCTGCCCATCCAAGTACTTAATCGATTTTAACGGTTTACGCTTTCAAGTTTTTCCAATATATAAAGTTATAATCTTTGACGACATCGACTTATTTTATTTCGTCTTCGTCTTTATGAAAATCAATTTGTGTGTACTTTTTCTACATATTAAATAATTTGATAAGATAAATTTGTAAGATTTCATGACTGCATTTGAAAGTTCAAAGACGGTTTCGACGGTTCAAGACGGTTCAAATCGAGCCTATATTTTTTTTTTGAAGAGAAACTTCTGTAGGCGCTTTGAGAGTAAAATTTCCAGGTCTCGTCATGGCAATGCTGCACGTCATGGAGTAAGGCGACGATTTCGGCATCTTGTCAAAGAAGTGTCACTTCTGGCTCGTGTGCTCGGCACACACGCTCTTAATAGAGTAAGATCCCAGAGCGATAAGACATAACTTATTTTCTAAAAGATGAAACTTTAAGTTCTCAGTAGTGTCTCATGTACTTTGTATACCTGCGTGTTTGTGAAGTTTGCCCAGTGACACCTGGGCAGGTACCAGGTGAGAAAGGTGACTAAAAATAAGAGTTACTTTACTTAAATTTAGATGGCTGATTTTTAGATATATTATATAGAATATCATTCTCAAATGGTATCGCAAGTATCAGACACTTTTCATGGACCAAAACTTTTGTCAGACGCTTTAAAGCTCCACCAAAAATAAATAAACTTTACTTATTTTTTAATGTCTGATTTTTTAATATGTTATCAAAATAACTATTACAAAATTATATTTAATCAGTCAGACAAATTGGAATGACCAAAAATCCACTAAACACAAAAAATATTCGGCCGTGAGTACGAACGCGAGAGCATTATGCATGCGTTTCAGAGCGAGTGTATATATATGTGTATAGATAGTAACCCGGATCTCCTTCTTTAACTCACATTCTGTTTCAGTCTACTGTGTATGTGCGCGCAATGTATAGTATACATTATACCGCGGCGAATGATGATTCCTATGACACTGACAGTTATTCTCAAGAGACAAACTTGTAATGGCGTCACCATTAAATTAGAAACGTATTGGAGGCGTCTAAAAATGGCATTTATTAATTTTTATGTAGCTTTATGCCATAACAATGATATTCCGTTGGAATTATAACCATTCTTAACATTTACGAGAAATTATATCAATCTGACTTTGCGTTTACGTCCTACAAAACTTACATCGTTGGCATTTATCGACTAGTGCGGAAAGTATCGATAAACCAATTTCGATAATGGAAACGAGTTCACATTTTTTCCATGCTTAAGCTTCAGTTCATTCACTATTGAATGGAACAGAAGATCGCAGCGTAATTAATTAATTCATTACCGCTCGCGTTAATTTACTTACCTATGATAATATAAGTATTTTAGACAAATTAAATGGGGGCTTCCATTTTCATGATAAAATAATATACACTGTGTTAAACGGGTTAAAAATTACGTGAAAATGATAAGGCGCATTTTTATGCTTTGGAAAACTTTCGTTTTACTTACCTACTTAATCTATGCTAAAAAACTTAAATTAATACAACAACAACATAATAGACGTCAAAAATTTTAGTTAAAATTAATTTTATAATATTTGTAAAAACATGTTTACCAACGTCGCTGAATGCAAATCACGCCTTTGCCTATAAAATAGTAAAGTATCGACACGACCCATCATACGAGCAATCACTAAGACGAACTGTCATAGGAATCATCATTCGCCGCGCCGGGTATAATGTATACTATACATTGCGCGCACATACACAGTAGACTGAAACAGAATGTGAGTTAAAGAAGGAGAACCGGGTTCCTACCTACTATCCTATACACATATATACATATACACTCGCTCTGAAACGCATGCATATTGCATAATGCTCTCGCGTTCGTACTCACGGCCGAATATTTTTTGTGTTTAGTGGATTTTTGGTCATTCCAATTTGTCTGACTAATTAAATATAATTTTGTAATAGTTATGTTGATAACATATTAAAAAATCAGACATTTAAAAATAAGTAAAGTTTATTTATTTTTGGAAGTGGAGCTTTAAAGCGTCTGACAAAAGTTTTGGTCCATGAAAAGTGTCTGATACTTGCTATACCATTTGAGAATGATATTCTATATAATATATCTAAAAATCAGCCATCTAAATTTAAGTAAAGTAACTCTTATTTTTAGTCACCTTTCTCACCTGGTACCTGCCCAGGTGTCACTGGGCAAACTTCACAAACACGCAGGTATACAAAGTACAGGAGACACTACTGAGAACTTAAAGTTTCATCTTTTAGAAAATAAGTTATGTCTTATCGCTCTGGGATCTTGGACTATAAAAAAACATTCACATTTACTTGAATAAGAATGGACAATCAACTCATATAAACATTGATTTAAACATACATAAGTGTTATGTATATGGCTACATACTTTAATACAATGATCAGTAATAAACTCTATGTGTAACTATAAATATTAAATACCTCTTCTACGTATTGCATTAAAAAGCCATTTTAAAAGAATATTATGTGGCACAAATAGCAATAGTAGGAAAATCCTCCATTCATTTTATTCAAACTAGAGTAACGCACTTGTAGTATGGGCGACAGTCGCATACGAAATTATTTGGATGAAATGTACACAATGCTTGTAGTCCAGGAGCTGGTTGTAATTATTTGTAAAACTGTTGTTTTATTCTTTTCAAAGAAAAATACACCTTTAATCCCAGTTCTGGGAAAATGTGGATATGATGTGGATGTGGATGTGATATATGAAAATAAGACGATTAAGTTATGCAGGGAAATATCGCCATTATTTCTTAATTTGAAGGGAAAATTATAATACGGGTAGAATACCAAAGGTGAAATAAAATTTTGCTATCTATTTCTTTGCGAGAAAATTTTACTGTTGAGATAGTAAAGGAGCCCCTTTCTTTTATTACTATTGCAAATGAATATGTATCGGTACTGGGATCGTCTATACTGAAATAGGCCACCAATATAATATATAAAGCATAATGAAATTGGAGAGCTAAGGTTAAATAAAGAATGAGACAAAACAAAAGAGTATACCCATAAAATATCTTTTTCTCAAGTAATTACATAATTTCTAGCATTTGTAGCTGTCTTTGTAGCAAGACCGGATTTAAACAGCATACAATGTAGCATGAAGATGTACCAACTTAACACTAACACACACACTATTAGACTTCAAAGTAAGATGGCACGATTCAATTATCGTGAACAAAACAGAGACAAGTGAATTTAAATGTGGCTAATTAGCCTCACTTCAATGCCATGCCACTCCCGATGACCTAAAAACTCATAAACCTACCTTTTCTTATAATATTATTGTCTGAACCCAACGAAAGCGCTTAATTTCGGCAGAAAACTGAATCTAAGGAAAAATTAATAAATGTAGTTTACTTGGTTCATACTAGATAATTAAAAAAGGCATCCAGCTCTTGTACTACAACTTCATAGCTCGCTGCATTTGCGCCGATGTGAACACGCGGCCGTCCGGAACGCGCCCAAGCCTGACGTCAGTTTTGTTTTTGAATTTCGAACGATCCAAATTCGAATCTTTTTACTTTTTTTTTCAACTTTTTTTTACGGATGTTTGCGTTGGATACGTGACGTGTATATTTTCACTTTTTCAGTAGGAGAGAATTTTGAGATTTTTTTTCTTTATTCTGTATATATTCTGTGTCCAAAGGGATTATAATTTGTAGGATTCTTTGTTTTGTTTAATTTCATGTTAATTAGATATTGAAGATTGAAAAAAATTGAGCTTAAAATATACCAAATGAAAAGGCTTCTATGAAATACAAATTGAAATATCGTTCTCATTACTTATGATAACATTTTACATGCAAACAAAGTAAGGGAAATAAAATTGTTGAATCGCTAAAGTATTGCTTCTATTTCTTGTTTTCTTGATCAATTACTAAAGACTTCATTATGAAATCACTATATTATGCATTTTAAACAGAAAATATAAATCTTCGTGAGTAAATTGAGAACTTACGTATGGAATAAATAATATCTATTAACTTATTTTTTTTTTTCAATAAAAGTAAAGATCATTAAAACTGCTGGGTTTATATCATATTGTAGGATGTTAATTAAAGTGATTTTACTTGTACTTGTAAATCGCGTTTTATTTTCGCAATAACGCTTTCGTTATACAAAAAAATAACTACGTTAAAAAAAACCGACTTCAAAAACGGAAAAGTAAAAAATAAGAAAGATTTGATATTATTAATTACTACATTATTTAGATGTGCTATTTATTAAATAGGTTTGATGTCGGTGCCAAGCCAATGTAAAACTTACCGGCTTACATGGGCTTAGTACATAGTGCTTAGTGCTTGTCACCGACTTCAAACCTATTTAATAAATAGTACATCTAAATAATATGTAGTAATTAATAATATCAAATATTTCTTATTTTTTACTTTTCCGTTTTTGAAGTCGGTTTTTTTTAACGTAGTTATTTTTATTTAATACTTTTTAGTGTATTTTTTTCAACACGAATCAAACGAGCCCAAACTCGATAAAGTTGAGTCAATTAATTACTGAGTTCCTATGGCCACCTTCCGATTCCATCATCAAATCAGCTCTGTGTCGTGATAATTTTTCATCGCTATCCAATTTACATACGTATACAAAATTTCAGCTCAATCGGTAACCGGGAAGTGAATCAAAGTTACTGCTAGATTTTCAATTAAGTCATCGAGATCAGACAAAAATGCTCATAAAATAAAAACTACTGGGCCTACCCGAATGAAATTTTTATGGGACCAATTCGAAACCATTCCGCACCAAACAAAAAAATAATCACGTAAATCGGTTCAGAAACCTCGGCGTAATCGGTGTACATACATAAAAAAAAAATACCGACCGAATTGATAACCTCCTCCTTTTTTTTGAAGTCGGTTAAAAATCGATTTGGCTTTAATGCTACATATAAATTAATGATTTAAAAAAACGCGATTTAAATCCGTTAAAATGGTTTTAATATCAAATAGGAAACTCATTGAAGAACAAAGAAAGTTTTTGTATAAAGCTCGGTGGGCGGTAATACAATTTTTATGTGGACAATGCGTCATTGTTTACTTGAACGTTGAAATGGCGGTAGTGATGTGCTTTATCGATAGAACGTGTTTAATAAATCGTTTATCGATTCAATTAATGGTTTAGGTGCATCGCTTAATTAAGTTTGATGGTTTATATTGAATCTGTAGTTTAATCGAGTTAGTGATTTAGTGTATGGAATTGAGGATATATTAAAGGTACGTTTATGCGTAAAATGACTCAATATAAAATAATGGACAGACATAGATATATAAATGCCAAATATATGTAATTCCTTGATTATTTATGAAAATAATTAATCAAATTAAGTATTAGGTTTAGCGGGGATAGAATGACTGATATTTTTAATTATTAAGTTAATAATATTAAGTTCAAACACAATAAACGTTAATTTTGTTTAAGCGCAATAAAGATGATCGTTATTACATTTGCCTATACATATGTATATTTTATACATGACACATGCAAATCAAATATTTATCCACTTTGCATTAACATAAATGTCTTAGACATGTTTAATGTTTATAAAGCAAACATGTAGCACAAAATAGACAAAAATATAAAAAAAAAACATCGATATCTCAATCACATCACTAGCTATCACTTAACGGTGAAGTAAACACTGCGACAGATGTTCGATGTAGATTATACTATATAATATACAAAACAAGGGACACTTGGGAATTCAATATGACGCATGGAGTGGATGATTCTATTACTTAAGTAATAGTGTTGTATCTATGAAACTGTGGTCATTATATCGATTGTATGTAATTAAAAAAATATATTTTTGACGTGACAACGTCTTAAATTAGGTTGCGACTGGTAGTCACTTATGAAAAAGTGTAACGCTCGGTAACGTTACGATGAGTCACCGAACGAGAGAGAGGCCCGCGGTCTGCCGCGCGCGCAGCACATAAATATTCTACCGAGAAAAAGACGTTGTCACGTAAAATCTTCGCCCGTAAAACCGACTTTACAGGCAACCATTTTTTTAATTCAGAAATGGCTCATGGGATATTTTTATACATACAAAATTATGAATGTTTATATAGAATTAAATAAGAAATGAAAAATATGTCCTGATTATTTATTACATTAAAATGAATTTCATTAGATATATTCAAAATATTACCCTCTAATACACAGACAAGCAAAATTAATAATTTCCATATAATAAAATTTAAGAACCAACTAACAAACCAACTTACAAAATTATATTTTTGTAATTCTGAATCTAGCAATACTCGGTTAATTTAAAAGTTTTATAAGCTTCTCTAAAATAAGTCTTAATTTTGTTATTTACAAGTTATTATTGAAAGTTTTAATGAAAGGCAACTCTATTAATGAAATAATAACATCAGTCTATAGTATAAAACCAAAAAGTTGCATTTAATTTAAATTATTAATCTATCTCATAAAATAGGATTAATATTAATCTTCAATTATTTTATTTTTCTATAGATCTCCGTGCATGACTATACAAAAACAATATTCGATTGGTTATTAATAGATTTTTTCAGAACAATGATTGATATATCAATGTATTGATGCGTTTTATAGATATAAATACAGATGTATAGATTTATTAAAATCGCGTAAGAAAGGAGCAATCAAATTAATTAATACTAGCGGTCCGCCCCGGCTTCGCCCGTGGTACATATTTCGCAATAAAAGGTAGCCTATGTTCTTTCTCAGGGTCTAAAGATTACCTGTGCCAAATTTCATCAAAATCGGTCCAGAAGTTTATGCGTGAAAACCATACATACATACAAACCTTTCCTCTTTATAATATGTATACATAACTTCCCTAAGTTACACAGTTTTAAATTGTTCATCAATAATTTGTAATCAAATGCACTACTATTATACCATAGCATTCTTCTTACACTTTCTTAAAACTTCTAACTCACACCCGAGTTCACTCAACTCGTTCGTCATCAGACAATCCAAATAATCCCATGAAAATGTGCAATATCCCACGAAAAGTTCGTTAATAACGAAAGCTGCAATTTACCAACACATTTCCATTTCAAATGAGGGTATATAATTGGAGGAACGCGACGTGATGAAATAGTTCCGTTTTGAACGTCCCCGGGTATAACCATTTCGGTTTTCGTTTATTATTGTTTGGTTTCAGCGGTTTTGTGGAATGTTTCCGTTTTTAGATACTTGGAAGTTGGAAGGTTCGAGAAGTTTCTAGAAGGTTCTAGAACACAATAGTTTTGAGCTAAGAAGAACACAAAGGTGACGACGACGACGGTGATAACTCGCGGATTCACTTGAGTATAAATCTATCTCTGTACCATATTTCATGCAGATTTGATCAGCTGTTTTGAAAGAATAACAAACATATAAACATATAATACATATAATTATGAAAACACGTTTCTAAAGATTGTTTCGTTTAAATTCGATAGATATTATCCCTAACAGACCTCTCTAATTTAAAAAGGATCTTAAATATTTTCATTTCTATAGTTTTTTCCTATTCCAAGTGCCCAATTTATTAAAATTAACATAGCTACATTACGAGGCGCGTCTAAAGCGCGGTTATAACAAATTAGTTCATTACCAAAATATTTGTTAAGATTCATTGCGTGTTCGAGTATCCTCGGAATGTAGTAATATATTATTTTATAAAAAATAGAAGAAAAATTAATAGTCTAAGAGCTGACTCATTAGTGGATATCATATTTTCTGTAAGAGCTAATGAATATCTTGTCTGTGCAAACTACTTTCCGCTTGAGTATTTGCTTTTTGATAGATATTTAATTAATAACATTCT
Source organism: Colias behrii (assembly GCA_029959065.1). Taxonomy (NCBI): domain Eukaryota; kingdom Metazoa; phylum Arthropoda; class Insecta; order Lepidoptera; family Pieridae; genus Colias; species Colias behrii. Next base: position 2,692,766 of record JARWMC010000021.1, on the reverse strand, counting down.
TAATGTTCGTAAAATAAAACATGGCGAATAAATGTATGTTTAAATCTAGTTAGTAAGTTAAATATCCAAACAAAATTTAGATTAAAATCTAATTTAGGAATGTGGTTACAAAATAAACTGAAGCGGACTCTAATCAGCTAATAAACGGTGTTTATCTAAAAATGTACAGAACTTCATAAAAACATAGGTAATAAAAATTGGCAAAAATTATTCATTGACATTGGTTCACTTAAACAAAACTAATAGAAAAATCAAGAAGACATAAAGATAGACTAGTCTTTCATATTAAAATTAATACACAAATATCATAAGTAAGTACAACAATTTAATTTAAATAATGTAGCAAAAAGACATACATAAATTCTCACCAGCTCTTACACTATTAGCTATGGTCCCGATTATGTTAATACGGGATCGGTATGCAAGGTCACCAGTTCGATGCCTGCTCGATACGAGAATGTTTTTTTGTTTTCCCCTGACTCACTATATTTATACGATTATTAGTAATGGACTATTAAAATAGCTCTCTCGAAATAGTTTTACAAATCATGTTATTTTGTATTGAAGAACATCTTGTATAAGAAAAGATGTATTTATTCACAAATATATACCAAGAGTAACAAATAGTATACGTACATTTCTTACTTCCACTAAAACTATATCTATTCTAGACAAAGCTTTAACATATGAAAAATTTTATTTTAAAAATATTAAGCTTTCCGCCCGCGCGGCGGCTTCGTCCGCGTTTTGAAAGAAAAACCCGCATAGTTCCCGTTCCCGTGGGATTTCCGGGTTGAAACCTATCCTATGTGTTAATCCAAGTTACCCTCTATATGTGTGCTAAATTTCATTGTAATCGGTTCAGTAGTATTTGCGTGAAAGAGTAACAAACACACACACACACACACACATCCTCACAAACTTTCGCATTTATAATATTAGTATGATAAAAATATTTGTATTTAACTATATAATTAAAAATATACCAATTAGAAGAAACTACTGTAGATAAGAGCAGTAATTACAAACATATTTTGATATACATACATTACTTCTTAGTGTAGCGTACTTTAATAATAAAACTTTTCAGTTGTTATGTAGCAATGTATTTGTTATGTTAATTTTTTTTAGTGTCATGAATGACTATTTGTTAGGTGTTATTTACGTCGATACTTAACATTATATTTCATTATTTTATGTATCTTAATATACCTTATGTATTATAAATTCATATCTATAAAATTAATCTATTTTCTCAAATAAATATGCCTCTGTATAATAATACGCTCTCTTAAATTTAATATATTATTTATATTAAATTTCAGAGAGCGTATATTTTTTCATTATAAAATCATCTACTGCTAAAATAATAATAAATAATACGTTCATAATACGAATATTATAAACGTTATTTTCGTCAACACACCACTAAACAACACTAAACAACAATCCAACAGTAACTTCTTTCCAATACAAAGAATTTATTATATTTAACAGACAAGGAAATAACCACTTTCCCAGGCCAAACAAAGTGCATACAATATATTTTTCAAATGACTGAACTGCATAATTACCTATTAAAAAGTACCAACATATAATAAAACCTTCGATCAACAAAACAAATAACATTCAAATTTGCGATCCCACCCCACCGTTCGAATTCGAATTGCACAACTCTGTCACCCTGCGTTGCCTATACATATAGACTTATCCCCCAGTCTGGCCGTCTAGCCGTCTGGAATAACCCCTAGCTCAACTATCCACCCTTATTACCATGCGATAAAGCCTATTTCCTTCCCACAAGTGCTAGCACTACAACACTTTGTGTTACATAGACTTCTAACCCCATTCAATTATGGGTCCTATATCCTGGAGATAAAGCTAACTTTTCTACGTGCACACGACAAAGGGAGTGTTGCTAAGCAACATATATAGGTATGTTGAGTCATCAGCGCGTTAGGAAATTTTGGGATTTCAGTAAAAGGGTAGCAAGGAGACAATTCGATTTTAACGTCGTATGAACGTAAAAGCTTCTTTAATGGGAAGTGGGTACATAATAAGGATATTTAAGGCGTTGTAAAAACACGTCACATGGGAGAGCAATGATAATACATTTAAAGGGTATGTTAATAAAGCCATAAAGTACCGTATTCATGCCGATTGTTTCATCTTCATAAATTAAACTGGTACATTTGTTATTTGTTTTACGCTAAGACGCTGACTATTATATGCATTCTTTGCTTAATAATTTCATGATACATCGTGCAATCAATTTATTATTTTAATTTCAAGTGTAGTTTATTTTAAACAATATTTGTTGTTTTATCTTCATTTTCAATTTTCAGTAAATTTAAGTTGACTACAATAAATGATTTTTGCCATACAGTTTCACCCTCAAAAACAAAAATTGACCCTCATATTTGTCCCATTGACGATTATTCAAAGAGTAATTTCTTTTCTTTACATCATCGTATCTTTTAGTACACCTTTTATCAAATGTACATTATTCTATCTCCCTCACCCTTACACATCACAATATATCTTCTGTCCTTTTCATTTACGATCATACGTATACTTCAATAACCATACAGCATACAGTAATCATTTTCATACAATTACCTAAGTATGGACATATCCCATGGATATATGACCACTTTATGACTCACTTATATCGATTATCGTTAATCGTATGTGTTTTCCGTAACATGACGTTTTGGCGAGTGAAAACGAATTAAATTATTATAGTAGGTTGACACTTAATTAGTGAAAAGCCTTGACAATAATACCATTTATTATTGTTTAATAAACCATGACTAGAAGAGCTTAAAGAATTAAATTTTTAATTTAAAACAATCCAACTGAAAATAATGGTGTATTTTTACATGAATCAATTAAAGTCATCGGAATCTTAAATCTTAGCTCATTAAAAGTAAACGATTTAAAAAGTATTCATATTAAAAAAAGATCTTTTTGAATTTTGAACTTTGTCTGAATATATCTGAATCAAATCGACAGCTTCAGAGGAAATATATCTATACAAAAACTATAAAAAGCAAGTACCTATAAACTTCATTCTTCCAACAATATTAAATACCGCATATTCATCACTATATATTATTTAAACTAAACCACTAAAACATACCCAGAAACGAACTCAAACAAAAAGCTACCTAACGTAGTATAAAGTTATACTATGTATCTAATAATTTAGTGACCTTGAACCTATTCAAATGTAACAAAAGGGACTGTATTTTTTCGCTTCATATAAAATACGTTCCAATCTACTTATCCAGAGCTTCAGGTTCAACAATTTAGAAATAAAGGCCTTCTCGGATTTGTCTTAGTCCGGTGGGATTTGGAATATTTCTATTATTTTATTGGATAAGTTTTCTTACTTCAGTCAATCTTGAAAGGTTGTGTAACTGGATAGGCTAATCATTTCTCATTTTGGATTGCTAAAATATCATAAAAAAGGTTAATAAATTTTCATGTTGTTTGGCAGAAAAATAAAAAACCTACCTATTTATATTGTGTATCTATTGAATTTGATATTTTTGGTTTTATGGCATTCAAGTGCTTTATAAATATATAAATTTATAAAGAATTGTATCTATATTATAAAACCTCAGTTCAGCTCAGTCAGAATATATGATACGATTGAAAATAAGTTCCATTTTAAAATGGCAATAAATATTATGATTATATTATTTTATTGTTTCATAAAATAACGTAGGTTTAAAATAAATATTCACAAAAACTACTAAGAATAAACAAAATATAAAAGGCAAACTGAACTTGTACATATTTGACAACCGACGGATATATTTTTGTCAAATATAAATTAAAAACGTGCCACAGATGATATATCGCCAATAAATAAAAGTGCATTTTTTGCGTTTGAATCTGTCCAAAATAATTTATGTTATTTCGACATTGAATTCGTGTCACGTAGTAGTTAGAATACATAAATGTCACGTCGCTGGGCGAGTTTTTATTTTTGGCTAAATGAAATGAGTTTTGCCGAAAGTGACGGCTGCACTTTATGTGACGTATATTACGAAATTACTACAAAAAAGTTAATTTACAGTACTCCCAAACTGATAATGCGCATAGAAAAATTCGTCACTGTTCGGCAACTGTCATATTCCCCGAGCTTCCGAAGACGATATGTATATAGAGTGGTTAAATGTATTTTCTTCATGCATAGTTTATTAGAATTATGAGTTTTATTGTGATTTTATGGTAAAAGAGATAAGTAACGAAATTTGTTTCGATAATTCAATGTAAATTAATAGCGAGGATAAGCCACACGATTGCGAATATATTATATTTGTTGTATTGATTTACTTGGTAAATTCTATACTTAGAACTATTAAAGTGTCTCACTGAAGCTGGCGTGATGATGGATGTATGGAAGGTTAAAATAAGACAAAGTTTATATTTAAAAAAATATTTTCAAACACTGGTTTACATTTAAATTGTAGAAATCTAATCATTAAAATCTCAGTCCAAAGGATTTATAGCATCAGGGATTTTCTCTATTTCTGATATCGTAGAATGATCAGAACTTTCATTATGCTCTTATTAACTTTCACTGCTATCTGCTACCTGTGTAAATAATCATTTTATCGGAAAATTCAACTTTGAAACAAAACTAAGAAGGGTATGTAACAGCAGCTCTATATAATTGCATACAGAGATAATACGTGCGGTAACCACTAATATATTAAGACGACTGACGGATTTTTGAATTTTTTGACTGACAGGCTACCCGTCACCTACCGCCCGAATTGTTTTCGATTGTGTATGACTCTGAATTGACTCCTATATCTTTCGAACAAGGTGCAAGATGCAAGTGCATTGTTTATGGCACTTACGATTCAATGATTCGGGATGATTCGGGTGTTTCTGGAAATACGATAATTGGCGAAGATCTGCATGCGCATTATTAATTTTGGAGTACTGTACAACGCAATCTGACTAAAAAATACTAAAATTTGTTTTTTTTTTAATTTAATGTGAAATGCAAATATAAAATCTCCTCTTAGGAGGCCCGTGTCCCAGCAGTGGGAACATAATATTATGTGGACTGATGATGATGTCCCAGCAGTGGGAACATAATATTATGTGGATTAATGATGATGATGAATAGCAAATGCAAAACCAGGAAATATGTATACAGACTCGCAGACACAAATATTACCTACTCCTTTACGTTTCGTGTTTACAATTATTTATAGTTTAGAGTTCATATCTTACAACAGTCTACAGTTTTATGTAAAAGTTGCATAGCTTTCGAAATACATACAAGAAAACAAAATGAATTTTTGTCAAAAAATCAATATACATTTTAAACACCGATTCTTCGAAACTTCGAAACATCTCAAAATACATCAAAATTGCACAGAGAACTCTGCACTATCGTCAGCATAGTGCAAAATGTCTATAGGTAAGTGACATGTCGTAGGGCGTCGCCCTTGAGGCTCACGAACTTAGGCACAGAAAGGGCCAGACGTAGTTCATACTTTCGTCTGGTTATAATGAGTTTTTGGTTGGATATATCGGGAATATGCTTTATGTTGAATGGTAACATGATTCGTTTATTGGTACGTATATTTTTTTAAGGACAGTTTCCTTTTATGTGTGAAAAGTAGTTGCAGTAATGTACCTATTTAAACTTTGCTTGGTACTGTAGGTACTCATGATTATACTTCCTATGACTTTGTTAGGAATTATTTAAAACTTTAGCTTATTTATATTATTTGTTTATTCGTGTACCTAATATATATTTGTGTAAAAAATAATCAAAATCGTTCAAGCTTTATAGGGTTACATAACATTTACTTTTTAACGCTTAAAATTTTAAAATAAATAAGTACACAATCATATTAAAAAATATTTTATTTTTTAAAAGTCTACAAGGCGGTATCAAAGTTGTCTACATTATCAATGTATTGAAAAATGTTCTGAAGTAGGTAAAAACAGTTTATAGTTGTCCACGAATCCAGGAATTGAACCAGGTAACTCTTGCAAACACAGATGGAGCACCCACTTGGCAGCCGCGTGAAGAGCCGAATGAAGTGATGCCAATCTGAAAATTATAGACTTGTTAACAAATAAATAATAATAAATGGGTTATAAAGATCAGTGTGAATTAAAAGATAAGAGAGATTTAGATTAGATAATAAGGATTTATGTTATGATTTATGAATAATAATATAATTATTTATAATTAATGTGTTTAGAATAATAACAATTCATCTTTTGTGTCTTCTCTTCTATTTAAATAAAATTTGCGAAACATTTTGAAACAATTTTTTCAATTGGATCAGTAGTTTCAGCTATTGTTATTAACAAACTGACGTCCGTATAGAAGTTGGGAAGAAATAGACAGAATGGTGATAGGAGATAGTCATAACCCAATCAGCCATAGACCATAGCCGTAATGAAGTATTCAATCTTTAATGGTTGTCTATTATGGTCTATTTCTTGTATCTATTCGTGTCTATTCGTTATTTCATGAATTGATGATCGATTATGGTTTAAATAAATAAAAATAAACTAACCAGTTGTCGCGCAGTACCACTGCCAATCACCAAGGGACCACCGGAGTCCCCCCCACAGGTGCCCGTGCCCCTCCCTCCATCGGTACATAGAGAGGAATCCACGACGCTATCCCACCCGTATGTAGCTCGGCATTCCGCGTTGGATATCACGCGAAGGTTCACTTGGCGGAGGACCGAGCTCTGGGATACTACAGCCGCTGGAGAAAAAAAAAAGTTTTTAATTAATATTAAGCAGCTGTACTTAATAAATTAAGGGGCCAGTAGAAGTATCGTGTAGCAGAGTATCCAGGGTTTCCATGATATACTAATTATTTCCTATAGAAACTCCAATTACATAGGTGTACCTACCAGACTATTTCTACCGATAATGTTCTCGCTTATATACAATCTGATCTTAACATCATGTACGTAATAAACAAGTATATTGCCTATAGCCTTCCTCGATAAATGTGTGTTATCCTATAAAACCGAAAGAATTTTTCAAATGGACCATTCATTCCTGAGATTAGGGCGTTCATCAAACAAACAAGAGTTTGTTTCAGCTTTATAATATTAAAAAGTATAGATTACAATAATTGTATTTTTCAACAACAAATCAAACATCTTCCCGCGCTTCTCTCTTTCTTGTATTATGGCAATTCCCGATCCCAGTGAACTTCCCGCGCTATTTTTATCTATACTTACAGCTGTCATAACGCACACAGATTATGATTGAATATATTATTTTCATCAGGTACAACTTAAATATTTTAATGTCTCATTATATAGCCTTAAATACTATTCAAAATACTAATATATTTGTAATACTTTTACAGAGAAGTCCGTATAAACAAAAAGTACTTACTATCACTCGTTCGTCCAAACCCAACTGCCGTGGGCCATTGATTAGTATACAATGCACTACCGCTCGCTAATGTTATCGGACCGATTACATCTAAAAGAAAACGAACACTAATTATTATCTAATCAAGAAAATAAAATATATTATCTGTTCTTATCAAAGTAATTCGGTAAGCTTGACGTCGGGGAAGCCCCTGTCTGTTTTTGTAAGATTCGTCTATATAGGAAAGCCAAAATTACAATATTTTTTTCTAATAAATTTTGAATTCTTCTTTAATTATAATGGAGTAATTAAGTTTAATCTACTAGCTTACTTGGCCCTTTGCTGTTAATAGTTTTACGCGAGTAGACAATTACAATACAGACTTTAAAGCGCAATTTACAGATGTCTTTAAACTTTTAAAAGTCGAAACACACCGTTAAAAAAATATGCAATAAAAAACACAACTTACTCGTATACGCAACACGATTAATCGTGATAACCGCGACATCGTTCCTCAAGTTCTCTCTATTATACTGTGGATGCATGACTATCCTACTGGTAACAGACCGTACACCACCAGAGAACAGTCTGACAGACCCGAGGACAACTGTGAACTGTACGGCAGTGTTCTGACGGCTTCGCCAGCAGTGCGCAGCGGTGACCAGCTTGGTGTTTGACAGGAGGTTCGCGCCGCATGCCGATTCACTGTTCGTTGTTAGGAGGATGATCAGACCTGCCTGGAAATTGCTTACTATTTCATTTCGGACAATCGAGGTGGTCTGTTGATTTGGAAGTTATCAACAATGTCCGAAAAAATGTTGGTAGGAAATAAATCTTATTTGTAGATGTAAAAATTTAAGACTTTAAGGCTTATACATGCGCTAATAACCTTGACCATACTTGACGGATCTCAAACCTCTCCCGCTGCACCTTCTTTTTTCCTCGCATTTTGTATTTAAAAAGATACCAATCAGTGAAACAAAAAATCCTCGTCAGGGACTGTTGTGTAACTGATAATTTATTAAACATAAAATTTTCAGAGCTCTAAGTCAGCAGGTTACGAAGTTTATAGAGTATTTGCGGAAAAATCGATGACCACGGCACATTTTTTTTCTAGAAATCTATTAACTTTGGAAAAAAGTCCTCGCGAGCAATTAAAGATCAAAGACCATCCTATTTTATATATTTTTTTCGGTATTGTGCTTTATGTTGTACCAGACTTTATAGAGGTTGAACATAGTCGAAATTGCCGGGAATTGCCGGGTAACGCCTTAATGGATTGTAAACGCGATTTAATTTTTAAATACTCGCGTAAAATTAAACACAAGAAAATAATAATTAATTTAACCGACTTCAAAAAAAAGGAGGAGGTTATCAATTCGGCCGGTATTTTTTTTTTTTTGAAGTGAAAACTTCTTTAGCGGCGTTGAGCACTTTTTCTGTAATGGGTATAAAATCTTAAACTCGCGTCAGGACACGTGACCTGATCGAAAAATCGTAAGACGGATGGAGAGAACTCAACGTTAATAATCAAGTTTTCACTTCTGCCGGCACTCCCGGAGTGCAACCCGTCTTTTTTTTATGTATGTACACCGATTACTCCGAGGTTTCTGAACGGATTTACGTGATTCTTTTTTTGTTTGATGCGGAATGGTGTCGAATTGGTCCCATAAAAATTTTATTCGGATAGGCCCAGTAGTTTTTATTTTATGAGCATTTTTGTCTGATCTCGATGCCTTAATTGAAATGTAGCAAGTAACTTTGATTCACTTCCCGGTAACCGATTGAGCTGAAATTTTGTATACGTATGTAAATTGGATAGCGATGAAACATTATCATGATATAGAGCTGATTTGATGATGGAATCGGAAGGCCATAGGAACTCAGTAATATATTGACTCAACTTTATCGAGTTTGGGCTCGTTTGATTCGTGTTGAAAAATACACTAAAAAGTATTAAATAAAAATAACTACGTTAAAAACAACCGACTTCAAAAACGGAAAAGTAAAAAATAAAAAAGATTTGATATTATTAATTACTACATATTATTTAGATGTACTATTTATTAAATAGGTTTGAAGTCGGTGCCAAGCACTAAGCACTTAGTATTAAGCCCGTGCACCGACATCAAACCTATTTAGTAAATAGCACATCTAAATAATGTGTAGTAATTAATAATATCAAATCTTTTTTATTTTTTACTTTTCCGTTTTTGAAGTCGGTTGTTTTTAATTAACGTAGTTATTTTTATTTTATAATTAATGTGTCAACAAATTACCCTCTTTATGTATACTTATGTATATGAATTGAAAATATTTTTTTTAAATAAAAATATACAGGGTCATATGAATCGATATAGTAGTTATTGATTTAAAATATTACGTTGTTTGTCATAGGTTACAGTATGTAATCTTGGCTTGTAATATGTCTTTCTATAAACGAGGCTATAAAATATTCATTTGTAGAAGGAAATTGTAACGTGTAAGGTCTATGTCATTACTATGTGACAATAAAATGATACACAATACATCTAAATTGAAATGTTGCTGTTATTTTACTAATATCGTACTATTTTAAAAAACTTCAATTTAAGTCCTAATAAGATATTTTAACCTTACTCCTCGTGTTAATATTTAATTTGTTGTGTCAGAACTGTAGTACTGTATGTAGTAAATGTTTTTGATTGAACTTGGTTGTCACATTGGAATACATAATATAGACCTTGATATAGACTATATACTCATGAATATTTTTAATTCAAATCGACGTTAACTAAAATACAATAAATAAAAATACAATAATCATGCTCACACAGTTAGGTATAAAAACATACCACACATACTATTCAATCACACATACTTCCCAAAACACAACACTCTCACAATTTATTAATTCCTATCAATATATATTTAAAAGCCATTGAAATAACAATATATTATTATATAGGTACAATAAATCTTACCATATAAGGATGGGCTCCCAGCGTCGACGCACTGCCTCCTATGATCCTGCCATCAAAATCAATGGATTCTTCCACCTTCCTAATCCTCGCTGCTTCAGGTATACCAACTTCCTCATGATAGTCATGAAAAATTGGCTCCTTACACCATGTAGCTCCTACCAAACATAACAGGATTAAAACTTTCATTTTATTGTATTTTCATGCAAAGAATTTTATGCAAACCTTTATATAGTTTGTGGTAATCTTTGATATCACTTATCTTGCCTAATTGGTCGGATTACGAAGCATTTTTGAAAAATTTGGCACATTTAATTAATGTTATTATCTGTTTTTTAATACTACTGGGCCGGGGGAGTCCCCGGTCTCAACTAGATAAACTGTGAAAATTTATTGACGATTTTCTTTCGAAAATGTTCAATAAAATTGAATTTTATGAAAATCAACATGATCCCGTCTCGTGATCGAATTTTGTATAAACCAACATGTAATTTACCTATATTTTTTTATTATATTATTTCATTAAAACAAAAAATCTGAAGTTTCTCTCAGAAAATAACTGAATTTATCCTAAAAATATAAACAGAATTGACTATTAATTTATTCTAATACGACTGTTTCTAAATAAAAGCTCTTGTTATCTTCTCAAGTGTACAATTTGTTCACAAACTTCACCACTTCAAACCTTAATCGGTCTACTTATCACAAATATTTTAATTAAATTAGTCAAGCAGTTCCTGAGTAACGCGCTTAGATACGATAATCTTCTTGGAATGATGCTCCTGAGAAATGAAGGAGTTCTATTCAATATATGTATTAAAGAAATATGCTGACTGACTCTTTTCCGACTTGAGTAGGAAAAAATTAATATGACATGTAATTGACAACAAAAAATTAATGTAGGTAGTTTAATAAAGTTAAAATAAAAAATAAAAAACACTTTATTGTACAATGCACAGATATAAAATACAATAACATACAAAATGAATCTTCACCGTACAAATTGGCGGCCTTATCGCTTTGAAGCGATTTCTTCCAGGCAACCTTGGGATATAGGAAAATGAAAAGATTGAAAAAGGAGTTAATTTATTGTCACCGATCTTTGATAAGTGTACAAGTTTGAATTAAATATGTCTGTTTAAAATAGGTAATAATCGAATCCAAGGAGTCGTTTACATACAAACACACAGGTGAAGCTAGTAAAATTCAGTTATATAAATACACATTACATTAGAACTAGTGACCAAGCCCGGCTTTGCATGGGGTCCTTTCGATCGATCTAGTATCTAATCTACCTGTACTAATATAAGCTGTATTATAAAGCTGAAGAGTTTGTTTGTTTGTTTGAACGCGCTAATCTCGGGAACTACTGGTTTTTTTTTTATTTTATTTTTTTAATAAAGGAACAGACAGACAAATGCGGAGAGCGACTTCGTTTTATACAATTAGTGATAAAATCCTTATTTTAAACGTGACATAGATAATAATAAATGATTACCATGTTATCAACGGATAGCTAATAATTATTAAACTATTGCATAGCTTTTATCTCAGACTGAGCGTGGCGACCGAATGTAAAAATTCCGTAACGAAAAAACCTAACACCCCCCACTCCAACCGGCACAGCGATGCGATGCTATGCAATAGCTTTACCGCGGCAGTCCTCGAGTGCCACACGTATTTATGTCATGTAAATAAATAACTGAGTAAATAAGTAGTTATTATGCAATCTATTAAATTTTAAAAATCTTCACATACAATAACAAATGTGTAGTCATTGTCATAAGTGCTTGAAAGTTGATGTAAATTTGCATAAACTTTCTTATTTAATCTCGGTATTAGAAAGGATTTGTTGCTTAAGATAATCAATTATTATATATAATCAATCTTAGATCAGTAATTCATGCGTGCTAGAGGAACAAACATTCAATATTTAGGGAGATAAAATTTCACCTAGTTATAATACTGATATGACAGATAAATAAACAAAATACTGATTTGATTAAATTTAATCTTTTTGCATTTAATGATAAAATTGGAATTGTGTCAATAACCGATTTAATCGCTTTCACTTTTATCTGCTTATGTATATCTATACTAATATTATAAAGCTGAAGAGTTTGTTTGTTTGTTTGAACGTGCTAATCTCGGGTCCGATTTGAAAAATTCTTTCGGTGTTAGATAGCCCATTTATCGAGGAAGGTTATAGGCTATATATCATCACGCTACGACCAACAGGAGTGGAGCCACGGGGGTGAAACCGCGTGGAGCAGCTAGTCTTAAATATATTTCTTATAATTCTATATAGGTAGGTATATTGTACTTATATCAAGTTTTATCAAATCCCGCTATCCATAATCCATACCTATTGGAGTTACTAGACAAGTTTTGACGTGACAACGTCTTAAATTAGGTTGCGACTGGGAGTCACTTATGAAAAAGTGTAACGCTCGGTAACGTTACGATGAGTCACCGAACGAGAGAGAGGCCCGAGAAAAAGACGTTGTCACGTAAAATCTTCGCCCGTAAAACCGACTTTACAGGCAACCATTTTTTTTTTTTTAGTAAGATGTAATCTGTATACAATATACACAATCGAAACAACGTTAGAAGTTAAAACATACCATAAAAATTTAGAAATAGGTATTATAATTGTAATAGGTGTAACGAATATTATTTACGTATTTTTTAAAGTCAAACAAAATACCTATATTAATCTCGGTAATGATATTAACAAATTAAATCTCCTTAAAACATTTCGTAGACGCATACTCTAGCCTAGACTTGTCTGTCTAGACGATTTCTAACATTAAAGACAATATTTTAACCGCTTTGTAATAAAGAGTGACCTTTTACATCATTACATACCTATTATATAAAGTCCTTCGCAGCGTCTGTCTGAACACCGATTTTCATTCTGTTTTCACCAATAAAAAGCGTAGCTTTCGAATATTTTTTTATATTTTACTAGCTTTGCTGCGCTGCGGTTTTACCCGCAGTGTTACGCTCCTGTTGACCTTAGCGAGGTGATATATAGCCTATAGCCTTCCTCGATAAATGGGCTATCTAACACCGAAAGAATTTTTCAAATCGGACCAGTAGTTCCTGAGCTTAGCGCGTTCAAACAAAAATACAAACAAACTCTTCAGCTTTATAATATTAGTATAGATTAAGTTTTAGACTAGGTATACAACAGGCAGAAATCTAGTTAAGAATATAATATTTTCGTAATAAGTATTTAGTAATTGTAATAACCTAGTATTTCCATTGTCTTAGATCTGCTTTTAGGTTTAGAACCTAGATCACACGTGAATAAATAACGCATAATAAAGGGTTTAATATTAATTCTCAAGGTCGTAAGCCGAACTTTCTCTGTATTGTTAATAAGAAATGAGGAATCTCGTCTAGACCCATTTATTAGGAGAAAGTACTTTGCATAACATAATGCCTTAAATCTTGTATTTACCATTGTACTAAATAATATCTATTAGGTACCTACCTATTTCAAATTAGTATACCCAAGATAAAAAAAATTCTCAGTTCTCATGTCATACCTACTGCAATTAATATTTATAATTTATATCATAAATCAATGTAATATTATCGCATAAAGTTTGTAAGCATGCAACATCATAATTAAAATTATTACTAATTTTGTGTCATTTAATAATTTATTGTTCATCATAAATGTAATTGTTACATATAAATCAATTCAGTTTGTTTAATTTATTCATAATACTAAATAAAGATAAAGATCTATATCGAAAATTTCACCTAAATCAAAACACTACTCCAATTTCTCATATCAGATCATATCAATAAATCAATAAGGAATTAATTAAATCACTCTTATCTTAACTGTGAACATTTTGAACCAATTTAGATATGTATTTGTTATATAAAACGTCGAAAAAACGTATTTCTTTCTACAATAAATAGACAGTAGCATTACATTTGTTATTTTTCCCAAGACATTTTAAGGCACGTATTTCGCTCGCTTACCAAAATCGTATAATCTGATAATATCACAGATTAATGTAAGAACGTAACAGATAGTGACGTATTTTTATAGCAGTGTTGGCAGTGCCCGTGGCAATGACCGCCGCCGTTGACGCTGTCAGTTCACGGCCGTTTACAAAGAGGCGCTCTTATATCCTTGTGATGCGCGATCGCTAAATAATTTTCAATCTAAACAACTCACAAGTTTTTAATTCGAGCGACGAATGCACCGACCGGACTATTCATCCTGTATTCGAAAATAAATAAACGGTTGTCGGGAGTCGGGGCGCAGGGCGCACCCTACATCAAAATACACTCACACACACCCAACGCGGGGCGGTTGCGACTTGAGAGGGCGCTAGCATTTGCTCAGTCTCGCGCCGACTGCCGTTAAGGTCGGCTGTCTTGTATATGTTTGTGCGACAATCGAAATAAAAACTAGTTACTCCGGAACGACCGGCTATCCCACAGTGCGTTGTGGACAAAAACTGTGGTTAACGTGTATTTTTTATCGGTGCGTATCCCTTCGGAAGCGTTTTTGTACATCGAACAGTTGTTTACATGAATGACGGTTGAATTACGTTGCGTAGGTCCAAAACGGATAGTTTGTGTTCAAGACGGAGCATTAATAAAATTCGTTTCTATTTCCAGATAAACTGTACGGTTTTGGGAGCCATTTGTGAAACAAAGGCATAGTTTGTGAAAAGGTGATCGTGTAATACAATCGAAATACAGGTACGTACCTTTTTGAATGTTAACGGTCGCCACGTTTAGATATATAATGTATGACTAATCGGTGATTTTTTATCAGATTTACTATTTATATTTCCGTGATGTGGATAAATGTACGTATTTTCCCATTTTAGGTCAGCGACCTCGTTTCGGTCGCATTGTAGGTAGATTATTAAATTTTTTCTACATTCGCGTATATATTTGCTTGTACAGACTTACGTAAGCCGGTTTATAGTTGCAGATTATAAATTTTAAAGAGTGTAGGTAACTAGGATGTATTCGATTGCATAATTTTCAACCTTTGTTTGGCATTTTGACTAGAGTTAGTAATAATGTTTCCATATAAAATAACGTTCGAAGTTTTGTATCGCAAATGACATTACGATTTACTCGTCCAATGAACGCATGCACGCCGGCACAGATACAAAATAATTTTAGTCACAATACCTTTGTCATATTCTTATTAGTTATGGCAATATAATTAATGAAGATCACAACTGAACACAATTTATTATCTAGCACAAATCTGGCGCTGCTTTTGATTGATTGTTAAGATTACCTGTTGCACTAAACGATAAAGTTCCATACTAATGGCTTTGTCTAAAAGTAGGTCTTATATGTTACGAATTATTATGAAACAAGAATACAGCCTGAGGCGCTCACGTAATCTGCAGTAGACATGCTCGCAATTTGTGCTTAGGGTTGCCATCAATACGGTTTTTACGATTAATTAATTTACTTTTTTTAATTGTTTTTGTCGTTGTTTGCCTGTTACATCCCTTTTATGCATGCAGATGTGCTTGTTGCGAAAGTTGAATAGCGAGACAAATGTGTGATTTTTCGATGCATATTTTAATGCAAATGAATGCATTTTCGTGGCGAAATTACGCTTAAAATGTGGCATGTTAAAACATTTATTAGACACTAAATGCATAAAAATATCTAAACAATGTGTGTTAAGACTTGTTTGTACAAGTTCTGTCATAGAGTGTGTCATGTTCAAGTTTATGTTAGTTTCATATTTTATAGAAGAACATAATATTATCACATAGTGACATAGCTCGCATTTCTCAAAATTAAATAAATTAATCTCTCACAGTGCATCTACAGTGAATTGAAATCGAAAGCGCAATTACAACATTAATTGAATAAGCGACCATAAATCCTATTTATTTATATTAAATCGCACAACTTTAGACCATAGCCTTAATAAAACCGGTTTTATTTCCGCATCCATTGAATCCAACGATTGGCAACCCTATTCGTATCAGTGACAGGAGTGACTCTCCTTTGACAAAAGGAACATCATTTACATCGAAACCGTCGGTGGTATTACATTGTGCAAAGCATACAAACGCCTGAATACAAATTGGTAAAAATAAATTTGTATGTACAAATAGCGGTCAAATAATTGCCACTCGGAATGACTAATACACGCAGAATACACGGTCTCGTAATAAAGTTAGAAAGAAAGAATTAACATGAAAGTAGCTGTTGTCTAATACAAAACTTATGAAAATATAGGTACTTGAGAACGGTTATTTTAAAATAGCGATTGAATAGTATTCCGTATATTACAATTACCTATGCTTTGGAAAGAATACCTAATTCATTAGTTTATTTATCCAAATTGTCGTAAAAAATTTACATACATAAGAACAAACGATCCAATTCCTGTATAACTTCAAAATTAATAATTCTCTACCAACCTACCTTATTTAAATTCTTCTAATATTCACTTTACGTATTTTAATTCAAAAACTACGTGAAAGCGTAATTCAAGACTGAACTTAGTAACAATAGAAGTGGCTGTCTCTCAGCTGATTAATTAATAAAGACTTGCCTAATAGACAACAATGGCCGATTAAACAATTAGTTGCCCAATGCCTGCTCAAATTGCGCTTAGCTGAATCTATGGGTAGTTTTTTTTTATCTGTGGCGATGTTCTTGCTGCATTAATCTATACTTATTACTTATATTTTAAAGCTGAAGAGTTTTTTTGTTTGTTTGAACGCGCTAACTACTGGTCCGATTTGAAAAATTCTTTCGGTGTTAGATAGCCCATTTATCGATAAAGGTTATAGGCTATATATCATCACCGATCACGTTACGACCAACATGAGTGGAGCCACGGGAGTGAAACCGCGGGCAGCAGGCGCAGCTAGTCTATAATAAAAATAATACCTACAATATCTATAACAAATAAGTTATTATATTAGTATAGAGTATTCTATACCGAATATTTCTTTTGTAACTTGAATTTACCTTCAAGAATTTATATTCCACATTATAATCATACAATCTAAATTTTTAGTCTGATCTCATTTCTTATAAAAAGGAATACATTTTTACATCGTCAAACATCTGCTCACGCTTTTTACAAATATGTATTTTTATTACCAAGTATCGTAATAATATATTTATAGGTACTTGCATTTCAACACCACCGTTCGTTAATTTTCATATATAATACAAATACGTTATATAATAATCTTAATAAAACACGTAAAGGTTACCGGTAGTTCCAAACTATTCACGGGTATCTATTTTTATTTCACTTTCTCCTCTCGAGAGTGAAAGGGATGGACGATATTTTTGGAGATGTGTTGAATGTTGGTGTTCCCGTCTCTAATGTTGGTATACCCGTCTCTCTCGCGCTTGGGTAAAATGGATTTTCATAGAATCTAAGCATCGTTATTTTGGGATGTTTACTTCTTGAAAGTAATACTGTGATACGGATATACCTAGTCTAGATTTAGAGATTTAAGACATGTGCGAGTATTTCTGTAATACCTAACCTGCGTAGTAATTTTTGATCGAATCAGTAAACAATGTAATTTTTGAACGTTTATTTATGGAGAGTAAAGTACCTAGTAGTAAGTACGTGTTATAGTTTTAATGTTTATTACTGTTTATGAAATTTATAAGAGTTTAGTCTAGTAGATTGTGTGTTTATAGACGTTTATAGGTACGTAGAAAGAAAAGTAATGTATTCTGTATATTATTTTTTATTCTGTTACACAGGAACAGCTAAACCTATTTTTAACCGACTGCAAAAAAAGAAGGTTATCAATTCGGCCTGTATATTTTTTAATAAAACTGATAGCTCAGAATGGACTTTAAACAAATAAAAAATTGCGAAACATCACTCATGTAGGTATGTGAATCGGGTCAAAACTCAAAACCTAGTTTAGTTGGCATATTATTTCTACCTTTACATACAGCTTAATAAACAACCTTTGAAACTATTCCGTTCCTAGATCCATACATTGAAAAGGGCTCGCCTAAATTCGATTACGTTCGAAATAAAAAAAAGTTCGATCCGGAGCAATCCCATTGAATTGAATCTGAAAAGAAATTCCAATGACGGTAAACAAAAGCAATGCCTGCGGTTTTTTAAAAAATCTATCAAGTTTTTTTTTATGTTTTTTCTGAAGATTTGTTGGGTATTTTTTTTCGCTTCGATAGTACTCGAAATCTAGTTGGTCGCGCCTTTGTTTTCAATCCATTGAAATGTTCAAATATTTTAATAAAATTTTTCAATCGGAGCTACGTATAAAAATGAGAAATGTTTTATTTTCAATACGCTAATGTGGGTTATTGATGGCTTTAATTGAGGTCGATTTTTATTTTACTAATTAATTTTTAATTAATCATTGAATTTGGTGCTGATTATTTTTGAACTTGAGTACGGAATTAACTAGGCTCTTGAGATTTGAGAATAATTTTACGTCGTTTGACATAGAAAAATTAAAAAAAAAACATTACCGCCGGTGTTCCCATCACGCTCAAATAGCTGAGTTTTGATTGGGTTTATAAATTCTAAACAATAAATTTTGCACCAGTGTCGGTTTGCAATATTTTCCCTGAAAAGGAGACATTAATTTTATATCCGCAAGCAAAATCACCGACTTCCAACTAGTGCTAAACCGGAGCTAAACCGCATTATACTAAACATTTATTTATATAAATCTTAATAATACAGGCCCTTATCATATCAAATCATCCCATAAATTGATCGACACAAGATCAACATACCATCGCGAGACGGTACTCTATAGCCACACGAAATTGAACCCAAAGTTTATGGAGTTAAGGTATAAAGTGCAGGTACCACTTGCGCCTGCATTCGGCCGTCTGCCAAATGTTACTGACCTTCGACAATAATTCACTGTGACATTTTCGGTACGAATATATTAATGGTGACTTTTTTTGTATGTATGCAAGTGTTTTTTTTGTTGTAGGTAGGTTAGGTTTATAAATTTTTTTAATTATTATTTTATTTAGATGGTAGATTTTTATTTGCGTTAAAAACATCCGTTCAATTGTAGCATTTCAACAAGAATAGAATTTTCTTTTTCATCAAAATATCTACAGCCGTTTGCAATTAGCTTCCATAGTGACAAACATTATTTAATCATATACATTCTAACTTAATTATGTACGCCAAGGGAAACAGCAAAATAAAATTTACATCCGTTCCCTTACGACCCATATAATAATTACCGACCAACCGTGGTTCCCATCAAGTATCAACTGTATGTATGTTCGTTTTACCACATCCACGGACCAGACATGCGTAATAAGGTGCAATCATTCAATTATGCGTAGGGAGTTAGGGACTAGGGTGACTTGAAGAAATTGTCAAGAATGTGTATTGGGTTCCGTAGTTTTTTTGCTTTTTTTTTTCATTATGTTCTAAGGGTTATATGAAAAGGCATCTATACATTTTACAATAATATGTTAGTTATATTTTTATGATTAACATTTTACACTGTAATAAGTAATAACTATAGTCGTTGAATAACTAGAACAATTTTAATTATTGCTTTATTTAGCATTGATTTTTCATCACTCAGTTTTCGATAACCATGAAAATATCAGTCCAGCTACCTAATCATGCTTAGATAATTACAAAATGTACAGTATTCCTGGTAAATTCATTGTAATAAAAAGCACTTATATTATGCGATTTACATTCCTGTATTTTAGCACAAAATGCACTAGAGACACCCTCTATTAAATTATATTACACACTACACTATTTTCACTTACAACCAAGGAGAAACAAATCTCCAAGTACATTCGCAATGAATCAACATAACCAAAAACAAAGAAATCAGTCCACTGCAGCTGTGAGTCAACGGCGAACAAAGACGCGGCTGATGACTAGTCGCGACCAGTTTTACTTGGTCCTTGAAGTTTATATAAATATGTATGTAGTTCTAAGGAATTAAGACGATTTCGTATGTTATAATGTGTAGTATTGGTACCTAAAAAGGTAACGTTTAGTGAGGTTATAGCTGCATTATTTGCATAGGCTATATTTTGCTCAAAAATTATTACTATTATAAGGTACTGAAAGTTACATCTTAAGCGAGTACATACTATTTTTTTACACCGGGAGAAGCCGGAGTAAGCTACTAGTTTCTTAATGACGTAGTGTAGTTCGTTATAATATCGAAGACCGAATTCCAAACGAAGTTCTCCTTGTATTATTTATCCGAATCTTCTGAATAATACTAATACTCTTTGCCTAAAAGATACTGTTATTATTATCTAACAATTATTATAATACACGCTTAATTCGCACACAATATTTTCCTTAAAATCACGTTCATTTGAGACCAGTGAATATAACACCAACCTACACCAATATCATAGAAAAGAGGCTTTATATAATAGAGATAAGGTCCAATATTTGTATCCACATAAAATGTGTGCGTATTTGCAAGTGCTGCCAAGAATATTTTTTTCGCTTGGCAAGATAATATGAAAACATTGCTCAGATAAACATATTATTTATGGATGGACGCAAATTATACACAATGGATAAAGCTTGATATAAAAATTGGACACTTTTTATGTCTATGTAGTCTCATTATTTAATAAAAGAATATCATAAAACTACGATTGAATGCAATGAGGCGGTTGCGGTGCTATAAAATCGCAAATGAAACGCTTCATATAAATTCGCAACCGCCGGTTTTTATTATTTATTAAAAAACGCAAGGTCAACCATCATACTAATCCGCGACCTCAATATTATTAAGCATAAAAGTATCCAACATTACAACATTGAGATAACAACGCAACAATGTGAGTGCGCTCGATCAAACGGCGCATAGCAATGAGAAATATTTCTCAACTATGCGAACTACCTTCACTGTTAACCTTGGTGATATGAGCAAAGCCACTTCCTAGTTAATAATTCTGCAAACGTACAACCACTCAAGTTATTATCGGTTGCAACAACCTTTCCTATTCTACCAAGAACTTCACACTTCTAATGGAGACTAGCCGAGATGTGTGGTCGTGTGTAGAGAAGTCATTAGGAACCTCGAAACGTAAGCCTTTGATTGATTCCAAGCGAGAGCCCCGTGATTTATGTCCGAACGGAAACCACTGTATTTTGTTAGATCTTAAACTATCAAAAACAGGATGTCAGTGTTGAGCAATATAGTAATTTGTGTACACTTGAGATTACGTGATTTCCTGATCGTTTCGTAGGTACGTGTCGATTCTAGAAATGTGAACTCGCGACCGGTGCGCTGTGCGATGCTAAAATTTGCAACTTCCTGCGTTTGTGATCGCGCTCATTCGAACCGATGAACCCACGGATTGTTTAAATATTAACATCACAATAGGTATTGTATCTACCTGTCTAGTTGAGTACGAAAAACTCGTAAGAGGAGCGCGCGCGTTATCTCTGTTCGTCGGTAGGGGAGCGAGCGAGATGCCAGATAGGGCCGAGCGGTGAAAACTCGGCATAAAAGTAATGTACCGACTCACGCGCGGAGTTGATGACCGCCAGCGAAGGCCGTACAATCGGTCAGACACCAAATGTCACGGCCATACGCAGCGGGCGACAGGAAAAACTGCGTCACAGATGAAAAAACGTGACTCAGACGCCGACAGCCGACCAGTGTAGCATGAGACGCGCAACCGGCGCCCGCATTGGAAAAAAAATGATCATACATGCGCCAACCTTCACAGGAGAGCGGTTGACAATGACATTGGCTCCACTTGCGGAAAACGGAAGACCACACCAGCTCACAGCGAACAGCCATTATAAAATTTATAGCCGTAACATGAAAATAATTTTTCCCGTCTATATTCCGCTGCGCATTTCTCCTCGTAAAACCTATATAATAACTGGATCGGCGTTCGTTTACGACTGTCAAAATCGTATATCTAATAATAAAATGGCTCAATTTAGTATGGCGATGTTTTATCGCGGGGTGTAAAGCGTTATTAAATATTTTTATATGCGTGTATTGTCCGAAGGGGTCCGGCGATGGCTAGATTTTGATTCGAACCTTTGTTTTCGTGGAAACGTGACGCGGTAATGATAATAATTCATTTTTATCTAAGTGGTAGGCACGGCGCGGTCGGCTCGTTGCGTCGAGCTGGCTTTTTTACGTGATATAAATAATCATCATCAACCTTAGTTACCCATTGTGCGTGTAAAATATCGTTTTTTGTTTGAATTGAAGGATCTTTTGTGACTTTAATGCCTGTGACAAAGAGCCGAAAAGAAAACTATTTATTACTAGCGGCCCGCCCCGGCTTCGCCCGTGGTACATATGAAAAATAGATGTTGGCCGATTCTCAGACTTACCCGATATGCACAGAAAATTTCATGAGAATCGGTCCACCCGTTTCGGAGGAGTATGCAGACTAACATTGTGACACGAGAATTTTATATATAAGATTATTATAATATTCTTCGTTATGAGCTTCAATAATAACGGTTCGTGATCTTATATTTCATTGTCAACGATAAAAATAATGAACTAACGCAGTGTTGTTGACACCGAGTTGAATTATTTGAATTTTCATTATATTTTTCAAATGTGTGGTTGATAAATTTGGCTGTTGATATATCTAATAACTAGCTTACCGTCCGCGGCTTCGCCCGCTTTGTCTAAAACCTAATAAATTATATACTAAAACCTTCCTCTTGGATCACTCTATCTATTAAAAAAAACCGCATCAAAATCCGTTTAAAGATTTAAGCATACAAAGGGACATAGGGACAGAGAAAGCGACTTTGTTTTATGATGTAGTGATGATTAAACAGTTCATTGTATTATGTGTACTTAGGGGTCATCCATAAATTACGTCACACAAATTTCAGAACTTTTATACCCCTCCCCCCGTCCTTGTCACAGGTTGTCACATTTTTTAAACCCCCTCCCCCCGTATGTGACGTCACATATTTTTCAAAATGACGTTTGTATTTATAAAAAACAGTTGTAGATATTTTTTTTTTCATATTTTTATTTCTCGTAAGATTAAATGCACCACTTGCTGCTTGCATTAAAATGTCTCATTTAAATTTTAACACTGATCTAGAAGTTAAATATTGTTGTGAGAAAGATATGTATGTACTGTACCGAGAGTGCTTAAAAAAAAGTTTTTTCTTTTTTGTTCATATTATATAAATTTCACATGTGACGTCACAAAGCTTTTGAGCCCCCCTGCCTCTTGTCACATTATGTCACACCCTGATGATACCCTCCCTCCCTACTAACGTGTGACGTAATTTATGGATAGCCCCTTACTACTTCTGTCCTGAGTCTGATTTATCATGTTCATGTTATATCCCGATAAATTTTTAATAAGGTCTTGTTACATTGGAATATTATATACAAATGTGAATGCATCGATAATAATAACGTCAAAGGAATGCCTTTGACCTCTAAATTCCGAACATCCTTTAATTAAAACGTCCCGCGAAGGATCAGATTTTATCAACTGAGAGGCAATACATTAACGGGTCAATAAACTTGACAACATTAACCACTTTTT
Organism: Colias behrii; assembly: GCA_029959065.1. Taxonomy (NCBI): domain Eukaryota; kingdom Metazoa; phylum Arthropoda; class Insecta; order Lepidoptera; family Pieridae; genus Colias; species Colias behrii. The sequence continues at coordinate 2,668,872 of JARWMC010000021.1, read as the reverse complement.
GATGCGCAGTCGAGCAGGTAAGACGTTGACCCCTCGAGGAAACAAAGTGTTTATGATAAGTCGGCCATGTTTGAAATTACAATGTGCTGTCATTATTTACAACCCATTTGCATACTTATTACAATAACGTTAAGAGCTTTAATAATGTGTAACGTGAAACCAGTCGTGCTTTGTTCGAATCTTTTGAATGTTCTGGAACGTTTTTTGAATTTTATTTTCCAAAATCGAACATTAGTATATTTAAAAATCATTATAACTCAGGCCCCGGAACCACAGACACAATTGAAAATCTATTGTGTCTGGGACCGATCGGGCCGCTTGGGGCTCAATGGGTTAAAATAGTAATAAAAAAGTTTAGAGCGCGGATAAGTGGTCAAAGTTATAATTAAATCTGCACGTTTAAAGTGTGTTAAAATCGAGGCGAAAGGATTCAGTTCCATACAAACATACAAGTGAAACTAATAAAAGCGTGTGGTTTTGTCTGTCTAGACTCTAGAATGTGAAATTTTAAACCAGGAGGTAGCACACAGTTTCAAATAGTTCAGAACAGGTTCCAATGAATATTACCTGCTTTTTTATACCCTTGATACCTGCATGTGTGAAAAATCCCTTAAGGGTGAGTCATAATATGCCGAGATCGGGTTACCAACACCAAGCATCCTTTGAAGTTTGAAACATAAATTCGAACCGAACATTTAATTGAAAACGAGCAATTTATCATGAATATTTGTAGTATTTTTTGTTGGGAAAATTTAAATTTTTCGTCAGTTCAGTCATCATGATTTAGAATAAGTTTTTAATAAAATAGAAATATGTGTTGTATTTTTTGTTGTAGGTAACTTTTTTCTCAATTTTTCGTAGTCTTCATGATTTTGCATATATTGGATTAAAATAGCAAATAGCAACACAGGCTAATACATCCCACGGTAAGCGTGAGAAAATAATAAATTTCTATATTATAAATCGTAAAAACTTAACATACAACTTCGCATATTAATAATGCCATAAATATACTCGTAACTAATAACAATTAGCCCTTTATGTTAAACATCAAGATGTTAAATTTATATACATAGTTACGTTCCTGCGATACCACATTATAGTTTTGCGGTATTTCAGAGATAAGGCTTGAGACATACTGAGCTATAATAATAAAATTATATTAGTCATTATTAAATTATTATTGCACTAAATTGTTTATGTTCCTATACTAGACAATGCTCTCTCCAAGCAATTTAATGCGATATTATATGCGTCATATTATATCCAGAGTAGATTTAAAACTATACTCATCATATTTTTTAATGTTTTATTTTATTATAAACGATACAGATTTTAGAATTGTGGTTTCTTAGAAAAAATAATTGTAGTTATAAATATATAGCTAAGTATTTATTTTCCGAAGGTTGGAAGGTCCATTAATAAATATCAAAACGGTTCAAAATCTCTCGGGAATTTTAATTTTACTTAAATGGTTTATTATTATATAGGGTATTATTGAACACAAAACGTAGCAGTGGCTTAAACTTAGGTACGTAGCTTAAACGAACTATCAGTAGTTAACACCGACTTAGTGCTTTACTAAGTTCTCATGTCGCTTGTACTCATAGCTTGAGTTAAGTTAATACGTGTAACTTAGATCTTATAAGTACTAAGCAAGAATAAATAGCTTATAAGCACAAGTTGGGTATTTTTTTTATAAATGGACTATGTTGATAATGAAGGCTTTCCTCCTAAAGTTTTATATTATAGTTTTATTGTCCGTTAAGTGTCTACTTCCTGCAGAGACTTACACGTATATTATGTACTGATCTATGTGTAACATGTATTAATTATAAAGATGTTTATAAATTGTTAGAAATGTTTCTGGGCATAAAAATTCGAAATTCTCATTGTGTCCACTGCTTTAGTTTGAGAATTTTACTAATAAATTGATAATATCCCAATAGTTATTCAATTATAAGACGTATTGTCGAACACGAGTTACAAAATATTATAATGTAATATAATAATTGCAAAGATTAAGTTTTTATATACAACAGACCCTTCATACGTGTGAGGTTTTGTATGGATAGAAGATAGAAGATTACATGTTTTTTATTTCTCCGGTAATCGAACCCGTGACGTCAAGCATTGTATAGAGAAGAAGAATGACCTCAATAAATTAACCCTCATTCATATGTAACATTATAATTCATTGCGATGCATTTATTTTAATGTATTCATTAATATTTTATTTAAATTATGTCGCCGCCTTACAGAGATTCATTTAGTAAATTTATTATAATATGCAAATGGAATAAAGGATATGCAGATAAGTGAATTTTAATTAAAAATATAATTATTGTTTTATGTTCATAGTCTAAGAGATGGCGTATGAAATATTGTTTTAGATATACAAACGATTTTTACGTGATCAAAATCTGGAATAAACTTATATCAATAGATAATATTATAAGGGTGACAGTTTGTGTGTTTGTAACTCAATTACGCGAAAATGGTTCAATGAATTTGGATATTATTTTATAAGGATTATTAAATGTTCTTCACGAGCAAAGAAGGGTTAGTTAGTTAGCGCGTTTCTAATATATTATTAGAATACCTAACTAAGTATCTATACATATAATAAATCTGTATAAGGGTCAATTCTGTACATTGAAAATATTGAAAAAATAAATAGCAGGGGGTGTTACTGGATCGATACCAAACCCAAATATGTGATTAAAAAAATTTTTGTCTATATAAATTTATAAAGAATAGAAAAAATTCGATCACGAGGCGGGACTCGAACCCGCATCCTTCGCGCCATTCCGGGGCGGATGCCTCACCAACTCAGCCACTCGTGACCCGCCCGAGTGATCGAATTTATTCTATTCTTTCAGTTTTATGTGTCTGAAGGGACACACCGCGCGCCATCTATTGAGATGATTAACAACCATTTCAACCAATATGAAGCACTTTTCAGTGAATACAATATTGTAACGATGGAACACGACCTTTTTTGTTGAATTTATATTTTTGGTTTTATGGCATTCAAATGCTTTATAAATATAAATTTATAAAGAATAGAAAAAATTCGATCACGAGGCGGGACTCGAACCCGCATCCTTCGCGCCATTCCGGGGCGGATGCCTCACCAACTCAGCCACTCGTGACCCGCCCGAGTGATCGAATTTATTCTATTCTTTCAGTTTTATGTGTCTGAAGGGACACACCGCGCGCCATCTATTGAGATGATTAACAACCATTTCAACCAATATGAAGCACTTTTCAGTGAATACAATATTGTAACGATGGAACACGACCTTTTTTGTTGAATTTATATTTTTGGTTTTATGGCATTCAAATGCTTTATAAATATAAATTTATAAAGAATAGAAAAAATTCGATCACGAGGCGGGACTCGAACCCGCATCCTTCGCGCCATTCCGGGGCGGATGCCTCACCAACTCAGCCACTCGTGACCCGCCCGAGTGATCGAATTTATTCTATTCTTTCAGTTTTATGTGTCTGAAGGGACACACCGCGCGCCATCTATTGAGATGATTAACAACCATTTCAACCAATATGAAGCACTTTTCAGTGAATACAATATTGTAACGATGGAACACGACCTTTTTTGTTGAATTTATATTTTTGGTTTTATGGCATTCAAATGCTTTATAAATATAAATTTATAAAGAATAGAAAAAATTCGATCACGAGGCGGGACTCGAACCCGCATCCTTCGCGCCATTCCGGGGCGGATGCCTCACCAACTCAGCCACTCGTGACCCGCCCGAGTGATCGAATTTATTCTATTCTTTCAGTTTTATGTGTCTGAAGGGACACACCGCGCGCCATCCAAACCAAAAATATAAATTCAAATTTTTGTCTGTCTGTCTGTCTGTCTGTCTGTATGCAAGAAGCTTATATCTTATACACTGGAGATTTCGGTATGAACATTTGACGTGTAACAAGAAAATTGTTGTGTTTTATCACTTTCACACCTAACTTGGTATTGCCACTGTTAATACGAAGTTTTCCCAAGGCTACTATGTATGCTGTAATATTCTGTGCAAAAGGTTAATTTTTGTACATGAGTTTGTTGATAAATTGCCAACAACGTCATTCAGAAGCATTGTTGGATGAGACAATTATTATTTATGCTAAATAAAATAAGTATCTGAACCAATTATTAAAAAGCGATACTCCCTGATTATGGGTAGTTACCATAATAAAATTGTAGCAACTCTCACTTTGACAATATGGCATAAGTGTCAAAAAAATTGCGTCGCTTCGAATATTTAAGTTAATATTGTTGCGTATTTAATAAATATTTTCCGAATATAAATAATGTATTGCATTGTGAAAAATTGCAGAAGTTTTTGGACACCAAATTCTGGCATAAAATTTCACAGGCAAGTGTATATTTACGCTATTTACAATATTCCTCAATACTCATGCATTTACCTGTTTAGAATCATTTTCATGGCAAAAATCGTCAATTTTATCATCATTTTAGTAATCAATCATGCTAAATATCTTCTATCTATCTTCTTTTCCTAATAATTTCATCATTTTTCAATAAACCAATTTAACAAGTAAGGTAACCATGATGACGAGTTTTTACGGATAGCGAAGAGAAAATATTGTAATAGTTAACAAAATTATGATGAACATTTAGAAAACCATTTCAAAGATTTTTATACTAGTAATGAAACAACGCACGACATCGATATTGCACTCACACGTGGTTTTATGTTTGTTCTTCTTTAACATAGAAATTAATAGTTCTTTTAATTTACCAATTTTTTTTTGTTTTACTTATTTCAGCTTTCCAAAAATGAAATAAAAAGAAATAAATGGCTGTCCATAGTGCCTATAAAGGGTAAAATTTATCAACATGCCAGAATATGCAGTTTGCATTTTAAGCCTGAGGATTACGGTCCAGAAAAAAAATACCTTTTGAAAAGTGCTATACCTTTTTATTTACCACATTCTTGTTACTGCGTCTCAACTGTGGATAAAGTAATTTTAATTATATTATAATTAACCACCATGAAACCATTAGTAACCGTAAGTACAGCTCCTGAAAGACATACGAATTTCTGAGAAATGTAATATCGTTACCACACATCAACACTAGCGATGCAACTCTCCCTTTGGAATATTGAAAAGTTTTAGACTGAAGCTTGAGTAACCAAAACGATGTTTTAATGTATGTAGCACTCATTTTAATTAAAAAATCGTAGTATGAGATCAAAAGTTATCAAGCGTTATTTAAAACTATCATTCTCTACCAATTAAAATGGTATGTACCTATAAAGATGATAATTATTCATGTAAGTTGACCAGTAATATTATAATATAAATACTGTTAAAAATATATGTCGTTATTATTTATAGACCATGATTTTTAGTTTTTTTTATTTCGAAAAATCCTGAATATACAAACCAGTGTGGTCACCCACAGAAAGAGACAAAAAACAACACTGACGTCATTCAAGGTTATATTTTCTTGTGACAAGTTAATGGTCATAGTGCAATCTCCAGTGTATTAGATATAAGCTTCTTGTCTGTATGTGAAGACATCACGTGAAAACTAACGGTTCGATTTCGATGAAACTTGGTATAATTATACCTTATTATCCTGGGCGTAAAATAGGATACTTTTTATCCTGGAAAAATACGTAGAAAAAAAATTAATCTTGATTTTTCAGTTTTATCTCCTTAATTATTATAGGCCTAGCCGTATTTGGGTCCAATAGATATTCATAAGATGTCATTGTTAGAGTTACTCAAAATGGAGAAATAAACTATCCACGCGAAGACCGACATCCGCGCGGACGGAGTCGCGGGCGGAAGCTAGTAATCAAATAAAAGACTCAACTTTGTGATCCACAAACATACAAATTGACCTAAATTGGAGTAAAATACAAAGTTCTAAAGTTTGTTTAGGTAATATTATTCTCGGTGACTTTCCAAACAGAAGTTATTCTATATTTGTATGAAATATCGTATAACATCTATATTTATCTATAGTACTATAATCCTAATATTAACTCGTAATATGCGAAAGTATGTATGTCTGTCTCTACTTCCCGCCTAAACAACTGCACCGATTTGAATGAAATTCAGTACGGAGATAGGTTGAGACCCGAGTAAGGACATAGACTAGTTTTTATCCCGGAAATTCCACGGGATCGGGAACAATGCGAGTCTTGCTTTAATACGCGGGCGAAGCCGCGGGCGGAAGCATATCTTTTAAAGAATAGATTCGATCACGAGGCGTGATTCGAACCCGCGTCCTTCGCCATTCCAGAATCCAGGCGTGTAGCGTATGTTTTAAATTCTCTGTTCTTTGTGTTCTTGTGACCTGTGAATGTTATTTCTTAAAACAAAGTTTTAAGGAGCCGCCGGCGCTAATTTGCAACCAGATTCTCGGAAGGACTTGACCTTAAGTTGGTCTAGGTTAGTGTAAGTGACCTAAGACAATGTGTGTGGTATCTAAGTTACGAAATGGTCCCAACTTAGGTGGGATTTTCGTAAAATGTAGTTGTTATAGGTTAGTGTTTAAGAAATATTATACGTGAAGGTACCTATTATGTTAGCTCATTAATTTTTTGTCGAGATGCAGTTCTCTTTTTTAATGAAAATGTCACACGGGAATACTTATTTTTTCGGGATTATAGGCGTGTGTTTTAGTTTATATCATCTATTTTCATATAAGTATTACATACACACATTTACAGTGACATTTTGCTGTTTAAAAAATAGTTTAAATTTATTAAGAAATCATGGTTTTGTTTTCTTTTTGGTGTAGTTCGTAATCGTCTTTAATTTACGAATTGCCTAAAACCGAATGATTTATCAAAATAATGCAAATTCAATCCGGTCATTGACCCGGAAAATGATTTTTTGCCGTCGACCCTCTCGCAGTTTACATAACAAATAGGTGCTAATTATATGTGCGATATTTTATCTGTATGTATGTACCTACATATGTTTGTTTACCCTGACACTGGAAACGAGTTGACCCATTTTGATTGTATTCTAATCGATGAATAAACAATGTTCGATAATTTTTGGGACATATGCAATTTATTGAGAATTCTGTTGTATGCGTTTGCTTAAATATTGACTATTTTATTAAGGGCTGATTTTTCAATCCTTGGTTAAAACTTATCCGTCCAATAAATTATTACACGATAATATTAAAATGTCACCTGTAAACTGTCAAATGCAGGTAATTAGAATACATTTTTGAAATGGTAGTTTAATACGTTATTCAACGAATAAATTTTAACCAAGGATTGAAAAATCAGCCCTAAAAGAGGTTAATAATGTTCGGAATTTAACGTAAATATATTATTTAATCCGAAATCGCGTTCAAATACTTTGAGCGTGGCCTTAAATAATGAATCCCCTTAATTAAATGATTTTAATTTGGAAATATAATTCGCGTAAAATATAAAAAAAAATAAAACTTAACTGTATTAAAATTATTCAATCGTTTTCATACATTATTTCTAGGAACTGCTTCGTCATTCACATCTGAATGTTTTATAAATAGCTTGCTAAAATTAATCAAACCAAGTCTTTTGAAAAACTAATTATTTTGTGTTAAAAAGTCGAATACATAAACCAACATAATAGGCTAAAAAAAGTGCCGTGATACTTATCAAATAATCATTTTTATTAGCAAACTAGCGACCCGCCCCGGCTTCGCACGGGTGCAATTCTGATACTAAATACACTACAGAAAAACTGTGAACGATGTATATAAAAATTAAAAACATAGCGGCCCGCTCCGGCTTCGCACGGGTATAAAATATATAGCCGGGCGGCCGGCCGGTACGTACGGTACGTCCGGCAAACGCTACGTCCCGCAATTTTTAAATCTGTAATATCTTCGAAAATATTCACTTAAATCATACGGTGTAAAGGGCCATATAGATCTATATTAAATGAACAATGTATTCAAGGTATTTAATTGGTTAAGGATTAATGCTGTATTGGTTAAAATCGCTTCGAAAATTAGCCATTATTTGTCGTAAAAAGTAAATGACAAAAAAAGTTATTGTGGGTTATCCATAAGAGATAGACATATACCATCGCGGACTTTTCTGTAGACCTTTTCAATGTGTATAATACTTAGTACATTATTTTGATAAAACTCGTAGGGTTCAGCCTGCGTTTGCAATGTAAGCGGAAAAAATGTAATTTTTTACGACATCACATTAGAAACCTCAAAAATAACAGTACTTCTCCACTATTTAATGGATGTTATTATACATATAAACCTTCCTCTTGAATCACTCTATCTATTAATAAAAACCGCATAAAAATCCGTTGCGTAGTTTCAAAGATTTAAGCGTACAAAGGTACATAGGGACATAGGGACAGAGAAAGCGACTTTGTTTTATACTATGTAGTGATTAGAGTATATAATTAATAAATAATTAATGAATGGATAGATTAAGATATCGATAAATATGAGCTTTCTCACACACACATGTAGGTATGTGTGTATACACAATCACTCATTTATCTACACCTACTTGTCAACACACTATTTGTTCCATAGGTAGGTATGAATTCTTTGTTTTGTTTACGTAAAGCCGATTTTTGAATTGTACAATATAAATTTATATTATGTCCAACAAAGACTTTAAACTGTACCACATTAATATGTGTGTTAAATAAAGATTTATTATTTCTTCATAAATATGAGGTACTTTTCAACGACAGATGACTGACGGACATGACCTTATAAGATTTCAAGCCGGACCTTATAGGTAGTCTAAACAGCTGACGGCGCACCTGCCACCGTGTATTAAATATTATAAAATAAACTGAATGTGAGATTTCTTGCGAGGTTCCGTGTTTATGATAATGTGTTGTATGAATATTATGGACGTGTATGCTGGATATTGTTCATCGTAAAATGTTGGACTGATTTGTATGAAATTTTCATTTCACATGCTAATAACTTGCACACTATTGCTAATAACTTCAATAAATAGTTCTTTATAGAAACTATTTATCAAAACCACATTTAAGTAAAATTATCTTTTGAGACTTGGGTTCTACATTTTTTGTACAATTCAACAAACAAAACCTTAACACATTGTCTTCGAAAATGCCCTCTAAGGTTTTATGTATCCGCGCAAACATAACGAATAACTAAAAACTAATCGAACAGAATCTCGCCAAAAAGAAAAAGAATCAAAAAGCATACCAATCAGCAAAAAGTAGCTCCATTGTATTCAGAGATTTAGAGTCAGGGCTTTTGATTCGCTGTAAGCCTGTATTAGGCGTTAGGCGCTTACAATTGAAATAGAACTAATTAATGCCCGGATATGAACAATTGACATTTTTTCTGAGTAATTTGATGATATGGCTGGTTGAGGAAAATGAAGTTTGAATAAAGTTATGATCCGTCTTATGTTTAAAACCTAATTAAGGTGATGAATTAATTTTTCTAACATTTACGGCCCTTTTTAAACCTTCGTAATTTTTATATTATTAAAGTTGTCGTGATGAAAATTCTTGACAAGAAAGTTCAATAGTAACACAATACGTCTACCGTTTTAGAAACATGATTCCATGATATTTTCTCGATAGAAAAAAAATACAAAGTTCTCATTGTTATTTTTTTTTAATCTCTGGCATCTTCAAAATAACAAACGTAAAGTTACGACTTTTTGGATATTAACTATAAAATATACAACCTATACGTCTACCGAGTTAGAATTTTGAAATATGCGATAGTTTTGAAATAAACAAGAAATACTTGAAATTAGCGCGCGACCAGCCAATATAGCGAGAGCCGCCCTGTACCTTCCTACCCCGATCGCTGCACGAGTCATTCCCGCTACGGCCGTCACACGGGGAACTTGTGTCGCTCGCGCAAACGTAAAAAAGGGTGACAACACGATAAGACAAAATGAGACAAATGGGGACAATAAAGAAAATAAGAAGAAGAAACATAAAGGTTGGAGGAAAAAGAATGCTTACAATTGGAACAAATTAATGAAGTAAGTTGGTTTTATTTTAAATTTGATGATAATTGTATTATAGACGTTTGATATGTACCCCTGTTTTAAGTACATAACGAATGTGTAAGATTTTTTCATTTATAGCATAGATAATCTTTTCAGAAATCCGGAATCCAGAAGGAAAATAAACCCACTGATTGTTCACAATGTGAACCCACTCCTTCGTAAGTACCTTTATTCAGTCAAAAATGTATGTTATCAACGCTCTACTGGTTTTATCGCATGATTCCATTTTTAGCAAAAAGCAACAAAGTGCAAAGAAATAAAAAATCATGGTGAACTTAGTGGAAGTATGGTGGACGTAATATGGAACAGGAGCTCATTGGAGTAGTATTATATTTAAAAAAAATACGAAAAAATTTCAAGAATTACATTTCTTAGTAGGTGGTAGATAAGTATGTTGTATAAAGAATTTGATGTTGATATTTATTTCATTTATACTTACTACACCTGTGCGGGAAATTGCTTAGTACTAAAACAGGTTTATATTCATATTTACATAGTAATGTGAGTTTTCATTTCGAAAAATTTTGTGTAAGTATATTAAATTGAGTTCCTGGGTGATCTGGAAACACAATTGGGCCCGGAAGATGGCGCTGCAGTCACTCCTCCTAATCACATGAACCGATTTGGATGAATATTTGTGTGCACATTTCATTGTTGTGGGATGATTGGTTGATTCGTTTTCACATTAGCTAATATTATGTATTTTTATTGTTAGAAAGTAAACTTAATTTAATGTTTATAATACATTATTATTGGTATAAATAAGCCAGTGTTCGTCTCACATTGCTGTACCTGCCTACCTACCCTACCAGGGCCTAACTTTGTTCTGGCTATTTTATTTTGATTATTTGTAATGAATAATTACAATTATAATAGAGTGCAAAAAATAAATACATGCGTCAATATATTTTGTGTTTTTTTTTAAACAATTTTTTTATTTAAAAAAATATCATTCCGACCGCGGCTTTGCCCGCGTGGAATTAGGTTATATCGTGAATCCTGTTTTATCCCACAGAAGTGTTCAGTTCGGATAAAAAGTATCCTATGTGTAAATCCAGGCAATTAGCTATATTTTATCAAAATTGGTAATGTAGTCTTGACGTGATTAAGTAACAACTAATAAAAAAATATACAAATTAACATCCAAAGTTTCGCATCAGTTTTACTGTATTAGTGATATCTTCCACTCTTGACTTTGACTGAGAAGAATTAGGGTTTATAACTTCTTTCAGAAATAGTACCTTTCATTTCTGGGCATGATGTAATATCTACGTCAGCATCAAATTCTATCTAAATCAATTCAGTAGTCCGCGTTATTGAGTACCATTTCATTTTTTCAGATTAACAATATCTTTTGTTATTTTAAAGATTATTTATAACCTGTATTATTTTGTAATAAAGTAAACATTACGAAATAATAATAATTATTAATAATGTCTAAGTAGTTGTTAAAAAGAAGATTATTTGTTTATAAGCAAGAAAATAAAACCAATAAATCAACAATTAAATATATGTATAACAATATTATAACTGTATGACGACTCCATACATGTTTGTCCCGAGTCGGCCAGCGGCAGCGCGGCGAGTTTGCAAGAATGACTTCGCGCACACCCGCGTTCGCGATAGCGAGCTATTAGACTCCGCCCACCAAGCAGTGGATTTTTTTTTGTGTATCGTCTTAATTGAAAAAGTTGTCGGGAACGATCTATATTCTATGTGGTACCTATAACCTACGGTAAGCTTTTCGCCCGCGGATTCGGCCGCATAGTCAAAGGAAAACAAACCAGCATAGTTCTCGTTCTTATAATATGTCCTTTCACAGGTTTTAAACCCTTCAAATCAAATCGGTTGAGTGGTTAATGTGTGAATAAGAGACAGACAGACTGACAAAGTTACTTTCGCATTTATTACATTAGTAGGGATCATAAAATATTATTCACTATAAAACTTCGGGATTTCTTTGACATTAAGTTTTGAAAAATATATTACTAATACTTACTGGTATTATAGGTAAAACGTTGTTCCGACGCGTTCTAAGAACCCGGCAAAAATAAAACGTTCCCAGAATCACTGCTAGCTGCACGTGGCGTCGCCTGCATTATGTTTTGTCGTTTGCGTTAAATTGTAAACAAACTTACATTTTTGCTTCATACAATCGTGTGTCCCTTTTACTCGTATGTACTTTGAGGTATGAAAGAACGTGTGAGGTAGATTTTTTGGGTTGGATGGTGAAATGCAGTGTTCATTTGTTTTGTATGCTGTGTGAATCCCAGACCTTGAAGGTAGATAATTTAGAGCATTTAATATTTCACTAAGTTAGCATAGCAGTATTTAAAATAATATCAGTAAATCTAATGCGTTGTCGGAGAAACATAAACATAACATAACAGAAGTCGGATGCGATGCCTTTTTAGTTTTTAGAATAAAACATAAGCATTGAAAATATCTGGCATTTCAGTAAATAGAGGTCCATATTTTTTTTATTGATTAGCATTGTTAATACATTGTCGAATAAGCGATTCAGTAGGTAACAAATAAAGAAAGCTATTCACAATCACAACCCTCGGAGGAAGGAGCCGGGCTATTTCTGTTGTTAAAACAAATTGAACAAACCAAGTTCACAAGCAGACATTTTATTACTGTTTCCGTTTCGGGGATAACTTTAAATATGGCGGGGAACGAAACTGTTTTGTCTTTAAATAATTTAATTTGTGTACAATTTAATGTATGTATTTGTTCTAGACGGACAAAAACTGAAAGTAGTCGTTGGTTTTTAATATGTATTGCTTAAGATTTTTTAGACTGTTGTATGTAACCATCATGTTTGTATGTAACCGAATTTTACTCGATTTTGACCCACTTTAAACTGACAGATTTAATTCAAACTTTTACACTTATCAAGGATCGGTGACAATACAATAATTTCATATCTGTAGTTTTTTTTACTGCCTATATTAATTAGTATAATAAAGCAATACAATACAATCCCAGTAGGAGATATGATAGTTTAAAATCCGTTACAATCCGGTTGAAACGAATATGTTTATATAATGTGTGATGTCACTTTTATTGGAATTAGTTGGTCAGTCAGAGCGGATGAAGTGATGATTGCTGATTCACATACATCTGTATGGTTTCTTCTGAATTATGTACAATTTATATTGACACGTATATTATTTTAGTAGTTGTAGTTCTATATTTATGACTAATGCTTAAGGGAATATTTACAAGCAGGTTTTAAGATGTTAGAAATGATTATAGTTTTCTCGTTTATTTGTGATACATAAATCATAACGTACCTACCATATTTTGTGACATTTTTAGAAGGTATAGATAGTTATAAACATATACAACATTTACTGCTATAGGGAATATTAACGAGTACCTATTATTATAGTATTTTTTGTTTCTTTGAGCAGGGCGTTATAAATTATTTCATTATTTGTACATTCAGACTAACATACTTTAAATCTAGACACTAACCCGAACGTATATTTTCCAGTTGCATTTAATTTAATACTTATACATTTAATCACTGATTTTGCCACTCAATACTGTAAGACAGCTGATGTTAAAGCAAATGAAAGTGATCGCACGTGACCAAGGTGTAATCTTCGTCAAAATATAATCGAACAATGGCTGACCTTTGTCCACCAGTGATGGCACCTGCTCGATAATTAAATATCGATATTTTTTAAATTTTGTCCATTAATTACATTCACTCCCAAATTGGAACTTTCACATTCCGATGCATAATAAAAAAGATGCAATTATTTTTGTCACAACGCGTAAGTTAATAATTGAAGAATTAAAACAACGATGAATAAAAAGCTGTAGAAAGTCTGCATTCCATAAAACGAACTAATGCAAACAAGAAATGTGTTAACATAACCATGCTACTAAATATAACAAACGTATAATACAAACAAGCTTTAATATGCTTGAAATTTATGCGTTTGAAATAGTTAAGAGTTTTGTACAAACGTGCATTTACACCTAAAGAAGTAACTGATATTATAAAACAATAAATAACTACACTACTACAGACATAACAGATGCATATGTTCCGTAGGTAGCGAACCGTTATGTCAATCTCAAATCTTAAATCATAAAAAGCATAAACTACAGTTACCCAAGAAAATATACGGTACATTAGTTTACCTAGGTCCTGTTTAAACGGTCCATTATAGTTTCCAAGCGCGTCAAGCGTCAGATTTCGTATAAAAGAGAAAAAATCCGGAGCCAGTCTGGCCGACGGAACCGTCGGAATATTTAAATAACGTCTGGCTCAAACAATGGTATCCGACCCTCCGGCTTTGTTATGCTAAAATTAAGGCTCGATTCGTCAGAACCTGTATCGATAAGTATGGACTATTGTTTGTACATCCCTATTGTAATGAGGTTATAGCATTATGGTCGGTGAAGGTTTAACGACTTGTTGTAATTAGTGGATATGTTGAAAAGTTTATCGTAAAATTCATAGAAGCCAGATATCCATATCTAGGAGCTTTTAATATCCATTATCAGATGTTATGGGACAATATTATAGTACACTATTTTCCCTACAATATCTTATAATGATGTCAATTATCTATGGAGGAATGAATTTAACACGTTCACTGCGGCATGTCCAGTATCGGGCCATCAGCGACTACACCACAGTGCGGCGCCCAAAATCGCAGTTTTCACCGTGGTGCGGCGAGGTTTTTTATATGTTAATCAATGACTAGAAAAGAGACAAATATATTTTTGTGATCACAGTTTGAAGTAGGACTCAATTTCGTTTAAAAATCGTATGGCAAAATATTGGACACAACGCATACAAAAGAAACCGTTTTTTTGTGTGCGGCATGTCAAATATTTTGCCATGGACAAGCACCTCATGCCGCACTGTACTGCGAGCGCGCCGCGTGTCAGTCTCGCATAGTGATGCACCAGGGCCGAAGCACTTTTCTTTTGAGTTTTTTTTAATGACAATAATACCTTAGAGGCTTTAGTTTTTTTACTTTCTTTTATTTCGTAGCATAAATGCAAAAATGTGATGACAGTTGTGAAAATAATATAAAACATTAAAACAAAAGTTACTGAACAAATTAAAACAAAAGTTACTGAACAATTTCCTGATAGTACTCTATCAAGTACCTTGTTTTATATGTATTTTTTTTGTATCGACGATCTCGTTATCTGTTAACAAACAGACTGAAATATACAAAATTGATTTATATCGATATCGATGTTTTATTTTACAGTGTTTCCCATCGCTATTACTGTAAACATGCCGTATCAACGCAGTGCGGTATGGCAAATAATTTTTCACAAAATCAGGGGTTTACATTTTCCCTCATATCTTTTAAACTATTGGGTCAAACTAAAAGCTATTTATGCGGTATATACTAGACTATATATACTATTATCTGAAAAAAAAAATTTGGAATATCTTTTAATTTCATGAAATTATTAACCTTCAAAGTCAGAAGGTGCGATGTGATAAAAATGGCTCATGACGCACAGTGGTGAACTTGCCGATGTGAAGTATGGAAGACATGCCGCAACAACGGTAAGTTTGGCATTTTAGGTGCCGCAGTGAACGTGTTAATAATAGGATAATGATTTCGCTCTCACTTACTATAACCCAAATGTAAATAAAATGTATATGCACCTGTGTTATGTTATAAGTGAAATAACTACAGCAATCATTTATCTGTGAGTGCGGAACTCTGATACCTCAAAGAACCTCGCATTTATATTATTTATACACTTACGGTGGAACAAGGAAAATGCTACAATGCTCTAATAAGGATTTATTACGTTCTCTTACAGAGACAGTGACCTAAAAAGGTTTTAGACTTGAGCTTTGGTGATAATTAATAAAAATAGGTTTTTGAAATTATTCTGACCTTTTGGTCGTAATACGTGATCATAATATAAAATACCTAGTAGTATTTATGTTATCAATTGGAAGAAATGTATGGATGGTTTTTATTCCCCTTCGGTATACATTAATGCGACAGAAAGTTTTAATGCTTCAAATTTAATTATTTCTATTGACAGATTTTAGGCGCAGTATTATTATTTAAATAGAGTATCCAAACTTAGTACAATCAAAATGGTTATCGACACCGCTTTGTTATGCTAAAATATTTATCGTTCGACAATATTATCGATAAATGAAACGCGCTATTGTTCGCACATCACTATTTTAATAATTTCATTATGGTTCCGTGGCTTATGGTATACGTAATTGTTTAATTATTTAATAAATACATATGTGGGTTAGTTGATTGTGGTTATTATGGTTATAAAAATATTTGTTTTAATAGCGTTTACTGGGTTAGGTAACTAGGTTCTAGGTGATAGACTAGTGACCTAATGGTTGTTGGCTAATTAGATATGAAGTAAATGTTTGGATAGATAATTATGGTCGATATGTCGCAGGCAAATTGTATTATTTCGCCGTTTACAAACGCTCAGCATTTTGTTATATTATGTTGAGGATTTCTTTTTTCCAAACTTCTACATAAAGACGGTCGCGAACCCTGCTTCGCGGGGCTCCTATTTCCGAAAATTCGCGTAGACAGCGTCTGTTGTTCCTGCTACCTTTGTGTTATATTCTATTTTCACTACTACAAAGAGATATGGAATTTAGTCATAATTTTAATCAACAACATAATCTATAGGTAGTCATAAAACTAATTAAAGCGATGACGTCACTACCTATATAATATACAAAATCGTTCCGTTTTGCACAACAAAAGGCATCCAATTTGAGATATATTCTAAAGGCTCTTACAATCATACGTCTAATAATTAAGACGATACACAAAAAAAAATCCACTGCTTGGTGGGCGGAGTCTAATAGCTCGCTATCGCGAACGCGGGTGTGCGCGAAGTCATTCTTGCAAACTCGCCGCGCTGCCGCTGGCCGACTCGGGACAAACATGTATGGAGTCGTCATACAGTTATAATATTGTTATACATATATTTAATTGTTGATTTATTGGTTTTATTTTCTTGCTTATAAACAAATAATCTTCTTTTTAACAACTACTTAGACATTATTAATAATTATTATTATTTCGTAATGTTTACTTTATTACAAAATAATACAGGTTATAAATAATCTTTAAAATAACAAAAGATATTGTTAATCTGAAAAAATGAAATGGTACTCAATAACGCGGACTACTGAATTGATTTAGATAGAATTTGATGCTGACGTAGATATTACATCATGCCCAGAAATGAAAGGTACTATTTCTGAAAGAAGTTATAAACCCTAATTCTTCTCAGTCAAAGTCAAGAGTGGAAGATATCACTAATACAGTAAAACTGATGCGAAACTTTGGATGTTAATTTGTATATTTTTTTATTAGTTGTTACTTAATCACGTCAAGACTACATTACCAATTTTGATAAAATATAGCTAATTGCCTGGATTTACACATAGGATACTTTTTATCCGAACTGAACACTTCTGTGGGATAAAACAGGATTCACGATATAACCTAATTCCACGCGGGCAAAGCCGCGGTCGGAATGATATTTTTTTAAATAAAAAAATTGTTTAAAAAAAAACACAAAATATATTGACGCATGTATTTATTTTTTGCACTCTATTATAATTGTAATTATTCATTACAAATAATCAAAATAAAATAGCCAGAACAAAGTTAGGCCCTGGTAGGGTAGGTAGGCAGGTACAGCAATGTGAGACGAACACTGGCTTATTTATACCAATAATAATGTATTATAAACATTAAATTAAGTTTACTTTCTAACAATAAAAATACATAATATTAGCTAATGTGAAAACGAATCAACCAATCATCCCACAACAATGAAATGTGCACACAAATATTCATCCAAATCGGTTCATGTGATTAGGAGGAGTGACTGCAGCGCCATCTTCCGGGCCCAATTGTGTTTCCAGATCACCCAGGAACTCAATTTAATATACTTACACAAAATTTTTCGAAATGAAAACTCACATTACTATGTAAATATGAATATAAACCTGTTTTAGTACTAAGCAATTTCCCGCACAGGTGTAGTAAGTATAAATGAAATAAATATCAACATCAAATTCTTTATACAACATACTTATCTACCACCTACTAAGAAATGTAATTCTTGAAATTTTTTCGTATTTTTTTTAAATATAATACTACTCCAATGAGCTCCTGTTCCATATTACGTCCACCATACTTCCACTAAGTTCACCATGATTTTTTATTTCTTTGCACTTTGTTGCTTTTTGCTAAAAATGGAATCATGCGATAAAACCAGTAGAGCGTTGATAACATACATTTTTGACTGAATAAAGGTACTTACGAAGGAGTGGGTTCACATTGTGAACAATCAGTGGGTTTATTTTCCTTCTGGATTCCGGATTTCTGAAAAGATTATCTATGCTATAAATGAAAAAATCTTACACATTCGTTATGTACTTAAAACAGGGGTACATATCAAACATCGTCTATAATACAATTATCATCAAATTTAAAATAAAACCAACTTACTTCATTAATTTGTTCCAATTGTAAGCATTCTTTTTCCTCCAACCTTTATGTTTCTTCTTCTTATTTTCTTTATTGTCCCCATTTGTCTCATTTTGTCTTATCGTGTTGTCACCCTTTTTTACGTTTGCGCGAGCGACACAAGTTCCCCGTGTGACGGCCGTAGCGGGAATGACTCGTGCAGCGATCGGGGTAGGAAGGTACAGGGCGGCTCTCGCTATATTGGCTGGTCGCGCGCTAATTTCAAGTATTTCTTGTTTATTTCAAAACTATCGCATATTTCAAAATTCTAACTCGGTAGACGTATAGGTTGTATATTTTATAGTTAATATCCAAAAAGTCGTAACTTTACGTTTGTTATTTTGAAGATGCCAGAGATTAAAAAAAAATAACAATGAGAACTTTGTATTTTTTTTCTATCGAGAAAATATCATGGAATCATGTTTCTAAAACGGTAGACGTATTGTGTTACTATTGAACTTTCTTGTCAAGAATTTTCATCACGACAACTTTAATAATATAAAAATTACGAAGGTTTAAAAAGGGCCGTAAATGTTAGAAAAATTAATTCATCACCTTAATTCTCGTGCATAATGACTGATGCGGAAGTTACGTGGAACGGATCGTAATACCATGGCGAAACTATGAAAACAATGTTATATTCATTATTTTCTTGTATTTACACGCTATGGATTTTATAAATTAATGCTTGTTCGAAAACAATGATAATTGTCATTTCGCATGGAGTTTTAATAATTTAATAAATTGGTAGGTAGGTATATTGAAACAGTCATGCTATGGATAAAATACAGATTTAAATTTTAAAATCTTTATTCTACTATAATAAAACATTTTTATAAAACCTGGATGAGGAACAAACAATAACATTCTTAGATATCTATCTTATAATTAATGTGCTGCACGATCGGATAATTAATTTTTAGGTTTAATTTTTCAAAATTTCCTTTAAGCTACCTTAAAAAAATCGGCTTATGTAAGTCGCAAAAATGTACAAAACGGTCGCTAACTACAAGAATTCCGGGTCAGAATGAATTCGGCAAACGTTACGATAAATCTCAATAAATACGAAAAACGGGTGCGGTAATCCTCTCGGCTTTGTGCCTTCCAGCTTGCTTTTTGCTTTGTATTATAGTGATACATACCATAGTATAAAGAGCATACAGTACATACAACAAGATGTTTTGTTGAAGAGGAAATTATATTATTAGGTGTTATATGGCTAAAGGATTCGACTAGAGAAAATGTAGGTCTTGACTATGCTTGTAAAAATATAGTAGAAGTTTACGGTGACTTTAAATTGTTGATAATAGATGGATATGATGACTAGCATAGGTTCTGTTACTGTTCGCCACAAATCACAATGCTAATTTGATATCTGAAAAGATTTGTCGTATGAAATATCTTTATAAGCTTGTGCATCTTTGTAGTAAACTCTAAAAAAGAGTGTGAAATATGTATTATATGGGTAGAAAGTAGATGTTTTAATTCAGTGGCATGCTATTTTCTTTAAAATAAAATATTTATTTTGTAACACTGCGTTTGATAAGAAAATAATGTAAACTCATGGCAACAAAAAATACACAAAAAAAAAACAAATTCTGGTCTCAAAAGCTTACGTAGTTATTTGAAAAAGAAAGTACTTTTCGAAGTAAATACTCTTGTAACATTATACTCCATCTAACCTTATTAATATCCATAATCACTTGCAAAGTCGGTTAAATGACGTCACACACATAGGTGGTCCCACATTGAGCTCAAACGTCAAGTGTCACCGCCGGATTAACCGCAGTTTAACTAAAGGATGTGTGTTTAGGACGCCGGTTACACGCCCAACGGTTTACATATCTATGTGCTAGAATTAAAGGGTGAAACGTTATTTTGTGAAAGTTTAGAAGGTTAATCACGCGATTTATTTGTTGCCGGTAATTGATTGAGTGTGTTTTGTTGCATAATAATTAGCGAGCGATGAATGGTTTAAAAGATGAATACTTGCAAATACCAACCTACATACATGGACCTATTCGTTAATATTGCGACCTTCCAGCGTTCAAGTTTTATTAGTCTATACAAATATGATAACGCTCTTTTAAGTTTTTAATACTTAATAGTAGTTTAATACTATCCAACGACATGTTTTATTTTGTAACAAATAAAATAGCACATATTTTACAATACAACGCAATAAAAGATAGCTATATTATATCAAATGACTAATTACACGTTTAAAATGTTACTAGCAATCTCCAACGGAAACTTGAACTTTGACGTCGCGATGTAAGTTTAACATACTACAATGATCTGACGTTTGAAGGTTAATTGGCGATTTATTGCTATCGCCAACTAACGATCCGCCTAGGCTTTGCCCGTGGTATATGTTTACGTTTTCTCTCCGTAAGAACCATCCTCGTACTACAAGGAATATTATAAAAAATAATAATAAGGAAATCGGTTTTGCCGTTCTCGAGTTTTGCGCTTAGCATTTGGCGATTCATTTTATTTGTATTATAGATTAGTTTGAATGTGGTGGAACCGGGCCTTTCTAGTTCGTGATATAAATGAACCCGCGACCTCTGGAGGCTAATATTGCTTAATAAGACGTAATGGCGAAATTTCATTTTTAATTAGTGTGTGTTGTTAATTGTACTTGTATTTCACGTGTGGCGAATTCATACTGGATTAATAGTAGTAAATTTATGTTTTTTTTTTATAAAAGTAATGGAAATGTTTGAATGTGAGAGAATTTGTAATTTGATCGATGAAGTGTTCTTGCAGTGAAACTTCTTTAGGCGCGTTGAGAGTAAAATTTCAAGGTCGTGTCATGGCAATACCGTCACGTCATGGAGTTAGGCGACGATTTTGGTATCTTTGAATCTTGCCAAAGAAGTTTCACTTCTGACACGTGTGCTCAGCACACACGCTCTTTATTTATAACTATAGAAGTTGACTTGTCGTTTGTATTTTATTTTAAAAATTCAATTTATTTTGTTTAGTAGTGTTTTATTATTTTGTTACAGGTAAATTCCGAAACCGCTGTTTAAAGTGAAACGTAAGGTTTTTATATTTCTTATAATTAAATAATTTTTCTTTCGTAATTCGCAATGAACACAATCTGAAACTAATGATGTGTTGGAAAATTTCAGGTTTTCTTTAGGCTTTGTCTTCAAAGATATTTTTCTTATAAATAATTCTAATATTATAAAGGCGAAAGTTTCTTTGAAGGAGTCCTCTATTTAGCTTATTAAAATATATTTTCTGTCTGAAAATGAAATATATAAATATTTAAAGAAGTGGAGCTTGAATAGTAAAAAGAAAAAATGCTCAATATAAATACTTAATTGAATACCACATATTTATTTATTTTAAAGGGAATTACACAAAGAAATTAATAAACTAATACATTGAATTATTTAAATAACTAGTCGATATGTTCAGAAGCTATACTTTATACTTTTATTGATAGAACGGTGTGTAAGAACTAAGAATATTTTATCTAACTACCTACTTACTACAATAAGTTTTTTCAAAGCCGGTGCAGTAGTTACAAACACTTCTTTGAAATCCACTCATAATAACAGTATTCGAATAAATACATTTTCAATCTGATGTTTAAATAAAATCGCAACAAAACACAGACAAAGTCGCGTGCATTAACCAGTGTAAGTACGATTGACTCACAACTCTATTTATAAGAACAAAGAACAGAGTTTATAATAACAGGAATAGTTTAACAAATATTATAACGTAATTAGTGTTAGTCACATGTCCGTATGTGTCAAGGTGGAGGACGCTTCCGTGTAACTGCATGTATAAAATAACTATTTACTTGTTATTTTAATCTAAAAGGGATTAATTCTGCACGGATGTGAAAATTTACCTTCGATATTCACACATCAGAATTTATTAACACGCTTTTATTAGCTTCATTTATCATCTATTGGGGATTGTACATACAATATATTTATTTAAAAACATATGTAAATGCTCTGTAACTAAATATCTAATATTTTTAAAAGTTGTATATACCTATCTTAGTTTTGCATTTTCTGTTTTAAGAGATATTTATGAATAAATAAATTATAGCTGGTACATTTGTAAAAGACCAATTTTTCTTGTAACAAAATAAATACATATATATAAAGATTTATATTACAAATTTTAACGAGTTATTGCTTAAGATTTATCGAACATGGCAACAGCAATGCAATCTGATGCGCGAAAGCCTCCGCAGAATTAATTGAAACATGATATTATATTTTTGCTTATCCGTTTACACGTGCGAAATAGCTGTGACGCTTTGGATGTAATGTATTCGATTGGGCACGTAGTCACCTTCTGGATATAGGTCAATTAGTCATTATCTTAAATATATATGTCATTGAAAATGTTAAGTAATTATAATTATTTATTTATTACACAAAGCAAACAGCTTTTCGTTAATTTTGAAATAAAGCGTGACTGCGAAATAACATATATACTACTATGAATACATTTCTTTATAACAATAAATTGGTTAAAGGTACTCCTACCAACATAAATTGCCTACGGTCTTATATACTTACACGTAATTCAATCTACACCCTACCCTCATTCACTCCACTGACAATCCCAATACTGTCATAAAATAGTATTTTAGCCCTAGCTTCCTTTATATTTTACTATCGAATCTTCTATTTTATAAGTCAACCTATCCCTCAGGTTTAGTACCAGTCTCTCGTAGGACCTCCCACGGACGCTGTTTTTACAGACCCTTTGTCCACGATTCCAATCAGACTCACACGAATACACCCTTTATCAAATTCGGAGTAAAGGCGAGAATCGAATAAAAGCCATTCAAGAATTCAGCGGTCAATATAGCCCTTACTGAACACGTAATACGGGCTATTTGACATAATTTCGGGTCCATTGTCATCTTGAATGATCCCTGATTTTTGGGTTAGATGACGCGACGTGTCCTTTTTTCATATTTTCGAACCTGACAGGTACAAAACGGCAGTTATTAATCAAATGTACCGAAAATACACTCATTGTTTACGCCTTTTTTGTTTCGAAACGGCTGCGTCATTTTGTACGGAATATTTAAAAGTTTATGATGAGTTTCCAGTTTGTTCGGATAAGTAGATTATGAACTTTATCTTTACAGACATCTTTATCTTGGATCTTTTTAGTTGTATAATGTGAGCTTGTGTTATTCTATTATAGTCCGGGATACATCGCCCATTTTTGCAAGTGATTACTATCAAGCTAATTTTTCGTGAGTAGCTTTATTTTGATGAGATGCCCAATAATTTCATGTACGAAACTCTCGATTGTGGTAGCTTACAGAGGTAACAAGGATAAAAATTTTTGATTTGACGGTTCTCAAATATTTATTACGCAATTTGTAGGACAATATGTCTGTTGAATTATATAAGTATTAAATAAGTGAAAATAAAAAAATCAGCTGGTTAGTAATCATTTAAGATGATTTCGTTATCGATACACATTGGAATGGGGGACTCTTTGATCAAACCATAGATTTTGTAGGACAAATATTTTTTCGAATAATTTAGATAATTATCTTGAGATTGAACAAAAAAAACATTCAGTTAGTAATTAATATTTGAGAACCATCAAATCAAAATATTTTATCCTTGTTTCCTCTGGTAGCTACCACAATCGAGAGTTTTGTACATGAAATTATTGGGCATCTCATCAAAATAAAGCTACTCACGAAAAATTAGCTTGATAGTAATCACTTGCAAAAATGGGCGATGTATCCCGGACTATTATGGAGATGCGTGTTAGACAAAATTGTATAGATTTAAATTGAATTGTTTTATTTCGTTTCACAAGTACCTAATTGTTTAACTCTTCACAATAATACTTTATTTGTAAACCAAAAAGACAAGCATTCACTCTCATAAGATTAGTTACCTATACATACATTCAACCTAATTTAAGGTCAGTGTAAATGAGGCGTCCCTTACACCGATACGAAGTGGGGTGATTACATGTAAAAGTACAGGTAAATTAGCTTGGAGAAATTTTTGCGTTTGTAGTAGTGTATGGTCAGCAAATAAAATAAAACAACATTTTATTTTTAGTTTTTATTTTATACAGGGTTACTTGTAAAACACCAGCAACCTCGCAGGACAAGATAGCTAACATCATAAGTAACAACATTTGTTCTACGACTTTTGGCATAACGCAATAAATTATTTTTAAATGATTTTTTAAACTTTTATTGTACTCTCCTTACATTTGTAAGTCTATGTTCTATTAATTATCGGATGGACGACGCGACGCTCCCTTCCCCCTCTCGTTCGCTTTTTGTTTACGTAATTTTTGGGAGGCGTAGAGTTTATAATATTCAGACGGAAAATTAAATGAATATTTATTTTTGTATGAAAAAAAAATCCAACAAATTATCAAAAGTCGAAATGTTGTTACTTATGATGTTAGCTATCTTGTCCTGCGAGGTTGCCGGTGTTTTACAAGTAACCCTGTATATATAAGGGATTTTAAATTAAACTATATGTGTTTCTCCTCTGAAACAGATGAGACTTTATTTTAATACTAGCTTCCACCCGCGACTCCGTCCGCGCGGATGTCGGTCTTCGCCTGGATGGTTTATTTCTCCATTTTGAGTAACTCTGACAGTAACATCTTATAAATATCTATTGGACTCAAATACGGCTAGGCCTATAATAATACCCAACTTGTGTTCGCTGTTCTACAGAACAACGTCTATGGATAAAACTGAAAAATTTAGATTATTTTTTTTCTTCGTATTTTTTCAGGATAAAAAGTATCCTATTTTACGCCCAGGATAATAAGGTATAATTATACCAAGTTTCATCGAAATCGAACCGTTAGTTTTCACGTGATGTCTTCACATACAGACAGACAGACAGACAGACAGACAGACAGACAGACAGACAAAAATTTTTTTAATCACATATTTGGGTTTGGTATCGATCCAGTAACACTCCCTGCTATTTATTTTTTCAATATTTTCAATGTACAGAATTGACCCTTCTACAGATTTATTATATGTATAGATTTGCACATTTAAGATACATATAACTTTTACATTAACAATGTTACTAAAATGAAAAATTTACTAACCTGAAAAAGAAACGACATTTAAAGTTTAATTCTTTAGTTTGAGAAGTCAAAGGCTTGCCTCGACCATGTTTTAACACTGGAGCCATATTGAATTAACAATATAAAGTTACAACACTTACACACAAATTAAACACTAGTTATGGCCCTGCCTTCATACAAAACTGCTGAATACGCCGTTCGCACGGGAATAGAATGTGGATGCGATTTCCCTTAGTTAGCATCCAAGCTTACGTCTTTATAATTATTAAACTGTATAAATTCATTCTTTAACTCCGGTCTGCATCGTGCAGACATGGGTGTAAAAGTCTCATTTTAGCTATTAAATGTAGTTTTTAAGTACATCTGAGTTTTCATTTGGGGCCTCCGGCTGCGGGACATGTAATTCACTTCAACAAATATTATAACAATAATAACAAATAATAACAACAATCAACAAATACAAAATTTATCAATTAAACTACGTACATAATAATTATAATTTTTGAATGAAATGTGCTTTATGTTCTAACGGTACCAAACGACTGCACGTGGCACCTGCGGACAGCGTAAACTGGTTTATTCTGGTTTTGTGCGTGTTTCCACTTTCTACTATCAAGTGACGATTTATTTATTTGTTTTGTTTCGTAATTATTATGGTCAAATATTAATTATGAAACAAATTATTATGGACACGATATTTTATTGTTTCACGGTAGTCGCCTTGTCGTTTGCTCAAGGACGTAAAATTGAATGATATATTTTTTTTTATAAAGTCAAAACCATTTTCTTTCAAATAAAAACTTGTTTTTATTGAAAACAAAAGTGTTGCTAGGAATAAGTATAAAATTAAATAGTAATGTTAGGATATCGAAACATTTTTGTATAGGCCAGAACGATATAGTGGAAACGCGCTCTAAGATCTGAGTAATATACACACCACTACATATGCAAAAATTTCTCCAAGCTAATTTACCTGTATATTGCCTTGTTACTAGATTAATCTGTTGACCAAGAGGTGTTTCCACGTCGACAGCCTGACGTTGACTAATTGCTACTGCAACAACTATCAACCAGCAACCTACCCGCATATAGTAGGTATAGAATGTTGGAAGAGAGGGGATAAATGAAAAGTTTCTCTGTCTCCGTCGTATACCGAACATTGTTTTAAGTATAGAACGCTCTATTAGGAAACACACCTAGCTTTCTTCTAGGTTCTGAAGCTATATTATTTCTAAAATATTCTACGCGACGAGATTTTGTAATTTGGAATATTAACTTCTATTTAACCGCATACTTCTTCATTTTTATTACGTCTTTTTGAGTTTGTTGTCATTGATAAATGAAAGCTATGTGTATTTATTGATATTATGTATAGTTATCTCCTGCGCAGTTGTCTAGTCTCGATTTAAACTAGTCGCAACGGAAATTCAGTCAAAATAAATATGTCTTACGCGTCTCCATTGACATCTAGTTCGAAATCAATGACAACATAAAACAAAGCCGATTCATGCCATTGTTTATTTAACCTCTATTTAAGAGAGTATTTATTTAAACAGTTTCCAAACAATACAAGGGCGTCGGAAATCGCAGTATCGCAGCAATCGTATGCAAATTATATATTTGGACACGTTCGTTCTTGAGGTTATTAATGACAGACATGTTTTTGACTTTATTCGGTTTTGGGTGTAGATAGTTCTGAATTCAAATTAGATTTTTCTTATTCTGGGCTCTAATTTATAGCAGTATCATGTAATAAGTAGATGATTATTGATTAAGTGAATTTGAAATTTAGTTTGTTCATCTTTTGAGAGCTAAGACGATCGTATATGAAATTAACTTTCTTAATTTGTTAATGCTATAAAAGTATGTTATATTTGCAAGTATCGGAAATCGGGCGGATGGAATCAGGTCTAGGAGGGAAGATGTCTTGTGATTAAAAACTAAAATAAACTTATGTCTCGTATAAAAGGAAATCGACTTAATAATTCCTTAATTAAAACTTTCGTAAAAGTTCGAAAATCTTTTCCTATTAATAACTATCTTTACTCAAAACGTGACATGGTTATTTTATTATATGTACATAGTAATTCAAATTTATTAACATGGCAGATCGTGAACAACCTTGAACCGTCGTAAGTGTAAATTTTCATGCGAATGGTAATTTTTCATGACATTTCAATACTCTTAGAACGTATTCTTATCATATGTTTCTGTCGTTGCTAAGGGCTTTTAAACTCTTTCATTCTTAACTTTACTACCTATAGCTATATCATAAAAGAAAAAAAAAATGTGTGCGTGTACTTGTGTACACACGTAAGAAGTGAAACTTCTTTATGACCTTATTTTTCAAAAAATAATTTACTATATGCAATTTTACAGAAATACGTCGAATCAAGATGGCGCGTAACGGAAAAATGTCACGCGTAACGATAAAACCATAGAGATAGAGAGATGCCAATCGCTTGCGCTGAGTACGAAACCTGATGTCTCATTACAAATTTACGCACACAACAGTAAACAAAATAAAAACAATACTTCGCGTTGTGTGCGTGTCATCACACAAAAATTTGAGAGCGACTATTCGTTCGCACACTAGATTGTAAGTGACGTACGTATACAGCACCACTACAGCCGCAAGATATGCGTTTATGATAGGGATTGCTTGTCGATAAAATGAGAAACGTTAAAATTAAAACAATTTATAGGCAATACAGTAACTAGGTAGAAATGGACACCTTGATGGTAGCATTCATGGTGATGAAGTCCATAAAGCATTGCCTATTGACTTATTGTAAAGTAAAATAAGTATGAAATAAGTGACTTCTTTTTTTAATCCATGTATAATAATTACTATAAAATTATTGCTCGAGTACCTATCAAATAATAATAATACAATCAGATATTAAGCTTATAGTAATACATTATGATATAAAAATAAGGTAGTAAGGTAGTAAAAATCCGAATCTTATCGACATGGACACACTCGATTCGCATCCTTAACTAACGACCGCGAGCAGCGGCCGTACTACACGATTGTTAGCTTTAGTATGTTCATTATACACTGCGGTATTCGAACTCCGCGTTTGAATAGAGTCACGTACAGAAGAAGCATTGTAAACTATTTACATAAATTATTGTGACTGTCGTTCTGTCACATAATATAAAAGATAAGAAACCAAGAAATCACTCTACGTAATATTGTTTTTGAAATTTTAGTAAGAAAATCGTATAATTTTCAGTACTTACCGATGGTATGTGATTCCATTTGACTTAAAGATGCTGGTTCCACTTCGGTTTCTACAAACTTTAACGGAACAACACGGCATTGTCAAATAATACCCGGCCGACGGTCGAACGTCAACTGAATGCAACAAACAGCATGTGTTCTTTTTTTGGGCATATTGCTGCGACACCGGCCCCGCCCCTTAACCATATCTCCCTTTAGTTTCTGTGATCTGTGGATAAAACGTTACACTAAATTTTTTTCCAATCCCGATAAAGAAGTTTCACTTCAATACTTTTTCAATCATTCAATAGGTGTCTGCAAAAGCTTGTATGATTTTGTATTAAGCATGTAACTAATCAATATCTTTTTCTTTCACTTGAATAAGATTTTGTATTAAGGTATTATTAGTGTAATTAATTAATATCTTTTTCTTTTACTTGAGTAAGATGTTTATCTAATTTAAGGTTCAAATCGCCTAAGTTTTGTCATTGAACATGAGTTTATATATAATCCGCCTAATTGCTTAAAATAAACCTATTAAAAGTATTAAGCAGTGGAGTTATTTGTAAACCGTCTCAAAGCAAAATAATGAATATTTATGCCAATAAAACTTATTACAAGAAAAATTACCTCGTTTCAAACACAAAACTACGAACAAAAGACCTAGTTTAAAATTAAATTTCTCAATAAAAATCTAAGCACTTACCTCGCTTTCACGGTTCAAGCGAAGCATTGAAAATATTGTATTATTCAATACATATCAAGATTTATTGTGCAGGATCTTATTAATCGGAAGTGGATTATTATTGGCTGGCTGAGTTTCCGCTCAACCTTCATAATACAACCTGCTGGGTTGAACTCTTAATTCATAGAAAATATTGCTAGTATTATTATATTATTGTGCTGTATATAAATAGAATGCTTGGTGGTAGTACTGGAGAAATGCTGTATCGTTTTGGATGTTTTAGAACATAGGTCTTTTTAGTAGGGTAAAGGCTCATTGAATATTATTTACTTGTAAAGGGAAAAAAAATTAAATCTAAATGAAACAACTTGGATTT
Source organism: Colias behrii (assembly GCA_029959065.1). Classification (NCBI taxonomy): domain Eukaryota; kingdom Metazoa; phylum Arthropoda; class Insecta; order Lepidoptera; family Pieridae; genus Colias; species Colias behrii. The sequence continues at coordinate 2,638,913 of JARWMC010000021.1, read as the reverse complement.
TACTCATTTATTAAATGTCTGTCTTTTATAAATAGCGCAGACAGGCTAAATTAGAACCACAGAACTTTCTTCTTCTTTCATCTTTCAAGTTCATATTTCTAAGTTTTGAACTAAGTCATCAAATTACTAAAACAATAGTTACAAAACCTGCAAACATTTAAACTTTCTACATACAATGATCTATTATAAGAAAAACTAAACACCAAAACACAATTAAACTCTACAGCCTCGTAGTTAAGCCTTGACCCGTTAATTGGGCTGTTAGTGACGACAAAGTTTAACTTCACTCATTTACAGACTCCAGAAGTTACGATAAAAGCAGTACTAATTCCAGTGTGGAAAAGTGACAGAGCTATATGGGTCGTCTAGCGCCATCACCCTCCCACACTGGTACACAAATAATACTGCTTTAAGGTAACTCTGCAATAAACGCTCACCCAGATACTTCCTCGGAATAAATCTTGTACGACATGTTAAGGTTAATTTTGTTGGATCGTAAATTGTGATCTTGTTGCATGTGTGTAAGTAAGGTCCGATGTATAAGTATGTATAATGTATATGTATAGTAAGTGTTTGAGAAGCAATACTGATAAACTTATATTGGCTCTGGCTTGCCGGGGATAATATGAATAGGTAGATGTTATTTTAAAGAGTGGTGACTTCGTTGGCAGGACTTGGCTCAATTATACATTCAAAAAGTATATTGCCAGCCTTGTATGTCTATATAATTTCTGTTTTTAGGGTTCCGTACCTCAAAAGGAAAAAACGGAACCCTTATAGGATCACTTTGTTGTCCGTCTGTCCGTCCGTCCGTCCGTCCGTCCGTCTGTCAAGACCCTTTTTCTCAGGAACGCGTGGAGGTATGAAGCTGAAATTTATATCAATTACTCAGGTCTACTGTCCCTTGAAGCTGTGAAAAAATCAAACTTCTAAGCCAACGCAATCAAAAGATACAGCCGTTTATGCCGCAAATTTTCGACACTTGCAAGGGAATCAAAACCTACAGGGTGCTTCCCGTGAACTCAGAATCTTGAAATTTGGTACGAAGCAACGTCTTATAGCATAGATAAAGGAAAAATTACGAAAACCATAAATTTTTAGTTACATCACATAATATTTTTTTTTTTAATAATTTTAAACTTACTACCCATTTCCTCATAAACGCGTAGAGGTATTAAATTGAAATTCATACCAAATACTCAGGTCTATAATACCTTTAAGCTTTAACAAAATCAAACTTCTATGTCAACGCAATCAAAAGAAACAGTAATGTACGGAACCCTCGGTGCGCGAGTCCGACTCGCACTTGGCCGGTTTTATTTATTTTACATGATGGTTGTAACTAAAATTGCATTCTACTATGTTCCTTCAAAACTCATATAATATGCAATGTGATACAATAATTCAAGATAAATCTCCATCCAACTTTCGCATTTTATTTGACAAGTTAAATCGTTTAAAGTGCAATTAACGTAAAATCCAAGTACGTTTAAATGTAGTATGATAATAAAATGTACTCGTAAACTAAATGCTTTCACTTACAATGTAATGTGTAAGTTGGTTAACTTAACTTTGAAGTTATGGTACTTACTAAATGAAATATTGTGAATGTCCATAGATTTTAGTGTGGCTTCGTTTATTAATAATTTTATAGGCACTTGTAGTATTAACCGGAGTAAATTAATTATTATTTATCTTTCTTGAAATGATACTAAGTGTTTTAGGGCGGTAAGTAATTTTACTTTAGCGTATTTATAACATTTGAACCTAGTATCTATGTAAGCTACGTACTTTATATTATGATGAAATATGTTTAATAATATGAAATGTCTAATGCTTTTGAGTACCTAGCTCTTTTCTGTGAGTATTTGTTACGTACCTACCTCGTCGTCGTCGTTTCAACCGTGGGACGTCCACTGCTGGACAAAGGCCTCCCTCAAGGATTTCCAGTACGACCGGTCACCGGCGGCCTGCATCCAGCGGCTCTCTGCCACTCGGACCAGGTCGTCTGTCGTGAGTTACCTACGACCTAAGTTGTGTGAAATTCATTTTTCACATTCGTATGTAATATCTTATTATTCTAATATACTTAAATGGCTAGAATACATTATTATACATATGAAAATATTTACTGTAGAAGACTTAATATTCAAAGGCATTAAAATCAAAGTTCAAGTTTAAGCTTTGAAATACATACTTCTATAAGTACATTTTATAATAAGATTACCTCACGTGTCACGTGTTACACTAGGAATGCATACATGTTAGGGTTGTCTACTCATAGTTTTAATGTTTATTATTTTATATTAAGAATATCTTTAAAAAATTGTAAGTTAGCTAGAATTTATTTTGGACAAAGTAATAACAATTAACAACTGTAGTACTGCATGATATTAAATTAAATATAGAAATTAATACATTTTCACACAGATAATAAATAGAAAAATTGTAAGATTCCTACCAGGTAGTTGCTAAATAAGAAAGAGAAAATTAGTGTTTGTCTTATTTATACGATTTTTTAAACAATAAGAACTAGAAAACCTGTTCTGCCTCAAGAGACGAGGAGCAAATCAAATATTTAATGATAAGAGGAAATAATTCATACACGGCGAGACCCTTTATCACGAATTCATTTAAAAGGATAGTTAGAGCCCTTGTGACGGATGAATCTTTCAGGGTTAAACGGCTCTCGAGGGTTCAACGTAAACCTTTGGTTTGTGACACCTACTTTTTAAACCCTTCAGTCGAGAAAAGTGACAAGTGCCAACCCTAATAGCTAGGGACAATGCTGATGTTTCTATCCAAGATATTCTTTGTGTTTTCATTTTAATATTAGAAGAGGTTTTCGTTGGCAACATTCCATGTTGGATGTATGCGGAAGATTTTTGTAATTAGGTATTTACAATTGTTGTAATCGTTCGCTGTATGTGTCACATTTTGTAGTGTTTTGTTTATGATGTTGTGTGTGTGATTTATGGCAATAGCTTATAATGTTATACTTATCATAGTATGAGCTGTATTCCTGTTATATATTTTAACAGATGGACTTAATTTTCTACTCGTATCGTAACCTTTCGTTGCACGACGACATCCAATATTATTTAATTAATATTTCCTTGATCAATCTTAATTCGCAATTTTACTCCTAATAGCCGAACATTATGCAATACTAACATATTTAATTTGACATAAAATATTTGCGTATTAAAAGTAATTTCGTTTGTTATTAATTTCATATAACAATATTATTACTATATCAGCTGTTTTCATGTAAATAATAGATATGACGTAAGCAGTAACGATTGATTTGTGTTATTGTGACGAACTGTGGTATATGTGTATGTGGAGATAAAACCTTTGTTTATATTATAATTGACTATTCCATGTTTAATTTAAGGATAATATGTATATTTGAGAAAAGCAATTCAGATAATGTGTAGTATGTAAACAAATCGTAGTAAAATTATCCTTCTCTTTCTATGTATGTTTTATTTGTTTTTGAACGATTACTGTGTAAATGTTCCTCTAGCTGTTTATACCAATAACTCAAAGCATTTCTAATAAATTTACTACACGTTACAAATTTAACTTCAAAGGAGCGTAAACAGATTTTCAAATATTTCTCAATATTAACCGATCCAGCCAGTACCTGTTTAACAAAAATCAAGTAAAACCCATGCAAGTGCGATGATCTATGACGTCAAACGCAGGCTGCGCTCGCGCAGGTAGGCATGCGCTATTCTGAGACATGGTCACTGACCACGAGACCTTTTCCTTGGGGTGACTGTACCACCATTGTATCTTGACCCCTGCATATCATCGCAACACGACTCGACAGAGGACAGGCGAGCTCATTTAAAACTGGTTGTACCGGCCAGTATAAGTTGACCCATCTCGATTGAGCACTCCCCTACACGAGATAAAGGACGTCCTTCCCGACACGGGTCTTCCTACACCGGTCGACGGTGACTCGTTCCTTTTTTATATCCCATATGTTTTCTGGTTATTTTTATGTCCTTGAATGTTCGCTGTGGTCTCGTCATATTTATAGTTGCTCTTGAAGCGTGCGTTACAAAATTGGATGCGTTTTCAATGTTATGCACAGACGCGTGTGGAAATAGCTGACGGACCGTTTTCTGTATAATTTAAGATGATTTTGGGTGAATATGAAGGTTAAATTCTGTCTGACATTCTGGTAGGGTGTCATTGTTTGACATTTTTAATTTATTTCTGAAATATTCTAGTTTGAACTGGTACAATCTGAATAGTGGTCATCGATAAAAGATCATCATCAAGATCACGTCTGAAACCCGTTGCAGTGTCCTTTAATTCCAATCTGTATTAATTTATTAATGTTGTAAGTTATAAATATTGTTCATTGTAAAGATTGGATTTAAATTAGGTATGACCTTTATGAAAATGTATGGTAGAATACGATTGAATCTCGTTAAAAATATATTAAAATATCGTGAGGTATCCAAATTTATAATAAACTTTTGAGTGTCCTTTTATTCCTAAAATGCTTATTGTTAGACTGAATATAACACATAAAGGAGACCTAACATTAAAATACATGTTTGAGAATAACAAAAATATCTCGAACTTAAATAATTGAACAACATATTCTTAACATTTGTTGCGGAAGGCTTCGTATTTCTTAGCAGAGAGAAACTTTGCTTTAATAAATATTAAAAACTTTTCCGAATACGGTAATATCAAGGAAGGCTTTCAACTTGTGTACTTGTTTGTTTTGTTTTAGTCATAGAGATCTAGAGAGATGCCAATCGCTTGCGCTGAGTACGAAACCTAGTGTCTCATTACAAATTTACGCACACAACAGTAAACAAAATAAACACAATACTTCGCGTTGTGTGCGTGTCATCACACAAAGATTTGAGAGCGACTACTCGTTCGCACACTAGATTGTAAGTGACGTACGTATACAGCACCACTACAGCCGCAAATATGCGTTTACGATAGGGATTGCTTGTCGATAAAATGAGAAACGTTAAAATTAAAACAATTTATAGGCAATACAGTAACTAGGTAGAAATGGACACCTTGATGGTAGCATTCATGGTGATGAAGTCCATAAAGCATTGCCTATTGACTTATTGTAAAGTAAAATAAGTATGACATAAGTGACTTCTTTTTATAATCCATGTATAATACTATAAAATAATTACTATAAAATTATTGCTCGAGTACTTATCAAATAATAATAATACAATCAGATATTAAGCTAATAGTTATACATTATGATATAAAAATAAGGTAGTAAGGTAGTAAAATTCCGAATCTTATCGACATGGACACACTCGACCCGCATCCTTAACTTACGACCGCAAGCAGCGGCCGTACTACACGATCGAATGCTTTAGTATGTTCATTATACACTGCGGTATTCGAACTCCGCGTTTGAATAGAGTCACGTACAGAAGAAGCATTGTAAACTATTTACATCATACATTACACATTTAGATCAGAAACCAAGAAATCACTCTACGTAATATTGTTTTTGAAATTTTAGTAAGAAAATCGTATAATTTTCAGTACTTACCGATGGTAGGGGAAGGGGGGGCAAGACAGGGTACTTAATGTTTAGGTTTGAATAAAAGTGGAAGGGTTTTGTTTACAATAACTGTTTTATTTTTAAAATCACTTAATATAATCAGTCTTCAATTTTTTGTCTTTTTTAGGTAGCTTAATGGCACAGGAAATTAATAAATATATAAAATTCAAATACACCCTCTACACCCCATCTTGCCCCCCATGTCGGGTAAGATGGGGCACCCTTGGAGGCAAGATGGGGTACAACCCACTATCCCAAACATAATTCGCATGTGAACGTGGCATCTTCATCCTCATCCTCTATACCAGCACAGCTGCAATGAGCCCATTTTCCGCATGCAGCACAAGACGCCCAGCCTTCGTTTGACTCCAAATATCGACCATTACAATACAGACATGGAGTATTTTCAACATCACTATCGCTGTCGTTAGTTTTGGCTTTTTTTCTTTTAAGCACTGTCGTTTTATTTTTAGTCCTCTTCACTGCAGTATTCTTCACTGCTGTTGTTACTTCTTTGTTTCCAGAAATATTTGGGCCTTTTGAGTCTTTTCCTTTCTTTTTTCTTATCTCTTTTACTTGCTCTCTCATTTCTTTCATCTGTTCCGCCATTTCCTTTATTTTTTATTTGATCTCTTTAGCCTTTTTTCTATTCTGCTCATCAATTCTCTTTTCTTCTATAGTCTCTTCCAATTCTTTTTTATACGGAGAAGAAGTTATGATGGCTGTTTTTCCTCGTTTTTTTGTTGATCGAGAGATTTGACGCGTAGCCGGAATAGGCATTATTTGTTTTGGGCTTACGACGGAAAACGAGGTATCATCCGGCCATGAAGAACATCCAGGCGCAGGGGATAGCACAATGGAAGGTGTTGTGACAGTCGTTGTTGAGACTGTATGAAACTCGGATACAATGGATGTTTCCTGCGTTATTATTGCCGATGCCGGTGTTTCTCGAGGTAAATCAAGCTCGTGTCGTTCTGTTTGCACAAGTGCTGCCGGCTCACTCATTTGCGTATTATTGTCTGGAGACTGCAGTTGAGGGTCCTGTAATGTATTGGACAGGGGAATATCTGTCGTCAATGACGGTGCAAAATCTGTTTCGCAGAAGACCGATGGATCGTAGGGATAAATTCCACATTTTTTAAATCCGTTTACGGCTGTCGACATGGTGGATGCTTGTATAAATGCTTTTTCAAATATCTCAGCCACTTGTCGTACAGAAACAACCATTCCTGGATTGGAACGAAGCCAGGCTGTAATCTGTTGATCGTAATATGTGCTCAGTGGTCTCATATACGCAACATCCGCAACTTGAAGGCGGTGAGTGGTATGTGGGGGAAAACATAAAATGATTACCCCATGGGAACGAGCTTCATTTATGAGGTCTATACTTTGTGTGTGCGTACAGTGCCCATCTAATAGCAACAAAACTGGTTGTTCCAATGTTGCCCCACTAAAGTCCACAAACTTTTTGAACCACGATAAAAATAAATCTGTGGTCATCCACCCCGAATCACTACAGACTCCCCAGGCGCCAGGTGCTGAGTTGAGCATGAGTTGTGGGTCCATTCTCTTCCTCGGAAACACCATCATTGGCGGCATATATTTTCCAGATGCACTAAAACATATTTCGACAGTTATTGTCGCACCCCTTTCTGCGGAGGTTAACGCCCCTACTTGCTTTCGTCCTTTTTTGGCAATTATTTTGGACTTGGTTTTAGCAACAATAGAAATTCCTGTTTCATCACAATTATAGATCCTGTCTGGTGTGAGTTTATGTTCGTCATAAATGTTACCCAATAAATTGAAAAATTGGTCTACTGCTTGTCTATTGAATCCAGCAGCACGAGCGGCTGAAGTGCTTTCAGGTTGTCTTATAGACAATTCTGGGTGTCTTTTAAAAAATCCTTGGGCCCAGTCCTTCCCCGCTTCTTTATTTTCATCATTAAAAGGATGAGACTTACCATTTTTTACGGCTAGCATATAGGCAAGGCTCCTAAGGTCTTTTAAAGTTAATCCGAATAGTCTACTCTCCATGTCCAATATATAATTACACAACTCCCGCTCTTCTTCGACCGTAAAAACTTGCTTTTTAGGGCCTAACTGGACCTTAAGTGGGATTTCGGTGGGAGTACTTTCTTTTGATGTTTCACGGACTACCTTAACTTTCCTTTCCAGGGTAGTTTGAGGAACAGCAAACGTGTTAGATGCCAATTTATACCCCATTTTTCCTTGGATAACAGCATCCACTGCCTTTCGCATCGACTCCTCCTCCCAATTTCCTCTATTTGTTTTTCTTTTGTAGTTCTTCACCATTCTACAACAGTAAAAATGCATTAATGAAGTTCTAAACTCATGGCACTCAAGTGCTTACATTTTAAAAACAGGGAAATTTTAAAAGTGATTATTTTCGGGGCAAGATGGGGCACTACCCCATCTTACCCCCGTCAGATATACCCTATCTTGCCCTTCGTGCCAATTAGAATACAAAAACAAATTTTAAAATAACTGTTAGCAGTAGAAAGACAAAAATATACTTACATGGTAGTCAAATCATTAGCTCTCTGTAATAAATTAACTACAAAACAGAATAAACCTCCTTCACGTCAGAACACGCTTTGAAAATTACGATAAAATGACAACGAAACCATTAAAAAAATGTTTTTCTCGAATAATAAAACAGCGCGGGATTTCTGTGTTACTTGACATCGCCGACTAGTAGCTGTAGTGGTGGCGTCGCGTCATGCGTTAGAACCATCGTGATTGGTCAGTTAGATCGCCTGATACAGCGGGTGCCCCGTCTTGCCCGCTACCCCGTCTTGCCCCCCCTTCCCCTATGTGATTCCATTTGACTTAAAGTTGCTGGTTCCACTTCGGTTTTTACAAACTTTAACGGAACAACACGGCATTGTCAAATAATACCCGGCCGACGGTCGAACGTAAACTGAATGCAACAAACAGCATGTGTTCCTTTTTTGGACATATTGCTGCGACACCGGCCCCGCCCCCTAACCATATCTCCCTTTAGTTTCTGTGATCTGTGGTTTTAGTCATTGTTTCTTTTATTGTAGATGAATTTTTTATCGTATGTATGATTCGTACAATTTTCTCGTTTCAAGGTCGCAAAGACGATTGACTGATGCTAAAGATCTGTTGTAAAGGAAGAAAAGAAAGAAATATTTCGTATTTAGTCTTTAAACAAAGATAAAACAAAAATACATAGAAGAGATAAAAACACACAGATAATAATGAAAGTATTGTTTCGAAAATGGTCTAGTTCAGTCAGTTCTAGTTCGCCAAAAAAGCCCTTTAAGTGGTATCCATATCTTTATATTGTATTTTCAAGTATAATGTAGGTACATATTTATATTTATTTTAAATATCTTCAATATGTGTGTCAAAATAACTTGGACATGTCTGTCTTATACAAATACTTATATCAACATGAAATTAACTTCTCATGTGAAATGTGGAAAATATTAAATTCTCTTTGAATTTCCATTTATTTATGGATAAACGCCAAAACTGCTGTTCAAAGTCATATCAAGATACTGATGCAGTTGGGAAAATAAAAATAGTCTTGGCTTGTTTAATAAATCTTGTTCTTTTGCATTTTGAATTGGTTCCTAAATTTCAATGTCTTTGTTTTGAAAGCATTTGGAAGAAAGTATAAAATGCAATAATTTACTTACCTACTATTTGCTATAGATGTTTTTTGACTTTCTTTTTATAAAGTGTTATTATTATTTAAGACTGCATAAATTCATTCTCGTTTTTCTTATACAGAAAAGTAAGTACCATAACCTATCTATATGGCTAATGGCATCCAAAATCCAGATGGAATTACGCTAAAACTCAAAACGCATCTTTGGCGTAATAAAAACGAATATCCAACGAAACCTATGTATGTGATTAAAATATATGTCATTAAATAGCATGAATCATTATACGATTGTGATTATCAACGGAAACGCAGCCCCGAATACTAGACGAACAAAAACGATTCTCGGAAATTTGTCTCCCGAACACGTGACCACGAAATTCCTAAAGAAATCGAAACGATTTTAAATCATAGCAGCCATTTTAAAACGATCGACATGACCCACCAATGGAAATTGAGCTTTATAACCTTGTGATAAGGTTGATATTCGATTAGTAAGGTAAAGTGCCTACACTTTGCCAGACTGGGAAGATATCTTGTAAGACTGGTTTCAGACCTGTTACGGTCGTCTTGTTTTGTTTGGAGCACTGACCATCGCAACAAAGGTCCTATAGTGTTTTTAGAGCAATGCCTTGAGACATTCTGCCCACGGTTTTTTTTTTAATAATGGGTAGGTTATACAGGTAGGTCTGTTAAATTAAGGATTAATTATTGGGTATTTTTTTAATGTGTATTTATGATGGTGGAACGACCGTTTTCGAAACGTATTTACTTAATTCACTTTACTTTCGAGAGTTTTAGTTGTTTTTTTATTTTTTTTGGTTTACAGGGTTTAATGAATAATTCAATATTAATGATGTTACTAACGTTTAAAAAGTGCGGAGTGCATATAAGGGAGGAAATATTATATATTTTTATTATATTATCTTGCATCATATGTACACGTTACATGTACAGTCGACTCTCGTTAATTCGAAACTCGAGGGACTCTCAAAATATTACGAATTATCAAGAGTTTGAAATATCAAATGGTTCGAAATTTGTGAGAGAAAATAAATAAAACTTCGAATTATTAATTGTTAATCAATTATTATTTACTAGCTTACCGCCCGCGGCTTCGCCCGCTTTGACTTAAACCTAATAAATTATATACTAACCTTCCTCTTGAATCACTCTATCTATTAAAAAAAACCGCATCAAAATCCGTTGCGTAGTTTGAAAGATTTAAGCATACAAAGGGACATAGGGATTAGGGACAGAGAAAGTGACTTTGTTTTATACCACAGTATTACAGGAAATAATATTGTAATACTGTGTTTATACCACATACTATGTATTGATTAAATGCTATTCTACAGTAACCGAATGATAACTAAACATACCAATTCGTGAGAAGTGTAAAGTCAAACTAATCATAACAAAAACAACGGCTCATTGAACAAGTTTGAACTTGTCGCAAAATGTACCTACCTGACTACCTTCTTACAATCTTTCCGCCTCTTTCTCTATGCAACTTTGAAATGTCGAGTGTTGGGCGCCGATGAGTTCGAATTAACGCGTCGTTTTGTTAAATAGCAATGATATTTTCATTCGAATTACCAAGTGTACAAAAATGTATGGATTTAGTTCGAAATATAAAGAGATTTTGTAGGGACCTCGTGATAACTTTGAATTATAGAGAGGTTCGAATTATCGCAGGTTTGAATTAACGAGAGTCGACTGTAAATGAGTTTTTATCTGCAACCTAAATATTATCATAGTTCTTTACCGGAAATACGAACTGCATCTCGCTCTAACACCTTAAAAAGAAAAGAGACAGCAAATGTGCCTGTTTCTCTTGCAAGTTATGTTAAATAAACATTTTTTTTTACTGAATTTTTTTATAACAAACACATGTTTCGAAACTTTTACAGTTCGATTTACATAACGTCTGATATTGAAAGCAATCTAAATTTGCACAAAGCTCAACCTGACCGTTTAATTTAGCGCTAACGATATATAGAACCTTATTAAGTGAAGTACCTTCTGAGGTGCCTGACGTTGACGTCGGTCGAACCCTAATCACCTGGAGCCTACATCCCTATAGGCACGTCTATAGATTCGTAGATCTATGGCACTTGTATGGGGGTCGGAATTTATGACTACAGGTTTGGATAGTCTATATTACAAATCTGAATATTTTATTTGTTTGTTTTAGTTGGTAGAAAACCTAATCGGCTGGAAAAAACCCTTTAGGCTCGTCTATAGATTCGTAGATTTAAGCCACTTTTATGAGGGTCGGAATTTGACTGTAGTTGACTATAATTTGACTTGACTATAGTTTTAGAGTTGCACCAATTGTAAATGTTGATTTGAGAGTCAATTAATCTAGTGTCTGTAATAATTTTCTTAAGATTTGTTGTTTCTAAACTAGGAACACAACTCGGCCTGTGGTCGAAAATCGATCTTTAACCTCAATAACTTTTCTCTGTTCACATGAAACATGTATTTTAATAAATCGGCATTGTGTTACAAAATCAACGATGTTTGTATCATCGCGATTCGTGGAAGCAACACTATAATATGACCGTGACCGTAAAACCATGTAAAGCTTGTTATTTATGGGTCATTGTCAAATTTTGCGCAGGTAAACGTAACTGCAGATTTCAAAAATGTGAAAAAGAAAATATTTTAAAATTGTACTTTTCTTTATGCCTGTGCCTGTTAAAACAACTGAAGTAGGGTTAATTTAAGTTGGCCGCGATGTTTAGCTAATAATTTAAGATTTATTTCAGATTTAGTGCGTCAGGGTGGTGAAAAAATACAACTCTGTTATCATTATACTTTACCTTTTATCATAAAATTAAATAAGCCAGTCGCACATATTTTGGCTTTTATATTAATTACAGTCTTATATCTTATAATCACCATTAGAAGTACAAGCTTTTTTTAAGTTTTACAGTAATTCATTTAAAGTTTTAGTCAACTCTGTTACTTTATGAATAATAACAAACCTTAAATTCTACACAACTCCATGAAATATCTATAAATTAACAGCTAATTACAACATATAACCGCTTCATTAACTGGCAAATTAACCTATTGTAATATAGCAGTATTATATTGAAAAGCTTTTCCTAAATTTCGTAAATATGTTCTTTAATCTTCGGGACACGAAAGTAACAGAGTTGTAACACAGTAACTTAGTTGTTCTTTTTGTACTATAAGTGAATAAATTGCATACTCTTGATATGTTTCCACGTTCGAAAAGATTGATTTTGGTTTTTAAAACATTTTTCTTACATGTGGGCTGATTTTTTTCATATGAAACTTTGATCCACAGCAAGACATTCTTTTATAATTTGTATTTCCTGCCTAGAGAATTTAACGGCCTTCTTGTCAAATATTTTATCAATAGCATACTTTTCCTTCCGATTCTTAACTTTTTCATGGCGTTTTTTAATAGCATTTACTGAATTAACTGGATTGCCGTCCGTATTTTTAGACTTTTTTCGTTTTTCTCTGTTGCATTGTTTTTAATACGTCTCGTATCTCTTGTTAACTGTTTGTAATTGTTACTTAAATTTTATATAATCTGTAAATAACTGCGATATGTTTCTCTTAACTTGCTTGCTGCTCAGCTAGCGTGAGAAGCATTTTAAGGGCGTTAATAACGGCAGAATATCCTGTAACAATATTTTCAAGGTAACATTTAATTATATATGATTTATTTACATATAACAACTCAAAATTACTTTAGGAAACCGATTATTAAGAAAAAAAAAATATTACAAATATAAAATTTCAAACAAAAGTTAAAGAATACATGCTTACTCAACTCTGTTACCATGAGCTAAGTAACAGAATGATGATAACAGAGTTGTAAATTTTACATTCTAAAAGACATAAATCATAGAATAATGCATTTAGTTATTTTTTTATTTCAAATTGAGCATAATTACCCCTTAAACAACAAATTGAACGTAAAATAATAGAAAAAAACGGTTTTACTTACGTTAATAGGGAGGTAACAATGTTGATGCGGAATAAAAACACGCGGCACGTTCAACGCCATGCGGTCGACTAAAATTCAGTGTACCCCTCCCCCCGACCTAACGAACGACCACAATGGCTGCAGAAACCTTGCTCAAGCTAATAGAAAGTCGAAAACAGCGCCACCTCTATTTTGAGTAATTATTTATTTAGTAACATAGTAGAGCACACGATTCTAAACACTACGTGGGACAAAGTTAAAAATTTTTTTATAAAATAAATTTTAGCACTGATCGGTTTTAAAATCTACTCTTAGAAATATTTACAATATTCTGTTTATAGTAATATTTTAATTGATGTGGGTTGGTATATTGGAAATTGTAGTTATTTTATATTTTCTGTAACGAAGTGCTACTTGGGACAGGTCAAATTTGTATGGAAAACCCTTCTGTTACCAGAAACAACCACAATGTTACTTTAAAAAATAAAATAAAAAATGAAAAATAGGCCTTTATTTTATTAACATATTATTAGTAATGCGATTAAGTTTGTATTTGCTGTAAGTTTTGAGTGACAGTTAACTTTTTAATGGTATAGAAGTAAAAAAGTTTTGAGGGACAAGTTTACCTGCGCAAAATTTGACAATGACCCTTATATAGTTTTAATCAATTCTTTCATCCTGAAACACCAGAATCACTAACATAAATAGTATAGGTAGATATCCATAGGTAAAATACAAATAAATAATACTATGAAAGATAGATTTCCAGCTAAAATTATACGTTCATTTCTTAACCGGCCACAAAATTCCGACTACAGCACTCGTAAATATATGAATCATTCTGTAATCTATGTACTTAATAGTGAACAGTAGGTACGTGCATCCTAACACGTAGAATATATGTGTGTATATTAAACAAAAACATCAAACAGATATTGGTTTTTCAAAGCCCGAAATAATATAAAATTTATGATCTATCGAACATAAATGCGCAGACAGAAGCCAAAGATCCATTGAAGTTCACGACAAAAAGATATTTGAAAACATCTTGCTCAGACGTAGCTTGCCAGGGCCGGACTCGCTATTGAGGCCCAATTTTACCAATACTAGTTACGTTCTTAATATTTTGTCTATAACTGAAATGAATGAAATATTTCAGGGAATGAGTACCTACGTGAATACACATATCAAGTATTTTAAAACATATCTGTTTAATGATTTTACACATTAACAATATAAAATCAAGAAGAATAGTCTGTATTTAAAACATAAATATTAATTATTTATTAGTATGTGTAGGAAATTTACATTTGTAATGTTAGTTCTATCTACTGTATAACGAGAATTAATCCTGTTTTTATCATTCCTATCGTTAATTAAGATGACAATCTTATTAATTGGAATGCAAAACGTAGAATCCGTGTTTATGTAGTGCGGTGCCTTAACTCAGGGCCTCAAAGCTCACCTAAATACATGCCTGTGCATCTATATATAAGTCGGCCAAGTGTTCATATATTCGTGAACACATTGCAGTGTTTATGTTGTGTATTTCTGAAGCGTTGTATGCCACGTGGGGTTACCACCACTGTACAAGATAAACAATATATCCCACACGCCATATTACACTCTATTTCATCATAACTATAAAGGGCAATTTTGCAAAGCGCAAGCCCATTTTCTTTTGCTTTGATGACATGCTCTTTGATTGTTTTTAATGTTTTAGTTTTATTATTTTTATCCTAAAGAATTTTTTGCGGTTCCAAAGAGACGGATGCATAGTGCGTTTATTTACATATATTTGTTTATTAGTAATGTTCATTTGGGAATATATTTTGTTATTTCGCTTGAGTAATGTGATGCAGATACGGAAATAGTGCCGAGTCACCACCCTTTCATTGGAAAGGAACGTTTTTGTTTCTCTTTTTATTAAAACTTGTGTTTTGTGGGGCATCGATTTATTTTTCGTTGTTATTTCCTATGCTCTGATGATTGATTTTGTTTTATATGTGCTGAATTAACTATTAATTTCAGGACAAGGACAATTTTCACACACGGCACGATCTGATCCCATGGAAACCAGATGGCTGATAAACATACATATATATA
The DNA here is from genome assembly GCA_029959065.1 of Colias behrii. Classification (NCBI taxonomy): domain Eukaryota; kingdom Metazoa; phylum Arthropoda; class Insecta; order Lepidoptera; family Pieridae; genus Colias; species Colias behrii. The sequence goes on along the minus strand of JARWMC010000021.1, from coordinate 2,623,604 downwards.
ATTTTAAATAAATACTTATATATATAATTAACACCCAGACACAGAGCAAACATCTATGTTCATTACACAAATATTTGCCCCGGGTGGGAATCGAACCCACGACCTCTGGCTTGGAAGGCAGGGCCACTACCAACCAAGCCAACCGGTCAGTCAATTAATGTACATATAAGTCGCAATAATAGCTGATAGTTTAATTTATCAAATGACTATCTAGTATCTATATAATAATATATTCATATATGTATATCGGAGTGAAATTACGTTCAAATCCATACAGTAGTATTGCGTAATTGATATAATAAAATAGTAAGTTAAGTGTATATTTATCTCTGTTATCTTCTGTTTCCAGGTAAACACTGGATTCTGGGCTAACTCGCGTAATCCACGTAAGCTTTGAGATTTAAATTATTTACTTTGTGTATGAATCTGTAAACTTAGTATTGGGAACGGGTTAATTTATTATTATAATTCAATTTGTGTATACCGCGGTTATTTAAGGGTTGAATGCTCATTTTGCTAAGTTTATCACCCATTTTGTTTATTTATTGAAACCGTAATAATAGTTCTCAAAGAAAGTAGATAAATATTATAATATGTAAGAATGGGTCGGATATTTACGAAGTTTACGCATCAATTTCTCAACGAAAAGAAGCTTGTATTGTGGAAACTTGACGGATAAATGTAATTCTTTTGTAATCAGATAAGTTGTTATTTGACGGTGCATTTATATCAAACGAGCAAATGCTTATTCTAACCCCACTATGTCAAATTCTTTAAATGTAAATAGGCGTTGTTCTTTCGTTGTTCTTAGTGCGTTCGAAAAGATTCTATGAAATGTTCTAATACTGAACAACACTTAATACGAGTTTTCAGTAACACAAAAAAAAATCACTATTACATACACATAATCCATTTTTTTCTCTCAATTTTTATCGAACAACGCAAAGATTTTATTAAATTACAGCAAGGCTAATTCAACGCGAAAGTATCATTTCTCACGAACGAAGTCGCAAGCTTCAGCTAGAAATATTTACCGTAGGCCGGTCTCAGATGTTCGGAGGCAGATTTGCGATGAGACGCTTTTTTGTTTGCCCCCCTATCCCTTGGTAATGAATGAAGGCGCGTTTTATTTTATTTTACGAGAAATCTTTTGGAAGTTCTGATTATTTTTTATTCTTTGACGCCTTAATACGTAATGACGATGCGATGGACGTAATTTGTTGCTTGTTTGTGAACTTGAAAGGAAAGTGTGGATGTTTTAGTGTATAAGATTATATGTAGGTTTGTAATTTTAAACATTTTTGTTATTTTGTGATAAAGGAGATCAAACTCAATAAGCTGAAGAAGTAGCTGTTCCGACAGAATTGTTGTTTTTTCTTGTTGTAACCGTTGTTTTCTTAATTTAAATCTATGGCGTAAATTGCTTCAGATTTTCTTTTCTGTCAATAACAACTATCTAACAAAAAAAGAATAAGCGAAATCGGTTCAGCTGTTCCCGCGTGATGCCGTGACCAAGGGAAATAGGGATACATTTTTGTATTAAGTAAAAGGATATTGCCAAAGCAAAAACAAAATATTATCTCCGTTGACATTGACCCGAGAAACGGCACTTTTTCTCATATATACAGAAAAAAGATGGCTATTAGTTTCGAGTTCACTAGCTTTTTGCTTTGCGGATGTTACTTTCGACGGAAAATCGCAAAATATATAAATGTATGTTTATTTTTGTGTTGTGTTAACATGAATGTCATTTATAGTATGGGTATAACATAAATGTTTAAATAACTTGTTGTTGTACCACGAGAAACATGTTTAAAATCCATACTAATATGTGCTAATATTATAAATGCGAAAGTAACTCTTGTCTGTCTGTTACTCAATCACGCTTAAACTACTGAACCAATTTTCATGAAAATTGGTATGGAGATATTTTGATACCCGAGAAAGGACATAGGCTACTTTTTATCCCGGGAAAATGACGCAATCCCGGAAATCCCACGGGAACGGGAACTATGCGGGTTCTTCTTTGACTGCGCGGGCGACGCCGCGGGCGGAAACCTAGTATATCAATAAATGCTATTCGATACTAAGAATAGAAAATTTAATTCTTAGTATTTATTAGGTACTTAGTAACACATGAAAACACAATAACTAGCTAAGAACAGATACGAACATTTTACTGTTCATATAATATCTAGGTACTTTGCAATTAGCATATACTTACCTGTGTACTTACTCCACACTCATTTATGATCTATCTCCGACCATTATAAATAATACCAATAAGACTTATTCATAAAAATACTAAATGAAACTATCACCGGTAGATAGAAATTGCTAGATAGCCTCAAGTAAAATAAAAACACTATATCGATTCCCGTTTCAAAAGTATTTTAAAAGCTACTCTTATCGAAAATTTTCTATTCATTTATTTTTTCTAATATTCCCGCGAGTATTTCATATTTTTTTCTTTTCCCTTTTAAAGCTCTTTCCATCATTAAACGAAGTATTTAACGGTTTAGCGAATAATTAATTTCTTACTCCGAGAAAACTTCATTCGAAAGATTTTCCTTTGGAAAAGCGGGTGGGAATTTTATTTCTCGTCTGAGGGCGAATAAGATAGCGCGGGGTGGGTATGAGTTTCGATTTATTTGGGACGAAATTAATTTAAATTTGCTCATTGCAAGGAAGAGATAGAAAATTAATAATACGAAAGACAGATACTACAAATGACAAAGTAATTCATATATATTTTTATATCTGCTTCTGATAACAAACTTATAGTATCGTCTTGCTGAATAAAGTCAATTTAGCAATCGAAATATATTTGTTCAAAGCGCTCAATGTAAACATAATACAGAATTTTCACTATATTCAAACTTGTTTAACCTTGCTTGTACATTCACAATAGGTACACAAAATGTTAAATTCGTGTAACCTACTCCAATATTCAGAATAGCCGGTATTATCGTCCGTATTCCCGAAACGCGCTCCGTTCACCAAAACAATGGCAACAAAGTTGTCCTTTGTTTTCAATAAAACATGGTCACCCCCGAAATACACTTTAGGCTCACCGCAGACTTGGGGATTACAAATGAATTATTAATACGTACGTTCACATAAACCAGCGGAATTTTTCGCACCCCAGCCTTAAATTCTACGTTTTATAGTTGCCCTTTCTGTAAGGATAAATAATTCATTGTGGTACTTTCCTAATTATTTGAGGACCTTGAAAATGTTGGATTGTCTGTTTTGTTGTTTGGTTATTGTAAGGGAAAATTTTAATGTAAATATTGAATCATTTTACTCTTTACTAATCAACGTTTCTAGTAGTTCTGTCTATTTTTTTATGTCTTACATCTCTTAAGCGCGTCACACACGGTGAAGATACTATAATATTTTATGTTAAGATACTCTAATATAAAACGTTATAGTATCTTAAGGTATCCGGTATCAGCGTTCTGACCATCATTTTTCTTTTTGTCATTGCGTACTAAGACCCCTGTAGAACCGCCATCCTGTTACAAATGACCCGAAATTTTGTGGGTCATTTGTAACAGGATGGCGGTTCTACAGGGGTCTTAGTACGCAATGACAAAAAGAAAAATGATGGTCAGAACGCTGATACCGGATACCTTAAGATATTATAACGTTTTATATTAGAGTATCTTAACATAAAATATTATAGTATCTTCACCGTGTGTGACGCGCTATCTCACAAAATATAATTATTTTATTTCGATTATATAGTAGACTGTCGTAAAAAAATTAAATTATCGATTCTATAGTTTTTTACTGTGTTTGTGACAACCTTTTCATATCCTCACCTGTCAGTAAACGTGCGAAGGTTCAATGTTTCTGGAAAGTGTTTATTTTTTATTTGATACATTTTTGACTATATTTCACGTATGAAAACTATAATACTCGAAATAAATCACGTCACAGAACAAATAAACGTCCTGAAAGTCAAGATATTTAAAAATTCATAGCTTCGCTACAAACATATTTTAAGCCTATCAAAACATTTCATTTTATATCAGCTATAAATGTAACACAAAACTAATAATAAGCCCTCAGAAATAACAATAAAATATTAACGGTAATATATAAAAGTGAACTAACACCGATGCTTGGGCTCAAATTGATTTTTAATCACCAATAATTATGCGTTTGATGGAACGTACTGGTCGAAGGGAAGTGGTGGTTTATAGTGTAATTAATAGCCATGATACGCATAGATATTTATAGGGGAAAGGTAAAAGGTTATTAAAAATACGTCGTACTGAGTCTTTGAAAGTGTGAATTATATTAAACTAGATTTCCGCCCGCGGCTTCGCCCGCGTTTTCTAAGGAAACCCCGCATAGTTCCCATTCCCGTGGGATTTCCGGGATAAAACCTATCCTATGTGTTAATCCAAGTTACCCTCTATATCTGTGCTAAATTTAATTGTAATTGGTTTAGTAGTATTTGCGTGAAAGAGTAACAAACACACACACACACATCCTCACAAACTTTCGCATTTGATATTTTCAGAAGTAGACAAAAATGATCAGTTGTACTTGTCTTTTTAAGTGTGGTGAATTTCATTATTTTTATAAGTACCTATACAAAAATAAGACATCAGACCACATACTTTTGACTATCGTGTATAGTGGGCTAGTCTCTATTGTAATTAGTCTGTGTTATAGTATTTTAATAAATCGGAACAGCATGAGACTTTATTTAACGTATTGAGAAAACGCAAATAGGCTTACAGATTGTTGTGAGATATTGTTAGGTCTTAAAATATCACAACCGTATCTAATAATAGAAAAAGCTTTATAATTATGGATAAACCGATATTTTTTATTTTTAAATATTTGCATGAATTAAGAACGAGCTGTGAATTAAATCAGCATTTCGAAACAGTGTAGAAGCGAAACTCAAATATAAATGCATATTATTTCACAACCCCTCACAAATTCCGACTTAATCCTTTTTAATCACAGCGTCATCTGTTGAGCGCTCACTAAACACCACTAAGAACTTGCGGTGATGTATTATCATCCTTATGACCTTGTAATAAAGTGCGATTTCCAAGATCATTGACTCCACCCGTATATTGCTATAGCGTTCACCCGTATGGTCGTGTTTTTTGTTAAATAAGACCTATTGTTGTTTATGCTAAATAGTATATTATGTTCTATATTTAGTTGACGGTTGTGGCGGTTGGAATATGTTCATGTATCCATACAAATAAATAATATGGTTGTCTGTTTGTGATGTTAACATACGAGGTTTTTATCAAATGGGTATGAAAAAATACACGTGCGAAATACTCGCAATAGTTTAAAATTTAAATCTTAATACTATTATAAAGGCGAAAGTTTGTAAGGATGTATGGATGTATGGATGTATGGATGTTTGTTGCTCTTTCACGTAAAAACTACTGAACCGATTACAATGAAATTTAGCACACATATAGAGGGTAACTTGGATTAACACATAGGATAGGTTTTATCCCGGAAATCCCACGGGAACGGGAACTATGCGGGTTTTCCTTTGAAAACGCGGGCGAAGCCGCGGGCGGAAATCTAGTTATAGTATATTTTCATACATGCTTTTATTATATATGTCTTGAGAATTAAGATGTAACCTTTGATTTCTATGTCGAATCCAACGCTCCGTTGTGTGCATTTCGTAAAAAACAGACAAACAAAATCGAATATATTAAATTCTCGTCTATCAATATTCGTTCCCATACTCCTCCGAAACGGCTTGACCGATTCTCATTAAATTTTGTATGCATATCGGGTAGCTCTGAAAGTAGAACAACATCTATTTTTCATACCTCACAGGCCTAAGTGATAAGGCAGAACGTTTACCGGGACAGCTAGTATTCGTTTATAAATAAACTATCTGCGCTCCGCGGTTTTACCCGCGTGGCTCCGATCCTGTTGGTCTTAGCGTGATGATATATAGCCTTCCTCGATGAATGGGCTATCTAGCACAGAAATAATTTTTCAAATCGGACCAGTAGTTCCTGAGACTAGCGCGTTCAAACAAACAAACTGTTCACCTTTATAATATTAGTATAGATTTACTCATACACAAAAATATATTAAAACCAGCATAGTTATTATAATAGTGGAAACCTCCCCTCAAACCCGGGACAGAATTAGATTGGGCTATGACGCGCACGTGTTTGTTAATTAAACAATATAAATTCAACAAGATTTACTAATATTGGCCCGGGGTGAACATTCCCGAAGCTTCGAGAACATGGAACTTTGGAATATGGAGTGATATGGATATGATATATTGTAGCGTGGAAAGATAAATACAAATATGTACTATAATAAATAATAACAAGATGATTTTTTTTAATTTTGAATTAATATTTGTTTGTATTTTCTAGTGTTAGATTTTACGCGAGCATTATACATTTGGAAATTAATGATTTTTAACGGATTTTAATATGTAATAAATGAATAAATAGCGTTTAAAATCCGTTAAAAATTTTTAATTTCTTAATATTTGTTGTTTATTCGATAATAATGGGAGCTATTTAAATTCTTCAAAAATTTACATTATGAGTTAAATATATTCTTTGTTTTAAAGACGTAAAGGGGCCGTTCATAAAATACGTTCGCATACAAGCGGGGGGGGAGTGGTTTCGCGAGTGTGACAAGATGTGACAAGGGGGGACAGGGGGTCTACGGCAGCGTGACGTTCGCCGTTCATTAAAAATTTTTACTGAGTATTCGTTCTCTCGACTTTTTTTTTCAATTTTGTAATGATAGAAGTCATTTATTTCGTATTAGTAAATATACAGTATTTAAATGTACATAATATATTTATTACAAAAAATTGTAATTTGATATATTTATTTTTTTCAACATGAGCTCTGTGGCACTCTGTGTCGCTGTAGCGTTTTGACTTGGCTCTAGTGGCGTTGCGATCCATCACAAGATGTTGCAATACCAATCATAGATGTTTCGGAGCATTTACAGAATCCTTGGACTTCTGATAAATAAAAATATTATTCATTTGTTTTTTATTTAAGATATTTATTAATTTATTTAAATTTTATTGTAAAAAAAGACGTGTGGCACCGAGGACTGCCGCGGTAAAGCTATTGCATGCTATGCCTTCAAGCCACACCTCCGCGCCCCGCGGAGTGGGGAGCGTGAGGTTTTTCGTTACTTAATTTCTGGATTCGGTCCCCGCGCTCAAGGCCCGCGATAGAAGCTATGCAATAGCTTAAAAATATTTCCTAATATTGATATTAGTATAGATACTCAAAATGAGTAAGATGTAGCCTGAATATTTGTAATTCCCTAAAAAGAAGAAGCGCAACCGCGTCTGAAAGATGTGTTGTTATTTCGAAAACGTAAGATTTTTTGCAATTTGGTAGTTAAAGGCAATTTAAATGTATCAGAATTAAAATTGTTATTAATTGTTTTGAAAAATAAAACAACAAGCTTTGTCTTCTCAATGAATAAAATATTGAATAAGTTTGTTTAAAATTTTTACCCCAAGCATTCATTGTTTTCGCTACACCAAAAATAAAATGTATTTTAAAATGACAAACCTGCAAATTTAAACAGTGAATTGTTCTCAAACAATTAATGAACGTATGTTAATGCAATATCAATAACGGAAAACCGAGTTAATGAAAACGATATTATATCGAGTGTCATAATTAAATTTGTTGCTTTTAAAATGTTTGTTTTTGTTCGCTTTTTGGGGTATTGTAAAGTATATTTTTATTCAATTTTTTTAATTAATAATATCTGTTTTAGAGCCGATTTTTCAATCCTTGGTTAAAATTTATCCGTCCAATAAACTATTACACGAACATTTTAAAATGTCACCTGTAAACTGTCAAATACGGACAATTACAATACATTTTTGAAATAGTAGTTTAATACGTTATTCGATGAATAAGTTTTAACCAAGGATTGAAAAATCAGCCCTTAATGATATTTTCGATTGTCGAAAGATTTCTTAATAACTACAGAGATTGATGAATTTTGTCAAGATTTATGCTTTTTATAAGTAACTAGCGGTTCGCCCCGGCTTCGCCCGTGGTACATATTTACGTTTTCTCTACATTAGAACCATCCTCGTACTTCAAGGAATATAATAAAAAAAAGAATTATCGAATTCAGCCGTTCACACGTGATGCCGTGACAACGCGAAACGGGTTTCATTTTTATATATATATATATATATATATATATATATAGAATCCTAAAATACTAAAGCAGACAAAGCCGCAATTAATTGCTAGTTTAATTTACAATAATTGTACTCAAACTAATGACATGGCAACATGCAATATCGTATTCAATTAATTATTATCCCTCACTAAATATCCACTTACGGCAACGGGTCGAAGGCTCACGTTATAATTGCTTTGTGAATTTCAACTATATCCAAACAAATTAAGGTTTAAATTACGTTGTAACGTATACAATACCAAGGGCGCTATAGGGGTGACGCTTTTAAAATATTAATTAATTAATTAAAAGACATTACATTTTACTGTCGCATTTTGTTTATAGGAAGCGACGTTTCCCGGTATAATTTTATAGAAATTTAAACTTTGTTTGTAAAATATTATATTGTGATTAATATTATTTCGATCAAAAGTGAGATAAATTAATGGGATCGTATCATTGTACATTGATTACGTGTGACAGGAATTAATTTCACAGTAGATTATGTAATTGAGTGTGCGTATTTCTGTTTTGGTATGATGATGATTAATCTGAGGCTAAATAAATCTTGATGAAACTTTTACTGGAAGATAGCGAGATAGTCCAAGTTATGAGGTGTAAGGGCTACGTATTCAAATGGAAGAAGAAAATATTTCTTCTTAAAAGAGACTTATTTTAACCTGAGTGCAAGTCTTTGAATAAATATAAGCACATACCTAGTTGAAAAATTAACAACACACGCAAATGTGCTAATGTTAAGTTAATTCTTAAGTCAGTAGCAAAATATATTCAATAAAAAACAAAGGTACAAAGACTGAATACAATTAATAAATACCACAACACAATAAACAAGCTCTTACAAACTTCTGTTTGAAGAAGCCAGTGTCAATTAATAGCACGAATCGAAGCGAGTGCTTCGTTAGAAAGTTCTAGAAGCGTTCCAAGTAAAACAACTAATACGAACATGAAGTGTAACTGAGTTAGCTGGCTAATGAGTTCAAATGGTGAGCGAACTTAACCTCTTAGTTTGTTATGATCGCCTGGTACTTGTGTTGCGCTGTTACTGTTTGTAGAAGAGAATGGGTGTAGTTTTAGAAAATAATTAAAATAAAATTTAAGTCTTAATTTGTAAGAAAGCTGAATATATTTTTTTGGTAGACTTGAAAATGGTAAGGGAGCTATTAAACTCCTCGCATGTTATGATCGCCTAGTACAAGTTCATCGTGTCAAACACATTGACGACCTAAAATAATGTATCAAATAGATTTTCATAAAATGCTTTATTAGAGCAGGCTCCAAGGAGATGTTCGTTTGCAAAAATAGCGGACCTAAATCTGACTTCTGATATATATTGTATAGGTCCCAGACATCCTATAGACAGATGTTGCCAACCAGTTTTGTGGTCCCCCTGCCCGCACCCCGGTAATTAAATATGGCATACAAAGAAAAAAATAAAAATTTCCAAAACATGCCGTGTGGGGTATCAAATGAAAGAGCTTATTGAGTAGATCACGAATATATAGCATACTATATACATTTCTTACACTTTCTCTAAGATTTTTTAGAAAATTTACGAAAATGGTCCATTTTTGAGTTAACTTTAAACCACTATAGATTGAAAACTCATGAATATATTTTTTAAATTATTATTTTAAATAATTAACAATAGTCCATTGTTTATGATTCAATAGTTCGTAATATAATATAAGTGAGCTATGTGGTGGATTTGATGAAAATAACTATATACTATATGAACTTGAAAATATACTCGCCATCTTTGAATGCTCCCCCCACTCCCCCATGCAACTATTTCACTGTACGAAATATTGAATCGTAAACAATGGACTATTGTTAATTATTTAAAATAATAATTTAAAAAATATATTTATGAGTTTTCAATCTATAGTGGTTTAAAGTTAACTCAAAAATGGACCATTTTCGTAAATTTTCTAAAAAATCTTAGAGAAAGTGTAAGAAATGTATATAGTATGCTATATATTCGTGATCTACTCAATAAGCTCTTTCATTTGATACCCCACACGGCATGTTTTGGAAATTTTTATTTTTTTCTTTGTATGCCATATTTAATTACCGGGGTGCGGGCAGGGGGACCACAAAACTGGTTGGCAACATCTGTCTATAGGATGTCTGGGATCTATACAATATATATCAGAAGTCAGATTTAGGTCCGCGATTTTTGCAAACGAAACTCCACTGAGAGTCCGGTCTATATAGATCGCAGTTTAAATCAGTCTTTGAAATCCTAACATTTGTCACTCGCATGGAATAAAATATGTACCAACTAATATCTACACAACAATTTAGTACAAAAATCGAGTTTTATCAAAGTCTATTTTATGAAAAACGAGGTCTAAAAGTCAGATGGATTTTGTTTAGTTCTGTGTCGCAACACTGCAGCTATTCATACTAAGCTGTTTTTTATATCTTTTACGAACAGTAACATATTTTGTTATTCCGTAATAGTATAAATAAACATTTTATTAAATTAAATAAACATTTTATTATATAAAATCTGAACACAAACAAACATTTAATTATATGATAATCACGTGCATAACCGCAAATCAAAACATCAGGCTTAACAACGATGAAGACATAAAGCGATGTAGCGCTGTTACGAGTCCGCTTTAATTAAAACGTAAGCGATTCCAGCGCTTAATGATCAGGTGCCTCTTGTAAATAGGTCCCTATATTTGCATATGTATTCAGGGATGATTTTGGGCCGGTTTCAATTATAAGAAAAAGTCGTAATGGAAGATATAATTTCATTCAGATGTAACGAATAAGTTGTTTGTTAATTGTAATTAGATTTCTTAATTGTATCTCTTTTTTTATTGCGATTTATTTAAGCTAGATTTCATTTATGTTTTGACAACAGTTATAAACAATCTAAAGATAGAACAAAACTATGTTGTTAATAGTATTCCAATATTACCTTATTGATTTATTTTTCTATAAATTATATGTCTATTGACCCATCCACTACCTGACTCCGACGTACGAGTTACGACGCTTAACCACGAAACAAACTGCAGGATAATTTATAAAGCTGTCGACTGATCCACTCCAGCATCCAGTTACAAACGCAGAGGAAGTGGCGCTAGCTCAAAGGGAATCCTAAATTTGGCTAAAGCACTGTACATAGGTATTACCTAGGTAACTATGTAGGTATGTACCTACTTGTCTGGACCGCGGGTTGGTATAAGGTTTGCTTTGAAAGTAATTGGACTTTAAAAGAGCATTTGAAAGGAAGGATGCGGTAATAGATATCTGTAGTTTTTGGTTGTTTGTAGGTTAGTGTTTTGAAGATATTTTAAATATTTGTGTTTGTGAGTGTGTAGTCAGACAGTGAAATATAGTTATGGAATAAAGTTCGTATAAATAAGAAAAGTTTGATGCAGCTTCCTTATAAGTGTCTATGACTTATAAATGTATCAAAATTATGTATAACAATAGTGTTTTGAATAATATCTACAATATTAACATATAAAGTATTTGAACTTCCGTACTAAATTATAACATACTAGCTGTGCCTCGTGGCTTCACCCATATTGCTCCGCTCCAATTTGTCTTAGTGTGTTGATATATAGCCTATAGCCTTCCTCGATAAATGGGCTATCTAACACCGAAATAATTTTTCAAATCGGACCAGTAGTTCCTGAGATTAGCGCGTTGAAATAAACAAACTCTTCAGCTTTATAATATTACTAGCTTTCCGCCCGCGGCTTCGCCCGCGTTTTCAAAGAAAAACCTGGTCCCGTAGTATTTCCGGGATAAAACCTATCCTATGTCCTTTCTCGGGTATCAAAATATCTCTATACCAAATTTCATGCAAATTGGTTCAGTAGTTAAGGCGTGATTGAGTAACAGACAGACAGACAGAGTTACTTTCGCATTTATAATATTAGTATGGATAAGTATAGATAATACCTATATCTATTCAATCGAATAATATATAACGAGGCTATTCTTTCGAACCTTGGACGTGTTGTAAAACGTTTGAACAGACAGAGATATAGATTAATCTAAATTATTTAATTATGAACCCATTCGATTGTGTGGGTGGTAATGGTTCTGACATCTGTGTCGACCTTCTCAAAACCAATTGGATATTTTAGCTACGAGTCTTTAAATACCTTGTTATTGTAACTCTATAGGATTAATTAGTACACAATGATTATCGAATTTCGACGACTAGGTTTTTTGTAGCCAATAATGTTATAATTTATAAGAAGTATTAAAATACCTATATACCTACTAACAGCTATAAAAATAAACTGCCTGTTTGTACATTTCAAGTCTGAATAGCTGATATACTTTTGATGAATTATGGTTTATGGGTAGATGGAATATTTATTGTTATAAAAATAATTCTCTAAAAATAAGTCTCTTAAATTAACTATTGCTTTATAAGCTATGTAAATCTTACTTACTTCGATCAATATTTTAACCGTAAATATAACAGGAACGTATCTCTAATTCCCTGTAACATTAAATCTCGGTTTAATCAGTCACCAAGTACTTCATTCGCGAGTACGTAACGTTGTTTTGTCTCGCACGTATGACATTAGGTAACCTTGGGTAGAGGCTCAATCGACGCAGGTAGATTCGTATCTGGGTTAGGTCTACATTCCAGGGATAGTGCTAAACTATAGATATATGTGATTTTCGTGATTATATTACTACTAGCGGTCCGCCCCGGATTCGCCCGTGGTACCTACATGTTTAAACTATCCTATCTCTCAAGTTGGATCGAACTGCACATGGTGTGCGAATTTTATTATAATCGGTTAAGTGGTTTAGGAGTCCATTGAGGACAAACATTGTGACACGAGATTTATATACAGGGTGTCCCGTAAGTAGTGGACCAACGGGTTATGGGGAGTAGAGGGACTTATTATCTAACAAAAATAATAAAATTTATTGTCCTAGACCATAAAGTTTTTGATTTATGTTTTATTTTCAAAATTTGATAAAAATATCATCCACATAAGCTTAATATGAACTTTTACCATTTCTGTTGTTATTTTATTCTTATTTCTTTGTTCAAGGTTGTTAAGAATACATAAGTCTTCCTAATTAAAATGATACTCAAGCATAATTAACAACAACAAGAAAATTAGACCAAAAAATAGAGCAAAATTTTACGTTTTAAAGTTTACGGACTGAAGTTTGAACAAAGCTGGTGTAAAAAAAATGTATGGTAACCCTGTGAAACTTTATTTTAAAAACTTCTACATTTCAAACAAATTACAAAAAGGTATAATTATGTGGTATAAAGTATTTAAAAAATGTTAAATTGGCGTACAACATTCAAATTAGAAATTATCAGGTAGTCAACTCATTAAGTTATTCCGAGAATTATTGCCTTTATGGGCGCGCGCTGCATTTTTTTTGTATTGTTTCTGGCCAATCATAGACGATACTTGAACTCACTATTATTTTCTTTGACTTTCAACTATTTCAGTGACTTGCTTATAGCTCGGAACTACACGCGTGTTTAGCTTGATCCCGTCATTACGATATTATTCTTTGTTGAAGTACGCTTGAATTGGACACTGATTTTGCTTGTGATTTGGATGTTGTTCGACTTTGGTTTTTTGAAGGAAAATGCCTAATACATACACTCCACGTGAATATGCAGAAAAATGTTTTTTATTTATGGACTCAGTGATGGAAATGCTCGAAAAGCAGCACGTGTTTATCGTGAGCGTTATCCCGATGATCACCGATTTTTTCTCAGAGTAAATAACGCACACCATGAAGGTCGTATTCCTGGAATTAGAAATTGAGTAGGAAGGCCTAGATCAGTCGATGATCCTCTAATATTGACAGAAGTAGAAGAAGATCCTTCAACTAGTACTCGCCGTATTGCTAGACGCACTGGTGTACCAAGAAGTACAGTGCATCGCATATTGAAGAGAAGTAATTTACACCCGTATCATGTACAATGAGTGAGCAAGCTTAATACCAGGTGATTATCAACGACGAATTAATTTTTGTCGAGAGATGCTTCGTCGATGCCGACAGGATCAAAATTTTTTTAACTCAATAATTTTTTTAACATTTCTGCATATTCACGTGGAGTGTATGTATTAGGCAATTTCCTTCAAAAAACTAAAGTCACAATATCCAAATCACAAGCAAAATCAGTGTCCAATTCAATCGTACTTCAACAAAGATTAATATCGTAATGACGGGATCAAGCTAAACACGCGTGTAGTTCCGAGCTATAAGCAAGTCACTGAAATAGTTGAAAGTCAAAGAAAATAATAGTGAGTTCAAGTATCGTCTATGATTGGCCAGAAACAATACAAAAAAAATCCAGCGCGCGCCCATAAAGGCAATAATTCTCGGAATAACTTAATGAGTTGACTACCTGATAATTTCTAATTTGAATGTTGTACGCCAATTTAACATTTTTTAAATACTTTATACCACATAATTATACCTTTTTGTAATTTGTATGAAATGTAGAAGTTTTTAAAATAAAGTTTCACAGGGTTACCATACATTTTTTTTACACCAGCTTTGTTCAAACTTCAGTCCGTAAACTTTAAAACGTAAAATTTTGCTCTATTTTTTGGTCTAATTTTCTTATTGTTGTTAATTATGCTTGAGTATCATTTTAATTAGGAAGACTTATGTATTCTTAACAACCTTGAACAAAAAAATAAGAATAAAATAAAAACAGAAATTGTAAAAGTTCATATTAAGCTTATGTGGATGATATTTTTATCAAATTTTGAAAATAAAACATAAATCAAAAACTTTATGGTCTAGGACAATAAATTTTATTATTTTTGTTAGATAATAAGTCCCTCTACTCCCCATAACCCGTTGGTCCACTACTTACGGGACACCCTGTATATTAAGATAAGTAGTACGTTTGTTGGTTAGACTCTTTGTGTTTGGAAACTTTGCCTGTTGAGTTAAAGAAGACATTACATAGAATAAAATGTTAACTACAAATAGGTACAATATTTTGTTCTGTTCCCGTGAAGTTGTCATAATTAATTAGACAATTTATAGATGATTCGCTATTTTTGTAAAGATATATTTATATTTCATGTCATAATTATAGTAATTAGCCTAGAAGAAAATTTCCAAAGAAGTTTTTCGTGTTTATTTAGTTTACCCATGTCATGTAGATCGGGTAAATTAAAAAAATGTCTACGCAGTAATAAGTAACCATTTGTTACTTTTTGTCATAATATTATGTGTAAAAACTATTTTCACAGGATACTTCTCTAGGTACATACAAGTAGTGATCTTTTTGCTCGTTACCTTTTACCGTGGTTGCCTGGAAGAGATCACTACTAAGTGATAAGGCTGCCAAGTTAGTTGTACGGTTTCCTATTTGTACAACTAATAAAATAAATAAGTAGTTTAGTTTATAAAATCATCCAGTAGGCAATAAAAGCGTATAATTATTATCGCTTTTAGTGTAGAACCATCCGAGCGGATGACTGAAATAGTTCATTATCTATTTACATTTGGATGGTCATCACATGTTACATACACTCTGACACCTGGGTTCGGTATTTCCGCTTTATTTAATAGATGGTTAACAGAAAATGTATGGAGCTAACTATTATGTTTTGGTCCAAACTGATGAATTGATTTTGATGCGAAATTAATGTGCGTGGAAGTCTTCTCTTTATATTATATACACATATTTTATGTGATTTTTTTTGCCAAAATCACGGACAATTTTAAAATTTCAATCTTTCCTACATTGAAAATTTAAAATAAAGAAACTTTTGATACTATTAATGCATACTTCCTTTTATGCCAAAATGTACTAATTATGTTTGCCTAAACATAATTTAATGAAGATAGATTGTTAAATCTAAAAGGAAACTACTGAGAAAATAATTAATTATCCCTATAATTTGTTTCAGATTAAATACCCCAAACGGATGAGGCGTTTTGGCCACGGACCATGAATTAGATATCGCTAAAAACGATATCGAAACGTAAGTATTATCGATTTTATACTACACTAGCTTCCGCCCACGACTTTGTACGTGCATCGCCGTTTTTCCCCGTTCCCGCAAGAATTTCGGGAAATCCTTTCTTAGCGGATGCCTACGTCCTAACATCTACCTGCATGCCAAATTTCAGCCCGATACGTCCAGTGGTTTGGGCTGTGCGTTGATAGATCACTATATCAGTCACCTTTGAGTTTTATATATATATATATATATTATAGGTAAAGTAACATAAAGGTCTATTCAAACAAGAGCGGTATCCGCTACCGCCCGTGGTTTAAATAGGCCTTAACCTTAATTTGTGATTTTAGTATAAGCGCCATCTAGCGGAGCTTTCTTAAAACATACGATAGACGTTCGTTAATTAATAGATGAAAGGAAAATTTACCACACAAAAATATTAAATAAATTATAATAAATGTACTTACTTATACATTTATTTAATAAATAAAAGATATATATATATATATTAAAATTGTAAGGATTTCTGTCTGATCAGTTACATTAATTACTAATTAATGAATTATTCTTGTAATTTTAATGATCAATTAATATTTTTGTAACACTAATTGAACAGAGACTAAGACATATCTATTTTAGTTTATACTAATAATATAGTTTTTCTTCAAGTTGTTACCAAACGAATCACTACAAAAAAGGGCGTGTCATGCCGAGCATGCGTGTCAGACGTGAAACTTTTTTGGCAAGATTCAAAGGTACCAGAAATCGCCTTACTCCATGGCGTGACGGAATTGCTATGACGCGACCCTGAAATTTTACTGTCAACGCGTTAAACAAGTTCCACTTCGACAAGAAACCGTCCCCACAAAACAGCCTTATTACTTAACCAACCCACGCACTCAAATCTCTTTATACTATGACAAAACCAAATAAAATACCGTATAAGTAATCCCACAAAATCTCATTCCCTAACGGATTTGTTAATATTCACAAACATTCATTACGCACATTATAAAATCAGTTTTCATACAAGACTTTCCAGTTTCCTACCCTCCATTGTTGAGGAACTAAATAATTATTCAAACACGAAGATGTTTGTTTAGGAGCTTCTCAAATATATGTTATACGGATTACGCTCTTATTGTTATAAGACTATGGTTGAAGTTGCGGTGGCTGTATTATTCTGGTACGCAATCAACTGTGTTGATTAGAAAGATTTGGAAACCTTAGGCCGGTATTCAAGTCGTCCTCTGATGAAGATACGCTTATTTGTATTTCATTGTATACTATTTGATCTGGTAATTGTAGTAACTAGACTAATTGACTTCTATTTTCCTAAATTCAGACGATAGGCTACGTTAGTTTAGTAGATAGTTAGTAAATAGTATTTAAGACATCTTGGCAAATTAGTGTCAAGGAACGGATCCATCTATCAATCTACGCGGGCTTTTTCTTTTACTCGTAGAAAAATATACTGAATTTTTTTCGCAAATACTCTCTCGGCCGATATATCTAGTAATTAGTAAGTAAGTAAATAACTACTTTTGACACGATGGTTATGAATCTAACTTATTTTTATAAAAAAATACGTACTTACTTAAATTATTTTTGATGTTACAATAAGGTCTGCGACGTTATCTGCCTAAAATAATAAATATCAGGCACTCTTTGTATCCTTATTAAAACCTAGAAAAAACAGACGTATTATCGATACCTAAATAATAATCGTAACTACCCACCGTATAAATGTATACTTTCATATAATAAATAACCTGTTTTTTTACCTCAAAAACATGTCTGGTATATTTCTTTGTACATATTTTATTCATAGTGTAATATAAATTGTAACAATTATTAGCTTTTCACAAATATAGTTCATATCAACAAACTCAATACACTATAAACACATCTTCCAAGAAATCAATCACAAATAAATAACAAGAGGTCTTCAGTCTCCTACGCAATACTTATTATTCGTATTCAAATAAAAAACAAATTAAATGCCACTTTGGAAATATAAATACGGAATAAAAGTAATATTACGTTCAAACTTATGGATAGATTCCAAGGGATCAATTTTCAATAAACTTCTTTTTTGAGAGAAGTTTAATAGAATTCTACTGAACGATATTTTCAAGTGATTTTATTAGCATGTGCTTATTTTAATTTTAAATTTGTATATTGTAGGCAATTATAGGTTATGTTTTTTAATCAGTTTCAGTCTTATTTTGTATGGATTCCAATGTAAGATGTATCTTATTAGAATTATTAGTGTTTGTAAGTCAAATAATTTGATGAACATATTTTGATGACATTTTGAATATTATTTACTACTTAAATAATTAAATATTAACGTAAGTTATGGATGGATACATCGCTGCGTAGGTAAACTACAAAATCGGGATTTTTAATAAAATACACGTCTAAATCAGATAGAAAAATTACACAATAAATAAAAGTGAAATCCATCACTCCTTCGTATAAGAAAACTCAAAGTCAATCGTAGAATAAATACATCTAGACGCTAAGTACACATTATCAGCTTGATACTTACAGTAAAAAGGTATCGATTGTATGTCCTCTAGCTCTCATGAGACGATGTGTCGCGAGGGGTATTCGTCAAATGTTATTTCTATTCTATTAGTTTATAGTTATAGCTTTTACTACGAATTAAAAGTGACGTACCTATCTGCTATTGAAACACTACTGTGGTATGTATATATGAGGTAAATTTCGTCTTGATTCCATGAGAATTAATTACATTAAGTGCATCCGGATATATGCACGTTACTCTTTTACAGATTAAATTCTCTAAAATTCATTACAATACAATGGAGTAATGTAATTTATATACTCGTATATCCTAATATACTTTCTCATTTTAATCAGTTGTGTTATAAGAGGAAAATCGTGATGCCAACAACATTAATTGTTCACGCTATAGTTAAGAATAAAGATACATTGAAAGTCGTGAGTAGGGTTGTTGAGGATTCCTCTTCCGCTTCCTCATAATGCGGAAGTTCCGCAATATTTTGGGTTCCTCAACCGTTACCGCATCCTCAAAAACGAAAAGAAAAAAATCCTCTTCCGCTATCGCTTCCTCAAAATTTTGAGGAAATTTATGAGGATGCCATATCTACGGCAACGCACTCGCTGCATCGCAATGCGCCGCGGCCGGTCCGATCCGATCGGACAGCGAATTTACAAAGGCTCAGATGAGCTTTGGTTTATGCATATTTCTCGACAAAACCTAATCTATCTCAGTAAACAAGGGACTCAAACTAAGGGACTAGGTTTTGTTCGTATGTAATGTTTGAAAATATCTCGACAAAAGCTAATCCCTTTGAGTCACTTTTTTACTGAGATAGATTAGGTTTTGTCGAGTAATATGCATAAACCAAATCTCATCTGAGTCCGACTAGTGACTCAAATAGTATAGTTATAGGCTTTGTAAATTCGCGATCGGGCGTGCGAGACCTCCCCTCCCGCCACCCGCGCTGTTCCTTGCTTGTTTCTACTTGTCTTTTTCTTGTTGTTGTGTTTTTTTTTATTTATTTTGATTATAATTTCCTATCATCCGCTTCCTCTTCCGCTTCCTCATCCGCATCCTCTTCCTCAAAAAAATATCCTCATCCTCGTCCGCATCCCCTAAATTTGCGTTTGAAAATTCCTCTTCCTCCTCCTCTTCCTCATAATCACTTCCTCAACAACCCTAGTCGTGAGATCAAAATTTAAATGGGGATATAAAAAATATTCTATGAAAGGTGGTAAGGTAACATTAAAAACCTTCTTTGAAGCCAGTTAACGTTCACTAAAGTCCGCAACCTCCCGCGGGACGTTTGAATTCAAAACAAAATGTGACCCTAAAAGGTATCAGTCAGACATCATTTATATTCAATACAGAAACAATCGTTTTATGGAATTACGACGAGTAAATCACAAAGCGCCGCGGATTGACGCGTTGCCTCTTGACAAATGAATTCACAGTTAGGGCTGTCACCTTGTTATTATTTAGGTGAAAATTCATCGGGGATTTCGCCTTGCAGTAAGGAGATGTGGAGTTTAATGCGGATTGCTATTTAATATGAATTTGTTTAAAGATGTCTTGAGGTTACACAGTACACACGTCGACTAGTTGGATTCTTGTTAGAATGATAAATTTGTTTTCAAATACGACTCATTTAGACAACATAAGTTTTACGTCTACGTAAATAATTTAAAAAATCTATAAGATTCTTTTTTATCAATGTATTTGTTTCCAAAAGTATAAGAAATCTAATATGTTTGGTAGGCAGACAGTTTATCATTGAACTGCATAGTTATTAATACGTTAAACACTTTAATTAAAAAATAAAATAAAACATCAATTTGACAACCCTAATTCCTGATTACGCACATGTAATCAACGTAACGAGATAATTAGGAATTAATTATACTACCGTATATACATCGACGCGTCCTCTTAAACGTCTGCGAGATATACGTGAACGAACTAACTAATGTAATCATAACATTATCAACATGACGAACATTCGAATTAGGAGCTACTACATGAATAAGACACATGTATAAGATCTTTAATTATGTAATGAAATGTTAAAATTTAATCAGACGTAAAGAAAGGAAGATATAATATCGTTGCTAATGTTGAATAATATAGGGTTTAAAATAATTTATTTAAAGATACACGCAAGAAGAGATAATGTTTAGGTCGAGCTCAAAATTTTGACAAGTAATTGTATAACGCGCTTCAGAGATGTCTGTTTATATTTTTCCTCATTTCTAATCCATGTTACCATAATATGCAAGTCATCATTTTATAGTAACACTAGCGGTCCGCCCCGGCTTCGCCCGTGGTACATATGAAAAATAGATGTTGGCCGATTCTCAGACTTACCCGATATGCACAGAAAATTTCATGAGAATCGGTCCACCCGTTTCGGAGGAGTATGCAGACTAACATTGTGACACGAGAATTTTATATATAAGATGATAACATGGCGTTACAACTGGCAACGTACAAAATGTTTTGTCATCTATTTCTTTTACCCCCAAATTTGGTAAGCAGTCACAAAAATCTCAAATCTACATACATTCCTCCTATCAACCGTCCTAATCACAGGTCCTAATCCACCATTTCAAAATTAATACCCAAATGTAAAAACACCTAGAAACATAAACTAATTAACCAATATCGTGTGTTCATACCGCTGGCGGCCATATTGGATCCGTGTAAATTTGGCGCGCTTTTACGTTGACTCTGTTAAGGTGATTACGAGTTTTGATGTGGAAATATGATCAGTATTAATGTTCTGTTATTGTATAACACTAATACCTATGTAAAAACTGAAATTATAAATCTATACTAATATTATAAAGCTGAAGGTTTGTTTGTTTAAACGCGCTAATCTCAGGAACAGGTAAACCAGAATCTGATGGCAATTAGGGAAATCAAAATTTTGAGTGTGCAATACTAGGGAAAATGGACTGAACGATCTTGATACTGCTTATTTTTTATTTTGTCCTCAATATTATTAGTCACATAACATAAGTGGATAAAAATGAGATATCCACATAATAATATGTAGGTACATACTTACATGTATATATTATAAACATATTACTTTTAGATAGGTAATACATATTAAGTATTTAGTATTTACACATACCTATATAATATGTATACATATATCATTATCATAATCCCATATGAAAATGTGGATGTAATGATAATGCAGATGGAAACTCGATTGTTTATTATTTTGTTTTAAATAAAATAAAAAAATAAATAAAATAATGTTTATTTTCGTAAGTATTAACAGATACACACATTACAAAATTGACTTGGACAGCTTACAAATACTCCGTCAAGAAATATACATTATTATACATATCATCCAGAACTGGAAAAAGATTCTTCGTATGAAGATGACGATAAATAAGTGTTTATAATAAAACGCTCTTCGATTATTACTTAAATATCTTGTGTCATATAATCGTTTTCGATTTTTCTGACGTGTTCACAGCATTTCAGTTATTGCTCTGGCCCAATTTCAGAAAAAGCTTCTTCCACTAATTTTTTGATATCCGTAGCAGGTCTATTAACATTCTTCTCAAATCATTTCTATTGGATTGTTAGGTTTTTCAGGATTTAAAATATTTTTAATTTAAAGTATCAAAACGGGTAAGTCCAATTTACCAGTCAAATCTTCCACGCGCTTCAAAATTGAAGATTGTGATGTGTTTGACCCTTCTTCATCCAATATTTTTCTATACACATTGTAAACAACACCTCTTGCTTGTGATCGCAGCGGCTTTTTTCAACATTTTCGAAGATTTTGAAGACAAAATCCTAAAAATTTTTCATCAACAAATAATTTGACAACCAATTTGATAGTTGTCAAATAAAGTTGCCACATGAAAATCGTTGTTTTATTAAATATAAATATGCCATCAGATTCTGGTAGACCTATACTTGTCCGATTTGAGAAATTATTTCGGTGTTAGACCATTTATCGAGGAAGGTTATAAATATCATCACGCTAAGACAACAGGAGCGGAGCAACGCGGTTGAAACCGCGGGGCACAGCTAGTTACGAATAAATTGCTACACACAAGAAAGTAGTAATTCCACAGTGATATAAGACACACAAACACGAGATAAATATAAATCTAGACACACAAACACGAGATAAATATAAATCTAACATTGTAATGAACTATAATAATAAAAATCACTATCCCATTACCTATGTCGGTAAATCGCACGAAAACATGACATGAAACCTTACAAGTTTTAACTGTCAAGGCTGGGTAAACATATGTTTACCACTTAAGCCTAAACTAAAGGTAATTCTTTATTTGATGAACATAATCAATACAAATATGAGTAGGTAATACTTATACAGTTTATATATGTCGTGGCCATATCGTAAATTTGCTCATTTCATGAAATGATTGGCCATTTCACGAAATGGTCGCATTTCGTGAAATGGCCAATTTAGTTTGGCCACATCATGATGTGGCTTGAGCAGATCAATGATAAGAAATCGTTTCACGATATGGCCAACTAAACGCGCGGTTTTTTCATGAAATGATCAAAATTATTTGATCATATCGTAAAATAGTTATATTAATCATTGGTAGAGGCGCTGCAATCTCTGTGTTTATGTGATAAGATGGCGGCCTCTGGCGAAAATTTAATTATTCGCAGTTAAAAACTTCATAATTCGTTTAATAACAATATGAAGAAAGTCATAGCAAAGAATTTACGACGGTTCGAGTACTATGGAAAATATGGATATCTTATATGTATTGAAGAAAAAATGCGTCTTAAATTTAATAATTTAAGACGCATTTTTTCTTTTAGGATATATGTATATTTATATATCCTACTATAGTATTATAATTGTTTGTTTTTTAAAAAGCGATCCGCTTCTGGCACTCGCCGGCCGCTGCCGCGGCACGCTCGCTTTGCTCGCTCGGCTCGTGCGTTGTTTATCAAAGTCTTACCTAACCTAACCTAACTGTTTTTTATTGCAAAAACGATTCGCTTCTGGCATTCGCCGGCCGCTGCCGCGGCACTAACTTAAATGATATTAAACAAGTTTTTAGAATATTCTGAATTTTTTTAATATTTTATGGTCTCTTTATATTTTATACGATCTGGCCAAATGTGGATGGCCAAATCGTGAAACCTTGACGATTTAACGATCTGATCAAACTATGTTGGCCATTTCATGAAATGCGACCATTTCGTGAAATGATCGATCATATCATGAAATGAGCAAATCTACGATATGGCCACGACATATACATACTCAATAATATGTTACAGTAACATTGTGAAAACCGTTAAAAAGTAATCTATCCTGTTAGGTTGCAAACTGTCGAAAAATTGTGATTCGTAACCTTCGATTGTTATTATAATCGAATATCTAAGGATAGTTGAAAGTCGTCTGACTGTTTGTTTATTCGCTAATACCTAAACCACGCAACAAATTGTACCTAATCAACTGTCAATTAAGTAGAATGGAGGCAATATATGTCAGAGTTCGTCTATCGGGCATGGCTTTGGCATAATAAGACGTGTATTTATAATATAACAAAGGACAAGGACTAAAATCAAAGTTCTGTATTGAGATACAACTTTTACATAAGAGCCATTGAAAATATAAGTAAAAGAACGCTTTCAAACAATAGCAAAGAAATAGGAGATGTAACAACTCCTAGACTACATCAATAAAAGCATAGAAAGATAAGCTCTCCACTTAAGTCGGTATTTCTTACAACTTTGAAAGTAAACAGACAACACTTGCGTTTGATACGAAGCAGTGTTCGAAAAATGAAGTGGCTTTGACTTACAAGTTTGTCGTAAAAAATACATTAAATTTTGTATGTATGGTGAGGGTTGTTTTGATAGTTCATGTCGTAAATACGCCCACATGCATGTATTTACATTGTGTCCTTTTGGAGTAAAGGGCAGAATATTTAAAGGCAATTTACAAAGGCTAATCAAATTTTGTAACAAGCCGAACACCGATGAATAGGTAATACTGAACTTTTTGAGGCTGGATTATAGCTCTTATAATGAAATATTGAACACAATATTATAAAGCTATGCTGCCATTTTTAGAGCTTTTAACTGGGTGTGGTAGCTCCCCGGTGCAGTGGTGACCCAATTCATAACTGAACTGGATGAAAATCACGAAACCGCTCATAAAATTATTAATCAACATACCTCATTTTGCCGTTGTAACGGAATGGTATCCAGGATTACCGAAGGATCGGATATAATACTGTTATTTCGTTTTTCCATGGAATTCTTTATTAGCAGAACTGAGGTTAGGATATCATCACATTTCCTGTAGGATTTATTTGGAAAAATGTTGATAATTCATAGTCAATGAATGTAATTCTGCCTTCTGCAAAACAATATGGGTGTGATATGAATGGCAATACATAAGTTACAGGATTGTACTTATAATAAGGGAACGATGGGAAAAATGTACGATCAAGTACAGAAAGAGTGGGCCGATATTTTCCCTTTAATTTCAGAGAAGGACACAGGCTTTGTTGGGTTATGTGTACATAAGTAAATTACCTAAACTAAATAACAAGCCAAGTAACATTTGTCTCAACTTACCTTAATTAACACAACAACGAATCTCCCATTAAAACATGTCAATATAAGATAATTAATATGTTAACTTATTCATAATTAGAGTGGCGGTGAAGTTTTGACGTTGCCTGTATTAGGGTTGACTTAATATGTTTAATTACTGGTAGTTGGTAAGCGACGAATAACGTTACCTAATAATTTTGTTTAGCTTTTACCCTGGGTTACTCCGGTTGCTAATTATGGGCAATAGTGCCTAGGTAACCTATGGTATTTTGGTAGGCATTGTGTTTTATATTTCGTGCTGTTCAAGAAGCAAAATACTTTGAAGATGCTTGATAATACTTTAATAAGTCCAGTATTCTAATGTACGAGAATAGCTCTAGAATAAAAGGTCATCACTCATCAGCATTATCACGGCATTACATAGCAGTGATAATGTAAAGAGTCATTAGAAGCTTCAGTTACCTAATCACCATATAAATAAAGCAGTGCAATACATCTAGTGGTATTTCACTTTGGTATATATAGAGGTATTTTTCAATAATATATATCAAATCCAGACCTCATCTTTTAGGTCCAATATAGAACAATCCTTCGTATCCAAGTTATTTAACAAAATTCCACATACTTTCGTCACGTTCTGCTATAAAGACAAATAAAATATGAAACTGTTCCACAAAAAATGGTTTATGATCTCAAGGTCACGTGGAACCGGTATTCTCTCGTGGTTTCGAGTTAATGGCGGTAGAATTAAAAATGTACGTCGTCGTTCATAGTTGAATTAGGCATTGTGTAAGAGGTCTAGCGATTTGTTTAATATTAATGGTAAGAATAATTTTATAGATGATTTATAAATTAGCTATATTTGTTATATACTTTGTGCACTTCGACACTGTTGAAAATTATTATTAGTGTGATAACTGATAAAGATATAATGCATTCTATGATGTTATTTACAATAGAATTTCATTCGACTAGTATTTGATTTTCTTCGTTTACATAGACTGAACTAAAACCACGAAAATATTAATCCACCATGAATAAATGAACAGTTTTGTAAAACAACAGCCACCTCTAACGTCACAGTAAGCTAATATGGAATGGGCTTGTTCAAACAAAACAACAAACCAAGACCAAAATTGGATTGCTTTCCCATATTCAACAAAGATTTATTCATCATTAATTCATCGGACGTGGCCGTTTCGAACACTTTACAAGCGTGGTCGCGTTGTGATAAACGTCATCATTTCAGTAATGGTGATTTGACTTTGTTAAAAGCGTTTTTCAGTAGTAATGCGGTAATATGCGGATTAAGCTTCAACAATGTTGAGCTATAATAATAATAGCATATAGTCATTGAGCTATGCGATAACTGATGTATTTTTTAATTTGCTTATTATTTAATATCAAAAACACCATACTTTTAAAACTATGACATTCTTAATTACTTAGGTCATCAACTCTAATATAATTATGTAAACAATGAGCTTACACATTTAAATTGACAATATTACCACATACTTACAACTTTACTCATTACCATCACATCTACTTGGAACTTCGCTGCTACGAAACTCATAGTCATATACGAACCGGCCGTTTCTCATTAATCCGGTTTAGCTCAACTCCAACAACATCGACGTAATCTATACTCGTTATGATCTTGATAAGGCTACGCACCCCTTGTAATAACTCCGTCAAAAGCCACATTTGTATAACGTAAAGTTTGACGTTGACAATCTCGTTTGCAAGCGAGTTAACCGCTTATTAAACTGTTGCCAGGCGGATATTTCAGTCCTTAACGAATTACTTGGTTTGACGGTAATTATGGGTATGCGATTTCAGCGGGTAGAAATGTATTTGTTTATGGTAATCTAGACGTTTCGGATAATGACATGTTATCAGAATTACTGTGGCTAGTGATTTGTCGACCATTTTTCCAAAGGAAAGTAATATTTATAAAGATTTTCAGTACGTCTTTTTTTCATCAACATACCCCCAAAATAAGTGTGATAAATATCGGATTTTATAACCAAATCTATTTTATTTTACAAAGTATCAAAAAAATTAAACTTGGCAGTGCATTGAACGTTATAATGAAAGTTATTTTTAGTTTCTATTTTATAACGCACTAGTTGAAATGTCGTTAAAGTGTTATGTTGAGTCACAGCATTCATGTAATGAAGACCTCCCGTAGATTTTATAGTCAGGGAGCTGGCGGGTTATTTCATAAACTCATCAGTTTATTCTTTCTTCTCGTATATGGCGTAAAAATCAATTACATGGGATAGGATACTTCTTTTATAAATATTACATGCATTCTTATCGCATTGAAAGATTGTCCTGTACTAAATTTATTCAAATAATTAGTCAGTACAACAAATTAATTAAACCCAAGTTTTATAATTGCGCAGTCTATAAATGTAAGATTATTATAATCCTATCACCTTATAATTCAACATATTAAATTAATTATTAAACCAATTCAAAGTCTCAACATTCATTCTAAAAAGTGTTCAAGTTGAGAACAGATAAAACAAACAAAACGCCAACCAGCGCTCAGTCTACGTCTGCTATCTTTATATCCCTTTATTTTTATGACCCCCAGTAAACTTAACGCATTCCATGGCTCTTATTACAACGCAATTAGGTTCAAATTGCGCTATTTAATTTGTACATGGGTACCCACATTGTTCTTGCGTAGCGTCCGTTAAAGATTTTACGGTAAAGATAAAAATTGTTGAATTCAAATTCTAACAATGACTCACGAGTTAATTGTAACAATATTTTTGTTGCTATGGCTTTTTTATTAGGCGCGGGTCAAACACAAGCGGCGCGGGCGCGGGCGTGCCATAAGCGCACCTCTTGAATCTGTTTTGCACCACGTCCTTCTTATACATTTTGTATGAAAGAATTTTGGAAAGGCGTCGAGACGGCACGCCACGGTTGTGCCACGGTGCGCCGCCTTTTCAAAGTTATTTCATACAAAATGCCAATAGCGCACCCGATGCACGCCGGCAGTGCGCCCGATGCGCGCCCGCAGTGCGCCCGATGCGCGCCGCGCCGCTTGTGTCTGTCCCGCGCCTTATGTAATTCTTTTAGTTGTTACCCACGCTATGCCACTCCCCTTTACTTCGACGTAGTTGGGTAAATTATCTCGACAGACTCATATTAATATTAAGAGACACACTTATGATCTTATTAAATTTTGTGAAAATAGTTGTTGAATAAACGATTAGTATTGACACAATAATTTTGATTTTACAAAAAAAAAAAAATTTTAGCTGTGCGATATACTTTATGCATTTTAAGGTATGGACACTTCTATAGATAATATCTCGTGTTTAATATTATAGCAAATTATTTGAAGCAGGCGCGGTTATTCATAACGCTCAAAACAATACATTAACCAAATTGCGATTTTAATCCGTTGTAAAGTATTTAATGAGGTTTAAACTGAAGTTAACAAATACTTAATAGCCCATTTAAGTATAAGTTGGTTGATTTATTCGAGATTACTTCCCTCTGGACGTGTCCGGGCTTAACGTTATTTTGTGATAGCTGATTACAAACCGAGCTGTTTATGGTTTATAAAAAAGCTTACTTTTCACGCGCTTTGTAGAATACTTAATAAATTAACTTATACCTTCCTCAAGAACCACTCTATCTATAAAAAAAAAAACGCTTCAAAATCTGTGACGTAGTTTTAATGATTTTAGCATACATAATCCATATATGTCTATCTTGTTGTATTGTAAAAATGTTAGACTAAAGAAGCGGAATGCTTACTTATATGATAAATCAACGCTGAAACAAATGTAAATGTACTTCTGCAGGTGGTAGCTGGTAAGGGATTTTTGTTGTAGTTGTAAATATTATATTTTTATTTTATTTATATAGCAGTGCTGACATATTTATTATTTAATAACGTTTCGTTGTCTAGTATTAGAATATGCTCTTATTTTCAAGCGTACTAAGCGCTTGTGTAGTCATTTTTATGAACTACATTTCCCGTCACAACCGTAGCGTTTTACAGCCTCGTAAGTAATCAGCCTAACGCATTTCAATCCGTATCTTGCTGTAATAACATTTACTACTGACAATTTCATTATGTCGCCGGCGTGGGCGTATGAAACATTTAGCAGATATAGGTCAACGGTATGGGCTTGATAATTATGCGACTTTTAATGTATTAGAAATGGATGCGTGTATTTGCAAGGGTGTAATACGTGGTAATACGTTGTATGGTTACAGCCTACAGGATTAAAACAGTTTGTCATATCTTTTTACTTCGTTATCTGTTCATTTCTCACGCATTTATTAAATTGTTTCTTACAAATCCATGCTTTTTTTTTATTATTTAAGATAGGTAGACATTTGACCACAGTCGAGTCCCACCTGATGGAAAGCGGTGACGCGGTCTAAGGTGGTAAATCATGTCTATCATGTTTCTCTGATTTTCGTGAATTCGATACGACAATATGGATTAGATTCTAATTAAAATTTTAAATTAAAGTAAATTTGAAAAAAAAATCCACGTTAATACCGTCTTTTGTACGCCAAACGAAATGTTCAACACAGTAGATTATATTTATGTAAATAACAATTCATTGGAACACAATTTACACATTCAATCGAAATTAATTGAACCATGAACACTTAATGGTCCGCTAACAAATATAATTTCGTATCAATTCCGACTAGGGAATGCAAATCCGTTTACTTTACAAAATCCGGATTTAGAAAAACGGATTTATACAATAATCCGGAGAATCCGGATTTAGCGGATTTTGAATGAAAAATTTGACTTTTCCGTTTGAAACGTTTATTATTATGTAAAATCAATAAAAAACATGAATCTTAGTTAAATCAAATGTATTTATATTTTTCAATACCTAGAAATTAACTAGACAAACTCTAAAATTCTAATAAAATAAAAACTTTTACACTTTGGTAAAGAAAAAACATAAAGCAGACTCCTTGTCACATCCATCAGACATAAACATTATAACAAAACATATAATATTTTCTTAGATAATAGAAACAACATAAATTGCAAACAGAGTTTTCATCATATATACAAACATATTAAAACGAAACAGCTTCAATTTTCTAAATCAGTAAGCAAAATCCTATTTTGCTTTTTTATTCTTTATTAGTAATGATGACAGTCTTTCCATCAGAGTTCTTATTTTTATCAAAATCAGTAATAACAAAATTCAAATTTTCATGAACACAACTACACACAAAGTATAACTTCAATAAACAAGATTCTACAAAGTTAAAAAAAAATACTTAATAATCATAGCTAAAATAAAACATTATAAATGGAAGCTACTCCATTACTTAGCCTGTCTTCACTCGAATACTCGAAGCTGCGTAAGCTGAAATACAATCCAGTCGACGCTTCGAATGGTGATATTATTGTTGTAAACAAAAGTCAACAGTAATTCAATGTGATAAGATCTAAATTCAAACGTATTATTTCTAGGCCCGCTTCGCGACGTGTCGCGATTAGCGCCAAATTCGACTGCTTGCGCGGGAACGGGATGCACTTACAGTGCCATCTATCGTCTAACGCAAGAAACATTAGAACCTATAATAAATATTGTAATACTGTGCTAATATGTTCGAAAAATCCGGATTCCATTCTTTAAATCCGGATTTAAAAGCCTATTTAAATTCGAGCAAAATCCGGATTTATCGGATTTCGGGTAATCCGGATTGCATTCCCTAATTCCGACTGCTGACTAGTTTCAGATATCTGGGTTGCACTATAACTGACTCACATTCCAGGGAGGAAGAAATTAATATCCGTATCCAAAATACCCTGAAATGTGGTGCAGCCTTGCATAAGGTGCTCGCGTCCAGGCTTCTGAGCAAAAACACCAAATTGCGTATATACAAAACGGTCATAAGACCAATACTTATGTATGGGTGTGAAGCCTGGACCCTGACCCAGATTGAAGAACGCAAGCTTTTAGTCACCGAAAGAAAGCTTCTTCGCAAGATCTTTGGTCCCACCAGACGAGAGGATGGAAGCTGGAGAGTCCGAACAAATGCCGATCTAGAAAAACTAATGGCCGAGCCAAATATACTTGGAGAAATAAAAGCACAACGGCTCCGTTGGCTCGGTCACGTAGAAAGAATGGGTGAGGAACGAGGACTGAAGAGGGCATACTTGGGGCGACCCCTGGGCCGACGGCCGGTTGGACGACCTAGGTATCGCTGGCGCGATCGAGTAGAGGCGGACCTGCGCGTGCTACGAGCCAATAATAATTGGCAAGAGACCGCTCAGGACCGGGGAAGATGGAGAGTTCTCGTCTCAGAGGCCAAGACCCACTTTGGGGTTTCAGCGCCAGAGGAGTAGTAGTAGTAGTATCAATTCCGACAATTCGACACAATTTATTATACATAATTATTAACGGTGTGAATAATTTTAACCGAATAGTGGCAGTTATAGGCTATATAGGCAAAGCTTTGACACTTGTGTGTTAAATTGATAACTTGGAATTTAGATTAGAAGATTAGTTTGTTTATCACGATTTAACTAAAAAACTTCTTGGTTTAGTTTTACCGATAAACGTAGGCTGTACCTACAAATTTTTATTGTATATATGATACATTGCTCGTTTGAAGAGTCTATTATCGTACTATTTACCCAAATATTAGGTATCTTAATAATTCATTCGTATTTTTATTAAAAATTATAATATAACGGACAGAAAATATAACATCTAGTTCGTCACGCACTCCATTAACAAATTTAGTAATTTAACATCGTTCGTTTATAATATTAAATGACGCCATTAAACCCTTTAATGCCCACAGGTCGTAGAAACTTCCAAATAAATTATGGAAGCTAATTTGGTAATAAAATTATAAATTTTAACCAAAGTTCGAAGTTGACCATTCTGTAGCGAAAAAAGCAGGGTGCTTTTGTTATAGGAAACAATGCTATATTGTGGAAGATGAATGTATAAATGTTACATACAAATTGTTTGGACGAAACCTTTTTATTGGGATCGTATTTATTTTGCGGGTATTGTTCGAGACGTTTGCTTCGGATGTAATTTTTGTTACGTTGAAATGCGATGGGATTTTCGATTGCCATTTTATTTGGGACTTTGGACGTAATCGCGAGTATTAAAAAAAGTAAGTCAAATTATTTATGCTTGCTTACAAATGAATAATTTTACCGTTTTGTAACTTGTAACATAATATTTGTCCGTCATTTTGGTCCCTGCCAATTTGTTTCATCGATCGACGCTAGATGGCGTTGTATTTACAAATTCTTGAACATTCTAGAACTTTTGAGAGAGACTTCATGATAATTAGTAGATTGTTATTGAAAGTAAACAATATGTTGTTGTTCTAACATGTAATTGACTTATAGTTAATTAAAATATAGAAATTTATTTGATATAATGTTAAATGTAAGTTTACTAATGAAGAGTTTTACATAATATGCTGATTTTAATAATTTTCTTTTCCAGGTAAGTCCTAGTAGTTTAATTAAAATGTGAAGAGTAATAAAATGATCGCAAACATCTGGTGAGCCAAATTTTCTTGTAAGAAATAATAATTGCCTTTAAAGAAATCAATAAATAAGCTACATTATATATTATGTATTACTAAAATATTGGAGACTAGCTATCCGCCCGCGGCTTCGCCCGCGTTTTCAAAGAAAAACCCGCATAGTTCCCGTTCCCGAGGGATTTCCGGGATAAAACCTATCCTATCTCTCAAGTTGGATCGAACTGCACATGGTGTGCGAATCACTACATAGTATAAAACAAAGTCGCTTTCTCTGTCCCTATGTCCCTTTGTACGCTTAAATCTTTGAAACTACGCAACGGATTTTGATGCGGTTTTTTTTAATAGATAGAGTGATTCAAGAGGAAGGTTTATATGTATAATAACATCCAATAAATAGTGGAAAAGTACTGTTATTTTTGAGGTTTCTAATGTGATGTCGTAAAAAATTACATTTTTTCCGCTTACATTGCAAACGCAGGCTGAACCCTACGAGTTTTATCAAAATAATGTATGTACTAAGTATTATACTCATTGAAAAGGTCTACAGAAAAGTCCGTGATGGTATATGTCTATCTCTTATGGATAACCCACAATAACTTTTTTTTGTCATTTACTTTTTACGACAAATAATGGCTAATTTTCGAAGCGATTTTAACTAGGGATGTAACGATACATGATTTTGCCGATACGATACCGATACCGATATTTGTAATAAAATATCGGCGATACCGATACCGATACCGATATTGATGGCTTGGTAGAAAAATAAATAGAGAATTATGCATAAAAGTTACCAACATTTAACAGAGACTCAAATGTAAATAGTATTCTTTTAGATAACAATGCCAAATCAAAAAACAAGAAAACCATTTATTTTAGTATTATTATTTTGCAAAGTCAGTTAAACTTTAAGTTATACACATACAATCAGTTCCTAATAAAAGTTTACTATTGGTAGAGTTTTTTCAAAAAACAAAGTGCGCACGCGCGGGCGGCCTCCCGCATCGTTCGTGGGGCGCGGTTTTTTGAATTGTTTGATATCGGTATCGGTTGTTTTATAATCGGCGATACCGATATATCGGCTTGCCGATTATATCGGCCGATATATCGGTATCGGTATCGGTATCGTTACATCCCTAATTTTAACCAATACAGCATTAATCGTTAACCAATTAAATACCTTGAATACATTGTTCATTTAATATAGATCTATATGGCCCTTTACACCGTATGATTTAAGTGAATATTTTCGAAGATATTACAGACTAGCTTTCCGCCTGCGGCTTCGCCCGCGTATCAAAGAAAAACCCGCATAGTTCCCGTTCCCGTGGGATTTCCGGGATAAAACCTAGCCTATGTTACTCGTGGATAATGTAGCTTTAGAATGGTGAAAGAATTTTTTAAATCGGTCCAGTAGTTTATGAGCCTATTCATTACAATCAAACAAACAAACAAACAAACAAACAAAGTTTTCCTCTTTATAATATTAATGTAGATGAAGTTTGAATAACAAAATATTAACATGCTAGCTACATCAAAGTCATTTAGAACTGTAATTTAGATACAAGTTTTTTGTAAATGTTAATAGGTAATTATTAATATTATAGTAACACGTATATAATATACAGATACTTTACAAAATTACACTAAAATACTATACATAATAACATAGTCAAACATTACATGTAAGTAATGTTTGACTATGTTATGTTTAGTATTCGCCTACCAACACGTTTTAACAGCTCAAAAACAAAATTTATTGCACAGATACTTAGCATGGTGGTTAATCAAGCTATTTACAACCTCAAATATCAACAAAATTCGTTCGATAACACTTTTTAACCGCATTTAAGCCGGTCAGAACACGGCGTCATAATAAACAGACGCGCCGGTGCGGTGCACGGGGGGGGGGGTCCGTAGCGGTCGCCATGGCAACCGCCGTGTGTTTACCTCGCTGCATCGATCGGTTCCTGTTTACAAGGCGGGAATTCAGATCCTTATGTAAAGTTTAGGCTAGTTCCCGTTTTCCTTGGTCACGGCATCACGCGTTAACGAGTGGACTGATTTCGATAATTATTTTTTTTATTATATTCCTTGAAGTACGAGGATGGTTCTTGTGTAGAGAAAACGTATAAATGTACCACGGGCGAAGTCGGGGCGGACCGCTAGTAGGTTATAAAGTGCGCTAGGTATCTTGGAAACGCTAGAATTGTTGAGAATTTTTGGTAGGTTGATTACCTACTTAGTATTTGGGGTTTTGATCGGGAATAAATGATAATTGGTAGTTTGTTGTGTTACAAAATGTAATTATTTGAAATAAGTAGTTGTAAGGACTTTTATAAAACGACGATTTCAGTCTGTAGTCTGTACCTTACTTTGTACATTCATAATTTTAACAAAATATTATAAGGACTTATATCTAAAATAAAGTCCATTTAGTACAAGTTATAATAGAACATAGAACAGTCTATTTTTGGAACTAAAAGCTAAAACAAAATTCTGATAAGTAAAAAAGATAATTAATATTTTTCCTAAAATAACACTTAATCGTTATTAATTAGAAATTTCCAAACATTTTACAGTACCTTCCAATTTCAGCGAATCCATCGATATTGACAAACGAAAATAGCCATTAAATTATTAAATTATATCTATTTATATAACACGTTAAGTTCATAATCGCGTGACATTTTGCCACACAGATTGACAAATGGATTTGTATGAATGAACGTTAAAAATAGGGATGTAACGATACATGATTTTGCCGATACGATACCAATACCGATATTTGTAATCAAATATCGGCGATACCGATACCGATACCGATATCGATGGCTTGGTAGAAAAATAAATAGTGAATCACTATCACTACATAGTATAAAACAAAGTCGCTTTCTCTGTCCCTATGTCCCTATGTCCCTTTGTACGCTTAAATCTTTGAAACTATGCAACGGATTTTGATGCGGTTTTTTTAATAGATAGAGTGATTCAAGAGGAAGGTTTATATGTATAATAACATCCATCAAATAGTGGAGAAGTACTGTTATTTTTGAGGTTTCTAATGTGATGTCTTAAAAAATTACATTTTTTCCGCTTACATTGCAAACGCAGGCTGAACCCTACGAGTTTTATCAAAATAATGTACTAAGTATTATACACATTGAAAAGGTCTACAGAAAAGTCCGCGGTGGTATATGTCTAGCTCTTATGGATAACCCTCTTTTATATGTTCTGTGGATAACCCACAATAACTTTTTTTGTCATTTACTTTTTACGACAAATAATGGCTAATTTTCGAAGCGATTTTAACCAATACAGCATTAATCCTTAACCAATTAAATACCTTGAATACATTGTTCATTTAATATAGATCTATATGGCCCTTTACACCGTATGATTTAAGTGAATATTTTCGAAGATATTACAGATTTAAAAATTGCGGGACGTAGCGTTTGCGGCGGCACCGGCCGGCCGCCCGGCTATATAATATTTTATACCCGTGCGAAGCCGGAGCGGGCCGCTATGTTTTTATATACAACGTTCACAGTTTTTCTGTAGTGTATTTAGTATCAGCATTGCACCCGTGCGAAGCCGGGGCGGTCGCTAGTTATGCATAAAAGTTACCAACATTTAACAGAGACTCAACTGTAAATCGTATTCTTTTAAATCAAATCAAAAAACAAGAAAACCATTTATTTTAGTATTATTATTTTGCAAAGTCAGTTAAACTTTAAGTTATACACATACAATCAGTTCCTAATAAAAGTTTACTATTCGTAGAGTTTTTTCAAAAAACAAAGTGCGCACGCGCGGGCGGCCTCCCGCATCGTTCATTGGGCGCGGTTTTTTGAATTGTTTGATATCGGTATCGGTTGTTTTATAATCGGCGATACCGATATATCGGCTTGCCGATTATATCGGCCGATATATCGGTATCGGTATCGGTATCGTTACATCCCTAGTTAAAAATGTTTCAATAGCTTTTGAATTCTAACAAAATATTATATTTGTTTCATAGGATTGAATGATTCGCTAATTCGAGAAAATCGTTTGTATTGAAAATTTATTGAGTTAGTTGAAACAAAATGTATATGGACGAATTGTAAAGAGTTATTGGATTATATTAATTCAATGAAAACGTTGATTTCGTATTAAAAGGATAATATAGGTACCTAATAGTACATTAAAAAAATAACAATTATTATTATTTATTTTTTTTCGACTGCTATGGATACACCGAAATGTCCTATCAACATCATAAGCTTTTGCCAATAAAAATTTAAATTGTAGCTAAACGTTAGGTATTTAAATTAAATCAAGAAAAACAACGTTTTGAAAATTTAAACGATAATTACATTCAAACCAAAACCACGCAGAATCATGTAATTTCAGCCAATCAATCAAAACTGTTTTCGATAGCCTATTTACATATTATATTATTTAAAATATTTGCTTCGATAAACGCCAAACTCTTTAAGACCACGATCTTTACGAAGTCTTACATAAAATTTGATGAAACATCTCCAGGCTTGTTAAGTAAAAGCCCAATCAAAGGAGGAAATTGCAAAGTTCGAGAAACTTCGATAGGTTTATTTACAAGCCTTCCGTGTTCTGTTCTGTTTCGCTTATTAATATATTAGTTTACCTTTCATCTTATGTCAATGGAAAATACACTTTGTTAATTGGACTTAGGGTTGAAATGCTGTCCTGATTTATTACTAGCTTTCTGCCTGCGGCATCGCCCGCTTTGTCTAAAACCTAATAAATTATATACTAAAACCTTCCTCTTGAATAACTCTATCTATTAAATAAAACCGCATCAAAATCCGTTGCGTAGTTTTAAAGATTTAAGCATGCAAGGGAACAAAGAAAGCGACTTTGTTTTATACTATGTAGTCATTAGTTATTAGGAAGATAAAATAATAACAATATGTTTAAACTTTAAGCCGGCCAAAGTGCCTAAGTATCTCAATCTTCAATTTTACTTTCGACGTACATTTTTGAAAACTAAGAACAAATATGACTTTATTTGTACATTATAATAAACATAAAAATAGATAGGTTATCTGACAAAGAACTTAAGTAAACAAAGCAATGGAAAAATTCACAAGAAAGCCGAAAAAAAATTAAAAAAAACTCCGTAAGAGGATAAATTACACAAAATAAATAACATAAGTGGTTGTCTTTCTAACAAAAGAACGAAAATCTTTTTTCCTCAACGGAAAGTTCTTTAGCAATCAGCTTCATGGGCCATCCAAATTTTATTACAAGCTTTTTTTTTTAACTCAATATGCTATTTCAAAGTTGAAATACGGTAACAATGTTCCCAGGCTCGATTCGAGTTAGAAATATAATTATTTAGGTAATACGAATGTTCTAGACATCTAAGTTTATTTTTATAGGTCATGGAAAGGTTTGACTTAAATTTGTAGGTAATATTTTTTTTGAAATTAAAGAATTTAACGGATTTTAGAGCGTTTTGTTCATTGTATTATTAACCCGACGTTTCGAACACTTTTCAGCGAGCGTGGTCACGGGGAGACTGACTTTGGCTACTATAAAATCCGTTTATCTTTGTTATAAATTCTATATGTATATTACTCGCGTAAAATTAAACACAAGGTAATATTGTTGTAATTTTTTTAAGTATCTATGTTTATACTGATGTTGAAACTTAACAAATATCAATGAAATTTAGCATAGCAATATACCGATGTGTAAAAATGTTATTGCATTTTACGTCTTACGATCTTGCAACTAATCCCTGAATATTATGAAAAGTTTGTTTCTGTATGTGTCTTCTTCAAATTCGATATGCACATATACTATATGTATATATAGATATAACATTATAAAGCTCAAGAGTTTGTTTGTTTGTTTAAGAGCGCATATTCAATTTAACGCAAGTCAAAATCTCCGCGATCTATTACGATAGATCGCGGCTTGCGCTATCCTTTTACTATGAACAGCATAGGTCCACAGGAGAGCGCCGAGCAACATGTCCTCTCTCTGGAAAGGCTCGCTGCCGACTGATTTTAATCGGGTCGCGCGCAGTGTTTTATAGTACTTTAAAAAAATTTGTAGAAAAATACTAGAGGTACCTTAGTTGATTTTTTAAATTTTATCTTATAAGTAAGACATTCTTTTATTGCAATATGTATAAATTATATTCAATAAAGTCAAATATCTTGGTGAAAATAATCATTTTGTCGACTATAATTTCTAAAAAAATTCACATTGTTCGGATTTTAATTTCGTAAGTTAGGAGTCCAAAATAAAAAAATCTTTTAACTAACTATTTTAATAAGGATTTTTGCAGTTAGTTAAAAATAATTGTGTGTTAGATCTGTCAGCGATTTCAGATATTTTTAGCTTCGAAATTGACACTAAAAGTGAAATCAAGTAATCATCGGCTCAGTTATCTTGATGGTATTCACAAATACTGTATTAATTGAAAAAAACTCTTAACTAACTACATAG
Source organism: Colias behrii (assembly GCA_029959065.1). Classification (NCBI taxonomy): domain Eukaryota; kingdom Metazoa; phylum Arthropoda; class Insecta; order Lepidoptera; family Pieridae; genus Colias; species Colias behrii. Next base: position 2,584,283 of record JARWMC010000021.1, on the reverse strand, counting down.
ACAATAAAATTTCCTAAAATTATTAGTAATTCATATGTTTGTAAGATAAGTGGTTGATGGACAATCTGGTTTGAAAAATCACATATTTGAGCCAAACAGCGCACGGACCGCGTACACGGCCTTAAACGCGCTAATCTCAGGAACTACTGGTCCGATTTGAAAAATTATTTCTGTGTTAGATAGCCCATTTATCGAGGAAGGCTATAGGCTTCTTATCATCACGCCAATCATAAGCGGTTGCATATTAAAATGGGAAAGCGGCTAACCGCGTGGTTAGCCGCCCCCGCGGTTAACCGCTACGTGCGTAAGGGCACTAAGACCAACAGGAGCAGAGCCATGCGGGTGAAACCGCGGGGCGCAGATCGTGGTTAATATATTGTGGTATATATATCTTACCTATCCTGGATTTACACAGGGTGCTTTTTCCGGTACTTCTAGTTTACGCCAATATTACACCATGATAAGGTGCTAAATATAACACTATTCAGTTGACTAGACTTCCTTAGGATCTGGAGCAAAACCGTATCCTCGGCCCGAATGATGCAAGAATATCGAATGACCGACATCGATATCGCCACGAAACACAACACTAAACGGAAAGACTGTTGCTTATGTAAAGTAGTGATGTGCGGTCTATCGATTTCGATACCATGTGTGAAAAAGGTTGTTTATTAGCGTTATTTTATGAAAATAGTCTCTTTGATTGTAATCTTATTATGATTAATTGTATTTAAATTGCTCCCATTTACGATGTTTAAAGACGATTGATACTTTGACGTTTAAATACTTCTAATAAGGTTATTGAAATTGATATAGGTACTTACATTGATTATAAAATAAACCTAGGCCTTACACACAGCAATTCAAATAATGAAAAAGCAAGTCTTATACAACAAACAATAAAATCGAGATACAAAGTTTTTGATACATGATCCAGCCATCGAAATTGATCAAAAATAAATTCTCTTTCCGCCGAATATTTTTTTATGTGAAATAAGTGTCAAAATGATTGTCTCTACACGTGGTCTTCATAAATAGCTGGATAAAACATCGTTTATTATAAGATATTTTATAATATTATTTAAATAACGTGACCTGATTCTCGATGCCTTTCATTTTTATCTTAAGGCTGTATTCTCAAAGAAAATGATACGAAGAATTTCTATTCAAATATACATTTTTGCTTAATATTATTAACGTAATCTTAATGTAATCAGTCTTTTTTTGTTATATTTAAATATTTTCATACTTTAATAAATTTCGAGATATGTTGTTATATAAATTTTGAACTTATTAATTATTTAACATGGGTATATTAATTGTATCTGGAAAAATAAAGCAAAAGTTGTATTTTATTTATCGATAAATATTTTTGAAAACCGGTATAATTTTTATCGATATTTTATAGTAACAACACTACTTTATGTTTATCACTTAACACTTAACGGAAGCTCTTTGCAACCGCATAAGTTGTAAGTGCATAAGTTATTACAGACCCAAAGCATAAAATCGATTTTATTTTATCGTAAAACAGAGAAGATTTTTTTACAAATTTAATTACTTTTACTTCACTTTTTGTTAATTTTGAAGAGGGTTAATTAAGTGTAGTAGTAGGCCTTTGTCGGAAGACAAGCTGCTATAGAAGAACCAAGTTTGCCGATTATATAGATTAACAGATAATGTAATAATATAATAGAGAAATAGTTTAAAAACGTTTAAAATAATATACAATATTATATAGGAATAAATAAGGAATAATGTCAACGGCATGTAGTAGTATAAGATTTTTGTAGTTAGTAGTTTGTAATGTTTTTGCAGTAATAAAGACTTATTTTATTTTATTTATTAAGTTAGCTTTAAACAACGGAGTGTAAATAATTCTTCAATAATTATAAAAATAATTTTGCGTCCAATTAAAATTTTATACGTAGACATGTTTTTATTATTGAAATAAATTTGCTAGTCTAATAATATGGGTAACATAATAACGTAAAAGGTGAAAACTAAACTGAAAATATGCTTTATTAAGAAAGCACATAAAAATTTCTTAAACAAGCTTCTTGGTATTTATTTGATCATCCCACGTGTTTATGCTGCTGTAAATATGTAAATGTAATAAATGAAAATTTTTACTAATGGTATCTATTGCGACAAAAATCCTATAATAAGTCCTATATAATAGCACATAAGTTTTCAGGTATTGTCATTTTAACTGTCAGATAAGCTGAACGGAACATATCAGGAAGTTTACTGAGGCTTAGTGCAATTTTAGTAATTGACTACTATTTATAAGAATGCACGTCTTCAAGTCATAGTAACGATGCACACAGACGCAATCCACCAACGCATAGACAGTGCACACATGCACACGTGTCGCGCATGCGTGTTGAGGTAGGCACAATTACCTATGGAAGGTAATAATATAATATTGTACCAGGGTCAACGGACGGGTCATCGCCCCCACCATATGATGATTTTTACGACTCGCAAACGTAGATGATTCATCTTACTGTTTAAGCTGAAACTCTTTTTGAAATATGGACTATTTATAATGTGAGCTTGCCTTGTAAACATTCGCGGTTGTTTATTGGTTTAACGCTTTTGGTTATATGTTAAGTATTCGTGTGGTTTTGGGAAGAATAAATGTTAAGTATATTGAAGTATTTTTGACGTGACAACGTCTTATAATTCGATAGAGCCGGCTGCACGCACGAAAAAACATGACTCATGCGGCGTTACCTCGCTCTGAGGCGTTCCATGTAAGCACATATTGTAATGGCTTGAAGTGCAAGCGAGAGCGCGGAACGAGCGACAAAGAAGCACAATTGGACGTTGTCACGTTCAACTATCGTCAGTAAACCGACTTCACATTACAGACAACCAATTTTTTTTTTCCATGAAATAGGTACCTAAAGGTATAACAATTGAATTATAAGATGATTACTTGCATTTGGAACTGTAAATTTCTAATAATAGATACTTCTTATAATAAGGACGAAATTCAAATTCAATTAATCTTTAAACAATTTAATCAATGTTTTTCAGTAGAAACAAGCAATATTATACGCCTTTTTACTAAAGTTTTGTATGCAAAGGGCTTAACAATTTTAAATTATGTATCTAACACTGTACAGACGAATAAGTAGGTTAAGGAAACGTAATAAGAAATAGAAAACATAGGTAGGTACTAACTACGTACTTAGTTCTTTGAAAACTCATACTTTTTTTACTTTCCCGTCTCGTCTTTTCATACGAACCTCCGAAATATGCCAAGGTGGTATAAATAAATTACACACAGCACTGGGCAGTGTCATTAAAACAGTCTTATAAGACGTTCATTAAAATCTCTCGTTAGTTCCTTGTGAAAACATCTTCGAATACATAGTTGCGAATTTTTGATAAAAAACGTACCTAGTTGGTAGGTGACGGTGTTAATTGGGGATTGTGAAGTTAATTAGCTGTTTTATATTTTTTGGATAGGTAACTTAAAGTTTGAATGTTAATCTCAAGTTTCTACAGGAAAATATCTACTGACTGAGTTTTATATATCAGTTTTAAGTGTTTATGTACTACACATATACCTCTACGTCTTCGAATAAAAACGAAATATTTATTCTGTTTGTTTAAAATTAAAACTATTTCGTATGAAATCTGATACAAATGACTCCAACTAAAACTCGTTTTGAACAAAAAATTAAAACGTTCGTTATTTTATATGACAAATTATTATATGGTTGGGCAAATATTGGTAAATTAAACAAAAGTATAGATTATGTAAATATCTCGTCAATGTACGATAATTTGCATTATTTTAAAGATTCGTTCACCTTTTGTGTTTTTTAGCATTTATTTATTAAATATATTATTCATACGTCGCTAAATACTTGTTTAATGTATTACACAAGAATTTTGATAATGTGGAAATTAAATAAATTAGTCATCTAAGTGTTTCCCCGTGTATGTTACTGCTTTTATATTTCCAAATTAATCAATAGGTACACGCACGATCAGTAACCTAACTTCTTTAATACTTCAATAATAATAAATGTTACTATTTTTAAAAAGTATTTATTCCTGCACACAAACTTATTTATTAAACGCAGAAGATATCTATGTTAATTGTTACGATACATTTTATTTGAATTACCTTAAATTAACAAAATAAGTGTATTACCTAGTAACAAACAAATCAATCGATACAGGATTCTCTTAATGATAATGCTTCAATAAAAATACCTAGATCTATAAAAGGTATTAAAACATTTATATCAGATAATTACATAAAAACTTGGTATTTAACCCAAGTCGGACGAAATGTCGTTAGGTATAGACAGACAGACATATTAATCAAACCGAAATGAATTGGAATAACAACTTTTCATCATGATTCATAACTCAAATGTCACAAGCGAAACCTTTGAGTTTTTATATAAAGTTTAAAGAGCGTCACCTAACGCTCTGTAACGGACGTCATCTGTCTAAGTACCTACTGAATGTAAGTATTATAAATGCGAAGTTTGTATGTATGTTTGTCAAAGGCGTCAAAACTGATAAGATTTAGTTCTGTATCTTATGTAGATTGTAGGTACGTAAGCTATTGATTTACTAGTTGTTTATATACGTAATATCTGTTTTCAGTGTGTACAAGAACTAAATTAGAAGATTCGTCATCTAAAATTATGCGACACAGTCATCTAAAACTGTAACAAATAAAAAAACACAGGAAGTGAATATCATCCAATATAATGTGACAAACTATCTATAGCTACCCAAGAAAAAACCGAAAGAATTGGCAGATGCATTACCAACCTTAAAAGAGCATTCAGTTTCATATGGGATTATAGAGAACTAGATTGTACCAGCGGCTTCACTCACAGGGAAAGTTATAGTAGTATATAGTTATAGCCTAAGCTATAATCTATATGCCAGACCCATTTTCGCTGGCAAAATAAATAAACATCCAATCATCTTGACAAACTCTGGTATTTAATATTTGTGTTACAGTAGGTAGGTAGCTAAATACGATGCAGGTATACAATCTAAAATTTTCCGACAATAAAATAATTTTATTACGGTACTATGTATAAAATGCACATTATCTTGCACGTAACATATAGTTAATAATAATAATAACAAATCAATACAACAATGATCATTAAACGGGACACCCCACGCATTAAACACCCCTATACAATACACACACACACGCACGAAATGCACATGTGTGCGAGCGGCAGCTGTGTGAGACAGCGGTTCTCAAAATGTGGCTCAAAATTCTCAGATTTATATAGTCTATTTAAAGATGAACTATGGTAATAAGTTTAAAAATAGCTCGAAATATATTTTATGAAATAAGCATTTTGTCTCCTTATAAATGTTAGATAATGTCATGATTTCATTTATTAAAATCTGATGTCTAGAGCCTAATGCAATTTTTAATATAAAAAAAATGGTTGCCTGTAAAGTCGGTTTTACGGGCGAAGATTTTACGTGACAACGTCTTTTTCTCGGTAGAATATTTATGTGCTGCGCGCGCGGCAGACCGCGGGCCTCTCTCTCGTTCGGTGACTCATCGTAACGTTACCGAGCGTTACACTTTTTCATAAGTGACTCCCAGCCGCAACCTAATTTAAGACGTTGTCACGTCAAAAAAAATGTATTTATCTAATATAAAATTGTAAAATTCCATTAAATAAATCCAATATTAAAAAAAATGTTGTGTGGTTTTATGAAACCACGGTAAAAGTGAAACTGTTCGAACGGTTCCGAACACTGCTTTGTGTAGCGCATGTCGCGCGTCGGTCGGCTGCCGAGTAGGTATACCTACTCGGCAGCCGCGATACACGCGACATGCGCTACACAGACCAAAAAGTTTGAGACGATGTAATAAAAGTTTCACTTTAATTATAATATATTAATTTTAATAAGTTCCAAAATGTACAAACTACCAAAAATAGTTTCGTACTTACGTAACGTAACGATAATTCAAGATGATATATTTTTTCTAACATACACGCGAATAAAATAGACCGAGGTCAAATTCAAATTACCTTGAGGTAATTTGAATTTGACCTTCATTTCATGTCCGTTTTCAATAAATTTAATTAACAAAATATTCACTACTAGATTGCTTTTAATCATAAATAGTCCATAGCAAATTTCTAATACATATAACGTATTTCAATCAATAAGAATTACGTCATTTGATTTGTCAAGGAACAACTTTTTATAATTTATATATTCAAAACTGCTCTGAGCGGGGTCATAAAATTGAGTACAATGATCGGACGGCGTTACCTTGAAATGTGACTGTCAATGTCTTAGGCGTACTTACAAAGTCACTAACCACACATAGACAAAAAGAAAAAAAAAACGAATTCGCATAGACAAAGCCGTCGTTTTTGTTCCAAATTCAATTTAGCGTGCCATTTAAAAAGTGTCAACCATCTGTAATCGAATCAATTGATTAACGAAACAAATATTCCAAATTGAAATATTCTTTCACTATTTTCGAAGAACGTTTAAATACAATTTGAGAAACGCACTATTGACGAGCGATAATATTTAGGGTTCTTTTTTGTCGAAACCATCTCGGCCGTAACGTATGGGTGCTTTGCCTGCAGTTGTTTTTTTTTTTCTCCGAAAACTTGACCCTCGTCGAGTCAGTTATGATTCAGCCGTTGACGGTGTCGGTTGTGTCCGTGCGATCTTTATATATCTAGTCATTGTGTCCAAATTAGTTTAGTGTTTACTGTAGTTTAGTGAGGATAGTATTAGAGTTGTGTTTTTGTTCAACGATTGAGAATAATATATTTTATTTTTAATGAACGGATTTGGTTTGCTTTGGTGAGTTTAACGACTTTTTATTATTTATCATATCTTTGTAACACAGTGCCGGTTTACAACGGAAATTCGTGATATTTTTAAAGTTTTGTGTTTATTTTATTGTTCTTATTTATAATTCTTTTCAATGATTTTTATTTTATCGATGTAGACTTTCACAATCTATCCCCTAGTCAAACTTGTAAAAAATGTGGCGTATATATTTTTTCTTACGTAAGCTTTTTGATAATTTAAATTTTCATTTCCTGTCTGATTATTAAGTGTACCGTACAAATTAAAAATAAAGCAGTCGCATAACCGGTACATATTCGCTTAAGACAACTAAAATATTTTTTGCTGTTTTCGGAGTTAGTTAAACTATAATATAGACACTTCCCATGAGGTATATTAATTTCGCAAATCGATTTTCACGCATATTAATATTCACTAACATGTCCCGTCACACCAGTAATCGTTAATTTGGTTAAACTGTACATTATAGGGCGTGGAATTTGGGGGTGGTGGGGGGTGGAGAGAGGGGGGGTGGGTACTAGGAACTTCCCCTGTAAAGGGGGGGGTGGGCGCGGAAATTAATAGTTTTCGAGATATTTACAAATGAAGTTTTTAAGGTTATGTTGGATTGTTACCACTTTTTGGTAGGCAAGGATGCAAATTAACATCAATTTATAACTAAACCATGTATTTTTTTCCAGTTCCACATTTGATCTGAAGCAATTAATATTAATTATTACTTTACAATAATAGTTTTCAATACTAGTAATATTGCATTAGCTCTTTGATTTGAAATATGACAGATTTAATGTACCTAATATACATTATGGTTAAATTTTTGAAACATGCTCCCTGAATTTCATTATTTTGAGGTGTCTAATCGATAAAGGGACTTTTCATAGTAAACTGCTTTTCTTTTTAGTTTCTTGACCTGTAGTTCGCTTCTGGCACTCGCCGGCCGCTACCGCGGCACGCTCGCTTCGCTCGCTCGGCTCGTGCGGCAGTTCAAATGTTAACCTAATACGCTCGTCGCTTCGCTCCTCGCTACCTATTTGAATACTAAAAGTAAAAGTTTAATAGTTTTGTACAGTTTTAGGGCTTAACAGGAGTACGCACGAAACGATCTTGACTGAAAGGCGGCAAACGAACGGTAACTGAAAATGACGTCGTTATTGTTTTGTTCCACGGTACAAAGCGTACAATTAATATTTTTGTTAAATTATAAATTGCGAATATTAATAATTTTATTTTATTTAATCTATTTTACAATAACTATACTTAATAAAAATTATTTTTAATGTTGTTGTTAAAAAATATACAAATTTCATAAATAAAATTTAAATTATAATATTTTTTTTTGTTAGATAGAAATGTTTTACCTGAAATGAAACGCGTTTGACAATCGCTGTATGTCAATTTGACACTGTCATAACAGTAAGTTCGCGTTTCAAAGCTAAAATGGAGTAAAATTTTCCGATTTTCAAAAATTCGTGACTCAAAAACTAAAAGTTTGCGCGGTGTGAAATTTCAGATTTAGGTTCCATAGGACAATAGCTAACCACAAAAAAATTTACGACTCTCAACTCCACGCCCTATAGTGTACAGTTTAGCCGTTAATTTCTCACAGAATCGAACCTACGATAGTTTGAACTTTGTAATATTATAAAGAAACCACAAGTTAGTTACCAGGGTAACATAAAACACGGGTAGAGTAAAAAGTCTGTTTGTCCCACACTTCAATGGCCTTTCAATTCTGCCGTATTGTACCGTTTTACTCAAGATTTTATGAGTCGCCTTTGTGTTGGCGGCCTTTGAAGGATTTTGAAGTTCAGTGGATTAGTTGCTCTTTCTAATGATTGTTTTTATTCAATTTGGTGTATTTTTTTGTACAATTTAATATGGAAAAGGTATACGTGATATAGTTTTTAGATATAAGGAATTGTGAACGAATTTTTCCTGTTAGTACTGTTTAGTAATTTCTTTTAATATATTTAAATATGCTGGGAAGAAAAAAAGCTAAAACTACTTTAACGTATTCCGATATATTATTATTTATTTTATTGATTTTATACCTATGTGCGATTTACATATAAAGTGACGATTTTTTTTTAACTTATAAAGATAATTTTTCAGCAATTAATTATTGATAATTTTTTCGAAATGTGTTTTTTTTATACGAATGTACATATTAGGTTTTTTATGTAATGAGATATTGTATGTTTAACCTTGTATGATACATAATCCTATCTCTACTTGGTAATGAGTATTTCAATTTTCTTAGAATATAATTGTTTATTATGTTACTGGACATCTTACTGGGAATTCTTTCTTGTTGATTGGTAAAGACAGTAAAAATAGTTTTTTTACTGATTATTTCACTATCGTGGATGATAATTATTATCATCAGCCTGCAATATTTTTTTTGTGCATGTCTTTGTATTTGTTATTTGTATATGGATAGTAACAAAATAATTTATTCTTCAAATATGCTTTGAACGGAGATGAAACTATAACTAAAATCTTACTTCAAGAAAGCAGTTTTAAGAGGAAATAGAACTATATTCGAAAATATGTTATATTTAGGTGATCTTGAATGAGTCAACCGGCTCATACATTTAATATTAAGTTCGTAGAATCGCACGTCAATAACCGATACTCGATGTAAGGACCGGGCATTCGATACACAAAGGATCAAGCTGTATCAAGCAACATACAATAGTATAAAGTATGCAAAGCATAATGGGAATAGGTACATTAGATTGTAGTTCGTGCATTTGCACCTTTTCATATGGAGTAAGCATATGATAATTAATATACAGGGTGTCCCACTCTTGGTATATTAAGCGCGAAGGGACTTGTAGTTTTGCATACATTGATCACGTAAAAAATACTCAAACAACAAAATTACGTCAAAAATGGTTTGCTAAATTTTTCCTTAAAATCCATGTTTTCTTCTCTAGCTTCGCACAGCCGGCATATACCGCTTCGCTAATGTGAGCATTTTGTCTATGAAAACATAATCTTAAACGATAGCTCAAGTGTTGGTGGCAAAGTTGGGCGGGTTGCTTATTAGGGGTGTACACATAGAGTTTTAAGAATTCATCTATTTGGAAAAAAACACGTCTGGAATTTTATAAGTATTTTTTACGTACTCAGCGTATGTAAAACTATAACCTCCTTTGAGCTTAGTATACCAACAGTGGGACACCCTGTATAAATAAAAAATATCTATAAACATTTAATTACATACGTCAGTGAACGATTGATTGACGACGCGGTTGGCGCAGTGGTAAAGTAACTGCCTACTGAGCCGACGGTCCCGGGTTCGATCCCCGGTCAGGGCGAATATTTGTGTGATGAACTCAATTATTTGTTCTTGGGTCTGGGTGTTATTATCTATATATGTATTTATTAAATATTATATTTATCGTCGCCTAGTACCCACAACACAAGCCTTAATTGAGCTTACTGTGGGACTAGGTCGATTTGTGTAATAATGTCCTATAATATTTATTTATTTAACGATTGTACAACGTTTCTTGGTAATAAGAAATACATTTTGGGCTAAATTAATGGTTAAGCTTTATTATTAAAAGTCACGTTCGGCATAAAATCCATGAAATGTAAAACGCCCTTTTCTGGGGACTTCTTTATTTAATTTCTCTTTCTTTTGAACCCCTGCCGGCGGACCATGGGAAAAACGATTAACTACACGAAAATACGACCGAATAGCTACCTGAAGGTTATCTAACGTTGTTTTAACTCAGGTAAAGGATTCCCAGTACAGCATAATTATCTCTTGTCAAAACATGTGGTTTTGTGATCTTGGTAAGATAAAATCGTGGAATGTTCCACGAATTCGTATGAGCGTATTTACTAGGAATCTATTAATATATCTTTTGCTTATTCTATTGAGTTAATCTTATTAATATTATAAAGAAAACGATGGTTCGTCTAGTCGGATAGGGAGTAATTTTATTATGAAGAAAATTGAATAAGGTTATCAAATAGTGAAATCACGAATTAATTTTATTTTTAGCAGATAAGGTCATTCGATAATTTATTTTGTATGCATTTGTAGGTCACACAATTTCGTACAACTAATTAAGGTAACTAACCTCCACCAAGTATCAAAATTCGTTCATGCGGACTATCTAAATTAATTTTAACATCAATTCTATCAATTTCAGCGCCTAAAAATACCATTAATTCCTCTCATTATATAACCCATGGTACAATACAACGGACAAGATACTAGGGGCCTAAAAAATCTCCTGTTACTCATCACAGGAATGCTTCAAAGACGGCACTTGCGATTAATCAAATTAATTACGTTCATTTCTCCGCGTGAGAGCCAATCCCGCGGTATGAGCCATGAGCGGTAGCGATCATTAAATTACTAGCCGCAACCCTGCTCCGTCTGGGTTAACCTGCAGGGATAAAAACAAAGAAAAGATAGTTACTCAGGAATAATGTAGCTATCTGCTGGTGAAATTATTTTGAGCTCATTCAAAACAAATTAAAACAAATATATTAATAAGTAATAGCTTTAGTTTGATTCCAGGCAAGACGCCTTATGGCTTGTTTGAATTCAAATTCAAACGACTCTATAACTACAATGAAACAATGATAGTATGTGAATTAAATAAATTACAATGTAAAAATATTCAAGGGAACACTTATTTCAACTTTATCTGTAACTAGATTTCCGCCCGCGGCTTCGCCCGCGTTTTCAAAGGAAAACCCGCATAGTTCCCGTTCCCGTGGGATTTCCGGGATAAACCTATCCTATGTGTTAATCCAAGTTACCCTCTATATGTGTGCTAAATTTCATTGTAATCGGTTCAGTAGTTTTTACGTGAAAGAGTAACAAACATCCATACATCCATACATCCATACATCCATACTTACAAACTTTCGCCTTTATAATAGTATTAGGATGTAATGTAAATTATGGTATGTTCTAATTATTCGGCTGTATACACATGTTTTAGTAGATAAAAGTGAGTTACTGCATTTCTGAAAGGACTATCTATACCAAGAAATATAAACTTCATGGTCTCGTATTTACACTATCCATACTAATATTATAAATGCGAAAGTAACTCTGTCTGTCTGTCTGTTACTCAATCACGCCTAAACTACTGAACCAATTTGCATGAAATTTGGTATGGAGATATTTTGATACCCGAGAAAGGACATAGGCTACCTTTTATTGCGAAATATGTACCACGGGCGAAGCCGGGGCGGACCGCTAGTAAATAATAAAGGTTATATCTTCTGTTGTTATTAATAGATCTCAAACAAATACCATGTGCCTACATAACTTCTTATCCCACTTATTTTTCACATTATCAAAGAAATGACAAAAACGGTATCTCCTATTCCTTATAACACCGCTCCCTAAATGGCTGCCTACATCCATTTAGCGGAAATACATCTATAGCTGTATAGAGGTGTTCATTTGTGACGTAACAGCCAATGCAATTTCTGATCCACTTATATTAATGCGAAATCTTAAGGTGTATGTTTGACAGTCAGTTATATCTAAACTGAAATGAACACTTTTGCTATTTGAAGGATATTTTGTACCTTTTCGAGGTGGCATGGTTGGGCTAAAAATATATCATTTATATTGTAATTTCTCGGTAAGAATCTTGATAATTGAAGTGGAAATTGTGAAATGAAGCTTTAATTGATAAGAGCTATTGGAAGTGATTTGGCGTTCGTCGAAATGGTTGAACTTGAAACCATGATAGCTTAAAGGTCACCTTTTATTTAAATAAACGTATAGAAAGCTCATTTAACTTTTATTTATATAAAAACTCTATAGACTAGTGGTGTATGTACCTGCAGGCCCACATGTAATTTCTGATGGGAACAAGATTCTTGAACCGTCAAGATCTTCGTTGATTACCCCCATAGAAATACACCTTACTCCAGAGGTCATGGAACTTACATAGGGGTACTTCAAGTTATACGGGTCGTTTGAAAATATCAAGCACTCAACTTTTCTTTGTTACACAACATCTTTACTGAACCAAATAATAAATATTTCCGTAATGTCTCCGCACTTGTGATATAAAGCTCTTTATTATATTCTATTTAAAGCGTAGCAAATACACTATCCGCACAACGAATTCCATTTTACGTGAGCATTCCCATTACACCCCTAATATTTGATACTATCAAGTCGTTCGCTACCGCTAATTCTGAAGCATAACAAATACGCGGTTCTTACACAGAATTCCGTTTCTTAAGACGTTTACTATTGTCCTTTCAACAATTATAAGGGTTGACTTGTTTTATGGTATAAGTCCGAATACAAATAGCTTTCTTAAAGTTCTCCCAGGGGATATGACCCTATCTTTTCATCGCTTCAACGGATTTGTATATTACTTTAATAATAGTAACCTGTAGATGGGAATTAAGATTTTGTATTAATTATAATAATTAAACTTTGAATTTGTTGTAGCGGACGTTACTTGTCCGACTGATAATGTTACTAGTAGATAGTCGGTGAGATTAATGATGCAGGTTTTAACTTGAATAAAAAAAATATGCAGGTATGAAACAAGTTTTTAGAATAATACTTGAATCTAGACGATATCGATAAATTAGTCTTTGTTCTCGATCAGTTTCAAGCGTAGAGTGAACAGGTACCTTCTAGGGAAGCGCGTACGATCTTAGACCACATCTCAGCTTAACATCAGGCGAGATTGTGGTCAAGCTCTTCCCTATCGACAATAAAAAATAAAAAAAAAAGTTTATCTAGTATCCCGTCTACAACCGAGTAATGCAATTAGAAACGTACATTTTATTTAGAAGATACAAATAGGTATTTCATTATGCAAATCATGGCATTACAGAAGTACACTCTTAAATATTTTGGTTCATATTTAGTACACGTGTGAATATTGGCTGTTGTTATATTATAGCATACATATTCAAATATCTGATATTGAAATGTAGATTATATGGGCGGAATTTAGTGCAAAAAAGCTTAATCCTTTATATATAAATCGTTACTGAAAGACCAAACTATTTTAATATAAAAGAAGGGATGCCAGTATTAATATCCATAAAATACCTACTTGATACTCGTAGGACAGATATTTCTAACCCTAAACGGGATTCCTATTTCTTTTGGGTGTTTCGATATTATCTTATCTTTTCAAAACTCCTCGTGTTTCCAGATTTTATAATTTAATACGTATCTATTACTAAATTACCATTTTATTACATATCTTCTAAATGCAATAAATTTGTTTACTTTTTTGCCTTTACACAAATATTATTCACGTTATTATCTCTCAAATTTATTCCAAGATTAATTATACGATTATATATCACGACGATCAAAAATTCTCAACACCTATATTCATCACCACTCATTCCCCTCCAATCGTGTTCTTTCAAACTCAACGCAAAAAAAACCGTTAACATTAAAAATTTAAAACAATTTATGTCACCATTAATTCATGGGGTTCCCTCGGGAGAGATTTCCTCTAGCCCTATACAAAATACAATGGCTAGAAAAGTACTACAATGCAGTTATTTAAATTTACTACGATCTTTTGTGACACCTGACCGTGGGATCTGGGGAGTGTTGCTTTATGGGAAGACTACGTGGTTTGAATATGGTTAGATGCATTTTGGTTTTAGGATTGTATGTGGCAGCGTTAGAGTACAATTTGTATGTAGATTAGTTTATTTTTAAAGGTTTATTTCGTAAGCTCGATGGTGATGACGTGGGAAAGGAACAAAAATAAAACTAGATATGTTACTAAGAGCCGATTTTTCAATGCTTGGATAAAACTTATCCGTCCAATAAAGTATTACACGATAATATTAAAATCTCACGTAATCTGTCAAATACGGGCAATTAGAATACGTTTTTAAAATGGTAGTTTTATACATTACTATTTACTAGTGGTCCGCCCCGGCTTCGCCCGTTGTACATATTTCGCAATAAAAGGTGGCCTATGTCCTTTCTCGGGTATCAAAATATCTCCATACCAAATTTCATGCAAATTGGTTCAGTAGTTTAGGCGTGATTGAGTTACAGACAGACAGACAGAGTTACTTTCGCATTTATAATATTAAGTATGGATTCGACGAATAAGTTTTAACCAAGGATTGAAAAATCAGCCCTAATTTATATATATTTTTTATTATAGTAATGATATAGTAGTGTGAGATTCTGTGTGTGTAGATATATTAATATTAATTAATTATTTTTTTGTTACAGGTATGTATGCCGAACTGTTCTTAGGGGGCGTCCATAAATTACGTGAGGTGATTTTGGGGGGAGGGGGTCGAATCAAATCTCATCTAACCTTACGTTGGGGAGAGGGGGGTCTAGGCAAATATCACGTAATTTTTTTTTCATATGAAACAAAACTAATAATTATACTCTTTTGGTATATTTAATCCAAATTGTACATGATTAAGATTTTAATCACGGTTATGATTTAAGTATTCTCTTGTTAATTTTTTATTCCACTAATAACTTTCAACAATATTAATTTCTAGTTTTAACTAGTCGTAAATAAAAGCACGAAGCAATTTTTTTTAAGCTATTGCATAGCTTCTATCGCGGGCCTTGAGCGCGGGGACCGAATCCAGAAATTCCGTAACGAAAATAACCTTACGCTCCCCACTCCGACGGGCACGGAGGTGTGGCTTGAAGGCATGCTATGCAATAGCTTTACCGCGGCAGTCCCCGAGTGCCACACGTCTTTTTTTCTTTTTACAATGATAAATCAATACGTTTACATAAGAAACCCACATTTTGAAAAATCTCACGTGAGATTGGGGGATGAGGGAGGGGGTTAAGTAAAATCTCACGACATCTCACCATGGGGGGAGGGAGGATCAAAAAATTGAAATAACACCTCACGTAATTTATGGACGCTCCCTTAAGCTGTGAACGGTGAAACATTATTTACTTCAAATAGTACCAATAGCTATAAATTAATTTAAAAGACTATTTTTAACAATATTTTGTATATTATACTTAGTTAGTACTCTTATATAAGTAATTTGTACATAACCAACGTCGGATGTTGATAGCAGCATAGCAACCATGGCTCGTACAGGAAGAGCATGCGCACACGCATCGAATGTTAATACTTGACTCATCTTGCTTTATTACTGATTACTGACAAGCACTAAGAAATAACGGACGGAATAATCAGTGTTAAAATACCATACCAAACGACTTGCTGATAAGTCGCTGATAGTTTATTCAATACTGATGTAGGTATATTTTAAGACTGATAAAGTGACTGATAGCTTATTTCGCATTGTGATGATTTTCGTACATTGTTTGGTATTTTAACTATTTAGATTGAATAGCAGAAAATTCAGACGTTTTGAACTAGCTATAAATATTGCATTATATCGTGAAAACGGTTAAAGCACATATACTAATACCTAATACCAATATTTTAAAGATTTTATAAAAATAGTGGGTTCCTATTTAAATTACTCATCTTTCATAATCGATTTTATCGGTGTCCTCAAATCTTAAATTAACGATCCTTTTTATTTTTATTTATTAATTTATTTCAGGCAACAAATGTAGTTACAGTTAAAGATCTTAATATATCTTAAAACTACGGCCCATATGAACTTAAAACTACTTAAATACTAAACGCTGTCTTCCGGGAGGCCGGGTATCCGTCCGCGGAAGCGGCGAAACACAACTCCCTTTAGTATAATACCATAGTGTTAAGAGAACCTTCATACTATGTTAATACATACATAATCAGATTTTATTTATTGCGCATTATACATAAAAAACTAGGTATTCCTAATTGAAATAAGCCGGACGAATTAAGCTTTCTAAAAATAGCCCTAAAAAGCGTTTTATAAATATTTTTCATAAACGCGGTGGATATTTTTATAATATTTTCGAAGCAATTTTCACTATTTTATTATACTTACACATAAAAAATTTTCAATTACAAAACTCTTGTGTAATAACGAAAAAAATAATTAACGCTATAGGTGGCTATACCCAAGTAATTAGTACTGTTCTATTTTTATATTATTAAAGCGTCCAATTACGATTTTGTCTCGCGTATCTAATTCGGAAGTTAAAAAACTCGACGTTGTTACATCATCGGTATATTTATAACAATTATGTTAATTTTACGTACGTCCGTGAACTCGTATCGATGTAACGTATGTTTTTTAATTTATTTGATTCGGTTTTTTGTGTTGATACTTTGTATGTAATTTATGGTTAAAGAAATAATGGTGAAAAAAGGGGCCTGCAAGAAAAATAATGTAAGAATCTGAAATTTTAGATATTGGCTTTAATTTTTTTTTCATAAACTGGCGGTTTCGCCCTTGGTACATATTTACGTTTTCTCTACATAAGAACCATTCTCGTACTTCAAGGAATATAATAAAAAAAAGATTATTGAAATCGGTCCACCCGTTCACGCGTGATGCCGTGACCAAGGAAAACGGATTTCATTTATATTTATATAGATAATAATGAGATGGAATTAAAAAATATCAGTAGCTTTGTACAGGTGTAATCATTTTCTGCTCAATAGTTTTGAAGTTTATCCAGTTCAAACTACTAAAATTATTCATCTTTATAATACGGGAATTTGTGTAAATTTAAGCAGTCCTAACAGACAATGGACCCTACAATATTTAATTACAGTCTACTAAATTCCCTTAGAATTCTAGGGTATATAAGCTTTCGAATGATCCCACTTAGATATAGCCAAGAACCAACAATCATAATTTAATGAAAATACAGACCCTTTATTATTATTTACCCTTTATTATATTTGACCCTTTATATTATACCTTTAGTTGAAATATATAGATTAATTAAATTTATCTATCAATAGATATTGGGATATTTTTAAGTACATAATATATGTAAGAGTATTTAGAAGCTTGAAGAAGAAGAATTCGAAGTAAAGAGTATTTAGATATGTTATTAAATTACATAATATATACATATATCTAATAAAATTCATCGTTCAATTAAAAATTATTTGCAGAAGCTAATAAGGCTACATTTATTTTGAAGAAGTTTAAACGCAATCATTATTACTTTATTTGTACTTACTATAAATAATTACATTAAAAATAGTATACAGATGCTAATGAGCCTTATCTGTACTAATATTATAAAGCTGAAGAGTTTGTTTGTTTGTTTGAACGCGCTAATCTCGGAAACGACTGGTCCGATTTGAAAAATTCTTTCGGTGTTAGACAGCCCATTTATCGAGGAAGAGCTATTATAGGCTATATATCATCACGCTACGACCAAGGAAGTGGAGCCGCGGGGGTGAAACCGCGCGGCACAGCTAGTAAATAATAAAATTAAAAATAGTGTACAGATGCTATTAAGCCTAATTATTAATACGTTTGTTTTAAGGGTTGTTATAATTGATGTTTTATTCGGCCTTGTAGTAATCCTTTGGTTATTAGATGTCGTGTTCAAAAGCTGTAAAGTTAAATTGGCGAAGGACGAAATAGAACCTTGACTCGTTCGGTTATGGGTTCTTTTTCCTTATTCGTTTTATGTCTGTCTGCATATAGTACCGGTTTTGATAAGATTTTGCGTGAAAATGTACTTGACTCAATAACATTTTTTAGATCAGGTGGTGTTAAAAATAAACCGTTGAATATAGAAAATACCGCAAAAATTTTTCTTGTTTAGATTATTCCACCAATGTACACAGTAATTTCGGGTAAGCCGTAATTCCATCAAAAAATAACATTAAATTACAAACAATTCATCTCATTTATCATTAAACCGATTACAATGTATTCTACCAAATTGAATTTTACCTAAGTCGACTGAGTTGAACCGCTCCACTATGGGACAGAACGGTATAAACCATCTCTAAAATGGTTTGGGTCAAAATTGTCGTACAGATGATTTTTTGGTGGCATTACATTCCTGAATAAACGAACTATCTGATAAAATAGATGAAATTAAATTTAAATCAGTTTTATATCATTAAATTTCACAGTAAACCTGAGTAGTCATATTTTCTTACTTAGCACGTAATCTATTTCTGATGTTTAACGTATGATAATTTCTAAGTTTCCCATTAAAATTAATATGTATTATACATTTTTGGATTGACTAGGATCTGAAGTTTATCAATTAGTAAATATTTTATGCGAAATATTTTGCCACATTTTAATTTTAATTTTTTTGGGAATCATTGAATTTTATCGTCTTTTTTATTTTCAAATTGAGTTTTCGTCATTGCCGAAAGCTGCCGAAGTTGAGTTATTATGATTTTTAGATTCTTTAGTTATTCAAGATTCCAAAAAGGTAAAAAAAACCTGCGTCATTACTGCGCCTTTTCGAGCTAGATGCTGAAATGTGAAGAGAGGGAGAAAAAAATTATGTAAACGAATTTAACGTTTCTACTTGTTATTAAAATTCTAAATGATATATATAACTTAAAATAGTTTTTTTTTGCGGTTGACCGAACCTTCACACCTATGATAACAACATTAACATAATTAATTAATAATTATATTGTTGTAGAATCCATTGCGTTAATTGTAATCTGCCTATAGGTTAAATAATTTGTATGGGAATTTTTTTTATCAGTTTTCTCATTGGTTTTGCATAAGTTATTAAAACTCGGGTCCTATATAACCCCAACAATTTCAGCATTTATAACAAAGTATTGAGATACTTCTTCACAGTAACCTAACTGTTGAAAGTCCAAAAATATAAAAATGAGTGTGTTTGTGTTCGCCGCGATATATGTCCGCTGTTAATAAGTGGTAAAATTCTGAAGAACTTGAAAAAATATTTATTAGAAAATTTTCATCTATCATTATTTAATGCATTAAAAATCGGCTAAATCACGTCCGAAAGTGTTCGCGTTCAGCTGCAATGGAAGAAACATCTTGCTGTATACAACAGATCCCTATAGGTATATCCAGTATATAAAGACAACATATTTCAAAAAGACCAAAAATTCCAAAAGAATTGTTTGAAGAATCTAAACAGCTTCTGTTATTTAATAAGGAACATTTGTTTTATTGTAATATTTTTAATATAGGTACTTAACTCAATAATTATTTTATTATTTTCTAAGTTTTATTTTTTTTAAAGTCTAAAGTCTTGAAATGTTTTGTTTAATACATAAGCAATGTTTGTTCTGTTAAGATAAGAGGAAAATTATTAAATAATGTAAGATTTTTGTAAGAAAATTTACGAAAGTTTGTTTGTATTTGTTTTTAAACAAAAAAATAAAATTACCAAAACAAAAATGGACTTGGTTTATTATAGCGTAGTTATTCAAGAATGCGTATACCAAAATTCAAGTAAAAAGTACGAGAAACTAAAAAGTTATAGATTTTTGAGATGGTTGATACCGTTCTGTCCCATAGTGCGCGCTCTGCGAAGTTTATTTCGATTTACCTAAATTTAATACATGCTACAACTAACGTTTGTGTTTGCAATTGGGTGTTGGGAATTAATTAAAATACGAGGAATTATTCAAATGTGAATGGATTATGGCTTTAAAGGGAAAACTTACGCAAATACATAATTAAAGGGTTATTTTTTTATGAAAAATTATAAATGTCACGAAGCCTTATCGATTTTTACAGAAAACATAAATAAATAAGTAAGTATGTCCTTTAAAAATATTGTTTTAACGTATATTACAAGAACTTTTGAAAACACCTACGTGTTGAATCGTGTCGCCATCTATTGGCGAGTTAAAGAACTAATTTAAATCTATAATTCTTTCGTGACATGGCTAACAGATGGCGCTGTTATAAATTACACACATTCACATAGGCTACGCTTACTTTTAATTTAGCATTTATTATAGAAATCAGAATTACGATACATTAAACTAACAGGGGATTATATAACCAAATCCTTATTAACTTTCTTATTGGCTAAACGAAATCAAAATGTTGATAGGATCGATGTAATGAAAGCGTCAAAATCGTAAATGAGATTGTCATCGGTCCCCGGGGATAACGGAGGGCTGCCACTCGGACAGTGACAATAATCCTCGAGAATATTCCATTTTTAGATAAAACCTTTTTACATTTACGGTAAATCTCGAAAAGGTTATGTTCTTTCTCAAAATCCGCACATCAAAAGCTTTTGCCAAATCAGACTATTAAACTTCATACTTGTACCAACCCCAACATCACTCACTCAACATGCGACTGTAATCACATCGAAACCACTCCGTTTATAAAATACTTAGGAGTTACTTTAGATAGCAACCTAAACTACAATCAACATATAACAGAAGTTTCAGTTAAAATAAGGAAACTCATCTTCATAATGAAGAAGCTCCGCAACTGTACCCCCATTAATATTTTACGACAAGTATACATATCTCTCTGTCAATCCGTAATGAATTACAGCATCTCCGTTTGGGGAAGTGCCGCTAAATCACACCTTCTGCAATTGGAGAGAGCACAACGTGCATTAATCAAAGTAACTCTAAAAAAGCCTTTCCGCTTTCCGACAAACGAACTGTATCGGGAGTTCAATGTTCATCGCGTCCGCCAACTATACATACTATCAGCAGTTACCCTTACCCACAAATCTGTTGCTTCACGCCCCGATTACGAGGAACTACTAAGGAAAAGAAAATATCGTATCCCACTTCCTGCATACAACTCAAAAATAGCTAGACGAAGTCCATCTTACTCACTCATCCACACTTACAATAATGTCTGCAAAACTAAATCACTGAAGAATTGTAACTTGCACAAATGCAACAAGATAATGAAATCCTGGCTTCACGAATTAACGTATAGCGACACAGAAGACCTGGTTTAAACGTAAGAATGAAAACAAAGCAATTAATAAATTTTCTTCTCGTCCGTTTTTGGAACAAAATATAAAGCATTGATAGTACAAATACTCACACAGAAGTATAAACTCACACTCAACCACACACACACACACTCACAAACACACTCACACACACATCACACACGACTCTCTTATACACAATCACACACGACCCTCTTATACACAATCACACTTTTTGTTAAATAAATAATATTTCTATTTTAATGTTCAAGTGTTCCTATGTAAGTAAACTTTAGACCTTTTAGAGACCTGTATAACATTTCTTAGATCCAAGACACAGGCAACAGCCTAGTTTGGATCTCCTATAAAACTGTAATGTACTGCTTTTTTGGTAAATAAAGTTTTTTTTTTTTTTTTTTTTTGACAGTTGCCTATAAATTTGGGAGGTGACACGTTTTTGAGGACGGCGTTTTAAATGTTTTTGGTTGTCAATTTCACAATAATTTTAACGTAATTAATAATGTAAATTAAAAATGTGCAGTATAAACTATGGAACTTATTATGCCGGTAGGTCTGTTTTAACTTATATAGGTACTTACATGTTTTTTTAGTATAACCGTAATTTATCATGTTAAAAAAAATATTTTATAGTGCTAGCTGTAGCAGTACGGTCAGCCAAGAAAGTGGTGTACCAGTTTTGATTTAGTTTCCCGGTCATCGAAAATTACAACAAGGTTCGTTATAAAAAGATATTACTGAAAGAGACAACATTATCATGACGTAAACCTATGTATTTAGTATTCATACGTCATATGTCACATATAAGTACATGACATTTTAACCTTTAGTATAAATGAAAAGGACATTAGTTTCTACAAAGCAATTGAAGTGTTTCCAAACAAAAGTAATAAAAACTATTTAAATAGACAACCGAATTCCATTTGAAAAAGAAAACTGACAATTGACATTTTGTCAAATATATGCAAAAAATCGATATATTTTCCGTGTTATTTTTCAATCAACTGCATATAAAAATCATCTCAATGCCTGCCAACTTGACCATTGCCGAAAGAGCACAAATAATTGCCCAATTTAATGAGGGAAGCAGTATCAGTGCGATATCCCGGAATTTGAATATATCGAGGCATTCTGTCCGCTTTTGGATTCGTCGTGAAGGAGAGGAGGGAAGTTTGTTGGATCACAGAAGAAGTGGTCGCCGGCCTGCACTCTCCAATAACGATAGAGAATTCATGAGACGGGAATATGAAATCAATGGTTTTAAGCCCACAAAACATTTTGCGGAGATGTTCGATGTGAGTGCCCAAACAATAAGGAATCATCTACATTACATGGGGTTGCACCACAGGCATTACGCCAAGAAAATATATTTGACGGATGCTCACAGACTTGCTCGTCTGAACTTCGCCAGAGAGCACTTAGAGTTTGATTGGTCTAATACAGTGTTTTGTGATGAAAAAACGTTTAAATCCAGTCAGCATGGACGTCTTCACCTTTGGCGATATAATTCAACACGGTATAAAGATGATCATGTAATCCCAAATAGAGAATCAGGTCGAATTTCCGTAAATATTTGGGGCTGGATGAGTGCGGATGGTGTAGGAGAATTGTGTTCTCTACCTCCTCGAGCGACGGCTGTAAATTATATCGACGTGCTTCAGAATGCAATGCTACCGACAGTCCGTAATGTTTACCCGGAGAACGAAGTGCCACAATTTGATTTTGTTCAAGATAATTGTTCAATTCATAATGCGAGGATCGTAAGAGCCTGGTTTCGTTCACACACTGACGTAAGGGTAATTCAGTGGCCCTCAAGATCGCCGGACCTCAACCCGATAGAAAATCTTTGGGGCCTTATGGTCCAACGATGGTCGCATCAAAATGAAAGAACCAAACAAGCTCTTATTAGTCACTGTAATTATATTTGGGAGGAAATGCGGGGAACCGATATTTGCTCACGGCTTGTTGGTTCAATGAGGTCTCGTCTTTTAGAGGTTATAGAGGCCAACGGCGGTTACACCCGTTTCTAATTTTTAAAAATTTTCAATATCTTCTAAATATTACTATATATGCTATGTTTTTGTTTGTTATAAGTATTTTAAAATTGATTGTAGAAATTTAATAAAAGGATAAATCTATTTTTAGCTTGTTTTTTATTGATATTGTAATTACAAGTTTACAGAAATTGTAGGTTTGTGGATTCGCCTTGTGCCTTTACAATTTTATGTAACTTGTTGATTACAATTCTGAATTTGTAGATACAATTTTGTCATCAAAATCTACAGCCCCCCGCCGTTGATTTTACGACGTCATTGGTTCCATCAAGTTCAAACTAAGAACAGCTGTCACGTTACAAACAGTAATAGTCGTTATCAATAATCAGATAAAGACAGCAATAGAAGTTGTCAGATCGATCTGCAAGCGAAACTAATCTTTATCACCTATGAATCTGCAAGCGATATTCAAACTTAGGGTGGTACACCACTTTCTTGGCCGACTGTACATGTGACGAACAAAATAATCTACCTATATTTCGATATATACAAGAAAGTTATGGAATTAAATTGAATTGAATTTACACGAAATTTGCATTTTATGGTACAATACGTTCAAATATTAATTAACAGATTAGAATAATTTTACATATTAATTGACGATGTGATATTGAACTGTTGATAATTTGTTTTATATCATTTCAATAGATAGAATATACTTGATACTATGTGATAGTTTATGACAAGAAGCTTATATCTAACTAGATTTCCGCCCGCGGCTTCGCCCGCGTTTTCAAAGAAAAACTCGCATAGTTCCCGTTCCCGTGGGATTTCCGAGATAAAACCTATCCTATGTGTTAATCCAAGTTACCCTCTATATGTGTGCTAAATTTCATTGTAATCGGTTCAGTAGTATTTGCGTGAAAGAGTAACAAACATCCATACATCCATACATCCATACTTACAAACTTTCGCCTTTATAATAGTAGTAGGATACACTGGAGATTTCAGTATGAACATTAACTTGTAACAAGAAAATATGACGTTGAATGACGCCTGTATGTTTTTTTATCCCTTTCACACCTAACTTGGCAAGTTGGTGTGAAAGGGATAAAAAAACATACAGGCGTCATTCAACGTCATATTTTCTTGTTACAAGTTAATGGTCATAGTGCAATCTCCAGTGTATTAGATATAAGCTTCTTGGTTTATGATAATTTGTTGAAAAAACGTCTTTATTTCAAGTATAAAGATATTTATTTCTATTTTCTATTCTATAGCAGTGTTTTATAAAAAAATAAAAATATTTTAGAAACTTTTTGCCAATGTTGTTAAGAAAAAAATATTTTTGACTGGTTAAAAACACGATTTATCTATATTATTTTAAAACTTACGTTTACGTTTTTTATCAACATGTTCAGAATAGTTCATTAGTGATTTCTCGAAAATTTCTAAAGCGTAAAATCATTTATTGAGTGTAATAGTATAATAGTACCTACCTATAGCGTAATAGAACGTTGTGCAAAACGTCAAGTATATTTATTGATAAATGATAATACGAAATTATCCAATTACCTAATGAACCCAGCCCTTAATCACGTAACCATTGCGAATGTAGTCGAACCAGAATGAAGTAGGAAGCGTTACTTATCTTAAATTATTCAGTATTGAGCGTACGGTTTTAGATTATACAATGGCGTAGGTTGAAATTGTTCGAATGATTGCTTGTCTATATACTGTAGATAGACTATAGACTAAATAGTATAATAAATAGGCTCGTTATGTGACCGTTTATCAATTTACTTCTAAAAATGAAGTTTTCAAATTCAAATTCAAATTCAAATTATATTTATTTGCAAGAATGTAGTTACAAATTATATAGATGTTTTAATTACAATATTCTGTGGCTAATACATTCTACCCATTGATTGGGTGTGCAAATATTAAAAAAGAAAGATTTCGATTCAACTGTAGGTATTTGTGTGTTTGTTACCACAGAACTTTTGAATGGGTGAACCGATTTTGGTGATCTTGAAGCTGCTAGGTGCTGCTACCTTCCGTGTCTTCAGTTCCTTAACAAAAAAAAAAGAGCAGGTTCTCAATGCCGGTATATTTTTTTGTTAAAAAAAATTACCGTCTTAAGGACATACAATGCGATGGGACACTCGTTTTTAAAAGATCACGTAATATCATATTGATACTGTATGTTGCGACGCGGACGTGAAAGAAAGACAAACAAACATTTATATTATTAATAAGGATTTCAACGTTACATAACGAGTTTCAAAGAGGCTGTGGGTGTCTATTGACCTCTGGTTATTTGTGACCTTATAAAGTTTGTTATTGTACGGCTTACGCGAAACCTTTACCTGTTGTGATATTAGTTTTTTTTCCTTAAATTATTATACTGTTATATAATATCTTAGTTTTCTGTTAGTTTTATCTAAAATTATGGGTTGTAAATGAACTTCTAAGGGAAATAATGTAATGAATACAAATTGATTAAATTACTTACTTAATTATTATATTATTCCAATTATTTTATTTAATTCAACTCCAAACTAAGCCATATTATTTAGCTAAAAACAGCAGAATCTCAATCTTCGATGCAAACAAATTCGAGTAGGTACGTCATCTCGTTTATTTTTATACGTAAAGGGAATGGAGATATTCGTTTCTTTATTACTTTCGTTTTCACAGCATTTCCATTGCATCCGCTTTTATTCTAATATAAGTTTCAACGTAAAGACAAACATTTATCTCGGGAAGATAAAAAATCTATTATAAAATGCAAATTGTAGGCGATTCTTCGTCAAGTCGACTCCCTTGAATTTTGCGTAATTAATGATACGACCAAACTAACTTGACCTCTAGTTACCGTTTTAAAGCAGTTGTTATTCCAGTGTGGGAAAGTGATGGCACTAGACGACCTATAGCGCTGTCATTTTTACACACTAGAAATAATGCGGCTTTAAGATAGCATGGGATCTGGTGTTGATAGTGGCTATAGGTAATGTTAAAGTTATATATGTATTCCATTTAATAAGGATACTAGTAATCACTGGATAGTATAAAACTAGTACTTTTGTATTTTTAGATCTTCAACTACGCAACAGATGTTGATGCGATTTTTTAATAGAGAGAGGTCCAGGAGGATGGTATTAGTATGTTATTTATTAAGTTAAAGGCTTCGCGAGCGACGCCGCGGAAAGCTAGTAAATCATAAAAAGTACTTACTGTTAGTACTTTCGAATGTGCTAAATACATACTTGAAAGATGTTATCTTGATTCAATGAAAAATAAGAAAGATTTTTAAAGATTTTACAATAGGTACCGTCTACAGCTTTGACATACAAACAGTATTATAATGTATTGTAAAGCAGGTTATATTTACTTTCTGTACAAGAATAAGTATGAAGGTCTGAATATTGAAAAATCGCAGCGAACAGTCTAGAAATAGTTATTTGCTGAGCAACAAGTGTGTTGTTTGTAGTTTGTCGGTTGAATTTATGTATAAGTTAGATGTTGTTTCCATATACTTCAGATTTGAATAACTTTCCTTTGTTCCGTCTGTTTTTAGATATAATAACATTATATTTATACTAAGCTATAGATACTGATATTGTATAGCTGAAGTGTTTGTTTGTTTGAACGCGCTAATCTCAGGAAGTACTTGTTCGATTTGAAAAATTCTTTCGGTGTTAGATAGTCCATTCCTTCATTGTCCATTTATCGCGAAGGCTATAAAGCCTTCTCGATAAATGGACTATCTATATCATCACGCTATTAGATACTGGCTATATATATCATCACGCTAAGACCAACATCCGCTCCTGTTGGGTACAATGCGGGTAAAACCGCGAGGCATACCTAGTTTTATTATATCCCCGGATATAAGCAATGTTTTTAAATCGGACCACCAGTTACGATTGTTGTATTAATAAATTTCTAAAATATTTGAAGGTAGAAATTAAGACAATCATCGTATATTTATCAAAACTGCTCTACAGAACCCATGTCTTTTCGATATTTTTATAAAAACGCGATCTGCATCTAACATCCTATTTTCTTTGAACAAATGAACATCCGAATACCATAAAATCTTACAACCAATAAAAACATACAATTCAACAACATCACCCCAATTCTATTTCCTCAAAAAAGCGAATACAATAAAAATGTACAAACGTGCTCCACAGAAAGGCAACTTAGTTGAAGACAATATTATTGCTACATTCTTGAGGGCATATACTCGCTGCATATGTAAATACGTTACGAGCGGCCGTAAAATTGTCTGTAATAGGTACTGGTATTCAATGTACCGCCCTTATTTGATTTCCCTAC
The DNA here is from genome assembly GCA_029959065.1 of Colias behrii. Classification (NCBI taxonomy): domain Eukaryota; kingdom Metazoa; phylum Arthropoda; class Insecta; order Lepidoptera; family Pieridae; genus Colias; species Colias behrii. The sequence goes on along the minus strand of JARWMC010000021.1, from coordinate 2,556,293 downwards.
ACCTGGAACAAGTAAAAACGTTTTGATGTAAACGTACAATGCTATATGTCAGCTTTATTGACTAACTAGCTTTCCGCCCGCGGCTTCGCCCGCTTTGTCTAAAACCTAATAAATTATAATATACTAAAACCTTCCTCTTGAATCACTTCTATCTATTACAAAAAACCGCATCAAAATCGGTTGCGTAGTTTTAAAGATTTAAGCATACATAGGGACATAGGGACAGAAAAAGCGACTTTGTTTTATACTATGTAGTGATAATGCATCGAATTCGATAAAAAAATTAAATATATGCAATATAAATATGTATTGAGCGAATTCATTAATCTTATTTTTAGCAGGATGTTTAATGATAGACATCTACTAACAAAAACTCACACACAACTACACTTGTTATCTATACTAATATTATTATAAAGCTGAAGAGTTTGTTTGTTTGTTTGTTTGAACGCGCTAATCTCAGGAACTACTGGTCCGATTTGAAAAATTATTTCGGTGTTAGATAGCCCATTTATCGAGGAAGGCTATAGGCTATTTATCATCACGCTAAGACCAACAGGAGTGGAGCACTGCGGGTAAAACCGCAGGGCACAGCTAGTAATCAATACAAATCAGTTACCATCTGTTTTACATTCTAAATATCCTTCCCAAAAATCTACAACCTTCATTTTAAATAGGTAGATACTAAATCGTTTTAACTCTTATTATATTCTAAAATAAAGTGCGCAACACACGCTTCAAATGAAATTCCGCCCCGTATTAACCTAACTCAATTTCGTAGCACTCCACTCGATAACTTATCCAAATAGGTAACCTCACTAGTGTACCCTAGCATTAGAGCTAGATTAGATAAAATCTAGATCTGAATCTAGGTCACTCTCAACAGGTGGTAGTCACGTAGCTCCGAAACTATTGTTTTAGCTCAAATGCTTTCTGGTTGAATGCGGTTAGGTTTTGGCTTTTTTTTATCGCAATGTGTAAAAGTTGCTTTGTTTCGTGTTTGTTTTCAATTTTAACTGGAAATGTAGTGTTAAGTGAATTTAGATGAAGCTTTGTTTAACTATTGTATTGTTCATTGCTATCATCTTTAATCTACTTAATAATCTTCATAAAATACAATGTGATTGACTATACTATTGCTTTATTATTACATGTCAAACAGCTTTTAATGTAAAAGCAATTTAATCATGTATACACTTGTATGTAAGCCTTATTTCTTAACGCAGTCTCTCTAGCCCTCAAATTATTTTCATAAGTCTATACGTGATACATGTCTTAGAGTGGAGACCGCTCGGCAAACGTAGAGTACGACGCCCTGTTACAAGGTGGAGTGACGACATCCGCAGGGTTGCTGGGCATAACTGGCGGCAACGAGCGAACGACCGGGCTCAGTGGCGTGCCATGACTGAGGCCTATGTCCAGCAGCGGACAAATGTAGGCTGATAATTATGATGATACGATGATAAAGATTATAAAGCGTAAATAAAAAGCTCTTTAACTATGCCAGTGTATCTTAAACGTTAAAAAACAGTTAAAAGAACATTTTCTGACGAGAAAGCAGATCACGAAGAGCGTTAGAAAATTGAAAAACAAACTGCTGACAATACAGCGTTTTGCCGTCACAGTCGAACGTTAGAACATTTCATTTCAACTAAACAGACTGACAAATTAAACGCGCTACAAAGTGAATTCAAGAGATCTCACAATAAACTCGGGTGTACAATGTTATCGGAAGACTGCAAACAAATCGAGGGCAGTCATCGCGACGGTGAAATATAAAATCGGGAAGCGTTCAGCCGGGGAAGGAACAATTTGTCTTTGTGGAGGAACGTGCTATTGTATGATGATGGTTGAAGCTTGGATTGAGGACTAACAGGTTGTAAAAGTGAAGTCCCATGTCCCCTAGTGGGGTAAGGGGCAGATGCATATTTTACTTCTAATCTGTTTCACTGATCGATTTTCTTTAGGGACAAGTAGGTGATCAGCCTTCTGTGTCCTGCCAGACCGAGACATTTTTTTTTCTTCGTCTCCACCGGGAATCGAACACAGGACCCCTCGGTTCTAGGCTCACGCGTCAACCACTGTACCAAGGAGGCGGTCAACAACTAACAGGTTGTAATTACTGTTAATAGATCTTGTAAAAGCACAAAAATTAGATACAGTGTTAGGTAACGTAGCTGTAGCCTTAATTATGAAGAGATCTAATTAAGTATTGACTTAATATGTGTTCGTTTTAGTAAGCTTTACTAATAATGACCTGATTAAATAATATAATTGAGAGAATGAAGAAGAGAATGAAAAGTTCGTGAAAAAGAAAGATTCGTAAAGGATAAGTTTGCGTGCAATTCCCCCTAAAATTCTCAAATAGTACACAAAAAATAACCATGAAAACATCCAAAAATGCACAAATAAACGAGAAAACGACGTCACAATTCACAGTGTCGCCAAACAATAGTGTCCGAGCGTTTTTATCGGACAAATTGAATACATTGCGAATTGCCAACTTATTGGTAAAAGGCTTTACCTCTCCCGACGATATTGGAAGTTTTCAGCGGACATTTAATGAAAAATGCTTTAGATTTATATAAAGTTTTTAACGTTACAACAAAGTTACGTTGTGTTTTTGTTGTGAAATAATTTTTGTGGGAATTTTGTGAATGGGTAAATGGTTAAAATATCTTGTTATAATATTACTGATTGCTTACGATGGAAAACTAAATGGGGACGGTGAAAAAATAGAAATGTTTTGAAAACTGATTTATTATATTTTTATAGTATTTCGGCCTCGCCCGTGGTACATGTTTACGTTTTCTCTGCATAAGAACTTACTTCAAGGAATATTATAAAAAAAAGAAATAACGGAATCGGTTCAGCCGTTCTCGAGTTATGCGCTTACCAACACATTTTGTGATTCATTTTTATATTATAGATTAATTACTATAGGCAAATAATATAAATAAATATGCCCGAAGTTATTGTTTGTTCATCTCCCCTTTTGTATAATTTACTAATCAAAAACAAATATTACTTTTAGTTTTCAATAGTTGCGGAACATTTCAATTAATTACGTATTGTTGGATGTTGACAGTTTGTTAATTTCACGAGAATTGACCAAACATCGTGTTTATTATAGAATTTCATTGAATTAATTTATCAAAACACTTCGATTTTCACAAAAACAGCACTAGCCAGCCCCGTTCCAAACTTCTTCACCACTACAAAAAGGTATTTAATCAAAATGATTCCAATTTATTTTTGCGCAAACATAAATTCGGTTTAATTAGTGTCCGCTGTTTACGATCGCCCAATTAATTATCAACAAATTGATTTTTGTTGAATTATGTTCGAGTGGCCATTGAGCAATTGGCGAGTCAATTTTTTGGACATTCATAATTAACTATTAAAATAATGTCAGTGTTTTGATAAATTATTTCGATGTTAAATATAACTAGCTGTCCGCCCGCGGCTTCGCCCTCGTTTTCAAAAAAAAATCCGCATTTGTTCCAGTGGGATTTCCGGGATAAAACCTATCCTATGTGTTAATCCAAGTTACCCTCTATATGTGTGCTTAATTTTATTGTAATCAGTGCAGTAGTATTTGCGTGAAAGAGTGACAAACATACATATTACATACATACACATACATCCATCCAATAAATATTATTATAGTAGGATAGGAAGTAGGATGCAATTCGTATATTTTTTGTATACATTCTCGTATATACGTAATGCTGTTCATAATAAGGTGTCTATCAAATGTCTATGTTACAGGCTTTATCTTTATTACATTTTTTCTTAATACCTATGTATGTTTTCTATCATAATATTATTTTGAATAATTCTGGCATATTGTTACTTATAATATTATATCTGAATTAGGTAACTATAATCAAATTATAATTAACTATAATTTGCTACGCAGCTAATGCTTAAAAGTTCCTTCTTGAATATTTTAACTTAATTTCATTTTTCTTTTCCAGGTAAGTATCGGCGTAAAGTTTCAAGGTTCAACTTCAAAAGATGGTAAATAATAGTATTAATGAATGAATAATTTATAAAGGTGAATACTTTTATAAGTCACATTGTTGTTATTACAAACTGGTAAAGTTTAAAAGTATCGTCATTACGGATTTAGGTATATCTATACTTAATATTATAAAGCTGAAGAGTTTGTTTGTTTGAACGCGCCAATCTCAGCAACTACTGGTCCGATTTGAAAAATTATTTCGGTGTAAGATAGCCCAATTATCGAGGAAGGCTATAGGCTATATATCATCTCGCTAAGACTAACAGGAGCGGAGCAATGCGGGTGAAACCGCGGGACACAGTTAAAGTATAAAGGAAAGGGAGAGAGGTCATCCCTCCCCTGAAACTTAATTAATATAATTTTAGCAATTAAATATTTAGTCAGGATTGTCTGCAACTATTTGTCGTTACATGTTCATTTGCGTTTATAAAAAAAAAAACTTGTTTTTATGTCACCTTCATTTCGCTATCTTTTTCCTGTTCCTACAACAAAGAAAAATTATAGCTTATAGAGTGTTACAGATCATCGTTAAAAATAATGTATCATCAACTAGTTATTATTCTGTGGTATCATTAATCATTGTGGCACATTCCTTCAGCTGCCTTCTCTTCTCTTCCAAAGAATATAAAAGAAAAGCATGATTAAATTCAATCAATACTGCTCCACAAAAAATGCCTGAGGCGCCGCCAATTACAAGTCTTTTTTTTTTCTCTTTTCTGTTCACCTTAACCTCTCTAGCAGTGGATTTCCGTTCGCGCTAATTGAACAATGTTTTTGTCCCTTTTTCGATAAAGTTAATGGCTTTTAAAATTCCAACGTTATCTCCAAGTTTGATATCTTTCTTTAAAGTTTTATAAAGTGAGGGTAGTTTTGCTTGACGGGTTTCGTTGGTTAGAAAATTTTTCGTCAAGGTAAAAATGAATAGGTTTTTTTGATAACTTTTTTGAAGCGTATTAAAGCATCGCATATTTTAATTGAAATATGGAGACGCAACTTAGTTTTGTTGAAAACAATATTCCTGTACATTTTGCACTTTTAGACGTCATTCGATAAAGCTTAAAGTACAGGTATTTCCCGCGTTTTTGTACACACAGATAGAAAAAAAATAGGTAACAAAATTGGAATAGATCAAAGCAAATTCGAAAGCGGGTAATATTGCTCACAAAGAAACAATAAAAGGGCTTTAGTTGTCGCAGTAAGCCGGGGATAAGGCATATCCACTCTAAATGGGTATATCGTTTGGGATTTTGGACGTTTTTTTCGTGTCTTAGATATAAAATAATGTTGTAAAATGCGTGTGTTGTTGCGTAGGATAGTGCGGCAATTTTTAATGGTTGATACAGATTACAGATATGTAAACATAGATACATAATCATTTATATTAGCGCGAATGTAATTTTGTAGAATCAGTTTAGAATGTATTCAGTATTGGAATGTATCACTTAGTTTATTGACATATCATTTGATAGTAATACTTATGTGGTAATTATTAAGTAATCTGTGGTATATAATGCATATTATGTATACTTAGTACTAGATTTAATATAGCGTGGGTTCAAAAAATAAGTCAAAAGTTTTCATTGCATAGACTTAAAACACTTATATATTACATTTAAAGAAATACACTTACAATTTCTTGAGTAGGTTCCAACCCCAAAAAAAGATAAATGGTGAGAGTGAGAAATTGCAACAAAATAAATAGCAATTTAAAAGAAATATGAAGCAGAGAAGTCAGAAAATTTCGCAATGCGTCCAATATTCAATATTTTTATATATTATGTTTGAGACAGGTTGGCTAAAAGGGTTCTCAGTTCTTGCGCTGGCGTGAAAACGGAAAAAGTGAGGGTTAAAGCGTGAGATTAGGGCGGTTTTGTAAACTTACTGTTTTTATACAAAGAGGGTTGTGGTTTTAGGTTGTATGGGTGTTTGTTGGTATGGCTATAAGTGGAATAATTTAATTAAATACTTTGAATAAATGAACGACTTCTTGAATAAGTATTATAGTTTTTAAACTTGTAGATTTTGACATGTGAAATGAAAAATATTGCTTACAAATTTTCATGTTAAATTTATTTATTTAATTTACATCTGGACAAATTTGGTAATTGATTTGAATTAAATCATTAAGCAATGCCACGAAGTAGACAATTGTTTATTAGGTTTATCATTATATCAGAAATTATCATAGAAAAGAATAGAATGAAACACATAAAAGTTTTCAATTCAACTTGATTCATGACAAAATAACAATAAAAAAAGGCGGGTTGCACTCCGGGAGTGCCGGCAGAAGTGAAAACTTGATTATTAACGTTGAGCATGTTTGATATTTTGGAATGGTATCCGTCTTACGCTTTTACGATCAGGTCACGTGTCCTGCCGCGAGTTTTAAGATTTTATACCCATTACAGAAAAAGTGCTCAACGCCGCTAAAGAAGTTTTCACTTCAATAAAAATAAAAATTAAACCGCTTATTTCTTATAACTTCTACCACACCCCTCAATTTGAGTAGGCAGAAAATTAATGTCCTCAGCGATAATACGCGAAATCTTTTTATCCTTTCTATTCACGGGCCGAGGTAGTTTATTTATGACTGAGGGGCTTCTGTCCCTGTATCAAATTCTCGCTACGTTTTATGACTTGGAAGTTATTTGAAACTAGATTTTATTCGTGAATTTTTTACAAAAATATTGATATACCCTTCTGTGATGCTTGAAAATAGATGTATGTATATGTATTGCAATTTTGAAAATTTGATACGTTAAATAGAAGGTTGTAGGCTATTCGTCCGTTGATTTAGTTGTTTTAATAAAATTATAATTACGGTATATCGTAGAGTTGTGAATAGCCTTATAAACTAGATAATTTAGTTGCACGTACTTATAGATATTTTTTATCTAATGGAAAAAATGATTAAAAGAAAAAGATTTTGTATTTGTGTCCACTGAATTGAATACATTATATTTGTGCTAACATTTTACTTATTTTAAAAGAGAAAAGTCCACATAAACGTTCTGAAGAAAAACTATCAAAGTTGAAAATAATCTAAAATACCGAGTGAGATAAAGGTATATTTATTCACTGGCAGATAATAGACGCCGATTTGCGATTCAACCGTTTCCAATACATATTCAAGGGGGAATCGAACTGGTATTTAGAACTCTATTGTAATGTGATAGGGATCAATTTTAAACGACACATAATCTAGGCTAGAACTTATTGGGGTTTGTATAATGTTGAACAAATATTGCAACGCGAATTTCGTTTGTTTGTTGCTTACAATAGCTGGAAATGTTGTGCCGGTTCTAGTTTTGGTGTAAGAAATAAATTGTCTTTAAAAAAATGTACGCATAAGATAGCTATAGCTCAAACAATTAAGTTTACCTATACAAAAATAATTCTAAATTAAATTTATAAATTCTAAATCTTAAAAATAGTATGTGTACATATTATATACAAAAGTATATACTCGTATAGAGGAAAATAAAGTATATTTTATCAAAGTAAATGTTTTGTATGAACAATAATACATTTGTATTTTTTTGCTAGTAATAAATTCAAGTCCGCATTTGAAGCAAAATCCAAAATCAAACCTGTGGTTTGGTACATTTATGACATCGCACATGAATGCGGGTAGATGTATAATTTGAACACAATACGTTAATCCCTCATATATTATTATAGTTTGCTTTGTACATGAATTAATTATGAATAATTATCGGTAATTAGAAATTACCGCGATGTGTTGTGTAAATAATTATGACGGGATTAATGCGGTTTTTAATCCGATTCACTGATAAGCTGTTTAAATTTTAAGGCGATATTGATATCGTGATTTCTATTTGATTTTGTTAGTATCGTCTACCTATCAAGTATAGTTTTTTAATAAATTTTCATTGAAATCTAAAAGTATTAATATAGATTTTAATTACTTATACAAAACTATATATCTATACTAATATTATAAAGAGGAAAGGTTTGTATGTATGTATGTATGGTTTTCACGCATAAACTACTGGACCGATTTTGATGAAATTTGGCACAGACAATCTTTAGACCCTGAGAAAGAACATAGGCTACCTTTTATTGCGAAATATGTACCACGGGCGAAGCCGGGGCGGACGGCTAGTGTAATATGTACTGACTAATATCATTAACTTCGTATTATTGTTGTATACTGCATACGTAATACGTATGCTAGATATTTGATTAAATCGGAACTATCATTCCTCTTTACAATCTTATGTATTAAAAATATACATTGCATGCGTACATATGTACATTCATGTCATAAGTTTCAATTATACACCCCTCACAATTGCTTTTAAACACAGTAATCGATTCACTTTGTACTCTAAAAATTATGAGCCACGTGACAAAGATAATCTTGCATTGTCCGATTTTATTATTATTATTACTGACCCCCCGTTCGCGTGCCGTATTTTGTGTGCAAAGGGTGAATTATCATGTCGCACCCCTCACACGCACCCACATTCACATATGGGGAAAAGAGATCGATATATGCACAGCTGCAGCGAAGGGTGCTTGTTGTTGAGTGACTAATCCCTTTTAACCCTTGTAGCTTAAACTGCAATTAATAATACCTTTGTTTTCTGTATTGTATTTTATATAAGGGTGCCGTGTTGCTAGGTGGCTGTATTAGTTAGGTGTATTATACAGGGAGTACAAAGTCTCAGTAAAAATTTGAATGCATTGTCAGATCAATCTGTTTATGCTAATTTTTAATCTGTAGCAGATGTTTGCCATAAAAATACGATCGTAAATACTATAATTTCTAGTATTTTCTAACCATTTGGAATATTCTTTTGAATTATTATAAAACTAAGATATGTTCATAAAATGACAAAAGATAATAAAAGAATATTATTCTCTCAAATTTCTAAGCCAACGAAACAAGGGTCCGTAATTTATAACAATGAGTCATTCGTTTCACTCGAAAAAGCAACGGACCTAACGCAACAAGATAGTTTGTAATCGCCCATACATTATCTGACTCAGCACAATTCCAAGCTTACAACCCTTCTTACGTAACTAAAATAGAATAGATAGAACTAGCAACAAATACGAAACGAATTCGGAGACACTGCGCGAAACGGAACGCTAATTAAAACGTCAAAAATCGCGGGGAAATATGACAGCTCGTGATTCAAAATGGCGGACGTAAAAGGGAATTACACAATTTGTTGCGAGCCATTTAACTCTTCCCGCGTTTCAAATTAAGCCGAGGTTAATTGATAGGTGGTACATGTTGTAATTTCTTTTGTAGGTTCGTAGCTGTTGAGCCGGCGACCAAATTTATTGGCAGGATTTTTTGTTTATTGTTGCCGTAAGCCATCGGTATTATATGCAAATGTCACAGATTTGAGTTTGGAATTGTTGGCACGGTCGTTCGAATATATTTATTGTCGCGTTTAATGATTACTTATTGTTGTACGTCTGTTTTACAAAAACGTTTTTAAACAAAATATCGTTTTATTGCGTCTGGACACACTAGGCTTACAAATCAATCTGAAAATTGTAATTACCATTGGGTATCAATAAAGAAAAATATCGATGAGCGCGCAAATATTGGTTAATGATGGCGGTTAATTTTTTATTCCATTTTTGAAAAGTTCACAGTAAAAATATTGGTGTTGTCATAAATCAATTTAGTGGTGTATTCTGATGGCGCAGTTTCGTGTTGACTCAACGGCTATCCATTTGGGGTATCGATTGACACACGATATAAGGGCGCGTCCACACTGTCTGCCATTACGTGTGTACATATGGGTGGTCTGATTCGATAGTGTGAAACCTTGTCTTATAATACGACACCGATTTGTATAGTAAAAGTTTGTATAAAAGTTAATCGTGAAAGAATGGAAATTGTATGTAATATTAACTAGAACTTCATGAAATAGAATGCTCAGATGTTCACAATTAAAAATTCATTTTGAAATGGGAAATGACTGTGTAATATAGAAAAGAAAAAAGCTCCGCTCAATAAAGGGCTTACAATTTGCTTTTGCGAGTAAAATGAATGGAGACTGTATTATAATATGTTCATATGCATTGTGAGTAAAGTATGTTTAAAAGTAAATTATTAAGTATGTATATATAAAGTTGATTACATATTTTGCTTACCTAGTATATATACTACTATATTATATATTATAATATAAATAGAACTAGTTGAAATAAGTTTTAAACAATTTTTTTTATTAAATTATTATCTTATTTACCGAACTATTACATCAGTAACAAAAGCAACCGCTTTAAAATCGTGCAATAACTAGTTCTGAGAAGAAGATAGCTTTGTCTAAAAACAAGATAATATGTTTACCTTGTGCCTGGAATCTTATGAGCGTTTCGGGATAAGTAGATATAAGTCTTGGTGAATGTTCAAACAAAGAGAAATAAACCCTCGTCTTTATCTAGAATTAAATACGTGTCTTCAGATGCATGTTAGTCCATTGAAAAGTTACATTTGGGGTTGCATTTCTTAGAGGACGCAATTTTATTTTTTTGATGTGTAGGGGGGGTCAGTGTGAAGCTATCACCAAGTTTGTGGGGTCGCCACCCTTGTCCCACGGCCGCCATCTTGAAAATAGCGGTTGATATGGTTTTTACGATATATCTCTTAAACTATTTATTTGATAAAAAAAAATTGTTAACATTATTTGTTGCAAATTAAATTCTCTACAACTTTGGTCCAGTAACTTTTTGTCGTAAACTATAAATAAAAAAGTTATAAGCGAAAATGTTCAGAAATTAGAGATATTTATATGTTTCAATAAAACTTTTTTTTTATAATTTTACGAAGAAATTATATCAGACCATTTTTGTAGATTGTTTTTCGAGGAACAACTTTTATCTACAACATTTTTTCATTACGTAAATAGCTAAGGTTTTACAGCGCTCCGTAGTGAGTACTAATTTTCAGTACTCTGAACTATACAGAATACTTATATTTTGTGTGTAAGTAATAATAATTTGTCATCAATAATTGTTTTTTTTGTTATTATAATATTGTTAATAATTAATTTTGCAATATTATTAATAATTAATTATTGAATCTTTTCCCCACCACCCAGGAGGTAGAGTCTGGAAGCACGTTTTTTTTACGTCAAGAAGCAGAGCTGAAATGTTCTGCAGTGTGCTTCTATTGTTCTGGAGTATGGGAAAAGAGCCAATAGCCAATATATGTATATAGTTACGAGTACTGAAAAATAGTACTCACTTCAGAGCGCTGTAAAACCTTAGTTATTGACTTAATGAAAAAATGTTGTAAATAAAAGTTGTTCCTCAAAAAACAATCTACAAAAATGGTCTGATATCATTTCTTCGTAAAATGATAAAAAAAGTTTTATTGAAAAATATAAATAGCTCTAATTTCTGAACATTTTCGCTTATAACTTTTTTATTTATAGTTCTACGACAAAAAGTTACTGCACCAAAGTTGTAGAGAATTTAATTTGCAACAAATAATGTTAATGATATTTTTTTAACAGATAAATAGTTAACGAGATATATCGTAAAAACCATTTCAACCGCTATTTTCAAAATGGCGGCCGTGGGACAAGGGTGGGGACCCCACAAACTTGGTTTTAGCTTCACATTGACCCCCCCTACATATCAAAAAAACAAAATTGCGTCCTCTAAAAAACGCAAGGTTAGGCCTAAAAAATGTAACATTTCAATGAACTATGTGTTTAATCTGCTTATAACTTTCATTGTAATCTTACGTAGTAAATCTTAATATATATATATAAATCTCGTGTCACAATGTTTGTCCTCAATGGACTCCTAAACCACTTAACCGATTATAATAAAATTCGCACACCATGTGTAGTTCGATCCAACTTGAGAGATAGTTTAAACATGTAGGTACCACGGGCGAAGCCGGGGCGGAACGCTAGTAGGCATATATAATTGATATATCACAATGCAATTCCGTCCATATGTAACGTGAAGTAAAACACATACCTACTGTTTCCCGGTCTATAATAATATTTCACCATGTAACACAGACCCAGCAACATATTTCGTCGAAAACAAAACAAACCCCCGACCTCTTGTATCACGTACGAACTACATAATAACCCGGTCCCGTAAAATATTGGCGATGTTAATAAAAAGGCACCGAGCACGTAATATCTCAAAAGCACAGCTTCTAGTTAATTTTGGTTTAGAGACACGAGGCGAGACCGAGTGGGTGCATTAATAAAATTTATATCTATCTACCCTCCACTGTATCAAGCTAAGGGGAAACGTTTCGGTAAAGGCTTACGAATTACCGGGATACCGTAAGACGTATATTTCAATTTATATTTAAACAAGAGCTTCCGAGACTTTAAATTTATATCACCCGGCCCCGTAACGAAGGGAAATCTGTAAGCAAAAACAACGTTAACATGCTTTTTAAATGTCTTACATACTGTAGGCATATAATACGTTTAGTAATAAAAATAAATTGGATCATTAAGTTGCGATAGTACATTATAATTTGTCAATGTGCGCGAACAAAGAAAATATCCGGATAAATAAATATAAAACGTTCAATGTAACAGTGATTCATTAACGAGCAGCATGTCGCCTCGGGGACACGCGATCAAAATGACTGCATCTGAAACAGTAACAAAAACCTCGATAATAATAATGCATAATTTAGTGAAAGCAAGCTCGTGCCCGACACAATGCTGCGAGCTTTAAGGGGATCGACAGCTGCGTGCGAACTCGCATCTGCCAGCCCTGGAACGCACACACTCGCACCGCCCGACTACACGCTTCGTTACGCGCGTAACGATCGCGTGCATTAATGCGCGTCTACGCACACGCAGATAACATAGACGCTTTGTGAGGCTAGGGTTGTCCCAGCTTTGTTTTTACTTGTTGAACGTTTGATTGATGATCGGCGATGATTGATTGAACACGTCTATACAATTGTTGATGAATTATCACAAAGCCGAAATCTTTCACCTCGGTAAGTGTTTCTTTGTATGGATTCGTTTGGTAATTCTCGTTAAATTTCGATGTTATCATTTATCTCGAGGTGATTCGATTTGGCATGCGTTCGCCATTCATCGTATTTGTAAACGCTATTATGAAAATTTATTTCTCTTTACACGCTTATTGGATTTTGTGGAACGTTTTAGAAAAGTGGAGCGTTATTGGTTTTGGTGAATTTAGTAATATACAAAGAAACCTGTGAGAACCCTTTAGCAATATTAAATTTACTTTTTTATTAAACATATTAGTGTTTTTAAATGTTTCAAAGGCATAACATGGGTGAAAACAACAATGAATAGACAAAGCGGATATCGCGGACCTCCTGTGGGAACCAATAACAATTTACGGGAGCTCTCCGCACTTTTTGTTTTGAAAAATAAATCTAAAAATATTCTCGAGGATTCATTTCGTCGGTTTCATGTTTGTTTTCACTTAAAACTTCCGCGTATTTGCTTTACTCTCGCGCACAAAGATTTTAATTGCCTCTCCATATCTGTATGATGTTTTCTATAACGTTTTTTTTATTAAATATTGTTTCGATTTATCATCGTTTATCGTTTGAATAGATTGGATATTTACTGTGATTGTTTGATTTGATTGATTTATTTCTATGAATATTTTTTCATGTTTTAATGATAAAATATATTGAACTAAACTCTATGGCTTTGTAGGTACATTTGGTAGGAAATAAATCACATTGTTACATACAAAAAAATACACTAGGTAGGTGTTTTTAACCTGATACACAAACGCACAATCGAGACTAGACATGTCGTACTAGCTGTGCTCCGCGGTTTAACCCGCATTGCTTCGCTCCTGTTGGTCTTAGCGTGATGATATATAGCCTATACTCTATAACCTTCTTCGATAAATTGGCTCTATCTAAAACCGGAACAATTTTTCAAATCGGACCAGTATTTCCTGAGATTAGGGCGTTCAAACAAACAAACAAACTCTTCAGCTTTATAAGATTAAGTTTAGATTTGATCATTTAAAATCACAAACATTACTTAATTTTTTGTGTATTTCCTCGAAAAGTTATTTTGAAGTACTTCACCAGCCCTAGCCCAATTTAATCAGTAAATGTATCATTCTCTAGATTTTACGACGTGCAATAGCGGTGTAGTTTTAAAAGCAATGTCCGACACTAATTTATGTTCGATGTTTATGTTCCTATAAAGTACGTGGTAAAATAGCTTTTGGCTAAGTTTGAAAAATTAACCTGTTTATACTATCTACGTGGAATAAATCGCTTGTTTTAAATTAGGTTCGATATTTTCTGTTTCTATAGTTTTGTGAGCGATTTTGAGTTCATTTTTTTCATGGTTTTAGAGTATCTAGGTTTGATGCTTGTGCGCTGCTACGGCACAAACGAGAAAAAACTACGTTTTTGTAAATAAAAGTTAGCAACTACTTAACTTAAGAAATTACGAATAAGATAGCAGAACTATATAGAAATGTGATAAGTGATAAAAGCAATCAAAAATGATATTAACAAGAATGTTGAAAATAAATGCGCTATAAGATTTGTCGACATCTTAATTCAAGTTTATAGGAGCGTTAGAAAAATATACTGTCCTATGTAGTAATTTATTAATTTACATACTTACCAACTAACTTCAAGCGAAGAGTGAACCGGTACCTTCTAGGGAAGCGCGCTCCATCATAGGCCACATCTCAGCTTACCATCAGGCGAGATCGTGCTCAAGCGCTTCCCTATCATACAAAAAAAAACTAATCAATTAAATTATAAACAAATTAGAACGAATACATAAATGCATCTAATTATTATGAATATTATATCATATATATTATATAATATCTTAACTCGTTTCTCATGCTTCCTGTGAATCTAAATGTTATGAATTGCAAAACAGTTACATGTAATAAGCGGGAATTATTCATCCAATTTACTCACAAGGAAAATCTATGAATTTATTTACTTTATTTCTATTGGAATACATTTTTTGATCCGCCTTTTTTATAATTGGTTTAAAACACACAAGTTTTATTATCAACAAAATCTAAATGCATCAAAAGAAAATGTTACTATTACTATTATGTAAGATATATCTGACTGTTAAAATGGCAAATAATGTATGAAAATTACATAAAAAGTGGCAAATAGGCTAACAGGGACACTCGCAAGCGTTGAAACCGGACCTTTATATACTTTACACGAACGATGTAGCGAATATTAACAATCAGTTGGTGCAAAATAAAATAAAAATGTAAACTAATAAATTCTAAAGTTATTACTGTATAAAGCAGTATTTGCAACGTGTTGGCAATATCCGAAACGTCTGTAACGCACCTGCAGTTAAGTGTACGAAATGTGCCATTCATATGAGCTTTCACACAGATGGCGTGACGCTGCGTTTTTATATTTAGCTACGTGAATTGCCGATTGGGAATGACAGATGGGTATACATCTGTTTCGTTTGGTCTAATGGGGGCGTTATTTTGCTTTGGTATACTAGTATCTAGTCTAAGAGGCGTAGTAATGACTAATGAGTAGGGCCGTCTCTGAAAAGAATACGATTTCATCTGATCAATTTGCTTTATATTGATAGTTGAAGAAATTGAACGGAGAAACGTTGTTTATGTAACTATTCCGTAGGTACAATTTTCAATACCAAAACGGTCAGAGTAGACAGAACAGGAAGAAAAGATGTTAATACATAAAAACGACATTATTCCGAAACAAACTTACCAGATTAAATCACAAAGCGCTTCCCAATCCGGTCACGGTCACGTCCCACAACAAATACGATCACAAAAAAATCACTTGTGTACTAACTTTGTTACATTCCATTTACCGTAACGGGCGCTTTAAGATATATGCGGGTGCTTTGAACATAATGGTAATATAAACGCTGCGCGTGTGAAGTGCCTTAATAGCTTTATGTGGCGCACGTACGACGGATGCTTGTCGGAATTGCTGTTAAAGTTTAATTTAAAAAGTGCCGACTTTAAAATGCATTTTCCGACGCGAAAATAAAAGATATTGATACAGGCTACGATATGGTTACGTGTTTGGGAATTTTGGGATTTAAAGTTTATTTATTTTAAGACTTAATATTGCCTGTTACATGACCAATGCTATGTTGCAGTAGTTACTTACCTATTGTCTATCGTATATATACCTAATGTCTTTTATTTTAAATAGCGATGAATTTGTGCTCATAGTAGTTTCGCAGTACTTTGTTTTAAGTAAGACACCACTATTTTTATGAATGACAGTATATTTTTCAATCCTCATTAAAATTATTAACTTGCTACATTCATAAGTGTATTAAAAAGTATAACACATCATTATCCAAACAATTCAAAGATCACAATTCAAAAATTACACAACACATAACCTAAATACTCGATTCAATAACATAATCACCACTTAAACTATCATACATAACTGATGGCAGATGTTACATAACTATTCATCACTTGTGACATTAATGTAATCGATTATAATATCGAATAATCGAATAATTCCAATCTAACAATCGAATTGATTCGATTGCCAATCGATCATAACTCGTTTGATTACATTGTATTACTAGACGTCTTGGTACTTCGATTGCAAATTTTGTAATGGCTAATTAAGCAAACAATTACATTCATAGAATACCACTGGAAAGTCCTGTTTCGATTACCATGTCAAAGGTACAGACATATCTCTTAAATACCTATAAAGTATTGTATTGTAATAGCCTGTTGTGTCCCAATGCTGAGCAAAGGCCTCCCCAAAGCGCTTCCATGAATCACGATCTTGTGCTATTGTAGACCAGTCTCTATTAAATTGGTCCAGTTCATCCCGCCATCTTTTCTTCGGCCTGCCGCGACGCCTTCTAGCTGTCCCAGACACAGCTAGAAGGCGAAGGGAAGCTCCACAATGTCGTTATCTTGGCCAAAGGCAAAGATGAAAATGAAATATTTTTCATCCTTCGATAGGTACCATTATGATAATAATTTTAATGATACAATTTGGATAACATCACATCTCTGTACATAACTTGGATAAATTATAATTAGTGCGCAATAGCGTTGCTTTTTATTAGTACTATCATATCTCCTAATCTTACTATTCTTCCTTCATTTAGTGCAATTCCTTGGGATATCCATCAATTATGTGAAGCTTATGGCGTTTTTTGATTACATTGCGTCACGAAATTTCCCGTTTTTCGCAAATTATGTGATATTTCCTGAGACCTTTGCTCCCTCATGATAAATGATCCCTCACTACATTACCCATGTAGTTATTATATCATAAACACTAGCTTTCCGCCCGCGGCGTCGCCCGCTTTTTCTACAAATAAATAAATTAATAAACCAACCATTTGTCAACCTAATAAGTTATATACTTACTAAAACCTTCCTCTTGAATCACTCTATTAAAAAAACGCATTTAAATCCGTTGCGTAGTTTTAAAGATTTAAGCATAACATAGGGACAGATAAAGCTACTTTGTTTTATACTATGTAGTGATTTATCAGGCACAAATCAACACATTTTGTTACATGTGAACTGGAAACCCACATTTTTTCTGCATTGCAGTCAGCAGTGTACCCTACATTGGGCATGCGATGCATTCTACAAATTATTTTAGCCTTTACACTAAGCTTTACACATTTAAATCAAAGCAATAATACTGGCAGAACAAAAACAGCTAGTATTATTTTTAATTACTTAATAACCAGCTATTTCCTTACCGATTCTTCTCTAAGGAGTGGTAGTTTGATAAAAAGGGCGTGTGTGCCGAGCACACGCGTCAGAAGTGAAACTTCTTTGGCAAGATTCAAAGATACCAAAATCGTCGCATTACTCCTTTACGTGACGTTATTGCCATGACGCGACCTTGAAATTTTACTCCCAACGCGCCTAAGGAAGTTTTACTTCAAAAATGTTATTTTCTCGAGTGCATGTAGTAATTTACACGGATAAATAGGTAGGATTATATTAAAAGTGGTTAAATTTCGCAGACATCAAGGCGCTATTGCATCATTCTCGTCACTGGGCCATTACAGGAGCAATAAACCGAAACTAATTTGACTAGGACTGCAGACAGTTATGGCCCGACTCGCGCTATAAAACCTAGGGATACGTTTATATCCATTTTAGCATCACCTGTAGTATATGGGCTAGGGTAAATGTACACTTTAATGGTGCTTCGCTAATACAGAGAGTAAGGTCAAAGAAAAGTGTTTTAAAAGATTTTTTTTTCATATGAGCGTGTATTTAGGAGTTAAACTTTCATGCGTTCAAAATTATTGATCTGTTTTAGTATAAAATTTAGCTATAAAAATATGTATACTATAGCCACAAAAACGACTTGCAAGATGTGATGCAAACTTTTCCCATAACATTTATTTGAATAAATTATAAAAAATCTACATTGATCATACGCTTCACGCAATTCACGTCGTAAAAGCAATTTATGTTAGTTCATGTCATTTAGTCAACACCTGCAATGAAATTAGATGTAATCAAGCTAAAAGAAATAGTTCTCATGATACACGAACAAAAAATGCAAGTCCCACACTAATAATTACGTATGAACTCGTAAAAAGCATCCTGCAATACAACCATTTACTTTAACACCGTTTCCAACTACTATTATAGCTACTATGACGTTCTCCGTTACAAAATACATGAAGAGGTGCACACAGAACGACACAGTGTCGCTGGTGTCATAATACTGAGTAACCGAGCCACTACACTACGTTGCATAATTCAGCTGCAGTTCATTTGAAGCTTATAACTTAAATAATAAAGTCGATTTTACAGTGTCACGGGGCACGGGTCTGTGGGTTGGAGTCGACTCATTTTTAGTTCGGGTTATAAAATTTTGAGGACTCACCGGAGATATTGTGTACTTTGTAATGTTGATTCTGATGGAGCGATGTATAAATTAAGACGGAATTATATGCATTATATTCATTATTCACCGTTATCTTTATGGAGACTGTAATTATTTAGAAACACTTCGCGTTAATTAGAGTTTGTGAAGCACCGGTAAATAATCCTATTAAAATAAACATCAGCAACCTGCAAGCGTTTGAAAATTCATCGCTGATAGAAAAGCGCTCGAGCGAACAGAATCTCCGCCTCCCTTTAGATAAATCTGAATGGAAATCAATTCATTAAATGTTTCGCAAAACATTAAATATTAAACTTCTTAACTTGAGCCTACGAAAACAAACAAAACTACACCGTATTCAAAAGGTGTAAAGTACAAAGTTCCCGAAAAGCATTGTTTATACGATCGAATTCAAATACAACTAATGATCTTGTATTCCGAAGAACGGAGTGGCTTTTCAATTTGGCGTTATGATAAATGGGTTCGGGTGTGCGAGTTGTCAGTTTTAAATTTCGAGGCATTGTTTGAGCTGTTCCGAATTTAAATTCATTTTACAGCTGTCACAGAAAGGGATTTTAACTTCAATTCGGAATTTCGAATTGTAACTTAAAGTTTGTTTTTCGAATATATCATACAGTTTTTAAATGTTGACAGCATTGTAGCATAGACTATAGAGATTGTTCTTATACCTAGTACATACAATAGCATTTTTATGCTTTTAAAAATATGTAACGCGAAGCAATTTTCTAGCAATTTCACAAATAATACCAGCATTCGTTCAAACGGCAACGTGGGTAATAAACACTAAAATAAACTGATAATTTAAATTGCTGGCAGCGCTGTAATTTCGTGCTTAAATCGTATTTTTGTTTAAATCCATAACACAAGAGCGTGTCTGAGTCGCGTGTCTACTAAACTTTAAATCATGAAATACTAGAAAAGTTTTCAAAACAAAATCATTACGGCGTCATACGATGTTAATGTTGGTAATTATAAAAGGATGCTTTTTTTGTTTTTATTCTTTATTGGATGTTGTCACACTATGGTAAGATAGTTTGCTGAAACTCAAACTATCTTTCCTGTATAAAACAGGCGAAAAGTATCAAACAGGCGAAAAATACGAAAAAGTGAAGCCCCTTGTCCCCAAGTGGGGTAAAGGGCAAATGCATTATGCATACATCTGTTTCACTGATCGATTTTCTTTAGGGACAAGTAGGTGATCAGCCTTCTGTGTCCTGCCAGACCGAGACATTTTTTTTTTATTCGTCTCCACCGGGACGCTACGCTTTCGTGTCAATCACTGTGCCAAGCAAGCGAATACGAGGTTTAGGTAAAAAATAGTTTCCTGAAGATAAAGAAGTAATCTTATTAACTTATTGAAAGATTGATTAAAATCCTTTTTATTATGTCACTCATCATACAATAGAATATATCCATACTATCTTAACATATTCAAATAAAAACGTATAGAATAGAACAAAGGGGGATCTTATCAGATTATATTTTCTCCATACATTTCGTATAGTTAAACGTATAGTTAGTTATGTATGTATATTGTATAACTATTATTATACTATCAAAAATATACGCGTGTATTATATTAATTAAATTAACAACATTGAAGAAAACATTCAAAAATATACTTATCACCTACATTTCATAAAAAATGCGACTTCAAGTCATAAGACAAAGGAAAAATTAACCAAGAATCTACCGCAGTCGTATACAAGATTAATTATAACAAAAATTAAAAAAACAACAACCGCATTGAAATCGTTTCGTGCTTACACGATATCCGAAAGTTTACAACTTGTTAATATCGCTTTTAAGTTTTTGTTCTCAGTCGACAACTAGTCTAATTTACTCACTGTGCGAAAAAAAGACGCGCGACAAACATAATACAAATATACTAGCTGTGCTCCGCGGTTTTACCCGCAGAGCTCCGCTCCTGTTGGTCTTAGCGAGATGATATATAGCCTTCCTCGATAAATGGGCTATCTAACACCGAAATAATTTTTCAAATCGGATCAGTAGTTCCCGAGAATAGCGCGTTCAAACAAACAAACAAACAAACTCTTCAGCTTTATAATATTAGTATAGATTATGTAGATTTAAATAAGAAGAATGAACAGTATCGTGATATCGACAAGTATAATAAGGAATGAGATTAACTTAATTTTAACATGTGTATAGTTGGTATACAATTTAAACATTTATTAGGGCATAAAGTTTAATTTAATTGAACATTTTAGTATTGCGTTTAAAAGGGACATGATGTGTCGATTCATTCACTAATTAAGTTAAAATAAACGTATATTATCACGCAACCGCTCCTTTGGAGAGATAATGGACTTATTATGTCTTTAGCACTTATCAGTTGTTATTTATAGTCCTGGAAATTTAATTGAAAGTTCTGGGAAAGTACTAAATACTCTATAGAATAATCTAACTACTTATTGTGCAAACGAACGTTGTGTTTCTATAAGTTTGATCTAAATAGCCCATTAAAATACAAGCGTTAAGGTTTACTTTTAAACAGTTTTTCAAATTCATATAAAATAAATTTAACATTTCTTACGATATGTCCAAATTATAAAAATCGGCCATTAATAATCCCCCCACAAGCGATAAAGCAGCCGTATCGCGTAGTGTGTAAACAAGTTTTTCGTTCATTATACATGTAACAATGCAGTAACATGGATTATGTTAATTCGCGTGATAACATATTGTTATATATGAGATAAGGCTGTAGTACGTGTGAACGTGATTTCTATAGAGATTACGTTCGATTCGGGATGGAACCTGTATTGTATGATTTGTTAGAGCTTTAGTAAAGAAAAAATAACAAACATTTCTCATTACTTTGCTTAATTTAAAAAGATTGTCAAATTAAAAAGTTGTCTTTAATTCCTTGAATTTATTGCTTATTTCTGAACAAGTAGTGTCTTAACTCCTTAACACACGTGTAAACATATTAGGTCTTAACATAGCAATTAATTATTACAAATGTAGCTAAATTTAACATTCCACCACACATCTGTTCCGACTTACAATCTTAACAAATTACCTTACACATGAGTATTGTCACGCACATACACGCACGAATAGGCCTCGAACGAACTTCACAATCCTACATCTGATGCCGTAACATTGCTTCCTAAAGACAATAAAGGCAATAAACAAACATGATCCGGCAATTTACCAAAATACAGCTGTACCAATTAATACGTAAACATGTGTCCCAACCGAAATGGAATCGATTCGAAAAAAAGTTCGTCAAATTCAAAAAAATAACCGACGCTCCCAGCTGTTTCCGCGCACAGCTGATCGAAAGGATATTGGCTGTTAGGCGTCCCTCTCGCTCGCACGCATAGCGCCGTCCCACTCGCGTCTATTAATTTACCCCACAGTCCTTTAATGAGCACTTTCGAAGCGAAGTGTTCAGCGTTTTTATTACGCTCTTAGCTGATAGTCTGATGGGAAACGGTTACTGCGTAGATCGGAACGTTATGAATGAACCGTCGAACCGTTCGGTTTTATACATATTTGGGTATTTTGACGAGAAAACGTTACTTTGTAGCAGAGCTTTTCGTGAGACGTGATAGAAATATGTAAGGAATTTGTAAAATTTTGTTTGATGCTAGTATAAGATTGACTTATGTTCACTTTTGTAATAAGATTTTTTACAACATTCTCCATGAATAATTGTTTATTGTTGATTCTTCTATTATGCACAGCGTATTTGATACCATGAGCGTTCTGATGCAGAAATTAATAAAGCGATGTATCAAATGCACCAACTTTAAAACTTTAACTTTATGTATCATTGACTAATTATAAATATTACTAATAATTTATTTCTTTCTTTTCAGGTGAGTATCCAGACTTGAAGACTCCAAATGTCGAAGAATGAGTTTCGAGTAAGTCTCGCGTTATTTCCTGATAATACAGGTATCAATATAATAAGTCAGAACACTGTCCGGTCCGTCCACACAAGTCCAAAGGCTACCAAAACGATTTTTTCCTTGCTTTTTGGCTGCGTGTAGATGTAGCTAATTAGGTATATGAGTAATACTGAAACAATAATCGTAAAGCACTTTTTAGCCTTGTTCTTATCTTACCTCTTATAGATAGATCCACCAATGCTTAAATAATTCACTATGTAGATTCAGACTTAGACAGAATAAAGCAATCGTATATTAAATTATTCTATTCATAAATTAGGCAAGTCAATCCCATATATATTTAGGGATCCTCTCCCAACATTGACAATACTGAATACATTTACATTTGAACGGAACCCTGTCATGCATTTTCAAACAATTCGATGTGTATCGAATGATTGAGCCTGTTTACCCACTGTGCGGATCGATATCTCTAATTTATTAATGTGCAGTACAAATGGGATCTTGTGCCTTGAATTAGTAATTTGTGTGTAGTGCGTAATGTTAGCGGTCAGTGGACTTAATAGCATATGAATTAGACCCAATTAGATATGCATATACGTTTAGCCCCGGACCTCGAACTTGGGTTTATTTGCTATACGAAATACAATAGATTGGATAGTGTATTGAGATAATTAGTTTATACTACAGATAATTCAATTTAAGTTATTTATTCAACTTATTGAAATCCCACATATTAAGCTTTAATTATCTAATTTAGACAGTCTAAAAATAGGTATATCTCCAAATTGTAAATGGGTATTTTTAACATGTCTTTGTATTTAGCACCGTTAGAAGAAATAATGCTATTACTGGAAAGGAAATAGCAATTAATAGGATTAAGACAGTGCTCACGCTAACTGAGAAATAATTATCGCAGTCGTTCTAAGAAATTTACGCTATATGAACCAATATACTATCACTTCTAAACGACAATAGATTATATTTTACTTTTGATACACTTAATGTACAGCCTGCAGTGACTGTTAAAGTGTCTTATAATTTTAGAACACAATGGAAAGACAAATTTCCCTTTATACTAATAGTGATATTTCCAATTTCAGATGTTCTGTTTAGCTTATCTGTAAGTTAAAATAGCAAATGTCTGTTAAGTACCTATGCGTCCAAAATTAGGCTCTTAGAGACTATAAGTGTGCGGTTTAACTGCCTATTGCCTTTTAATTTTCTTTTAAGATTTATTTAAGTACTTGTGTTTATATGAAACATTAGCGTTACGTGGATATCCACCTCAAAGTGAGTAAACTGACTCCCACTGATTGCGTCGCGGTTGTAGCATTTAGCTCTAACGAGTGAGACAATGTCGAATCCAAAATGTTTATTATCCAATTTGCTTTGATTTACTCTCTGCAAACACTTTGATCGTGAATTGACTAAATAAAAGCCACGACTAATTAACGGTTGAACGTTTTGATAGCAATTGTCAAATAATTGTTTTAATCAAGGTGTATAATTGAGAGTTGTTTGTATAGTGCTCAGGTATGATTCTGTGTGGAATTTATATTTTTGGTTTTATGGCATTCAAATGCTTTATAAATATAAATTTATAAAGAATAGAAAAAATTCGATCACGAGGCGGGACTCGAACCCGCATCCTTCGCGCCATTCCGGGGCGGATGCCTCACCAACTCAGCCACTCGTGACCCGCCCGAGTGATCGAATTTATTCTATTCTTTTCAGTTTTATGTGTCTGAAGGGACACACCGCGCGCCATCTATTGAGATGATTAACAACCATTTCAACCAATATGAAGCACTTTTCAGTGAATACAATATTGTAACGATGGAACACGACCTTTTTTGTTGAATTTATATTTTTGGTTTTATGGCATTCAAATGCTTTATAAATATAAATTTATAAAGAATAGAAAAAATTCGATCACGAGGCGGGACTCGAACCCGCATCCTTCGCGCCATTCCGGGGCGGATGCCTCACCAACTCAGCCACTCGTGACCCGCCCGAGTGATCGAATTTATTCTATTCTTTTCAGTTTTATGTGTCTGAAGGGACACACCGCGCGCCATCTATTGAGATGATTAACAACCATTTCAACCAATATGAAGCACTTTTCAGTGAATACAATATTGTAACGATGGAACACGACCTTTTTTGTTGAATTTATATTTTTGGTTTTATGGCATTCAAATGCTTTATAAATATAAATTTATAAAGAATAGAAAAAATTCGATCACGAGGCGGGACTCGAACCCGCATCCTTCGCGCCATTCCGGGGCGGATGCCTCACCAACTCAGCCACTCGTTTCAGCATTTGAATGCCATAAAACCAAAAATATAAATTCAACAAAAAAGGTCGTGTTCCATCGTTACAATATTGTATTCACTGAAAAGTGCTTCATATTGGTTGAAATGGTTGTTAATCATCTCAATAGATGGCGCGCGGTGTGTCCCTTCAGACACATAAAACTGAAAAGAATAGAATAAATTCGATCACTCGGGCGGGTCACGAGTGGCTGAGTTGGTGAGGCATCCGCCCCGGAATGGCGCGAAGGATGCGGGTTCGAGTCCCGCCTCGTGATCGAATTTTTTCTATTCTTTATAAATTTATATGATTCTGTGTGGTTTGGGTTTTCGATTAATTGGCTTGCCATATTTTTGTATCGCATCTCTTCTTTCTTACGATGCAAACACGACTAGTTTATATACTTTTAAATTCCTGACAAATTGCTAATTAACTTAGATGCTAACATTTTGCAGGTAGTAATACTTACAGACAGCGTCGTATATCGAAAAATTTATTTTTATGGACAACCGTAAATCTCTTTAAAATTTCTCATATCTATTTAAATATTTTAATTTTCCCAAAATTACTATCACAATTTCATCACAATATTTCACTATTAGAAAACTAAGAATTAATTTGCTATAAAATTGCAATAAATAGGAGCGAAGACAGGAGCACCACCAAGTTAATCAAAGGTTTAAGAAACAATAAAACAACTCCATTCAACGGATAAGATCTAAAGTTAGATGGCCATGAATATTTACAGTTACTTCTACAGAGCTAGGCTTAAAAGGGTTCCAGAATTATAAATTGGAAGATAAGGAATTATAAATTTTGTTTACGAATCCGAGAAATGCTCTCAAGTCGTTTTAATAAATTATATTGTTATGGACGCGACGCCGGTTGACTGTTTTTGTTATTTGTGGAGTTTTACGATGATAACTCTTTTTGTCGTTTTTCAAGATTAGGACGTAATTGATTGTTGAATTAAAAGTCGCTGCAGAGATATTGCAGTTTTTAGTTACAAAACTTGCTTGCATATCTGAATAAGATTTTACTCATGAACACGAAATTCATATCATTAATTTGAACAATATCGTTACAAAAAAACAAATACAATTATTATCATAAAACCTAAACAATCGAACAAAAAATCTAAATTTCAACTGCAAAAAACAAATCCTTGTTTGTCAATGAAAATACCAACCTCTTTATAAGCATGCATTATTTAGGACTTGGTCGTCGAAAAAGCGAATAATTAGTGCCACACAATTCAAAGTTTTAACTCCAATAAGCTGTAACATTACATAATTAACAAGTCGGAATACGATATGCGGAAAGCAGCACTGCATAAAGGCAATTAATTACAGGCAAGTCGTTGACAGGCGCATTCAACCTGTCACTACGATTTTACAATCCGCTGTGTCTGCGAGTTACGTAAATACTAAACGCCTTGAGTGGCGTTGGTGGCTTTTATACTTTTGTTTATTTGAAGATACCCACATTTTTTTTAAAGTTTAATGTTGTCAAAATTATGCTCGGATTTCCTCCTACCTATAGTTTGGACATTTTTGTGTTTTAATATGTTGATAGTTGCGATGTAATAACGCTGAATTTGTCTTAAAAATTGTTGAGCTACTACTCAGAAAACCTAGGACGAAGAAGTCAATACTAGTAACCTACTTGCACTATACATATCTATTTCATAATACTTGGCTCCTAGCTGATGACGCCGCTAGTCAGATAACTTGCAAACGAGTTAAACTTTTATTAATTCTCCGCTGATAAATCTTCGTACAAAGAGTATTAAAATCCATAATTAAGTTCAGAAACTAAGGCCTAACACAGTTATTGATGTTCCAAACTAACTTTTAATACCATACCAAGGATTAATGCAAAACTTTCGCCCTAACTCGAGATTCATACATTATTTATTTAGTTTGGGATATTTGCATCACGGCTCTTATGGAACAAGTTATATTTCGCTCAATATTAAAGATTAGCCGATGTCAAAAGAATATTTTAACGGATTTCGTACTGATTTATATACGGGGGAAGTTTTTATTAAATTTCAAAATAAGGGGAGTCGACTTAATTATCGTGATTTTGGAAGGCAATTTTTGTTCTGAGCGCCGTTGTTGTGCACGTGTTGCGCGTTTTTGAATTTTAATGCGTGGTATTAGATACTTTTTTTGTATAACGACTGTTTTTATATTGTTTTGAGAAAGTTTAAAATTGGTGTCCTTTATGAGTTGCGCTATGGCATTTTTTGCATTACAAATTTTGGAATAAGGCATAAGTTGCAATGCCGCGAACTTTTATTTGCCTTTCGGTACTAAGTGGGGTGTATTAAGAAATAAAAGCGTAATGAACATTGAGGTTATGTAATTTGTTGTCTAATTTGACTTCGGCTTAATTTGGCTATCAAATAATAAAATCCTTCTTAAATATATCCATGTACACTCAGGTACTGTATAGCATAGCATTTGCCGGACACATTTTGAATTTTTACTTCAACAATTTTAAAATCTATAACTACATTAAAATGAATCATAATCGTTTCAACGGTTTTCAATTCTCAACAACTATACCAAGATATTTTCAAACATAAAAATGTTAGTTCCCGTTTTCAGTTTTATAGGCTCCGATAAAAAGACTGCCTTATATTGTTACGGAGCCTGCAAATTACATATTCAGTGTGAGTAATCGTGTGAGGGACTTTTTGCGTTACTCCAAAACCTTTGCATTATGATAACGTGACGTCATAAACGCCCTACCGACGATAAGGCAGCGTACTGCGGAATGGTTGTGGAATTAATTTGGTTTCTTGGGTGTTTTGTAGGGTAAATTCTATGGTGGTTTTGTAAATTGTAGGCTAAGCAGTTTGGAATGAATTTTGTGGTGTGATGGTTGAAAATTGAATACTGAATTACAATTGAAATATCTTGTTTTAAAGTCACAGGCAAGGATACTTTACACATTCGAATTTGAATATGATTTTTATACGCACCTCGAATATAGGTAGGTAATTTGAAATATAAGTAGGTATGGGCATTTTGTAAAGAATGATATGTATTGAGAAAAATCTGAAAACATTTATCTCGTGAACCCGTGTAACCAAAAATTATAAGTAATCTAATTTAACGAATAACGAGTAATGACCCGTATAATGCGGAAGTGACTAGTCATCTTAGTTTATTGGAAGGAAAGGTTTATCATGTAAATTTTGTTCTTTTTTTCTTATCAATAGCAAAATAATTTCTGAAACAGTCAATTTTTTCAGTGTACCGAGAATCAAGCTTAGGGATGTGAACTTTATCATCATCATATTTTGTTCCAAAACTACATCTACTTAAATAAAAATAAATGACGATTCAAGGTTCCTCTTAACCATATTATTTTTCAAAACTAACGACCCCGAATTAGTACACGTAACCTTAATAATAATGTATCCCATTCCATGACCACAATTCGTACCCTCGAACCTCATAGCTTCACCCTGCCAAAACCGTTCACCCCAATATGAATCCAATTCACACGTATTAAGTATCAGATTCCTATACCCAATTTGCTGATTTACAACAGTTCGGAAAACCTTTGGGTGTGTGTACTGTGTAATCTGCTACGGGGCGATCGCAATTAATGGGGTACCAGAGAACTATTGCCAAAGACATAATTTTACAGAAACGGCCTCCTGTAACTAATAAATACGCAAACTGTGCTAATATCACTGAGCTTATAGACAATTATTACCAGGAATTGGTGTTGTTCAATATTACGTCAATGTATAAACTTATAGGTAGGATTGTTCGAGTTTGTAAATAGTGAGTTGTGTTGACATGTTGCTACGCTAAATATAGATGTTTAATGTAATTCATTATTCTTACAAAATACTGGAAAAGGTTATTTTAGTTTCATTCAGATAATTGCAGTTTTTATTATATCAAAATATAGCCTATTTAATATGCTAAGGTAGCTAAGGACATGGATATTTGGTCGTAAAGATTGGAATTCAATACCAATTTTGTGAACGCGCAAGGAAAATTTTAAATGATACAATCCCTTCAAGCTAACATTACAAGAGCCACATAAAATTTTAAGATATCCTATTTCTTATTTCCACAGCTCTCTAGGGGTAGAGTGGAATTTAGAAATGCGGCAACTTTGCGAGCCAAGACATTTTGTCGTATTTTCCCTTGAGACCAAAGTTGGCTTGACCAATGTCGGCGAGGCAGCTTCTGGAATTAACCCTATAAATAATATATATAGCTCTATAGAACTTTGGAGATTTATTAATACGGCATCTTTTAGATTAAGAAATTTCTGTGATATAGAGTAATATGAATTCTTCTTAATAAATAAGATTTTTGCCAACATTTTAAAAACTTCCAATCCTATGGTGTATTTCTGTTTCTATAAATGTTTGTTTGTTGTTGTTTTGTTTGTTTCTTTGTTTAAGATTGTACAAATGTAGTGAAATTTATCAACAACACAAAAGTGTGAACAAAAATAACCGAATTATCCGAACAATAATCCAGTATTGATTCTTGACCTGGCCATAATTCAAACCTTTCAGAAGTAATAGAAACTTGGTGGGTTATATGTTAACAAGTTTTACAATATAATACAAGCCAGCTACCAATAGACCTTTCTCGAAGATTTCCCGTCAACAAAAGGGTACAATTTTCAACAATTGCCGAGTCGATACGAATGTTCGACTTAAATTGCTTCTCTGAAATAGTATTCGGTGTCTACCTGAGAATAAGGTACAAGATTGGACAGGACCGTACTTGAATGTTTCTATTATGGTACTTGGGTTATTGAAAAACTATACAGGTATGTGGAGAGGAAATTAATCCGACAAGCTCAAAGAGAATTAGTTTTGTCGATTACTTCCTTGAATTGGGGTTGACTTTTTCAAGTTACGCATGATCGTTACGTCACATACGTAAAAGATTTTCCTTTCTAAAAAAATGTGTGCGTGTACTAGTGTACACACGTAAGAAGTGAAACTTCTTTATAACCTTATTTTTCAAAAAATAATTTACTATATGCAACTTGACAGAAATACGTCGAATCACGCGTGGTAGGGATAAGAACAAGATGGCGCGTAACGGAAAAATGTCACGCGTAACGAAAAAATGATACACTAAATTTTTTTCCAACCCCGATAAAGAAGTTTCACTTCAATAAAATTTCCGGAGTCTAGATAACTCTTAAGATAATTCGCGACAGCATTAAACTCCGTAATTTATACGTACTTAAAAATATGTACATTTCAACACGGCTGTGATAAAATCTATGTCCTCATTGCCTTGTCATAGAAGTTAGTGAAACATTTCCACTATCAAGATGCATCTAGGTGTACTGTCATTCTATCGCTAAGGGTGCTTTTCCACCAGAGATATGCGAGGATGTTTAGCGAAGAATGTATTTGTAAATAACCAATAGTATCGCTTCAAACTAAATAAAGCGATATGATTGGTTATTTACTAACACATTCCTCGCTACACATCCTCGCACATTATTGGTGGAAATGCACCCTTATGGTTGACTTCTGCTGTGTCAAGCGTGGCTTTGTACGCAACGTTTGTGCAATGCATAGCCTGACGCTTTGATACCGATCTGTATCGCTGATGTTCAATTTGGTACATTGTTAGAGATTTCAAGTATCAAAACTGGTTGAGCGTTTTGTATTGTCTTTTTTTTAACTGCTTTTAGAAAATTAGATTATGAATGCTTGAATAAATATGGTTTAAGTTTTTATTATAACATGTAGGTTATAGTAGTAATAGTTACCAATACAATACTGAAAACATTATTTACATTATCAGTTAAAAGTAAATGACAGATAAGCTAATCAGAACATATCAGGAAGCTGTGTAAGCTCTAACTGTGCTTTCACTAATATCCTAGATGGTCAAGAACAAATTAAAATAATGTAGAATATATTGTTTTATAATAAATTATTTCAGATTTAAATCTTCCACATTCTTTGATTCTAAACGACTTAGAATTTATCCTCCGTCATATTTTTCTCTATATAACTATATTTTCCTTTGTGTGTTTATTTTTTATTATTTGTAGAAATATTGAATGCTGTAATTCTTACAACTGTATCTACTCAGAGATGTCTCGTTTCCTTTCACATTTTCTAGGTTGTTTTATTAAGAAATCTTTAGTATGTTTCTTTTAATTAAAGACCGGGGAAGCTCAGATCCTGAACTTCCAGGATTTTCTTCTTAATATAGTATTTAATAGAATTTTACTTCAAATAATTATTGTCAATGAAGCAAGAACAAAGATCTTCTTTGAGATTATTTCAATGCAATTAAAATTAAATAAATCTAAACTTTAAAATAAATTACCAACCTTTGAAAAGTCCCACTATTTATAATTGATATAATATGATGGTTAGTTCTCACTGTGTCCATACTAATAGACATATACTGCACTATACAGTATACACCCTTAATAAGCCTCTATATAACTATATATAAATATAAACGGTGAAGGAAGCTACATACAAACAGACAGTCATTATGTATGCGGACGCTCGATCGCTCCGTCACGGGGGACGGTAATCTATGGCCGGTTGCAGCCCTCACCGAAATTCCTGTAACATTGCTAGGGTTGCCACCTCTCAAGTTTAAGGAAGCTTATTTATTTTCAGAAAATACATTTTCGAAGTAATGGTAGGTTACGAGATATTAGTATTGCGTAAAAGTACAATATTGTTACAAGTCGTTTTCATTAAATTGTCAAATGTTAAACACAATGCCAAAATGAAAAATAAGTATTATAACCAATTTGTCTGTAGTTTCATTTAAACAACGCTAATATACATTTATAAATTGCCTTTTAAATACATATATCATAGGATATGAAAACTATTCAAACTTAATTCTTCCTATTTACGACTACTTAAAGCATTTGATATAGCTACAACTTCTTAAAGCATTAGGATACTAACGTTAAGGTTATGATATTAGATAAAACTTTAACAGTTCAACCCTAACAGCTATCAAGCTTCAAACTTGTCTAGATCTAGGATTTTAGACCTATCTAGATGGCTTGTGATATACGCTCGGATACTTGTCAACTATGATAGGTGTTCGCTCAATATTCACGTC
This sequence comes from Colias behrii, assembly GCA_029959065.1. Taxonomy (NCBI): domain Eukaryota; kingdom Metazoa; phylum Arthropoda; class Insecta; order Lepidoptera; family Pieridae; genus Colias; species Colias behrii. The sequence goes on along the minus strand of JARWMC010000021.1, from coordinate 2,524,063 downwards.
CCTTTGGCCTCCCACTTTACATATTAACTAAGAGAGGCTTCTTATGAATTGTTTTCGTGTGATATATAGGCTCTAGTGAGAAATTCTGTCATATATATTCATGATTAGCTAGATTAGAATGTTTCGTCTGTGTTGCATTGAGATTTCGTAATTAAATGATTAATAATATGTACAAAATTCCGTTCGCCTTTATAATAATCCTAGTACTATAATATTTATGAAAAATATAATGAATAGACATATCTTTTCTAATATCAATCGGAAATAACTACCAAATTCCATGCTACTTATTTAGAAGCATTCCTTAATGCATATAAAACTATAGGATCGTTATTTGCAAGGTACCAAAATAATTTTTACCAAATATATTAAAATAACTCAGTTACTATCTGTCTTAAAGTAAACTTTAAACCAAATATAATAAGACCGATGTCTTCATGAAACGAAACAACGATCTCTTCACTACTAAGTATAAAACAAAGTCGCTTTCTCTGTCCCTATGTCCCTATGTCCCTATGTCCCTTTGTACGCTTAAATCTTTGAAACTACGCAACGGATTTTGATGCGGTTTTTTTTAATAGATAGAGTGATTCAAGAGGAAGGTTTATATGTATAATAACATCCATTAAATAGTGGAGAAGTACTGTTATTTTTGAGGTTTCTAATGTGATGTCGTAAATAATTACATTTTTTCCGCTTACATTGCAAACGCAGGCTGAATCCTACGAGTTTTATCAAAATAATGTACTCAGTATTGTACACATTGAAAAGGTCTACAGAAAAGTCCGTGATGGTATATGTCTATCTCTTATGGATAACAATAATTTTTTTTGTCATTTACTTTTTACGACAAATAATGGCTAATTTTCGAAGCGATTTTAACCAATACAGCATAAATCCTTAACCATTTAAATACCTTGAATACATTGTTCATTTAATATAGATCTATATGGCCCTTTACACCGTATGATTTAAGTGAATATTTTCGAAGATATTACAGATTTAAAAATTGCGGGACGTAGCGTTTGCGGCGGTACCGGCCGGCCGCCCGGCTATATCTATACTAATATTATAAAGCTGAAGAGTTTGTTTGTTTGTTTGTTTGTTTGTTTGTTTGAACGCGCTAATCTCGGGAACTACTGGTCCGATTTGAAAAATTCTTTCGGTGTTAGATAGCCCATTTATCGAGGAAGGTTATAGGCTATATATAATCACGCTACGACCAACAGGGGTGGAGCCACGGGGGTGAAACCGCGCGGAGCAGCTAGTATTTTATACCCGTGCGAAGCCGGAGCGGGCCGCTATGTTTAGTTTTTAATGAGTTTTTATATACAACGTTCACAGTTTTTCTGTAGTGTATTTAGTATCAGCATTGCACCCGTGCGAAGCCGGGGCGGGTCGCTAGTTAATCAATAAACGCACAGCAAAACAAGAAGACGCATTGCACCACGTCTATTGTGTAAATCGTGTCAATAACGCCGTGTCTCTTGGATAATGGGAGTTTTTTTCCTCCACTTGAAGCTTAGCAAGAATGTCTCTCATCTCGATAAGACTAATGCAATTCCGCGAATGATTCACCGAATGTCGTTAAGATGCTCATCAAACAAAAACAAAAGTTAATACGCTAAAACGCTGTAATTTTTTCACAACAACGAGCAAACAACATCAACTCGACGACAGTTAATTTTTCTCAAATCAATTTCGGCAGCACATTTTGCCGCGTTAAAAAGCGACAAAACTCGACCCTTGAGCACATTAGTCATGTTGCAAGGCCATTCACCTTGCAAATATCGCCCCCTTGCGAAATATACACCCTCACCCTAATTCGATGAGGTATCCCCTCCCGGTTGTCATGGCAACGGACTCCCCTTCAAGTGCATAGACACCTCATAGTTGGTAAATACAAGTGAACAAATAAGAATTCATGGTGGCGCAGATCGTATAACTTTTATGGGCGAAAATATTGTGGGCGGGATAAAGTGAAAACATCAACTTTAATATATTTACCAACTTCGTGAAACTAATCTAATTAAACTATCATTCTTGTTACGAGATAGTAATATTATTTTTAATATGGTCTTAAACTACGCAAATAATTTTAAGTGCGTTTCTTTCATTCATTAATTAATTATTATTGTATTCATTTTATTAGACAATCGTGCAATAAAACACAAATAAACTTGAGCGATGGTAAGGTCGATTAGATAATTATTAATTATGGTAATAAATATTACGAGCTAATGAAAACTTAGGCGTTAAAGGCACGAATTGATAGGCAGTAAATAAATTTATTGCCCAAGTTATCCAGTTCGGGAGTAAATTCAATTAGTATCACTATCAGCCAGTTTATCTTTTAATATAGCCTAATAAGTCTGGCAAGTTTTGCAGATATAAATTATCATTAAAGAGCTTACGTTTCCAGCCACCTGTGAGGTGCTTTATCTTATCTTAAACTGAAATATAAAAGATAATCTCCATTATTTATAGCGATATGGCCCCACGCGGCGGATGAACTATGAACTTGCTTGAAAATGCATTTACCCCGTTCAAAGGCTTTAAGGATTATACAACATGTGACGTTTATGATGATGGAACATTAAAGAAACGAGACTTTGAAACTCATAAAGTTCTCGGTTTCATAAAAAGGTGCTCTGCAAATACACTCCCGTTTCATACATTCGTACAATTTTCTGTAAATACACATACTCAATATATCCAACATTGAACGTAGCTTAAGAATACCCATTTACGAAGATGTACCAGTTTCCCATCTGTTACGTCACACGGTATCTTTTACGAGAAATTCGAACATCGCCGACATTTTCCCTAACGCGACGCGACTACCAACTCCGAAATATTACTTATTTCCTCACTGTCTGTAGGTATACACTGTAATAAGTTCTCGAGCGTGTTACGAAATGATATTATATTATCTCTCTAACTCGTATTTATGTGGACGGGACGTCACGTGAATGTAAACTTTCGTTGATGAACTAGCTATTAATAATCCACACCGTCCTAACGTTAATGATAGTTATTACATAATTCCGACATAGTTGAGATAAATCTTGTGAGCCTTAATAACGTATTGTTTCTATTATTTCAGGGATGCCGGTTTCCTGAAGATGGCCTCACGCACCCCGTCCCTTGAGTCGCTGCCCGGTGCCAACTCTATAGGTTCGCTGGAGCGTGGCTCCTTATCACCACTGACTTTGAGCGGCTCCTCGCCTCCCGCGAGCGATTCTGCCGTATGTGATCTTCGCGAGTTCGACGGCCTTGACACCACCTGTGCGATTTGCCGAGAGACATTCGTTGACCCTAAAGTACTCAATTGCTTCCACACATTCTGTCGAGGCTGCCTAGAAAGAGAACAAACACACCCCGACAAAGTAACTTGCGTCACTTGCCGAGTGGACAGTCAGCTGCCACCAGCCGGTGTCCCTGGCCTGTTAACGAATCTTGTGATCGCAGCAGCGGTTGAACAGGACGCGGATCTCCTGCCGTCTGCTCGCCAAACCAGCTCGCCAACCGCACGTTGTACCGGTTGCAAGTCAAAGGAATCAGACGCTGTAGCGCGTTGTGTAGATTGCGCTAACTTCCTCTGCCCCAATTGCGTCATGGCTCATCAATTCATGCATTGCTTCGAAGGACACCGCGTTCTCGCGTTCACAGACTTAAAAGATGACAAAGGTCTTCTTGCCCAAACACTCACTGCTAGTGGCGACAAGACCGCATTTTGCCCGAGACACAAAAACGACATCTTAAAATACTTTTGCCGCACTTGCTCAGTACCAGTTTGTAAGGAATGTACTATTATTGAACACCCTGCGGCATTGCATGACTGCGAACATTTATCTGATGCGGGACCTAAACAACTGGAACTTATGCAGACAGCTGTGAATGAAGCGAAAACACGTGCTACAGAAATCAGACACGTTGTAAAAACAGTAGAACACGCTGCTGGTAAACTACAGGTGCAATACCATAAAGCTCAAAACGAAATCAATGATACGTTCCAATTCTACCGCTCTATGTTAGAAGAGCGCAAACAGGAGTTACTCAAGGAACTGGAAAGCGTTTTCTCAACTAAACAAATTGCTCTGACCGTCGTCGGACAAAAAGCTCAAGAGACAGTCGACAAAATTTATCAAACATGTGATTTTGTTGACAGGTTGACGAAATGCGCCAATATTGCTGAAATACTGATGTTCAGGAAGCTACTAGACACCAAACTGCAATCGTTAATGAGCACAAACCCCGAACAAAGTGTGCAAACAGCATGCGAACTTGAATTCGTTTCTAACTACCAAGCGATACAAGTTGGTGTAAGAAACACTTTTGGATATGTGCGTTCTAGTTCTGAAGCGAACGTGGGCCCTGCCAAACAACCTCCCATTGCACGCCCAACTAATGGATCTCTATTAAACGGGGGATCATCTTCAAGCAGTAGCAGCGTTAATGGAAGTTCTGGCAGCCTGAATGGCGGAATTCATCTACCTACTGGATTAAACGGAGTATTAGACCGACCCTACTCTAACGGACTACTGGGTCCTGCTAGCCAATCAACGTCTCCATTTGATTCGAATATCATTTCAAAAAGATTTAATAGCGGTAGCACTCTGGGGCCGTTTTCCACTACCATTGGAGACATAAACTTAAACGGTATAAATCCCTACGAAAAATGGTCAAACGGAGGATGTGACTCGCTCTTCCCGCCGACTGCTACTGACCCTTACTCACTTACAGCTGCTGCCCATACTGATCCCATTTTAGACCTGACAAACAAGCTAATATCCACTGCCATATTCCCTCCAAAATCTCAAATTAAAAGGCAAAAGATGATATACCACTGCAAATTTGGTGAATTCGGTGTAATGGAAGGCCAATTCACTGAACCCAGCGGCGTAGCTGTCAATGCTCAAAACGATATTATTGTCGCTGATACAAATAATCACAGGATCCAGATATTTGACAAGGAAGGTCGTTTTAAATTCCAATTCGGCGAGTGTGGAAAACGCGATGGACAGCTTTTATACCCCAATAGAGTAGCTGTAGTACGTACATCAGGAGATATCATTGTAACCGAAAGATCACCAACACACCAAATACAGATCTACAACCAGTACGGGCAATTCGTTCGAAAATTCGGAGCTAACATCCTTCAACACCCACGCGGTGTGACCGTGGACAATAAAGGCCGGATCGTAGTTGTCGAATGTAAAGTTATGCGTGTCATTATCTTTGATCAAGTTGGCAATGTTCTACAGAAATTCGGGTGCTCCAAACATTTAGAATTCCCGAACGGTGTAGTGGTCAATGACAAACAGGAGATATTCATCAGTGACAACCGTGCGCACTGCGTTAAAGTGTTCAACTACGAAGGCATATACTTACGCCAGATCGGCGGCGAAGGAGTGACAAACTACCCAATCGGAGTAGGAATAAACGCTGCTGGCGAAATTCTCATTGCTGACAATCATAACAACTTCAACTTAACGATATTCACACAAGACGGACAGCTGGTTTCGGCTCTAGAGAGCAAAGTAAAACATGCTCAATGCTTCGACGTAGCCCTGATGGACGATGGCTCTGTAGTGCTCGCGAGTAAAGATTACCGCCTGTACATCTACCGTTACGTTCAGGTTCCGCCTATCGGGATGTGAATATAACTTTAACAAGATCACAAACAATGACCGACGAAAAGCCAAAACCATTTTCAAACGCAAAATTTCAACGATTCTGGCCAATTGTGTCAATTTTTAATACAAAAGTGACTATATGAAGTGGGTATAAACTATTGGACTATTGTTAAGCGCGAGTGTAACTATGATTGCGGCTGTCTCGATGTGATCAATTTTACTAATAGCGAGAATCTTTCACCGATGTATTGGCGTTGGATCTCTAAATGCATTATTATATTTAAACGAAACTGTAATGAGATTAGTTTTAGTATTGACATTGTTATGAGTACCTATTTGATGTATAAGAGATTATTCCGTTGGTTTGATCCGGAAAATTGAATGATTCTCGACCATTATCATTTTTGATCTATTGAATAATATTTTTCCATATCCCACGTCGTTAAATTAGGGATGAATATTAAGGGCGTTTGTATTATTTAGCCCATTTGTTGGACCAATATTTTAACTATTATTACTTAAAAATTGTTAGGCGTTAAGCGAGTGATTTTATTGTAATAAGAGAGCATCGAGTGGTATTGTTGTTAGTGTTAAGATATTCTTCGGCACAACGGCACTTCCTGTTTTTAATTAGCACTTATTCTGTGTCGATGGAAACATAATTATGAATCTAATTAAGAGTTGTTACATTATTATTAGGTAAGTGTTAAATTGAATTAACTAATATGGACAATCTTTAGTTACTACCCTTTTTAACGTAGTTACAAAAAAAATTAGGGAATGTGATGTTAGGGGTTTTATCAATGACAAAGTTGACTGCGGCGTTTCTTAAATATGAGATCGAGGTTATCAATACTGTAGATCTTCAAAATTAAATTGAACATCACAAGACGATACGCGATTTGTCTCTGTGAGTTTTTGTCACAAATCTTAAGGTACGCCAGTCTATTGAATGATTAATAACTTAGAGTATTATAAAGCATTTCTGAAATGGTTGTCGATTTAATTTTTTTTTTTTTTTGTATTGGGAAACTGCTAGACGACAGTTTTACTCAGACCGATATGACGTCAATACCGCCTAGTCACTGAGAGCCCACGAATCCATAAATTCCTCAATTTCGTTGTTTTTATTACAATTAGTAACATTTGGTTGATAATAATATTATTCGTTTTTATACAAATTTAAGTAGGTGTTTGAATATTTTTTATTAATTAAACACGGTAGTAACTAGTAGAGCACGTTAGCAAAGGTTCGTTTCGCTAGATTTTTGATTTTACTTTTTTTCGAGATTTTAACAGTGTAAATGCATTTTGCTGCTCATTGTAGTATTATAGCTTGCTCGATATATAAATGACTTATAAATCTGTTATTCTGGTAAGATATTTTTTATACGGAAACAACTTTATTTTTGTAGCAGTAGTATTATACGGTGCATGTGTAACGTTTATTTTCTTTCGTATTTTATTAATTATTATGCTACATATTATTATTTTACTACAATACCGTGTGTTTGAGTGTGTTAGCAGAATTATTTTAGTTTGATTTTTCTTTAGTTATGATTTTTTGTAGTTAATAATGTTTTTTATTTAGTTTTCGTGATGAATCTATGACAATAAACAGATCTGATGCGATCCATAGCTCCGGGGTCGGAGATTTTTCTTAATAATAATTGATCTGGATAAGATAATTTAAGGATATGCATACCGTTTTGGTGATATTCCTAATTTTTTAAATTATCGTCTGTATATTTAATGAAAGCGATTGAAGCCGCGCCGACGTATGCGTGTACCCGCTAGCACCTTTGCTCATATGCAATACCCGCTTTACATGTGCCATACAACCAAGTTGTGATGTAATAAGTGATATTAAGTGTTGTTTGTAAATATATGTACCATAATCTACCGATTTTATTAAATTTAATCATAAGTTTATACGATCAATTCTGTCAAATGATTTCATCTTTACTATTAGTGCAAGTTAGGGCCGATAATGCTATGAAATGTTTACAAAACTTCATGGATTCTCCCTTTTCTACTTATTCTTATTTTTTATTCATTATTGTTCGCATACTTGCATTAAAGTTATACTTCTAAAGGCATTTCCTTTGTTGATTTTATCATCTGCATTTTGCAGTTGACGGTGCTTTCAATTTGCTCATACTCGACGTGGCTTCGATAGAAATCCATCAGAATCTGCCACTAGATTAGGCGAAATGGAATCTCCTACCCAATCTTTAGATTCAAAATTTCAGTGATGCATCACCAATGATTTTATGTATAGACTGTCCTGTTCCTAGTAAATTATTCCCTTCTGAGATTGGTTAGTTTGATTTTGTTTTTTCTAATCTACTGCGCTAATACGATTGTTGTAAGCTTGAAAAGTTTAAACCGGCCATGTTTCTTCAGTCCTTTCGGTTCCAAGTGGAATATTATCTCAACAACGCTTATCATCTCGCGTCATCTAAATATGATTGTTACGCTTACCGAATCAAAAGTCACTTTAGAAACTGTTCGGTTTAAATAGATCACTTAGAATAAAATCAAGATTTTCATTCGTTAAATTACATGCCTTATGTTCAAAATCTACGAATGAAATTTCTTGTAAATCATACGCTTCTACTTAATTGAACTCTTTCAACGTATTATATTTATCTTAAGTACCTATAGCTTAGTATATCGAAATTTCTCTAAGGTTATGCAAATTTTGACAACTGCCGTTTTGTTTTTTTTTTTATATCATAATCTTATGTAATCCATTATTATTTCAGTTATAGTAGCAATGATTTAGTTTTTGTTTAATCTAGAATTTTTTTTTTTAATTTTTATCATTATTTTCGTTCACAAAATAATTTGTGTGTTTTGCATAATATACTAAATAGAATTATTTTACAAATGAACCGTTCATTCTAAAATTGCATTTCTAAAGTTTGAGGACTGATTAAATTTGAAACATGTTTTGTCTTTAAATATATTTTGTCGATGTTTGTTGTTATAATTATTATATTTTTTAATTATTTGTATAAACAATTGTTCTTTAAATTAATGTACGTCGTTTTGTTTTGAATTATTTTTGTTGTATAATTGCTTTTTTTATAATAATACCAGTTCATTGCAGTTTGACTGTGTGTTTTATTTTTGGTTTGCCCAAGTAGTGCTATATAGTATTCCATATGAATTCACAACTACTTTAGTTCGTCTAAACTAGTAGTGATTCAACAAAGCTGATGTTTGTGCTGTTGAACCCATTTTATAAAGATAACCTTTACAAAATCTGTGCCTTACTTAATATATTGTACCATCTGCTTCAATTTCAACACTGTCTTTTCCATATTCGCTTCAAGCACCCAAATATTTTATTAATCTCGGATAGACCACTCGGTTCATCAGCACAAACAGTAAATTGGTAATAGGACCCAAGTGTGTGTGTTTTATATTTTGGGATTTTTGTGTGTGTGTGCGTGTGCATTTTTATAAGGATTCATTTGAAACAGTTGGTGTTGGGGAACAAACATTGGCATGAAATTAGTAAGTATTCATTTAGATTTTAAATACCATACGCAAGTAAGACGAGCACTATTTTGGTTTGTTTTTTCCTAGATAGCCGCACTAAGGCTTGAAGTAGACGTAAAATCACCTAAAATAAGTCAGCTCATCGTAGTACCTCAGTGATTTAGGCGGTGCATAGAATAACATCTATAACAATAATTTACTATAACTTACCAGTATCTTAGAGTACATATTCTTATGAGGGCAGGCTATAAATTAAAATGTTAAGATAATAAATTCTAAAATAAGTTATCCCGACTAAGCTTTACTTTTCTAAGAAGTTCTAGCTGTAAAGCCGATCTGAGATATTTCGGAACCTTCTCCCTTTCTCAACAGCACAGCTTAGTTATTAATCGCTAACCTACCCACTATTTCCAAGTCAATTACTATAGGGAACATTTTACTAACTAGCACCTACTAGTGTAAAGTAAACACGAATTAGGCTTACAAAATTGTTTCTAATTTTATACTCAGCAGTTCTCTTAAGACTTAAATTAAGACTTCTACACATTTTCAAATTCATTCATTGTTTATGTCACGCTCATCAGCTAGGGCTATACTTTGGGCTTGTATTGTGTGTGTTGTGTAGAAATATAAAGAAATGCATTTTTATATGACATCCCGAATTTTCTGAACCGAAATGTCAATCTGACATTTCCGCCATCTTCCGCCGTTATATTGTCGCGTTCCTTCGCTTATGATGATGATGTTATATTATAAAAATATGTCATGTATCAACTTATAATATCAACTGATCCGGCTATATTTCTACACAGCGTACTGCCCAGGCTCTTTGTTCTTCAGAAATATTTACATTTAATTTTTCGTCATATCAGAATTCAGTACACCGACATTTTGTAAAAGTAGCTGGTATCATCATTTGTTTCTATTATCACAACTTAGCCTGTAATTGCTTCGAGAAATTCCCATTCTGCGTAGCAACAAAGTCCACATTTGCCTGTTAGTCTACGATGTTCATTGATGAAATTTCAAGCTTAATCGATCCCATTATTTTTATTTCGCAATCCACCACAACCAGGAAGTGTGTAAAAATGTACATACGTTTAGATTTAATACGTTGGTAGTCTTTAGCTGTAAGGGATGCCGGGATGAGTAAAGATGGAAATGTTTTGGGAATTAGAAAATGAAATAGTGTGAAAGAGTGTGTATTTTTGTAATGAAAATTATGGTTCAACGATAGGTTAATTCACGTGTTATTTAGAGTTGGGGTTATTCGAATGAGATATTGGGACAGTTAAAAATCTGGTTTGTTGAATGAATTGGAACAGATATCCGAATTTGTCAGGATTAGAATTAAATAAGGACTTAAATTAATCATATCCATAATTTTTAAAACAATGTTTGAAATTTCGATAGCTTCGTAACGGTTAATGAATTCACCTGTTAATATATTCATCATTGTAGTGATGTATCAATGTTAGCATGTCAGATTGTATGTGGTTATTGATTTAATCACTTTTTATATTATGTCGTAGAGCGTCGTTGGATTATATAAACTTAACGATATGTTGATGATGTTTTACGCTATTTGTAAATAACATTGTCGCTTTGTGTTCGTTTTCAGACACGGAACTAGCGTGATCTACTTTCAGTAATTCTATTACGTATACTTGATCAGGTAAAGGATGCACATTAGATCAATTTTTAGGTAAAAAATCGAATCTAAATGTGCATTTGTGTAAATAAGTAGACGAGCTGTTCGTACATCGATGTCCGCAGATGTGATTTATTGCTCAGGAATTGTATTAATTTTTCTCATTATATTTTGATAATTTATTACAATATTTTTCTATCATCGCTTGTAAGTAATTATAGTGAGCGGCGATGTTGTATCATTGTTGAATTTAATTTATTCGCTGTTTGAAATAATTTAGTGAAGTCTGCACAGAACGTTGGTGTTTCACTTGATTTTTGAAATATTTTTCTTAAATGTGATGCATGCAATGATTTTACTGCATTCAATGACTGATGTTGAGTTTTAAATGGAAAAATTTAAGTCTTGGACATTGTGTAAGGCGGAACAAGAGCGAACGTCGGTCTGCGGCAACTAGGTGGCGATCGAGACAGCCTGCTGAATCGAGCAATGTTGTTTGACCTTGATTCCGTTTGTACGCAACGTGTCGAAATTGTAATTGTTGTAAGTTTAGGTGAAACAAAGCACATATGAGCACAAACCATCCATCCTCAAAGATTACTACGCTGAATGTTTTGATTGACTCACGTTTGAATTTATGATACATTTTATTGTAAAAAAAGAAAATATTTTACTATCGCTTATGTTAGTTGAAACGTTTGCAAATAATAGTATTTATTTTCTCAGTGATAATAATTTTTTATGGCAAGTTTTGGAATTCTTAAGGTGTTTTATATATTACGGATTCTACTTAAATATTGAATTTAGGCATAGTGATATCGTCATAAATATTTATCATTCTTAATGTTCATTTTTCGTCATGTATTATATTATAGTCGTATATAGATCGTGTTCTATATTTTTGTAAGAATTTTCATCTGCCATTTATTACATAAAGCACAGCATCCCAGGCAGTGGAAATGACAACTTACAAAATATAGCTTATCTTCCGATAACATCTTCTTTAATTGTGTTACGTAATTTTAGTGTAAGTGTGTGATTTTAGTTAAAAGATAATGTTTTATTCGTGGAAAGATTCCAAATAATGAAATGATGTTTAGAATAAACGGAGAAGTAGTTTAATTACATATCAATGTTTCCAATTATTTATAAATTGTTTGGCAGAGGTGAAGAAAGGAACGGTTAGTGAAGTAATGTATTTGTACGGTTCAGACAATATTTAGGCAGATTTCTCCTGTTAAAAATTAAAGATTTAATAGCAAATTGTTTCAATGTATTGGAACGTAACATATCATCCACTAAGTGGTGTCATTCGAAATGCACTAAATTAAATAGACCAATCGGGGTTCGTAGAAAGCTTCGGAAGGCATGGAGGAGGTAATTTGGAATCTTTCTTGATGCTAGTCGCAAATAAATTGCTTTTAGATAATTCAATGTTATCGTAAAATTGTATGCACGTAATTAGTTGTACGATGCCTAAATAAAATGTCCACACACAAATCGATTTTAACCATTTATGCCATCCTGCCAAGTATAAGGAATACACAATGCTTATGAAGATTATTATTATATCCTACTTAGATGTATGTCGTAGTGTGTATTTTTAGATATTGCATTGTCTATGTTAGATTAGTGGTTAAGACACCTTGAGCTTTGTACACTCTGTCACTGAAGTTTACCGGTACAGTTGCAGTCGTTTACCAGCTACGTCGAGCGAACTGTCACACCGGTATGGGCAATACCGCCTCTAGGAATGCTTTCGGCATTTGCACACCCTACATAACTGAATTTTTCAATGCGAATGCACTAAGAGCTTGATCACTGTAAATACGGCCAATTTCTAGAATAATGACACCTAAGCATAAATGTAATTCTGTAACCTTATTATATTGAACTACTGAGACACCACTTTGCGCCGTGGCCTTAAATTTTAAGGAATGTTTTATTCCTTTATAAGAAAAATGAAAAACTTTCATTTAAATTTTGTACAGATTTAAGTATTTCCAATATTTCATCCTCATCAATTATTCGTAAGTGCTAATTTGTATCGTATAAACCTGTCATAGATTAGTCGTTGCGGTAGATTCTATGTAGGCGCTTAAACTACGTCCTAAGTCTTAAGAAGTTGTTAATTTCGATATTCCAATTCATGCATATCCCCATCTCTTGATGATTGTTACCTACACTAGTTACTTGGAGACTGTTCAAATTACGCTATCGAGTTTTCTCTAAGGGAAAGGGCTGTTTTAGCAGATATTTTTGATACAATGAGGATAATCGAAGGGAAACGATCGTGTATATAAAATTTAAAATCGACAATCGATTTGTGCACTTCTTACAATGCTCTGAAAGCGGAGCCACGCCAAGTCCATCCGGTTTTGGACTTGTTGAATGTCGTTTTCATATCTTCGTAGGTGTGAATGAAATAATGTTACTGTAACGAAAGAGAAAAACGTTGTTCTTATATGATATGCGATGGATCGCTGATAACTTGTTGTTTTTCATATTCGTAATATTTCCTTTATTTTTTGTACTCTTTAGTGTTAAGGTAATTATAAAATGAAAATTATTCAATGTTGATTACTCTAAAACATAATGTACGCGTTAAGGATGGTGTAATTAGTTTCCCCGAGAGCCTTACTAGTGGTGGAGCCTTTTCCTTAGAAAGTTGATCTTTCGTATCCCTGTGTAGCGTTAATGTGAAAAAAAATACATGAAAAGCATGGCTAATGTGAGCTTGAAAGAACAACAATTATGTGAGATCTCTTGATCGTCGAATACACTGACTCAATCTCTAAATCTTTTTATATCTCCAGTACTACTAACTGTCGTAACTTCCAATTTTGTATGCTCGTTCAGCTCACCCACAAATACAGTTTAGTCTGGCCTAGCGATGATTTAAGATAACTATAAGGTTTCATCATTTTTAACTTAGATCGTATGACTCAATTTTAAGACTGAACACAGAAAAAGAAATTATAAAGCAACAAAAGTCCTGGATAATTGTTTTCATTGGTTACTTAGGTAGAAACTATTGCATGGCTTACTTATAGCGACAAATGACAAAATGGGTTTCGTAGTTAAGGGTAACACAATTGATAGCCAATTTAGAGGTCGTTAGGGTTTGGTATTCGTCGCTATAAATGAAACATTGTCTTCTGTCGATACTTTCCTATCTTCTCTTCTAAGACGATGATGAATTGAATCAATGAAAGATCGGTAAATCCATGGTAATGTTGACTACAGGAATGTTGACGTTACTGTTGAATTGGGAAAGAGATACTATTTGTTGCCAAAGTGTTGTTTAGGGATAAACATGTAGTTATAAAAATCGGTTGTCACATGCATAATTAAGTTGTTCTTGGGTGGTTTGAGGTTAAGGAGAGTTGAAAAATATTTCCAATGATATATTTTTTCATAATGAACTTGAATGCTAATCGATACTTAAGATTTATATTTGTGTAGGAACTTAAATTAAACGTGTGTAATGTCGTTGCCACGATTCAGTCTAGACGCAGCTCGATGGCGACCAGTGTGAAGTGAATCGTGGGGAACGAATTAGTTGTTTAGTGTTCATGTTACATTAGATTGTATTGGACAGTTCTATCCTTTGAACGAACACTTGTTTCCGCCTCTATTGCACCTTCCGTCTTTTCCCACTTTTATATTTCGCACCACTTATTTCTACGAATGTAACTTTCGTACCGTCATTGTTAAATTCTAATTTATATTTATTTTATAATAATTTATTGTATTTATGAAGCTAGTCAGTGAGTTTCGGTTAGATTAGCTACTAAGTTCTTTTAATTTTCACGTATTGATAATTTTATAGTATTATAGCATTTGTTTCTTGAAGTGAGTACTTCTCCCTCTAGTCATGGGTTATTGACGTTCAGTCAGCCATGTTTTATTTGCCGATAATTCGGCCCTTTTCATCCCACGTGCTTGTTCATTTTTATTCTTTTCCCTTTATTTATGGTTAACTATTTAGTTCTCCTTTTTTGTATTATCCAATTACATCTAATTTATATTTGGTAGTTTCGTGCAAGCAATATTATCAATAAATTTATTTCTTCCAGCTTTAGTTGATTTAATGTTTTGTGTGTGACTGCGCGTTTTATTTAAATAATTTATGACGTTTAATAATTTTACGCTGATAATATCATGGTTATTTTAAGGATAACTTGTAGAAATATGATACACGTTGATTTTTAACTTCAATGACGTCACCGACATGTTTAATATGCACTAATTTTATTTTCACGAGAACAGACTTACTTGAATGTCCTAATTCTGTCATCAACTGTTCTTTTTTAGTGAGAAAACGTGATTATATCAGAGACACACATTTTTAATACGTATATAAAAAAATCCTGTCATGTTTTGAATCATAATCATAGTTTTGAGAACTTGGTAAAAGTTTTGGTTGAGTTTTAAATATGCAATAAGCCAATATGTTTTCTTACTAAAAGATAAAGATCACAACAGAAGCAGGACAATATCATATTTCTATAAAGTAATCAGTTTTGCTCTCGTATACGAATTATAAGCATTTATTTAAACAGGATTCCGTACATTCCATAAAAGGGTTTAAGTTTGTTATTGGTTTCATTGTTTTTAAATTCACTCCGTGTGGGTTAAACAGCATTTTATAAATGACAGTGGTGTTATGAAATTATCGCATCAATAATACTCTACTTGTTATTCAGGTAATTTAAGTTAGTCTGTAAGAATTGATAAATAATATCTGATGATAAATTTACTTGTATGTTGTATTAAAATGATGAACATGAAATAAAGAAACTGGTTTGAAATGTTTGTTTTATTTTACAATCATGAATATTATAGCCCCATGTTTTAGAATATGATATACTTACCCACATTACCACTAAATAGGTACCTACATTACTACCAAAAGTATTATAAAGTTGGAATATAATTGAAACCATGTAATATGAACTTTCTATAGTTAATATAAATGCTAAAAATATCTTGTAATCTGTGGCGGTCAGGCGTCGCTCCGGAATGACAGAAAGACACGGGTTCGAATCCCGTGATCGATTTTTATGTTAAATAATTTCTCATTTATAATTTTGAATGCTATAAATCTAAATATCAAAATCTGATAACTTCAGGTAGAAAGCTTTTTCTACCAAATTCTAGTTACCTCAGTAGCAATTAGTATCGGCGTAGGTTATGTTACATAGTAGGTATCTGGTATAGGTGATAGTAAAGCTATACACGTCAGCCATAGGCAAAAATGGTACCTACTAGGTAATAGTGTAAGGCGTAAGCTATTGTAGATACTTTTTTGAAGATTTAAAATCCTTACAATGTTAACTATAGAACTACATACTAACCTTATCATTCAGTAGAATGCAGAACTACACCTGAGACACGATTTTTTTAGCTTCAAGAAAAAACAACTAGAATAGGCACTTAATAGAAATTAAGAAAACAAAGAATTTAATACTTACTGTAATATCATTTCGAATTTCGATGCATTTTTGAGAAATTCAATTTATAATGTTCATTTTTATCGATTAGGTACTTTTAATTTATTTAACACTCACTCAATTTATACATTAATTTATTGGGTATGCACATTTCCTTAGAGCATTAAACCATTAATGCTCTAAGTACATTTCACATCTCATCTCAAAAGATGCATTTAATTTATCAAAAGGAATCAAATAAACATACATATACATATAAAATATGACATTTCCCTACAATACAAAGTAAGATAGGTCGCTATAGTAAAACATAATCCTAAGACTTAATCCATATAACACTAATTGTTTTAGCAGATATAGAAGCCCCCACTGTACAATATATACCTACTTATAATAAAGTTGAAAAGTTTATTTGTTTGTTTGAATACGCTAGTCTCAGGAGCTACTGGTCCGATTTGAAAAATTATTTTGGTCTAGATAAGTAGATAGCCCATTTAACGAGGAAGGCTACACATCATATATCACGCTAAGACCAACAGGAGCGTAGCAATACGTGTAAAACCGCGGGGCACAGCTAGTATATAATGTATAGACTACAATGATTAACATAGTATCAATCTATTCTAGACTTAACCTACTAGAATTTTTAGCTCTTCCGCACAATCTTCACTAGATCTTATTTGCACACAAACATCTAAACATTTTAATAATACTACTTTAGGACACTTGTTAAGAAAATAATATTAACTCAAGGATATAGAAAACTGCTACTTCACCTGAAAGAAAACACACATTTCAAGGAATCTGGAAGAAAATGCTCGCTAGTACCTAAGGTAATGTACCTGGTAAGTAAGAAAACTACAAATTAGGGTTAAGCTTATTTAAAACTATTACACAATGTATCGTTAAATCTATAACAGGTACCTATTATAAAGCTGATCTAATATTATGAAGCTTGTTGGCTTGAACGCGGTAATCTCAAGAACAACGGGTCCGATTTTAAGGGCTATAAGCTCGTAGTAGTATATAAGCTATTTGAACATATACCTGAAGCTATATTAAATCGTAGAAATACATTTGTACATACTATTTGCTTTCTATTTGCTACTAATTTGGAACCGAGTTTAGTTAATGCTTGATTTCATATCGATTATGGCTATGAATTCTCGCGTCTAATGTAGATTCTAACACAGCCAAGATCATCATAATATTCCGGATTGATAAATAGGAAAAGAGCTATAAGTTATGCTGTTGATTCGCTATAAGAACCTTTTGTTTTAAGACAAAACCATTTCATTATATTAAGAGTTTGTTCGAACGCGCTAATCTCAGGAAATACTTCACCGATTACAAAATTTTATAATTATCTAATATCTAGTACTAACGTGAAGATAACTTCAATATACATAATCACTACATAGTATAAAGCAAAGTCGCTTCTCGTCGTCTGTATGTATACTTAGATCTTCAAAACTACAGAAAGTAGGATTTAGAAGAAATTTTTTTATTAGATAGAGTGATTCAAGAGGAATGTTTTAGTATATAATAATATTAGGTTTTAGACAAAGCCGCGGGCGGAAAGCTAGTAGATTACTATGCCTAATACACTGAAGTTTGTTACTTAAGTATTTGAACCCTTTAAAGCCTACAAAGCCTCCGTGTTAATTTATTGAGAAGCCGCATATCTAGATCTAACATAAAGCAAACGTCAGTTTCAAAGACAAATACACATGACTGCGTTAGTGAATTCTATTCAGAAGCTATTTGCTAAGAAATCATCAAGGTAACATTGTATGTCTGACCACAGACATACAATGTTACCTTAAGGCTATTACATGCGCTAATAACCTTGACCATACTTGACGGATCTCAAACCTCTCCCGCTGCACCTTCTTTTTTCCTCGCATTTTGTATTTAAAAAGATACTAATCAGTGAAACAAAATATCCTCGTCAGGGACTGTTGTGTAACTGATAATTTATTAAACATAAAATTTTCAGAGCTCTAAGTCAGCAGGTTACGAAGTTTATAGAGTATTTGCGGAAAAATCGATGACCACGGCACATTTTTTTTCTAGAAATCTATTAACTTTGGAAAAAAGTCCTCGCGAGCAATTAAAGATCAAAGACCATCCTATTTTATATATTTTTTTCGGTATTGTGCTTTATGTTGTACCAGACTTTATAGAGGTTGAACATAGTCGAAATTGCCGGGTAACGCCTTAACACGTTAGTTTAGGAGAAATAGTGAGTGATTAGCTAAATTCAATCAATTGATGTGTGTTTGTTATCTTAAGCTCAACAATATTACGAATATTTTTAATTGTGTTGCAGTACATTTTTGAACGGTTCCTGAAGCTGCGGAGTAAATCTTTGGAAAAGTGTTTTTTTTTTTTAATTTAAATTTATGAAACACTCCTAACTAGTCCTTTTATCATCTTTGCATACCTTTGTTAAAACATATTTTGTGTTGAAACAGATCGGTTCCTGAATAGCACAAAAATTGATTTCTGAAAATTTGAACTTAAAGTTTAAAGCAAACATAGGTTTTTGTAACTACAATATTGACCCTAATTGCAATATTATTCTAACTTAAACATAGGTCACTGTCGAATAAAGGCCTTATAATACTTGTATAAGTTTATATATTACTAGCTTTCCGCCCGCGAAGCCCGCGTTTTCAAAAAAAAGCCGCATAGTTCCCGTTCCCGTGGGATTTCCGGGACCTATCCTATGTGTTAATCCAAGTTACCCTCTATATGTGTGCTTAATTTCATTGTAATCAGTTCAGTAGTCTTTGCGTGAAAGAGTAACAAACACACACACACACACACACACATCCTCACAAACTTTCGCATTTATAATAGTAAAGTAGGATAGGATAGGATGTATTCTAAGATAAAGGCAATTTAATGTTGGTCTTATTTGTGTAACTTTTAATTGCGTGTGCATTTTGAAATAAACGTAGTTATTTACATACCTTCCATATAATATAACGAAGTTTTAAAATAGTAACACGGAAGAATAAAGCTAAATATTATATTGTATAATCAAATAAAGTAAAAATATATTTGCAGGAATATTCTTCATGTAAAAGATTTGCATATACTTATTTCATGACAAACACTGTTGGCCGCGTAATATGTAGTCTTTTACATACTTACTACGTTTATTTTTGAGGCAAAATATTTGATATGTATACCTACTGGTTAAATAACAAACAATTTAAGAGTATGAAGAAAATCGCAGAAAACTTTTTAATATTTTTATTTTAAAGCCGTGAAATTTTGTTTATTTCTTTATTTATTTAATTGTTGAACAATGCCTAATAATATTATCCAAGTAGATTTCCGCCCACGGATTCGCCCGCGCTTTCAAAGAAAAACTCACATAGTTTCCGTTCCGTATGTTTTATTCTGGGTCTTCAGCTACCTAAATACCAAATTTCATTATAATCAGTTCAGTAGTATTTGCGTGAAAGAGTAACAAAAATCCATCCATCCTCTTAAACTTTCGCATTTATAATAGTAAATATAAAAGCGAAAGGGTGCGGGTTCGAGTCCCTCCTCGTGAGTGAATTTTTTCTATTCTTTATAAATTTAAATTTATAGTAAATATAGTTGGATTTAAGATAACAGGAAAGTTCATTACTGTCTCATGTAAAAATAGCTAATCGTATCTGTATGAAATATGTAAAAAAGATTGATTATAGTCTGAATTAGGACAAATAATATTTAACAGTTATTTACCTGAATGTAATTATGTACGGATATAATACACGAATCACGAATGAAGCCACGGGGCAGTACTAGTATTTAAAGAGGTAAACTGTATAAAGTAATGCTAACAAGGTTTAAAACACGTATGTTTTTGTTACACGGATGATTAGTATTAAATTTGGGGCATTACTAGGATAGTATTCAACACTGCATATTTTTATTATTTTCTATCCAAAACATACAAGTACAAACGTAACTTTCACATCAAAATCAATTACCATATCACAATAGGTTTTTCTATCACACATTTTTACAATGTTGTAGGTAAATGTCAATTATGGATTTTCCACAAAGTTCACATTGAATGAGGTATCGATTCAGTTGACAATGTTCCCATGGGCAAAGTATTGATCCCGGTCGACCCCTGTCCTTTCATCTTCATCAGAGTTGCAGTCATATTGACACATACGTCATCATGGTAAATGACTAGAAAATATTTTTTTTTTTTGAAAATATGTATATTATTTCGGATAAATTTAATGAACTACAAAATTTGCCTTCACATTCATATATTAATAACATATTCCTTTAATAAAAGTAAAAGTTAAATGCAATAGAACACACATTTTTTAATAAAATCATCGGCACAAAGAAAATTATACTAATGCTAGTTAAGATTGAGGAAAAAGAAATTTAGTACATAGATAGTTTCTAAAGTGCACATACGTAACTTTCTTCATAGCCCAGTGTGTATAGAAAATGACGTTTCTGTAAAAATAAGTACTATAAAACAATAATCATAATGGTTGTTTCATCAAATGGCAGTATATTCATCCACCTACAACAATCATATATATTAGTAAATAGTTCGCGAGGGTTGCATGTATTTGTTAGTGTGTGTGAAGGGCACACATATTGATGTAGGTTATGTTTATTGATATAACGCGATTTTATTTTATTATGATAAAATTAAAGAACCTCAATACTTACTGTGGCTTATCATAACGAAAGGATGTGAGATTTAACAATGTAGAATGATGTTATATTTATTTACCTACTTAATTGTATTTTTTTTTTGCTTTATAAAAACTTCATCTCAACACACTTCAACTCAACTCAACACACTTTGCTATGAAACTTTTGAAAGGAGAAGTAATTTAATAATATTGTAAATGGATTTGATCTTACAATGAATTAGTTATTTATACTTACCTAGATTTTTAATTTGTTGCGTAATCCGTCTAAAATATTTTTTGTGCATTAAAAATTCTTTAACAATTACTTTTAAGGGAATCCCAAAGTTAATTAGAATTCCAGTAACATAAGCCATCATGTGTGTGTAAATGTGGATCCTATTATTATATTTTTTTTCAAACCTACCGAACCAATTACTTGTCTAAAATGTCACAGACATATACACTGAGAGAAAAAATTTCGGCGTAATTAATAACAATTAACAATGTTATTAAATGGTGTTATTATCAAATTTTATCAATTCCTATGTATTTTTAATGAAAACTACAAAAAATTTAATTTCAAGTACAGTTTATTAATTTCGTAATATAATACCAATAAACGGGTTTTATTAAATGTCGAAATTAATATTCTTTACTTGGGATTGTAGGATTTTACATGTATTAATAAATATTCCTTGAATTTGTAGGTACTGTACTAATATCAAGAGGTACAGATTAGTTATGATTATAAAAGAGTTTTACTAAAATGACCGATACATATAACATCTAATATGATACAAAAAACTATAATATCTAATATGGCCATTGAGATAATATATGTATCTCAATGAATATGGCATTTCTTATTTCTATAATTCGTGAACTTGTAATTAGAACTAGTTTTATTTTTCCCTCAAGAAGTAAACTATTATTTGTCATTACAGTTATGGCTATTAGTGTTTATATATATATATATATATATATAATATATATATATATATATATATATATATAATATATATATAGTTATATGCCTTTATTCGTTAAAAATTACAAATTATTTACTGAAAAATACTATATATATATATATATATATAGTTATATGCCTTTATTCGTTAAAAATTACAAATTATTTACTGAAAAATACTTTCGTCTACTACTAATACTAACGGAACTAATACTAATACTACGACTAATTCGGAATTTATTGTTAAATTTTATAGTGTAAAATATTCTCAATTTGAATTCAAGCAGCCGAATACTGCGCAATTAGTACGTGGCATTTTTAAAATGATCGCCGAAATCAACTTATCTACAAGCACGTGTTCAAATTAAACTGAAATAATATATTTCACCAAAATGTTAAAACATAAATACATATAAGATAGATATTATCGATACGTGACGTCACCACTTTGTCAAGCACTAAGCCTGTCAAACTATTTTCTTTTTCATCCTAAAACAAAAAGGTGGAGGTTCTATGCTCGTATAATAATAATTTTAATTTATTTCTGCATAATTTGTGTTTTTTAATTTAATTTAATTTATCGTTTTAAAAATAATTTAGTAGGTATACCTACATACAAGTATTGTAAATTCTGGTTTAAAATAATTATTGAATATATGTATATTGTATAATACAAATATCAAGCATTATAAATAATTTAGATACATTAAATAACCTTCGGCGTCCATAACAAAACAAGATTTCGAAATATAGCACTGATAAAAACGTATTTACTTTTACAAGGTGTATTAATTCGGATTGTTTCTTCTTGTAAATTCATATTTAGGCTACACCATGTTTGTATTTTAACGAGTTTTTATCCCAAAATTACCACAAAATCGACTGTGAAAAAAAAGCAAACAGAAATATACAGGCCAAATTGATAACCTCCTCCCACAGATCACAGAAACTAAAGGGAGATATGGTTAGGGGGCGGGGCCGGTGTCGCAGCAATATGCCCAAAAAAAGAACACATGCTGTTTGTTGCATTCAGTTGACGTTCGACCGTCGGCCGGGTATTATTTGACAATGCCGTGTTGTTCCGTTAAAGTTTGTAAAAACCGAAGTGAAACCAGCATCTTTAAGTCAAATGGAATCAAATACCATCGGTAAGTACTGAAAATTATACGATTTTCTTACTAAAATTTCAAAAACAATATTACGTAGAGTGATTTCTTGGTTTCTTATCTTTTATATTATGTGACAGAACGACAGTCACAATAATTTATGTAAATAGTTTACAATGCTTCTTCTGTACGTGACTCTATTCAAACGCGGAGTTCGAATACCGCAGTGTATAATGAACATACTAAAGCTAACAATTGTGTAGTACGGCCGCTGCTCGCGGTCGTTAGTTAAGGATGCGAATCGAGTGTGTCCATGTCGATAAGATTCGGATTTTTACTACCTTACTACCTTATTTTTATATCATAATGTATTACTATTAGCTTAATATCTGATTGTATTATTATTATTTGATAGGTACTCGAGCAATAATTTTATAGTAATTATTACACATGGATTAAAAAAAGAAGTCACTTATTTCATACTTATTTTACTTTACAATAAGTCAATAGGCAATGCTTTATGGACTTCATCACCATGAATGCTACCATCAAGGTGTCCATTTCTACCTAGTTACTGTATTGCCTTTAAATTGTTTTAATTTTAACGTTTCTCATTTTATCGACAAGCAATCCCTATCATAAACGCATATCTTGCGGCTGTAGTGGTGCTGTATACGTACGTCACTTACAATATAGTGTGCGAACGAATAGTCGCTCTCAAATTTTTGTATGATGACACGCACACAACGCGAAGTATTGTTTTTATTTTGTTTACTGTTGTGTGCGTAAATTTGTAATGAGACACCAGGTTTCGTACTCAGCGCAAGCGATTGGCATCTCTCTAGATCTCTATGCCTCCTCCTTTATTTTTGAAGTCGGTTAAATATCAAAAAGGTAACAGCCCTATAGCTATAACAGTGCTAACGTCATAATTTCATCGCAGGGGCTTAGTTTCCTAACTGTATGTACGTATATATCTGTCAACTGTAGTTAAATGTAAAATTTTAGGATATTTCACGTTCTATTTTTAAAAAAGTTATTATTAATGCCATTTTACACATTAGGTTAAGTACTTTCGATGTCAATTTAAAGATTTTTGATGCAATCGCCTGTGCACACTTAACGATTACACCCTGTAGATATGATGTACACTTATGGTCTTCTTTTAGTCATCATTCAAATCAGTGTTATTATTTTAGGTTCTGAAAACTTTGAAGTCGTCGATTGATGGTAGAGCAGTTGCGTAGTCGTGGAATTATCGAGAGGGCCCGTTCACATTCCTTGACAAGAACATCATCTTCGTCATCGAATTCTGATGTAGCTCCATTAATACGATTGCCAGCAGCATCAGCAGGTAATGTATATTTTAATGAAAAGCGAGTACTTTTACGGGTATTGCTGTTTTCAATTTAAATGATAAATGATTCCTTTCAGAATCCGACGAAGAATTAAGGGAGAAAGTCGCATGGCTGCGGAATTCCTTAGAGCCGTAGCACCTAGTGGAAGAGAAGTGGGTGGCCACAGCGGCATTGAGACTGAATACAAACTACTTGGCTGGTGGCAGTGTTGTTGCCTAAAAACTAAAAAACTAAAAATTCAGCATCGGTTGGGCAAGTTGTTTCGTTATCATGAATACTATCCCCAGGATTTTTTAGTTTATTACTTAAAATTATGTTGTCAATGATTATTTTTTGGTTAATTAGAATAAAGTTATTTCAGGAAAATATCAAATTTTATTTATTATGTCCACCTATCCGCAAATGAAGATTTCGAACAATTTTTCACTATTACTTATCTGAACAATTTTAAAAAACAATATCAATTAAATTACATTAGTTATTAGAGCTTCGTATAATAAGAAGAAAGTTGATCGAAATCATCAATATGTAAAATTAATTAGTAACGTTACTATACTTATACCGCTAAATTTAAATACCAAAAAAAACTTTTGGAGGAGAATCTGCACATGAATATGAACAAATTTAATTATAGGACCGACTCTAAAAGCACAAATGTCAAGTAAAAAACATGATTGTTTTTCGCGCTTTTTGGAGTCGGTTCCATAGTTAAACTTGTTCATATTCATGTGTAGATTCTCCTCCAGAAGTTTTTTTGGGTATTTAAATTTAGCGGTATAAGTATAGCAACGTTTCAAATTACTATTAAATAGAATACTATAAATTATATCACACCTCAATGAATTTCAATAAAAGATATTAATTACAAGTCAAAATTTTAATAGGGCCTATAAAAAAATACTGTTTATAACATCACTGCTTTATTATTTCCACACATTAAATTGTGAATCCTAGTCACAAGATTCTTAAGACAAGTAACAAGAGTAGTAAAACCCAAGAAAAAAAGTACTAAGAATAAAAAATATATTACGTGTAACCAATATTTATGTTATTGGCCTTAATAAAAACATATTAACAGAAAGTATGTTGGATTACTTGCACTTAAATAAACTTTACTCGTTATTAGTAAACAGGCATTTTTATTCCAACTAAACTTGGATTTTTGGCGTCAGTAAATGCAATAAGTAAAACTCGTTTGTAGCCGTTAGAGAACTTTAAATGTCCTAGTATTTATATGAATTTTATTAGTTATTAATATTTTTTAATGAATTTTTTTCTCAGTGTACATGACCTAGAATAACATATACATTGAAACCACGACTAAGTAGTTGTCCTGATAACAGAGATCTAATCCGTTCATGTGATATGTGTGTAATTCCACGATCTCAATCAACAGTTCATTATCAGAGTATGACCTAATTTATCTCCTTATTGATATTACTATAATTCAACTGAGATATGGATTTGTCGCACAACATTAATGTCTAGGTAAAGTCCGGTCGCGGAGCAGAAAGAATTTCGTACAATGACCTCTTTACCTACCTGACAGTGGTCACAAACATTTTTGAATGAAGTGCAGTTTACATGAAATATTTGGAGGAGAAAATGTTTTTTACTAACTTATTAAATAAATGTCCTTTATTCATTTACAATACTTATTAGTTAGTTACATTTTAACTTTTTCAATAACCACGATATATTATATAAAAAAAGTGAGCGAAACTTCTTTATGACCTTATTTTTTCAAAAAATAATTTACTATATACAATATTACAGAAATACGTTAGCACAGACATACATTAAGATCTTAATGTATGTCTGTATACGTTAGTCTAACACGCGATTTCGACTTAGGCGGATTTTGATTGGACATAAAGAGTTTGAGGTTTATTCTTATAAATTTTGAATTCACAAAATCATAATTGAACACCTGACACCAATCAAGCAAACACAAACCTTACGCTCTCAGGTTAAAGGTTTACAATCCCTAAGGACGACGGTCATTGCACCTGTGCGAGCAAGACACATTATTTTTACGTTGGAGTGACAGTGACAGGTAATAACAGGTCAATGTACGAAATTCTTCCTGCTCCGCGACCGGACTTTAGTGTTATAATATAGAGCAATACCTAACCGTAATCATGCGTAGAGCTTACTAATGCTGAAATAATTTTCAAAACTTTCTTTAGATATTAACATACGGTCGTTTTAGGTCTAAGTTTACAAAATTTATTTACTACTAGTTCGTCCGCAGCTTCACCCGCGTAGTCGGAAAAAAACTAGCATAATTCCATTACCCGTTGGATTTTTGGGTAAAAACTATCCTATTATCCAAGTTACCCTCTATGTGTGTACAAAATTTCATGAAAATCGGTTCAGCAGCTTTTGCGAGAAGAGTAGGTAACAAACAAACATACAAAAATTCGCATTTATAATATTAATAGGATACATACCTAGTTACTTATTCAAAAATCAACACCTTCATCACTCATACACGTGAAACTGGGAAACAAAAATTTTAGCCCGTTCTTCCCGCGGATGAAATTGCAGGACACCCATAATGAAATGGATATTTTTTTTTGGTTCTTAGTTGCGATTTAACTCAAAAACTACTAGACCGAATATGTTTACAATAAGAAAGATACATCATAATTATTTTACCGTTACAAGCTACTTATAGTCCCGAGTAACATACACTATATTGTATGTCTACTTTTATCCCAGGGTCAAGCCGGGATAAGCGGCTAGTAACAAATAAAATCAAAGGTACCTAATCCGAAAACTAATCCAAGATTGGTAATCAAAGATACGAAAAGCAAAGGACATATTACGCTTTTATAGAGAGAATTAATTAGCGTTCATCGAATGGACCTTTGGAAAAAAGTGTTCATAATCACCTGAGCGTCTTAGCTAAGTAATTACAGATTTTACACTAGCGAGCATATGGAAAAGAACAGTAATGTACAGGTACAGGTAACTTTTTTTATTCAGATGGCGTTTAAACAGGTGGTATCATACTGTGTTAGATATAAAAATTGCATTCTATTCTATTTTATAAACGTTTGATAATTTAAATTATATACATTCGTAGTTTTTAATGCCACGTCTCTCACTCGTAAACAATTTTTTTCTTAGATAAAAGCTTGAATATTGTATTAAAATTCGCTAAATTTCACCGCCGAATTGCTCGTCATAACAGAGAATACCACGCCATCTGGATGCAAGGATCTACAACGCTTCGTTGTATTGTGTTGAGTTGTTGTTCTTCGTTCTCCACCTTCAAAAAAACGCTTACACTTTTTTAGCTAAAATGCCGCCTTATTAACACTCTCACAATAATTTTGCAGCTGAGCCAGTATTTATATAATCAGAATGTTTTGTCTTATTTATACTCACCATCTCCCCCTCCTGCGGTTTATATTATCACCTTTAAAAAATAAAACTTTTACTTCTAAAACTTAATAAATAAATAAATTACACACTCAATTGGCCTGCACTGTAATCCAATATGAGACATCCCTTAAACTATGTCTTATCCAGCAGGAGACTCGTGATTAAATGAAATCAGGTCTCAAAGAGCATCCTGAATACGTTTTACAGGCATTATTAATGCATTTTCAGAAGTATGATGGGGCCGCCTAACTAGTTTATATGTTACCTACCCACTGTATCTTTTTCGTATGAGTTTTGTTTTTTTATATTACTAGCGGTACGCCCCGGCTTCGCCCGTGATAGGTACATGTTTATGTTTTCTCTCCATAAGAAATGGTTCTTAACGCAATGAATCGCAAAATGTGTTGGTAAGCGCATAACTCGAGAATGGCTGAACTGAATTCGTTGATTATTATTTTATATTATTCCTAAAAGTACGGGGATGATTGTTATGGAGAGAAAACGTAAACATGTACCACGGGCGAAGCCGCGAAGGATCGCTAGTTTAAAATATGTGCTTTTCATACAATTGAAAAAATACACAATTATTATGTTTTAAAAGTGCCACATAATAGTTAGATCAGGTTTATATATTTTATTTTCAATTTACAGATATCAAACCCAGCCTCCCGGAGTCAACCGCTCGCGCTAACCACTACACCAAAGGTTGTAAATAGAATATAAATAAAAAAAGACCGAGGATCATTAGCTCTCAAAAGTAAAAACAGACCTTAATGGTCTGTTAATGGCCCACAATATCTTAAGATTTCCCGCAAAATATTGTGAAACCGTACTCTATTAGCATAATACTGAAGTCCATCTGTCTAATTGCGGGAAGTTAATGAATATTTATGGCGGGAAATATAAAATATTCCTTACATGTACTCAGTATATAAGTAGCCTGTTTCTCGTCATTGTCAGGGATTTGGGAAGGGACTGTTAGATATCATACCAAATTGTATGTTAATTTAATTTTAATTTCAATGTAACTAAAGTACGATATTATTTTAATATGTTTTTTCTCTTTCACCAGGTTATTCTTGATGTGGCACTGACGACGATTTGCAGCAAGCGGAATAATCGTATTTAACGGAAAGTTTCAAGATGTAGAAATAAAAATATTTTTTAATTAAATGAATGTGTTTTATTTGTATTAATAAGAATAGACAATCTGTCTTAACTCATAACAGAGGTCCGTACCATAGAGTCATCGCGAACACGGAACAAAGTCGCGGGATCCAGCTAGTGCAAAATAAACAAAATGTTAAACTTTTCTGAAAGAAGGATAAATAAACGCATCTTTTCTAGAACACTACTTGATACTTCTCATACAGAAACTGAATACCTATCAACTTTTTAAAAGCTGAATGAGACCTATTGTAAAACCAACAGAAAACAGAATATAAGTGAATTGCTTCCAATACAGACACCCCAATAAGAATCTATAGCAAAATGCCATTTAATATCTAAATAATCCTCAACAATCCCCTACAAATAACTCGATTGCTGATTCCATTCCGTAAAATTGTTTCATAATCGACTTACGATCGACTAAATATTCATATCGATGCTGTAATTCGATTCAAAGTGGACTCTTGTAAACGCATGATAGAGATCTGTGTGCACATTGGGTGTTCAAATAATATAAATATGTATTTGAATCTTTGCAAGAAAAATAGTAAAACATAATGTTTGGATAGTGGAAAATTATTTCTATTAAGATAGGTATATGAAATTAAACGAACTAATGATGTTATCTTTGTTGTCAAAAAGTTAAAAAATTTCTGTATATATGAGAGAATATGACTAGGTTCAGCATAAAAATAACATTAGAACTACTAAAATTGCTAATTTAGAATAACTATAAAACCAATTTTGTCCTATTTTAAGATATCCTATATGACATCATGATTCATGGTATCCCCCTAGTTAGAACTGGGGGTATAGAACCTACCTACCGAAACTTACTTTCTTAAGCGTAGTGTCATTGTAGAAACCTTTTTTGAGCAACTAAATATTATTTATAAATTTATAACTAAATATTAGCTTGAGTCCCATTCCTTACCTTCTCTTAGCTGTATATTTAAAGCTGGCCATACACGCAAGGGTGTACCTGACAGGTTTGCCTGTGCAGTTACGCCTGTCAGGTAAAGTTGAGTTGAGAAGAGGACATACACGCAGCGGTAAACCTGCACAAACTTTCATTTGAAACCATGCCCTCGGCCGCGGCGCTTGATATCGACGCAGTAGCGTTAATTGGTTTATTATTTATTTTATTGAAGAAAAAGAAATATAAACGAAGATACCGTGAACGATGGTGCAAACCATGGTTATTGCAAAGAAAAGAGTACTCTCATGTGAACTTGTTGAAAGAATTGAGATTTGATTTTGTATATATTATATTTTTACATTTTGCACGGCAACGCACGCACGTGTTTCCCTGCTGTACTCACTGGACAACTGACGACTACGTCGAACCGCCCCATACACGCTCAGGTTTGCCTGCACAGTTAAACTGCACAGGTATACCCACGCGTAAAAAATATCAATTTTCATATTTTTTCTGTCGCCTGAACAGGTGTGAAAACTTGCACAGTTCTGTAACATACACGCACCGGTTTACCTGAACAGGTGACCTATACAGGCAAACCTGTCAGGTACACCCTTGCGTGTATGGCCAGCATTAGGTATTAAACGCACCTCTTTCAAATCGCACAAGTATTCATAAGACCGACATAACCTAAAAACAATTAAGACATTAAACATACAATTTATTATATAAGTACATCAATTCGTATAAAACTATAATGGAATTTCTCATATAAAAATATGACGAATGATATTATTGTCAAAACGTTTTAAGTAAAGCTTGATTGATAGGACGAAAATAATGTCTGTAAATATTTTTATATCAATATTGTGACGTTCCAATTACTATTGACAATAGTTTTTATCGATAGCTGTATTTAATATTTAAGCATTGTTTGGCAATTTTATATTAAACAGAGTAATAATTACGTAGATAGATAATTTTAGATTTGACGTTAAGCTTATAAAACGCAGAAATAATTGATATATTCAAAGGGTTTAAAAATTAAACAAATTTCCATTAATAAAAAATTTACATAAAAAACCATTACCGCAGATGTGTACACACCTTAACTCATCAGACGTCCATCCAATACAATTAAATGGCCCTTAAATACATTCCATAAAGCATATAATTGCATGGCAAATATCAATTTCAAAGTACATCTAAGTTTGCTGAGTGCAGTGTGTCCAGAGACATCTTGGCCATATTATATTTTCAGTTCGAATGAATCGACAAGCGATTTGAAACTTTAATGCAACGGAATAAGGTGTAATTTCAACGAGTATTACGTGTAAGGAGCCATTTTCTGCCGATGGTATAGCCATGTTATTAATTATTATGGGCGTCGTGATTAGTTTTCAAGTAATATGCATACATTGTACGTGAATTCAGTTTTTAATAGTGAAATTTATGAACCAGAGCAATTGTGTAAGCGAACACGTTATAAATTTTCTTTTACGCAATTTCCATTAAAACTGCTATAAAAATGTTTCTGTAACCTTTAGGTACTTTACGGAATATATACGAGCTTTTAATTTAAAATGTTGGCAATTGGGTACCCAGATACCCAGAAAATATACTCAAAAGAGTTATTTTTTTTTTTTTGTTTGGGGCCTTCTGCAGATCATTAAATTTTGAGGCAGTAGGTAGTACTACTTGATACAATCAAAATTAAATGCATATATCATTAAAATCCGTTCAGTCAAGAAGTGAGTTAAAACTCAAAATGGGTAAAGCTAATATGGTTTTATTTTGAATACATAATATACATAAATAGCTTCTGCCAACGTTGGTCTGCCTTACTCTAATCACTTGGGGCTATGAAAAATAGATGTTGGCCGATTATTATCAGATCTATCCAATAGGCATACATAATTTCATGAGAATCGGTCCAGCTGTTTCGGAGGAGAACGGTAACTAACATTGTAACACGAGAATGTCATATCTATACTTAATATTATAAAGCTAAAGAGTAGTAATTCTAAGGCTAAAGAGTTTGTTTGTTTGAACGCGCTAATTTCAGGAACTACTGGTCCGATTTCAAAAATTCTTTCAGTGTTAGATAGCCCATTTATCGAGGAAGGCTATAGTCAAGACAGGCATATCATCACGCTAAGACCAACAGGAGCGGGACACTGCGGAAAAAAACCGCGGGGCACAGCTAGTGTAGAGATAAAATTCACTTCAAATTCGTGCTTCAAAGAGAGTAACTTAGCTCCATCTGTTTCGAAATTTCAGCAGAGACACCTCTTAACTCAGCCAGGTGATTTAATCCAGTAATTGAGTCTTAATCGTTCCCCGTAAATCGTAATCGGTTTTATTTCCATTTCGAATATCGATGCTTTTATTTAGAAATTGACTTTTAACGAAATTTTGACGGAGAACTCTTCAATTTCTATTTGGGGTTAACTTGTCGTAGTACCTAAATGTTTTTTTAAGGAAGGTGTCGTGATTCTGTAAAATACGAGATTTGTATTGCTGTATCATTTTAATAAACAAGGCCACACAATACTTAGTTAGTATATTTTTTATACATAAATTAAGATCACAAAAAATTCGCAAAAACTCTACATATACTTAACGAGAACTATCAAAATTTTGATAATTTTCTGATTATTTAATTAAATAATTATATTTTTTCTTGATACCTTTGTTACCTTATTATAATGTAAACAACTACACACAATGTACATACATAAACATCTAATATTCTATACTTTTTCTGAAAAGTAAAGTCTAGTGCCTGACTTAGTTTTATAGGATTATGCTAGCTGTATTCTAGCTTTGGTTAATCGTTTACAATATTTCAACACTAAAATATGTTTATATTACTTACTGTTTAACTTAACTCAGCCAATAACATCATCCGAAAAATGTCAAAAATATCACTTCGATTGCATTTCGAATGCAGAAATTCGATGCACAGGGATTTCGGAGGGTAGCTTCCCTTCCAGACATGGATATCGATTT
The DNA here is from genome assembly GCA_029959065.1 of Colias behrii. NCBI lineage: Eukaryota > Metazoa > Arthropoda > Insecta > Lepidoptera > Pieridae > Colias > Colias behrii. Next base: position 2,491,209 of record JARWMC010000021.1, on the reverse strand, counting down.
TTATGTCACCCCCTAGTTGAGGGGTTGTTATTATTAAATATAAATGGTGAGATGGCGGCCGGTTTTTACAGGGGATGGTGAAATGAATTTTGCTTAGCTCCTGTTTGTTTTGGTTCTGTATTTTGAGAGGAATGTGTTTGGAAGATAGCACTGATGTATTTTTATGCTAATTTTTCTGTTTATCTGGATGTTTATTAGTTATAATATTGTGTATGTTTCAGATGTTTTCTTGATTACATTATAAATATCATATTAAGGGGGCTAACTACTATCGTTTTTCTATGTAAAGTTACACTACCGCGCCGTCCATTTTTATACAAAAATTAAATAAAAAATATTTTTCACAACTATTTTATTAATAACACTAATATTTCAAATTTAGTCAATTTAGAAGCAAAATTCAAGTATTTCGAAGAGAAATATATAATCTTCTAGTTTATACATAAGATAAATCGTAATCTCCCATTTCAGAGCTTTCGTAAATAACCCACAATCACCATTTGCGTCTCAATACGATCCTACAAAGTCAATCCACTACTAAATACTAACTTCGACCTTTCTATCTGAAAATTGAAACCAAACATGGCTAGATCAAGATTTAGTATAACTAGATGTGGCATTGTCTATTAGGTACTATTTTTTTATTTACATTTGTTATTTTATGCTCCTTTACTATGGATATGTCATATGGCCTGTAACCTCATAGGAAGCTCGTGTCCCAGCATTGCGATCGTATATGGGCTGATAATAATTACTGTTTTACTATGTCAATTGTCCAATGCTTCCAATGTAAGTATGTTTTCAGTCGATGACCTGTTGCTTGCGCAGTATACCTATTATTAAAATAATTTAATGCTTATGTTTCAGATCTGTTTTTTACGCAAACGCAAACGCATAAGCGTTTAGCTAAACTTTATGACAATGATATTAATGCATTATCTCTAATAATAATAAAGTACATAATTTCGAAAAAGCTTCGCTTGCACATCTTCGACATCATACAACTTTTAGTAACCTGTCATCATACAGCCAATTTAACAATATTTCCGTCAACCTCAAGCACGACGCAAACCAGCGATGATGTAGACTTAACAAACCCATGGTTGGGTTTTCAAAGCACAATAAAATAACATTCCGAACATGTATTCATTGATGTCAATAGTAGAAGAAAAAACGATTCCAACTGGTGCTTCCTGTAGTACGGTAGAATCGAACAATACATTATTGCGTCTTTTGTATTATATGTACAATGTACATACCTATGACAAAGATTGCGATATCCAGCCTACCTAGATCCATGTTTAGATGTGGCATACTCTGGGTTAAAGCCATTTATATGCAAATAGGCGCTGTTACCCGCAAGGTGCAGATTTGCACTTCAAGATTTATTAGGATTACCAATAATTTATTGTATCGTTCGTTCAGTGAGAAAAATACTTTTATTTGAAGTTTCTAAGTGCAGATTTTAATCAACAATAAATTACTTTCGCGTGTCTGTTTAGAGAGAAAATATCTTCTATCTATTCGTACCCTAAGTTCGTACCTAATAACATTTTAATATGTTTGTATACAGATGTATTGAATAAGTTGGAGTAACAGAGGCTATATGTTAGGGTTTAGTTAATATTAAAGCATTTAAATTTAACTACCTACTGTATATGTTTTCCAATTTGACTTACATTAATGTTTTATATTTGTTTAGACCGATAATAAATATCATATTACTATAGATACTTAATATAAGAATGTGTCCATTTCAATAGAAGAAACTCTACCATTTTTAGGGCTTTATTTTTTACTAGCGGTCCGCCCCGGCTTCGCCCGTGGTACATATTTCGCAATAAAAGGTAGCCTATGTTCTTTCTCAGGGTCTAAAGATTATCTGTACCAAATTTCATCAAAATCGGTCCAGTAGTTTATGCGTGAAAACCATACATACATACATATTACATACATACAAACTTTTCCTCTTTATAATATTAGTATAGATTACAGTGGAAGAAGTCAAAACCTACAAGTGCATTTTGTCTAGAATTTCTATCTAGGTATTAGATTATGATTACAATTATTGTAAGCAACATTTTTATTTCATATATTGATCAACATACGCCCCTTATCGAAGTGTGTACAATAAGTACAATGTACAAAGCAAAAGCCGATTCCCCAATACTAGGCAATTACTTCTGTAGCCCCTGTTAAACGAATTATCCTTGAGAAAATATATTTAATATCCACCTAGGGAACGGCATCGTAAATAAAATGTTGTATTTTATATTTTCGGTCTTCACAAACATTATTTTATTTCTAAATAGCTGGATTTGTTGCTTGGTTGAGAATTAACTGCCTTTTAAAAACAAATTAAGGTATTTTATCTTTCTCCGTGAACGAAGCAAAAATATATCTTGAAATAAACAAGATTTTATAAATCACTTATTTTCGACTTATAATTTCCTTTTGATGGCAACATTTACCTGTATAAAATGTCTGTTTTTCTATACCCATTGGATTGGAGACATTTAAAATACAAATAATTATTTCTTTTAGCCTAAAAGAACCTAATTTGTAATAAATAATAATGTTATTAATATCTTTCCAATGCATGATAAAACATTCACATCATCAACATCAAGATTAGCTAATTATATCTCTCAAATTTCGCTACAGATTCTATACAGTTTCACTCCAAACTATCACAGAGAATATAATCCTACACAGTACTACGTAAGCAAGCTGCAGGTAAATTTAACACATAAATCACTCATTTAAGCGCATCACACACGGTGAAGATACTATAATATTTTATGTTAAGATTCTCTAATATAAAATATTACAGTATCTTAAGGTATCCGGTATCAGCGTTCTGACCATCATTTTTCTTTTTGTCATTGCGTACTAAGACCCCTGTAGAACCGCCATCCTGTTACAAATGACCCGAAACACTGACACAAAATTTCGGGTCATTTGTAACAGGATGGCGGTTCTACAGGGGTCTTAGTACGACAAAAAGAAAAATGATGGTCAGAACGCTGATACCGGATACCTTAAGATACTGTAATATTTTATATTAGAGAATCTTAACATAAAATATTATAGTATCTTCACCGTGTGTGACGCGCTTTAGACACATGTCACGATCAGAGAAGATAACTCTGCTGAATAGTTAAAATTCAATTCGCATAAGTTACTGGTGTGTTTCTAACGCGAGTTTGGTTTCACATGGGTGTTAAAAATTAATGCTTCGTGGTGATTTTCTTTCTCTCATGTTGGTAACATTTGTTAATTCTTGCATGTTGGTACTAGGTTTATAAAGTTCTGTAGCGACACCTCGCTCTGAATCGCGCAAGCGAAATGTTTTCGCTACAGAGCTATATATACAACTTTCCGACATCATCCATTGGGGCCTTCACGGCCGGCCAGTCGAGTAGACTGGTCGAGGATCCTCCCTTTTTCGATGGAGGAATTCCACCTTCCTTCCTCCATATTGGTGACCCCGACGTGATCAACTCCTTCTGTCCATCCATGATGTCCATGCTCACCTATCACATATGATGTCCATGCTCACTGTACACTCCGACTCACTGGAGCATTACACGCAGCATCACAGCACTCAGTTCCGACTCACCGTGAACTTAGCGGCTTCCTGTTCCGACTCACTGGAACACACCTGGCACTGGCAAGGCAAATCGTACTACGACCTCCGGTCTCGGAGGGGAGTGCTGTAGCGACACCTCGCTCTGAATCGCGCAAGCGAAATGTTTTCGCTACAGAGCTATATATACAACTTTCCGACATCATCCATTGGGGCCTTCACGGCCGGCCAGTCGAGTAAGACTGATCGAGGATCCTCCCTTTTTCGATGGAGGAATTCCACCTTCCTTCCTCCATAGTTCGTATTCATTTGTTTTCTGGATTAGGTTTTGTTTTGATGAGTCCCGTGGTTAATGGTAACTTCTTTTCACAAGGTATTGCTAGCTTTGCACTCTCGGTTTTGCTCTCAATCGATTAAACATAATATTCAAATATATTTACAGAAAAAACTACTACTCAATTGATTTTGAGAAATTCTTCTGTTTATTCTAGAATACATGTAAGTAGTTCAGTAGGTATTTACAAAAAATATAACCAACATACGAATGTAACTTTTATTACAAAAAATAATATCATATACATATACTACATATTTGCGTTAAAATGATAGCCTTCTTTTGAAGTCACTGAAAGAAATATATAAAATATTTGTAAAGGTCGTCCGTACACAGTGGTTTTACTCGGAAAGCTGTACGTTATGATATGGGACATTAAGCAGTGTATTCTGGCTGTATATAATTTGAGTGCACACAGCATGCATCTTTAGATTTACTTACGTTGTACTGAGCTTCAGTAAGGCCGGGTGCACACTGGAAGATCAAAATGTAGGAGCTTGATATTTAGTTTTATAGCAAATCTATACTTAATATTATAAATCTGAATAGTGTGTTTGTTTGAACGCGCTAATCTCAAGAACTACTGGTCCGATTTGAAAAATACTTTCGGTGTTAGATAGCCCATTTATCGAGAAAGGCTATAATCACATTTAAGACCAACAGGAGCGGAGCCACGCGGGTGAAACCGCTGGGCGCAGCTAGTGCTTTATAAATTAGATTCTAGTTGCCTGTAAAGAAAATATGTACATAGTTCAATAAAAATATCGAAATTGTTTATTATTTTTGTGTTTTATTTTTAAGCTTCTCATTGTGTAATGAAATAAATGTTTTTTTTTTCTTTCTTTCTGTCTTCTGTCATGTTTGCATTGAAATGAAAATGTATTGGATTGTTGTTGTACAAAGAATTTGAGCTGCTTTCATAATCATATTATTTGTAATTTTAAAGAAATACAATAAAATATATATTATTTTATATTCGTCTCATTGTAACCATGCCTTAAGTTTGCCTTCTTATTTTTCGCTCTTTCATTTTAATTAAAAGATAATCCTTTCATTTAATCTATACTAATACATATTATAAAGCTGAAGTTTTATGTTTGTTTGTTTGAACGCGCTAATCTCAGAAACTACTTGTCCGATTTGAAAAATTCTTTCGGTGTTAGATAGCCCATTTATCGAGGAAGGCTATATATAATAACGCTAAGACCAACAGGAGCGGAGCCATGCGGGTGAAACCGCATAGCGCAGCTAGTTAAAAGATAATTCTTGGCGCCAATTTTTTTATACCTACCTATTACAAAACTATATATTTTATTTTATTGAAATGAGATGGTATTTTGATTGAAAGATGACTAACGAGTAACGAGAAATCATTACCATTATATTAACACATAATTCTATCCACCCATAATTGTATTTAGTACGTACCTTGAATTTCAAACAGATTAGTCACTACGCTTTTCACATTTGGAAATTCCCCGAATATATACTCATAAATCATAATACGAAAAGAGACACTTCAGAGGAAAACGAAACTCATGATAAATCGTAACAGTACCCCGCGAATGTTTCCAAGAATCCCGATACTTAATATTATTGAAATATCTCCTTGTTGGAGCTATCAAATTAATGCCTTTTTAAGAATTTAGAACATGATATTCATTAATAGATCTTCGCGAAAAATATAAAATTGAAACCGTAGGTAATCGATATTCATATACATGTATCTACTCAGAATATACATATATTATAATCGTATCATACGGTAAGAATTCTCTAAACTTATATAAGTATATTAATATATTGGGAAAAGCTTTTTTTATTTGTTTGTAACGATTTAATTCAAATTTTTTTAAAATCGATTAAATAGAATCGATTTTAAAAATCTTTATGTTTGCCATGTACGAGTAACATACAGAGAGCAGGTTCAGGAGTACAAGGAGACAGCATATTTCTCTTCTTATTAAGGTTACACACCTTAAAAAAATAATCCATTCTAATTAGTATCAAATTTACATTCCAAACGAACAATTGCACCGCCTTGCTAATCATAACAAACAAAAAAACAACCACAAGATATACCGTCTAAAACACAATCGCCCAATTCGCCTCCATTGTGGAAAACCAGATTGATTTTTACAAAACAAACAAACACGTAATTACAGCTATATTTATGCGTATTTACAACTTAATCGGTACGTTGTTTGCGAACGAAATGAGATTTTCCGTCTCCGGGCTAAAAATCAGTGGAATATTCACAGTAACAGATGATAGAGTCAATATTTGCGTATCTACATTTAGATGTATTCTCGGTAGGATTACAGCGCGCGCGGCGTTTAAAGCTTTTAGGTTTACTTTGTATTTTGTAATTAAATTACATAATTAATAATATCTATTATAATTGACCGCCTCTATGAGTCTATGGTATTTTAAAGTTAGGTTAGAATTCGGGTAACATAGAATAAGTTAGATTGGATTTGACATAAATTATAGTTTTTTTTTTTTTTTTTTTAATTTAAGTACATAACATTATTATTATGTCAGATCGCAAATCAATTTCTAATAGCATGCAGAACTAACTTTACCCATAAACACACATATTGTTACATGTTTTTAAATTAATATAAAACCTAATTTTTACAGTTTCGCCGCATCAGTCTCCATAACTAAAAAGCCCTATGAATTATTTTTTTTTTTTATATAATGATCAATTTCTTTCCCTTCATACACAAGAATATTTTTTACGGCATACTTTTTTATCTTTAGGTACTAATTACAATAGTAATAGTTTAACCACCCACTCATTAACAGATGAGTCAGACGACCCGAACCTTTGACGTAATAAAGATTTTTACCACAAACATAAAAACCATTAGCCTCCACCGTGAAAGTAATTAGCTGAAAGCATTAATTCTGTTCAAGACATTCATTATTCTAGGTTAAAAGCGTTGAAATAAGCTTGAACTGTTATTTATGTGTCTAAGTTTCTCGCGCAAACCTTGTAAGGGTTCGGTTTTACGATAAAATGCAGGCAACAGACTAAATATACCTACCTACTGTTAGTTTATTGTCAGTGTTAATTAACCTAGTTAGCTTTTCCTTTATTTCAAACAATGCAAAAATATTCAGAAAATAAATATCTTTCATAGATTAAATATGTAAGTACATGGTATAAACTACCTTTGAAATGCAAAATATTGAGTTTTTCACGATTCTATAAATTCTTCTAGTAAATTGACAAGAAAATGGTATACCTACATTCACGAAACAATTTTAAATTTTAACAGCATTTCTCAATAATATCAATCTGCCAAATCTAAAAAAAAACAGCTTTTCTTTTTTCCAGGCACGTATTTAAAAACATTTTCTTAGTAAATATTCAAAGGATAGGTACTTCAGGATAATTTTATTATAATTACATACAATAAAGATAAAATACTTTTACAAACACAAAGTCGTTGCTTTATTTCCCCATTCCATAAAAAAATGATATCGTTGAAGCAATTAACTGGCCAGTCTGATAGCCATGTGCATACAAGCATAGCGGTAGGTAGTGGATACAGGGAAGTCTACAAAGGCTAGGTGACGATCGATGCGTCGCGACACGCCACCACGAACCACCATCGACCACTGACAGCGTCACTGCTTTTATTGTGTGTATGAACGGGGTGCTGTATCGTGAATAGCGGCATTATTGGTTAGTCTGTGGTAAACAAGTCAATTGGCGCCAAAATGACGTCATCGCTTTTGCATTAGGCGGTTGCTGGTTGGTTAGAACCTGTTAGAACGAATAATTATGTTTTTTTTAATTGCAATAATTTTACATTTTATTAAAGTTTTGTTATGTAGGTATATCTATTAATTTTGATTAATTCTGTTTTTGTTTTAATGCACTTTTTTATAATTATTAAGTATGTATATATATACGCCTGTTAAATCTCAATGAATCGATTTCCAAGATAATAATTTAGTATCAAACTTGATCTTCAACAATTCATTAGCTGAAACCAAACCAGGCACTGCAGCCGGGGGCACGATCGCACAACTTTAATTGACTTTCCCGATTTTTAATTAGAAAACTGAAGAAAAGATACACTGCAAAGGACGACTTGGGGTGAACTTTGATTTTATATTTCAAGAGGAATTGCCGACGTTGGCTACAGTAATTTTAGTTTTAAGCAAATAATTTCAATGTTCAACTTGCCACACTTGGGACACTTCGTCTTGGATCGGGAAAAATTCTATCCTATAACTATCCTACTAATATTATAAATGCGAAAGTTGTGGTGAGGATGGATGTGTATGTGTATGTTTGTTACTCTTTCACGCAAATACTACTGAACTGATTACAACGAAAATTAACACACAAATATTTATGGTAACATGGGTTAGCACATAGGATAGGTTTTATCCCGGAAAGCCCACGGGAACGGGAACTATGCGGGTTTTTCTTTGAAAACGCGGGCAGAAGCCGCGGGCGGAAAGCTAGTAAGATATTATATATAGTAAAGTTATACCCGGTATAGTATTAAGTCTTTTTTTCTATGGTAATACCACAGATTACTACCCAGCAAGCACAAAACACCATTATAACAAACTTATGATAGCACGAGTTCATGTACAAAGCATTATAACCAAATCGTATATCGGCCGTATTTCTTTTATAAGTACGACTCTTTTAAGTAAAATTTGGGCCCCCCCTTTACACAGCGTTGAGCTATATAAAGGCAATTTAATAGCATTATAGTTATCGTATTACATCATTAATTAAGTCAGTAATGAGCACATGAATAAACAAATGGCATTTTTTGCGACTTCATTACAGTTAATATATATAGCTTTTAAAATTACAATATGTTATTTAAATTTCATAACAATGCTAACTGTTGTAATTCCTTTGTAAAAAAGAAAATCTTATTGATTTTAAAAATATATTGATCTGCTTTTGATCGTGCAACGTTATGTGGACTTGAAATATTTAAATGTGAAAATAAATATTGAATGATGGGTAAGTACCGCCTGTATTTCTGAATGTTTTGAGTGAAATTAGCTGCGCGCATCAGTTTGTCGGGTGAAATATACATGTTACTGAGAAAGAATACACGCGCCCTCGCTAATATACTTTATTAGTATATTTTTTTTATTAAAACATAACCTATTTTTAACAAATATCACAAAATTTAGATTATAGTAATAGTTTTAACAATTAAAGTAGCTTATAAAGGTATTGGTACATAATACAAATGATTTCATTCCCTTTTTAATCAGATCTTAGTAACTTGTATTATTTTTGTAAGATAGGAAAAGGAAAGCAAATAGCGACAAATGAAATTAAAGCTTTAGGCATTTGACGATAGCATAATAGTGCTGTTAATTTTAATATGGCTCGTCACAAAAATTAGAGCTCGTATATAGCGTAATACAAGACACTTATTATGTTCAGCCATATGACAGCACTTCGGAAATATGTTATAATGCTTAAACTCATTATACGTATTAGTGAAAGATTTTTATCGAGCTTATCAGGGAACCGTTATTACTTGGTATAAAATAAATAAGCCAAGATTTTTAATTAAGCCATTTAAAAAACCAACTTGCTTGTTCTTTTCAGAACCAACATGCCCTGCAAAGTAAAGCGTTTCCCAACATAATATGAAGATGCCGGTGAAGAAGCTTTTTTTGTTTACTACAATTATTAATAAAATCAGTATACTCCTTTTTAAGTTTTCATTTGAATCCGCCTGTTTTTTTAGTTTTTTTTTTATGCCAAGCCTTTTTATCCATTAACCAAATTCAAATTACGATGTTATTATTAGATACTCATAGTTCTAACAATACTTTTATTTCGATCAATATATAGCTATATACTGTAGAGATGAATAGATTTGAAAGAAAACGGAGCAAAAGCAATAATTGTTATAAAGTCAATGTTAATATAGGATTAGCATTAAATTAACACAAAAATGGACTATTAGAAAGCTTTTATTCTTTAAAAAACCAACATACGTTCAAAGGCACTATAAAATAATTTATTTATGCTTATTTAGAGCGTAACGTTATTAAAATTACCAATATAAGATAATAATAAATAATAATAGTCTTACTATAAGTTTGAAAGCTGTTTTAGAAGCTGTAATTTAGAATTATCCTGCGTTTATTTAAGATTTTTGACATTGTAAAAATTTTTTGGTAACCATAATATAACAGTTAGCATTATTTGATGAAGCAAATGCCTTTATAAAGTACTTATATTTGGATAGTGACGATTTAAATAATTAATATAACTTCAAGTCATAATTCTGTATATATTTTTGGTTAATATACAAGTTATGTGCTTGCTGGGTAAATACTTAATAGGTAACTACTAACTAGGTACGTAGGTATGTAATGCTATAAAAAAAATCTCAACGGCTTGTAAGTATGTTTTGAGAGAAATTGCTGTATAATAACTTGATTACGTCTACATGTGTTAATAATAATTATCGCAATAATTATTTTATATATTTATAACTAGCTACTTGCACTGGCTACGCCCGGGTAAACCCATTGTTAACAATAGTGTATGTGACTCCTGAATACTCTTGTTTTTTGTTAGTTAAGGCGATCTTCACACTGCCCCGCATCATGCTGCATATTGCGTGTCGATGCACCTACGCGCGTTCCTGCGGGAGTGCAGATCTGCATCATCGTGCGGGTTTTTTGCGCACTCACGCGCGTAGGTGTGTTTGTAGATTCACGCACGACGGCTCTCATAGATACAAGTTAGTGAAAGATATAATATTTCATCCTAAAAAGTTTGTATTTGAGATTAAATTTCTAGAATAATAATTGTTATCGTAGATCAACGCATAGCTACGTATCGATAAACTTTATCAGTAGTGCAATAGGTACTTAAACCCGAAATTGTCCTAATCATTAGGAAAAAAAACGTAGATGTTATTGTGATGATATAAATTATAATGAATAATATTGTGACAGGATAGGGTAGGTAACTCAAATAAGTATCTAGTACGTAGCTAGTACCTACTACCTACCTGTTAAGTTAACCTACCATAGTACGAGATACCTACGCGCCCTTATAACATTACTGTTCTATAAAAAGTTTTATAATCAAATTATTTTTCCTCACATACGAGACACAGGACACTACGCAGTAATAAACTTCAGTAATTTGCATATAGGTACCGTTAATAATATTATCGTTACTCAGACTCGACTCCGTAGGTACGTACTACCACGTACTACGTAGCTAGTAGTTTTCGCGCCGTACACCCTAGCCTTTATCAGTTTTCCACTTTGCACTCAACATCCGCACCGTAAAATCTGTAAACGCAATTAAGTTTAAACTTCACCTAACACATCGCTTCCTGTTGGTAACAAAATTTAAGTGCGTTTCGCGTCATCTTTATAACCTCAAAATTGAGTCTAGTTTCGTGCGCGCCAAGGTTGGCGTAGCGTGGCCCGTCTCTCCTTTGTTGTCTAGACTAGACTAAAGGGGAGGGGGATGCATTTTGTTTTATTCGCACTGCCTCTGTGTGTGTATGTGTGTGTTCGATCGATGCGTAACAGGGATGCACTTGGGATCATTGGATTGGATTTTCCTTTTGTTTTATTCATCGCGTCCAGTTAATGGTCGAGAGGTATAACAACCCCTCTGCGTATAGCCAACTATGTTCTCGACGAATTGCTATGAAATGTATGCTCTTTTTTGTGGTAGGTCTTACACTAAGAATATTATTTTATTACATTTGCAGGTTTTCATCTAGAGGACTACATGTAGTTAAGTGTTAACACAATATTACAATATACAGCAAAGTGAAGTTGCGATAATTGATAGATTCAAACAACGATATGTCCTTAGATTAAGGATTGGTCTCCGCGCGCGCGCTACGACTAGATACCGCCCCACCTAAAAACAATAGCTCTGTGAGTGCGGCAACTCATTTCTGTAGTGTGTGTTAGGCAATTTGTAAAGACGCTAGTGTGTGTGAAGAATTGGGCTGCCAGCTACATAAATGGGAAATCTGCCATCTTGGAAAGAAGTTTGAAAAATATTTTTTTTCATCCTGACCTGGCCGGGAATCGAATCCATGAACGATTTGAGTCGCATGACTCAAATCCACTTGCGACGCCACTATACTATAGTCACTAAGGTTGTTTAAAAGTAAAAAAGCGGAAATAAATAAAATAACATATTATATGAGTCAGTTAAACATGGTTAAACAGAAATAAATTATTGTTATTATACTTTTTTATACGTGTGTTAGTAATAGTATTGAAAAAAAAATTGGTTGTCTGTAAAGTCGGTTTACTGACGATAGTTGAACGTGACAACGTCCGATTGTGTTTCTTTGTCGCTCGTTCCGCGCTCTCGCTCGCACTTCAAGCCTTACATGGAACGCCTCAGATGAGTCAGAGCGAGGTAACGCCGCATGAGTCATGTTTTTTCGTGCGTGCAGCCGGCTTTATCGAATTATAAGACGTTGTCACGTCAAAAAAGTTCAAATTATTGCTAAAAGATTTCCTCAACCACGTGTATTTTTTTGGATATGCAGTACGGCAACACTGAATGGCGTCGTATTTTCGTAGAAAAAATTTTCGAAGTAAAGGAGAAATTTCGAATAATACGATACTTAGTGATGGTACGTGATCCCAGTGTCTTTCTTATTTTTTGTTGTATTATTTTTAAATAGTTTTATGACACAAATAGGCATTTTACTTCAGATTTTGTTCAAAATCTTTATAAACTATCGGTTCGCCCTCTCCACACAATGCTTGTGACACGACTGGCTTGGGTACGCCGAATTCGGCGTACTATTAGTTGCCGCATTTTTCAAGTACGCCGGCGGTATCTAGTCGTAGCGCGCGCGCGGAGACCAATCCTTAATCTAAGGATATGTCATTATGATGTACCTACGTCTTACACTCATGCGCACATAGAGTTAGTACATAGGTACTACGTACCTAGTACTGCAGTCTGTGCTAGTACATAGTAACTTTCTATTCTATTTCTTTGTTTACTCACTTCAAATATCACTTCCAATACTCTAAACTATAATGTATGTATAATAAAAAGGATCACATCATTTATTCTTTTGGGAGTACTAAAAAAAGTTATGCAAATTTTTCACTTTTAATTTTGTTTTTAAATAACGATATATTACTGGATTTTTTAAAGATGAAAAGGTGGTTGTGTGTATAATATACAGTAGGTAGTATAAATACTCTAAGGTTCTTAGATATTAGAAAATTAACCAGTTGTGCAGCGCGATTTTAACCTCATAATTTAATATTTTTGATACTAAAATTTATTAGATACAAATACTTGCTGCCAACTTTTTACGGTTCACCTGGTACAAACCTTTAAAAAAATCATTAAAAACAAATACTTTGCGGAATTGAGCAGTGGGATCTTAGGCTATAAATAAGTGAAATTGAAAATAACAAATATTCTGAATACCGCCATCTAGTAGTGAGTATATGTACTGCAAAATCCACTATCATAATAAAACTATATACCTAGTTAGTTAGGAACGTGTTCAAAAGATGGCGCTTTTATAAAAATAATTTCATGCACTTGCCATACAGCATGCAATACACGTTATACTTAAAAATAATAATAGAATTAGTAGTAGACTGTAAAACAGTGGGTACCTGATGATCCATGATAATACGATATATAGAAAATAAAACACATTCTTTTTACCGTATTATATTCCGTTTTCTGTTACGAACAAAATTTCCCATAATATCTTAAATTGTCTATTCAACGGAAACTCCAGAATAATTAAAAACTTTTGCCTTACTTGTGTAACCTGATTTTATTGCAAGATTTCTCGTAGGCAGCTTTTTGTACAACTGTTCCTTTGTCTTCTGTGATGGACGTATGTATATTTTTCTGTCTGGTGGAGGATAATGCAGTGGCTGCCAGGTTAATTCTAACATTGTTGGTGTTGTTTTGTAAACTGCCTTACACGAACGAATTAAACAACCACCATTTGCTAAGAAATTCATGACGATAAAAAAATATATTGACTTAGTTTTAGTTGTATTTCAATTTTTAAACTATACGAACAAATCCTTCGAAGATTTTTAACTGACATAAAGCGGGTGATCCACTGGCGAGCAAAACCGCTGGTACGCTAACGAACTCGCGAGCCAAAGGTCTAAACCGCCAATGGAGCACTTAAAAGTCTGCGGACTTAAAGAACGGCGAATTTGCTCGCTGGCTCGTTGTGCATGCTTGAAATTCTAAGTCCGCGGTCCAGAAAACCGCCAGTGGATCAGGCGAGCCGGTGAGCCTACAGTCTTTTTGCGACTTTCGTGTAGACCGCACGCGCTGCGTCAATGGATTTACGCTCGTTTCGTCGCGAGTTTGTGTCGGAATTTATAAAATGTTTTTAGGAACATGATTGTCTATGGAAGTACATCAGCAGAGACTATAAAAATAAATTGCTAAAAACTTCCGCGTACAATAAACTTTTAGAGATCTACCAAAAAAATGATCCCAACGGTACAATATCTGATATTAAAAACACCATTCAATATCTGCGTCTTTTCTTCTTTTTTGTTCTTTCTCCTGATTTAAAAGTACCCCCAAGTAACACGCCATGACTTCGCCAACGATGAGAGTAAACTGTTTGGTACGCTAATGGATCACCAACGCGAGTCGACGAGCCAACGAGTCAACGATCTAAACCGTCGGCTCGTCGGCTCGCCAGTGGATCACCCGCTTTAGAATGAACTTTGAAGGTAGGTACCACAGGTAGGTACAATGAAATATTTTTTAATTTTTAATTTTTAAGCAGAATCCGTACTCACTGGGATCGGGAGTTGCCATTTGTTGCCAGTTGAAAAAAAGAAGAAAACAAATATTTTTTAATTACCTACAAGTTTTCATAACTGATTTTTTTATCACATAGCATACGATTGGGCATAAAAAAATAATTATAAAAAGTGATATGCATGTAAATTGTAATAAAAATATTTTGCTAGGGATTTTTATAATACTTTTGCAGCTGGCAACTTGCAAAAATTTGTGACCGTTTGACGACTTTGACGGATGAGTGATGACTTTTAGCGGGTATTGCACCTTGTCGAAGCTAGAAAAGTTTAGAAAAATGTTGATATGATTTTTATTTTATAAGAATAACTACTTATTTAATCGTTTAACAGGAAGTGTTTTACAATTAGTGTCTAAAAACTATAACTTGTGAAAATGTCGTTTTCATTCGGTACACCGTCAAGTGCTCCCGCAACCACTGGTTTATCTGGTGGTTTTAATTTTGGAGCAAACAAGTAAGTTCTTAAAAAAAGTAACTATTTTAAATTTAGAATTTTAATATTTACCTAGTTTTATAATTCTACATAACCTCTTTTCTGCAAACTTCTTGATAGCCTTTTGGATTTTGTCAATAAAAAGTCAATGTCACGTTTGTTGCTGTACCTTTATGTGCATGTATTTAAATAAATTTATGACTATTTCAGACCAGCAACTCCCGGTTTCGGGTTAGGAGCTACATCGCAGCCTTCAACTGGTTTGTTTGGCACGCCTGCGACATCGGCGCCTGCGTTTGGCACTACTACACCCGCTTTCGGGTCGTCGTTTGGCGCGACATCAACTGCCCCTACGTTTGGGGCAAGTGCTACACCAGCATTTGGGGCCACAGCGACACCAGCTTTTGGCGCTACTTCAGCAGCACCTGCTTTTGGCGCCTCTTCAGCGGCCCCTGCTTTCGGGGCAACATCTACTGCCCCTGCATTTGGTGCAGCATCAACTGCCCCGACTTTTGGGGCTAGTTCGACACCTGCGTTTGGGGCAACATCAACTGCTCCAGCATTTGGAACAGCAGCTCCCACTTTCGGTGCTAGTTCTGCAGCACCTGCATTTGGTATGTTGTTTATGTTATTATGTTTAAAGTTACTAATTTTGAATAATAAACAATACTGTAGCTTTTTTTTACACTGTACACAGAGATCACATAATAATAAAACAATGTCACTTCCTGCTGTCTGTCTGTGTTGTCCCTATGTATGCTTAGATCTTTAAAGCTACACAACAAATTTTGATGTGGCTTTCAAAGAAGCTTTTAGTAATTTGTTAAGTTTTAAACAAAGCCTGTGAAACAACAGATGGAAAGTACTACTAGTACACTACGTAATTTACTAGCTTTCCGCCCGTGGCTTTGCCCGCTTTGTCTAAAACATAATAAATTATATTATACTAAAACCTTCCTCTTGAATCACTCTATCTATTAAAAAAAACTGCATCAAAATCCGTTGCGTAGTTTTAAAGATTTAAGCATACATAGGGACATAGGGACAGAGAAAGCGACTTTGTTTTATACTATGTAGTGATAACAAAGTCACAGTCCCAGTCTACTCGTTCCTATGTATGCTTAAATCTTCAATAATATACTACACTTTTTCATGCATTTTTTATAGATAGAGTGATTCTCAAGGAAGGTTTTACTATATAATTTGTCATATTTTACATAAAGCTCGTACATCAATAAATGAATAATTGTAATGGGTATAAAACACTACTACATTTTATCATAGGTACAACAACACCAGCATTTGGTGCGGGAAATACATCATTTGGAACTGGATTAGGCACAGGAGGTCTGAACTTTGGAGCTACAACCACTGCTGCTTCTACAGGTAATTTGACTTATCTATACTAATATTATAAAGCTGAAGAGTTTGTTTGAACGCGCTAATCTTGGGAACTAATGGTCCACTACTGGTCACCAAGGCAAATGACTAGTGAGAAGCGTCGTGATTAATTGCGCGAGTAGAGCAGTGTGTGGCCAGAGAGGGAAATGTTGCGGCGAATAACGGCAGCGCAATGAGCAGAGCGAGGAGCATAGTGTGGCAGGAGCATAACTTTCTGTTCATTCTCTTCTTGTTTAATTTTGAACTGATAAAATTCTAAACAAAAGTTATGAAGTCATTGATTAGTAAAGTAAATAAAAAGAAACTGGGTTACTATTTCATTTAAGTAAATTAAAGAGTTTAGCAAATCTACATTAAATATTTATTTAATGAATAAAGTAAATTTACACTAATTAAGAGATATTAATTAGGAATTTTTACATTTTTATTAGATGATTAATTTTTGAATTGAAATATGACTAATACAGAAATAACTGATAGATAAAATTACTAAAATATAACTGATAAGTTCTTTATACTTAAATAAAAAAAAATGTGTGCGTGTACTAGTGTACACACGTAAGAAGTGAAACTTCTTTATGACCTTATTTTTCAAAAAATAATTTACTATATGCAACTTTACAGAAATACGTTAATCACGCGTGGTAGGGATAAAAACAAGATGGCTCGTAATGGAAAAATGTCACGCGTAACGAAAAAATGTTACACTAAATTTTTTTCCAGCCCCGATAAAGAAGTTTCACTTCAAAAAAAACAAACCTTATTTTAAACACATAAACATTTCATTACAGGATTATCATTTGGTACAACAACAACAACAAGTGCAGGGCTAGGAGGGCTCGGTGGTTTTGGATTTGGTGCGGCCACCACTGCTCAGTCTGGTTTGGGACTATTTGCGTCTACTACCACTACTAGCAGCAGTTTTGGTGAGTTAGTATAAACTAACATATTAAAAGGTAAAATAATAAAATGAAACAAAGTCGCTGTTACTGTGCGTCTGTCCCTATGTATGATTAAATCTTTAAAAGTATGCAACAAATTAGATGGGGTCTTTTTTATTAGATAGTGAGATTCAAGGAAGGTTTTAGTATATAATTGAGGTTTAAGACAGCGGGGGAAGCAGCGGGCGGAAAGCTAGTTATACCTATTAATACATTAATTTGTAATTATATATTAGTGATTCTCTTATTCATTGTAAGTCCATTGAAGTATGAAATTGACCAGGTACATGTTCCAAAGGCGTTTTAAATTAAGACAATACATTCAATGAATTTATGCTGTTAAAGTTTCGTAAATTTCAATTTTATGGCTTGGAATTGGTGTTAGAAGTAAATTATTAATTTTATTTAGTTTACTGTGAAAAATTTGACCCCATGAAAGGTTTTGCCATGCACATTTTTTATTTTTTTAATATATGCCATGTTTTACTTTATACTTCTTTTTTTCTAATTATCATATTACACCTTCATAATAAGATTAAATTATTTTCAGTGCAATGAATCCTAATTCCTCGTTTCCTTACATACCCATAACACAGACGTTTCAAATGCTACCACAAGTAAATGCACTTAGCCCAATCTTACATAATCAAAATATAGACGCAAGCTATACTTTGAAATCGGCAAGAAGGGATTGCTATCCTATGATAACTCCTACGTGTGAGTCTTACTTCCTAATAATTAAAGTAAAAAAAAACCAAATCCGATTTTTTAAATATATTTCATTAGTAGTTGTTTTATGAATAAGATATTTGAAATAAAAAAAAGATGAATCTCTCATTGAAATATAATTTTTTAGCAGTGTTTGTGTGCTTTCCATGTAAATAAATACAAAATAAAATGTACTGACATACTAATAATACAGCTAAATGATTGTTATGCTTGAAACTATATATTTTGCAGGTAAAAAAATAGAAACAATTTAGTGGTGGTATATAAAACCTAAATCCTTTACCAAACCTAATATCCTGTTACCTGGTAGTTTAATCCTGTTCAATATTTAATTTAGAAAGAAATCCGTACTAATATTATAAATGCGAAAGTAACTCTGTCTGTCTGTCTGTCTGTCTGTTACTCAATCACGCCTAAACTACTGAACCAATTTGCCTGAAATTTGGTATGGAGATATTTTGATACCCGAGAAAGGACATAGGCTACCTTTTATTGCGAAATATGTACCATGGGCGAAGCCGGGGCGGACTTCTAGTATGTCAATAATTCCTCATTTCTAAAGACTTATAATTATATCTTTACTAGCTTCCGCCCGCGGCTTCGCCCGCGTGGTGTTTTTTGGCAATAAAAGGTAGCCTATGTTCTTTCTCAGGGTCTAAAGATTGTCTGTGCCAAATTTCATCAAAATCGGTTGAGAGATTTAAGCGGGAAAGCGTAACAGACAGACAGAGTTACTTTCACATTTATAATATTATAGTAGGGATTTCCTACAAATTCTATACATTTAACTTGTATACTTAAATTTAATATTGTTTTTACAGCCACACCGAGTTTGGGATTGGGTGGATCGGTGCCCACGAGCGGTGCCTCTGGTGCTGCTGATGGAAAAAGTGAGTTGTTTGTTAATAACTCAGGCCCCGGAATCACAGACACAATAGAAAATCTATTGTGTCGTGGACCGATCGGGCCGTTCGGGGCTCAATGGGTTAAATTACAAGCACACACACTCACTCGTCTTCAATTTTACCACCTCACACTGACGCATTCTCACTCACACACACAAAAGTACACACACACAGAAAGGGGACCCTATTACTGAGACTTTTGTTCTGTTGCCGCTATATCAACAAATACTAAAAATAATAATAAACTAAAGAAAAACTTTTTTTGCTCAATATTTAATATATTTAAGTTGTGAACACACGATTTTATGCAAGTTTTTGCTTGTTATTGACGACATCTATTTTCAAATGAAGGAATACTTAATTAATTATTTTCAAGTTTATGCAAAAATACAAAAACGCTTCAGGCTATATTTTATGTACCACGTGTTTTATAATTTTTTTGTGTTTCTAGGTGAACCTCCGAAACAGACTAAACTGCCAAATGAAATAGGTACTACAGTGGAATCCTTCAAGGAGTTTGTTAAAAAGCAAAAATCTCTAAGCTCTGACATCATGAGGGTTTCCATCAAGCCATTACAGAAGGTATGTATCAAATAGCATGTAAATATATAAATAATACCTACTATTTTACTGACAAATGAACAAGTAGGGAGTCTAAATATGTCTTAAAGAATAGAAATCATGAGGCGGGATCCGAAACCTCCTTCTTTCTGCTATTCCGGGACCTCGCGTGATCACGAATTTATTCAACTCTCGGTTTTATGTGTCTAAAGGGCAGCCATCTATTGCGATGGTTAAAAACCATCTCAACGAATACGAAACATTATTGTAACGACGCAAGGGAACGTGAAATAAATTAGAGCTAGCGCGCAAGAGCAACTTTTGTCTCTGCAACTATTTTGTCTCTCCCATCAACTCTATGGGCTAGTAAGAAAGTGCGCGCACGTAGCGACGTAATTCCCGGAAGACTTTTTTATTAGCCCAGCTCTTATTTAAATAAGAGCCGATTTTTAAATCCTTGGTTAAAATTTATCCGTCCAATGAAGTATTACACGAACATATTAAAATGTCACCTGTAAACTGTCAAATACGGACAATTACAATACATTTTTGAAATGGTAGTTTAATACGTTATTTGATGAATAAGTTTTAACCAAGGATTGAAAAATCAGCCCTAAAACTATCAATAATTATAAAATTGTATAGGAATGCTATAAAACTAAATTTCAAATGAACAAAGACCGGATTTTTTTACAATATTGTAATAGTTAAAATAATGTTTTAGTTGCTTCCACATGTGGAAAGTCTCCCTACTATCTAATATGTTTGAAATATCTTGAAAAAGTGTGCAAGTTTAGAGCGGCAAATAAAAGTCGACCATCCGTTATGAAAGTTTTAATTCTAATGATCAACATGACAAATAACAGTTATCAGATTGTCTGACTTGAGTGAATGTTATTTCAATAGAAATGATAAAATTGGATTTGTATTATACATTACTACATAGTATAAAACAAAGTTGCTTTCTCTGTCCCTATGTCCCTTTGTATGCTTAAATCTTTAAAGCTACGCAACGGATTTTGATGCGGTTTTTATTAATCCATCAGGCCCCGGAATCACAGACGCAATAGAAAATCTATTGTGTCGCGGTCGGATCTGGCCGTTCGGGGCTCAATGGGTTAATAGATATAGTGATTTAAGAGGAAGGTTTTAGTATATAATTTATTAGGGTTTAGACAAAGCGGGCGAAGCCGCGGGCGGTAAGCTAGTATATTATAAATTCGAAAGTTTGTGAGGATGTGTGAGTGTGTGTGTTTGTTACTCGTTCACGCAAATACTACTGAACCGATTACAATGAAATTTAGTACACATATAGAGGGTAACTTGGATTAACACATAGGATAGGTTTCATCCCGGAAATTCCACGGGAACGGGAGCTATGCTGGTTTTTCTTTCAAAACGCGGGCGGAAAGCTAGCTCTATTTACATATAATAAATCTGTAGAAGGGTCAATTCTGTACATTGAAAATATTGAAAAAATAAATAGCAGGGGGTGTTATTGGATCGATACCAAACCCAAATATGTGATTAAAAAAATTTTTGTCTGTCTGTCTGTCTGTATATGCTGATATCTCGTGAAAACTAACGGTTCGATTTCGATGAAACTTGGTATAGTTATACTTTATTATCCTGGGCATGAAATAGGATACTTTTTATCCTGGAAAAATATGTTGCGTTACCCGTAGTGGATTCTTTTTTTATATAAGATGTCATTGTTAGAGTTACTCAAAATGGAGAAATAAACCATCCATGCGAAGACGGACATCCGCGCGGACGGAGTCAAACTCAAACTCAAACATTCATTTATTCAATTAGACTACTATTTAGTAGCACTTTTGAATCACATAAGTATTTTTAACATTTACCACCGATTCGGAAAGCAGTATCTATGGAGAAGAATCGGCAAGAAGGTTAGGTTAGGTCGCGGGCGGAAGCTAGTTTTAAATAAATATTCGGTTTGCAGGTGAGCCGCGAAGCAGAGTGCACGCTCCGCGCAGCCCTATCGCTGTGCGGGGAGACTGCGCGCTGCAGGGCGCAGTCCCGCCGGCTGCGAGCGTGCGCTGCCGGAGCCCTAGCCGCGGCCGAGACTGCCACTAGGGAGCCCCTCGGTATGGACACACTACATCTTATATATAAAAATGAATCGCAAAATGTGTTGGTAAGCGCATAACTCGAGAACGGCTGAACCGATTTCGATAATTCTTTTTTTATTATATTCCTTGAAGTACGAGGATGGTTCTTATGTAGAGAAAACGTAAACATGTACCACGGGCGAAGCCGGGGCGGACCGCTAGTATCTATATAAAAATAACTACGTTAAAAACAACCGACTTCAATAACGGAAAAGTAAAAAATGAAAAAGATTTGATATTATTAATTACTACATATTATTTAGATGTGCTATTTATTAAATAGGTTTGAAGTCGGTGCCACCGGTTGTTTTTAACGTAGTTATTTTTATTTAATACTAAGTCTATTTTTCAACACGAATCAAACAAGCCCAAACTCGATAAAGTTGAGTCAATATATTACTGAGTTCCTATGGCCACCTTCCGATTCCATCATCAAATCAGCTCTATGTCATGATAATGTTTCATTGCTATCCAATTTACATATGTATACAAAATTTCAGCTCAATCGGTTATCGGGAAGTGAATTAAAGTTACTTGCTACATTTCAATTAAGTGATTGAGATCAGACAAAAATGCTCATAAAATAAAAGCTACTGGGCCTATCCGAATAAAATTTTTATGGGACCAATTCGACACCATTCCACATGAAACAAAGAAAGAATCACGTAAATCGGTTCAGAAACCTCGGTGTACATACATAAAAAAAATATACCGGCCGAATTGATAACCTCCTCCTTTTTTTTTTTGAAGTCGGTTAAAAACTAATCTATACTAATATTATAAAGCTGAAGAGTTTATTTGAACGCGCTAATCCCAAGAACTACTGGTCCGATTTGAAAAATTCTTTCGGTGTTAGATAGCTTATTTATCGAGGAAGGCTGTAGGCTATATATCATCACGCTAAAACCAACAGGAGTGGACCACTGGGTAAAACTGCGGTTTTAAAAAGCGCAGAACAAAACACAGCTACTTTTTATTTTTTTAATATATGTTTATTATTATGTTGTTACAGGCTCAGAACTTGAGGGTATAACGCCGCCGACATACGTGAAGGAGCTTATTTCGGAATTGGAGCAACAAATTATAACGTTTCGCCGGCAAATGGACGTCGCTGATAAGCAAATGCAGTCCTCGCCTAAACTGCTCACTGAACAAGGTATGTATTGTACGAAAAGTTATTTGGTTGATTACTTTTCAAGAAGAATTTTGAATTTTGGTCACTTGAGTTTTTTTTTTAATTTGATAAGAAAGAAAAAAAGAAAGAAAATACGTTTAATCACAAATGCTTTTACAAATTTTCTCTTATAACTAAACACTTTACATTGAAAAAAAAAATAAATCTTAAAATACAATAAATATATTCAAATATCATAATAATAAAAAACATTTAAATGTTATAATAACACTTTTGTTCCTGTACCAAAAGTGGTGAACAATTTTTTGAATTTATTAATAACAAAAATTGTGATATTCACATTAGACTGAACAAGTTTTGCTACGACGTCATTCCTAAACTCAAACTCAAACATTTATTTATTCAATAAGACTTCTTTTAGAAGCATTTTCGAATCGTCATTACATATTTTTAACAATTACCACCGACTTCATAGTTGCTCTTTTAAAATCATGCCAATATTACAATTTAATTTTACATAAAAGTGAAGTCCCATGTCCCCTAGTGGTAAGGGGCAGATGCATTATACATCTGTTTCACTGATCGATTTTCTTTAGGGACAAGTAGGTGATCAGCCTTCTGTGTCCTACCAGACCAAGACATTTTTTTTCTTCGTATCCACCGGGAATCGAACCCAGGACCCCTCGGTGTTACGGTCACGCGTCAACCACTGTACCGAGTAGACGGTCAATAATACATAATTTTACACAATATGTAACTAATATCTGACTACATAATATATCATAATATGTAGTTAGATATATATGTCATAGTGTAATGAATTATAATGAATTTAATTGGAATAAAATATTTAAGTACTTTTTTCATTCAAAATATTATTGTAACTATAAAAATTTCAAATTTTAAAATTATTAGTAAGTATATAAAAATATTGTTTAAAATTATATATTGTTTTTCAACAAATTGACATATTCCATGTAACTTAATGTAATGTTGTATTTTCCTGTTACTAAAGGTGCAGTAGACTGTATTGTATTCAATTTTATGTTATGTAAAATAATATTGACTGTATCCTTTGTTGGAAAATCATAAATAAATAAATAAATAGTGTAGCTGGGCTCTGGAGTTTCACATTATATTACCTTTTAATATTCTTTAAAATTCATAATAAAACACAATTTCAGAATTAACACTCGGTATACGTCGAATGCACGAGTCGTTAGTTGCGTTGGCCGGTCGATTGCAAGCGGTGCATTCACAAGTGGAAGCCCAAAAGGAACAGTACTTGAATTTGAGGAAATATGTACTAAAGGACCCAACAAATGTTTTCGAGACACAGTCTGGTAAGCTTTTTGACGTGACAACGTCTTATAATTCGATAGAGCCGGCTGCACGCACGAAAAAACATGACTCATGCGGCGTTACCTCGCTCTGAGGCGTTCCATGTAAGGCTTGAAGTGCAAGCGAGAGCGCGGAACGAGCGACAAAGAAGCACAATCGGACGTTGTCACGTTCAACTATCGTCAGTAAACCGACTTTACAGACAACCAATTTTTTTTTAATTATTTATTCTTCACTAGCGGTCCGGCCCTGGTTTCGCCCGTGGTACATGTTATAATATTAAAGTTTGTCTTACACTTTGATGGCTATGCATATATAGAAGTGAGGTAGGTGCAGGTAGCAGGTGAAATACATAGGAAAAAGCTGCAATCACCTTATTTTTCAACCTATAAAGCTGAAGAATTTGTTTGTTTATTTGAACGCGCTAATTTCACTACTGGTCCGATTTAAAAAATTATTTCGATGTTAGATAGCCCATTTCGAGGAAAGCTATAGCACTGCACTGCGTGTAAAACCGCGGGGCACAGCTAGAATTTTTTTAATGACAAAACAACACAAAGTACAAATGTATATAAAACTAGCTGTTCCCCGCGGTTTCACCTGCATCGCTCCACTCCTGTTGGTCTTAGCGTGATGATATATAGCCTATAGCCTTCCTCGATAAATGGGCTATCTAACACCGAAAGAATTTTTCAAATTGGACCATTCCATTGGATAGTTCCCGGTATTAGCGCGTTCAAACAAACAAACTCTTCAGCTTTATAATATTAGTATAGATTAAAATATGGTCATTTATTTTTGTAGCCTGTTTATGTGAGAATGGTCTTAAATGTATCGTTTCCTAAAATTGGTTTATAGTGCACAAGTAAATTGTTTGATGTTTTCTAGCGAACGCAAGTCTAGATCAAATACTACGAGACGCTGAGGGTACAAGAAAGAAGACGAAATCTGGCAACTTTAGCGAGCTCGGTCTGAGCAGTGCCGTGCTTTCTGACCCTCGCGCTGCTTTACGTAAGAATTTAACGTGTTTAATAGAAATTAAAGACTTTTTAGGACACAAAAGGCTGATCACCTACTTGTCCCTAAAGAAAATCGATCAGTGAAACAGATGTATAATGCATCTGCCCCTTACCCCACCAGGGGACATGGGACTTCACTTAAAGACTTTTTCACGGATTTTAAACGCGATTTATTCATTATATTATTTTCCCGACGTTTCAAACACTCCCCGTGACCACGCTCGCTGTAAAGTGATGAATAAATCGCGTTTAAAATCCGTTAAAATGTCTTTAATTTCTAAATGTATAATACTCGCGTAAAATCAAACACTAGAAAATACTATGTTTAATAGATTAGAATATAATTATATTTATTTTAGTCTTGCCAATTTTACAAGTTTGATTTTTATTAAATAAAAAAAGCTTAAGTTTCTATAGAATTTAAAACACGTATGTGTAATAGAAGAGAATTAAAATTATTTATTTACAGTAAAAAATAAATATATAAAAAGTACACATGAAAAATAACAGTTTACCACGAAAAGGATAGACTCAGTATCAATTCTTCCTCATCATCATACATTCAGAATCTTAATGCTTTGAAAGCTTTAATGGTGATAGCTGCTTAACTAATGGTGAAATTTCTTAGGCGTAATTATTACTTTTTAATTATTCTTAATCCATTTTATTGATATTTTTCACGACAATTGTCACAAAATCCGTAAATATTTCAAGGAATTATCTTGATTTGGTTTATTTTCTCTTTCTTTTGTCTCTCTTTTAGTGACTTGACTCAAATGTAAATTATCTATCATGTTGTGTTATCCTATAATTATTTGTCACAATTGTCAAAATTTTTAATTGTAACATGTATAAGCTATAAGTATTGTCGTGATAGGTGTTGGATGACCTTAATAAATAAAAAAAAGACGTGTAGCACTCGGGGACTGCCGCGGTAAAGCTATTGCATGCTATGCCTTCAAGCCACACCTCCGCGCCCGTCCCCGTGGGGAGCGTGAGGTTTTTCGTTACGGAATTTCTGGATTCGGTCCCCGCGCTCAAGGCCCGCGATAGAAGCTATGCAATAGCTTAATAAAAATAAAATTTAAAATTTTTACAAATGATTTTGAATATTTGATTGTCCACAGGAAATATACAACATTTGGCTGGACCAACTCCGTTCACTTACCTCGGCAGCACACTGTCTACATTCCCCGTTGCAGAGACACCCGGTATGTACCCTATGTATTCACTAGCTTTCCACCCGCGGCTTCGCCTGCGTTTTCAAAGAAAAACCCGCATAGTTCCCGTTCCCGAGGATTTCCGGGATAAAACCTATTCTATGTGTTGATCCAAGTTACATTTTACATTTCATTGTAATCGGTTAAGTAGTATTTGCGTGAAAGAGTAACAAACTTACATACATGTACATCCATCCTCACATACTTTTGCATTTATAGTATTAGTAGGATAGGATTTAATTGCATTTTGCATACATTTTTTACAATTTGAACAAGTACAGTGTGAGTTGAATAAGATCATTGAGGAATTAACTTGAATAAAAAAGAAATAACGATAGCGAAAAAAGACAATATTTCGTTTGTACTACTTTATATTTTTTGTGTGCCCTTTATATGTGTGCTAAATTTCATTGTTATCGGTCCAGTAGTATTTGCGTGAAAGAGTAAAAAACATACATATGTATGTATGTTTGTGTGATACATATGTATGTATGATGGATGTCCATCATTACTTTTATAATATTATATAGTAGGATAGGATAAATTCCTTTAAAAATCCATATAGTATTTAATTTCTAAATTTTCGCAACAATTTTATTAATCACTTAATTATTACAGGTTCGAACTGGCAACCTACACCGCAGACGAACGTCAATACATCAATGAATACGACCTTTGGGCAAACTGATGCCTTTCAACTACAGAAGCCTCCGGGAAAACGCGGGAAGCAATGATATTGGCGACCCTAGCTGGGCCGAATACACCGGCCCAAGTAACTGGCCCAAGTAACTGGCCCAAGTAACTGGCCCAAGTAACTGGCCCCAGTAACTGGCCCCAGCGGTTGGCGCTAGTATACCACACGAGTAAATAGTATACAGAGACAAAGCGTCCTAAAAAAAGACGGGTTGCACTCCGGGAGTGCCGGCAGAAGTGAAAACTTGATTATTAACGTTGAGCATGTTTGATATCCATCCGTCTTACGCATTTCGATCAGGTCACGTGTCCTGACGCGAGTTTAAGATTTTATACCCATTACAGAAAAAGTGCTCAACGCCGCTAAAGAAGTTTTCACTTCAAAAATTGGTAATTATTGTTAAGTCGGTTTACTGACGATAGTTGAACGTGACAACGGCCGATTGTGCTTCTTTGTCGCTCGTTCCGCGCTCTCGCTTGCACCTCAAGCCTTACATGGAACGCCTCAGAGCGAGGTAACGCCGCATGAGTCATGTTTTTTCGTGCGTGCAGCCGGCTTTATCGAATTATAAGACGTTGTCACGTCAATATGTGTCTCACGTGCGTGTATTTTATTTTACTCATTAATACAACTAAACAGTCTTAGATACTAGAATATACAAAAGTAAAAGCAAGAAGCAATTTAGTATAGCGACCTTATCACTTAGTAATGATCTCTTCCAGGCAACCAGGGCAGAGTAATCAGCTCGATTAAGTATTAGGGTTGGTCGAGAAAAAAATAGATAAATAATAATATTTATATATAAACACAAAATGTGAAAGTTAAAACACATAACAATTTATAAATTCCTAGCTTCCGCCCACGACTTTGTACGTGCATCCCCGTTTTTCCCCGTTCCCGCAAGAATTTCGGGAAATCCTTTCTTAGCGGATGCCTACGTCCTAACATCTACCTGCATGCCAAATTTCAGCCCGATACGTCCAGTGGTTTGGGCTGTGCGTTGATAGATCACTATATCAGTCACCTTTGAGTTTTATATATATAGATATACTGTATTTATTTAAAAAACATCACATATTATATGTGTAGTAGCGGAACCGATTTGCGCGGGGTTGTATGAAGCATTGTCTCTGTATATTATTTACTTGTGTGGTTCTAGTGCCATACGGGCCAGTGAATAGTGCAAGATGTTCAGTGCTAGTGCCAGTGCCAAGTGACAAGTGACAAGTGCCAGTTATGTGTTTGTGACCAGTGTTTGTTGGTGTGTGGAATTCTGTGTGTCAAGAGGTTAGTGCTGGTTTACTGGTAATAGTACTGGTGCCAGCAATATTTGTGCGAACACAAATATTACAGTTGATATGGTCGAACAAAATATTGTACTATCTTATTATGTGCACACTGGACTGTATGTGGTAAACTTCAAACTTGTGAAATTCAAATACTAGTTAAGTTCTTATCTGTTTGATTAGTAAATATTGTACTGCATTTTCATAAAGTGTACAAAATCCAAAGGTAATTAGTCAATTGAGACATTGTTTCTGTATCGCCTTTATCCATAAAGAAAATTAGAAAGAAATATGTTTGAGATATTAACATCTCAGTCAATGTTAGTATGTATTTGTGTCTCTATTGAAATAGGTAAAAATCATTATATTTTAATTTTTAATTTAATCTAAACAAAAACGTCTCGATTCAAGTGTTCAACTTCAAATATCAAGCCAAGTTGTAGGTAACTAATTTATTATTTTGTAATACGTATTGTTAGGATCAGCGCAGGTATGGCGAATCGCAGCGCAGCGCTTTTTAAATTGTCAAACTATTATCGACATTGTCGTCATCGAAATAACGTTCAAAAAAGCGCAGCGCGCTACTTTTCGCGTGTGACGCTTTGATGCTCCCCGAAATAAATTGTTGTTATTTGATTTTTAATTTTATTTTAATGAGAACAATGTCGATAAATGTTTGACAATGAAAAATGCGCTACGCCATATCTGCGCCGGCCCTAATAGCTCATTATTCAACTTTTTTATGAATGTTTTAGAAAAGCACATGACGTCTATACATTTTAAACTAAACGTCTTAACATTCTGTAGACTGAAATAGCAACAGATACAACTCTTTTAGGTGCATATGCTTTTTTATAATATCATAATGTATTTTAAATATTAAATTACTCTTTGTACATACATTATGAAATAGTTAATGAGTATGTACTCTAATAATACTTCTTTCTTGGATGCATTTAATTACTTTTATATGTATGTATATTAACAGCAGGTTAAAAATACTTCAATGTATAATATGTACGGTGTAATATTTTTGAATACAAATATTTTTAGTAATATGGATGGTATTTTTTCTATCACTTTAAATAATTGTCATATTGGTTGTGTTTGCTGCTAGGATATACATCAGTTTAGCGGGTAAACAGATCAATAGATTCTATGGGAAGCTCGCAGGATATGGTGACAAGGATAGTATTATGCAATCCCTCGAACAACCATGCTTCCAGACCCAAAATATCAGTTAATATGCCTCGGAATCTGTCTGAAAGTACGGTCGGGCCGAATTTCCATCATTCGTGGTTCCGGCATTAGGTTTCATCTCATCCACTAACAACCCCATCCTCGTTCATATTTCAGTCTGAATGCATTTTTTTCGTTGTTCAACTATTAGGTTTTCGCTGCTGCCCTTATTGATTCGCTATTTTTGTACTAAAGGGTTGTTTTTATAACTAAAATGCAACAAAAACTAAAAACGCGTATCCATTGATTAAGTTGACTAAATGATTTTCTGAGGGCGATTGGTCAAATTGGTGTATGGCAATAGAACTGAATATGTTAGAGCTAGCGCGCAAGAGCAACTTTTGTCTCCGCAACTATTTTGTCTCTCCCATCAACTCTATGGGCTAGTAAGAAAGTGCGCGCACGTAGCGACGCAACTCCCGGGAGACTTTTTTTATTAGACCATAGAGTTTATGGGAGAGACAAAATAGTTGCGGAGACAAAAGTTGCTCGTGCGCGCTAGCTCTTAGTGTTAATGAAACAACGCAACACCTTATTTGTTATTTGGAACTTGCTTACTGATGGATTGACACAAAAATTTTTGGAATTGCTTATTGTTTCTCTGATTTCTAATTTGGCCACTTTACATATTTGGATGGTATCTTTGGATGGATATGCAAGCCCACCTTTATCTTTTCTAATTATAAATTCATACGTATGACAAAGGCTAGATTCTTGCAACGACATAGTATTGTTACATTCAGAACATTTTATTGTTTTACCAAGTGCTCGTACCACATATCCAGCAATGTATGTTATAATTTGCTCGGTAAACTCTGTCATTTTCGGCATCGTGGAACAAAAATGATCAAAATCTTTTAATACTAGTACTACTACTCATATTCAGGTTATTTTCGATGACCTCAGACTCATCAGTAAGGGTACCGCGTGATGTAGATTTATTGATTACTTTAACATCTGAAGAACAGTTAAGTATTGAAATCTTTTCTAATTCTATGCAATTTCCAGTGATATTTTTAATTTCTACGTGGCACAGCAATTTTTTATAAAAAGCTTGAAATTGCTTTGATTTGTATGGTTATTGTTGCATCCGCCGTGGGCCCGTATATTACAAAAAAATAACTCTAGTGATCTTGACTGAATCTGTACATCTGTACTTAATTTTCTCTTTTTCTATTAACCCGGCGAGCATGAGGTGTAATAAAGTTACATCAAGCATGAGGCAGGGTATGACATACCCTTCAGACACTCTAGCATAATTTAGTATTTAGTATTATTTTCTTTACTTTGTTGATTATATTGTGTAAAATTATGTTTTGGTAGTGTAAAATGAAATAAAACAAGTTCAGAGTTCTACATTAATTATTTATTATTTATTCTAGTTTCATATAATGATGAGATCACAACAATTTTTTTATGATGTTACAAATTAGATGAATTTAACAAAAAATCTTTATTCTTTGGAATGTAATCAACTTAAAATTAAAAAATAATGAGATCTTCTTAAAAAACATATGAGTTGTTTTTTTTTTTTTTGTTAAAAAATATACTAATCACTAGTGTCAAAATCAGCACAATTTTTGCACATGAATTTTGCATGCTCCAGAGTCCAGACATAAGGGCTTGTTACAAGTTTTGCAGGAGTATTTGGTTTTTCTATCTTTCTTGTAAGGACAAACCTGACATCTGACATATCGTCCGGGTGCATTCGCAGGTCTAGATGAGGACTCACCAAGCTGTTTTTCGATTCTCTGGCGGATGTAACTTGGAATATGCTTTTTTTGTTTTTCTTTCATGTTGGTGTTCGGAAATCATTGATAAGCCCAAGTTACGAATGAATTCTGTTCTCTTGATGGAAACATTATTGATTTCTCGATATATAATGCAAGCATTGATAGCCGCCATGTTCAATACACCATAGAATAAAGTCATAGGCCACCTTTAGAATAAAGGCATAGGCGACTAACATTGTAACTGGCACTCAATTCATCAACCACGTTAACGCCAGCTTTCGTCGAGTTATAAAATTTTATCATTTCGGGTTTTTGTTTCTCGCATGTAAGTAGATTCATCTATTGCATTATCATGATGCATAGTTGACATAACAATAACCACCATTGTTCTTCTTTGGCGTATAAGAAACAAGTGTTATATCCTTTTGAAACCCAAAAAGTGAACTATTTGGTTCTCTGTTAGTTCGAATAAAAATTTCAGGAATCTGTCGCTTGTTCTTCTTTACGGTTCCAACCACGTTCCAAACGACGTAAGGAGATGCTCATGTAGTAGATGCAGCATTAACTCATATCCCGTGAACCAGTTATCAAAAGTTATGTTGCGATGAGATTGTGAAACTGGTTGAATAAGTCTCTCCAACACCTCAAAGGGTCTAATGGTCTAAGAGCCCGTGGGAGATCGTCCTTCACCGATCTGATAACCAGATCAGATGTCTTTTTTAATAAATATTTTTTATAAACAAATACGCCTATAATTGCTTGCCTATTGAAAAGTGGTAATGGGTATTTTTAATTAAATTAACTTTTATCGACTTTTTTTTTCATCACCTTCATACTTATGATAACCAAATGTTTACACTAACTGAAATTTTTTTAATAATCCCATCGCTGCGAGCATTTGGTTTTATTTCAGCATACACTTGATATTTTTTGTACAAGGAATTGTATCTAGATGAATCTAATGCTGCAGCGAAACCTGAACACTGCTGGGTTCCATAAATTAATATTTTTCTCCCAGATACACGTGGTGCTGGACTACAGACAAACGTTGAATTGTTCGGCATTCGGGGAACATCCACTTTGAAATTGTGCAAACGTTCAGTAATTGAAAGTATTTCTTTACATGCCATATCCAAACTGCATTGCAGTTGCGTAATTTTTCGTTCAAGATATTCCATTTTAATTGTATCCTTGAAATGGGCATGTTTATAAGTAACGGGCGAACTTTGTAATGATTGAGTAGAAAATGGAGAAAGTTCATTGCAACATGGGGATGAATTTCGCCTATTCTTTGCATATTTTGGTGCTTTGTTTTGCAGAGGAGTCAATTTTTGAAAGCATTTTAATATATTTAATTCTGTACTTATAGTTTTGACTTGTTTTCGTTAGTAAATATTATCCATTTTTAATTCATCAGTTTTTTTTTAATATATTGAATTTTACATCGGAGTTGGGAAACTTCACTATTTATATCTTGGATTTTTAAAAGGTCATTTTGTGATAACGGTTGTAAAGGTTGTACCTACTAACTTTATGCTACGATTTTGCCCCCCACAAGAATCAGCGCATAAAATGAGTTCCGTTACTGGGGATTTTATGTTATTTAAAATGTACTTTCGCAAGCAGGATCCAACTTCTTGCGTACCCTTTCCGCCCTCATGCTCAAGCCATAAGTTAATAATTGAGCGTTTGCTGCTTCCTACATAAATCCCCAAATTATACAAATTTAGCTGCCGTTTATAATAAGCTATATTAGTTGGTATTTTTGGAAGTGGATGGGTTTTTTGCATGTCAAAAGTGTTTCTACAGTATCTCTTTCTAAAGCCAAACTCAGATCGGCTTTCATTCTATTTCTAAGCTCTGAAGCTTTATTAATATGCAAATATCGTTGCTTCTTAGCTTCTTCAGCATGTACGCTTGTTAAGGATTTTATTTTAGCTGCAAAAGTATCACAAGTTTTACATGTGTCACTTTTTGGGGCTTTAAATCTGAGATTAAAATTTTCATAAAATATTTTCTTATATGTTGCAAGACTCGGTAAGTCTTCATTTGTCGGATACTTAGCTTTAAACAAATCATACATTTTTAATTGGTTGAGTTCAGTATTCAAATAACGACTATCAGTCTTGCCTCTACAATAATGGCTAACATATTTGGGAAACAAATCAATATGGTCCACTATTCTTTTAATATTATCACTTTTAATATTTCACTGATTTTATTTTTGTCACCACTAGCAGTTCCCCTATTATCTTTAAAATTTGACGATCTATTTTTTTTCTGCATCGCTACATCGATTCTACTTTGACAAATGCCAAAGGTTTTCAAAAACGTTTTCTTACATATTTCTGTATCACAAAGCATGTATTTTCGTGAATATATTCTCTTTGAATTAGAAGAAGTATAAGTTCTAGACTTCTAGCTTTATAAGTTTGTGTTACTTTACCGCAAATGAAAGCACTCCGACCTTCGTTCTGAGCAGAAACAATGTTCTTCATCCGTTGGCGCGACTAGTGTCTCCTGACTTTCGAAAACTTTATTGTAAAATTCCAGGTGTGGTGAAGCTGACCAGTCCGATCCAAAATGTTTGCTAAGAAGTTTCTTCACGTCTTGTAATTTGTTTTTATTAACAGGTACGATATTGGACAAAGGTTTTGGGTTTATCATGGAGATATTTTTTCCACCTTGACATATAGTTTCAAATTTACCCAGGTCTGTTTTATAATTTAGCTCTCCACGGATTAGAACATTATCTTTTTGTTTTGAACGTCTTAATATAAACCTTTTACATTTTTTTAATGCAATCGACCAGGAAGTTGTTTGTTTTAGTACCTTTTTAACGGCATCTCTCCAGTCATAAACGATACAGTCGTCTCCGAACTTAACAACACTTGAAGTTTCATACTGTTACACTACAAAATGTAATACAAGATATTGATAAGCAGCAGCAACAACCTGTCCTCGTCCAATACACAGAAGACGAGTCATCTAATTTGGTAAATATGCCATCAAGTGGCGTTCCCGCACAGTTGATAATTTCTAGATCTGAACATGATACGCTACATAATATAACACAGCCTCAATATGAACAAAATGTAACACAAAATAACGATGATCAGCAGCCACAACCTATCCTCGGCCAATACACAGATGACGAGTCATCTAAGTTGGTAAATATGCCATCACAAATTGTAAGTGGCGTTCCCGCACAGTTGATCATTTCTAGAACTCAACATGATACGCTACATAATGTAACACAACCTCAATATGAACAAAATGTAACACAAAATATCGATACCCAGATTACCCAGACTACCCAGCAGCAACAAACACCCTCCAGCCTATCCTCGGCCAAGACACAGAAGACGACAATACGTTCACTTTTCAGGTCTTATAGACCTACTTGAACACCTAACGCTATTTTTTAAAATTCATTGATAAGATTTATGTAAGTTTTATATAAGTTTCAGTTTCTAAATAAATGTCGTTGCTTTCAATAAGATTTTTACTGACTTTATATAAGCTCGAAGAACATATATCAATGCTTCGCAAACATCCATGACTGCCTGGCTTATTGATGCGAGCGACATTATAGCCGCAAACCTTACATTTTTAAAGTCTCCTCCTGTTGATAAATAATGCATAGTTAAAGCAAATTTTTCTTTTGCGGTAATAGCTTTTCTCATCACTGTATCTTGCTTTTTTAAAAATGGTGTTACCATTGTTAGAAGTTCTTCAAAGCAGAAACCGGGCATTCGAAAATAATTCTCGTAATCATCCATTTCGCCATGTAAGTAGTTTAATTTCGGCCATTAAATTCAAATGGGTGTACCTCTCTCTTTGTAGGTACCAGTTTTTTGACCATTTTGTTCTTTTAACTTTTTTTTTAAACCAATTGCTAAAATAATAGCCAGACAACATTGAGATATACATATGGAGACGACACCGCCTACATCACTTATGTTCCGCTCAACATACGCCATATGGCGTAACTGCACGCTCATTTTTTTTTGTTTTAAAGTGAAACGCATCAAATATGCCTTCGTGTGTGTTACGATATTGCACAAATAATACGGAAAAGTGCAATGGAATAACTTTCATCGGTAAGTACCTAACTAGATAATAATTTTTAAAAGTTAGTTAGAACAATAAAATGGCGCACAGATTTTGTTCGTGGTGTCTCCTCCATACGTAGTAATATTATCTCAATGCCAGACAAGCTTTAATTTTTAGCTCTGTGTCCATTTTATGGTGCGTAAAGACCGGCCCAACGAACGCCCAACGATGGAAATTTATCGTTCGCTAGCGTTGGCTTCCGCACGCTCGTTGGAGTTCGTTAGTACATCCAAATACATTTAGTGCTCGAACGAACGTTCGTTGGCACTTGATTCCGGTTCTTTTTTCTTTCATTCGCAATTTTTTCATTTTTCATTTTCATTCGCAATTCTGCGCGTAAAGTGCTCATCGCAAAAAACTGCTGAACCGATTTTGGTGAAACTTCCACTCTTCCCTAAGTTCAACGTTACATAAACGAACAAAAAAGGATCATCCCAATCGACCTTCTAGTTTTCGAAAAACTCACTCACATAAATCGCGCAAGTGTTTGATAATGAATATCGTCGTTACTCCATTCTTTGTTTTTCTCCATGATCTAAATGGCGGGAAATATCCAACTAATTATCAAATTGGACGTCTACACGCTACGCTCTCTTGCTTCAACTGAGCGTTCGTTCGTTGGCCTTCGGCGACCGTCCAAACAGAGTTCGATCAAATAGCTCGATTTCTTTGATGTTACTGCCATGCTTCGGATCGCCGGCACATGCCAACGAGCGATCGTTGGCATTCGCTAAGCCGTCCAGATTGCAGCAACGAAGGTTAACGAAACCCGTTCGTTGGCGTTCGTTTGGCCGGTCTGTACGCAGCTTTACGTGTATTCAGCAAGAAACTGCACTAAATAATACTAATTAATAATAAATATTGTACGTGTGTTCGTCTGGTGTATTTACGTACGTCTATCAATAAATACTGAACTGACGGATCACAGTAAATACTTTACGTGTAACAGGTGCCTAACTCAGTAGCTAACAAGGACATCCTTATACTAACATATAAAGCCTTATGTGAAAGCGTCCTACGTTACTGTATTTGCACGTGGGGAGGTATGGCGAAATCACACCTCCTTCCAGTTGAACGAGCACAACAATGTTTAATTAAAGTCGTGCTTAAACTGCTATTTAGACATCCTTCTGTTTAACTATATAAAGAAGGACTTGTTGAGCTTAGTGTCCGTAAGTTGTACATTTTGTGTCTGTTACAAAGATATCATATAGGTACTGTTCCCACCTTACAGAAAGGGAATACACGTAATGAGAGATGCCCTGTTCCCTTTTTCAAAAGTAAATTTGCAGTTAAATCGTTCGAGGGACTTGATTTTCATTGTGTTGGCACAAAAATGGATCCATTTTTTCAGTATTCGTGTTTTCTCCCGTTCAATAGTGCTATGCACGTTGTTGTCACCTTCATTTTGGGTGTGTCCAACAACTAAGTATTTATGTGTTATTGACACAACACCCAAAACTTTGATAGCATAGTGGTAGAGGCTTAGCAGGTATTTATTTTTATTTTGTGCAGAACAATTGTCAGTGTAAAAAAAACATTTTTTCCAACACAGTGGTCTTTCAGAAATTTGTAAATGCACGTCCCAACATCATCGCAATCCCCTAATAACTCATTCCATAGGTAGCAATAGGCGGCTTTTGATACAACGTTAAATACGGTGCAGTTGTACACATTGAGTCTTCTTTTATTTGGCATTTTCTTGGCTAGTATATTGTTGTGTCTGTATTATAGGAATGTTGTTGTTGCGGGTGAGATGTTGCTCGGATGGTCCCTGTAATGATGATGTTTTTGGTCCGCAAATGGTTCCAAAATGAACAAATTTGGTTTTCTACAACTCAAATTAAATTTAGGACTGAGACGGGATTATACATATATGGAATTTTATTATAGCAGATGTTGGAACTCTAATTATTGCATATTTTAACAGATTTTCCTAATATAACACGACCATCAGGACCTCCCAAGCAACCTAAACACTCAACGGTGCATTTCATCACCACTATTGATGGACCACCGATTTCTTCACGGTCTCGTCGTCTCGCTCCACAGAAACTGCGGGCAGCACAGAGGGAATTCTAGGAGATGTAAGAGGTGGAACAGCAAGACCTTCTAGTTGCTCTTGGTCCTCTCCCTTGCATCTCGTCCCTAAAAAAGACGACACCTATCGCCCTTGTGGAGATTACAGAGCGTTAAATGCTACTAGCACTATTCCGGACCGCTGCCCAGATTGTCACATAGGAAATTTTTGTCAAAATCTTTCTGGATGTACAGTATTTAGCACTTTAGATTTAGTAAAAGCCTATCAGCAGATACCTGTTAATCCTGACGACATTTGCAAAACAGCTATAATCACACCTTTCGGACTCTACGAATTTCCTTACATGACCTTCGGGTTGCGCAATGCCGGACAGACTTTCCAG
This sequence comes from Colias behrii, assembly GCA_029959065.1. Classification (NCBI taxonomy): domain Eukaryota; kingdom Metazoa; phylum Arthropoda; class Insecta; order Lepidoptera; family Pieridae; genus Colias; species Colias behrii. The sequence goes on along the minus strand of JARWMC010000021.1, from coordinate 2,453,134 downwards.
CGGTTCATCGACGAAGTAGTTCGAGGATTCGATTTCTGTTTCGCCTACGTTGATGACATTCTTGTCTACTCCAAAGACCACCAACAACATGCCGAACACCTCAGGCTCTTGTTTAGTCGACTGAATGAGTATGGAGTAGTCATCAATCCAGAAAAATGCATATTTGGTGCACCTGAGGTAACCTTTTTAGGATACCGCATTAACGCTGAGGGTTCCTATCCTCCAAAAGATCGTATTAGTGCGCTCATGGATTTTCCTCTCCCAAAAACAGTACAAGGTGTGCGAAGATTCCTTGGGATGGTTAATTATTACCGCAGATTTTTACCAAACGCTGCTAAGTACCAAGCCGCTCTAATCGACGCAGTTGCTGAAACAAATAGCAACACACAGAGCACCTGAATTGAAGGATTGTTTTGCAGACTGCAAAAGAAGTCTGTCTCATGTTTCAACATTATCACATCCTAATGCCAGTGCTCCAATAGGTTTGTTTACAGATGCATCTAGTATGCATATAGGTGCCTGCTTACAACAACAAGTTGATAATGATTGGCAGCCCCTTGCGTTTTTCAGCAAAAAACTTACGTCAAAACAAGCAGAATGGCCAGCTTATTATAGAGAGCTGTTAGCTATTTATGAAAGTGTACAACATTTTTGATACATTTTAGAGGTTCAGCATGTAGTAGTAGCAGAAGCCCTAACGACGTAGCAGATTTCGTCTCTGATTTAAAAAGTCGGATGGAGATTTTACGTCCCATACCCGCATCAAATCACGCACAAAAACCATCTTTCATTTTTAAAGACTTGCCAGAAGCTACACACGTACTACTTCGAGACGATACAGTGAGACGTCCTTTACAAGCTCCTTACACAGGACCTTATAAAATATTAAAAAGGAGGGATAAAACCCTGACATTAGAAATAAATGGGAAAGAAACACAGTCAGCGTAGACCGGGTTAAACCTACGCATATAGATTCGGAGAACACCTATTTTAACAACCCCACGTCCCAAAAATAGTCAGACTGACCATACAGCTCTTTCACCCACCCCAATTTCCCTAAATTTTGAAACCCCATGTCCCAGTGCACCTGTCACCACCAGATCTGGGAGACATGTTAGATTTAGAAATATGTTAGACTTATAAATTTTTTATATATATTTTTTGTTTTTGTTTTTTGTTCATATATTATTTTGTAATGTTTTTTATCTGTATACTCATATTTTCTTCGTAGGGGGGTGGTGTGGCGTTTCTTATTTATATGAATATTGAATCGTAAATAATGGACTATTGTTAATTATTTAAAATAATATTTTAAAAAATATATTCATGAGTTTTCAATCTATAGTGGTTTAAAGTTAACTCAAAAATGGAGCATTTTCGTAAATTTTCTAAAAAATCTTAGAGAAAGTGTAAGAAATGTTATAGTATGCTATATATTCGTGATCTACTCAATAAGCTCTTTCATTTGATACCCCACACGGCATGTTTTGGAAATTTTTATTTTTTTCTTTGTATGCCATATTTAATTACCGGGGTGGGGAGAGGGGGACCACAAAACTGGTTGGCAACATCTGTCTATAGGATGTCTGGGATCTATACAATATATATCAGAAGTCAGATTTAGGTCCGCTATTTTTGCAAACGAAACTCCACTGAGAGTCCGGTCTATATCTGTGATGTCTGTGACATTTGGGAGTTCAAAAGAACGGTTAATTTTCCACTGTTGTTTTTCACCTTGTTTCTGGGTTTCATAGATGGTTGTTGCATCGCCTTTAGATATTTCATGTATCCGTAAAATGTTGTTATGATATCCTGTTTAATTTTTGGAAAAATACCGTATCATTATGCACAGAATTTTATCTGTTCATATGTCCGTTAGTTTCATCTACAATAAGTGAATATGCAGCATCATCAACATCATTTATTACATCATTACTGGACCATGAACGTTTTTATTAGCATGCTGCATTTAGTTCTATTTAGTTCTGTGTATTTTTAACGTCCCCAGAACTTCTGATTTCAGATCAAGACATGGCAGGATTTCACCTAAATGATGATGACATTTTGAATAGCACTATGTTCAGCTATATAAGTAGCTATTTTTGAATCCGCAGTTTTGTTATTATTCGAAACTGTTTTTACAAAAGGCAATTGTTGACAGGACTTCGCCGCTTTATCTAATGATACAACTTTTATGTGTTTTTTACTCTTTGCGTGAAAGTTAAGTTCGTTCTTGTAGGGTATAGTTCTTGCAATTCACGACTGCGATCGGTCTTTAGTTGTGGCAAAAACGTATCTGTATACTTGTTAATGTGTGCGTGCACGCAGTAATATGTAGAGTTGACAAATAAAAATTGAAGTTCGTTTTTTTTCTGTTATAACTATTTAGGGAAATAATTGATAATAAGACAAAGTTTTATCAGTAGTATTATTTAAATTATTCTTCTTCATTCAAAGTTTCGCCATCTTCGGTATCGCTGACACGTTTCACCTACACAAACTCTAAAGTCGTAATCTAAGTACTTCGTGTATTCCTTTTCGACTTTTTCTACATGCTGCAAGACTTGTGTCTTAGACCAGGTAGTTTTTTCAATATTATTCAACCCATCATGTCTGCAGTCATATTTTGTTCAATGTTTTTCGAGGCAATCTGGTTTTCCAAAATGCCCCAGATATTCTCGATCGCATTCAGCTCGGGGTGATATTCGAATTGAAATTTGAATTAATATTTCGAAGCCCTTGCTTCTCATTACCTCGTTGATTTTAAATGTTATAAAACGCTTTTTTTATTAGATCATACAGTTCTATTATTATATTTTTAGAGAAATTTTATCAAATGGAATACCATTTACTGTCAGCCACTTTTCCATATCGCCGTTACGAGAATGAGACGTGGGTATAATACTGCTGCGAGTGTTGTGGTAGGATGCGTAATCCATCAAAATAACAGAATTTTCTGGAAAATTCTCAATCATCGGCAATAGCTTCTCTTGTAGCGATTTCCCATAATTTTCATAATTCATGTTTGAGTGATAATCTCCAATTGTAGATGCTGCTTTGTAAACCAATGGGGCATTTGGAACAAAACCACAATTGTTACCTGCATGCCCTATAATAAATCGAGTCTGTACTTAATTTCTTTGAAAATGGCGTATCCTTTCTTTTTATGACTTTTGAGGGTCCAAGTATTTTGTCGTACGTGAGACGTAAGTGCGTATGTCTCGTCAGTATAAATAATAGGACGGCAACCGTTTATGAACTTTGTTCAAATAATTAAAACGCCAATACTGTATTTCATATCTTTCTTGTAACACTTGGCGGCATTTGTAACCCATATTTATGAGTAAAGAGCTCAAACATCCGTCAAAGTTAACACTTTGTCTCAAAACAGACTGAAGTTTTGTCAAAGTCTTTGTTGAAGCCCGAAAGTTGAAATTCCGAGATGATAGTTTTGCACAGCAGTTCGAATCGCTTCAAGGTTCCAATTATCGAAATCAAATTTGCTCTCTCTTTTACGTCGTTTTATCATTGGTGAAGTTAACCTGGCGGAAGTTGATGGAAGCTCTTTTTCCTCTTTCAAAATATTTGTTACAGTGCGTTCACTGACCCCCGTTGCTTAGACGGTACGTTTGGCGGTATATTAGCCAAGGGAGTCAAATCACATTTTTCATAATTTGTTGACTTCATGAAATTATATTCTTCTTGAAGAAAGTGTAATACGTTGGCGATAATTGCTCGTCCTTAGAAATAATAAGAATTAACATTAAATACTAAGTTCTGTACCAAACATTTTTAACATACCTTTTACTAAAAAAAAATATTTTACCTCACTAAGAATAACTTTTCGCTTTTTATCGGGATCTGACATGCTTACAGTACTTCGTAGCCTTTAGCGTCGTGGTAACAATAAGCACAAGTGACTTGATCGGGCGCGTGCTCGCGACTGACCGCTCCGTCAGGCACGCACACTGACAAACCGTACATGCACACGTCTAACTACAGCCAAGGGCTGACCGCAGTCGTGAATTGCAAGAAATATACTACTGCATGCAACTCGAAAATTATCCCGTGGGAACATAAAATCGGGATAAAAACTATCCTATGTGTTAATCCAGGTTATATACTATCTGTATACCAAATTTCATCCAACCACAGTAATAACAAAAAGTAACTATGTTAGACGTTGTTTAAAATTACATAACTACTTATATATTAATACTTAATATCCTAACCTTAAATCTTAACCTGTCAGAATTATCCCATGTTCTTTACAGTATTCACTTAGATTAAAATTAATATGCGACGAATGACCATCCAGAAAAAGAACAACTGGATTTGGATTCCTTTTTCTTTTAACCATGGGTGAAAGACATTTGTGATGTACTCATAAAATGCATCACTGGTCATCCACCCTGAATTGACATAACCAATGATGGAGGTATTGTCTCATCAGCAGCTATTGAAAGTAAAACCGTCAAACACTCTTTCTCGTCGTCGGTAGTTCGACTGTACACTTTTTTCGAACCTTTTCTGACTACTTGCTTTTCCTGGGGCGACAGATAGAATCCACTCTCATCACAATTGAAGATACGTTTAGGGTCCTGGAGAAGTTCCATTAAATCGTTTTCAACAAAATATTGCCGTATTTTTGAGAACCAGCTTCTAATATTTTCTTCCGAAACTATCGCTCTGCATGTCGTGAGCGATTGTGGGACTCGAAACCTTCGGGTGGCGAACAAGAAACCCATTATGGCCCTGCGCAGACGGCACACTTTTTGTGCGATCGAGTCTGCGGCGCACAAAAAGTCTGCATGGCGCGCAAAAAGTCGGTCGCGGATCACAGACTCAACGCACACGACGCACATCTTCGATCATTTTGTCGGCAGAGCTGTAGGGACGTAGAGGAACTATGGAAATCGTCCAGAGATCGCGAAGTATTATTTTGTACATGAAGTACAGAAAAAGAAGAAGAAATAGAGAATTTTGGGTACATCCTATACTTTAAAGAAGAAAATATAAGATTACTGAAGGGACAGTTCCATACTAAACATTCAATTCTGAAACAACATCCGGCAATTTTTTTCAAATTTTATAAAATGTCTGTTACTACATTTGATGAGTAGCTATTTATTTTGAGACCTGCTTTGACTCATTCAGAAACAACAATGAGGAGGTAAGTAAATAAAATATATATATTTATATAATCATAATTATATCTAATATCTAATATCTTCTAATATTCTTCTAATATTCTAATATATATTATAAAGGCAAAAGTTTGTAAGGATGTATGGATGTTTGTTACTCTTTCACGTAAAAACTACTGAACCGATTACAATGAAATTTAGCACCCATATAGAGGGTAACTTGGATTAACACATAGGATAGTTTTTATCCCGGAAATCCCACGGGAACGGGAACTATGCGGGTTTTCCTTTGCAAACGCGGGCGAAGCCGCGGGCGGAAATCTAGTTATTTATTATTTCTCTTAGCAACAAACTAAGTTTTTTATTATTCAAATGACAAATAGGTTTCTGAGGTACTTATTATTTAAACCAAAACATTATGAACAAAGATTTTCTTTTATTAATTAGGGAAAATAACAAAACATAAAAATTTATAAGAATTACGTGGATTTTCATGGCAGCAAATTTTTTTAGTAAGTATGTTGTACTTTTAAACAATAATGTAGGTACACATTAATGTCGATCTATTACAAGTGAATTGTCACTTATATTGTAAATAAAATTAGGGGCTTAATTTTTCACTTAGTAACAATGACAGCTCGTTGACTGGGCAAATAATAAAACAGACTGTATTGATGATGAATATATTGATGACGACACAAATCGTTCACCAGGAAAAAAGAAGACTATGAAAGTTACAATGTCGTCAAGAAAATTAGAAAATATTGAATCGCAAATAATTGAAGAATTGAAAAAGCCAGAAAGACATCTCCTGACGATAAATTCTTTATATCCTTTGTTCCATATTTAAGCGATGTCTGAGAGCGAGAAAATTGATTTACAAATGGATATAATATTAAATTCTATAAAAAAAATTAAACAAAATATTTTCTTAATTAACTAGCACTCTTAAGAATACATACTTTTTATTACTTTTATGTTTTATTTGACCTATTAATGTTCTAATTTATGATTATAATAGTGACAAAATAGCTTGTTTGCTATTTACTACATTTTATACACAAATAGGCCACTTTGGCAGTAGGTTTTTTTTTTAATAAATAAAAATCGTTTCTTTGGAAAAAATACATAAAATGTTAGAAAAAAAATGGTTGTTAGGCCAATTGTTTATTAAAAAACAATAAAAAAAGCAATAGCAATAACAATAAAGGTATTCTTAGTCACTATCAATGTCATCCTCAACATCTATGACAAAGGTAAGATGTCTGCAAGTTATAATTTCCCAAAGCATAAAAGCTGTAGAACAGAATTATTTGCTGAGCAGCCAGAATCTTTTCATGACACTTACGTTGGCAATTACACTCACGAGCAGTATCAATTTGTTTTGGTGGCACTAGAACACCTTTAACATAAATAATAATAATCAAATATTCCTCACCTCATGAACACTTTTCCTTTCTCACATTCTTCTTCCATTTGCTAGGTTGTTTCACTCTTTTTCTAGGTTTACATTGACCTGGAGTAATTTCCGAAGTTATGTACATTATTTGGGGATTGGTTTTCGTCACCTAAATTCTCAATTTCTCTAAATCAGTAGTAGATGCTGTCGAATTACGTCCAGATGGTTGGTATTCTGAACCAGAGTCTAGAAATGGATCTTCTTCTGCTTCAGACCCAATGATTTCTGTTAACAATGAAAACTCTTAGAAGACTAGTAGTAGTAGTCTTAGTTCCGTGCTACTAATAATAGTATTGTGACCGCGAAAGCTTAAAATCATATAATATAGCAATAAAAAAAAAATGTGTGCGTGTACTAGTGTACACACGTAAGAAGTGAAACTTCTTTATGACCTTATTTTTCAAAAAATAATTTACTATATGCAACTTTACAGAAGTACGTCGAATCAAAGATGGCGCGTAACGGAAAAATGTCACGCGTAACGAAAAAATGTTACACTAAATTTTTTTCCAACCCCGATAAAGAAGTTTCACTTCAATAACATCTAATAAAGACTAAAAACTATTATTTGTTATTGCAAGAAAGACTTTTATGGCACTTTGAATTGCAAAGAATCTGACGTATATTTCTCCATTGCTTTTTTTGTCGTCCCACGAATTGCTATTATTTTTTTGTCCGTTATGTAATGTTCTTTCTTTGCCTTGAAGGATACCTTGTGTCTGTCTTGAGTTGTGTCAGTTTATTATACATGTTCCTCATTACAGTGCCACAAACTTAACTGACCCGGTGACAAAAACTGGAACTACTAAAACTACGAACTAAAATCGACATCAGAGTCTGATTTAACAGCGACACCGTCACCGGGTCAGTTAAGTTTGTGGCACTATATGTGATTTTTGCACTCAATTTTTTGTACAGTGACGTTTGCGTAGTCGAGCTTCAATTATTTTTGTGTATGTTGAGGAATCTCCATCGCTAATCATTCTGCTATAAATTAGGCCGTGCATTTCTATTGAACATTTAAATCCTTCAACAAGAATACTGTAACTAGAACTTCAACTAGAAAACTGCACAATTATTAATATTCATAACACTCCCTTCATCACAAGACAAAGAAAATTTTGCTTTACAAAGCTTGCATTGTAGAGTGAATGTAGAATGCAGTCCAACTTGCTTCTCAGAAATTATATCCACACATTTTAGATTAAAATCGACAGGACCATGAGTAGATATGTCTTGAAGTTTTTCGTAGACTTAATTGGGCATTTTCAGTTAAAATGGCGCAGGTTATAAAAACAGACTTTAAAAATCAATTATTGTTTTATGACTTAAATTTTTTAAATAATTGTAAATAATATTATAATCTACTTGATTTATCTAAAAGTTCCATGCAGAAATGTGTATTTATCTCTTAATTTAATATTTTTGATGAAGATTGAGGAAAAAAATGTCCTGTTAGTAACAAAAATTAAATCGCGATAAAAATTCATCTGCTTTAAATAGAATGAGAATTATGCCGTAATGAGTTTGTAGATCCCATATAATGAAACTAAATAATTAGTGTTAATCGTTAGATAAATATTTCCAATTAAAAATTTAACATTTCGGTCTGTATAGTAACATATTGTCCAAATGCAAGTTTTATTTTTCGTATATCTTTTCTAATTATTCAGGGAATGTCAAAACTGAAATAGAGTCATAATTGTAATTTGTATTTCTTTATTTATCATGCATTATTGAAAATATTTAGGTTAAATAATTCAAATTTTTTTAAGCAATAAGGCAAAACTATTTTGGGACAGTTATTAAAAGGACATGTCCACGTGACGAAACAGAATTATTAGGAATAGTACCCATGAGTAGTATTTTTTTAAATTAAGTTCATTTTGAATTGTTTATTTTTATGTTTTAATGTATTTTTTGCGTAGTAAAATGCATATTCTAAATTGAACCATAAATGCTCATTTTTTATGAGGTAGAAGAGGCAATTAACGCCCACCTAACAAAAATCTAATTTTTTATTTATTAAAACGACTTTAAAGCACATAAACAGACGACGAGTAGGTTTGATATTTTTTTCTAAACCGAAAAATACCATTTAAAACGTGAAACTATTTATGTTTCATGACATAAAGACATTTTTTTAAAAACTTTTTCTTGGGTGTTTATAGAAATACTGTGTTAAATAGCGCCCGTTTATGAAAGAAAATTGTGTATGCCTAAAATACGTTCTTATAGAATTTCTGCTAAGTAAAATATAAAAAGCACGTTATAAAATTTCTTTATTAAAAATAAAAGAAGCTCAAGAAAGAAAATTTAGTATTAAAACTATAAAATTCGTAACACACATAAAGTGACTTGTTTCTTCTAGTTGTAACGATTTTATACTTTTTTATTTTAGTTTAACTAATCAACGTTAACATTAGTAATCTTCTACCATACTTTAAACAAAAAAAAAAACTAATTTTTTTCTTTCCATACATTGGGCGTTATTAAACTGTAGAGTGCAATAGCGCCCGAAGAAATTAAGGGGTAAGATCAATAACGCCCACTAAAAGCAACAAACAAAATCTTATAGTGAGATCTGGCAACTTAGAAACGGAACTATATTTTCTATCACCAAAATTTATATTTGTCATCAAGTTGTATCACCTAATAAATAGATCTATCACCACGAAATATTTTCGTTCTCAGATAAACAAAAATTGTTCCCAGGTATGAATTATCAAATTAATGTTAATATATGTGTAAAATAAGAGATCGATAACCAATAAAATTATATTGCATTACATGAATATAAACTTCGTTCTTTTAATAACAGTTTTGTTACTTAAATAATAGCTCTGTGCTCAGAATGGTAGATCTGTCACCAAATAAATCGATTATTGATCCCTGACTGCGACTCCTTTTTATTTGATATTTTGTCACCAATACAGTAGTAACATTTTATTTCGTTCAGATATTAAATTAATAGTATTCGTTACCAATTTAATACATCAATTTATAATTTTAATGAAAAAATGATCAAAGGGGCGGAGACAAATTGGCGCGCTTTAAAAATTGATTATTTTAACTTTAATTAAGTGTTTTATCTACAATTATGCTAGCCATAAGCCAGCTATTAAACCAGATCTGATTATTCAGTGGTTATTATTTTTAAGAATAAATATTGATTATTTTAACTTTAATTAAGTGTTTTATCTACTATTCTGTTAGCCATAAGCCAGCTATTTTAAACCAGCGCTGATTGTTCAGTGGTAATTATTTTAAACAATAAATATTGATTATTTTGACTTTAATAATTGTTTTATTTACTACTCTGCTAAAATTTTTTTTAAATATAATTTATACTACCAGTGGCAATTTAGAACCTTGGGAGTCTAGTTAAATAGCAGAATCTTTTGGTTGAGACGATGATGACAACCCTAATTTTTTATTTGAACTTAATGCAATTTTCTAGTAACATAATATGATTTATTGGTGATCTCTTTAAATTAGTTTGCTTAAATACTTATTAGGATACACCTATTATAATACATACAAAAACATTTATTTGGTACTAGACCTTATATCTCAGGATTTTAGGTGATTTATTGTGGAACTGATTTTGCATTGTTTGGTGACTACATTTTGGTGACAGATCTACTATTTTGAGGACAAACCCTATTATTTAAGAAACACAAAACTAATTAAATTGGTGATAGCTTAAATGATACCCCTTAGAAACTACATTAAAATGCTTATTTATCGACGGCTTAATAATAATGATAATCTTCGTTTCTATCAGTCTTAAATTACTATGACACTTAGTTTAACAGTCTGAGCAAACAAACTCTTTATCTTCTTTGGTAAGACCAATACAGTCTTCATGGTACCACTTAAATGTAATAATCAAATTGTAATATTGCTATATTATAATTTATAATGTGTAGTATATAAATTTAAAATGAACTAATGTTAATAATATACCTATTGTTTAAATAATAACTTACGTGTATTAGTTTAAATTATAAAATTAAAATAGCATAACTAATATAAATATTTGTATGCCAATTTGTTGGCGAATTGTGCGGATGTGAAATTTATTGTAAAAACTTTATAACCACAATTCATACAAATAAATTTTCATTTCATTTCATAAAACAAATGGTACACTGTCGCATAGCTAACATTTCATTTTCACAGCATGCATGACAATACCAATGTTCTGCATCATCATTTATTTTGAATTTTCGTCATTATCTCGTATGTTCATTGACTGATCTATTTCCTGCGTTGAATGATTTTGATTTGGAGGACCTGCGTTCTGCACAGAGTTATCTTCGATCTGAGGGTACGGAATTTCCGTCAAAACCGATGGGGCGTATGCCTCTTCAGGAATTGCCTCCGGATTGAAAGGAAAGAGACCTGTTGCTTTAAAACCATTAACGATATTATTATATGTCATACACTTGTACCAGACTTTCGTAAATAATTGGTTAAATGTGGCCTTTGTTAATCTTTCATTGGGGTTTTCGTACAAAAAGTTTAAGACAGCTTCATCCCAGTGGTGTTCGAAAGACTTGCTTACAGACTTATCCAACGGTTGTAGTTCGTGTGTGGTGTTAGAGGGGAGGCAATATAAAACTATATCATTTTTCTCAGCTTCATCAAGTGCTTCTATTGATAGGTGACATTTAGCACCATCGAAGATCAGCAAACATTTAACAACCTTGAATTTTGCTAGGTGCTTAATGAATTTGACAAACAAGTCTGACGTCATGCTCCCCTTTGGAGCCATTTTTACTAATGTTCCATTTGGGACATTTTTCTTTAAGTCAGGTCTTTTCCTTTGTCCTTTGAACAGTATCATCGGTGGGATTGCCGTACCGACGGCATTTACACACATTGCTATCGTGACGTTTTCAGCGTGTTCGGGAGCAAAGAGGTGAACTCTCTTACTACCCTTTTCAGCTAAAACGGTGTGCTGGTTATGTACTGTTATACGACAACCTTTCTCATCCATATTGTAAAGCCTCTCAGGATGTTCTCGATTTCTAAATCATCATATAACTTTTCTACTACTTCAAAATGTTGTTGTACAATAGCTTTGTTTAACTTTTGTGCTCTGGCTGGATTCATTATCTGTGGTTTCCTTTTGCTAATCGACGGATTCCGTTTTAAAAAAGATCTGAGCCAATCTATCCCAGCAGTTCTTTTTTTATCATTAAACATATTTTTAATGTCATTTTTCTCTCAGAAAAGAAAAGCCTGTTTTTTTATAAATTTTGGTGTTAGAGGCATACCAATTTTGGCAAACCTTATTATTCTTGCGACTAAGTCTGCTTCTTGCTTCTCAGAAAAAACAGGTTTTCTTCCAAAACGTTTTTTAGCATTTCCATTTTTTAAGTGATCTCTAAGAGTCCTACGAGGTATATTGTACCTTTCAGAGGCAGCTCTCTGTGTGAGTTGGCCCCTTTGTATAGCATTGATTGCAGCCCTCATTGTGTCTTCTGTCCAAGACTCTCCTCTTTTCTTCCGATTCGTTGGTGGCATTTTACTGGCCTAAGAAAAGAACAAACAAATATTCAGAAAATCGAAATTGAAATTGCACAGTAGGGTACTTAACGTTTAATCATTCCTAAAAACTAAAATAATGTAATTAAATTAAAAATTTTATCTTTTAATCATAGCTTACTTCATTGCGAATGCCTATGGATACATTTATGTTGATAACGTTATTAATCTACGAGATGTAATTACTTTAATGAAAAAAAAAGTCGGGTCTCGTATGGGGCATTGTGGGGTTGTCATTATAAGGAACGAAACACAACTTCAAAACGAAATAGTTTTATTTCTTAGATACATAACGACAGTTAAAAAAAAAATATATATATAAATAATAACAACAACACTTTAGCATAACAAATTCAGTACAAAAACCTCTCTTTATTATTATTTATGTAAGATAAAGAAATCAGAGATCACACAAAAAACTGTAACACATAATATCTTTTATAAAACTTAAATATTAAAAAAAGGAAATACAGAACTTTGGTACAGTTAAGTAATGAATTACTTTTAGTTAGTTCGACCATCCAAGAACAACCAGGTTGTGGAGAAGGTTGCTTAGGATGGGTTTGTATATTCCTATCCTGTTGTAGTATTTGCGATGGTGGTGTCTTGTTACCGGTCAAAATTTCTTGGAGTGGTTGTCTGAGTGGCGTTTTGGCACCAGAGTCACCTTCTGGAGTTTCTTGCCTCATTGGAGTGTTGTCTCTCTGCGAAATGGTTTCGTTAACTAAAGACACCTCAGCAGGCTCAGGATTGTCTGTAATGTCCGCGGGTGCAAAATCTACGTCAGTGAAAACATCCTTGTTTACAGGCCATATACCTGTGGCTCTGAATGCATTAATAGCAGTCGTCATTGTTGCTGCAGATACAAAAGCTTTTCCGAATAGTCCAGCGGTCTGAAATTGTGTCACCACACGTCCGGGATGGCTCAATTCTTTCGCAACCAATTCTTTATTTCGGTGGAATAATATGTGATTATAGGTTTCATGAACCCAACATCCAGTGGTTGGAGTCGGTGTGTGCCGTGAGGTGGGAAACACAATAAAATATGTAATACCATTTTCGCGAGCCAAATCAATGACCTCCACAGATTTAACATGTGTTGCATGACCGTCTAGCAATAAAGTTCTGGATTATCTTTGGTGGAATGCGACCACTCAATGAATCTCTTTAGCCAAAGGACAAACAAGGGACCTTGGATGCACCCAGATTCGTGACATTCTCCCCAAGACCCAGCTGGTGCTCCATCAAGCAACTCCGGTTTCATTCGCTTCCTTGGAAATATGAACATTGGCGGCATATAGTTGCCAACTGCGCTGAAGCAGAGAATTGTGGTCATTAGTTTTCCCCTTTCTGCGGAGGTGAGTGTTCCTACCTGCCTTTTGCCACAAGTAGCATTTTAGTTTAGATTAGTAGATTGTTAGTAGATTTTTGTTTTAACGATCCATAAAGATGCAAGGCTTTATATTTCAACTCTATATTTGAATGTTTAATACATAAACATGTATTCCTTGAATTTAGATTGGGGTAGACGATGTAAAATGGTTTATATTTCCACAGTGTTGTCATCCCATACTTGCCACCCAGCTCTTTATATTTTTTAAATAAATTATGTATTGTATCAACTGTGTATCTTATTTGGCGCTTTTCTTTTCCACAAACCCTGCATTCTTTTTTTCCTGCTGTAGATCTAGTTACGTCATCTCTTAACCAAAACAAAAAAAAAGCATTTCAATGTAAGTATTTATTTGTCACAATCAGAACTAAAATCATAATCAAGAAATTCAATGCCTTCATATGAAAAATCACTGTCAGTATCATCATTACGCACAGAAATGATGAAAGGTTCCAACTCAGTTTCGGATATACTGTCTCTTACTTTAACTGTATCAGATGGCCATAAAGGCCATAAAGACCAAAATTTACCGAGTCTACCTGTACTTTCGAATTCTCATCTGCACTCAGTTTGACAGCTTACAAGTGACGGCATAGTGCATATACAGGGTGTAATCGTTAAGTGTGCACAAGCGATTATTCCGTAACTATTGCATTGTAAAAACTTTAAAATGATATCGAAAGTAACCTAATGAGTAAAATGGCCATAGTAAAATTTTAAAAATAAAACGTACTTTCGATATCAGTTTAAAGTTTTTTGATATCTGTAATAGTTACGGAATAATCGCCTGTGCACACTTAACGATTACACCCTGTATATCGTTCTAGATAGGTCACCTGGTGGTTCAAATGACCCATATTTTTTTTCTATACGGGCCTGTAGTCTAGTATATAAACAATTATAATGATACGTACCTGTCAACAGAATTTATTTTTTGGTCACGGCTTTTTTTTTTCTCGTATTCCGTTTTATATTATCCCAACATGTTTTGAGCTGTTCCGTACTTCTAACGCAAAACGAGCTCAAAGAATTAAATTCTTCTGCTAGATTTCTTCAACCTTCATTTTTTATAGCCGTTGTTGTTGCATCCGTTTTTTTTATTTTCTACAATCACTACATAGTATAAAACAAAGTCGCTTTCTCTGTCCCTATGTCCCTATGTCCCTTTGTACGCTTAAATCTTTGAAACTACGCAACGGATTTTGATGCGGTTTTTTTTAATAGATAGAGTGATTCAAGAGGAAGGTTTATATTTTATATGTATAATAACACCCATTAAATAGTGGAGAAGTACTGTTATTTTTGAGGTTTCTAATGTGATGTCGTAAAAAATTACATTTTTTCCGCTTTCATTGCAAACGCAGGCTGAACCCTACGAGTTTTATCAAAATAATGTACTAAGTATTATACACATTGAAAAGGTCTACAGAAAAGTCCGCGATGGTATGTCTATCTCTTATGGATAACCCACAATAACTTTTTTTTGTCATTTACTTTTTACGACAAATAATGGCTAATTTTCGAAGCGATTTTAACCAATACAGCATTAATCCTTAACCAATTAAATACCTTGAATACATTGTTCATTTAATATAGATCTATATGGCCCTTTACACCGTATGATTTAAGTGAATATTTTCGAAGATATTACAGATTTAAAAATTGCGGGACGTAGCGTTTGCGGCGGTATGCACCGGCCGGCCGCCCGGCTATATATTTTATACCCGTGCGAAGCCGGACCGGGCCGCTATGTTTTTATATACAACGTTCACAGTTTTTCTGTAGTGTATTTAGTATCAGCATTGCACCCGTGCGAAGCCGGGGCGGGTCGCTAGTATCTTTATACTTTGAAACTAAGTGAATAAGTGTTTCTTTTTCGTTAGACGAGAAATTTAAACCGCGGATTTTCTTCGACATTCTTATATTGATTTAAGTAACTCAACACCGCCCAGGCATCTCGTCGTCAATTTTTGACAATACAGCTGAGTTAGTCGTTGTACAGATACAATTCTCCGAAAACATTAGTCCTATTGTGGCCGCTAAATGCAGTATGTCGTAATAAGAAATGTCGTAAAAAGCAATGTTTTTGATAAGACAGTAATGAAGCGACTACTCACCTGTGTATCAATAATTTTCCGCAAGCAAGTATTAAAAAACTATCTACAAACAATATAAAATAATATTTACAAAGCTAATAAAGTGTCCACAAAAAAAGCGTCCTTCCACTGTTTTTCTCACTTGAGAGTCCTTTATTATAATTTTAGCCACTGTCCGCTTCAATTTTCAAATCACGTGGACAGAGAGGAGCGATCCACTACAAACAAACGCAGGTTCCCCGTCCGAAGGCTGGCGGCCGACTGCCGCCCGTGAAGATCACCGCGCTTTACAAAATTCTACGTGAAATCAATTTTGTATTCAAAAAGATACTATTTACTAATCAATGAAACAAAAAATCCTCGTCAGGAACTGTTCTGTAAATGATAATTTATTAAATATAAAATTTTCAGAGCTCTAAGTCAGCAGGTTACGAAGTTAATAGAGTATTTGCAGAAAAATCGATGACCACGGTACATTTTTTTTCTAAAAACCTATTTGTTGAAAGTATCAAAATATAGAAGTAGTAGAACATCTAGTTACAGTTATGTCAAATATGTCTGTGGTCTATTGTGTCTGTAATGTGTTTTTGAATCTGTGGTTTGAATAAAATATAAGTTAGTCGTTCTTTGTCACTGAAACCGTGTGTTTTATTTGAGGTTATGGGCCCAGCGCACCTCTACACCACTAGTTTTTAATCAGTACAAAAACTTTAAGGACATATTAGCGAATACATTATTATCATATGTATGATGTAAGAATTACATAATATCGATAAATAGCAAAGATATAACCATTTGTTTATTTAAGAAAGTCTCACTAAAATCATAGACACATTGCAGAGTTCATTGACTTATTCGTTGATAGTATTACCTAACCTTGGACAATAAAATGAAACAAGACATGTAGGTAGTTACTAACTTTATTTAGTTTAATTCCTAAATTCAAATCTCCCCTTCATAGGTACTTCATCCAGGCTTAGGACCAGCATAATTACTTTTTACATTAAATTAAATAGGTACGTAGGTATGTAATTACAAAACAAACAATATCAAAATAAAATAAGCTATTCTGTATTGAAAGAAAAAACGATTTTGGCGTATTTAAGACGTTAGAATCAGCTGTTTTTACAATACCTAATTTGTAATGAAAGAAAAAACGATTTTGGCGTATTTAAGAAGTTAGAATCAGCTGGTATTTACAATAATCTTAACTAACCTTACAAGTATTTCAATTGTCCTTCAAAATGTCCACCACCATTGTCAATACACAGACGTGAACGTTTTATTAAATTGTTTTTTAACGAGAGAAGTACGTTTTTTTTGTCTTTTCACTTCATCCAATATGCGCTGTTTTAATTGTTCGACACTAACCGGCTCACTTTTGTTCACTTAATTTCACTCCACAAAAAGAGGTCCAAGGGTGTGAGATCAGGTGAGCGAGGAGCCCAAGCTGCAGGCCCGCCTCGACCGATCCACTGACTTCCAAACTCCGCTGTGAGAAATTCATGAACCGCAGCGTTATTCGACATTCGTACTACGTCGAGAATCCTCTTCAAAATACGCTAGTACATTACACGAAAACATTTTGTGACAACGCCTGCTGGTAAGCATTTACCACAGTTCGTACATTTGGCGATCGAGCGTTCGGGACTCGGGTACTTCTTATCTGTACATACGTACTGCTGCACTCGCATTTTCTCCACTCAAAAAGAACGCACGAAGCATAATCCCGTGATGTGAATTGATATGACATCGTACCGGGAAGAACGTAAACAAACGCGACGAAAAAAAGCAAGTTTTCACTTCCGCTAACAATTTGGCACTGTTTGTCGCGTTGGAGCGGGGGGCCGTTGGGGTGCGACGCGGGCGCAGGCCGCAGAGGGAAAGGGGGTGGCGGGGTGAGGAATGGCGGAGCTTCGACGCGAGTTTGCCGGAATTTATCAATGGATCTGTGCGGCGGACCTACTCGAAATCGTACGCTAGAAAATTACAACACAATACCTAGTGTGGGTCATTGATTAAATTATAGGTTTAACAATTTTTACATATTTATGTGGACAATTTTGGGACATTTCTGTTTGTTAGTGTTTTTAATTATTTCTTACACAAGTATGATTGGTTAAAGATACTTAACACCCTGTAAAATTTTTTGTACTGATTAAAAACTAGTGGTGTATAAGTAGTAATTTTGTGTCGAGAAGTAAGTTTCGGACTAATTGAAGTTATAATTGTATCGATCGTTTTATCCAGTGAGTTAACTAACGAGGATGGCATCGAATTACCTAATCAACGTGCCCAAACTGAAAGGCAGAGAAAATTACTCAGAATGGGTTTTCGCTGCAGAGAACTTTCTAGTCCTGGAGGATATGGTGCATTGCATGAACTTGTACTTGCATATCAAGGAAGTCAAAACATCGTCAGAACTTTGGAACAAGCTTAAGTCATTATTTGATGATTCCGTATTTTCGCGAAGAATATCTCTTTTGCGAAACCTTATTTCAATACGGTTGGAAAACTGTGCTTCCATGCAGGCGTACGTGACGCAGATCGTCGAGACAGGTCAAAAGTTGAGAACTTTGGAAAAAAGTCCTCGCGAGCAATTAAAGATCAAAGACCAGCCTATTTTATATATTTTTTTCGGTATTGTGCTTTATGTTGTACCAGACTTTATAGAGGTTGAACATAGTTAAAATTGCCGGGTAACGCCTTATAGCATCTACAGACGCTCCGATTTGGTTGGTGCCAACCATCCGACCACGACCAAATCGGAAAGTGTAGAGAGCGGTCGGTCCGACATAATTATTATTAATATTGGTTTGACGTGGTCGGATGCGCCAGCGATACCGACCAAACCAACTTCCTATCCGACCCAACCAAATTGGAACGTTTGGAAGCTTTGTTCCGACCAAATCGGCTCATTCCATAGAGTAATATAGGTAATTGACTCATTCGCATTCGCAACGCCGTGTCAACATGAACGCCGAGGGAGTTACAGTCACCGAACGTGATATTATAATAAAATTACTGGAAGTATATAAAGACTTTCCCTGTTTGTGGGATTTAACTAACAAAGATTACGCAAACAGAGATGCCCGAAATCAAGCATATATTATTATGTTAGAACTATTAAAAAAAATTGACAGTGGGGCTACATTAAAAACATTAAAAAATAAGTTAGATAATATGCGTACATCCTATAGGAGGGAGCGAAAAAAGGTAAGCAAATCAAATATCCTGTTATGTATATAAATAAATAATGTGTTTTATATGTTTTTAATTTATGAGCATTTTTGTCTGATCTCGATGACATATAAATGAAATGTAGAAACTTTGATTCACTAAAAAGTATTTAATAAATATCAAACCTATTTAATAAATAGCACATCTAAATAATATGTAGTAGGTAATTAATAATATCAAATCTTTTTTATTTTTTACTTCTCCGTTTTTCAAGTCGGTTGTTTTTAACGTAGTTATTTTTATTGCGTTTTATTATGAACTAGCTGAGCCCCGCGGTTTCACCCGCGTGGCTAAGCTCCTGTTGGTCTTAGCGTGATGATATATAGCCTATAGCCTTCCTCGATAAATGAACTTTCTAACACCGAAAGAATTTTTCAAATCGGACCAGTAGTTCCCGAGATTAGCGCGTTCAAACAAACAAACAAACAAACTCTTCAGCTTTATAATATTAGTATAGATAACTAGGTTTCCGTCCGCGGCTTCGCCCACGCAGTCAAAGAAAAACCCGCATAGTTCCCGTTCCCATGGTATTTCCGGGATTGCATCATTTTCCCGGGATAAAAAGTAGCCTATGTCCTTTCTCGGGTATCAAAATATCTCCATACCAAATTTCATGAAAATTGGTTCAGTAGTTTAGGCGTGATTGAGTAATAGGCAGACAGACAGAGTTACTTTAGCATTTATAATATTAGTATGGATGACATGATTGCTAAAGGATTTCGCCCATTCCCTAGACTGGCTTCTACAGTCTAAATAACAAGAGAAATATGAAGTGATATACGGCTGCGCAATATCGAAACATGTCTTGATGTAGCAAGACTAGCAAGTATACATAGTGGTAAATCAAGACATGTTTTGACAATACTTAACAAGTAAAAAAATCATTATAATATATTCTAAGTACTTTATTGAAGAAATAAAACAACTATGGGTTTCAGTAAACAATAAATTTGGATATTTTACATATTTTAGGTGGAAGCTAGCAAGACTAGTGGCGCTGGAAACGATGAGGTGCATACGCCATCACTATGGTACTATGAACACCTCTTATTCTTGGATGAAAAAATCACGCCGACGACAGAGGTTATTGATAATATGGAGACGGATTCTTCCCAGTCACATAATGATGAGGTAAGCTTTAAATATTCAGAGTATTAATCATTCTTTCTTGAAAATGTACCCGGCCCTGATTGTTAAAATATTCAGTGAATATTTGTCTAACAGAATTACCATCTGCAGTACGTTGCCTTTCTGTTCTGTTAAGGCCTACTAAGTTGTCATTTAATCTCCAGTCTCCTGGCCGAAAAGTACATGTTTCAGTATCCTCGGTATCAACACAATTTCTTGTTATATAGTTTGATGACTTTTTTCTTAAATAATTGTGCAGTGTGCATGAAGCCATTACAACTTTGGGTACATTATGAACATTAATTTGAATTGGTCTTTTTAATACTCTAAAACGTTCAGCTAAAATACCAAATGCATTTTCTACAATTCTTCTTGCTCTGGAGAGTCTATAATTGAAAATTCTTTGATCATGTGTCAAATTTCTTCTTGGATATGGTTTTAAAAGATTTTCATTAATGGCAAATGCATTATCTGCCACAAAACAATATGGGGCGATAACATTTGATTGCGGTCAAATAGAAGGTGATGGTAAATTTAGTTGGTTCGATTTCATTTTTTCATGAAAAGTTGTATGTTTGAATACTCCACCATCAGAAATACTGCCATTAGAACCTATATTTACATAAATAAACTCGTAATTTGCATTCACAATACCAAGCAGGACTATGCTAAAAGTTCCCTTATAATTATAGTACAGTGTACCCGATTTTGGCGGCTTCTCGATAATAACATGTTTGCCGTCAATAGCACCCAAGCAATGATTAAATTGCCATTTTATTTCAAAGTCTTTTGCTATTTGTAACCAGTCATTTTCTGTTTCAGGAACCTGCAACAAAAAGAGAACGCGTTACGAGAAGAAAGCAAAATGACATTTTAAAGAAACAGTCGGAATTACTAGAGTCTGCTAAAATATTAATATCTGGTGACGGCACATCAGCTGATGCTTTCGGGAACTCCGTGAGTTCTCAGCTCAAGGAGCTCCCAAAAGTACAAAGATGCCTCGCCGAAAAATTAATAGGAGAAACATTGTTCTATGCAAAACTAGGAGTGCTTACTTTTGAAACCTCAATAAATATTAAAAGAAGATCAGTACAATATTTAGGTCAGGGGTACGCGTACCAGCAGCAGGTGCCACAAACATATGCACCATCACCAACACCATCACCTCAGCATCACCAGCCGTCACCATATGCACCATCACCATCACCATCACCATCACCACAGCATCACCAACCGTCACCATTTGCACCATCACCAACACCATCACCACAGTATCACCAGCCGTCACCATTTGCACCATCACCAACACCATCACCACAGCATCACCAGCCGTCACCATATGCACCATCACCATCACCATCACCTCAGCATCACCAGCCGTCACCATTTGCACCATCACCATCACCATCCCCACAGCATCGTCAGCCATCACCATCACATAAGTACTCACATACATCACAATCACTTCAACTCAGTCAGCCATCAACGTCATCAACATTACCTCAGCTTCCACCATCATCATACCAGCAACAATTAGATTCCAATTCATTAATTAATTACATTAGCAGCAATCAACAACAGGTAGTCAGAGGAAAGGGGAAGGAGTTAAAAAAATATTTGATTTTTAAAAAGTAATTTTTCAGTGATATTCGTACTTTTCCATTTTAATTTTTACTAGCTTTCCGCCCGCCTTTGTCTAAAACCTAATAAATTATATACTAAAACCTTCCCCTGAATCGCTCTATCTATAAAAAGAGCAACTATGGAGTTTCTTGCCGGTTCTTCTCCATAGATGCTGCTTTCCGAATCGGTAGTAAATGTTAAAAATATGACGTTTCAAAAGTGCTTCTCGAAGAAGTCTAATTGAATAAATAAATGTTTGAGTTTGAGTTTTAGGAGCCATTATTTAAGAGAAGAAGAAGAAGAAGAATTTGAGTTTGAAAAAAAACCACGTCAAAATCCGTTGCGTAGTTTTAAATATATAAGCATACAAAGGGACATAGGGACAGAGAAAGACACTTTGTTTTATACTATGTATACTATTACTTTAGAAAAATAAATAAACTATTTTTTATATATTAAAGTTGTTTTATTGAATACATACCTTTAGGTAATCTTTGAGTACTCTAATGATAGCTTCGCAGGTCTCTGGTATTATCTCAGACAGTAGTTGTGGTGATATACATGTGCTTAATTTAAGATCATTATATTCTCTTCCTGACGCGAGATATTTTAAAGTTGCCACTAATCTTTCTTCGGCAGTTACAGCTTGCCTCATAACTGTATCGGTTTTCGCTATATATCTTTTCAAAAGATTTAATATTTCATCGAATGATTCTGGAGTCATTCGAAGATATGTTCGGAAATCTTCATCATCCAATTCCTTAAGGAGCCGCATATGACTGTAATTTTCTCTATTTCTATAGTAGAATTTAGCCCATTCTCTTCGTTTTTTCCTTTGTTCCTTTTGCAGCGGTGCTGTAGCAACAATGGTTGCTGCAACCAACGCTATTTTAGCATTTTTCGATAATACCGGTGGCATGAGGCAAGACGTCCGTTCACTACTTCATAACAAAGTCAACTGCATATATTATATTAACTCTATGGTCAACTGACAGCTGGAAGGCCAACCGTCGGACAATCTGTAGCAATGTCGGAATGGTTGCCATGTCGGTTCCAATATGGTTGGCACCAACCAAATCGGAGCGTCTGTAGATGCTATTAATATTATTATTTTGTTTGGTTTTCAGTTTTGTCATAATTACTAAAATATTAGTAATCATGATGAGAAATTATGAAAAAAAAACAACAAAGAGTTCCTATAGCAAGGACAAGTTGCATGCAGCTGTACTGGCAGTCCGAAATGGTACATTAACTGGATATAAAGCAGCGCAACTCTACCAAATTCCACGGATGGGCATCATGGACCATGTCCACAAAAAGTTCTCCAAGTACACTAGGGAGAAAAACCGCTCTTGTTGATTGAACAAAGTCTCGCTTACTGCCTCCGTACAATGGAAAAATATGGTTTTGGCCTTAGTAGGGCAGAAGTTTCCCAGATGGTTGGAAAATATGTAAAGCAGAACAATCTATCAACTTGTTTAAAAAATGGAATACCGGGAAAGGACTGGTTGGCCTCATTTCAAAATCGACATAACCTTTCGGTTAAAAAACCACAGGCTGTTGAATACGCTCGGAAAACAGCAGTTTATCCATTTGTGATTTATGATTGATGAGTACTTTGATTTACTCCAAACAACTATAATGGAATTAGGTTTAGCAGACAAGCCTAATGCAATCTGGAACCAGTTTTTCAAAAGATCCTTCGAAAACCAAAATTGTAGGTGTAAAGTGTAAATTCCATGCAGCAACGAGAGTTATAGCAACACCTGGGAGAGATAACACGACGGTGTTACTAGGTGCGATTGGAGAAAAAACACCTCCCCTAATTATCTTCAAAGGAAAATATGTTTGGGACGACTGAACTTAGCCTGATGCATTTCCAGGTACGACATATGCCGCGACAAAAAATGTTTATATTTCCTGTTTATGATTATGCATTTCTTTATTTAAATTATTTAATTAAAAACATGGTATGTACTATGTATCCCGTTTGCGTTAATAATAATGTTAATGACCATGACAATTTAAAAACTTATATTTAATTAAAGTTTATTTGGTTACTTTCAGGCGATCATTATGATCATAACTACAGTAAAAAAGAAGAAATTGAGGAAATTGTGGAAAATCCAGTTGTTGTCCGAAGTAATGATACTCATTTTTCAAACTAACTTAAGTTTTGCTAAAACTTATGTTTAATTTTTTCCATATACCATTTTCTCATTTAAGAACATCCAGTTGATCATTTATATTCAAGACCAGCAGATATATGTATTTGCAGACCCTCCTGCATCTTCTTTATCTTATCTTTAAAAACTTTAAATTTTTTAGTACCTGTGGTAAATAATACTGGCGTGTTTAATTTTTTAGTACCATGGTTTTTAATTTTACATTCATCAACCCATGTGAAACCTCTGTGTACACAATACAATTGAAAGTTACCAATTACTCTTTCACACAAACTTCTTGACCACGAAATAAGGTTCATGTGACAAGAACTGAAAAAACTGGAGAGAAGATTGAAGTTCCATGTCCTTCAGCCTTGAAGGACTACAACAAGAACATGAATTTCGTGGACAAATTGGACCAGTTGAAAGGGAGCTACGCAATCGATCGCAAGTCAAAGAAGTGGTGGCATTGTATATTTTTTCATTATCTAGATTGCACAGTGGTAAACGCTTTTATCATCTATAAAGATCCCCAAAAAGACCCCAACACTTGTTTAGATGAAGTGTGCCTGAAAGATTTTCGGCGACATGTTTACCAAGATATGGCTTCTGCGTATGTCAGTAACAAGAGAAGACTGTCGCGCAGCTCTAGCAAACCTAACTCTCCTACCTGCTCTTTTATCAAGAAACACAAGCCTTAAGTCCCACGTGCAATAAGGGTTTCTCTAGCAAACCATCAGCCTGTAAGAGGCACTTCAAGACGCTGCAGTGTATGTAGCACAAAAGACATGCCAGTACGTACTGTATGGAGCTGCAAGATATGCAAGGTACCTCTCTGCTATCGAGAAGGAAAAACTTGTTTTAATGACCATCATGACTATTTTTAATATTAATGTTCCTAATTTGATTCTGATCTCATTTCTGTGATTTTAAATAAATACATTATTTTTCGTAAATTTGTGTATGTTTATTTCACAGTGGTCACCCTAGGTAACCACCCCATATTAGACCCCCTGGTAAGAAATTAAAAAAAAAATTACAAATATGACTTATTTTAGGCCTGGAGACTACATTTTTCTGAAAATTGTTTTACTTTTATTGGTAACAAAAATCTGTGCCGCAAAGAATGAATCTTACTTTGGTTATGATGGTCCTTAGTGTCATTGATATTATTTAAGCGATGATTTCATATTTTTATTTTATTTTTTATTCTTTTACAGCTAACAAATTGTCCACACACAGCAGGTGCTTTATAAAAAAAATTAGGAAAATTGTTGTTGAAGAAAACAAGCCTCAGAAGCCATTTTTGCAAAGATAAAATAAAAATTGTTTAATGAAAATTTTGAGAAAATGTCACAACAAGCCCAAGATTTTCTATTCATGCATTTAAAAATAGCAAACAAAAAGAAGAAGGCAATAAGATACACAACTAGTGAAAAGCATTAGGCGTTTGGTTGCCAAAAAATATTTAATTTGCCCAGTAAACGAACTTTAAATCGTTTAGCTGAATATATCATGTTCAATGTGGGGCTAAGATAAGATAAGATAGCTTTTTATTTCAGATCAAACTTAAGTCTAATACATACATATAATGAAAATGAAACAATTGCAAAAAAGATGGGACGATGATATTAGACAAGTGGCAGGGGTTATGTGGAATAGAGTAGCTGATCAGAATGGAGACGGTTGGAGGAGGCCTTTACTGATTGGCAAACACATCTTCAATGTGGGGCTAAATGACAATATTTTTCGAGTAATAAAGCACAAAACACAGAAATGGGACACAAAGAAGAAATTGTGTACTATTTTGTTTGATGAGGTTGCTCTGACACCTCATCTCACTTATATTGAGTCCCAAGATGGGTAAGAGGATTTAAAGACTTTGGGTATGAAAGAGTTCTAAGGTTTTGCGATCATACCTTAGTATTCATGCTAAAAGGAGTGTGCTCAAACTGGAGACAACCTATATGTTTCTACTTTTGTGAGGGAACAACTGCAGGTGCTATAGTAATAAGAATTTTAAAGAAAGTGGTAACTAAAGTGTCAGAGTCAGAACCTGATACCTTTAGCTCTTGTATGTGACCGACACACTATGGGCTCGACTTTTAGAACAGCCATAAATATCTTGAAATTGGAGACTGCACGAAAAAGGATTTTAAATGAGGAATGCAATGGTGAGTAGATAAAATCTCTTTACGAATAGTCCTTGCATGCACATTGTCTGCTTAAAAGTTGGAAAACACCTGAGATAAAAAGTACCCATCAACATTATATCTAAATATCCATCTGTATGTTAGTACATGTCATATGTCTCCTGTGTGCTAATTTTCATCTGTAATCTGACCTGTAATACTTACATCAAATTAACTTTTTGAACTCAATATACTTTTTTGTTTGCAGATGGAATTATTGAGGTGTCAGGACAACAGTTAAGTGTAGTGTTTGATCCCCCACACCCTCTTAACCCGCCATTGGTGACCTATAGGTCTGTGAGACCGGGCAGTTAAAGAAACCCAAATATTTTTGTCACCGTTTATCGAATTACACTCTGGTTTCGAGTAGCTGCCTAATTTCGCGCCCCCTACCCTACCCCTACCCCGCGACAGCGACGCGGGCGCACGTTACAGAGTTTTGGCCCCAACCCGGTGCGTGAGACCAGCGTCACCAACTAAGTAAGTCAAATGGTTATTATGTATTTTTTTATTATACTTATTTTCATAAAGCTGTTGTTGTAATTTTATAGTTTAATCATATAATTCTATTATTAGTAAGCGTTTTGCTAGATTTGATCGATATTTTACAAGAAATTCCGTGTTTTTTGTTCAAATTGTGAACATTGTTTCAGCTTGTCTTACGAAAGTAATCAGCGTCGGCTCGAGGCTCTTTTGCAAGAAGCAGTGTCTGATGAGGACAGATTACAAACGTCATCGGAAAGTGAATCTGGAAGTGACTTCGAATCAGATAATTTCGAACCAGATCGCACGTAGTACCAACTTGCTCTAGTTGTTTGGTTGTTGAAGATGAGTGATTTTAGTATTGTATATATATATTTTTTTTGGTCGAAGTATTACCATTTATGATACTTAATTTTATGTTTTCAATGTCATAAGACTGACTAAGCCTAATTTAATTGTTAAATAATTAAGATTGTTGCTTTATTTTTGAGTTTTAAAAAAACTTTGTTAAAATACTTGAAAATTTTAGTTATTCCAAAGATATTGTCTTATGCTAATAAAAGAGATTTGATTTATGAAATACCTATGTTTTATTGACAATAAAAGATCAAACTTTATATCTATCCCAATGAAAAGTAGCATGAACCGCAAATTACAGAAAAACTCGTAGTCAAAAACCCTGGTGCGTGAGACCGGGGTCACCAACGGTGTAAGTAAAATTCACGTCACCAATGGCGGGTTAAACTCAAACTCAAACTCAAACTCAAACATTTATTTATTCAATTAGACTTCTTCTAGAAGCACTTTTGAAACGTCATTAAGTACATATTTTTAACATTTACCACCGATTCGGAAAGCAGTATCTACGGAGAAGAATCGGCAAGAAACTCCATAGTTGCTCTTTTTAATCATGTCAGATTTACAATTTTACAAATTACATATGTAATATTCTTATATATAAAATTCTCGTGTCACAATGTTAGTCTGCATACTCCTCCGAAACGGGTGGACCGATTCTCATGAAATTTTCTGTGCATATCGGGTAAGTCTGAGAATCGGCCAACATCTATTTTTCATATGTACCACGGGCGAAGCCGGGGCGGACCGCTAGTCATAATATATTATCATAATATGCCAAAGAACTGTCCTGTGGTTTTTACGCGACAACCCTCCATGGGTTTTTATCTTCCATATATTCCTTAATACTGTAATAGGCTCTCTGGACAAGTACATTTTTTATATAAGTTTTAAATTTAGAACTACTAAACTCTTTAATATTATGAGGAATTCTGTTGTAAAAGCGTATACCTTGGCCCATAAATGAATTTTTAACTTTAGCTAGCCGGAAAAATGGCATTTCAATTTTATTTCTGTTTCTTGTGTTATAACAATGTCTATCTCCTACTTTTGTGTGTAAGTAAGCGTTATTATGTACATATAAAATATTATTAAATATATACTGCGACGGTACAGTAAGGATACCAGTATTCTTAAAGAGATCTCTTAGTGAGTCTCGAGCACGCAAATTATATATAGAGCGTATGGCTCTTTTCTGTAATATAAATATAGTTTCTATATCTGCAGCCCTGCCCCATAGCAGAATTCCATAGGACATTATGCTATGAAAGTAGCTAAAGTAAACCAATCTAGCCGTTTCTTCATCGGTGAGATGCCTTATTCTTCTAACTGCATATGCAGCTGAGCTGAGCTTAGCGGCGGTGGTGGTAACATGAGCCCCCCATTGAAGCTTCTCATCTAATGTCAAACCAAGAAAAACAGTCGATTCCACGGGTATAATACCTCCCCGTTTAAAATAATATTCCTTTTCACCTTTTTTACATTTGGGAGGATAAATTCTACACAATTTGTTTTTTTTGTATTTAATAGTAAATTATTAGCATTAAACCAATTGGATATGCGTAAAAGAGCAGAGTTTACTTCGTCAACATTTGTGTCATGTCTATCCACATTAAATATTAATGAGGTGTCATCTGCAAACAGTACTATTTCACACATATCCTGCAAATAATAAGGTAGGTCATTAATATACACTAATAACAAAAACGGTCCTAAGATAGATCCCTGCGGAACACCTATGTTAATCGGCGCACCGCGAGATTTCTCTCCATTAACGACAACGGTTTGTACCCTGTTCGGAAGATATGAAGCTATGAGATCCTGAGCTAAACCTTTGATACCATAAAAATTTAGTTTCGTAATAGAGTGGAATGTTCTACACAGTCGAAAGCCTTAGAAAGGTCGCAGAATATCCCCAAAGCATTCTTTGAATTTTCCCATGCTTTGTATATATGTGACAAAAGAGCTACTCCGGCATCAGTGGTAGAGCGCCCCTTTGTGAAACCATACTGTTTGGCGTGCAGTAAACCATTTTATGCAAAATGACTATTTAATTGGTTTAAAATTAGTTTCTCGAAGACTTTGCTCAAAGTTGGTAATATGGAAATTGGCCTATAGTTATTACTGTCTTCTTGGTCACCACTTTTAAATAAAGGAATAACTTTGCTAAACTTTAGTAAATCAGGGAATATACCACAGTCGCAACACTGATTAAATATAAACGCTAGTTGATTGGCAATGTTTTCTATGATATTATTTACTAAATTTACAGACATACCCCAGAGATCACATGTTTTTTTTTAATTTAATGTTTTAAAAGTTTTAACAATTTCATCAGCAGTCACGTGTCGCAATTCAAATAATTTGTTACACTCAGCAACGTGATCCCTCAATAAAGACTCTGCAAGCGCTGAAGACGAATTTAAATTCTTAGTTAAACTAGCAGGGACACTACTAAAGAAATCTTCAAAAGCAAGCGCAACATCAGCACTTTTGTCAATGACCCTACCAGAATTGACAAGTTTTATGGTACTATCGTTTGATCGGATTTTGCCCAATTCACCATTAATAATTGTCCAAACCGTTTTAACTTTATTGTCAGAGTTGCGTATTTTGTCTCTGATATACAAACTCTTGGCAGTGAAACAAACTTTTTTAAATGTTTTTGAATAATTTCTAACATAACTAAGAAATGACAAGTCTTTGTTATATTGTTTCATACCATATAACTCGTAAAGAACGTTCCTGCATCTGTGTATACTAGGAGTTGCCCATTGGCTGAATGGTAAATCCTTGGTAATAGTTAAAGATTTAATTTTAAATATTTTTTCATTTTCATATTTAAAGGCCTTAGGAACAACCTGCTCACGAAAGATATGCTCTGCAAAGGCAAAGTTGCCACATGGAAGGATATTCAAACAGTATTTGATGCTGATTGCCAACTAGGTCACACTAGAATGCATAAAAAAGCTGACAGAGCAACATGTTTACGCAGCAGAAATGAAGAAGATGATGATGTTAGTGTAGCTGCCCAAACTCTGAGTGCAACAACCAGTGGAATGCTTAAATATGCTTAATGGATATACAGGTGCTATAACCACCACCATTTCCACAAGATGTCTTGTTTCAACCCCATAGAAGGCAAGAACAACCAAAAATAATCTCTCGTTACAACCAGGCACTGTGTATTTCCAGATTGTGAGAATGTTGAACTGTTATTGGTACCAACACTGTTAAAAGAAGAGGTTTTAAAACGCTTCAGAATTTATATTCCACAAAATGCACGAATTTGTAATTTTCATTTGTATAATGATTTTTGGGATCAATTACAAGTAAACTATTCAGATTTTACTGGTACTCAGATGGACAACTTGCTAGATATGATGGAAAGAATTTCAAATACAGACATAGATTTCAGTAATGTTAAAATGATACCATCTCATTTGTGTCATTATTGGCTTGGCCTAAATGCAACTCAGTTTTATGATTTATTAAATAATATATCCCAGATACAAGTGTAGCATTATGTATATATTTAACCAAGTTAAGAAGTGGGGACAACAATGAGAGATTGAGTGGATTGTTCAATATGCCAAGAAGTACACTGGAACGCTACATGAATAAAACAAGAGTTAACTTGGCTGAACAACTTGTGCCTCTTTATTTGGGCCTAAGTCAAATGACTGTTTAAGATGTTGCGCAGAGGAATACAGTTTTTATGGAAATACCTCAATGCCCGTTGAATCAAAGCCTGCAATCACGATTTGTGATGCTACATATGTATATGTGCAAAGTAGCAGTCATTACTTATTCCAAAAACAGACATATAGCTTACATAAATAGACCAATTTAGTGAAACCATTCATTATTGTAGTGTATCTATGAAATAGATATGAAATAGATATATACATTGTCTCACGTACACCAGTGGTGGGGATAGCTCATAGCTGTCATTAGCTGTCATTAGTCAGTCGACGGCCGATGCCGGACTGGAATGGACGTGTTCCCGCACTATTGAGTGTAGTAGTGAGCCAGTGCAATTCTACATATATACGTACTGTTAGCACAGTACAAGTGGCGACGAGGTAAAAGGTCAGTGTTACAATATTATAAAGAGTACGCGTGCAATAAAAAGTTTTAAGAAATTTAATAAAAAAGGGAGAGGGTATGTAGTAACATACCAGAATTCATTTTGAAATGTTAAAGACAGAATAACCGTTACGTCTGTTGGTTCACATTAAATACAAATGCAATTTCAATCTTATCCAAAATCCTTCACAAGTTAAAATAGAACGACAAAATAAAAATAAAATCTTTCGAATTTTAATCTAGTAATTAGAATACGCAGTTATTTTGGTTTGAATAATTTATTTGAATTTAAGTAATTTATTTTCAAGACATCATGTGAGCATAATAATATAATGTAATCAGGAAAGGTTAAACTTCTTGTTATTTTGAGTTAATTATTCGGTATATCTCACATTGAGGAAACCTAGTTTAGAGGCTTCTGTGATAATAACAGTACCGTGTTTAGGTTGTTGGAAAATAATTACTCATTCACTATTTAATTGCGCTTAGGTATTTGTTCCACTCAGAAGGAGAAAAAATAAGTATAAACTTACTATGTACACACTGAATTCATAATACACTTATTAGAAATTAAACAATAAATGCTGATAAAAACAAATAGAATTCCGCATTCAAGGAATAAGAACGAACGATTTTAAATTTAAACAGAATTAAACTGTATTGAAACATTTTAGAACTACCTGCACATTAATGAATATTTTAGCCGCAGAACGCATACAACGCTTCTACCGCGACTCGTTAAATGCGAATATAATTAATATGAAAAAAAATATTTAAAATACTTGTTTGAGTAATTTACATAATATGATAAAAATGCATACACTAAAATACTGTGTGTTAGCCACACCTAGTTTATTATATTATTCAAGTGGCAAACTATTTAAATGTCTTAACGTTTTCACGACTGCTACTTATCTATAACTAATTTCGTTAAAATTAGAAATTAGAAATAAATATTTAAAATGTCGTTAGACTATAAATAGATTGGGTAAATTAATATATCCATGTTTGTTAATGCTTAAAAAGCCACAATATAAATACAAGTGGTAACATGTAGTAATTACCAAGATGTGGCAAAGTATTATGAACTCGCAACCGCCATTGTTATAATTTTATATTATTATGACATTACATGTAAATTGGGCGGCTAAGCATGGGACGACCTCCCACAAGATGGACAGACGACCTGGTTAGAGTGGCTGGGAGTCACTGGATGCAGGCCGTCCAGCAGTGGACGTTCCATGGCTGAAACGACGACGACGAGTAAACTCGTTTGTATTTCATATTCTATTTGAAATGATAGATGGACTTCCATTAAATTGGATGTATTGACTTCCATTAAATTGGAAGTATGGACTTCCATTAAATTGGTAGTATGGACTTCCTTTAAATAGGAGGTAGGGACTTCCTTTGAATAGGAGGTATTGATTCCCTATATATAGGAGGTATGAAAGAAAGAAAGAAAGATGACTTCCTTTAAATAGGAGGTAGGGACTTCCTTTGAATAGGAGGTATTGATTCCCTATATATAGGAGGTATGAAAGAAAGAAAGAAAGATGACTTCCTTTAAATAGGAGGTAGGGACTTCCTTTGAATAGGAGGTATTGATTCCCTATAAATAGGAGGTATAGATTCCCTATAAATAGGAGGTGTTGATTCCCTATAAATAGGAGGTATGGACTTCCTTTAAATAGGAGGTAGTGACTTCCCTTAAATAGGAGGTATTGATGCCCTTTAAATAGGAGGTACTGACTTCCTTTAAATAGGAGGTATTGATTTCCTTTAAATAGAAGGTCTGGACTTCCTTTAAATAGGAGGTATCGATTTCCTTTTAAAAGGAGGTATGGATTTCCTTTGAATAGGAGAAATTGACATTCCTTAAATGGGAGGTGTGCCATCGGGACGAGGCTACTTTACATTCGAACGTTTTCAATGGGAAAATGTATCCAACAGTAATTCTACGTGTCACTCTTTGGTTGGTGCCAAAGGTAAGGTGTCGAGGTCGACAAGTGCCAGCAGGCCGGCAACTTCACTTTGCGCAAGCATGGATGGCGCTGCCGCTCTCACCACCGCTTCGAACGCCATGTCATCGCGTCGTGCACCGCAGGAGTCGAGCTTCGAGCGTCATGCATCGAGTATGATTCGTTGATACGCAACACGATATCTTAGGTACCGTGACATCACATCTGGGTCCGCGACACCATGCCTGGTGTCCGCTACCACGTCGAGCAACGTGTCAACACATCCAGCCGGTGCTCATCGGAATCCAGGGTGACGTGTAACTGGGTGACTGGTACCAAACTAATCTGTATTGCAATCATTCACATAAAACGGTCAGTAGATAATATAATTTCACATTGAGTGTGCAATTAGAAAATAAAGTAAGTTTTCAAACTGTAGTAACTTCACAATGATGGTAATACTGAACAGATTTTGTTGTAGGTTGTAACGTACAAAACCAGTGTGTAGTTATATCTTATTACATTAAAATTAACCCAACGTTTTACGTAGTTATATAATTATTGTCTCGTGTTATATTACTAGTAGTTTGGAACCTACTGATGTTCTACATCAGTAATTCATGATATTTCAAAAAAATAAATCCTGTGGCGTAAGCACGTCTTTCATATTAATTACACGAAAAAAAGGAGGAATAAATACTCAAATTATGACCAGATATCAGAATAAACTATATTAGCAACGTGTAAAGTTTATACTGCAAAAATAGTTTAAATTCTAGAAGTATTACAATCTACCTTCATAAATACCAGACAATTTTAAACAACTACCTATAAATATATTGCAGACAGGGTTGATAAATTGGTTAATAATTAATAAACAATCCTGTGACTTTATAAATCAAAAAATATAATAATTGATAAATATAATAAATTAATTATTGACATCATATTGGACATACATTTGCAATAATAATATTATTAGAGTAATTTCATTGTGTATCGAAATAACAGTAATTAGTGTTGTGTGACCTAATATTGTTTAATGTAATTTAAAATATAAATAATTTATCGTTCAACTACGAGTGGAAGGAATAAGAATCTTATAACTTGTATATAGGTAATATCTTTGTAATTACATTCCGCAAATAATGATGATAATATGAATTTAAATATACTTTAACGGTTTTGTAGTTAGCAAGTTAACACTAGCAAAGAAAGACATTGAATTGAACGTAAACGATAAACATTCACTTGTCCATATATTATAATGAAAAACCATTTGCGAATTATTTTGAATTGATTTCTTGACTACCCACGTTAGTACTAAGTACTAGTACGTACTAGTCGACAGATCGTAAGATCCTTGACAAATCGAAATGACATGCTATGCAAAGACAGCTTTATAACTACTCGAATAAAGATGAAAAGTAATGCGTTAAGTAGTTGCATTAAGAGATTTAATAAGTTTTTCGTAACTTTTAATTAAGGCGTGATTTCCATTTGACTTTAATGTATACTTAATGAAAAAACGTGATTTACAGTGCCTGATTGACTATGAAAAAGAGGCAGGTTTAATTTAATCGAATAGAAGGTAAATCGAAACACTTAATACTCGCATATTTTAATACTTTCTTATTTACGCAGTTCATAATAAAATGTAACAGATAATTACGTGTTTAGATAAGCAGCTGACATAACGTAAATTCTATGGTTAGAATACGTATCTTGAATTGGTTTTTGAAGGTTGTTCATTAATTGTATTGTTTAAGGTAATTTAGAATTCAAACGAAAGGTAGGTACTTAGATCTCATGAATGTTTGGGTCTGTTGAGGATTAAGATATTTAGATTGTTTACACAAAGAATACAAAATAGCACGGTTATTGGCGTCTACATAATACATAATATTATCGTCAGATAAAGTCAATTGGTTTAAAGGAGAAACTGAACACGTTTTTAGTAGGTAATTGTGTAGCTTTAGAATTCAGAACGCAAATCCTAAACATTGAGACATTTGTAGTTTGAGTAATCAATATAAACATGTAGCATTGAATTTTAGAGCAGGCTCCAAGGAGATGTTCGTTTGCAAAAATCGCGGACCTAAATCTGACTTCTGATATATATTGTATAGATCCCAGACATCCTATAGACAGATGTTGCCAACCAGTTTTGTGGTCCCCCTGCCCGCACCCCGGTAATTAAATATGGCATACAAAGAAAAAAATAAAAATTTCCAAAACATGCCGTGTGGGGTATCAAATGAAAGAGCTTATTGAGTAGATCACGAATATATAGCATACTATATACATTTCTTACACTTTCTCTAAGATTTTTTAGAAAATTTACGAAAATGGTCCATTTTTGAGTTAACTTTAAACCACTATAGATTGAAAACTCATGAATATATTTTTTAAATTATTATTTTAAATAATTAACAATAGTCCATTGTTTATGATTCAATAGTTCGTAATATAATATAAGTGAGCTATGTGGTGGATTTGATGAAAATAACTATATACTATATGAACTTGAAAATATACTCGCCATCTTTGAATGCTCCCCCCACTCCCCCATGCAACTATTTCACTGTACGAAATATTGAATCGTAAACAATGGACTATTGTTAATTATTTAAAATAATAATTTAAAAAATATATTCATGAGTTTTCAATCTATAGTGGTTTAAAGTTAACTCAAAAATGGACCATTTTCGTAAATTTTCTAAAAAATCTTAGAGAAAGTGTAAGAAATGTATATAGTATGCTATATATTCGTGATCTACTCAATAAGCTCTTTCATTTGATACCCCACACGGCATGTTTTGGAAATTTTTATTTTTTTCTTTGTATGCCATATTTAATTACCGGGGTGCGGGCAGGGGGACCACAAAACTGGTTGGCAACATCTGTCTATAGGATGTCTGGGATCTATACAATATATATCAGAAGTCAGATTTAGGTCCGCGATTTTTGCAAACGAAACTCCACTGAGAGTCCGGTCTATTTGGTGGTGTACACTCATCAGTACGGAATTTTGGCCACTTACAAATTTACTGATATTAAAAAAAAAAAAAAAGAATAAAGTTAATAAGTTTGAAGATAATATGCAGATACTTTAAACTTATGTTAGGTAGTAAAAACATGAAGTTCAATAATAAGTTTTGTCCTATTTTTTGAGCAAGCCGAAATTTGTAAATTTAGATAACAATGTCATATTTTCTATAATTGTCTAAAGGAGATTGCCCAAGTGACTATGGCACTTGGTATCGCAATCAAACTTATTGTGTCAAGATGAAATATAGCTCAATTTAAAGCTTGATGTTAGTACTTTTAGAAACGATTAAAGTTTTCTTTAAAAAAATACTTTATCGAGTTTAAACTAACGATGAACGTTAAGTTTTACATTTATTACATAGGTAATATTTTAATTTACAAGACAAATGTGAAAAGTAAATCGAATAAACATTGTTTCAAAATAAATAACGTCAAACAATGCGTCGAACACATTCATTCAACATTCATTTCAAATAGATACTATGACATATGACGCAGGATGCTTGCAAGAGAGATAGATAGGTATGTGTCAAAACAAAAACTTTTACTTTTATTTCTATTTATTCGGTATTATTACGACTTAATAGTGATAAATATGATCATTATGAATACAAATAGGAATTAACAATATCACGAACACGTGACACAACTAGTATTTTGCCGATTCCATACGTGGTCATACATGTTTCAAAAGACAAACTTTTACTATTATTTCAATTTATCCGGTATAATTATTAAGACTTAATATTGATACATATGATCATTATAAATACAAATAGGAATTAACAATATCACGAATACGTGGCACAACTAAAATTTTACCGATACCACCCGTGGCTTTGTTGAACTGTCGAATCCTACAAAATGTCTAATCATTTTGAAGGACAGACGCTGTTTATAAAATGTTGGATAATGTTATACACTTCTATACAATATTCGTTTGAAAATAGAAAAAATTTTGGAAAAGGAAGGACAGGGGTGGAAGCTAGTACGGAATGAGTTTATCAAGTATCAAACGAGTAGGTTTGATAAGTATGTTCTGATTTTAAGAGTTCTTCATTAACTTAGGTTTCAAAGTTCTATTGGGAATTATGGATTAATAACTTAATAACTGTATAATTCTATAATTTTTCATTATGTGATTATTTGGAGCGAAAATTAATTAATTTTGAAAAAGGAAGGGATGTAGTGTATCTATGAAATAGATATGAAATAGATATATACATTGTCTCACGTACACCAGTGGTGGGGATAGCTCATAGCTGTCATTAGCTGTCATTAGTCAGTCGACGGCCGATGCCGGACTGGAATGGACGTGTTCCCGCACTATTGAGTGTAGTAGTGAGCCAGTGCAATTCTACATATATACGTACTGTTAGCACAGTACAATTATGATATGTTATAATGGACATATTTTAGACTGATTGGGGCCTTACAAAGCTATAATGAATGATGCCACTATTATGAGTAAGGAATTTAATAGGACAGATGGCGATATGCAGTCATATTTCCGACGCGGAGATGTGTTTATACTTGACAGAGGATTCAGGGATGTAGTCAATGAGTTACATGGATATGGCCATGATACTCACATGCCTGAATCCTTATTAGAAGGCCACCGCCAATTAACAACTAAACAAGCAAATCGGTCCAGATGTGTCACAATGAGCAGATGGGTGGATGAAATCGGAAATGGTCGTCTAAAGCGTGACTATAAATTATTCAGGCAGGAATATATCAATAGATCTGCCAGGCATCTGATGGCCGATTTTAGAATAGGTTGTACTTTAATTAATAAGTTTCATCCTGAGGCAACGATTTAGTATGCTAAATCATTTGGCGGGCATAGTGGAAGCTCAGAATTTAAATAAACGTTATACGACTTTCAAAATATCGATGCGGACTTCCCTGACCGGAATGACTTTCCGAGGTTAACCATAGATGATTTGAAGAGGTTGGCTGTCGGAATGTACCAAAGGTCTCTCTGGTCATGCAGCCATTATCCGAACGCCCAATTTTTTTTTTTTTTTACGTGAGGAAATTCTCATGAATACCGACTGCTTCGGGGGCAGCAGCACGGTTATGTCAGACTCCTACTGACTAAAACCTCACGGTGGCCTACTTCCTCGCAAGTAAAGAGGGGATCCCGGGATCTCCGATGGGAACGCTCACGGTACCCCTCGCGCGCCTGCCATTGGCAATTCGCTCGTTTGTAGTCGCGACTACCCCACGCGCATGCCTATCACTACAACAGACTGCAGCCACAACAGTCTGTCGCCCTCCTCGCGTTGCCTATTGAATGTGCGCTGCCCCCGCCGCGCACACTCTGCAACGATAAAGGCAAGAGCTCGTTAGGTCTACTAAGTGACCCGACGTCCCCTGCGGCGTGCTCTGCGACGCACGGGATTCCTACGCTCCCGGTCGCGCTCAGCACTTTCTTACCCCAAGATTCAGGAACTGACGTACTTAAATCTCTTGGTATCCTCATATTTAAAAATTACCATAGGAGGTAGAACATCTCCAGCAGCATTACCACCTAGAAGTACAGTATAGCATTATTTTTCATACATGTTAATTTTTTGGTACACTGATTTATCTCCGTTAGCTGCTAGGATCTTACTTCCTTTAGGATTTAGGGTTAAAGCGGTCGCATCTATATAAAAAAATCTTTGCGATTCATTCAAAATGTCACTGTGACTATTATCATTCAAGCTAACTTCTTCGCCATAAGATTCTGTACAGAAGTACTTTTCTTGGCCAAAAACCCTAATTTCTATTGCCGATTGCGATTGCGATTTCTATTGCCTGCGCTGAATCTGTACTTGATACAACGTACCCCATATAAATAGAACCCGGCTCCTGAATAAGTGAGATATGCTCTTCACAACACGTAGTTCTATAGTATTTATCACCTTTTTTTAACAATTTTTAAAGTTTTGTCTTTCTTTCCGTCAAACAGAACAGACCTCTCGGTTTTTCGATCTCTCCTTTCGTAATTTATGTCTATCAATAACTTCAACATCAGATCCAATATGGTGCAAAACAGATGATGCGATCGCTGCTACCGGAGAATTCATATCTGTCACACGTCTTTGATAACGTAGGTAAGTTAATCTGTAAGTCCTTCTTTTTCTTTTTTCTCTTTATTTCAGAAACGCCAACGCACGTAGTATTTAGGAATTCATCAGCTTCACTACTACTTGGCTCCGAAGTCGGGGATGTCGGTGATATCATGGAAACTGTATCAGCTGATATGAAACTGTTCTTCAAAGTTTTACTTGCGGAGTTTTCGCGATCTAGTTTCCATTTAAGGATCCTTTGTAGTTTTTTTGTTTTTGTAATGTCAATTTTACCGATAAACATATTTCGAGAAGTTCTTTGATCTATTAAAAACGGTTGTTCCTGTTTGGGGACCTTTTTATTAGTCAGGCAGCTGCAATGTGGGAGATCTTTACATTTGCAAGATGCAATATCAAAGAGCAACTTATTTATTTATTTATTTATTTATTAACACTTTATTGTGCTGGCATACAAACAAATCCTTAAAATTAAAACTTATAACTAGTCCAGCACAGAAGGCGGCCTTACATCTTACTTCATTACATCTTCATAAGTAGGTAGAGAATTATCTTTAATATCCACGATACCACCCAAAAGGGGACACTTAAATGCACTACGAGTCTTTTCCAAGCTTTAAAACAAACGACCGACCTTTCAATTCGAGTAATAATAATTGTGCACTGATATTGTGCAGGTGTCGACAAGTACGCGCCGCGCAACGAAATGCCCCCCGCGCCTCCCCCGCACTCTACCTTTTTTAAGTACCTAAATCAACGCAAGAATATAAGCCCCGCAAGTTGATATTGCGATTGGCGGCCATCTTAGTGACGTAGTCGACGTCGACCCGTCAGTACCGTTCGCAAATTCAGCCCGCGCTAATTATCCTGTTTTATTGTTGAGTTATATTGTTGTCGGTTTTTTTAATACATAGAGTGATTCAATAGGAAGGTTTTAGTGTATAATTTATTAGGTTTGAGACGAAGCGGGCGAAGCCGTGGGCGGAAAGCTAGTAGTTTATAATTACATAACATTAATAAAAAAATATTTTCATATTTACACATCAACAATATAATTATTAGTTACGTACTTAAGGGTGTAATCATTGTTTTTTTTATAAGCAGCACACAAAACTAGTTTTTTATGGTGCCGAAATTTCTTAGAATAAACATATTTACTTTTATTAGAATTTTTTGACGTGACAACGTCTTAAATTAGGTTGCGACTGGGAGTCACTTATGAAAAAGTGTAACGCTCGGTAACGTTACGATGAGTCACCGAACGAGAGAGAGGCCCGCGGTCTGCCGCGCGCGCAGCACATAAATATTCTACCGAGAAAAAGACGTTGTCACGTAAAATCTTCGCCCGTAAAACCGACTTTACAGGCAACCATTTTTTTTTGTTATCTTTACTTTGTTTCGACGGATGACGTCACGCGGCTGTTATTGTGACAAGGTTCCATCGCAATATCAACTTGCGGGGCTTATATGTTTTTTTTATGATTGACAATCAAAATAGACTATTGTAACTATCGAATATCAGAATTAAAAGGTAATGAATACTTATAGATGACATTTTTATGAAGCGTCAAACATGGGTCTAAAAATCAATTTATTCAAAAGTTCATTGACCTTTCGGAGGCAGATGCTATAAACTAATTCAAATTATATTTTGTGTGTGTTATGTTAAACCCTAAAGGCACCCTTTTCACGCTATTGCATAACAATAACACGAAAAAAGTTTTTTCACTCCACCCTTTACTCCCTCAAAACCAAACAAAATCGTATTCATCGTTGTTGATTGTCCAACCGGACGCAACTGGAGATAAAGATGTCGGATGTTTTAGGTGTGCATTTCTCCATAGCATTTAATAAATGTTGAAGCAATTCAGCTTTACAGAGTGGCAAACTGGTGGCAAAATGAGTCGAAGTTTTGAAATTTTTCTGCAAAGTTTTGATTGCGAACAGATGAAATCGAACATCATTAAAATTACAAGAATTTTGAACACCATACATTTGACAAATAAATTTCTCAGGGGTTATAAAGGTAGTTTTCAGTATTTCTTCGTCATCGGTAATTCTTCGATATTTTGAAAAGCTAGTTGATAGATTGTAATTGATTTCAGCAATTCAGCCATTGTGCACGAGTCTGATAAAAACTTATTTCATTTTCGCGTATAACACCTAAGTATTCTTAAATTAATAAATTTTCGTTTGGTCAACCACTAAAATATAATGTTCAGTGCACGAGCAATTGACCAGGTGGTCAAGTCACCTCTAAATCTTCGCTAGTGTCACTGTCATGTGCTTGTAGTAATCTAATTCTAGAGTTTTCAAAACGTGTCTTTTTGTTGGTCTTCCTTTTTTATTGGTATATGTGTACATTTATATTGGCAACACTGGATAGAAACTAAAAGGAAAGATGGCATATTATGCCGCTTAGCAATATTTTTTATATAAACTGTTGTGTTCTTCAATAAATAACTAAGTAAAGTTAAAAACAATAAGGTGTTTAATTAATTATTTAGAATGGTAGCAGAGTGTGGTTGAAAAGTTTTGAAAAGTATAGCGAGAAGAATTTTAAAACGAACAAGAAAATAGTAAAAATGGCAACTAAAATTAGTGATATAAATATTCCAATTTTCGACGGTCCAGAATATAGTAATCGGAAAATACGAATATACAAATTTTTGCAGTTCAAAAAGTACAAAAATGTTGTAATGAGAGTGAAAATTTATAGTGCACAGTTGGAATATATTAGTGAACTCGATTTAGCCTACGAAATAATTCAGAAATTCGACGAGATGTATCTGAAGAAATCAACAGCGTTACAAATAGTTTGTATACTCGACATAACCTCGAAAGTATTAAATTGAAAAATTATTCTGAATTGTCTCTTTTTCGATGATTTTGAAAAGTCTGTAAATGAGCTAAAACAAGCAAGTGCAACAGTACCAGAAACAGAAAGACGAAACTATATTTTAAAAGCACTACCAATTCTTACTGTCATTAAATGTACCAAGTTGGCGAAGTTGCTTGCACACAATGCAGAAACGCGGCTTCCCATTGACAAGAAAGGAAGCCTCAGTATTGTTTTCAGAATATGTGCGTCAAAATGGTTAGATCACACCTTTTAAGAACCAAATTCCAGGAAAAGATTGGTTTCAATCCTTTCAGAACTTTCAATTTAAAAACCACAAAATGTTGAACTTGCAAGAAAAACCACTTGCGATCTGTTCATCATTTACGGTTATTTTGATTTGATGGAGAGCGTACTACAAGAATTAGAGTTAAAGTAAAAATTCAAACAAATCTACAATTTGGATGAAACGTCCATTTGCAATGACCCAACTATAGGATAATAGGAAAAAAAGGTTCTAAGGCCACTAGAACAACCAGTGGACCTGGACGCAATAACACAACCGCTCTTTTAGCTAAAAATGCTTGCGGTGACAAAATTCCTCTACTGATAATATTCCAGCGAAAGTTTCTCTGAAATCAATGGTTTTACGCCGAGGAACAAGTCAAAACCGCTTACGCGGTTAGTGAAAAGGGCTTGATGGAGACTTCTAAATTTGAGAAGTATATGTATGTCGGCGCAACGACGTTATACGACTACCCTCAAACTACTAAATAATTATAACTAGCTAAAGTTTACTTTGATCTTTTTAAATAAGTGGTTGATTAATGTAATGAAATAATTAAATTAACGAAATAATTAATGTTTGTTAAAAATGATAAAAATTCATTGTAAAAATTCGAGTGGCAA
This sequence comes from Colias behrii, assembly GCA_029959065.1. Taxonomy (NCBI): domain Eukaryota; kingdom Metazoa; phylum Arthropoda; class Insecta; order Lepidoptera; family Pieridae; genus Colias; species Colias behrii. The sequence continues at coordinate 2,410,369 of JARWMC010000021.1, read as the reverse complement.
CACTCAAACTAATTCTTGTGAGTCATGGTTTGCTTTAAATGCGAGCGCCCGACGGCACAGAGCACATTCACGCGCCGGCCGTCGGAGCGTTCGAGCTCTCTCTATAATTACGACGTGGATAAAAAGGGCAGTAAAATACCTACAGGCGTTCTATTTCGAGTATGAGCGCCTGCTCTGATGATGGTGACGTCAGAATTGCTGACGTCACTCTTTTTAAAAATAGCCTTTTGGGCCCTTCTTCCGTCATCAGAAGTGGGATAGAATTCAAGCTCACCAGGGGGGGTTCACTTAGAAGATCGCTCTTTTCGAAGAAAGCAGAGCCATCTATATGACTGAACTAGGAAACAATTATACAGAAGTATCAAAAAGTGCCAATAGATGTCACTACCATCATAATAAAACAAACGTATCATGTTTTTTTAACCACAAATTAATTATAATTAACCCTTAACTTGGCAAAATGCAAAGTGCATGTTGGTATGGTATTCTGGCAAAGTACAAAACTTCAAATTAACCAGTTATTTACTTTAAAATGGCTTTAGGGGAGCTTAAATATACCAAAAATAATATTTTTTATATTATTCATTTGTTACTTTATTAACTATTAATAGTGCCCAACAGGGCACATAAACAATTTCGCTTGAATGAGCTTTTACTGTTATATTTTGTCCCCTGCAAGGCACTTTGCCGTTTTTGCCTAAAATAATGTAGTGCGGTAATAATATACAAAAATAACAAAAAAACAATATTTTGTATCTATGAAAATCAGTAATTTATTAAAAGAAATGACAGAATAATATTTCAACAAAACTCAAAAAATAAAACAACATAAATTCTCAAATAAAAACAACACAAATTGTTCGTAGAACAAACTTACATATAAAATTAATTATTTGTGTAATTAAGCTTTATCCAACTTAACAGCCTCCTTATGAGATCAAAAATATCGAACGCAAAATATAACCATACTTACTAATTCAAAATCTATGAATTATAAAAAAACATTTCTTACAAATGAACCAAAATATTAGTCCGTGACCAAAACTGGCATAGTTTTAAATACGTACTTAATGTAATAATAATTAATCTGCTCATTATTATAGATATTAGTTTCAGACACAGAAATAAAAATTATCCTCTTGTTATTCCCTATTGTGAAAACTTACAAAACAATTTCGGTCCTTTTTTATGCACAATCGCATTTCACATTTAGTACACATAAAAGTAGTTTTTCCCGAATTACATTTTCTGAATCGACCTTTGGTTGTCACTACGGGATAATGGTTGTGTCCATCATATCGTAAGTCTTCAGCAGGCCGTACCTTTATAGGGTTGATTATTATGTTCCTAGATGATGGCCCCGGAATATTATGCAAATCCATTCCTAGTGGAGGTTCTTGTTTTGCTTGTAAGCCTTCAGCGATTTTTAACCTAAATTGTTTTAATCGAAGGTATTTGTCATCAGTCATTAATAAACCATATTCTCGTCTATACAATAACCACGCTTTATTTACAGATATATCAAGAAGCTGTGAAAAAATTGCCATATACCACTTGTGTGTTTTATAATATGTTCTGTATATAGCAATCAACATATCGGAGAGATCCACCCCGCCCATGTGTTTATTATATTCACTTATTATTTTGGGACAGGGTATGTCGATAAATCTTTTAGCGTCCTTACTGTATCTATTACATATGCCCATAGGTTCAAGACCCACATATGTACTCGCGATTAATACAGGTTTATTGTCCAACCACTTTACCATGATAATCTTTTAATCATTACAAACTCTGTAATCGGCAGAACCACGTGGTTTCTTTTTTATTGATTTATCGGATTCTAAATCACATTTACGTATTCTATTTTTTATTTTTTATTTTTCTATTTTGTCGGAAAGTTCCTATGGATAAAATGCCCATTTCATCGCGTAGGTATGTCATAAGTTCGATACTGGAGAAAAAGTTATCGAAGTAAACCACCGATAGAACTGGATTCTGAATTGTGCGACATAATGTTAATATTACTTTGGCTCCTAATCCCATGGATTTCTCTTTTGTTTTAAATGTGATTGCCTGGAAGGTACTTTCTCCACCATATAACAGGAAGTCGTATACAAAACCTGATACGCCTGATCTTACAAATAATTTGTATCCCCATTTTTTGGGTTTAGGCTTGACATACTGCCGTAGGTTTCCAGCTTTTTTTCCTTTGTAGGGTATCATCATTTCGTCAATTGACTTGCGACTTTCTTCTTCAATCTTATTGCAATTCTTTCTAATGGCTTCTACCAGTGGCCTTATTTTAAAATATCGGTCAGTACTGTTTTCAATATTTTCATTATTATTAAAGTGTAAATATCTCCTAATTAACTCGTATTTCTTCAGTGACATTATTTGGCATATCCTATATCCTGTTCAATCCTTGTTTTCGAACTCCAGTAATCGGAATAGGCAGGTAATTGTATAATACCCATCAATAATTCTATAGCAAGAAAATCTTGGATATCTTGATTTGACAATGCAATGTTTCTTGTATTTACTTGAAATGCGTACAATGTACTCTGCTCTCGAATTTGTCGTATTATTTTGTCCGTAAAGAACAATTTAAAATACTCAATTAGTGATCTGATTTTTTCATTTTGTGTAAAAACATTTTCTCTAGTGTTATGAACTTCGTATAAAAATACATCTTTTTTCCAATCTAAATTTTGTGTAATTTTTCTAATAATAATAATAGACGGGCACTTCTCCGCAACTCGACGTCAAGCGCCTATTTTGCGTGAGAGAGGGAGGTGGGGGAAACCAGCTAAAACTGAAACCACCCGAGCTCCTCCATGAAGCCAAGCAGCTTGTGAGGGCTGCCAAAGGCTTCGGGGAGGGACCCAGGAGACCCCAGGTGTCTTGCCCTGTACTCCGCAACCCCCTTACATTCCATGATGACGTGGGCTGCCGTTTCCTCGGTCGCCATGCATGCTCTGCATAGCGGACTGTCTGTGATCCCTAGATTGAAGAGATGTTTGTTAAAGGGGCCGTGCCCTGTGAGGGTCCCTGTTATTACGCGTAGTTGCACTCTACGTAGGTTGAGAAGCCGACGTGCAAGTCTCGAGTCAATGTCCGGTAGGGCTTCTCTGGCTTGTTTGCAGTCAGATCTGCTTGACCATTCTGCTCTCTGAGCAGTGCTAGTGAGCTGGGTAATCATCATCCGGGTCCAGCTAGCAGGTATTGGTATAATGGGAAAAGGTCCCATGACCGGTGTTTCAGATGCCCTTCTGGCTAGTATATCAGCAGCATCGTTTCCACGCGAGTTACTGTGTCCTTTTATCCATTGTAAAACTAGGGAATTTCCCAGTTCACATACCTTAGTTAGGGCTAAGTGACACTCAAGGGTCAACCCTGAAGTGATTTCATGGCTTTTGATTGCCATGAGTGCTGCTTTGCTATCCGATAAGATCCGAATCGAATAGTTTGTTACATTTTTCTATTTGATCCTTTGTTTTTTTTATTTGACTTTTTTTGTTTTTATTATTATTAATTTTATTTCCTTTATCTGATGTGTTACTTTGTCTGCTTTTGGATGTCGTAGGTTTTGGCGAAAGAGCTCGTCTTTTACAAAACGAAGATTTGGCTGAATAACAAAATTTTCTTTTTGACCTCCTTGGAACGATCGCTGTAATTTCATTATCGCTATCCATTTCAAGATCACTAGCTCCAGGCGGACATGGACTTGATATTTCTAACGGTGGGTTATTATTGCATTGTACCATCAATGCAGATTGTGCTTCAAGAACTTCCTGTGATGGGCTATCATGATACGATACTATTTCATTATTTGAATTTACAGATGACAAGTTGATAGATATGTATGCTGCTGGTGTAGGGACTGAACTGCAAGGTGAAAAACCAGTGGCGTTTGTTTTGGCAACAATGTGACTGGGGTTGATCGTGCATTGTATATTTTTGGGTGACTCGGGTATCTCATCTATACTTGACGAATCTGTATCACTTACTCTATACGTTTGCTCAACAATATGCTCAGAAATATCAGAATCTGTGTCTGACTCTTTTTGCGGTATTATAGCATCCATAATGCGCTAAAACAAAACGAAAAATTATTAAAAAAAAAAAACGTTATTATGGACGTTTGGCTGGTCAAGAGCATACAAAATAATCAACGCTAAATAAGCAAGTGACCTATAGGTCACACAAACTTAACTAAACCTATTTGGCAATGTACCCTGCAGGGTACAAAAGCTGTTTTCAATAAAGTTCTCTGGTACACTTGCCAAGTTAAGGGATAATAAATAATAAAATAGGTATAGCCTGTTTTATATTGCATATAAATAATATAATTGAAACCATATTATTACAGTCCTGATTTGATTAGTCACTGTTTAGTCTGTGGTGAACACTCCACATATGTCAAAGAGACACACAAAATATGGCTGCCGGAACGTGCGTTTGCGCCTGTTTTTGCTTCCTCATATTTTGTGTGTAATTCGTGGTTTTCCGAGTGTGTTCTGTTTATCAGACGTTGAGTTGAGATTACTCCTCCGTCCTGATACCTGATAACCAGTACTTCACTTTTTCCTGCCGTGTGAAGAAATTGTGCGCCGGTGCTATAAAACTGTACTTCGCGAAAAAAGACCTTATTTTGTTTTGTGTGTGGTTCCATTCCGATCAGCATCAACACGATGCCACACCGCTGCGCATTTGGGTGCAAAAACACAAATACTGGTAAGTTACAAGCATTGAAGTATTAAGTAGTTGGTACTAGTTTTTGCCTTCGACATCGTTCGCTTTCTGTGAAAAACAAATCTATTCCACGGAAAACGTTCTTTTCTCCGCGCTGAAGAGTACCATATGTTATATTCTAGACTATAATCTACCTCTGTGCCAAATTTCATCTAGATCCGTTAAGCCGTTGTGGCGTTAAGTTTGGAACTTCCATCCAAAATTTCGAACAATTCAAATTTACTGTTTTAAGTCAACATACTCTTAACAACACATTATCATCACACAACCCTCGGCATGCCTGATAAAATTGAAATACTTAGTCATTTTAAGTTCTGTTCTTTCTGACTCACCCACCAGGCATACCGTATATTATTATGTCACCAGGAATACCGAAAGTTAAAATGCAATAAATTCAGCCACTAAGTGTTCGGTACTTATAGTACTGAAATGCAGTGTTCTATTGTATAGTACATACTTACATGCATAATAATCATAATTATCAATAAATGTGAAAGACGCTCTGTTGTTGCCTTTTCACAGATAAATCAGCTGGATTGATTTTGATGAAATTTGATAAAAAAAAAAACTCAAGAAGTGATTTAGGTATTAATAAATATGTCAACAATTTCGGAGCGCGCTCCAGGAGCGCGGTGTCAAAAGTATCGCATCTGTGTACCCCGCTCCTGGAGATTGATTATAACGTGACGTACCCTCTGACGTATTTTTTACAATTGTTTATCGTAAACTATATCTTTACTACTCTAACTAACACAAAATATCAAGAGAAGAACAAGGATGGCATACATTCACATGTTTACATAACAAAAACATAGCCACGAGCGCTTCTAGCGCTTTGAAAAGTTAACGTAAACAGTCTCGGATTTCGCGCGCATCGACGAGAAGGTCGGGTTTAGTTATCGATTTTAGAAATGTTTTACAAAGGCATCATGTCTTTTATTGTGTTGATCGATTTGCAATTATCATTAAATTGTAGAATATCTATTTTACCAGTTTTGCTGTAGTCAGTACTTTTACATAGGTACCTAGTTAAAAAGTAGATCGGAATAAAGTCCTAACAAATTAGGCCTTAATGAACAAGGATGGAATTTATTGTGTTTTATATAATTAATAATAATAAATAAAGCCTGGGTAAGGTAAACCTTTCCCAGGCTCTCTATTTAAAAACTAAATAGAGCGTTTAAGGTTTTGCCTAAACCAGACGCAACTTTTAACTCCTGGTAATCTCAAATTATTAAAAAGCAGTTATAAATAAATAGATAGGTATTTAAAAATATACTTTTTAATTTAATTTTCAGATAAAAGCGGGTCGCAAAGGAAAAGTCAATAGTGAAAAATTAAAAAAAATATTTCTTAAGTACGGAGATGTATGCAGAAATCGCAGTATTAAATATAATGATCCAGTATTTAAAACAATATCTAATGAGTTAGATAATACGATAGCTCCTTATGCAATCTACAAAGCATTGAAAAGGCACTACGACGAGTATTTTCAAAATGATGAAGATGATAACCTTTATTCACCCCGAGTTCAGAGTAGTTCATCTTCTTCACCGTCGCGTCATAGTGTGGCTTCATTATCGCTGACATATCAAGACAAGGTGAAAACATTTAGTTTTACAATGGACGAGCATGAATGGAAAAAAATTCAACCCGTGATGGTACATTATGCTAGAAGAGATATAAGGACCTCATCGACACACCAAAAATACAGGAGTCTGCCAAAGTTTAAGTGGGCGACTTTTTTGAGAGAAAAGCTCTGGGAGTTATCTAAGCTACCATGTACTTGGAACTTTAAAAATAAGAAAGTTGACGGTGAAAATAACATTTCGTTATTTGGAAAGTGCTCACAATGTCAAAGAGAAACAATAATAAAAACCGAAGCAATTTCTGAAAAAACTGTAAGATTTACATGCGATATACTTACTTGTAAGGAAGAGAATGTACCACACAATCCTAAAAAAAAATCAAAATTAACTCCATACAAAAGAGGTAAATTAGCAAAAATTCTACAGTATAAGCCTGCCGTAGTCGTACAAAAAGAACTTGCGGCCAAATTAATTAAAGACCCAAATCAAGTTTGCCCACCAGTGCTGCCAAGTTTAGCAGCTCTCCGCCAGATCAAGTATGAGAAACGACAAAGCAAGAGACTTCATGCTCACCCAATTTTAAGTATACTCATGATGACTCAAGAGGTACAGAACTTTATCCGTGAAGTGACATTGATACCGTGTTTTCATTTATATTATTGGTCTGATCAGCAAATAGAGTACTATACTAACTATTGTAATAGTTTTTCTAAAGTGACCATTACTGTAGATGCAACTGGATCTTTTTTTCAGGCTATAAAGCTTCCCGATGGAACTACACTAACAAAACGACTATTTGTATATATTGGCATGATTGCTTCGGATTCAATTAAATCTACTCCAATTTTTCAAATGGTTACCGATTCTCACAATAAAGATTCAATTGCAGCGTGGTTAAAAAAATGGTTAATTCAAGTAAGGAGCCCGCCACATGAAATTATTACCGATGACTCATCAGCATTAATTGCAGCTAATGTTTCAGCATTTACTACGTTTAGCAGTATAAAAGATTATGTTAAACGATCTGTTTTAGTCTTAAGTGGCCGCAATTATGCATTACCTGAAGTATTTATTAGGCTAGATACAAGTCATTTTATCAAAACAATTTATAATTTACGTTGCTTTGAAAATAGGGATATAAATGTTAAAATGTTATACGTTCGTTGCATTTTGTATATGAAAGAATGTGAATCGTTTCAGCAAATTAAAACTCTTATTACTGATGTTGTAAGACTATGTCTAACCGAATACGATAACCCAGAAAACCCTGTTTCTGTTTATATTCAGAAAATAAGTTGCACCTTAGGTAATACTACATATACGGAACCTAATGAAGACACCGATGAGAAGGAAAATATTCACGAAAACATAATCCTCGACGATGATGACGGTTTGCTCTCATGGTTTGATGAAATTGTTGAGAGGGAAAAAAGCCTAGATAAAACAAAAAGTTCGTCAGAATCACAAAACTCTTTCTACATGCCTCATTTAATAACAATGCTCAAACGGTTACTCCTAAAGTTACCCCTCTGGAGTAATATTATGTGCCCATTATATAAATCACAAAACAAAGTACCAACATCTTCAGCTATAGAGAGCTATTTTAAAACTATGAAAAATTTGTTATTCACAACAAGGTCGAAGAAATATAACATTGATGAATATTTAAATATGCATTATGATTATTTATTAGGTGAAATAAAAATTGCTTTAAATTGTTTAAATAATTTCGCCGACATTGTAGACAAAAAGGAGAAAAACATTAAAAGAAAACGAGGTAAGACTAGGAAGCGAAAAATGTTACCATTTGAAAACAAATGCTGCAAAAAAGAAAAACCTAGTGTAACCAAAACGTTTTTAAATGATTCGGTATTCTCAGTAATTCCTACGTATGTTGAAAACTGGAGAGGCGAAGGTGTTCCTAAAGATGATTCTGCAAATAAACCTGTAAATATAATGTTTTTAAAAAATAGTAATTTTACTGTACAAGATATATCTGAAAAAAATATTAAATTAACAAACACTTGTGCATTTGATTCCGTATTTTTTTTATTGGCCCACGGATTTAAAGAGTATTCATGCATACGCGATTTATTTGACAATAATTGCAGAAATAGGGATATAACAGCGTTTTTACAAATCCTCTGTAACTCTGATAATAACAGTGAAGAAGCAAACAAATTAAGAATAAGAATTGCTTCGATACATTTCAAAAACAATCATTATGATTGTGAATGTAACGCTGCATTTATTTATGAGCACGTCTTAAATGATATTATTTTTAGTGCTTCTTCTGTAAGTAACTGTTCAAATAGTGCATGCATAAATTCTACCCCATCAAGAAGAAAACATGTGTTTATACCGTTAAATTTAGATATAATTAATATTTTCACCATCAGTAACTTGGAAGATTCTATTATTATTCATGATTGGGAAAACAAGCAATGCAGAAAATGCAATGAAGTAGTTCTATTTCATTATACCTTGTCAAAAATTGTTACATTCGATTTAAATGGCACGCAAATGGTGTTTTTACATGAGGTACCTAAAAGTATAATAATTAAACAAAACATTTATAAATTATTAGGTGCCGTAGAATATGTTCCTCCAATACTTGGAACAATAGGGCATTATAAGTGTCATATTATAAGAAATAGCGGAATGCTTTGTTACGACGATAACAAGAGTAAATTAGAAGAGAGTACAAACGATTCTGTATATATCCATTTTTTAACTTATGTTTTAGTAGAGGTGTAAGAGCCGATGAAAAACATTTAAAGTTGAAGAATAATGATTTTGTTGATTTTTGAAATCTTTATATTTGTGCAATGAATAAAAATATTCAAATATTAAACAAGTTTTTTATTTCGTCTTATTTAGTATTTTATTTAAGTTTTTGACTAACAGAACAGAATGCCCTTGAACTGTGCTGTCATAGCCAGTTTGACAAAGATTAAAAACAAATCGAAATTATGGTCACTCTACTAGAACATTGTATGGGGTAACATAATTCTTGAGATTACTCGCGTCCCAAACAGTGTTGAGGGTAAAAGGATATGTCATTTTAATGGGGTTAATATAAGGATTATATGGACGTCTACAGCAAAATCCTAGCTACTATAGTTATTGAGATATCATGGTTTAAAGTAACGTCAGGACTGCGCGGCCACGAGTTTTGTGTTTTAAATTGATTTCGTCTGTTTAATTACACTTTAGTCGTATTTTAAAGCTTTTGTCAGTTTCGACAAATTAAGACCTTTCTCCTTTTAACTCCTATACTATATGAAGTCTTCAATTTTAATAAAAAAAATACTAAAAACAAAATAGCAAATCAAGGACTGCGCGGCCATGACTTTCAAGGCGAATATTTAATTATAATATTGATATAGAGCTTTGATTCATTTTTCGACAAATCTTGACAAATACAGACTTGAGTTGACAAAAGGAATTATTTCTCTATCCCAAGTAGTTGCTGAGATCTCCGTGGCCGCGCAGTCCTTGACGTCAGGATTGCGCGGCCAACTTAAAACGCTTATAACTTCTTTATTTCTGCTTTGACAAATACGGGGTTTGTTTCTTTCGATTTTGACAAATATTGACAAATTTTTGGCTGAAACCATTTTCTGATTTGATAACTTGGCGGAGCAATCCTGACGCACACTATTTTTATTTCAAATAAATGCAACAGAATTCATCCTATTAGGTATCCAAAGTTCAAGAGGTACTTTTTTCAAGTGCTTTTTTTGTTGTTTCATTTCTCGTAAAGTAAACACTTCTTACAGCCAAAACTCTTTTGTAGTCAAGTATGTGAACCGAACTATAATATAAGTTAATAACCTAAGCCACTTGGATTGAAGAATAATTAACGGTCCCTATTTTTTGCCCGGCGCTCGGCCGCTCGGAATGGCTAATGTATTTGTAAGCCTTGTATTGTAAAAAAAATGTAAAGGAATGAATGGTTTTTTTTATTTAATGTGTTTGTATATGTATTATTGTAAATACAATAAAACCTTTTTGTATGAATAATTATTTATTTATTTATTTATAACGAGTTTTGTACAATGAACTAAAAAAAATTGCTCTCCCTGATTTCAAGCTAGAATTACTTATTTATTGCAAAGTAATTTATGACTAAGATATTTTTTATATATTAGCTTGTTTCATAACGATTCGAACCATATTAGTTATACAAAGTAGCTCCCTACAAAATTTTAGAGATATCGTCATTTTAATAACTCGCGCCGTTCTCGCGCGGACCACCCAGAATGGCCTCATGATGGCCTCCACAGATGCGCGAAACCGTGCAAAATGGCCGCCACAGCTGAAGGGATATTAGTATAGATTGTGTGAAAAAGACAAGCCAATTTTTTTTTTTGTTTTTTGGCTGTACTGATAACTTGTGTTTTACATTAATTACGACAGTTGAAATCTCTGGTTTTATTCTGGTATAGATGTGTGATTGATGGGAAAACTATAAATCAAATAATTGTGGGACATTCTGTCCAGCCTAGAACTTGAACTAGGTTAGATAATACAAATTTCATTCCCACAAGACCAACAGAAAACAAAATGTTCGCTAATCCATGTGTCGTTGAGGTAATAAAAAGAAAAAATGCTGATAATCTGTTTTTTGACATTTGTATAAAATAGGTATACATGTCGGAGAATTTAAATAACTCTCCATAATTAATTATAATTAGGTAGATATGTGAAATAATATTAAATAATGACTCAGTGCGCACACCTTGCGCGGTCGATGGTAGTACCGAGACTATATCATCGAGCTACTGACTCAAGGAATATAAACCATAGCATGGCCCGTAACTCCATGCATTTCATATCAATTCAATATCGACATTGTTGTACACCATAGAGCACATTATAATAGGAAGGTATAGCCACATAACAACTACTCTGTTATGATTCTCTCACACGGCCATTCTGACAACGAGCGCGTTCTCGCGCGAACAATTCGACAAGTAATCTTGCGAGATTACTTCTGCGTCACTATGCCATTTGTTGTATTCAAACTCTTTTCCCTTCACGGTTTGTAACTTTTCACACCGACTCTCAAATTATTACTCATCATCGTCATCATCGGTGATATCAACAACTGCTACTGTCGCCTAAAGGCGAAGCTTTGAATGTTTTGTGTGTGTATTATATTGTAAGTGTAGAGCTCTGAACAAGTACTGGAACTACATGCAGCGCGGAGCCTGACATGTACTGTAGTCACATGAAGCGCAATGCTTCGCACAAAATCTGGAACTACATACAGCGCGGAGCCTCATATGTACTGTGACTACAAGGAGCTTAAAGCTACCCACAACAACAGGAACTACACGAAGCGCAAAGCTTCCAATGTACTGTGATCACAAGGAGCGCAATGCTACCCACAACATCTGGAACTACATGCAGCGCGGAGCCTGCCATGTACTGTGATCACAAGGAGCGCAAGCGCTACCCACAACTACACGAAGCGCGGAGCTTCCAATGTACAATATGACATACACGCCTTGCTATGTCAAACACAGAGCTATTATATATAGTGTGGTGTGCATAATAAAATAATAAATAAATGTATTGCGTGTGTGTATTATATTGTAAGTGTAGAGCTCTGAACAAATACTGGAACTACATGCAGCGCGGAGCCTGACATGTACTGTAGTCACATGAAGCGCAATGCTTCGCACAAAATCTGGAACTACATACAGCGCGGAGCCTGTCATGTACTGTGACTACAAGGAGCACAATGCTACCCATAACATCTGGAACTACACGAAGCGCAAAGCTTCCAATGTACTGTGATCACAAGGAGCACAATGCTACCCATAACATCTGGAACTACACGAAGCGCAAAGCTTCCAATGTACTGTGATCACAAGGAGCACAATGCTACCCACAACATCTGGAACTACATGCAGCGCGGAGCCTGCCATGTACTGTGATCACAAGGAGCGCAAGCGCTACCCACAACTACACGAAGCGCGGAGCTTCCAATGTACAATATGACATACACGCCTTGCTATGTCAAACACAGAGCTATTATTGAGCTATTAAAGTGTGGTGTGCATGTGTGTTATGAAACTTTTGTGTAATACTTAGATTAACTATACGGAACTATATAACAACCGAGGAAGTAAATAGGTAAAAATAATAAAATAAAACAAAAATAAAATTATACGGAGTATTTATTTTTTTACAATACTTTATTGTACAAAACAATGTAAGAAAATCTAGTACAAACTTATAAAGTAAAAATATTTTGCACAATATGCGGCCTTATTGCTACACAGCAATCTCTGCCAGGCAACTTGCAAATTACTGGAAGTAAGGAGTAACTTTTATGGAATACATTTTTATTCATTGGCTCACTTTCCAACTGCTTAGATAAATTTGGAAGTTCTTGACACAAATATGTACTGAGCATGACCTCCAGTTTGAGGCTCGATTCGATACCTCTCGTTATCGCAAAGTTGAGATTATTTTGTATGGACTGGAGAACTTTTCTCCTAACTCAGTAATTAACATCGTATAACACGCCATCAATTCGTCGTCCAGTGACACTATTTACAGGAATACACAAAACCACCTTGCACTTATAACTTGATGTATACTAGGTATAATAACAACACTTTACAATTGGGGCAGAGTAACAACTAATAATTAATTTACGAAGACTGAACCCGGTTCTAAAATTGCACCGACTTCCGTATCATTTACCACTACTGACGATATCACATTGTCATAGTCTACCTTCAGACGATTCCATAATCAGAAATGACTGTCAAAACAAGTAAAATAACATTGATGTTACAATCGGCTTTTCTTTCTTACTAACACAAAATCATCAACATTAAACAGAATGCTTTTTTTTTTCAATACGAGCCTTATAGACGTGCAATTGCTCGTCCATCCTGACTTTTGCGTTATTTCTAATTTCATTGCAATGGGCTGTCGCCTGTGCTTGCGTTTCTTTCATACAATACAATTCAAAGTTAGTTGAAGTTCGCCAATAATTGTAGAATACCATTATCTACGTTCATGATTTTCAGCGATAATGTAACAATGAACTTAAGAACAGACATAAACCTTTTAAAATAACCCGTTAGCGCAACTCATCCCACTTGTAATTTTGTAAAACTCAAAAGGACACTGTCAACACAAGTCTATGAGTTCGCTACCTGCGAATGACGTAGCTTGATCGGCTACTATTCCTTTCAGCGCCTTAAATAAGATAACAAAAACAAAGCGCTTAACATGCTCTTTTTTTTTGGAGACACATTTTTAACAGGAGCTAGGTGACAATATTTACCAGTAAATGCGTCAACAATTACCAATGCGCATTCTATAAAGCTATACCGCTACTCGTAAGTGCCATTCGTATCGATGGTAATGTATGAAGTGGTTCTGATACATTTTCTATCGGATGTCAAGTCAACTGTCTAGCTCTAGAGGGCCTTTTATTAACTTTGCAATGTAAAAACGTTCAATTTACGTTCTAACGAACAAAGTACACTAAGTTTTTGCAGGTTCTTCCAAACTAAAATGTTTCAATGTTTCAAATAATCATGAAATGATTGTATCAATAAATGAATGATAACACTTCGTTTGCACCAAACAAAAGAAAATGTTTATACAGCAAGCATTTTTTTATCATATGTGACACCTTAAATTTAAATCAATAATATCATTTTATCGGCTTCAATTACTTTACTTATGTTCAGATCAACAACTTATGTTCGGCTTGTAGTCGTCGCGAATCTTTACTTTTTTTTTGCCCAAATTGAACATTATGTGGAGACAACTAGTTTCTACTAATAAAATCTACATGCGGTATTCTTGGACCCTTGCGTAGGTACCGACATCGAAATGAAAAACTTGTATGTAAGCCCATCATCTATGAACACGAGGAGAAAATCTTTTTCTTATGACATGATGCTTTGAGACTATTTCAGTCTGTTAATATTTTAAAATGTTAACACTTAATTGATTATGCTTGAGGTCTTCTTAAATATTTTAACTCTATTTAATAACTATGATAACAACTTTCTGTGTCAGTGATTCTTTGATATTATTCGACTTTTAAGTTGATCATTACTTTCTTGTAGGAAAACTGAACCACTATCAATCTATTGAACAGGAATCTGTGTGTACTTCGACACCGAGATTTGTACGAAAATCGTTAATAAGCAGAAATCTTTTTTTTTTATCATTCTAAAATATTTCGCGAACTTTAACGTTCTTTTGACAATAATGCTTCAGCAAGAGCCTTATTTTTTTTTTATCTGACAAGTCTACCGTTCGATGTTATGAAACCTTGTGGTGAATACCTATTCAATGTTGCAACAGCAACTTGCATTTATTCCAATTAAATGAAAACTCTGCGCAAGCGAGACTTTCAATACTCTTTTTAAACAAAAGAATGTAACCTCTTATGATTTTGAAAACTCGAGAACATCGTTGAATATAAAAAGTAGCTATGAAGTCACGTAATTTATCTAGACCTTGGTTTTACAACAAGGGCATTACAAAACCTTATCAATGTTGTGAAAGAACTGTAGATTGTGCTAGGGTTGTATTCACAAGTCTTATTCCCATTTCACAAAATTTGTGCTTTACTTTCAATAATGGATCTGACACGATGAAAATCATTAAAATCATTTAAATCCGTGTCTATAGATTCAAAATTACTTTCCGCAAAAACAAATATTGTTTATTTTATATTCACGAATAATTTGAGTCCCATTGTTATTCATAATCAAACTACGTCCGGCTCTAGTACAAACATCTCAACCTGTTACTCTATCCCAGGAAGTACTCGAGAGTCTACAATAACCAAAGCTCATATTAACATCATTATTACAATAACCAAAGCTCATATTAACAGTTATGGGTAATGTTGAACGGGCGAATGAATAGGTTGATACAGGGCCAATTCCTGTTACGCGAGTTTATACAAACTCTAGAGGCGTCATGCTATCGGCTATCCTTTTACAAAGGAAAAAAAAAACAATCGGACCTGCTGTCAATAAGGCACTTGAACTTAACGCCGGCAACATCTGTGACTGTAAGCAGGGTATCGTGCTGTAAACACACATTAATAAGGGTATTGTTTCTTTAAGAGCATGCCGCCCGTTGCTTAGAAAAACAAACCTCTTCTATGTGACCAAATTTATAACAATAAGTGCCTTGTTGTACTATTTCTTAAATATTGAACGGACCTTTGTTACTCTTATCGATTAAACTAACTGATTTTATTTCATTTCAGGCGAGATTTTCAGTCACGTTTGTAATGACATGTGAACACATAGTTAGTTATGGCAATTAATTTGCAACATGCGACGCTTTAAATGATTTGTGCCAAAATGTCTATCAAGACCCACAAAATCAATCGGCGTGTATCATAATAAATCAGATCATACCTGGTCATCTGCAATACCTTCTACCACGAATTTACTATATTCGCGTAGTTCCAGCCCGTTCGCAGCCGGTCGATTAGCGCCAACTTTGTAGTGGACTACTCGATGTATGTCTAATCTTTTCACTTTTTTTTTACCATACCATTTCATCGAAAAGGTATTTCCTCTCGCATCTTAGCTTCTTTCCACGTTAAAAATAATGTCCACGCAGGTAGATGAAGCCTGTAGTCGGTCTAGCAATACGATGATAGTCTATTTCGTCACACCATTGTGCTGCCGTAAACTCGCTGTCATTCGGGTCGCACATCGATATGTAAACATCATCATAGTTTACTTTCCTTACTTATGCGTTAGACCCGGAAACAAAATGTTTCATTTTGGGAAAGTGTATCTGCCATTTCTTTTAACAGAGATGCGCAAGACATGACGCTTTAATCCCACACACAACACATGATGTTGTTGTTGTGTTAACATTCTCACGATTTACTGGTGGAAACTCCGGTTCTTCTCGAACCTCATTAACACTATCTATTTCTTCTTGAACTTCACTAACACTATCACTCGTTTCACTCACTTGCAGATTTGCACCGTTTGACATAGTCTTATTCTTATTGGAATCGGGGGTAATAAGTGCCGATCCCACCGCTGCTGTCGGAGAATTTAAATAACTCTCCATAATTAATTATAATTAGGTAGATATGTGAAATAATATTAAATAATGACTCAGTGCGCACACCTTGCGCGGTCGATGGTAGTACCGAGACTATATCATCGAGCTACTGACTCAAGGAATATAAACCATAGCATGGCCCGTAACTCCATGCATTTCATATCAATTCAATATCGACATTGTTGTACACCATAGAGCACATTATAATAGGAAGGTATAGCCACATAACAACTACTCTGTTATGATTCTCTCACATACATATGTAGTCTAAATCATCTGTCTGAGACTGCTGAAGTAAAAAAACATTAACATTTATAACAGTGTAACAATTAATTTTTTTTTGTACTTGTTTTCAGGTGTTGTATTGCATGTAGGGATTGCAATCCAGCGGCGTTTTCAATCCAGCGGAATTTTTGCTGGATTGACCTGAATCCAGCTGGATCCAGCGCGGATCCAGCAAAACGTGGAACGAAAATGGGTCATATTCAAAAAAGTTGTACGTCAAGAAATGGTTAGTAAATGGTATTGTCACGAAATGTCATGAAATGGTAAATGTAAAGATGCATACTCAACAGTGACATTTCTGGACCATCAATAAATGAATAGCCTATTTAACTCTAGCCTAACCTATTTTGCACTGACTTTTGGCATTCAAGTTCTTATAATAATATAATAAAACAAAAATATAAAACCTCTGGTAAAGAAAATTTGAAAAACTTTCGATTCGACCTTCTAAAATAATAAGGAAGAGGTAATAATTAAGCACATAAAAAAATTAATTTATTTACTTTATTAATAATTAAAAATGAAAAAAAAAAAATTAAACAATTACAACACGTGTTATTTTACTAGTGTGTTGGACATTACGCTTCTCTTATATCAATATCATTGGCAAATATATAATTATCGCCATTTCTCAAAGGTTCAGGAAGATATTTAATTATGTCTTCTATTTCGATAATCGAAATATCATTGTCTAAGAGACGAAATATATTTTTGGATTTCCTTGATTTTAGACCCTGGACAACTATTTTATTTCCATAAACTTCATTAATAACGCACACATATCGGTAAATCTTTTTTGATTGTTTCGTATAAAATTTTGCCAGAATGAACTGTCCCACTACAGGGGTTTTGTGTTTTTTATGTGATTGTTTCATCAGAATGAATTTGCCTGTATTTTCATCCAAGACAGTAGTAAGCTGAATGTCACTCAATAATGTAATACTAGATTTTGAAGGATATTCGTTACTAGCTTCTTTTACTTTGGCTGATATATTTTCCTGTCCATATTTCTCCTGTTTTATTTCCTTTTCTTTTTCCTCTCCATTTTCTTTTTTTACTTCATTTATTATCTTCAACGCATAATCCTTTTCTTTTATCTTTTCTTCCACATTTTCCTTATGTTTACTTGTTTCAGTTTCGTTATTTGAAGGCGTTTCAACGTCATTAGTATTGTTCTGAAGTTCTTTTGCTTTGGCTGATACATTTTTCCTTTCCCGTCCATATCTCTCCTGTCTTATTTCCTTTTCTTTTTCCCTGCCTTTTTCCTTTTTTACTTCGTTTTCTATCTTCAACGCATCATCATTTTCTTTTATCTTTTCTTCCACCTTTTCCTTTTGTTTACTTGTTTCAGTTTCGTTATTTACAGGGATTTCAACGTCGTTAGTGTTGTTCTGAAATTCTTTTGCTTTGGCTGATACATTTTTCTTCTCCTGTTCAAATATCTCCTGTCTTATTTCCCTTTCTTTTTCCTTTTTACTTCCTTTTCTATCTTCAACGCATAATCATTTTCTTTTATCTTTTCTTCCACATTTTCCTTATGTTTACTTGTTTCAGTTTCGTTATTTGAAGGCGTTTCAACGTCATTAGTATTGTTCTGAAATTCTTTTGCTTTGGCTGATACATTTTTCCTTTCCCGTCCATATCTCTCCTGTCTTATTTCCTTTTCCTTTTCCCTGCCTTTTTCCTTTTTTACTTTGTTTTCTATCTTCAACGCATCATCATTTTCTTTTATCTTTTCTTCCACCTTTTCCTTTTGTTTACTTGTTTCAGTTTCGTTATTTACAGGGATTTCAACGTCGTTAGTGTTGTTCTGAAATTCTTTTGCTTTGGCTGATACATTTTTCTTCTCCTGTTCAAATATCTCTTGTCTTATTTCCCTTTCTTTTTCCTTTTTTACTTCCTTTTCTATCCTCAACGCATCATCATTTTCTTTTATCTTTTGTTCTACCTTTTCCTTTTGTTTACTTTGCTCAGTTTCGTTATTTTCAGACGTTTCAATGTCGTTAGTATTGTTCTGAGACACCTCGTACTTTTCTTTAATAATGTGATTTGTTATCATTTGCTCTTCTTCCTCACCGTGGAGGTAGTCAATCAAGTCATTCCTATCCAATTCAACAACAGAAATGTCACCTTCTTCATATTCACTTGTATCTGCGTAAGTCACATCCGAGTCTATTTCTGTATCCGATGAATTTGATTTTTTTCTTCGTTTGTTGCAGTTCTGTTGCTTGGCCGATTTCGAGATTGCTCGTTTGATGTTCTTCTCTTTTGGAATAAAAGTATGCTCTTTACGATCATAATATTGACATAGGCCTCTATTTTCAGTGCCACAAAAGCAGCTAACATCCCTGTAAAACACAGATTCCGAATTATTACATATAATTTGGTGTACCTTCATCGTTCCAGGAAGTGCCAGGAGATTATCGGGTATTAAGTCTTGCATTTTAGTAATATTTTCTTCAGATATATAGAATTTGATGACATCAGACTCTTGGGCTTTCAGCAAATCATATGCAACTTCTGCTGACGGTACATCGTGTCCATAAGCAACAAGGTCATCCAGTTTCCTTTTTATAGCACCGCCTACACCATCTGCTGGCCCTTTTCCGTGGGATGCCTCGAAGTAAGACCATGTTGCGTAGTCAAATATGTCTTCACTGATCAGTTTGTTGAATAAGTAAAAGTTTTTCTTTTGTCTGTATTGAGTGGTTGGTCCGTCTGACCATATATGAAGCACTCTTGCTGACGGGCATAGGTTCTTTGCAAGGTCAATTGCTGGCTTCAAATGAGCCCATATTGCTCCTGGATCATGAAAGTTCGATGGAGATATTGTGCAAAACGATTGTGGCTCATGTGCTTTTGTGTAAATAACTCCTGTCTGTAACGTGAATTGATTTTTGCTGGCTCCAAAATGTGCGGATTGTATCTCCTCTGACATCTTACAAGCATAGTTTTCTGAAAAGTTGCAAATCAACACTATTTCGTCTTCTTTTATTGTTTCCCTACACATTTTGAAAGCTGATTCTTCGATACCCACATTAAAATAGTGTCTTTTAAAAGCATGTAGTTCATTAACGAATTCTTCAACCAGCATTTCTACAGATCCAGTGATCAGATCTTTCGTGTATTTTTTTGTGATCATCTGTTGGGTACTTTTTGAGGATCCTGGTTGGTGCTTACTGTATTCATGACTTTTCAAGACCCATTTGTACCAGGATGTAGTTTCTTTTTGATTGTTAATGCTAGTGTCCATTGTGGGTGTTTTTTCTTTACAAGATGTACATTCCGAATACATGCAAATTTTAGAGTTTTTGTCGCAAGTAATTTCATCAATCAGCTCAGAATAGCTGGTGGTTTTGATTACCCCTAAAATTTTTAGTTTTTCTGCTTTCATTTTTAAATTTGTGTGCTTTGTACAAAGACAGGTGTCTCTGTCATTTGCGTTTGGGGTTCTTACATAAAATGGCTTATATCGCCCGAATGTTGTCCGGGATGCCTTACCCCCTTCTTTTTTGTATTTAGTTTCGTAAAGATTGTCCAGTGTGTCATTCAAGAAACGTTTTTGTACTTTCACTTTTTTTAAAGTTTTCGTTTCCTTTTTTCCTGCCGTGGAACGGCTTACATCATCACGCAAGAAGAAATTCTGAATGTCCTGATGTTTTACCTCTGAAGGCTGTTTCTGAGATTGCTTTATTCTGACCCTACCCTCGAGACCTAATTTCTGTGTCAGATTTGTTTTCATCTGATATTTTTGAGTTATATCATTGTTCACAATCCTTTTAAATTTTCTTTTAGTGTCGTTTGTTTCGGCTTTGCCATATTCATAGTTAATATTGATAAAAAATTATCAGTATAATACCATGTAGGTTGTACCACGTGACGTCGAATGGTGCAATTCTATTGGTCGATATTTGGGTCGGAAAAATAATCAACATAAAATTAAATAACAAACATATAACCTTATATTCATATAACATTTAAGATAATATTTCTAAGTAAGCACTATCTTATTAATTACGCTTATGTTTAATGATAGGACGGCTAATCAGTAGCAATCAGTCTCACAAATTCTTTTAAAATTAACTTAATTAACATTCTTTTAAAAAAGGACCGTAATAAAAACACTATTTTAATTTTCACTTATAATACCACAAGAGCTTCAAAATTATCGGGTATTTCTCGATAGGTTCGTTATGGCTCGTGTGGTATTCGGGGGATTATTTTTCCGTCCCAAATGTCGGCCAATAGAATTGCACCATGAGACGAAATGTACAGTTAACAAATAACTTTTTTATCGATGGTGGACAGAGAACAAACTCCAAATCGACTCATTTTCATGCAAAATCTCCAATTTTCACAATTGAATTCAACCTGTCAGTTTGACGTGTGTATATAGCAACTACCAGAGAAAATTTTCAAAAAATTATCAGTATAATACCATGTAGGTTGTACCACGTGACGTCGAATGGTCTCTCCGCTCGTTAATCCTTAATAATTAAGCAGTTTAAAGTCTGACGATAAGAGACTACTTCTTTTTTTGAATTCTCTGAAAGTAAGACCTTAGAAAACAAATTTTATCTATAGTCTTATCTCCCAACCTGCTTCGCACAGAACTGCATATGTAGCCGGCTGCTGAAAATGCCCTTTCGGCCTCTACACTGGTCGGTTTTAAGGTCATTAAATGCTCATAAACCATAGATAAATATTCACCTCGCACTCCTTCGCTCTCATAAACGCTCATTTCTTTTTTCAGGATCTTTTCGTAATCTAATTGACCACTTGGCTTTTGTTTATTAAAGTTCTCCTTCTCTCTTTTAAGTTCTATCTCAAGCTCTAGCTCTAAAGTCATTTTAACGGGTTCTGCGTCATCATCTACACGATCTTCTTCTATCTCCATGGTATCTTCTTGCACCGGCTCTACAATACATTGTTTATTTACTCGTTTTAACAATGTTTTTATCTCCTGCCGCATCGCATTCTTTTTTGGTAATGGAAAATAGCCAGGTTTTTTTACTGCTTCTTCATACTTTTTTGGATTTTTCATGTACACTAACGTACCAGTAACTTCGGAGAGGCGTCGTTCTGCGATTCTGTTGCGTAGTGCTTCAGCTAGCTCGGCGCTTAGGGAAGTGCCCTGGTTATTTAGCTTGTCTAAGACAAATTTCAGGGTTGTGTCGGCAGTTATCAATGTGGACTCTCTTCTGCAAAGAGCTTCTACAGCCAGTTTCAACGGTTGTAGACTGACAATCAACTCATTGATTATTGACCATTCATCGCCGGAAAATTTTATTTCAGAACCGACGTCTATCAATGCTTTATCGATGCAAACTTTTAGATTGTAGAAAAGT
The DNA here is from genome assembly GCA_029959065.1 of Colias behrii. NCBI lineage: Eukaryota > Metazoa > Arthropoda > Insecta > Lepidoptera > Pieridae > Colias > Colias behrii. The sequence goes on along the minus strand of JARWMC010000021.1, from coordinate 2,388,300 downwards.
TCCAGCATACTGAGCAAACTGTTCCATCTCGTGCGGCAATCAAGAATCAGACTTAGTTCTTTACCTTTATCTTCCTTAACATATTTTTGCAAAAATAAATCATCTTTGGTGGGTGAATTTTTGAAAATTTTTACAACTGCGTACTTTCATGAGCAGTGCGCTGTATCGTGGAATTAATTCACCAGAATCCACTAATGTTCGTTCTACTGTAACTGCCAAACCATCGTCCATCTCTGTCTCTAAGTCTTCATCGTCTTCGCATTCATCACTTTTATCTGTTGCGGCTTGTTCTACTTCCTTATGAGGTTTCTTCTTGTATAGCACGTCCACCACAGCCAACTGGATACCATGAGCGTAGCATAATTGTTGATAACAAGGCAAAAGTTTTCCAACTTTTACCATTACGGAGGCGCCATCGGTAGTGATACCAATGATATCGGTTTCCATCACTAAGCCGAAAATATTCAGCCTTTCCGACACTAATTCAATGCAGTGTTCGGCAGTGCAGGAGCCATGAATTCTTATCAACCCTAAATTGAAATGTTTATCATCATAGTGCAAGTTGAGATTTATATATCTATGATTTTTTTGGGAGGTCCACTCGTCAAAACTCAATGAGAATCTTTGTCCTTTTTGCTTTAAATTAGTGAATTCTTTAATGAAATCAGCTTGAATATTCTCTGCATATCTGTAAATGATCGCTCTGATGGTATTTGGAGAAGTCGGCAATTGAAATCCTGATTTTGCGAATAATAATCTCAAGTCGGATGATGTACAAAATGTACTTAGACTAAAGCCATCTTTACACACCATCCTAGTGACCAAACTCTCCATAGAATTTTCTTTTTCAAAGTAGAAATCAATAGTCTCCTTGGTCTTCTTGCTCGGAACTACTTCCTGATAATCTTCATTTTTTGAAGTAGTTGCTATAGCATCAGTGAAAGCTTGTGAATCTGCATTATCCAAATCTTTGTTGGATGAACTAGCTTTGTTGCCACTGACATTACTTATGACACTGATACAGTGTACTTTTTGTAAATGCCCTTTTAACCCTGTAGTGGAGCGGTTGCTAATAAGCAATGTTTTTAGGCATAGCGAGCACTTGGCACTTCGACTATCCAACTTTACGAAAAAGTCCCACAAACTTTTTTTACCGTCGCTAGAATTCTTGGTCGACATTTTAAACTGTCCGAAAAACAGCGTTAAATCTGTAATGAAAAAAAGATCGGTGAAGTATAAGATAAGTATAAGTATGCCTAAAGATAAATAAATACAACTATCGCGATGCAATAACTTAACAAAACCAATAAGGTAATATTTTATTTAAACTGTCGCGATTACTATTACACATTTTGTAGGTATTTCGGGTTTCAAATTACGTTCAAACTACCTTTTGTTTATTTCCGATATTTTGGCGCTATTGCAAGCACCGCACCGTGGTTACGGGAGGACTAATAGTTTGAACGCGTTTTTGAACTGGAAAAACCTATAAAAACCTATCTTTATACACATGGCACAGCTTTTTTCCAATCAAAGTTGCGCATTTTAGCAATCTTGTTTAATAGCAACAATACACACACACAAAGTTCTAAATAACTAAATAGTCCACTGTAGGATATGTACCTACTTCTTGCAATTAAAGATAGGTAATAAAATAAGATCGGTTTAAATAAGAAAACAAAAACAAAAAGATTTCGCGATGTGTTGACGAACCTCACCAAACGTGTCTTCCTTTTCCTTCTTCGAGAAAGTAAGAGACATGAATCAAATCAACATTAATACTAAAATTAAAAATAAACATTTTACTTTACTTACCATTCAGTCTCTCAAACAACAACCAACACGCACTTCATATGCACTTTAGTGACACAAAGACACTTTCTATCGAGACGAGAGCAGTTATTCAACTGTCTTTGATTTATAAAATAAACAAACATAAGCATACAGTTGGTAAGGGGGAAAGGGGGCGGGCCGCGGGCGGCGTTGCCTTTCATGCGGCACGTGCTATGGTGACAGAACGGCAAAGTTGCCGCGCCGATTCGAAAATGGCGGGAACTCAAAACTAAACAATAGAAATTGATACGTTTGCGGATCCGCATCGCTGGATCAAGATGTATGCTGGATCCAGCATGTTTAAAAAGGCGCTGGATCCAGCTGGATTGCTGGATGCTGGATCCAGCAATTGCAATCCCTAATTGCATGTAATGCCGAATCCTACCAAGTTTCCTGAGCGTTTTCAAACTTGGGTTAGTCTACTCGGTGGGAAGTTGGAAACTCCAGAAGACTATGAACTCTACAAGAAAAAGAGAGTTTGTGACATTCATTTTTCTGACGAACATAAGAACCGTTATAAACGTCTCAATGCACTAGCAGTACCTACTTTACATCTGCCTGGTAAGTTAAAAATAACTCCTGTATTCAATTCAAACACCAGTAACCTTTTGATTCAATTTAAAAAAAATAACACAATCTGGATGAATCAAATACCTACCTCAGATTTTGTGTGAGTGGTTGTGGCCCAGTGGTAACGGCCATACGGCCGTGTCTTACAAGTTGTAGATTGTAGGATCAAACCCAGGCAAGCGCTTTACTTTGTTTCATCTATGCTAGCCTATCCCAGATTTTATATAGCTAATCTAAATTAATAACAACATGACCTGTGTTTCTAAGGAATAATTTGCTGTATGTTAACATTATGCATGATTAATGTTTCCAAATGACATCATTCCCAGTGACTGTCAAAATATTCATAATACTATTAATTAATGAGAGTTTTTATTGTATGGTTTCAGGTAGCAGTGTTGATTTCCCTGCACCAGTTCAGGCTACCAGGACACCTGAGTCTAACATTCCTGCAACTGCTCCTCAAGTATCTGCTTCTACTTCAAGTAACATTTGATTCTTCCTACAAGCTTCAAAAAAATATTAAAAAGCGACAAGTGTGACTTTATAATAAATACTGCAGGGATCTAAATCACATTTATCTTGTACACATATTGGCAGTAATTATTATTATGCTGGTTATAGCATACAGTGCATGTAGTTATCAGCAAATTGACGACACGGTTGGCGCAGTGGTCGAGCGATTGACTGCTGCGCAGCATGTCGCGGGTTCGATTCCCGCACGAAACAAATATTTGTACGACCTACAAGTATTTGTTCCGGGTCTGGGTGTTTTCTATGTATAACATGTATGTATTTACAAAAAAAAATGTATATAAGTAGTTTATCAGCTATCTCGTTACCATAATACCAAGCATTAAGTCGCTTAGCTTGGGACGAAATGGCGTTGTGTGAAATGTCCAAGGAAATTATTATTATTATAATTATGTGAGTAGTAGTGGCCCAATGGTAACGGCTGAAACTTAGAAGTTGTAGGTCATGGGTTCAAAAAACCCAGGCAAGCCGCTGTACTTCATATAAATTATTTTATCACCACTGCACTGCTCTCAATACAGTGAAGGAAAACATTGCGAGGAAACTGACATGTCCTAGAACCATAAATTCAAAGTCATACCCGCACTCGGCCCGTGTGGTGGATTACGGCCCAAACCCTCTCACAGAGAGAGGAGGCCTGTGTCCCAGCAGTGGGAACATTACAAAATGCATAACCGTGCTGTACTGCAAATTAATGAGAGTTTTTACTGTATGTTTTCAGGTAGCAGTGTTGATTTCCCTGCACCAGTTGAGGTTACCAGGACACCTGAGTCTATCATTCTTGCTACTAATCCTCAAATATCTTGTACTTCAGGTAACTTCATACTTCTAATACTATAAATTTGTAAAACTGCTGAATTAGAATTTCCTACTTGTTGCATAAATATTACAATTTAACTGTAACAAAATATTTTTGGACATACAAAAGCAAAAGTAATTGTTAAAACAAGTGAAGAGCACAGGTAAAGAACAATCGAAGTCACTTTTGACAAATTAGTACTAAAAGATATGTTTTACATAACACAGATTTTGATTCTGAATAATATGCAAGTGAGTCTAGATGTGCCGTGTGTGCTTACATTGGTATATTTGTGATATTGTTATTATGTTACACAGTGTAATTTATTTAATTCGCGTACATTTTTACAAAATATTTTTTTTTACAGATGCAGGTTCCCGAAGGATGAAACAAATGCAGAAGAACATAAAATACCTGTGTAATGAAGTATGTCGGTTGCGTAAGAGAGTGCGATCATTTAAAACGAGATTGGCTGTTGCTACAAAATTGTCGAATAATATTGCGTTTCAATGTGTCGCTAAAAATATGACAAAACCAGCACAACTTTGTGTCCACATGCAGCTGCAATCTACCAAGAAAGCCAAGGGGCGGCGATTCACCTTACAGGAGAACATTTTGGCAGCATCTCTTTTAAAAAAAAACCCTAATTGCTACAGACTTTTGTATAAATATTTTACACTCCCGTCGCCAAATACTATAAGACGACTTTTGAGCCGAATAAAACTGAGCGCAGGTATTAATCGCATAAAAATTTCAAAATGACTATTGAAAGTGGAACTCCGTCAACCAGCACATCATCATCAGCTCAACAGGCTCGTTTATGCAGTCTACAAGCGCAAGTAGCTCAGTTATCAAGACTAATAATGGAATTGCAGAATATTCAAACAACTCTTTTTTTTTTTTTTTTTTTTATGTGAAGAGCAGGCAAACGAGCAGACGAGTCATCTGATGGTAAATGATCATCGTCGCCCACTTGCACCCACAATACCAGGGGTATGGCGAGTGTGTTGCCGGCCTTTAAGGTAGGTGTACGTTCTTTTCTTGAAGGTCCCCAAATCGTAACTCATTGGAAACACTGCCCGCGGGAGCTGATTCCAAATTTCGGTAGCACGAGGCAAAAAACTTCTTCTAAAGCGAACAGTTGTTGATCGCCAGCTGTCCAGATGGTATGGATGGAATTTCAGCTTATGACGTGCCGTACGATGGTGGAATTCAGCAGCAGGCAGTGCACCAAACAGTTCTTCAGAGCACTCCCCATGATAAATGCGGTAGAAGACGCATAAGGAAGCGACTTCTCTACGCAATGCCAAAGAATCAAGCCGATCGGTTAGACTTGGCTCGCCAACGAGTCGCACAGCTCTCCGTTGAATTCGGTCAAATGGAAGGAGATACTGTTGAGGTGCACCGGCCCAGAGATGGGAGCAGTATTCCATATGCGGCCTGACTTGCGCCTTATAAAGGTTAAGGCGATGGCTCGGAGTGAAATACTGCCCCGCTCTACAGAGTACACCTAGTTTCTGCGAAGCTACTTAGCTTTACCTTCCAGATGACAAGAGAACTGCACATCACTCGAGATTTCGAGTCCAAGAATTCCGATACTGGCTGTGGCTTTTAGAGGAGTACTTTGAAAAACGGGAGTCGCGATAAAGGGATTCTTCTTAGCGGTAAATGCGCAGACTTGTGTCTTATTGGGGTTAAATTGGACCAGGTTAATTCGACCCCAATTCGAGACTTCATCTAAGGAAGTTTCGATTACGGACACAAGATCGTTCCGGCACTCAATGACGCGATCCCGAGAAATATTGCTACTCGTCACAAAAAACGAAATTATAATATTCATAATCGCTATCGTCCAATATCCCGTGGCTGTAATACGATACGACGTGTGTCGCGAAGCGCCGGCGATCTTTGTTACTATCACGCAAAATTTCGCTATAGAGCTAAGAAATGTACAGAGCCGTGCTCATGGAATAAACAGAAAATCCAGAACCAGGAAAACTAAATAAGGTGCAGTCAGCGGCGGATGTCTGCACCCTCTTACCAGCTCAAAGCTATGGAAACTTTTCCGTCATATAATGCTTCACCCAGCCCTGGCAGAGGCAAAGGACGTCAGAGCCGAGGACGTCAGCAGTATCAAAGATCGAGAGTTTCGCAAATGCGCAAAACCAAGGGAGCGGAGACCATGCTCAATCTCCACGAAGAAATCCGCAAGAAGATGTTTGTCGGATCCAACGAGGAGGATGCCCTAGCCCGCTTAAGCGAGCAACAAACACTCAAGGCCATTACATTGTCGATAACCACACGGGGTATCGGCTTAGGACTTTGTCACCTTACTTTTATTTCTATATCTTACCATGAGAACATACAAGTCCCTAATATTTATTCAATGTACCGAGTGTTTCTAGGCCTTTTAGAGGCAAAGATTGAGGCCATCAAGAGTGATCTTCCTGTAGTCCCGCGCTTGCAAGACAGTATTAAGTCTACCGGAGTTAATTGCGATATGTTAAGAGTCGCTCAGAGTGTGACGATTGTCCCAGAGCCAATTCGCAAAATCATCAACGCCGTAGGGTACGTGAAGTATGAGGACAAGATATACGTTCCTGCTGTCGCAATAGACCCAATCGACAGAAATGGTCATCCAACACCTAGACCTGAAAACGTTATTGGGTCTAAGGTAAAGTGCAATCAAGACACTATCAAAACAATACAGAGCACTAACCCGTTCTACGATTTATTATCAGCTTATCCCGATATAACCAAACCATTATGCTACAAAGACATCCCAAAACACAATGTTATGCACCACATCGAGACGACGGGACCTCCTGTATTCGCACGCGCTCGCCCCCTTCCTGCTGAAAAGTACCTGAAAGTCAAGAAAGAATTCGAGTACATGCAACAAATTGGTATATGTCGTCCTTCGAAAAGCTGTTGGGCCAGCCCGTTACACGTTGTTGCCAAGAAGAATGGTGAAATACGACCCTGGAGAAAATAAAATACCTGTGTAATGAAGTATGTCGGTTGCGTAAGAGAGTGCGATCATTTAAAACGAGATTGGCTGTTGCTACAAAATTGTCGAATAATATTGCGTTTCAACGTGTCGCTAAAAATATGACAAAACCAGCACAACTTTGTGTCCACATGCAGCTGCAATCTACCAAGAAAGCCAAGGGGCGGCGATTCACCTTACAGGAGAACATTTTGGCAGCATCTCTTTTAAAAAAAAACCCTAATTGCTACAGACTTTTGTATAAATATTTTACACTCCCGTCGCCAAATACTATAAGACGACTTTTGAGCCGAATAAAACTGAGCGCAGGTATTAATCGCATAATTTTTGACAAAATTAAAAATACTGTGCAAGAAAAAGATTCTTGTGATCGACTGTGCACTCTCATGTTCGATGAGATGTCCATAACTCCTCAAGTTACTTACAATGCACATAAAGATGAATTTGAAGGTTTTGCGTGCAATGTGTTCATCAACTTTACAAGAAGCCATAAAAAATTTCAAAATGACTATTGAAAGTGGAACTCCGTCAACCAGCACATCATCATCAGCTCAACAGGCTCGTTTATGCAGTCTACAAGCGCAAGTAGCTCAGTTATCAAGACAAATAATGGAATTGCAGAATATTCAAACAACTCGTCACAAAAAACGAAATTATAATATTCATAATCGCTATCGTCCAATATCCCGTGGCTGTAATACGATACGACGTGTGTCGCGAAGCGCCGGCGATCTTTGTTACTATCACGCAAAATTTCGCTATAGAGCTAAGAAATGTACAGAGCCGTGCTCATGGAATAAACAGAAAATCCAGAACCAGGAAAACTAAATAAGGTGCAGTCAGCGGCGGATGTCTGCACCCTCTTACCAGCTCAAAGCTATGGAAACTTTTCCGTCATATAATGCTTCACCCAGCCCTGGCAGAGGCAAAGGACGTCAGAGCCGAGGACGTCAGCAGTATCAAAGATCGAGAGTTTCGCAAATGCGCAAAACCAAGGGAGCGGAGACCATGCTCAATCTCCACGAAGAAATCCGCAAGAAGATGTTTGTCGGATCCAACGAGAAGGATGCCCTAGCCCGCTTAAGCGAGCAACAAACACTCAAGGCCATTACATTGTCGATAACCACACGGGGTATCGGCTTAGGACTTTGTCACCTTACTTTTATTTCTATATCTTACCATGAGAACATACAAGTCCCTAATATTTATTCAATGTACCGAGTGTTTCTAGGCCTTTTAGAGGCAAAGATCATCAAGAGTGATCTTCCTGTAGTCCCGCGCTTGCAAGACAGTATTAAGTCTACCGGAGTTAATTGCGATATGTTAAGAGTCGCTCAGAGTGTGACGATTGTCCCAGAGCCAATTCGCAAAATCATCAACGCCGTAGGGTACGTGAAGTATGAGGACAAGATATACGTTCCTGCTGTCGCAATAGACCCAATCGACAGAAATGGTCATCCAACACCTAGACCTGAAAACGTTATTGGGTCTATGGTAAAGTGCAATCAAGACACTATCAAAACAATACAGAGCACTAACCCGTTCTACGATTTATTATCAGCTTATCCCGATATAACCAAACCATTATGCTACAAAGACATCCCAAAACACAATGTTATGCACCACATCGAGACGACGGGACCTCCTGTATTCGCACGCGCTCGCCCCCTTCCTGCTGAAAAGTACCTGAAAGTCAAGAAAGAATTCGAGTACATGCAACAAATTGGTATATGTCGTCCTTCGAAAAGCTGTTGGGCCAGCCCGTTACACGTTGTTGCCAAGAAGAATGGTGAAATACGACCCTGGAGAAAATAAAATACCTGTGTAATGAAGTATGTCGGTTGCGTAAGAGAGTGCGATCATTTAAAACGAGATTGGCTGTTGCTACAAAATTGTCGAATAATATTGCGTTTCAACGTGTCGCTAAAAATATGACAAAACCAGCACAACTTTGTGTCCACATGCAGCTGCAATCTACCAAGAAAGCCAAGGGGCGGCGATTCACCTTACAGGAGAACATTTTGGCAGCATCTCTTTTAAAAAAAAACCCTAATTGCTACAGACTTTTGTATAAATATTTTACACTCCCGTCGCCAAATACTATAAGACGACTTTTGAGCCGAATAAAACTGAGCGCAGGTATTAATCGCATAATTTTTGACAAAATTAAAAATACTGTGCAAGAAAAAGATTCTTGTGATCGACTGTGCACTCTCATGTTCGATGAGATGTCCATAACTCCTCAAGTTACTTACAATGCACATAAAGAAATTAAAGACTTTTTAACGGATTTTAAACGCGATTTATTCATTCTATTATTTTCCCGACGTTTCGAACACTTTACAGCGAGCGTGGTCACGGGGAGACTGAGATGTTATACGTCTTGACGGTCATTCAAAAATTGCTGTTTGTAAACTACCTCCACCTATTCCTCCGTAGTTGGTATGTGGAGTATTTTTCCGGATGTTGGCAGTATTGGCTGATCGTGTCTTCTAGTCTTTTGGTATGTTTGACATGGGGTTTTAAATTCTTAATAACAGGATCCCAGGTGTTAGAAAGTTTCAAACCATCTTCTCTATTGAAATTTGGGTGTTTTTTAATTTCAATAGCCTCGCGCACAAGTCTTGGAAAAAATTTATTTTCTCTGGCAAGGATTTGTGGTTGGTCGAATCTTATGAAGTGGTTGTTGTCCAGTGTGTGTTCACATACCGCAGACTTCTTGTGACGCCGATGCTTGATATCCGCAATGTGCTCCTTCAGTCGGTTAGCAATGCTTCTTTTTGTTTGGCCGATGTATGAGAGTCCACAGTCACAGTCTAACTTGTACACGCCTGCTTCTTGTAGAGGAATATTACTTTTAATTGGTCTCAAGAATTGGTTTATCTTCTTGTGCGGCTTATATATAGTTTTAATTGAAGCTCGTCTTAGGATTCTTCCAATTCTGTCAGTAACTCCCTTCACATATGGTAGGTAGGCCGGTTGTCTTTCAACTGTATGTGGCTTCGTTCGACTCCTGTGATGCTGTGGAGGCGCCTGCAGCTTGTTGTTACGTAGTACTCGCTTGACATGCTGCAGTTCCCCGCTGAGGTGGGCAGCATCACAGAGGTGGCGGGCTCTCTGAAACAAAGATTTACCGACAGAAGCTAGTTGGCAAGGATGGTGGTGAGATTCACCATTGAGGTACCTATCAGTATGAGTGGCTTTCCTATACACTGTATGGTTGAGCATGCCATCCCGTCCCCTCATAATTAAAATGTCAAGAAAGGCTAGACGGTTGTTAGTTTCTAACTCCATAGTAAATTGGATGTTTTTATGTATGGAGTTAAGATGATCTAAAAATGCAGGTATATGTTCAGTAGGGAGTATTGTGAAGGTGTCATCTACGTAGCGTTTGTAAAGTCTCGGTTTGACTGGTGCTGTGGCCAAGGCTCTCTCCTCGAAGTCTTCCATAAAAATATCAGCGACAACGGGTGATACTGGAGAGCCCATGGCCACCCCATCAACCTGCATGTAAAATTCACCATTCCACAATAAATAGCCAGATGTAAGGCAATGTTCTAAGATCTCTGCATGTTCTAATGGCATATTGTGTTCCCCTAACCTTTTCTTAACAATATTGATGCAATCAGTCACCGGGAGATTAGTAAAAAGAGACTGCACATCAAAGCTAACCATGGTTTCATTGTTTGCGATATTTAGATCTTTTAATATCTCAACAAAATGGTATGAGTCCTTAACATAAGCACTGGTGTTACCTCTGAGGGGAGCGAGCACCCTAGACATGTGTTGTGATAGTTTTTGAGTGGGTGTATCAATTTGACTCACAATAGGTCTTAATGGAGTATTAGTTTTGTGTATTTTAGGTAAGCCATACATCTTAGGAGGTTTCACGCAAGATGGAATAAGATACTTAGTGTCAAGATTTAATGTCGTTTTGTGTTTGTTTATAAGGTCAGTTGTTTGTTTCATTACCTTGTTTGTTGGGTCCTTGTCGACTTTTTTGTAGGTGTTTTCGTCCGACAGTATTTCCGACATTTTGTTGTTGTAATCTGACGTATCCATTATAACCGTTGCGTTTCCTTTGTCAGCTCGGAGTACTATTATATCTTCATTCTTTCGCAGGTGTTTTAAAGCGATAGACTCAGAGCGAGAGATGTTAGGTTTCGGCGGTTTGCAAGTGCGTAGTACACAAGATATGTCTTGCCGAATCGCCTCTGCGTCTTCTTTAAGAATGTTGTTTTTGAATAAAGTTTCCTCCACATGACTTGAATGCACATAAAGATGAATTTGAAGGTTTTGCGTGCAATGCAGAAAATGCATTTGCTGACCATGCCTTGGTATTTATGGTAAAAGGCGTAAAAAGCAATTTTAAGCAACCAGTAGCATATTATTTTACCAATAGCCTAACAAAATATCATTTAAAAAACATGATTAAAGCTGTTGTCCAACATACAATAGAGGCAGGTTTGATTGTCGTCAGCACTGGCTTCGATCAGTCATGTCAGGCTCCATAGACGGCAATGAGGCTGTTTATGATGATGACGTTATGACCCCTAAATCGCATTCTGTAAGTAATTTATGACAGACTTATCATTGAGTAATAAATCAAGTTTCTTTCTGATGATATTGTTGCTCCAATACCAAGGGGAAGCAAATGTTAAAAGGAATATACCCGACTATGATGATATTTTTCCAGCGCAGAAGGTACCAAATAAAAAAATATAAATAATTATTATGTGCACAAATGTATTTATCTCTAACATATTTTATTATTGATAGTGTGATGTGTACCTTCGAACCAGGTGCTCTTCGGAGCGGGCTATTTGAATAGCTTTTCTCTCTTTTTCCCTTTCTTCTTTTCTTATCCTTTTCTTTTTCTGTTTTTATTTTTGGAGTAGGCATAAGTTAGTGTTAATTTCTTTTCTTTTGTGTAAATTAGTATTAGGTATATTAGTGTTTATGTTATGTTTAATTCTTGTTATGTATTTATTATTAATTGTATAGTATTTTATAATAATATAATTGCATTAATTTACACAATTATAAGTATACAGATTTTATTATTTATTTGTTGCAGAAGACAAAACTCATTATCAACATTAGTGATTGTGAGAACATTGCACCCACAGAAAACTTGCAGGTACACACCCACCCACAGTACACCTCATTCCTCCTTACGGAAACCTATGGCAGAGCCACTGAAACGTATGTATTTTATAATATATTGTCTTTAACTAGCTGTTTCCCAAGTCTTTGTTTGTAAAAATGTTTTCAATTTAGGCATGCTAGGTTCGGACCTATCACAGTATATTATATTCTTTTCTCCTATATAAAATGTATATATATAACTATATATGACTATAATAAAATGTTATCTACAAACTATAAAAACGTTAGATCTATATATCCGCCCTAGCCTTGCTCATGGTAGAAACATAGCCTTTTTTGCAATTAGCCAAGAATTTACTAAATCAGTCCAGTTGTTTCGGAGCCTATTCAATAAAAACCTTTCCTCTTTATGTAAATAAATATATGATATATAAGTGCAGATGTATGCTAGACTTTGAATACCCACAATAATGTAATGGTTTATTCTCAATTTCAGGTCTTGTCAAGAAAAAGGCAAAAGGTGGATCAGAAAATGAAATTAAAAAAGCCTTAAGACTTAAAAAGCTTGCTGTTTTGGAAGGTCTCCATGACCTGGAGTTGGAGCGAATTAGACAAACCATAAGTCAACAAAAGGAGCTTCATGAGCAGCTTATGAGGCACAACAAAGAAAAGCATGAACTTGAAATACTGAAGCTTCAGTTAGAAATTAATGCTCTCAAGGAAAATAAACAATAAGTTGTTATGTACCTATTTCTGAAAAATAAAACAATATTTTTTTATACTACATTATCATTTATTTTATTGCTGCCTTATACTATTATACACATAATTGAAGGGCATAATATTTTAATTCAGGTTATTGTAATCTCCCGAAATAGTTATTAATTAAGGTATCCCTATTATGATTATCATTTGTCCTATATGTATACAATTCTTCTTCATCAGATGAAGATGAGTCTGTTGAGTCTTCCAAGTTATTTTGTTCCACTACCAATGGCATCTTAACTCTGAATTTTTTTGACATGTTGTGGAGCACAGCCATTGCCACTATAGCACATTGAGCCCTCGCTGGGTTTGTCCGTAGTTTCCAGGATAATGCAGGAAACCTTTTTTTCCAGCAGCCAAATGCTCGTTCAACAACATTTCTTGTTCTTATATGGCTTTCATTATAGAGCTGTTCTGCTTCTGTAATAGGATTTCGTAAAGGTGTAAGTAGATATGGTTTCACAGCATAGCCTTTATCCCCCAGTAACCAAAAACCAGCAAACTCTCCAGCTTCTAGTCGTCCTTTAATTACACTACTATTAAAAATATGGCTGTCATGACTGCTTCCAGGCCACCGAGCTACTATAGAGCACCGAGCTAAAATAACTCTTACGATTATTTATCTTTTACGAGATACATTGTGAAAGATTACCTTATGACAAAAACTGCCACTTCTGTCTCGACTGCCAACAATCCGACCCCTAGATCTTCTCTTGCAGTTATCAAACGAGTTCCTACTAGTATAAGATTAGATGGAAAAACCCATCATATAGTAAAAAATGAGAAACAAAGCCGCTGTGGGTTGTGCCATAAAAACAACAATGAAGTGTGAAAAATGTAACGTTGCTTTGCACCAAAAATGTTCACCTGCTTTTCGTTCCAAGTAAATTTTAACTAAAACTTTTATATTCTAATTTTTCAAATAGCCTATAATGTGAGTTGTAAATTGATATGCTTATTAATAAATAATACGTAACTAAATGGCTTTATTTTCAACCATTTCTATACATAAGAAGCTACTTGGTACCAGTGGCATATCTTCCTACTGTTCCATGGAACGGTACTGAAACGGATATTTTTTTATTATTACATATTATTAATAAAAAGGGTCATAAGATGAAGTTCTGCAAGTTTTATCGAAATCGAAGAAGTTTAAGTAGGCTTGGGATGATATGGGTTAATAATGTTTGTGAAATCAATTGATTGTCGAATGACTGGTTTGAGATTCTGATAGGCGAGTACGGCCCTGAGAAATTTAAGTTGGATTCTGGGGCCGATATAAATGTTTTGTCGTATAAACGATTCTTACAATTAGGATATAAGTCTAATATTTTAACTATTAACAATAACATAAAACTTCAATCGTATAGCGATGATTGTATTCCCATTCAGGGAACTTGTTATTTAAATTGGTTAAGTTTATTTGAGAAATTTATTTGTCAAATGTATGGTGTTCAAAATTCTTGTAATGTTAATGATGTTCGATTTCATCTGTTCGCAATCAAAACTTTGCAGAAAAATTTCAAAAATTCGACTCATTTTGCCACCGCCCACCAAGTTTGCCACTCTGTAAAGCTGAATTGCTTCAACATCTATTGAAAGCTATGGAGAAATGTACACCTAAAACATCCGACATCTTTATCTCCAGTTGCGTCCGGTTGGACAATCAACAATGATGAATACGATTTTGTTTGGTTTGAGGGAGTAAAGTGAAAAAACTTTTTTCGTGTTATTGTTATGTAATAGCGTGAAAAGGGTGCCTTTAGGGTTTAACTGTAAAATTTTTCAAATAGTAAACAAATAATGGCAGAAGTGAAAAAACTTATGTTATCTGAAACCACCTGTCGCCGCCGCGTTGAAGATATTTCGAAAAATTTGTTTGAGGTAGTAATACACAAACTGAAAAACTGCAAATACTTCAGTCTTGCTTGTGATTCCAGTACGGATATAACATCTATGGCTCAGTGCTCCTTATTTGTTCGGTACTGCACAATGAATGGAATCATAGAAGAAGATTTCTTAGCAATAATTACCATGAAGGGTCATACGAAAGGTTGTGATTTTATGGATGTTCTCAAAGAATTTATGGAAAAATACAGAATACCTGTAAGTAAGTTGATATCAGTGTGTACTGATGGTTGTCCGTCAATGGTGGGAGCAAGCAATGGTTTGATTGCTTTAATGAAAAAGGAATGGAATTTACCTAATTTGTTGCCCAATCATTGCTTGCTGCATCAAGAAACTTTGGCATGTAAAATTTCTAATAACAAATTGAAAGATGTGATGAATACGATTATAAACATTATAATTTTATTCGCGCGCGCGAACTTAACACGTTCAATGCCACGCTGAAAATGTTGGACAAACAGAGATGGCCGAAATTGAAAAAGTTGTTAATTCGGTTTTATCGAGCTAATAATATTTATATATAATAAATTTATAAGTACATAACATACTAGTCCATATTTTACATATAATTTTTTTTATTACGCGAAGTCGCGTGATAGGCCATACGGGACACATTTATACACAAATATTTCTCACATGGCCGATAACGCGAATTCGCGTGATTTATATTTGTGAGCAAATAGTTTTTAATTAACAATAAAAGGTAAATAAAAACATTAAATATTACATAAAATTCTTTTTCCTTTTTCACTTGTTCTTAGAAAGACCAGTAAACTTATGCAAGTCAAAAAAACATTCAAGACACAATGGGGGGCAACTAGGGCATTGCTGGCATTCCATAGTAGTATTCACTCTTTTTTTATTTTTGTAACAATTTCTGCAGTCCTTTCTGGCCGTTATTGTAGATTTTCTACCAGAGCTAAAAGTACGCTCTGTGCATTTCTCAATTTTAGTGAGCCTGTGGCTTTCCTTTTGCTGCGACACTTGTGGGTCTACTTGAAGCTCAGGCAAAAATGATTCAAGAACTTTTTCTCTGAAGTCATATAAAGACAAACTAGGTTTGCCCGAGTGTTTGTTGTATAGTTGACGAGCGTTTATCATGGACATCATTAGAGTATGTATGAAAATTTTTATATACCATCTTAGGGTTTTTCTTTCACAGGGGTAATAACTAAGCATTTGGTCTTGAAGGTCTACACCGGACATGTTTGGGTTATAATTAAGGATAGCTACTGGCTTCGTAACAACCTTTCCGCGTTTGGTAACTTCCTTCATTTCATCCGCAAATTGTGTTGAGATATAAGTGATCTCCCTTTTATCTTTCCACTTGCCTATATGCACACCGTTGCGATAGCGGGATATATTTTCACCTTTTTTCAGTTTTTTCGATATCACTTCGGATGGATTATCTTTCCGTTTCTTATTTAGGGTGCCAGTGCAGTATGTATTCTTATCTAACAATTTAGAAGCTAAAGTGTAGCTATTATAAAAATTATCCATGTACAATGCGTGGCCGGAATTTAAGT
Source organism: Colias behrii (assembly GCA_029959065.1). NCBI lineage: Eukaryota > Metazoa > Arthropoda > Insecta > Lepidoptera > Pieridae > Colias > Colias behrii. The sequence goes on along the minus strand of JARWMC010000021.1, from coordinate 2,372,246 downwards.
TATTTTGCAATAACTTTTCAACGATTTTTTCTGTATGTCCTTTGCCAGAAGTTTCATCCTCGGTACTGGCAAAAACATGAACTTTTAAAATAGTTCCATTTGGTTCTGCCAGTACAAAAAGTTTTATGCCGTATTTATGTCTTTTTCCTTTTATATATTGCCGAAAGATCAAGCGGCCACGAAACAAAATCATAGACTCATCTAAAAACAAATTTCTTCCAGGGTAATAAATCCTTTCCATTGTATTGTTGAAAGTATCTACTATCATTTTACATTTATTCATGCGTGTAGAATCGTTACCTTCTTCAACAAAATGCAGGCATCGCAAAATAAGTTGGAACCTGTTTCTCGACATATATTCTGAAAAAACTGACTTATATAATCGATGCGATTTCCAGTAATCAGCCAAGCGGTTCATTTTCGCTGTCCCAGTATGAAAAAGTAAACCAATAAAGGTTCTCAATTCTTCAATAGTAAGTGGTTTCCAATTTGTGATACGAGACTTACGATGCTGCGAAGAATTTTATATGATAAAAGGAAACACTTTCATCGAACTAGAATCGGTAGTCCAACGTGTAGTAGATGCCGCTCTAGATGGCTGTTGAGGCTCGGTACTTGGCTCATCTTGGTTTGATACTTGCTGTGGCTGTATTTGAGAAGGTAGCGGCAAGGCAGACTCTGGAATCTGTTCAGGCATATCTTCCAACTCCACCACCTCCTCCTCCTCTGAACTGGATTCTAAACTACTATCACCACTTTTATCGGCTATGTAGTCTATATCATCTGCGTCACTCCCGGCATAAACATCTTCGTCCGATTCCTGTAAAAGTTGTTCCATTTCCGAAGTTTTAAGTCGTTTTCTTTCAGAAATTCGCGAAGTACTGGGCTTTGTGGAACTTTTTGAATGTTCACGTTGGTTACTCATTATAAAAATTTAATAATCTTTTAAAAATAAATAAACGTTAAATAATGAAAACAAAACAGACTACAACGCGCGGCGTCGTTGCGTGCACTGACAAGCGAGTTTAAAACAATACAAGATGGCTACCTGCAGGCCACGCCCCCAATTGAAAGGTTATTTCTTTCCCGAGTGGCCAAAACAAATAACAAAAGGCAATACGCTACGGCCGCCATTCCATAGCGTAAACATTATGGTATGGTACCATCACGCGACGTCGCGTGATGCGGCATCGAACGTGTTCATCGAAAATTCAAAGACCTTTTTGAAGAATTACAATCTAATTATGGCGATGTTATCTTACATACGGCCGTCAGATGGTTAAGCAAAGGAAAAGTATTAGAACGGTTCTTTCATTTGAAACACGAAACAATACTTTTTTTACAACAAAGTGGTAAAGAATACCCTCAACTAGAGCAAAATGAATGGTGGACACTTGCGGCTTTTTTGACCGATATTACTAAGAAATTCAATAGTCTGAATTTAGATATGCAAGGACCTAACAAAATAATTGGACAAATGACAAATAAAGTGTTCGCATTTGAAGCTAAACTGCACTTATACATAAATAAGCTCGAAGCACGAGATTTTTCAAATTTTCCAACTGTTGCTGCTCTGCAGTCCGAACTTTCTAATCCAGACAGTATTATCTACAAAGATATGATTACCTATTTGAAACAATATCTGTTAGAAATTCAAAATAGATTTTCTGATGTGAGAAAAATTAAGAAATGTTTTCTACTTGTAGAAAACCCATGGCACGTTGAAAACGAAGATATGATAGTATTCAGCCAGTTTGGATTTTCTAAAACACAGTTAATGAATGAAATCATTGAACTAAAGCACGACACACAGCTCAAAGCTAATTTCATCGAACACCGTGAAAAGCAGGAGTACATTGAATTTTGGAAAAATTTACCTAACAACTATAGATGTTTACAAGACTGCGCACAATTTGTTTTAACTATATTTTCTTCAACTTATCTCTGTGAGGCTTCATTTTCGAAAATGAGCTTCTTGAAAAACAAATACCGCAATCGTCTTTCTACTCATTTAGAAGACACGATGAGGATTGCATGTAGCCCCAAAGATGCCGATATACAAGGAATAATTAAAAAAATTCAACACCATAATTCTTAAATTAAAAATACATATGTCCTATAAAATAAAAATAAAATAAAAATAGTTTATTTCGTTTCTAAATTTTACACAATTAGGAGTAGTAGGGCCCTCCTGGTAAGTTTAAGATAAAACCTGTATCAGGAGGACCCGCTCTTCCTTAACTTAAAATATTTAACAGGTGAACAATCCCGAAGACAAGATGAACCTATGGATATTGATAATGATGATTCACAGAAGAAAACTGTCCGTTCTGTGAAATCACGGAAGTGAAAAAATTATCTAGAGCTCTGTAGTATATTAAAATAACATAATTATTAACACACCCATTTTATTTAAAAAAATGGATATGTCTAAAAAGAGTTATTATAGAAAAAACTATGTAACATAGAAATTATTTGCTGCTAATTACTTTATTTAAATCTGTTTTAGGGATCATCAAAAAATGTACTGGGCCCAGTGAGCAACAACTACATAGAGAAATAAAGAAATAACAAAAAGATAAAGACTCTTTTCAACAACGGTTAAAAAAGCCAGAAAGCTCAGTACAAATTCTGCATCTAATAAACTAGTCGGTCTACTTACGCTAGTAAACTTTTTTGACTCATTGGGTAACTAAATATACTTTCCTTTTTTTTCATATATGTAATGGAATTCTTCCTGAGGATGCAAAGGACACTGCAGATTTATTAATCTTTATAGATAATTTATTTGATTCGATGAATGGAAGTTTTCAAAATTCAAAAACCCGCAGTGGCAAAGAATTATTAAGAAATGTAACACCAAATTATATGCACAAAAATGTATGGACTCAATCAAAAAATATATTAAAATCAATGCAGTTTGTATCTGCCACAGGATCTGCTGGTACTGTGCCATCTATAAATAACTAGTTGTATACGGTAAAAAATATGGAGCTATTAAGAGACAAATTGTTTAATGAACATAAAATGAAATCTTTGTGATGTAGGCATTTGAACCAAGACCATTTGGAAATTTTTTTGGTAGCATACGTAGTCACGGTCTCAGAAATTTTTCCCCTACGTGTACTGCCTTTGCCTTTAAAAGAGCGGCAAATGCAGCTTACATTTGCCGCGCTATTAGTAAATAATTTAAGTAGCAATTATGCAGTTGGGTCGAATTGTGAAGATGATTTTTGCTGAGTATTTCATACTTTCGATGAAATATTTTCTAAAAAACAAAGTAGATGATCGGTAGATGTCAATGAAATTGATTTTCAAGATATCATGTTAGATGATCACATAACTGATTATAATTTAAAGCACACAATCACTTTGAAGGCTCAACTAGAGTATGTAACTGGTTAAGAAAAGGCAGAAAAATCTTAAAAAATTGTAAAACTTGTGAGAAAATATTATTTGAAAAAAATGAAAAAGAAAACACGTATATATGAATGTCGAGAATTTATAAAAAATAGAAAATTTTTGTCGTACCCTAATCCGAATATGAAAATATATTTTTCATGTTTACATTCATAATGTTTTAAAAAATAAAATTCATATTGTAAACACAAACAATTACATTAAAACAAAGTTTTACAGATACAAAATTTATTGATTGTCCAAATCATAAAAGAGATTTAATAGACTCCTTTTTTGATTTTACGTGCAGATTTTTTACATTCAGTTGGTGTAAGGTCACAAATAAATTATTAAGCGGTATCAATAAACACTTCGATTCTGAAGACTCCATTACAGTAGAAGATTTTAATTATTGCAATAAAAGAAGAGGAAATAAATGATATTTATCTCATTTGAGTGTTTTAATTGGATTAAACCCCCAGAAATCCCCAGAAAAAAATACAATTATATATTATATCTTTTCATCCATCTCGAACTGTTGAAGCTATTGCCGAATTAAATTCAGACCTTCAGCGTATTTCAAAATGGTCGGAGAAAAACTCTCTGGTTATTAATCCTACGAAGACCAAATTTATGTTATTGGGAACACCTATTTTGGTTGAAAAAGTGGCGAAATATAATCCGCTTATCAGTGTAGAGGGGCAGTTGATTGAACGCGTTAGGGAAGCTCGTAATCTTGGGATCGTGTTCGATGAAAATTTGAGGTTCGAGAAACACATTCATAACATCATTTCAAACTGTTTCTATAGATTAAAGCTGTTGTATCGTATAAAATCCTACATTACCGCACCCTTACGTTCAAGGCTATGCGAGGCACTTATACTTTCGAAATTCAATTTCGCGGACACCGTGTACGGTACAAGATTACTTGAAAAAACTAAGACTGCAATACAGCGCGTTCAGAACGCCTGCGCTCGTTTCTGTTGGGACATACCTTCGAGCAATTTAAAACACGTGTTCACTTTTTTTTCCACCTACCGCCGAAAAAAAAGCTTTATTAAAAGCGGTGTTGTCGAGTGAGTGAGAGAATGATGGAGAAAAGATTACTGCAGAATCATGAGAAGCAACACAATTGGTGACCTCCGACGGAGCAAAAAGAAAACATGGAAGAAAAAGACGAACAACACTATGAAGAAAAGCACTGCGAGCTGGCCTCTGTCTCCATCCAGTCCAGGCTGCTACCATTTTGGCGCGAAATCCCGAGAGCCTGGTTCATGCAATTTGAAGCTGTGGTAGACCCACTCAAGACCTCCGACGACCAGAAGTACCGCTATCTTCTGCAACAACTGCAAGCGCAAGACCTGCAGCACCTCACAGATCTCCTCTACAACCCGCCAGTCAAGGACAAATATGCATCGCTGAAGAACCGATTACTCACCGTTTATGAGAGGTCCGAAGTACAGAATTTCCAAAAATTAATCAGCGGTCTAGAACTTGGTGACCAAAAACCAAGCATACTTCTACGTAAGATGCGTGAACTCGCCGGCGGCATGATAACAGACGAAGGATTGAAAATTGAATGGCTGAATCACCTACCTACACACATACGCTGTGTGCTCTCCGTCAACAATGAATCTTCGCTCGACACCTTGGCAGCCATGGCGGACAAGATGATGGAGTACTCCGGCTCCAACGCCATCATAGCGGCAGTGACTACCGCTAGTACAGCTACAAGCAACACGACGCCTCAGCATTTCGAAATCTTATCAAAACAACTTGAGAAGCTTACGTTTAAAATACGTTAGAAATTTTACGATACAATGGCAAATTTTTTAGATGATGTATATAAACCAAGAAATACTAAAACTACGATAATGGTGAGTAGCTAACTTTTATTTATATTTAATTAAAATGGTAAAGGCCTTATATTTTATTTAATAACTAGCGGTCGGCCCCGGCATCGCCCGTGGTACCTACATGTTTACGTTTTTTTTTCATAAGAATAGATTCCGCAGCGCACGCGATGACAGAATTTTTATTAAAGAATTTTTTACACCTTGGGTTACATTATTGCTTTTTTTTTCTTCTTGCTTGGTTTATCAAATGTTCGCCACTGAATAAAACCACAGCGACTGCACACGCAGCCATGCGCTCTGTATCACTTAACATGTTGGAATGATCCACAGATTAGGGATTAGTAGGAATAACTGTCCACAGGCCTCGCCAGGCGGACACATGCCGTGGGAACGCTCAGTTTAGATCGCGACAGGCGGCGACAACGCTCAGTTCAGATCGCGACAGGCGGCGCAGTACGTGGCGTCACCTGTCGAAGCGAGGCCTGTGATCTAGCGGGCCGTGGGAACCCACCTTTAGTCTGTACCGGAAACCAGTTTCTTTATGTAAGCACCCTTAATTCCGCTTCTATCTTGTGTCGTAATAAACTGTTAAAGCGTAAATTCATTACATGAACCTATAAACAAATTCATTCCACAAACATTGAGATATTTTATCATCCCACAACTTCTGTCAAAGAGAGTATTTATCATGAAGAACAGGAGCAATTCTTTATTCTTTATTTTCCAACATAATTTACGACGAACGACGACCTTCGGAAAAAGTGACTGGGTTCAGTGATTTACTGAAACTAAATACCTAGCTGAAACTATTAAAACTGTGACACTCTTCAGCTATCTTTAAGTTTATACAAAAAAAAACTAGATAGACAAAAAAGCCCTTTTTCAGTAACTGAGGTTAAAAAAGTCAAGGAACTAAAACGAACTAAAAACGGACAGACTTACGTATATATTGCTCACAATTTGAAATTGCAATCTGAAAATCCTATGAAAAAGAAACATTTATGCTTATGAACAATATTATGGACTTAGAGGAGACAAAAGAAAAGCCAGAAAATTCTGACACAGTCCCATCTAGTGTTGATAGTGCTGCTGGTACACCTTTTGCGGCTAATGTTGTGTGCAACTTTGACTTTAATGCTAGGGTGACGTTCTAGAAACAGTTTTCCCCATTCCCATCCAGGTAAATTATCTTTAAATGTACTGACTTTGCGTTGTTCGTCATCTTAGTATTTTTTTACAATTACTCTGACGTCTTGCATACCGACAGGGATCCCTAGGTCAGCTAACGCTATTGCATGTGATATGATTGCATTCTCTTCAACTTCAGTTAAAGTTGGCGGTCTACCCACATCTTTTGTGTGTTTTTCTTTTAATTTATTTTTAATTGTGCTCCTTGGGATACCGTAAAGTTTTGCTGCAGCTCTTTGAGTCAATACACATTCTTTTATTTTTTTTTAAGCATTCTCTCAGGCTCTCTTCAGTATATCTTGTCTTAGTACCGTACTGTCTAGTTCCTGCTTTCGGGCAAGGCTTTTTTCGTGCCATAATTTCGCACTGTGAACGAAAAACAAATAATTGGCAACATCAACAATACATATGAATTTTTTTGGGTAACATTGGCCCGGGTCAAAGTTACCCAGTTTTACTGTGAAAATATTTTGTTCCAACGAAAATATGAAATTTTCGCCGAAATACTGAATAAATGTCCAAAAAAACACTTACACCTCCTCAGTGAAACATGAAATAATGGGATCAAAGTCAGTAACTCGCAGGAAATGATTTATTTCACTCGCATGAGATAACTTTTTCGATGTATCGAAATACGCGCGCCAAAAACAATTTTATTTTTTTGGTCTGTACACAAAATGTCAATATGACACTTGTCAAGTTATAAATGAGAACATTTACGAAGATAGCTAAAGAATATATTAAATAAAAAATGAAATACATTTTCTATGCCTTGTAGCGGTAAATCAATTAAAACTGGCAGTGTGTAAGTGTGGGCCAATGTTTTACTGAAGGACAAAGTTACCCAGACTGACGTTGTAGTGAATAAGTTGAAAGTTTTTTTTTTAATTCACTAAAATAATTTTATTACATACTAATGTACATAAAGTGATTTCTTCTCCAGTCTAGCACTCTGCTGCTCATGCTTGTACTAGCAGAGAAAGGCAGCCTAGTTAGCAAGAAGAACTCGATTTAATTATTTCTTGTTTTTTCTGGTAATTTACTCCTTCAACCGCTTCATTTTTAATTTCTCAAGGTCAGTCATGTTAATATGACCAAAACATCGGTGCCAGGTGTTACATGAGACCTGCTAAAAGTGACTGTTCAATGTTTAATCTGAACACATCATTTTCCAAGCTCGCTTCATCAATACAAACATACAATACCAGTATTGTATTTGTAAATCTAACATCCATATTTATTCAAGGATACCATTTGCGATCATTTTGCTAAATGAAACAAATTCGTGGTGAGTGTTGCTTTAAGCACAAAACATTGTTCATTTCGACTTTATGTCTGATTGTTTTCACTCACGTAGTAAGTCGAAGATCTCCGGAGTACATCGCTGGACCCTTTTTGTGATCAGCGATTATAATTTCTTTGACTTTCAGTGTGTAGGATATGTTTGATAACAAGTTCTTATTCGAAACCATGTGAGCACTAGCGCCCGAGTCAACGTACCAGTCGAATTGATTGACTTCTCGCGTCATAAAAACTGCACTCAACACATTTGCAGTTGATTTCTGTGTTGAATTGACATTTCCTTTGACCGTTATTGGATGCGTGCTACCAAAGTGCAAAGCAAAGTGCAAAGTGCCGCGAGCATTACGATATTTATATATTTTCTTCTTCTTTGTAACTGTAGTGTAACCATCGTTATTCGTATTATTAGATTCTTGACGAATCGCGTTATCTCCAACCATTATGTCTCGATACGTAGGTATAGGCGTCAGCTGTAACTCGTCGCAAACCCGCTCCATACGAATAAGCGCAGCCGCAGTCAGCGAACGGCCGCCGTGCGGTGCACTTGTGATATCGCCGCCTGCACATACCGGACTCGCTATGAATGTGCTGAGAGATTCCACTCGTTCCCTGCGTTGGATGAACCATCGTATCATTTTGCAAGCCCGCTGTACTGCTACTGCCTGTATCATTAAATTCATTGTTTCGTTTTCCAGTATTCTTATCATCACGATAAGACTTAGGAAAGGACGAGTGAACCGAGTTACGCGAAGATTGAAGCTCGTGCATTAACTGTTTAACATTTTCCAACTCTGTCTTGATGTATACAATATCTGATACATAGTTATTACAAGAGGTAGAAGTAGATTTCATATTTGCGACTTCACTTTTTAACAATGCCATTTCCTTCAGGAACGTAGTAACGTCAATATGGTCGAAAGAGTCCGGCGGTAGTTTATTTTAGTTACTCGCTACAAACTTTGGTAGACTGTCAGGTTCAAATTCTTTTATTAATTTTATAATTTCTTGTAAGTTTTTCTGCTCCGATCCATCCTTCCTTCTTAGAAACTTTTTATTAGGCGCCATCAGCTTATAAACATTTTGCCTCGCACATTCTATTTCATCACAGGAGTATGCACTTAAACATATCTGAATAATACTTGTTTCTGTAAGGTTGTCAACCTTATTTGATATAAAAGTTAATAGTTCATTTATGACGACATTACATTCACTACATTTATATTCATTTCGAACTGTCGCTTGACGATTCACGTTACTTGTACTATTTACGCGAGTTATCGCGACGTCAGAGGAAGGAGATCGGACCATCGGCATCGTGTGAGCGGCTCACACAACAGCCGTAGGCAGACTGATGACTGATGTAGTCGCGGACTGTTTGTCACGAATAGAAAGTATATCAGGTCAAAGTGTAATAGATTATAATGAATTAGCGGAAGAGCAGAGTAAAGATAGAGAATTACAAGAGTTAGTCAAGCACAATACGCAATTTAGGGAAATTTTAGTACCGATATGCGATAAGTCAATTGTTTGTAACGTTAGCGGACAGAAAGCTCGTCCTTATTTAACAGAGAATTTTAGAAAAAATGCTTTTGATATAATCCATAATTTAAGCCATCCCGGTATTCGCACTAGTAGAAAAATGGTAGCAAGTAGATATTACTGGCCAGGTATGAATAAAGAGGTGGGACAGTGGGCGAAAACATGTATTAAATGTCAACGTGCAAAAGTACAACGCCCTAACAAATCCGAGTTAGGTACTTTCCCACCATGCCAACGCTTCGAACACATACATGTAGATATAGTAGGTCCGTTACCTAGCACACCTGAAGGCTATAGGTATTTAGTCACGGTTATAGATAGGTTCACTGGATGGCCAGAAGCTTTTCCTATAAGAGATATACATGCGGAAACAGTAGCAAAGGTTATACACAATGGGTGGATAAGCAGGTTCGGATGTCCTATCAGGTTGACAAGTGATCGAGGAACCCAATTCGAAAGCAATTTGTTCCAGCAACTAATGAAATTATTTGGAATAAATAAAATAAGAACAACTAGTTTTCACCCAGAGTGTAATGGAAAGGTAGAAAGGTGGTATAGATCTCTTAAGGCAGCCCTTATGGCCAGAATGAGTGAATCAAATAATTCGTTAATAGAGTTAAGTACAGTATTGTTAGGATTAAGAGTAGTTCCACGTGTAGATACTGGTGTTAGTGCAAGCGAAATGGTGTATGGTACAAACATAAGAATTCCAGGTGAAAACATAATTTTAACGAGGCACATGATTATGTTAAGCAAATTAGAAATATAATTAGCAAATTAAGACCTAAATCAATACGTCAATATAATTCTAGGAATATTTTCGTACATTCAGATTTGAAAGAATGCAATCAAGTATTTGTTAGAAATGATACGGTAAGAAAATCACTTCAACCACCTTACGATGGCCCATACAGCGTCATAAGTCGTGGTCATAGAAATCTAAATAACAAGACACTAGAAGTCGTAAGCGTGCGTGACCTTGTCGCCACTCAGGTGATTTTCACATCACCAGTGCATTCGTCACTGTTCAGTTGCTCTGGAGACGTATGAGTGTATACATGGTGTGTTTCAGCAATTCCCATTGCGGAAATTCTTCCACAAGTTGTAATTATACTTATAAAGGAATAATATTTCATCGGAAAATATTTTTTTTTAGAAATAATGCCGTTTTTCCTTAAAATTATAGAATATTTACAAGTATTACGAGTGTCACCATAGTAATCGAAATAACAATGAATGACACAGTCGACCATTCGTATTATCACGTTTGTTCGTATTGGAGCAAAAAGTCTCATATACTTAGGGATGTTATTCTAAAATAAACCGTAAATTCGTGCGTTAGGATACATATTCAAAAGCTTAATTTAATAGTTAAGTTAGTTTTCACTAAAATCAAGCTGTCCAATAAAAGGCATAGTTTACTTGTGTGTACTGTTTAGCTTTCGGTTTGAATGTGTTGATTTTGGCGACAGCGGTTTTCATACGAATTATGACATTATAGCACTTCTATGTGTCTTGTTATTTAGATTTCTATGGTCGTGGTAATAAAAGTTTTATAAATTTATAAAGAATAGAAAAAATTCGATCACGAGGCGGGACTCGAACCCGCATCCTTCGCGCCATTCCGGGGCGGATGCCTCACCAACTCAGCCACTCGTGACCCGCCCGAGTGATCGAATTTATTCTATTCTTTCAGTTTTATGTGTCTGAAGGGACACACCGCGCGCCATCTATTGAGATGATTAACAACCATTTCAACCAATATGAAGCACTTTTCAGTGAATACAATATTGTAACGATGGAACACGACCTTTTTTGTTGAATTTATATTTTTGGTTTTATGGCATTCAAATGCTTTATAAATATAAATTTATAAAGAATAGAAAAAATTCGATCACGAGGCGGGACTCGAACCCGCATCCTTCGCGCCATTCCGGGGCGGATGCCTCACCAACTCAGCCACTCGTGACCCGCCCGAGTGATCGAATTTATTCTATTCTTTCAGTTTTATGTGTCTGAAGGGACACACCGCGCGCCATCTATTGAGATGATTTTTTTTCTATTCTTTATAAATTTATATTTATAAAGCATTTGAATGCCATAAAACCAAAAATATAAATTCAACAAAAAAGGTCGTGTTCCATCGTTACAATATTGTATTCACTGAAAAGTGCTTCATATTGGTTGAAATGGTTGTTAATCATCTCAATAGATGGCGCGCGGTGTGTCCCTTCAGACACATAAAACTGAAAGAATAGAATAAATTCGATCACTCGGGCGGGTCACGAGTGGCTGAGTTGGTGAGGCATCCGCCCCGGAATGGCGCGAAGGATGCGGGTTCGAGTCCCGCCTCGTGATCGAATTTTTTCTATTCTTTATAAATTTATATTTATAAAGCATTTGAATGCCATAAAACCAAAAATATAAATTCAACAAAAAAGGTCGTGTTCCATCGTTACAATATTGTATTCACTGAAAAGTGCTTCATATTGGTTGAAATGGTTGTTAATCATCTCAATAGATGGCGCGCGGTGTGTCCCTTCAGACACATAAAACTGAAAGAATAGAATAAATTCGATCACTCGGGCGGGTCACGAGTGGCTGAGTTGGTGAGGCATCCGCCCCGGAATGGCGCGAAGGATGCGGGTTCGAGTCCCGCCTCGTGATCGAATTTTTTCTATTCTTTATAAATTTATATTTATAAAGCATTTGAATGCCATAAAACCAAAAATATAAATTCAACAAAAAAGGTCGTGTTCCATCGTTACAATATTGTATTCACTGAAAAGTGCTTCATATTGGTTGAAATGGTTGTTAATCATCTCAATAGATGGCGCGCGGTGTGTCCCTTCAGACACATAAAACTGAAAGAATAGAATAAATTCGATCACTCGGGCGGGTCACGAGTGGCTGAGTTGGTGAGGCATCCGCCCCGGAATGGCGCGAAGGATGCGGGTTCGAGTCCCGCCTCGTGATCGAATTTTTTCTATTCTTTATAAATTTATATTTATAAAGCATTTGAATGCCATAAAACCAAAAATATAAATTCAACAAAAAAGGTCGTGTTCCATCGTTACAATATTGTATTCACTGAAAAGTGCTTCATATTGGTTGAAATGGTTGTTAATCATCTCAATAGATGGCGCGCGGTGTGTCCCTTCAGACACATAAAACTGAAAGAATAGAATAAATTCGATCACTCGGGCGGGTCACGAGTGGCTGAGTTGGTGAGGCATCCGCCCCGGAATGGCGCGAAGGATGCGGGTTCGAGTCCCGCCTCGTGATCGAATTTTTTCTATTCTTTATAAATTTATATTTATAAAGCATTTGAAAGCCATAAAACCAAAAATATAAATTCAACAAAAAAGGTCGTGTTCCATCGTTACAATATTGTATTCACTGAAAAGTGCTTCATATTGGTTGAAATGGTTGTTAATCATCTCAATAGATGGCGCGCGGTGTGTCCCTTCAGACACATAAAACTGAAAGAATAGAATAAATTCGATCACTCGGGCGGGTCACGAGTGGCTGAGTTGGTGAGGCATCCGCCCCGGAATGGCGCGAAGGATGCGGGTTCGAGTCCCGCCTCGTGATCGAATTTTTTCTATTCTTTATAAATTTATATTTATAAAGCATTTGAATGCCATAAAACCAAAAATATAAATTCAATAAAAGTTTTGTTATACAAACGCCAAATAGGCAGGTTAGGATTTCTATTGACAGGTTAAAGCCAGCCTTTATTATAAAAGATGATGTTGATGTTGAAAACAATATTGTTCGTTGTTATCGAAGTCGGTTGAGCATGCGCCACCAATGGCATAAGCGTAACTAGGAGCGGTCGCGTAATCCGACGACCCGTGCGATTTGCGATATAGTACTTTCACACAGTCTTTAATTCTAAGTATTATCTGTATTGTAATTCAATTTATCATACTTGTGTGTTATATACATTTTTTAGAATGTAAGTTTACATATTTTTTTTACATGTAGCTATTGCGTCTTATACAATTTTTTATATTAATTGTTCACTATACAACGTTTTAAAGTAATTTAATTTGTTTTATTGTTTCATATTACTGTTTATTATTTCATTATATGTTTTACATAAATATGATTAACATTATATTGTGCATATTTTAAATTTTTGTGTACCTATTGCGAAAGAATAAAGTAATACGATAGTTTTGTTTTTACGCATTGAAGATGCCTATTTAATATTTCGTGTTTTATAATAATTGGTACCTATTTACTAAGTAAGTTATATCGGATTACATAGGTAATAATATGGTCACTCATTTAGCATTTTTATTAAACTTTATTTATACAGTATTCAATCACATTCATTTATTAATTAGCTCGCATTGGGACAATTCAATCTTAGCAATTAGTTTATAATTTATATAATATTTTTTTTTGTAACAACCTATATGCCGCAACATTCGAGTAAGGAACCCCAATTAGTAAGTCTAAGCGAAGCGTTTCCTTTTCAAATAGCGATAAGTTCGTACCTCGTACCACACGAAGCGGGCGAGTTACGAAATTACCAAGTAGATTCTTATAAGCGTTGCATATTTTTATGTAGGTCACAGCCACAATGCAATTTACTTACGTCTTAAGATATTTGTTTCATTTGCTAACAAACCTCATTAAAAGTACATTACTTATCTTATTTTATTAATAAAAAGTAAAAATTATTTTCAAGATGGGTAAAAGATAGGGGAGGGTGGGGTAATCACGGACACATCAGTTTAGGTGTGTTAGAAAAGGATAGCAGATATTCTCAATGCTTCAATCGCGAGTCGAGTTCGAACGTAGTGCCGGACTGTGAGTAGGAGAGTGAGGCTGCGCACACTTTGCAAGGTATGTAAAATTGAGTTTTTTTCTACAATTTCATCTAATTTTAGTGTAATTTTGAAAAGTTGTATATTATGGCATTAATGACATAGGAATCTGGTATCTTTTATGTATATCGACATGTAATTAGATAAGGTTTTAAAGTACTCAGCACTTGCATCACTCGATTCTAACCTCAAATAAAAAAATAGTTCTGGATATTTCTGTGAATCGGCTAATGACGGACGACTTAGATGGGGCAATCTCGAACGTCCGCAATTACCCCTACATAGATTGATTTTTATCTTTTATTTAAAATATTTGTTTCCACCGGTTAACTGCGGTAGTTTTTGTTTCCTTGTACCTAACCTAAAATATTGTTTTAACAGACTCTTAACTGTTGTGTTATAAATATGTATACTTACTTACTATATCTATTTTTAGATGCCACGACGTTACCAAAGGAAGACTGAGACCAAATACAAATTAGAAGATTTAGAAAAAGCCGTTCACGATGTAAGGAACAAAATACTGTCGTTAGGAAAGGCATCTATTATTTATTCTGTTCCAAAAAGTACTATACATGACTATCTCAAGAAAGAAATAATAAATGAACCTAAAACTGGAAGAAAAGCTATATTTACTGATGCACAAGAAACTGAATTAGAACAACATATAATTAAATGCAGCATAGTATTTTATGGCTTAACAATAGAAATGGTGCGAAAAATAGCTTTTAAATTTGCAGAAGTGAATCAATTGAAACATAATTTTGACAAAACATCTCAAATGGCAGGAAAAGACTGGTTTTATGGATTTAAAAAGAGACACCCTGAAATTTCGCTTCGTAAGCCTGAGTCTACTTCTATCAATAGAATAACAGCGTTTAATGAAACGGAGGTAAAAATGTTTTTTAACAATTTAGAAGCCGTGCAAGCAAAATATCACTTTGATGGTAATCGTATTTACAATGTGGACGAGACCGGTATTTCTAATGTCCAAAGGAATTCAAGAATTTTGGCGCCAAAAGGTCAAAAACAAGTCGGTATGGCAACAAGTGGTGAACGAGGCACGACAACAACAGTTGTTTGCGCATTCAGTGCTTCTGGAAGGTATGTTCCCCCATTTTTTATTTTTAAAAGGAAGCGAATGAATGCTCATTTGTTGCGAGGAGGCAATGCTGACATGATCGCAGCAGTTAGCGATTCTGGTTGGATTAACGAGCACCTATTCGTGGATTGGTTACATCATTTCATATCTTTTGCTAAACCAACTCTTGAAGAACCAATTTTGCTTATCCTAGACAACCATGAAAGCCACATTAGCCTTGCTTGCTATCTGCTTTGTCGCCAGAGTGGAATAATATTATTGTCTCTTCCACCTCATACATCCCATCGCATGCAACCACTAGACCTAACATATTTCGGACCCATTAAGAATGCTTATAATAGAGAATGCGACTTATACATGGCTTCAAATGTGGGCCGAAAAATTACACAGTATGAGGTCGTAGAACTTTTTACGAAGGCTTTTAACCGCATCAGCAATATAGAGAAAGCAGCAAACGGATTCCGCGCAGCTGGTATTTGGCCCATAGATACAACTAAATTTGATGAACAGTTTGTAGATGCAGCAACATCATCACTGGAAAATCCCAGCATTTTACAAAGAGCAGTGACCCCTGATTCACAAATATTACCAACATCAATTGAGCAGCAAAGACCAGCCACACCTTTGGTTAACTTAAATGAATCCATTCCACTTACAAATATTGTTAATGTTCCCATAATGCCACAACAAAAGAGTAAACAAACTTCCAGAAAAAAACATTCTACTGTAATAACGAGCACTCCGATGAAAGACAGTCTTGAGGAAAAAGAACAAAAAAAGAAATATAAAGAGCAGATAAAAGAAACTGAAAAGACCGTAAATACAAATAAAGGAAAAAAAGGAGTGAAAAATCTTAGAGCATTTGCAGATGAGAATTATGAAATTGAGAAGCAAAAGAGGAATGTACCACGCAAAAAGAAGTAAGTCGATAAAGGAGCTACGACGGAGAAAGAGTATTATTGTCTGATTTGTGCCGAAAAGTATGAAGATCCTCCAGGTGAAGACTGGATTGAATGTCACAAATGTAGGTTGTGGGCCCACGAAAACTGCACAAGTGGTGAAAGCACTTCAAAGGGTTTTCTCTGTGATTTTTGTAGGAGTTAGACCACGTTCGTTATTACCCCAACGCATCCGAGATTACCCCACACTGTGTCCGTACTTACCCCACGTGCTGTGGGGTAATCCCGGATACAAGGGTTTTGTTTTTTTGATACTAGTTGATTTTATTTTGAAAATATATCTATGTTAAGTATGAGAACAGAAGATTGATTAGTTTAAGTAAACTTTTGGCAATAAATAGTATTCGTAACTTGGTATGGTTTTGTTCTATTTCAATTCTCCCTTAAGTGTTCGCAATTACCCCACTCTCCCCTACAGTAAAAACGAAGAAATAATTATAGCTCAAAATGGAGCTAATCAATTGGATTTTACTAATATGGAAAGACACATAAAAATCATTATTACATAACTGTTACAGTTCCATTGTTAATTATAATTATTTTATGTTATTTGTGTTGCGGTAAATGTACTGGGAAAGTAAAGAAATGTTTTAGAAAGGAGATGGATAATATTATTCAAAAACGAATGCAGCAGGTTTAAATGGTTATGTAATTTATAAACATAGATGTATGTTCTTAACCCATTTAAAATGTTCGTAACTAAATAAACTAAATGATAATATTTTTGTTTTAGGGTTTTTTTTTTCATATAATGTATTGTTATATATTTAAAAAAAGGGGGGGTAATGTTGCGGCGACACGTACTTATTATAAATGTGTGAGAATGATGACATCGCAAGATGTGAGCGTGAGTTGTATTACAATTTATATTTTCATTTAATAAACCAGTTGATATCTAACGTCCGAGCGTTTTACTTGTCTCCTTGTCCCTTATATCAAATACATACACACTACTTAACATAGTCAAAAGAGGCAGCACAGAAATAGGAAGTGCTTTACTATTATTTTTCAAGAGTGAACAAGAGAAAGGCATTCATACATTTTCACTATATTCAGATGGCTGTTATGGTCAAAATAAAAATCGGTATATTTTTGCTCTGTATATTTATGCTGCCAAACTTCTTGGGATTTCCATAACTCATAGATTTTTCGAAACAGGACATAGCCAAAATGAAGGGGATTCTATGCATGCTTGTATAGAAAAAAATCTTAAGCATAAAGTATTGTACACTCCTGACCAAATCTATAGTATTATTTTAAATTCAAAGGTAACTGGCGAAAAATATCGCGTGAAAGAATTGGATCAGTCTGAAATTTACGATTTGAACCCACTCGTAGGGCGGTGTGATAAAAACCATAATGTGATACACTGGGCTGATGTGATGGAAGTTAGTGTGACTGATTCAAACCCAAACAATTGTTTTTTAAATATAATTTAGAAGACGATTGTTCAGAGCTTGATATAAACAATCCTCGTTCTGCCTTAGGTAGACGAAGAGGACGAAAGAGTACTCAAGATTCAAGATCTGTAAGTACAGATAATATTGAATTGAACCGTGCATACCACCAACCTATTCCAATAAGTAAAGCGTTGCATGCAGACCTTTTAAGTTTATGTAACAGTGAGGCTATTCCGCGATTTTACCATCCATTTTATGAATCATTATCTTGTACTGAAGCCCCGATTGAAAGCACATCTGAAGTAGAAGAATAATAAACGTGTTGTTTTAATTATTTCTTTTCTTGTATCTTGATATAGATTTTTTGTTCTTTGAGTACTTTTGTGTATTTTGATATAATTATTTTGTGTATAATTTTTTCCAAACTGATTAAAGAAGGTAATATTTTGTTTTTAAATCAATAAACTTTATTGAATATTAATATTCTGTTTGTTTTCTTACAAACCTTGAAATATTGCGTTCAATAAATTGGTTAAAAAAATATTGGTATTGGTGCTACCGCTACATGTTTTATAAAAATTTTCTCTCTAAAAATAACGTAATTTAGCAATACCGTTGGGGCCATCGACGTGTAACCTAGTTTTGTAGCTACTTAATAAGGTATGTTTTATTTCAAATATACACAGTATTTATTCAGCAGTCCTAGAGTTTCAATCCTCTCCCGAGGCACCACCTTACATGGCGACCCTGCCTGAAGTTGGTGCACGCGCGCGTTTATTTTGACACCGGCCGCCGCGTCGCCGATTTACATACGTAATATGGTAAAGTGTGTGTTCTCGGCCCGATTAAATTAAATTATTTAAAATGAGTATAGTAAAATCTTTTGGAGGCAACGCAAGTGTGAGCTACAAAAAATGGGAAAGCAGCAGTCCAAGGCAGACTACATAGTAATAGCACAAAATTCTGCACGGGGCACGAATAGTGCGCCAATGGACCAGTTTCAAGCCAATTTGAAGACGTCAAATATATTGTTATGTATAATCGTAATCTGCATGACTTTGGGTATTCTTTAATATGGAGTATTTAAAATATGCCTAAAATGCCACTTAAGGTGGATAAGACAGGAGGTCGCGAATAGCAGCAGGGAGCGTCGTTTTTCGTTTCGAAGGCGCCAGGCGTACCCGTGACCATGTGGATTGGACAATAGACCAATGGAGGGCTGTGCTCTTCTCGGATGAGACGAGAGTGTGTCTTTTCTGCAACGACAGGCGTCGAAGAGTGTACAGGAGGCAAGGGGAACGATGCGCACAAGCCTGTATTCAAGAGACAGTGGAATACAGGGGTGGCTCGTGCATGTTCTGGGGCGGCATGTCAATCGACGGCAAAACGAACCTTGTGTGTGTTTCTCGGACTGGAAGTGCTCGCGGGCAAGGGTCGCTAACTGCTCCTAGGTACATAACAGAGATCTAAGAGGAGCAGGTTGTCCCTTATGCGGGTTTTGTTGGCAGGGGGTTCACGTTAATGCACGATAACGCCCGCTGTCACACCGCTTTAATTGTAAGAGACTACCTGCAAGAAGTTGGGATCCCTGTTATGCGCTGGCCGGCGCGAAGTCCAGACCTGAACCCTATTGAGCACCTTTGGGATGAATTGAAACGGCGAGTACGGGCACGTGATCCTGCCCCTACCACTCTCCAAGACCTCCAAGATGCCGTCGTTGCAAAATGGGACAACATTCCTCAAGAGACTGTTGTCACATTAATTAGGTCCATGACAGAACGCATGGAAGCAGTCGTCAGGGCTAGGGGGGGTTACACTAGGTTTTAAGTTGTTTATAAGGACTTTGTTGTAATTTTTGCTGATAAAATAAAATTTAACTTTTTAATCATTTGTATTAGCTTGCTTTTTTTTTATTCCCTGATAAACTAAAAACCAAATCCATTGATTTATTCAGAAATTTAAATAAATTGCCTTTCCAATGATACCTTATAGTCATATGTCTACCATTGATTAATAGGGTTAAAATGACTTTGAAGGAAATTCTTATAGAGGTGCGATTTTTGTGACGCCGAGTGTATTATAATAATTACATTTACTATATATAAAAAATGTATGTTATCGAATAGGTATTAAAATTCATGTAACCTAAATATAAAAGAAAATTCTGAAGAAATCCTGTAATGGCATGTGATGTTTTTTAAATAAAATAAAATAAAATAAAATAAAATAAAAAAATGATAATCAAATTTAGTTAAAAATATCATTCTTAACTTGAATTAGAAATCATACTGTGTGGGTGTTTTCATTTAAATTGGCACTAGTTTCTGTCTCATAACATTAAGATTTAAGTACCCTTTTCACAATTCGGGATATGTAGGACACTGATATACGGAATGAAGTAGATAAAGATTCATATGTTTCACCGGTTGCCAAGAATCTGTAACAAATATTTTTTTGTTTATTACAGGTGACGAATGTAAAAAGAAATGGAAGGCTATCCGCGATGGATATCATAGATTCAAGAACAAACATAAATTAGGTACAGATTCAGCTGCTCGAAAAACCTAACTAAACACTAACCTAAACACTCGAAAGACAAGAGACATCTGCTGCTATCATTTCTGGAAAGTGTTCCTCAACACAGATCGGGTGACTCAAATATACCTTCGTCACCAAGGACTCCACAAAGTAATGAGGAGGATAGTGTGGACAATCTACTCAGTTCAAATGAACAAGAAGGAACAAGAAGCTGGAAGACACTCTGCCCAATATTTTAATCATGCTGCGAATATTTTTTACAGTTACCATAAGCAATGCCAGCTGTGAGAGAAGTTTTTCGAAATTGAAATTAATTAAAAATTATTTAAGGTCGACAATGAGTACTCTAAGACTAACAAATTTGGCTATCTTGTCTATTGAACAAGAGGTGTGTGATGCTATAGACATTGATGGTGTAATAGTGCATAAGAATTTGCTCTTAAAAAAAGTAGACGTAGTAGTAGCTACACCCGCGACGCGAGAAGCACCTGCAACGCCACCCATGTCTGGAATTTCAACGCCACTTGCAACTGATACGCGACCTGAGATTGGAATAACCCCAGCGATGGATAGGCCCACGTCATCTGCGTCTGAAATGACACCTCGGACTGGTACTCCACCTGTGACTACAAAGCCTCCTGTGGCAAGGACACCTACTACTGCTGCAAAATCACCCATGAGAGAATCTCCTCAACCAGGTTCTTCAAGGATTGACGACCCTACAAATAAAAAGCAAATAATGGCTTGCTTGAATATAATATCTCCTATACCGAGCTTAACTATTCGACTATTCTTGCCGAAAAGTTCTCTAGAATAATTAATGTATAGAATGTATAGTATACATTAAATTGAAATACCTAATTAAGAGGGCGGCAAAATTGTCTTCCGCCCCGGAGCTATCCCTGTCCTACGCCACTGTTCATACCCAATACAAAAAATTATGAAATATGATAAGAAAGTTAAAGCTAAAGTACTGGTGGATTTTCCACAAATTGTTAAGCATTATAATGCACATATGGGGGGGATTTATCGGATATTCTCATAGCGCTCTATCGCATACACGTGACCTAAAGAAAATCAGGACTAAACCTAAAAAGTTGAAACGTTTTCGCATGGATGTAAGTGAAGGTCTTAGAAAATTTGGACGTTTACCTCTTCCCGCAAGTGTACCGCAGTTATCACAGTCAAAAAAATAGCTAATCCTAAACGGAATCGTCCATGTGCAGATGTGAGATTTGATAATATTGGTCATAATCAAGCAGGGACTACGTATGGTCGATGCAAATTTTGCAAGAAAGGGCAGACAAATGTGTTTTATACAAAATATCTTCCACATTCAAAATTCAGACAGATCATAAGCCACTAATGTATTTATTTGGAATGCGAGATCCATCTAGTCGTTTAATTAAATTTAGATTAACGTTAGAGGAGTACGATTTTATAATTGAATATTTGAAAGGGAAGAATAATTCCGCCGCGAATGCACTTTCACATTTCCATTTAACTTCAGAGGAATTGAAAGAGATGAATCAAACGGTGATTAATGTAATGACGCGTGGTCAGTTGGCTAGACAACAACGGGATGGTATTATTTCTAAGAACGATTGGCCTGATCAACCAAAAGTTGTTGAAATACATCGAATGAAAGAGATAACGCATGAGAAAGAATGTTTAAGTTATTAACCCTCAATTAATACTATTTTTATTAATTTAGCTTCTCGATCGCAACTATCGCCAGACGAATTTGTGAGAGAGCTAGATATATTTTGTAAGAAAATAAATATTAAAGAAGCATACTTCATTAAAACTGAGAAAATAATATATTCGTGGAAAAGTTAGTAAATGCGATAGATAATGTGAGCAAAATGTGATCTTTGTAATTCGTTGTATTCAGTGAAAGGCGGCTCTACTACAAATTTAAAAAAGCATCTCATGAAGAAACACAGATCAACTTATGAAACCATCATTCCATGCTCCGTGTCAGATGTAGCAGTTCTGGATGCTCCTATACCATCAAGTACTGAATCCACTAATCCTGTAATTAAAACGATAGCTCTAACAAATGAAACCATTTGCAGCAAACTAGGTTAAGTGCCTTTATTAAGGGCCACTTGCAGCAAAATTTTTAAAATCTTGATTCTATTAACGCTAGATTTAGCTCTTAAACCCGGTTTAACTTAAATCTCATCGGTGTTGTCTTGCACGTCCTAAAATTATGTTCGATTTAACTAAATCAAGATTAAGCCCATCATTCACTCGCCATTCATTCCTTACGTTCCGTTGTTATGTCATCATAACAATGTGCGTGTGATTTACGTACAAAAATAACTTGTTTTCTGTCAGTGTCAGTTTTGTTTTAACGTTCCCGACATTCTGTGTTGTGTTTCCGAGTTTGTTTGCAATTGTGCGGTGTGCGTGTTATTTTTAAGGTTCTAATTCATATTGTGCAGCAGTATGCACAATATGATGAAGAAATCCAGGGACCTAATTATTCCACTGCAGAAATAATGCATTATAGTAAACCGTATTCCCGTTGGATTGAGTTATCATTTTCTGCCTGCCGGCAGTGGCGCACACCTATATCTGAAGACCAACGTCTATATCTGGTGTCCCAACAGTGTGTGGATTAGTGGTAAAGGTGAAAAACGATTCGTGTTGTGTGTGTCGAATTCCGTTACGACTCCGTACCTACCTAAACTTATGCATACGTGATGCATATAGGTACGAACTATTCGTTATTCGCATAATAATAATGACGCGTACGAGAAGTAAAGTAAACGTGGAACAACCGAAAGACATCTACAGCGACGAGGAGCTAGAAACCGTGACTCCCGCGCAAAAGATGGCTGACACGCCATTACGTTCACATGGCAACAGAGACGATGCATCAAGCATTCCCTATTCCTCTGTGCCACCTTCGCATCAGCACGAACACCAGGAGTGCCAGCATAATAACGGCTAGGGTGATGATGCAACACGCATTCCCCAACGCCCCTCCGCCCCTCACAATGCTGACGCAAGATTCTCACAACAGAGTGTTTCTATGCTCCTTGAAGGGCTACAAAGAACGCAAACCAACGCTATAAAGGAAATTCTAGATACTGTTCTCGGAAACCGCGCGATGACCTCGACTCCCGCGCCGATGGCAGAAAATGGTAATTTTGCGCGGTGTAAGGCGGTGTTTAGCGGCGCACCTACTGAATCTATAGAAGGGTTCATAGACGCGGTAGAAAGCTGCACTACTATAGTAAACCGTATTCCCGTGGCTACCCGCGTCTTGCCCACAAGGGCCTCTCGCGGACGCTTGCCAACGAGATTGCTTGCGAGTGTGAGTGTAGTGCCGGTGTAGTACGTATATACCTAACTCACCTCCCGCGCCCCTTTTCAACGGTCGGTACGTCTCCCGCACGTGCCGGCTGCCGCCGGGGAGCAGTCGAGTATAAACCGCTATAGAGCTACTACGCCTAACTAATCGATATCGTAAATTGATTAATTATTGTTTCTTTATCGTATTTGACTTTGTATCCTAGTGACATTGTGCTGTAAAGGTACCAACTAATCCACAACGTTATGTTTTAGTAAAAAACTGAATACCCACACCCCTGAGTTATCATTTTCTGCCTGCCGGCAGTGGCGCACACCTATATCTGAAGACCAACGTCTATAGCATCTTTTAAAGTTAGTAGAAAAATACCCCATAACAGAAAATAAAAGAACAGATGAGGCTACAGCAAAAGACAAACAAATGGCTTGGCAAAGGTTAACTGCTGAGTACAACTCCCAAACTAATTTCTCCCCAGAACGGCAGACAAACTTTTGTCTTGTTATAAAAACCAAAAAGTTAAAGTGAAAAAGATGCACTCTAATGAAAAAATGGCTATCAGAGGTAAGATATTCATTAGTTGTACCTACCAATTAATTCCATAATTCACTTAAAAATAAATTTTTATCATTGTTTAGCACCTTTGTTACTGAATGCAGTGGAAGAGTATGGGCAGGACTGGGACCAGCAGTGTGATTCTGTAAGACTTCATTCTAAACTTCGAATCTGAATCCGCTGTGAGTTTCTTGATTGGCATTCTTTAAACTCGGTTGATAATTCGAATCTACACTAGCGCTACTCTTGCGAGCGTGTTTGCGAGTTGAACTATATTGAACTCGAGATTTTGACAGATAAAGTATGAGATGACATAAAAAGTGGCATTCTTTAAGGTAATTCCACCGTGAGCTCGACGCTCACTTCGCACTCAAACCCGGTTCAAAGTGTCAAATTATAAGTATCTATTTTACGAGTGAAAATAGAAGAAATCATAGTTAGATAGTGTTTATATAAAGTTTTTAAAGTGAATAAGTGCCTACCTAATTAAGCGATAACGATGGCAAGAATGTTTTTGTATAAATCTATATTAGAAGAAGCTCACGCTTTGGATAAACTAGAAAAGCGTCGACAATCTACCAAAATTCGAAGTTTATCTTTATTAACCCGAGATGACGACTATGTGAGCGTGTATAGATTGTCAAAGGAGTTAATTGACCAACTGGAGTATGAGTTACTGCCTCTGATAAAGCCCACAAAACGTCTAGGAAAAGGACTTTCAATTCGTGTAAAAGTAAGTTTATTTTACTAAGTACCTATAAAGTTAATTTTGTAAGTATTTACACAGTTTATAGCGGAAAGATTTGTAACCAAGCATACCATACCTAATTTAAGAAAAACACTTCATATTAAGGAGTATTTTATTCCCTTTGTGGATTCCCCGCTAGCTGTACTCATATATATGTTTTCATGTTAGTCTAAGGTACCTATAGTTATAATATTGGTATTCTATTCAGCATGAAAATAACCAAATTGGTCCCTTTGTTGTTTTGACTAGATCCAGGTAAAGTAGGTATTTATTTTTTTATTGATTTATTGTTTCAGATATTATGCACCTTGTCATTCTTGGCTAATGGCAGTTATCAGAAAATTATTAAAGAAAACATAAGAACCTATTTATCGCAACCATCAGCATCTCGTTGCATAAATGAAGTAGTGGAAGCTCTGAATAATCCGGCCATAGTAAGAAAATATATAAGGTTTCCTCAAAATATACAAGAAAGACAAATGTTAAAAGAAAGGTTAGTAGGTATAATATATTATAATTAAAGTGACCCTTTGATTTTTTTACATTTTTACAAATTACAGGTTCTACAAAAAGTTTGGCTTTCCAGCAGCTCTTGGGTGTATTGATGGCACTCTGGTGGCAATGAAAAAACCAGCAGAGAATGAAGAACGTTTCTACTGCCGCAAAGGCTACCATGCAAGAAATGTGCAATTGGTAAAATGGATTTCAATGTTGTAATCAATTATCATTAGGTATTCAATTATCTTTATTATATTTTTTTTTTCAGATTACAGATGCAGATTTAAATATTTTAAATGTGGATCCAACTTATGGTGGAGCTACTCATGATAGCTTCATTTTTAATTATGGTGTTATAAAAGAACACTTAGAGGCATTAACAAATGCTGGTGAAGAAGTTGTTTTGCTCGGTAAGTTAATCCCTCCCTGCCCCTACTTCAGAATATAAGCCTAATTACTAGGTATAAAAACTACATAGTTATGTTTTTTTTCAGGTGATTCAGGATATGCTCAGCGCGCCTTCCTTATGACACCAATTAGTGGCGCTGAAGATAATTCCCCAGAAGCTTATTATAATGAGCGTCATTTAACTGCTCGTAATTCAGTAGAGAGAACAATAGGCCTCCTAAAAGGACGATTTAGGTGCTTATTAGTGCACAGAGTGCTCAACTATCATCCAGACGTAGTTGCAAAAATAGTTATCGCATGTTGTGTTTTGCACAACATGTGCAATCGCGCAGGAATGCCGGCATTCACAATTTCGGAAGAAGAGCGACTAGAAGAGCTTCAAACAATTGCTGAAGTTCAAAGGAGGCAAACTAGGGATTTGCCATCTAACACCGATTTAGCTCTAGGGCAATTACATAGGCGAAACATAGTGAATAGGCTTTGGCGTTCACGTCATAATTAATTTGATCCTGGCAGCTCAGCAGCAGCACTTATTTGTAATCTTTAACTTCTTCTATCCACGTGTTAGGATATGATTCATCTATTTTATTCCTGATAGTTTTTTTATTTTATTGTGTTCGTTTTGCCTTAGCTAAGCTTTTACTCTCTTTGTTCAGATTTGTTAGTTTGTAAGACAATATAGAAGTAACCCAGCTTTATAGCTTTCTTTTTATACAGATTTTTCCATACTCCTTGTTTGTGAATGTGAGAACATAGTAGGTCGTGTGTTTATATATATTTCTTCTTTTGTAGTGCTAATTTTCGTAAGGACTTTCCCCTTATTACCAGACCTACGTTTTTCTCACATATCTAAGTACCTATTCAAAATTTGTAACAATCAGTTTGTAAAACTATACCATATTTTAAAAGAGTAACCATGGAGTTTCTTGCCGGTTCTTCTCCATGGAATCGACCAACCCGAACCGAGCACCTAAGTGAAATAAAAATATTCGATTTTGATTTTGGTGTTGTTTATTGTATGTATTCTGTGGTGTGTGAGGCGGGTCTTTCAATAAAACTGCGCTAGTATTCGTTAAAAGTGTTTAATTTAAATATTAAAAAAACTTACAGAACTTAAAGTAAGATTTTTAGTTTTTAAAAAACTAAAAATCTTACTTTAAAAACTAAAAATCATACTTTAAAAACTAAAAATCTTACTTTAAAAACTAAAAATCTTACTTTAAAAACTAAAAATCTTACTTTAAAAACTAAAACACGACTCATACTGCTACACCCTATCTCTATTTTTGGCCTCTGCCAATGCTTGCAGCCCTTTCCCGACTGCAGCCACAGCTTCAGCTAAAATTTTATCCCTCTCTGCACTCCTCTCCAGAAAGGACTGTAAGATCTGTGAATTTAATCTTTGTAACTCCAGCTGCTGTTCTTCCACCCTCAGGAATCTCTCGGTGGTGGTGGAGAATTCCGTTCGCCGTTGTGATGGTGGAGGAGCAGCAACTGAAGACGTGTGACGTGATGCTGAAAAGAGAACACCTATTAGTACACGCGTTAATAAAAACTCATAAATAAATAGCAGCTTTTCGTTGTCATTTGTTTCAAAAGTGAAGTTTTGATAGTTTGTACTTACACACAGAACCACCTCGACTACCACGAACTGTCCTAGGGCGGCGAGAAGGTGAAGCAACTGAAGCTGCGTGACGAGAAGCTAAAAAGATAAATATTTACATAACTTACATGAAGGTTCTTTAAGTCGTCACTTCTATGATTTACTTTATTCAGCTTGCTTGATATTATATCGATTAATGACCATCATAGACAACTACCAATAGTAAAAAAACCTTATTACTTAATTTTCTAAACATGAAATCTTTTGTGAGCAGAATGACCATTATTTATTTTACCTAAGCCAAAACTTATTTTTGTCGCTTAATCTAAGTAATTTATAAATTAAGTAGAAAATAAAAAAGAAAATTTTAGTATGGAAAATGCATACTTCTTTAAAATTCTCCATCTAATGGTAATGAAAGTTGTTTATAATTTATTGTTCACTTACATGATGAAGCAGCAGTTCTTTGAATCACTGGGGAGGCTACTTGGGTGGAACCACGGCGTGAAGGTGAAGGTGTGGGTGTGTGGGACAGTGTTACCGTTGGAGGGGACAGGCTCGGATGATATATATGAGGATTTGGAGGAGGAGTGTGCTCTAACTGGTTATTCTGAAACAACAGAAACAATCTTAAAAAGGAAACCCACTTCCTAATATTATAATTAAAAATATTGACAATTCCAAGGAATGCACATGAAATTTCAGAAAGAGATTTGAAAAAATCTTACGTATAATAATTAGGTTTAAGTAGTTAAATAAAAAAGTAAACAAAAAAAACATGTGACATGGTTACCCAACTAAAGCCAGAGTGTAGCGGATCTGTTCTCAAGGTATGATTTGAATCATCACAGTCACAGGATACACTTAATATAATAATATTAATATTCCACAACTATCACACAACGCCATCTAGTCCCAAGCTAAGCAGAGCTTGTGTTATGGGTACTAGACAACTGATAAACATACTTATATATTTCTAAATACATACATATTATAGATAAATTACACCCAGACACAGAACAAATGATCGTGCTCATCACACAAACATTTGTTCTGGGTGGGAATCGAACCCACGACCTCCGGCATAGCAGTCAGGGTCACTAACCACTAGACCAACAGGCCAGTCTACACTTGCTGTGACAACTCAAATCTGTCTCTACTCAGATACATACCCGTAAAATGCTTTGGCTTGTTCCAACAGTTGAGCTGGATGAGGAAGCAAACAGCAGTTTTCTCGAAATTGCACGAGCTGGTGGTCTGTAACTACGAGTGTGTTCTTCTTGACTGTCCTCAATCAGAGTGGGATCCTGAAAAGTAAATTGGATAAAATGGTATCTTCCTTATGGGATAAAATTATATTAAAATATTTTGACTGCAAATAGTACCCTACAGATAAATTACTTTTTGAATTATATTGGTAATGATGAATTTGAATATTTATAGGTGTACATTCAGATCTAATAGAGTATAATCTAGACACATCAGATTTATAATAGTGGGTACATGTACCTATTACTACCTATATAAATCTGATGTGACTAGTATTTAGTACAATATAACTTACATAAAATAAAATAGCTGGTGATTCCTCAGTAGGTGCCTGACTCTGCTGTTGTTGTGGTACATGAATCTATAATAAGTAAATATAAACAAATAAATGCTAGATAAGAGTATATTATTAATTAATTCCATAAAATTATGAATTAAATTTAAATATCTTACATTGTCAGTATCAGCATCTTGTATTTGTTGCACTTCATGTGATGGAGACGGGGTGTCATTTTCCTGAAACATGTAAATTTAACTTCACTTAAATTCACTTTACATTAGAAAGGGTCTAAACTACTAAAAAAATGGGCGCTATAAAAACGACAGCAAACCTTGCAGAGTGCTTCCAGTACTACTTACCTAATGCATTTCTAAACTTACCGGAAATGGCTGTATGCCTAAATGTGCATCTCCTGTAGAAAAGCTTTCACCACCACATAAAGCAACAATTCTTTCTTCAAGCTCTGATAGTTCCACTTCATCCTCCATCCCACCACCAGTCCTACGCCTAGCAGCAGAACGTGCTGCTACTTTTTTTTTATGGCGCTTTTTTTGTCAGACCAATACTATAATCAGACATTTATTTAAAGAAATTATAAAAAATTGCTGTTATTAAATACACATGTATTTTTTAAACTACATTAAAATCTCCATTTCCTTATTATTCAAAGTCAAGTATTGAGTAAAATTACGTAAAATTAAAATAAGATATTTATGAAATCAAGGAACACACTTGAAACCAAGATTATCGCATATTTTAAGTGGTTTGCTTTATGGAATGTTAAGTGGTTCTAACATGTAAAAAAAGCACTGCTAACCTTGGTCCACTGTTTGTAGGTTTTGATGGTGCCACCTATACTATTGAGGCGCACGGCTAGTTCCTCCCACTGGCGTCGACTTCGCTCTCTGGCATTTTGAGTTCTCAAGAAACCCTTCGCCATGCCAGGGTTTCTTTCCATAAACTCTATCAGAGTTTCAACCTGAGCCGACGATGGGTGAGAGGAACGTGTTTCATTTGGACTGAAACATTATTGTTGGATTAGAAAACAAAATAAACATTTCTTTAATTAATATTATTTTTGAACTTTACAACAAGAAATATAAACTTACTTCATGATTATTTCACAATAATTAACGGCACTGAACGATAAAAAAACAAACAAAATGCAAACAAAACAATGCAAGGACGAGATGAAAATATTGTCCACAGATTAATAATGATGTTGGCTGTCAGTAATTTTGGTAAGCATAGATTATATTCACGACACGAATTTAGAGTTTTCTGTTTATTTTTTACTTATTAGCTGCCTCAAATTCCTTAAAATAATAGATTGTAATTTAAACATCATATTTAGCTAAAATTCTGTGTCAAAAACTGATAAAATAAAAAACCGATAAATGTCGAATTACATTTTGTTGAGTGTGGTAGTCACTAGTACAGTATTGGTCGCTTTGGAGCTCACTTCACTTCGCAAGTGATTAGGTGATGCTTACAGAATGCAAAATCAAGGTCATTTTGAACCTTATGCGAAGTGAGAGTGAATAGCGACGTGATATGCGAGTTGTTGTCTGAATTTTACAGAATCGACGTGCAGGTTGCACAGGCAACAGAAACAAGTAGTTTAGACTGTAAAAATACATTTGAGGAATTGTTAAAGGATGCAAAAAGAGAAGAAGCTTTACATAAAAAAGAAATTAAGTGTTCAGAATACTGTTAGCAGTCATGCATACTGCTTTGTTTGTTGACAGATAATTTCAAAAAGATGTTGTTTACAGGAGGTCCACCTCCAGAGTCATCTGGTAGCCGTTACCCTATAATTGAAAAGGTCAAGACAATAATTGGACCCTCACTGGAAGCCTGGAAGGGCTATTCACAATCTATGACGGAGATGCAGAGTTTATGAAGGAGCAGCAAGAGTCAGCATCCATTAATACAGAGATGCAACCGATAAACCGATAGACATGATAGTAGTTGACTCACCACAGGTAGAAAATGGTAAGGTCAAATATACAATTAAGTTGCAAAACACAAGCAGAAAAACAACTTTAAAAATCTCTTGCTATTCATTACACTAATTAAACTTACATTTTATATTTGATTATATTATTTATGATTTTATCGATTGCTATTTTATTTTACTGAATGTGTGCAAAGGTTTTTTTGTGTATTTGTTATAATTTTGATTTTTTTTGGTAGATTAATGTCAAGGTCACGTTCCGTGACACCGGTCCCTGGGGAGCCACGGCGTTCTGATGAGGGTCCCCGGCACGCCCGGCGGATGCTCATCATGGATGCGGCTGCCCAGTCCGTGCGCGAACCTGTTGACGAGCCCGAGCCGGTTCTGTGGCAATCTGCTGTTGTGTGAGTACATAATACTGAATATTAACTATTCAAATAGTATTAGGTATAATTATTATGAAATAGCCACAATGTCTAGACTGTTTTTTTTTTATTAAATCTGTATAAATTTTGTTTTAGCTCTTTCCTGCCACCGCCACCACCGCCTATGGTCTTCGAGACGACAAGAACCCCTGGGGGCTCCATTCGAATTACGGAACCTGTGGCAATAGAGTGCACTCCCAGGGGCTCTGTCAAAAGAAAACGTGTAGTCGAGGAGTCCATTCAGTAAGTTTAATTAATAATTTTCTAGATGGGAGGTTTTTTTTTATGCCACTATGTAACGAGACCAGCAGATCGTGCACCTGATGGTAAGCGCCACGACCAACCATGGACAGGAGCAGTGCCAAACAGTAACTAAGTAATTACTATCGGACTAAATTCTGCGCCCGCCACATAGTAACTACACTAGCATATAGTGCCCTTTCGCCGAAACACAGAAGTGAAGACACACTTCTTTTTCACGGTAAAATAACTGGCACTGCGGTGGTACCTACCTAGACGGCCAAGTACAGGAAACCTACCACCGGTTAACCGGTTAAAATATGTATCGATTACTGAATTATACTTTTTTTTTATTAGCTTTACATCAGTCGAGAGAACAGCCGCCTGCGGTATGGACGTGGAAAAGGGTGAGGCAGCGCTGGAGGATCCAGAACATCTGAAGCGTGTAAAGAAATGGGTATGTGAGTTGCCGTTGCCAGGTATTTTCGAGTCTATACCACCGTCGTCTAGTGTGCCGGATCCTGTACCATCAACATCAGGTACTACGGTTCCTATGCACACTAGAATACGGGAAACCGAAGGCAGTGAGTTCGATTCCGATTTTGATGATGAATTCAATGTCGACGAACTCATTGCTTCCGGCGGTATGACTCGAAATATCCCGGACGACGACGAATTAGATGATCGTGTTCGTAATGTGGTACAATCGGTGGAAAGGGCAATGGATGAAGCTGTCGACAACTTGGTTGGCACGTCTACTGATTTCCATTGGCAAGCAGACTTTGATAGCTTTGGTGGTGTGCCTGAAACCTTTTCAGGGCCAACCCCAGGAGCTATCAAAAACTACGATACGCCCTATGAAGCCTTTACAGATATCTGGAGTAGAGACATCATGGATCTTATCTGCAAGGAAACCAAGTTAGCTAAGCAAGTTGTCGATGCTAAAACTGCAGCTGGCACTTTGAAAGCATCATCTCGTTTACATCGTTGGGTTGACACCGATGTAGACGAGTTGTATTTGTTTTTTGCCATTTATATATTCATGGGGATTGATCCGCGTACTTCTCAGCACGAATATTGGCAGGTCAACAGCTATCTGGAAATGCCAAAGTTCAGACAGTTGATGGCATACAACCGCTTCATATTGCTAAGCAAATTTCTGCATTTTACGGACAATTCTGATGTGAGTCAGGATTTGCCGTTAAGTGGAGGAATACAGCTTTCAGCAAAGTTGCGGAAACTCGCACCAGTAATTTCAACAGTAAGATCATCGACGTCACCGACCAGCTCCAACAGCATTCAAACACCTCGTCGCGAATCTCCTGCCCCAAAGCGATCTGTGGAGTCAAATCAAGGCCCGGTGACGCATTCGGTCTTAGAAAAAATGATGGATCTGCTCGCCAAACAAACTCAGGCTATAGAAAACGTTGCGTCTCAAGTTTCAAATTTTGCATCCATAGCGACTACGGTGCATCAAACTTAGACGAGTCTTTCGAATCTGTACCAGATACTACTACGGATGAAGAGTTTGGAGCACCCCCACTAAACGTTCCACAAGAAAACCGGCTACCAACAATTAGTGCTAAAGCATCACAATCCTCATCTACAATTCTTGATACACTTTTCAAGCCAATTCTAAAATTCTCCCCCATTGTCGTAAATGACTGGCCGATTGCTAAATACCTGAAAATTAAAAAAAAAAAAAAAACAATTTATAATTGTACTTTGCGTAATTGCATGTAATATTTTTTTTTTTTTTATAAATAGACTGTCCTATATAAGTGAATGGAATATATTTTTGTGTTTGTTGATTGTTTCAGTTAAAACTGCCAAGTCACGATGGAAATAACTGAGAAATAACCATAGAGACTGAGAAATAACGCATTCAAAAGACAAAATGCAACAAGGAGTGGACAGGCTAGAAAACAACGAAAAGAATGGAAATATCAGAAAGCCATGTCATTTTTATTGCCTTACATGTGTAACAGAGACCGGTCATCAAATTTTGCGCCCTTGGACGACTCCATAAGCGAAATTTCAAATGCACCAAATCCCATTGATGAGAGTTCATAGGCTTTTTCTAATGATTCAACAGCATCTGAGTCTCTCCCACCCACATCCAAAAAAAGAAAGAACGACGAAATTCTAGACCTTTTTTAAAAAAAAAAGAACACCGCGGACTTTTGGAACGAGAACGGACAGAAATTAAAAATATGATGACACATTTGATACAGGACGCCGATGTCTTATATGTCCGCGTTCTGTCTAAGGCAGAGAAGACACATTTTGGAAGATACTTTACCACAAAGTTCACCAGCGGTGGCTGACTATATTTCTCAAAATGGACTAATAGAGGTTAGTAAATAATGTTATTTTTTTCTTTGTCTAACAGTGCTTACGATGAGTTACAATAATCATTGTAAAAATAATATAACGTAGGGTGTGCATTATATCATCGTCGTAAGAAAGTAGATATTCTGTGTGCACTGCAACCTAGTCCTACGATATCTTTATTTATTGTGATAGGATATTAAATGTATTTTTTTTTATTCCAGGTTATTTTCAATAACATCATGGCTGTATGTCACAGATGCTGACAAAGATGATGTCAATCGACAATACCTTCCTGACGAAAATGTTGTTGTCGATGTCAACAGTCCAGCTGAAGGCGCCCAACCAAATGAAATCTTCGTCCCTGAGTATGTAAGAGCTCCTAATTCTTCGCGAACCTGTTTAGTGTTTATATAGGCATTGCATAAATCTAGATCTGAGGCGAATCCCCGCGTCTATAAGACTGTTCGCCATTTGTAACTACAGCTTATATTTTCCACCTAGTACACGACTGTGTCAAGAGCATTTGTCCAATATTATTTGGGACGAATTACTGGATAATGTAAACGTGACGAATTATTTCAACGCTGAGCTTGTTTCGGACATGACAACAATGGTAATTCGCGGCATGAATGCTCCTAGATTTAGGTTTGATTCCGTGACTGGATTGGATGCCCATGAGCTTCATTTTTGGACTGGACTAACTATTGAGCAATTTAATAGTATGCTATTGGAAACACCCAGCTTAGCTGAGAGACACAGACATCCGCGGAGAGTTCTTGGGGCCTATATGACGAAATTAAGGACTGGTGAAAGCAATTAAAGGTTAACAACAAAAAATCTATTATCTCCAAA
Organism: Colias behrii; assembly: GCA_029959065.1. Lineage (NCBI taxonomy): Eukaryota > Metazoa > Arthropoda > Insecta > Lepidoptera > Pieridae > Colias > Colias behrii. The sequence goes on along the minus strand of JARWMC010000021.1, from coordinate 2,337,631 downwards.
TCAGTACGGCTTCAGACGTAATATGTCCCCTTCGAAAGCGGTATTAGACATTACCAATTATATTATTAAGAATTTAGATCATAAAAAAAAGTCATCACTATCTTTTTGGACCTTGCCAAGGCGTTCGACACAGTTGCCACTCCCCTGCTTTTACAAAAGCTTGAAAAAATAGGCGTTAGAGGCCATTCACTTTCGATGTTTGAAAACTATTTAACAGATTTGAAAAGATAAGAAGTTTCATTCATTTCAATGACAATGACAAACATTTGCCTACAAGCCATATCAACCATGATAGGCTCCATAAACTAAGACCAATAATCGATCATCTAAATAACAGATTTGGTTCGTTTCCATATGAGCAGAGGTTATCAGTGGACGAGCAAATGTGTGCCACGAAAATAGGGCATTTTTTAAAACAATATTTACCAAATAAGCCACATAAATGGGGCTTCAAGTTATTCGTTATGTGCTGCTTGCAAGGCTTTGCTTACCAGTTTGAAATTTACTCTGGTAAAATGACACACGAGCGTCTCCCAGCAGAACCAGAGCTTGGTGTTGTTTCAGATCAGGGTCGTTACTTTCAGTACATTTTAACTTCAGTACAAAATCGTGAACACGGAATAGTTCGAACATTCGCTATAAGATGGCACCACCTGTAATGCATTTTGAACAAAATGATAAATACATATAATAGTAAGAAATTAATTTTTAATAATGAACTCAAATAATATAAATAATATTTTAAATTCAAATTCAAATTCAAATTCAAATTGCTTTATTTGCAGAAAGTAGAATTACAAAGATGTTTGTAGATACAGATAATATAGATCCTTAAACATTCTGCTCGTAGTTGAGCGTGCAAATATATTATAAACTACATTAAATACAATATTATATCCCACAACACTTATAGATCCCAATACAGTAGCAGAAAAAGATTAAAATACTAATTTATGTCCAGATATGATATCCATTAATTTTAAATTATGTACTATTTTTGATTTGTCAAGTCACTTATATCAAAGAATTGCTTTGAGATTAGCCAGTTTACTAACCTCGTCCGGAATATATGTACAGGTAATTCTTTGAAATCGTCTGGTATTTTATTGAATATTGTAATGCTTCTAAAAATTATACTATTTTTCGCAGTATTTATTCTACACGTCGGAAAATAAAGTTTGTTTTGAAATCTGGTCATAAATTAAGTATTGATTTCTCCTTTTTTCGTGTAATACTCGGGATGCTTTCTTACAAATAAGCATACATCTCTAATATACATACATGTCAATGTTAATATACGAAGCTTAGCAAATATGGGTCTACAGCTGTCTCTTTGTCTCAATCCTACTATGGCCCGTACGCATTTTTTTTGCGCTATAAACACCTTTTGTCTATCACAAGATTGCCCCCATAATATAAGTCCATATGAGAGAATTGATGACACATATGCATGGTAAGCATTTAGGGCCGCCTCCATGGACACTGTGTTCCTTAGTCGTCTTATGACATAAACAAATCGGTTTATCTTGTCACATATGTATTCAATGTGCACATTCCATTTTAAATTTTCGTCCAAATGGATACCTAGAAACTTGTGGCTTTTTACCTGTTCTATGGTTTTGTTTTCATAATCAACTTTTAATTCGAATTGTCGACTATTTTTAGTGCAAAATTGGATCATTTTAGTTTTGTCAAAGTTGATTTGGATGTTATTACTTTTTAACCACCCTACTATATCACATAATGCTTTACCTATTTCTAATTTGTAAGAAGTATTTCTTGCATTGCCTTTCACAATAAGTGTGGTATCATCAGCGAATAAAACTGTTTTATGTTTGGTTATGTTTGGCAGGTCGTTTATATACATGAGAAATAGAAATGGACCGAGAATACGGCCCTGTGGCACTCCGGAGCTATTTAACCTTCTACTGGATTTATATATAACTAGCTGCTCCGCGCGGTTTCACCCCCGTGGCTCCACCCCTGTTGGTCGTAGCGTGATGATATATAGCCTATAACCTTCCTCGATAAATGGGCTATCTAACACCGAAAGAATTTTTCAAATCGGACCAGTAGTTCCCGAGATTAGCGCGTTCAAACAAACAAACAAACAAACAAACAAACAAACTCTTCAGCTTTATAATATTAGTATAGATTTTTATCTCCCTTTCTCCGAGATAGTTTTCAATCCATTCATTCGCTTTACCTCTGATCCCATATTTCGCTAGTTTATATAAGAGCAAATTATGGTCTACAAAAACAAACGCTTTACTCATGTCCAGGAATATAGCTGTCGCAGCATTTTTTTCAATAAAGGCTTGAATAACTTCTTTTACTAAATCAAAACAAGCTAAGGATGTTGAACTATTTTTTCTGAAGCCAAATTGTTGTCTAGTTAATAATTTATTCATGTTTACGAAATTTTTTAGTCTTTCTACTACCACCTTCTCAAAGATTTTTGAAAACACAGGTATTAATGATATGGGTCTATAATTCGTTATATCAGAGGGATCCCCTTTTTTATACAAAAGTTTTACTACTGCGGTTTTTAGAATAGTAGGGAATATTCCTTGTTCCATAGATAAATTTATTAAGAAAGATAGTGGACTAGCTATACATTTGTTTGATATTTTCAATATCTTTGTACATATTCCATCAGATCCTACTGCATTTGTATTTTTTAGTGATTGAATTATTTTAGAGACTTCTTCAACGCTAGTTGGGGTCAAGAACATTGAATTTAAATTATCATAGGTCAATGTTTTTTTAATGTCTGTCATATTAAATTGGAAGTTCGTCTGATTAGTCATGTCAATGAAATAATTATTGAATTGTTCGCAAATGTTAAATTGAGGAATACGCAATATTATTTATTTTAATCTCGGCTATTTCATGTGTATTACTGACTTCATTGATGTTATTTGATATCATTTTCCATAAAGCTTGGCCTTTATTCTTATTTTTGAGTATGTACTTAGCACTTTGTATTCTTTTAGATTTGAAAATACACTTTTTTAATATATGTGTGTACTTCTTGTAATTTTTCCATTTGTTCTTCTTATTATTATTTGAATATAAATAGTTTAAGTATAGGTATCGTTTCCGTACACAACATTTTTTTAAGCCCTTTGTTATCCAGTTTATGTTTGTTTTGTTTGTACTTATTTTTATCTTAATATATGGAAAACATAAATTATAAAATAAAGAATATAATTCATGAAATGCTCTGAAACACTCATTTATATTTAACAGATTTGAGGTTCTTTTATTTTGTTTGCGATTTTTAATTATTTAAACACGAAACAACGGGAAGAAATTAGACGTGTTCGATATTTTTTACTGGTGGAGGTTTCTAATATTATAATGGCACAAACACCAAGTCGGAAAAGAGAGCGTGGAGCTAATTATACCGCGGAAGAAAAAACCACGTTTGCAGATATCGTCACACAGTGAGTATCTTAAAACTGTTAGAGACCCCGCAGACTGCAGAATTTCTATAGGCCAATAGTTTAGTCTGTTTCTTAATTTCTTTAGGTATCGGCCGATACTGAATCGTGCGCACTTGCATACATCTTTCATACTGATTATGGACCCCTACTAAATTATCGGCCGATAGAAAGTCTGCAGTCTACGGGGGCTCTTAATAGTAATTTAAATAGATTCATAATTTTCTATACTTATTACTCCATTTTTTTTAGGTTTAAACACATTATTGAAGACAAAAGGACAGGAGGAATGTTTATTCAAAGAAAAAAAGATGCATGGAAGGCAATTACTGATAAATACAACAGTAATTGCTATACCGGTCGCAGAGAGATGGATCAATTGAAAGCGTTGTATGATAATATGAAACAGAAAGCACGGAAAAATATTGGCGAAAGCAATGTATGTATCTATAAATAAATACCTTAAAAGTTTTGTCAAAACACATCCGAGGATGCCCTCTGGCTACGCAAAGCAACAATATATATGTTACCGGAAATGTATGTAATCAAGGAATTGTATACAATTCCTAGGAAATGTGTACAATTCCGATACCATTTAGGAAATGTATAAAATATTGTTTAAAAAACTATTTAATGCATGCATATCCTAGGAAATGTATAATTTTCCTAGGAATTGTATACAATTCCAATATCGTATTAGGAAATGTGTAAAGTAAATGCTTTCTGTAATAAAACACGTTGTTATTTTTTTGAAGTGAAAACTTCTTTAGCGGCGTTGGGTATAAAATCTTAAACTCGCGTCAGGACACGTGGCCTGATCAAAAAGCGTAAGACGGATGTTTTTTTTTTTCGGCTCTTATATTCCATGCGTAAGACGGATACCATTCCAAAATATCAAACATACTGAACGTTAATAATCAAGTTTTCACTTCAGCCGAGAAAAAAAAAATAAAGAGAAAAGAAAAATATATTTTAATTTTAATTTAAATCCTACCAAATCTTAAAGGTATGAATGTGAGTATGCTAGTTTGTGTGCGCGCATGAGTGGGTGTGTGTGTGAGTGTGTGTGAGTGAGTGTGTGCGCAAGTGTATATAATAATATATTTGTGTGATTAATCATACGTGTAGGTGTGATTATATGTATATATCAGTTTACATAAAGTGTTCTTAAATTGCAGTAGAAAGATTCCAGAGTAATTTTAAATGAGGACTTTAAGAAGGTCTTCGGTTTGTTGGTAATCCAATGATTTTAAAAAAGTAGAAACTGTCTTTTTGCAGTTGTAATTGTTCAAGGGATTGTGCCTACCATTATAATGTTTAGATATGTCAGCAATATTTGTGTAACCATATTAGGATGCGAAAACGATCTGCGAATCTTAATATGGTATACAGTAGCCAGTCACTATCCAACCAAGCTCTGTACGCACGTCAATAAATTAATAATGTAATATCATTTATATATAAAAATATATATATTCTTCAAATTGCCTTTTCATTCATTATCCACCAACGAAATAGGCAAATTGGTGACCCCGACGTGATCCTGGCCAACCCGACGTGATACTGGCCAACACGACGTGATAATTCTGGCCAACGCGACGTGATTATACTGCTGCTCATCTTCTTCATCAACTTTACAAGAAGCCATAAAAAATGTCAAAATGACTATTGAAAGTGGAACTCCGTCGACCAGCACATCATCATCAGCTCAACAGGCTCGTTTATGCAGTCTACAAGCGCAAGTAGCTCAGTTATCAAGACAAATAATGGAATTGCAGAATATTCAAACAACTCGTCACAAAAAACGAAATTATAATATTCATAATCGCTATCGTCCAATATCCCGTGGCTGTAATACGATACGACGTGTGTCGCGAAGCGCCGGCGATCTTTGTTACTATCACGCAAAATTTCGCTATAGAGCTAATAAATGTACAGAGCCGTGCTCATGGAATAAACAGAAAATCCAGAACCAGGAAAACTAAATAAGGTGCAGTCAGCGGCGGATGTCTGCACCCTCTTACCAGCTCAAAGCTATGGAAACTTTTCCGTCATATAATGCTTCACCCAGCCCTGGCAGAGGCAAAGGACGTCAGAGCCGAGGACGTCAGCAGTATCAAAGATCGAGAGTTTCGCAAATGCGCAAAACCAAGGGAGCGGAGACCATGCTCAATCTCCACGAAGAAATCCGCAAGAAGATGTTTGTCGGATCCAACGAGGAGGATGCCCTAGCCCGCTTAAGCGAGCAACAAACACTCAAGGCCATTACATTGTCGATAACCACACGGGGTATCGGCTTAGGACTTTGTCACCTTACTTTTATTTCTATATCTTACCATGAGAACATACAAGTCCCTAATATTTATTCAATGTACCGAGTGTTTCTAGGCCTTTTAGAGGCAAAGATTGAGGCCATCAAGAGTGATCTTCCTGTAGTCCCGCGCTTGCAAGACAGTATTAAGTCTACCGGAGTTAATTGCGATATGTTAAGAGTCGCTCAGAGTGTGACGATTGTCCCAGAGCCAATTCGCAAAATCATCAACGCCGTAGGGTACGTGAAGTATGAGGACAAGATATACGTTCCTGCTGTCGCAATAGACCCAATCGACAGAAATGGTCATCCAACACCTAGACCTGAAAACGTTATTGGGTCTATGGTAAAGTGCAATCAAGACACTATCAAAACAATACAGAGCACTAACCCGTTCTACGATTTATTATCAGCTTATCCCGATATAACCAAACCATTATGCTACAAAGACATCCCAAAACACAATGTTATGCACCACATCGAGACGACGGGACCTCCTGTATTCGCACGCGCTCGCCCCCTTCCTGCTGAAAAGTACCTGAAAGTCAAGAAAGAATTCGAGTACATGCAACAAATTGGTATATGTCGTCCTTCGAAAAGCTGTTGGGCCAGCCCGTTCCACGTTGTTGCCAAGAAGAATGGTGAAATACGACCCTGCGGCGATTATCGCAATCTAAACGCTATCACCAAGCCCGATAGATACCCAATTCCACGTATTCACGACTTCACATATTTACTGGCTGGAATGCGACTCTTAGGGCCTGTTTCACAATCGCTAAGTAAAGTTCTAAGTAAGCTACTTCGAACATAACTGCTCAGTAAACAACTTAATTGCGTTTCACAATCCTACAGTAAGGTTAATCACCACTTTATGTGATCAGTAAATTAATCATCGGATGGACTGACAAGTAGCCGTTTACTGGACAAGTAAATTCGACAAATGTTATAACCTCAAATGCGCTTCGAAATCCGCATTTAATTAAAGTGGTGCCTATCAATTTATTTTCGTTTTAAAATGGATATTTTTGATATTATTGAAGACGAATTCGATGAATTTTTTGATCGGGTGACGGGACCGCGTAGGGAACCATTATTTCGAAATCGTTCAAATAATATGGAAAAATATGACGATACTGATTTCAAGATAAGATTTCGACTCTCTAAAGTAGCTGTGAATTGTGTTTTTTCTCTAATACATGACAAAATAACTGCCCCTACGTCGAGGTAAGTTTTTATCTATCTATATTTACTTATACATCTAAACTTCAGTGCTTTGCCTGTGTTATGCACCCACCTTGTCTAATGTATTGTGTCCTTGTTCCAGGAATTATGCAATTACGCCTATGGATCGTCTTTTATTAACATTGAGATATTATGCAACAGGAAGTTTCCTTACCGTAGTAGGTGACATCACTGGTGTAAGCAAGGCTTCTGCTAGTCGCATTGTTAAGTTAGTTTCATATGCGATTGCGCGACTACGATTACAATTTATAAAATTTTCTACAAACACGAATCACCTGCAGCAAGAGTTTTATGATATCGCAAGATTTCCCAAAGTAATAGCCGCTATTGATTGTACACACATACCTATTAAATCTCCAGGTAAGAATCAATTTTTGTATTTAGTTATAGTTCAAATTACTGTACCTACCTACCAAATTAAAATCTGTTCTGTATGGGTCATACCTATAACACTCAAAGTTCATATTAAATAAGTAGGTACAGATTGAAATTGATGTAATTTAATATATATATTTTTATTTTTAGGTGGAGAAAATGCAGAAAATTTTAGAAACAGAAAGTCATTTTTTTCTTTTAATGTTCAAGCTCTGGTAACTGCAAAATTGAAAATAATTGACATTGTAGCTAGATGGCCCGGAGCAACCCATGATCAAACTATATTCAATAATTCATTTATAAAGCAACAATTGATGAATAGATAATTTGGTTCTTGTGTAGTGCTCGGTGATAATGGATACGAAAATAATTCATATCTTCTAACACCCCTCTCAAATCCAAGAACACCTGCAGAGCAACTGTACAATCAATCCCACATAAGAACCAGGAATGTGGTAGAAAGAACATTCGGTGTTTGGAAAAATCGGTTCCCTGTTCTATCCAAAAAAATAATATTGCATGTATCACGAGTTCAGGCTGTGATTGTGGCATGTGTACACAATATTGCGATTGATATGGGAGATGAACAATTTGAAGAAAACTGGCCAGAAGAGTCTGACAACGGGGAGGAATATCACAGCAGCACACAGAATACAGAGGATAGTAGTGTACGCAGCAACATAATAAATGACTATTTTGCTTCACTAATACGATGAATAGCAATGTACAAAAATTTATTTGAATTAAAATATTTACAAAATTTTATCTATTTTATTTTGTAACAATTGCCTCTCTAAGGCCCACATTGCTCGTTTGTGCTGTCGTTCTTCTTCTTCAAATAACCACTGTTTCCGTTTGTTCTCTAATTCTTCTTCAAGAAGTTGTTTTTGGATGCCTGCAATTTCCAGTTTGCTTTCTGCCACCTTTTCAAAAGGTCTCTTGGGTTTCTGTTTACCTGGATCAAGTAGTAAATGAATATATTTAGAGCAAGCTGTCGACCACTCACATATAGAAACCTATTTTTGGCTAAAATATATTTGAAAAAAATACAAAAAACTCACACAAAGCAGGATGTTTCTTTGTACGTAAAGATGATGGTTTCCATTGTGACCATTTTGTGACAGATTCAACATTGGCATCATCAGAGTTGTTTAACTTTCTTATTTTTTGCTCGTTTTCACCTGAATCCAAAAAATAAATTTTAAAATTATGTAATAATGAAACAAGGAATAATAATAGTAGGTAACAGAAATAGAAAACACTCACATGAAACATTTGACATTGGTTCTTCATGTATCAGAAGTGTTTCATCAGGCATTTCAATAGTTTCAACAACTACAGGTTCAGATTGGTGAAATTCAGTGAAATTTCTAGAATCTTCATCAATTATATTCGGGTTGGTCATCAGTTGAGGAGATTCTATAAATAAAAATAGTAATTTCCAATTTTAACAGTTTCCAATTTTAGGTCAGGTAAACATTCAAGCTATGTCCAATGTAGCCTGGTCGCGGGACTTATCTCATTACCGTGACCCCGGAACATAAAGGGCTATTGAAGGAACACCGTGGATTTTAGTCAGTAGCAGTCTGACAGTCCCTCCCGCCCTGCCCGGGGTGGGAGGACTCATTTGATGATTTTACCACGTTAAAAATGTCCAATGTAGCCTGAGAGGGTATTTTCTAACTATAATATCTATCACGAACGCTTTCAATTTGACAACCACTGCTTGTTTGCTAAAGCGATTGTGTAAGTATGCTGTAGACAACAAGCAATGCCGGTCAAATTGAAAGCGATCGGGATAGATGTTGGGGTTAGAAAATCACCCCCCTGTAGGTATGAGTTTACTATATGTTTGACATGGGTAAAAAGTATTATTACCTGTTTCTGCTTTTTTGTCAGAGTCAAATACACTGTCCATTCCAACCACTGAAAGTAAAATCATGTCCTTTACTTTTTCTTCGCTCGGTGTCAATATTGGAGCGGTACTTGGACCGCCTCCCGTACGATACGTTTCTGCCCGGATCGCCGCGGATTTCTTTCTCGTATCCCTCTTGATTCCGTCGTATTTGATTTTTAGTGCTTTTGCACTACGAAATCGAACACTACTTATACTGTTAAAATTTGTTTCTATTTTTTGCCAACATTGTTCTTTTTCCGCCCATGTAACGGCATCACTTTTTTTGTTTTCCAGCACGTTTTTATATTTAAGTACAAGTTGAATTAACGTGTCAGTTTCTTCACGCGTAAAATTACTACCTCTTTCCCGTTTTAAAGACATTTTAACAGAATATTTTTCAGATTTTTGGCACGAAACCAACAAAGACAAACAAAATCGTTGAGCATTTAAAACTGACACTGACAATTCGTTGCGTTCCGTTATTACAGAAACATTGATTTTAAAAACATCGTTAAAAAATAAGTCACATTACATTACAATGTACTATTTTTTACATCAATGTACCTTTACATACTTGGTAATTGAACGAAAAATATTTCTAATGATTATTCTGTGTTAATTACACTTTAAAAAAAATCACTTAAATTATGCATGCTTTGAAACGAAACGTTAAACTCTAATGTTGCCAGCAAACTCTTAAGTAAGTATTAATTAGTTACTCTTTACTTTAATTTACCGATTGGATGATTGTGAAACGCAAAAAAGTTAACGAAAGGATTTAACCTCCAAGTAGTTAACTCGTTAAGTAACTACTCAAAGCTTTACTTAATGATTGTGAAACAGGCCCTTAATATGGTATACAGCAGCCAGTCACTATCCAACCAAGCTCTGTACGCACGTCAATAAATTAATAATGTAATATCATTTATATATAAAAATATATATATATTCTTCAAATTGCCTTTTCATTCATTATCCACCAACGAAATAGGCAAATTGGTGACCCCGACGTGATCCTGGCCAACCCGACGTGATACTGGCCAACACGACGTGATAATTCTGGCCAACGCGACGTGATTATACTGCTGCTCATCTTCTTCATCAACTTTACAAGAAGCCATAAAAAATTTCAAAATGACTATTGAAAGTGGAACTCCGTCGACCAGCACATCATCATTAGCTCAACAGGCTCGTTTATGCAGTCTACAAGCGCAAGTAGCTCAGTTATCAAGACAAATAATGGAATTGCAGAATATTCAAACAACTCGTCACAAAAAACGAAATTATAATATTCATAATCGCTATCGTCCAATATCCCGTGGCTGTAATACGATACGACGTGTGTCGCGAAGCGCCGCGGCCGGCGATCTTTGTTACTATCACGCAAAATTTCGCTATAGAGCTAAGAAATGTACAGAGCCGTGCTCATGGAATAAACAGAAAATCCAGAACCAGGAAAACTTAATAAGGTGCAGTCAGCGGCGGATGTCTGCACCCTCTTACCAGCTCAAAGCTATGGAAACTTTTCCGTCATATAATGCTTCACCCAGCCCTGGCAGAGGCAAAGGACGTCAGAGCCGAGGACGTCAGCAGTATCAAAGATCGAGAGTTTCGCAAATGCGCAAAACCAAGGGAGCGGAGACCATGCTCAATCTCCACGAAGAAATCCGCAAGAAGATGTTTGTCGGATCCAACGAGGAGGATGCCCTAGCCCGCTTAAGCGAGCAACAAACACTCAAGGCCATTACATTGTCGATAACCACACGGGGTATCGGCTTAGGACTTTGTCACCTTACTTTTATTTCTATATCTTACCATGAGAACATACAAGTCCCTAATATTTATTCAATGTACCGAGTGTTTCTAGGCCCTTTAGAGGCAAAGATTGAGGCCATCAAGAGTGATCTTCCTGTAGTCCCGCGCTTGCAAGACAGTATTAAGTCTACCGGAGTTAATTGCGATATGTTAAGAGTCGCTCAGAGTGTGACGATTGTCCCAGAGCCAATTCGCAAAATCATCAACGCCGTAGGGTACGTGAAGTATGAGGACAAGATATACGTTCCTGCTGTCGCAATAGACCCAATCGACAGAAACGGTCATCCAACACCTAGACCTGAAAACGTTATTGGGTCTATGGTAAAGTGCAATCAAGACACTATCAAAACAATACAGAGCACTAACCCGTTCTACGATTTATTATCAGCTTATCCCGATATAACCAAACCATTATGCTACAAAGACATCCCAAAACACAATGTTATGCACCACATCGAGACGACGGGACCTCCTGTATTCGCACGCGCTCGCCCCCTTCCTGCTGAAAAGTACCTGAAAGTCAAGAAAGAATTCGATTACATGCAACAAATTGGTATATGTCGTCCTTCGAAAAGCTGTTGGGCCAGCCCGTTACACGTTGTTGCCAAGAAGAATGGTGAAATACGACCCTGCGGCGATTATCGCAATCTAAACGCTATCACCAAGCCCGATAGATACCCAATTCCACGTATTCACGACTTCACATATTTACGGGCTGGAATGCGAATCTTAATATGGTATACAGCAGCCAGTCACTATCCAACCAAGCTCTGTACGCACGTCAATAAATTAATAATGTAATATCATTTATATATAAAAATATATATATTCTTCAAATTGCCTTTTCATTCATTATCCACCAACGAAATAGGCAAAGGATAAATGTTTAATTTCTTATTTATTTTATTATAAAGAAAGGGTCCCATAAAGCAAAAGAAATTATGTGAATGAGTTGATGAAAAAGATGAAAAAGCATTAAAAATCTAACTATCTAACTTTTAACGTAAATATCACAAAATCAACTTATATTTATTCTTATAAAATCAAATTTTCATATGGCAAGTAATCAGTCCCCTCGTCCCGCTGTCCCCGGGTATATTTGGCGCAGTCGGATTGTATAATCCGCCGTATTACCTACATTACGGCTAGCTGTTTTAATATGCCGAAAATTCGTCTTTTTCCAAAATTCTACAAAAAGACGGTCGCGAGCCGACGGAGCCCCACTTCGTGGGGCTCATATTTCTATGTAGTTTTAAAAAACACAAACCTAACCTAATCCACCCCCTTATCCAAACCAAAAATTTCTGATTACGAATTATCGGCATCGTTACTACAAAATGCCGACCGTTTGTAAACGGCCAGATTATATACAATTTGCCTGCGACATATCAATATCTTAAATGTTTTACATTTCCGATAGCTATTTAGGAATTGTATAGATTTCCTAGGAAATGTGTATAAAATAATTTATTTCACACATTTCCGTGCGATTTTAGGAATTATATACATTTCCTAGGAATTGTATACAATGACGGATTACATACATTTCCGGTAACATATACAAAAACAAAAGTAGCTCACAATGTTGACTAAGTTTTATATAGCGTTGTGAAAATTTTTAAATATCTTGTTTCAGAAAACTGAATACATCAATAGGATCCCTCTTGAATTGTCTGAGGAGGACCTTTCAAGGGCTTTGAAAAATTTAAGAGAAGATAAGGTATATATCTGTCAAATTTTGTCATAATGTGCTTCATACATTCAAATGTATTCATACACAAGGTCAGAGAAAAACCAGTACTGAATTGGCCCGTTATGAGCTAAAGTTTGGTGTTTTTACATGAAATCATCACTTCTAAAATATATTTCATTTTTTCTTTAGGTTCAGATGAACAAAACTGGTGGTGGTTGTTATAAACCCAAAACAACTGACAGCGAGTCAAAAATACTTGCAATAATACAGGATCAAGTAGAACCACTGTGTAATCCTTTCGATAGTGGTGCACTTTATTTTAAAGGTGGGTATAATCAGTAAAACATATGAATACTTTAACTTTATACGTTTAAAAGTACAGAACTATAATTGAAATAATTGATATGTACACTGTTTTAGATGCTACACACCTCTCGGAACCAACAGGAAGCAAGTCCCCGGAAATAGAAAATTTCATTATTGTAAATGAGGTTGAAAAATCTGGTATGAATATATTTTCACACACAATGTAAATATCAGCTCTTGCTGTAATGAAATTACAGTTTAAAAAAAAATATTAGTTTAGTTTTTTTTCAAATATTAGGTTAGAACATATTATGTGATGCATGGTATTTTTTTTAGATTCTAGTAACCTGTTGGATACTGAGATTACTAGATACCAGGATTCCTCAATGGTGACTCTAACTCAAGAGGCAGATATTTCAGAGTTACCAAAAGACCAACCCAATCTGGTCAAAAGAAAAATGTTAAAGACTATTAATAGAAAAAAACAAAAGGGTAATCTATTTTTTTTTACCATGCCTACTATGCTAGGCCAAGTGGCCTTCATGATAAGATAGTATTATTGACATATTTGCAAATGTTTCAGCTCCTGTTAATCTAAAGCCTCGGAATAAGTCATCAGAACAATTGAAACGCATTTATTTCAAAAAGAAGTGTCAAAATGCTAATTTGGAGCGCAAGAAACTGATGCAGGAAATACTCCAAAATAAAGAACAGCATAGGCTGAAAATGTTAATTTTGAAAAAACAATTTGAGAATGTAAATAATAATTAAATCGCAATAAATTTATTTTTTTCAAAATAAAACTATTTCTTTGTATTGTTGAATTGTATGAATTGAGTTAATTCATCATCTCATCAGATAATGATAATGGATCGAGTTAATATAATAATAGGCATCTGCCTACCTCAACTTAGTTGGGAATAGGCTACACATCTGCATAGTCTATTCCCAACTTGGCTTCCAGTCTGACCGGATGACCTCCCACAACCTAGGAACTGTGTAACACATAAACACTCATCATTGGAATCAAAGAAAACAAAAATTAGGTTGAAAAATTATTGTATTTTTTATAATCCTAACTAATCCAGTGAGAAAATGCTATGTATTAGAGCAGTTCTTACAGATGTCTCTACATTTGGTCCGGAATATGAAATATTATCATTTGATACATCAGGCTGGAAATCATGGAGTGGTTCCACATCATCTAATTCAATACACATATTGTGCAGCACTGCTGTAGCTACAATTACTTGAAGAAGTGTTGTTGTTTTCCTCAAAGTTATGCCTTTCTCCAAGCATGGGAACCGCCGTTTCCATACTCCAAAGCATCTCTCCACAGTATTACGAGTGGAAATTTGACTTTTGTTGTAGGCTTCTTCTGCGTGTGTTTGTGGTTGCAAAACAGGGGTCAGTAAATAGTTTTTATTATAGTAGCCACTGTCTCCTAACAACAAGTAATTTCTGTATGCACCTCTTTCAAAATCAGCACACAAATGAGAGTTGCTAAAAATCGTACAATCATGTACTGATCCCGGCCAGCGTGCTATGATGTCCCTGATTTTTAGCTTCGCATCACACACCACCTGGACATTTATTGAAAAATATCCCTTTCTGCATCGGAACATTTCTGCTAGGAAGCCACCTCTGCTTATAATTTTGATGTGAGTGCAATCTAGAGCTCCCACTACACGTGGAAATCCTGCAATTTCATAAAAATCTTCAGCAACTCTTCTTAATTCTTCCCTCTCTGGCATTCGAATAAGGACAGGTGCTAATCTAGCAAGCTTCAGAGTTACCTTCTGTACTATTCGACAAATCGTTGATTTATGGACAGTAGTTGATTTATGCAGATCACCTAATACCTGTTGAAAAGATCCCGTGGCAAAAAATCTCAAGCAAATCAGCAGTTGGGTTTTGCCATCGATGGCCTTATTTCTATGGGTAATTGGTTCCAAATCCAGCTGGTCGCATATATGAATAGCTGCTGCTTTTGAAATTCTGTAGCGCAGACGAAATTCTTCTCCATCATATTTCGAGAATATATCTTCTCTGTTTGGGATCCGACGGCGACGAGGCATATAATATTCTTCTGCGTCAGACAATGATGACAGGCTCGACAAAGACATGTTGAAGTAATTTTTTTACTTTTTACCACTGCTTTTTAAATAAAAACTGAAAATTCGCAAATAACACAACTGAACTAGCCACGAACTGCAATATTAATGTTGCGCTAATGGACGTTTAATGACCCATTAAAATTTAACGCCCGAAATGTCAACTTAACCTTCCAGCGGTCGCGCGCGGTCTCTGAGTCCGCAACGAACTTGTTTTAGTCAATATACTGAAACTGTAAATAATAGACGCTTGCGCTTCCGTGATACCTTCGAGGGGGTGAGGTAGCACCTCTCAGTAGCCCTGTGACATTCGTCGCATGTACGCGTGCTTTCTTATTTATGTTTGCGGTCTCAGATTCCGCGCGCGACCGATTGTGTTCCAGAACAATCCAGTGCAATTAAACCGAAGCCGATATAAATATTTCTGAAAATGACCAAGGAGGATCGTCTTCAAACCAAGTTTTACGTGTCGCAGGTCATTGTTACTATTGCGATAGGAAAAAGAACCGCAAAACAAAGTATAGTTGTTTCAAATGTGGAAAACACATGTGTCTAGAACATTTGATTGTTATATGCCGAGAATGTTCATTCCCAGTAGATATTATGGACACTAATGACGAATAGTTTATTATAGTTATTCTAAACAAAAATTAGTAGTTTTTAGGTATGGTTTCTTTATTTCATTTTATTATAATTTAGATTATTCTAGAACTTAACGTAAAATGATATCAAAAATAGATGTCATTTTAGAGTTCCTATTACACAGTGCCAATTGATGATGAATGTGATTTATTTCTAAGATAATTATAGTCAAGTTCATAAGTTGTTAATTGTAAAAAAGAAAATTCCATTTTGTTTTGTTTAATGTTGATTTATAACGGTGATTTCCACCCAGAGTCAAAAATTTTGAGTTTTTATAGACCTTTGTTCTATTAAGTACAAATAAAAGAAGTAATGAGTAATTAAGTTGTTTTTATTTTATTTCACATGTTTAAGACCTCTTTTTAATCATGTGTTATACAATAAGTCGAAATATTCATTTGTTTTCCCAAACGAGACACTTAAATTTGCGGAATCACAGACCGCGCGCGACTGCTTGTGTTCGGCGCAAGGGTGCGACCGCTGAAAGGTTAAAGGCGACTGACAACTGAAATGTCAAATCTTTAAGCGCTAATGGCGCTTTGTGCAACTAAAAATGTGACAGATTGGCTCGTTTGACACTGCCATTAATTAAAACTAAAGAACCATTAAAATCGAATCGAATGTTGCTTTCTGCAACAAGTTAATGGAAGATTAGCATTTAATGACAGCTTTAAAAGTTAAAGATCTTTTCTGCAACTGGCTGTAAGATTGTGAGGGGATTCTAAAGCCTGTAACACAGTTTTGAACTAACACAGGCTTTAATTTCTCCAAATTTTTAACTGTATTATTTTGAACTTTTTCAATAAAGATTTTTCTATTTCTAAAAAAAAAAAAAAAAAGTGGAACAACCGAAAGACATCTACAGCGACGAGGAGCTAGAAACCGTGACTCCCGCGCAAAAGATGGCTGACACGCCATTACGTTCACATGGCAACAGAGACGATGCATCAAGCATTCCCTATTCCTCTGTGCCACCTTCGCATCAGCACGAACACCAGGAGTGCCAGCATAATAACGGCTAGGGTGATGATGCAACACGCATTCCCCAACGCCCCTCCGCCCCTCACAATGCTGACGCAAGATTCTCACAACAGAGTGTTTCTATGCTCCTTGAAGGGCTACAAAGAACGCAAACCAACGCTATAAAGGAAATTCTAGATACTGTTCTCGGAAACCGCGCGATGACCTCGACTCCCGCGCCGATGGCAGAAAATGGTAATTTTGCGCGGTGTAAGGCGGTGTTTAGCGGCGCACCTACTGAATCTATAGAAGGGTTCATAGACGCGGTAGAAAGCTGCACTACTATAGTAAACCGTATTCCCGTGGCTAACCGCGTCTTGCCCACGTCTTGTCTTGTCTTGTCTTGTCTTGTCTTCTCGCGGACGCTTGCCAACAAGATTGCTTGCGAGTGTGAGTGTAGTGCCGGTGTAGTACGTATATACCTACCTCACCTCCCGCGCCCCTTTTCAACGGTCGGTACGTCTCTCGCACGTGCCGGCTGCCGCCGGGGAGCAGTCGAGTATAAACCGCTATAGAGCTACTACGCCTAACTAATCGATATCGTAAATTGATTAATTATTGTTTCTTTATTGTATTTGACTTTGTATCCTAGTGACATTGTGTTGTAAAGGTACCAACTAATCCACAACGTTATGTTTTAGTAAAAAACTGAATACCCACACCCCTGAGTTATCATTTTCTGCCTGCCGGCAGTGGCGCACACCTATATCTGAAGACCAACGTCTATAGCATCTTTTAAAGTTAGTAGAAAAATACCCCATAACAGAAAATAAAAGAACAGATGAGGCTACAGCAAAAGACAAACAAATGGCTTGGCAAAGGTTAACTGCTGAGTACAACTCCCAAACTAATTTCTCCCCCAGAACGGCAGACAAACTTTCGTCTTGTTATAAAAACCAAAAAGTTAAAGTGAAAAAGATGCACTCTACTGAAAAAATGGCTATCAGAGGTAAGATATTCATTAGTTGTTCCAATTAATTCCATAATACACTTAAAAATAAACAATTTAAAATTATTCTATCATTTTTTTGCTACTGAATGCAGTGGAAGAGTATGGGCAGGACTGGGACCAGGTTGCACAGGCAAAAGAAACAAGTAGTTTAGACTGTAAAAATACATTTGAGGAATTGTTTAAGGATGCAAAAAGAGAAGAAGCTTTACATAAAAAAGAAATTAAGCGTACAGGTAAGTGTTCAGAATACTGTTAGCAGTGATGCATACTGCTTTGTTTGTTGACAGATAATTTCAAAAAGATGTTGTTTATAGGAGGTCCACCTCCAGAGTCATCTGGAAGCCGTTACCCTATAATTGAAAAGGTCAAGACAATAATTGGAGCCTCACTGGAAGCCTGGAAGGGCTATTCACAATCTATGACGGAGATGCAGAGTTTATGAAGGAGCAGCAAGAGTCAGCATCTATTAATACAGAGATGCAACCGATAGACATGATAGTAGTTGACTCACCACAGGTAGAAAATGGTAAGGTCAAATATACAATTAAGCAAAAAAAACATGTAATTAGAATGCAAAATAAATAAAATGAAAATACGTGAAAACACAAGCAGAAAAACAACTTTAAAAATCTCTTGCTATTAATTCCACTGATAAAATTTACATTTTCAAAAAAAATAGGTCGAAAGGCAAAGTCAGAACGAAGAAAAAGCCTAAAGAACGTAATGTTATCATTGAAGAAATCAAAACTTTTATCTACGAGATGATATTAAGCCGGTAAAAAGTAATGCAAAACCAAAAATAAAGAGAAGCATAAAACAAACAGATTTTGTACATTTTTTTTTTTCATTATTCCATTTATTCCATTCGTAATTAATTACACTTACACTACAAAAACAAACAAACTTTCAGATTTCCTTTACCTTTGAAGCATATAATATTTAATTTTTCAAACGCACATTACTTTGAAAAACCAGAGGTGCTTTGCCCTGGATTAACCCGGGAACCCCAGCATAGGAGACCATAGTCCTAACCACTAGGCTATCACTGCTCTATGCTATTTTTACAAGCTTTTATTTAGTTATACTGTCCTAGTATCCAATCAAAATCAAAATTATTTATTTCATGTAGGCCAAGTTGTAGCTCTTATGACACGTCAAAAAACCACCACCGGTTCGGACTGCAGATTCTGCTGAGAAAAGACGGCAAGAAACTCAACAGTTGCTCTTTTCAATTTTTTTTTTTTTTTTTACAATGGGTAAGTAATAAAACGTTAAAAGAAGTTTCAAAAATGCACACCTACCACACATGTTAACCCTTTAATTCGCAATGTTGAGTATACTCAACTATCGGATCACAAAATTATTTTGACGATACAAAATCTTTTTTTTGAGATCTAATACTACATACGCATAATGTGAATCGGAACGCTTCCAAAAGAAAGTAGACAATGTCATTTTGACAGATCCTCTGACACTTGGAGGCAAAATGGCGCCGGGAAGAATTACTGCGCGCGGACGAGCGAACGAGTAAGTTTTTATATTAATAAATACTAAATATTTATGTTACTTGTTAAAAGCTATATAAATCAACTCGCAAAATATAATACTTCTATTTACTATTCATATTCCTTAGCCAAACGAAAGTTTAAATAGAAAAATATAAGCATGTTTTTGCCTATGTTGAGTATACTCAACATTGCCGTATAAACAAAGAATGATATAAAGCATCATGTGTTGAGCCCGCTCAACAATGCCCAGTTACTAACATTTTGTTTGTGCCTTTTTTGTGCATACAAATTTATTTATTTTTTATATTTAATTGTGCTTTCGGTTGTCTGTTGCATGGTTTTCTTTATTTGCTTGTTCCAGAAAGTACAATGGGAACGCACTAGACGGATTTTAGCATTAGTACCTCCTAAAGGCGTTTCTTCAGATAGTGGGTCCTCATCTGAAGATGAAGTTATAATTCAGAATGTGGCCCAACGTCGTCGACACTTTTCGGAAAGTATTTACTGTAGTTCTGAGCCGAAATCTTTACCATCTTCAATAGAAAATTTAAACATCTCTGATACATCTGACGACAATTGGTCACACATTCCCCATCTATCCCCGCGACCCATGCTATCAGATGAAGAGACTGTCCCTTTAACACCAGTTATTCAGGAAATGTTCCATACTGACAAGCCAGTTCAATTACCTACTTTGAACTCTGTATCTTCCGTGCTGTCTCCAGTTATAACATCAGTATCTTCCGTGCTGTCTCCAGTTATAACATCTATTGATAAGAGTACTCGATCAAAAAGGAAAATTAACAGAACACCTACAATAGTAATAAAAAAAGCAGGAAATATGTGAGACAACCATTAGATTTTAAATGGCAGGCTGGTATTTTTAAATTTGGTGCAGATTTCCAAGATCCTGAGTTACAAGTACCATTAGGAATAGAAAACCACTCGCCCCTTTATTATATTTACCGTTTTTTTTTCTACAGATATTATTATACAATATATAACGGAACAAACAAACATATATTCGGTGCAAAGCAAAGCTGGAAAATGTATAAATATATCCGAAGAAGACGTTCGTGATTTCTTGGCAATAACGATAATGATGGGTTTGGTTCAAATGTCTGCTTATAGAGACTACTGGAGTAAAGAGTACAGATATGCCCAAGTTGCCGATGTAATGAGTTTAAAGAAGTATGAACAGATTAGAAAATATTTACACTTTGTAGATAACACAAATGTAAACGATGATCGTTACTTCAAGGTGCGCCCATTGCTTGAAAAAATAAGACAAAACTGTTTGATGTTGGAAGAAGAGGGTATGGAGAGATGATGATTCCATATAAAGGAACACGTGCAGGTAGCCGCCGACAATATTTGCCCAAAAAGCCGAAGAAATGGGGCTTCAAGATGTTTGTTCGGGCGGGTGTTTCAGGATTAGTCTATGACGTCCTTCCATACGCCGGTTATGACACATTTAGGTATAACTCTTTTTCTAACTATGAAAACAGCTTAGGCTTGGGGGGCAAAGAAGTTATTGCACTTTGTCAGTCAATAAAAACAAAACCATCGGTAGTTTATTTTGACAACTTTT
The DNA here is from genome assembly GCA_029959065.1 of Colias behrii. Classification (NCBI taxonomy): domain Eukaryota; kingdom Metazoa; phylum Arthropoda; class Insecta; order Lepidoptera; family Pieridae; genus Colias; species Colias behrii. The sequence goes on along the minus strand of JARWMC010000021.1, from coordinate 2,316,719 downwards.
TTACCTCTTTAGAATTAATTCATTTGTGGCGTGATTCTTACGGTATTTTTAGTTTAGGTACAATCAGATCTAACCGTTTAAGAAATTGCCAGAATAAACTACCAACAGACAAAGCATTAGTTAAGAAAGATAGAGGGTCTAGCAAACACATTGTCTGTAACAAAAACAAAATTGCTGTCGTGAAGTGGTTGGACAATAAGACTGTTACTTTGGCTAGCTCTTTTGTTGATTCATTCCCTCTCGAAAAAATTAAAAGATACTCAAAAGAGACTAAAACTAAAGTTGATGTTGACTGCCCCCAGATTGTACGTCAGTACAACATGCATATGGGGGGAGTGGACCTTGCCGATATGCTGATAGCTTTATATAGAACGCAGTTTAAAACAAAGCGGTGGTATATGGCTATTTTTTCTCAGGCTATTGATATATGTGTAAATAACGCATGGTTGCTATATCGGAGATATAATAAAGATAATATAAAGTGCGTTCCACTAAAGAAATTCCGTTACCTTATATATAACGAATTACTAAATAAAAATAGGACCCGTGACGTCATAAAAGATAATGACGCTTTATTGCAAATTAAAACTCCCATGGCTCCCAGACCTCCAGATGCTGTCAGATACGACAACACTGGCCATTTCCCAGTATTTGTGTCATACGGTCGCTGCAAATATTGTAGGAACGGCTACACCAATGTCAATTGTGTGAAGTGTAACTTAAGACTGTGTTTAGTTTCTAAGAGAAACTGTTTTTATAATTACCATGTTCAAAAATAAATATTTTATCTAAAATTTTACTGGTATTATTCTTTGCTAATTCATCTTTTATATTATGAGCAATGTTGGAAATACTCAACGACATTTAATGTCCATTGCTACTTAGATGTTTCGTAATGTTGAGTATTCTCAACATATGTTTTCCAAGAATATATATATATATATATATATATATATGACGGCGCGCCGATAATTACTGTACTAAATAATAACTATCTAGCATAGTTGATTTCACGTAGTTAAATTGTTTGTTTTGATTGTCAATGTCAAAGTATTATGTTGTGTTGCCAGTAATGAAAATATTGTGAAGTAAGATATGATAAAAATAAGAGCGGGTAGTCCCGAATAGGGTAGTGGGTTGGCACGATGGTGACAGCTGGCATTCTACTGTCAGTTGTGCACAGAGGCGCACGCGTACTAACCTATTGGCTCTATTGGCAATCTGTTTCCATCTTGATTGTTACGCAAAATTGTGAAGTACTGTAAACTTTAATAAACTATCTGATTGTCGTTTGAGAAAATAGTGAGTTTATTTCGGTGTTCCCATCACTACTAAACCACCGCTATGTCTGATAACGGAGATCATACCGCCGAGCCTTCCGACGTTCCGTTATATATATATATGCTAGATTTTATTTACTATTTTTGGGATCACATATACACCTAATTGAACAAATTAAACTGCCAATAAATTAAAAAATATAAGAAAACTTATCTTGCGAAGTAAAGGGTTAAGATGGGTGGACACAAAGCAGACTTATTTGCTAAATTTTTTTTTATAATTTACCCTTGTATTAATTGTAAAAACATTATGTTATTGTGGAAAATAATTGACTGACTATAGATTCTTTTTAATATCCGAGTATCTTGCCTATGAGTAAAATCTTTTGCGATTTCCAAGAAGAATTTCTCTGTCCGAGAAAAAATACCGCTCTATAAAGAGGAAGCTCTTGGAATGGCCACTGGGGAGGGCGCTTTTATACGCCCCCTGTAACATAATGGAAAGGGTCCACCCAGATTACGAAACCTTCCTTGATACGGTTAAGGCCTTAAAGCCACGCCTGACAGCCAGGGAGGAAGCAGCGTCCTCCAACACTCTTAAAAGATAATCGACGTCACTGACCAGCTCCAACAGCATTAAAACACCTCATCGCGAATCTCCTGCCCCAAAGCGATCTGTGGAGTCAAATCAAGGCCCGGTGACGCATTCGGTCTTAGAAAAAATGCTGGATCTGATCGCCAAACAAACTCAGGCTATAGAAAACGTTGCGTCTCAAGTTTCAAATTTTGCATCCAAAAGCGACTACGGTGCATCAAACTTAGACGAGACTTTCGAATCTGTACCAGATACTACTACGGATGAAGAGATTGGAGCACCCTCACTAAACGTTCTACCACAAGAAAACCGGCTACCAACAAGTGCTAAAGCATCACAATCCTCATCTACAATTCTTGATACACTTTTCAAGCCAATTCTAAAATTCTCCCCATTGTCGTAAATGACTGGCCGATTGCTAAATACCTGAAAATTAAAAAAAAAACAATTTATAATTGTACTTTGCGTAATTGCATGTAATATTTTTTTTAAACCTTTTATAATTGTGAGCAGTGATGGCTATATAATAGACGTACTCGGTCCATTCCGGGCTACAACATCTGATGCTACTGTGCATTATGCAGTCATTAATGAATGAAGAAAATCCATTGCATTGGTTTTTAAACAGTGGCGATGTTTTTATAGTTGATAGGGGCTTTAGAGACAGCATTGTTGTAATTCAGTCTTGTGGCTATGAAGTCCACATGCCACCTACAAAAGACCGGACCGCTAGTAAACTGACAACAGAACAGGCAAATAAGTCCCGATTGGTTACGATTTGCAGATGGGTTGTTGGCGGTCAACGGCAAGTTTAAGAATAGGTTCAGGTTGTTGCGTCAAACGTATTTTAATCGTGCATTAAGTCATATGTTCTGTGACTTTAAAATTGCAGCAGCCATAATAAACGCTTATTATCGAGTCGCTGTTGACAACAGATTCGCCACCGAGATTGTAAATATAATTCATTCTAGAATGAACATGTCCAATCACTTGCATGATTATCTTAACAGACACACAGTGAGTACGAATGTGTTAGAAATTATTATTCATTAAAAATACTATTATTTCAGGATCATGCCGCGAATATACGTGGAAATAGGAACTCGAACAGAAGTAAGCGAAGAGGCTGTAAGATCTGCGATGAATGAAGCTTTAGATAAGACTTTATCTATTTGTCTTTTTATTTTGCTTTAAAAAATGTACTTAGTTGTATTTATAAGGAGGAACGCTGGCTCCTAAGATACAGAGTTCCTCTAGTTTAGGAGTCAGCGTACATATTTCTGTAAAGTTAATGTTTTTGGCAAATAAAGATTTATTTTAAAAGATTTTTTTTTTATTAGGAAGTCAGCCCAAACATACGGCATCAAACCAACAACATGCTGATGCATTATGGGTTAACAATCATACAAGAGAGGAAACTGGCGTACGAATATGCGAGAGTGAATCAGCTGCGCTATCCACCTAGCTGGAATCAAAATAAAATGGCAGGAAAAGAATGGCTGGATATTTATCGCCGCCGCGCCGTCAACTTCTGATATTCCTAGTCCAATTGATGAGGAGGCACGACAATTTTCGGAAAGCTCACAAGACGAAATTGAGGTACCTTTCATTAATATAAATACTTCGGTAAATGATGTTGGACAGTGCAATTATGTGTCTGGGTGGGCCCTGCACAGATGTATTAAAAATGTTTGTAAAAGCTGCAAAGTTTGCAAAAAAAAATATGTATGGCGACCCTGAGAGCACATCAAATGAATACATATGGGCCAAAGAATATAAAAAAAAAATAAAAAATCACTAATATATCCATCAAAAGCTATGGAAAAATGTTTCATACAGATACAAAATTTAGTGACGGAGATTTTGAAGAAAGATGTTCCTAAAAAACGATTGAAACGAAAAATTAAAATATTTACTGACATATTTGTGGATTATCCCTTTAATTGTGATAAACATAGAAAACATTAAAAAATTATTTTGAACATACAGGAATTCATGTACTTGTATACAGTTGGTGCCGATCAATAAATCGGATTTTGTCTGGCAAAATCACATATCATGGTGAGGACGAAATAAAAACAGCAGCACAAACATATAAAAATAAACATAAACATTTAATAAATAGAAAATAATATTTTTATTTAAATAATACTCAAATCAAAAATAATCAAAATCAATTATCTAAAAATTCCGTACCATTGTCAAAATTTACAATTTACTGTAAGTTTTAATTAACTGTAAATAAATAAATTGTAAAATAAAAATTGTTTTTATTTGTATGCACTCATAAATTAATGGGTTAAAATCTTCTCTAAATCTAGGACAAAAACAAAGATTAAGACTTTTAAAATCTACTGTTACTTATTTTTTATTTGTTTAAAAAAATATTGCCTTTGTTATTCTTTTGGTAAAAATGTGTCATTTACCCTGTTTTTAAAAAATCTTTTAAAAACTAGTAAAGGTATTTCGACGCATGTCAAGCAGAATATTCGTAAAAAGGGAAAAAACTTAATTTACTTAAAAACAAATTTACTAGTAGAGTGGTTATGTTGTGTGGTGCTATGCCATGTTACCTACGGAATAATTATATGACTGAAGGGTGGATTTACATTTTAAAAAACATATTAAGTACTAGTGGTCCGCCCCGGCTTCGCACGTGGTACATATTTCGCTATAAAAAGTAGGTGGATGGTTTATTTTTCCATTTTGAGTAACTCTGACAATGACATCTTATAAAAAAAAAGAATCCACTGCGGGTAACGCAACGTGTATTCGCGGTTCTATAGAACAACGTCTATGGATAAAAATGAAAAATTAAGATTTTTTTTTTCGACGTATTTTTCCAGGATAAAAAGTATCCTATTTTACGCCCAGGATAATAAGGTATAATTATACCAAGTTTCATCGAAATCGAACCGTTAGTTTTCACGTGATGCCTGAACATACAGACAGACAGACAGACAGACAGACAGACAGACAGACAGACAAAAATTTTTTTAATCACATATTTGGGTTTGGTATCGATCCAGTAACACCCCCTGCTATTTATTTTTTCAATATTTTCAATGTACAGAATTGACCCTTCTACAGATTTATTATATGTATAGATGAGTAAAGATTATCTAAACATGCTGAAGTTAGTAAATTATATGAAATACTGGCTCAAAAATGACGATACCAGAAAAATGATGTCAGTTTTCAGCGAAAGACATCGCACCAATAATTATTGCGAAAGTTGGAACTCTGGTTAATTAAAAATGATTGGTCGAAATCGCCCTAACATTCTACAGTTATTGAATGCATTAAAAAGAGATTCTGAACAAAAGCGAAGGCAACCAAAAAAATACCTAAGGTAGATCAAATAGCAACTGATAAGTTTATACAAGAAACACAAATGGAATTAATAAGCAGCGACATAAGCGTAGGTCATTTTTAGATATTGTTAAATAAAATATTTTTAAGCAGTGTGATCATCTTTACTTCATTTTATTATGAGGGGATTCTGATGAACCGATGAGTTCACTAGGATCCCCTGGGGGATCGGGCTAGGGGATCCTGGTGGCCGAAACCATCAGGTTAAAGGTTTTAATTTCCTTTTTTAAGGTAATCGACATGGATCCGTCACGAAGTAGAGGCAGAAGAATATTACAGATGGTTATTCCAAATAAAGAAAACAGTTTATCACCTGAACCTTCAACATCCGGCTTAAGCAAATTGCCAATGACTAGCAACTTTTCAAATTCACATGACAAAGAAAACTACTTCAACGATGACGTTATTGACGATGGTGACTTTTCACCCGCTCCTGATGAAGATAGAACATACACACCCCCGCAAAGAAAATATGCCGTATCTCAAGCTCAAGTTCATCTTCATCTTCGAGTTCATCTTCATCTTCGAGAACTTCTCAATCTTCTATGCCTGCACACAAATCATCTACAACACCTACAACTTTTTTTGCAACTGATTCACCAAATATCAGTCAAGTCACCACTGAAACTGCTAATATAACTGAAAATAATTTCGAATTAGTAATTAACTGCGAGTATAATAATATGGAGATGATTAGTACTACAAATGAACGTTCTGATGCACGAATATTCTTTTCTTCTGATACAAATAGCCAAAGTACTGGGAGTGTAGATACTACCGTTGCAATGGATATCTTATCGGCTCTTGATATCAATAAACGAAAGAAAAAAAAGAAATTTGGAATCTTGACAAATCAAGTTTTGGAAACGACCCTGACAAAACAAAAGTACGCATTTGCCAGTACGTAATAATAAAGTAAATCACAAGTTCATTTACAAATAATTTTGATTTTAATTGTTATATAAGCACTTCCAGTTATATAATACTAGTGAAAGACACTTTCGCCCCATCTGGGGCTATTGCATCTAAAAATCCCTTATAGAAGTACTTTATAGAAGTATCATTTACGCGTAGAAGTTATTCAAAATGTCATTGAACGGTGCTGGAACATTAAATTAGATAAAATTTCCTAAACGGTGTCTTACATTTTAGCTTATAATTACATTAAATGTAAATGTTATGATCAGATAAATATGCAGTTAAAAGTATCATGTCGCATTAGCCCCGGTTGACCTTTAGTGAAATTGGTGTGTGTTTTTAAAAACATCATTTTAAATAAAAGAACTGACGGTACAACCAACCAAGCTAAGAACGAGGCTTGGATAAACCTCTGTTCTCAATATAATTTAACGGGAAATATGTACAGGTTAGCTAAATAAACACAAACATGCCATATTTTATCATTATGATAACTACCACATGGTCAACTATACATATATCTACATTTTATCGTAGGAGTAAAGATGCTTTCATGAGAGTCTGGGAGAAAATGAAAAGTGAAGCAAAAACGTACAACTCGAGAAACAGGAGTTGTGCAATTGGAACCGGTGGAGGACCATCAACTATGAAAACAGACCCAATATTAGAACAAGTCTGTGAATTAATGGGTCGAGGTTGCAGTGGTATTGCTGATGTTTTAGACTCAGATTCAGTTATCAATATCCCAATTTCATCCATCAATACAAATGGGTTACCTATCTTAATCTCGAATTTTAATATTCCGAATATCATAATCCAGAAAACGTTTGGACATTTTTTCATAACCCCGAATTTTAAAATTTCGAAGTTTTGTTTGCCATATAATCGCAACTCCGAATTTCATTTGCCCATTTTTTCATTTGTACGACGTTTTAAAATCCAGACGAATGAGTTCCAGACACACAAAATCTAAATGCACGAAATCCAGATGATCGTTATCCATATGCACGAAAGCCAGATTTTTAAAACACAATTTTTTTAAATACTTTTCATTGATATCCAGACAAACAATATCCAGATTTTTAAAATTCATTTTTAATTCAAACAACTCAACGATATCCAGAAAAACTAAATCCTTTTTTTTTTAATCCAAATAGTTGAATTAAAGATGAACGAAACCCCATTTTTTATAGCAGCGCCATGTATTATCGAACTATGGTACTAACTAGAATCTTGTAATATATAATATACCTATCGATTACTGTGTATGCGTGTCTAACTATATAATAATGTCGGAGTATGACGATATTATGTGGCACTGTTAAAAATACGGGTTACTAACTTCTGTATAATATATGCTAACAAGAAGATTATTATGTTGAAAATATTGCTACAACTATTTTGAAATGTTTTTAATTTAATTAGGTATTTTAGTCGCTTGGCAATATAAATCAGATACGAGATCTAAAAATAGGAGGTAGCTATATTTTTATACCCGTGTAACTACCTACATTTTCCGTAATAATTAATTAATGACTCGGTGTCACGATGATTGTGCATTATAACTAGAACTGTTCGTGTCGTATAACTCATTTATAATACAAAGCAATTATTTAAAAACTTTTCAAATACAAAAATGACAGATAAATTGGGAGATTTATATAAATCCAACAAAGGTGGAATAAAATTATTCTATAAGGGGTATAGTTACGAAAAAAATAAGCTATTTAATAATACGTATTACTGGAATTGTGAGTTAAGGAAGCATGAAGTTTATAAATGTAAAGCTTCTGCAGTAAGTACAGAAAACGAAGTGAATAATCAAGTGCACAATGTAATAAACATAAAATACGAACACAACCATGAACCCGACCCACTACGCAAGGAAATTTCTGACTTTAGGAATAAATTAAAACAGGACGCTAAAACTGGGTTAAAAGTGTGTCAAATATTGCAGAATAATCAATCCAGTTGCAGTAAAACTGTGTTGGACAATTTGCCATCAAAGGCAGCTCTCAAGCAAATTATCTATAGAGCGAAATCCAAAGTACCGGCAAAGATTGAACCAAAGGACATTTTTTTTGAGATAGATAAAAGTGAAGCCACGTTAAATAACGAATATTTAATTATAAAAGATAAAATTTACGACATAAATAAAAGAATATTATTGATGTCAAATAATAATCTGATGAAGTTATTAGAAGCCGCAGACTACTGGATACTTGATGGTACTTTTAAGATAGTTCCAACTATTTTCCAACAACTGTATACCATACACGGTAATATTGCAATGACAGGAAATAAAATGAAAACATTTCCTCTTTTGTTTTGTTTGTGTACAAACAAAAACAGAAAGTCTTATGATTTTATGTTCGAATTACTTAACGAGTATGGAACTGAGAATAATATGACATTTAATCCCAAAATATGTATTTTGGACTTCGAAAAGGCATCAATTCAGAGTTTGAAAAATATGTATGAAAATGTAATATTACACGGTTGTCACTTTCACCTGGGACAAAGGACATGTCCAAAAATGTATGAACCGAAAACCCAGAATCGACAGGAATGAAATGTGTACCAATGGATTGGCATTGGATTGTAATATAATGTTACCAAGGGGGCAACTCTGAAATCGTTATAGTATAGGAGCTAGGAAGTAGGAGCAAAACAAAATAACTAAGAAATTCGTTAAAAAAATAATATAAATAAGTTTATGTTATGTTAAGGCTTAATATGATGTTGTTATAATGTTGTATCACTTGTTTTACAAATGATTATCATCATCTTTTACAAGCAACAGCAACGTAACAAAAACGTTGCAACACAACGTAACAAAAACTCAGATTTTTATAGTTTTTTTTCTTTTGGCTCATAGATACTACAATTGCTATAGTACTATATGTATTATTGGTAATTCTATGGCTATCTATTGAAAAAAAGAAACTGTATAGTGCAGGAGCTAAGCGACAAAAAAACAAAGTAAAAATCGTTTCAAAATAATAAAAACACCTTATGTTGTGGATAAGAATATAGTTATTATTCATTTATTTTTATAATTAAGTCTTATTTTGATAAGTTTTAATGATATTACATTTACCTACATAATAACGACTACATTCGAATCTACAACAACTTGTGTAACACATGAATGTACAAGCAAAAGCAATTAATTAATTATAAATTAAAATTATAATAACAACGATAATCTCATCCACAGCATGATTATTTTCAAACGATTTTTTATTCAGTTTTATTGGACCTTATCTCCTATGCTATACCTATTATTATTTTTATTTAGAATTAGGTACCAATAATACATACAGTACTAAAGCAATTGTAGTATAATATTGAGCCAAAAGAAAAAACTACGAATAACGGAGTCTTTGTTAAGTTGTGATTGAACATGATGTTATTATGTTGCTGTTGTTTTTAAAATGTGTTGATGATAATTATCATGTTGTAATAATGTTGTATCAGTTGTTACGTGATATTAATCTACAACATGACGTAAACTTGTGTTTTAAACGAATTTCTTACTTATTTTATTTTGCTCCTAGCTCCTATACTATAACGATTTCTGGGTTACCGCTTTAGCTACATTATGTTATATTTAATTATCAATCCATTGGTATATATTTCATTCCTGTCGATTCTGGGTCATTTTTTGGACATCACCTTTTGTATCGCCAAATACAAACTCGAGGATTGACACAAAGATACGCAACAGACTTTACTTTCAAAGAAGAAGTTAAATGTCTTTTAGCACTTAGTTTCTTATCAGCTAATGAAATTCCATATTATTTCCATAAACTATTGGAAAAATTACAAGGTACGTAACTTTAACCTTTAATCTTTATGTAATGGACAAGTAAAACAATAGCGAGTCGGTACTGACACTCGCCGGCCGCTGCCGCGGCACGCTCGCTTCGCTCGCTCGGCTCGTGCGGGGGGGGGGTCACGGTTCAAACCTAACCTAACCTACTGAGTCGAATTTGACAGTTAAACCTTTCTGTAATGGACAAGTAAAACAATAGCGAGTCGGTACTGGCACTCGCCGGCCGCTGCCGCGGCACGCTCGCTTCGCTCGCTCGGCTCGTGCGGGGGGGTCACGGTTCAAACCTAACCTAACCTACTGAGTCGAATTTGACAGTTAAACCTTTCTGTAATCGACAAGTAAAACAATAGCGAGTCGGTAATGGCACTCGCCGGCCGCTGCCGCGGCACGCTCGCTTCGCTCGCTCGGCTCGTGCGGGGGGGTCACAGTTCAAACCTAACCTAACCTACTGAGTCGAATTTGACAGTTAAACCTTTCTGTAATGGACAAGTAAAACAATAGCGAGTCGGTACTGGCACTCGCCGGCCGCTGCCGCGGCACGCTCGCTTCGCTCGCTCGGCTCGTGCGGGGGGGTCACAGTTCAAACCTAACCTAACCTACTGAGTCGAATTTGACAGTTAAACCTTTCTGTAATGGACAAGTAAAACAAAAGCGAGTCGTTACTGGCACTCGCCGGCCGCTGCCGCGGCACGCTCGCTTCGCTCGCTCGGCTCGTGCGGGGGGGTCACAGTTCAAACCTAACCTAACCTACTGAGTCGAATAAGACACCTAAACAAAATACAACAATTTATTTACTGATTGGCACTTTTTTATTTTCAGGCGATGCTAAAGATATAGCAATCTGGTTCGACGAAAACTATGTATCTGGCACTTGCAGCGCACCAGCAAAATATGCTCCTGAGTTTTGGAGTTGCGAGGTAGTAAATAGAATGGATATTCCCCGAACACAAAATTCAGCAGAAGCATGGCACCATCATATAAATCAAGTAATAGACAAAAAAAAGCCGGGGTTTTACCTGCTTCTTCGTGAATTAATCAAAGAAACGTTTATAATAGAATCTGATATAGAAAAAATGATACTAGGTGAACCACAAGAGAAAAGGAGGAAAAAGTACGTACAAAAGGAGGAAAAGCTGAAGAAACTTATAGAAATAAAAGAAAATTTAAGTGAAATTAAATATTTAAAAGAAATCTCTAAATTAATGTAAATTTCTAAATTAATAACTGTATCTACCTAATAAATGAATCGTATTGATTTACTGAGTTTTACTAATACCTACTTGTAATAGTACCTGCTTTTCCAAAGTAGGTTAAGATAAATAATACCTATATTTTAGGCGGTTACCTATCTTAAACCCGAATTTATTTATTTATTTATTTAAATAGGTACACATCACAGCTGACAATTTTGACTAATTATACACAAATTTAATCACATGTTGCGGTAAAATGCCAGCCAAATTGTATGTACACAGCACAATTGAGGTTAAAAAAAAAATTATTAAAAATTACATTATTTAGCACAATTCATAGATCAAGTAAAATATTTTTTTAAATACATGTCATAAAATAAATTGAATCTAAATCATAGTACAGATAAATATCACATCACTATAGCTACAATACATTAAATTACATAAAATACAGTTAAATCAATAAATACCTATGTTACATTCAATCACATAAAATAAAATTCATTACATTCCATCACAGTATAACAATAAATTATGTCTAACAATCAGTAAAGTATCTAAGAACTATGGAAGTCAAAGATTAAATAGAACGATCTTAATATTCTGTTTTTTTTATAATTCGGGTAACAGAAATTCGAGATTTCAATAGGAAATCCATTTAGATTTATGTATTAATAATTGAGGATTATTCAATTTTGTTAGTAGTGTAGGGTAGTTTAGTAATTATTCTAGAAATTGTTAAGATGGATAACAAAGAATAATATTATAATATGTATTGCAATAGTTTAGCTGGAACTCGATTATATGGGAACCAAATAAAAAGATTATGAAAATCTGGCAATAGTTTATCAGGAATATGATTATATGGGTACCAAATAAAAAGATTATGAAAATTTGGTAATAGTTTATTTGGATAATGGTACGATGGGAAACAAAAAAAAGTATTCTGAGAATCTGGTATAACTATATCTGGATTATGAGAATATGGGAAACAAAAAAATACTTTTAAAAAATCTGGTTTTGGTGCATCTGGAAATTGATTCATCTGGGAAATTAAAAAAGGAATTTTAAAAATTTGTCATTCATTACATCTGTCTTTTAAAAGTTCTAACAACCGTTTTCGGGGTTTTAAGATTCGGGTAATAGAAATTCGAGTTTTTAATAGGTTACCATACAAATGTTATTGATCCAGAACTGACCAGCGAAGAATCGCAGCATTTTAGATGCTGAACTGGTTACGGTAAGTACTGCCAGATATATAATTTTTATTCAATCAACAATTTAATTATTTGTACTGTATTAAAGTTAATAAAGTGTAAAAGGATTTTTCTATCTTTTTTTTTCTTCTTAAATTACTTTTTCACTTAATACTCAAGCCGATCAGATCTTGACGAACAAGATGATTCTTTTGTACACAGGGTGTCCCAAAAAGTAGTGATGAACGGAAGCTGGGAGATAGAGGACCTAGAGGGCTATCCGAATCACCCCCATGTATATTATGCGATTTTTCGCATTTTCGGCTGCACAAGATGCTTGTTTGTGTGCTAAGCTGAAAGATAGTCCAATTCAGCATGGTAACATTTACTATCGTTAGATCTTCGAATGGAATAAAATAAAGAATTAAATGCCATAACATTTATTCGATCGATGAATAATTTTTTCTAAACCATCGAAAAAATATATTTTTTTTCTTGGGCCTCAAAATGCGCTGAAATTGCCTCCTTCACTTCGTTATCATCAGAAAAATTCGTATGCATGTGCTTGTATGCGCCTTTGGCATCTTATTGTGTAAATACCCGATTCAAATATGAACACAGAGGTCATCACAGGATTTTGTATTGCAATATTTATCACGTCTGGATACTCATATAAAAAGGGAATTAAATTCCAACAATATTAAAAATAAAACAGAATTATGTCCGTTAAATTATAAGCCCAAAGCATATTTTTAGTGATCATAGTACATGTGAAGATTATTATTGTACAGATGAAAAGAAAGAAGAACAAAATTTGGTTTCTTTGGCGAAAACACTGTTTAGAAAAGTAATGGTTGACACAATACAAATTGCACTAAACTCAAAAAGCTTGCTTTATAATTAATGTAAATAACAATAGAGCTGAACAATTAAATAGTATTTTTTGCAAAGCACTTAGGTGGCAAACGTATAACTTTTTCATTGAATGATTCGTATACAGCTCGGTGTCACGCTGCAGTTGTGTTGCGGTAACCCGCGATGCACGCGTGTCCCCACTATATCGCAAAATACGTACTTATTTAGTTAAGAAAACGACGAGTGTTCATTCGAGATCCTATAGTAAGGACTGTCATGTGTTTTTATTGTGTAACGGATTGACATTGTATCATGGTAAGATAATTTCTTTTTACCCTTACAACATACCCTTACAAGGAACTGAGTGCCAGCGTTTAGGCGACATAACTTTTAACCAAAGGACATGTCCAAAAATGTATGAACCAAAAACCCAGAATCGACAGGAATGAAACGTGTACCAATGGATTCGCATTGAAGTATAATATAATATTACCAAGGGGGCAACTCTGAAATCGTTATAGTATAGGAGCTAGGAGCAAAATAAAATAACTAAGAAATTCCTAAAAAAACATAATATACATAAGTTTCCGTTATGTTGTGGCTTAATATGGCGATGTTATAATGTTTTATCACTTGTGTTACACATAATAAATATCATACTTATTTTACAAGAAACGAAACAAAAACGTTAAAGCACAACATAACAAAAACTCTCGATTTTGTAGTTTTGTTATTTTATTTTATAGATACTACGATTGTTATAGTACTATATTATGTATTATTGGTAATTCTATGGCTAAAGATTGAAAAAAAAATCTGTATAGTATAGGAGCTAAGAGCCAAAAAACAAAGTGAAAAATCGTTTGAAAATAATAAAAACTCGTTATGTTGTGTATTAGAATATCGTTGTTATTCATTTATTTTTATAATTAGGTCTAATTTTATTAAGTTTTAATGATATTATAATCTACCTATCTATAATAACAACTACATTCGAATCTACAACAAATTGTGTTACACATGAATGTACCAGCAAAAGCAATTAATCAATTAAAAATTAAAATTATAATAATAACGATAATCTCATCCACATCATAATAATTTTTAAACGATTTTTTATTCAGTTCTATTGTCTTTTAACTCCTATACTATATGTACCTATTATTATTTTTTATTTCCAATCCTTAGCCACAGAATTAGGCACCAATAATACACACAGTACTATAGCAATTGTAGTATCTTGAACCAAAATAAAAACCACTAATAACGGAATCTTTAGTCAGTTATGTTGTGATTGAACTTGATGTTATTATGTTGCTGTTGCTTTTAAAATGTGTTGATGATAATTATCATGTATAACACAAGTGATACAACATTTCTAAAAAATTTTTTGAATTTTTAAACGAATTTTTTACTTATTTTATTTTGCTCCTAGCTCCTATACTATAACGATTTCAGGATTACTGCTTTTGCTACATTATATTATATTTAATCACCAATCCATTGGTATACATTTCATTCCTGTCGATTCTGGGTCATTTTTTGGACATCTCCTTAGATACGCTGAAGTCCAAAAGCATGCTAGCCCTGTCTTCAATTCCTTGAAAACTAATACTATCTACCTACGGGTCCTCTTCTAGTCAAGAACATTTGGCTCGTATGGACTACGCCTTGGGCACAGTTTCTCACGGCTTACTACTTCAACGAGACGCATTAACAGACACATTGAAGGTTTTACCCAATAGGTACCCAGCCATGAAACAGGATCTAAAAGACATTTTAACAGACACAACCTTGAAATCTATATCAGATGACTTGCTGCAATATGTGTGCGATAGAAGAGCGGAGGTTATTGAACAGAGAAGGAATGCTTTCCTTCCAAAAGAGGAATATCTGGCAGCTCTGCTTAGTACAACTGCAATCCCTCCATCGACCACACATCTTTTCTGCGAAACAGGACTAGCAGAACTGATGAAGAAACCGTCTCAACAAATCTTTTTTCGCCAACCAAATAAGAAGCCTTTTCATCCAAAGAGCTACAACTCCTATTCCTCACGTCAGATTCAAACATCACCTTACAATAATTCACCCATCCGATTCTGATGAGGATTCTTCTGGTGAAGATGAGCAGGTCTCTGTTGATCCCTTAGCTGCTGGTCCATCGCGTTCGCAAAAGAAACGCAAAAGTATACCTGTCCGTTTAAACTGGCAAGACAAATCTCTAGATTATAATGAAGCTGATTGCGCCTTTTTGGGAGATCAAAATATTCCTCAAGAAATTAAAAATTTGGTAACACCTCTTCAGTTCTTCTTATATCTTCATATTATCTGTCGAAACAAGGAATCCACTGCGTTGGAACTGTACGGCAAAATAGGTTACCTATCTGCAGACTATCAGATAAAAAAGCTTTGATGAAGACATCAGT
The DNA here is from genome assembly GCA_029959065.1 of Colias behrii. Taxonomy (NCBI): domain Eukaryota; kingdom Metazoa; phylum Arthropoda; class Insecta; order Lepidoptera; family Pieridae; genus Colias; species Colias behrii. Next base: position 2,301,046 of record JARWMC010000021.1, on the reverse strand, counting down.
TCCTCGAGGTACCTATGAGGACGACATCACGACGGAGTTGACTTTTCCGCTACTGTCTGGAAAGACAATAAAGTGGTTACTCTTTTATCTACATACGTAGGATCACAACCCAACCCAACCAAAATATCAAAGTTTTTTTTAATTACGCTCCCTACGTTTAATTAACGAGTAACGCTAGCTGATAAGAGTGTGTATAGTCTATAGCTCTTATAACACAATTTTTGTTTTAGATGCAGATGATGCAAGATGATGAAGACGAACGGAAATTTTGCAGTGCGGGTTGTCGAACGACAAAGTAATTTTTTTTCTCGGTGCAAGTTCTGATGGAAAGTGTGAACACGGCATAGTAGAAATTAAATGCCCGTCGTCAGCATATGGAATGGACCCAGAAGAAGCGATACGACAAAAAAAAGTAGACTTTTGGAAATACGCTTCGAATTCGAACCAATTAGTTGTGAACCCAAAACATAAATGATCGATGTCTTTGCTATTTGGACGGGTCCTGGAAAAATAAAATATGAATTTATAGCCAGTCGATCAATTTTGGAAGGAGAATATGGAAACACATTCGAATTATAAGAACTGCCTGCTTCCAGAATTGATTGATCCAAGATTCAAAAGAAATATGGAACTACGGGAACATTCATCACATTGCCATAGTAATAGTTATAATGAAAACTAAGAATCAATAAAAAAATGTTTTTCGTGAGTTTTATCCATTTTTATATATTTTACCCTTCTCTACCCTATCCTACTATACCCAACTCTACCTTACCAAACTTTACGCGGGAGGCGCTCCCGCCCCACACCGCACCTATATACTAACACATTTTATTTTTTTTTTTTTTTTGGTATGGTATACGATTACTGTTTCATGGAGAAAGAAGCTCAAACTGAAAAAGATACGGTAAAACTGCTGCAGAAGCTACTAAAATGTCAGAAAGAACATTTAGACGTATAGTCAAAAAAGGTAGAAATTCCGAATTCCTCACTGTTTTTAGGACACCGAGAAAAAAGAGGAATAGAACAAAGTTGATTACAGATATCGATACTTTTGACCAGTCGGTGGTAAGAACTTGTATCCCCAATTACCACATGACAAATAAAAAGCTACCCCACAGTAGAAAAGCTTAGAAAAAAATTAAAAGATGACATCAATTTTAATGGGTCGGAGCGCAGTCTGTGCAGGATTTTATATGACTTAGGGTTCCGGTGGAAAAAAGCCGAAAAAAATAGAAAACTATTAATCGAAAAATCCAACATTAAATTACTAAGGATATAGTTCCTTAGAAATCTTAGTAAATACAGGGACGAAGGAAGACCAATTATTTACACAGATGAATCCTATGTTGATTCATCTCATTTAGGTATGTAACAATTATTATCATACTTTTCTCGAATATTTGTGTCCTGTGAAATTGTCTAGGCTTTACGAGAGATATCATTATGAAAAATAATCATTATATCTCTTATTACAGGTTCTAAAGCGTTGTCAGATGGATCACTTAAGGGCCTTAAAAACCCATTTCGAAAGGGCAAAGGATTTTTCTCGTGTTCTCAATGCACTGCTCTTATTTAAAGCTGGAACAAAGTCGGGGGACTTTCATGAAAACATGAATAATAATAATTACACCAAGTGGCTTCGCAACCAACTAATACCGAACCTTCCGCCAAATGCGGTGCTATTAATAGACAACACATCGTATCACAACAAGCAGTACGATCCTGCACCTACCTCGAATGCAAAGAAAGCAGACATGCAGAGGTGATTGACGGAAAAGGGCATAGCATACGAGGAAAGTATGCTCAAACCTCAATTATAAAAATTGATTAAATTGTACAAACCGCAGTACAAAAAATACAGTATTGACCAAATACTTGTTCTTCAATTGCCGCCCTACCATCTGGACTTAAGTCCTATAGAAATGGCATGGGCGGCAATCAAAGGTTATGTAGCAAGCAAAAATGTTACGTGGAATGTGACCAGTGCAATGGAGTTAGTAAAGAAGAAAGTTTTATTAACCCTTAACATCACTCGCGGGGGAGCAGGCTCCCACACCGCTCAAATTTTTACGAATATTTTAAGTATTAGAAACGTTACGCGGTGTAGCGTCCGTGTATTCCCAGTGCCGCCCGAGGTCTCGCGGGGAGTGGACATGTGCCGGGCTTGTACTGTGCTTAGTTCCAGGGGTACGTGTCGATGGGGGAGCGTAGTCCCCCACGAGTGTAATTACGTAAGTATATTTTAATTATTTTCCTATGTTTATATATTTTTGTTTTTTATAGGTTTATCATGCACAATGGATAAAAATTTGAATCCCCTGCAGATAGAACATTTGTTTAATGACTTAGAGTATGAGGAAACCGAGGCAGAGGTTATTTAACCTGAATTATCATAGGATTTGAGTAATGCGGAATCTGAGGTTAGTGATCACGATAATGAAAGTGAAGAAGAAGTACACAATAACTCTGAAAATGAAGATACAACCCTCTTCTAGTAGGCAACACCCGTAACATCAGTTGCGGTAGTCTATGGGCGGCGCACTTAGCTTACCACCAGGCAAGGCGTCTGCTCGTTTGCCTTCTTATGTTATAAAAAAAAAAAAAAATACAAGTACCAATGACCGACAAGACCGAAACAGTAATGCATTTTATGGCAGAAATAGATACAAATGGTCGAAAGTACCGCCAGCGCAATCACGGGTTCCAGCACATATTTACAACTGCGATGAGACAGGCATTTCCACAGTGCAAGATCCCGGTAATATATGTAATGAAATAAAATTTCATCAATATTCAAATTTGCCGCGCTTCACGCGTTCATATTATCTGTGGCACGGATTGACGTAGCGGTAAGAAAAAATGGCGAGATACGATTAAAGTATTGTGTGCTGCTGTGCAACACAATTTATAATAAAACTTAAAGATAGAAGGGATATAATTGGGGATTTATTATATGTGGACTTTAAATGTCGTTTCTTTGAATTTACAGAGAAACAAATTGGTTTTCTTGAAAATCCTCAATAATATATCTTATATATATTAGCTCCCAAAGGCATGAAAAGGGTAGGTTCCATTACAAGTTGGGAAAGAGAAAAAAATATTACACTCTTGTGTACCATGAGCGCTGTTGGTGGTTTTGTCACGCACCTCCCAAATTGATGACCCCGACGACACGCAAAACTGTGTGCAGTAATGAACATAAGTTATGCCGTCAGATGGCGTAATAGTGAATGGATCAGTTGCTGATGCTTTGCCTTACATTGAAGTAATGGAGATAGATAATATGGAATTAGAGTCAGCTGATGGTCTTGCGTATCTCAACTGTGGTAAGGACACAATCAGGAGATCATTTCCATTAGAAATATAGTTGATTTTATTAACGGAGCAAAAAATTGGTTTTCTCGGCAGGACCTACAGAATATGTCGTCTGTAGATTATTGCGAAGATATATCAGAATTGCCAATATCATTTGTAAATTTACAATCGTGATTCGGAGGAAGAGGCTTTAAAAATGCTTTTGCAAGTCAAAAAATCAATAATGACGTATAAAGAGATTCGGATGTTTCAAAAATAAAACACTTTGTACTTCAAAGTGTCACCATAGTATGTCATGTGCTAACTAATGACTGAAAGGTTGTAATCTCAGAGCAATAACTAAAGCATAAAGAGCTTCAAAATTACGATGATCTCGATAGATAGACTTTTCGTAGAAATTAATTAATTTACTACGAATAAGTTGGAAAATCTTAGTAAAAATCAAATGCACAGTATTTAGGAAATGCCGTGTAGACGAAAATAATGTTCCCGCAGTTGCTTCAAGTTGTTGTTCAGAATATAAAGAAAAAATAAAGTTACTGGAGCAAAAATGAAATTAAAAAGAGAAGTTGTGCAGAAAACGTCTTCTTAAAATTAATGCATTACTAAAACAGTCGAAACGCCTCAAAAAAAAAATTCTAGTTTAAATGAAAAATATTCTTCTGAAAAACTTAACAATGAAATATCATTTGGGCCATCTACATCAACAGCTCTGTCAGTCTATGAAGATGAATATGATATGTCACCAGGGCCATATCAACCAACAGCAATGTTTATCAATGATGATGTGTTGCCAAAACAATCAATAATAACAAGTGATTCGATTAGGCTGGATGAAAACGACATAATGCAACCTAATTCAGCACCAAATTTGATCAATGGACATGTAGATTTAGATACTTTGGATAACATCTCAATTTAATCATTGGTTACACTAACGTCGGTTACTTTACCAGGTAATTCTTAGGTTCTTCTCCCCAGATATCCTTGTTGATATCGTCGACAACACGAACTTGTACTCAACACAAAGAACAGGCAAATGTATACTAATGACTGTCGAGGAGTTTGAAAGTTTTTCTCGGGATTCTTCTTATCATGGGTATAGTAAACATGCCTTCCTATATAGACTATTGGTCTACAGAATTCAGATATGCTCAAGTGGCTGACGTAATGCCACTGAAACGATTAAAGCTGATTCGACGCAACATTCACTCTGTAGACAACATCAATTCGGATGAGGATAGATATTACAAGATACGACCCTTCATTGAAAAAATCAGAAGAGCAGATGATATACAGGATGTCCCACTGTTGGTATACTAAGCTCAAAGGAGGGTATAGTTTTGCATACGCTGAGTACGTAAAAAATACTTATAAAATTCCAGATTCGTTCTTTTTTCAAATATTCTTAAAACTCTATATTGTGTACACCCATAACAAGCTACTCGCCCAACTATGCCACCAGCACGTGCACTCAATGCAGGTAAAACTGCAGGGAACAGGTAGTATTATATCTTATCACAGATATTTTAGTGAAAACAGTATTTACTCGTTTAGACAACCTAGTATGTGACTACTGTACAAAATCTAAAGTTCGGTTGGAAACTAAACCTGAAGATCCATGTCAGATTCAATACATGTTGCATTTGAAAAAGATAGAATCATATAATGCGCTCAAAAAAAAAGCTTTTGGAGTCAGTTCAGAATAATCCTGTATTGGAGTGGAAACACTTGTATTGGAGTTTGATTATGCTCAAAACTTGCCCATACCAAAACTTAACATAACTTCACAATTTTATAAAAGATTATTATGGCTTTTCAACTCCAACATTCACTGTCACAATGATGGATCAAGTTCCTTTTATTGTTTTCTGGAAATTGATTCCAGAAAGGGGCCCAACACTGTGTGTTCTTTCATACATCATGTTGTTAAAGAAAAGTTGCAAGACTTACCTAATATTAAGAATATGGTATTTTTTTATTAAAAGTTTTTAAATTTATTAAGGATGCAAGTGTATAAAGTATGTAAGTTGTATAGGTTAAATAGGTAAAATATTGCCCAAATTAGGTGAGAATGCAGTTGTCGTCATGGATAACGCGCCTTACCACTCAAGGCGACAGGAAAAAACACCCAGCTCAACATGGTTGAAGGGTAACATACAACAGTGGCTTCGTGACAAAAACATTAGTTTCGATGAAAAAGAAATAAAAACACAATTATTAAATAAAGTAAAGATGGTGAAGAATCCATACCAGTTATACGCCGTAGACGAATTATTAGCGAAAAATTATGGGGTCGAGGTACTAAGACTCCCCCCTTATCATTGTGAATTAAACCCCATTGAATTGATTTGGGCTGATGTAAAAGGACACATAGCCAGAAATAATACTACATTTCAATTTGAAAAAGTTAAGGCACTCCTAGGTGAGGGTATAGCGAAGGTCACGTCTTATCGGTGGAAGAAATGTGTGGAGCACGTTCGAAAAGAAGAGGAGAAGTTTTATAAATTTGAATATATTGTAGATGACGTGACGGATAAATTTATAATAAGTGTTACAGACTCTGATTCTGACTCTACAGACTTAGAAGAATCGGCGTCTGGCTAAATAAAAAAGAATTTCTTTAAAAAAAAATTGTTTTCTTATTTCCATAAACATAACATCCATAAGGGGCAGGCAGAGGTATAATTACACACTCACATTTCGACTGATTTGTTTTAAATCCCTATGTAACAGGGGGCAAGTGTGTTGCCATACACAGATTCAGAAAATTATTATTATTCGCTTTATTTAATTCACATGTACATTATACAATAATTCAAATTATGATAAAATTTATAAAAATAGATATATTTTTTTTTTGTATTATTACAATTTGCCGGATATTTTTTAAAACTATATTTTTATCGCTGGTTTCGCTTCGCCTTGGCCGTACTTTAGAGGTATTTTTTTTGCCGCAGCACCAATTTCGCTTTGACATACAATAACATTTATATCATTAATGTCAAACCAAGTATCTTGAACAAGTAATTGTTCCTGGGATTTGATTTTATTTTTTAACTCAACGTCTCTAGCAGGTGATCGGACATGTTGTTGTGGCTCCGTAATCGATATATTATTATCATTGTCGGTACTACTATCATCCTTCAAGAATTTGTAAATGTTACTTAAACCTCTGTGAAAACCATTTTCTGGGTCTGGAATCTCATTTTCAAATCTGTTTAAAGTATTTGAGTCCACCAGTTTATGGAAATCTGCAATTGTTAGGAATTTCCCAAGTACTGGAACTGGAACAGCATTTTCATTGGTGGTCGAGATCAGATTTCTGGCTGTGAAGGTGAAAAAATTGTATGGGAAAATCCAACACCTTCTTCTCAACGATTTTGCCGCCCTATAAGATTCCGTTTTGTTAAAGAAAATACAGAAGTACACACTTCGTGAAAAAATCCGGTAAACCTACTAAGCGCCCAAATTTGGCATCTGACATAACAGGCATAAATTATACAGATTTAGGGTCATACTAGAAACTATTTCGAGCGGCCATATAATTGATGCGGAAAAATACGTCAAATACGCTTTGGATACTGCCCGCTTATATCACTTGTCCCTTGGCACCCAATGACTCCAACAGTGCACAAGTTCTAATTCATGGTGCAGTGATAATAAAAAAAACGCTATTACCTATTGGGCAGCTATCAGGAGAGGCCGCAGAAGCGCGTAATAAACATTTTAGATTATATCGCCAGGATTTTGCCCGAAAATTTTCAAGAGAAAACTGCAACAGAGATATTTTGAATCGGTTGCTTTTGACACCAGAACCTCTTATAAGTTGCATGAGAAGCTTAAAAAGAAGAAAAACGAAGAGTTTTTTTTTACAAGAAACTCACGCTTCTCATGCCTGGAGAACCCAATGTTGATTCTTCAGAAAACGAGGAAGAAAACTGATAATAATAAAAAAGTAAACTTTACCGATATTTTTTTACATTTAGTTATATCCTTTAGAAAATAATAAGAACATAAAATAATTTTGGCCGCGTAGATTGTCAAAATACCCGTCTGTGCAACGTTAGAAAAAAATTCTTCAAACTGATTCAGAATTACAATTTGATATTCTCTGGCAGCAAATGCAGTTTATATTATTTTGTTTGAACTATTAAAGTGCATAATATACAGTACTAGAATATAAGACGTCAAACGTTTTTTCAGCAAGACTTATTAATTCGACAGTGCCTGAAGCTGCCCTCGGTATGTGACCACATTCTACATAAAAATTCATCTTGGCCGCTGTTGTATTACTGAACACCTGTGTTGCATACTTAGAGTATGATTGGCACATCTTTCTGTTGTGCCAATCGTAAGCAGATTTGTTGTAGACATTTATCTGTAGTATAGATGTTCCATGCATGATACAGGAAAAATATCGATTGTAGGAATTATGTCATTTGCGTAACGTATGGTTTGTTCCAGTAGGTAATAATAATAAATATAACAAAATAATTTTTTTCTTTAAAATGTATAAATTAATAACATTATAATTTTTGTATTGATGAAATTGCCCTTAAAAAGGGTTATTTTATTTAAAATTTGCTTGTGTTTTGTTGTAACCACATTGCTTTTGCCTACTAAGTGCATACTTCAATCTGATATTAATATCTTTTTGCACCACAGCTCGTAACATATGTACAAAGTGGTTATTACAAGGCGGTTGCTGAAAAATGTGTTCTTACAAACTTATAAAATTAAGTAAAATTTATATTGCGAACAGTATATATATAGTGTGTGGTTAACGATATTGAAAACAGGAAGCATGGCTATGCACAAAGTTACGAAAGAGTTAGGAATCCAAAGTCAAAAAACATGGGTGTCGAACGCCCTTTATTACATTAGTCACGTTGAGAAATATTATCATCTACGTACATATAAAACCGACATTGATAAAGAATCCAGTGTGGGCGAGATTAAACCTCTGCCCTGCAAACCTACAGATCCCTTCCCTATAAGCATTATGTGCATGGGTAATAAACCCATCGCACCAATAGCGAATACGAGGTGTGGTTTCGATGTAAACACAGGAATACTTGCAATATGTTACACCAGTTTCGCGTTGTTAAAAATATTAAAACAAATATGTCCATAGGCGAAGGCTTATTGCATATAGATTTCTCAGATAATTACAATTGCAAGTATTCTTCAGAAATACAATCAGCCCATTTTGGTGGATCTAAAGATCAGCTTTCTTTACATGCTGGGGTATTTTACTACATTGACGAAAATACAGAGGAGAAACGCATTATTACTAAGTCATTTTGTACAGTAAGTGAATATTTGAATCATAGCCCCATATACATTTGTGCCCACTTGCAACCAATTATCAAGATGATAAAGACACTAGTGCCAAATCTCAAAGTTTTGCATGTTTTAAGCGACGGTCCCTCCATACAGTACAAAAATAAGACCATGTTTTATTTAATTGGGGCTTACTTGGGCAAAGAAACACAGGCAGATAATATAATGTGGCACTTTAGCGAGAGTGGCCATGGTAAAGGGGCGCCTGATGGTATAGGAGGTTGCCTCAAACGAACGGTTGATAAGTATGTAGCAAACGGAAATGATGTAAGCAACATTGATGGGTTCATAGAATGTGTGAATGAGAACTGTAAAGGAATCAAAGTAATTAAAATTGACGATACTGTTGCAAAAGACATCAAAATTAAATTTAGCAAAAATTCTGAAAATTACCATTATCGAACCACATACAAAACGGATAATTGGGAGGAAGCAAAAGCTATTCTTCAACACAAAAAATTACGCGGCAATAGAGGCAATCGAAAAAAAGAAGAAATTAAATTGGAGCAAGTTTACAACAACAAAATACCAATTTCATGCAAGCATGATTTATTGCAGTTATTAAAGGCTAATCTTGTGCCAAGATATTATGAAAGTTTTTATAATGATTTAATTTAATTTTTGTATTTTACCTTAAGGATTACCAAGCCTGTGATTCTAAGTTAAAAGTAAACAGTTATTTTTTGTAGGTCTAGGATAAGTGAAGTAATTGCTATGTGATACCTACTGTTGATTTATTTATTAATAAGATTTAAATAAAGGTACAATGACTGTGATTCATAGATTAATCAATAGTTAAGTTCTATGGATAATTGCAATTACGATGATATTGAACGAACCAAATTCAATTGCTCAAGTTCAAGACGATTGTTCAAGTTTAGGCAGTAACAAGATAATAGTATAAAATTTACCATGTAGAATTCAGAAATTTTGTTACTCTTTTTTGCTATTTGAATAAATAAGTTTAGAAATGCATGATGACGTGTTTTATATGCTTTGACATAATTGCCCGATGAATTATTTTCTAGACCCATAACTTCACTTCTGTGAGGGTTGTAATTTTTAAACGTTTATATCTTCATAATAATAAACAGTGAAATGTTCATCATCCGCATGCGGACGAGACCCGCGTGCGGACGAGAACACGTATGACAGGAAAAGGGCCCTAGTACCTTTTCTTGCATTCGGTCTAATTTGGGAATGTATGCAGTGAAGCATATTTGATATTTTTTCAGAAAAATGGATGCCATACGATTCTACGGTCTTGATATACCAAATGAAAGCGAAGATGATGATGATGAACTAGCGGGGGATGATCCGGATGATCAAGACTATGAAACCAGTGGGAATTCTACAAGACGAAGAAACGTTATTATTTACCCCTCTGATTCTGATGAGGATTCGCAAACCAAACGCAAAAATATACCTGTCCGTTTAAACTGGCAAGACAAATCTCTAGATTATAATGAAGCTGATTGCGCCTTTTTGGGAGATCAAAATATTCCTCAAGAAATTAAAAATTTGGATACATCTCTTCAGTTCTTAAATTTATCCACTCCAGACACGATAATTACTCCAGACACTAACGAGACCTATATTTGTTGCAGTTAATACTAAATGGCGAGCACTATATCTGCCGCAATTGTTGGCTGAGGGTGCGGTATGCAGTCGATCGCGGACAAAACCAGGACGACCAAAATGCTCCCCCTCCTCGTGCCGGAAGACCACCTGAAGGTATTTTTGAAACCAATGAATACACAAGGGCACCAAACACATCTAATGCGTGCATTTATTATGAATGCGGCAATGAAAGTAGTTGTCGCATACCGGCGTCCATCACGCTAGAACTTTTGGTGCACTCGAATTATTATATACCTCTAAACGCAAGAGTCTGTCAAGAACACTTGGAGCAAAATCAGTGGGATCAATTAATTGATGCTCCAAACTCTTCTCATGACTTTACCGGAGAAATAGATATCACAAAAGCGTTGCAAACTGCCATCATTAATAATTCTAACACAATGGATTTTGAATATATACAAGCTATGGATTCAGCAATACTATACATCGCGTGGGGTTGACGCATAACGGATTTGAGCAAGTAATTCGAGAAACCCCTTCGTTGGCATTAGAAGTAAGACAGCCGAATACAGCGCTTGCCATTTTCTTAATGAAGCTCCGGACGGGAGAGAGTAACGAAAGACTCAGTGTGCTTTTTAGAATGAGTCGCCCTGTGCTTGAACGGAAAATGAATACTGTTCGCAAGTGTTTGCTACAAGATTTCGTACCGAGGCATCTAGGTCTTGACCACATTTTGAGAAATGAAGTTGTGGCAAAAGCTCTGTCTTTGCCAAATGGTCTATATGGAAACCCAGATGCACCCTTGCAAGAAAGAAAAGCCATTGTAGTAATAGATGGAACATACATTTATATTCAGAAGTCTAGCAACTTCCTGTTCCAACGGAAAACATATAGCTTACACAAATACGCTAACCTGTTAAAACCATTTCTTATCGTATGCTGTGATGGCTACATAATAGATGTTACTGGTCCTCACGCAGCAACAACATCTGATGCCACCATAATGCGAGAACTAATTAATGAGAACGAAGAAAACCCGTTTCATTATTATTTTCATACGAACGATGTTTTTATTTGTGACCGTGGTTTCAGAGACGTTATAGAAGTCGTGTGGTTATAAAGCACATATGCCTATAAGCAAACGGCGTGGTGAAAACCAGCTAACGACGTTAGAGGCAAATAAAAATCGGAAAGTGACGATTTGTCGCTGGGTCGTCGAAGTCGTCATCGGACAGTTCAAACGCGATTTTCGACTCTTTAGACAAGATTTTTTTAATCGGGCCATGAGCCACAAGATGGACGATTTCCGTGTGGCCGCTGCGCTTATAAATGCATTTCATGTATTGATTGAAGACAGCGCGCATGCAAGCGAATTTTTGCGAATTATTAGTCAGAGAATGCATGAACCAAATCGTTTGGGTGCGTATGTTACACAAAGAAATGTAAATAGACAGCGGGCTAGTTTCCGTAACATCGAAGCCGATGTTATCGGGGAAGATGAGTTCCCTGTACTTACACACCAAGATCTAGTATTGTTTGCACTTGGGACATATCATGTAAAACTTGCGCGTAGTACTATGCTGAACATATACGCAATGGCGTATATCACATTGAAGTAGCAAGAGACGGTGTTTTTAATGATATTGTAGATTTTGGCATAGAACCTGAACATGCTGTGTTGCTACGCGCAAGGTTTCAATCCAGGCACGCACGTGCAAGATTGTATTATACGTATGTAATGGTACATGGTCGAGAAACAATTTCTAACTATTACTGTTCATGTTTATCTGGCATGCGAACTGTGGGTTGCTGTGCCCATGTGATGGTAATTGTGTGGTACTTTGGATGGGCAAGTCACCAACCCACAATTAGGCTTCCAGCTGCGAATCTAGACAATATTATTGTTGATGATGGTTGAGATATATAATGTTAATTTTTAATCATGTGTTTTAATTAGACACGAATAAAACTATTGTGTAGCATTCTTGCGTTTTATTTCTTCCGGGCCTTTGAACAGTCTATTTCAGCGAGAACCTAACATGGGACACCAAGCGGTATGACACGACATGTGTAGATTAGTTCAAAATGTCCAATGGACAGAATGATATTTACGATATTTTTCGCATAAAAAGGTAAAAAAATATGACTTTTCACTCAGTCATAACTTTTAACCGACAGCATATTTTTGATTGCGGTCTGGTTATAATGACTCAGTATTTAGTAGACTATTTTATTACATAGGTCTCGTTAGTGGTGGACATTTGGACCAAGCTCCATACATTTTTGGTCATTCTCCTTTCACTATAGTAGAATTAATGGCTAAGAAATCAGAAATACCAAATAAACGTAAAATAAATGAAGAAGACAATGACAGGTGCTTACAGTGTCGTGTACAGCTACTTTTGGGATGAAGTGTAAGGAAACAGGGGAACTAATGAAAGACCGCTCCTTATGATCGAGTAGTGTAATAATACTTAGGTCAGTTAGGGAACTCAGTCGTCGCGCGGCTAGCGTGGAGTGTGCATGTCGGGTAATTCGACTCATGCGACCCCGGTCGCCATTTTGTAGACGCCATAATGTGTTCGAATAAAGAAAAGAAGTTTTATTAAACATGATAGAGATGTATAAAAATATGCCGTACCTTTGGAGCAAAGACCACAGTGATTATATGAACAAAGACGTTAGAGCCGAGGGATTCAGAGTTTTAAGGCTTATTAGACCACCCAATTTTTAGGGGCCCTAACCCTAACTAAGAGTGGTGTAATAAGACTTAGGGAGTTAGTGTCCCGATTAAGGGTGATCGGGTCATCCCGATCTGCCTAGCTCCCTAAGCGCCCTGCAGATTGGGTAATGTAATAACGTTTAGGGCGGTTAGGGAGCTCAGTTGCCGCGCGACTAGTGCGTGGAGTGGTCGTAAGTGAGTACCGCGAAGCGGCCGTTCGTTCCGTCGCCTGGCGCGTAATTTTCTAGTACCTACCATGGCGTGCAACAAGGAAAAGGAAGTTTTATTGTGCATATTTGACACGTATAAAGACATGTCGTATTTGTGGCAAAAAGAACATAAAGACTACATGAATAAAGACATGCGAGCTGAAGCCTTTAAAGTTATTGGGAATTTATAATCACCAATTCATTTGCCGGTACCATCACCGTCTCGCAAACATCATCCTTCACCATCTACATCAAATGATCAGACGCACTTCGCACATCAACAAGTACAATTTGAAGTTGACCATGCTGATGAATTTTCACAAATTGTTTCCGAAGAAAATTTATCGGAAACGAATTTATCAAAAGGTTCTGCAGGATAATTAAATTTTTTTTTGATATTCAAGCCTATAAATTAATTTTATAATTAGTTAATTTTTTATATAAATATTTGTTAAGAATTAAAATGAGCTTGCGACCTACTGATCAGTCAACAAACAAACAAAGCTTTGTTTTGAAAAATATTGCGCCACCAGAAATAATTGCAGCAAAAAGACAAATGGATGAAAGCATTTGATCATATTGAATTCTATAACTCAAAAAGCAAATGTTGATGAGTACGACCACTTTGGATTAATGATAGCAGCCAAAATTAGAAAAATGAGAGGATCCTTTCGACAGAGAGTCGTTGATGAATGACATTTAAAATTAAGTATTTCTGTCGATTACGAGAAATCGTCGTGTCGATTACGAGAAATATTGCCGTTCAGTTGAGCACGCGCTTTCGACGCGGATGGACGTATTTTAGGGTTCATCGGGTCATCAAGAAATCGTCCGAAATGGAAACCGAAACTTTTAATGCGAAATTATTTATAAACGAAATAGAGAAACGTCCTGCGATATGGGACATGACAAGTAGCGATTATATTCAGATAGGAATTTAAAGAGACGGACTTGTCCTCATATTCTGTGAAGGAGATGATAGTGAAGAAAAGAAGAAATTATTATGTGAGTACATATATTTATTTACATGTTTGTGTTACAAATTAAATGTTGTGATCCAGCCAATCAAGTTTTCCTTCGTTAATGAAATAATTTATTAAATGTTCTCGAACATCTGCCTGTCGCACAGCACGCCCAGTATAATGTGAGGTTAGATTTTCCAGTTGTGGAGTATACAGTGTATCGTCAAAATTGTAGCCATCCCTCATTACATAGAAATGATTTAATGATTTAATTTAATGATTAAAATATATAATGATTTAATGTTTATAAATTGATACCCTGCTTTACGTGGACTGTTTTGTTTGAGTGTTTATAAGTACTTGTCTATTTCAGGTCTACACGAGAATCTTATGGTGATTCAGCAGTTGGATATGTCCAAGTAAAACGAGATGGCGACATATGTGTTGTTAAGGCTCGGATTACACCTGAACATAATGTGCGACAAAAATGTTATGCTGTTATTTGCACTTGTAATGAAACAGAAGAAACTATTCTCTCTGTTCAATGTGAAGATTGTGCTGCACATTTAGGTAATTATTTTTTACTTGTTTAGGTTCAGTGACCTGCACTTGAACTTGATTTTTTCTATAACTTTTTTGTTTTCTCATTTCTTTTGTTTTAGGTGGATGTAAGCATGCTATAGCTTTTTTAGCATGGCTACATCGGCGTAGTGAAGATCCATCAACAACAAACATTGAGTGTTATTGGAAAAAATCTAAATTATCATCAATTGGTACTAGTAAGAAGTTTATAAAAGCCAAAGAAATGTATAAAACATCTAAACATGAGCTTGTGCTAACATCTTTGAATACTGAAAGCTTTCTCACAGTAGTAAAAAATAATTGCACTTTGGTTGGTGATACAAAGAATCATTTGATGAAGTTTTATAGAGCGCCAAGCACTGTGGAAAAATTGTCAATACACCATCTTCTGTCTACAAGCAAAGCTACAAACCCTCTTCATTTTAAAGAACATTGCAAACTTATAATGACTGCAGAATGCAGATGCATGCAAAGGAGCTGCCATAGCTACTTTTGAACGAAATCACTGCTCATTGTGGCATGAGTTAAGTCATGCATTGCACATAATAAAATTATTATAACGAAATGGAAAGACAAGCGCGAAATTTTTTTTTGTAAGCACGGAGCACAAAAGTAATTATGAAGGGACTACGAGTCGCCGCGTTCGTACAGTCAAATATAAGCCCGCCGTTCAGGCACGTTACAACAAATACATGCGAGCAATAGATAAGCACGACCAACTACTTAGCTACTATTGTTGCGAACACAAGACCCTGAGATGGTACAAAAGAGTAATTATACATATGATTCAAATATGCCTCGCAAATGGATTTTTATTATATAATAAAAACAATTCAATATTATCATTATATGATTACAGAAAGAGTATAATTGAAACTTACTGCCAATGTTACTATTACGGAACTTGCTCGGCCTCTATCGGAAGTAAAAATTCATCTTCCGGCGAACTTGCCGAAAAGAGAAGGGAAGACGATAAGGAAGAGGTGTCGAGTTTGCTATAGCAAAGCGCAAAAAAGCGTGTCTGTAATATTTGGAGGCCCCGATTGTCCAGGATTCCCAGGACTGTGCCTTGAATGTTTCAGGGAATTTCACAAATATTGAGTTGCAACTACAACTCAATATTTGTGAAATTGCCTAAAATTGGGAATGACGATTGTTAATATTAAACTTATTTTAGTGTGATTTTTTGAAAGAAAAGATTAAAATTAAAATCTACCAAGCTATGCTTAATAGCCTTAGACCTGAGACTTAATAATTATTAATCAATCTTAATAGAAATTTAAGCCTTTTTATGTAAAACTAAGTTTAATCTTATGATAAGAGACTTTAAGGACCAAAGGAACATCATCCCATCAGCCATGTCGTTCTCTTTTCTTGATAGGGAGGACATAACCAGCGGCACAAAGTTCACCATCTCACCACATGTAGTCAGAGCAACAACCAGACTAACTATGATGGCACCCAATGACATGGTAGGAGCCCTCAAGGACAACTACATAGTGTCTTGCGCGTACTGGGTATTAAACATAACATCATCTACTGTGGTTATTTACAACACGGGCGTTACACTCCCCGAGGGGGATGCCACAGTTGCAGGACAGCAGGGAGTGGGCTTCACTGGTCTTGCATACATGATGGGTATGGTTAAGGATCCCACATCCGTGAATGGAGTAGCCTGTAAGAAGAGGTGGGCGGCGGGACTCGCAGGGATTTCAAAGACAAACGCACTAACCGAGGGATTCATGGATGCCATATGGCAATATGTTGTGGACAAGAAACCGGCACTACATGGCCCTACTGATGTCAGAAGGGAACTTATGACCAAATATCTGTCCACTGTAGATAGAGACAATGAGCCAGCCATTGCCAGGGCTGTACTGAGCCAACTTGATCTAGTATTCAAGGACGCGTACCTCAAATCAGTTAATTTAATGCATCTTTTTACTGAATCAGGAAGTCGAGTCCTTGAAATACCGAGCGTTCTAGATGAAGTTATGAAGTTAGACAGTGAGTTATCCCGCGTGAAAATGATCGAAGGGTCTAAGTACAGTACCTGTAGATTGATCGACAACAACAAATATCCTTCCCTTAATCACGCAAATTACCCAAATCTGTATGCCGCAACCCTGGAATGGGCAAGGCGAAGCAAGAAAGTGCAAAAGAATTACTTGGGCAGTAAGTCTCTCATTGATCAGGCTGTCAACCACGACATCGTCCGCAAGGTGCTAAAGATGGCCTCAGCATCTATAGGATCCGGATCACTCACTCCAGAACAAATTGACTGGCTGAGAACGAAGAAAGAGTACAACGTTCCATCCACCCCCTTATCTGAAATCTTGACTAGTGGGCCACCTAAGAGACCGGCGTCAGTGTTGGACAGCGACATCTCCGAATCTGATTCGGACGACGATATGGACACTGGAGTAAGAAGGAAACATAAGTCGCCTGCCACTCGCCTACCTAAGTTAACGTGTAATAAAGTAATATTCTATTCACGAAACTGGTTAATTAATTAACCGTGAAAGTTAAGTGAACTCGCCTAAATTGAAGTTAAAAATGTCTGCACGAGCATATTTCGCTTTTGATATGCTAGAAGAGGCGGAATTAGCTGACGGGCAAAATGATCAAAAGAGACA
Source organism: Colias behrii (assembly GCA_029959065.1). Classification (NCBI taxonomy): domain Eukaryota; kingdom Metazoa; phylum Arthropoda; class Insecta; order Lepidoptera; family Pieridae; genus Colias; species Colias behrii. The sequence goes on along the minus strand of JARWMC010000021.1, from coordinate 2,283,690 downwards.
TGAGGCTCACATGCGATCCCAAATGGACCCTTTACGGTACACGACTGAGCGTCGATTTGTTAAACTTTATAGACTCTCAAAAGTGGCTTTTGTTGATTTGCGTGTTGTTCGTGTTGTCATTGAGAATACATTTGGTCGATTGAAAAACCGGTGGCGTTGCTGCATCAAATATAGGCCTCCACATTACAAACCGGACAAATGTGCTCAGTTAATAACAGACTTCACAATTTCGCTCTGCATCACAATGTGCCTGATCCAGATGATGATCTTGGCAGTGATGATGATGATGGTATGTTTTTGGTACTCTAAAATAATAATTGAAAACGCTAACACGTTAAAACAACCGACTAGAATCGTAATAAATACAATTTTGCCATTTAATGTAATTTTTGTCTTTTTGTAAAAATCTCTGAATATATTGAAATAAAATTTATATGAGACCACCTCTGATGTATGACCTACCAAACAAAAACAGAACCATCAAAATCGGTTCACAGTTAACGGAGATATCGCGTAACAGACTTAAAAAAATACAGTCAAATTGAGAACCTCCTCCTTTTTAGTCAGTTAAAAATAGCTTTTGCTACTGTTGATGAAGTACTTACCGAAAATATAATTACAGATACATTTGTGCGGCTTGATGCTGTTGTAGAAGGAGGTAATAATTTGATTATAGGAAGAGCAATGCGAGATCAACTTGCCAGAAGACTTGTTGAGCGCAGTTAATGCGAAATCTGAGTCGGGGATGGATAGTTCCGTTGAAAGTGAAGGTAGTCGTAAAAGGCGCCTCAATCCAAATGATGCCGCAATAGAAAAAACGTTGGAGATGGTTGATTCATTGATTCGCAATAGTGTTTGGAGAACAAATTGCAATTAAATTGAGATCACTGAAAACTGACTACGCGCGGATTACAGTACAGCATCATATAAATAACCTAATTTACGAAGCTCAAATGGGTAAATACGACTATCCAGAAACACAAAATCAAGGCTACTTCAACACGCTGTATTCTACAGATCAATCTTTACAATCACAATCTCCTAAAGAATCGAACCTTCCATCTACTTCTCAATACGCCATTTCGCCTGATAATACAACACTCCAGTCATCGGATAATTATGATCTCCCATCTAACTTGAAATAAGTATAAATCAGAATATATAAAGAATAAGTTTAAATAATGTTTTTGTATGGTAACTGATTCTTCGTTTTTTTTTAATAAACCTTAAATACTATGTACATTTTTTATTTCATCTAGCTTATGTCAAAGATACATGACTGAAGTTTGTAACAATGTGTTTCAGTTTCGACTATCGATCAAAGAGAATTTAAATCACTACGTTTTATCGATAATTTAGGGGGTTAAATTGAAATATATATAATTTTATCGATATAAACATCCCAAGGTACCTCCACATCTATCAAAAAAAAAATTTAGAGTTCCGTACCTCAAAAGGACAAAACGGAACCCTTATAGGATCACTTTTTGTCCGTCTGTCCGTTATGAATAGGTGTTAGGAAAAAATCTCACACTAGAAAGGCACACAAACTTGAAAAGACTTTTTTTACAAAATAAGACAAAAGCCCTTGTAGCCGAGCCATAAACGTCAAAAGAAAATTAATGAGCACAAACAAAAAAGGTAGGTCGTCGGATTGAAGGACACTGGATCCTTGGAATGATCGAGGATGGAAGCGAAGACCTACGCTTGGAAGTGTGTGCTGATAATATCCGGTCAGCTGAGGTCTTAGTTCCCCTCATTCAAAAGCATGTTGCTGAGGGGACAACTATTCATACAGATTATTGGCGAGCATATGATTGTTTGGGGCCACATGGGTATGTCCATAAGAAAGTTAACCATTCAGACCCAGACAACCCATTTGTTGCCCCTATTGGGACTCATACTCAAAGAATTGAGTCCCAGTGGCGTGTAGTAAAAAGATTTTTTAAAAAAGACAACTATAACCACCCAGCGAACTTTGGAGATATTATTATAGAATATATGTGGAGACGCTGGGTGGAAAAAAAGAAAATGGATCCCTTCATCGCCCTAGTCAATTGTATAAAACATGTATACAAGATAAGAATAAAATAATTTTATTCTAACAATAAAAAAAAACATTTTTTTTTAATAATTATTAAATAATTATTAAAAAAAATGTTTTTTTATATATATATTTTTATGTATATTGCACACAAATTGTTAGACACAGAACCGAATCTGTTCACTCCGATTCCACGTGGTACTTGTCTGTCATACATTAGAGTGTATTAAAAAAGTCAGAGGCCGGAGCAGTCAAGAAAGCACATAATCTTCGATATATTTCTACATTTATAAAAAAAAATTTTTCTCCTTCTACGTGGAGTTAATAAACAATGATTAAACTGTGAGTGTGTGATTATTTGTGCATAATGAAAAGGTACTGTACCCTTAACATTTATTATCACGCACCCCACACTTTTGACTTGTACTTCTGAATATGTATTAAGTTTTGGAATATGAAATTGTTTTAAGCAGATTGAATTTAAGCACCGATAAAATAAGTGTTTGCTTAAATGCAGCACTCGATGAAGTCGGCGCTTGCGCACAGCAGATGAGCGACCCGTCGAAGGCGGAAGTACAAGTCCCGTGGTGCATGACAGTTGCAAAATAATTTGACAACCCTTGTTTGCATACTCTATGCCAAACATCGATAATAGACAACACGATCAATTACACGGTTAGTCCATTGAAAAGTTACATTTGGGGTCGCATTTTTTAGAGGACGCAATTTTATTTTTGAAGTGAAAACTTCTTTAGCGGCGTTGGGTATAAAATCTTAAACTCGCGTCAGGACACGTGGCCTGATCGAAAAAGCGTAAGACGGATTTTTTTTTTTAGCCCTTATATTCCATGCGTAAGACGGATACCATTCCAAAATATCAAACATGCTGAACGTTAATAATCAAGTTTTCACTTCTGCCGGCACTCCCGGAGTGCAACCCGTCTTTTTTTTTTGATGCGTAGGGGGGGTCAGTGTGAAGCTATCACCAAGTTTGTGGGGTCGCCACCCTTGTCCCACGGCCGCCATCTTGAAAAGAGCGGTTGATATGGTTTTTACGATATATCTCTTAAACTATTTATCTGATAAAAAAACATTGTAAGCATTATTTGTTGCAAATTAAATTCTCTACAACTTTAGTCCAGTAACTTTTTATCCTAGAACTATAAATAAAAAAGTTATAAGCGAAAATGTTCAGAAATTAGAGATATTGCTATTGATATGCTTAGGATCCATTATCCTGTTTTGAACTATTTTTTACGCAATATATCATGGAAATCTTGGTAAGATGCTCCAATATCTATATAAATAAAATAAAAGACAATTTTCAACGAAACAAGGGTGCTAAACCCACTGATATGGTAGAAATGAGAGCATTTCTGGGCTTATTGTACGTCATGAGTGTCGCAAAGTGGACGGCGTAATATAAAAGACTTTTGGGATAACTCTCATGGTACTGGTGAAGAAATTGTATATGCCACAATGTCAATAAATAGATCCCGGTTTGTGATACGTGTCCTGAGATTACTGACAGAGAACAACGCCGAGAACTTGATAAAATGCCACCTATTCGACAAGTTGTAGAGCTGGTCATAAACAATTGCCGAAACAACTACGTTCCTAGCGATTATTTGACGCTAGATAAACAACTTGTAGGTTTTCGAGGATGTCGCAGCTTCATAATGTACGTCTGTACTGTCTATACAGAGGAATGATAAAATATAGTTATAAACCTTTTAATAATCTAACAAGTAAACTAATGTGTTTTAGCTATTTCTTACTTATGCCATAGTAATCTTACTTAGATAATATTTCCCTTTTATTTATTATAAGTAGGTACTTATCTTTTTTGTTGTAGAATATGGACAAGTCTAACTCAAACAAAAAGACCAGAGAAAAAAATTTAGAAGCTAAACTTACTACTTATATCAGGTTCCGTACTATCTGTTTCATGATCATCCAGTATGCTTCGTGTTGTGGTGGCATTAATTATTTTCACCGCTGACGAACAATTGAGTATCGAAATTTGTTCCAGTTCAACACAATTACCAGTGTTACAGTTTTTTATTTCAACGTGACACAATAATTTCCTGTAAATTTTTTTAAACTGTCTTGATGTAGGATAGGATTGTTGTTACTTCCACCATGAGTCCACCACTATGCGAAATTGATTTCTCCGTGACCCTCGTAAAACGACATGTTGTTGTACATCTTCAAAATCAACACATCTTTGGTAATGTACATATCGGACGTTTTTCGAAGCCAATTGTGTAAAGAACAAGCAGCCAATGTAATCGTATCAATTTTATCCGGTGTCAAATCTATATTGTTCAGAAAAACCCGAAATCTTGTCACTAAAATCCCAAAGGCATTTTCAACGATTCGTCTGGCTCTAGATAAACGATGGTTAAATATTTTTTCTTTATGCGTTGGCGTTGTTCCGTATGGCTTCATAATATAAGTTTTTAGTGGAAAGTCAGCGTCTCCTACAATTCTGACTGCTCTGGTAAATTGAGAGTATTTCTTTCCATGGCCGTTCCCAAGCTGGATCGTTCAAATACTCCTCCATAAGAAGTTAAATAAAAGTATCTATACACAAGAACCTAACAAATATATTTTTTACAGGAGTCCGATAAGTACATCAACTCAAAATACTCAATCGCCACTATCACCAACGACATCGACTTCGACATCGATACCGACGCCGATACCGCCGATCTCTCAGACTGAAACTGAGGAATTACGCTTACCTGACAATTATTCAGGAAGGCGAAAAAAACGAGCGAAACAGTAGGTGTTGCTGAGGCTCTAAATCGCTTACAAAATATATCTTCAGCGATAAACAACCGAAAGTAAGACGACGAGTTTCATTTTTTTGGATTGAACGTAGCATCTCATCTGCGGCAACTTCCACTGTACGAAGCATTAGCGGTACAAAATGAAATACAAGCAATTTTGACTGCGGCTAGACGGCGAAATATGTATCCCAATTTATCTGCTCCCGCACTACCAGCTTCAAACACGCAAACGAACATCCTTCAATCTAATATAAATTTATAAAGAATAGAAAAAATAGAAAAAATTCGATCACGAGGCGGGACTCGAACCCGCATCCTTCGCGCCATTCCTTTCATTTTTCTATTTTTTCTATTCTTTATAAATTTATATTTATAAAGCATTTGAATGCCATAAAACCAAAAATATAAATTCAACAAAAAAGGTCGTGTTCCATCGTTACAATATTGTATTCACTGAAAAGTGCTTCATATTGGTTGAAATGGTTGTTAATCATCTCAATAGATGGCGCGCGGTGTGTCCCTTCAGACACATAAAACTGAAAGAATAGAATAAATTCGATCACTCGGGCGGGTCACGAGTGGCTGAGTTGGTGAGGCATCCGCCCCGGAATGGCGCGAAGGATGCGGGTTCGAGTCCCGCCTCGTGATCGAATTTTTTCTATTTTTTCTATTCTTTATAAATTTATATTTATAAAGCATTTGAATGCCATAAAACCAAAAATATAAATTCAACAAAAAAGGTCGTGTTCCATCGTTACAATATTGTATTCACTGAAAAGTGCTTCATATTGGTTGAAATGGTTGTTAATCATCTCAATAGATGGCGCGCGGTGTGTCCCTTCAGACACATAAAACTGAAAGAATAGAATAAATTCGATCACTCGGGCGGGTCACGAGTGGCTGAGTTGGTGAGGCATCCGCCCCGGAATGGCGCGAAGGATGCGGGTTCGAGTCCCGCCTCGTGATCGAATTTTTTCTATTTTTTCTATTCTTTATAAATTTATATTTATAAAGCATTTGAATGCCATAAAACCAAAAATATAAAATCCTTCAATCTTCAAACAATCAACCCTTCACTTTATCAATTCCAACTTCGAACACGCAAACGAACACTCTTCAATCTTTAAACAATCAACCCTTCACTTTATCACTTCCAACTTCGAACACGCAAACGAACACTCTTCAATCTTCAAATAATCAACCCATCAATTATTCTACACTTCCAACATCAAACACACAAGCCTACATGCATTCATATTCAACAATTCAACCCGTCACTTGTGCTTCGAACTATTCTACACTTCCACCCGCAAACATACAAAACGACGCAGATGCAAGCAATGGCCAAACGCAACAAGGTCATTATCAAATAGATGTGTTGAATGAGGCATGGAAACTTGTGTAAATCACCTATTCGCTAGATAAAAATAATATTCGCTGCCATTTTGATTTATATTTGAAATTTGATTATACAGGGTTACAGGTTAAGTCGACCTATTCCTGTTAAGAGCGTGTAGTAGGGGTCAAAACAAACTGATTTGATCTTATAATACCATATCCAAAAGTTAGCCGTTGAAGAGTTATTGCAATTTTAATTTTTTTCTTGAAAATGCCACTATCTTCGCACTAGCTGCTCCCCGCGGTTTCACCCCCGCGGCTTCGCTCCTGTTGGTCGTAGCGTGATGATATATAGCCTATAACCTTCCTCGATAAATGAGCTTTCTAACACCGAAATAATTTTTTAAATCGGACCAGTAGTTCCCGAGATTAGCGCGTTCAAACAAACAAACAAACAAACAAACAAACAAACTCTTCAGCTTTATAATATTAGTATAGATTTAGCGTTTAATTTTTTATTTTACTTATTTGGTCTGGGTTTTTTTGAGTTTTTATGTAAAGGTTGAGTTAAACAATAATTCTCAGCAATAAAAATTCATATCGCTGCAAACAATTCAAAGAAATGGCTTTTAAACTAAAAATAATAACATTAAAGTAATTAAGTTAACTCGTTTTAAACAAAGATATTGAAAAAAATCTCTATGAAAATGTGTCTGCAGATGTTTTTAAAAATATGTGCATGTTCTTAGCTATGTAAAAAGGTATGATAACCTCAGGTAGCATTCGTAGATTCCAAGAAATCGGGGATATATATATTTATATATTATTTAATCTTAAAACAACAACGATCTGATAATTTATAAACAATATTTAAAGTCAATCTATCAACTTGTTTTAAAAATGGAATGGGACTGGTTGGCCTCATTTCAAAATCGACATAACCTTTCGGTTAAAAAACCACAGGCTGTTAAATACGCTCGGAAAACAGCGGTTGATCCATTTGTGATTTATGAGTACTTTGATTTACTCAAAACAACTATAATGGAATTAGGTTTAGCAGACAAGCCTAATGCAATCTGGAACTTATACGAGACCCGTTTTTCAAAAGACCCTTCGAAAACCAAAATTGTAGGTCTCAAAGGCCATGCAGCAACGAGAGCTATAGCAACACCTGAGGGAGATAACACGACGGTTTTACTAGGTGCAAGTGCGATTGGAGAAAAAACACCTCCCCTAATTATCTTCAAAGTTTGGTGCATTCGCACTTGACATCATTGAAACCGCGCGACGTGTGTTACGACAATGCAACGCCGAAAATACTCATAGGTACGGATAACTGGCTTCTTATACCTCTAGTAGAGCGACGTTTACTGATCGGCGAGAACAACGAACCGGCGGCGTCACTTACTCAATTAGGAATTAGGATACACCGGACCGCGCCGCGCCGAACAGTTAGGCAGAATGAAGAAAGAGTGCTACACGTCGTTCATCATCATCGATCATCTTCGCCGCATTCCTGTGAGTGTTTTGTTACTTTTTATTGCCATTTATTACGTTATTATATTTATCATTGTAAAAGATGTCCAAAAGCGAGGTTAAGTCTGAATGTTCCACTATGCCTGAAACTGAAAATATTCCTCTAATGTTTTACTTAAATTTATAAAACCGTTCGACGGCGATAGGCAAAAATTATCGTCATTCATTAAGAATTGCGAAAGCGCAATAAACCTTGTATCCTCCTTGCACTTGTCTCAACGCTTGGTGCAAGATTTTTGGCGAAGGTGGTCTCGCGAATATCTTGTACAATTTTATCAGAGACATAAATGGACACGTTGTACTCCAGAGCCTAACTTGGGTGACATAGTGTTGGTTATGGAAGATGATTTGCCTCCTGCACGATGGCTTCATGAAATAATTTTAGAAAATGGCAGAAAGACATAATATATCGATTTATAATATTGCAGTTAGAAGGAAAAGCCGAATTAGCATGTCCATTCAAAATTTTTGATAGTTGGCAAGACTTAAAAATATTTTGAGACTAAACATAGAGATCACCTTTTTTTGGACCTTCTAAATTGCAAACAAAAGCAAACAGAAACTGTTTCGCAATATAGTTTAAGACTGGAAACATTCCTTACTCGACTTCAAACGGATATCGCACATTCCACTTAAAATTCAGACGAGTTAAAAGGGCGCATAGCCAGTACGGAGGACCTTGCGTTACACACATTTTTATGAGGGTTGCCGTCCAATATATCGACAATTGTTAGATGTCGTAACCCTACGACATTATGCGATGCTATAAATCTCGCGGTGCAAGAAGAAAAATTGCACAACCACGTTCAGTCGTCAAAGACTATTGAACAGAGGCCCAGATGTAGTTCTTGTGGGAAACTAGGTCACTCAGAAAGGTCCTGTTTCCTCAATCGTCAACGTAATATTCACACTGTTTTGCATGATGCAAAGCCATCAACTAGCTCAAATACTACTGCACCATTTTCTAATTCACAAATTTGTAGATATTGTAAGCATGCAGGCCATAATATTTATTTCCATCTGCAAGTAAACTTCTGCAAGAACTGTCCGACAGTCTGTCTGACAGCAGCTTGCAAGTGTAAACTATGTAGCAAGTTCTGTCGCGACGGTTTGTCAAGCGCTTCTTGCGAGAAGTTGCGAAAGCTTGTGTAAACATGACTGCGTCTACTCGCGACAGATATCGCAGCTTATCGGTCTAGTTCCGTATATCTCGCAGCAAGCTGCAAGTATCGCCCGCACGGTTTTTGATTTTTGTTTATTTGAAATTATTAATGAGTCGTGAATGCTCTTGTGAAGAATGAAGAAACTATAAAGTCAATAGGATTATATGAGATCTTAAGATGGAATAATGTGATTATTTTTTGAAAATGAAATGAAATGAAAATTTATTTGTTGAATTGTGTTTACAAAGTTTTTATAATAAATTTTATGTCCGCACAATTCACCAACAAATTGGCATACAATATATTTATATTATGCTTATCTAATTTTATAATTTAACTAAGTTATTATTTAAACAATATATTATTTACATTAGTTCATTAGATCATTTTACATTAAATAGTCATTATAAATTATAGTCATATATTATTATATGACTGGTTCTCATTAGGACAAGACCGCGATTCGTGGAAGCGACTTGGAGAGGCCTTTGCTCAGCATTGGGACACGACAGGCTGATATAATAATAAGGGCGTAGGGATGTGACGACCCCATCGCCCACGGTTGGAATGTCTATTGTCTACGTGACAACAGATATTCCACCCGTGCAATCAGTCAACCCGCAGGACACCTTGTGGCGGGGTGTCGGGGAGTAGCGACCCCGCGGGAACCGAGTGCTCCCGGGGGAGGCCCCTGTCTTCATCTCCGGCTTGCCTTCACCGGCCGGTCGGAGTGAAGCCTGACGAGGACAGGACCCCCACCTCTGGCTTGCCTTAACCGGCCGGCCAGAGTGGAGTCGCGAGAGCTTTTAGCTCGAAGGGTGGATGCGAATCGTAAGTGGCGAGTGGGCACGTGATGCTGGACCCTCAGGGAGCGCGTGATCGTAGTTTAAAGTCCAGGGACGCCTCTCCACCCTTAGCTGCTCACAATATGTTGCCCCCTTGTCGCACTATTGCAGCGACTTATTTCGGGGGCCCATACAGTGAGAGGGCGAGTCACCACCTGCCAACATATTTTTACTTTCTTTTAGTAGAAAGGCAGGTGCCATAGTTTCCCATAGTCCCCAATACCAGTCCATTTAGCATCCCAATCCATAGCCCAATTATTAAATTTCCATACCCTGCAATAGTCCTACATCGGCCGCGGACTGCCTAGGGCTGTATCTCTATAGTGCAGTCATGGGCAGGCTGCGGCTGGTGTCCCATAACACATTAAAATTCTCGAAAGGGCCTCTGCGTGTTGGATCCGTGTCCCCACGTAAGCCTTCCAAAGATCCGGGTACCGTCCTTCTGGTGGTACCCGAGTATTATGGAGAAGAGAAACATAATAATAATAAATTATAGTATACGATTTATTTCACAAAATAGAATAGAAAAATTGTGACAGTAATTCCTATCCCGTCACTCGCAAGATCTGGTGTGTAAACACCTCCGCGATAAGTTGCGATAGTATGATCCGCGAGCTTCTCGCATGACATTTATTGCAGCAATAAATTGCAGGATATGTAAACGATATTGCAAGTAACTCATGCAAGACTTCCGCGAGTTTACTTGCAGGTGGAAACGAGGCCTAAGTGTCGACCCACTGGTGGATGTCGATTCGCGGCATTTTTTGACATAAAGTTTTTGCATTAGACATAGATGAATACAAGGCATTTGATATCACAGATATACTGGTGAGGTGAGTCACGATTATTTGCATCAATGAAATTTTACTTTATATCATACTAAATTATGAAAGGTCAAACGAAGATGTAAGAAATGTATGTAAACGTACTAATTACTAAAGTGTCACATCAATTTCTTTAATAAGCATCAAAACTCATTGAACATCGTAAAATAAAAATTAAATTCTACATATACTTGTACATTTTATTAGAAGGAAACTTTGTTATAATTATTGCTGCTATATTTAAATTACAAGTTATGCCCGGTTTATAATATTATTCCAGTCCCGGTAGGATTCAGTTCATTCCAGTGCCGGTTTACATTTTTTCAGTAAGCAATCCGTACTGGATTGCTTAGACGGATCGCTGGACTGGAATAATGTAAACCGGGCATTACCACACAATTGGTTAAAAGGTCTCGTATCCAGGCCATTAAATAAAAAAAAATCAAATTGACATTTGATGATTTGACAGTTTAGCTAACGGTTGCATATTACTTGCTCTGTGACGGTTGCACGTGGGTTGCACTAGGTATTTGAAACTTGAAAGTGCTTAAGTACAAAATTTCGGAAACGATAATAATACCATTTAGCAAAAATTAGGGTAAGAGATAACTCTTTGTGTGAGTGCGGAATAAAAAAAAAAAATAATAATAATTACGGAATGTCGTAAGCGCCAGTATAATAATTCTCGGCGACAATTTCAACCAAATCACTCTGAACATAAAGTTCATGGATTTGTTATCAGGGTAGAAAGCCTTTAAAAATAATAAAAAGTGAAAAAAAATCGCAGTAGGATGAAACCCATTAGAAATGCTAAAATTATGCCCCCGACACCGCTCACCAATGCGGATTGAATTAACTGGAGAGAATGTGGAATATTTTCGGTGCCAGGATCCCTGCCGTAATGCCCGTGGCAGAATTACACGGGCAAGAAACACGTGGTTCGAGAGAGCAATAATTACTCTGCCGCAGGTGTTTCACCTAATGTATTGTTTCACCCACCGGTGGAGTTATGAGACGGCAATCGAGGAAGACCCAGACATGAGGGAGGGGGGCTACAATGTTTGCCAATCGGAAACAACTTTTGCTTTTTAAAGTATGTTTCTTTGTTATAGGTCGACGAGTGGAAGGCCACTGGGTGTTGGGCCTCATCGAGGATGGGAGTGAGGACCTGAGACTGGAAGTTTGCCCAGAAAATAAAAGGTCAGCGGAAGTACTAGTGCCCCTCATCAAAAAACATGTTCTAGAGGGAACTACTATACACACAGACTACTGGCGGGTCTACGATTGCTTGGCAGAACATGGGTATATCCATAAAAAAGTGAACCACTCGGATCCCGATAATCCCTTTGTGGCTCCAGATGGGACTCATACCCAGCGAATTGAGTCCCAATGGCGGGTGGTTAAACGTTGGTTTAAAAAGGACAATTATAACCACCCGTCCAACTTTGCAGATGTTATAATCGAGTATCAGTGGCGGAGATGGGTCCAAAAAATAAATTGGACCCATTTTATGAACTAATAAAAGCTATAAATCATGTCTATAAATTTTAATAAATATATTTTTTTTAAATCTATTAATGTGTTTCATTTCACGGATATACTTTCCAATAATTATTGCCGCTACATTGGATCCCCACACATTTATGGCAGAAAGGTTATCATCTCAGCACTCACTACCTAAAGTTTTAGCCATCGATTCCGTGTAATTTAGGTTTGAAATGAGAAACAAAACTGAATCAGCCAACCCCGAATCAGATAGATTAGGATTCTCCAAAACTACATTATTACAAAACAGGAGTTTTCATCCTCTCTTAAACTTATTGATATCCAACAAAATCAGCGAGAAGATCAACGCCCTTTTGCAGACAGCGATTATATTCTGACCGAAATTGGTGTTCATGAGGAAGATCTGACTTACAATGAACAACTATCGAGGACTGCGAGTATTGGCAGCAATAGTAAAAATAATGAAGACAATTTTATTGAACCGGTAACCCTTACCGCTAGCACCTGTGAGTTCAGTCTTCTGAAATCAACTCCTGCAATATACTTGGATATTAATTCTGATATCACCACCAATGATAATTTGACTACACCTGATAGTATTGCAAGTACTGCCCAAGAAAGTGCGGATTCTACCAACTTGACCATTGTAGAATATTCTCAACCGACTGGATCACAAACTTGCTTGCCTCCAAAAAGAGCCTGCAAAATATACAGAAATATATTTTTTAATTTATATATTTTTTAAAATATTTTAAAAATCTGTTGGATTTTGTCAAATACCTCTAATAGCTAATATTCTACGATTTTTTTTAGAAAAAATAAATCCATAAACGGCTGTTTTGTAAAATTAGCAATATGGCGCTTGGTAACTTTATTCATTACACCATGAATTATATGAATTATATGATTTTAATTAAATTACATAGTCTATCCTGACTTATATTACTAGGTTAAGTCCTATAGAAAAACAACTACACAGGTTTAAACTTTTGGTGGTTTAATGATGACCCACTCACCTGTCTATTTTTTTAGTTTATGTCATTAAAATCTTATAAAAATTATAAAAGTATAGTTTTGTATAAGGTCACCCGGGGCTATTGTAGCCAAGGGGCAAATGTAGCTGATTGAAATAACTAGTTACCGTTTCGTTATTAAAATAAGTGACATCTGTGGCTGTAAAGAGAAACTTCAGTTGAGTTTGGTAGCAACAGATGGCGCAACTAACGCTTAAACTGTTTTATATATGGAGCATCTTTTTAATCTGCCATTTTGAAGTAATGTCAGTGATCAGTGGTCGGTGGGAAAATATTCTCGAAAAAATTGTTTTTGTGCAAAATTAAGAGGTGTTTTGTAGAGAATCGTGAAACTAGGAAAGGTAAGTCATTTTTCATTCATTATTTTCATCCTACGCTTAACTAAAATTATGATTTCTGTACCAGCTACGTTCACCCCATCAAAAATTGTACGTGGGGTAATTGTAGCTACTTTGACAGCTACAATTGCCCCCGTGCTTTTATATGAAAATCTAAAACACTAGTGATGTCAAGAAATCGATTGAAAGAGCGACTGGTAATAAATTTGATAAGTTACCAGTCCTTTAGAACACGTGATTGTACAAGTGATATATAATATACGAATTTCTTAAAAAAACATCATAATAATGTATTTTTTTGTTACCTATCATACATAACATTTCGCAGTGCTTTTGTTGTATGGGAGGTCATTTTTTCCAAACTCCTATGGGAAATATGATTATCAGTGGGTAATTAATTACGAGTATAAACTAATTTCATAAAGAAGTTGAATACGAAAGTACCACAGTCAATATTTTTTTAGTTTGTAAGTTTGGATGTAAGGGACTACTAAACCCATTTTCAAAAATTCTTTTTCTGATATTAAGCTACCCTATTCCCGAGTGACAAAAGGTGTATTTTTAGGACACTGGGGTTAAACTGCAGGTAATTTCTACTACACAATAATCATAATAGGGTAATAATGATACTTAAGGATGGTTACTGTTGTTGTATGGATATTTTAACAAACTTATTTTTATTTTATTTTTAGATGGTTCGGCACTACAAGCGTAAAACTGAAAGTCCGTATTCAAGGGAGAATCTTTTAAAAGCAGTAGAAGCTCCAAATGATGAAAACGGAAATAAATAAAGAAAATGTAACGAAAACTAAAAAAAATAAAAGGAAGCAAAAACAAACTAAACAAAAGAAAAACAAAAAATGGACTTCTGACAGTGAGGACACTGGGTCTTATAAGTCAATGGATAGTTCAGAAACTGAAGACATGGACACATTTTTGGCAAATATTTTACAAGATGAAGAGCTATACGAGGATGAGTATGAATTCAATGAAAACAAGACAAAACCGAAACAAGAGAAAGAACCAAGAAAAAACAACAAAGAAAAGAAAAACCAGGAACAGGAAGAGAAGAAAAAGAATGAAGGAAAGGTAACCAAAACGAAACCTTTGAAAATTAAACAAAAACAGACTAAAGAAAAAACAACCAAAAAACGGGCTTCTGAAAGTGAAGACACTTTAAATGAAGAAGAGTTTCAGGAGAATGAGTATAAATATAATGAAGAAAATGAAAGTCCAAAGCCAGGGACAAGCAAATTAGATACATTAAAGAAACATAACATTCTAGAAGAAGGTACATTTGTGTTAGCAAAATTTGCGTCTTATAAAGGCAAACAAGAATATAAATACGTATGCAGGATAGAAGAAATTACTTGCGACAAAATGGTGGTTCAAGGATTTAAATCTATCAAGAACAATAAAAGTAAATATCGTTTAATTGTAAATGATTTATCTATTATAGATCAAAACGATGTTATCGAGTGTTTACCAGCACCTACATTTGATGTAAAAGAGATGGTGTACACGTTTTCCAAATATCCAAATGTAAAAGAAAAGTAAATTTCTTTAAGTATGTAACTTTTTGTTAACACATTTTTTGTAATTTTTAATAAATTTTCAATTCCTTTTCTTGTTTTTTTTTTTAATAAACCAACTTCAATCAATTCGGAGATAAATAATTGTAGGAAAACAAAAACAAAGTTATCGACACACGCGTCCCAACACTATCATATATGGAATGTAGCTACATTTACCCCATGACAATACCTCAAGTGATTTTAAAGGAAATTGAACCCCATTACAGAGTATCAAAGTACAGAATTAGTTAAAATCTGTCGGTTGGGACGTTCACCATTAATTTGAGAAATGTAGGTTCAATAATAAAAGTTGTATAGATGGATAGCTACATTTACCCCAGTTGGGGGGCAAATGTGACTATTGATGACTTGAAGATGGAATTTGTTGATTTGAATATTAATTTATTAATATTTCATCAATATGAATTCGTTGACATGATGACTAAAACATGTCTTTGCAACAAAAAAAATAAAAATAGCTATAAAGTAACTTGCGTATGCTTGCGCATTAGAAAAAAAATTAAAAAGTTCGAACTCAATTTTTGGTAGCTACAATAGCCCCGGGTGACCTTACATTTTTCAATAATGATTGGTTCGGAATACATTTTTTTTTTTACTTTGACATAATTACTAGAGCTTTAGCTTCTTCCAATATGCAAAGTACAAATAGTACAATACAAGAAAATACAGATCAAATTCCGCATTGCCACGAAATTAACGACGATAGAGTCACGCTGATCCAATAAACTACTCTAAAAAGATTAACTAATTTGATTACCCGCAAGCATCTACATCTCATAGTATAAATAATGTCCTTCCTGATAAAGACCATGCTCTAAATCTATTCACTTCTTATCGGGCTCACGGGGTACAACCCGTCGAAAACTGTCGTCGTTGGTCAAAGAAAGACAAGAGATATATTGAAATACCTAGACCTCATGCCATAAAAAAATACAATGAATGTATGGGTGGGGTGGATCTACTGGATCGAGTGATTTCCAAGTATGCCATGAGGGGAAGAACAAAGAAATGGACAATAAGGGTAATTCACCATTTCTTTGACTTTGTTATCGCTTCTTGTTGGATTAAATATAGAAAACAAGCTCAACTGAACCAGTGGCCGAAAAAGGAAATATTATCCTATTATTTCTTTAGGCTAGACATAGCAGAGTGCCTGATTTACAGAAAATATGTAGATGAAGACCAGACAGAATCAGACTCTAATGCTGAACCACAAGCTAAACAGCAGCGTAGAACAGTCCCGCTGCCACCAAAGGTTGCTAGGAAAACCAAGCATTTGCCAGAAATGTGCCATGATGAACAGGCAAGCAGGTCTAAATGTAGTGCTAACGGATGCAAAAGCTTAACATTTGTTCGTTATGATACCTGTAAGGTGTTTTTGTGCTTAACTAGGGAGAGAAATTGTTTTAAGAGATTTCATTCGAATTAATTTCAATAAATGTCTGAAATAAAAAATTAAGAATTTTTATTGTTTTGACATGCTTGAGTCCCAAGGTATCAATAGTGATACCTACCTTAATTCCTGAAATTACAGTAATTAAATTTTTTTTTTTCATTATATTTTTTTTGCACTATCGTGATCTGAAAAGTATCACTTTGTGGCTTGATAATTGCGCCGCCCAAAACAAGAACTGGTCCTTGTTTTCCTATTTGTTGTATCTTGTTAACTCTATAACTGATGTCAACTTGGAAACTATCACTCTAAAATTTTTGGAAGTTGGACATACATTTATGTCAGCTGATGAGTTTCATCACCAAGTCGAGCTTACACTCAAAAAGAAGAAAAGAATATATGACTTTGAAGACTTCCATCGCGCCGTCTCTGATACACATCGTGCTATTACTGTCAAGAGTATGTATGTATGTATATGTTAATTAAAGATGTCGAGACTGTCCTTAAGACTGATTAACCTAAAAACTTTATTTAACCCATTGAGCCCCCAGCGGCCCGTTTCTATCAAGGAGTATTCAGATACTTACTGATTACTACATAATGTGCCTACTGTGCTTGCTGATACTGATTTATGTAGCTATTATGATAATGTATTCTATAGAAAACTCTATCAACTCACCAAGCATTATAAACCCTAAGTTTTTAGAACCAGGCCACACACATATGGAAGCAGACACTATACATGCTTCTATAGAAAAAGCAAAAAAAGAACTGCAATGAAAATAGAATTACCAAAAGACTGGGCAAACCTAATCAGAACAGTCCATAGGAACCCAAAAATAAATGTTGTAGAAATGCAACAGTCAAAGTTCTACAACTTCCAAAAATTGCTCACTACACAATGCGTACACCGAAAGATAAATTCTGTAAAAGAACAACTGGAATAAAATAAAATGGATACAGTGCAGAAAAGTAGATCCAGGGGTATTATACTACAAATACTCATTTGATGATAGTGAAGAATTGTTCAAAGTGCTGAGTTTAAAAAGAAACCGAAATATGACATGTTCACAATCAGAAGATACTGCACCAGTAGCACCTCTCATGCCCCTAAATCAGAGACCTATTAAACTCCCTGTACCAAAAGTCAGAGACCTGCAATCATTTCTGGAGTACCTCCAACCATCCAGCCGTCCATTTTATGAGTCTTTGGAGACTGGCCCGAAATGGAGGACATTGTGTCATGTTCTGATGAAGAAAATTAAAAATATTGTAATCTCTCCATAATAAAATTTCCTCCATAACACTCATTACTGAAAATAATGATTATTGATATTGGCCCTATTAGCACCAGGCAACAGAATTAATGAACAGATCCTGATCCGAGACCTGTAAATAAATGTGAGCGTTCTTTTGTCTTATATTTTCTCACATTTTGGCGTTGCACAGAATAGCAATCAAATAAATAACAATCTTAGTACCTACCTACACATCATATTGTACTTGTTTTTTGCGTAACGGTTTTATGGATTATTCTAATAAATCAAACTATTCACAACAGCATGGAATTCACACGTTCAGAGAATCACAGATTTTTCGAGACATTTCAGCATTATTTGATTGACAGTGACATAACACAGCACAGACAGCACAGACTTGAGACGTCTGCCACAGAGTAAGTGACACATTGACATCTGTTATGAACACAGACCATAGAAAATAAAATTTTCATTATGAATCACAGTTAGAATCACAGAATGTTATAATAATAAAATATTATTATAAAATTTACATCGGGAAGTGGTGTTAGTTTTATGCTCTAGGTTTCTCGAGGCCCGCGAGGCCCCTGACATGATAGAATTTTAAATTTAAAAATAGGTTGTAATATGCGAGTTGTGTATAAGAGAATTCATAATCAACTCAAATTTGAGTTTGAGTTTTGAGTTTGAAACGTGTAATTTTAAACCTTGTGTCGTGTAATTTTGTGTCTTTAATACGTCTTCTATTTACTTATTTTCAGGTGTGGGGCGCGAGGCTCTTCACTTCACGAGGCCGTAGGTAGACGTTAGCCCAAACTGATGCACGACTTCTACGTTGAGACATTCATATTATATATTATATTTGCTTTTACTAAAAAATTAAAGCACTGCTCAATTTTTGAATGAAATTTGTAGATATGTTTGTGGAAGTGATTTCTTTTTTACGCTATAATACTTATCAGTTATCTACTTGATTATTCAAAATTTCACAATAAAAAAATAAAAAGACCCATTATACCCATTAAAAAAAAAGACGGGTTGCACTCCGGGAGTGCCGGCAGAAGTGAAAACTTGATTATTAACGTTCAGCATGTTTGATATTTTGGAATGGTATCCGTCTTACGCATGGAATATAAGGGCTAAAAAAAAAAAAAAAACATCCGTCTTACGCTTTTTCGATCAGGCCACGTGTCCTGACGCGAGTTTAAGATTTTATACCCAACGCCGCTAAAGAAGTTTTCACTTCAAAAATTGTAATACTTAACAAGTAAGCGGGTATTAGTAGGTACTAACATTTCTATGGTACTAACCACGTACTAACTTATTGAATAATCCATAAAATTTTAAAACCTGTTTTGCTGTTTTGTCCGCATTGTCAAAAACCTTATAATAAATTATATACTAAAACCTACATCGAGAAACTCTCTACGTATCTTTAAAAAAACCGAATAAAAATCCGTTGCGTAGTTTTTAACATCTAATCTTTTATGTAATAGAAAAAATTCGATCACGAGCCGGGAATCGAACCTGCATCGTTTCGCGCCAAACCGGGGCGGATGCCTGACCAATTCAGCCACTCGTAACCCGCCAGAGCGATCGAATTTATTGTATTCTAGCCAGTAATAAAGTATAATGCCTCCGTTAGGTCGTGGTAGGACACTCCCTTACATTAACGATTTGTTAAAAGAATTAACAGCGTGTTACTAACAGATAACAGAGCATGGTGAAACTGGGTCTTAAGCTTTTTTTAAGCAAATTCTTTAACAATCCTTCTACCTAGCTTAAAAAAAATTAAAAGTAAAATATTATGCTGTTATTGCTGCTTCTCAAAGTTAATGGTCTAAGATCCGAATATAAGTCGAAATGCAACGGCGTGATAATAGAATGAGACCAATTTTATAATAAATTTAGTGTATTGAAAAATGTATTAAAAATGGGTTGACTGGGAAAATCCTGGACAGGATATTTTTTATTAATTATTAAAAAATCTTCTATTTTCATTTTTTATTAATTGCAGTTTCGAGATAATAAAACAATTTTGTAATAAAACAGCGCTGACATAATTTTTTTTTTTCATCATCCTATCAAGTGAAAGTAGGTAACTGGTACCGACATACCTGTTTATACCTGCCAACCTAGCCGTTTGTCCCGGTAAATATTAGAAAACGACTATGACTGCACATTCTGTAGGTTTCATACTTTAAGTCTATTATAATTTTTTTTTACTATGTTGATACTGCAATTAATAAAAAAAATGTTTTTTTTTAAATTCATTAAAAATGTCCAGGATTTTCCCAGTCAACCCATTTTTAATACATTTTTTTATACACTAAATCTATACTAATATTATAAAGCTGAAGAGTTTGTTTGTTTGTTTGTTTGTTTGAACGCGCTAATCTCGGGAACTACTGGTCCGATTTGAAAAATTCTTTCGGTGTTAGATAGCCCATTTATCGAGGAAGGTTATAGGCTATATATCATCACGCTACGACCAACAGGGGTGGAGCCACGGGGGTGAAACCGCGCGGAGCAGCTAGTTTATTATAAAATTGGTCTCATTCTATTATCACGCCGTTGCATTTCGACTTATACTCGGATCTTAGACCATAATAATTCAAAAATTAATATTTTGTAAAGATAACGTAAAGCAAACATTTTGTACCTGTGCGAAAATTGAAATTTGAAATTCGCTATATGTACTATATGTACCTACTAATACAGACGGAGCGCAGTATACCATTTTTTTAATAATATTTGAAAAATGTAATTTATCCGTAAATATGAGACAGAATTCTTTAATAATAAACTCAAACTGTGGAATAATCCCCATAAATTTATTTAAGTTATAATTGAGAATAAATCAATTTTTACAATTATCTTCCTCTATAATTAGGTACCTATGGAACCTTGTCCCGTAGCATTATAATTCATCCTTAACTAGCTTTAGCATTTCATCGTCCTCCTCAGTCCAAATATCAGGGTCAGATGTCATTTGTCCAAGCGCCTCCATACGCCTTTCCATTGTGACCTTATCCAACACATGTTCCATTTTCATATGCATGCAGTCGTTAAAAACAGAGGCGTATTCACAAATTTCAAAAATCCCCTCAACTACATCGCTACACTCTGCTATCGCCATTTTCAACCTAGACATAACTTCACTGTCTTCTCCGTACACGGCTTTATTCGCTTCTAGAAGGTTCTCCTTGACGACTTTATTTTTTACAATTATGGAATTGCGCTTCAAAATGCACGCTACAAAGCACTTACCCTGCATTGTAGATTGGGGAATCCTTTTTAAAAAGTTTTCAACGTCTACCATCGATGCTTTCACTTGATGCGCGCATTCTGTTAAATTCCTCCTGAACGGCTCGACATCTTCGCTAATTTTATTGAATTTTTCGATGTGTTGTTCCTTGCTTAGAGGTTGAAAGGATAAAGATAGATGTAAGATCGTAAATAGTACAACAATTGAGTATGAAGCCATTTTATTCAATCGGAATTCTCACGTAAACGTCACGCTCTAGTAAACCTCATGGTTTTACTGTTTTTGTTACAGTTAGTTTATTAATTGGTTGTTAGTTAATAAATGAAGGAGTGACGTGTAGTTCCTTCACTGGATTTGGACATAAAATATCGCAATCGTAACAGTAAGGCCGATTGCAATGATTTAATTATGAACTATATATAATGTTTAGGTATTTAGCTATTCTTTGCAAATCGCCGCTGCATGAAATAATGAAGTATTAATTCTTAACCTTCATTAATTATTGCAATGAATATTAAACTCAGTTCAGTAGTCAATATTGTTTTAGTATTGGATCATAACAAGAGTCACATAGGTACTCTAAATTTCTAAAAGATAAAAAAACAGGTATATAACATATTCTGGAATTCCACTCGCTTGTCCAATCTTTAAAAAATGTTAATGAGATAGATATTGCAAAAGATTTTCACGTTTAAGTGATTATTACTGTGTATAGGTATGAAAAGAATGCTTATGCAATCATTAAACAAATTTCTATGCAAATATGAATAAACAGTGAAGGTGCCTTTCAGTGCCAAAGCTCAAAAATAGTTGAGAACAATATTTTTCTATATTTTTATTTTTTTACTCAATACTCAATATGTACTCAATGATATACATTACATTTTAATAGCACATCGTTTCCATAAAGATTTTTTTTTTCATATATTCAAATTAGTACATTCATATAAAAGATGTCGAATAAAATACAAACTCCTTATAATAATTATATACTGCTATCTACTGATATTGAGTATTTTTCTTACTAATTAAACATTTTAGAAAACTGAAAAAATTAGGTAGGTATACAAATTTTTAGACAGTCTTGATAATTATTGAAAAAACATTTAAACTCAAACTCATTGATGTCTTTCATTTATATATTTTCATGTTAATAACAACACACTTTTTGTTTTAAATACCAAACAATTCTAGTTATGTTTATGCAAATATAGATTATATAATAGAGAAGAAACTAATGTTCCTGGCTTCATAGACTGTGACTAAATGGATTAAATAATAATCATTCAATATTATTCCGTGTCAGTGCAGACGCTGCTTTTTATAGCACCCCTAACAGCATGCATAAAAAAAATGCTGCAGTTACACAATAAAAAAAGTTGTCAAGTCATATTTTTTTATTTCAAAACGAACATACAATCACAATTTATATATCACATTATTGTGTCTATTATCTTTAATATAGACGCAAAAGACAAAACTGTTTTTTTTTTTTTATTTACAATAATGGATGTAGTAGCTTATATTACCTACGATTAGTACTCGAATAAAAAAGTCGATTATTAACTACACACAAAAATTTTATTTGATATTTCGAGTACTCATTTTTTTTTCCACTATTACCTACATCAAACTTTATCCAAATATCCCCTTTTTGAGAAGGATACAGTCGCATTTTACGCAACCATGTTATACGGATACGTTTCTTTAAAATATATATATTGGAATTGATAAGATGAATTTTTGGATGAAGTATATTTATAAATACAGAACATTTCTACTTATAAATTCACACGTGTCATACCCATTATTATAGTAATTTAATTAACTTGATTACATCCATAAAATAGAACTACGTATAAACGTGTTACATATAATACAGGTAAATTAGCTTGGAGAAATTTTTGCATATGTAGTGGTGTGTATATTACTCAGATCTTAGAGCGCGTTTCCACTATATCGTTCTGGCCTATACAAAAATGTTTTGATATCCTAACATTACTATTTAATTTTATACTTATTCCTAGCAACACTTTTGTTTTCAATAAAAACAAGTTTTTATTTGAAAGAAAATGGTTTTGACTTTATAAAAAAAAATATATCATTCAATTTTACGTCCTTGAGCAAACGACAAGGCGACTACCGTGAAACAATAAAATATCGTGTCCATAATAATTTGTTTCATAATTAATATTTGACCATAATAATTACGAAACAAAACAAATAAATAAATCGTCACTTGATAGTGGAAAGTGGAAACACGCACAAAACCAGAATAAACCAGTTTACGCTGTCCGCAGGTGCCACGTGCAGTCGTTTGGTACCGTTAGAACATAAAGCACATTTCATTCAAAAATTATAATTATTATGTACGTAGTTTAATTGATAAATTTTGTATTTGTTGATTGTTGTTATTATTTGTTATTATTGTTATAATATTTGTTGAAGTGAATTACATGTCCCGCAGCCGGAGGCCCCAAATGAAAACTCAGATGTACTTAAAAACTACATTTAATAGCTAAAATGAGACTTTTACACCCATGTCTGCACGATGCAGACCGGAGTTAAAGAATGAATTTATACAGTTTAATAATTATAAAGACGTAAGCTTGGATGCTAACTAAGGGAAATCGCATCCACATTCTATTCCCGTGCGAACGGCGTATTCAGCAGTTTTGTATGAAGGCAGGGCCATAACTAGTGTTTAATTTGTGTGTAAGTGTTGTAACTTTATATTGTTAATTCAATATGGCTCCAGTGTTAAAACATGGTCGAGGCAAGCCTTTGACTTCTCAAACTAAAGAATTAAACTTTAAATGTCGTTTCTTTTTCAGGTTAGTAAATTTTTCATTTTAGTAACATTGTTAATGTAAAAGTTATATGTATGTTAAATGTGCAAATATTAAAATAAAGTCTCATCTTTTTCAGAGGAGAAACACATATAGTTTAATTTAAAATCCCTTATATATACAGGGTTACTTGTAAAACACCGGCAACCTCGCAGGACAAGATAGCTAACATCATAAGTAACAACATTTGTTCTACGACTTTTGATAATTTGTTAGATTTTATTTTCATACAAAAATAAATATTCATTTAATTTTCCGTCTGAATATTATAAACTCTACGCCTCCCAAAAATTACGTAAACAAAAAGCGAACGAGAGGGGGAAGGGGGCGTCGCGTCGTCCATCCGATAATTAATAGAACATAGATTTACAAATGTAAGGAGAGTACAATAAAAGTTTAAAAAATCATTTAAAAATAATTTATTGCGTTATGCCAAAAGTCGTAGAACAAATGTTGTTACTTATGATGTTAGCTATCTTGTCCTGCGAGGTTGCTGGTGTTTTACAAGTAACCCTGTATAAAATAAAAACTAAAAATAAAATGTTGTTTTATTTTATTTGCTGACCATACACTACTACAAACGCAAAAATTTCTCCAAGCTAATTTACCTGTACCTAAGTTATACACAAAACAAAGGTTTCGATATTATATATTACGATTACAATGCAAGCGCGGATCCAGGGGGGGGGTCACGGGGTCATGACCCCCCCCCTGGGCTAGGTCCACGACCTAAGTGGACCACTAATTTAATATTAACTTTTTTAAATTAACAAATTAATACTGTTCAATATGATGTTTTTATTGAATTTTGAGACATAAAAGTAATATAGAACAATGAAATCAATTACAAACGGTAACGGAAGAGAATATAACAAAAATTATAGAAAAAGTTTATTAGGGTCGACCTGTGGTCGTAATTTAAGGACAAATAACAGGTTTTTCGATTTTAAAAAAAAACTATAACTGCACACAAAACCTCAAATATCGAAATATCCCAGTTCGTGGATAAGACATAAAATAGCAAAATTTTTTTTAAATGAACAATAGAAATACAGTCAAATTACAACAAAAAATCGGCCAAGTGCGCGTCGGACTCGCGCACCGAGGACTCCGAGCAAACATATTTTTTCATTATGTTGTATCTTACAATTTTGTTTAAAGGATTTTTTTCTTTATCTGTGCTTGTAAGTGCTTAAGTCGTTGCTTTTAACCAAATTTCAAGACTGTGTTCACGGGAAGTACCTTGTAGGTTTTGATTGATGATTCCCTTGCAAGTAGTTGCGAATTACAGAATATGCGGCTCTAATTGCTTTTTCTTCAGATTGCGTTGACATAGAATTTGAATTAAATAACAGATTTAAGTTATTATAGACCTGAGTTCTGATGTGAATATCAATTAAATACATGTAGACGTTCATGAGTAAAGGGATTGTAAGTTTAAAATTATTTAAAAATATATATATTTTTATTTAATTTAATTAAATAATTAGGGTTTTCGCAGTTATTACTACATTGTGCTATAACACGATACTTTTTACTCAATTTCAAGACTGTGTTTACGGGACAGGGTGCTCCCTGCAGGTATTGATTCCCTTGCTAATGTCGAAATCCTACGGTCTACGGTCCCTTGATGCTGTGAAAAATTAAAACGTTTTAGCCAACGCAATCAAAAGATGCAGCTGTAATTGCTGAAATTTTTCGACACTCCCTAAGAAATCAAAACCTACAGGGTAGTTCCCGAGTACACAGAGTCATGAAATTTAGTACAATCAAACGTCTTATAACGCAGACTAGCTTACCGCCCGCGGCTTCGCCCGCTTTCTCTAAAACCTTATAAATTATATACTATTCCTCTTGAATCACTCTATCTTTAAAAAAACTGCATCGAAATTCGTTGCGTAGTTTTAAAGGTTTAATCATACATAGGGACATAGGCACAGAGACAACGACTTTGTTTACTAATTGCGAAAAGCATGAATTTTTCCTTAGATTATAATATAAAAAAATATTAAAAAAAATTTTTAACTTACAACCCTGTTACTCATGAACGCTGACATGTATTAACTTGATATTCATACCAAAAACTCAAGTCTATAATACCTTTACGCTATAATAAAATCAAACTTCTATGTCAACGAATCAGAAGATACAGCCGTAAATGCCGAAAAATTTCGCAAATTTCGACATTCGCAAGGGAATCAAAACTCAAAACCTACAGGGTACTTTCCGTAAACTCAGAATCTTGAAATTCGGTACAAAGCAACATCTTATAATACAGATACAGGAATAATTGCAAAAAATATATATTTTTCAAGTTTGTCTGCCTATCAAGACCCTTTTTCTCAGGAACGCGTGGAAGTATCAATCTGAAATTCATACCGAATACTCAAATCTACGGTTCCTTATAGCTGTGAAAAAATCAAACTTATAAGCCAACGCAATCAAAAGATACAGCCGTTTATGCCGTAAATTATCGCAAATTTCGACATTATCGCAAGGGAATCAAAATACACAGAGTTCTGAAATTTGGTTAAAAGCAATGTCAGCACAGATGGAGGAAAAATTGCTAAAACATACATTTCATGCTTATCAACATTCGCAAGTGTTGCCAGGAATCAAAACCTACAGGGTACTTCCCGTGAACACAGAATCTTGATATTTAATCTTTATTTAATAGAAACTTACGTCTTATAGCACAGATAAAGGAAAAATTGCAAAAAGCATAAATTTAATATTAAAACATATAAAAATGTTTGTACGGAACTCTTGGTTCGCCAATCCGACTCGCACTTGACCAATTTTTTTAAAATCTACGTATCAATTAAATTACCAAAATATAGCTTTTGAAAATTGACCACGTCTATGTGACCCCCCCCTGGCACTAAAGCTGGATCCGCCCTTGTTACAATGTAAATACACAGGAATAGTTTAAAAGAATCTATTTATGACTATACTTGATAAATATATTTTAATTACAAAATACATCACAATTATCATTAATACAATCGTAAAAATACATTTTTGTCGACACTACTAAGGTAGTGAATTAAAACCTGAAATACTAAAGAATAGTCTATAATTATTTAAAGTGAAGGTCAGATTGCAAAAAGAAGAATTTTCGACTAATAGACTGCGGAAATACATTTTCTGTTTTATGTAAAAAATGTAATTAAATTGCTGTTTAAAATGCAAGCATATGTATTATTTTACATATCTATATTACGAATGGGAATATCCATTTTGAGAAATGTAATTATGATGTCATATACAATACACACCTTATTAAAATCTCAGATAGACGATATTAAAATCTACAATAGTTTGATAGTTACTACATTGTATAGTTTATACATACTATGGTTGCTAACTGCAGCTTAAAGTCGTTTAATACCATAAATAAGAGTATTTATTTTTATTGTATATATGTATAGGTACTCTAAGCATAAATACACTAGATTTTCATTATTTCGATATTAAACGATCGCATTCATTTGACAAAATTAAGGTAACATTTGATTTTAAAAATATGATAGGAACAGATTGTTTTTTCATATTAAGAATTTAATTGAATTGTTAGTGCTCTACATTACAAATTTAACTGACAATGACAGTTCTAGAACTTTCATATTATAGTCTTCCTTATATTTTAATAACATTACACATTTTACCGCCTTGTTACATCACATTTTTTATAAGCTCATACATCATACATTATAGTCCTTTTCACCTAGGATGATTCCTGTGACACTTCATCGTGTTCCGAATTACGTATTTTATGTTTAAAACGCCAAAATAATTTTAGTGCATAAAATTTTTATTTTATGGCAGCATTATTACCAAAAATATAAAAATGAAACATCTTATGCTTATAAATCAAAAACAGAATTGTTTAGTTTAATATAATGAAAAATAAAATAAAATAACACAAAAATATAATACCTACGCAATTCGTGTACATGAAATGGATCGTTGAAAAATCATAGAGTTGGAAAATCATATAATCGGCGCCCATCTTGTGATCGTTTGTCAATCGAGTCAATCGTCTGTACGAGTTCGTCAGCCTTGTATACAAGTTGCATTTTTATAATGATACTTTACGTGGTATTCTGTTATTGTTACTAATTGTTATTGTTGACTTTTTGTTGCTGTTGTTTGCTAAGTTTCCTTAGTTAATTGTTGGCGAAATGTCGAAAAAACTAATTTTGGTACTTTATTCAAATCGATTTCATTTCCATATAAAATATTATCGACTATCGGAAACAATTGATATGATTTCAGTAAAGACATCTCTACACGTGTCAAAAATCGATGTGTCACAGAAATCATCTTAGGTGGAAAGGACTATAGTCCATTGAATAAAAAGTTCTAGAGTGCGTGAGTTAGTAACGTAAGATGTTTCTTCGGAAACATGTCAAGAGTCCCTAGGTAATAAACATACTAAAACCCCGGGACACTAGGAGGAGCCCCGGAGTGGGGGGAGGGGGGGAATGGGTCCATTTTTTCATTTTTCGCTTAAATCTCAAAAACGGTACATGTTAGAGAAAAACTTTCAAGGAAAAGTTGAAAGGCCATAAAATTATCTACAAGTTGTACCTAAATCATTTTTTCCTATATCCTACCGTTTCTGAGTTATACGCAGTAAAAAATGATTTTGGCTCAAACAATTTCCCCATACTACACATCAATCGATCAAAAAATATTTCTTTCTTCCAAAAAACTCAAATGTGCAACTTGTGACCGGTACTGATAGATTGCTCTTAATTAGGTCTATAATTGGTAAAATAAACACATTCCTCCATGGAAGCCTTTAGGAGGAATCGATTGTCAAAATATTATATTAGGGCAGTTTGAGTTACTGAACTTGATCTTTTTATTTTTTTCTTCCAAAAAACTCAAAAGTGCAACTTGTGACCGACACAAATAGATTGCTCGTAATTAGGTCTATCATTGATAAAAATACCAGATTCCACCACGGAGGCGTTTACGGGGAATTGAATTTTATTAGGGTAGTTACGATACTTGAACTTTTTATTTTTTTTCTTCCAAAAAACTCAAAAGTGCAACTTGTGACCAGTACTGATAGATTGCTCTTAATTAGGTCTATAATTGGTAAAATAAACACATTCCTCCATGGAAGCCTTTAGGAGGAATCGATTGTCAAAATATTATATTAGGGTAGTTTGAGTTACTGAACTTGATCTTTTTATTTTTTTCTTCCAAAAAACTCAAAAGTGCAACTTGTGACCAGTACTGATAGATTGTTCTTAATTAGGTCTATAATTGGTAAAATAAACACATTCCTCCATGGAAGCCTTTAGGAGGAATCGATTGTCAAAATATTATATTAGGGTAGTTTGAGTTACTGAACTTGATATTTTTATTTTTTTCTTCCAAAAAAACTCAAAAGTGCAACTTGTGACCGGTACAGATAGATTGCTCATAATTAGGTCTATCATTGATAAAAATACTAGATTCCACCACGGAGGCGTTTACGGGGAATTGAATTTTATTAGGGTAGTTACGATACTTGAACTTTCTATTTTTTTTCTTCCAAAAAACTCAAAAGTGCAACTTGTGACCGGTACCGATAGATTGCTCATAATTAGGTCTATCATTGATAAAAAAACCAGATTCCACCATGGAGGCGTTTAGGAGGTATTGAATTTTATTAGGGTAGTTACGATACTTGAACTTTTTAACTAACTACCCTAATAAAATTCAATTCCCCGTAAACGCCTCCGTGGTGGAATCTGGTATTTTTATCAATGATAGACCTAATTACGAGCAATCTATTTGTGTCGGTCGCAAGTTGCACTTTTGAGTTTTTTGGAAGAAAAAAATAAAAAGATCAAGTTCAGTAACTCAAACTGCCCTAATATAATATTTTGACAATCGATTCCTCCTAAAGGCTTCCATGGAGGAATGTGTTTATTTTACCAATTATAGACCTAATTAAGAGCAATCTATCAGTACCGGTCACAAGTTGCACATTTGAGTTTTTTGGAAGAAAGAAATATTTTTTGATCGATTGATGTGTAGTATGGGGAAATTGTTTGAGCCAAAATCATTTTTTACTGCGTATAACTCAGAAACGGTAGGATATAGGAAAAAATGATTTAGGTACAACTTGTAGATAATTTTATGGCCTTTCAACTTTTCCTTAAAAGTTTTTCTCTAACATGTACCGTTTTTGAGATTTAAGCGAAAAATGAAAAAATGGACCCATTCCCCCCCTCCCCCCACTCCGGGGCTCCTCCTAGTGTCCCGGGGTTTTAGTATGTTTATTACCTAGGGACTCTTGACATGTTTCCGAAGAAACATCTTACGTTACTAACTCACGCACTCTAGACCCCCCTTGGAGGGACTCATTCAATGGACTAACATGGTCTTTCCGACATTTAAAAGGCCCTTACTCTTATGGCCGTTCCCAATATCCTATCTATCTTCGGTTTGACCCTACTAAAGATAGAAAATGCTATCTATCTTTTGTTTTGGCGTCCCAATAACCTTACTAGCGATAAGCTAACCTATCTCTGATCGCTATCTATCGTTTGGAGGACCTGCAGCTTACTAGAGGTAGCTTTCTCTATGAATTTGTCTATTTGAGCGTCCCAATAACGTTTTGATAGCTGTCAGACAGTAAAAAGACACCCAGATGTAGAGTGAATTTCGACATTAACAATCTCTGAATATTTAATTCTTATTTAGATGCTGATTTATGGAAATTGGTTGCTAATAGAGTGTTTGATCGCTTTTTTGTTTTGCATTCAGGAACAGGATAATAACATGATTACCACACATAAGTTTTGCAGAATTTTAACAATTAGAATTATTATTTATTACGATATACTATTTTTATTCATAAGTACGTTATTAATCTACAAGTATAGCAGTGTGTCGAGCATTTTGTACCCAAAACTTGCCCAATAATCGATAAAATAAATCGAATGTTTATAACGTAAGCAATCATTCAAAATGCATACATTATATGCAATATCCTTAATTGAATTGCGCGCATACTTTACATAATCAACACGTTCTATTAAAAAATGGCGACAAAAAGATGGCTGCCGGGCTTTTCAAAATGAATAAAAATGAGGTCGTTGCACACACGCGTCGCGATCTCTGCTGTCTGCATTTAACGCATGCGTGTTAACTATTAGACTACGGTCTACATCTTAATAAATGCGAATTGCTCGTCAATAGATAAAGGTTGGCCCGATTTACCTATTTTATACAGGTTTAGGAAAGAAAAAACTCCCATTAGAATAATCGCGAATGACTCTATCGCTTTTTAAAACACGTCAGTTCAAAAACTAATACATTTTATGCAAATACTTAGTGAATGTTTTACTTTTATTGTCCCTTCGGAACATAAAGTGCACGTGGATTCCATTTCTGATATTAAAAGTATTCACATTACAAGGGTAGAGCCAGAGAAATTTGGAATTTACCATTTTACGACACTAAAATGCGTTTAAAGTCTCTTTCGGAAGAATGATTGGGAGCAATAATTTTACTATTTTGGCAGTTACAGCTACTTTTCGAAGTTTCTATTTAAATTTTGTATAATAAAAGGGGAGTATAACAAGGGTTGCCATTTGCCAACATACAAACGACAGATACAGGCCGTAGATTAAAATAATTATTTGACGGTCGGCCAGAAAATCCGATTGCAAAAATAAAAAATAATACATCTACAGGGTTTAATGTTTTAAAAATTATGTAAATTAATGATTTCCGGATTCTTTAAACAATTTATAAAGTGTTATAGGTACATAATGTTACCAGTTCACAACCAAAATTATTTAGGTAATTCCGGGGTAGATGGCCATAAAGGAGAGATTGCCTATCGAAATATTTCAGGGATTCGTTCACTAGGTGTCACTTTTTAGAGCTTAGTTCGCTGCGCGTCGTGCGTGAGGGCAAAGGTACGTCAAAAAAATAAGCGAAAAACAAAGAAAAAGTAAGTAATTCCTTTGTTTTTTGATTCGAATAGCTTGAATATTTTTTAGATGTCAACTGTTTTTCACAACTGTGCTGTTAATTTCTTAAAATAATGGTTATATTTGTATTTATTGTAAAGTATACAAACATTGCTACGTTATAACCTCAAATTTATTGGTTTCATGTCATTACTTGTTTTAGTTTTTGATGTGGCCATCTCTCGCAGAATATAAGGACAGATGGCCAATTCTAGTCGGTATATGATGGCCATAGTGACATAATATATAAAAATTATGTTTTGTACCTATAATTGATTTATATTTATATTTGTTTTAGATGCCTAATAAATACAAGTGAAAGACAGTGGCTGTGAGAGGTCGAAAGAATCGCTAAAAACAGCTATTAATACTGTAATGATAGCTTATTTGTACGCGCGGCAGGGCTCCAGTACCAAATACCTAGAAAAACATTAGATGAAGAATAAAAATTAAAAACAAAAAGAGTGTGTGTGCCGAGCACACGTGTAAGAAGTCTTCTTTGGCAAGAATCAAAGATACCAAAATCGTCGCCTTACTCTATGACGTGACGGTAATGTCATGACACAACCTTGAAATTTCTTTTACTTCATTTGGGGAAGAAAACAAGAAGAAATTTGTTACTTCTATCAAAACAAAGCAAGCTAAAGGCTTTGCTTTAACGATGGATGACGTGATTTATTAGCTTACGAATTTGCCGAACAGTTAAATTAAAGCATAGATTCAACAATAAAATCAAAAAGCGGGATATGACTGGATACAGATGTTCTTAAGCAGAAATACTGATATTACCCTTATAGGAAATCAGAAACAGTTTCTTTGGCTAGAACTAACGCCATGAACAGATCAGAAGTAAATGCATAATTATATAACCAAAAAGAACGCGGCGAAGAAGAGAAAAGAAGACTTAAAACTAAAAAAAAAATGGGACTAAAAAGTAATCGTAAGCCTATAATTGAGTTATGGCCATCTTACCTCTAGTGCCATGGCCATCATGCCCGGACACCTCGGGAGAGATGGCCAATTGTGATTTTTAAAAAACTTAAATAAATAAGGTGATCTTATTAGAAATTGTTACTTTTATGTTTAGAATATCATAGTTGAATGTTTAAAGTATAATAAAAAATAAATACAATAACAAAAACAAAAGTATTTCATTTCTTATAGAGCTTAGAAAAAACTATGGCCAACTACCCCGGACTTACCCTATCTTAAAAATGTCTCATTATTTAAATTAAATGCTATTGTTATAAAAAAGTATATTATACGAATAAAAAGGCATTTGACACAAATATTCTTGTAGTAGAGTGTTTTAGGAAAACCTTACGGCAGTGATTATTTTTAAGTTTTGTAGGTAAATAAAAATTGGTTGTATGTAAAATAGTATAAGTACTGTAATGCCTGTACAGTATTTAAGTACATATATACCTACTGAAACATACAATATAAAAATTTTAATATTTTTTTGGAAAATGAAGAAGTAGCGTATTATGTCATGTCATAGTTTTTAACTCGAACGAACGCAAAATAAAAAAGTTTGGAAAATCCAAAAGTGCACGCCTCATAATTTTTTTTTAATAATTATTTATTAATTATTATTTTTGTTTATTTAATAACAATTAAACCACATCGAATCAGACCCTGAAAAATGAAAGGGTTCTATTCCTGAGCATACTCAAGCGTAAGAGAAAAAAAAAGACTCGATTAGTAAAGTATTTCGGTCGCTATCGTGTTAACAAGAAAATCCTCCGCACATACAGACACACGGACGTCCAAGACAGAACTTTTTTAAACTGTTTTTTAACTAGTTTAAATAACAAAAATGACATCAAAAATATCATGAATGTTAAAAATAGTGTTTTTTCTTAATATGTGTGTGTATGTATTATCTTACAAGTGCAATGTATGATACATAAAGACATTTTAAGTTTGAAAAATCAGATGTTTTGCGCGAAGTGACAGTAGTACCCACCTCAACGCTTCGCTTATGAGGCGTGCAAAAGATTAATTTGGACTATGTTCTGCTTGTGCTCTGTTGTTATTTTTTAATTTATTAATTAGTAAAAAAAATACAGCAACATGCAATGCAAAAACAAAAAAAACACGGTCTTGAAAAAAGGCCAATGTATAGGAAGTAAAAAATAAAGTATATTTCTCATCCGCAAATGCACCTACATAATGCGATTAAAAAAATGTATGGGGGAGGATATCTTCCCCTTAACAAGTGCACCCTTTCTGTAATGCATACCCTAACACTTAATACGTACTTATAGATACCTAGGTACACATCTTGCAAGTTAAACAATAGAAGAAGAGCTTTCATATCTCTTTTATTACTTTTTAATGCATTTAAGTTAAATTTATATATTTTTATTAAAGCATAAAAACTAAAAAGTGATACCTAATAACAATGAAACATCGCTTTTGACGTATTTTTTAAACGGTACCTACTACATACCTACTTATCTATATTTTTTATGAACGGATAAAAATTGTAGATACCCAGTAGGTACTAAGTGTCTACAAGTATTTTAATTTATTCAATTAATGTGAATCA
Organism: Colias behrii; assembly: GCA_029959065.1. NCBI lineage: Eukaryota > Metazoa > Arthropoda > Insecta > Lepidoptera > Pieridae > Colias > Colias behrii. The sequence goes on along the minus strand of JARWMC010000021.1, from coordinate 2,249,364 downwards.
AAGATATTGTTATGTAGGTAGGTACATAGTTGTAAGACATCGTTTTTTATCGCTAAATATTAGAAAATTCCAGAATTAGAAAACTGTAATTTTTTTGTTTACAAAATATTACAAAAGTACCTAGTGCTTCCAATAAGTAGGTATATTAAGTATTTTAATAAGAATCAATTCAATTTTGTTTGATATCTAGGTATTTATCTCAATAACTATATAAAAGGAAATATTATACATTTCGTAACTTGATAGCCAGACATTCGCCCGCAGACGATTTGGCAGAAAAGATAAAATCTTTCAATTATATTATCAGACCATTTACATCTTAAAATTGCTCTGTGCGAAGTAATGAGATAAAACAGGCTCTATAAAATATCTATCTATATCAATTATTATAGCTGATGTTTGATCGATGTTATTACAAAGAACCTCAAAATTAGATTAATGTTGCATTAGACGTACAGATTAATTCTTCATTTTATTTTATCTCCGACCTGTCTACCTTGCACCTTAATTTTATGTTCAATTCAACAAATGGTAAATTATTTATAGTACATAATTAGCACTCATTACTTTCCCTTTACCAAACTCGTTCGATAACATTCATTTTCAAGCTCACTCGTGTAGGTGTTATAATTGAATAATACCTATAAACTTTCATATCGCAAAAAACTTGCTTTCACTTTTCGCATCCCATTGCAAAATAAACACAACCTCGATGGTTACTTCTCACGATAACGCACATCGAGGCCAAACATTGTCATTTAAGCCTCTTCAGTTTCGAGTAAAACTGGTAGACTATGGTGTTGGCACGCATCTGGTGTGTGGCTCGAAAAGGCAGAGATCCACGCTTCCAGGTCCCGCTCCGAGCACAGGAACTTGGCAGATATGGCATTGTCATAACCCTTTTGCCTGACGAAAAACCCACTATCCTTCTCCACCCGCTCCACGGTCGTGTTTCTCAGATTAACAACCCCTGTCGGCTTCGACAGACGCTTCCTGGGGTATATTACGGCGAAATGTTCGAGAGAAGTTCTGTACACGACAACCCTGACGTCCTGGCGTATCCCGCCAGGTCCCAAGAACACCATAAACCCTTTTTTCACTTCCGCGTCGCGGCTTTTCTTGCTGATGCCCGGACCGAAATGCTCAGCACGGCACGACATGATATCAGCCGGCATCTTATTGTTGCACGAGCATAACAATGGAGCGAACCGAATTCGCGCGAAACGTGGTCTGCTCACGAGAGATGGAAGTGAACTGAATTTAATCAGAGGGAGCCTTCCGCGGCGGCGCATCGGCTGCTCTCGGCCCGGTTCGTTGAATTGCATTCACTAGCTCTGGAGGTTTATCGGCTAGATCAGAAATAATTCACAACAGTAGCGCATAAAATTGCTGTCCGAGATTGAGGCGCTCTTTATTTTTCATGTTACAGACGGCTGAATAAGCAAATTGTGGCTGATAAAACCCCCAGAAAGTTTGCAGGATTTCTTTACTCGTACATTTATTTTATACCATTCATATTTTACTTTCGAACATAATGCACCTAAGTTTTTCACCATATTTCGTAGACGCCTCCCACACTTGTGATTTTATCATCAATATGTAGATATATTCTGATTCACCAAAGCTTGATTATAGAACCCATGTTATTTATATTATAACAATCTAGTTAATAGTTAACTAATGTAATCCTTCCAATATTTATGAGGAAAACCGAGACCTGTCTCCGTTTCATTAATTATATTAGAAAGCTGAATTTGCATTCATAGTTTATGTCTATCAAATGTAGATTTATAGCAGTCTTAATATAGGAGCGTAGGGAGAGCAACAACCTTATTTATTTGTATTACATATATCTCAAATCCCTTTATTTCTGTGCTTTGAGATCTATGAAAGCAACCAAATACAAATTTTTGCAAAAAGTAGGTACTAGGATTGTCATATCATTAACTGTTTAAGTGTTTGAGTGAGCATAGTAAACAATTTTACATAGTTAATCATTTTTAATTGATAGCAATTTAATCCATCGAGCAAGATATTATTACGAATTAATCCAGTTTCGAATAAACTATAAAATAAAATATGAAAAAACTCTATTGCTTTACCTTTAAGCTTACAGCACAGGTTTTAACACCAAAATTAGGTAGGATGTAGTTGTAAACTTGTAAGTAAAAAAACTTAAAGGCCTGCAAATTGTCAGAATTCAGCCAACTAAGAATGGGACCACATGGGACCACCAGTTTTCAAATAAAAAAAGAATTATCAAAATCGGTTTACCCAGAAGAAAGTTCTAAAGTAACAAACTTGAAAAAATATACAGTCGAATTAAGAACCTCCTCCTTTTTAATAGGTACGCTTTTATTAGTTTCATCTGTGTGTTTGTATGTAACCGACTCCTTTAGACTATATTTTGACCCACTTTAAACGGACAGATTTAATCCAAACTGTGTAGAATTTACACTTATCAAGAATCGGTGACAGTACAATAATTTCTTAATTTTATGCGTGTTTTTTTTTCTATATTAACACGTTCACTGCGGCACCTAAAATGCCAAACTTACCGTTGTTGCGGCATGTCTTCAATACTTCACATCGGCAAGTTCACCACTGTGCGTCATGAGCCATTTTTATCACATCGCACCTACTGACTTTGAAGGTTAATAATTTCATGAAATTTCAAGATATTTCAAAAATTTTTTTTTCGGATAATAGTATATATAGTCTTGTATATACCACATAAATAGCTTTTAGTTTGACTCAATAGTTTAAAAGATATGAGGGAAAATGTAAACCCCTGATTTTGTGAAAAATTATTTGCCATCCCGCACTGCGTTGATACGGCATGTTTACAGTAATAGCGATGGGAAACACTGTAAAATAAAACATCGATATCGATATAAATCAATTTTGTATATTTCAGTCTGTTTGTTAACAGATAACGAGATCGTCGATACAAAAAAAAAACACATATAAAACAAGGTACTTGATAGAGTACTGTGAGGAGTATATAAGTAAGATTTTTCAATAAATAAAATCAGTTTGTATCTGGATCTCGATAGTATCATTTCGCTCCCAACACGCGAACCTTATATGGCGACCCTGCCAGTGCTAGCATTCCGCTAGCCATATATGGTGCATCGTGTCAATTGTCACCATGACGAAAAAAAAATACATCTATATTTCGCCGTGCACACTTGTGTGTGTCTAAAAATTAATAAAAATATGGGATCTACATTCTTTCTCTGACTACTGTTTATTTACGGAATATACAGATTTTATAAAATTGGATTGTGAATCACAAAAAATGGATTGTGAATTAAATTGCGAGAAATTCCGTAAGAAAATCTGTAAGATGGCGTGGAGGCATTCAACATGATCCAGAAGATATAGCCTGAGGTGTGCCTAAAGTGCAGTGCAGTGCAGTGAAAAAGTGTAATAAAAAAAATGAAAAATAAATCTAAAGAAATGTGTTAGTGCAAAAAAAAGGACAATTTAGAGGACTTTAGAAGTTATAATTTTAATTTTTAATTATAATATGGATACTTATATAAGGTATATAATATATATATATATGGGTGATTATACAAAAATGGGGTAACTCGATGTCATCAGCCAATTTAAACAAAGTCTTATTATATTTTATTCAAATAACAATCTATTTTAAAACAATGAAGCGTCCTTTATTTGGTCACTCAATTTCACTTCTTTATTTAAAATACAAATGAATAAAATAAATAAATTAATACTTCAAACGTCAGTACTTTGGCATGTCACAACTCCGAAAACCAACAATCAAGTGACTATTGTTTAAAGATTATCATCGATTTAAGAAAACTTACTAATTCACTACAATCTTTGATGTACATAGTATTATATACTACAACTTTCATAACGCAATGTTTTCCATTTTATTTAAAAAATAAAATTAAACTTTGTCATCGTTTTTATTGGTCAGTCCGTTGTGTGTTTTTTAAATTTGAAATTCTCGCTAAATATCATCAAGTCGAGGTCAAATCCCTGTCTAAGTATTAATGTTGGTAACGAAGTTACTTGTGCACCGCATATTTTGACGGCCGTCATAACTGTACCAGCGCTTGGGTTGTGTTTGTCCTCTAAACTCGTGCTGGGCCAGTCAAAATTTCAGTCCTATGGTGAGTCGTTATTTTATTGTTAATCTGATTTTTATTTTCATTTATAAATGGTTAACTATGATTTGTAAAAATATAGTTTGTTGATATTAGAAATTAGGCAAAAAAACATAATTTGTGATTATAACCTCATATTAAGTCCCTTTTCATCAATCCGCTGGCATCAGTCCTTTGTCAGATATCGCGCCAGAGGACTGACGCGACCCCATAGTACTGATGATTCTATCGTTTTTGAGAACTTTTATCTTGATTGCTATTGGTATAAGCATTTCTATTTTATATTTCAGTTTAAAACATCATGCGCCACGCTAAAAGAAACTGAATTTGACTAGGGAAGAAACATTTAAAAAAGAGTAGCAAAGAAAAGAGCTATTGAAACAAACTACTAATAATTTTATTAAAAAGATTTTATTTTATTTTAATTATTGATTTTGATGCTTTCAGGGCATAGCTTTTTATATTTATCAGATAAATACGTATTCGTATAATACTTTGAAGTAAAATTACCTCAAAATAACATAAAAGTTAATTAATATACTTAATAACATTATACAAATGTCAAGGGGCTCTTATGAAAACTCAGATGAGACTTTCATTCGAGCCTTTGGTTTTTAATTTTATCATAATTAGTACTTTTAACATAAATATTGGTAGATTTTTAGGGCTCCGAACCTCAAAAGGAAAAAACAAAACCCTTATAGGATCACTTTGTTGTCCGTTTGTCTGTTAAGACGTTTTTTTTGGAACGCGTGGAGGTATCAATCTGAAATTTATATTGGATACTCAAGATTAAGAACCCTTGGGGCTGTAAATAAATCAAACTTATAACGCAACGCAATCAAAAGATACCTACATCCGTTAATACTGCAAATTTCCGCAAAATTCAATATTCGCAAGGGAATAAAAAACACACAGGATGCTTGCCGTGTATACAGTCTACTATAAACTACTATATAGTTTACTTCTACTTGGTAAATAGCAACGTCTTATAACACAGATAAAGGAAAAATTGATAAAAGTGTAAATTTTAAGTTACAAACATAATAAAAAATAGGTTGGTTAGGAGTCCAACTCGCACTTGGCCGTTTTTTTGTTTCTATTGTTTGTGAATTACTTGAAATATTAAGTAAAGCTAAGTCAAAGTAGTAAAAGTTAAGTAAGAGAGTTAAGAATATTCACGTTGCGTTAAATGTCAGAAGGCTGTTTTGAAAATTGAGACATTGTTTTTTCCCAGTATCACATATTATTAACTAGCTGTTGCCCGCGACTTCGTCCGCGATTAGGTCGTTTTTCGTCATTCGTCGTTTAAAAAAAATACGTGACACTTTATTTTTGAATGTTCTTAATTATTGTCTCTTATAAAATTTAACTACTTACATTAAAATTGAACACTCTGATAAGAAAATCTTAAAATCTGAAGAAAACAGGAATGAATGTGATTTAAATTCTACATTACTTAGTATCAAAATATAATAATCTAAATTAAATGTAGATTAACAGTTTGAGCACACCATTATAGAATATGTACTTAAGTATTAAATTACGTTAGTTAACATAGTAACTTTACTAAAAACACGATGACTTTCTTTCGCGCTCGGTACCACAAACTAAGCATGTTTGTGGTAAGTGGCCCGCGTCACTTGACCCCCCGCGAGTTCCCCTCCGTTGCTATGCGAAAATACATTCGTTGCTCTATTTTAGGAAAAATTTGTAATACTGTGGCCTGGGCGTTATAACACGTCCAGGGAGTTCCTGAGTGCCGATATCACCATCTTGAGGAAAATGATTTAAAACTGCATACATACGAATTAACCTGTTCTAAAATTGTGAAATGAGTTCAGTTTTAAATTTGAGAAATATTGATTTCTTGTATTCCACTATTCGTTGTAGTCGAATACAAAATATATTTAAACAAACTTAGGTTGGCCTACAGGCAAAAGGGATCCTATCAAATGGTAAACTTGACCTTGTATCTTAAAAGTAAGCATGAACGGACCTTCTGATAATTATTGAGCACCAAAGGATCATTTGAAACGCGCTACTATAAGAGCGAATATTGTCTAATAACAGTTTACATTGCACAGTATGTTCCTCTAAAAGTAGTGATTTCAAAGGTTCCGGTGTATCTTCAAATGAAAGCCGACTCCTTACTACACTTTAAAGCATTACAAAAAGAACATACTACGCCTTTACAGAAGATGATCTGTAATCAATTGTGAGGTTATAAGCAAACCCACTTTTATATTTGTCAGACCACACCACCGAATTCGTAGATTGTTTACGAAGTCATTAAGACTATGACGAAATCTGTCTGTAGTAAGACGGGCCTCTCGCTATTCGTCCGTTTCCAGAGACCGAATAGTTTCAATTCTTAATCTTTCATTAAACAAACTTATTAATCGTTCTTGTCTCATATAATTGTAATATTCGCGTCCCTACTCTAGTCATTGCTTATGCTCATGTTCATCTTCAAGAGATCGAATAATATTATGATGCACCCTATCATTTGTCAAACGGTCTTCATATTGAGTAAAGTTTCAGATTCGCGAGATAAAATATGACTGTCGTGATCAGTAGTGAGACGTAATTCCCTCTCAGTGAGGGTTTCGGTCTCACGGGATAGTACAATATGCCGTTTGCGATCAGCTGTGAGACGTCATACCCTCTCAGTGAAGGTTTCGGTCTCACGGGATAGTAGGGGAGACCGGGTTTGGTTGTCTCACGGGTTGGTTGTCACAGCGGTCTTAACACAAAACTGAACTATCGAATAAGTCTGTTGAACAGCGTGGCAAGAGCGATACAGTGACAACGCTGTCCCCACTTCGCGTCAGACCGCCCCGATCTGCCGTGAGGGCCTCACACGTGTTTATTGTTTTCGCACAGATTTTTTATGATATGAGGACCGAATATGCTCCTCATAACATCACTTTTTGTGAACGAAACGACAGCGCGGTTTAATTTAATGCCAACACCATTAGAAAAAAGGATTATTATTAATTGTGAAAAAATATCATGATTTACACTATTAACACTCTTTTAACATAAAATATAAGTCTGTGAGTGTGTAAAAATAAATCCAGCTAATTACACATCAAACTTATGTTTATAATTAGGTATACGACATGAAAATATATTAATTACCAAGCAATAATAATACAGATAAATACTGAACATAAGTAGGTGTGGTAGGTATAATAGATATTAAGTAGTATTAGTTAAAAAATACTTTGACTGTTAGTCAAAGTTTATTTTTACTAACAACATGTAAATGAAGAAGAAATAATAATTACCAACGAACTAACCTTTTCTATAATACTTAACACGGCACATTTTTCAAATTATCTTGCTCAACCCTGCTCAAAAATTTTAGGGTTTTGTTGGAACTTTAATATGTCAAAACTATGATATATCTAAACTACGATACAACTTGCTTGCGGAAATGCTCATTACAATTGTGAATCTAAAGAATAACTAACAACATACTATTCAATTTTATTGAGCTGATGAATATCTTTTGCCTGGAAGAAATCACCGTCGCCTAATAAATATACTGTGTTTTCTTATAAAACCGTTACATAATTTATTTTATCTACTTAAATAATGAAAATGATATTATATTTATAAAATATAAAACATATTATGTAAAATGATTAAAAATAAATAAATGAAGCAACTACGATTCAAAGAAAACATCTTTTTCAGTGTTAAAATGCTCTTAGCAATCCTGGATGATGAACTGTATCATGTACTCTGATCCCAGTACGGTCGGTACCTCGATAGCCATAACGATAAATATTATAATCAGATAACCGCAAAGTCAAAATAAAAACATTACTTGTACAGTTGTGAGTGCAAAATTTACGTTTCATTTGGAATAACATTTTTTTCGGTACTAAAACGTAGTCGTTTGATATGTGGTTGGCTGCCCCTCCTCTCCTTCCTGAAAAATATCCTCCAAAATTTCCCGAGATAGGTACTTCCAATGATTGAACCATTGGACGTTGGACATTAACTTCAGTCAAAAATTGACGAAGCGGATGATTACTAATTTCCACTTAATCCTCGCTGCTACTATCTTTATCATCAAATCATCAATTTTCAAGTGGTGTTGTAAAAATATCAGCAGAAATCGTCTTCCAAAGGCGATATAATTTTATGAGCATTGAATCTGTAAATAACAAAATCAAAAGTTAACTGTAAATCTATAAAAAAAGCTACTTACAAATAAAATTTTATCAAAAACTACTGTTCCCAATGCACCTCAAAATAATAAAAGAATTCATCATTTTATTATTTCATTCTAAAAGTGTAATATAATACCTACCAACAAAAAACATGAATTGCTATCATTATAAAAAATAAATACCTATAAGTAACAACTTACTTTTTGTGGGAACGCATGATGGTGAAAATTCACAAAACACGAAGATTGCATTTGATATTTTTGGTTTTATGGCATTCAATTGCTTTATAAATATCACCATCTACCCTCACTTTAAAAAAATGTAGTATATTTATTATTTACACGAAATATACCATAAAGGGAAGGGAAGATATGGGCTAAAGAGTTAAATAAATAACATAATTATATTTAAATTATTAATTTCCAATTATTAATTCCTTTCCCTGTGTATTCAGTAGTGTTAACATCTAAATTGATTTGATTTTTACGAAATCTCATAGATGGCGCTGTTACAAAATTAACATTATACATGTCGGCGCAACGACGATAAACGACTACCCTCAAACTACTAAATAATTATAACTAGCTAAAGTTTACTTTGATCTTTTTAAATAAGTGGTTGATTCATTAATCAACCACTAATGAAATAATTAAATTAACGAAATAATTAATGTTTGTTAAAACTGATGAAAATTCATTGTAAAAATTCGAGTGGCAACACTCAAACTAATTCTTGTGAGTCATGGTTTGCTTTAAATGCGATCGCCCGACGGCACAGAGCACATTCACACGCCGGCCGTCGGAGCGTTCGGAGCTCTCTCTATAATTTCCACGTGAATTAAAAAGGCAGTAAAAATACCTACGGGCGTTCTACTTCGAGTATGAGCGCCTGCTCTGATGATGGTGACGTCAGCATCACTGACGTCACTCTTTTTAAAAATGGCCTTGGGGCCCTTCTTCCGTCATACAACTTACATTCTTTAAACTATGTTTCTCTTCCCAAGTTACTTAAATGGCATAATTTTTATAGTGTCAATCTAGATATTGTCAAACAACATTTATACATGCGTCATTTGATTATTAATTTCCAATAGTTAACGTGTGTTTGATTTTTCTAACACTTCATAGATGGCGCTGTTTCAAATTTGTCTTTATACTGCTAAGATTCATTTAACTGTTTCTCTGCCCAAATTACGTAAATGACATAGTTTTTATTTTGTAAAGCTAGATAATAGCATGGCTTACTCGAAACCAACATTTAAACATGAGTCTTTAGATTGTACGCTGTCGTAGTACACGGAATATGTAAGAAAAATAAAGGCTCACAGCTCCTCCCCCGAAGGTGATATCATGATAATATGTTTAAACTATCCTCACCCGACCTCTTAGGAATATTCATGCAAAATTTGAAGTAAATCTATGCAGTACTTTTCGAGATTAGCCCGGTCAAACATACAGACAAACAGACAAACAGACAAACAGACAAACAGACAAAAATTCTAAAAACTATATTTTTGGCTTCTATATCGATTATAGATCATGGATTATGTATTCTTTTAAAAAAATATTCAATGTACAGTTTTGACTTTCCTACGATTTTATTATATGTATAGATTATCATTTTAAACGTAACTAAGTGATTTTAATACTTAAAAGACATGTGCCATTATTAAAACTGAGAGATTTGTAGTAATTTTCATTGAATTTCTTTAAGAATATTACAAAATTGTGTTTTTTATCAGTACCATGTTAGCCTCGTCAGTCCCCTGGAGGCCAAATCCAGAAAATTTAAAATATCTCACAATCTACTTAAAAAAGTGGCTGGCCCGATTTGGTACAATATATTCATTAGATTAGCTATCATATACACCCTAATTTGTAACAATCTGATATAAAAAATATAGTAAACAAAATATCCTCAAAAGTTACCCCATTTTTGTATAATCACCCATATAATAATAATAAAAATATAATATGTTAGAAAGTGTTCGTGTGTAATGAATGTTACTCGGTATGTATATTAATATTATTATTATAAGGTTTATAATTTTTCTATATGGCAGAAACTTTGAATGAATTATATAATAGTTTGGTTGAAATAAGAAAATATTTGATAAAAATAGGACCAAGTCGTAAAAAAGGTAGTTTAGTTGTTAAAAAATTAGCAGATGCTGATATTTTACTCAGAGATTTTAAAATATTTTTAGAAAATTATTCTAATAAGAAAAGTAATTTTAAACAAAGTGAATTTATTTTAATAGATGAATTAACTTGTAATTTTTATAAAATTTATGACGAAATATTAAACTTGTGTTCTGAAGATTCAACTTGCAAAATGACTTCTAAATTCGATTTAAAAATTGCTTTACAGCTTTTACCTGTTTCATCTGATGATGAGACAAGTATAAAACAGTTAATTGATGGGATTGAATATTATAAAACAGAATTAGACGAGTCATCCCAAAAACAATTAATTAATTTTGTATTAAAGAGCAGACTATCACAGGCAGCCAAATTAAAGTTATCTTTAACATATAATAATATTAATGACTTAATAAAAGATATTAAATTAAATTTACTGCCTAAAAAATCTGCTACTGCAATTCAGCGTAGATTGCAAAACACAAGACAAAATAATATGTCTATTGATGAGTTTGGTAAAGAAATAACGGAAATGTTTGTGGAGCTCACGATCGCTGAATCCGATGGCAACGATGAACACTTTAAGGTTCTTAAACCATTAAACGAGAAACATGCCATCAAGTGTTTTTCCGATGGTTTGAGAAATCGCAGGCTCAGCACAATCATTTCTGCGAGAAACTATAGCCTTTTAAAAGACGCTGTTCAAGCCGCAATTGACGAAGACGTTAATTCTTCGCCAACAACTGATATTTTGACTATGAATTATAGAGGCCGAGCTTTCCATCGACCAGGCCGGGGACGATCCTCATTCTCAGGTAGACCCCAAACCCAACAGTATAGAGGAGGACACCAGAGATTCGTACGGGGACGATCCACGTTCACAGGTAAGCCGCAAGCGCAGCAGTATAGAGGAGGCCATCCGAATAACAATTACAGAGGACGAGGTAAGTCTTATTATAATAAATCATATCAAACTAATAAACATACGGTAAATAGACTAGTATCAACGGTAACCGAGCCTGAAACGGTTCAAGATATTCAAAACACGAGCAAGTTTTTTCGTGAATAAAAATCATATTTTATCATTTAATAGTAATACGGGTTTTGTTAAAATAAAATTGCAAAATAATTATTGTTACGATTTGTTAGTCGATACCGGTGCATCAATTTCAGTCATCAAGTATAAACATGTTCGTAATCAAAACATTCATATCCATAAAGAGAACATCTTAGTCAGCGGTATAGGCGGTAAAATAAGATCGATTGGATATGCTTACTTAAATTTATTTCTAGGAAATCAAACACTACAGCATAAGTTCTATGTTTTTAAACAGTTACCATGTAAGGCAGATGGCATTCTCGGACAAGACTTTTTAAGCAAGTACAAATCTGTTTTAAATTATGGTAATCGAAGTTTAATTTTGTGGAATAATAATGTTAATATTCATTTACCTTTAATAATAATTGATAAAACATCCATAACTATACCATCTAGATCGGAGTCTATTCATTTCATTGATACGTGTGAAACGGAGGAATGTGTTATAAATGCAACAGAATTGCAACAAGGAATATTTATAGCTAGTTGTTTAGTAAAACCCTTAAACGGAAAAATACCTATTCGTATATTAAACACAACCGATTCGGATATAGAACTAAAAGAAATATATCCCACCCTTCATAAAGCTAGTGAATACGAATTATGCGATTTTAAGCAATTACCGAATAATGCCCATCGCGTAAAAACTTTATTTTCATTATTAAATCTAAATTATTTAAATACAGAAGAACGAGATACTATTGAATCGATTTGCGCAAAGTATTCAGATATTTTCTACCTTCCTGGCGATACATTGAATACGACGAATATTTACGAGCATAAAATTACTTTAAAACCTAATGTTGATCCGATTTATACAAAACCGTATAGGCTACCGCATGCACAGAAAAATGAGTTTAAACAACAAGTTGATGAATTACTTAGGCAAGGTATTATCGAACCTTGTACTAGTGAGTGGTCTAGTCCGGTATTACTCGTACCTAAGAAATTAGACTCCAGCGGAGAAAAGAAATGGCGTTTAGTCATTGACTATAGAAAACTTAATAACTGCATTCAAGACGACAAATTTCCACTTCCAAACATCACAGAAATTTTAGATTCGCTCAGTGGATGTGTTTATTTTACGCATTTAGACTTAAACCAAGGATTTTTTAACGTGAAACTCAAAAATAAAAGTAGAAAATATACAGCATTTTGTGCAGGAGAGCAGTATCAAATGACTAGAATGCCTATGGGTCTAAAAACTAGCCCCAGCTCTTTTTCACGTATGATGACCATGGCTATGGCAGGTTTATCATATGAAAAATGTTTGGTTTACTTAGATGATTTAATTATTATGGGTAGAAATTTAATTGATCACAATAAAAACCTTTTGCTTGTTTTTGAAAGACTACGCAATGCTAATTTAAAATTAAATCCTGTCAAATGCAATTTTCTAAAAAAAGAAATCCTTTACTTAGGACACGTAGTGTCGAAGGATGGTGTATTACCTGACCCAGAAAAAATTAAAACTATTCAAAATTATCCGGTTCCTAATAATGCTGACGAAGTAAAGCGTTTCCTAGCTTTCGCCGGCTACTATAGAAAATTCATAGACAAATTCGCAGAAAAGGCATATTATTTGAACTTATTGTGTAAAAAAAATGCAACCTTTATTTGGGATAGTCAATGTCAAGAGTCATTTGAAATTCTCAAAAATAGTATGATATCACCTCCCGTACTACAATACCCAAATTTTTCGAATGAAAACGAATTTATTTTGCAGACTGATGCCTCTGGCTATGCCCTAGGCGCTGTTTTATGCAATAAAGATAAACGGCCAATAGCTTATGCTAGTAGAAATCTCAATAAAGCGGAGAAGAACTACCCCACCATAGAAAAGGAACTCTTGGCTGTGGTGTGGGCTATAAAATATTTTAGGCCATACTTATACGGTCGTAAATTTAAAATACTCACGGATCATAAGCCTCTTGTTTACTTATTTAATTTAAAAGATCCATCGAGTAGACTTTTTAAATTTAGATTGCTTTTAGAAGAGTATGATTATGTTGTCGAGTATGTGAAAGGAAAAGATAATGCAGCTGCAGACGCATTATCTAGGATTCAAGTTTCTTCGAAAGAATTGAAGGAGATGAATGAATGTTTATATGTGATGACGCGTGCACAGAGAAAAAGACTAAATGACACTTCTTGCGACCATGATATGATTTCTTCAGACGATTGGCCTGATCAACCGAAAGTCGTAGAAACTCATATTAGGCCGAAAGATGCAGTCGAGATGAGATTTACGGAAAAAACTATTATAGACCGATTTAGGAAAAATAATGAAATTACGTGTGAAAGTAAAAGATTAATTTACGTGTCTAAGAAAAAGACAATTTACATAAATCCAGTTTCTCGAACACAAGTCTCGCGAGCCGAATTTGTGAGGGAAATTAGTGATTTTGCAGAGAAAATTAATATAAGCGAAATATATTTAATAAAAAATGAAAATAATAAGATATTTGTCGATAAACTTGCAAGTGAAATTAAAAACATAACTAACTATGTAGGTCCTAGGTTATGTATAATAAAAGACGTCGAAACAATCGATAATGTAGATGACAGAAAAGTAATACTCAACGATTTTCATCTTTTACCTACGAGTGGCCACGCAGGCATAAGAAGAATGTTGAATAATATTAAACGTTACTATTTCTGGCCTAGTATGGCATCTGATGTTAAACAATTTGTGTTAAAGTGTCCGCAATGTCAGAAACAAAAGTACACTGTTCAGGTGAAAGAGCCAATGGCCATCACCTCAAGTGCTCATTCGGCATTCGAAAAAAATTTTTTGGACTTAGTTGGACCATTAGACAAGGACAGTAATGGTTATATTTATATTCTAACCATACAGTGTGAACTGACAAAATATGTTTGTGCCTATCCATTATTTACTAAAACTTCAACAGAAGTCGCGCGTAGTCTTGTAAACAACTTCATATTGCAACATGGAGTACCTAGAGAAATAGCTACCGATAGAGGCGCAGAATTCATGTCTGATACAGTCAAACAGGTATGTGAATTACTTAATATTAAAAAATTGAACTCTACAGCATATCATCACGAGAGTATAGGAGCATTGGAAAACTCTCACAAACATCTAGGAGCATTTCTGAGAATTCAATCAGAAGGTAAGTATGAAACATGGAGTACATGGCTTCCGTTTTGGTGTTTTTCATATAATACGTCGGTACACAGTTCGACAAAATTTACACCATTTGAATTGGTTTACGGCAAGAAATGTAATTTACCCAACAATTTACTAAAACATGTCGATCCTCTCTATAACTACGATAGTTATCCTCATGAGTTAAAATACAGACTACAATCAGCTCACGCTGAAGCTCGAAAAAATCTTATAGCGACTAAATTACAAAGAAAAATTAATTATGATAATCATATTAATCCAATGTTATACAAATCTGGTGATTTAATTCTTATTAAAAATGAAGTAGGTAATAAGTTATCAAACCTTTATTCTGGTCCCTACAAGGTTATCAAAGATTTGTCACCAAATGTAAAAGTCGAAATAAATGGTAAAACTGATATTATTCATAAAAATAGAACCAAATTATATCATGTTTAGTTTAAGAAATATTACATCATACAAAATACATAATATTATTTTGTCACTGACTGTACTTATAATTAAAGATCAATTATTTATTATTATCTTAGCTTGTTTAATGTAGTATCGTATTCATGCATTATGTAAACAATAGTCTTAAGTGTCTAAGATTACTTTGTATGTTATTCATGTTATATTTTTATGAACTATGATTATTGTTATTACTAAATAATGTTTTGTATTAACTTTATATTTTAACTTTTTTTCATAAAATGAAATCTTGTATCAATTTCATTTTATTTTATTTTTAAGGGCGAGATGTGAGGAGTATATAAGTAAGATTTTTCAATAAATAAAATCAGTTTGTATCTGGATCTCGATAGTATCATTTCGCTCCCAACACGCGAACCTTATAGTACTATCAGGAAATTGTTCAGTAACTTTTGTTTTAATTTGTTCAGTAACTTTTGTTATAATGTTTTATATTATTTTCACAACTGTCATCACATTTTTGCATTTATGCTACGAAATAAAAGAAAGTAAAAAAACTAAAGCCTCTAAGGTATCATTGTCATTTAAAAATTTGATAACGACGCGTGCGGTCCTGGTACATCACTATGCGAGATTGACACGCGGCGCGCTCGCAGTACAGTGCGGCATGAGGTGCTTGTCCATGGCAAAATATTTGACATGCCGCACACAAAAGAAACGGTTTCTTTTCTATGCGTGTGTCCAATATTTTGCCATACGATTTTTAAACGAAATTGAGTCCTACTTCAAACTGTGATCACAAAAATATATTTGTCTCTTTTCTAGTCATTGATTAACATATAAAAAACCTCGCCGCACCACGGTGAAAACTGCGATTTTGGGCGCCGCACTGTGGTGTAGTCGCTGATGGCCCGATACTGGACATGCCGCAGTGAACGTGTTAATTTTGGAAAAGTGATAATGTGATAGATCACGTGACTTATTATTGTGACCTCTTGCGAAATATCAAAGATGTAACATTTGAAACGTGTTTCGCAACGTATGGATTCACTTAATTGATTATGAACCATAAAATTTAGTCTGGCACGCTTCAGACAGGTTGACGTTGCTACACGTTTATTTAATTAGCAAGTAACATAATATTAAACAATTATGGTAATTACGAAAAAATATTTTGAAAGCAATATTTAAAAATATTTTTATTTATTTTTTTACAACCGGTGGCACCGCTGGTAATCAGGTAAAAAATGATGTAGGTATGTTAAATGATGAATTAAAGAGTTTGTTTGAACGCGCTAATCTCAAGAATTTGAAAAATTTACGGATTTGAAAAATTCTTTCGGTGTTGGATAGCCCACTTATCGAGGAAGGCTTATAGCCTATAAGTATATATCATCACGCTAAGACCAACAGAAGCGGAGACGCGCGGGTGAAACCGCGGAGCGCAGATAATGCTATAAATGTTTTGGCTATAAAATATAAATGCTATAAAACTAGGATATCAAATGTTTTCATAATAAGTTTTATTGTAAATGTATGTATTTTAGATCATCTTAACCTTAGACCTTCTAGAAGGTCAGTAGCAAAATATGTTATGTCTACCTACGTAGGTAAGTTAAATGTCGCACTAATGTTAAAAGTTTAGCTTTAACAAACCTCTTATTAGTTGCATGCTATTTTAAGATAGAATTGTGTAATTTAGATTGTACCTTTGTTAAGATTAAAATATAGATAATTCAAATAAATAGCTTTTGGAAATCGTTATACCATTGATATTTTAGCTAATATTTTCACGTACCTATTCAGTAGGTATTCGTGTAGAGTCTGTATAGACAAATTTATAATATAGAGCTTCAGTGAGTTTATTTCGATTTTATCGTTTGTATTTCCATTTCCTTTTCCTTTATTAACTAAAAAAATTATATTTATTTATATAGTTACTAAAAAAATTATGGGAAAATAATCCAAAACTTGTTTGTTAGACAACCTTGAGAAATTCAACGTCACTTCCACAGTAGAACCACAATAGACCAAATACCTAGGTATAGTAAATTATGAAGGATAATTTTGACACACTTGTACAGATTGAACTAAATTTAATAAGTAAAGTAAGTACATGATAACTAACTATTACATTTCGAATATCATAAAAACTACAATTTAAATTTATTTTCTTATAATTACATGTGATTTACTACATTAAAAACAAAATATAATTTTAATTGAATATTCCATAATGCAAATAAGATATCTCAGAAAACTGTTACTTTTTTATAAAGTTATGAGGACGATAAATGTAACGAATCTATTATAGCTAGACTCTACCTCTACCACCTGTCTTGGCCAAATATTGAACTTAAGCCAAAACCCTTAGGTATAAAATATTCCAAGATGAAGATTTTAAGTATTTCCTTCCTGAAGAGTAAGTAAAGCTGATCAAAAATATAATAATTATGTATTAATTATATAATTTAGTAGTCTCACTAAGAAAATATTCGGTAGTAGGAACGGGTTTTTCTTTGGCTAGGTGGGCGAAGTCGCGGGCGGAAAGCTAGTGATTGAAAGATTGTGTAGGAATGTTATATTATAAATAATAGCCCAAAATCAATGCAAAATTGAACACGTGATAATAAAAGGCATTTACATTTATATTCCCAGGTGTTATATTTATAAAAACATGCCAGGTGTTGCTGTGCGAATGTGCAAAGAATGCACTATCATAACAAGAAACCGGTCGCAGTGGCTGCACATTATAAGGAATTGTTATGGTTAGCTGATAGATACACACCTACATTGCATAATTGATTTTTAGAGATCTTGGAGCGACACTTTATAGAAAACTGCATCAGTTCTAGGCGTAAATCTCTGTCAGTACTTATGGTAGGTACTAACTGAGCCCTGTGGTTTGATCCATACAAAAAGTGTTATCTTCTATTATTATCTACTAGCAATGCCCTGCGGTTTCACCCGCATAGATAGCGATATCGTGACAGTGAAAAGTCTACTATGGGTCGGACTATAGGTTTAATTTTTAATCACATGAAAATCACCTTCACCCCGTCCCGCACTACGCCTGTTCATTATACCTAGGTACTATTTTCTGTAGATTGACACTTTTAAAAATTCGTTATATCTTTTGAATGGAATATCCAATTTTTTTTATTTAAAAAGTATTTTGCTGGTATTGAAACAGTCTATAATAAAACATCATTAAATGGGATAAGGATTAATATATGTGTATGGATAACATGGTTTGATTACTGTCGGCACTTCTGTTTACTTTGAAAACGTAAAAAAGTTGTTGTAGTAACATAACTACTGAAGATGGACATATGGTATCGCGGACTTTCTTGTAGATATTGATCCATTCTATAATACCGTAGAACATTTTTTTGTTCCATCTTCAATAGATTTCGCAGCGCACGCGATGACAACATTTTTATTAAGGAATTTTTTACACCTTGGGTTACATTATTGCATTTTTGGTAAGGATCTCTAATTTTTTTGAAAATGCAATATAGCCTATGTTGCTCAGTGAAGATGCAGCTTTCTAATGGTGAAAGAATTTTTGAAATCGGTCCAGTAGTTT
Source organism: Colias behrii (assembly GCA_029959065.1). Classification (NCBI taxonomy): domain Eukaryota; kingdom Metazoa; phylum Arthropoda; class Insecta; order Lepidoptera; family Pieridae; genus Colias; species Colias behrii. Next base: position 2,230,644 of record JARWMC010000021.1, on the reverse strand, counting down.
ATGCGTGAAAACCATACATACATACATACATACATACTTACATAATTACAAACTTTTCCTCTTTATAATATTAGTATAGATATGATATATCTTATAGAAATTAATCCCTATTTCACTTGTTCACAGCATCACGCGTGAATGGCTGGACCGATAACGATAATTTTTATTTTGATGTGTTCATTAGTTAAGAAAATTATCTTATGAAAGAAAAACTCAAAAAATTTGCGCCAAAAAATTATGAAAAAGCGAAAACATGACAATCTAAGGATATGTAATATATTACTTACTCCACAGATTAGATACCTACTAGCTTACTCTGAATAATGCGGGTAAAACCGCAGGGCACAGCTAGTATATTTTATAATTACTTAGAGTCGGCAATTCATTTGCAGAGGGGCGTTAGAAATCTGCAATGTTCAAAGGAGTCCCACCGGACATTCTTTGCCGATTATGAAATGAAAAAATCAATCTGGATAACTTAAAAATAGGTCGGCATAAATAACAATCACCTATATTTGACAAGGTGTTGCCTATTTGTTCTTTTAAACTTTTTTTATGTTACATCTTTTAAGTTCAGCATTTGATTTTTTAAAGTGAAACTTTTATTACATCGTCTCAAACTTTTTGGTCTGTGTAGCGCATGTCGCGTGACCGTCACGCGACATGCGCTACACAAAGCAGTGTTCGGAACCGTTCGAACAGTTTCACTTTTACCGTGGTTTCATAAAACCACACAACATTTTTTTTAAACAGGAACCAAATATCCAGCTAGACAGGGTTTATTGATAATAATTGTACCACCTTGTATACATATAGACCGTGAAAATAACAATAAGGCCAAATAGGGTTGCCCTTTGTTACCATTGGAATACTTAAAAAAATAATTTAACTTGCCTTGAAACCAAATACCTTCAAATAGCAACCCAGTTTTAGGTGAATTGAAAGTTATTTATTAAGTTATTCCAAACAAGTATACCTACTCTACTCTACTATTCACTCAAATTACCTAATGACGATCTTAGAGATGAAGATAGATGTTAAAGTAGTGTATTGTTTATCAGGCAAATCATTTAAAATAATATGTTACTTAATTTTTACATTAGTGATTAGATAGTTCATTAATTATTTATTTTGATGTTTTACATGACGCCTACTTTTAACTTTTAATAAAAGTGGATTGGCATAATATTTCAGGATTCTGAAAACGTTACATAATATAATACATATATATACGTAATAAAATACAGGTTTTATGTCACATTATTTTCTCAGAATTGACAGCCCTATTAGCTTTTATCTCGTATTTCGAGAATTCTGTATTCTCTCCCATCCCATTCTGTGGATAGCCGATGACGTCATTGTGTTTAAGCATCTGTTTGTGACACAAAGCTTTCAATTGGATCTTCAATTACAATAGTGAATAGATGGGACTTTGACATTTGGCGTGATTTCTGTCACACGTGTTTGGGTTTTTAATTTAGTGTTTTGGCTATTTTAACAATAATATATTCACTTTGAGCTGTATTGTGTTCGTATTTAAGTGTTTAGTTTGTGGTTATAGTGGTAAGTGTACTAACAATTCACTAATATGGGCCCTGATCCACCCGATCCCCCTAAGCCCCCGGACGTCCAGGAAAGAAGCATGGAATTGTACATCTCTCAGAATAAGAGGCAAAGGTGTCCGTCACCTGAGTCTACAGATGAATCCCCAATTAAACGCTTTGTTCCATCAGATCCCATTTTACCTTCTGTTAATCCGTCTATATTTGTTGATCCTATTTTAAATAATCCTATAAGATATAGTGGTGATGAAGTTGGACCATACATTGTCCACGTATCTCGCGTAGAAAACGATCCTTCTGCTGGGCTGTCCATCCGTCCTATCAAATTTGGTTCTTTCTTGTATAGCCAAAAAGTACCTAATATTTTAAGAGACGGAGTAAAATCTGTTGGCCGCAATAGAATATCAGTTGAGTTTGCATCGGCTGAGGATGCTAATAATTTTTTATCTTTACCTGCTTTGGCCGAAGCTAAATTTAAGGCATTCATTCCTACCTATCACATCACCCGCATGGGTATTGTAAAAGGAATACCTGTAGAATGGACCATGGATGATTTGGTGGAGTGTGCAGAATTCCCTAACAGGCACGGTCGCATACTTAAAGCACGTAGACTTAACAAAAAATCTAGCCTCGATGGGATTACAACTTGGGTCCCGTCCCAAACAGTGGTACTAACTTTCTTGGGCCAAGTAATGCCATCAAAAATCTACTGTAGGTACACTTCTCTCCCCGTAGAAATTTACCATTACCCAACCATCCAGTGCCACAAGTGTTGTCGCTTTGGGCACATCCGGGACCAGTGCCGCTCAAAAGAGAGGTGCTACAAATGTACACAAAACCACTCAGGTGACTCCTGTCCCATTCAAGAATCTCAAGCACTATGTGTCCACTGCAATGGCACTCACTTCGCCATTGACAAAAATTGCCCGGAACACAGCCGGCAAAAGTCAATTAAACTTTTGATGGCCACAGAAGGTATCTCATTCGAGGAAGCCTCTAAGCTTACCCCTTCAGTGTACAGACCCTTTTCGGAAACAGCCAGTTTCGTTTTTGCGCCCAGATCACAACAATCACCTGTTTTTCCCATCCCTTCTATGAAACAATCCAATAGTGTTCGTCAAACTCGTCCTCTTAATAAAACTTCTTACAAAAAGACCTATTCTATACCCCCTCGCACTCATGCACCACTAGGTAAAACGTATGATGTAGCCGCACACCGCCAAATAACTCAAGAATTACCTTCTACTCAACCGAACGGTTGTGCCTTATCTCAGAACCCTGATCCCCCTGTTGTACTGAATTCTAATGTTGAGCTTTATGTTTCAGCATTAGAAACTTTTCTGAAAAAAACAGATACAATACCGACCAACGTTGCCCATAGATTAATAAATCTTCTCTCTCTATTTAACAATGGCCCTCACAATCCTTCAATGGAATGCTCAAAGCATTCGTCCGAAATGTCATGAAGTACTTGACCTTATTTCAACCCACAACCCTATAGCTTTTGCCATCTCGGAGACATGGCTAGTTCCCGGAAGTCACTTTCGGATTCCTGGCTTTTTCTGTCTGCGAGATGACAGAGCCGATGGGTATGCTGGAACAGCACTTTTACTTAAACATTGTTCAAATTTCTCTCGTATTCTATTACCTATTCATGATCAGCGCATTAACGCTGTGGCTGCAAGATGCAATAATGTCTCTATTATTTCTGTCTACATTTCTCATCCTCATCCTTCTATCATACCTGATCTTTCACTTATATTTTCCTCCGTACCGTCTCCTATTTTAGTATTGGGCGATTTTAATGCTCAGCACACTTCTTGGGGATCTTCTGTTTGCAATACTTTTGGACACCTGCTAATGGATCTGCTGGATGACCTTGACCTATGTGTAATTAACGACGGATCTCCCACTAGGAGAGTCCTTCCTAATCAGAGTATTTCCTCTGTAGTCGATCTATGTATTTGTTCTTCCTCCTTAGCTCCATCCCTCACCAATTTAACTCTTTCTAGTACTCACGGTAGCGACCATTTCCCTCTTCTTTCTTCTCTTTCCCAGTCTGTTACCCCAATGACTTCTTCTTTTCCACCCTTACTCATGTATAGACTTTGTAAAGCAAACTGGCAGAATTATGCTACTGGTCTTGACAATCTGGTTGAGTCCCTTCCTTCCGTTTCTCTTGATAACAATTTATGTACTTATTCTGACTTTGTGGATTGTATTAAAAACGCAGCAGCGAATAACATCCCTCTAAACTCCGTTTCTAACTCTGGTTCTCGCAAAGTCTCTCCGCCATGGTGGGACGATGAATGCTCAGCTTCTGTCAACTCAAGGAGAGAGGCCGAAATTCAGTATAATGCTTCCATGTCCGTTGAAAATTTTATACATTATAAAAGAATAGCCGCGCGTACCAAACTTTTTCTTAAAAATAAAAAGAAAGCAGGCTGGCTAACATTTTGCGAGAGTCTGTCGCCTAGAACACCTGCAACAGTTATTTGGAAGAACATACGTAAATTTCGTGGATCTCTTTCTTGTAACGACATAGATTCCAATGACTCCTCAGTGTGGCTTGAAGAGTTTGCTGATAAGTTCTCCCCTCCTTTTGTTCCTTCTTTAGATTCTTTTCCTATGGCCACTGGTCCGCTCGTCTCATCTCATGACAACAATATGGAAGCCATATTCTCCCTGGAAGAGCTCAATGTATCCCTTAGCGGCCTTTTAGACTCTTCTCCCGGATTAGATGGCATTCCTTATTCTTTCATACGCCAATCCGGTCCCATAGCCAAGCAGTACTTTTTAAACTTAGTAAACTCCTTTTATGAATTCGGTTACATCCCTGACTCTTGGAAATCACATCTCATAATTCCTTTACTAAAACCAGGCAAACAAGCCTCTAGTGCCGACTCCTATCGACCAATCGCTCTTTCTTCGTGTCTGTCTAAGATAGCCGAACACATGGTTAAAAATAGACTTGAGTGGCTTGTAGAAAATAGGAGACTGTTATCCGGGTCTCAATTTGGATTTAGAAAGGGTATGAGCGTACTGGATTGTTTAGGCATTTTATCCACTGACATTCGATCGGCCTTTGAAAGAAAGCAGTATTTGGTAGGCGTTTTTTTAGATATAGCGTCAGCCTACGACAATGTACTTCTTCCGGTACTCAGAAACAAATTGTTACAGCTGAGTATCCCAGTGAGGATGATACGATTTATCTGCAATCTTTTAATGTCAAGATCCATTCAAGTGCGTCATAACTCTCATATTTCTTCCACTAGGCTTACCTGGAAGGGGCTCCCTCAAGGATCGGTATTAAGTCCTCTCCTATATGCTATCTACACTTTCAACTTGGACACGACGGTCACATCATTTTGTGACATACTTCAATATGCAGACGACATAACCTTATTTGCTCAGTCCCATGACATGGATAACATCACCTCGCGCCTTAATTCAGCTTTGTCGTATCTTCGTGATTGGCTGTCGGATCATGGTATGACTGTATCTGTACCAAAATGTTGTGTTGTAGTTTTCACTAAAAAGCGTCACATTCCCGCTCCAACCTTAATACTGGGCGATGAACCAATTCCAGTCACTAATAAAGTTAAATATCTAGGCGTTATATTGGATTCAAGGTTATCTGGTTCCCCTCATGTTAACTACATCAGTCAAAAATGCGAAAAAGGGATTAATATATTACGATCTCTGGCAGGAGTATGGTGGGGGGCCCACCCATACTGTCAAAAACTTATTTATAATGCTGTGGTGCGTAGTCACTTAGACTATGCTTCTTTCATACTCGATCCATGCAATAAGACGGCACTGAATAAACTAGACAAAGTGCAATCTCGTTGTCTACGCTTGATTACCGGAGCAATGAAATCTACCCCGGTTAACGCCCTGCAGGTTGAGTGTGTTGACCCTCCCCTAGCTCTTCGCAGACAGTATCTGTGTGATAAATATTTTTTTAAATCCATCTATAACTCTTCCCATATCCTTTGGCCCAAACTCCATAATCTCCTTCAAATCTCCACTAGTCAAAATCTCCGACCCTCTGCTAATTTTTCTTGTTTACTAAAAAGCTTCATAAGATTCACCCGTCTGCCTGATCCTACTGTTCAGTTTGAACTTTATCCTCTCTTCTCCGTTAACTTCCAGTCACTTACGTACAATCCACCCATACTTTTAAATTGTGGCATAACTAAAGATACAATTAATGCAAATGCTACATTTAATGAAATTGTAGCCAATAAATGGCCCAATTGGCACCTCTTTTTTACCGATGCCTCCAAAATGTCCGATATGTCATGTGTGGGAGTCGCTGTTTAGTACCCTCAATCCAGCATTATTCTTCAGTTTAAGTGCCCCCCTTTATCTACTGTTTACACTGGTGAAGCTACAGGCATTCTCGAAGCCCTCAATTTCATTAACTCTCACAACCTTGATAAAGCGGTTATATTTTCCGACTCATTAAGCTGCCTCCAAGCCCTTCTATCTAATCCTTTTCGATCTAAATCCTGTCACCCCTTAATTTTAAGAATACGTGTGGTTCTTCTAAATTGCCTCGATAAGGGTCTCCACATTCAAATCACTTACATACCAGGTCATACTGGTATAGGGGGTAATGAGATGGCTGACTCTTTGGCTAAGTCTGCTACGCAAGTGGGTTGCAATACTCACTTCAGTAATTATAGTCAAGACCTTGTTCCACTATCAAAATTGCGTTTGGATGGGAAGTGGTTGAATCTTTGGCAAGAGTCCAGCCGCACAAAAGGTAAATTCTATTGGGATATTCAGCCTACTATTCCACACAAACCGTGGTTTTTCCGTTTTCGCAAATTTGACAAACTAGTAACATCCACTATCTGTCGACTCCGCTTCGGCCATGCTTGTACTCCTGTCCACCTGGCGGAAACTAGAGTACGTGATCACTCTATTTGTGAATGTGGATTGGATGAAGGTACTACTGACCACCTATTCTTTGAATGTACCAAGCTTCGTTCTTCATTACTGGATGTCCTCCCTCCTGAAATCCCTCGTCCCACAAATTTTAAATGTTTGTTGTCATTAGTGCCTTCCAAATTTGTTGAAACTCTATCTAAATTTATTTCCTTTAACAAACTAAAGTATTAACCCCTTATTATATTTATAAACTATATTAGTGTATCCTGTAGTCTGTAATATATATAACCTGTATTGTCTTATGTGTTTGTTCTAGCCGCTCCAAGTTGATCAAAATTTCTGCATTTTCCCACTCAGTTCCAAATGTTAAATGTCACAACCGAACCAGTCTAACTGGCTGAAATTTGAGTCCTGTCTCTCCCATATATACTGGACATTGGCGAAGTCCCTTTTTATTGGGTGGAGCCATTAATTAAGAGAAGAAGAAGAAGTGAATAGATAATTTATTAAAGGAATAATAACACATACGTTTTTATGTACAAGTAAGGAAAATTAAATTTTCTATGTTATTTAACAGTAAAAGATATACTGTAGGCCTTGCTGTAGGCTATTTTGTGATAGTTTGTTAGCTAGTTACGGCTAGAAGATATAATCCTGCCCCCCTAGTCAAGTGGCCTGGTAACGAACCATTAACGAACAGAAGATAATTCGCGTCTTTGTTAAAATTTTCTTAAGATTACAAATATAATATATGTAGGTATAGGTATAATTTTACTTTGCTATAGGTACTTCTTTTTACCCGACTACGGCAAAGCAAAAGGAGGGTTATGATTTTGACAGGCTATGTAGGGTAACGGCACCAGTGGTCAGCCTCATAACAGCTTTTTGAAGTTTTGACAATTGCCATTTCTACAACAATCGTCGAATAAAAAAACGTACAACATGTATGGATTTATTGTTTATTGTAGTTTCGAATCAGCGTTTATCAAAAACAATAATTCTCTTAGTAAAATATATAATTAATTTTAAACAAAAAATGGCCCAGTGTCCCAGTGAACAGCCTCTAAAAACCAATAAACAGCCTTGTTGAACCCAGTGTTCAGCCTTTAGTAAGTATAACTAATTATGAGATCAAAATAAACAATGTTATATCAAAATCAACTATATTAATCACATTTTTATAGCAACGATTCACTTAGCACAAAAAAATGTATATATCGCACATAATACAAATATTATTTTAAACATACTATTACAATCTCTTTGTGTCTTCTTATTTTCTAGGAACTTCTTATTATTTATCATAAAAACAGCAATAATTATTTTTAAAGAAATCAGCGATATTAGTTTATAATATTATTGATGTATCTATAATCCACAATATATATAATTATTATCAACCACAGGAGGATCTCTTTCGGAGGATTTCTCTGGAGGATACTGTTGTCTTGGCGGCATTTTTAGCTAGAAAAAAAGGGAACAATAATAACTTTTGGATATGAATACACATAATACCATTATTTCAGGTAAAACTTAACTAACATGAAGTATTACTTATAGATTTAACACAAACATTCGCATTTATACTTAAAATATTATTTCAATAACATCGTGGCTGAATACTGGATCATTGAGACCACAGATTGAGACCCAGTGGTCAGCCGCTTGAAAAAAATATTTTGAAATGCGGCTGACCACTGGGTTTTCTAACAATTAGGAATAATCCCAGTAATCAGCCCCAGGGGCTGTCCATTGGATCTTTCATAAAAAATCGGTATCCAATGGTCAGCCCCTCGAATTTTTAAGTAAAAAAACAATATTTTTTATCAAATTTCATAAAATTAAATGCTCTAAGTAATCTATAAAGTTATTATCTATAAAACACAATCACATTTCATACTAAAATATGTTATTTCTCACCTTTCAAAAGAGCACCACGTGAAACAAAAAATATTGCAGACATGACACTTCTGCTCTTGTCGGCGGACAGCACCTGTACGAACGTGTTTACTTCTCTCCCCTGACCCCCTGCTGCTCCTATCGCGTGATGCATGAACCAATAACGAAACAGAGCTTCTATTTAAGTGCGCGTGATTTGGTTATTTTGATTACAGCGATATTTATGGCCAATAAACAACGCAATAGGCTGATCACTGGTGCCTGGCTGACCACTGGTGCCGTTACCCTATGTATGTATGTATGTATGTATGTATGTATGTTCATCTGTTCATGAATTCAACAAATGACATATCATTAGAAGGCTATCTTGTTTTATACTTTTTCAGCGCCGGTATTTGTCGTAGTTGGGTTTTAGTTTTTTTACTTTTTATTATTGGATTAAATTATTAACACTGTCCCAAATAAAGTACCTACTTAACTGAATGATGTACATACGATACGTCCCAAATTGTAGATACATACGAATTACGATTTAAACCTCACAGCTCATTATAATTTAAACTAAGCATTTTGTGATTTAAACTTAACAGGCTCGCAGGAAAGCACGCATTAGCAAATAATGTTTTATTGCAGTATATATAACAGATCTAAACAATATAAATTGCTGATGATATTTGGAAAGTGGGAAAATACTGCAGTGTAGACTTTTAAAGAAACTGTAACATAAAAATAATTTTAAAATGCATTAACACCAATCTTCACTCGATTTTGATCTTCACTTTCGTTCGAGTCGAAAGTAAGAGGTAATAGTTCAAAACAGCAATAGAAAGTTTATTATTTTAGTACCTACGTAAATACTCTACTCGGGATTGCTTCTTGTTGATATTGTTCAATGTGAAGCTTTGATATCTAAGAATTGTCCTTTATTTGGAGATATACAATAGGCAGTATAAAATTAAACTATCAGTCATTGCGACGATATAAAAATCGTTGCATGAATAATTAATATGGTTGAAAAAACACGCTTTATCTCATTAAATCACCATTTAAATTATTGTCACCGATCAAAACTATAGCGTCGGTCGGTTACCTAAAAAATGAATGAAATGAAACGGCTTGGCAATTTATTAAAAATGAATAGTTTTGTAGTTAATATACTCTGTCCATTATATTATTTGCTTTTTGACAGCTTCACGCCTATGTAGGATTGTATTGTCTATGTTAAAGTGTCATACAAATAATTATCATACTTCATGGACAGGTCCCGCCCACTTAGTGATGTCTACACGGAATTATTCAATGATGGGTCGATAGCAAGAAGCTTATATCTAATACACTGGAGATTTCGGTATGAACATTGACGTGTAACAAGAAAATATTGCCCAGTTCATGTTTTTTATCACTTTCACACCTAACTTAGTATTGCCACTGTTAATACGAAGTTTTCCCAAGGCTACTATGTATGCTGTAATATTCTGTGCAAAAGGTTAGTTTTTGTACATGAGTTTGTTGATAAATTGCCAACAACGTCATTCAGAAGCATTGTTGGATGAGACAATTATTATTTATGCTAAATAAAATAAGTATCTGAACCAATTATTAAAAAGCGATACTCCCTGATTATGGGTAGTCACCATAATAAAATTGTAGCAACTCTCACTTTGTCAATATGGCATGTGTGTCAAAAAAATTGCGTCGCTTCGAATATTTAAGTTAATATTGTTGCTTATTTAATGAATATTTTCCGAATATAAAGAATGCATTGTATTGTGCAAAATTGCAGAAGTGTTTGGACACCAAATTCTGGCATAGAATTTCACAGGCAAGTGTATATTTACGTTATTTACAATATTCCTCAATACTCCTGCATTTACCTGTTTAGAATCATTTCAATGGCAAAAATTGTCTAATTTAGCATCATTTTAGTAAGCAGTCATGTTAAAGGAGAATGGCGAACTCCCATAGGACTTTGGGCCTGATCGTTACACTGATGATTTATGTGGGGTTAAATAGATAAAAATATACAGATTCTATAAATATAACAATTAAAGATCTGTTCTATGGGATAGCAGAGATATTGAGCATGTAACGCACAGAACATTAAAAACAAATAGAAGTGCTATAATGTCATAATTACTATGAAAACCAGTGTCGCCAAACCCACACATTTAAACCGATAGTTATACAGTACACTACAAGTAAACTATGCCTTTGATTGGACAGCTTAATTTGAGTAAAAACTGACTTAGGTTATAAATTCAGCATTTCAATATGTACCCTAACGCACAATGTTACGGTTTATTTTAGTATAACATCCCTAGGTATATTAGCTGTTTTGTTTCTCATTGCACAGAAATTCCAAATTCGAAAACATTCAGCTACTCCACAACAGAGGGCGTTAGTTTTCGATAGATATAACTTTGAACCTCAACACATAGAGATAAGGTTGAAATTTGTGTCACTCAACATTAATGACATTAACTTGATGTTTATCTGATGCTATGCCCTGAGGGATGTCAGCCTTGTTATCGATAATTCACAAATAAATATTTTTTGTGTATTTTTTTTTTCTTTCTTTTATATGAGTATAGTATAATGTGTCACATTTTGGAGTATGTTTGTTACTACTAAGTACGTCTTTTTATATTATTATTATTAAATAAAAAACGGAATAGAATAGTATTAATCTATATTTACAAAATACAAACAGAAAATATGCATTATTTTAAATCTTGGAACTGCCGTAGGTTTGCTGTATCGGTGGCCTTTGTTAGACCGCTTAGTGCTGTTCGGCATCCAGTTAACTCGTCACGTTGCATTTATCCATTTCTCTTTTAAATTAGCCTCTTTGGGAAATCTATAAATAAATTGGACAAATGAAAGCTAAGGAAAAATAAAATAAAATTTAATATTTATAATTTTTGTCTTTTCTAAAGTATCGATACTGTCGATATGCGCCACAAGCATCACTAAAGCGACATTCGTTTGTTTATTGCAATAATATTCCAGAAAGTCTTGTTTGCTGTTCAATCTATAATAGCACTAATTTATTACGGATTAAGGTTCATTTTGACTAGATATTTGTATACAATTTTGACAAATTACAAGCGAAGTTATAACATAAAATATTATATGTAACATAAATAAAAATAAGACTTACCGATGGTATGAAATGCCTCCATTGCTGATATTATTTCGTCTGCTATCATTTTTGCACTCTAATACCGAACAACACGTCCTAATTATTGAATAAATATGGAAAAAAGGTTTGACAGCTGACAACCGACTCGAATATTTTTCTGCGCACAACTGAGAGCAAGTTAGGTGATCTTACCTTACCAGTGACACGTGGGCCACGCCCACATCACACTTCTATCTACTTTACTGTTCTGTGATGTAACGTCACTAAAATTGAGGTTAGGTTTGCTCGAGTTCAATGAATAGCTTTGTTTCTTTCTAAGTAGAGGTAAGTTTATATCCTATAATATACATTATTTAGATAAAGAGTGTAACAGAAGAACAGTTAGGTAATAGAGATATTGGATCGAACTTTTATTCTTTTAGAGTACCTACCAAAACATCGTAGGTACTTATACATAAAATAAAACACGTTTTTTCATAAATCGTTTATTCATCATTATCATCATAAACAATTAACACATCATCCAGAAACTGTGCTGGCGGCATTAAATCTGGTTGATACCTTGCCCAGCTAAGGTACCATATTATGCACATAACGTGACAGCAGCAACCTACAGTTCTTCTTCCTACTAAACAATTACAATAATAAACTGTTATTGCTTCCCTTTCTATGAGAGCCCTCACCCAGCAAGAATGACATAGATATGTTGTTCTATTTCCAATCTGTAAAGAAATACTTTGTTAAAACACCTTTCATTTTTACTTTGAGATTTAAAAAGAAGATTATTGGCAACTTTTTACTTAAAATATTATCAAAACACTCAATAACTTAAATGACGGGGTAATATCCACTCTAATATCACTGCTCTAATTCTTTGATCGCGTTGAGAATCAGTTCTTAGTAAATGAAACCGTGTGCGCAATACAGAACGTCCACAATAAATGCATACACGTTGATGACCCAGAGTTACAGTGTCATCTTCATGATTTTCAATCCTCAAAGAATCATTTGCAAGTTTCCAGCATGCATCACATATGTGATCAGAGTGAGTGATCTACAAATAAAGAATTAATATTACAATTGGACAAAAGAAAGTGAATATATATTATATTAATATATATAAATCTCGTGTCACAATGTTTGTCCTCAATGGACTTCTAAACCACTTAACTGATTATAATAAAATTCGCACACCATGTGGAGTTCGATCCAACTTGAGAGATAGGATAGTTTAAACATGTAGGTACCACGGGCGAAGCCGGGGTGGACCGCTAGTATATATATAAAACAATGTGTGTTTACGTTTTTGTTTGATTTCAATAGCTAGTACTAAATACCTTAGATAATACTAATCCACTAACTGTTAGAGGAGCAGCCCACCCTTGTATAATTGATATTATTGCGTTATCTTGTAACAAATGCATACGTATAGCATTGTTACGATTAGCATTAATACCACAGTTGATGCAGTTCATATTTGTAAATGAAAAATCGGATGCAAAGTCGGTGTCCAGGTAGGGTAGCAGTAGTGAGTCGTAAAGGCAGGTAATCAAAGTCCGGTGTGCAAGCGTTGGTTGGTAGTAATAACAGAGATCGTCAGTGTCCGTAATACGTAGCGAAAGTCGATAAAGATGAAGAAAATAAGTTACCTAACCACGAAACGAAAAACCTCAATCAAATGTCAAACGCCAAACATGACATTGTAATTAAAATTGAAGTGGCCAGCTACATTTCAGAAATATTCTTACAAAGTGCGGCCGCCATGAGTAAAAATGTATAGAATTACCTAAATAAATAGCGTGCTAAAAAGTTAAAAATAAAATATGTAACGCAGTTAACTTATATTTCTGATTTATAAAGCATTTGAATTTTATATAAAACTAAAAATGAAAATAAATATTCATTCGTTTTAATCGATATATCGACTATTTTACTCCTGACAGCACTGACAATCTCTGCTTGATAAGACCGGTAGTCATAGAAATCTAAATAACAATGCCGTTAGTGAACACATTATCTTTTTTTTCAAATATTTGTTTTCCCATAAAATCAGAAGTCAATATTTTACCAAGAATTATTAAAAATAACATAATGAATTTTAAATATATTATGATTTCTGTAAGGCCCTAATTTTGTTAGGCCCAGTTTCGCCATTCTCCTTTGTTATTTCCCTAATACTTTATCATTTTTCAACAAGTTTTCAATAAACAAATTTAACAAGTAAGGTAACCATGATGACGAGTTTTTATGGATAGCGAAGAGATTAAATTGTAATAACAATATTATGATGAAAATTTAGATCACCATTTTAAAGATTGTTACTGGTAATGAAACAACACACGACATCGGTATTGCACTCACATGTAGTTATAAGATTGTTCGTTTTTACATTGAAATTTATACTTTTTTAACTTACCTTATATTTTTTTGTTTTACGTATTTCAGCTTTCCAAAAATTAAAATAAAAAGAAATATATGTGCCCATCAAGGTTACTGAGGATTACGACCCAGAAAAAAATACCTTTTGAAAAATAAACTTTGTAAAGTTAGCTGAAATTTGTGCAAGGCTGCTATAAACAGTTTTTCTTTGATGATTTTGGCTTGAAATTGACCCGTCGAAGCAACGCGTTTAAAAAGAAGATCTGAGTAGCTTACAATTTGGTAAACAGCATCTAATGCAAAACACAACTTTCCTCTATTTACAAAGGATGTTCATGCTATAATATATCGGTTCATATCCAAGCTTTGTAGCCAAAAGTTATTTAAAACTATCATTCTATACCAATTAAAATTGTATGTACCTATAAAGTATGACCATAATATTATAATATAAATACTGTTAAAAATATACCTATGTCGTTATTATTTATAGACCATGATTTTTAGTTTTTTCTATTTTGAAAAATCCTGAATTTACAAACCAGCGTGGTCACTCGACAGAAAGAGACAAAAAACATGACTGACGTCATTCTAGGTCATATTTTCTTGTTACAAGTTAATGGTCATAGTGCAATCTCCAGTGTATTAGATATAAGCTTCTTGGTCGATAGATTATAATAATCGATAGAAATACTCTGTAAAATATATTCGATACAGAAAAACTCTTCTATTATGTTATATAATTTAAACGTAAAGACAACCAAATTGTAAGATAGAAACCAATAAATAATAAAATATTAGTTTAGTTTAGTTTTAACATACAATGCATAGATATGTGGTCTTATTATTACATATCTTATTAGTACGTTTACGTTGTAATTATTATATTTTACGTACCTGATTCGATTTATGATAATATTTTGAATTTATAATTGAAATGGTATCACAATCGATAATCTTTTGAACATCACTTCTGGTATCACCCGTCGAGCTGTCAAAAAGCAATTCTTATAGTGGACAGACTATAGGTATTTTATCTTTTTAACATATTGAAGATAGTTTTTCGTAATTTGAGATAAAAAAAATTGTTTGTTTTCCTATTTTCTACTTCTTAAATCAATCCTCAGTAGTATAGTGGTAAGTATTGCCTGTAAAGCAGGAGACAGGTGTTCGATTCACCGCCAGGGAGATCCTTTTTAACATCATCAAGATCTAATATTTTGATATACAACATCTTAGATTACAAAATAAAAGACAGATGGAGCGTTGCCGAACTAAACCGAATGATTTATCGTCATTTTCAATAAAGCTATGTGTGCTGTCATTTCGCCGCTGCACTGTACGTACACGGTGCTTCTGTGTGCGTGTAATGTTACCAGATAATATCTGGCAGATATTGAAAAATTTCCCAAATTTTTCCCCGACTACGGAAAAAAGAGGGTTATGTTTTTCGAGTTTATGTATGTATGTATGTAAGTATAATATTTCTTTGACATGCCCTGCAGTATAAACCGTTGGACCGATTTTGAGTTGTGAGGTTTCATTGCAATCATCTGAATTATTATGTTAGTGGCGGTGACGTAGGCTATATACATAAATTAGCAGTCAATTTTTAATTTTTATTTTAATATAATTTCGGGTTAATGATATTTTTCTTTTATAATATTGTAAAAATTATTTTATTACATAAAGTACCTGCCTACTAAAGTTATAGGTATCTAATATGTGGACAAAATAATTGTATTCAATTTTCAATTAAATAAATTACATAAAAAAAAGTTTCAATATTAACTATAAAAATTAGTTATATTATTTTTTATTTTTCAAAATATATGAATGCGAATAGCGGTAGTTTTTAGTCGAGAATACGGGACATTTTATTTTCATCATATCACGGAGTTCAAATGAATTAAATCGCGGGCGAAAACGACTCTGACGTTCTTAAGCTATATAAAAGTAACAAAAAAAAAGTATTATGCTTATTAAAATTATCTTATAATGATCATGAACCTTTATTGCACTATACAAATAATCACATTCACGATCGAAAAATCCAACAGCACTACCTCGAAGATCTTTTAACCATTTTACCGTTTTACCCATAAAAATGGCAAATTCATTTTCAAAATACTGGCAGCATACGTTGAAGTTTTGTATTCCTTCGTACATGTAAAATTATTATTTGTATACAAAATTAAATAAGCCAAATAATCTACAGAGAACCTGTAAAACGATGTTTTATCTTTTTGTTTGTTTTCGGGAAAAAATTTTACAGCGTTTTGATATCACAAGACAGCATTTTTTTACTAAAATAGCAAACCCCTTTTGACGTATTGCATGACACTAGAATCGCTATAGCACTGGTGCAGCGACGTATTTGCTTTTGATTTCGTATTTTCTTTGACAAGGGCGACGGGCGGTTGTCATGCTCCATCTGTATTTTATTTTGTAATCTAAGTACAACATAATGTCGATATTGAATTGATATGAAATGCATGGGCTTACGGGCCATGCTATGGTTTATATTCCTTGAGTCAGTAGCTCGATGATATAGTCTCGGTACTACCATCGACCGCGCAAGGTGTGCGCATTATTTAATATTATTTCACATATCTACCTAATTATAATTAATTATGGAGAGTTATTTAAATTCTCCGACAGCAGCGGTATTTATTAGTCTGTATGTGCGATTCATATCAAATTTATTAAAATTTATAGTCAACTATAAATCATAACTGTTATAATATATAAAGATTTATAGTTAACTATAAATTTTAATAAATTTGATATGAATCGCACGTTGTAAGGAACGGGGTTTAATAAAAGACAGAAAATAAGAAGAAATCATTTATTTCCCTTCAAAATCACCTAACTTCATCGATATGGCTCCCGTCTGAGAGATTAAAACTGAATCAAAATTACTTAACACTAAATCCATTTTCCAACTACAATTCAAACATTCTGTAACATCAATTTATACAAGTCAAAAATCTCAATTTAGCCAAACATGTTAAAATTTAATCTATTAATTGTCAATAACAAACATTATTATTTTATCTACTTTTGATTTTTCTAAAAACCTACCGTGTGGCATTGAGGTATTATTATAGAGAGGACACCACGAACAAAACCTATGCGACAAGCGCGGCGGCTAGTGAGTCATACACTTTGTAGATATTCTGCCTCTTATTACTTAAAAATTAAAATCAATCAATGTAACAAATAAATATTGTTTATAAATAAAATAAATATGAATAAACTTAACAATTGAAACCAATCAATGTAACAAAAAAAATATGGTTTGAGACGATTGACTCTAACTCGTGTTACAAATAGTTTAGTAGCGATGGCCTCTCTAGTACGTAGTACATAGTAACTCAATGCCGTGTAGTCGGAAAGGGAGAGCTTTTAGGAATACATGAAATTCGTTGTTTGGAATTCAAAATTAAAATTTCAAATGTATCTAATTAAAAAAAAATCTTACCAATAAAAAGCGCGAAAATCGAATAAATACACTTATAAAAAATCAGTTCTTCAATGTTGCCATGAGTATAATATAGAAGTTAGTAAATAAAAAATAAATATGTGAAAAATAACCTTATATAGAATATACAAGTTACATCTAAATACAGATAGCATAGAAAAAAATATTGAGCATTTTTACACAAAAATGAGTGCATGGTTTTTGATAAATACATTTTTGTATAAAACGGTTAAATAATTTTTGCTCATATTAATTTTTAATGATTTTATTTGTTATCGTAGAATGTAGCTTCTATCTGTTTTTTTTATTTTTTATTTAATATTGCATAGATATCTCGAGTTAAAAGCTGATTCCATATTCATGATATATTAAAATTTCAAATACTAACACGTTTATAATGGAGAAATATTAACATTATCTAAATCGTTCCAAAAAGTTCTTGAGAAATTGTTCTAACAGTACAAAATATATAAAAATCATTGATATTCATATAAAACATAGATACAAGTTTATTAATTATTAAATGTGAAATAAAAATGAATTTACATGAATAATTTATTTATAAAATTGTATTGAATAACATTGATACAATTTCATTGCTATTCTTCCTAAAAAAAACACAAAATTTATTAAAAAGCACTTGAAGACACTACCAGATCTAAATATCGGATAAAAAATTAAGTTATTTACATATTTTATCTAAAAATATCACTATTATTGTATAAAATGTTTTTAGTTTCTAATCCCTATGAATTAAAAACAAAATGTTCATAATTTTTAATAATGAGTTAGTTTTACACAAAAGTGACGTCACTCGTACATTAACTAAGGTACAAAAATCATGCACTCGCATATATAATTATCTTAAAACTATAGATTATCTGTAGACAATACAAACTTTCTAAAGCTAAATATAATAATGTGTTACCATTTCACTAAAAAAAGATCGAATTTTAATATTCATACACGTAATAATTTCCTTAGTCGTGGTTTTATATGGCAAGACTATTTCGTAAAATTAATTAAAATTCTGCAAATATGATAATTGAATTTAATCAAAACATAATACATATATATATTTTATAAAATAAAATATAACTTACACATATTTTTATGAAATGGCAACACAACCTACAAAACTACCATGTTAAAAAAACACTGTTAATGTTTCTCTAATGAAAATTACTACAAGAATTTCATCTAAAATAAAAGTCCATCGTAAAACATTAGTGAACTGACCACAATATATTTTTATTTAAATATATTTTTCTAAATGTATCAGTGTTGCAATAATAAATCTTGAAATTTGCTCTTAAATTCATTGAAAATTCAAATATAGTGTAAAATTTTAGTCAACAACTCACTCCAGCGTTTAATCTTATATGTCGCAACACTGAGGTTATAAAAAATAAGGTTTTCCTATTAATTAGAAATATATAAAACGATGTAATATGGCAGTGGTGTGATTAAGTCGCGAAACTTGCCATAGAAATAATTAAATAAAAACCAGCATCAACTGGTGTCGTTTCGTTGAAAGCGTAAAATTAAAATAATAAGCGTATCGAAACTAAATAATAAATTCACAATTTGTCTAAACGTAAAAGGGTTTTATACAATAGTTATAAAATACGATAATCTAGATCTACGTAATGATCCACAATTTTTATAATCTGTCCGTAAGCCGCCATTTTGAATATCCCAATTTTGGCGCGAACTTTTATT
Source organism: Colias behrii (assembly GCA_029959065.1). NCBI lineage: Eukaryota > Metazoa > Arthropoda > Insecta > Lepidoptera > Pieridae > Colias > Colias behrii. The sequence goes on along the minus strand of JARWMC010000021.1, from coordinate 2,211,557 downwards.
GCTAATGTCAAAATTCGTTAATTGCGTCTCTGATGGGAAAATTTGTGATGCATTTCGTGTTTTTGTGTGTGTCAATTTTATTTGCTCTTTTTACAAAGCATTCGAAATATCCATCTAGTTATATTTAATTTGACCATTTAATGTTGAACGAAGTTAAAATCCGTGACACATATAGTGAAATCATTTAGTTATGGCCCAGTAATATTGACGTATTTATCACATCACAACAATATCATGTATTACAAAATCCATTGGCCTATATTTAATTAACACAGCAACTAAATAATGTCTGTACCGCGTACAATAAAACATTTCAATCGCGAGTTATGAGCACATTTTCAATTTCTCTTTTCCAATTTCAATCGACCAATCAGATGCGTTTCCAATCTATTACCAATCACATCAAAGATATGCTGATATTCGATTGGCCATCCAAAATCTTCCACCAATCACAGTCAGACTTTTAAACGTCATCTTTCATCTTCTACTTGCCAAATTCCAACCAATCACATCGCCGCTATGCTGATCGCTGATTGGCCATTTGATCTAGCTGTCATCTTCCGCCTTCTATTTGCGAAATATTTCGACCAATCACATCGCAATGCTGATCGCTGATTGGCTGTGCTCAGAGCTCGTGATTGGTTCAATAGTGACGTCATTCGGGCGGATAACTTTGTACGAAGGAGGCTGGGAACAGTCCCGTTCGGCCCGTCCTCTGTAGTGTGCCTTTGTACCAACCATCACCACGCTTCTTGCAGACCATCACTATATCGTCTACTTTTAATTCGAGCTCGTACTCGGAGTTCGGCGGGTACGGGACTATACAGCGAAATCTGTAATGCACAAAATTAAAAATATTCGTAACTGGCCTCATCGAATGATTGAATAATGAATAAGTTTTTGATTGAATAATGAATGATTGAATAACTTGAAACTACGTTGTATATTTTGCTAAATTTAAATCAGTCACGATTACGTATATTCGTGTGAAGGAAATACAATAAAACATACATTGATCTCATAAAAATTTAGAATTTTGCAAGCCTAATCGGGATTTTCCTAGTAAAATTAACCTTAACCACTTTATTTAACATCTTTCTTAAAGAGATAGACTGTAATGTATGTATGTACCAATGTACAATACCTATGCTGTAATTTGAGAGCATACGATTTGTCATTCCATTTATCATCGCGTTCGTTAAATATGCAAAAATGATTTCTAATTTTTGAAGTGAAGCGCGGCGTTGAGAGTAAATTTTCCAGATCGCGTCATGGCAATACCGTACGGCGATGATTTTGGTATCTTACCAAAGAAGTTTCACTTCTGACACGTGTACTCGGCACACACGCTCTTTTTTTACATTTCATTGCATTATGAATCAGTGACGTTTATGCAATTTTTTTTAGATTTCTTGTTTTTTTTTTAATTTACCTCTCCTTAACGGGCTGCGAGTGGTGTCGTTCCCGTCTCGTGGCCGTCACATCGAGGGACTGCGACTTGCGGTGTTGGCTCTGCCACGGGCCCTCGGCACTGCCCCTACTGTGTTTTCATCAAATTTATTTATGGCAGTAAAGGCGTTTATAAAATTAGCAAAATACTGCCTTGGGGTGCTTATCCACCTATAATGTGCGAGAATGTGTAGCGAGGAATGTGTTTGTATAACCAATAGTATCGCTTTAAAACGATATCAGGTGAGATGGCGGTCAAATGCCTGAGCAGTGTAAGTGGAAAAAAAAAAAAAAAAAAAAAAAACGCTTCAAAGTTAAAATTAAATGAAGCGATACGATTGGTTATTTTCAAACACATCCTCGCTTATTAAAGGTGGAAAAGCACTCTTATCCGTGGATAACGATCTCAGGTACCTGTATGTGTATATGAGATAATTTAGAGCAGGTTTTTTATATAATCCGCGTAGCCACCACCTGACAATATGTTATGTTCAACTCTATACGATGGATAATGAATATTAAGGGCCGATTTTTCAATCCCTAGATAAACAGTCTAATAACTACCCCTCGAATAGATTTATTCAATTGTTTATCTAACTCATAACGGCTCGCCTATTTTTCAATCGTGATTTATTTGATGCATAACTATCTGACCAAATATTTCCATATTGGCAGCTCTGCTCTCGGAGTGGCGAAACAAACATATTAAATTAGTCAGGTTACAGCGGGATAGAGTCAACTCTTGCAATTTGTCAACAACCGTCATTATGAATCACGTCAGGAGTGCATTTTATGTTTGTCTTGTGTTCTATGATTGTTGATTGTTGTTTTGATTCGAGTGAAAAGTTTTGGTTAAATTTGTGTTTCAATTTATATATTTAACGATGGAAACGACATAAAGGCAGCGTTCGGTAAATTTTCAATGGCATGGTCATCAGTACTATCAAAATCATCAATTTCAATATTTTAATTGATAATAATTATATAGAAAGAGGTTTTATTGTTAATAATTCTACGCTCTATGTTATTACATACGAAAATATCCCAAATTTGACGCGTCAGTTGTCAACTCAAACGTTTAATCGTCGAATAGCGCGCTATCCGGCCGTTGGAGCGGCAAATAGATTTATTCCTCAAATAACGTAGTTATTCGATAGATAAGTCCTATTCGTCTATTGAAAAATTGAATATTTTGTTAACTGAAGAATAAAGTCTATCTAGCTGTTTATCTGGGCATTGAAAAATCGGCCCTAATAGATGTATTTTCTAAGTACCCATATTATATACAACGATATGTTGGTGTAGGAAATTAACCCTTAGAGTGCCTACCTAAACTAAATTATACATAAGACAATATTATAATAAAATTATATTAATATATGTACTGAAGAAACCAGACAAAGATCTCTACATAAACATTGCACTCTATAAAATTCGTGAACACGACGATACCATATACATGATTAGAAACATCAAGTTGTGAAATAAACTAGTATCATAAAAGAAGAATTAAATACTGGAACAGTTCCCGGAATAAAACAGACACACAGGCTTCTATAAATTGTACTTACAAGGATATTAAAGAAATGATTATGATATGTTTCCATTTCATGGCAAATATGTTATGTAGAAATCACAATATAGAAATTATCTGATCAGCGAAATTGAAAAATGAATACGAATGAGAAAAAATACGTAAAAAGCGCATATATAATAGTAAAATGCATGTGGTTTAGAGATCCAACAATAAAAAATATCCACATTACAAATGCCTTCTTAACGCATACAAATGAATTACTAAATGACAAATACAGTGACTGAACAAAATGCGAAATTTGACAAATATCTGCAAATAATTCTAAACTGGCGGGTATGTTATACAGGGTGTCCCACTATCGGTATACTGAGCGCGAAGGGACATGTAGTTTTGCATACACTGATCACATAAAAAATACTATAATATAAAAAATATAAGATAAAAATTACGTCAAAAATTTTTTGCTAAATTTTTCCTTAAGGGTGCTATTACCGATTTTTAACAAAAAACGCTATTTTACGGTACCATTTTAACTCAAAGCAATTACACGTGAGAACAAATTGAAGTAACGCTAAATTTGAGTAACGCAGATTTGTGACAGCGTCCTTAAAATCCATGGTTTCTTCTCTAACTTCGCGCAGCCGGCATATACCGCTTCGCTAATGTGAGCATTTTGTCTATGAAAACATAATCTTGAAAAAAAGCTCACGTGCGGGTGGCAAAGTTGGGCGGGTTGCTTGTTATGGGTGTACACATAAGAGTTTTAAGAATTCATCTATTTGAAAAAAAATGCGTCTGGAATTTTATAACCAACAACATAACCTCCTTTGAGCTTAGTATACCAACGGTGGGACACACGGTATAATTGTAAGTACCACATTAACACAAGAGCAAAAAAAACTATACTATAAGCATGCATGTATTAGTCGTCATGCATATACGAGTGCATGTGCAAACCTGTGCATGCGGTGATCGTGCGGCCTTTCCTTGTGTCTGGACATCGCATTGTGCCCGCTTTGGGCAGATATATGCCCCGTGGAGGCAGACGAGTGCCCGCTGGGGGCAGACGCGTGCCCCGTAGAGGCAGGCACGTGCCCGGTGGGGGCAGAGTGCCCGGTAGGGGCAGAGTGCCCGGGCAACGTGCGTAGCAATTGCGATGGGCATGAACCCGACCTGTGTGAGTTCTACGATCTAATATGCTACGGGGTGCGCTACGGGCCTACGGGGTAAGCTACGGTTTTTGATTTAATGGGTAATATAATATATGATGAGAATATACAAATGCGGATTATACTGTATGTTAGAACATACAGTACATGAATAAAATAACTTGTAACTTGATCAAGTAATTTTAAAAACATGACTAAAAAAACAAACAACGATTTTCTTACTTTTCTTTATTTTTTATCTAGTATTTTTTTTTATTGACAAATAGAAAATAAATTGGTTTATTGAGTAAAAATGGCGATGATTTTTCAATCCGCATGTGTATTGTGTACTTGTAAAAGCAAAAACAGTGCGACAATTAACATACAGGTGGGATGTTGATGGATGTATATGAATTTAATATACAATTATATAAATGTATGGTTATTATGATATAGTTATGAACAAATATTAGTCCCGCGCACACCTCGTGTAAACACACAAACATAAAGATATACACTAGACCCAAATCACACTATAAACATTAGTTTTTAAAAGTTGTAGTTTCCATTGCAAAACATGATTTAGAATCTAATTAGAATAATCAGAACAGAAACAACAAAGAAACTAAACTAAAAAAATCAATTTTATTCATTTTATTATAAATCTACTACATACTTAAATTTTTTGTAACTACCCAATGCATTGTTATTTTCATTATACTCCATAGTTATACTACTTTCACATATTGTTTTACTTACGTGTGCTAAGTCTAATCTAATCATAAATTAATTTTCATTCATCTCTCTCTAACTAAACTACACACCGGAGATTTATATTTTCTATTTTTTCAATACTAGTTAAACTAAACATTTATTGGTTTTTGGTAAATTTGAATAATATGTAAGGTGATACACTACTACCTACCTACGTCTAACTACCCTACGCACTACATATATTATTTGTAGACTTTTTTGGATTTTTTTTCCCTACCCACTGGATTTTTTCAATAAATATTGAATCATTTTTTCAATAATTATTTCGATATTTTCTTGATTCTGCGTAGTGGGTACCGGTTTTTGGCAACCACCCTACACACTAGTAATTATTTATAGATTTTTGTAATTAACCTGCACATTACACGTATTATTAGTAGATTTTTTGCATTCCCCACCCTACTTACTCCATTTTTTTAAGTTTTCTTAGCATTATTTTGATTCTTTCTTCAAAAAAAAAAAACAAAAACTTGAGCGATGTCAAGGGACATCCGGATGGAACGAAGTGTTAAGTTAGAGAGTGACAGACAGAGAACCACGCGCACGCCGCACGGCACAACTCTAGCAAAAAGTGTCGTGACAACTTTTCGTAAGAATTTTTTCCGTCTAGCCCCCTTTCACAACGCGAGATAAGGAACTTCGTTCCAAAAATATTTTTTTGTGATTTTTTGTAATTTTTTCCCCACTTAACGCACATGTACAGCATGCTGCGGCGGTATATACAGCAGCGACATGTTCGGCGAGTCGTCGAACAGCGGGTTATTCATATCCATACTGTACTTATTTATTATGCATTGATTTTCGCAGCTACCCTACACACTTTAGGCACTATTTGTCGATCTTTTGCAATTAACCTACACACTGCGTGTATTATTTGTAGATTTATTGCATTTCCTACCCTACTTACTTCACTGCTTAATGTTTTTTTAGCATTATTTTAATTTTTTTTTCGAAAAAATTTTTTTTCTGATTTTTTGTAATTTTTTCCCCTTTTTCCCCAACTTACCGCACATGTACCGCATGCTGCGGCGGTGTATACAACAGCGAAGTGTTCGGCGAGTCGTCGAACACCGGGTTATCCATACTGTAGCCAGCTGGCGGCGGCGATTTGCATTTTTTCATGGCGGCCAATCGCTTCATGAGACTTACGCCCGTTGATATGGACGATTTTTCCGATTTCGGTTTGTCCTTCTGCAATTTTTTATTAATATGTAAGTATATTTTTGTATATAAGCCAGTTTCATTACTAATAGATAGCCTATTTGACATTCTTTGACGTATACTTTCATATTCATATTAATTGTCATTTCAAAAGTAGGATAGCCGGTTTTAATACTTGCTAATATTTGACACTTTTCGACGTATATTTTCATTTATTAATTTTTTAATTTATTTTCTTTTATTAGACAGATAAACAAAACATATCCAGAAATTGTGAGGTCGGCCAATATTTTTACATTGCTATAAACGGTAGAATGGTCATTGTGGTCTATTCAATTTATCTCTTGCTTGTTTTTTTTGCATTATATGATTCATTTGAAAAAAAAAGAAGTCCATGTTTTATTTCTAAATCGCTTATTAAAACTAAATACAGGGTGACTGGACGTCAGACGCATTTTGACAGGAGCTTCTTCTCATGAAACTGAACAACTTTAGTTCTACAACTTTGCTGAATTCGTAGAAAAAAATTTGGACTTTGTATGGAAATCGGTCAGCTGATTAGCAAAGTTTCCTTACAAAGTCCAATTACAAAGTAATTTTTTTACGAATTCAGCATAGTTGTAGAACAAAAGTTGTTGAGTTTCATGAGTAGGAGCTCCTGTCTAAATTCGTCTGACGTCTTACCTTTCACCTGGTATGTAAAGTGAAGCCCCGTGTCCCCGTAGTGGGGTAAGGGGCAGATGCATTATTCATACATCTGTTTCACTGATCGATTTTCTTTAGGGACAAGTAGGTGATCAGCCTTCTGTGTCCTGCCAGACTGAGACATTTTTTTTTCTTCGTCTCCACCGGGAATCGAACCCAGGACCCCTCGGTTCTACGCTCATGCGTCAACCACTGTACCAAGGAGGCGGTCAATTTCACCTGGTATAGTATCCAACTAATAAATACCTTTTCTGAGCGTGGCGTGCTTTGTTGTGGCACAGGAGAACTCCATGGATATGTTAATGGTTGAGCTGAAAAGACATTCATGATAATTATTGACCTATACAAATAAACATTTATTTATTCAATTAGACTTATCCTAGACTAGCTTTCCGCCCGCGACTTCACCCGCGATGTCTTTATATTTGATAGTATATAATTTGTATTTACCTTCTTCCGAGATCGAGTGATTTAAGAGGAAGCTTTTATATCCCTCTTGAATCACCCAATCCATAAAAAAGAACATCAAAATCTATTACGTAATTTTAAAGATCAAGATACTATAATCAGACATAAATACGGCGGAAAGCAACTTTTTTATAGTATGTAGTGATTTTACTGGGATAAGTCAGGATTAGCACATACTTTTTTAAGGGCCGATTTTTCAATGCTCGGATAAAACTTATTCGTCGAATAATGTATAAAACTACCATTTTAAAAATGTATTCTAATTGCCCGCATTTGACAGTTTACGTGACATTTTAATATTATCGTCTAATACTTTATTGGACGGATAAGTTTTATCCAAGCATTGAAAAATCGGCCCATAATCAAATACCATTAATCTAGTAAAACTATATATTTACCATTAGTAGCCAAAGGGCTGTTAGCTCTCGGCGGCGCGTCCGGTGGCGCGAGGTTATTGCCACAATTGCCACTCGCGCTAGTCGCTGGCGTGGCGTTAGTGGCATTCGTGGCATTACTGGCGCTTGTGGCGTTCGTGGCATTAGTGGCGTGCGTGGCGTTGTTCGTTTGTGCCACTTTCACGTTGGACGACGATGGGCTTGCGACGTTCTGGAATTTTTTTTTTAATTAGTATCGCCCAACTCCCAAGCATATTAAAAAACTTGTGAAATACGAGTAAGAATTTTTTCTACATTACATTTATATATTATTTATGGAACCTGAACTAGTCAATACTAGGTATGCCTCGCTGTTTTACGCGCACTGCTTCGCTCCTACTGTTTTTAGCATGATGTTATATGTATATACGAGCCTATTATATCTTTCCTCGATAGTTTCTGAAATTCGCGCGTTAAACTTTAAAAACAAACAAAATATTCAGTTAGAAATTAGAATATTGTTAGACGTAACTTTTGATTTAATATTTTTGTGGATGAATAGTTGTCTTTATAGTTGTAACTATTTCCTATCCGAACATGCTTAGCTGTCGAATACTATAAAATACCGCTTTCCTTTGAATCGTGGCGCATTCCTACGAATCGAGCCTAGGGGCTCGGACGTTGTTTATACGACGATTGACCCAACTACCCTCATTTTGTTAATAGTGTTTGACTTGCTGTGATTTGTTATCAATTAGGCAGTTGTGAAGAATAGCAGTACATTCTTAATACATTCAAACTAATATTTAACTCAGCCGGCCCTCGTGTATATTTCTTACAATATTATAACATGAAAGTTATTAAACGAGCGGCTTCTTGACAAATATTATAATGTAAATAATTCCATCTACCAAGTACAAGTGACCGCCTTGTTTGTACAGTGGTTGGCGCGTGAGCGTAGCACCGAGGGGTCCTGGGTTCGATTCCCGGTGGAGACGAAGAGAGTCTCGGTCTGATAGGACACAGAAGGCTGATCACCTACTTGTCCCTAAAGAAAACTGATCAGTGAAACAGATGTATAATGCATCTGCCCCTTACCCCACTTCACAGAATACATAATAGTAGCTAAACGCTACAGAACGGACACTCTCCGCCTCCCGCCAAAATGAAACACTTACCTCACCCCGCGCGATCGTGATTAAAATGGGCCACATTTTTCTGCAAGGACGATATGCAACTAAGATTGACAACATTAATCAAATTGACTTAGGGCCGATTTTTCAATCCCGAGATAAACAGTCTAATAACTACCCCTCGAATAGATTTATTCAATTATTTATCTAACTCATAACGGCTCGCCTATTTTTCAATCGTGATTTATTTGATGAACAACTATCTGACCAAATATTTCCATATTGGCAGCTCTGCTCTCGGAGTGGCGAAACAAACATATTAAATTAGTCAGGTTAGAGCGGGATAGAGTCAACTCTTGCAATTTGTCAACAACCGTCATTATGACTCACGTCAGGAGTGCATTTTAAGTTTGTCTTGTATTGCTCTTGTCTTCTATGATTGTTGATTGTTGTTTTGATTCGAGTAAAGAGTTTGGTTAAATTTGTTTCAATTTATATATTTTACGATGGAAACGACATACTTAAAGGCAGCGTTCGGCAAATTTTCAATGGCATGGTCATCAGTACTATCAAAAACATCAATTTCAATATGATTTTAATTGATAATAATTATATAGAAAGAGGTTTAATTGTTAATAATTCTACGCTCTATGTTATGACATACGAAAATATCCCAAATTTGACGCGTCAGTTGTCAACTCAAACGCCTAACCGTCGAATAGCGCGCTATCTGGCCGTTGGAGCGTCAAATAGATTTATTCCTCAAATAACGTAGTTATTCGATAGATAAGTCCTATTCGTCTATTGAAAAATTGAATATTTTGTTAACTGAAGAATAAAGTCTATCTAGCTGTTTATCTGGGCATTGAAAAATCGGCCCTTAAAGTAATTATATTATTTTGGATTTGTGATTATCGTTTTTCGTAGAAAATTGTTAGATATTGTGCTGTTTACGGATGTTTTTCATCAGAAATTTTTTTTTAACGTTAACACACACATTTGCTGTCTCTACAGTGTGACTGTCAAAACGATAATTTTGTATGGAGTGTCCGGGGTGTGCCCACTTGGGGACATGGGACTTCACTTTTAAATAATTCCACCTAGCAAGTACAAGTAGCAACTAAGGGCCGATTTTTCAATGCTTGGATAAAACTTATTCGTCGAATAATGTATAAAACGACCATTTTAAAAACGTATTCTAATTGCCCGTATTTGACAGTTTACGTGACATTTTAATATTATCGTGCAATACTTTATTGGACGGATAAGTTTTATCCATGCATTGAAAAATCGGCCCTAAGTGGTTTAGGAGTCCATTGAGGACAAACATGGTGACACGAGATTTATATATATTAAGATAAGTATTTACCTTGTCATGTTTAACCCTACTGGCCAAGGGAGTGAGTGGGGCCACATAGTTGCCGGGGAACACACCAACCCGCTGCACTCTATCGCACCACCCTTTGTACCAACCGTCCCTGCATCTCTCCCGTACTGTGTACACACCTGCAATGGATGTATCGAAATTGATATAATTATCTAAGGGCTAGGGGGATTATAAAGTTAACAGAAATAATTTGATTTTTATAAAGAGTTTATATTTTAAGCTATTGCATAGCTTCTATCGCGGGCCTTGAGCGCGGGGACCGAATCGAGAAATTCCGTAACGAAAAAACCTCACGCTCCCCACTCCGACGGACGGAGGTGTGGCTTGAAGGCATAGCATGCAATAGCTTTACCGCGGCAGTCCCCGAGTGCCACACGTCGTTTTTTTTATACGATTGTAATATAGGTATAAACCTAGTTCCTAATCAATTTAGAAGCATGAACATACATTTTTTACGGCGTCGCCGCCTCACCCTCTTCTTTAAGGTAAAGTAAACTAACCTAATGGCTTAAAATATTTCTATGGTTCTTTAAAAATAAATTTACTATATTTCCATGCAATACTATAAAATAAGATACAAAAAGAAGAGAATGAAAGAGATATTTCTTTCTCTTTCCACTATCAAGCCTATTTTCTATTCTTAGCAAAATAACTGTATTTTTCAACTTATATTATACTAGCTTTCCACCCGCGGCATCGCCCGCGCAGTCAAAGAAAAACCCGCATAGTTCCCGTTTCCGTGTGATTTCCGAGTTAAAACCTATCCTATGTGTTAATCCAAGTTACCCTCTATATGTGTGCTAAATTTCATTGTAATCAGTTAAGTAGTATTTGCGTGAAAGAGCAACAAACATACACACACACATCCATCCTCACAAACTTTCGTATTTATAATTCTAGTAGGATTTAATTACCTCCTTTCTTCAACTCTAGTTCGTCCGGTTTCTGCGGTTTGTACGGATAGAGCACTACATTACGCGGCCGGTAAGGGCCGTTCGCGATCTACTTATACACTTTCTATCTACTTATATTAACCTAAAAAAAAGTCTTAAAAATAGAAATAAAAGAAGAGAACGCAAGAGATATATCTTTCTCTTTCCACTATCGAGCCTATTTTCTATTCTTAGCTAAATAACTGTATTTTTCAACTTATATTAATTACCTCCTTTCTTCAGCTCCAGTTCGTCTGGTTTCTGCGGTTTGTACGGATAGAGCGCAACATAAGCCGCTGGTAAAGGCCGTTCGTTGCTTCGCCATCTACTTATACTCTTTCTATCTACTTATGTTAACCTAACCTTTATAAAATACCATATTCCCTTTTGTATTTCTGTTCCTGGCACATGTCATTAAGAAAAAAAGTCTTTCCGAGCAAAAGAAAAGAAGAGATTGTATCTCCCTCTTTTTTAACTAGCCTATTTTCTATCTTTACTTATTATACATACAGTAACTGTATTTTTCAACTTATATTATATTAATTACCTCCTTTCTTAAGCTCCAGTTCGTCCGGTTTCTGCGGTTTGTACGGATAGAGCGCAACATAAGCCGCTGGTAAGGGCCGTTCGTTGCTTCGCGATCTGCGCCGTCTTCTCTCTCGCTCGCGCTCGCGGTCCGGCCTATCTCGCTCTCTGTCTGGCGTGTGATCTAGCAGGCTGGTCGCTAGGATCTCCGCGGAGTGCCTGGAAATTAGAGATTTTATAGATAAGTTTAAAATTTATAATAAATAATTATCAATACATAGTATAAAACAAAGTCGCTTTTTCTGTCCCTATATCCCTATGTATGCTTAAATCTTTAAAACTACGCAACGGATTTTGATGCGGCTTTTTTTAATAGATAGTAAATCTCGAGGAAGGTTTTAATATATAATTTATTAGTTTTTAGACAAAGCGGGCGAAGCCGCAAACGGAAAGCTAGTAAATAATAAATATCTTAGAACATTTTTCACACACGGCACGATCTGATCTTCGGCTTTTCGCTTGTGTTACGGAAACAAAATGGCTGATAAACATATTTCGGTGTCGATTGAAACAAGTTATCAATACTAAATAAATTATTATCTTCACTGATAAAACTGCTACTGTGCTAATTTATGAAAATGACTATTTATTTGTGGAACACACCGTAACCTTGTGATGAATTATTTTAATAATTTATCAATTACTTTCTAAAGATTTTATCACTTTCTGGTTACTAAAATATTGTGATTTATTTAAATCTTTACTGTATGAATTATTTATAATATTTAATGTTTCAAACTGATCAATTCATGGATTTAATATATTGTGAATAATTCAACTGTAAAATCTTATATATAAAATTCTCGTGTCACAATGTTAGTCTGCATACTCCTCCGAAACGGGTGGACCGATTCTCATGAAATTTTCGGTGCATATCGGGTAAGTCTGAGAATCGGCCAACATCTATTTTTCATATGTACCACGGGCGAAGCCGGGGCGGACCGCTAGTTTATTTATATTTCACAAATCTACTGGACAAAGTGCTTACTTAAACCGTAATAAATAATAATGACATACCGATTCTGCGTATGATTCCCTTGCAAGTGCGAGGACGGCGTCAAACTATGCCTCTTCTCTCTATGATGATGGTCTCTATGCGCTCTAGTCACCATATAATTATTATCTTTACTATGTGACGGCGATAAAGCCGCTTGCAATCCGAGTCCAAAGTTCATTATCGAATCGGGCCCACTTGATCGAATATTCTTCGAAGTACACGGAAGGCTCGTAGGCTCATTATTGCTTGCACTTTCTTGACACTCCACTTGATTCTGCGAAGCGCTAGATGCGGTAGATGCATTCAATTTTGGACTCTCTGACGGTAGACTAACGTTTAGAGACGTGTTTGTTGCTGTCGAACTCTCGTTTAAACTTAGTACTCCCATTGAAGTGTTCACATCTTGGTTCTCTTGCGTTTCCTCTTGCGCTATGACCGTTGTATTTCTCTCTGTGTTATTATCTGGTGAACTTGGCAAGCTTGGTTCAGCACTTTCACATGTACTAGTATTCGAACTCGTATTTGGCGTGGTTGTCGATCCTGGCGTGTTCATACTCGAACTCGAATCTGAACTGATGTTCGAGTTGAACCCCGTGGTAATAGGAAAGTGTTCATGCGCCCGCACATTCTGGTATGTTGAATCGAGTTTCGTCGAATAATTGTCGAATTTGCTCCTAACTCGATCGTAGTTCTCACCGATACGCGACACACTTTGCACACCTATAGCTTTGTGTGCGTTCGTGAAGTCTATAATATCGAGGAGGTTCTTCGTCTGTGTGCGTTCCATGATGTTTCTCTGCACGTGTTGTGTGTCGACCCAGTTGGTTGGCGCCAATATTTGTGAAGGCTGCGCCAGTAGTGGCGCGTTGGCGTGGAACGTTGGCTGTGATTGGCTCATAGTGGCCATGTTCTGGTAGTTGCCTTGCGCGGATGATGGTGTGGATATGGACATTTGCTGGTATCGGTGAGGATGCTGGAATTTCATAATAATATACAGGGGGTAATCGTTAAGTGTGCACAGGCGATTATTCCATAACTATTGCAGCTATGTATGGGAGTGTTTAATGTAACTTTTTTGGATATTTCCCGTTTTATTTTTTAAAAGTTATTATTGTAATTTTACTCATTAGGTAAAGGGCTTTTGATATCAGTTTAAAGTTTTTTGATAGCTGCAATAGTTACGAAATAATCGCCTGTGCACACTTAACGATTACACCCTGTATATGTAAATATAGTAAATAATTGTGGTATAGTAACAATTATTGCTTGTGTAATATATCTTATGTCTAATGTTTTATTGTTATGTTTGTAGTATATTTTGTGTAATCTTATATTACGTAAGCTAATAAACAAAAAATAATCACGAAAGCTGTGATAACAATAAGTAACTTGGTTACTTGCTTTAAAAAAAATTTTTTCGACAAAATGGTTTTGAAATTTATAAATTTTCATACAATATTTTTTTGTAGATTCCTATATTGCATGTGTATAATTTTCATATTAAATTTTTTATCTATACTAATATTATAAAGAGGAAAGGTTTGTATGTATGTATGTATGTATGGTTTTAACGCATAAACTACTGGACCGATTTTGATGAAATTTGGCACAGATAATCTTTAGACCCTGAGAAAGAACATAGGCTACCTTCTATTGCGAAATATGTACCACGGGCGAAGCCGGGGCGGACCGCTAGTCTTATAATGTATTACGTAAGGTAATAAACAAAAAATAATCACGAAAGCTGTGATAACAATAAGTAACTTGGTTACTTGCTTTAAAAAAATTTTTTCGACAAAATGGGTTTGAAATTTATAAATTTTCATACAATATTTTTTTGTAGATTTTTATATTGCATGTGTATAATTTTCATATTAAATTTTTTATACTAAAATAAATACTAAACTAAACTATTAACCTGGGTATGTCTATGGTCGGAGTGTCCCGGTCTCGCGTGGTCCGGTATCGGTGGGACGGGACGATTCACTGGAGTGCTGAAAATTAAAATCATTTTTATACATTAGTAGAGGTTTTTAATAAGACTACATATTTATAAATAGGTATAACAAAACTATTTTACTATATTGTTAGTTTTAACTATCTTTCCTTCTGTATAACAAACAGTATTCAGGAATTGGGATGTGCTATAAAAGAGGCGAGAATACCGTCACGTCATGGAGTAAGTCGACGATTTTATCTTGAATCTTGCCAAAGAAGTTTCACTTCTGACACGTGTGCTCAGCACACACGCTTTTTTATTGTTATTTAATTATACCTGTTCATAAGCTGCCTAGCCGCTTGGTTTAATTCCACAAACGCGATGGGAAATATTCCCACGCGCTGATCGAGACGACCCTCCGCCCAGTTTTCATCAACGCGACGGTGCACTGTTATAATTGCTCCTGAAATTATAATAAAAAATAAATCTTAATATATATAAATCTCGTGTCACAATGATTGTCCTCAATGGACTCCTAAACCACTTAACCGATTATAATAAAATTCGCACACCATGTGCAGTTCGATCCAACTTGAGAGATAGGATAGTTTAAACATGTAGGTACCACGGGCGAAGCCGGGGCGGACCGCTAGTAAACAATAAATCTACATTAATATTATAAAGCTGAAGAGTGTGTTTGTTTGCCTGCTTGAACGCGCTAATCTAAAGAACCACAGGTATGAGTTGAAAAATTATTTCACTTTCATATAGTCCATTTATCGACAAAGGTTATATGGCAATTTATCATCACGCTAAGACTAAAAGGAGCAAGGGGATAAAACCGCAGGGACCGTTCGTGTATGATGTATATATGACAGTAATGGTTTATTTTCTAATTTATATTATAATATCCGAGTATCTTACAGATATATATTCACAATATAAGCTTCTATATAAGCATTTTAATACTTTACTAGTGGTCCGCCCCGGCTTCGCCCGTGGTACCTACATGTTTAAACTATCCTATCTCTCAAGTTGGATCGAACTGCACATGGTGTGCGAATTTTATTATAATCGGTTAAGTGGTTTAGGAGTCCATTGAGGACAAACATTGTGACACGAGATTTATATATATTAAGATATCCAAGTATATATCTTACAAATATATATTCACAATAATTCAAAAAGTCATTTCTATATAAGTATTTTTATACTTTATTAATTAATACATACCTTTATCAAAAGCGAGACATCCTTCCTCATCAGGCGCGGACATTCGAAAGTCGTACAACGCTTTGCACAACGCAGTGGCCACTGGTAGCGGTACTACAACCTGAAAAGTAATGAAATAATTATTTATATGCAATAGAACTGTATACGATGAAGAAATTTGCAATAAAACATATTATAATGTTGATACAAAAGCGAAAAAAGAAGCCTGGCTGAATCAATAATTGTATAAGTTTCAACAAAACATAAGCATGTATATAAAACCTAGTTTCCCCCCCGCAGCTTCCCCAGCATTGTCTAAAATGTGAACAGTGTTATTAAAAACTTTCTAGTGATCCTTAGGTCTGTTGGAGAAAACATAATACAAACGGTAACAGTAGTTTTTGATTTTATCGCGAACAGACAAACTGACGCGTTTTTTGAATAGACTTAGGTCTGTTCAGTTAGATACCACAATTACAAGTCAAGAATGGCTAAACAGACATAAATTATGTTATCACTTTGTAGTAAATGTAGTAAGGTTGATATTTGAATTAAAGTTAAATTTAAAGTAATACCTGTACATATGATATTGGAAAGATGCCAGTCCTTCCGGAACATTCTCCATGATACCAGAACGGATCCAATTTCTTCTGGAACAACACTGTTTCGCCCTTCTTGAATGAAAGGTCGCTGCAATAAAAAAATATTATCATTCATTAATAAATTAGTTTTTGGAAAATATATTTAATTATGTTTACAGGCAGCTCTTTTGTAAGTGCAAAGTAAAGCAAATATGTAATTAATGACTTTGAATGTGCCATAATATTCTACTGCTGTTCATGCCATTGCAATTTTCGCTGCAATTTTTCATATAAAATAATGCATTATGAAATTGAAGTAACATATACATATTACACTCAAAAAAGTTATGTTTTACTTGTAATGTAAATTGTAAAATAAACATATTTCCTTCGGTGTTTCTTACTACAAATAACACAATAAAGGCCGATTTTTCAATGCTGGATAAAACTTATCCGTCCAATAAAGTAATTCAATTCAATTTATTTTATAAATGGCAGTGCTGCGTTGCCACAATTTTGCCAATGTCACGTTGTGGTCCAATAAAGTATTACACGATAATATTAAAATGTCACGTAAACTGTCAAATACGCGCAATTAGAATACGTTTTTAAAATGGTAGTTTTATATACCTACATTATTTGACGAATATATAATATTATATATCCAAGCATTGAAAAATCGGCCCTAAAACAGTATTTTAACTATTATTAATAAGTAATAACTTACCCAGGTTCTTTAGATATGTAGTCGTACATGGCTCTGCCGTGCGGCAACTGCTTATCTGATCGAGACGTCTGCTGTGCTAGTTGATTCTGGAATATTCGAGAGCAACATTAGCATCAAATATATGGTAATGTATAAAAGTTTAATTGGACGTAGATGTTAAATTGTCAGAAATTTATTTATTTATTTATTTATTTATTTATATAAAACCATTCCTACCATTACAGTTTACCCAATGCGATAGGGAGGTCAAATTTACAATACAATTTATTCATTAATACAAAAAAAAATATTACATTAATTAAGATTGCAATATTATACAACCGCTACAATTATGTTTGATACTCTAGTCAAATATTGATAGTCAATATGATTAATACATATACATATAAAGCTGAATAATACATATTTTTTAATAATGTCAAATTTAAAACATTTTAAATTAAAAGTTAAAAACTAAATTTAATTCAAAAACGCAATATTAGTATAGTATAACAGTATCACTACATTGATTTAAATACACTTAATACAGTTTTAGATAATGTCCAATTGAAAACATAATATTCCATTAATAGTCAGAAAATAAAGTTCATTTATAAATCCAATATTAAAATAATAAAACAATAAAAATACATCAATTTAAATAAAGCCACTCATTTCTCGACAATTTAAATAAGTTGTAAAATCTAACACTGTATATGTTAGATTTTAGGACTAGGAGTAAGCAATAAAATTTAAAATAATCTTTGTCAATTCACTCAAATTATTTGAAAAAATGTCAGACTTATTGTGCACCTCATTGAAAACATGGATGGCCTTTGTCAAAGGGGCTCTAGACAGTAAATTAGTTCTGGCCTGGGGAACAAGTAAAAGTGGCGGGCTTCGACGTTTCCATACATATGCATCCGGTACACAGAAACTAATGCTTCGTAAAACTTGCGGGTTCTGGTCTTTGCCCCGTAGTATACGTATCAGTATCAGTGCAAGTTGGCACTCCCTTCGCACTTTTAAATCGTAATATCCTACCATTCCGAGAACAAAAAGAGTAGGATACTGCAAAGGATAATATGGGTAAACTGCGTAAAGTTTCATGTATAAATATCTTAAAAATTTATTTTGAATTCGCTCCAACATATACGAATATTTTTGTTCATACGGAGCCCATACAACTGAACCATATTCAAGATGGCTTCTTACCAGTGCATTATATAGTGATTTCATAGTTCCGATATCGGTAAATGCTCGTGATTGTCGCAATATAAAACCTAGGTTCCTATAAGCCTTTTTGCAAATGTTTATAATATGATCAGAGAATGTTAAATCAGAGTTGAAGTATATCCCTAGATCTCGTATTTGAGAGACTCGCTCTATGCAACTCGACTAAATATTATATTGGTGAAATAAAAGGTATTTACAATAAAATAAAATGTGCTGTTTGTAAAGAAAGTTGTCAAGATTTATTCAAGTTCTATAACAATTGCTTTTAACATATTTTTCATGGCAATTAATACAACTCTTGCTTACAACCCAAATTGGCTACCAAATAGAATAAGCAAAAATTCCATCTTCGAATTAGTTAGCTATACATATTATCACTACATAGTATAAAACAAAGTTGCTTTCTCTGTCCCTATGTCACTATGTATGCTTAAATGTTTAAAACTACGCAATAGATTTTAATGCGGTTTTTTTTTTATAGATAGAGTAAGTAAGTAATAAGTAGAAGAAGGTTTTAGTAAATAATATATTAGCTTTTATACAAAGCGAACAAAGCCGCGAGTAAAAAGCTAGTTGACTTATATTTTTGACTTCGATATCGATTGTAGATCACGCCCCAAGTACATATTCTTTTAAAACCATATTAAATGTACAGTTTTGACTTTCCTACGAATTACGATTTTATTACATACATATAGATTAAAAAACATACCTGTGCATGCCCCGTCCTCACGCGTTGCGTGCTGACCTTCCTCGGGGCCGAGTTCTTCATGCCCTCCAGGATCCTCATGAGGAGCACGTTCGGAGGCAGCTCCTCCACCTTCGCCTCGACCAGCACCCGACACTCGGGGCATCGTAACTCCTTGTGGGACTCGACGATTACCTGGAAATAAATAAATAAATAATATAAATAAATCTTTATTTATGAATTCATACATGTTTTTTGTAACATTAGATTGAGATTCAGGCCGTTCAGGAAAGGTTGGTTTATCATATTATAGGTTATTGAAAAGTCGCTAGGTTACTAATATTTTTAATAGATGGTTTCATATTTATTACACTTTTGGGTATTAACATGGACGAATATAATTTAAAAAGGACTGATGATCGTCATACTAGAGATCGTACCCCGTAATTTCAGCTTATTGCTAGATGGCGCTCTGATTTGAGCTTATTATTTAATTTGCAGTTCTAAAAGCGCCACTAGTGACCAATTTTAGAACTAAGGAAACAGCAAACTATCGATTTTCAATTATTACATCTAGAGGGCGTTGTTTTAAAAACTCCGGTGATTTTGAATTATTATTTTAGTTTTTAGTTAAGAGCGTTCATGCTCCTCAATCCCAAATCTCTTATCGTTGGTTCCAGCGCACTGCAAGTCATACGCTAAAGAACATAGGGAGCATCTAAGGAAGTGAGTACCTTTAATAAGGATTCGACATAGTGATCAGAGTAGTGTATATAATATATATTATATATATTCTTTATTTTCTGTTAAAAAAAATGTCTACATCTTTTTTCTTCTTAATTATTCCCTTGTAAACAGTATTATTTATATGACCATAAAATATGGGAAAAGAAAAAAAAATGTGGATGTACGGCGATGATTTGAACCAGCATCTATCGGTTTTTAAGTACGAGACTCAGTCAATACAGCTACAGGCACTTATACGTCTTACGTTGAAATTTATGCTCTAATTGTTCGAGTAATTCTTTGATAAAAACAGTTCATAGCAACGTGGTCCATGGTCTTAGATAATTAAGTAATGGATGGAGTACGCTGGCAAATGTTCTAACTAAACTTTCTGCTGATTTTGGTGCGGGGAAGGTAACTCACACTATTGAAACACAATCACACATTCACAAAAATAATTTGGGTTCACGAAAGTCGTAAAAATTTACGACCTTTTAAGCGACGAGTTTTTAAATTCAACTCTATCCCTAAGTTCATTAAGATTAAATTTGTATTTCATTCCAAGTTGTCTCGTGGGGAGTGCGGTTCAATATCGCGTTCTAAATTCAACTTTATAACTTAGATCATAAAGATTAAATTTGTATTTCATTCCAAGTTGTCTCGTGGGGAGTGCGGTTCAATATCGCGTTCTAAATTCAACTTTATAACTTAGATCATAAAGATTAAATTTGTATTTCTTTAAAAGATAGTCTCGTAAGAAATGCGGTTCATTATCGCGTTTTAAATTCAACTTTATCTCTTAGTTCATAAAGATTAAATTTGTATATTTTCTTTCCATGATAGTCTCTTGGGGCCGCATCAATGATCGAGTAAACATGACTCGATTATTTGTCTTGATCATATCGCTAAACGATACATCGACGATTATTAGAAATTGCATTTAATTAGAAATGTACGTTAAAAAAATAAAAAAAAATATACACAAATGAAAGGTTATTCCATCTTTTTTAATATTCGACATGTTTGAATTGCTTCTGCAAGACTTGACAGTGCAAAACGGCATTTTTAGCGGAGCACTCGCAGACGTCCTTTCGATGTTTTAAGAAAACGCAGAGTGTTTGTAATCGATTACGCAAGTAGTTTTTATGAAAGCATAAGATTTTTCGATTCGAATAATCTTATACCTCGGCAAAAGGGGAAACGCCTGCGAGTTTTATTGATTACTTAATGATCTAAGTCCATGGTGGTCACGAAGTCACTCTCGAACAGCGATGAACGAAGTGAAAAAATAGGCGGTTCATCCTAAGGAGCGCTGGTGCAGTGAACTCCCATAAATAATTATAATTAAGTTGTGCTCATTCATTTAACAATTAATATATCTTTAATTTTAAATTAAATTTATCGTATACCTAAACTCCAATACGAATATCAAATGCCTAAATACGGAATCCAATAAGAGTGAAAGAGAAATTTTGCGACAGTCCTGCGCGAAACAAAAGATTTACTATGGAAAAATAGCCACTTTTGGAGCGCCGCTCTCACGCGATGTTGCCGCATCGCATGACAGCAGCAATTGCGCGCGACGTTGCCACTCCTATATTATAAACAAACAATAAGAATACGGCTCGCGAAAGCAAATTCGGGGATTTTCTAATTAATTGATAATCATTGAATTCGTTTTGAAATAGCCTGTACTTTATAATTTTAACAGCCGTACAAATAAACGAGTTATAACATTTTATGAAAAGAATAAACTAAGAATAAGGAAAAATCATACAAATAAACACGTAATAAATGAAACCTAGTATAACTTCGTAATAAGTATTCATACTAATGCTATTTCATCCTTATGTGTTTAAATCATGTTTAAATAGACATTAATGTGGTGCTCATTTTTATATTAGCTTTATATTAGCTTCACCTGTATGTTTGTTTGTTTGTAACCGACTTCTTTGGGCGCGATTTTGACCCACTTTAAACGGCCAGATTTCGTTCAAACTTTGTAGATTTATTGAGGACCGATGACAATACACTAATTTGATAAAATTTTCTATTTTTTAGTTCGGTTTTCTATAAAAAGCGTGTTTTTTAGTTTTTTTAAACTATTATTATTTTGTAATGAATTTACTACGCTACTGTATTTTCTTTGTTTTAGTTCAATAATTGAACACCCATACAATTTTGTCACGAGTCGCCTCTGGTCAAACTAACCGTTAATTAGTGTTACGTTTACTCAAAATACAAAAATGAAGAAAGTATTATTTTACGCTTATTAAATCTTTAAAACTAAAACAAAATGATGTGGAGGTAGGGAGGTGGATTTCCTCAATCGAAAATGGGAGAGACTAGTCTACTCGACCGGCCGGCCGTAAAGGCCCCGATAATTGATGGCAAAAAGTTGTATATATGCTCTGTAGCGAAAACATTTCGCTTGCGCGATTCAGAGCAAAAAATAACATTTAAATAAAAATATTTTTTTGCGTATTATATTTTACGTTATAGTTTACGTTTTTTGCGTATTATATTTTACGTCAAGATACTATTTGGCACAGTGTTTTTTTTAGTAGCGACATCTAGTTGAGACAAGAACCATTCAATTATAAAAAAATGCCAAATGCTGCTGCGAGTGACATCTATCGACTAAATTGGGAACTGAGAAACGAATTACGCTGTTTACTATGGCTATTGTAAGTCTTCTAGGTTTTATTTGTCTATGGTATTAATATGAATTTGATGATATTTGGTTTTTATCAAGTTTACATTAACGTCCTATTTGAGGTTCGTTGGGAAAAGGAGGCACCATGGTAGATTGTTGCTAAAAAATTCTAAAAATTATAAATAGTAAAATGAATATTATATATAGTATAAGTAACATAGTGATTACTAATTATCCTTCAAGGGGACTCATGTTGAGGGAATTTCACTTATTTCGATGACATTTTAATTAGTTTGAAATAAAAAATTGCGTATGGCACCTATTTAACAACGAAAAAAACGTCTTGCACTAAAAAAATTATGTCTGATGGATCTATCTAAAGGCAAAAGATTAAAAATTACGCGTTAATAAATGACTTTAAATTACGGATATTTTCCTGTGCAGATAAGATATGCGCACTAATAAACGCAACCACAGCGGCCAGCCAGACAGCCCGGACTCTAACCGAAATAGGAAGAGAAACAGTATATCAAAGAACCAACTATACTAAAATTCTCTCTTGTCAACGTTGCTAGCTCCTATACGAGTATAGTCTATCTTTACTTAAATTTTTGACTCACTTTTATGACGCAACGGAGCGATTTTATGGTATGATTTTTGTGTATGAACATAGTTAGGTGGCTAGAGAGTGATATAGCTAGTTTTTACCGCAATACATGGTGAAAGGGCAAAATTATAAGCCCATGCGGGCGAAACCGTGAGTAACATCTAGTATGATTGTTATTATAATCGCTCAGTATAGTGGGTACAATGAGAGATGCAGTCACTAGACGCCAGATGGCAGCGGGTGCCGAAATATCAAACGCGAAATAAATCATCATTCACAGCACGTCTTTCATTATTCAACAACATAAAAAGGCTACTGTGTCGACTGAAGTTAAACTGGTAGTCGAAAAGTTAAACTGGTTCAACATTTTTATGGTAAATAGTAATTCACATACATCTACAATACAGATAACATGATAGTTATTTTTTGTTTATTGTGTAGGTAATACGGACTATAAGAATCATTATTATATTAATTTATTATTTATTATATAATTGTAATATCAAATACAATATTTTAATATTGTATTTGTGCAATATCAAATACAATATTTTCTTATCTATACTATTTTTCTTCTCATTAAAAAGAAGAACCAGCGAAGTGTATTGCTTATTACCAAAAATACAAAATACCCCCATAAAACATAATATAAACACGGCAATCAATGTGTGGTGTACTTTAAACATAAATGGTATTCAAACTGAGTACTACATAAAATCGTATCGATAACACTTGGTAACGTAATTGTTGACTTTTAACACGCCTAAAGCCAATCCTATAGCGTATATCCAACATGGACTTGATTCATAAGGTAATGATTTATCGTAATATTAGATAAATTTAAAAATCATGCAATCACGAGTTGTACTAAAAAAGCATAATATACACTTCGATTCCCGGGCATGGTAAATGAATTTTCAAAAATATTTTAATGCAGTTCGATTTCTTTATTAAAATAAAGGAATGTTTCCTTTCAGCAAAATTTGCTATTTAGTATTTCAAGTACTTTCTCTTCAGAGCCTATCGAAAATTTCCACACTGTATACAATTTCCAACTTGGTTAAGGACTGCAAACTAGCCAGGAGCATCCTTAATAATTACGTGAGGCGTACCTATTTGAGTTTTTGGATGTAAAATCAATTAATTTAAATTAAAATCTTATTAATACTTTAAGGTTATGAAAATTTGTCACGAAAATATATCGTTTAGATAGATTAAGTCCTTACTGTTTCAGAAGCATAAGCCTAATCAAGATCATAACTAAGTATTCCACCCTTGGAGTTACCCATCCAAAACCAAACCGCGACCATGCCCTCTCACCCACACGCATCAGTAACGCAACATCACCAAACGTACCAACCAACATATCTTAATCTTAATACATATATATAAATCTCGTGTCACAATGTTTGTCCTCAATGGACTAAACCACTTAACTGATTATAATAAAATTCGCACACCATGTGCAGTTCGATCCAACTTGAGAGATAGGATAGGTTTTATCCCGGAAATCCCAAGGGAAAGGGCGGGGTTTTCTCTGAAAACGCGGGCGAAGCCGCGGGCGGAAAGCTAGTAAATTATAAACAACATTAGCTAACAACACAAGCTATTTTTCCGTTTCCCGTCCCCGCTCGCCTAGGCGGATGTAATTTACGACCGCCATTCGGTGATGCCACCGACTTCCACGGTATACTGTTATACTATCAGCTTGTGAATATTGTCATAATGTTCGTAGAGAAATAATATTAACGGTAACAATATGTGTACGTATAAGTTTGTTTACAATCAGGGAAAAAAGTAATGTAGAAACGAAAAGAGCACTGAAGTGCAAATAATTTTCAGCATTAAAGAAATGATAATTTCTTTTTCAGATGCAAAGAGCCGATTTTGGTTTTCATTGTAGGTACATGTAGGTATTTTCATATTACAGAAAAACGAGTATCATTTAGGAAAATTTCATATATTTTTTTTTAACAATGTATCCTCAAAAAATATTTCTATTAAAACCTCCCCCCTACCCAGAGTACCAATAAAATAAAAACAATAATCTTTTACAATCTCTTACAGCATTTAACGAAAACATTAACATCACGTCTCCGAAGATATTTCGGTCTAGCGCCGGATGTATAAAACCAAATGACAAGTAAAACGTACCAAATGTTGGGGCGGAATGAGGTGCGCTCCGCAAAATGTCACAGTTCAGAGCTGTGCTTGCAAAGGTCAAGCCGATATTCGACAATAGATTCTGTGATCTAAGCAAGTACTATGTCTTATCAATCATTATCAGGATTCAGGATTTCTCAAAATTAATTCCAACTTTAAGAGCGCTTATTCAATTTAACGCAAGTCAAAATCTCCGCGATCTATTACGATAGATCGCGGCTTGCGCTATCCTTTTACTATGAACAGCATAGGTCCACAGGAGAGCGCCGAGCAACATGTCCTCTCTCTGGAAAGGCTCGCTGCCGACTGATTTGAATCGGGTCGCGCGCAGTGTTTTATAGTACTTTAAAAAAAATTGTAGAAAAATAATAGAGGTACCTTAGTTGATTTTTTAAATTTTATCTTATAAGTAAGACATTCTTTTATTGCAATATGTATAAATTATATTCAATTAAGTCAAATATCTTGGTGAAAATAATCATTTTGTCGACTATAATTTCTAAAAAAATTCACATTGTTCGGATTTTAATTTCGTAAGTTAGGAGTCCAAAATAAAAAAATCTTTTAACTAACTATTTTAATAAGGATTTTTGCAGTTAGTTAAAAAAAATTGTGTGTTAGATCTGTCAGCAATTTCAGATATTTTTAGCTTCGAAATTGACACTAAAAGTGAAATCAAGTAATCATCGGCTCAGTTATCTTGATGGTATTCACAAATACTGTATTAATTGAAAAAAACTCTTAACTAACTACATAGACAATAAAATTTCCTAAAATTATTAGTAATTCATATGTTTGTAAGATAAGTGGTTGATGGACAATCTGGTTTGAAAAATCACATATTTGAGCCAAACAGCGCACGGACCGCGTACACGGCCTTAAGACAAAGTAGAGCTTTTTTTTTCTATTTTTACAAAGAGCACGCTGTAATTTCTCAAAATACTTCAAACGACTACAATTCACGATACAAAGATAAACCTTATTTATGACATTTTTGAAAAAAAAAGAACATGAATTAATTTACAACAATTGCATACATGTTTTTACACTTGACCCGACAATTTAACGCCAGTAGAGACGACACAAATGGGCTCACACCATTTGTTAATTGTTTTTAATTCTCATCTATTATTTCAATACTCATAAAACATACCAGACATGAATGGCATAGTTCTATTGTATCAATCTTAATTAAAAGGCCAATAGCAAATGTGAATACAGGCTTATCTAGATTACCGGTCGCGTTTTCAAAGAAAAACCGGCATAGTTACCGTTCCTGTGAGATTTCCGTGATAAAAAGTAGCCTTTGTCTTATTCTGGGTCTTCATCTACCTACATACCAAATTTCAGTAGTATTTGCGTGAAAGAGTAACAAACATCCATCCATCCATCCTCACAAACTTTCGTATTTATAATATTAGTAGGATTTGACATTTATAATATTATCTCTATCTAGAAAGTCACACGCCCTTAACTAATCCACAAATATTGCCAAAACACAAATCCATATTGTATACAAATAAACGATATCGCTATCTTATCTATGAAAATTGAAACAATCGAGAAATTGAGTCAAGGTATCGATGTTCTTGAATATTTATCGCATTTCCTTGTCGTAAATAAAGATTATAGTAGCTCTCATACAAGTGGAATATGTAATACTTGATTACTATTAACTTTTATTTTAATCTAGCTCAGTTTTAACTTATATAGGCTTTGGTATCAACAATTATTATTTTTACCGTTTTAACAGTTCAATAAACATTCATTATCAACACTTATTTTAGAAATAATTTTAGGGAATTATAATCGATCACGATAATAATATTCTAGAGACTGCAATATGCAATCCTAATGAATCAATAAAGTTTTGAAAACATAGAGCTAAATACACAAAACCGTTAACCATTTTCGCAGGGCATGCGGAAAACACCGGAGCAAAGATAAATGACAACAACATATGAAATAGTCTACGCATTTAGTGTGTAACTGTATTTCGTCCGGTCGTACTGAGCCAACTAATACCCTATTATACTCGTCTATCGACTTGCAAATTCTCTACTAATATCTTTTTACGAAACATATCATAATAATGTACAGATTCAGATTAAGCAAACATAAAAACTAAGAAGAAATAAGCAATGATGACTATTATATTGCAGCTTCGCAATGGATAATTTTCAAAGAAAAATTTCTACAAATAAGAACTTGCACCATTATTCAAGCCTTCATTTCTGAATGACACTCCATTCACTCTACCAGAACACTAAAAGGTGCAGTCGTTGCTCGTTTAGCACCTAATAAAAGTCCTCGTCCCAGTTTCGCATCGACTCTAGTTCACAGTCAGGCACATTTGGAGCGCATCCCTGATACGTAGACAATAAAAACTAACGTACCAGCATTGCCAAGAGTTACTGCTCTATTTTTGTACCTCACCCGAAATATACAGCATAAGTGGGACAAGCAATGATCGATACTTGTTACCGAGCCACTCAATCACGTGAGGGTGGCGTAAATTTTTAATTAGCTCTCGTTTGTGACACTTTTGGGCACGCTTTTATGCGATACGATTGAAAATATGCAAACGTAAACGAGTTGGCAATAAGAGTGGAAACGTAAACTGAATACGGAATACCTAGCGATCGTCAAAGCATCAAAGCAATCTGCAATGAGAATATCTGTAGATAACCGATATCTGTGTGATTTATCCTGCCCCAAATATACACTATTCATTACATTTTTGTGCAACTTCTTTAGGCAGGTCGAGAGTAAATGTCATGTCATGGTGTTCGGCAACGATTTTGGTATCTTTGAATCTTGCCAAAGAAGTTTCACTTCTGACACGTGTGCTCGGCTCACACGCTCTTTTCCTTGGTCACGGTATCACGCGTGAACGGGTGGACCGATTTCGATAATTCTTTTTTATAATATTCCTTGAAGTACGAGGATGGTGCTTATGGAAAGAAAAAATAAACATGTACCACGGGCGAAGCCGGGGAAGACCGCTAGTATTCAATAGAAACCACTCTATGGCACGGTAGTCTGGATACAAACTAGTCATATTATTGATCGAATCAATCATTTTTACCAGTTACAAGGAAATCAATTAAACCGGTACAGCAGCCCTAATTCCTTTTCAGGAATCCGTTATCACGTAACACGACTTTTTTCAGTTTTGTGTAATTGAATTTTAAGTGCACGATAATTGAATTAATAAATAATAATCGTGTAAGTAATTTTCGTCGCTCGTAGTCCGAGGAACTCGTGTCATCAATAATTACGATGACTTTCTAGCGATAAGTATACCTAATTGGTAGTTTGTTTAACAGCTATATCACTATTTATATAATATTAATTAACAAGTCTAAGTAATCAAAAGGTAAATAATAATTAAACAAGTGCGAATACATTTAATGCTTTATGAATACAATTAAAGCTTTCTTTTCAATTTTTAAAAACTACGGAACCTCCCAAATTCAGTTCATCGCTTAGATCATTAAGTAATGGATAACACTCACAGGCGTTTCCCCTTTTGCCGAGGTATAAGATTATTTGAATCGAAAAATCTTATGCTTTCATAAAAACTACTTGCGTAATCGATTACAAACACTCTGCGTATTCGTAAAACATCGAAAGGACGTCTGCAAGTGCTCCGCTAAAAATGCCGTTTTATGCTGTCAAGTCTTGCAGAAACAAGTCAAACACATCAAATTTTAAAAAAGATGGAATAACCTTTCATTTGTAAGTATTTGTTTTATTTTTTTTACGTAAATATCTATTTAAATGCATTTTCTAATAATCGTCGATGTATCGTTTAGCGATATGATCAAGACAAAATAATCGAGTCATGTTTATTCGATTATTGACACGAGACTATCATGGAATGATTTACAAATGTAGCGAGACTATCTTGGAAAGAAATACAAATTTAATCTTTATGAACTACGCAATAAAGTTGAATTTAGAACGCGATATTGAACCGCACTCCCCACGAGACTATTTTGGAATGAAATACAAATTTCGCGAGACTATCTTGGAAAGACATACAAATTTAATCTTTATGAACTAAGCAATAAAGTTGAATTTAGAACGCGATATTGAACCGCACTCCCCACGAGACTATCTTGGAAAGAGATACAAATTTAATCTTTATGAACTTAGCGATAGAGTTGAATTTAAAAACTCGTCGCTTAAAAGGTCGTAAATTTTTACGACTTTCTTAGTGACGGAATACTTCTAGCTATCGTTGTCGATAAAAAAATATTTTTCTAAGTATAATTTGAAATGAGATGAGAAATAATCTTTATTATATTAAAATTTTACACAACTGCACAAAAAGGAGTATAATGTTTATTTTGTAAGTATATATTTATTATATTACTTAATGATCTAAGGTTCATCGCGATAGCAATGTCACGCGAGGCAAGTCGTTAGAATAATTAATAAAAATATAGCCAATACACGCAATAAAATCTTATTTTAAGGAATACCTATTAGTCTGGGATACATCGCCCATTTTTGCGAGTGATTACTATCAAGCTAATTTTCCGTGAGTAGCTTTATTTTGATGAGACGCCCAATAATTTCCTGTACGGAACTCTCGATTGTGGTAGCTAACAGAGGTAACAAGGATAAAATATGTCGATTCTATGGTTCTCAAATATTTATTACTAACTGATTTTTTTTTGTTCAATCTCAAGATAATTATCTAAATTATTCGAAAAAATATTTGTCCTACAAAATCTATGGTTTGATCAAAGAGTCCCCTCTTTCCAATGTGTATCGATAACGAGGTCATCATAAATGATTACTAACCAGCTGATTTTTTTTTGTTCACTTAGTTAATATTTATATAATTCAACAGACATATTGTCCTACAAATTGCGTGGTACGTTATCCTGGTCCTACGCTTAGAAATTGTTGATACCACGAGACCATTTTTTTCATTACTAACTGTAGGACAAAAATATTACATAATAGGTTAGTGTGTTCTCTGCCCAAATGAAACAACGTCCTACAAGAAAACAGGTATGTATCACTAGTCCGACAAGAGTTGTAATTTTTTCGTTTTCCTATTTGTAAAATAAGATACAGTGAAAAAAAGCTTTTTAAAATTTAAACAACTTTATTTTTTAGTAAACCAGGTACAAAAATTTGTGAATATAAAAGTTAATCTTCATCAGATTCATCTGATAAATCTTCGCTACTAACATCGCTGTCATTTTCATCTGTTTCACTTTCCTCACTCGTGATATCTGACTCTGTAATAACATGAAAAAATTAAGTAAATTATATAATAATGAATAATCAATCATTAAATAATAATAGTATTATTAGGGTACCTTGTAAGTCAGAGGATAATTCTTCAAATGATGGACTTTGGGGACCATCAAACCAATAATATTGATATTTACCATCAATTATTGTCCATCCAAAATTTTCTGGCAATTTTTCCGTGGGGCACCGCAAGTGTGCATTACACCATACATTTCAGATGAATACAGTTCGTTTAATTTGTTGCAACAATTCTTGATTTGTTGGCGGCAAACTGGAAGGATCATATTCTACGATTTTTTGTTTTAAAATTTTTTCATCGTCATTTTTTGATTTATACCCTTTTTCAAATAACTCATACCGTCCTTTGTTCAGATCATTTTTTGTTTTTAATGAATACATTCTGCATACATACTCTTCAATAATTTGAACTACCTCATTCGTTGTTGTTAATTCTGTATTTTTAATTCGTAGAAGTTGAATAAAAGCCTCTTGAAAATTTTCATTTTGCTTTAAAATACTGAAAGGTTTCTTTTTTCCTTTACGAAAGAAAGCAGGATTGTAATCATTCCCTGTAAAAATATGGCATATGGCGAGTGAACAAGATAATTGATCTCCAAGCTTGGCATAAATTTCATTTATGTTTAAGTACAATTTTTTTTTATTCGTGCTTAAATTAATGAATATTTGAATTTTATCTCTTAAATGCTTAAAATTTGCCAACATTATTATTGGTATATCAGAATCTGTACAATGTATCTCCACACGATAGTTAGTATTAAATTTATATTTTTGGTTTTATGGCATTCAAATGCTTTATAAATATAAATTTATAAAGAATAGAAAAAATAGAAAAAATTCGATCACGAGGCGGGACTCGAACCCGCATCCTTCGCGCCATTCCGGGGCGGATGCCTCACCAACTCAGCCACTCGTGACCCGCCCGAGTGATCGAATTTATTCTATTCTTTCAGTTTCATGTGTCTGAAGGGACACACCGCGCGCCATCTATTGAGATGATTAACAACCATTTCAACCAATATGAAGCACTTTTCAGTGAATACAATATTGTAACGATGGAACACGACCTTTTTTTGTTGAATTTATAAGAATATATAAAATTTATAAGAATATATAAATTCAACAAAAAAGGTCGTGTTCCATCGTTACAATATTGTATTCACTGAAAAGTGCTTCATATTGGTTGAAATGGTTGTTAATCATCTCAATAGATGGCGCGCGGTGTGTCCCTTCAGACACATGAAACTGAAAGAATAGAATAAATTCGATCACTCGGGCGGGTCACGAGTGGCTGAGTTGGTGAGGCATCCGCCCCGGAATGGCGCGAAGGATGCGGGTTCGAGTCCCGCCTCGTGATCGAATTTTTTCTATTCTTTATAAATTTATAGTATTAAATTGACAAATGTGGTATACAAAATACAGAAACCCAAGCAACACAATTTTTTTATCAATTTTTTGTTGAATTTAAATTGACGATTGATTTTTCTAACTTCTTTTAAATTTTTGAAAATAATCAAATCGAGATATTGTATCATTGCTACCTCTGTTAGCTACCACAATTGAGAATTTTCGCATAGGAAATAGTTGGGCGACTCATCGAAACGAAGCTATTCACGAAGATTCAGCTTGATAGTAATTATTTTTATATCAAGGATCTGTACTACAACTTTTTAGCGTAGGACCGGGATAACGTACCACGCAATTTGTAGGACAATATGTCTGTTGAATTATATAAATATTAACTAAGTGAACAAAAAAAAATCAGCTGGTTAGTAATCATTTATGATGACCTCGTTATCGATACACATTGGAAAGAGGGGACTCTTTGATCAAACCATAGATTTTGTAGGACAAATATTTTTTCGAATAATTTAGATAATTATCTTGAGATTGAACAAAAAAAAATCAGTTAGTAATAAATATTTGAGAACCATAGAATCGACATATTTTATCCTTGTTACCTCTGTTAGCTACCACAATCGAGAGTTCCGTACAGGAAATTATTGGGCGTCTCATCAAAATAAAGCTACTCACGGAAAATTAGCTTGATAGTAATCACTCGCAAAAATGGGCGATGTATCCCAGACTATATTTATTTATTGATTTTAAACATAAGCAAAAACATTAATCTTAGAGATTTAATTTAAATAAAATTGTGTATCCTAGAGAATATCATATTTTCAATGCTATCGCGATACTTTCGCTTCGCTAGACTTTCGCTTATATCACTCTCCAAGTTAATACTAACTAACCTAGAATTAAACCGCTATAACATTAAGTACAGATATTAAAGTAGAGTTATTTGCATACTCTCAAAGGAAATGACGTTCACAGCCAGAAAAACAGTATACAATCATATAGTTTACTAGCGGTCCGCCCCGGCTTCGCCCGTGGTATTTATTTCGCAATGAAAGGTAGCCTATGTTCTTTCTCAGGGTCTAAAGATTATCTGTGCCAAATTTCATCAAAAATCGGTCCAGGAGTTTATGCGTGAAAACTGAAAACCATACATACATACATACATACATACATACATACAAACCTTTCCTCTTTATAATATTAGTAGTTTATAATTACGAAAACAATTAATGTCAAGGATTCTGTGAATTATTATTAACTAGCTTTCCGCCCGCGTCTTCGCCCGCGTTTTCAAAGAAAAACCCGCATAGTTCCCGTTCCCGTGGGATTTCCGGGATAAAACCGATCCTATGTGTTAATCCAAGTTACCCTCTATATGTGTGCTAAATTTCAATGTAATCGGTTCAGTAGTATTTGCGTGAAAGAGTAACAAACACACACACACACATACACATCCTCAGTCCTCAGTCCTCACAAACTTTCGCATTTATAATATTAGTAGGATATTTACCCGGTTGTATATTTTCTGTTGCTTTTTTCATATAAACCTGTCAATAACGAATACAGAATAGAAAGTATTTATCCAATTTGGTGAAGACGTTTGGAAGTCCGAAGTTATGCGCTTGGTCATTTCAGTGATTCATTTTTAAAGTAAAAACGTCGCATGTTTGTACAAAGTTTTATCATAATACGTGATTGAAAGATTATCTTTTAAATATATAAAATGCAAAGGTGACTGGCTGACTGATCTATCAACGCACAGCCCAAACTACTGGACCGATCGGGTTCAAATTTGGCAAACGGATAGCCACTCTTACGTTGATTTGACCAATTCTACCCCCAAGAAGATAAAATAGGGGAAGAAAGTTTGTACCATGAAACATTTTTTAACAAAAACATTTGTTAAAAAATAACTATTTTACAAATACAAGTCCGACATGCTACCCGCACACATTCTGGGAAAAATTCGTCCAAGCGGCAAAACCTAAATAAAATAATAAATAAAACCTCTTCGAATCAAAAGTTCAACTTTATCTCGTCAATGTAAACAATTATGTTACAGAATAATGAAGACCCACATGCCCGTGACTAAGGCTTTTCTCAAAACAATGACGAATTAAATAGAGACGATTCAATGTTATTACGCGTTAGATGCATTTATTAGGAATGGGAATAAAAATGACTCAAAATTTTTTCTCTTGCCAAAAAATCTATGCATTTATTAGGTACAAATATAATATGATAAATATTATATAAATAAAGTTGAAGAGTTAGTTTGAACGAGCTAATCTCAGGAACAAATGATTCGAATTGAAAATACATATATTTTTATGTTTGAAATTTGAATAGTCCAATTATGGTGTAAGGTTATAACTATCACATCACATTACGACCAAAAGAAGCAGAACATGAATGAAAAATATCATAAAAATATTCCTTTTGAGTTGAGACTAAGTTGCGTGGGTCAGGTATTCAAGACATATAAACCAACACTTACAAAAATGGGTTTTTTTATTTGTTATTATACGCTTTCAAAAATTACGGTATTTATACAGTATAATTCTTAGATCAACATTTTTATAACATTATGACATTATTTGGTACATTGTTTACTTTAAGCTGCACCATATAAATCCATTTATATACACACAGTTTAATTACTTTTAGATAAGAGATATGTAACAACGACCTATACTTGAAACTGGACCAAGTAAGAGAAATGTCGCATATAATAATTATAATTACCTACTATTGAAACGATAAAATGCGTTTCGGATTCATAGCGTCGATCGGGAATGTTTTAACTATTGGAGAAAATGTAATATTATCTAGAGATTATTTTAATGATGTAAATTAAAGAGTCAAGCACGAATAATTGTGATAATTAATATGATTTATCAATATTTTTTTGAACATAATATACTCATTAACAGTTCATTCGTGTATAAAAAGCTTAATCCATACTAATATTATAAATGCGAAAGTAACTCTGTCTGTCTGTCTGTTACTCAATCACGCCTAAACTACTGAACCAATTTGCATGAAATTTGGTATGGAGATATTTTGATACCCGAGAAAGGACATAGGCTACCTTTTATTGCGAAATATGTACCACGGGCGAAGCCGGGGCGGACCTCTAGTAATAAATATAAACATAATTTGTATTTAACAACTCATCAGTGTCCAATGTACTTCTATTGGGATTTACGTTAAATAACAAATAATAAATCGTTTGATCTCGCCATATTCATCATTTTATTTTCCATGAAATCTTACTTAACTTTAGTCACGAAAAAATGCGGGTATCACAAATTAAGTGTTCTTCAAGACATGTCAATTGTGAGCGAGTGAGTCAGTCGGTGCAGCGCATGAGTCAAACAGTTTAGATTAGAACGAGTAATAAAGCATGTTTATTTACGATACCGGAGCAAGGGGCTGCTAACTGAGGAAGTTGGTACTGTCGGCTAGAGAATTACCTTGTCTATTTATTTTTTTATTTTTTCGATGAAACAATAATGGCCTGCAGTTTTACATAGATTAGATATGAGTTGTCCGCTAGAGAATTGATGTAACCTGTCTATTTCTTTTTTTATTTTTTTCAA
Organism: Colias behrii; assembly: GCA_029959065.1. Classification (NCBI taxonomy): domain Eukaryota; kingdom Metazoa; phylum Arthropoda; class Insecta; order Lepidoptera; family Pieridae; genus Colias; species Colias behrii. The sequence goes on along the minus strand of JARWMC010000021.1, from coordinate 2,176,137 downwards.
TGAAAGAATACTGGCCAGTATTACATAGATTTTATGAGGGATTGGTGAAATATGCTTGTAAGAAACTTCAGATATAGCTCCGCCTCCCCTCAATCATTAACTATTGCTATGGTTAGTGCTAAATAATCCTGTTATATGGAACTGAATATATCTGAATGAAATAATCTTGCTGCGTTAATACCCGGTCACAAGGGCCGAAAAATAAAATAGGACAGATTTTAAAATTTAACACTATAGGTATGGCTAAAATTCAGCTTCGACGTTCCTCACACGTAACCCGTAGGTACCCATTTTTTCATGCTAAAATATATTGTTAGATTGTATTTATACAATGGCAAGCGTGGAAAAGTTTCTACATAGGAAAGGTCCTGTTTCAAAACTTACACACGACGATATGTTGCGGATTACTTAATCCAATGTTTACGTTGGATTTATCTAATAAATTATTTATTATGTGATTACAAAATCTAAAAACAGTTGTCACGATTTTTATCTATAAACCACTTCAAATCATTAATGTATGAAGGTAAAATAATGTCAATATTTTACAAACTATGTGTGCAATAGCATCTTCCCCATAGAAAACCATTTAAAACATTTCATGCGAAGTTTATTGTTTCATTATTAACAATGTCGTTATATTACATAGTATGCAATGATTCAATGGGAAAATATGTAAACAAATCATTCATATTTCATTGAGAATGTGTTCTCATTGAAAGTGTTTTTTCCTTGTTTCCAGTTGAATAAGAAATTATCATAATTTGAGTAATGCTTCGTCAGCGTAACTCATAATATGATAAATGAACTAACGTACTTCATGATATTAAATAGGGTTTAGAGTACTTTCGTTATAAATTACGTAAATGAGAATATACCATAAAATAAACGAACTACATATTAATTTTTGAAAGCGGGCAGAAACAGAAGAATAAAATTGATAGAAAATTTATTACACATATTTTAAACATAAAACAGTTATAATATACATATATCACATATTATCTTGATTATTGCATTAGATTTTTAGTAAGGATATTTTCCGAACAATAAAATTATTTATTATAAAAAAATATTAAACGCTTTTTCACATAACAGTACGCAGTGAACATTTGTTTATACGTCATGCTAGACTGCTCTATTTTACTGTACAAGAGCACCTCCCTATCAATATTATAACATACTCAAACTCAATCTAAGTTTAGAATACTTAACTTGTTTACTATTTCTTAATTTAGTACAGCATAAGTAGGGTCGTGTTTTAACTTAATTTACAACTTTAATATTTGCAAACACAGATTAGTATACAAACTAATATGTTACGAAATGCGAAAGTTTTTTTGTTGTTTGTAAATTCTTCACGAGCGACGCATCGGTTGAACCGATATTGACTTTAATCATCAATAGATTAATGCTCCTTTTAAATTGCGAGTCTTTATTAAAACTTTATTGAAAAATACATAAACTAAAGCCAAATGCGATTTTCGACCATTAGGCACTCCACATTTATTAATTTCACAACATTGGACAGTTATTTGAATCAGATGATTCAGCTAAAAGAGATTTTGCATAGCGATTATGCTAATTCATATTGCCACTCAGTATAAGCTGAGTGAAGCTTTGCGTTTGCTTCTCTAAACTATAAATATATTGTTAGCAATACTTTTATAATGAAGAGAACATCTATTATAGTCTCGTGCTGGCTCTTTTCTGTAAAAAACTGTTTTTCTATGCCATGCTTTTTACATATTTGAATTTTAACCTACTACATAATAGGACTATTCAAAAGTGGCTCCTTCAATCTGGTGGGACCTCATTGCTAAAGCCTCTAATAACTTCTTTTTAAAAATAGATTTATATTTTTGAGTTGGACTTTGTGTACTGTAAACAGTGTATTTTATAATACACAGGAATTCAAAACATCTACGTCAATTAACGTCAATTAATGTACGTCGCGTACAAGTTACGTACACAGATCACATTTTGCCTTACTGAGAAACGAATGCCAATATGGTGACGAATAGTGATGTGCTTTATCGATTCATAATGTCGCTGACATTTATTTCACACTAGCTGCTCCGCGCGGTTTCACCCCCGTGCTTCCACTCCTGTTGATCGTAGCATGATGATATATAGCCTTCCTCAATTAATGAGCTATCTAACACCGAAAGAATTTTTCAAATCGGACCAGTAGTTCCCGAGATTAGCGCGTTCAATCAAACAAACAAACTCTTCAGCTTTATTATATTCGTATAGATTTCAATCCATTTCAATTAGTTTAATAACTGTCCTATGTCTGTTTTTAACACGCTTTTATTCTGCTTCACCTGAATGTTTGTATGTAACTGACTACTTTAGACTCGATTTTGACCCCCTTAAAAGGGAGAGATTTAATTCAAACTTTGTACACATAATATCAAGAATTGGTGACAGTAATTTCATGAGATTTGGCTTGAATTTTCAGAATTTTCTTTTTTTAAACTATATTACCTAATTATTTTAATATCTACAGCAAGCTATAACCATAGGTGTAATAAATATAAAGGCCACCTTATCATTTTGAATGATTAAGAATTGATCTCTTAACACAAATTAAGATTTTATTACTTTTAACCGTGTACTGCCTACATAATAATAACATGTACTTTATAATCGTAAATTCTTAGTGTTACATAAGCCATACATAGTGTGATAAGGCAATCCTATAAACTGCATATCTTGTTTATTTTTTATACAAATGTTTTACATATTTTATTAGTCACTAGCCACGCGCCCAGCCTCCACCTGGTCTGGCATTTTCTGTTCGATTTCATTTAATTTTCTTCTATACATATCTCTTTTCGATTTAAGTTAATTTTATTATATACACATCTATAATATTCGATTTAATTTTATTTGATTCTATACTTAATACATTATAAAAAAAAGAATAACCGTATTTACAAAGGAGTCGTTCACAAATTATACGCGTATTCATATCGGCGCCTTATTTTTCGCGTAAATTACTTATAGATGAATGAACGTTTCCTTTTTTTCTCTTTGTTAATTTTTCAAAAAAAAGCTTTAGATAAACTACTGTTATCGTTACCTTAAGACATTTAAGACAGAACGTGTGCTGGCAGGGCAGGACGCGAGAGGAGGTGTCCAGACGCTCCAGACATACGGAACACTCCAGCAGGTCATTGAGTAGACCTTCATCCATACCGGTCTTGCGCTGGAAGTAATAAAAAGTAGCATTCATTTTATTTCATTTTTTTCTACAATATTGGTAAGTAAATTCGGTTATTTGATGAATTGTAAAATTTAATGTCTAATAGGTTGGCAAAATTCCAGGAATTTTGCCAATGGCAAAAAATTTTAATTAAAGATCATTTAGATGTCTCATAGTATTCAGATAAGATTATGTCATATTTATAATTTAGACTAAAAAATAAATACTCATTTAGTTATACAGATTATGAGATGCAATCAAATTCCATAAATCTCTAGAGACATAACCAATAGAGATTTTTTTAAGTTCATAAACGACAGTGAAGCAGCTACAAGATCAATAAAATAAAATTAATATTGTGAGTTAAAAATAACTGCTTTGAAATAGCTTTTCTTGTGTATAGTTCAATGGGGAGACTGGAGTTCATAATTACAGGGGGTAGGTTATATTTAAATACACATATAATAGTGTATAGGTAAAGGTATGTGTGTTTGTGTGTTTGATACATTATGTACAGAAGCAACAACAAATTACAATACATAGTATATCATCAATAGTTAGTATATCATGTACAAAAATTTCCTGTAAGGAAAGAAAAGTTTTGACTAGTGTTTTGTTATAGTTTCGTGAAGTTTAATTATTTTATTGATTGAGCATTTTTTTTAATTATAGTATTTTCTACTATTTAGTAGAGCATTTTCTGCTATTCAACAGGAAAAAGATTATATCTGATTACCTCATCCTAAGGCAAAACTCCTATTATATTATATTGACTGACCGGTTGGCTTGGTTGGTAGTGGCCCTGCCTTCCAAGCCAGAGGTCGTGGGTTCGATTCCCACCCAGGGCAAATATTTGTGTGATGAACATGGATATTTGCTCTGTGTCTGGGTGTTAATTATCTATATAAGTATTTATTTAAAATTATATATGTATGTTTATCAGCCATCTGGTTTCCATAACACAAGCGAAAGCTTAGTATGGGATCAGATCGTGCCGTGTGTGAAATTGTCCAGGAAATATTTATATTATTTATTTATATGTACATTTAAATAAACTACTATTTCATAATCTTATCACATTTATTGCAACTCAAGTTAACAAAAGATGGAAGATATAAGATATATCACTATCTACCTACATTATGTCATATAAGACCATGCAATTATGTGTATTGATTGTAGTCACTGTGAAATACAATGGCATTGTGACATAATAACAATCATATCATTCTGAGAATAAATTTCTTACTTGGATTTTTCTTTGCATCATCAATTTATTAGTGACCTTATTTCAGTTTAGTGGTTAGGGCAGCTTTTCCCAACCTGGGGTGAGCAAACATATAACATATATCATGATAAGGTGCTAGGGGTCCACTTTTGGAAAAGGTTGGGAAAAGCAGGGTTACGGTATTACTCAAAACTGAATACTCAAACATTTATTTAGTTATTTGATAAGTACTTCTGAGCACTTCTGAACACATTATCATTACTACAATGAATTAATAGAGAAAATATAAAATAGTCAATCAATTTTACTTTATCAGGCCTACAATAGCTAATCATCTTGTTAAGAAAATCAATCAATGAAATATTATACATAATAATATATTGTGTTTTTCATATATTCCACAAGGATACAGGCTATGCTTATAGAATTCACTTTCATAATTTGTTTTAATCAGCCTTAGTGTTGTAATCATTGTGTTTATGTCTTGAAGCAAAATTATTACAACTACTCAGTGCTACTATAATTTCAAATAAAATTGTTAGGTTTTTTGTCCTGCATAAATAAATGGATATTAAATTGAAAATATTCTTTTGATTCATGTTTCATGTGTTTACAGCAAGCAAGTGTTAATAGCAAAAACCATCAGCTATATATAGGTAACTTAATAATAGGGAATGCAATCCCGACTCGAGATTGCAAATTCGGGATCCCGCGGGATTAGAAATATCAATCCCGCGGGATCCCAGAATTTTCGGGATCCCGTCTAATTTAAAAAAAAATGTTGAATTCAAATGACTGAAAAAGCTAATAACTACTTGTTTGTGATAGTGAGGTAACTAAAATAACATATTACTCGAAAGAAAATAAAAATCTTCATTCTTTAATCTTACCAACTAAATAATAATCAGGTTGTAAGGAAAGTAACGTAGGTAAATAAGGTTATCAAAACAATAAGCTTATTTCAAGAGAATTAGGAAAAAGAGTGATTTTGAAAATGACTCCTTAAAAAACAAAGGGTATTTAATAGTTTCATCTGCTAAACGGCATCTAATGTCCGTTGCAATGTACCCCGCTGCTGAGAATGCCCTCTCCGACTCAACGCTGGTTGGCAACAGCGTGGCGAAGCAATTATGTATATGCAAACTGCAAAAATCGCCCCCTTGTTCCTCCACACTCAAACAAATCCATTCCTTTTGACGTGATAACGTTTTTAAAATCGTTTTAGTCGGGTGACATGTTCAGAAACTTGTGTCACACCAAAACCTCACGAGCGCGATCGCAGGTATAACGAGAGAGAGAGACGGACCGATCTCCCGTCTCATCTCGAGCGCTGCCACCAATAAGACGTTATCACGTAAACATCTCGATCGTAAACCTACTTTACAAACAACCAATTTTTTAATGGTTGATTCTAATTTGTCTAAGCTCGTGGGATATACGTGCAAAAGGACTTTTAGAAGCTCGCAGAGTTTCTTCTAATTCCTCTTGAAGCGATTTATTAATTTGTGCAGCTCGTAAATTCAAATCTTCTGCAATCATTGAAAGAGGCAAGTCATCTTCGATTAGTATCGAATAGTAGACAGTAGTTAGGCGCCGCTTGCGCCCCGAGTGGTTGTGTGTTGCGTCGCTGACCACTGCCGCCCAATCCCGTCAATCTCGAACGGGATCTCGTCATATGATGCGTCGGGATTGATCCCGAAAAATTACACGAGATCTCGCGAGATCGGGATCCCGCGGGATCGGGATTGCATTCCCTACTTAATAATAACAATCATTATGTTTATGCCTATTATAATTGAACAATGAAATACAAATTTGTCTAAAACTGCGCGTCCAACAAGGTTAGATAAAATTATAAAATTTAATTTCATTTCATCCTATGTATGTAAAAATAAATAAATAAATAAATAAATTTTTACTAACCATCACAATAAGCATGACCACAATATTATGTTGACATGTTGATACAATGGGGTTGTCTCAGGACAGTAGAAAAACTTGTCATGTTCACGCAAATAGATTTGTAAGCTTATAATTTGAGAATGCTTTTAACATCTAATGTATTCAGTTTTTATGAAAATGACTTGTTATGGGTTCTGTTTTGTGTTTATGAAATTTGTAAGTAAACTTTATTTCTAGTTTTTTTTTTTAATGGTTATACTCAATGTGGACAACTGCATACAAACAGTTATGCATATTGTTATTGTTTATATAAAAATTATATGATAAGATACATTAAATATACTGTTGAATGAAATTCATTTACACATACTCGTATACATCGCTAATTTACGACTATTCGTTTTGTGACAAAACAAGATCATGATTTCTTGGAACTTAGCCAGAATAAAGGAATCTCAAATGTTTACATTGTTTCGAAATTCTGACATCTAAAAGCATGCAAGTTTATTTGAGAAACATTAAAATATCTGATTTTAAAATAGACGTCTTGTCTTTCGTAAAACATACACCGAAAGAATTATAACGAATGAATTATAATATCGTTAGTATTTATGGATTAACGGTCGTCGACTGAACTCTTGGTTGCATTTTAGTATCTAAAACAATGATGACTCACCGAATGTTTTAAATTCCAACGATGTTAGCGGGAAGTCAATCCATTATTGCAAAGCACGAAACAAAACCTGGAGTAACCACCCCAACCCATTCACACAGAAAATTTTCGATACCTACACAAACGGTTTTACACAACACATAATTCAAACACTTGAAGAAGTTTAATTATTGCACAAATATGCGAGGGCCACCGGGAAGAAACTGCTATTGTGAGAAATATGCACTTGTTCTTACAAAAACTAATACAATTTCACGCACAAATGCCAAATGCCATTCTTACCGCTTGTACTTTTCATTCGTTTGACCAATGACCAACATGATGAACGAAAATTGCGCTGGAATGACATGGAATGTCGAATGAGTCAATGAACCATTCGTTCAAAAATGAAATGTGACGAAAGAGTTATTCGTTCAGCCAGTTCAGCCCCAAAATTACCACATATTTTAACCCTTAATAAGCCATGGGACTATTATTTCCCACCGCGGAATTGCCCACAAATTAATAATTATTTTTTGTATTTTTAAAGATACGGTAAAATATATGGAACGCACCTTATGATCGATAGTTCTTTTAATTTTTTTCTAGCAACACTTCTTTCTAAACGTCAACTGTCAATGTCAGTGGTCAATCCCGAGACGATCCCGAGGGTCAATCGAAATAAAAAGTTGATTTTAACGACCGTTTTTTCCCGAAATTCAAGCTAGTTTTTGGATCTACGCCCAGAAAAATTCCTGTAACTATGCAATTCTTTTTAATTCGTAAAGTAGAACGTGTTATTTATCAAATATTAACAAAATAACGTACGAAAGCTGTTACTTTGGGTTATTTTTTTCTCATTCAAAAATGGTGGGAAATTAATACCCTGTAACCGTGCATGAAATCTTCATGTTAAGTGAGAAAAAATTTCCCTTTATCCCGTAAGGATACAAAGTAGTTATAAAAAGTAAAAAGTTAAGTAAAGTAAAAAGTAATTAAAAAATTCATATGTCGTGGCCATATCGTAGATTTGCTCATTTCATGAAATGGCCAATTTAGTTTGGCCAGATCGTTAAATCGTCAACGTTTCACGATTTGGTCATCCACATTTGGCCAGATCGTCGATCTGGCCAAACGTGGATGGCCATTTCACGAAATGCGACCATTTTTGTTTCTTTTTTAAAAAGCGATTCGCTTCTGGCACTCGCCGGCCGCTGCCGCGGCACGCTCGCTTTGCTCGCTCGGCTCGTGCGTTGTTTATTAAAGTCTAACCTAACCTAACCTAACTGTTTTCTATTGAAAAAACCATTCGCTTCTGGTATTCGCCGGCGCTACCGAGGCACTAACTTAAATGACAATAAACAAGTTCTTAAAATATTCTGAATTTTTTAATGTTTTATGGACTCTCTAAGATATTTTATACGATCTGGCCAAATGTCGATGACCAAATCGTGAAACGTTGACGATATAACGATCTGATCAAACTATGTTGGCCATTTCATGAAATGAGCAAATCTACGATATGGCCACGACACATACATATTCAATAAATAATAAAATTAATGATGCATTTTTATTTTTTGTCCCTGTGTTAAAATCGACAAGTAAAGCCGCGGGCAAAAGCTAGTCAAGTGGGAGATTATTTCCTACATGTATGTGCATGGTTATATGGAAATAATATCCCACCGCCAAAAAAACTTATTAGCCACCCAATATTTTACTTTTTAATACTCAAGTGTTTAATCTCGATATAACCCCGCGCCGTACTGATGTATTGAAATAAACTTGTTTGAAGTCATAGCCGATTATGGGTTAACTTTTCGAATCACAGAACACTATAAATTATGACGTCAAAGGCACTGTAAACTGTAATAACCAAAGTGCGTTTAATTTTATATTCGTCCATCATATTTGGAATGTCCATTCTCTTGTTTTAAAACAGATTATAAACAACTAACTTAGGTATTTTTTTAATATATTAACAAACATAGTGAAAATTTAGTTTGTTCTAATGCTACATTCTGAATCCTTTTTAACCAGTGACTAACATAAAATTGGGGCTTATTTTTGACGTGACAACGTCTTATAATTCGATAAAGCCGGCTGAACGCACGAAAAAACATGACTCATGCGGCGTTACCTCGCTCTGACTCATCTGAGGCGTTCCATGTAAGGCTTGAAGTGCGAGCGAGAGCGCGGAACGAGCGACAAAGAAGCACAATCGGACGTTGTCACGTTCAACTATCGTCAGTAAACCGACTTTACAGACAACCAATTTTTTTTTTAGACGTGGAAGTAGATTTGCAATGCTATGGTGAAAAGAGATAGATAGCTACGCTTGCATTATGTGAGTGAAGGGGATGTAGATACGTTTTTTTTGTCCTTATCTGCGTGGCCACTTTTTTGATGGCCTACTGTCAAAACTGGGCCAAACAAACAAAGCAGATCTGATATTTAATTAGTTTTCTTGTGTCTACTGTTCTTTTTGGTGATAAATACATTTAGAAGTTAATTATAAAAGTGTTCTGAATGTACTACGTGTACTGAGTGTTTATAATTATGGGTGGTTGCAGCGTATTAGGCTATAACAGCCGCACGGAAACAAACGCCGATGGAATTTCATTTCATTCGTAAGTAAACAATTAAATAAAGATACATAATATCAGAATCATTATAATTGACTGTTTCCTATCAACTGATCATTCTTATTGTTAATATTTCGTGGTAATTTTAGCTTTTAAGTGTAAGATAACCTCAATCACAATGTTGCCTGCAAATGGGAAAAAAAGTCCACAAAATTGCAAAAAAATGTTTGTCCCATAGTTTTCCAACGTATTCTGGCATTCGTAAAATATGGATTGATGCTAGTCGGTAAAATTGGGTACCATCTAAAAATCGAGAATATGTTCAAAGAATTTTAACGCAATTTTTTTGTTTGCAAACCTAAATTATCTCTCCTTGAGTCAAATGCTACGCCAACAATAAGCATGAATGTAATTATGTACTTATCTACATTTTAATAAGTTGATTTTAAATCACAATCAAATTCCATTGTTAGATTTCCCTATAACCCTAAGATAGATTATTTTCATATGCGTTTATTAAACTTTGTTACATATTAAATTGCTTTTTATATTAACTCTCTAGTAAAATAAAAGTAAAATATAGATCTAAGAATTTATATTTTTTAGTTTGAATCTGTGCAGTCAGTATCGGCAACACAAAATGATGATCCAAATTCCAATACCATCAACGAGCTATAGAGGAGTTAAAAGGAATAGACAGAAATCAAATGATTAAAATGTGTCCCCAGGTGCTAAAACTCGAAAACTGGTTTGTACTAAAAAATACATCTTAATTAATAAAAATAACAAGTTATTTGGTAATACAAAGTTAATAATGGATAAAAATTTATAACCGGAGTAAATTAAGCATTAATTCCATTTTATTTGCCATTAATTGTTAGCATTTCTCTTTAAAAAATGTTTTTATTTTTAAAAGCAGAGTTATTTTGATGCCATAGTTTCAAATTTAATGTTATACTTTCATACCAATATATTGGTATTAAAATAATTAATATAATGGCCTTGACACAAAAAATATTTTATATTCTAAAATTTATTTTTTCAGTTGCAGAAGCAAAAACAGATATCAGCTAATCGTCTTAAGAAATTGCTTGTTAAATGCTTATAAATATGGAAGAAACAGAAGTTCTCCGCAGCATCGAAAACGGAAATAAAGATTTTCTAAAACTCAAGGAAACGATATTCAAGCCAATTACGCAACTTTTCCTTATGTCTAAATTTCATAAGCCCAAAAGCGTACATTTACGTACGAAAAACATTCGACATCGGGCTACGTAGATTTTGTACCTACTTGATTTTTATGTTCCAATATTTGTAATCGGCCCTTAGCACAGAAATTTATACATGTGTGAAATAACCTATGATAATAAAACACATTGAAACTGTATCTGAATTTAATATTCCTTTATTTGTGGGCTTCCCTTCTCGAATGTATATTATGTATATAAAAAAATGGTTGCCTGTAAAGTCGGTTTTACGGGCGAAGATTTTACGTGACAACGTCTTTTTCTCGGTAGAATATTTATGTGCTGCGCGCGCGGCAGACCGCGGGCCTCTCTCTCGTTCGGTGACTCATCGTAACGTTACCGAGCGTTACACTTTTTCATAAGTGACTCCCAGCCGCAACCTAATTTAAGACGTTGTCACGTCAAAACTACAAAGGTAAATTTTCATTAAAAATACGTCCTCAAATTCACCTAACATTATTTATTTATTACACTGAATTGTAATAAATAATTAATGTAAGAGTGAATTTGAGGACGTATTTTTAATGAAAATTTTCCCTAAAATGCAGGAAAGTTTATAAAATGGCAACACTCGAAGATAGAGCGAAATGCACTGAGGTGGCCACGCTTAGAGTATATTATATTACAGTAGTATAGAGCGCGTGTATTGCACAAATTGCTTAGTGCACATCGTAGGCAGATGAGCTATAGATACTATATAGATGTGTGTGTGACCAATAGGGATGGGTAGGTATCAATTGCGTGTTGAACTATCGATAAGTTAAATAATAATATCGATTGATATGTAAATAAATATGTATCATAAGTAAATTTTATGTTCAATAAGTTATTAGAAGAAAAATATATGAATAAAGTATAAATATGTAATTTTAAATTTGTTTATCAACTTACAACTGAATAAAGTTTGTTTATTCCATTTGAATATTTCTTGTAATAATTATAAGTACTTTAAAAAAATACGTTTAATTGGAATATCAGAAAAACATGAATACTTTTTAAATAATCCATACTCCATACTTAATATTATAAATGCGAAAGTAACTCTGTCTGTCTGTTACTCAATCACGCCTTAACTACAGAACCAATTTGCATGAAATTTGGTATAGAGATATTTTGATACTCGAGAAAGGACATAGGATAGGTTTTATCCCAGAAATCCTACGGGAACGGGTTTTTCTTTGAAAACGCGGGCGAAGCCGCGGGCGGAAAGCTAGTAAAGTTAATAAAAAAAATGGTTGCCTGTAAAGTCGGTTTTACGGGCGAAGATTTTACGTGACAACGTCTTTTTCTCGGTAGAATATTTATGTGCTGCGCGCGCGGCAGACCGCGGGCCTCTCTCTCGTTCGGTGACTCATCGTAACGTTACCGAGCGTTACACTTTTTCATAAGTGACTCCCAGTCGCAACCTAATTTAAGACGTTGTCACGTCAATAAAAGATCGGGTTTAGTGCTAAAGTTTTAAACATGTTAAATAAAAATAAGAAATAATTAATAATTTAAAATGATAATATAATAATTAATAATATTAATAATTTTTTTATTTAATTTTATCCATTCTACTATCAAAATCTTCAAAATCAATTTAGCGGTTCAGAAAATATATCGTAACATTACGTCATGTACTTAACATTTACAATATAATACATTCGCATTCATAATATTAGAAAGTGTATCATACAAAACACACCACAAATTTATTTATAATACATTTTTAAAAGAGTTTTAATTTTAAAGTTAAATAAATAAATAATTTGTTAAAATATAGTTCTTCTAGTAAACTTTATATCGAGTACAGCGTTGGTCAGGTCACATCACTACGATCACGTGGCGGCAGTGAGGCGCGCGAGCCAGCCTGCGCGTGTCCGCCTCCCACCTCCCCTTCACCCCCGCGATGCTAGATTTATTTTCATAAAAATAAGTATAACAATCGACTTACTGATGAAATGTGATACTGGATTTCAATTTTGTGAATTTTCTAGTATCGTTTTTGCAAGATAAAACTGCACATTTCACTATGTTTATTCGTAAATATGAAAAAAAATCCAGAGCAACGCACTTCGACAGCACTCAACCACGACTACGAGCGCTCGCGACGGGAACGTCGTGTTGTTCCCACCTGTGCCTACTGTTCCCACTTGGTTGTTCGCGCTCTATAGATAGTATATATACTCTAAGTGGCAGGCGCGGTCCCAGCATGACTTTTTGGGGGGGGTCACGCGGCTAGAAAGGTTTGCATCCTCCCCCCCCAGGTACTCGTCAAAAATAGTATTCAATAGAAGTTATAAGCAAAAACTTTAGAAAATATCTATACATTTTTTTACTTTTTCATATAATTAACAAAAAAAAAATCGGCCAAGCGCGAGTCAGATTCGCATATCGAGGGCTCCGAACAAACCTACTTTTTATTATGTTGTAACTCTAAAATGTATGTTTTGGACCCCTCGGTGCGCGAGTCCGACTCGCACTTAGCCGGTTTTATTTAAAGAACGCGCGGTTTTATTTAAAGACTGTTATTTTTATTGATTACTTAAATCTACACTAATTGAAGCTGTGAAAAAAATCAAACTTATAAGCCAACGAATCTAAAGTTTACAGCCGTACGTATATGCTGCAAATTTTCGCAAATTTCGAGATTCGCAAGGGATTAAAAACAGATTTTACGGAACTTTATGTGTGCGAGTGACTCCGATTCGCACTTGGCCAGTTTTTATTTTATATTTGTACAGTATTAGAATTTTTTCTATTTTGTCGAGTATGATTTTGGGGGGGGTCATGTCCCCCGTGACCCCCCCCCTGGGACCGCGCCTGCTAAGTGGCCACGCATGTTCGGAATCTAGTTGTACTAGATCTGTGTTTAGACTTAATGAAGATAATAAATTATAACTATTAATTTAATTCAATAATCTGTGGCGATAAAATCACAACAGCTGTCATATTTGTGACATTATGGTGACATTCACATTTCACATGTCAAACAGTAACACATGTCAAATGACAGAAAATAAAAAAGCAAGGTGATTTTTGTTATTGATATTTTGTGATAATTATATTAATGTGTGAACGTTCTATTAAATATGTCTCGAGATAAAAGTGTTTGGTTTGCCGAAGAAATATTATTGGATGCTAAACTTATAAATTTCCAACTGGAGACTGGAGAATGGGACGCCGTAGAAGAAATGTTACGTGCCGAGGCGCAACTCTCGCGAGATGCCGAGACCGGGAGATTACGACCGTAATTATGTGTTTTATATGATTTTAATGTAAACTAAATGTTTATAACTCATTTACCTACGTCTGTGTTTTGTATATTTCAGTAAAAAAGCATCAGAATACACATTACGTCTCATAGCGGAGGTGCTTCACATCATGAGGCTAGATGTTGAACAAGCCTCATATAATCGAAGCACATTAGCCGTAGCTGAACAATGCTTGCGATTAGTTCGATCCTGCGCAGCCGCGGGTACGAAAATGCAAACATACATTTCAAAAGAACTTTCAATTCTTGATTCTATGCTAATTTTGGCAACAGAATACCAACATCCGAGTGTTGATTTTCTAAACGAAGAATTACAAAAGAAATATGAGTCTTGTATGACAGTTCTTGTTCAAACACTGGGCAATTTAGTTGTGAATAACCCTTTTAATCAGATAATTATCTGGAATAAATTTGAGCCTACAATACTTAATTGTTTGGTTGGACAGAATGATAAGATTGCCTCTGCAGCAGCCATGATTGTTTATAACATCCTGTTGGGTCAACCAAATGTATTACCAGATGATGTAACACTATTGAACTCTCTAGCCTACATGTATAACAATGGCAACACAGAATACCCTCATCTAATCATAGAATACCTTATTGGAGTAGAGAATACGTATATAGAGAAACTATTTTCTAAACTCGATCCTGAATGTAGAATGCTTGTGTTGAACCTGGCTTATAACATACTAATGTCCACCGAATCTCAAGATATCAATGTTTCCGTCAATTTCGTAAAATTCATGGCCCATGAGTTCAAACACAAATCGGATTGTATTTTGAAGACTGTAGATAAGTATGTTAATACTATTGAGCCGCAGGAAGTTGTGTTCTTACTTGAGATTATAGCGACGGCATCTAGTATGGATACTTATATGGATTGCCTGCAGAGTGACACGTCATTGTTTATTAACTGTGCTTGTAAGTATTCATTGTTTCTTACGATAATAGCATTAATTTAATAGACAATGTAATGATAAGTAGATTGTAAAGGTTTCACTGTGGCTGGGTAAAATAATTAAGTTTATGTTGAATGAATAATTATTTTCATTGAACATTTATATTTAAAATTTTGATTTTATTTTTTCCTAATTATATCAAAGGTATTGTAGTTAAATCATAGCTACACATGTAAAATAATACAATTATTTAAAAATTAAATAGAAAGTCAAGCATGAGGCGTTCCAGAGTATAAAAGCCAAATAAGTATATTTTTATTATTTTTTACTCTCTAGGTAAAATGTATGTTGCCTTATAAACTAATCTATTGATTATGCACTAAATATTTTTTTAAATCTTATTTTATATTTTTTTGTAAATTTTTTACAGTTCTCTTACGTGCAATCCATAAGCTTGGTAAAGAGAGTAATAATTTTTTCTCATCAATAAATAAATTGTATGAAGCAACTGGAAAACAACTGGTATGTGATGAAAATATGCCTGCAGTGACGACACCTGGTGAAAGTAAGTATATGATGAAATAATAAATTCATTTAGGTTATATTAGAGAAATTTTTAAAGAATAGAACAAATTCGCGGGATTCTAACCTTTTGCCTGAATTCTTTTCTGAGTTGTTTTTTGTTTAAAGCATTGAATGCTATGAATCTAAAAATATTAAATTCAGATTGTTGTAGTAGGTTTTTACAATTTTTTTTGCTAAATATTAATTTATGAGACATTTCTAAAAGATATATCTCATGCTTGAATCTATTTATGAATTTTGGCAAAGTGTATTTTGACACTTATCCGGCCGGATATTCTACTTTCAGATCCACTATGCAAAAATGATTCCGCCGAAAATATGTTGTCCTGCAATGAAACAACATCTGAATGCACCGAGTCTGAGAGTAGCGAACAGTACTTTGAATGTACCGACACGTTAGCATACATGGAAAAAATAGATGCACTAAACCCAGAGTTACAAAAATTTGACGCCGACAAAACTTTGCGTCCTGGTGACGTTAACGTGAAAATAGATAATGATCTAACGAAAGTCGCTTTCAAAAGAAGTAGTTCAGTGCCCAAAGGCGCTACAGATGAACGTATTCAGTTACCAACGAGACGCATCAGTTTGGAACATAAGATAGATATATGTGATGATACTGAACCACCTTTAATAATCGACGCTCAGTCACCAACAGCGAGCATGAATACGATAGCCGAAGTGATACCAGTTGCATTACAACCCAGGCTAGAGTTAGACACAAGTAGGACAGACTCGCAAGACAGTTCGCCTAACGATCCGCCAACAGAAATACATTTGATCAAGGAAGAAAAAGAAGTCACCGTCAAGGCGAAGCCTCCTAGCGAAATCTCGCCTCCCTTATCCGAAACGGTGCAAGAAACAGAATCGCAGAAACAATCACCAGATACGCCAAAGGAAGTAAAGAGAAGCCAGAATTTGTCTACGGACTTCGATTTAAGTGAACAATTGCAAAAGATTCTCGGCATCTCGTCGGAGAAAACGCGTGGAGATACTAATACTGAAAAGAAAACTGAACCAGCGAAGGAAGTCAAGATAGCTGAAGATAATGTTGCAAATAAGGTGCCGTTCGTTAAAATCGATTCTCCTGAGATGCAAAAGACGAGGTATGTGTTACTTAGAAACAAGTCTTTATTGCATACCAGCTGCGCCCCGCGGTTTCACCCGCGCGCGTGAAGGAGTTTTTCCTTTTTAATCCTAATGTTCTTATTGGAATATCGCTATAAAAAGCCTAAGTTACTTCTTATAAAAACAGCTATCTGCCGCTTGAAGTCCCGACAAAATCGGTCCAGCCGTTCCTGAGATTATCTGGAACAGACAAAAATTGTAAAAAATACTGTTTTGGTATGTGTACAGTGAATACATCAATATGCATTTAGTAAAAATCGGTTATTTCAATACTAAAATAACACTCAAATTTTATTATTTGTATAGATTGGGAGCGATAGACATGACTACTCCCAAGAAAGCAGTCACAAGTGTTGAAACAGTGGAAAGGCATGTTGCTTTTGGCTTCAAAGCCACCTTGGTGAGGGTACTCGCTAATCTGTGTTGGAAGAATCAGGAAAATAAAAAACAGGTAGCTTTGACTATATATTATTTATTTACTTAATAATTTATTATACCACACTAATTTGAAACATAGTTCTATTACTATTAGTACAGAAAAGAGGGAAAATACAATACATAATATATTATATAATATATAAAAATAAAGACATATTTTATTACTAGCTTTCCACACGCGGCATCGCCCGCGCAGTCAAAGAAAAACCCGCATAGTTCCGGTTCCCGTAGGATTTCCGGGATAAAACCTATCCTATGTCCTTTCTCGGGTATCAAAATATCTCTATACCAAATTTCATGCAAATTGGTTCAGTAGTTAAGGCGTGGTTGAGTAACAGACAGACAGACAGAGTTACTTTCGCATTTATAATATTATAGTATGGATATAGTAAGTATGGATTTCCGTTATTAATCATTTTTTAATCATCTTTTATTTCATTTTTTCTTTTCAGATGAGGGAATTAGAAGTGATTCCAGTACTTCTAGATTGTTGTAACATTGATGCTCGTAATCCTTGTATCCTTTTTAATAAAATTTATAAGCAAAATTGGTAACTCAAAAATGAGTTAACGATTGTTGATGACATTCGATGTGTTCGCCTACCTTAATTTTTTTTTGTTTTCGTATGACTTATAAAATAAAACCTGTATTAACACTTATCATGTTATATAGTAAAACAATGCTGTGCAACAACGAAATTCAGTTCATGACTTGCAGATAAAGTCACTGATAGAATATTTAACATTTTTTAACACTACATAATATATTCAAATACAATATTAGTCATTTTAGTTAACAGAGAAGCTAACTTAAACACAATATCTAGAAATTGGAAACCTAGATGTTAGCTTTTTCAAATTAATGTACTTTTAATTTCCTTATAATTATGTAACAGTGATCATGCAATGGGTGATATTCGCTGTGCGAAATTTGTGTGAGAATTGCCCTGAAAATCAAGTAAGTAAACATAATTATCGAGTAATGTTAAGTGCTTATATTAACGTGAAGCCTTTGAGCTAAAATGTTATAAGTAGGTAATAGATTATTAAACATCGACATCGACCATACCATGTCGTCTATTCGATAAAAATATACAAATTATATTCATCTTCTCAAAATGTAATACAGTACAAGAACTGCATTCATCTAATATTTGAGACATTTTTAAAAAGTAGAAAAAAACGATCACAAGGCGGGATTCCAACCAGCGTGTCTTTCGCTATTTCATTACAATAAGTTCATGAAGTGACCCCATGCTTCACAAACAGTTGCCCGTTAGACCGGGAGATATTGACAGAAATTATTGGGTCATTTGTACCAGTATGGCGGTTCTTCAGGGGTCACAGTACGCAGCGCAATGACAAAAAAAAAATGATGGTGAAAATCATCAATAATTTCCGTCGTTATCTCCCGGTCTACGTGAATGAGAGCCCTAAGAATAGTGTTAATTGTTATGGAAATTTACCATTTATTATTAAAACTCCATTTTTGTTGCAGGAAGTTATATCAAGAATGACACTACAAGGTCCCGTTGATAACGAAGTGTTGCAGGAGATGGGCCTCACGCTACACACAGATTCGCAAGGAAATAGCATCAAAGTTGTTCCTTTGCCGCGAAATTAGAAATAAATTATTTATATAACAATTGGTATTATATAAATTATGAAAATTTTTTTCAATATGAATGAGAAATCCTATACACTTATAGTATAAGATCCTACCGCAGGATTAATGCGTTCATAGTTTTTAACGTGATAACGTTTTTAAAATCGTTTTAGTCGGGTGACATGTTCAGAAACTTGTGTCACACCAAAACCTCACGAGCGCGATCGCAGGTATAACGAGAGAGAGACGGACCGATCTCCCGTCTCATCTCGAGCGCTGCCACCAATAAGACGTTATCACGTAAACATCTCGATCGTACACCTACTTTACAAACAACCAATTTTTTTTGCTAAAACCAAAATTTTATGTATATTTATAATTAGGAGAATATATATGTAGGTATATCGACTGGGTTGCCAGTCAAAACTTGGCCGCAAGCATTTATAATTAATTTTTTTTCTTATTTATTTTTCGGAAAACCTTATTTATATAAAATGTAGTCTACATCATGGAAAATCATATAAAGTTTCTAAAAAATCACGGTTGCCGTTTTTCACCTGGCCGCAACATCTTCGCATCCTGATGCAAACAGGTTGATGTCGATCCATTTATACGTTCATAACGCAAATTTATGAATCATATATCAAATTAAAGCTATTCTTTTCCGTCAATTACAGTCAGTTCCGTCATAAGTATTAAGTAGAGTGAACAGGTACCTTCTAGGGAAGCGCGTACCATCTTAGACCACATCTCAGCTTAACATCAGGCGAGATTGTGGTCAAGCTCTTCCCTATCGTCAATAAAAAAAAAAAAGACGGGTAGCACTCCGGGAGTGCCGGCAGAAGTAAAAAAAAGAAAGAAAACTTGATTATTAACGTTGAGCATGTTTGATATTTTGGAATGGTATCCGTCTTACGCTTTTTCGATCAGGTCACGTGTCCTGACGCGAGTTTAAGATTTTATACCCATTACAGAAAAAGTGCTCTACGCCGCTAAAGAAGTTTACACTTCAAAAAAAAAGTAGTGAACGGAATGTTTCCCGAAAAATTGATTAATTTTTTTTAAATAAAAATGCTTGCGAGGCGGGACACGAACCCGCATCCTTTCGCGCCATTCCGGGGCAGATGCCTGACCAACTCAGCCACTCGTGACCCGCCAGAGCAATCGAATTTATTCGATTTTTTTCTATTCTTTATAAATTTATATTTATAAAGCATTTGAATGCCATAAAACCAAAAAATATAAATTCAAAAATGCTTGCGGCAAAATTTTGACTGGCAACCGATATATATTCTCCTAATTATAAATATAAAACTTTGGTTTTAGCAAAAAAACTGTGAACGCACTAATCCTGCTGTCGGATCTTGGACTATTAAATTATTATTTTATTCCATTCGACGATTATTTTAATGATCATTAGTATTATCACGGTTCGTAAGGATTTCATTTTTAAAACGCCAAAATGAGGGTATCTACGAAAATTAAGCTTGCTTAGTACATATTACACTATTACACCGAAGCTCGAAGTCACTACAATAGATATACTAGCTGTATCCTACTAAAGGGTTAATTAAGTAACAAATTATCACTATTTCAATATTATAATATGATGCTGTTACATGAATGTTATGAATACTATTGTTTTAAGTATTTTCGTTTTTATTGTTTTGTTTTCTCCAAGAGGAATGTACTCTTCTAGTCTACTGTCTAATATTATACGAGCAAATAAATACAGTGATTATTCAGAAATAAATAGAAATATACAATGCAAAATACTATTACAGTAATTTTATTTAGATCATGAATTCAACGCAATATACTTTCTTTTCATTTGTTGGGTTCCTTATACTGACGAATTCTGTACAAAACCCCCGGCAACGTCATTATAGCGGCTCGACGGATCACGGAATACATTAGGATTTGGGGTTTTAGTCGGTGGGAATCCGATAGGGTAGCTATTATGCCAAAGTTATCTCCAATAAAAAGGCCGGAATAAACTGTTGTTTATCTATATTTATTTTTTTATGATGATTTCAGAACGAAAATTGTTCGATCATTATGATATTGACAATTGTCATGTAAGCTTTGACGCTAGCTGTTACTTGTCAAGCTGACAGCTGTACCTCTGTGAGCTGTACTTGTAAATTGTTATTCTCGAAATTTTCTTCTGTGAGAATTTGAGAAAAATAATTATTAAGTATTAACCCTTGAAAGTATAACAGAAAAGCATAGAAATGGTAAAAATAGCTCTACAAATCAAAGCGTCCTTAGAATGTATAGATAAATTATACACAAACTATCCTTATTACCAATGGTTCTTGAAGTTAAAGTGTGGAAGCTGCGGCGAGGTTACCGACAAGTTTCACGATCTTACTGAAGCTGAAAAAGTTCCGCAGAAACACAATAGGTCTGAGACAAACTTGCTTATTAAATGTAAACTATGTTCAAGGGAGAATAACATCGATGTGATTGAAGGAAGCAATGGTATGTATATTGTTGTATATAATATCGTTTTAGTAGTTTATGAATATAGATTAACAAAGTCGTACATCAGGAACTGAAAGCTTACTTAATTATACCTTCGTCTGCTTCTCAATTAATATATTCCATAATATGTCCACATGCATATCAAAGTTAAAAAAATCTGTCCTATGCACAGTAGAATCCTTTTATTATGACTGTTATATTGACCAACCGCTTATTATGACGTATTACACAGCAAAGTTTGGTTTTCATATAAAATTCTTAATAAAGTCAGATAAAATGACTTCGTTTATAATGATATATCGTTTATTGTGACCAATTTGTAATGAATTGTCCGGTTATACTGACCGAAATGAATTCTAAAACTTTCAACACTAATTTCTGTTTGGGAAAATTGTGATATCCAACAACACTTTTTTTTGTTTGTATTGAGTCTCAATGTGTAGGCATCTCTATTTTGTTTCTCTGTATTAAATTCTAACAAAAACAGGAGATTGTTTATTTTCTACAAAATGCTTTGTATGACGTCCATTTATTATGACGTGTTTGATATTCCCCTTCAATGTCATTATGAACGGATTCCACTGTAGTTATTTCTATAGAGATCTATGTTAAATACATTTTTATTTTTTATTTCCTTTAGGTGTACTAACAAGTGACGATGGAAACAAATTTAAGACATTAGTTATATTTGACTGCCGAGGAGTTGAACCTGTAGATTTTGAGCCAAAGTCAGGATGGATTGCTGAATCAGAAAATGATGGTAAATATATTTAAAAGAGCATTATTATATTATCTGACTGAGATTTTTTTATTATTATAAGTATTATTTTATAATAGAAGAATCACATATAGTAAAAAATATAGTCGCTGTCGCTGTCAATCCGTCCCTATGTATGCTTAGATCTTGAAAACTATAAGGATTTTGAGGAGATTTTTAACGTGATAACGTTTTTAAAATCGTTTTAGTCGGGTGACATGTTCAGAAACTTGTGTCACACCAAAACCTCACGAGCGCGATCGCAGGTATAACGAGAGAGAGAGACGGACCGATCTCCTGTCTCATCACGAGCGCTGCCACTGCATTATGTTATCACGTAAACATCTCAATCGTAAACCTACTTTACAAACAACCAAATTTTTTTATTGATCAAGTGGTTATTTTTTTTTGTTTATAATTTGTTAAGTTTTCTACCGGGCATAGCCATGTTTGGAAAACTTAATATAAATAATTTGATATATGTATGAATCTATAGTTGTAATTAGATAAACCTATAATTAATTTATCGAATTTCTGAATTATAATGCATCTTTTTTTTTCCTACACCACACCACAACTTCATTTATTTTTCTTTTCTCATATTCATCTACATTCTACATTCAAGCCAAGTGGCTATGAATCTTTTATTAGACAGCCATACTAAAGAAAGTAATATTTAATGATTTCAGGTAAAAAATTTGAAGATGTTGACTTGTCAGAAAAAGAATGGGCCGACTATGATGAGAAAAATCAGACTTCCGTTGGAGTGTATGAGCTAGAGTGGCAATTTATTAAAGTCAAGTAAAATTTACTTTAAGTATCATAATCGTTTATGCATTTGTTATTTATTAAATATTTTTTTTTATTATGTTCATAGATAATACTGTATATATAAGAATAGATGCGAAACTGACGCTTCCGCAGTGAAACTATATTGTACCGGCTCCAATAGATGGCGCTACACTGAATCGGTATCTATACGTACCTATATATGTATAATTATATGTTATATTATTATTTTATATTTATACCTTCTCTGCTGCTTTCGAAAATTAAAGGTTATTATTTTGTAAAAATGTACAAACTGAAATTATATCTAATAATTTACATTCTAAGCACAAACTTAACTAATTATAGGAATTAACAAAAAAAAAAACAATGTTTTTTTATTTATTTTCTTTTATTGTGAGTTTTATAATATTTTATTGCTTGCATTTTTACTGGGTCATCTGTACAACTTTGAGTAATTTTTCCTGTTAGCATTCTGTTGACATTAGTGCACCAACTGTGTATAATTAAATCAATAGTGAAATCTATTAAATTTTTTATAATTTTCTTTTTATGCTCTTTACAGGTTAGAAAACCAACATAACAGAAGATTTCAATTTTTTGAATAATTTTATCTTTTATGCCTGCTAAATGTGGATTATCTTTCAACTCTAATTGTATAATTATGTACACATCTTCTAAAAATTTACACAACGCCTCCGACGGATACGTACAAGATCTACCAGTAAAATCTCTCACTAAAATGTAATCATTATTTGTCGGAGGCGTTGTGCTTACAATTTGTCGCCTACATGTAATACATGAGGTTTTCATTTTAGCAATGCATTTTTTTACAAGGTACCCCCCAACATATCGTTTGGCTTCTATGTTAAGTATGTTGGGGGTTCCTGGAGTAACATCATTGCTAAATATATTCAACAAAGAATCCACATTCAACAGCTCTTGTGGGTCTCTGTTTGTTGGTTTTTGCTCTTTTCTGTGAATATTTATAATATATTTAAGAGATTTCATTATTTTGTTGTCATCTTTCTCACAGTTGGCGCCTACGGAATGTGGTGACGTTAAATTGTTCACTAACAGCGTTTTGTAGGCTCCTATAAAATTCAAACAAGTTGGAGATGTATTACGGACCCCATTGCTTCTAATATTGCAAAAAAAGTTTTCCAAGGGGTCCTGATTTAAATTTCTTGTCAACAGACTGCTTATTTTATATGTATCTTTTAAAAAGTTGAATAATTCAATCATTACATAAATATTATTAATAAAATTTTTTATCGACGGCACCTGCACATATCTTTCTATGCCGTCTCGGATATTAATAAATTCCATAGATTTTAATATGGGTAATGATTCATTCCATACTTTCATATGTGGGGAGTTTGCCTTCAGGGCAGATCGTAGTGGTTTTTTTGTATCTTTATAACTAGAACTGTTAAATGAATCGAACAATTTGTCAACCAGAAGTAGCAGGTCTGCTGTACCATGGCATTCTTGGGGAAGTATTTTATGCCCTGCAAAAGAAACAACACAATGTTACAAAAAAATAACGCAGGGAAAACGAGGAGAAAGTAACTCGGTCTGTTTACACTTTCACACCTATACCACTTAACCTAATTTGACAAAATAATAGTCTAGACCTTGGAAAAGACTACTCCTTACGATGTGGCGCGATATAATCGAATTCCACGCATGCAAAAGCTAGTTATATTATAAATGCGAAACTGTGTGTTTGTTTAGTCTTCACGCTTAAACGGCTAAACTGATGGTCTGAATATTTATGATTTGAATAAACACAAAAGTAGGTTACTTTTCATCTCAGTATTCTCACGGGAACGGAAACTATTCGTTTAGACCTGCTGAGCAATGCAGATATGTATGAGTCAGTTTGTTGCTCAATGGTACAAAAAAAATTATCTGTCTGAAATATGAATATAATATTAATTAAAGCTAAAATTGGTAAAATTATAAAAAAATACATACTGACTGCAAATCTCATAGTAGCTGAGACTCGTTGACTAAAGACCTGGGCCGCATGTGACACCTTCATTTTTGGTATCTTTTCTTTCATTATATGTGCTTCAGTGAGTTTATTCATAATTCTAACATCATCTTCACCACTGTCAAGTGCAAACAACATGTTGCACTTGACAGTACAAAACAAAATGTTCTTACCTGAATATTCTACATTTTGGCTTACATTCACATCTATGGGGATTTGTGCACTAGTAGATATGGAATACATTCTTGGACCTGTAACAAAAATAAATAGGTAAGTATTAAAAAAAAAATATCCTTTACGAATGTAACTAGAATTAGATATGTATTCCCTACCCTATTACCTAGGTGATAACAAATGCGACAATACATCATAGACAAAACTTACATATGTTCAATGTTGGAATTGCATTCCTTGTCAGCCGTTTACTTGCAGAACGGTAATAATTTTCAAAATGGCTGTCACATAATCTGAGATTGTTGTGTATATACTGATCTCCTCTTGCAACAATATTGTCACTTAAAACAGATTTCCATTTGTTAAATCTTTCTGAATCAAGAGGATTTGGAAACTGATGGAATGGACCTGAAACATTACAATAAAACATGTTTTAAACTCTTTTATATATTTTTTCTTACATACAAACCAAATGAGTCATGTAGTACCCACCTACTATACCATCCTAACCTACTTCTTTATCATTATAAACATAAAAGTTTGTAAAGATGGATGGATGTTTGTTAATCTTTCACGTAAAAAATACTGAATGAATTTTAATGAAACTTTACACTTTGAATACATACATAAATTACTGATGTTTATATTCTAAGACTTTAATACAGCTTAAACATCATAAGATAAAGAATAATTTTTATCGTGGTATTCTCACGGGAATGGGACATACGCGGGTGAAACCGCGGGGTGCTTTTACCTTCAATATAGGTACCAGTATGTAAATTTTCTATTGCTCAACCAAAAACGAAACATGTGCGTGCAAATAGGTTCTACAATGTTAACATACCTTCAGTCTTACATCCGAAAAAGCATTTAATTGCGGTTTTTCTCGGCATTGTATCAAGAAAACGTAAATCCAATATTCAAAGTCCAAATTATCGCCAAGTCTTTTCGTTCGTAGAAGTATCTATGTCCAAAGTTATCGCCAAGTCTTTTCGTTCGTAGAGGTATCTAAGTCCAATGTTATCGCCAGGGTCAATCGTCAAAAGCATCAATCACAAATCCAGGTCCAAGTTCAAAAGCAGATATCAAAATATACGTAGGTAGTACACACAAGGAAGGCAAATGAAATTTGAATTAAACCGAAAAATGAAAATCACCACACTTGAGAGTTCGTCAAATGACAATGACAGAATATATACAGTATTATCACAGGTATTATCTATGATGACAGATGTAAGATTATTATTATTAAATGAACTTAAGTGAAAAAAATAATATTTATTCTTTATTTTGGTGATAAATTAGAATATTTTCTTCGATTTCTTTGTTACATACATTTTCTTGACAAAATAATAAATTATTAGATTCATGTTATAATATAGCGCCATCTATTAGGATCAAATTGCAACAAGCTTTGAGAACGGTGTTCCGCTATCACAAGATGTCGACACTTTCCATACATTTTTTTTTCTTACATTCTGCTAAGAAAGTTTCATGGCCCTGATTATGTTGGATTTTAATTTTAAAATCCCATTTGGTTCAGTAATTCCGATGATATGCCTGTGTTACATATTAATTCATTTAGTAATTCTAGAACTGTAGCATAAATAAATTTAGCAGTAAAACAAAAATGGTTAGTTTACTATTTAGTTATGTTACTATGTAATCTGTGGTATAGAGCGGGCTCCAAGGAGATGTTCGTTTGCATAAATAGCGGACCTAAATCTGACTTCTGATATATATTGTATAGATCCCAGACATCCTATAGACAGATGTTGCCAACCAGTTTTGTGGTCCCCTTCCCCGCACCCCGGTAATTAAATATGGCATACAAAGAAAAAAATAAACATTTCCAAAACATGCCGCGTGGGGTTTCAAATGAAAGAGCTTATTGAGTAGATCACGAATATATAGCATACTATAACATTTCTTACACTTTCTCTAAGATTTTTTAGAAAATTTACGAAAATGGTCCATTTTTGAGTTAACTTTAAACCACTATAGATTGAAAACTCATGAATATATTTTTTAAATTATTATTTTAAATAATTAACAATAGTCCATTGTTTACGATTCAATAGTTCGTACAGTGAAATAGTTGCATGGGGGAATGGGGGGTGCATTCAAAGATGGCGAGCATATTTTCAAGTTTATGCCAGAAATAAAGGCCTAATACAAAAATATCGGTGTCAGGGCTTAGAATAATTATCTCTGCACTGTCGTTGTGTTTGACAGAATGAAAAATATGGCAGAAAATTCTTGAATCAGCCTCTGTGTGATTAGTTTTGGCATAAACTTGAAAATATACTCGCCATCTTTGGATGCTCCCCCCACTCCCCCATGCAACTATTTCACTGTACGAACTATTGAATCGTAAACAATGGACTATTGTTAATTATTTAAAATAATAATTTAAAAAATATATTCATGAGTTTTCAATCTATAGTGGTTTAAAGTTAACTCAAAAATGGACCATTTTCGTAAATTTTCTAAAAAATCTTAGAGAAAGTGTAAGAAATGTTATAGTATGCTATATATTCGTGATCTACTCAATAAGTTCTTTCATTTGATACCCCACGCGGCATGTTTTGGAAATGTTTATTTTTTTCTTTGTATGCCATATTTAATTACCGGGGTGCGGGGAAGGGGACCACAAAACTGGTTGGCAACATCTGTCTATAGGATGTCTGGGATCTATACAATATATATCAGAAGTCAGATTTAGGTCCGCTATTTATGCAAACGAACATCTCCTTGGAGCCTGCTCTAGTAGCACATATGTAAGTTTTTCTTTGTTATTCTACTTTCAAATAGATTTCCTTCATTTATTTTCTACTGACAAACATAAAACCTTTGATTATATACTCCCTAGATAGAGTATCGGCGCGTCAAAAGCGTCGATAAAAATGTCAGCTAACTGTTAGCCTCCAAAGCGCTCACCACTCCTCAGTGTCAATTGTAACGTCAAGAGATACGCACGCACGGCTCATTTTTTACGTTTGATTAATTATTTCGGTGAAAATGACAAGCTGCGCGATTAAAATCTGCAGAAATTACAAAGGACGTTTACGAACAACTAAAAAAATCTCCTACCATCGGTAAGTAACTCAAAACTATGTAGTAGTATAATTTACGGAAACAAAAATAACAAATTCATAATTATTTTCACAAAATCAACGCGTCGTTTTTTAGTGTTGCCAGTCTTGGATTGCGAATTTCCCCATAGAGTTAGTTGTCTTAAAAGCTGATGTTCATTTTTACCCGACTGCACCAGAAGGAGGAAATACATCAGGGAAGGTGTGTGTATGTATGTATGAATGTATGTGGGTGTGTTTTAAAAACTGTTTGGCTGAGCCTACAGCCTTAATGGTTGGACCGATTGTTTTTGTTTTGCAAGCTTCCGCGCAGTCGGATGTTTTTTTTTAGTCTTAAATATTTTAATATTTATTTTTGAAGTAAAACTTCTTTAGGCGCGGTTGAGAGTAAATGAGATTATTTTTCGGATGGAAATAACGCTCTATAGTCTGTTGACACAATTTCCGCTACTTAAAAACAGAAAAAAAATCTATACGTCTCAAAGGTCGGTATACCTGTTTAAGAATATCTATGGACGCAGTATAATTTTTTTTAAATTGTACCGATTTCGTACAAAATCGATATCTCAGGATCCTTAGGATCACAAAACAGGAAACTGTTACCAAAATTTAAAAAAGTCAACGCCATTTTGAATTTTTTTGTTATTGTACCGATTTCGTTCCAAATCGATATCTGAGGATCTCTAGGATCGCAAAACTGGAAACTGTTACAAAAATTTGAAAAAGTCAACGTCATTTTGAAATTTTCTGTTATTGTACCGATTTCGTTCAAAATCGATATCTGAGGCTCCCTGGGATCGCAAAACAGGAAACTGGTACCAAAATTTTAAAAAGTCAGCGCCATTTTGAAATTCTTTGTTATTGTACCGATTTCGTTCAAAATCGATATCTGAGGCTCCCTGGGATCACAAAACAGGAAAATGGTACCGAAATTTAAAAAATTCGGCGCCATTTTGAAATTCTTTGTTAATTGACAGATTTCGTTCAAAATCGATATCTGAGGCTCCCTGGGATCGCAAAACAGGAATCTGTCAATTAACAAAGAATTTCAAAATGGCGCCGAATTTTTTAAATTTCGGTACCATTTTCCTGTTTTGTGATCCCAGGGAGCCTCAGATATCGATTTTGAACGAAATCGGTACAATAACAAAGAATTTCAAAATGGCGCTGACTTTTTAAAATTTTGGTACCAGTTTCCTGTTTTGCGATCCCAGGGAGCCTCAGATATCGATTTTGAACGAAATCGGTACAATAACAAAGAATTTCAAAATGGCGCTGACTTTTTAAAATTTTGGTACCAGTTTCCTGTTTTGCGATCCCAGGGAGCCTCAGATATCGATTTTGAACGAAATCGGTACAATAACAGAAAATTTCAAAATGGCGTTGACTTTTTCAAATTTTTGTAACAGTTTCCTGTTTTGCGATCCTAGAGATCCTCAGATATCGATTTGGAACGAAATCGGTACAATAACAAAAAATATCAAAATGGCGTTGACTTTTTTTCAATTTTGGTAACAGTTTCCTGTTTTGTGATCCTAAGGATCCTCAGATATCGATTTTGAACGAAATCGGTCAATTAACAAAGAATTTCAAAATGGCGCCGAATTTGGGTTAAATTTAAAAATGATGCAGGCGAAGCTGCCGGCAAACCTGTAGTATTTTTATAAGTCGACACTATATTATTACATTAATTAATGAAACATATTTTGTAAATGCTAATTGATTTTTATTTGATTGTATTTTCTATTCTATAAAAATCATATTCTAACTCAAGAGACAACTAAACATAATTGAAAGTACAATATTAAACTATTATTTATGATTTTATTAACATGACATAATTTTACAGGTTTTGCCCCATTTTATCGGGATAGATTCATTAGCTGGTAACTCCCTGATACAAATGACGCTGGTGTAAGACATAGCAATCGCTAAGCGTGTGTGCGTGCCTCACTCACACACGCTTGTAAATACTGGCCAGTTTTTGTTGCATCGGTCATTGCGTGAGGCGTTATCTAGGGAGTATATAATCAAAGCATAAAACTATCCATTCCCTAAAATTCACTGTGTATAATATACTTGTTACTGTTAAATTAAGAATTATAAGCACATGTTGGCAACACTGAGGCAGACATAATCTTTCACATACTCTATGGTACGATCTTAGTTATGACGTCACAGCCCATCGTCGCCGATCTCGCATTTTAATTTACCAAACCTTTTTCAAAAATTAATTTCTTGTTTATAGATTTTACCGAAAAATATTAGCAGGAAACTTGAAGGAATTTAGAAGTTATAAATTTAATTTAAAAAATATGTGACCCATAATCGAATTACATAATTAGGTACTATTTTCGCATGAATTACACATTTTTAATCAATCATATAATAAACTCAAAGGGTGGAGTTTGTATGTAAATTGTTTATCGATAATATTCAAATCGTATAAAGGTCGCACTATTACAAAAATTCTTGTTAGTAAGCAAGATTTAAATAGGTCAAGGATTTATCAGTTACTTTTAAAAATTTTGAAGTGAAAGATAAAAAGAAATTCAAAAATAATTCCTTATAAGCAACGAGAGTTCCTTACAGGGAATTATTTATAAAGCTCGATTTCTACCGCCAAAATTGTCACACAGTACTAAAATTCTTGTCATAACATTTACAATTATTATACACGCACAAAAATGACCACGGAATAGGAAGATAATAACGAAAGTAAACAGTCACACTCGAATAAACATGTGATATTATGCAACTCTGTAAAGGCGATGAATTACGCTTTCCTATTAACAGTTATTTCGAATTTCATTTGATCCTAAGTGTAGTGAACTACAGGTAAATTAGCTTGGAGAAATTTTTGCGTTTGTAGTAGTGTATGGTCAGCAAATAAAATAAAACAACATTTTATTTTTAGTTTTTATTTTATACAGGGTTACTTGTAAAACACCAGCAACCTCGCAGGACAAGATAGCTAACATCATAATTAGTAACAACATTTGTTCTACGACTTTTGGCATAACGCAATAAATTATTTTTAAATGATTTTTTAAACTTTTATTGTACTCTCCTTACATTTGTAAGTCTATGTTCTATTAATTATCGGATGGACGACGCGACGCCCCCTTCCCCCTCTCGTTCGCTTTTTGTTTACGTAATTTTTGGGAGGCGTAGAGTTTATAATATTCAGACGGAAAATTAAATGAATATTTATTTTTGTATGAAAATAAAATCTAACAAATTATCAAAAGTCGTAGAACAAATGTTGTTACTTATGATGTTAGCTATCTTGTCCTGCGAGGTTGCCGGTGTTTTACAAGTAACCCTGTATATATAAGGGATTTTAAATTAAACTATATGTGTTTCTCCTCTGAAAAAGATGAGACTTTATTTTAATATTTGCACATTTAACATACATATAACTTTTACATTAACAATGTTACTAAAATGAAAAATTTACTAACCTGAAAAAGAAACGACATTTAAAGTTTAATTCTTTAGTTTGAGAAGTCAAAGGCTTGCCTCGACCATGTTTTAACACTGGAGCCATATTGAATTAACAATATAAAGTTACAACACTTACACACAAATTAAACACTAGTTATGGCCCTGCCTTCATACAAAACTGCTGAATACGCCGTTCGCACGGGAATAGAATGTGGATGCGATTTCCCTTAGTTAGCATCCAAGCTTACGTCTTTATAATTATTAAACTGTATAAATTCATTCTTTAACTCCGGTCTGCATCGTGCAGACATGGGTGTAAAAGTCTCATTTTAGCTATTAAATGTAGTTTTTAAGTACATCTGAGTTTTCATTTGGGGCCTCCGGCTGCGGGACATGTAATTCACTTCAACAAATATTATAACAATAATAACAAATAATAACAACAATCAACAAATACAAAATTTATCAATTAAACTACGTACATAATAATTATAATTTTTGAATGAAATGTGCTTTATGTTCTAACGGTACCAAACGACTGCACGTGGCACCTGCGGACAGCGTAAACTGGTTTATTCTGGTTTTGTGCGTGTTTCCACTTTCCACTATCAAGTGACGATTTATTTATTTGTTTTGTTTCGTAATTATTATGGTCAAATATTAATTATGAAACAAATTATTATGGACACGATATTTTATTGTTTCACGGTAGTCGCCTTGTCGTTTGCTCAAGGACGTAAAATTGAATGATATATTTTTTTTTATAAAGTCAAAACCATTTTCTTTCAAATAAAAACTTGTTTTTATTGAAAACAAAAGTGTTGCTAGGAATAAGTATAAAATTAAATAGTAATGTTAGGATATCGAAACATTTTTGTATAGGCCAGAACGATATAGTGGAAACGCGCTCTAAGATCTGAGTAATATACACACCACTACATATGCAAAAATTTCTCCAAGCTAATTTACCTGTAAGTTCTTTAAAAAATCTTAATGCATTGACGTTTTTTTTTCCTATCTATGTAGGATTATCTAAGTACCTTATTAGCTTTCATCTAGGCCCTAGGCTTAGATCATTTAGGGAAAAATAATTTTTAATTATAATTTTCCGCATAAATCAATATAATAATTAATAATAGGTACATGCGCAAACATAGGTAGTTGCGCATGTACCTATTATTAATTATTATATTGATTTACGTAATAAATAATGCTAATATATTAGAAATTTCGTTGTTACTAATAAATAAAACATATTTAAACGTAATATTTGTTTTATCTTCACGTAACATTCATTCACACGAGATTATTATGTACAATACTTATACAAAGTAAAAGTTGAAACAATAAAGATTCAGTCTTTAATTTTTCTTTGGTCGAATATTTAGGTGGGATTGAAAGTGTTTAAGTAAAATTTTCGTACACATAATATCACAGCGTCCCACATTTTATAAATTAACACACACATCATTTATAAATTAAATTAAACATTAAATTATTCTATTTCTTAAACTATGCGGTGGCGGCGGTTGAGGGAGTCGCCGTGGTGACCTGGTAGTCTGACTGATAGACATCGTCGTAGCCCGACATCCCGTTGACGGTGACTCCGTTGGGAGTCCCCGTGACATCCTCGTCGGGGCCGCTACCTCCCATCATATCCGCCGTGACTCCTGCGATCAAATGATGAACTGAACTACCTCCTTGAATATTATCATCGTTGATAATTTGGAAAGGATGGTGTATGTACACTGGGACCTCTACTGGCACCTGGACGGGGACTTTGACCGGAACCTTGACTGGATATGGAACTTTAACTGGATAAGGCACTCTTTTCTCGACAGGATAAGGTTTTGGAATGTAAATGGGAACTTTCTTTTCAACTTCTACCCTATGAGGTACCGGTACCTCGACGCGTACTGGTACCTTTTTCTCGACTTCAACGGGATAGGGGACTCTTTTCTCGACTGGCACGTGTATCGGATGAGGAACTTTTACCGGGTAAGGTTTCGGATATGGAACCCTAATAGGTACATGTTTGATAACTTCCACCGGTTCTCTGACTTTAACTTCGATAGGGAACGGGACCTTCTTTTCGATTGGAAAAGGTTGCGGTATGAGAATTTTAAATGGTACTGGATATGGAACCCTTTTTTCAACTTGCACAGGCACAGGATATGGTTTGTCAACAGGCACCGCCACTTGGACCGGATATGGTACACGTTTTTCAACTTGTACTGGAACTGGTTGGGGTACTTTTACTTCTACTTGTTTTATGACTGGAATTTGATGAACGACAGGGAATGGTCTCGGGATATACTCTTTTTCTATGACTTTAAATGGCACCGGGTGGGGAACTTTAATATGAACAGGATATGGAACTTTTTTCTCCACCGTAACTGGGTATGGTCTATTAACTACTTTAATTTTCTCTACTGGTACCGGCACAGGCACTTTTTTCTCAACGGGATAAGGTTTAGGAACTTCAACTTTGTAAGGGACTTTCACGGGTTTTTCGACAGTTTTAATGTAACGATGATGGTGATGATGATGATGATGCTTAATCTTCGTATATACCTTTGATTTGCTGCTTGCTTCGGCTTGTAGTTCGCTTAAATCGAATTGTGGTGCATGTGTTACAGGTGGAGGTCGCTTTTTTTTACCAAATACCATCACGTTTTTCCGCGGTATGTCTGGCTTTGAACTGCGCAATGACTCCTTCACTGGAATTAGTCCGTAAGTGTGCAAAAACAATGGATTTTTGATTTGAGTTTGTTCTGGCTGTTCGTCTGTAAACTCAACAATGGGTCGATTGTGTGAAACATAACTTTCAGATGGATTAACAAATACACTTGATGGTCGTTGTTTACCATATACACGACCTGGTCGACGGCCTTGGTAAACGTTTTCAGGTTGCTGATATTTATAAAATATATCTAGTTCATTGTCTTTATACAAGTTTGAGACGTAGTTGTTTGAATAATATCCATCTGCTTGGTTATCGAAATATGAATCAACTGAACGTTTTCTCCGATACGTCACTGGTTTTTTTACTTTTGCAAAATGTGACGGACGTATCGGAACCCATTCATTTTCTCCAATATGTTCGACAGTTGCTTGTGTCGTTGTTGTCCTGTTCTTTGAAGCTCTTGTAACCCTCGTATATCCTTTAGTCGTTGATTCGAGGCCTTTTGTAGATGTTGTTACAGATTTATCACCATAAGCGAACACACGTTGTTGCGTACTAGACGAACCGACACGGTCAATGTCACTGCTATTACTTATTGTATTTGTATCGATTGAATTGCTTGTATTTGCCACTGTGTTATTCATTTTGTCTAAAATCCTTTTTGGCCAAATTCTTTTCGTTCTTAATATTCTTTTCGTCGTAGTTGGTGCAAATGTTGTCGTGGTAAAGTTGTAAATATTGATAAAGGGGGGTTTAATATAATCCGTCCTTATACCATTAACAGTTTGAACCGGGATACTTATCTTAATAGGAGTTTTCGGCACTGTTACAGGTTTTCCAGTCGTTGCAGCATATACTAATGGCTGAGGCTGGGGCTGAGGCGTGGGCTTATTGTAATAATGTTGAGTTTGCGGAACCGGCGGTTTAACATTGTAATGAAACACTCCAGGAAATTGATAAATACCATTTGTTACCTTTAGAGGTTCTTTGGTATACACGTGCCTCGGTGGTGGCGGCTTATAAAAATGTTTGACTGGGACGTAATATTTTTTGTCTGGAGTTAGGTAGATAGGCGGTTTACTGGGCGGTCTTTGTTCTATTTTAAATGTCTGGTTGAATGTTGGAGTCAGTTGTTGTTTAATTTGCTTCACAGGTGGTGCTGTTAGGTTGGTAACCACAGGTACGTTCTTCGCTTCCACGGCCATCTGGTCGACGCTGCCATCGTCTTTCGCGCTTGCTGAGCATCCATGTGAAATAGTCGCTAGCGCAATGAGGATTGCTGTCTGCAAAGAAAAATAATTATTTTGACTAAAAACCACTCTTACAAGTCCACTTTTATCAATTAAAATTCACTAAGAGCAAAAATTTTATCGGATTAATTTTTTGTAATTGTTAAATAATTCTACTAAACAACACAACCTTTTTTCGGACATGATGATTTTAAATATTTTCTGTTATTTTTTTTATATTCCAAACAATAGATGCAATAAACACAATATGTTTTTTTTATATCCATTTCTTACGGAAGAATTTCAAACAAAAAGTATAATTTATTCGCATTTGATCGTAGCGATAGTGAAAACAGCGAAAACACTCCATCACAACTAAGAAATTGAAACGGGTTGCGTGTTTATAAGAATCAGTTTATTTTTATACGTTCTACAGAATAAAAAAAAAAAAAATTATTTTCAAATATTTTCGGCAAAGTATCGTAGTTAACACTTTAAATAGTTTTCGACTCAACTTCACAACAATCACTTCACTCCACCAAAGTTCACATTTCACTTTTTCCGCCTAAATGTCAAATGTCACTGAAATTTTCCCGCGCTTTTAAATTATAGGGATGTACCTACCAAAAAGTGTTGCATAGTGCTGTAGCGAATCTCGATCGCAGCCATTCGCGTTATGATACATGCGCGGAAGCGTTACACACTTAAATAGCATTTGTTCGTGTACTATACTTTCTCTGTCATAGCACATGTTTGTATCGTCAGAACTTACTAGGCTGTTTGTTAATTGGGACACCCCAATAAGGAACCTTATTGACACACTTATCTGAACTGAACTGAAAATCAACGATTTTATTAGGCGTCGCGAATTCATGAATGATGTAGGGAGCTAATTGATATCGCAGGTGTTCCATCTTTTGTTTTGATTTTTTTTCAGTCTAGGGAATTACTTTTTCTGAACGAACGAACTATTTCGTTTAAAAGATCTTCATTCTAGAAGTTTATGTGGGGGTTGAATTAAAAAATGTGTTCGGCCAAAGGCACTTCTGCGATTTATTAAGTTTTTAATTAGTACACATAATATTATAATTTTCTATACATATTAAATAGTACTAGTTAAGTCTGAAAGATTACTGAGAACTAAAAAATTGCTTTAATATTTAACTTTACTATGAGTGATTCAAAATCACTACAAATTGTGGTTTTTTAAATTAATGAAAGCAAATTGTATGTGTCACTAGCTGCGCTTTGCGGTTTCACCCGCATGGCTCCGATCCTGTTGGTCTTAGCGTAATGAAAAATATAGCTTTTCTCGATAAATGGGCTATCTAACACCGAAAGAATTTTGCAAATCGGAGCAGTAGTTCTTGACATTTTCGCGTTCAAACAAACAAACAAACTCTTCAGCTTTATATTATTTATAGTATAGATTTAAAGTACCTACTATATAATACTATATATAGTACAGAGTAATAATAATATACTACGTATATGTACAAGTTATAGCATTAAAATTTTATATGATCTAGAGATCTTTTTCTAAAACAAAGAATGGAACTTTATCAAACTAAATGATCTAAGCCTCTAATGTTTGCCTCTGAAAAAAAAATGTTGTGTGGTTTTATGAAACCACGGTAAAAGTGAAACTGTTCGAACGGTTCCGAACACTGCTTTGTGTAGCGCATGTCGCGTTGACGGTCGGCTGCCGAGTAGGTATACCTACTCGGCAGCCGCGATACACGCGACATGCGCTACACAGACCAAAAAGTTTGAGACGATGTAATAAAAGTTTCACTTTAATAATAATGTCATGATAAGAGTTTCGTAGTCTAAATATTAAAATTAAATTCAGTTTTATGATATGAACCAAGATGAATTTAAAAGAAACCGGAGATTACATAATATGCACTTACTATTATTACTTTTCTATCTGTTGGAATTGAATTAACTTATGTATTACCAATACAATATGCAGTTGTTATAACAATTCCACGTATATTTTAAATACAGTTAATAATAGTTATGTTATCGAATTAAATTGGTATTAATAATCCTTGCGTAATGCGTATAATTATTTATGGTATTCACCATAATAGCTTAAATATGTTTTTACATTTACTTGATTTTAAATTATCGTATTTATTCAGTAACAGTCGATTGATTAGTAATTAGATGTTTAAATCAATAAATTAATTACAACATTATTCGTTACACAATCGACAACAGTTGACGTTGAATTGAATATTTATTTGATACTACCTATTTTATAGAATACTCATTAAATTCAAATTGCAACTATTTAATGAAATGGCTGAATTATCCTATAGACAAGAGACTCGCAAATCAATGGAATCAAAGGCAATGTTGCCAGAAATAAAAAATGGCGCGAAGTAAAATGCCGCGAAATGGTGATTTACCAATTTCCTGCTTCCGTTCTTCCGTACGTTATTTTAATACAATTGGCCAACTTACGCAACGATGTAAATATTTGCACGCGAGAATGATTCTACTATAAACTATTTAATTAGTAATACACGTTGTTAGTATCAGTATCTGAACTCTGAAGTATTGGTAATTGGATCAAGTCAGTCCTTCACTCAGCTCGTCGGCCCACACATGAATTTAAAATTATGATAAATTGATTACTGTCCTATTTATTGAAACAAACCATTATTGCTTTTTATATAACCAACGATTTAAGAGAAATGTCTTTATTAAACCATATTATAGCATGATATTTCATTTTTGTAAGTACCTACGGTTTATTTACTACTAGCTTTCCGCCCGCGGCGCGCCCGTTTTCAAAGAAAAACCCGTTCCCGTAGGATTTCCGGGATAAAACCTATCCTATGTCCTTTCTCGGGTATCAAAATATCTCTATACCAAATTTCATGCAAATTGGTTCAGTAGTTAAGGCGTGATTGAGTAACAGACAGACAGACAGAGTTACTTTCGCATTTATAATATTAAGTATGGTATGGATGGATGTCGCGCGGATTCACACACGCTCATTCAAAAACATGTAACTAAGTATTTCTTATACATATAATATTATGTACATCTCATCGCAGTATCATTGAAATCTGTTTAGTACCTGTGTTTAGTACAGAATCGGTTAAGCCGTTTTGGAGGAGTATGGTAACTAACATTGTGACATGATAATATTGTATATTTAGAGAAGATATGATTGATTTATTATTAATAGGTAGATGCTTAATAAGTCCAAAATAATGTATTTTCAAAAAAGACAAGTAAATAAAACAAAACCATATTTCTAAATCATTCTATTTCTTTTAAAATTTTCAGCCTATATTTATCATCAGGGAAGCGGATTTTGACGATTTGCCGGATCTCCTCACAAGTGTAGGTTTCTGTTAATTCCTTATCTGTTTTCCAGATTTCAGCTATTTCTAGAAGCTGCGCTTTTAGTAGTTGCGGCATTTTGACGAACTTTCTCCATGCTTCGACTTTTGTTTCGAATTTTATTGGCTCCTGAAAAAAAACGATCGAATTAGTATCGTCATCGTATGAATAAAGACTATTTTTATATATAATTAGTTTTAATTTTTAACTCATGTCTAAATACTAATAAATTGGTAGCTACAGAAATGAATTTTACATTATCAATAGATAGAATAAACCAAGTCACTGCCAGCTGCCTGTCTGCTTCTATATATGCTTAGATATTTAAAACAAAGCAACATACTTGCACGTGATTTTTTTAAATAGATGGAGTGGTTCTTGGGACTGGTATGTTATTATAATAACTAAAAAAATTTATATTAGATCATAATTTGTAAAGTTTTAGAATAGCGAGCGAAGCTGT
Source organism: Colias behrii (assembly GCA_029959065.1). NCBI lineage: Eukaryota > Metazoa > Arthropoda > Insecta > Lepidoptera > Pieridae > Colias > Colias behrii. Next base: position 2,136,909 of record JARWMC010000021.1, on the reverse strand, counting down.
GGGCAGAAATCTAGTTAAGATTACAATAAAACATACCTCAAACAAAGTTCTAATCTCCTTCACAGTATCTTCGAATCGGATCGCTAACATGTAAATAAGTTCTTCGTCCACAGGTTTGATGTCCACAAATATTCTAGCGAGCATGGTTTGGCACAAGGTTTGTATCAGAGTACAGATCGAGAGTTGGTACATGCGAGAGGGGAGGATATTGTACCAACTGCTCTTTAGTTCCTTCATCAAAGTAATGGAGTTGTTTATTGCATAGTTGAACGTGTCGTAGGAGTCGAGAGACCAGGGTAGCTCTGGAATATAAATAAAAAGATTATTTCTTGTTTGATTTGAACGAGTATTATACATTCAGAAAAAAAAAATGAGTTTAAACGAGTTTTACGCATGTAATCACAGCTAGACAGAACTAGACTGCTGTTAGTTATTCAGAACATTGGGGTACTAATAATAAATAATAGCAATACCATTGAGATATACATATGGAGACGACACCGCCTACATCACTTATGTTCCGCTCAACATACGCCATATGGCGTAACTGCACGCTCATTTTTTATTTGTTTAAAAGTGAAACGCATCAAATATGCCTTCGTATGTGTTACGATATTGCACAAATAATACAAATAATACGGAAAAGTGCAAAGGAATAACTTTCATCGGTAAGTACCTAACTATAGTCCTTTTCACCTAGGATGATTCCTGTGACACTTCATTGTGTTCCGAATTACGTATTTTATGTTTAAAAAGCAAAAATAATTTTAATGCATAATATTTTTATTTTAAGGCGGCATTATTACCAAAAATATAAAAATGAAACATCTTAAGCTACTAAAACAAATACAGTATTGTTTAGTTTAATATAACGAAAAATAAAATAAAATAACACAAAAAAATAATACCTACGCAATTCGTGTACATGAAATGGGACGTTGAAAAATTATAGAGTTGGAAAATCATATAATCGACGCCCATCTTGTGATCGTTTGTCAATCGCGTCAATCGTCTGTACGAGTCCGTCAGCTTTGTATACAAGTTGCATTTTTATATTGATACTTTACGTGGTATTCTGTTATTATAACTAATTGTTATTGTTCACTTTTTGTCGCTGTTGTTTGCTAAGATTCCATAGTTAATTGTTGGCGAAATGCCGAAATAACTGATTTTGGTCCTTTATTCAAATCGATTTCATTTCCATATAAAATATTATCGATTATCGGAAACAATTGATACGATTTCAGTAAAGGCAATCTCTACACGTGTCAACAATCGATATGTCACAGGAATCATCTTAGGTGAAAAGGACTATAGATAAAATTTTTAAAACTTAGTTAGAGCAAAAAAATGGCGCACAAATTTTGTTCGTGGTGTCTCCTCCATACGTAGTACTATTATCTCAATGTAGCAATACATACCATTTGCTTCAACTTTCTCTACAATGATGTTCCGTTGATTTTGTAAATAAAGGGATATTTTCTCTAAGCCAACTAGACGTAAGTCCTGTATACATTCCAATAAGGCAATATTAAGGAGATCAGCTAAGGAATCCGGTAGAATAATCTTCCATGGAGGTCCGAGTAAACTGTGTGCCAAGTAGAAGCAATTGTTGAAGAATAACGCTGAAAAAAAGTAAAACATTAATTGAGGGAATGACGGTGACATAATATGATAAAATGTTTTGGGTAATATGTAACTTGTGACTAAAAATAAATTATTTGAAAATCTAAGTATTTTATTTTAAAAAAGATATTAATATTGATTTTATTGAGAATTCTCTTACCTATGTCTAATGGACAACATTCAAGATTAACTCTAAACTTTTTCGGCACAAGGCATTGATACATAACAGCAATATCCTTTATATACACAATGAGTTGATTGCTGTACTTTTCCGGCAATTTAACACTCTCTTCCAAATGTTCTATAATAATAGTCATAATCTTCTTAACATTCTGTGATATTACACATTTTGGCAGAAAGAGTGGGCTGTTTAAATCATACGCGAAGTCTTTTTGTGTTACATCTAAAATGGATTCATTTTCCATTTCTGTGACTGTGCCTACAGTTATTGTGCCGTAGGACAAACTTTCATGTAACAGCTTACGAACATCATACAAAAGTTTATCACACTTTTTATTATAAAGCACACATTCTGTATCATTGATGTATTTATTTAGAGGTGATTTCTTCGCTTCAACAAACTTCAAATCAATCAGAAACTTGTTGAATGACTCCAGCTCAATAACAATGTTTTTATAGTTCTGATAACTGCTATCACAAGACGGTAAGTTGTTTCTGATGCAGTCTTCTATTATTTTTGTAAAGAAACTTGATCTTATAGATTTAGCGAACACTTCAATAAATGTCATATCTGCCTCTAGTTTCAATCCGAGGGTTGATTGCAAAAATTCAAACACAGCTGTTAAATTGTTGAATATTGTTTGAAAATTTGGTTTCTTAGGATCACTTAGATCTATTTTTATGTTAAATATAAGTGCTCCTACATGATCTTCTGTAAATATATCACAATTATGCCTTACTACATTATGTAGCAACTTATTTATAAAGAAATCAGAAAATAAACCAAGTTCCACATTAAGACGTTCAGTGGAATACAGAGATTTTAATATCTTTTGTATCAATATTGGATCACTTTGTTGTACACATAGAGAGTATGTGAGCTGATTAACACCTTTCCTCTCTGTCCAAGTAAAAATTTCTTCCCATTCTATGCTCAAATTAGCTGTATACACTGCTATTTGATTTTCGGCTTGTGCAGATAGATTAGATAGAGCTTTAGACATATTTCCTTCATATTTCAAAGATCGCAGTTTTGAAAGTAAATTCCTTACACTTAATATTGCATCACAGTAGTTGAATCTTCCCAATTCATGGTTAGCTTTCTCAAGTACTGATTTTCCTTCCGCGACGATGCAAAGATCTCCTAAATTATTAATTGATTCATTTAATTTATCACAGTAATTGATAAAATCTTCTGTTTTATATTTATTTTCAAGTTTTTCGCGAATCGTTGTAATTTCTTCCTGTAATTTTTCATATTCTGAAAATATGTTATCTTTTCGGTTTTTATAATTTAATTGCTCCAGACTTCTTGTCGGTGTGAAATTAAAATATAGATCGATAAAATTTTGTTGTAAATTCCATGATAGCATTTGAACTTTTTCAATAAATTCCTTCATTTTCTGTATCAATTCATTGCGTTGCTTTTTCATATCTTCGGGTGTCATTTTAAGATCTTCCATTTATTTTACCTTTATGTTACCTGTAATTAATACTGTAGAAACACTTTCAAACAAATATTTTCAAAGGTACAGTAGATATAAATCGGAATTCGTAATTACAAGACACAAAATAATTCAAATTTGAAAATTCGAAAATAACAGGCTATTTTGACTTTGACAATGTCATTACTACTTTACGATATTATTATCGATGCGTTCCGTTTTAGTGGTTTTATGTATATGTATATTTCTTAAACCTAAAAATTTTTTTAGAGGGTAATAATTAATATATTACTTATTTATTTAATTTTTAATGAAGTATATATATAAAGCAAGTCTATTATCAATAAAATAAATGCAGTGAAATGCGAAAATGTTGCCGTCTGTAATGAAATTTGAAATACTCATCACTACTTCCCAAGTTTGTTAGATCAATATTAATTATTAGTTAGACGAATTATACTTTAGATTTTAGTTATTTAAGTGAAACAGAAGTTAATATATTATATTATACTTAGTTGAAGTCAGTAGCTATGAACGAAAATGAAATTGAAAGTTTAAAAACCGAGTTGGACCATGAAAAAACATGCAGGTAATTAATTCTATTTATATTTAAAAGTCACTAGCCCCTAGCCTGTCGCCTGCAAATTCGTCCGTTTTGTCTAAAAATCAACAAATTATTTACTAAAACCTTCCTTAAGAACCACGCTATCGCCTATCCCTTGGTGAAAACTGAATGAAAATCGGTGCAGTCGAGTTTGAGTGTATCGCAAACAGACCGACGCGACTGAGGACTTTGTGTTATAGTACCTCTCTGATGTACCTATTAATTACTTTATTAATTCAAATACTTAATGATAATTAAAATTATTAATCAGAGAAGCAGCTGCGTGGCAAAATGGGGAGCTGGAAAAACAAATAGTATGCATACAGGAGGATTTGCGCAAACCAGACTATCCTTGGGACTTTGACAATGATTTACAAAAGGAGAGTTCGCGACATAAACAATTATTGGAAGCGATAGAGACTTTACGGGAACAACTCCCTATATTACGGGATAAGATAAGGAATGCTAAAGTTTGTGGCCCAGGTACTTACAAAACAGTGAAGGTTTTTACATTTTTTTTTACAATTCTTGGTAGTTAACTTATTTTTTAATATTTTTTTTCAGACTGCAAATTGAAACACGATGATCTGAATATTAACTTGGATATTCTGACTCCTGTAAGTAATCAATCTAAATTTTTTTCACGATTTACAATATGCGCAATTGCTTCGCGACAGTCCCTCATAATGTTTCCATGCCCTAATAGGTACACTACTTTCAAATTTATTTATTTCTGTAGCAAATATCATGAAATTAGGTCCAGTACCAGTGGTTTAGGCGTGAAAACGTAACACTAACAGAAATTCAGGACAAGAGTTGCTTCGAATTTATAATATTTTATAATTTTTAAATGGGTAACATTGCAGGCGGAGCTTTTGCGAACTGTGAAACGTTTTGAACGTTTGAAAACGGATCTCGTCAGCACTTTACGTAGTAAAGAGTGGCGACTGGATTCGGAGTCTAAGGTAATTTATAGGCTATCAGCCAAAAGCAAATATAAGTAAAGCTTGGGTCAGATCAAAGACGTTATACTACTAACTAGACTGGGCACCATGGCGCAAAAATCCCTCCGAGTTTTTTTTTCCAACTTGTCTCTATTTAAAATTCTTTAAATCTGGGATAAATTTCTTGTAAGCGAACGGGATAAAGTCCAGTACATATTATATTGACGATACGCTACCTAAAAAATAATATACGTATATAATAAAAGTGTTAACACCGTATGTTATAATTTTCATTCATAGCTGAATAATACAATTTTTATCGTAGCCCTATCTATTACGTGCTCGAGGATTTCGCTCTTAAGTCTTAAATTTAAATATTTTTTAACGATACATAATTCGTGAGATGATGCAAACAGAACCCATGGTCACCCTAACTACCATTTTTACAAACATCATTGATTGGTTGAGTTGTCAAAACGTTAGACAAGGACCATTTACCGTTGGGAAAGCTAAGTAAGCTTCCATTTTTTATGGAAACCATATGTGTATGGAAATACATCATATTTTATCAAAACAAATATTTTTGGCGCACACTAGTCTAGTTATTAGTATAACGTCTTTGGGTCTGATGCATGTGATAAAACTAGGAAAAAAAACTATTATAACTACATATTTTTAAAATATATAAACGTTCATAATTTTCATTGTACTAACTAAACTAAAATTAAAAAAAAATATTTCAGTTATTCGTGAGGGTTAATGACCAACGGACGTATCTGCAGAATGAGCTTATGATTTGTCACAATAATATAATGCGTTTACAAAGAAACGGCTCCTATTGGCAGTGAGTATTATTAAGTATTGCCACGCTAAAAAGGACTATTTTAACACGATTATGAACTATTTATAGTTTGGAGATATCGTATTGTAATTTTTGTGAATTTTATTACTGATATGTTCCAGGAATATTCCAAGAAAGAACGACGAGAGAGTTCTGGACCCAAAGCGAGGACCAATAAAGAAAATATTCTGTAACGATCGTCTGCCGCCTATCGTCACTTAGAATTATACTTCATTATAATATCTTTTTCACAACACAAAGTTTCAGGATGAGTAGAGTAAATTGTATGGAAATTATTGTCACTCGTGTTTAATAGGAATGTAGAACATAGAAGTAATATAGATAGAGCAGGAAAGTCAGACTTACAGCTTTCTTTAGAGAGAGATGGAAGATCGCGGTACCCTATCTGTTGCGAATTTTTAGAAATAGCGCGAAAAAAAATAGCAATTTCAGAAACAATTGCGTTAAAAGACAGAGATAGACAGGGCACTAAAATTTCCCTCTCATTCTAAACAGATGTTGTATGTCTTCTTTGCTCTATTTATAATGCCTCTATGATGTAGAATGATACATAACTTGTTGTAGAAAATGATATTTTTATCAGACAGCGATGTACATTAAGAAGTATTGTTTTCTAGCATGTTATTGGGTTAGATAAATAAAAATACAATTATAAATAATATTGTTTTATTTCGTACTCCTTTCAACTATTTTAAAAATATAAATACAATGCATTTTTATAATTAAGGCAGTTTTGCGCAATTTATTACAATATAACAATAGGTGACAACAATTTTAAAATCAACTCTCGTATTACTACAAACTAACATAATTTTTATTAAAAAAAAATAGTCTATCCCTAATAATATTATACAAATACAAATATAGATGTAAAGATAATAGCATTCTATTGTTTAAAGGTTATCTGGCAGGATAGTCTATAGACGTGCTGAGATAATCATCAGTATCCATAACTTCGTAGGAATAGCGAGGCTTGTTGTACTTGGAGGCTGTAATGTGAGAAAATAGCGATTTCAAATAATCTGTTAGGGTGAAGCATGGAAAAAATGTCAAACTTTTATTGTAATCTATTGCAATAAAAGTTTGACATTTTTTCCAATTTAATTGATATTTAATTGATATTGAAATAAAGAGTGTCGAGCACACGTGTCAGAAGTGAAACTTTAGCTAGATTCACAGATACCAAAATCGTCGCTTTACTCCATAACGTGATGGTATTGCCATGATACGTCCTTGAAATTTTACTAAAGAAGTTTTATTAAAAAAAATTTAAACACCAGTCAGACGAGATTATCTTCTTTACTTAAATAATTAATCCATTCATTTTTAACGATTCACTCATTCACTTGTGTTTATCATTCACTCATTCACTATAGCCTGACCGCAGTGGCTGTAGGGTGTAAGTATGTGCGGTGAGGCGGGGAGCGGGTAAGAAAGAGCAAGAGTTAGAAGAAGAGTAGAAAGAAACTGAACGGTCGGTACTCTCCCCCACCTCGCCTCGCATAATACACAAACAGCCCTACAGCCACTGCACACAAGCATATAAGTCAATCATATCATATCTATACTAATATTATTTAGCTGAAAAAGAGTTTGTTTGATTGTTTGAACGCGCTAATCTCAGGAACTACTGGTCCGATTTGAAAATTCTTTCGGTGTTAGATAGCCCATTTTCCGAGGAAGGTTATAGGCTATACATATATCATCACCCTAAGACCAACAGGAGCGGAGTCACGCGGGTGAAACCGCGAAGCGTAGATAGTTAGTACTATAAACCGTAAATAATTTTTAACGATTCACTCACTCGTTCACTCGTGTATACCATTCACTCACTCACTCGTGTATACCATTCACTCACTCACTCGTGTATACCATTCACTCGTTCACTCGTGTATATCATTCACTCGATCACTCTTGTATACCATTCACTCGTTCACTCTTGTATACCATTCACTCGTTCTCTCGTGTATACCATTCACTCGTGTATATCATTCACTCGTTCACTAGTGTATACCATTCACTCGTTCACTAATACTCACGCGGCACGCAGTGATGCCTGTCGGCATGCAGCCGCAGGTGGTTGGGGCAGGCGCACACATACCCACCCGCCACGTTCACGCACGCGAACTCGCATCCGCTTGTGTTGAGTGCACACTCGTTTATATCTGTTATTTGGAATGAAAAAATGCTAATTAGGTACATTTCAAGAACATATCAGTTAAATTATAATAGAAATGAGTATGTAAAGCATTTCAAAATCGTTTATTACAAGCATGATTATTTTAAAATAAATATGTGTGCGTCTTCATCTATGTGTATCGTGGTTGTGGTGGTCTTTTTTTATTATAGAGGGAAAAAAATACTGTTAAGTACCTCAGGTCAAGATCTGCGACCTGGTATGTCGGTCTCGATCATGGTCTCATGGTCCATACCGACTAAAACAACGTGACGCGTGTGCACGTGTTGTGTCTGCATGTGACGTGTGTGCACGTGTGTGTGTACATGTGACGCGAGTGCTCATGTATGTGTGTGTGTGTCTGTATGCAAGTGACGCGTGTGCACGTGTGTGTGTACATGTGACGCGTGTGCACGTGTCTGTGTACATGTGACGCGTATGCACGTGTGTGTACATGTGACGCGTATGCACGTGTTAGTGTCTGCATGTGACGTGTGTGCACGTGTGTGTGTACATGTGACGCGTTTGCACGTGTTTGTGTCCGCATGTGACGTGTGTACACGTGTGTGTTTACATGTGACGTGTGTGTCTGCATGTGACGTGTGTGCACGTGAGTGTGTACATGTGACGCGTATGCACGTGTCTGTGTACATGTGACGCGTATGCACGTGTTTGTGTCACGTGTGTGTCTGCATGTGACGCGTATGCACGTGTTTGTGTCTGCATGTGACGTGTGTACATGTGACGCGTGTGTACGTGTGACTCACCGAGACAGCGCGCGTGGGGCCCGGTGGCGCGGTAGCCGCGCGGGCAGGCGCAGCGGTAGCCGCCTGCCCGGTTGGCGCACACTTGCGTGCTGTGGCACAGGTTGAGTGGGAGATGGCACTCGTCCACGTCTATCAACACATTAAGCCTTGTATCCACTTGAGCATGCTCAGGCGAATGAGCGGCTCATTTGGCCGAGCCGCTCAAGTGGAGACGCCTGAGCACGCGCGGCCCGAGCATGCTCAGGCGTCTCCACTTGAGCGGCTCGGCCAAATGAGCCGCTCATTCGCCTGAGCATGCTCAAGTGGATACAAGACTTTAGCAGATACAGATACAGCCAGTAGGGAAACAATACAAACGTTTGTAATGGCTCACGCGCACAAGTAAGCGTGTTTACGAGAATCGTGAGAGTATTAATACAATTGCCATATAAAAGAATAGCTAATGTCACAAAGAAAAATAATTTTTTTTATTTTTCTTTGTGACATTAGTAAAGAGTTCACTAGGTATGATTTTCCATTGCAATTTTAGCGCCTCACTTATGTATGAAAATATGTTTTATACGCTTTATATGGCGCTACAATAGCATTAGGTACACTTGTGATTGTTTTACGCTTTATATTATTGTTGTTGTATGCTGACTGTAACCAGTAAGCAGAATAGGTTTTTAAATGAAAGGTCACCAAAACTTATCTGGCTCAAATTTCTTTGGATCATTACCAATGCTAAGAAATCCTATCTCTAAAGATTTTAGCAAGGCCTTCGATTTACTGATCATATATTTTTTATGAGAAATATATCTTTAAAAGGACAACAAGGGTTATTTTAACGGTAGTCAGTTTTTTAATTCCAAAATCGTATAAAAAATGCAAAGATTCACGAGTATAAATTCCTATGAAAACGAAAATTCAAGGAGTTCCACAAGGATCTGTTTTGAGGCCAATGTTTTTCATTTTTTATATAAATGGTTTTACCAACAGACTTAAATTTAATTTAAAGACATATACGCAGATCAATTAAACAGTCGAACAAGTTTCAATGTGAGACAATTCCATAAATAAAAAAAAAAAAATTTGTATGAAGATTGTTATAATTATTCACGTACTCTTAAAAGAAAAAAATTCGTTCCACTTACCAACACAAGTATTTTCTTCAGCATTATGTTTGAAGCCAGCATCACAAGGGCCTCGCTCACTGCCGTCTAAATTTTCTGTCACATTCACGTCATAATATGTGGGCATGCTGGATGCTATGGATAGATGTTTAGGTTAAATTATAAGATATTTGCCATTTGGTCAGTGAAATTATTGTTTGAATTTTAATCAAAAAGAGCGTGTGTGCCGAGCACACGTGGCAGAAGTGAAACTTCTTTGGCAAGATTGAAAGATACCGTAATTGTCGCCTTACTCCATGACGTGACGGTATTGCCATGACGCGACCTTGAAATTTTACTCTCAACGCGCTCAAGAAGTTTCACTTGAAAACAGGGAATTTAGAGTTCCAGTTAAGACAATGAATTATAAACATAGTTATGTAATAGTATTAAAGGCAACGAAGAAAGAAAAAGTACATTCTACAATAATAACGTGGAAATATTCGTCAATGTTACTAGAGTTAACAAAGGTATAATAAATTTTTACTATTATTTTTACAAAAGTCATAAAATATTTATTTTCCATACTTGGTGCAGTGTAATAGTCTTCAAATTCGTCATTTGATGGTTGCGAGTTGTATTGCTGGTCAATATCTGGCCCAATCTCAAATGTAGCTTCAGGCAAGAAGTCAGAAAACTATAATATCAAAATCAAATATTAATGATTATTTTTCCGACCCAAATATCGACCAATAGAATTGCACCATTCGACGTCACGTGGTACAACCTACATGGTATTATACTGATAATTTTTTGAAAATTTTCTCTGGTCGTTGACGTCAAACTGACAGGTTGAATTCAATTGTGAAATTATTGGCCGACATTTGGGACGGAAAAATAATCCCCCGAATACCACACGAGCTTCAAAATTATCTGGCATTTCCCTCAAGGTTCCCTGCAAACAAATAAAGTCGTCAAGTTTTTCAGGTAAAATCACTCGCGCTTCGCGCTCGTGGTTTTTTAACCTTGACTAAAAACTTGACTCCTTCATTTGTTTGCAACGAACCTATCGGAAAATACCCGATAATTTTGAAGCTCTTGTGGTATTATAAGTGAAAACTATACTGAAAAGAACTGCGAGTAAGTTTGACAGATATAATGAATTTTAACTTACTCCATTATATTCGTTATCCGCACTGCTGAAAACATCATTTTCCAGTCGCTGCCTTTTGGGTGTAGGACATGGAGGAAGACCACGACATCGCCTTATCTGAATATATTTATAATAGATCCGGGATTAGAAAAATATACCCTCATCTGTTATTTAGATGAAACAATTTTTATAAGTTGATTTAAATATCATGAACTTATAATAATAGTAATTAAAATTAAATGCAATTGATAGTAATTACTAATTAATTAATTAACAATTAATTTATTTTTAATTTTTACTTTCTCATGTTAGTTACATGTAGTAAGTTAAAATCGTCAATATTTTATATTATATACCTCATTTTGTATTTTGAGTGTTCAATTAATTGAGATAATGGTACTATCATAGAAATCTAAATAACAAGACACATAGAAGTGCTATAATGTCATAATTCGTATGAAAACCGCTGTCGCCAAAATCAACACATTTAAACCGATAGCTAAACAATACACACAAGTAAACTATGCCTTTTATTGGACAACTTGATTTTAGTGAAAACTAACTTAAATATTAAATTAAGCTTTTTAATATGTATCCTAACGCACGAATTTACGGTTTATTTTAGAATAACATCCCTAAGTATATGAGACGTTTTGTTTCTTTTTGCTCCAATAAGGTTGAAACTGTGTCATTCATTGTTATTTCGATTACTATGGTGACACTCATAATACTTGTAAATATTCTATAATTTTAAGGAAAAACGGCATTATTTCTAAAAAAAAATATTTACCGATGAAATATTATTCCTTTATTAGTATAATTACAACTTGTGGAAGAATTTCCGCAATGGGAAATGCTGAAACACACCATGTTTACACACATACGTCTCCATAGCAACTGAACTGTGACGAACACACTGGTGATGTGAAAGTCACCTGAGTGGCGACAAGGTCACGCGCGCTTACGACTTCTAGTGTCTTGTTATTTAGATTTCTATGGGTACTATGTATTCAATTGTGTTTTTCTGGGAATAAATGATTGATTGATACATCGTGTGTTGTGTCATGTGTGATGTTTCTCGTATCAAGTGTCGACTGTCACGTGTCAAGTCATGTGTGATCTGTCAAATATCGAATGTTATGAGTCATGTGTTTTTCCTCGTCTTTTTTGGGTTGCCTGGTAGAGATCGCTGCCAGCGATTAGACCGCCTACTGTACATTGATTAATTTATTGTTAAGTTTATAAAATGTATCCTATATTTTTGAAGTGAAAACTTCTTTAGCGGCGTTGAGCACTTTTTCTGTAATGGGTATAAAATCTTAAACTCGCGTCAGGACACGTGACCTGATCGAAAAAGCGTAAGACGGATACCATTCCAAAATATCAAACATGCTCAACGTTAATAATCAAGTTTTCACTTCTGCCGGCACTCCCGGAGTGCAACCCGTCTTTTTTTATTTTTTATCTGTATTTTTATTTTATTTTGTATGTATTTCTTGTTTTACCACGAATAAATGAATTCTATTCTATATAGTGTACAATAAAGAATTCATGTGATACTGTGTTCATGTATCATGTAATATATTCACCTGCACATTATCCCCACTACAATCTCGCACACGACACCGGCGAGTACGCGCCTGTGTTGCGGCGCCGCAAGTCGCGGAACATACGGACCAACGCGACCAGTGAGACCATTCAGTGATACTTTCCTGGGGGTTTTTAGTTTTTTATAGTTATCCAATAAGTGAAGTCCCACGCCCCTAGTGGGGTAAGGGGCAGATGCATTATACATCTGTTTCACTGATCGATTTTCTTTAGGGACAAGTAGGTGATCAGCCTTCTGTGTCCTACCAGACCAAGACATTTTTTTTTCCACTCCACCGGGAATCGAACCCAGGATCCCTCGGTGTTACGCTCACGCGTACTGTACCGAGGAGGCGGTCAAAGTTATTCAATAGATTTACCAATTATTTTGGTAGGGGGAGGGGTTTATAACAGTTATGGAGATGATGTTCTATTTGTCAAGCTGTATTTGAAAAGCTTATTATGAATAGACGTGGTTTTATTATTTTTTTTATTTTGCCAGACAGATATTTTTGTCTGGTGCAAATACATTTGAAAACTAAAAAAGTAATTTAGTTTTTTTATGTGCATTAAACTTGAAAATACAAATTTATACTGCTTGCCATAAATACCTCGCATGGCGGCATCTCACACTTTCTTTGTTCTATGGATGAGCCCTTACAAGCAGATTGATCGTCCAAAATAATCTTATCTGTTTGACTAGATTTATCTGCAAAATAAAAGTCACTTGAAAGGAATTAGATAAATAAGTCGTTAAAAGCACACTATAATTTAACTTAACGTACTTAAGGATTTCTAATCTAGTCTAGTAACTCTGTCTGTCTGTTACTCAATCACGCCTAAACTACTGAACCAATTTTCATGAAATTTGGTATGGAGATATTTTGATACCCGAGACAGGACATAGGCTACTTTTCATCCCGGGAAAATGACGCAATCCCGGAAATCCCACGGGAACGAGAACTATGCGGGTTTTTCTTTGACTGCGCGGGCGAAGCCGCGGGCGGAAACCTAGTAGATTATAAATATCAAGAACTTTGATATGACCAACGACACCATTTCCTAACATTGCGTCGTCAGAAAGTGCAGTTTGAAGTGGTAAGGAACGCACAGTAATTAAACGTATTAAATGTGATAGAGAAAAATTAAAAATCTATACTAATATTATAAAGCTGAAGTGTTTGTTTGTTTGAACGCGCTAATCTCAGGAACTACTGGTCCGATTTGAAAAATTCTTTCGGTGTTAGATAGCCCATTTATCGAGGAAGGTTATAGGCTATATATCATCACGCTAAGACCAACAAGAGCAGAGCAATGCGGGTGAAACCGCGGGGCACTGCTAGTTAAGAAATATTTTCAGGTCGCTAACATTGTATTATTGTCAGCTAGTGTATAAAGTGATAAGGTAACTTACCATAAGTGTGGTTACTATCATCTATGTGTTGGCAGATTCTAGTCCGCACTTGCACGCCACGTCCACAGGTCGCATTGCAGTAGCCCCAACCCGACCAAGCACTCCATTTGCCTGGCACTAAAGGATGAATTTTTAATAAAAGAAAGAGTTTAGTAACTAGTTCTAAATTTAAAACTTATATAAAAAATGTACTTGTCCAGAGAGCCTATTACAGTATTAAGGAATATATGGACGATAAAAACCCATGGAGGGTTGTCGCGTAAAAACCACAGGACAGTTCTTTGGCATATTATGATAATATATTATGATATTACATATTATGTAATTTGTAAAATTGTAAATCTGACATGATTAAAAAGAGCAACTATGGAGTTTCTTGCCGATTCTTCTCTGTAGATACTGCTTTCCGAATCGGTGGTAAATGTTAAAAATATGTACTTAATGACGTTTCAAAAGTGCTTCTAGATGAAGTCTAATTGAATAAATAAATGTTCGAGTTTGAGTTTGAGTTTGAGTTTGAGTTTGAATATTGTAGCATTTATTTTAATACAATAAATACTAGAAATGGATGAATGAATGAATGAATACTCTTTATTGTAATACACAGAAATACAGTTTGTTATATGGTTGAGATAACTTATAATATAAAATAATGTACAAAGAGCGACCAGAAAATTTATAGAGAATCATTTTATGAAGTGAAACTTCTTTAGGTGCGTTGAGAGTACAATTTCAAGATCGCGTCATGGCATTACCGTCACGTCATGGAGTAAGGCGACGATTTTGATACCTTTTTGCCAAGAAGTTTCACTTCTAACACGTGCGTTCTTTTTTGATTGTGAAGCGGAGATTGGCGCAATTTTATGCGTTCTCTTCATACATAGTTTCTGTCTTGTTTTATGCTTCATGTGGTATATGTGCTGTATTGTCAAGTGTGTGAAGTGTCATGACGTGGGTGTATAGTGTGATCAAGAAGCTTATATCTAATACACTGGAGATTTCAGTATGAACATTAACTTGTAACAAGAAAATATGACCTTGAATGACGCCTGTATGTTTTTTATCCCTAAACATACAGGCGTCATTCAAGGTCATATTTTCTTGTTACAAGTTAATGTTCATACTGAAATCTCCAGTGTATTAGATATAAGCTTCTTGAGTGTGATGTGTGGTGTGTTGTGTTATCTGTCATGTCATGTGTGATCTGTCATGTCATGTGTGATCTGTCATGTCATGTGTGATCTGTCATGTCATGTGTGATCTGTCACGTCATGTGTGATCGGGTATGTCATGTGTGATCTATCATGTCATGTGTGATCTGTCATGTCATGTGTGATCTGTCACACACACACACCTTTTACAACAAGCTCGTACACCCGGTGCGCCGTGCCGGCTGCGTTCTCCGCGACACAAATGTACCGGCCCGCGTCGCGAGTGTTAGCACTCCACACCGCTAGCACGCTGTGACCTTGTACGTTCTGTACGTTGGGTAGATTGTCGCTCAGCTTTTGGATATCCTGGAAAATTGTGGAAATAGATATGGGTACTTAGAAAATACATATATTAATTCATTGTCCATCGAATAGAGTTAAACATAACATATTGTCAGGTGGTGGCTACGCGTATATTATAATAAAAACCTACTCTAAATTGCCTCATTTACACATACCGGTGAGATCGGTATCCAGGGATAAGGGTGCTTTTCCACCAATAATGTGCGAGGAATGTGTTTGTAAAAACCAATCATATTGCTTCATTTAGTTTGAAGTTTGAAACGTTTATCATTTGAATAGGGATACTATTAGTTATTTACAAACACATTCCTCGCTACACATCCTCGTATATTATTGGTGGAAAAGCACCCATCCATATCCTGCACAAATCACAATATATTGTGGCGGCTTCACACTTGATTTATGTCTTGAACTATAATTCAATTTATAAATCGCTCCACATTCTAAGGATGCTCGCAATCGTTCGTGATACCCGCTGCAAAATGAACGGAGAAGCTTTTGCTGCAATTACTATTTTACTATGGAGCCTTACATCCTGATGGCAGCTCCACGTACGTGCCGTGAAGCTCAATTTCCAGAAAAATAATATTATCTATACAGGGTGTTCTATTCTCGGTGCACTAACCCCAAAGGAACTTATAGATTCGCGTACTCTGATTACCTACTTAAAATTTAAAAAAACACTTGAACAAAAAAACGACGCCAAATTTTTTTATTAAATTTTTCCTTCAACCATAGAAATGTTTTCTTACAGTTTTATGAGTTTTTTTACGTACTCACCGTTTGCGAAACCACAAGTTTCTTTGAGCTTGGTACTCCAACGCTTGATACCTATATATACAACGGTGGTATAAGAATAAGTGGTACAATATAACAATACCTTCAACCAACTAATCTTCGGCGGTGGATTACCGTCCACTTCACACTTCAATACAATGCTCCGTCTCAAAGGCACCACGTGTCTTTCTGTAATATTATTGCCTATATTACGCGCAATGGATGGAGGCTTTTCAATAATGACGTCATAAATTATCTCAGTTGAACCGACTTTGTTTGTCATGATACAGGAATATTTGCCCGTGTCGAGAACTTCAGTCTCGTTTATTAACTGAAAAGAATAAGTTAAAAATTTTAACCTTTAATAGTACTTTATATATTAATGGTAGTTTTTTTTACTATTTGTCGTATATATGTACTGGAATAAAAATCTTACTTGACAATAAAATCACTCATTTCTTCCTTGGTTATTAAAAACGTTTTAACCTTTTTTCAAGTGAAACTTCAATGGGCGCGTTGAGAGTTAAATTTCAAGGTCGCGTCATGGCAATACCGCCACATCATGGAGGCGACGACTTTTTTTATCTTTGAATCTTACCAAAGAAGTTTCACTTCTGACACGTGTGCCCGGCACACACGCTCTATTTGTGAGAAAAAAGTGGCATCAGTAGCACCAATACTTTATAATAATAAACAGGACTACTCACCAAAGTATAATTATCATTAATCAAATGAATTCTCTCAGTTTCGACTATCTCAGTATATGGGTGTTTGACCCACATCACGTAGGGTAAAGGTTTTCCCTCAACAGGACAAGTTAGATTTAGAGGCTTTCCAAACAGTAGGTTTACGTGTTTTGTGTTGTCTTTTTGTTGTGGTGGTGCGACTAGAAAACATATTCAATTAAATTTAAATATAGTATTATGGTTTATCTCTATACTCTGTCCTTTGTGTTTTTTTTATAAACTTGATTGGTTAGTCATGTTAAGATTGTTAGAAAGCTTTTTTTATTGTATCTAATCAAAAAAGATAACTATTATTAAATTTCATGAAAATTGTACTTTTTTTAATATAGAGCCATATTACCTTACTTTGTAATTCATACCTTTGCACATTACGACATACATTAAGAATAAACATTATTCTTACCCAAAACATCAATCAAATAAATAACACTAGTTTCTCCCACACCGTTTCTGGCAACACACGTGTAATTCCCTGAATGCTCCTCACTTGCCCGATTCACGGCTATAATTTCCCCATATTCCTTCGAAACCATAGAGTCATCGAACAATCGTAAAGGCAGGCCATCTTTGAACCAATAGGTATCTGGCATGGGGTAGCCATATGCGTGACAATGCATGAAGAAAGATTGATCGGACATTACTTCTAATTTTATTGGGCTATCTGTGGTATTGTCATTGCGGAAGAGCGTTTTAAATATTGTGGGTGGTTCTGTAAAATTACATTGATATTATTAAGAGCTACAGCTAGTGTCTAAAAGTAGAATCAAAGTTTCGAAGGATTTATGGCAAACAATTTATAATATTTTACTTATTTATGAAATTTAAAAAATGACCAAAATATCTTATCGTTAGTCGTAACACGTTATTTTTTATTAGTCCATGTTGTGTAGCATATTTTTTATCTATCTTCTGATTCATTTAAAATAAAATGTGCGCCTTTAAAACGTACATACTTAATGAAAATGTCAATTTGAAAATTAACTTTTCAAAGGAAGAATTTAACGTTTCAAAGGAATAAATTCTTCAATGTTTTTATTACCATGCTCGGAAAACGAAGTTAGTAAATCTATCCGTCACCTAAAAAATACAAACGCAGTCGGTTATGATGACATATCGACGCATATACTAAAATGGTGCAATAAAGAACTTACATATGTGCTGACCCATATAATTAATAAATCACTTGACGAGGGAATATTTCCAGATAAACTGAAGCTATCGGTTGTAAAACCAATTTATAAAAAAGGTGAGAAACAGGTAATGGACAACTATAGACCAATTACCCTCATCCCTACTATTGCAAAGCTATTTGAGAAACTGATGTATGTAAGAATTGAAAGCTTTCTAAAGAAATTCTCTATTATAAAAAAGGAACAAAATGGATTCCAAAAAGGCAAATCTACAACGCTTGCAGCCTTTTCACTTACGAAAGGTATTTTGGAGAGTATTGATAAACGTAAACCAGTGAGTGTAATATTCTTTGACATGTGTCGTGCTTTCGATTGTGTAGATCATGAATTACTTCTACAAAAGTGTGAAATTTATGGTCTACGTGGTCCGGTCCTTGACTGGATCAGATCCTACCTCAGTAATCGCATGCAGTGTGTAGAAATTACCTATACAGATGATAAATCACAAGAAAATACGGTAAAATCCCATATCTCCATAATAAATTAGGTGTGCCGCAAGGCAGTATTCTCGGACCTCTTCTTTTTATATTATACATCAATGACTTGCCTAGCATTACAAATTATTCATGTAATTTATTTGCGGACGATTTATCAATAACAGATTCCAAACTCAAATACTCACATTACACATGATGACGAAATTAATATGACTATACAAAAAGTAATGAAATGGATGACATCTAATAATTTGACAATAAACATAAATAAAACAAAAATCATTAATTTTAGAAATTATGGCAATCAACCTAGACATCATAAAATATTTCATGAAGGAATTAAAATCGAACAAGTAGATGAAACAACTTTCCTAGGTATTGTTCTGGATGCTCACTGTAACTGGAAGAGCCACGTAAGTATCGTGTGCTCACGTATTAACGAATTCGCCTTTGCATTGGGAAGGCTCAGGAGACTAGTAAATCAGCAAACCGCGATAACAGCATATCACGCATACGTCGCATCTATTCCAGAGGCGGCTCGTGACAAAATTTTATGGGTGTTCACTTGAAATAAAACACTGAAAATACATGGTGTAAAGCAGTACAATTTATCAATAAAATTACTTATAAAGAAAATGCATACGTGATACGTCTTTCTTTTTGGTGTGCAAAAATATCTATAACTTAAAGCGACAAGACCGATAGACGCCAATTGCAGTTCATTCAACAAATGGTACCGAGATTGTGAATGTTTTTTCATCTTGATTGAAAGATGAGCTAAGTCGTCAACGCCCGTTTCAGTCCAAGCACTCTCACCGCCGGCCGCGCCCGCTTTAAATAAAAGACACGGAAAACAAAATAGTTTGTTGCTTTCATCACAACCACACAACCACGGTGTTTTCACATATTGTTCAGATTTAAACACACGCGTATATGTTTTCGTTTTTGTCGTACATTTTTGCGTTCAGGCCGTGGCGGTTCCTTAGCTTTACATTCAAGCCGAATTTGTAACGTTTTATCACACTTTTTAATGAACGCCACATTATAATTATTGTTCATTTTAACACTCACAAGTAATACTGATAACTACAGGCTATTTCAACACGTATTTTATAATTTTAATTAGAAAATTGCATGAATCGCGCGCGTGCATTGAAGTTGACTCGAGTGTTTGTTTATATTATAGAAGTGGTAACTGGCAATGTCGCGCGCAATCGCTGTCCTGCCGGGCGGTAAAAACGAACCGGCAACGTTTGCGGGTGCGGCGCTCCGAATTTTGCTACTTTTCCATAGAAAATCTTTTGTTTCACGCGCAGGGCTCTGGCAAAACCCTCTCTTTCACTCCTATTGGATTTCGTATTAGGAAATGTACTAAATCTTTTTTCATTGGAGCGCAATCGTGAGCGCTCCGCTTCGCGCGTTACATAATACAGTAGGTATTATACAGGTGTATGGGATGATGGAATGATGGATATATTCATTGGTATTAACAGTAGTTTTAAAGATTACGATTGATTTTAAATAGTAATAATTAATGTTAATAATTAAATTAAGGAGTATGATTTTATTATAATTATTTATGGGAGTTCACTGCACCAGCGCTCCTTAGGGCGAGCCGCCTCTGATCTATTCTAAGGTATGGCCTAATTTTATGGGGTAACTCCACTGATATCAATAGAGCTTTTATAGCTCAAAAAAAATGTATTCGAGCTTTGTGTGATGTTGGGCCACTAGAGAGCTGTAGACCTCTTTTTAAAAAACTTAAAATCATGACCCTTGTTTCGCTGTATATTTTTCAAATTGGTATTTTTGTTAAAAGTAATCCACATTGGTTTTTAAAAGCGAATGAATGTAGTCTTTTTCCGTCCCGAGATAAAGAAAAACTCATCTTACCGATGTGCAAAACTGCTTTATATCGCAAAAGCTGTCATTTTATGATTATTAAAATTTATAATGCCATACCAAAATTAATACGTGAATTACCAATTGCATTGTTTAATAAAAGACTAAAGAAATGGCTTATTGACGGAACATTTTATAATTTAAATGAGTTTTTCTCTACCCAGACATGAGTATTATTATTATCTAAATATCTATTATCGGTTTATTATTATTATTTATTATTATTATTTTTTTAAACGCTGACATTTTAAAACTGTGACATTAGAATAATTTAGACATAATTTTATTAGGTATTTAATCGAATTGGGACTACTACAATGTATTTTAATTAAGTCAAATTAATTTTGTAAATGTATCAATATCACAATATGTTATAAACTATACGATTGTATGCCAGTTCAGATGGCGAACACTGTTACGCAATACTTTGTAATACAAAACATCTAATGTACGTGTTCAAGCAATTAATAAATGAATTTGAATTTGAATTTGAATTTGAAACTATTTAGTTTGTTATTTTTTATCATTATTTTACCAAACATTTAAAAATGCTTTAAAAATAGAGTTAAATAATATAGCACTTACCTAGTACATTTATCTTCAACTGCCTTTCATCAATTCCCCCTTCATTCACTGCAATACATATATAAGTCCCTGCTTGTGTGATGGCAACACTATCAAACGTCAAATCAGCGTAACTAGCGCCCTTGTCATTTTGACTTATATTATTGCCATGCTTAAACCATTGTATCGTTGGTTTCGGATTGCCTTTCGCTTCACATGCTATTCTGACGTTTGAATTGAGCTAAAAGTTATATTTTTTATTAAACACTATAGATAAAAAGTCGTCACTTAGGCGATTAACACACGGCACCGCGCACCGCGGCGGTTGGCAGTGAATCCCTACGAGGAACGGACCGTTCGACCGCGCGGTCGGGCGGTGTATGTGTGTTTGGTATCAACGGATTTAATCGTAGACAGAGAAACCAATAGACAAACTGATATCTTATGTCGCATTCACACAAGAAAAAGAGCAACTTATGCCGGTGTTGTGTAAAGAAATGAGAGAGAACGATAAAATTTTTTGTTTCACGCAGCGTGCCACTTTTTTCAAGAATAGCAACCTACTTTGATAAACAAAGTTTGACAGCTAGCTATCGTCTTCCATAAAAATATAGTTTTTACATGCCCTTAGTTACGTAATTCATAGTATGTTTGGTTTTGAATGATTTAGACTTACTGTTAATACCACAGAACAGTAAAAACATATAGAAGTGTGATGTGGGCGTGGCCCACGTGTCACTGGTAAGGTAAGATCACCTAACTTGCTCTCAGTTGTGCGCAGAAAAATATTCGAGTCGGTTGTCAGCTGTCAAACCTTTTTTCCATATTTATTCATTAATTAGGACGTGTTGTTCGGTATTAGAGTGCAAAAATGATAGCAGACGAAATAATATCAGCAATGGAGGCATTTCATACCATCGGTAAGTCTTATTTTTATTTATTTTAATTATATTTTATGTTATAACTTCGCTTGTCGTAATTTGTCAAAATTGTATACAAATATTTAGTCAAAATGAACCTTAAGTTATAAGAAATTAGTACTTTTATAGATTGAACAGAAAACAAGACTTTCTGGAATATTATTGCAATAAACAAACGAATGTCGATTTAGTGATGATTGTGGCGCATATCGATAGTATCGATACTTTAGAAAAGACAAACATTATAAATATTAAATTTTATTTTATTTTTCCTTAGCTTTCATTTGTCCAATTTATTTATAGATTTCCCAAGGAGGCTTATTTAAAAGAGAAATGGATAAATGCAACGTGACGAGTTAACTGGATGTCGAACAGCACTAAGCAGTCTAACAAAGGCCACCGATACATCAAACCTACAGCAGTTCCAAGATTTAAAATAATGCATATTTTCTGTTTGTATTTTGTTAATATAGATTTATACTATTCTATTCCGTTTTTTATTTAATAATAATAATATGAAAAGACGTACTTAGTAGTAATAAACATACTCCAAAATGTGACGCATTATACTATACTCGAAAAAAAAAATGCACAAAAAATATTTATTTGTGAATTATCGATAACAAGGCTGACATCCCTTAGAGCATAGCATCAGATAAATATCAAGTTAATGTCATTAATGTTGAGTGACACAAATTTCAACCTTATCTCTATGTGTTGAGGTTCAAAGTTATATCTATCGAAAACTAACGCCCTCTGTTGTGGAGTAGCTGAATGTTTTCGAATTTGGAATTTCTGAGCAATGAGAAACAAAACAGCTAATATACCTAGGGATGTTATACTAAAATAAACCGTAACATGGTGCGTTAGGGTACATATTTAAATGCTGAATTTATAACCTAAGTCAGTTTCTACTCAAATTAAGCTGTCCAATCAAAGACATAGTTTACTTGTAGTGTACTGTATAACTATCGGTTTAAATGTGTGGGTTTGGCGACACTGGTTTTCATACTAATTATGACATTAAAGCACTTCTATATGTTTTTACTGTTCTGTGGTTAATACCTTATAAAATAATACCATGGTGCGGTGTAGCGTTAAAGGGTGTAAAAGTGATAGTGGAACGAAAATGCCTGGATTGTCTTTTCACTCGTAAGTATACAACTCTTTATCAGTTTATAGGCCTTCATGATATTTTAGCGTGTTAATATATTGTGTATCACGTGCTGTTGACTTGAATACATTGTTTAAAAACCACAAAAATAACAATTATAAATTTTAACCTAAAAAATTTTGTGCTGCCAACTTTTCTACAAATTGTTACCCACTATTATGGGAAATAATAATATATATATTCTGCAGTGTGTATTTAATTAAATGTCTGAAATATTCAATGGCTTGTTCCAGTTTTCCTGAACCGGATAATTTACGACAAATTTGGATTGTAGCTACAGGACGAACAGATTGGAAACCAAAACCGAAGGTTAGAAAGTATTACGGCAATCACCACCACCGCGACGCTGCCCCGCCGAAGACATAATGGACACTCTTGTTTCCAACATTGAACCGGAGGGACGTAGTTAATTAAGTTAGAGATAATTTATATGTAATTTTTTTATTACAATAAATTATTATTGAGTAAATTTCGTTTTTTTTGCGCCTTCGCGGGTCGGTCAATATAATTAACGTGTGTATCTGTTAATACTTACGAAAATAAACATTATTTTATTTATTTTTTATTTTATTTTATAAAAAATAATAAACAATCGAGTTTTCATATAAATTATCATTACATACACATTTTCATATGATAATGATAATGATATATACATATTATATAATATATAGGTACCTATGTGTATATACATAATATGTATTACCCTTCTAAAAGTAATATGTTTATTATATACTAGCTGCGCTCCGCGGTTTCACCCACGTGGCTCCACTCCTGTTGGTCTAAGTGTTATGGTACAATATAGCCTACTATAGCCTTCCTCGATCAATGGGCTATCTAACAATGAAATAATTTTCAAACCTCCTCACCTTCACCCCGTCCCGCACTACGCCTCCTCATTGTATTAAACAGTATACCTACTTCTGTAAATTGACACTTTTAAAAATTCGTTATATCTTTTGAATGGAATATCGCGGACTTTCTTGTAGATATTGCTCCATTCTATAATACCGTAGAACATTTTTTTGTTCAATAGATTCCGCAGCGCACGCGATGACAGAATTTTTATTAAGGATACATTATTGCATTTTTGGTAAGGATCTCTATTTTTTTTGAAAATGCAATATAGCCTATGTTGCTCAGTGAAGATGCAGTTTTCTAATGGTGAAAGAATTTTTGAAATCTGTCCAGTAGTTTATGCGTGAAAACCATACATACATACATGATTACAAACCTTTCCTCTTTATAATATTAGTATAGACATGTAAGTATGTACCTACATAATGTGGATATCTCATTATTATCCACTTATGTTATGTGAATAATGATATTGAGAGATTTGTATCTTACAAATTGTGGGGTAAATTTTCCCTCACACGGTAACCCTAAATATTGTGACGTATTCTTTTTTATCTCTTTCTGCGACACGCATTGCCGGTGTCTATTGGATTCTCTGTCTACGGATTTAATAGAAGCCAATGCAACTTGAGAACCGCTTCACCGCCAACCGCGGCGGCACGCGGCACCGTGTGTTAATCGCCTTATGGTATAAAGAGGAAATTTTAGACATTTTTGTGTTCTTTACTTAATTTTGAGAACACTTTCACCAGTAGAAACCTATAAGAATTATTTTTAATGACCAATTAAATGATTGTTTAACCATAATATTTAAAATGTAGTAAAAACATTTAAAATTAAATCATCTATGTATTGGAATGATATAAAAATAGTCATAACTTACAGCAACATCAACACTACCCTCTAAATCAGTTCCTTCCCCATTTCTAAACACCACAACACTCTTCACCCTGGCAACACTGACAACCGTCACATTATACACTAGGTGGGCAACACCGACTTTGTTGATGGCAACACAGCGGAATGTACCCTCAGATGCTGGAGTCACTGATGTTGATGTTAGCGATGTGTTTGTGATATGCCAGTTGGTGTTACTGAAAATTATTGTGTATAATTAATAATAATCAATTATTCGAGTACTAATAACAATATAAATACATAAATAAAACTGATAATTTTGATGCTGTGGAATTGAGAACATTTTAATGTGTATTATTAATAAATTACTTATTCGTATACTAATAATAATATAACGTAGATATCAAAGGTGCCAACTGCCCCAGTTAAAATAGAATACTCTTAGTGCGTCCAATGATTGTTTTAAATTAATAATAATATTCCCAAAATAAAATTTAAAGCTAAATTACTACAAAAAAAACTTGAAATTGAATATTTAAAACACCATAACATTTAATTAAACAACATTATTTTAACTTACTCAAAACTCCATGTAACATTTGGTTCGGGGACGCCTTTTGCGTTACAATCGAGTGTTGCATTGACTCCTTCTTTCAATTGTACGTCCAATACATTGAACTCCGATATGAATGGTGGTACTAAAATATAAGTTTTTATGACGGTATCTTCTAATAAAAATTAAATAAAATAATATAGCATATCTAGACAAAGATTATTTGTTTTTCTGTAAACTTTATTTCAAAAACTAATAATCAGTTCAAGTGGTTTGGAAAAGTTTTCTCGATTTTAAGTACAGTAATAAATGAAATCGCGTAAATTCTACATATGTTTGCTTTTTTTTTTAATTTTAGTCAAGTTATTAAACCAGACAGGTATATGCGGGAAATGTCACTTTGACATTAGTCAAATTTTTATTCCTTTCTTTACAATGATATTATATATAGAAACAAGAGGTAGATACGCCACCAACGCACCAAAACTGATTCCGTGCATTGGTCCTGTTTGGGACCAATGCAATCAGTCAGTTTCAGTCCTTAGATCATTAAGTAATGGATAACACTCGCAGGTGTTTCCCCTTTTGCCGAGGTATAAGATTATTCGAATCGAAAAATCTTATGCTTTCATAAAAACTACTTGCGTAATCGATTACAAACACTCTGCGTATTCGTAAAACATCGAAAGGACGTCTGCGAGTGCTCCGCTAAAAATGCCGTTTTGTACTGTCAAGTCTTGCAGAAGCAATTCAAACATGTCGAATATTAAAAAAGATGGAATAACCTTTCATTTGTGTATATTTTTTTATTTTTTTAACGTACATTTCTAATTCAATGCAATTTCTAATAATCGTCGATGTATCGTTCAGCGATATGATCAAGAAAAATAATCGAGTCATGTTTACTCGATCATTGATGCGGCCCCACGAGACTATCATGGAAAGAAAATATACAAATTTAATCTTTATGAACTAAAAGATAAAGTTGAATTTAAAACGCGATAATGAACCGCATTCCTTACGAGACTATCTTTTAAAGAAATACAAATTTAATCTTTATGACCTAAGTTATAAAGTTGAATTTAGAACGCGATATTGAACCGCACTCCCCACGAGACTATCTTGGAATGAAATGCAAATTTAATCTTTATGAACTTAGTGATAGAGTTGAATTTAAAAACTCGTCGCTTAAAAGGTCGTAAATTTTTACGACTTTCGTGACACAAATTATTTTTGTGAATGTGTGATTGTGTTTCATTGTGTTTCATCAGTGTGAGTTACCCTCCCCGCACCAAAATCAGCAGAAAGTTTAGTTAGAACATTTGCCAGCGTACTCCATCCATTACTTAATGATCTAAGGTTTCAGTCAGATTGTAACCGGGCCCAGCGAGCGCATGTGCCGATAGGTACATTAAAGTTGTCGAAAATGCCTTCCTGTGTGTTCAGAAAGTGCACGTATTCGTGCAAAAAAATAAAGAAAGATATAGGAATATCATATCACAGGAAAATATATTAAATTATTACAGTTTAAGAGTAAAAATAACAATTTACAATTCTTTATGAATGACACTTCTATTGAAATAATGAAAGGGATGAAACATTGCTTCAATCACTAGTGTGACAAAGCTAGCGTACAATGTGTTCAAAGATTATCATGTAGATACGATTATTGAAAATAAAACGGTTATCTTATTAATTTCAATTTGGGTAAATACTTGATTATTTTTATATTTAAATCCACACAGTGCATGTAATTAACAAATATATACCTATCTATTTATTATATACAATGAAATCGTGATGGCAAAAATGTTTGTTTGCAAAAATGAAGTTGAATAAACGTATACATTAAAGAAAAGATTAACGCTACTGACGAAAAATGCTATTTGCTTTTCTGTAAATAGCTATTGAACATAAATTTTATTTGTGTTTTAGATAAAAAAGGCTTATACTTCATTCTTTCTTTTATTTCATCTTTTTTTCATCTAGGCACCACTATTATTATATCCTACTAGTTGGAGTAGATTGAAATAATGAAAGGGATGAAACATTGCTTCAATCACTAGTGTGACAAAGCTAGCGTACAATGTGTTCAAAGATTATCATGTAGATACGATTATTGAAAATAAAACGGTTATCTTATTAATTTCAATTTGGGTAAATACTTGATTATTTTTATATTTAAATCCACACAGTGCATGTAATTAAAAAATATATACCTATCTATTTATTATATACAATGAAATCGTGATGGCATAAATGTTTGTTTGCAAAAATGAAGTTGAATAAACGTATACACTAAAGAAAAGATTAACGCTACTGACGAAAAATGCTTGAATGAATGACCTTGTACGGGTTCCGGGAACTGCCTTGAAACGAATAGCGTAAGATCGGCCCATAAGGAGTTCTATAAGGAGGACTATGCTCAGCAGTGGGTGTGTATCGGGTGAAATGATGATGACCGAAAACGAACACCACAGCTAGTAATAAATACTTAATACAGTTATATCTCTAAAAAAGTTTTTTTCATTTTAATACAACTTCATAATCATAATTAAATATTAAATGAAATTGTCACATTTGTTTACGTGTGCAGGAAACGTAACAACTATGCCAATTGCCATGGCAACTATTTGTTTATTTAT
Source organism: Colias behrii (assembly GCA_029959065.1). Taxonomy (NCBI): domain Eukaryota; kingdom Metazoa; phylum Arthropoda; class Insecta; order Lepidoptera; family Pieridae; genus Colias; species Colias behrii. The sequence continues at coordinate 2,108,922 of JARWMC010000021.1, read as the reverse complement.
ATTTAATTTGTGAATTCTTATGACTTTTGCTTACACCTGCGCGGAAGTGACAAACTATCTTTGTCTTTTTTGTTTAAATCATTTTATTAGAGCCATCTCTCTTATACAGTCTGTCAATGTAATAAATTAAGTAAAATGAAACTTGTATTTGTGGGTGCCTGACACTGCATATGAAGCATTTTTTTAGGATATATTGTGATATAACGTATCTATACATAAAATATCATTGTTTCTTTAATAATGGGGAAAATTAATATGTGAAAGATTTAAATTTTTGCTTACCCAATACATCTAAAGTAAACTCCCTACTAATGGTACCGTATTCATTACTAACGATACACTTGTATTCGCCCGCGTGGTGCGGTTTTATATTCAGTACCACAAGTTTGTCCCGATCTTCCCCAAGTAATAACTTTGAGTTAAATAGCCATTTTGTCTGAAAATAAATATTTATATACAAGAAAGGGAAAATAAATCAAAGACATTTGTGACATTTTTATAATTCTTATGAGATTATTTCAGACTCTGAAATTGAAGTCAAACAGACGTTACGTCATGCGACATTATCTAAACAGCAATTAATTTTTTTAAGGCTGAATGATCGAAATTAATTATAACAAAATATATTATCTTTTACGTGATATTTATGTCAGTCTGTAGATAAATAAATAAATCATTTTTCTATAAATCATATTCCTAATATAGTTTACAAACTGGTTTTCAGGAGCCAATTACAACAATACTAATACACAAGCCATTACAATAACGTTTTAATTCTTTAATTATTTTGTAGTTTATAGATTTCTTACTATTCCTCATACGTACCTTAGCACGCGGTTTCGCATCGACCTCACAATCGAAATACCAATCCCATCCCTTAGTCACATCTTCATGTTTCCCCGGGTTAGCGTGAAAGCGTGGCGCCCACGCTACGTCCACGCTCACGCTGGAATGTGCGGAACCCACTTTGTTGGACACCATACAAGAATATGTGCCTGATTGTGAACGTGATACGTTCGGAAATTTTAGAGAGCCTGTTGATATTAGCGTGCTGTCCTAATAAACAAAGAAACAGGATAATTTAAAGCTTTTTTGGATTTGATTCATCATATATTTAAACGAAATTCCTAAAAAGGGTTTGTCGTAATTAAATATCTTTTATAATAACCAAACCACGTTTATAAATTACTTGATTATGATCAACATTGTAACTGCAATAAGATTTTATTTGCGTTCTGTACAGTGGGTTAATCATTCCAGAGTTAGCGTGAAAGCGTGGCACCCACGCTACGTCCACGCTCACGCTGGAATCAGCTGGAATGTGCGGAGCCCACTGTGTTGGACACAATACATGAGTATGTGCCGGAGTGTGAGCGTAATATGTTCGGAAATTTGAGAAATCCTGTTGATATTAGCGTGCCTTCTATTGAAGGACAAAAAATTATTATTATTCCTATTAGGGCAAAAACAATGGACTATTTAAACTATAAAATCGGAGGTTTTTAATTCTTGGCGTAGGTATATATTTGTATTATTTTAATCCAATTGCCGCGTAGTGAAAATATTCAAAATCTTAAATCAAATATTTAAATTTCTCAACCGATCGATATAATCTTTGTGTAGTCACAGTTAGTGTGCTTTTCCACTAGAGGATGTGCAAAGATGCGGACTGAGGGATGCGTTTGTAAGGAATCAATCATATCGCTTCATTTAGCGAATCAATTTAAAGCGAATCGCAGCCTTAAAAATTTTGACTTTTGTCAAACCAAATAAAAATATTAAATACTTATAGAAAGAGCAAAATGTATAATCAACTCTTTTTTCAGTTCAATGTATAATCAATCAACAACTCCAAATGTTATAATTATTTTCAAAACCATCGAACCTTATACCATTTGATTTCTTCTGCATGTTTCACTGGACACTCCACTTTTGCAGATTTTCCTTCCTCTAACGTCACTTTTGTTAGCGCTTCGTCCGATTGTGCTATTGGTAGGGCTATAACAAAAATACAATTATTTGGTTACTATAAATGTTTAATTAAAGTCGTATTTACAATCTCGCGAGATATATTATAGACTAACAGTATTTATAAATTTACAAATAAAACAGATAAGACAAAGATATAAATACTATTTTTCATTAGAGAAGAAAAAGAACAGGTGATTTAAGGTTGTTCAAACATAACATCATATCCGATGTATGTACTGGTAAGTAACAGTTATAGATAAAAAGTATCCCATATTATATACCTTCGTATACTAATTTAGGTCATTTTTTTTTATGTATAGGTCGGCAAACGAGCTTGCGCGTCATCGTACAGAAAGCTGAGATGATTGGCGCCGCCCATGAACAACCAGACTCTGGAGTACTGTGGTTGCGTTGCCGGCCTTTGAGGGAGGAGTACGCTCTCTTCTGCGGACGCGGTTCTACCGAATACCCGCGGCCCCGTCAATAAAGCGGCACGGCGGAACACAGTGGAGTTTAGTCGGTAGGACCCTGCACTCATGAGTGAGTCCGACATAACCCAGGGCTCTTCCCCCGAGTGCCCTGGGTATGCCTAAACGCATTCTCCACTATAAAAAAAAAAAAAAAAAAAAAAAAAGGAGTACGCTCTCTTCTTAAAGTAATCTAAATTATCTATCATTAATCGTTACGCTTGAGTTGTGTGATTTTTTTGGAACAAATTCCTTAAAAATACATATACTTACGATAAATGTTCACCTTAACATTTTCAGTGACGTTTCCTAGATAGTTCCTTGCGATACAAGTGTAGTTCCCGCTCATTTCAGATGAGGGTAGATTTATTGTTAGACTACCCTCACTATCGATATTGTAACGGGAATCTAAAGTGAATACAAAAAAAAAAGTTTTTAAAGGTTAGATTCCTTTCAAATATTAGAAAATTAAATAAAGATAAATATTTAATATTTTTATTAACTTGGAGGTAGCTATATAAAAAAAAATATGTGTAATAATTTTATTCATGAATTTGTGCAGTTACTTGTGACAATTGTTTCACCCATGAAAATGGAATATGCAAAATCATTTAAGAAAGTTTAACAATTTCATTACAAATTACAATTCATTACGTATTTTTCAAGTAAATAAAAACAAATTTCGCAAAATAACCTTTAATTTTATCTCGAAAGACAGATAAGACAAAGACACATAAAACAAGATTAAATTTTTTCACAAAAGATGAGGGTAGATTTAGCTTACCTCTGTCCAAATAATATTCATCCTTCATCCACACGACATAAGGTCGAGGTTTGCCCGCAGCTTTGCATGATAGAGTTATAGCGGTATCTCTACCCTCTATTCCTATGTATTCTTTTAAATTATTCGATATTATTCTTGGCGGTTCTGAAATAAAATAAATTTTGTTAAGTATTCGTAATTAGCACTTTGTAAAGTATTTTAATTTCCTAATTTACAAAAATACGATTTGCAGTTTGCACACAAGTTAGATGAATATTTCTTTAGTCCGTATAAACAGAAATCCGAAAAAATATGAAAAAACGTTTTTTTTTTATTCATTTAAGTAACGTCTAATTAAAATATAACCTTGTAAATCAGTTAAATTGAAATCACAGAGATACACTTCTATTGTACAAATTATTTAAGTTATTAATGAACTTACCGTGTATATCAAGTACAAATCTCTTAACATCAAATCCAGCGATATTCTCAGCCACACATACATACTCGCCCACTTTATCTGAACTAACATTTCGTATGTACAAATTACCAATATTGTTGAAACTGGAAGGAAAAAGTAAATTAAAAAAAAATAGGCTCCTGAATTATTTATATTTAAGGAGCACAGTACTGTTCATATTAATGTAGGTATTTAGATTTGTGTTGATTTTATATTTTTTAGATCATTATATTCCGTGTAATTAAATACTCTTTTTATTTTATACTAGCGGTCCGCCCCGGCTTCGCCCGTGGTACATATTTACGTTTTCTCTACATAAGAACCATCCTCGTACTTCAAGGAATATAATAAAAAAAGAATTATCGAAATCGATCCACCCGTTCACGCGTGATGCCGTGACAACGCGAAACGGGTTTCATCACTACATACATAGTATAAAACAAAGTCGCTTTCTCTGTCCCTATGTCCCTTTGTATGCTTAAATGTTTAAAACTACGCAACGGATTTCGATGCGGTTTTTTTTAATAGATAGAATGATTCAAGAGGAAGGTTTTAGTATATAATTTATTAGGTTTTATACAAAGCGGGCGAAGCCGCGGGCGGAAAGCTAGTTTTTATATATATACTATATATGTATAGATAACAAAATATATTTATATATGTTACCGGAAATGTATGAAATCAAGGAATTGTATACAAATCCTAGGAAATGTGTACAATTCCGATACCATTTAGGAAATTTATAAAATATTGTTTAATAAATTATTTAATGCATAGATATCCTAGGAAATGTATAATCTTCCTCGGAATTGTATATAATTCCAATATCGTATTAGGAAATGTATAAAGCAAATGAATTCTGCAATAAAACACGTTGTTATTTTTTTTATTATAGCAATATTGAGACAATCGGGTCTTACCGTAAAATAATAATAATATGTTCATATTATCTTACTAATTAACATTTCTTAAATCAACTTATATTCAATCAAATCAAATTTTCATTTGGTAAGTAATCAGTCCCCTCGTCCCGCTGTCCCCGTGTAAACGTCCCAGTCGGATTGTATAATCCGCCGTATTACAAACGGCCGGCATTTTGTAATATGCCGAAATTCGTCTTTTTCCAAAATTCTACAAAAAGACGGTCGCGAGCCGACGGAGCCCCACTTCGTGGGGCTCTTATTTCTGTGTAGTTTTAAAAAACACGAACCTAACCTAACCCAGCCCCTTATCCAAACCAAAAATTTCTGATTACGAATTTTCGGCATATTACAAAATGCCGGCCGTTTGTAATACGGCGGATTATACAATCCGACTGCGACATACATACCGCTCGTCCTGCGTACCTTCCAATATCTTAGATGTTTTACATTTCCGATTGCTATTTAGGAAATGTATAGATTTCCTAGGAAATGTGTATAAAATAATTTATTTCACACAATATTTCCGTGCAATTTTAGGAATTACATACATTTCCTAGGAATTTTATACAATGACGGATTACATACATTTCCGTTAACATATTATATACTATGAATTTTGATGTACCACGTATTTAGATCTAACTGGTAGTTACATAAACCATTTTGTCATAACTTCCAGTCAACATATACCAACTCATCTACAATAAATCACATTTAAAAACAATTATCAACAAAATCACTTTATACTTTATGCGCATATAAGAAATCTATACTAATATTATAAAGCTGAAGAGTATGTTTGTTTGTTTGTTTGAACGCGCTAATCTCAGAAACTACTGGTCCGATTTGAAAAATTCTTTTGGTGTTAGATAGTCTATTTATCGAGGAAGGCTATAGGCTATATAATATCATCACGCTAAGACCAACAGGAGCGGAGCAATGCGGGTGAAACCGCGGGGAACAGCTAGTATTAATAATTATTTATTAATAATTCCAATTTTACTAACTTTCGCCACACTGACTTTCCATGTTGTTAGGTTACCTACATAATTTCATAAATTTAATGTGTTACATTTCTAGTCCCATACAAGTTCAAACGTCATCAATGATCAAATATTCTGGAAAGTTTAATAGCAGCTAAAGCAGGTGATAGACGTACGAACTTTAAAATCACGGTTTTAAAGTTCGCGTACTTATACTCGGCTCGACGTCGGTGACACACGTAGAGCTTGGTCAGTAGCTTCTCACGTGTCACCGATATCGAACGTCACTATGTCATCAACGGAGGGAATTTTGTGTTATTCAGGAATTATATTATATTGTATCCATAAAACTAAAAGCAGAAGACGAAATCGGCAAAATTGGGTGAAAAACTGGCTTTCAAAAAGAGAGCGTTTATCCCACGTAAATTTGGTGAAAGAGTTAATACGTGAAGAGAAGGAAGACTTGCAAAATTGTTTAAGGCTGCCTGAGCCGTTATATGAGGAACTTTTGCACTTAAAGGGGTGATAGACGTAAGTATTAAGTATTAAGTATTAAGTATTCGTAAGTACGCGAACTTGTGGCTCGACGACCTTTTTCGCTCGTGTATCACCCCAAGTATGCGTACTTAAAAACCGTCGAGTTCGTTCGTTGACGATCCAACATGTTTGAAATTTTACTCGTAGCCCGCCTTCGCTCGCACGTCTGTCACTGCCGCGAGCCGCGAGCCTAGCCTGTCTAGCTATAATAGGTGTTACTAAGTGCAAAAGTTCATCATATAATGGCTCAGGCATCCTTAAATTATTACGCAAGTCTTCCTTCTACATTGTAACTCCTTCATCAAATTTACGTGGGATAAACGCTCTCTTTTTGTAAGCCAGTTTTTCACCCACTTTTGCTGATTTCGTTTTCTTCTTTAGTTTTATGAAAATAATTAAGTCATTTTTGGCAGTAATGACGGTTTACATCTCTTGGTCATTGAAGCAACTAATTTTGTACAAGTTGCATCACTAATTTGGTTCCATTCTTCGAAAATGCTTTGCAAAGTTAGTCGACGTTTGATGACCGCTTTGCCGCGACTTCTTTCTTTCTTGATTCCATATGTTTTCGATCGGATGTAGGGGGGGGGGGGGCAATCCAAAACAATTACAGATTGGTTCCTTAACAAGCACTTCACTACTTTTGCTGTGTGCTTAGGATCATTATCGTGTTGAAAAGTCCAAACAAAAGGTAAATTTTCCTCCGCATAGGGCAGCATGGATTGCTCTAAAATGTACTGGAATTTATCGATGTTGCCTTCTGTCTTTTTGACAGGTTCAACACCAAGTCCAGAAAAACAGCGCCACACATTGATATTTCCACCCCCATGTATGACTACTTATTAGTGTATCTTGGATCCATTTCCTTATTGAGATGGCGTCTTACATATTGTTTTCTAACAGAATTAATCATATTAATCTTAGTTTCATGCAAAAACAGCACATGATTCCATTCTCGTTCAGTCCAGTGTTCGTATTTTGTAGCAAAGTCAAATCTTGCCTTCACATTTTGTTTTTTCAAAAGTGGTACTTTCCGAGATACTCTTCAGTGCAAGTTAAGTTTTCCTCACACAGTCTCCGTCTAATTGTCCTTGCAGACACCCCCTTCAAGCCTGCTGCACCATACAACTCTGAACTGTATCACTTTCTTTTTTAGCCAACAACACCATTTTTTAATCTTTCGGCCGAGTAGTTTCACTTGGTTTTGATTTTCTGAGTACGTTTTCGGTCGTGTGGAACATCTCGACATGTTTTATAGCATTCATAACCATATCCTTTGAACATTTTAATTATCATGGAAGTTAAAAATATTTTTTCTTGTGGACGAGGCGCAACTCTTGTTTTTAACCATAATAATTGATATTAAAACAATTTAACATATGAATTTTAATTTTAAAAGTTAAAAATACTCAAAAAAATTATGTAGTGTCAACGATTTATGAAATTACGCGGCAAAACGAAGAAAAGCACAATGCTGTTTCTTTTTATTTATAAAAAATTATAACTCATTTCTTGTTGTCTTTAATTAAGTGGCCAGCTACACGTACGTAAACAAAGTTTGTGTTACATTCCCACAGAGAGCAAGTGTCGAAACTAACAAGGAATATAACTATTTTTTGTCCCTCATTTTAAAGAACATATTGTCTGGTATGATTTAATAAAAATAATACTAGATTAAATACCTTTTTCAGATAATTGTACTTCCTAATGTAAATCTTTTATGGTCAATTCGGGGATGTCTTTAATTATGTGACCACCACTGTATAACTAACTACGTAAATCTATAGAATTATAATATCATAAATAATAAAATAATTAATGTGGTGTTTGCAGTCAGACTGATTTAATTTTTTAATACAAAATGATAAGACTGATTTCAATTTATCATTTTATAGTATGAAATTAAATCAGTCTAGCTGCAAACACCTTTTTTAAGATTTGGTAACAAGAATGAGGAAATATATTTTTTAATCAAACACAAGAATTATTTCATATTAATTTTATTATTTTTATGTTTATTATTAGTTATTGTGCTTTTTGTTTGGTCTCGTCATCCTCCCCTTGATATTTTAATTTTCCACATAAAATTCGATTTATAGAGCGACACCAACTATAAAAAATTATTCTTGGAAATTCTTTTTTTGTGTTTATCACAATTATTTAAAAAATTATAATCAACTAGCTTTCCGCCCGCGGCTTCGCCCGCGCAGTCAAAGAAAAACCCGCATAGTTCCCGTTCCCGTGGGATTTCCGGGATTGCGTCATTTTCCCGGGATAAAAAGTAGCCTATGTCCTTTCTCGGGTATCAAAATATCTCCATACCAAATTTCATGAAAATTGGTTCAGTAGTTTAGGCGTGATTGAGTAACAGACAGACAGACAGAGTTACTTTCGCATTTATAATATTAGTATGGATTAAAATGTCACACAGTATATTTATATTACTTTTTATATTTTTAGGGTTTATTTTCCCTTTTAAAATATTGGTCGAGATTGACTGTATTTCCCTAAAGCATTGTTTTAACTCTTCGGAGGGATAGCATAGCCATTTTTTAGAATCAAACAAAAATTAACTATTGAACTTCTCAATTTCATACAATATGGAGTAGTAGGGCCCTCCTAGTAAGTTTAAGATAAAACCTGTGTCAGGAGGACCCGCTCTTCCTTAACTTAAAATAGGTTATCTACATGAAAAAATGAACTGTTTATAACTAAATATTAATAGTTAAGTGTGGAGTGTATGAGTGTGTGTGTGTAATGTGTTTGTGTATTGTGTGTGTGGGCGCATGTGTTCGTGTGGGTGTGTGTGTGTGTGTGTGATCGATACTGAATAGATATGTTTAATAAATCATCGAAAGTAAATATGAACAGAAATATACAGTTTTAAAATAAGGAAATATCAAATAAAATCATAATCATAATTATTTGATAAGAATTAATAGAGATTTAGGATTTTAAAATATTTTGGTATATCGGAATTTATAGATGCTCAACAGCAAACTCGGTACAAATCGAGTGTTCGAATAGATATTTATTTACTCTATTTCAGTTTGATAATTGATTTAGAGTAACTTTTTTTATAAATAACGCGGAACTCCGATTATAGAATATGGCGTCCACTGTTACTCGCACGTATATCAAGTATCAACTCCTTTAAGAAAGGAGCTTACAAAAATAATACATCAAATAGTGCCTAAGAGCGGTTACGAATCAAAGGTCCAAGGTGTCGTGTCCGTGTATACATGATATAACAAAAACAAAACACTTGCGCGATATAATTTCGAACAATTCTAACGTGGCGCCATCTAGTTTGCGATAAGGAACTAAACGTAGACGGTATTGAACACGCTTTGATTATATATATAATCAAAGTGAACACGTAACTAGTACGAAGTTTATATCAATCTCTTTGTAATCGCAAGTGGTAGCGGTATATTGGGAAGTCTTCCAAGAGTACAGCGCGATCGGTAAACAAAAGAATAACAGGATATGACGTATTATAATTATAAAATTCATAAAAGAACACAAAGTTGACAAGCATAAGGAAGGCAATAAGTCCACTAGTATGATAGAACCATAGAAATCTAAATAACAAGACACTAGAAGTCGTAAGCGTGCGTGACCTTGTCGCCACTCAGGTGATTTGCACATCACCAGTGCATTCGTCACTGTTCAGTTGCTCTGGAGACGTATGAGTGTATACATGGTGTGTTTCAGCAATTCCCATTGCGGAAATTCTTCCACAAGTTGTAATTATACTTATAAAGGAATAATATTTCATCGGAAAATATTTTTTTTAGAAATAATGCCGTTTTTCCTTAAAATTATAGAATATTTACAAGTATTACGAGTGTCACCATAGTAATCGAAATAACAATGAATGACACAGTCGACCATTCTTATTATCACGTTTGTTCGTATTGGAGCAAAAAGTCTCATATACTTAGGGATGTTATTCTAAAATAAACCGTAAATTCGTGCGTTAGGATACATATTCAAAAGCTTAATTTAATAGATAAGTTAGTTTTCACTAAAATCAAGCTGTCCAATAAAAGGCATAGTTTACTTGTGTGTACTGTTTAGCTTTCGGTTTGAATGTGTTGATTTTGGCGACAGCGGTTTTCATACGAATTATGACAATAAAGCACTTCTATGTGTCTTGTTATTTAGATTTCTATGGATAGAACTGAAGACGCCTAGGAAAAGGTATATTATAGTTATTTTCCTTGGTACCTAGGTTTTTAAAATTTTCTTTTAGATTTAAAAAAGTTTATTTACTTATGTATCAATTAAATTAAATAAGTTGATCATTAACTAAAACAAAGGAGAATGAACAAAAGTGGTCCAAATATCCACCACTAACGAGACCTATGTTGACTTATAGACCACTAAATATAGAGTCACTTTCAGTTTAGCACAAAAAAAAAATAAGCTGTCAGTAAAAAGTTACGACCATATGAAACGACCATATATATTGTTTGCATTTGGGACATATCATGTAAAACTTGCGCGTAGCTACTATGCTGAACATATACGCAATGGCGTATATCACATTGAAGTGATAGTGAAGTGTTTTTAATGATATTGTAGATTTTGGCATAGAACCTGAACATGCTGTGTTGCTACGCGCAAGGTTTCAATCCAGGCACGCACGTACAAGATTGTATTATAATTTCTAACTATTACCACACCCCGAACACTCCATACAAAATTATCGTTTTGACAGTCACACTGTAGAGACTGCAAATGTGTGTGTTAACGCTTTATGGTTGGCACATTTGTGACTAGCGTAAAAAAAATTCGCGTTTTTCTGATGAAATACATCCGTAAACAGCACAATATCTAACCATTTTCTACGAAAAACGATAATCACAAATCCTAAGTCAATTTGATTAATGTTGTCAATCTTCGTTGCGTATCGTCCTTACAGAAAAATGTGGCCCATTTTAATCACGATCGTGCGGGGTGAGGTAAGTGTTTAATTTTGGCGGGAGGCGGAGAGTGTCCGTTCTGTAGCGTTTAGCTACTATTATGTATTCTGTGCTATTACTGTTCATGTTTACCTGGCATGCGAACTGTGGGTTGCTGTGCCCATGTGATGGTAATTGTGTGCTACTTTGGATGGGCAAGTAAAATATAACACTAACTTAACTATTTACCCCATATTTGATCCTATCATAATTAATTAACGAATAAAATTACCTAATTTCCGTAGTATTTTCCGTCAACATTTCCCCATTAAACTCCCAAGATATATCCGGTATGGGGAAACCGATCGCATCACATGATAACGTCACGTTACTTGCTTCTAGAACATTCTTATTTTCTTCGAGCGGTGGAACTATAGATGGCGGCACTGTGACAAAACTTTAGTAATTTAATATTATATTGAGTCTATAGTCAGTATAGTTTATTTGGAATATTTGATAGTGATAACACAATACAAAATATTTTTTATTTAAGAGAAAATCAAACAGCATCGTGCAGTTTTGTTAGACTTTTTACAAATAATTAAATATTATAAATTTGGACAAGGCCTGATATAGAATTAATTCTGTAAAAATGCCATGTCCGTTCTTAAGCTTTTAATTACATCCGTGTTAATTTTTATCATAATCAGTCTAGCAGCTTAGTTGTAAAAGTGTAACGTCTAGCAGCTTAGTTGTAAAAGTGTAACGTACAGAGTTTAGCAATTTTTAAGGAAGGTTATTAAAATAATTATAAGTGAAATAATAATACTTACTCCAAACATATAGTGTATAGTTGAAGGTAGCTGTGCCGTGACCATTGCTCGCTATGCACGAATAATTACCAAAATCTGTTAAATTCGCAACAAACCTGAAATTAGGAAATAATTATCAAAACATAAATCGCGTTTAAAATCCGTAAATAATCTTAAATAAAGAATTTGATTAAGTTTTTTTTATAGCATGCAAATCTATACTAATATTATAAAGCTGAAGAGTTTGATTGTTTGTTTGAACGCGCTAATCTCAAGACCAACAAAAGCGGAGCCACGCGGGTGAAACCGCGGAGCGCAGTTATAAATGAGAAATTTTTAAGAATTGAAAAGATTTGATCGCTACGCGGGATTCGAAGGAAAGGCGAAAGACGCGGGTTCGAATCCCGTCTAATGATTTTTTTTGTTCTTTAAAAAATTCTCATAATTTAATAAGTTTCGAGAATTTTTTTCGTTACCTAATCCCATATTCGTCCACATATATTCTGCTAGTAATATTATTCCCATTGTGTTGCCACCACACTGTAGGGTTGGGAACACCACGAGCAGAGCATGGCAACTCTACTAGTTGTCCTTCTAGTAGTTCTAGTTCTTGGTTATTGGTAGAATGGATTGTTGGGGCTTCTGTAAAATTATTAAAGCGTAAAAAGGAATGTGGTAAGTACATAGTTTTTTATATTTCTTACCGTAACAGTTTTTATAGAAATATTTATTTTTATAGAATTGCAACTATTATTAGATGTCCTTTTAATAGCTCTACTTCTTGAGTATAAGTAGAGTGGTTTTTTGGGGCTTCTCTATAGTGATTGTAGAGAAATTTATGCGTGAATAGGAATTATTATACTTAGCATAGAGGCGTTTTTACATTATTCTGTTATGTTAATATGTTTCCATCCATGTAAGTTTAACTAATCGGTGGTAAATGATAAAACTATGTTATGACGATTCAAAGTGCTTCTAGAAGTCTTATTGAATAAATAAATGTTTGAGTTTGTAAAAAACAGAAATGGGCGTTAATAATAAGTAAATAAAAAACATTGTTATACATACCATACACATTGAGTGTAAAATTCCTGGCCACAGAACCCAAACTACTAACAGCTTTACAAGCAAATACACCCGATTCATATTCAGTTACGTTTGCTATAAGCAGCTCGTTGTCTTCGCTTAAATATCTGGAAATTCATTAGGACAGTTTAAATAAAAATTTTAAATGTCAGTATAGTAAAATAATTTTTCGAAATTGGTAGACAATTAATTACCACTTTTTGACCAACAATATTACACTTATTATGTAAAAATTCTATTGCAAATATAGGGCTTGTAAAATACTACTGGCAAAATATTATATTCAAAATAAACTGTTTTCGTTTCAAACACACTTTTTCATAAAAATCGTCATATTATTTTTTTTTGCAAATAAATAAGAAATGTACCCAACAAAAGCCAACATACATATTTCTTGAAAAAACTATTGGTTGATCGTTTTTAGTCCACACCACGACTGGTTTAGGCGAACCAGTAACATTACAATTCAATTTTAGGGAATTCCCCACTTTCACTTGCATGTCTTTTTTCTCTTCTGGATACAGCAGTTTTGGAGCATCTGTAAGACAGATAAAAAATCGAATGTTAGACTAAAAATTAAGATGTTTATATCTATCACAACTCCCAGCTACACCAGACAATATGGAATTATTTTTAGTAATGAAAAAATATTCAAAATCGCTTTTATACCGTTTATTTTTGAAAACTAATTAACATTCATACACAAAAAAAAGATACTTACACTGTACAACTAATTCGATATAATATTCATCTCTCCCAATAATATTTTCCGCCACACATCGATAGATCCCCTCACTATCGATGCTAACGTTCGATATCATTATCTTATTATCGATAACAGATACATCACTAGTAAGATTCGTAAAGTCACTCGAATTATGGCTTTTGTATTGCCACGTTATTGTTGGTTCTGGTTTACCTTTTAACAAGCTGAAATTTTTAAAATTATTAAAGTTAAACATTTTTTTTCCCAGTATATTTTTGAGAAAATTTTTAGATATAAGACAACAACTTAGAATATTTATATTTAAAGGTAAAACCTATTTACTTTTGTTGTGTCTTAAAAATATTCTTAGAATGTCTAGCTACCCTCATAAAAAAATATAATTTCGTAGTAATATGCTAGATGAAACTATCTTGTTATCTATGTTCTAAAAATGCCTAATACCGTGAACAATACAAAATCTTACCTACATGTCAAAATTGTTGATTTTCCTTCTTGATATATTTTTTTGGTTATTTCCTTTGTTATAACTGGAGCCTCTGTAAATTATTTAAAACGAATTCGCATCATTTTTTTTTCTGATTTTACTACAAAGGAATTGTTATTCAAATATATGGAGATACTAGATTTCCGCCCGCGGCTTCGCCCGCGTTTGCAAAGGAAAACCCGCATAGTTCCCGTTCCCGTGGGATTTCCGGGATAAAAACTATCCTATGTGTTAATCCAAGTTACCCTCTATATGTGTGCTAAATTTCATTGTAATCGGTTCAGTAGTTTTTACGTGAAAGAGTAACAAACATCCATACATCCATACATACATACATACATACATACACACAAACCTTTCCTCTTTATAATATTAGTATAGATATTAGATAGATATATTACTACATTTTATATATTTATACCGATTCATGTCAGATTTTGTCCATGTCTGTATGTTTATGCAACATATTTTGAAAGTATAAACATTTATACTCAATAATAATTTAAAAACAATTTCTTACCCAAACCATGAACAGACAGCGTTGCATTAACAACCAAAACCTCATAACTATTATCAGCCACACAGGAATACATTCCTAGATCGTCAAAATCTACTATTTCTATATAAATGGTAGAATTATCCGCCATCTTGGTAGAATTTGTTATTCGTGTGGAATTGTGATACCACGATATAGTAGGTGGGGGATATGAGTCTATATTGCATGGTAGTTCTACTTTTGAGTATAGTTCTACTGATTGATCTGAAAAAAGTAGAATACGTTAATAATTCCTATAAAAATAGTTATGATCAGTCAGTTTGCGATAATGGATAGAATTGTAATCTTTCATGCAAATATAATCGATTGCAACTGTATTACATTTGATAGGGAAAGAATATAGTCTAATGCGCATATTACATTATGTTTTCACTCGGCTACAACACGAGTCAAGGGTTCCAACATATTATACTTTAATAAATATCGATTTGTGAATTTTAAAGGTTATAACTTGGGATATCATTGAATGGCAGCAATTTCTTTATAATTTGAGACAAATTATAATTAAATTAAATAGATACCAGTAAGCCCCTCCAATAAAGTCATCTTCCGTCTCACTCGCACAGTGATGTTGTCCTTGTCTGTCCCTTCAGAGTTCTCACCAGAACAGAAATATGTACCATTTATGTCTTCTTTGGTACTATCCAGTATAAGAGTGCTTTTGTATGTATTATTTGATATTTTAGTTATCTGTAAATATCATATTAGGTACAAATAAGCTAATTATTTCATTTTCATAAATTTATTATGAATTAAAATAAAAAAATTCAGTGTGGTGCATTCCTGTCGACTTAATACTTTTAAATGTAGGTAATTTATGCTTAATTTTTATTAAATCAAATATGTATCATCGTTTATATTTTTCCATAGTTTACCAGCCAATAGTCTACGTCTCTACCAGCTAATAGCCATCTTTGGCTATGTCTAGGTCAGATAGATATTTGTATCGGACCATTGCATAGTCGTAACTCCAATTATGATTTTAGTTCTTTTACTTACTAGTAAGATTACGTACCATAAAGCTAGAGCAATTTATATAAAAGCTCAAAAAAATCACAAAGTTATTATATTTAATATTAAATTACTTACATCTTGATCTATATATTTTTCATTATCTCTATACCATAATATCTTCGGTTCAGGTTTAGCTCTCACAATACAAGTGACTAGAACCGTTGTTCCATTAAGTACTGTAATGTTTCTGGAACCTTCTATTTTAACTTCAGGGTTTATAAGTAATTTTATATGTATAGAGTCGGATGCTGAAATAATACAAAAGTTTAAAGAATTATAAACTCCTCTTACTAATAAAATGTTACCCATTCGCTTTGCAATGGATTAGTTATTGCAATAACCTGTCTTGTTTTTATGATTGACGTTTCATGTGAGCAAGAGCAGGACAAAGCTATAGTAGAAAATGGTAGAAATTTATCCATTGTTTAACTTTTTATTAGTAAGGCCGTTAATTAAATTAAGGACTCTTATTTTTGTGAATAGTATACTCTTATTTACTGTATAATTAGGCTGAGCCTAAAATTGCAACATGCAAATTGCTCTATCTTTTTCAACATTCATTTCTATCATTTCAAGTTTATTTAAAATGATGCATTTTTAAGTAATTTTAAAATAATAAACAAAAATTTAAATTACCTGTATAATTTTTTCGACTGGCAACACACGTCCAAGTGCCACCCTCTTTCAAATCCTTCACACTGAACACCGATTTGTAACTACCATTTACGGAAACTGCATCCAAAATGTTTCGATTTGGGTCCAGCCAGTGCGTATGTAGAGCGTTCTCTATATCACAAGTAATTTGTATGTCTGTATGTTCGTGTGCTGTGAGTGTGTGCGGGCCGATGATTTGCACGTGTGGGTGTGTGATTACAGCTATGTGTGTTGATGTGTTTGTTACTCCACCTGAAAATTATATTTTAAAGATATATATATTAATAAGTTGGTATACTAATGTTTTAGAAGTAAATAACTTCATAGTATGAACGAAGTCGCGTCCCGCTGACTGTCTGACTGTACAAGCGTACAGATATAAAAACTTCGGAACGGATTTTGATGCCGTTTTTATTTAATACATAGATAGAGTTAAACGGGAAAATTTGCATATACGTAGCCGCAGGCAGAAAGGTAGTGTGATATATGACTCAGGAATTCCGAAACAACAAAAAAATTAGCTCAATTCCAAAACTAGTCACATAAACATAGTTAAGATAAATAAAGTTGCAAGAACAAAAATAATAATTATTATTATTTAGTTATAAAATAACAAACCTCTATTCCGAGCGAGACATGTATACAATCCTGCGTCCCTTTCACTCACATTTTTAATACTTTTATTGAATGTATAAATACCGTCCAAATTGGGCTCCAATTGGAAATCTAGAGCTAAATTTAAAACATTTATTGATTTATGTAAAATTTTAAAATATAAAAGAGCCTGTGTGCCGAGCATACGTGTAAGAAGCGAAACTTCTTTGACAAGATGCAAAGATACCAAAATCATCGCCTTACTTCATGATGTGACGGTACTGTCATGACACGACCTTGAAATTTTACTCTCAATTCGCCTTAAAAAGTTTCACTTCAATATTATTACAATTATGCCTTACCAGAATCTTCATCAGTACCGTTGAAAATAATCTTAGTTCCATATAAAAGAGCTTCGCTAAATACAGAACAAGTTACAGTCAAGTCTTCGTCGATTAAAATGCTTGTGTTAGCTGGCAACACGGATATTTGAGGCGGATCCACTGTAAATTTGAACGTTATTGAAATGAAGAACAAAAAATTGTAAGTAATCTTGTGTATGTTATAGGACAAGTATTAATAATAGATGACAGGAAATGCATATTTTGGGGTTAGAAAAATATACTATTGAAAAAAGCAAATCGTATAATGTGTCATCGGAACAGTAATTACATATGAGGGTCATAGAACATAATCAGGGTTGTCTGGTAGGTATAAAATTTTACTACCGTCATTTATATTTCAAACGAAGAATAAAAATTGTAAAGCGAATCAATAGATTTTAACATGTAGGTAAATAAGAAAATTTATAATTAAAACTTTTCAAGTCACTTGATAAAATTAGTACTACACATCAAACGCGAAAATCACACTAAAAGGAATTTTAAATTATACTTCTTCCTTACTAACTTGCCATTATAACCTCTTACGGAATACTGTAAAATATGCCCATGTCATTCACTTGATCAACAACATACACACATCTTACCAATAATCTCCAACACAGTTTCCGCACTAGTTGTCCCCGCGGCGTTCCCCGCCACACATGTGTATGAACCCGCGTGTCCTTCGCGCACGTCTGATATATCGTAATCTAGTGTTGTGCTCTGTCTGTATGTATGGATAAAATGTATTTTAATTAATAATTATTAATTTTATTGTAATGGAAGTACAATAAACAACAAGTCTGACAATCAAGTTAAAGTGTCCAAAGAAAAACTCTCCCTACACATGTATCAGGCAGAGTTTTCGAATTAGCAATACTATGTTACGTTTTAAGCGTTACTGCCTCGGAATAAGATGTTAATTCATGTTTCATACATCACCGCTCGGACATTTTTTGACGAACTTTTAATAGAAAGTGAATCTATAGGTTTTTAGAACGTCAATGTTTATTGTAGACAAACAAAAAGAGAAAAAATGGTTGCCTGTAAAGTCGGTTTTACGGGCGAAGATTTTACGTGACAACGTCTTTTTCTCGGTAGAATATTTATGTGCTGCGCGCGCGGCAGACCGCGGGCCTCTCTCTCGTTCGGTGACTCATCGTAACGTTACCGAGCGTTACACTTTTTCATAAGTGACTCCCAGCCGCAACCTAATTTAAGACGTTGTCACGTCAAAAAAGGCACAAAGCACATGATGTATGTAACTTTGTTTGGCCAAAAAATTGTTTCATTATTAAGCTATAATGTTATAAATAAAAGAGGAGACTGAGGGAAATAGGTTCAATGTGATTAATATCAATTGTACAAAAAAACAATTTTATCATATAATTTACAAGATCAATAACATAAAAACAATACTCACAAGCTAGAACCCCTCTGCAAACTAACAGAGTCTTTATACCAAGCGACGGTCACAGGAACAAGACTGTCCACTTCACAAGAAAGAATTATGTGCTCGTGTGTACGCGCTTGTATCTGAATTTGTAATTAAATTATTAGTATAGAATGCGGGTACTTGAATATTTTATATATAGACAACGATTATGCATTAAAAATTCTTTACGAATTTTATATGAGGACATTTAGGATTTTCAGAATCAGAAAACGATGCATCGGCAAAGAAAGATGAAAAATTAACATACCCTCTGAGGCACAACTAAGTATGGAGCATCTGTAACAAATTTTTTTTTACACTTCGCCAAAAACAAAGTCACTAAATTCAATTTCAATATTTCAATACTTATTAACTTTGTAGATAATTTAATTACCAGGTAATTTGGCTTGTACTGCAGTAGTGCCAACTCTTCTGAAATCTTGACCACTCTCGTCGACTCCATTTATCTGTAATATAGGATATGCAATTTAAACTATAATAAATTTTAGACTGCGGCTTTTCTTGGCGTTAGCAAAAATATCATTTAAAAATATATACTTTTTTTCTGATCTTTAGAAAGTCGTAAAAAAATTATCAAAACATAAAACTTATTATTATTAAAGATTTCGTATATCAAACAGACACTTCTATCTCATTTGTTCGTAAACGGTTAAAATACTCACAGATAAGTAGAATAATTCATCAGGCGGTAGAAACGCATCAGCTAAATAGACGCCATCTTGTTTTTTTACTAGTGGAACCTCAAATAAGGATTTTCCTTCCAAATTTAATATCTCCGCGTATTTTACTTTTACTGGAGCATCCGGTTTTGATAGTGTAATCATCATGTGGTTGTAAGTACCTAGAATACGTTTTCTATAAATACATATCGAATACATGTATTGAAGATATCAATAAACTAACTATGCAATAACAATTCATTCACTAGTCTGTTGAGCGAAAAATATATTTTCATTTGTTTTTTTAATTAATGAATATTTACCATGTTTTGCTGCCGTTAAAAATTTTGGAAAAACTTGCATAGTCTTAGTAATTAATTCTTATGTTAATTGTAACAAAGGACGGATGAATGTCTCCTATAACACAGGTTTTTTTCCTAGCATAGGAGACATTGTTCAAAATATCACAATAAATGTACCACATATTATAGTTATTATATTATGTAAGTTGTCTGTTGTGTTGTAACCATGTTTGATTGCAAATAAATGATTTTGATTTGATTTTTTGATTTATTTTTTGTTCCATTTAACCTCAACCTACCTTTCATAGGTCTATAACCAGTGTCCTTCATACTCTGTGGCGTTTGAGCCGCGAACCCGTGCGAGAAAGAGAGGTCCGATGTGCCCAACACTCGGACAGAGTGAGATGCACTGCTTCCTACTGTTATACTCCAGTTGCCGGGCTCTGGTTCGAGTACTTTTACTATCTGGAATATATAGAAGGAAATTTTTAACCACAAACATGGGAAAATAATCATTTTTAAAATCAAACCAAAAGATAATGATAACCACGATTACACGCATTAAGCTCGCGCTCTACTAAACTTTTTAACATCGTAAAACCTAGAGTTGAAATACTAGTTAAATTTTTCTACAACAAAAATGAGGGTACATCGAAGTTTCATATTTTTAAAAGCATATTATTAACCGCTAATAATAGTATCACAGTATTACAATATTATTTCCTACAGTAAGGAAACGCCTTTGATGTCGCGCGATGCCGCCGCCAGCGTAGGTACTTACGCTGCCACACGAAAATACGCTAGGGTTGCAACAAATGGGAAATAAAACAATTGTGATTATTAATATTATGATGAAATCATTTATTCATATGTACATTCAAAATAATTGCGATTATTAAATCTGATGTAATTATTTGTTCATAAATATATAATTACAGATATTGCACTGCTAAATATTATTTACGTGGACACTTTATTTTTGGATGTTCTTAATTGTATATTATAACATTTAACTAAGTAATGCATTCGCATTGGGATGTACAATCTGATTAGAAAATAATGAGGACAACATATGTACATAGCTTTGATTTTAATTCAACAGATACAATTAATACAATCTTTCTGAAATATTGTTTCCTTCTGGGATTTCAATGTAGATTTACATCCGTAAACGGAACAGTTTGTGCGCGCCATAATAGAATATGTAAGTACCTATGTATAATAAAATTATTACACAAAAAATACGACTGCGTCGTCCTTTCGCGCTAGGTAATGCAAACTAAGCGTGTTTGCATTACGCGGCCCGCGTCGCCCGACCCCCCGCCAGTTCCCCTCCGTTTCTCTGCACAAGTACATTCGTTTCCGTACTGTATAGATATTGTAATACTGTGATAGTATTAAACACACAAAAAAATACAGAGTATTTGAAAAACTTTATCCTTTTTTGAAGTCTCTTTAAAAGAAAATAAACATTTATCAGAAGAACCTTAATCTTTGGTACAGCCTGTAAATCATCGCTGTTTTTGTGCAGCATTTTTCTGAGGCTGTGTCTATTTGCTCATTTAATTTTAAGATAAATTTTGTATGTAACTACGTGTTTTTGGCAATAAATTTATTTTCTATCATTTCGCTGATACAAATTCTCTCATATAATTACCATAATTTCCGAAAGATCCAGTGTAGTCACCAATTGCGGTGGTCCAGTGATCTCTTCACCACTGGGATTGACCACACGGATCTGGGGTTTGGCTCCCGACACAGACACGGTAACTTCGTTGACTGTTTTGTCTACTGGTATCTGTAATCCATACTAATATTATAAATGCGAAAGTAACTCTGTCTGTCTGTCTGTTACTCAATCACGCCTTAACTACTGAACCAATTTGCATGAAATTTGGTATAGAGATATTTTGATACCCGAGAAAGGACATAGGATAGGTTTTATCCCGGAAATCCTACGGGAACGGGTTTTTCTTTGAAAACGCGGGCGAAGCCGCGGGCGGAAAGCTAGTTATTAATATTTTAAGAAATTCATGAATACTGTTTATTATGAATGACTCATTTTATATTAATTTAAGTACCTAGATGTCGCAATACCTACTGTAGAGTAGTGCTTCTGCCCCCAAGGTTGTTAAATAATAAAGCCTTTACTTTAATCACTTTTAATCCTCTTTACAATATGTGTTGTTTAAGCTAGCCGTTATGCACTACTGACTAATAATTCTAATAAATGTAGAAAGCGTCGGGGAAACAATGTGGACGCACACATATACAAAAAGCTCGATCAGCGAATTGCATATGTGTGTCCCTACACCTACCTACCATACTATACTGCGATAAATAGTTAGGAAATAGGAAATGAGATTTTTGTAGACTCGTTTTGAGAGTCAAAATATCACGTAGAGAGTAATTGAGTTTAATTTTACATAGGTACGTATTGAATATGTAAATGCACATTATTAGTTCGGATAAAATAGCAGTTACCAAACCTTTTGTGTATAATTATATCCAGGCGGGTTGATTGAAGACGCGAGATTAACAGATCTGCCCTTTATAGAAGTTCTTACAAAATCCAGCACCTGAAATAAAATTTATTAGTATTTTACTAGATTCACAATCACGCTCAATAATTATTGTCCAAAGAAAAAGCCTGCCTACGCGCACTACACGGCTATCAGGCAGAGTTTTCCAATGAGCGATAGAATCGACGCAAAAATAGTCCTTTTATATCAATGTATGTATAAATAAATAAATAATAAATTAATATTTCAGGACAATTTTAACACACGGCGCAATCTGATCCCACACCATATCCCACACTAAGCTTTCGCTTGTGTTATGGAAACCAGATGGCTGATAAACATACATATATAATTTTTAAATAAATACCTACTTATATAGATAATATGCATAAAAATAATGTAAATACCTTATGAACATTGTTTTTATTAAGATTAAAGATCTGTCCAGAGCTGGCGGCTGCGATTTGCTCGTACACCTTGAAAGTGGGCTTGGTCAGGTCATTGCAGTGTCCCGTCAGCACAAATACTACCTAAAAATGGATAAATATTATGAGTATATCCAAATGGAATACTTTATTAACAAAACCGGTTCCCAAAAATATATTGAAAATGAATTAACTCGATCAAGTAGATCTCTAAATAAGAGCCATAACTGGCTATCTTATGCAATTTTTAAATATATTGTTCTCTTTCATGTATTTATTTTTCCACTGTAAAAATTATGTAATACTACTACTAATTTAATAAATGTTAAAAATACTACTAATTTACCAACCTGACTCTGCTTCCTCTGCACAGCATCCAGGACCTTTCTCACTAGCCTATGATCAGAAGCCGTTGCGTCAGTGAACACATACACAAACGACCTGGGACGGCTAACGTTAAGCGCTAGTAGTAACCCCCCCAAGGACTTCTCCGGGCAATCCCCCCCACCGTACACGTGGACTATCTGTAACGCAGCTTTGAATACTTCCTTGTCCTTTGTCACTGTTGCTGGACCGATAGCTAAATAATTCATAAAACCAAGTTTAAGTAATATACTATTTGTAAAGTTATTCATTAAACTTTGGCCACAGTTTACATATTAACAGTATGGAACCTGTCTACAAAATCTAAGGCCTATAATATTATAGTTGCTTTACTACTATTCGTATTCTATTTATTATTTTAATCAAAATAGTGAGTTGCATATTTCACACAACTCGATGAACTTCAATATGTGTTAAAATGTTATTGAAACTTGTTATAAATTTTAGTAAATAAAAACATAAATAATCGGCCTTTTTCTGAATTTAGTTTCTAGGTTTGCATATGTCTTTGCGTAGCTTATTCAGAAGGATAACCTTTTGAACACAAATAAGGAAATGACAGTCATTATCATAGATAAGTAATTGTTTAAGTGAAAAATCTCAATGAATTAGGTACAAAAAAAGTCACCTAAATGTAAAAGAAAACTTACATGGATCATGAAATGGAACGAACACAAAATCTGCGATAACATTGCTTTCTTCGAGCGCCGTTTTCAAAATCATCTCTGCACCAGCTCGAAGTTGCCTCAAATCATTATGCATCGACCCCGTTGTATCAAACACAAAAACTAAACTGCTTTTACCATCGTCTTTATCAATTATCTTAGCTCTGGTAGCATTTTGTTTCTCTACAATAAACTGGGACGAATTTGAAAATAGAATGAAAAAAGTTAAAAGAAATAAAACCATTTTCGCGCTTAATTCGAATTTCGAAACATGTAAAAGTTACATGAATCGCGAGCGCGTAATGAATAGTATTTTGTTGTAAAGAGCTAGATGTTATCAATGACCTATGACCATACAATCAATCTGGGTTAGATCTTTCTGTACTTGAATTAAAATTACCAACGACATGCTTCAGGATTATAATTTAATGGTCAAAAAACTATAATTTAATCATCATGACTAATTAATCATGAACACAATGGCAAAGAATAATAATTTTCCTTTGCCATATTGTTCTATGTCTCAAATAAGGAAGAGGTTACACTCTCTACTTATAAAAATAATTTAAATTAATATAAAACTATGGAAATGAGGGAATCAAGTTTTTAAAACGTACCTCAGGTACAAAATAGTATTAGAAAATAATGATACATTGATACATAAAAAATTAAAATAAATAAAAAAGGGAATAAAAATAAAATCTTTATTAAAATTCACACATTACTAATAGACGTCTTTACTTGCACAAAACAACACTGGGACAGCCCAGAAAAAAAATGCTCCAAATTATCTATTCTATTACATTTAATAGTCAAATAGAAATACATACATAAAATAATTAATTTCTATTTTTCTAGTATGGATGTAATCATTTTAAAAAATATTTAGATTTTAAGTTGAGTTTGAAGTACATAATATAACATAATAAAAATATGTCAAGTCAATTTTTTATCATAAGCATTAGGAGTTTGAAAATACAGCTATGGCAGATAAACTTAATATAATCTTAATTCACAACAACATATTTTGCTAAAAAATATATACTTAGAGCTCATTTATATTATACCATAAAAATCTTGAACTATGACGTCAGAATAGGTAAATCATATTTTTTATATGATTATATATCGCTATTTTAAATAATGGCTCCATAAAGCGTAAAACGTCGAAAAAATTACACAAAAATTGGCATATATTGTTTCTTCAAAAAGTTTTGTAAAATGTATAAAACAAATGAGCTCTTGCATATGTTTAAATCTAAAACAACGTCTTTAAACTTTGAGCAAAGAAATTGTTTACCTATACTATGTCTTAAAATATTATATTGCAATGAAAATGAAAAAAACATTTAAAAACAGACACTATAGATTGCCAATAAAGTGCCCGGTTAATTAACTTATTTTAGTAGAAGCTTCATTAAAAATACAATTAAATACGAAAAAAAAACATGAGAATTTATTTGCAAATTATCGGTGGCATTTATATTATTTATTTGTTACATCAGTTTTAATTTTCAATACACAATAATTATAAAAAAAAACATATATTTATAACAACATATATAGGGGTCATTAATATAATAGAAACCAAGTTTCAAAAATTTGCTATTTTAAAAAAAAGTTGAGTATTTGAAAAAAGAATGTGAAAATTTGAGATTATTAGCAGTCGTAACTGTATTAAGACGTACAATTTAGCTATTTTAGTGTATTTTTTAACTGTTTTACATAGTTTGAACTATATAATTGCTTAAATGAACAAAACGTCATTTAAAATATACTACAAATAACCCCATATTTGTTAATCAGTGCTTTGGCAAGTTAACAACGAAGTAAAACCTGTAAGACGTCATGGATTTATATTTGGATATAGAATTCAACTGTACTTGAAACAAGCCGAACAAGCCAAAATCTGAAAATTAAAGGTAATGTATATTTATTTATCTATTATTATATTATTATGAACATTCAATAACTTTCACAATATTTATAGACATCAAGTACAGACATTCAAATTACTACTTCACTATTATATTGAATTGTAATTATGAATTAAATCTATTATTGTATAGTTAAATATAATTATAAAAAAATAGTAATAAAATAAGAATATTAAATCGAAAAATTTAATACGTTCTAGACATACTTCGAGACATTCATATAAAATAACAATTAATTAATTTATATAGGTGTAGAAATAATTATTACATTAATTTTTATAATTATTTTAGTACCCACCACATAGTTTCATAATAAAAATAGTCAAAATATTCAAGTAAAAATAATATGAATTACCGAATCTATTGTTTACCTATTATATTAATAGTATGCTTGTCAAGATAGTTAAAAAGCCAAACATGTAGGAACACAGCATCTATATATGAAAATCTACATTAACAGCAAAACTACGACACTTATTGTCAAGTACATCAACACATGAAAGAAGTTATGAAACATTATTACTATAAAAAGCAAATTAAGTAGATTTCACTCCAACACTAGCGGTAGTGACGCACCATGGGTTTCCTGCCAAATAGTGGCCTAGTCTTACCGCACCAATATACTTTGCCTACCAAGCTCGATACTCGAAATACATGTAACGCATTCAACGCTTTACCTCAAAATCGCATGTTTGGAAAATAATAATTAATCATGTGCTAACTCTTGACTCCTATTACAAATGCAATAATGCGCTTATTTATTTGTCTGTCTATCATTTCGCAATGGAGCGATTTTATAGCATGAGTGTTGTTAAGGTCGAATTAAGAACTTTATTTTTTTGGTCGGTTAAAACATGACTTTTTGGAATAGCGTAGTTTGTTACATGTATGATATGATCATTTTTCGAATTTACCCTCATTACCGTTAATCTACTCGTATATTTATAATTGGCTATATTACACGCGAAATAAAACGATTTGAATAAATATAGCAGTATATATGAAATTGAGAACAACTTGAACTTTCTACCTTATTTTATAAACCTACATTCCATAAATGCACATATAGTATTAGAAATGTAATTAATCATTAATTTTCAATGTAAATATGAGCATGTTCGCACAATATTTCAATATTATTTTTTTGTCTATAGCTATCATAGACATGTCAAAAGTTATTTTAAACTCTTCGTCATAAATTTTTAATATTTCAGTAGATGTAATAATCATTTTTCTTTCACAAGTCAATTAATCATACAATGTCAAATATTTTATGTAATAATTATCCAAAGGTCAAAATCATGTGTATTATACAGCCAATAAGAGTATAGTTATACAAATATCTTCTCTTGGTCTTGTGTTATTTAAAGATGTTTATGCGAAAACTTTACTGCCCTTTGGCTGGTTGTTTGGCACAGTATTAATAGTTGCACTTATTATATGGTTTATTTTGACAACTTTATTACGAAAGTTATAACAGCTGTATAACTATGTAATAAGTCCCTTAGTAGATTTACTAATGACTTACTACAATAGTTATACTTGTTAACTACACTCTACTACATCCCTACTGCGAAAGTCCGACTGCATTAATCCTACTGCAAGAGTCTCATAGCAATAGCCTCACTGCCACACCTTTAACACAAAATTCCCGCTATAAATATGTTAGTTTCACTATAATATGATACTGTGATAAATCCACCGCAATAGATGTAGTGCAATAATCCAACTGTAAAATGCCTCCTGTAATATTATGACTGCAACACTCCTACTGCTACACTTGCTTTCACTGCTATAATTTTAATGTGGCAGTTCAATTACAATACTGCATATTGTGGTGATATTCCCAACCCACCTTTTATGTGGCATTTTTGCTGTGATGGTAGGTGTTTTCATTGGAAATCATAAATGGCATTAGTTTTTCCAACATTTAGTAGGCCTGCAGCAGTTTTTATAATGTTTACAGGGTCACTAGTTCACATCAGACATTACACAGCATAATTTCCTCCAACATTTACTGCAATGGTAGGTGTTTTCATCAGACATCACACAAAGCATCTGTTTTTCATCAATTAATGCGGATAATAACTTTTAAACGGTCACTAGATCACATCGGACATCGCACAGCATTATTTCCTCCAACATTTACTGCGATGGTAGGTGTTTTCACTAATTGTATATTATTATAGAATAAGTGCGGGTATTTATAACTTTTACAGTCACTAGATCACATCGAACACACACAGCAAAGTTCACTGACGGTAGGTGTTACACACACACTAGTGCGGCAGCTGGTTGAAGTGGTTGTAGCGGCGGTAGTGTCGGGGCGGCAGGGTTGGCGGCCGGAACCCCCACACGAAGCTGGTGTAGCAGTACAGCACGACCGCGTCGCAGGCCGCCAGCACCAGCATCTGTTATACGTCCTGCGCGCCCGCCGCGCGACGCTGCTCGCGCTCCATTATGATTATGTTCTTGCCCACTTCGCCGTCGCCAAACTGGAAATAACATATATAATCATAATATATATAAATATCGTTTCACAATGTTTGTCCTCAATGGACTCCTAAACCACTTAACCGATTGTAATAAAATTCACACACCATGTGCAGTTCGATCCAACTTGAGAGATAGGATAGTTTAAACATGTAGGTACCACGGGCGAAGCCGGGGCGGACCGCCAGTAATATTATAAAGAGGAAACCTTTGTATTTTTGTATGTTTGTATTGAATAGGCTCAAAAACTACTGGACTGATTTCGAAATTTCTTTTACCATTACTTAGAGGGATTCTTCCGAATCCGTATAGGCTATATTTTATCCCAAAAAACATAAATATGTACCACGGGCGAAGCCGGGGCGGACCGCTAGTAACATATAAAAGGATAATTAGTTACTAGAATGCGTGCAGAATTCAGCACTTGTCTATTATTTTTTTTTATAATAACGATAATAAGGATAACATAGATTGTTAAAAATAATCATCAAATTCACTTCAACATAACAAACCAAAAAAAAAACATGTTCAATTAAAAAAATCTACTCCTTTTTTTGCAAAAAATCAAATTTACGACGATTAGTTTATGCACTCATACTTCGCGATAAGATTGTCCACGCACTAACTCGTATTTTATCCCTTATAACAAGATATTCACAAAACTGCTATACCTGTGAGTGCGGCACTTGATACATCAGCTGATATCCCCTCAGCAACGACTCCACGCGTCCCCTCAACACGTCGAACAGTACAATGAAGTCCGGCAGCTGCTTGTCCGAGTACTCCTGTCTCCACCACTGCGTCGGGTTGATGTAGAACGTGTCCGATTCGCAAGTGAAGCCAGTGGGTGGAGGTGAACAGTCCAGGAAGCGGGCTGTTATGTTCATGTGCAGGTGGCTGTGGAAAGAATAAATAGATTAGAAAATTAATATGTGAATATGTTTTTGTATAAATTACACTTGTTGCATAAAAAAAATTACCAATCCATTGTGTAAAACATCCAATCAAATTAACACCTTATTCTATAGCAGTAATGTTTAAAGTATTTATGCCCATTTAAAGTGTGATCGTGTGTCTAGTATTTATTGTATGCCAATGTTTTGTAGAAGTATTACACATTTACGCTACAGAATGGCAAGACGAAGTCAGGCAATTGCCTGACTCGTGTTACCGACTACGAGTGTCCAGGTGCCAGCTACACACGTCACCTGTAGAGCGGCATCGTGTGGCACGGCATCATGAACAGCACGGTGGTGCGGTTGTGCGGGATGACGTCACGCAGCAGCGCCATCGCCGGCAGCGGCCCGCTCTGGTGCACCAGCCCGAAGTAGCCCGCGGGGAACGCGTTGCCCACCACTAGCAGTGTCGCGAGAGTGTACAGTTGCCAGCTAAAATAACAAAACATATTAGTTACTTGCATTAATATATACTAATATTAAATAGCTGAAGATATTGTTTGTTTGTTTCAACGAGCTAATCTCAAAAACTACTGGTCAGATTTGAAAAATTCTTTCGGTGTTAGATAACCTATTCATCGAGGAAGGGTAAAATCTTAATCACAAATAGCTCCAATTACATTCTGGATATATTATTTCGATTAACAGATAGTCAGTGATTTTAATCACGAATCATGTATGTCAAAAACTGTTAAATAGGCTATCTGGGACAATATCGTCAAGTGGTAACACAAGCCCTTAATTTTTATTTATCTTTTCCGTTTTCCCAATCTGCGGGTTTATAGATTGCTGGGAAAACAATCATTATATGATAAACTCTGTAATAATAAAAGAAAAAAGTACATACTTCTTGGCCTTCCGACTCCAAGGCACCACGACATCTTGCGCGATGTACAGCAGTATTGGTATCAGCGGCAGCACGAAACGCACTTCCTTATGTGGGATACAGCTAAAAATTTAATAAGTATTAGAATTTTATAATTTCCACTTGACAGATGCCTTTATTTAGGAAAGAGATCATGAAAAAGAAGTTCCAAAACCAACAATCCTAGTTTCGAGTGTAGAAATTGTTTGCTAATATATTTTTTTTTGTATTGGTCAGTAAAATTAATTATAATTATGGGCAATCCGCCGTTTATTTTCAATTTTGCAAATGTTACCATATAATGCTAGAAACAAATTATTAATAAATATTGAGTATCCCTACTAGATAAATGAGTTAATTACCAAAGAAGTTTAGTTTTTAAGTGAATTTTTCTTTCGTCTAGTAATATAAATAAAAAATAAAAGTTTTGTTTTTCCTGAATCTGTCAATCAATTTATCAAAAAAATCCTCTATTCTTAATTCCCATACAGTAATCAAAACCTGTCATACCTGTGTACTGCCATATGCAGAGCCACAGCAGCCAACAGCACAACTCCGATGGTATTCTGTTTGGGTCTGCGGAGCACTGCGTAGATTCCCCACAGCACGAGCGGCAGGCTCACTCCGAGAATCGCCGGCATCCCCTCCGTTACGTACCAGTACCTGTGAATAAAGTTTATGTTAGTGGTTAATTAATTTATAGATTACATACCATTTTATAAAAATAAGTTGTAAGTTATTATTAGAATAAAGAGGTACTGAATTGAAAGAAAATATTTAAGTATTGTTCTTAATTTTTAACATTAAGAATGATAATCATTTTTTTTTTTTTTAATCAAGATTTTTATTGACTAAAATGATGACTAAAAATGATTTATAATCAAAAATGTTAATCTATCAATAAAATATTCCGCAAATTAATTATGATAATTCCAAATATCTTTTGTATTGATTACAAACCATGGATGGGTTCCATAATATGACGAAACATCATGCAGTATATTGTATTTAAAGAATTCCCAAGGAGTGATGATCAGCTCTCCATAGTAGTAGGAGTCCAAAGCTACAAGACTGCCTCCTCCTATGATGCTGAAATATAAAATGTATGTTAATAAAAATTCATTAATAATTAATATTATTTAAAAAAGGGTAAACAAGACACTTTAAAATTACAAAAAAAAAAAATATTATAGCTAAATTCTATACTGCAAATAAACATACATGTGTGTGTTATGCTCAAAGGCTGAAATTTCATCATAGAAATTGTGTAATAACTCTAATAAAAATGCTCATGATGTGTGTGGCAATGCAGAAAAGCCATAATTGCAAACATTAATTAATTTACCATAGCAGAATAGACGCAAAATCATATAAAAATTATAATCATATAATAATACACATTCGCAAAATATATTATAAACATTGGTATACCACAAAAATACTTCATGTAATACATAAAAAAAATTGTTGTGTGGTTTTATGAAACCACGGTAAAAGTGAAACTTAGGCACAAAATTATCGTATTTGTACGATAATGACTCCGAACACTGCTTTATACCTACTCGGCAGCCGACCGTCACGCGACATGCGCTACACAGACCAAAAAGTTTGTGACGATGTAATAAAAGTTTCACTTTAAAATATCAGTTAAAAAAAGAGTAAATTATGAATGCAGTCCTAACAAAGTTACAATACTTTTGGAAATGTGAATAGAAACACATAGTACCTGATTGGCAAATATTTCTGTAAGATCAGCCATTTTCCTTGGTTTGTGGTGAAGAGGTTGTATAATCCCAGAACAAGCCAAATTGGAGCAGAGGTGGGGCGAATAAACACAGATATCACTGCCAGCCACACCCAACTGTTGTCCTCTGAAAATATCATGAAAATAAGGAACTGCCATAGAAGTGTCATAAATATTTTTTTATGTGGTGATAGGATTGAATCAGGAAATGTAAAGGATGGATAAAACTATTTTTTTTTCCTAAAATATCAGGCAAAAATTCATCAAACACAATGTAAATAAATAATCTTGTTTACATAACAGTTTCTTAAATCCTCATTTTATAGAACAGGATAAATAACCTTTATCGTAATATCCCATTTTTCCTGCTTTGAACGGGAA
Organism: Colias behrii; assembly: GCA_029959065.1. Taxonomy (NCBI): domain Eukaryota; kingdom Metazoa; phylum Arthropoda; class Insecta; order Lepidoptera; family Pieridae; genus Colias; species Colias behrii. Next base: position 2,076,809 of record JARWMC010000021.1, on the reverse strand, counting down.
CACAGATAAGCCAATAATTACGAGGACAGTTTCCACCGTCTGCAGCAACGTTCTGTTAGCTGTGTAGAACCAAAACCATGAAGTGAGGATAAGGAAAAGGGCCCATTTCCTGCTTCCTGTCCATTTGTAAAATCTGTAGTCGGCCACCGCACTCAATGTGGCTTGGAAGACCCGTGGAAGTAAAATCTAAAAGGAAAATTTATATATGACTGATATAAAGCAAAAAATGCTAACATTAACAAAATGTGTAAAACAGCTTAGATAATAAAATTCACAAATTGTAAAATGCAGAAAATCTTACCACAGCTTCAGGGTAATCGAGGCCGGTGAATTTAAGTATAGCATAGAGCGCAGATACAATGCCCGGGTATAGGAAGCTTCGAATTCCCTTCTTCCATTCCCAAGTCAAGTATCCATAGCCAAAAACATGTTTGTGGGCCACTTCCAAGGTCTGCCAATATTCATCAGGTACAAACCAAGTCTGCACTAGAAATATTGACGCTAACCTCACTGTTAATATCATTAAGAAGACCTGGAGCGGCCTCAGGCCCTTTGCCAAAGCCATTCTCCCGCCTAAAACAAGTTACACCCAATCAGCTATATATATAGGAAAATGGTATGTTACTATGTATTCGAAATACTGGTTTTCTCCATAATTCATACAAAACGCAAAGAAAATGTTAACATAACATTCCTATGGGAATGTTATAAATAGACGCTATCAGACTAAAATAAGCCATCCGAAATGAGTGTCAACTGCCGCGTCCCTTTTTCTAGGCAGGAAAGTTGAATGAATGAATTTCTCTAAACTATCGATGTTGTATTACAAGAACTAATATTGTTATATCGTATTATTTTTCAACATTTATTCATATTTTAATTCCAATTCATTATTTTCACATTAGTTTGATGTACCTGTAACCTCACCACAAATAACACCGCCGCCGTAAAGTACTCCTCACTAGTGATGTTTTGACTTTTGTAATGGACTTGTTGTGCGATCAATATTTAAGTTCAATGTTACATGCTTTAAGATCAGTTTTCAATTTTGATAGTTCTACTTTATATTTTCCTCTATATGTAGATATAAATCCAAAATTGTCAGAATCCTATTATTCTGGTTTAAAACGTACTCAATACATTTATTTTGTGATTTTACCGATCTATCGTCGCAAAAATTCAATACGATGCATCACTAAAATTAGTTTTACCGTGAAACGGACTCCGTTCCTAAATTATTATAAATTAGTGAAGGTGTGGCGAATCCTTTGATCATAGATTCGCTTATAATCATGCCAACATTAATTTTAAGCCTTTCGAAAAGGATATTTATACGAATCGAATGCTATTTCATTTTAATATAAATATGATAAATTATATTCAAGAAAATATGTTGTGACTTGTCATTATCGTAATTTGGAACGTTAATTTACAAATGTTGATTTTTGTGGAAAACTGCATCATTGTCATTTATTTATTTTAAACTAAAAATGCTATAAATATACAAAATATGGGTATGTAGAATAATTTCCATGTTTACTCATAGTTAGAGAAATAGTATAAGTAATTCCTTTTAACCTTTTAGATACTACGAACGATGTAACTTTGGATTTATCGAGGCGTGGGCTCAAGAAAATAGAGAAAGCGCCTTCCGAGGAATCAAAGACGATTATCAACTTGATTCTCGACCAAAACGAACTACAACGCTTGGATAATCTTGATACCTATAACCGAGTCGAAAACGTAAAGTATTATTCTTACATACAATGTTTAATAAATACATTGAAATAAGAAAATTATGTTAGCCGCATTTCTTACCCCAATTTTACAATTGCTGCCGGCTACTTGTCTACCTACTTGTTTATAAGTCAGAAAAATTATACCTAAGATTGTAATAATATTTCTAGTGTTATTTACAATTTCTTAGTTAATTACAACTCATATTAATATTATTATTATATGTGCATAAAAACGTTTTATTTTAGCTGTCAATATGCAACAATTTTCTGGTGCGAATGCATGGAGTGTCTCGATTAACAAATATCAGAATTCTCTCTTTAAACAACAATGGTATTTTGCAAATTGAGGGGCTAAAGGACATGATCTATCTGAAAGTTTTAAAGTTGGCTGGTAAGGTGCTATAAGATTGAATAAAAATAAAAAATAAAACCATCATACAATATTATTACTGTGATATTTGTTTTAGGTAATAATATAAAATCTATTGAACATTTAAACCATAATATACACTTGGAACATTTGGATTTATCTAATAATCAAATATCATTTATCGCTGATATTTCATATTTAAAGAATTTAAAGGTAAGATATTTTTAATAACTTATTTTCTTTAGTACATATTCTAGTCATTATTCAATAGTATATTTTCAATAATTTGGTTGTAATATTTTATGTTATAGTAATTCACTTTACTCATAGAACAAAGTCCTATATGGGTGTTAATGTGAAACATTTATATAAAACTAGTGGTCCGCCCGGCTTCGCCCGTGGTACCTACATGTTTAAACTATCCTATCTCTCAAGTTGGATCGAACTGCACATGGTGTGCGAATTTTATTATAATCGGTTAAGTGGTTTAGGAGTCCATTGAGGACAAACATTGTGACACAAGATTTATATATATATTAAGATTGAAATACATCCAATTACATTACAAACACTTATTGAAATATTGGCTTTACATCTTCCTACTGTGTGTCTTATATAATTGACTGTAATTTCAGCATCTCAGCTTGGAACGTAACAGGATAGTGGACCTCCGCCAGTGTGACCGATACCTACCACCCCACCTCACTCACTTGGGGCTTGCACACAATAACATCCCCGATTTGAATGAAGTGTCGTTCTTGGTGCATTTGAACCAGTTGGATAGCTTTACGATACAGGGAAATCCATGTGTAGCTATGGCAGGGAAAGACAAGTTGTATCCTTTTGTATTGAACTATAGACTTAAAACAGCTGTATATGTACTGAAAATCTAATGACAATCACAAACTTTTAGTTTTGTTTCAAATCTATACTTATAAAGCCAAAGAGTTTGTTTGTTTGAACACGCTAATGACAGGAACTACTAGTCTGATTTAAAAATTCTTTCAGTGGTAGATAGCCTTTATTGAGGAAGGCTATAGGCTAAGACCAACAGGGTAAGACCAGCAGGAGCGGAGCAATACGGGTTAAACCGGGGGGCCTAGCTGTGCCCCACACAATATGCTATACTTTGTGTATGAGAAAATTTTAAATACATTATAGAAAAAAAAGCAGGAAAATTTTCTAATGAGAATCTTGTTTGTTTATGTTTATAGCATTAAATTATCATACTGTTTTGCAAGCACTATTGAATATGTAAAACATACAGTAGAGCAGATGAGGTGATGAATTTTAATTTAAATTAAAAAGTGTGTGCCGAACACATGTTTCAGAAAAACTTCTTTGGCAATATTCAAAGATATCAAAATCGTCGACTGATTGATTGATATCTCAATCTATCTTGATATGCGCCTAAAGAAATTTCACTTAAAAAAATATTAGAAATAAAAAAAAATCATGAATAAATTCTTCTATTTTGCATACAAGAATATTTCCTATTACATAACAGAGGTTTTGATTACCGGCCGTTTGTTCTAAACTGGATTATGAGTGTCAAATCCATTGATGGTTTCATCGTCAGCGCTATTGAAAGGTTAGTTTTCCGTAAATTTCTTTTTAGACAATTAATTTATTTTGTTTATATTTTTAGATCTATTTGTGTGGCTTTGTTATCGTGTTGTGAACCTTTACTATTGTAAAATTTAGGTATTGTAAAGTTCTATTATCTGGCAAACAAAGTTCCACATGTAATCAGTGTTGAATTAATGCTACTCGCCAAGAGACTATTCCAATTTTGGTAATTTTTTTTCTATTTTTCTGTGACGAGGCAATCTATTTTCTAAAGAATTGGCCCTTATATTGTTTGGAATTGGCCCTTATATAATAATAATTAATAATCAATATAAATTTTGGTAATAACAATATGAATTATTAAATTGGGAACGATTTGGAATTATCGAGAATGAATTCGAAAAAAAAGCTAGTTGAATAAAAATATATAAACTTTATTGTGATACATATTTATTTCTTTCAGCCTGAAAGCCGAGTGGCTATACAGCCAAGGCAAAGGCCGGCACTTTCACGCGGGCCAACATCGCGAAGTGTGCGAATATCTCGCTTCGACCTGTCCACTCACCGCTGATGCACTAGAGACGGAGGACCAGAGGAAACTGAGGCTTATATTAAGCAAGGTGTGTGGTAGATTGTTTTGCTATTCTTTAACTAAATGAGTTGAATGTATGTTTAAATCTATACTTATATTATAATACTAGATTTCCGCCCGCGGCTTCGCCCGCGTTTTCAAAGGAAAACCCGCGTAGTTCCCGTTCCCGTGGGATTTCCGGGATAAAACCTATCCTATGTGTTAATCCAAGTTACCCTCTATATGTGTGCTAAATTTCATTGTAATCGGTTCAGTAGTTTTTACGTGAAAGAGTAACAAACATCCATACATCCATACATCCATACTTACAAACTTTCGCCTTTATAATTATTATAATATTATAAAGCTGAAGAATTTGTTTGTTTATTTGAACGCGCTAATCTCAGCAACTACTGGTCCGATTTGAAAAATTCTTTCGGTGTTGGATAGCCCATTTATCGAGAAAGGCTATAAATCATCACGCTAAGACCAACTGGAGCGGAGCACTGCGGGTGAAACCGCGAAGCGCAGCTAGTAAATAATATTTTTAAACGATTACAAAATAAAAGTTCTGTAAGTTGTTGTATAGCTTGTATTTTATCTCTAAACTAGCGACCCGCCCCGGCTTCGCACGGGTGCAATGCTGATACTAAATACACTACAGAAAAACTGTGAACGTTGTATATAAAAACATAGCGGCCCGCTCCGGCTTCGCACGGGTATAAAATATATAGCCGGGCGGCCGGCCGGTACCGCCGCAAACGCTACGTCCCGCAATTTTTAAATCAGTAATATCTTCGAAAATATTCACTTAAATCATACGGTGTAAAGGGCCATATAGATCTATATTAAATGAACAATGTATTCAAGGTATTTAATTGGTTAAGGATTAATGCTGTATTGGTTAAAATCGCTTCGAAAATTAGCCATTATTTGTCGTAAAAAGTAAATGACAAAAAAAAGTTATTGTGGGTTATCCATAAGAGATAGACATATACCATCGCAGACTTTTCTGTAGACCTTTTCAATGTGTATAATACTTAGTACATTATTTTGATAAAACTCGTATGGTTCAGCCTGCGTTTGCAATGTAAGCGGAAAAAATGTAATTTTTTACGACATCACATTAGAAACCTCAAAAATAACAGTACTTCTCCACTATTTAATGGATGTTATTATACATATAAACCTTCCTCTTGAATCACTCTATCTATTAAAAAAAACCGCATCAAAATCCGTTGCGTAGTTTCAAAGATTTAAGCGTACAAAGGGACATAGGGACATAGGGACATAGGGACAGGGAAAGCGACTTTGTTTTATACTATGTAGTGATACATTTGTCTTGACTAGTAATTTCGATAAAATATTATTCATAATTATTTTTGATCATTTTTAGGCACAGCACCATCAACAACAGTTGAAAGATCAAAATCATAGTCCAGTGAAGTCGAAACTGCAGTCACCGAGAATGCAAGGTAACGATTATGAATATGCAGAAAATAATCTTAAGATTTTCATTTTTATTTTAAAAATTAAAAGTAAGCATTTCATGTAATATGTAATGTAAAATAAATAAATTCACTTATAATAAAGGCCAATAAAAGTCTCAAATCAGTTTTATAACAACAGTGTTTTCATTGTAATATCTTCTTTTACTCATAATAAGTTTAAGAATTATAATATTAAGCTATTTTACACCATCTGAACCTCAAACTCTTTAAAGCGAGGGGTTTTCTTTTTTTCTTTTCTTCTCGGAGGCCTTGAGCCGTCGTAAAGTGTACGAAAAATCAGTTAAAAGAATATATTGAATAAAACGCGTCTTTCTTTTCTCTCACATCTAATTTGATAAAAGTTAACTAAATTCTTACATCTTCTTAATATATATAAATCTCGTGTCACAATGTTTGTCCTCAATGGACTCCTAAACCACTTAACCGATTATAATAAAATTCGCACACCATGTGCAGTTCGATCCAACTTGAGAGATAGGATAGTTTAAACATGTAGGTACCACGGGCGAAGCCGGGGCGGACCGCTAGTATCTACTATAGTCTTTTCTAATAAGAAATTTACCTTTCAGCTCGCATGTCAGGCCGAGCTCTAGGCCGTTCGCCGGACCGTCTATCGTGCAGTTACCACGGCGGTGTGCCGCGTACTGCGAGCCCTGCACCTAACGCCATGTCTCTTTCTTGTTCCGGTGATCTGCCCGCACCGAACCCAGCGTCACATACTATGTCACATAGTGTGACACATAGCGCGTCACATAGTGTTACACATACCTCGTCGCATAGTGTCACACATACAACACCAAACTCGGTGACACATAATGCGCCGCACACTCCGCCGCTAAACACTCGGGAGAGGCAAGTTGGTGAGTATCCTGCCCCTACTACCTAATTCAGTAGCTATCACACCCCGCTGATATGTCGCTGTCGTGTTCTGGTGACTTTCCCGCTCTGAACCCGGCGTCACATACTATGTCACATAGTGTGACACATAGCGCGTCACATAGTGTTACACATACCTCGTCGCATAGTGTAACGCACACAACACCAAACTCGGTGACACATAATGCATCACACACTCCGCCGCTAAACACCCGGGAGAGGCAAGCTGGTAAGTATATTTTTTTTAAGTGGGGAAATCTTGCATAACCCACGGCCCCCAGGGAAGGATCCGTGGGTTATGTCGGATTCTTACCGACTTAAACCCTACTGTGTTCCGTCGAGCCGAGTATTGGTTGGAATTCTTAGGGACTAGCTGGTAAGCTGGTAAGTATTCCACCCCTACTACCTAATTCAGTAGCTAACACACCCTGCTGATATTTTGCTGTCGTGTTCTGGTGACTTTCCCGCTCTTAAGTTCGTGCCACATCAAACGCCAAACTCAAACACACAAAACAAATACACCCCGACGCTGTAAAGTCTGGTAAGTGTCCTTTGCTCGCAGCGTCGAAACTCACTCGCAAGCGTGAATACGGCTCGTATCCTTCCGCGCTGCTAACTGCTTATCCAACGTATGTGAGCAGCTCTCATCTCCCCTCTCCATGCAGATAGTTGAGCCAAAGCCTACATCTGTAAATACGCATATTACTTAAATAGTGGAAAGGTAAAACTAGAATCTAAAACATTGAAATATTTTCAATAATGATAACTATTCTATTTTTAGTTGAATAAAAGCCATCATTATTAAGTGAAAACTCTTTTTTTAATAGTTTCAATAAAATTATGATATTGTAATATTCAATATATTGTATTATGAAAGAATGTAATTCAACACTTTGAACCACAATTTCAACAAAATTTCCCTAAAATACCATCAATAGCAGGATTGAAATAAAAATGAACAAACATTCATACAGTTCCAGAACAATCAAAAGTGACGAACCAATCACTAGAAGCGGCTTCCAAAATGGTGCCCGTACCGGAGTCCCTCATGAGTCCAGATTACCAAGACCCCATCTACGATATACAGAGAACGATACCAAAGGCCAACTCTATCTCTAATACCTCTTCACAGTCGAGTAATAGCAGCATACAAGAAGAGAAGAAGAAGAATTTGAGAGGCTCACCAAGGTTGAGTAAAAGGTAGGGAATTTAATTCGTTTTAGTGTATTTGAATTGATTTATCTTAAAAGTTTTTAAACAATAAAGAATAGAAAAAATGAATATATCACGAGGCAGGATTCGACCCTACGTCTTTAGCTATACAGATTATGATTTGTTTTTAATTTATTGTTTCCACAATAACTTGTTTTGTAAAAATACTTTGTCATCTACTTAGCCAGGAATATATCTGTATACATGTTTTTTTGTTTATATGGCGTAATACATAAGTAAATCTGGTTATTTATAGCAATTTTGATCGTAAATCGAAATGTTTTGCGATAAATGCGAAAGAGCTTTTGATTATTATTTGAAAATTACATTAATGAAATATGTTTGAAAATTTCACTGATATGTTTATTTTTTACATCTAAATCTTATCTATCATTTTAGCGCAACCTCATCACCAAAACTGAAAACCAAAATGGAGCAACGCAACGGCAAGCAAGATTCCAAAGAGAAGTTGAACGGCATGACGCAAGACAAGGACAAAATAGATCCAGACAAATTGGAAATCATTAAACTCGCGTCTAACCAAAGAAGGCAAAAGAAAATGAGCGTTGAGAACATGGCAGCGGTTACAATACAAAAGATGTGGCGTGGTTACCGTAGTCGGAATTTGAATAAGGATACCATGAGGATTTTACACGCTATACAAGCCGCTAGAGCAAGGCAGCATATACAGTAAGTAAATTTTAGTATTAGTATACTAGCTATCCGCGCGCGGCTTCGTCTGCGTTGTATATAACTTTTATAAAAAAAGAACATCGAGGACCAGGCCAACCATTGGAGAAAAAGAATGAAAATAGGTGTAATCTTTTTTGAGCTTACAGCGAACAGTCGGACAGTCGGAAAGGGCTTTGTTTTATAAAAAGTCCATTCAAATTCGCAATGTATATTATCAAAGACATTTATGTCATTCTGTCTATGTTTCCGTGCATCGTTTTTGAAAAATGCATCTCTTACATCAACAATAGTGAATTAAATTAAAGTCGCAATATAAATAACAATAATTACTAATTATTTCATATTGTAGACGATTGACATGCGACATGGAGGCAACTAAAGCAGCTCTAGAGAGCGAAAGAAAGATCCAGCAGTTGCAGATGCAAGCCATAAATGCGTTGTGGAAGAAGGTCTCTACGCTGCAGACACCTGGTAATATTATTATATTTCTTATACAGTGTGAAAATTTTTGATGGGCACTGGAGGAAAAGTACTTGAAATGCTGAAGATAGCCAATTTTGCTGAAAATTTCCACACTGTATACCAAATTAAAATTAATTCACTACTTACTACTGCTAAAAAAAGCTCAAACATTTCTTTCTTTCTTTCAAAACATGTCATGTGTAAAATAACTATGAAATACATATAATAATTTAGATATGGTTATAATTTATACTTTGTATTATTACCTCTTGAAGGAATTGCATTATATAGTTAAGATTAAAAAAAAACACACAATTCACTTGTTACATCATCTTCAGGTATTATTATTGACATGCAATACAATATGTGAATAACTGGACTGACAATTAAAAAGTCGTCTAAAACGTCTTGGCATCTTTGTGCTAATAGTATGAAAATATTCATTCAAATTACAACCATATTTCGTTGTGGTAAAGCTCAAAGTTTATTAAGCAGAAAACTCTGCCTAATAGTCGCATAGGCATAGTTTCAATTCGGAAAATATTAGATTGTGATTGTAAGTCTGGTTATAAATTATTATATGTCAATGGTTAAAGTATAAGCTATTATATGTCAATGGTTAAAGTATAAAAGTTATTGAGAGACTTTTAAATAATAGATTGTTAAACTTCTTTGAAAAAAACTGTATAATCTCGAATTCACAGTACGGATTTAGACATGGGCTATCCACTGAAGATGCAGTTTTGGCTCTCACATCTTCAATCATAGACCAACTTGACCTAGGAAATAAGTGTTTAACTGTCTTTCTGGACCTAAAAAAGGGCTTTGATACCGTCTCTTTTCCCACTCTTGTTCACAAATTAGAGCGTGTAGGAATCTGGGGAACACCTCTTAAATTGTTAACGGATTATTTATTAAACCGCACCCAAAGAGTTAAAATTGATAATCAAGTGAGTCGGGATATGGACATTACTTTTGGTGTACCCCAGGGTAGTGTCCTTGGCCCGACTCTGTTTCTAATTTACATTAACGATCTTACTAACCTTCCTATTGATGGTGGTAAAATCATTTCGTACGCAGATGACACCGCTATAGTGTTTTCTGGGCGCTCATGGAATATGGTGTACTCTATTGCTCAACTGGGTCTCTCAAAGATTTATGATTGGCTTAAATTGAATCTACTTACATTAAACGTTAAAAAAACGAATTATATTTGTTTCTCAATTAACAATAGAACTCAACCTAATAATAACTTTTCTTTAAAACTTCATGAATGTAATAATAAAAATAACTTGAATTGTAATTGTAATTTAATTGAAAAAGTCTCCTTTACTAAATATTTAGGCATAATTTTAGATTATCGCCTCTCTTGGTATTGCCATCTAGACTATATTAATGAAAGAACCCGAAAATTTATATGGATTTTTAAAATGTTAAGACATATAACCACTCCTGAACTCATTAACCAAATTTATAAATCTCTTGTGCAATCTGTAATTAACTATTGTATCCCTATCTGGGGTGGAGCAAATAAAACTAAACTCTTGGACGTGGAACGTGGCCATCGTTGTCTACTTAAAGTGATGTACTTTAAACCGCGAAGGTTTTCAACTTCGGAACTATATAAAATCTGCGATGTTCTAACAGTTAGACAGTTGTACATTCTTTTGGTTACTACTAAAATTCGTAAAATGGCTCCTTTTGACAAATCAACTGAAAATAGAAGGAGAAAGAAAGACGTTTTTAACACTATATGTACTAAAACAGTTTTTGCTAAACACCAATTTAAAGCAAGGTCCATCTACCTCTATAATCGTCTTAATAATATTTTGGATATACATAGACTTAATCATCGTGATTTTAAAAAAACAGTTATTCATTATTTAAAAACACTTTCCTATGAGGATACTGAGGCGCTTCTACACTACATTTTATAATATTCTGTAATAGCTTAAACATACCCAAACACACACACACACACACACACACACACACACACACACACACGCACGCACGCACGCACGCGCACACACACACACACACACACACACACACACACACACACACACACACACACACACACTCATTCACTCACTTATACACATACATCTGCACACGTATTATATTTGTAAACTTTAGTTAAGGAAGAGCGGGTCCTCCTGACACAGGTTTTTGTAAACTTACTAGGAGGACTCATCCACTTTCTGTATTTGAAAATTGTGTGTATGAAATAAATATATTTTTCATTTTTCATTTTCATTTTCAAGCTATATTTTATGAATTCCATGTCTTCTAAAATATTATTATTTTCAGAAATGCAAAAGCAGAAGATGCCAGATTTAGATGATAACTCTGAAGTGTTGAGACAGCTCACTGAAACATGCTTCAATCTACAGACGCAGGTAATTTATTCCATATTGCTGATAATGTTTGTAATATTTATGTTTGATTTTGTTTTATGTGTGTGCAATAGTGTTTTTTATTTATTTATTTTAATGTTCCTGATAACCTATTTGACACATTATGACATCTTAGTCACACAAAATCGGTCATGTTAACTGGCAGATAGTCTAAACTCTAACGTCGTTAGTAGACCGACGCATTCGCGTGCGGCAGCGAAACAACGAAAAATCTGTCAGTAGTGTGGCAGGTTTTCGCATATGATATGTCTCACTCTAGCACATAGATATATGAAATAGTTGCGTCCTTGTCGGTATTGTTTCGCAAGGAACTGCGAAATGGCCATTACACAGACGCATTGCGAAAAAGTTGCGAAAACATTGCTGTGTACTAACGTTCCGCAGATATTTCGCTACGCAGTAGTTTCGCAGAGATTCGCTGCCGCACGCGAATGCGTCGGTGTACTAACGCCCTAAAGGGATAATAATGCTAAGATTTGAGAATGTAACCTTCTCTTTATTTTTTCTTGTGTTAACAACATTATTTTTTGTAAGCAGCAAGCAGTTGAGACCAATCCAACAAATCGAATCATTAAAAGTTTAAAACCCATTCAGCCGTTCTTGAGTTAGTATTAGTGGAATAACTAACATGAGACCAAATATAATTATGAAACTAAATAAGTATTATAAAATAATATTGCAGGTGGAAGAACTGCGCAGTTGCATGCGCGAAGTGTTACGGGCTGTGAAGAACCCGGGCGAGCCGAGAGCCACACAGACAGACATTACAGCGCTCACCACACCACAGGTATACACATCTGTAGATAGTCTGTTTTCTCCGGTTCCCCGGTTCCGAGTGCCATAAAAAAAGACTAGTACAATATGGGGGTCATCAAGCATAGAGTGAACGGGTACCATCTTAGACCACATCTTAGCTCAACATCAGACGAGATTGTTGTCATGCGCATCCTTGTTGACGATAAAAAAAAACATTCTGCTACACCCTGTGTGAAATCGTATCGCAATGGGTACAGCAATTTTGCTAAAATAAGTTTACTGAGAAGAAAAATGCGATTTTGTGGAGAGTGATTTTGGGTTGTGGGTTGGTGCGGTGGTTGAGTTTAGTGATGGGATATTGAATAAATTTAGAAATATTTAATTTTTAATTTTTTTGTATATACATGATTCGCAGAAATGTCATTTAAAAATATTAAAACACCAATAAAAATATAAACGAAACAATTCTAAATAGTTGTATACTCTACTAATTAAAAAATAATAATTTCTGTCTTTATCAGGAGGAGCGAGTGAGTTGGTTGCGGCGGCCGCAATCACTCGCACTGCCCTCTTCGCCGAGAGATAACACGTGAGTATATTATAACAAGAAAGAAATCATTCATCATCATCAGGCCATATCTTGCCAACCCGCACTTGGCCAGCGTGGTGGATTATTAAAAAATAAATAAAAATATACGAACAATTATTTAAGTTTAATTTATTTCTGTTTAAATATTTTTACACACAGATAGTGGGTAGAATGTATTAGCACTATAAAATTGTAATAACAACACCTATATTTGTAACTGCATTCTTGCAAATAAATGTAATTTGAATTTGAATTTTGAATTTTATATAAATACGCTATGAATAAAAAATAAATAATAATATTAAGAACCTCCGTCATTTTTGATAAAGTCAAAAGAGGAAATAAATAGTCAAATCTCAGTTTAATCATAAATATATTAGGCTACCAATTAACCTTACCTTAACATAACCTTATTTTTTATCCTTATTAAATTATTGTGAATTTACAATTATTTACCTATTTTTTTACAGGGACAAAACCGAAATAGAATCTTTAGAAATAGAGAGAACGGAATCTGTCATAGAGGAACAAGATCAAAGCAACACCAACGAGCCAGAATTGTTGGCCGAATGAAAAGTATTGTAGAATATTCGTGGGGAATATCACTTTGATTGTAGACTCTATTTATAGGAGATAGAGATTGTTTTTGAATGACTTGAGTTGTCTGATTTTTGTTGGTATTTCATTACATTTCTCGATATGGACTATATTTGGAGGACATAGATTCTGTTTTAGAATGACTATTGAGTGGTAAGACTTTGGAATTTGGTTTTTGTAAATTCAAATACACATTGTTATGAAGTATGAACTCTCATTTGAATGGAGGAACATTTTTTATAATTAAGAAAGTTTACCAGATTTATTTGTATACAGAAGATGTTTTGTTATTCAGTACTAGCAAACCCGGCGAACTCCGTCTTTTCTTTGCTTTAAACCTCACGGAGCCCGAGACCTCTCCAACGAATGCAAAACCGTGGAAATCGGTTCGTGCGTTCTGGAGTTATAGCGTCAGAAAGGAAAACCCGACTTATTTTTTTATATAGTAGATTAGAAGTGCATTTTTTGTCTAAGATAATAATTGAGACCGATACAATTATATAATTTATTTATTTATATTAAGTATGTTCGTATAGTTCACAATGATATTATATTATTTTTTTTTTGTTTACGGGCTTATCACTTTAAATAACATACACTGCCATAAAATTGTCGAGGTCAAAGTGATATTTCGCACGCAATAATACGCTTTATTGTTTAAGTACGTAAGGGTCAATGTGGTACGCGCTTATCGCTTATACAATACGCACGCTGCCTCTTTCTTTCGTTACAAGTGTGAGTGAGATAGATATCTCGTATAAGTATATGTGATGGAATATTTTTAGCGTTTTATAAGACAGATTTTACCGATTTGGGAAAAGGTTATTATTAGGACGTTTTTTGTTGGGATAGTCATTTTTTTTTCATTAGTTTTAGGTACTAAAATCACGATTTTTTTTTGTAAGGTTTAACATAGTTTTGCTGTGCATAGATAAATTGCCGATTACGTATTTGCTTATTAAATAAAGTAAATATCTGATAAACTATTTGAATTTATTTTTAATCGTTGACCATTGAATATAATAATAAATAAGTTAATTTTAGTTAAATAAATTTATAATTGTTGAATTGGCGCGTAAAAGACATTTCGAATTTCGGAACGACTGATTTTTATTATTATACATTATAATAAAACTTTAACAATACGTAAAATAAATATACAAATTACAAACCAACATTTTCAGCCATTTTTGCTTGAATTCGGAATTCGTAAATCATACAATTTTTCATATTCATAATGCTTTACAATTAAAAAAAAAACATGTTTTTATATAAGTTTTGCTAAAAATGTAACCTCTTACAAACATAAATAAAATTATTATTTTAAAGTTAAAACATCATTTTCACTGCCATCACAAATTAACATTGTAAAAATAAAGAGAAATATTAAAATTAATGTTATGACTCGAATGAGCTTCTCTAGTTAAGTTATAAAAAGTATTAATAATTTTAACAAATATTTTGATTTTACATCCCCATTGCTTATTAATGAGTCGAAAATATAACCAAAGATCTATTAGACTACAGGCCCATGTTGAAAAAGTTATGGGTCATTTGAACCACCAGGTGACCTATCTAGAACGATCCCCTGATTTTTGTACGGCGTTGCGGAATAATGGATTAAAAGCAGTATTGAAATAGTATGACACAGATGCCGTACAAAATCAATTAATGACCAAATTTACCCCGGCAATTGTCGGAAAATAAATTCTGACTTTGTGGACCACCATTTTTGTACGGCATCTGTGTCATACTATTTCAATACTACTTTTAATCCATTATTCCGCAACGCCGTACAAAAATCATGGAGACAAGGGGAAAAAATCTCTACCTGTACTTTCGAATTCTCATCTGCACTCAGGTGGACAGCTTACAAGTGACGGCATAGTCTGAATCTTATTATTTTATGCTCTTATATCGTTGTAGATAGGTCACCTGGTGGTTCAAATGACCCATAACTTTTTCAACATGGGCCTGTAGTCTATATCGATATTCAAAATTCAATAAGTATGTAGTAGTTATAATAATAAAATAATAGATTTCAATAGTTATCTTTTAAACCTGATGTAGTATTTTAATTATTATTCAAGTCGTTTAGGTTTTTCAGTGTTACTTAGAATAAAACTAATTTTGTGTCCTTTAATTTTCTATATAATGTTTCTTAAACAAAAAACAGTGGTACAATTTAATTATAATAATTTATATCAAAAAATGTCGAAATACGCACACGCAGAGACATGACAATTTGTCAAACGAAAGTGTATCTTATGTCATAGTTTATAAGCGCTAGTTTAAGGTTTATTTATTTTTGTAATCGCGAAGTTAATTAAGTTTTCTAAAAGCTTTATGTTTGTCACACTGTACAAAGTACGTCACGAATCTCTTACGCTTTTTGTAATAGTATTAAGATTTCGTTTAGTTGTAGCTATCTTGTGCAATGGTTCGGCCACACAAAGCCAAGCAAACGTGCTCATAAGTATGTACATAAAAAATTGCGTGTGTGCCGAGCACACGTGTCAGAAGTGAAACTTTTTGGCGAGATTCAAAGATACCAAAATCGTCGCCTTACTCCATGACGTAACGGAATTGCCATGACGCGACCTTGAAATTTTACTCTCAACGCGCCCAAAGAGGTTTCACTTCAATAAAATTAATGAATTTTAATTACCGAATGAATGAAAACTAGATAATGATAACTTTATTCACCAAAAAAATATTTAAATAAGAAGTAATTAATACAATTGAAATTAGAAGAAAATGTTGTTGGTTCTGTGTGGAAGGACCATAAGTCTAACGTAGTTTTTACTTAGAGCCAGTGATTTGAGTCGCGTTGTGTCGAAATAATGGGAATAATTATTTTGTATCGAATCTTTCATACGTATTTTCTAACTACATATTTTGTAAACTAATTTTCACCAATCTCAGTATTCGCTAAGTTATTTTACTAGTCATTTTTATTATTTTTCACTTGTTAGTACAATAATAATTTATGATTGAAAACTATAAACTATATGCGATGTATATTGTTCTATGTGTAAGTAAATACTTGAGTAAATCTTGTATCTGCTTAAGTAATATGTATTTACAAAAAAAAATGAAATACTACTTATACGAACTAAACCAAACAGGAATTGGACGTGTCATTATTAAACTTACCTTTAGGATCGATCGTTTCATTTCGTTGATTATGAAAATAAAAGTTACAATTTAAGCAATCTATTTTTCAAATATTACAAATTGATTTCATTTTGACACAGTTTTAAAATCGCTAGATTTTCCATACCAAATATTAATTGAAAAATTACATAGAGCAATATACATCGTTTATAGTTGAATTTATTGTATATAATTTTATAAGTCTCTCGATCCCAAAGTGCAGGCTATATTTATATTTTGTAACACATTATGTCGCGTAACTACACCCTCACTGTAATCACATTATCTCATTAGTACATAAATATTTAGTTTTAATTTCACTCTCACCAATTGAAAAAGACCAAAATATATTTTTACTGACATTTTTTACTGTACATATATATGCTGTTTCAGTGGATGCCTTACACTTACAATATACATACTACAATAAAGTTATTGGAATACATATTTCGTCTGCACCAAAGAATAGTCATTAAAAATATTATTGGATAGAACCTATAATTACTACGTGTTTTTTATATAAATCCATAGACCATAACATTAGAAGTATAAAAACAATTAAATTGAAATATATTGTAAGTGTAAGGTGCTCTTGATAAAAGACATGTGGATAGGACATTATCTGTTAACAGACTTCAAAAGACTAGTTTTTATTTTTATAGCGCGTTGGCTAACATCGAATTTTTTTTAATTTTCACCTTCCTCGTTTATTTCTGAACAGATAAAAATGTTTTTTTTTTCGAACAAAATGTTTATTTGTTTGGTAACTGAAAAGCGATTACGAAAATAGCATTAAAGACAAATTCTCTCTAAGTTATGTCGCTGTACGGTTCCCAAAGACACTTGCCGTCCTACTTCAATTATATAGCGTACCCACCTTATTTGTTATCGTTTCGTTAGAGCCTGTATTTATTGTTTTATAAAAATATTTTGAAAAATATGCTGTTTTATTTTTATACCTCTTCCTTGTCTTCCCTTCCTTATGTCATTCTAAGGTCACAAAACGTTGGTTGTCCATTTTTTTAATCTACAAACACGTGTGAGAAACACTAAGAAAAGCAATTGAACACAGGTAAGTGAGATAGGATTCGAGCCCGCCTCTGTTTAATTTAGTTCTTAGAATAAATAAATGACTGCTACTACTCAAAGAACTGATAACTGAGATATCAAATGCGAATACTTTAGACAAAAGATCAAATGCTAATGTAGATATTAATTTATTATAGTTAATTATCTAGAAAAAAATGCCATATATGCTAAATTTTGTTTAAATCTGTCCAACCCTTTTTGGTTCATTTCTTAAGAGCAAGATAGGTAAGCATGAAGCCTTTATAATTTTTACTATCATCAAATTATTCCTAATTACATTCAGGATAAGTAAGGAAAAAACAAGAAATAAAACACAATTATTGTAGGGGTGAATCATAATATATTCATACTGCCAACAAGGTCCACTGTTAAACTAATACCATATACTACGTAAATTAGGTACAACTTAATTAATAATTGAAATGGATAACGGATGCATCGTCTCTAAATTACTACACTCCACTCTCCAGTTTGCATCACAAAATAGTGTATCACGGGACGCCCTCTAGCGGAATATTCATATGGCGCGGGCGATGACGGGCTGCGTGCGTGCGAGAAAAGATTTGCGGTGGCATGGCGTTGGTTGGTACTTGTGCGATCGACACAATTCTGTTCTCATCGGGTGTTTAGCTTCTAAATGTGATGGATACAGATCCATTTACCTATTAGTGAAATGTTGAGAGACAAACAATTTGGTACTGATGTACAAAAAAAAATGTATCTAAGCATTCAAGCAAGTATTACGTATTTTTGTAAAAAAAATTCTAAATCGGTTCAGTAGTGAGATTAGCACGATCAAACGATTTATAAACAACTAGGTTTCCGCCCGCGGCTTCGCCCGCGCAGTCAAAGAAAAACCCGCATAGTTCCCGTTCCCGTGGGATTTTCGGGATTGCGTCATTTTCCCGGGATAAAAAGTAGCCTATGTCCTTTCTCGGGTATCAAAATATCTCCATACCAAATTTCATGAAAATTGGTTCAGTAGTTTAGGCGTGATTGAGTAACAGACAGACAGACAGAGTTACTTTCGCATTTATAATATTAGTATGGATTGCACGTACAATTAAGCACCCTGCACCACTACTGGAAAACTATATTTATATGTGTGTTTCTTGTTCGTAGTGGTAGATATTTTATGTTAGTTTTGCAAATCATTACGATTTAGGATACGACAATAATTGAATGTAGGCTGAAACATACAACCGCAATCCACGCCGCCCGCTCGTGAAACTTCCATAGTACCACGCAGGCATTGCCAGATATTGTAGCCCTTATTTCGCCCTATTTGCTATTTGCTAGCCGACCAATCAATCTATTTTCATAATAAAGCAACTTATTCGCTTACTGCATAAACATCGTAACGATTCGTAGCAATACGAATGCGTATGTAGTAGCCTTGTAGTAGCATATCCGCTGCAGGCGCACAGTCTTAGTTTTGTGAGATTTCGATTTTCGTGTGGGTGTATATGTATATTCCAAAATTCTCATTGTTCAGAAATTTTACCACTACAGTTTTATGATATGTACCTACAGAATAAAATATTTTATCTAAGTATTTATTAGACCTTGTAGCATAAGCAGTCAGCCTACGCTCGAAAGCAGTTTATAAAATCAAATGTAGGTACTTTTCGCACGTTAGGTACTCGTTTTTCTGATTCGTGAGTAAAACAGCTTAGCAGTTGGTGTGATAAGAGATAAAAGGAGTAGAATAAAAGACAGTTTTTTTTATTAAAATTTGTATATTATTATGTCATGTAGAGACCAGTATAAAACTATAACTATTGTGGAATCGGCTAATCCAGAAACGATTGAACTATAATTTGACGACACTTACATTCTGCTTTATTGTCAGTTTAAATAATGTACTCAAGTAAAGAAAACTTTACAATCTAAGTAGAGTATACGTACTTATGTCGATTAAGATGCAGTACTAGCTTACGGTTGAAATGAGAAGAAATAATTGAATTGATATTTACAAAATAAAATTAATCATATTTAGGGCCGATTTTTCAATGCTTGGATAAAACTTATTCGTCGAATAATGTATAAAACTACCATTTTAAAAACGTATTGCTAATTGCCCGTATTTGACAGTTTACGTGACATTTTAATATTATCGTGTAATACTTTATTGGACGGATAAGTTTTATCCAAGCATTGAAAAATCGGCCCTTAGAGAACAAATATCTGACAATATCATACCTTTGAATATTAAAATGTAATATCAAAACCAAACGTTCTCGTTATGTTTTCTACTGAAATTTCACCACAAAGTATATTTACTACTAGTAATTTTATAATATTTATAGAATAATTATTATTTTTGATCCTAATGTATTTTTCATGCACGTTCGCTAACAATTTTTTTCAATTGTAAACAATTTTGTAATCAGAAAAAATCGGTGGTAAAATGCCAATAATCATGTTTTTGGATCTTTAAAACTAGTCCTATTAGTAAGTAATCGTCATGTATGATAGTCCAAAAGCTAATCTAATTGTGACTTATACTAGAACTTACTTACACTTACTATAGAATTACAATAAACTTATTATTATGCCCGAGTCTGGTTGTATTCTAACAATAGGAGGCCAGCTATTGTTTACATTTTCGTGTGATTACCGTTTATTTAAATGCTATTTTCTTTGATACAGATTATAAATTGTTACAGAACGTACTAACCATCAATAACTTATAGAATGTTTTGTCACATTTTCTGAAATTCAAATCTACACTTGATCGAGAAGGACAAATCATTCAATTATTTTAGTGGTGATTATGAATATTCATGGAACAATGCAATACAACTATTTATATATTCAAATGATAAATTTGAATATATCCATATAATGATTAAAAATAACAGAATCTCTAAGAAAATTAATAAATAAATAATTTGGGTATTCTGTTATCAATTACATATCAAATTAGTTTTTTACGTCGTTTATGAACCAACTTGTCTACCATAAAAAAATTACATGTACCTTTGTCCACATGAATATTCTTGAAATAACTAAGGATCGGAATTAAATAATTCTAAAATACAAGAAAGTTGGAAAATGCTCTACCAAACATGTTGTACCATTGAGTGAAGCAAGATAGAGACAGTTAGATTATAAATATTGCCATCCTTGTCTTACATTAACAATAAAAGTTTGACCTGTTGTTCGAAGAATTATATAATATTCGTATACGTCACTATGGCTTCTTATCGTGGCTATTGAAACTAGTTTTTTATATCACTGTATTTGTATGTACTTATATAAATTGTCTCAACTATTGTAAATGATACAAATATTAATTTACGATGTAAGTGTTTGTACAATATTTATTTAAACTGTAAAATATTACGAAATTTACTAATTGTATAATGTATAACTAATTAAAACTTATCTTTAATATATATACATAACTATACTAAACTATTTACAAAAAGAAACCCAAGTTAGTTTATTACGAGTTAGTATAACCAAAACAAAAACTAGTTACAAGTTATATTAAGTTATATTATTTTAAAACACACATTTTTAAGTGTTTCTTATTGATGTTCAGTAATTATAAGTAATACGTAACAGAGATCATTTAAGCATACCCTAACTTGTATGCTTGAACTTATAAATAGCTTAAATTATAACTATTTACACTTAGTTTTACATACACGGTACCATTGAAGTAAGTACTACGTACTAGAGAGGACATCGCTACTACACTATTTGTAACACGAGTTAGAGCCAATCGTCTCAAACCAATTTTTTTTTGTTAGATTGATTTCATTCATATTTTTAATAAGATAAACAATATTTTTTTGTTACATTGATTGGTTTTAATTTATAAGTAATAAGAGGCAGAATATCTAGCCGCCCCGCGCCGCCATCAGATTTTGTTCGTGGTGTGCTCTCTATACATAGTAATAATACCTCAATGCACGGTACTGATGTTTTCCTTTCACACTACAACGTATTTCAAGTTTCTAGCTAAGTGCTTTAGGGCAAAACAGACAGATATTTCCAATAATGTCAAATTATTATTATTAGTTATTACGTAGATGTTGAATTTAGTACCAAATACGATCAAGCAACCATTTTCATAATTTATCTATACATAAGATATTAATTCTTATAATCAAACTCCCCAGAAAGGAATTCACAATTTTTTTTATAACTACCCTACATTCGGTATTAACCTTATGTGCACTACATATTTTATTGTTATAAATACACACATGTATACCTTTTTTTGAAGTCGCTTAATAAATTACAAGCGAAAGTCACTATCTACAATATCAATTGAACACTAAAAAAAATGTTTATAAAGAAACACTTACACTTTGACACTTAGACGCAGTTCAAGTCCTTGCAATAATTTATGCCTAATGTATAAAAATTTATTAAAAAACGCTCAAAACCCCTACAACTCGCTAGTCTAATATATCTGGCACTTCCAATTCGCTAGTTGATATAGCACCATCGGATTTTACACATTCTCTATACTTTCCACACCTCTTTATAACTCCATACTAGAGCTACTATCATTAAAATCATTTACTTTTACTACTTTTTCAAGATTGAAGACTATTATCTCGTTTATTCAGTTGTAAAACTTTTTTTTAATTCTCACTTTCATAAATTTTTTTCATCCATCTACATTAATATTCAAACCTCATCATCATGATAGTGTTAAGACAGTTTGTGACTGTTAAGGATTCTACTCCCTACAACGTTACTATTAGGGTCAGCGGTCAAAACATCTGAAATACAATGTACGAAAAAATGTATCAAGTGACGACCATGAACAAGTGAATTTGATATATTGGTTTTATGGCATTCAAATGCTTTATAAATCACTACTAAAAAAGCCGCTTTCTCTGTGCCTAGTTCCTTTATATGCTCTAATCTTTGAAACTAAACAAGGTATTTTGATGCGGTTTTTTTAATAGATAGAGTGATTCAAGGGGAAGGTTTTAGTATATAATTTATTAGGTTTAAGATAAAGCGGGCGAAGTTGCGGGCGGAAAGCTAGTACATATATAATAATATAATGTATAAGTATCAAGTGGCTGTCGCTGGCCACCAGTGGCTGCGGTCGGTGGCCCATTTGCGTCCACTATTACGGTCATAGTACGTTGTAGTTGGTAAAGCCCTTTACGTTTAAATTTTTTATAATTAGCTAATAGCTGATAATTGAGACATCAATCATCCATCTTATCATTCCTTCTCATCCATTTTCCTATTCCTAGAAACTTTTTTTCAATATATCGTAGCCAACGTCATTGTGACCTTATCACCAATTACCTCACACTATTCCAATCATTAAAAATCATTTATAAAAATGAAAAAACACTTGTGCGTCAAATAGGCTCCAAATTATCTACGAGTCAAAGCCAAATAATATCAACCAATACAATACAATAACTCAATAATATTTTGCTACAAATAACAGGTTTAAGGCACTATTATTCACGGCAAGATATACAAAAGCGTTCATTTGAATTAATTGCCAAGAAATTTAAGAATTTATCAAGGAATACGGTTAAAAATTTGTTCAAAGTTGGTTCTACGTTATTTTTAAATATGTATCAATTTTAACGCAAGAACAACACACATAAAAAAGGTTGTTAACACGCTGTATATAAAAGATTAACATAGCATTTGTATAAAACGACAAAAGAGTATTAATTCGAAAATAAATTTCAATATCAAAAAAGTTAATTGCTCAATTATAGTAAAATTAAACTAACAGAATTCATTTAATTTCCTAAAGAATTTCATTGTTACTTTAATAACACCGAATATTATTAGCAAATATTACGTAATACATAATACTTCCTATAGAAGCGACACTTAGGGTGCTTTTCCACCAATAATATGCGAGGAAGCGAGGAATGAGTTTGTAAATCTTCTATATATAAAAATGAATCCCTATTTCCCTTGGTCAAGGCATCACGCGTGAACGGCTGGACCGATTCCGATAATTCTTATTTTGATGTGTTCGTTATTGTCAGGGGAAGGATATTATGAAAGAAAATCTCATGCTGTTTTATTTTTATACCTCTTCCTTGTCTTCCCTTCCTTATGTCATTCTAAGGTCACAAAACGTTGGTTGTCCATTTTTTTAATCTACAAACACGTGTGAGAAACACTAAGAAAAGCAATTGAACACAGGTAAGTGAGATAGGATTCGAGCCCGCCTCTGTTTAATTTAGTTCTTAGAATAAATAAATGACTGCTACTACTCAAAGAACTGATAACTGAGATATCAAATGCGAATACTTTAGACAAAAGATCAAATGCTAATGTAGATATTAATTTATTATAGTTAATTATCTAGAAAAAAATGCCATATATGCTAAATTTTGTTTAAATCTGTCCAACCCTTTTTGGTTCATTTCTTAAGAGCAAGATAGGTAAGCATGAAGCCTTTATAATTTTTACTATCATCAAATTATTCCTAATTACATTCAGGATAAGTAAGGAAAAAACAAGAAATAAAACACAATTATTGTAGGGGTGAATCATAATATATTCATACTGCCAACAAGGTCCACTGTTAAACTAATACCATATACTACGTAAATTAGGTACAACTTAATTAATAATTGAAATGGATAACGGATGCATCGTCTCTAAATTACTACACTCCACTCTCCAGTTTGCATCACAAAATAGTGTATCACGGGACGCCCTCTAGCGGAATATTCATATGGCGCGGGCGATGACGGGCTGCGTGCGTGCGAGAAAAGATTTGCGGTGGCATGGCGTTGGTTGGTACTTGTGCGATCGACACAATTCTGTTCTCATCGGGTGTTTAGCTTCTAAATGTGATGGATACAGATCCATTTACCTATTAGTGAAATGTTGAGAGACAAACAATTTGGTACTGATGTACAAAAAAAAATGTATCTAAGCATTCAAGCAAGTATTACGTATTTTTGTAAAAAAAATTCTAAATCGGTTCAGTAGTGAGATTAGCACGATCAAACGATTTATAAACAACTAGGTTTCCGCCCGCGGCTTCGCCCGCGCAGTCAAAGAAAAACCCGCATAGTTCCCGTTCCCGTGGGATTTTCGGGATTGCGTCATTTTCCCGGGATAAAAAGTAGCCTATGTCCTTTCTCGGGTATCAAAATATCTCCATACCAAATTTCATGAAAATTGGTTCAGTAGTTTAGGCGTGATTGAGTAACAGACAGACAGACAGAGTTACTTTCGCATTTATAATATTAGTATGGATTGCACGTACAATTAAGCACCCTGCACCACTACTGGAAAACTATATTTATATGTGTGTTTCTTGTTCGTAGTGGTAGATATTTTATGTTAGTTTTGCAAATCATTACGATTTAGGATACGACAATAATTGAATGTAGGCTGAAACATACAACCGCAATCCACGCCGCCCGCTCGTGAAACTTCCATAGTACCACGCAGGCATTGCCAGATATTGTAGCCCTTATTTCGCCCTATTTGCTATTTGCTAGCCGACCAATCAATCTATTTTCATAATAAAGCAACTTATTCGCTTACTGCATAAACATCGTAACGATTCGTAGCAATACGAATGCGTATGTAGTAGCCTTGTAGTAGCATATCCGCTGCAGGCGCACAGTCTTAGTTTTGTGAGATTTCGATTTTCGTGTGGGTGTATATGTATATTCCAAAATTCTCATTGTTCAGAAATTTTACCACTACAGTTTTATGATATGTACCTACAGAATAAAATATTTTATCTAAGTATTTATTAGACCTTGTAGCATAAGCAGTCAGCCTACGCTCGAAAGCAGTTTATAAAATCAAATGTAGGTACTTTTCGCACGTTAGGTACTCGTTTTTCTGATTCGTGAGTAAAACAGCTTAGCAGTTGGTGTGATAAGAGATAAAAGGAGTAGAATAAAAGACAGTTTTTTTTATTAAAATTTGTATATTATTATGTCATGTAGAGACCAGTATAAAACTATAACTATTGTGGAATCGGCTAATCCAGAAACGATTGAACTATAATTTGACGACACTTACATTCTGCTTTATTGTCAGTTTAAATAATGTACTCAAGTAAAGAAAACTTTACAATCTAAGTAGAGTATACGTACTTATGTCGATTAAGATGCAGTACTAGCTTACGGTTGAAATGAGAAGAAATAATTGAATTGATATTTACAAAATAAAATTAATCATATTTAGGGCCGATTTTTCAATGCTTGGATAAAACTTATTCGTCGAATAATGTATAAAACTACCATTTTAAAAACGTATTGCTAATTGCCCGTATTTGACAGTTTACGTGACATTTTAATATTATCGTGTAATACTTTATTGGACGGATAAGTTTTATCCAAGCATTGAAAAATCGGCCCTTAGAGAACAAATATCTGACAATATCATACCTTTGAATATTAAAATGTAATATCAAAACCAAACGTTCTCGTTATGTTTTCTACTGAAATTTCACCACAAAGTATATTTACTACTAGTAATTTTATAATATTTATAGAATAATTATTATTTTTGATCCTAATGTATTTTTCATGCACGTTCGCTAACAATTTTTTTCAATTGTAAACAATTTTGTAATCAGAAAAAATCGGTGGTAAAATGCCAATAATCATGTTTTTGGATCTTTAAAACTAGTCCTATTAGTAAGTAATCGTCATGTATGATAGTCCAAAAGCTAATCTAATTGTGACTTATACTAGAACTTACTTACACTTACTATAGAATTACAATAAACTTATTATTATGCCCGAGTCTGGTTGTATTCTAACAATAGGAGGCCAGCTATTGTTTACATTTTCGTGTGATTACCGTTTATTTAAATGCTATTTTCTTTGATACAGATTATAAATTGTTACAGAACGTACTAACCATCAATAACTTATAGAATGTTTTGTCACATTTTCTGAAATTCAAATCTACACTTGATCGAGAAGGACAAATCATTCAATTATTTTAGTGGTGATTATGAATATTCATGGAACAATGCAATACAACTATTTATATATTCAAATGATAAATTTGAATATATCCATATAATGATTAAAAATAACAGAATCTCTAAG
Organism: Colias behrii; assembly: GCA_029959065.1. NCBI lineage: Eukaryota > Metazoa > Arthropoda > Insecta > Lepidoptera > Pieridae > Colias > Colias behrii. Next base: position 2,050,149 of record JARWMC010000021.1, on the reverse strand, counting down.
AAAATTAATAAATAAATAATTTGGGTATTCTGTTATCAATTACATATCAAATTAGTTTTTTACGTCGTTTATGAACCAACTTGTCTACCATAAAAAAATTACATGTACCTTTGTCCACATGAATATTCTTGAAATAACTAAGGATCGGAATTAAATAATTCTAAAATACAAGAAAGTTGGAAAATGCTCTACCAAACATGTTGTACCATTGAGTGAAGCAAGATAGAGACAGTTAGATTATAAATATTGCCATCCTTGTCTTACATTAACAATAAAAGTTTGACCTGTTGTTCGAAGAATTATATAATATTCGTATACGTCACTATGGCTTCTTATCGTGGCTATTGAAACTAGTTTTTTATATCACTGTATTTGTATGTACTTATATAAATTGTCTCAACTATTGTAAATGATACAAATATTAATTTACGATGTAAGTGTTTGTACAATATTTATTTAAACTGTAAAATATTACGAAATTTACTAATTGTATAATGTATAACTAATTAAAACTTATCTTTAATATATATACATAACTATACTAAACTATTTACAAAAAGAAACCCAAGTTAGTTTATTACGAGTTAGTATAACCAAAACAAAAACTAGTTACAAGTTATATTAAGTTATATTATTTTAAAACACACATTTTTAAGTGTTTCTTATTGATGTTCAGTAATTATAAGTAATACGTAACAGAGATCATTTAAGCATACCCTAACTTGTATGCTTGAACTTATAAATAGCTTAAATTATAACTATTTACACTTAGTTTTACATACACGGTACCATTGAAGTAAGTACTACGTACTAGAGAGGACATCGCTACTACACTATTTGTAACACGAGTTAGAGCCAATCGTCTCAAACCAATTTTTTTTTGTTAGATTGATTTCATTCATATTTTTAATAAGATAAACAATATTTTTTTGTTACATTGATTGGTTTTAATTTATAAGTAATAAGAGGCAGAATATCTAGCCGCCCCGCGCCGCCATCAGATTTTGTTCGTGGTGTGCTCTCTATACATAGTAATAATACCTCAATGCACGGTACTGATGTTTTCCTTTCACACTACAACGTATTTCAAGTTTCTAGCTAAGTGCTTTAGGGCAAAACAGACAGATATTTCCAATAATGTCAAATTATTATTATTAGTTATTACGTAGATGTTGAATTTAGTACCAAATACGATCAAGCAACCATTTTCATAATTTATCTATACATAAGATATTAATTCTTATAATCAAACTCCCCAGAAAGGAATTCACAATTTTTTTTATAACTACCCTACATTCGGTATTAACCTTATGTGCACTACATATTTTATTGTTATAAATACACACATGTATAAATTGTAAAACCGAACATGCAAATTCTTTGTCAAACATATTGTATAAATCAAGGAACAGATCGAAATTCTAATTGCATATAAACAATTATTGAAATATTAGTCGCACAAATTAGATTTATAGGTAAATCAAATGCTACATTTCAAGTATAAGATTCTTAATCAGTGTATAAGATATTTGTAATATCTTTAAATTATTTTTTGTTCAATACGCATCATACTTTTACATCTCAAGCGACGTGTGTCAGCTTTTAAATATCTCCAAATTACATAAGACATAAAGTACTACTAGATATAAAGAATCACAACAATAGCTGATACAAAATATCAAGCCAAACTCCATTCAATGTTCATATTTGCCTAAAAAAATATACCAGCCGAATTGAGAACCTCCTCCTTTTTTTGAAGTCGCTTAATAAATTACAAGCGAAAGTCACTATCTACAATATCAATTGAACACTAAAAAAAATGTTTATAAAGAAACACTTACACTTTGACACTTAGACGCAGTTCAAGTCCTTGCAATAATTTATGCCTAATGTATAAAAATTTATTAAAAAACGCTCAAAACCCCTACAACTCGCTAGTCTAATATATCTGGCACTTCCAATTCGCTAGTTGATATAGCACCATCGGATTTTACACATTCTCTATACTTTCCACACCTCTTTATAACTCCATACTAGAGCTACTATCATTAAAATCATTTACTTTTACTACTTTTTCAAGATTGAAGACTATTATCTCGTTTATTCAGTTGTAAAACTTTTTTTTAATTCTCACTTTCATAAATTTTTTTCATCCATCTACATTAATATTCAAACCTCATCATCATGATAGTGTTAAGACAGTTTGTGACTGTTAAGGATTCTACTCCCTACAACGTTACTATTAGGGTCAGCGGTCAAAACATCTGAAATACAATGTACGAAAAAATGTATCAAGTGACGACCATGAACAAGTGAATTTGATATATTGGTTTTATGGCATTCAAATGCTTTATAAATCACTACTAAAAAAGCCGCTTTCTCTGTGCCTAGTTCCTTTATATGCTCTAATCTTTGAAACTAAACAAGGTATTTTGATGCGGTTTTTTTAATAGATAGAGTGATTCAAGGGGAAGGTTTTAGTATATAATTTATTAGGTTTAAGATAAAGCGGGCGAAGTTGCGGGCGGAAAGCTAGTACATATATAATAATATAATGTATAAGTATCAAGTGGCTGTCGCTGGCCACCAGTGGCTGCGGTCGGTGGCCCATTTGCGTCCACTATTACGGTCATAGTACGTTGTAGTTGGTAAAGCCCTTTACGTTTAAATTTTTTATAATTAGCTAATAGCTGATAATTGAGACATCAATCATCCATCTTATCATTCCTTCTCATCCATTTTCCTATTCCTAGAAACTTTTTTTCAATATATCGTAGCCAACGTCATTGTGACCTTATCACCAATTACCTCACACTATTCCAATCATTAAAAATCATTTATAAAAATGAAAAAACACTTGTGCGTCAAATAGGCTCCAAATTATCTACGAGTCAAAGCCAAATAATATCAACCAATACAATACAATAACTCAATAATATTTTGCTACAAATAACAGGTTTAAGGCACTATTATTCACGGCAAGATATACAAAAGCGTTCATTTGAATTAATTGCCAAGAAATTTAAGAATTTATCAAGGAATACGGTTAAAAATTTGTTCAAAGTTGGTTCTACGTTATTTTTAAATATGTATCAATTTTAACGCAAGAACAACACACATAAAAAAGGTTGTTAACACGCTGTATATAAAAGATTAACATAGCATTTGTATAAAACGACAAAAGAGTATTAATTCGAAAATAAATTTCAATATCAAAAAAGTTAATTGCTCAATTATAGTAAAATTAAACTAACAGAATTCATTTAATTTCCTAAAGAATTTCATTGTTACTTTAATAACACCGAATATTATTAGCAAATATTACGTAATACATAATACTTCCTATAGAAGCGACACTTAGGGTGCTTTTCCACCAATAATATGCGAGGAAGCGAGGAATGAGTTTGTAAATCTTCTATATATAAAAATGAATCCCTATTTCCCTTGGTCAAGGCATCACGCGTGAACGGCTGGACCGATTCCGATAATTCTTATTTTGATGTGTTCGTTATTGTCAGGGGAAGGATATTATGAAAGAAAATCTCAAGAAATGAAATAAAAATAAGAAAATGCGGGCATAACTAACTTCACGGGTGTGACAATTTGCGCGAAGACAGGACAACGTCTATCGGGTCAGCTAGTAACCAATAGTTTCGCTTCAAACTTCAAATTTCAAACATATTCCTTGCTATACATGATAATACATGACGATGCTAGCACATCATTGGTGGAAAAGCACCCTTACGCTCTAATCATTATACATGTCAATAATTTTGTTTTATTCGAATAGGCTTTTCACACAGACCGCGGGTACGCAAGTTACATACGTATAATGTGCATTTAAAACACGAAATACCAATTTTTAAGGAATTTTTTAGTATGGGACTGTGGTATGGAATTCTTAAAAAGAATAGGTTAAAAATAGCGCATTTTCAGATATATGAAATTTTCTAATACGCTTTCCATTCAAAGTAAGGGCGGGGTTATTAAAATACATACTTTCTCGTTTTAGTGTTTACATCAGAAAGAGATAGGCTTCACACATATATACCGAAAGGTTCAATATATAACTAAGAACCAAATTTCACTCCACAAAGATTCATCATAATGATTGCGTATATGATTTGTAAGTATTATTTTTTCCCGTTATGATATACCGTTACCATAAACAAAAGTACGTGTTTCTCTATGTAGTATAGTATATATTATTGAAATAGCAAGTACAAAAATCTCAATCAACAAATTCGATGCCAATATTCACATCTTATAAATAACAACCTTCAACCTCAACTCAGTGATGTCCGAAGGCGGCTCCTTTTTCTTTTTGGTCACGAAAAAATTTTGACAGCCTTTGTTTTTGTATGTCGTTGTAGTTTTTATTTGTTGTTTTCACTTCCTCTAATAGTCTTTGCACCGCTTTATTGTTGGGCGACACTTTTTCCGCTAATTTGAGATCTGATAGCGCCGCGTCGTAGTTCTTTAGGGCGAAATTCGCTTGACCGCGTCGGTATAGTGCCTTCTCGTTTTTGGGGTCGATGCGTAATACCTGTGCAGAGAATTTTGGTTTTTAACTGCTTATTACCATGTTTCATTAATATGTTATTGCTATCGTCATTGTTGTAAAAAATGGTGAAACGAGATGTTTGAATTTATGGTAGATAATATTATATGGAAGTTACGTTAGTGACGACGAAGTGACGTTAGTGTTTAGTTACACTATGTTTGTTTGCGTGTGTACTTGCGTGCGTTTTTGTATGTGTGGATACGCTTGTGTCTGTATACGATAGCGCGTGTTTACAAACGCATGAGCACCTGTGTATGGTCAAGCTGTGTGTGCATGTGTACGTGCGTGCGTGTGTGTGTGTACGTGTACGTGCGTGCGTGTGTGTGTACGTGTACGTGCGTGCGTGTGTACGTGCCCGTGCGTGCGTGTGTGTGTACGTGTACGTGCGTGCGTGTGTACGTGCCCGTGCGTGCGTGTGTGTGTACGTGTACGTGCCCGTGCGTGCGTGTGTGTGTACGTGTACGTGCCCGTGCGTGCGTGTGTGTGTACGTATACATGCGTGCGTGTGTGTGTACGTGCCCGTGCGTGCGTGTGTGTGTACGTGCCCGTGCGTGCGTGTGTGTACGTGTACGTGCGTGCGTGTGTGTGTGTACGTGTACGTGCGTGCGTGTGTGTGTGTACGTGTACGTGCGTGCGTGTGTGTGTACGTGCCCGTGCGTGCGTGTGCGTGTTGTCGTGTACGTGCGTGCGTGTGTGTGTACGTGTGTGTATGATCAAGCTGTGTGTCCCACCTCAGTGCAGCAGGTGAGCGTGGCGCGGTGCCGCTGCAGGCGCGCGTAGCACGCGGCCAGGTTGAGGCTGCACTGCGCACGGTACGTCGCCATCATTTCGCACACTGCACATACAAATACAATAGTGAAGTCCCGTATCCCCTTAGGGTAAGGGGCAGATGCATTATACATCTGTTTCACTGATCGATTTTCTTTAGGGACAAATAGATGATCAGCCTTCTGTGTCCTGCCAGACCGAGACTTTTTTTATTCGTCTCCACCGGGAATCGAACCCAGGACCCCTCGGTTCTACGTTCACGCGTCATCCACTGCACCAAGGAGGCGGTCACAAATACAAAAGAGTTATAAAAAAAGCATGTGTGAAGAAATCACGTGTCAGAAGTTAAACTTCTTTGCAAGATTCAAAGAGAAATTGTCGCCTCACTACATTTCGTGTCGATATTGCCATGACGAAACCTTGACATTTTACTCTCAACAAGCCTAAAGAAGTTTCACTTCAATAAAAATAAAAGGTTTACTTTATAGATTGGATAATTATGAAAGGGGTTAAAAAATTAAAACAGTTTAGAAGAAGAATAAAAATCCATAAAATTTTTGCCTAACTAACATCAAATCAAAGAAAAATCTGAAAAAAAATTTTTTGTTATAAATCTTTTAAACTAACACTTGTGCCGGTCGTCCCCCTCAGGCAGTGTGCCGGCCACGTGCTCGACGTACCGCAGACACTTGCTGTACTTGCCGGCGGCCGCTTTGTACCGCGCGCTGCCAAAGTGCACGTTCCCACTGCACTTTATGTCCTGTATTCCAGCTAGTAACTCGTCCACCTGGTTGGGGAAATAGAAAATAGAAAAAATATTTATTTAATAAGTTTAAAAGTAATACAATTTATATATTTGGGGAAACTAAAACCTGTGTTAGTTCAAAACTGTGTTACAGCATGATATAATAATCTAAGGTGTTTGTAAAACTAACCGTCTCACGTTATACGTGTTGCAGTGAGCGCACACGTGCGAGGTGCATGCGTTTGTGCGAGTATGTGTGCGTAAGTGTATAAGACGCGACGGAACACACACATATGCACACTGAACAGACATTTTAACTAGTACGTATATGGATGACGGACTATACATCCGGCTAAAATTTTCTTATAGATATAGATCTGTAGAAAAGATATATAGGTAACGGTAACTGCCCAACTCGTGTAGGCGAAGTAGTGTAGCGAGATGTTATCCGTTTTATACGTGAAAGAGAAAATTAATGATGTCAAAACATTGTATGGCGTGGTGATTCTACTATAGAGATCTATAAAAATCCCCTTCCCACACTAAAACCTAACACACAAACATTTTTCTTTCACATATCACAACAGACTTGTAAAGTCTTAAATAATTCAGAAGTCTTGTCAAACAAAAACTTAAACAGGGAACCATCTAGCATTAAACTTACCGTGAGCTCAGTCCTCAAATCTTCGGGATATTCCGGCAAGTGATCTGTTGTTCCATCTCTGCAGCAGACGTCCCACGTCTCCAGGTCGGTTATCTCCCCACAATCCTCTATGACGCATTCCTGAAGCAAAATTCATGTTTATTTGGCTTGTATATATAACTAGCTGTGCCGCGCGGTTTCACCCGCATGGCGCCGCTGCCGCTAAGCGTGATGATATATAGCCTATAGCCTTCCTCGATAAATGGGCTAAATATCTAACACCGAAAGAATTTTCCAAATCGGACCAGTAGTTCCCGAGATTAGCGCGTTCAAACAAACAAACAAACTCTTCAGCTTTATAATATTAGTATATAGTATATGTAGATTAAATACAGGCAAAAATAGCCACAATTCTTAAAATATCCTAAACTCTCCCTTTTTCTTTCTGCCTGATTACTCTGTTATTAAAAACTTTCTTCTATTATCAGTAAGTAATAAAGTGGTTATAGATATACAGTGTGTCCGGACATGACATACCGATATTTGAAGGGGCTATTCTCCAGGTATTTTTATCGACAATTCAACCCCTCTACAGTCCCCTACCTCACCCCCCTCAAAATGGCAAACCTATCAATTCGGATAGTGAATTTATGAAAATTGTAATAACTTCGAAAGTGAGTGTCACAAAATACTAAATTTGGTTTTATTTGAACAATAACAAGTTATTCTAGGGACCACTAAACAAATTTAATTGATAAGAGTGATGAAACATACTTTAAAAAATTCGAAAACCATTTTGAGGGGGGTGAGGTAGGGGACTGTAGAGGGGTTGAATTGTCGATAAAAATACCTGGAGAATAGCCCCTTCAAATATCGGTATGTCATGTCCGGACACACTGTATAAGTAAATAAATATGAAAATGATAATATAATGTTCTTAAAACTGCAATATTTTAAATACATCAATTGTTATCAATAATCACATAAAAATAGTGTCAGTCTGAAAGTAGCCATTTGCTGCTAAGAATAGTAATTACTAGAAGGAACTATAATTTATACATAAGAAACTATGATTTAAAAAGATGACTAAGCGCACTAATAAAGTGATATAAAATTAAACATTAGATACCTAGTTCTCGCATTATGTATCTTAACGATAGACTTATATACTTATCGCAGAAACATACATTAATCTAACAGTTATAAAGTGAATAATGGCTATGAATAGTCGCTAATCGTTTTCTTCCATCATTAGAGAGATAAAAGCGTTTAAATTAACTGCATACACATATCAAATAACTATACATAGGAATATTATAACAATACATAGGAATTAAACAAGGGTACAATTATAACTTGAACTTGACACTTGACATTAATTGTTAATGAACCGACTTCAAAAAAGGGATTCTTTCAACTTTTTCAAATCCACTGATGTCTCCGTTAATATATGACTTAGAATAATTTCCATTCAGCTAATCAAATAATGTAGTTATAATTTACAAACATAAATAACGTGTTCAATGTTTCTCTAGATTTACTTTTATTAAAGCGAACAGTGCAAGTTTCAAATAAAGAAAGAAATTATGTTTTTTTGGAAAATCGAAATATATTGTGCATCTTAGGGAAAGTATCATAGAAAACAAAGACGCTTTCCGCCGTCTGTGTTTGTAGATCATTAAAATTACGAAACAGATTTTCATGATTTTTTGGTTTTGTATAATTTATGTTGTTTTAGATTAAGACAAAGCGGGCGAAGTCTCGGGCGGAAAGGTTCTTGAAAAAAAAATGTATGAGTTTGAAAAGAATAATAACTCACCACACTAGGCCGACAGTCATCCGCCGTCCGCTGCACCTCTTCGAGCACACGCAGGCCCGCGAGCACGTGCCCGAACACCACGTTAGTGCCGTCGAGATGTGGGCACGGCACGCTCGTCACGCAGAACTGCGAGCCGTTTGTATGCGGCCGCCCTGCGTTCGCCATGCTGAGCACGCCTGCCTCGTGCTGCAATATACATCATCATCAGCCCATATACGTTCCCACTGCTGGGACGCGGGCCTCCTATAAGGGTACAGGCCATACCACGCTGGCCAAGTGCGGGTTGGTAGATATCACTTGTCGTCGAAATTTTGATCCTTCGACATGTCAATTTCCTCACGATGTTTTTCTTCACCGTTTATGATGTTATCAACATGCGCAGTTAAATGGAAAAGCCAATTTATTTCCTGCACGCTCGCATGGTCTCGTATCCTGGACTTATCGATTTTAAGTACGAGATCCTCACCACTGAGCAACCACTGCACAGCTGCAATATGCGCTTGCTGTATACTGGCGACGGTTTGTAAGAGGATTGTAAACTAATATTAATTTTAATCTTATTATTAATATTAAGAAACACGTTAGTGCCGCCTAGGTGCGGGCACGGCACGCTCGTCACGCAGAACTGCGAGGCGTACTGAGCACGGCCGCTTCATATTGAAATATACGTTTAATAATACTCATTTGGAAATAAATAAATTGGTCGCTTTATCAAAGTTGTTGTATTTTATTTGTTAAAATGCTCTTTTTTATAAATTTATGCTCTTTTTTTGTTTTAAATTCACATTATTTTTTGTTTTACTATACCCATGCTGTATTAGAATAATTATTATGCTTAGATATACTAGAACGTACTTTCTAGATATACATTTTACGGTTTTACGCGTAGGTACTTGCGTTCATGATTTTTATTTAACATTTACCTATATGACGGATTTATTTTGCAGTATACATTCATAAAACGGAATAGGTATCTTTTAGAAAACATTATATTGTCTTTTTGTATAAATTTGCATTGTAAACCAAATTTTATATTGGTTAATTCGGGCAGAGTATCATGGCATCAAATTTATCAATGAAGTGATCAGATTAAATAACCATTTTTGACGATAACACGGAAATGAAAAGATAATATTCTATTTGTATAAAGCGCACCACGTTTTATTAATACACCACGTATAATTAATAGCGTCATGCTAATTTAAAATGTCATTGGGTTGTGGTATTCTTCCATATACTTACGTAACAAATAACAATCATCAAATGTATAGAGTTCAAATTTATTCGAATTACCTTTTATAAATATTTACTCGAATAATTAACTACATATCAAGTACATATCTATGTGGCCTTATATTTTCATACAATTTATCATATTTTATTTTTACACCGAGTAAATCTAATACGAGTACAAAACACACAACAAGACAACATAGTTTTTAACATGAAGACGATTAAAATTATACGGCCTACGTTACTAGAATATTGTAGAGTACACTACATACTTGTATAGCCATAGTATAAAAATGAGTAGGTACTAGACATAGCTATGTACCTATACGAGTATAATGTATCAAGTATGCAATGGTTGCGTATCACATCGTTAAAATAAACAAATTATACATTCCAATATCAAAAGCATATAAAAACAGAACTAAAGAAAACTTATTAAAGAGATATGTACTACAAAGGATCTGTGACATTTTTATTAATACTGCATAGATTCATCCAGAATAAACTTGTAAGAAAACTAGAATGTAAAGTACCTACTTACGTATTTAAAACAAATTAAGGCTGAGAAAAATATGGAGAAGGAATTCAATGAAAGCTCTGAAGATTCTTTATAACCATTGCTTTACATTCTATTGCAAATAAAATAATTTCAAGTTTTTCGTGCTTTGAACGAAATCGTAGACAGCTTCTAGAAAAATGTACAATACTAATATGTACTACTAATGATATAAGTTCTTTCATAAATATAAGTAGTTATCTACAGGCGCCGTCGCGTCGATTTTCATTTCTATATTCTTCAGGGACGTTATTGCTCATTACATTACAACATGAAGACGATTAAAATTATACGGCCTACGTTACTAGAATATTGTAGAGTACACTACATACTTGTATAGCCATAGTATAAAAATGAGTAGGTACTAGACATAGCTATGTACCTATACGAGTATAATGTATCAAGTATGCAATGGTTGCGTATCACATCGCTAAAATAAACAAATTATACATTCCACTATCAAAAGCATATAAAAACAGAACTAAAGAAAACTTATTAAAGAGATATGTACTACAAAGGATCTGTGACATTTTTATTAATACTGCATAGATGCATCCAGAATAAACTTGTAAGAAAACTAGAATGTAAAGTACCTACTTACGTATTTAAAACAAATTAAGGCTGAGAAAAATATGGAGAAGGAATTCAATGAAAGCTCTGAAGATTCTTTATAACCATTGCTTTACATTCTATTGCAAATAAAATAATTTCAAGTTTTTCGTGCTTTGAACGAAATCGTAGACAGCTTCTAGAAAAATGTACAATACTAATATGTACTACTAATGATATAAGTTCTTTCATAAATATAAGTAGTTATCTACAGGCGCCGTCGCGTCGATTTTCATTTCTATATTCTTCAGGGACGTTATTGCTCATTATGTACCTTATTATTTACCTGACCGAGCTGAAATGCAATTATCTTACGTAAGCCATGATAGTAATTTTCAACCGACTTCAAAAAAAGGAGAAAACTTTATTTTTTGTGTTTGCTACCTTAAACTTTCGACTGGGTGAATGAATTTTGTTTTTTTACGATGCCTCCCTTGTTCTCCTCCTCACATTTAAATTTGCTCTACGGTCTTTGGAGACGGTTTATTTATTTTTTCTGTTAAAAAGAATTAATTAATTATTTCACACTAGCTTCCCGCGCGGGTTTCGCCCGCGTTTTCAATGGAAAACCCCGTTCCGTAGTTACCGTTCCCGTTCCCGTGAGATTTCCGAGACTGAATTACTTTCGCATTTATTTATGTCTATTTCATATTATATTTGATTCATATGTACCTTTATGTATGTACTTTTAAATTTATATGCCTAATTCAATATTTCAATACGTCCTTAATAAAATATTAACAAGTTAAGAAGTTTCAAATTATACATAAAAACATACCTTAAGTATAAAGTTTTCATCTTCAAATGTTGGTCCATAGATACTCTCACCGCCGGTGCCATCACCATTGATTATATCACCACTTTGTACCATAAACTGTGATATCGCTAAAAATAACAATTTAATTATTATTCATACGGAAAATTTACATCAAACGAACATAGAGCTAGAGCAAGAGCAAGAGCATTCTATCGTGATCTTTTAGTGTAAGCGAAAACTCGTATTCAGTCTAGTTCAGTATTAGAACATTCCACAGAATCTTTTTGAATGCACTAAGAACAACGAAAGAATGCTCTACGCCTGTTTACACTAAAAGAATTTGACATAGTGGGTTAGAATGAGCATTGCTTGTTTGGTGGAAATGCAACATTACATTTTGTATTTGCTTTATTCTAAATGAAATGGTATGAATAAGTATTAATACTATGATAAATTAATTAAAATACAAAGAATGAGTAATAGCAGTACACAGCTTAAGCCTTTCTATGGTAATTAGGTTGAAATCTACTTTGTTTACCTATGACAACTTCTAGCCTAATCTCAGATTAAAAACTAGAACATTACATTAAGCCCTGCGGTTTCATTGTAATATCTGGTGAATACAATCACACCTTATAGTAAAAATTCATCCAGTAGTTTAGGCTGTAGGGTGTGCCAAAGATATATATACAGTCAAAAAACATAATCCTCCTCTTTTCGTAGTTGAGTTAAATGAAAGTAGCCTTGACTTTTTTAAGTCATGAAAGTGTGATGAGACAGACATACTTCATATTTATAATATATGCCCCGCGGTTTAACCCGCATTGCTCCATTCCTGTTGGTCTTAGCATGATGATATATAGCCTATAGCCGTCCTCAATAAATGTGCTATATAACACATGTATAAAAAAAATTTCATGTAATGTATAAAAAAAATTTCAAATTGGCCAATAGTTCCAGAGATTAGCGCAAACAAACAAACTCTTCAGCTTTATAATGTTAGTATAGATATATACATATTGTAAATATATTCACTGTAACCATCATAGCAACAAGATATTTGTACAGAAGGAAATATGATAATAATAAACATATTAAATACAGTTACATTTGAACATTAGCAATTCCATGTGATAAGGAATGATAAATGTCTAAAATATGTTTTATTTACATTTATTGCACATTCAATCAGAACTCGGTAATATCTACTTGAAACATATTTATTTTTAGATAATGTATTCTTACCTTTATGGAATTTAACGCCTTTATAATGTAAGGGTTTTCCTAAAGTGCCGATACCCTTCTCTCCAGTACATAAAGCTCTAAAATTCTCTGCCGTTTTTGGTACGACATCCCGCCTCAACTCTATCACCACTCGACCAGCTAAAAATAATTCATTTGTATTTATCAAATAATGTAAGCTATTTATAAAATTGCCAAAATATAGTCATTATGTTAAAAATTTATGGTTCAATTTAGTAACACTTTAAACCATGAAGCTGCTGCTATATTAATAATAACATTATTAATATCACACAAACTAAGCTAAGCTATGTCTCAGTATTTTAATCTTTAATGTGAACTTATGAACTACAGGTCAGATAATACAATTATAAGATATCAAAAATGTAATTATTTTTATAACAGTTTATGTATTCCAAACATTGAACATAAGATTAATTACTTTAAAAATATAAAGGCAATATTTTTTGTGAATAAATGTTTTATGCACATTCAACTCAATTCTACAAAACAATTGTAATTTATTTGAAATGACAGCCCTAACCAAACTTCTTGTTTTCATTTCGGTAAACAAAATATGAATTCAGATATTATGCACTTTGCAATGTTACGCGACCTCGTCCCACTGAACTGAATAAGAAATCAGTGAGTATAATGGATAAAATTATAAATGAATCACACATTTGAACAACATAAAAAATTGCAGTTATTTAGGCTATTTATTGAAAAATCCATTAGAAATAATTAAACGGCACTTTGTACTAACCTTTAACACCGTCTATTGATATATCTAAATATACTAAAGGGTTTCTTTGTTTTGTTTGAGTCTCCGATATCATTTTTATCCAGATCACATCGATGATAACACTTTTACGCTAGGATATTGATGTAAAAGCACAACCACAAACGTTTAATTGACGATCTCATTATTTTTTATTCAGAAATTACTCAATGAAACTATTAAACAAAATAAAAACAAAGAAAAGGACGGTTTGCGAATTTACGACCTACCTCAATCACAGAACGATATCAGAACGTCAACTGTCAAATCCCGTCAAAATTGAACGTCAGATTATTATGGCGACTACACATCATACATCACTTACGAATTTTTTTTTTTTTTTTTTATGTATAAGTCACCGTACAGAAAGCTGAGATGATTGGCGCCGCCCATGAACAACCACAGACTCTGGAGTATTGTGGTTGCGTTGCCGGCCTTTGAGGGAGGAGTACGCTCTCTTCTTAAAGTATTCTAAATTATAGTCCTTGGGAAATGCCGAATTTAAGAATGTATTGGGCAAACACAGTATTAATATTACCCAAGAAGCTTATATCTAATACACTGGAGATTGCACTATGAACGTTTACTTGTCACGGGAAGGTATGACCTTGAATGACGCCTGGTTGTTTTTTGTCCCTTTCACACCTAACTTGGCAAGTTGGTGTGAAAGGGATGAAGGAACAACCAGGCGTCATTCAAGGTCATACCTTCCCGTGACAAGTAAACGTTCATAGTGCAATCTCCAGTGTATTAGATATAAGCTTCTTGATATTACCACAAATATTACGATAACTACCATAGTTACAATCTTAGTTACAATATAACTATAAAAGTTTAAAAAATCTTTTATCTTCTCGTTCTTCTAAAAACATGGACATTCTAAATATTTTAAAAATTAAAAATGATTTTACATTATGCGCTTATTACACTTTCCTTAATTTAGAAGGTCATTTACGAATAGAAGCTTCTGATCACTCTGTTTTAAAAAAGAGCAAATCAGATAATGAAGATAACGAATATTTTAGAACAAGGGGGTGCAGAAATTATCTTCGAAATATTTCTCAGATCGTTTTGCATAATATTATTAAATCTTGTGACATCTGCGTCGTTAATTCAGAAACAATATACCTTTATCCCAGTATAATACTTCCTATTTATTCAAAGAAAGATAGGGGTTTCGAATCTGTGTTGTTAAGTTAATTCGTATTATGATTAATAATTCAGTTTTTCAAATGCAACCCCTTCCAACGGCAAAAATATCCCTTGATATCGAGATATTTGAAAAATGTGAGCCGTTAACGAAACATCGACATTATTTTGTACGACGAATTCAGTTAAGAATAAAACTGAGGGTGTATATACACTGTAGTGATGTAACGAATGTTGGATTTTTCACATTCGCGAATGCGAATGCGAATGCCAATATTCATCTTCAATATTCGCGAATGCGAATGCGAATGCGAATGTTAAATTTCAGAAAATGAAATTCCAAATCCTGTAGAAGTTTTAATTAAAAAAAATATTAATGAATATGTATTGGATAAACGTATTGAAAATGAAGAAGACCCACTTCTTTGGTGGAAAGTTAATAGCAATAAATATGGTATTCTTTCTCCTGTAGCCAGAGAATATTTGGTAACTCCACCCACAAGTGTCCCCAGTGAAAGAGTTTTCAGTGGAGCTGGACTTCTCTACACACCTCACCGAAACAGGCTGCACGGAGAAAGAGCTTCAAAACTTTTATTTTTAAAATTTAACATTCCTTTACTTCAATTTAATTTCTAAGAATTTAAAGTTACAGCGAGTTTAATAGTCAACTGTGTCAACTTGTTATTAGCAAAACTATAATTGTGTAGTTTATATTTCATTATTTTTAATTCATAGAAAAAGAAAATTAGTGAAAAAATGTGCAATTGAAACCAAATGTTAACATTATGAATATTAGAACTTTACTTTTGTTTTAAATAGAAATAAATATTTTTTTTTTTTTTTTTTTTTTTGTAAAAAGCTTAACTATTTACAAATAGTCAAGTATACATTATTTGGTTTTTTAAGTTTATATTTCATTATCATATTTAATTCTTAGAAAATATATAGTGGGATGGAAAAATATATAATTAAAGCCAAAAAGGTTATAAATTAAGATTATACTTAGATTTGATTGGATCTCTGAAGTTCTGTTTTCACAAAAGATACTTGAATTTAGAATTAGATTTTTTTCAAAATGTATGTAAGGCATGGACATTCATTATTTTTTCTGTGGTGGAGTTAAGTTGTGATTTTGTTAATATTTTAATTAGACTAACAAGAACAAAAGAGAAAGTGTTTCGAATTTAGTTGCTTACCAAGACTGTTCCATAATATTTTTTTTAAATTCAAGTATGGTTAAATAAAAATATATAAATTATAAATCTTATCAGTTGTGTTATCATTTCATATTATGCAACCATATAATAATTTCCTTTTTGTTTGTTAAATACATTCGCTAAATATTCGCATCGTTTTTTGCGAATAGGAATGCGAATGCGAATATCGAAAAATATGCGAATATTGGCGAATGCGAATGCGAATATTCGTTACATCACTAATACACTGTACTGCGTATATACTGTGCATATAAAACATCATAATATAGCGATGAGTGATGCGTCGCGTCGACACGCCAGGTATCGCTTTTACGTGCGGCTATATATATGATTCATTCATATCAAAAAGTATTTAAACATTTTAACTTTTAAGTAACTAATTATGATTACACCTTCCTCAATGCGTTTCTAATTAGGCTTCTAAATTAGTCAGTCAGTCAGAAGCCATCCTGACTTCCAAATGGATGCATACTTATTTAAGTGTGATTTATCTTTTCTAAATTTAGTGGTCACTTAAGTACCTTGAAATTTGGTGGCTCCACAGAACATTAAAAACAAATAGAAGTGCTATAATGTCATAATTACTATGAAAACCAGTGTCGCCAAACCCACACATTTAAACCGATAGTTATACAGTACACTACAAGTAAACTATGCCTTTGATTGGACAGCTTAATTTGAGTAAAAACTGACTTAGGTTATAAATTCAGCATTTCAATATGTACCCTAACGCACAATGTTACGGTTTATTTTAGTATAACATCCCTAGGTATATTAGCTGTTTTGTTTCTCATTGCACAGAAATTCCAAATTCGAAAACATTCAGCTACTCCACAACAGAGGGCGTTAGTTTTCGATAGATATAACTTTGAACCTCAACACATAGAGATAAGGTTGAAATTTGTGTCACTCAACATTAATGACATTAACTTGATATTTATCTGATGCTATGCCCTGAGGGATGTCAGCCTTGTTATCGATAATTCACAAATAAATATTTTTTTGTGTATTTTTTTTTTCTTTCTATTATATGAGTAGGTATAGTATAATGTGTCACATTTTGGAGTATGTTTATTACTACTAAGTACGTCTTTTTATATTATTATTATTAAATAAAAAACGGAATAGAATAGTATTAATCTATATTTACAAAATACAAACAGAAAATATGCATTATTTTAAATCTTCGAACTGCCGTAGGTTTGCTGTATCGGTCGGCCTTTGTTAGACCGCTTAGTGCTCTTCGGCATCCAGTTAACTCGTCACGTTGCATTTATCCATTTCTCTTTTAAATTAGCCTCTTTGGGAAATCTATAAATAAATTGGACAAATGAAAGCTAAGGAAAAATAAAATAAAATTTAATATTTATAATTTTTGTCTTTTCTAAAGTATCGATACTGTAGATATGCGCCACAAGCATCACTAAAGCGACATTCGTTTGTTTATTGCAATAATATTCCAGAAAGTCTTGTTTGCTGTTCAATCTATAATAGTACTAATTTATTACGGATTAAGGTTCATTTTGACTAGATATTTGTATACAATTTTGACAAATTACAAGCGAAGTTATAACATAAAATATTATATGTAAAATAAATAAAAATAAGACTTACCGATGGTATGAAATGCCTCCATTGCTGATATTATTTCGTCTGCTATCATTTTTGCACTCTAATACCGAACAACACGTCCTAATTATTGAATAAATATGGAAAAAAGGTTTGACAGCTGACAACCGACTCGATTATTTTTCTGCGCACAACTGAGAGCAAGTTAGGTGATCTTACCTTACCAGTGACACGTGGGCCACGCCCACATCACACTTCTATCTACTTTACTGTTCTGTGGGTGGCTCAATTTAGGATGGTGTAATAAGCACATAAAAGACGTGCATCAGTATTTAATACCTGTGGAGATGTGTGTGGAGACGTGAAATACCTATTCAAAATTGAAATTTAAAATGTCACTGTCAGTTTGATTTGAAAGTAAATTGCGTCATCACATTACAGCAATTTTACATTGCTTAGAAATAATTTAATTATATTTTAGAAATGATTATCGTTAATTAATAAGGCATTACAAAACCAACAAAGTAAGTTCACAATACATTTACTTTTTTGGTATGATTCCATATAAAAAGCTTGACAATCTTAGTATACGGTCAAGTATATTGACATAGATAATAATTGATTAATGTTCATATTCCAGTGTTAGTAAAGAGTAATTTGTAGTTCTTAATATTCTAAATTATTTTTCAGATGTCTTCGTCAGCAATATACATACTGGACGTTAAGGGGAAAGTCCTTATATCCAGAAATTACCGCGGCGATGTTGATATGAGTGTGATCGATAAGTTCATGCCCCTCTTGATGGAAAAAGAAGAAGAAGGAATGTTAACTCCTCTTCTACAAACCAGCGAGTGTACTTTTGCTTATATTAAAACTAACAACCTTTACATAGTATCAACAACAAAGAAAAATGCTAATATTGCCTTGGTATTTGTGTTTCTATATAAAATAGTGGAAGTCATGACTGAATATTTCAAGGAACTAGAAGAAGAAAGTATCAGAGATAATTTCGTCGTAATTTATGAGTTGCTTGATGAGTTATTAGATTTTGGATATCCTCAGACAACTGACAGCAAGATTTTGCAAGAATACATTACCCAAGAAGGTCATAAATTAGAAATGCAGCCTCGAATTCCAATGGCTGTGACAAATGCTGTGTCGTGGAGGTCAGAAGGGATTAAATATCGAAAGAATGAAGTATTTCTTGATGTCATAGAGTCTGTAAATCTATTGGCAAATTCAAACGGGAATGTTCTGCGTAGTGAAATAGTTGGAGCCATAAAAATGAGGGTGTACCTGTCTGGAATGCCAGAATTGCGACTTGGTCTCAATGACAAAGTACTTTTCGAAAGTACAGGTAGGGGGAAATCAAAATCTGTTGAGCTGGAAGATGTGAAGTTCCACCAATGCGTGAGATTGTCAAGATTTGAAAATGACAGGACAATCTCTTTCATTCCACCTGATGGTGAGTTTGAGCTTATGTCCTACAGGCTCAACACTCATGTGAAGCCGCTGATCTGGATCGAATCTGTCATTGAACGACATGCACACTCCCGTGTTGAATACATGATTAAAGCCAAGTCGCAATTCAAAAGACGTTCAACAGCTAACAATGTTGAGATTATTATTCCGGTGCCTGCTGATGCTGATTCTCCGAAATTCAAAACTACTATTGGCAGTGTGAAATATACACCAGAGCAAAATGCCATAACCTGGTCTATAAAGTCATTCCCGGGTGGCAAAGAGTACTTAATGAGAGCACATTTCGGCCTACCGTCTGTTGAGTGTGAGGAGACTGACGGAAAACCCCCAATACAAGTGAAATTTGAAATCCCATACTTTACAACTTCCGGTATTCAAGTGCGGTACTTGAAGATCATTGAAAAGAGTGGTTATCAGGCACTACCCTGGGTTCGGTACATTACCCAAAACGGCGACTATCAGCTAAGAACAAATTAGTACAATTAAGCATGTTTTGTTACATTCCTTGTATTTTTAAGTATGCACTTAATAAGTATTCATTATGCAGTTGTAACTTGATTTTTATTAGTATTTTATTATGTAAGATTATTTTGACCCAATAAATTGTTTAATCCTATTATTTTATTTAATTATTCTTTTATTTTCTCCTAATATATAATTACAATGACTTCCTAACCCCACAAAATAATACTACATATTTTTTTTACAAAATTAATTTTAAATTTATCTTAAAATTTAAATTTTATTTATAGTTGGCTGACAACATTTCATTTTTTATAAGGCCATGAAAGAAAAAAACCGTTTCTTTATTTTTCTCTTGCGATTACAGAAAAAAAATTATTTCATTTTTTTATCGCATATTTTAAGAGAAATTAAATAAAAACGATAAATGTGATGATGACGTCATACATACGGAGGAATAAAAATGCGCCTTAGCCTAATTTAAAAAAAGTTTAAAAAAAAAACTATCACTGACATTTACAGGGTATGGCATGTGTCAAATTTCATATTAATGTCATTTTTGTGAATTATTCATGTAAACAAACTTTTAAATCGTGTTATTGTGTTTTGGTTTTCTAATTTAATCTCATTAGCGTGATGTTTGTTTGATTGGAGTTGGACTAATTCATTTATATTATACAAATAGTGCCTATAGTGTTCATAATTTTCTTGAAATAAAAGACTTTGTTTACTTACTAAAAGTTGTATTTATTTAACACTTTTCAACGTTTTTGGGATAGTATATTTGTTTCCCAGAAATTTTCAGCACCCCTTAACAAATCCTGCATAAAGGCATCATCATCAGTACTTGTGAATAAGTTTCTTTTGTTTAAAATTTGGATCAACAAATAACAAATAACAATATTTACAAAGCTTGACGAATCAAAGTGACAAATGTGCCAAAATGTCAACTGTCAAGATTTTTTTTTAATTTAAACTAGGTATGTGGCAAAGGAAAAAATGTATTCCTCCGTATGTATGACGTCATTTGGCGCTTACGACATTTTAGAATGAGATGATTTTAAAACTCAAAAAGATGAATGAAAACTTCCATATTTAGAAAAAGCAAAAAATACATGTATCGTAATTTTTGATCTAGTTTTCATTAAAATAAAAAAATAAGTAGCTTAAAATTTTGAAATGTTGTCAATATACTTAAACCAACCAAAAAATTATTAAAATATCAAGATATTTTTAGTACTGCAGATTATTACTTCCTAGCAAAGCCTAATGAACTGAAAAATTAAGAACCCTAACAGGCACAATATATAAGGGCATTATAGCAACAGGATGATTTGAATGGGCTAATCCATCGCAGCATATTCCTTTGAATTTTCGTTTCTAAATAATAAATGGGGTACATAAAATAAAACACTAATTTTTTATTGAATTCGTCCATCTTTAACAACTACTATTATGGCTTGTGTACACGTATTAAGTTGTTAATTACATAACTAAATTCTAAAGCAGATGATAGACGTACGAACTTTAAAATCGCGGTTTTAAAGTTCGCGTACTTTCTTTTTGTAGCAGTGGTG
The DNA here is from genome assembly GCA_029959065.1 of Colias behrii. NCBI lineage: Eukaryota > Metazoa > Arthropoda > Insecta > Lepidoptera > Pieridae > Colias > Colias behrii. Next base: position 2,028,976 of record JARWMC010000021.1, on the reverse strand, counting down.
GCTCAGTGGTGCGACCTCGGACTTCGAATCGATAAGTCCGGGGTTCGAGACCAGGCGAGCGCGCAGGAAATAAATTGATTTTTCAATTTATCTGTGCATGTTGTAACATCACCACTGCTCGAACGGTGAAGGAAAACATCGTGAGGAAACCGACATGTCGAAGAATTAAAAAAAAAAAAAGTTCGACGACATGTGACATCCACCAACACGCACTTGGCCAGCGTGGTGGATTATGGCCTGTACCCTCATAGGAGGCCCGTGTCCCAGCAGTGGGAACGTATATGGGCTGATGATGATGATGATGATGATGATGTACTTTCTCGGCTCGACGTCGGTGACACACGTAGAGCTTGGTCAGTAGCTTCCGCGTGTCACCTCCCCACTCCCACCCTCCCCACTCCCATCCTCCCCAATCCCATCCTCCCCACACTCATCCTCAACACTACGATCCTCCCCAATACCTTCCTCCCCTCACCCATCCTCCCCACTTCTATCCTCCCCACTCCCATCCTCGCCACTCATTAATTGTTTAATTGGACTTTATAGCCAATTAAACGTAAAAATTTTGATTGGGCTTCTAGGGTTAAGTAACTATGTACTTGCTCTCGAGTCTCAGGTGCTCGCCGAAGCTGAAGGTGAGTATTATAATCTTTGTGTGTGTCTTTTACGTTTTTGATATTACTTGCTCTGTGGTTTTTGATACTCTGTTCATACTCGAGTATTTTATTCAAATATACATAAATGTATTGTTTAAATAAGTAAATTTTATAAAGAAAGTTAGTTTTATTGCTTTTGATATCGTTGTTCAAATATTATTACACGAAAATGTGAAAAATACTTTATTTCTAAACATCAAATTGCCAGTGCACTGTCATAATGTCATGTCAAGTGATAACAGCTGATATTTACAAAACGTCAAAACAAAAGCCCGGTGTTTTCTAAAGTTAGCATGATACATAAATAATTACTGATTACTTAGCCAATAGTGTAAAATGCGATTTAAAAGGACAAGTTTTTGTACAAATAAAAACATATATAGCGCTTGTTTTCTATGTAGAAGTTATTGTAGTGATGTTCTTCCTTTGAGTGAAATAAAAATAATCAGAAAACATAAAGAAATTTCTAAGAATGAAGAAACTCCTGAAAAAACCGAATGTCCAAAGGATACTGAAGAGTTTAGGGTCAATGCTGTTAATATACAGATGATTTCAAAAAATATCTACAAACAACTATTCAAGGACAGTCCTACTGAAATAGACCCAAATGTTGTTAAAAGGTTAGTTTTATAATGAAACTTAATGATTCGCCCACCTAGAAATCCTATCATTTATTTATTCTACTACGAAAGACCTTTTAAGGTGAATGTTAAACTCAATTCAGAAATAAAACTTAATAATATTGAAGTAAAAAGAAGCTATATGTACAAGTAGGTTATGATTTGAAGTTATTTTTATTTTCAGTTGCCAAGCTCATCTCTTACAGCATGGTATAAATTATAAAGAATATAACAAACTTCCAGATGTCCAATTAAAGTTGCCAGATTTAGAAGGAAAAGATATTGTGGAACATTTTTATAACATCGGACAGAAGCAATCTGCTCCTTATAAAAAGTTGTTAAATGAATTGGCATCAAGAAAGCTGCCAGAATTACCAAAGGTTTTGTATAGATTTTTAAGTTTCTGCTCATGAAATATCTTAATATATATAAATCTCGTGTCACAATGTTTGTCCTCAATGGACTCCTAAACCACTTAACTGATTATAATAAAATTCGCACACCATGTGCAGTTCGATCCAACTTGAGAGATAGGATAGTTTAAACATGTAGGTACCACGGGCGAAGCCGGGGCGGAAAGCTAGTATAGACTATAAATCATTCACTTAACACATTAATTAATACTTGAAGCAGATTCATTACTGTTTGGAAAATGTTATTTCATCAGGGTGTTCAAAAAAGTGGGTTTAATTGTAGATGCAGATGAATATTTTAGCATGTGATTGTTTTTAAGCTGTTGCATAGCTTCTATCGCGGGCCTTGAGCGCGGGGACCGAATCGAGAAATTCCGTAACGAAAAAACCTCACGCTCCCCAATCCGACGGGCTCGGAGGTGTGGCTTGAAGGCATGCTATGCAATAGCTTTACCGCGGCAGTCCCCGAGTACCACACGTCTTTTTTTACTTTTATAGCACAGTTACTTCAGTTAAAAGAACAAATAAAAAATTTAAATTTTTATTAAAAGAACAATTTTATTAATACTGTTAGAAACAAATCCCTAACTGGCAACCCAAACCGAGGGGGTGGTTATAAAAATGAGTTGAACAGCGGATTTGACACACTTTCCGTTGGGCTCTTGGATGTAATGGTCGTTTTAATTGTGCTTAGTTGTGTTAATAATTATTTTTAGTTGATTATTATTTTATTGTTGATGAAGGTAGACATATAAAATCATTTTGTAAGGAATAAAACCTTTCTAGGTTGAATTTAAAATCCATCCCTAAGAATACAAAATATTTTTTTTAAAGAGCAACTATGGAGTTTTTAAAGTGGTAAATGTTAATTCTGTTATGAAATTCAAAAATGCTTCTAAAAGAAGTCTAATTGAATAAATATACATTGATTAGATTAATTCTGCTAATATGTTATATCAAATAATTAAAATTTATTTATTCTAAAGATATGGTTAAAAAGTAAAGGCTGGACAAAATACACACCTGAAGGGCCCAAATCAGTTCCATGCCCATCAGATGATGTCTTGGTTTTTGATGTTGAAGTTTTGATGGCCGCGGGTAAAAGGCCAACCCTGGCTTGTGCAGTATCTCCTGATGCATGGTAAGTTTATAGATGCTTTAAGATTTCTTTTTAACAAAATAATGTCACATTTAAGCATTTGTAAGCATTTACGACGATATGCGTCATTTTAGAATTTTATGTATAAATTAATTTCATAATCAATCACTACCCGGGTCCAGATTACGCTTACTCACAATCATTAACCAAACTATACAGAATTAAAGAAATAAAACATATTATTCCACTTAGTTTTTTTATTTATAAATAAAAAAACTATCATAAATTCTCTATCGTGGTCCTTCGAGCCGGATTTACTTTCTTAATGTTAAAAGATAGCCTTCAGGTGCGCACTTGCCACAGCAATATTTTTTTTAAGGGTATTGACCCTTTAGAATAAAAACTTATACATGTTCAAAATAATAAAGCAAAATTATTGATTACAGGTATAGCTGGGTAAGCGAACCCCTAGCCAATGGCAGAGCTCATGAATCTTTTAGTGAAGTGAATTACGAAGATCTCATTCCTTTAGAAACTGATGGACACAAGCCATGCGGTAATTTGAGCAGGCCAAGGATAGTTGTTGGACATAATGTGTCGTACGATAGAGCAAAGATTAAAGAGCAATATTGGTTGGAAAGGACGGGTAATTTAAAACTTTTTTTTGTTTCTGTACTTATAAATATTTCTGAGATTGAAAAAAAAATTATTAAAATTCTTATTTTTTCCCAATTGATGACAAACATGTACAATCAGATGTGCATATTGTGCTATTGTTGTAATACAGAAGGAACTGGCGATTTAAAATTTGATTTAATTGCTTTTCGAACTCGTAACGCAATCTACGACGCGGACGGTAACAACGACAACTTAAAACATGACAATGCTGTAGGTAAATGTACATATATATTTTGCTGTGAGCACCTTGTACAAATGTACAGCACCGACTGTTCGTAGGAACGTTATAATCTAGGGAAAATGCTGTAGTTTATACATATCCAGCAATATAATGATTATTTAAATACTATATCAAAAGGAAGAACTGTATGTTTTATAAATAACAAAATTTAACTTGCAGGTGTGCGTTTCATGGACACAATGTCAATGCACACGTGTGTGAGTGGGGTGACGAGTTACCAGCGCACCGTGCTAAAGGCGAAGAATAAAGAGCCCGATCCTAGCGACGATGATTGGATTGAAATTAGCTCCTTGAACAGTCTTTCCGAGGTACTATCAAATTTTCTGAATATAGGAAAATATTTGTAAATTAATTATTATTTATCCTAAGTTATAAGATGATATTATGAAAACAATTAATAAATAGCTATTTAATGTATACTGCCGACTTTCACTAATTTTCTACATTGCGCCTAGCATCAGTTTCGATTCCTACTTTTTATGAAATGAAAACTAAACATACCTTCTGCACTAGGTACATAAGCTCTATTGCGGTAAAGCAATCGACAAGCAAACCCGGGATATCTTCGTAGAAGGCACAATGGAGGACGTACATAATAACTTCCAAACGCTCATGAGTTACTGCGCTGGTGACGTCATCGCAACACACAATGTACTAAGGGAACTATTCCCGATGTTTCTGGAAAGATTTCCTCATCCTGTTACGTTGGCTGGAATGTTGGAACTGGGTGAGTGGGAAATCTTCATATAATCTGCAAATGAATAAGCTTATAATTTTTATGTGCTTTTGCTAGAAATCATAAGAATATGAAAAGTTGTCTTAGAAACAATGCTAGACCACAGAATACATAATAGTAGCTAAACGCTACAGAACGGACACTCTCCGCCTCCCGCCAAAATTAAACACTTACCTCACCCCGCGCGATCGTGATTAAAATGGGCCATATTTTTATGCAAGGACCTTGGCAAGGACGATACGCAACGAAGATTGACAACATTAATCAAATTGACTTAAAGTAATTTTATTATTTTGGATTTGTGATTATCGTTTTTCGTAGAAAATGGTTAGATATGGTGCTGTTTACGGATGTATTTCATCAGAAAAACGCGAATTTTTTTTTTACACTAGTCACAAATGTGCCAATCATAAAGCGTTAACACACACATTTGCAGTCTCTACAGTGTGACTGTCAAAACGATAATTTTGTATGGAGTGTCCGGGGTGTGGCTAGACTTCAGATTTATTTAAAGCTATTTGCTGACACTTGACAGGCCTTTAAAGGTGAATCAAAGCTTATCGTATTATTGACGAAAGCAGCTATGTCTATGTATATGTGATAGCAATTTGAAATCAATTTTCAGGTACAGCATACTTACCCGTAAACTCCAATTGGACGCAATACATCGACTCAGCAGAAACGGTATTCAATGATTACAAGCTGGAATCTCAACAATTATTATCCCTAAAAGCAGATGAAGCATGTCGCCTTATGGAGAATAAAGAGTACAAAAACGACCTTTGGATGTGGAATGAAGATTGGTCAACGCAAACTTTAAAACTGAAAAAGTCTACTTCAAAAAAGACAGATATTCCTGAAGATATAAAACCAGACAAACAAACAAATACTGAGAAAGAGTTTTACATATTAAGTGAAGGTTACATAGAAAGCTTAGAAGCAAATAACGGAGAAAAAGTAATGGTTCCAGAAGAACTACTCAAAAAGTTTCAATATTTATACGATTTACGAAGTTCGTTGCCGGTAAAAAGGCCGTATTTAGCCGGATATCCGGCGTGGTATAGGAAACTATGTACGAAGCCAGGGAAGGATCCTGATTGGTCGCCTGGCGCTAACAATATTACTACCAGTATGCAGGTATAAACTGTGATGTCAGTCGTTAATACAAACAACAGAATATCGTATAGAAATAATTCTTTGGTTAAAAAATGCCAGTTAATAACTATTAATGTAAAATAAGATATTTTTTAAAAACGTTAAAGTTATTCATAATTGCCCAGTCACAAAAGCAACTTCTATTAAAGAAAAAGTGGTCTTTGTAATGACGATGTCCGATCGCTCTTATAATTATTAATATGCAATGAACTTAAACGTAAATCTGCACGCTGTGTCATAAAAAAAAACACTAAAAGCTATCAAATTATCAATAATCCACTTACATTCACACCTAATGAAACTCATATTCTTTCAGATAACCCCAAAACTCCTCCGTTTATCATGGGAAGGTTACCCCCTCCACTATATCCAGGGAGAGGGGTGGGGGTTTCTCGTCCCCTACAGTAGAGTAAGAGGAGATCTAGAGGAGGGGGAAATTCCTTTACCCCTAGAAACGTTACTATCCTCCTGTCCTATAGTCACGTGTAAGGGGACTGAAGTTGATGCCGAATCGTATATCTTGCCGAAAACTGTTGAGGTGGGTGAAATAAAGCTTAGATATTTTTCTGAAAATATATTGTGTTCTGCAATATATAAATTTAATTCATGGCCAATGGACACTTTCAGTGATTATTACTTCACATGACAGCTATGGGTATAATTAATGTGGATTTTTTCTGAATCAAACCTATGTGCTATTTCTGGTGGATTATAAGAACCTGTAGAGAAGTTTGAATAATTTTGGAATGTTATTACTTTATTTTATAAATATTATTTTCTCAATTCTAGGAGGATCTTGGAAAGCGTGCGTATTTTGCGAGAAAAAGAAAGCTAGAACAAGCGGCAGCAAATCAATACCACGGATTAGGAGTTTGGACCGGCATAGAAATACAAGGTAATAAATCGTACAAGTACAACATTATAAGTTGAATTTGATAGGTATTTAGTTTTATAGCATTCAAACGCTTTATAAATATAATTTTAAAAAAGTAGTAGAATAAATTCTATTGATCTGGCGGGATCACGAGTGAACGAGAGGTCAGGCGTCGCTCCAGAATGGCGAAAGACGCGGGTTCGAATCCCGATGAGTGATAGAATTTTTTCTATTATTTAAATTTATCGTTTACAAGATGTATTTTTCATGTATTACATATTTATAAAATACGTTATATTATACAGGATGTTGCCATTTTCTCCGATTGCCACACAAGGATGGCCCTAAATACAAAGTCGGCAATCCTCTAGCCCGGGATTTCTTAAACATGTTCAGTCAAAACGTTTTGTCAGCGCAGGGAAATGATGCAGAAAAGGTTGGTATATAAAGATAGAATATACTTCTTAAAGTGTAAATATAATTCATTTTATTATTTGTAGTGACACACATAGAACAAATCTTTAAATAAGTGTTTTTGAGTAAAGTCGAATTACTGTGATCTCGACATTTTTTTCTCAATTTTATTACATATACAAGCTGTGTGTTATAACGTAAACGTTTAATCACTTAAATAATCATATACATGACAAAAACTGTTTTTTTTTTACCTATAGTACCGTAAAAATTCTAGGTACTAACATACGGTCGCATGATGTCATACTGGCGTAACAACAGAGAGCGAGTCATGGGCCAACAAGTTGTATGGTTACCAGAGGAAATATTGCCGGAACATTTAAGAGGGACATTGAGAAGATATGGTGCGATTATACCGCAGGTGGTAGTCTGTGGCACGCTTACTAGACGGTATGGAGTATTTATAAACTATAGGAATGTTAGGTTAATATTTGGAAAAAAAAAGAATGCATAGAAAAAATTTATTATGAGAGATGGCATTCGATTTACGAATCGGTGGTAAATGGTAAAACTATTTACTATGTTATGACGATTCAAAAGTGCTTTTAGAAGAAGTCTAATTATTGAATAAATAAATGTTGGAGTTTGAGAATTCTGCGCCTTTCGTGGGGTTTAAATCTCGTTTAATGATATTATAATTAAAAAAATTAACACTAATTATAATAAAACTAAAGTTATTTATTTTTCACTTAATGATATTTTCTTTCTCCGATACAAAGCTACATTATTTCTTAGCTTACATCATTTTATGTTTGTTTATTTTTAAAATTAATAAACAATTATTACAGAGCCAGCGAACCAACATGGATGACAGCTAGTAATGCGACAGCAGAGCGCATCGGTTCTGAGTTACGCGCGCTCGTGCAAGCGCCGCCGAAGTACCGCTTCGTTGGCGCTGATGTTGATTCTCAGGTATACATAAACTTGGAGGTCTTCCTTACTTCTACAAGTATTACACTACTCTTATTACTACTACTTACTACTTCTAATTAGTATTTACACTAAATTTTTAAATAAACATTACGATTAATATTTATTTTAGTTCATGTAATCGATGTCACATTTAGTTGCTTTATATCCGTGTTAACATTCCTTACGAAGGCAGCCATACCGTCGTAGGACGATAATTGTACAAAATAATCTCCACTCACCCGCAATTTTTAAGCTATTGCATAGCTTCTATCGCGGGCCTTGAGCGCGGGGACCGAATCCAGAAATTCCGTAACGAAAAATCTCACGCTCCTCACGGGGACGGGCGCGGAGGTGTGGCTTGAAGGCATAGCATGCAATAGCTTTACCGCGGCAGTCCCCGAGTGTCACACGTCTTTTTTATTTTTTTTTTTTGTCAAGGTGTACAAGCTTATAATATTATTATAAAACGTTAGAATAAGTGAATTGTAAAATTCTTTGAAATAAATGTCTCTAAACCTAAGTAAGCAGGATCATCTCAGTGTAATAAAAAGTGTCCGTTGAAAGTGAGCAAATTGAGTTGGCGCTACAGCAAGTGGAAGAATTTTAAATAGAGCGCCTCAAAGGACCATGTCTATATTACTGTGATATTACCATGGGCGGCTCGTGACAAAATTGTGAAGGTGTTCACTTGAAATAAAACAACGAAAATACAATAGCGTTATCGGGATAATTTATTACTAACAAAAAAAAATACTTATATAGGAAATGCATACGTCTGTCTTTTTTGTGTGAAAAAACGTATATCTGATTAATTAACCGTTTTTCTGTAGATAATGGATATAATACACAACGCATTTAAACGGTCCTGTATCATGTTATTGCGCGTAAAAAGTATTTACTTTATTAAAGACTAGATTTCCGCCCGCGGCTTCGCCCGCGTTTTCAAAGGAAAACCCGCATAGTTCCCGTTCCCGTGGGATTTCCGGGATAAAACCTACCCTATGTGTTAATCCAAGTTACCTTCTATATGTGTGCTAAATTTCATTGTAATCGGTTCAGTAGTATTTGCGTGAAAGAGTAACAAACACACACACACACACACACACATCCTCACAAACTTTCGCATTTATAATATTAGTAGGATTAAACCTGCTTTTTACATTATCTCTCCGATTAAATTTTTTAATTTATCTATCAAATTAAATGCTTAATTAAATAAATAATAATATTACCTTCACAATCGCCTAACAACGGTTTAGAGCAATTTTACGTATCCTCTCCCATCTCACGGAACCGTTGTATTAAGTTCTCTTCTGAATTATTTCTGAGAAACACGAATTATAAGGTTATTTATTATGCATACCATGTTTAAATATAAATTTATAATTGAATCGTTTCTATCGCCTTAAATACGTATTTTATCATAATTTATCTATAATATTATTTTTTATTGACTTATCGAAATTTTCCTGACTTATAGAAATGTTCCCCACAAAGAGAAATTTTCCTGACGTATAGAAATTCTCCTGTCTTATCGAAATTTTTCCGACATGGATTTTTCCTGACTTAAAGAAATTTTTGCCGCAAAGAGAAATTTTCCTGGCGTATATAATTTTTCCTGACTTATTCAAATTTTCCTGGCGTATAGAAATTTTCCTGGCTTATAGAAATTTTGCTGGCTTATAGAAATTTTCCCGACGCATAGAAATTTTATAAACATTTTCCTGACTTATACAAATTTTCCTTATCTATATAATTTTTCGGCAAAGAGAAATTTTACCTGGCTGATAGAATTTTTCCTGACGTATAGAAATTTTCCTGGCGTATAGAAATTTTCCTGACGTATAGAAATTTTCCTGACGTATAGAAATTTCTCTGCCTTATAGAAATTTTCCCGGCTTATAAAAAATTTCCTGACGTATAGAAATTTTCCGGACTTATGGAAATTTTCCTGTCTTAAATTTTTCTTTCTCATGGAAATTTTCCTGGCGTATAGAAATTTTTCTGGCTTATAAACATTATCCTGGCTTATAGAAATTTTCCTGGCTTATAAAAATTTTCCAGACGTATAGAAATTTTCCTGACTTATGGAAATTTTCCTGTCTTAAATTTTCCTTTCTCATGGAAATTTTCCTGGCGTATATAAATTTTTCTGGCTTATAAACATTTTCCTGGCTTATACAAATTTTCCTTATCTATATAATTTTGCGGCAAAGAAATTTTCCTCACGTATAGAAATTTTCCTTGTTTATAGAAATTTTCCTGTCGTATAGAAATTTTCCCGACTTATGGATTTTTCCTTACTTATAGAATTTTTTGCGGCAAAGAGAAATTTTCCTTTCGTATGGAAATTTTTCTGGCTTATAAACATTATCCTGGCTTATAGAAATTTTCCTGGCTTATAAAAATTTTCCAGACGTATAGAAATTTTCCTGACTTATGGAAATTTTCCTGTCTTAAATTTTCCTTTCTCATGGAAATTTTCCTGGCGTATATAAATTTTTCTGGCTTATAAACATTTTCCTGGCTTATACAAATTTTCCTTATCTATATAATTTTGCGGCAAAGAAATTTTCCTCACGTATAGAAATTTTCCTTGTTTATAGAAATTTTCCTGTCGTATAGAAATTTTCCCGACTTATGGATTTTTCCTTACTTATAGAATTTTTTGCGGCAAAGAGAAATTTTCCTTTCGTATGGAAATTTTCCTGGCTTATAAACATTTTCCTGACTTATACAAATTTTCCTTATCTATGTAAATTTTCCCGACGTATAGAAATTTTCCTGACTTATAGAAATTTTCCTGACGAATAGAAATTTTCCTTGTTTTTAAAAATTTTCCTGGCGTATAGAAATTTTCCCGACTTATAGATATTTTCCTGGCTTATATAAATTTTCCTGACGTATAGAAATTTTCCGGACGTATGGAAATTTTCCTGTCTTAAATTTTACTTTCGTATGGAAATTTTCCTGGCTTATAAACATTTTCCTGACTTATACAAATTTTCCTTATCTATATAAATTTTCCCGACGTATAGAAATTTTCCTGACTTATAGAAATTTTCCTGACGTATAGAAATTTTCCTTGTTTATAAAAATTTTCCTGGCGTATAGAAATTTTCCATTCTTACGGAAATTTTCCAGCTTATAGAAATTTTTCCGACTTATGGAAATTTTCCTGACTTATAGAAATTTTTCCTGACTTATCGTAATTTTTCTGTCAATCGAAATTCCCCTAACTATTGTTAAAATCATTTTTCTAATCTTCCTAAAATTGGAAATTTTTACGACTGATTAAAGTAAACCACCCACCTATTCCCACCCACATCCCGTAGGCTATGCTCTCTATCCACAGGCCGCGCGTGCGCAGAATGGCTCAGTATCTGCATAGCTAGCGAACGTATAAACTCGCCCGGTCGTTGGGCACTTTCACCAGGGCCCTGGAATTATGGAATTATTATTAATTTCATGAACAATATCATCAACATCATTTTTATTGAAAACAATATTCATATATTTTTCTTTGCCCGCGGATTCCCCTGATCTTAAATTCGCATTAGTATGAGTCGTTTCACCGCTGTCAAAAGTTACCCATGGCCATGTCACATTAAAACGAATAAACACACTTTCCGCCCCGGCTTCGCCCGTGGTACATATTTCGCAATAAATGTTCGCAATCGAGAGCGCTCTGCGGTAAGCTGATATCAGTTATGAAGTCATACAGGAACAAGCAAACACTACACTCGCTGACTGCCAATGTACAGCGGGATAACTAACAGCTAGCTGGTTGTATAGGAGCTATGGATAGCCGCGTTGCTAGGCGACAGTGGCACGCAGCTGTGCGGTGGGAGCGCGTTCGGGTGGGCGGTGCTAGCGGGGCACAAAGCGGCTGCTACTGATCTACACTCGCTGACTGCGCGAGCTGCTAATGTACAAAGGGATCATGCCAAAGTTATTAATTACGCGAGGATTTATGGTACGTGGTGTTTATTAATGGTTAAAAAGTTTTAAAATGTCAATAAATAAATACAAAATTGAGTGATTATTTGTGTGTGTGTTGTCTTTCATCTTTAAACTATTACTTGTAGGAAATAATGAAACAGATAGTGATTTGTAATATACTTAAACATCGATTTAAAAACCAACATTAGAGAAATTTAAATAAAAAAGAAGCTCACTTTTGTAGAAATCTTTGATAAACAATTGGAAACTAAATAAACCCAGAACGTTGAACGTTATTTACAGGAGCCGGACAAAACTTTGCGGAACGATTGCTAAAACAATTTAACCCCACTATGACAATATCGGAAGCAAAGAGCAAAGCCGCCAAAATGTTCACCACAACGAAAGGTAGACGAGTGTATACATTGAAGAAGAAATATATGTTGGGCCTTATGGATGAAGATATTGGAGATCAGGTTTGATTATAAATATAAAATTGCATATCTACACTTTACAGCAACGAAAAAATATACCGAACGGTTTTGTCAGTGTAATAGGTAATCTATAAACATTCTATAAATTACCTACTTCCAACTTTAGATGATATAAATGAAGATTAAAACACAATTTATAATCTTCTTCTTCTTCTTCTTATCAGCCGTGGGACATTATCAATTTATAATGTGACAAAGAAAATATGATGAGGCTAAAACGAAATAAAAATGATTTGGTGCACTAATCATAAAATATTTTAAGTTGAGTGCTGAGCTTTAATTTAATATGAAAATATGTCTGGAAAACGTTTTCATAAAACATATATGTTTTATTTTCATAAAGAAAGTTGAGATGACGTCATACCAAGCAACACGACTAGCCAAGATGAGCGGCAAACAAGTTGACGACATGTTCGAGAGGCCCCGCTGGGTGGGCGGCACTGAGTCGTGCATGTTCAACAAGCTTGAAGATATTGCGGGTAGATATAGATATTATACATTTTTATTTTGTGGAGATACTTATGATGTAAATCCTTGCTCTAAGTGTAAATATAATAATAGTTTTGTTAAATTGAGGCGTTCTTTAAAAATAAGATTGAAATACATGAGTTTTTGTTTTCTTTCGATATCTTCGTTTGTCTCGCAGAGATATTTTTAAGTTAAGAGTATGTATTTTTTTGGATAATTCGAATCAAAGATTTTTTTATGCTAGATTTCCCGATTAGATTGTTCGACGAAAAAAAATCAGGTTGATATGTTTTTTTTTCTTTTTGTTTAAATTAATAAAATTGTTTAAATCGCGTTTTCTACGCGGGCCGGCTAAGACCAAGCTGGAAGCACATGTTTATTTGGCAATACTTATACAATAATTAGATATGTGACTTTTATCCTCTTGCTTCAATTAAGTGTTCACGCTATTACTTCTATCATCAAATATGTACGTTTTCTTTTCTACAGATTCCGTAGAACCAAAAACGGCATTCCTCGACGGGCGGCTATCCCGTGCGCTAGAACATAGCGCGGGACGGTGGGGGGGAACTCGTCTCAACTGGGCGGTACAGAGCGCAGCTGCTGACTTCCTGCATCTCATGCTGGTCAGCATGACGCACTTGGCACCGAAAGCGAGGTGCGAATTAAACTGACCCCTATGTAGATGCCATAAAGTCCAAAATTGCATTTCTCGAAGTTAATCGAGTTAATGCTTGACAATGACAGCATGATATACTAGGCGCCAAGGAACGGATGCAAATTATATTGACACTTGTACATAGATATCATCGAGTCCAAAGTTGTTTGTCTCGAAGGGCGATTATCGTGTGAAGTAGAACATAGCGTAGGGTGCTGACACTTGCCGAAAATGTTGCTTTTTAATATTTGACGTTTCATGCAGTAACGTTAATAAAGTTTTGGCATCCGCCTCGCATTTAATATTTATTTCATATTTTGCAAAATTGTTACAAACATGCTCAAAATAATGTTTGTTCTTATCTTATTAACTCTGATGTCGTGCTTAGTGTAGAAGAAAAATAATTTATATTTTGTGATTTTCAGATTCTGTCTAAGTTTCCATGATGAAGTGCGCTACTTGGTGCCTGATGAACATAAATACGAAACAGCGCTTGCTCTACAAATCACCAATTTATTTACGAGAGCATTTTGTTCACAAAGGTTACTCACATTTTATTTTAATTTATGATATTGAACTATTTTCTAATGATTCGTGAATCAATGCCATAAATTAAAAAAATACACTTATTTTATTTTTAATTATATTTTACAGAGTCGGTATAAAGGATTTACCATTATCTGTTGCCTTCTTTACATCTGTTGAAGTGGATCAAGTTTTACGGAAGGAATCAAATTTAAGCTGTACGACACCTTCTAATCCGCACGGCTTAGAAAATGGATATGGCATACCTAATGGAGAATCATTGACGATATTCGATGTACTTGATAAGTGTAAAATAAATTAGGAATAAAGATGTGTATTTTTATTAAAAGGGAAAACCACATTGGAATTATTTTTTCTATATATAGCTATTTTTGATCACCTTTACCTCATTCACTATACGAACAGCTGTGAGCCGAGCTCTGAGCTGTACACATGCGTAGACAAAACCCGTCATCGTCCATACTACACAAGCGGGCACTCGCATTTCTAGATGGCGAACGCCGCGCCGAACCGATAATCCACTCTTTCACACGCAGATTTATCCTCCGTGATCTGCCGACCGACGATGACCACGCCTATGAATGGTAACCATTAATATAGCAATCATAAAAGAGTTTCTTACCTTTTCATACTGTTAATTTAGAACGCATTCTTATAATTTGTGACAGTGACATAGAATTTAGAAAGTTGACATATTATTGTCAAATAATTTGAGGTTATACAACATAAACAACGCGATTCACAAGGTTAAATTTTGTACTAATTCAATATTTTTAGCAATTTTTTTATTACAAGTTAATGCATTTATGTGTGTAATACACAGAAAATTAAACTATGTCGAAAGTAAATAAACGGAAACATGTAATGAACGAGACTCTATGGGACGACTATGAGTTGCCCAAAGAAAATCAGAGTATTGTAAAAGTTTTAAGAAGTAGAGGAAATAACTTACACGAGGTAGGAAAATGATATATTGTTTGCTTGATTTATTTATTTATGCAACATGCAATTAATTAATCTATTCAGGTATGTAGTACACATCTGAAATTGAAATTAAAATGTTATTTTTCGATTTTATCTTCACAGATTACTACACCAAGTGGAGAAGAATATCTAGTATCTATGCCCACAAAATTTAGGAAGAATATTTGGGTGAAGAGAGGAGATTACATCCTCGTCGAACCAATAGCAGAAGGAGACAAAGTGAAAGCGGAAATCGTCAAAATAATGAACAAGGATTCTATAAAATATTATAAAGAAAATAAAGTTTGGCCTAAGGAGTTTGTCGATGTTAAAAAGGATGATAATACTAATTATGGTGATGGTGATAGTGATGATGATTTGTTTGTGAACACTAATAGAGTTCAAATGCAAACTTATGATAGTGATAGTGACACAAGTGATAGTGATGATAGTGACAATAGTGATAAAAAATAAAATGTACTATTAATTTTTAACTTTTATTTGTTTAACAATAATGAGATCATTTTTTTTAATTGTACACATATATAAGAATTTGAATATACTTTTCTACAGTTAAAAAGATTCTCTATTAGATAGACACCCTTTATAAATACTCTACAATTAGATAAACAATAAAATAAAACATGTATAAAGCGTGTAAAAACAAAATTTCTAAACATAAGAGTATACACACATCTAAACATAAAATACATTATGTAAGTAATAAAAAATAATTTTTTTCATAACATTCATATAAATCAGTATGATGGCAATTTATAAAATTTTATTCAAGGAGAAATGTAACAAGAACAAGATTATAATTATAGAGAAAGCTTAAATTTGTATTCAATAGTATTACTTAATCCTCATATTTATCAAAATCAAGTAAATTTTTGTACCATTTTAACACAGATCTGATAAATAAAATACAGATCCAATGAATTAGTTCACACCCTTATACAATAGAATAATTTTATAAAGATTTAGTTCCCTTCAAATTAGAAAACATGTGGAAATGCAAATGGAAAATGTACATGGCATTTACCTTATTCATGGGTTATTCTATGTATATTTTCCTACACACCACTATTAACTAATTTATTGAATATATTATAGACACCAGAGAGAAAATACTATTCTACACTACCTCCGATTTCCTGCAAAACTAAAGATATGGCTATCCCTTAGCTACAAATTTATGAATTTATTATTTAATATCTGCATCTACATCATCTGTCATTATATGCTCATAAATACTTTTAATCAGCTCTACTGACTTCACCATTGCCCAACCTTCCGTCTTTGTTATTAGTTTTGCTTGGCCATCCTTAATGAATTCTAAAGTCAAATTTTTCAATGTTTTTGCCGAATGTAAATCTGCTAACTGTAAGGTTTCAATAGCATTGTTCACTGTAAGTTTCTTGTGTAAAGCCTCTTCACACAAACTCTTAAGTCGGCCAAGCTGATAATAGTCAGCAGCAGCCAATAGCTTTTCAGGTATCTCATCGACTCTCGGGGCTCTGTCACTGTAAATAAAAGTCAGAACTTCTCTCAATACTTCAGACTCTAGTGGTGATTCAAGAATGTTTGTTATACATTCAGTAGTGTTATGTTCAAAGTGAGCCTTTAAAACCAAACTACGACTGGCCAATACAGCTTTGTGTACTTTGAATTCATTTCCTTCTGCACATTTTATAACCACATCGGAAAATATGCCATTATTCAAGAGACTTTCAAAATCATCACTGAGTTGGGCCTCGGGCACATGTGCTCGGTCAACTTTTATGTCATTTGTCACCATGAACTGAAATTTGAGCCGTAGACTGCCATCGCTCAAGAGGAATGTATCACGCCCATCATAGCTTACAATATCACGTTTATATAGTGTTGCTAGGTATTGCCATTTGTTGGCTTGTACTGTGTGGTATTCTTTTATCACAATTGATCGCTCTTCAAATCTCTTTAAGCATATGGTAAGTATTGATTTGAGAAAAACTGGTATGGGTGATAAGTAATATATCTCGATTATATCATTGAATCTGCCGAGAAATTGCATTTTTAATTGAAATTTTGAATTTGCTAAATCACCGGCTTTATCTTTTGGATTTTCTGTCCGAAATTCTCGGGATGTTTTAATTTCTAATAAGGTTTCAAAACATGGTACTGTCCAAATAATAGTGTTTATTTTTGTTTGACCTTCCGTTCGAATTGTATAATTTACATTGGACATTTTAATAATCTCAAAGGAAACCCAATTTATTTAACAATAAATAAATATACTTGTAAATTTTTGTTTTTTTGTGTACAGCGCTTTTTTAAGATGTTCACCAAATTTACAAACACATATTGATATAGCTGGTTAGTGATTGAGTGATTCTTTTAGACTTTAGTCCCTTTTATTTACTAACAATCTACTGATATAGTACAAATCGCACATCAAAATTCAAAACTGTAAACTGCAAAACTCAAAAATGCAAATTGCAAATTACAGGTACAAGATCATAGATTATAGTAACCAAAGAGTATAGTAACTATATACAAATAGTAACATTTAACAATAATTGACAAATGACAATTGACAAATGACAACTGGAACCGGAACTGCTAGAAGATATTTTTATATGTACAGTCGACTCTCGTTAATTCAAACCTGCAGCCTCGGAGCAATTATCAAGCCTGGAGAAGTAACAATTAATTGAACAATAAAGCACTAGTTTGGCCTTTTTGGCTTATGGCAAAATGTCATGCGAAAGAAGAGGACAGATATATGTCAGTTCGACAGTTTGAAATGACATGTAGCCATTACAATTTGTTTTAGTGACCAGTCTGGTCACTAACGCATGGTGATTTTAATTATTGTTTTTGAAGTGAAAAACGTGTTTTCTAGTTTCTTATGTTATTTTCTGAAAAGATAATTTACTAAAGATTACATGGCTTGTGTTGTTCACGGCTGTAAAAGCCGTAGTACTGGGAAATCGGATGAAGATTGGAATTTGTCTTTTCACAGGTTAGTGTTTTGATCAATTTTTTTGTTAATTGTATTATAAATAAGTTAATTTACGTTATTTTCATAATCATCTATATTTTATCTAACCGTAATCATTGAAATGAAATCATAATCAGCTTAGTTTTTAGAAAAAATGCAAAATATAACTTCCATAGTGTTGTGCAATTATCGATACTTGAGTAGGTACGAAGTACTTCATTGATAATGACTGCTTTAGGTTAGGAGAAAAAAAAAGGTATTTAAGTATGGATTTTATTGTTATTTGCAGGTTTCTGGCTTGAGAAAAATTAAAAGATGTTTGGGTTAAAGCTATAGCACAGGGAAAATTGGAAGCCTTCAAAACATTCTCGGCCTTGTTCAAATCATTTCGAATCAGACGGGAAGAAAAGTAAAGTGCTTTGCAGAGATGCTGTGCCACAAGTTTAAGGTGGCATCTATTTTAAATAATAAATATTGTAATTTGTTAATTAAGTATCGAAATAAAATGTTGCAAAAAAAATTTTTAAATTTTATTTGTTTTATTTGAAGCAATTTATTTTAAACTTTTACCAATTTTTTCCTGTGGGAATGAGTTATTTTCCCGCGGTAAATTGTAGCCTATATGTTATTCTGATGTTTAATCTATAATATGTATAATTGGAAAGTTCCATAAAAACTCATTCAGTAGTTTTTTCGTGAAAGAATATCAAATGTCCATTCTTATATATTTTTGCTTTTATAATATTAGTAGAATTTATATATATATATATAAAATTAATATTAATAGAATGAATCTATGAAAACAGGAAAAAATACGTACCTTTTTACGAAACCATAAAAAACAACCTAAACCGAAATACCTAATAATATTTTTTTATAAATACAACTACCATACAATGCAAGGCAGTCAATACGCATCGTAAATGAATAATTCCAAATTAAACGAATCTTAAAATTTGGAATTACCTATCCATAATTCAAAATTAAAAGAATCTTAAATTATCTTCAAGCAATTTTATAACTTAATTTTTTTATTTATCGATATTTTAGTATTCGATAAAGTGGCAAGCACTACCTTTTTAGAACAAAAAGTGGCTACATGTGGATTTGAATGCCAAGCCGATAACAGTGTGTTGTCTCTTTCTATCGCATTAATTAGGGTATTGAATAAAAGAGAGCCACTATATAAGAAACGTTCAATTAATTGATACTTCTCCAGGCTTGTTAATTGCTCCGAGCCTGCAGCTGCGATAATTCGAACCTCTCTATAATTCAAAGTTATCACGAGGTCTCTACAAAATCTCTTTATATTTCGAACTAAATCCATACATTTTTGTGCACTTGGTAATTCGAATGAAAAAAAAAAAAGGTTGCCTGTAAAGTCGGTTTTACGGGCGAAGATTTTACGTGACAACGTCTTTTTCTCGGTAGAATATTTATGTGCTGCGCGCGCGGCAGACCGCGGGCCTCTCTCTCGTTCGGTGACTCATCGTAACGTTACCGAGCGTTACACTTTTTCATAAGTGACTCCCAGCCGCAACCTAATTTAAGACGTTGTCACGTCAATACCATTGCTATATAACAAAACGACGCGTTAATTCGAACTCATCGGCGTCCAACACTCGACAATTCAAAGTTGCAGAGAGAAAGAGGCGGAAAGATTGTAAGCAGGTAGTCAGGTAGGTACATTTTGCGACAAGTTCAAACTTGTTCAATGAGCCGTTGTTTTTGTTATGATTAGTTAGACTTTACACTTCTCACGAATTGGTATGTTTAGTTATCATTCGGTTACTGTAGAATAGCATTTAATAAATAATAATTGATTAACAATTAATAATTCGAAGTTTTATTTATTTTCTCTCACAAATTTCGAACCATTTGATATTTCAAACTCTTGATAATTCGTAATATTTTGAGAGTCCTTCGAGTTTCGAATTAACGAGAGTCGACTTCTTTTTCAATATGTTCATACAGTCTTCACTATTCACGTAGGTAATAAAAAAAATAAGAAAAAAATGAATATTGCATAATTTCAGTTTTGCACGATTTATAGTAGGGGAGCCCAAGAGGGGATTTTGGGATTTACTCGAGCGCGTCAGATTACTATAAGGGAAGGTACCTTAGCTATTCATTAGAACATCTAGTCAATATGAGCCGTTATGGTTGGTGGGTGCGCTCAGGGGCCCCACTGGAAAATTTGAAAAAATCTATAATTCCCTAAGGTTGAGCTCGAATCGTCAGATTAGCGAAATGGGGACTTCTTGTATTATTATTAGCCCCCCCATATATTAATCTGACTCGCTCGAATAATATTACATTAATTTTTTACCCTTTCTTCATAGCGATTAAATCGCCACTTAAATATTCAGATTAACGTATATTTTATTTCAGTGACGACCTGGAGCATGTAAAATATCAATATCTAACGCGCGTGAGTATTTCCAAGCCAATTTTTTTCTTTTTTAAATTAAAAAAAATCAAAAAACCCTTCCCCACCGCTAAAAGTGAAAACATTATAGGACCTTTTTTTCTCGCTATGGTCTAATCTACCAATTCTAATAGGTTCCCGTGACGCTCGAGTAAATCCACATTTAGCATCATGGGCTCCCCTACTATTATTACCGGGGATAAATCCCTTTAAAATATGATTTTATTGTGATAGCATTATCTATATTCTATGGCAATCGTACAAGATTAAAAAAAAAAAAACAAATAAAAGTCGTATGTCAAGTGTATGTCAAAGTGAAAATTGAAAAGACAAAAGTCAATAACTTGATCGTCATCGCTGTATTTATTGTTTTGAAGATTGATAATATTATCTTCATTGATATTTTGATATGATTTGATATGAAATCAACGTTTTATGTGTAATCTTATCTTAACTATAATTATTTGTGTTTGATTGTGGAATAATCGTTCAATTTCGTTTTTTATCAGCCTATCGTAATGTAATGTCTGTCAATTCACTAAAGCGGAACAGTGAACGGGGGAGATAATTTATTGTTAATTCCTTTCAGCTAGTTTTCGACAAATGTAATTAGCTGTTCATTATGGAGGATTACAAGTTTTTATTTAAAGTAGTGCTCGTTGGAAACGCAGGTGTAGGCAAAACATGTTTAGTGCGGAGATTTACGCAAGGACTATTTCCTCCAGGTCAAGGTGCTACAATCGGTGTCGATTTTATGATTAAAACTGTTGAAGTCGATGGAGAGAAAGTAAAGGTGAGTTCACTTGAATCGAAATATTTGGTAATCCGCTTCCATATATGGGTGGATCCTTTAGAGGAAACAAGGTTCAAGTTTTGAAACCAATACAAATTATGATGCTGTATGTATATAAAGGTTGGACACAAATTCAGCATATTGTATTTGTTGTACTGGCTCTAATAGTGACTAATTAATTAAACAATAATTAGAATTTATTGGAATGCATGATGTAAATTGTATTTTCACACTTATTACAATAATATGAATTAGATTGATTCCATTTACGTATTACTAAATATTATGGTTTCATTGTTAGATAGTTGGTCTAATAAAGTAAAGAAACATTTTCCCATAGAATTGAATACAAAGATATTTATGGAAATAAATATTTCAAACAGCTTTTTTAATTTCCTTCCAGAATGTTTAAATTGTAAATTATAAGGACCAAACATGTATTACATTTTAATTATGTACACAATTTGATATCTTCAACATTCTACATAAAAGCTTTCTTCAAAAACTTCATAGTAGTATGTGAATGGAAATTGTTGGTAGATGAAATGATTGAAAAACTGTACCTTAATTTCAATATTTATAATACTACACAATGTGATCTTTTATTATGAGTAGTGAATTGCAAATTTATTCCCAAATTTTGTAATGTACTTGGACTTTAAATTCTATTAATTAAACAATTTTAGCTACAAATATGGGATACGGCAGGGCAAGAGAGATTTCGTTCAATCACACAGAGCTACTATAGATCAGCACATGCACTTATTCTTGTGTATGATATATCCTGCCAACCCACGTTCGACTGTCTGCCGGATTGGCTCAGGGAGATAGAAGAATACGCTAATAATAAGGTGCTGAGGATATTAGTTGGTGAGTTACTTTCTATCTATTATTTCACTAATCTTTTTTGAAACTAGCATCTATAATAATGTTACTAGTTACTACACACAAGAACATAGTAGAATTAGTGGGCTCACTCCCGACATCATCAAGATATATTTTAATTATGTTTTATTCCATTTAATAAATCATGCTGTGGTTCCAAATAATTTTAATCTCAATAGAAAAGTTCTATTGTACTTTGATAATACCATTTGATTTTTATATAAAATTTAAATTGGTTGTTAAGTAAGAATTCAGAATGGATGTCAAAACAAAATCATAATTCAATTGAAAACAAAAATTTTTGGTCTCCAAATGTGCTAAAAATTATCTATTATTATTCCTAATCACACAATATTTTATGTAGTAAAACAAAATATTTGTATTAAATGTGTCAATCAGGTAATAAAACTGATAGAGAAGATAGAGAAATACCAAGGCATATTGGTGAAGATTTTGCACAGCGCCATGGAATGTACTTTCTGGAGACCTCAGCGAAGGAGGCGGAAAATGTTGAGCGACTTTTTATGGAAATTGCAGTGGAATTGATGGAAGTAAGTTTAGTATTTTTTTCTCACACATTTTTTTTATTGACTTGCAATGTATGTGAGTATGTTGTGATATCTTCAATGTAGTGAAACCGCTTGGGTTTCAGAAATTTAAATAGATGTAACAAAAGTGTAATATAATATAACTTTTGACTTTATAGTGGACTTACAATTGTAATTCTGAGGCACCATCACAAGTAAATGTGTAAATTTTTTATTATAATCATATAAATTAAAAAAAAAATCATTTTATTTCAGCAAGCAAAATGCAAGGAGTTGCCAAAATACGATGGAAGCTTAGGACCAATAAATGGCAAATCGTCATCCATTGGTGATTCTTCCTGCTGCTTTAGGTCGTAGATAACCTAACGAATTTATCTCAATGATATTACTAAATATGAGATTATGTTTTATAAGCAATCATTTGTAGCGATTAATGAGTATGATAAAACCAACATATCTCGCAATTACATAACAATTTAGTGTAGGGACAAGTTACATAATGTACTGAAATTTTGTTTATTATACATAAATGTTAGATACTTACGGAATTGATCTCAATGCATGTTAAAGTTGTATTTACGCGTTATTGTGAATTAACTGTATTACCTGTGTCGTTTTAAGACGGTTGTGTAGCTGTTACATTTTGAGCCATCTTTCATGTCAGTGAATGACAATATATTTGCTTATTAATTGCATTTTTCTTTATTTCCTGATTCAGGTAAACATTGTTTTACAAATATCCGCCAGTGATAATAGCAGGTTGTAAATGAAGTATTGCAAGGTGATTGTTGACCTTTTATTGTTAAATGAGAAATACATAGAAATTGGGATTACTAGAAATAAGGTCTAGGTTATTTTTTCTTCTTGTACCTATTGTTTGTATATACATGTGTTTGATGTTCTTGAATATTCTTAGCAGACTTGACGACTATTCGTCAGAAAAAATTAGTTTGATAATTATTCTACAATTGATTGCTTTATAAAGTTCTTACTGTTAATTATCATATTTGTAGAACTTAACATTCCATTTGCTTGTAAGAATAATGGATTTGTCAAAATGTCATACTCGGGCCCTTTTTTTGCTGATATTAGTTGCATAGTAAAGGTACTTCTCTCACAAATCATAAGGTTTCTAGTAAAAGTATTGCGTTAATTTTATTATGTGCTGCTTATGTCAGGGTGTCCCACTGTTGGTATACTAAGCTCAAAGGAGGTTATAGTTTTGCATACGCTGAGTACGTAAAAAATACTTATAAAATTCCAGACGCATTTTTTTCAAATAGATGAATTCTTAAAACTATGTGTACACCCATAACAAGCAACCCGCCCAACTTTGTCACCAGCACGTGAGCTATCGTTTAAGATTATGTTTTCATAGACAAAATGCTCACATTAGAGAAGTGGTATATGCCGGCTGCGCGAAGCTAGAGAAGAAAACATGGATTTTAAGGAAAAATTTAGCAAAAAATTTTTGACGTTTTGTTGTTTAAGTTTTTTTACGTGATCAGTGTATGCAAAACTACAAGTCCCTTCGCGCTTAGTATACCAAAAGTGGGACACCCTGTATAATGTATGTTAATAACCTAATGCATATCATCAATTCATGCCCTTTTGACAGAGCCATTATTTAGCTGTCGCGATTTATGTTATTCAATGTTAGGTATAAGTAGGCACGCGAAATTGTGACTTAGATGTTGTAGATAATTTTTTAGTACTTTTTAAAATGCATTGGTTATTCCATAGATAAAAAATAGTTAAAAATTAATAGTAATACATAATATAATCGTAGGTTGCTACTAATCTATTGTACCTATATAGCTTATTTTTTTATTGAGGGTAGATCTCATTGTTTTATTTCAATTGCAATTTTATTATTCTTACCGGAAATATGCGTATTAGTCATAATAAAGGATAACCTTCGATTATTATTAGACGCAGTAATAAATAATTAACGTTTACATTGTACTGCTAGATAATTGGTGTAAAGTTGATTAGACGTTGTGAAATGATATACAGGGATAATGGACAAGACTATTCATAATTGTCAAGGTTTTGAAGGCTACAAACTAGTAAATTTATGTTTTGTTCCTATTGTAAAGATAACTAAATACATTTTTCCTGTGGATGTTTACAGTTAAAGAAGAAGAAGAAGAAGATCCTTTATGTAATTGAAAAGACAACGATCCAAAATAATCGAATTTTTTACAGTAGGAATGGAACTTAAACGGTTCTTGTAATATTACAACAGATATAGGATCGGATTGTAGACTAAGGTATCATAAAATTGGAAGGAAAGGGGTTTGAAAATTTTTGGCACACCTACTGTCCGCCATTTTGATGAACATTTTTTGCGCGTCTGTAGCAATCGAAATATACAAATTTAGTAGTGCGACGAAAAATCGAAAAAAAAACTCAAAATGGCGGATAGTAGGTGTGCCAGGCTCCATACAAAAATTTTCAAGCCCTTTTATTCATATTTCCCAATTTACATTTCACTTCATAAAGCTACCATCTATCGCGGTAAAACTAACGAAATTCACTCCATAATCACTCCTTTTACTATTTTTACCTAATCGTGGAATATATGGGCGTATTAATTTACATTTTAATGGTCAGGGTTTTAACAGAAGCTTTATTTTATCTTGCGATTAATTTAAGTACATTATTTGTTACTATTTAATGATCACAGTAATGTATATTGAGAATTATTTAAATTTGATTGTGATGTTTTCTTAAAATTTACGTTACTAGTATTTTGAATTGAAAATTGAATTGAACAAAAAACGCAAATTTGGCTGATCTAAACATTTCATATGACGGACTCGGAGCTGTCATTCAAAACTAGATTTTTCTAACACTAGACCCAAGCACTAGACCATCTAATTCTAATTACACGATTGGTAATTCAATTTTATAAATCCATTGATGCAAAACATGTGTTCTGTAAAAAATTGTTTAAATTTCTTTTTATATTACTGTGGTCGTTGTTCATGTGTTAATAGTATTTTATATTATTGTTAATTTTTAACATTAAATGTTGTATAATTATAATGTTTCAATATTAGTTTTGGTAAATTTTTATTTAATTATTTATAGATTTAAATGGAATAAGTAGTAACTGGTTTGAAACTTTTTATATTAAATTCATTTGCGATAAGTACATTAATAACTGTAGTTATATTTACCGAAAGTACATATTATCATCGTAAAATACCTTATTCATCGACTAACTTTCTTACTATACTTAGTAGAATATTTTTATGTTTTAGAAAAAAAATAGTTTAATGTATACAATGGGCATAATGATTTTTAATCATCACATTTACCTATTTCGTTTTTGGTGTTCAATAACTTTGCTTGGTGTTGTTTTATAGACTTCTTTTACTATAATAATGTTAGGTAGTAAGTAGCATTTAATTCCGTTATTATCAAAAACCTATGTTTAAATGAAATATTTAAATAATGTAACGATCGTTTTATATTATGATTAGTTGAATGTACAAGCACTGGCCCGAACCTGCGCAGAAGTCAAAAGTAAGATACAGTTCGATTCAAACTTAATGGCGGTTCGGAAGTTAGGTGCAGGTGGGAGTGCGGGTGCGCACAGGTCCCCGGCCCGATAATAACTAAAATTGTTTTCTGCGCATCGGTACGTACGATGTTCCGAGCCGCCATTAAGTTTGAATCGTACTGTATCTGATTAATAATTATTGTATGACGGGTGCGACAGTACCCATGCGCAGTAATCTCCTCCACATTGCACTCAGCACTACATGGACCCAGGCGCGGTCCCAGGGGGGGGGTCACGGGGACATGACCCCCCCCAAAATCGTACTCGATAAAATAGAAAAAAATTCTTATACTGTACAAAATATAAAAAAATGGCCAAGTGCGAATCGGAGTCACTCGCACTACTAAATTTCCGTTTAAACTTGTTTTTAATCCCTTGCGAATTTCGAAATTTGCGAAAATTTTCAGCATAAACAAGAAGTTTGATTTTTTTAAATATTTTTTACATAATCTAATTAAAATTCATGTATTTCGCAATTATTCCTATATCTATATTTTAGGACGTTACATTGTAACAAATTTCATGAATCTGTGTACATAGGCCGGGAAATACTGACACAAAATTTCGGGTCATTTGTAACAGGATGGCGGTTTTACAGGGGTCTTAGTACGCAATGACAAAAAGAAAAATGATGGTCAGAACGCTGGTACCGACGGACTAGTCGCGTGGGCGTTAGTCGAACTCGTCGGATAAATAGCGAAAGTCAAACGATTTGTAACACAAAAATTTTAGAATTAACCGATAGCCCATAAAAAAGTTGTAGGCGGTAGTGTCATGCCATACTTTACCGGTGTGACTTACAGCCCGCCATACCGACGCGAATGCGTTGATTTAAAAAAAAAACAATTAAACCATTTGTACCAGGCTAACTTTTGCACAGGTAACCATCTAATCGTCGTGCAGCCATTTACGAAAATCGCCATGCCATAATTTTCGGACGATTCCAAATGGTCACCATACCGCCGAAAATCTGCAAATTTTTTTTTCTACAACTCCTGAATGATTATAAATAGAAGTGTGATAATGCCATACCTGTGGGAGGTGGCGAATGTGTATAAGATTTTTTTTTATTGTAAGATTTTATTCGTATTTTGAATGATTTGTAGCAGTATGGCACTAATTTTTCCCTCTATTAAAAGTATAGCAAATATAATAATGGTCACGTTGCATCATATACTTTCCAAAACTCCAAATGCTATACTGGTACAAATCGCCAATTCTTTTCATTTTTGAAGTGAAAACTTCTTTAGCGGCGTTGGGTATAAAATCTTAAACTCGCGTCAGGACACGTGACCTGATCGAAAAAGCGTAAGACGGATGGATATCAAACATGCTCAACGTTAATAATCAAGTTTTCACTTCTGCCGGCACTCCCGGAGTGCAACCCGTCTTTTTTTTTACGTCTTGGCTTAAGTCTTACAATCGTCCGCCCCATGTTTGCAATCTGCGATATTTTTTCTAGGTAGAATTGTATACTAACAAACAGAATATAATGATCCCATACTGTAAAAAAATATTTTACGTATTGTACAGTCGTATTTTTGAAACGTGAGGAATAAATTAATTTTTCAAGTATGGCAGCACTTTTTCCCCCTACTAGAAGTATGGCAAATATAATAATGGTCACATTTTATCAAATACTCTCCAAAAATCCAAATGTAATACCTACTGGTACAAATCGTTTGGCGAATAAAAAATTTTTGCAGATATTCGGCGGTATGGCGACCATTTGGAATCGTCCGAAAAGTATGGCATGGTGATTTTCGTAAATAGCTGCACGATGATGATTACCTGTGCAAAAGTTAGCCTGGTACAAATGGTTGAATTGTTTTTTTTAAATCAACGCATTCGCGGGCTGTAAGTCACACCGGAAAAGTATGGCATAACACTACCGCCTACAACTTTTTTGTGGGCTATCGGTTAATTCTAAAATTTTTGTGTTACAAATCGTTTGACTTTCGCTATTTATCCGACGAGTTCGACTAACGCCCACGCGACTAGTCCGCCGGTACCAGCGTTCTGACCATCATTTTTCTTTTTGTCATTGCGTACTATGACCCCTGTAGAACCGCCATCCTGTTACAAATGACCCGAAATTTTGTGTCAGTATCTCCCGGCCTAACACGGGAACTACACTTGGTTTTGAATTCCTTACAAATGTCGAAATTTGCGAAAAAATGAAAAAAAATTGACGGCTGTATCTTTTGATTTCGTTGGCGTTTGATTTTATCTGTCAGCTGGAACGCGTAGAGGTATCAAGCTGAAATTTATATCGAATACTCAAGTCTACGGCCCCTAAATGCTGTGAAGAAATCAACCTTATAAGCCAACGCAATCAAAAGATACAGACGTAAATGCTGAAAATTTTCGCAAATTTCGACATTCGCAAGGGAATCAAAACCTACAGGGTGCTTCCTATGAACACAGAGTCTTGAAATTTGGTACAAAGTAACGTCTTATAACACAGATATCGGAATAATTACGAAACATATTATGAATTTTTAATTACATTAAGTATATAAAAAAAAATATTTTCAATCATTTTAAACTTAAAAAGGTGGTTGCCCTTTACTCATGAACGCTTACATGTATTAAATTAACTCAAGTCTATAATATTCTATAAGCTGTAATAAAATCAAACTTCTATGTCAATACAGCCGTAAACGCTGAAAATTTTCGTAAAATATAAAAAAATGTATGTATGTATTATAACTTGTATTGACTCATTGACTACGATTTTTGACGAGTATGATTTGGAGGCGGCTGAAAATGTAGCAACCCCCCCCCCCCCGGGTTGCTACATTTTCAGCCGCGTGACCCCCCCCAAAATATCAGGCTAGGACCGCGCCTGCATGGACCTCCTATATCTATAAGTATATGCCGATGATAATGTTAATAACATCGATGTTTTTAAATACCAGTCTTGGTTTTAGATATAGGTTTTTGATAAAATCGGATATTATTATAAGATGGTTCTACTTCGTGCAATGGCGCTGTTGGTCTTTATTAATGTTTGTTCTATATTGTTCTTTAACATTTATTCATTGACGCTTATTGATATTTGTAAATATTTTAAGTGATACATTTGCATATTTTATTTATTTCTTAATTTCACTTCCTATATGTGTGCTATTTTTGAGGTGACCGAAGAACTGATAATGTTTTATAAAAAAAATAATCAACAATTATTAATAATAACAATACTTAATTACCTATTCAATCACAAATTCAAAAAACTTTTACATTATTATTTTTTTTTTATTAAAAATTAATGTTTTAATTGTATAAACGTAGGTAAACCAAATTTATATTTGTTCAAATAATTTGCTTCTTTTTTTATTTTTATACATTGTGTTTAAATTAATTTTTGACCATGTGATGTCTACACTACCTAATGCATGATTTTTTTTTGTAATTCCTAACAGATCTGATGTAATAATTATTATTATAATTCGTGTCATTTATATTAGAAAGTAAACATCACCAAAGAAATTGAATTATTGTAATACTCGCAATTAATAAAGGATATCACTTTAATGTGTCTTTTCTTTCATATCTGGTTTTTAGAACTTGCACATAATATGTGCACATATATTATATGTTATAAAGGTAGGTATACAATAAATTGAGAATTTAGATGATAAGATTGAAGTGGTGCAAACCACAGGTGCAAACCTGTTGAAAAAGCTTCGATCATTGTTGACAACTCGATATACAATCCCATTTTTTATAAACTTTATTACTTCTTAATTAAGCTTCTGTAAATATATTTGATATAATTTAAAATTCATTGAGAAATTAATTTCTAAAAAGTCTCGAAAGTTCAAATATGAATCAAATGCGACACCATTGGTCAGAGCAAACGCATGAACTATGACGTCATAATGCATAAGGTAATACGTGGACCGTGGTACCTGTGGTACCACGGTCTACGTGGTACCATAAAATACATGTGATAAAATACACAGATAAAATATGTCATTTATTAAATCTGCGTCAGTGTTGCCAATGCCAACGTAGGCTTTTATCCCTAAATTTTAGGGGAAGGAAACTATACAGAGAGATTTCGAATTGAAAATTCGCGATGAGTATTTATCTTTTGATATTGTTTTCGTTTTAAATTGCTGCAAAAATGTGTTCATAATCTAGATTTAGATTTATTACATCAACATAATTATATAAGTACGGTACGTCATGCCTTGCGCTGGGGTGTCAAGAGTTTCAAAATATTTATTTAGTAACACTGGTCTACATTCGAAGATCTATTTGTTGTTATAAATTCTGTGTTGTTCACAAATTATGAGTTTCGGAATTCGGTTACTTTTTTTGCAATTTGTGAAAAAATGTACGCCTCTCAACTCGACGTCTGATAAAGTACAGTTTTGCCTAGTAATTTCAAAGGTCCGAAAGAGAATCATAGGGTGATCAGCTACTGGATTCGTTCAAGTAAAACGAGAGGTGGCGGTTATGTACCCAAGAAACCCCAGCTCCAATGAAATTCAGTTTCAGGAAGCTTTCTGACAGCTGTTATATAAAAGTGCATCTTTTTAGAGTATGATTAAACGACATGGATAACCAATCGATTAAATATTTCAAACAACCAAGTGAATCTGAAAAATTATCCATCTATTTTTTAGTTGCCTTGTCAAATAAACTAATAAATATAAAATATACTTTACATTAAGATGTTCAGTACTGAACTTCCTACAATAAAAATAAAGAGTTCAATACTATCCTCAAAGTGATCTTCACAACAATATTAACTTATGGTAATTGCTACGATCTGTTCCCAGCCAATGTCCCGCTAGATGGCGCTGAATTCTACATTTCTAGTTTATTTGAGTTTTTGCGTAATTGGAAAACCTTAAAGTCGTAGGAATAGTCATGGCGGTTACTGAATATTATATTTTATTGAAATATGTCATATCATTGCCTTAAAATCCACCCAATTCGGTAAAAATATGCGTTATAACATCTGTCATTGCATACAGGGTCGTTTACACACACAGACGTATACAAAAATGATAAAGATTTAACTCTAGATGGCGTGAATGTAAAACAAGTTTTCCATTTTTCTGTATGGGTAGACAAAACTTCAAAACGCCACCTGCTACGGTTTATATTATGAACGAATAGCTTTCCGCCCCACAGACATATATTAATATATGTCTGTGTTCCGCCCGCATTTACAAAAAAAACCAGCATAGTTCCCGTTCCCGTGGGATTTCCGGGATAAAACCTATTCAATGTGTCCAAGTTACGTTCTATATGTGTGCTAAATTTCATTGTAATCGGTTCAGTAGTATTTGCGTGAAACACCCTAACAAACTTTCGCATTGGTAGGAAGTAGGATTGTTATAAAAATAAAAGTTATATTTGTTGGCGTAAACTATTTTATTGTAATTTTGGGAAATAAATAATGTCAAAATTGATTACAATAAAACGCAGTTTTATTTTATTACATTACACTATTGTTTTTTTTTTATCAAAACATGTACATATTTGAAGTAGCATATATGATATATGTAATATAATGCTGATCCAAGCATTTTCACTCAAAACTAATATCACTAATGATTTGTAAAAGTAAATTATTTCAATATACATTTTATAACCAACAAGTAAGAATAATTGAATAATTATTCTGTGTTTTAGATTTGTTGTTGTATGAATATACAACAACAAATCTAAAACACTATTTACTATGGAAAAAAAACCAGGAAGGTGAAAAACATATTTACGATTTCGACGCACTCGACTTTTAGTAAAATATAGGTAGTAGGTAAAAATATGGTTTTGATCACAGAAAATATATGTCTGTGGTTTTGATTTTAGCTACTAGTATCAGAAAGCTGCGTGTTCAATGCACGTCGGGGTCACACGGGGTACATATTTCGCAATAAAAGGTGGCCTATGTTCTTTCTAAAACAAACTAATAAAATTGTGTGTCTGTCTGAAAATTCGGAAAAGCATATTTTGCAAGTTTGTGATTACTTTGATAGTTTACCGATTTATAATAATTGTAATTGTAATTGTATAATATATCATTTGCAATGTGGTGAAATTTCATAAAAATCACGGGCCAATTTTTTGTTTTGAATCCCACCGAAAATATAATTGCGTAGAATAATTAATTACTATACCTACCCACGATCAATTATTACAATATAGTCTCAAATGCATACTAGAGAAATATTGCAATTTGATTCAATGCATAGCATACAAAAATAAATTCACAACACAAGAAATTCCGCGCGCAAATCATAGCGCGTGTCATCAAGCCGACGACGACGCGACGCCGAACAAAAGTACCTACGACGGACGACCACGCTTCGAGTTGCCAAGTTACAACAATAATGAGTAATAAATTGTTTACAAAAAAAAACAAGTTTTCCATTTTTCTGTATGAGTAGACAGAACTTCAAAACGCCACCTGCTACGGTTTATAACGATTGTTATAAAAATAAAAGTTATATTTGTTGGTGTAAACTATTTTATTGATCAATAATTTTGGAAAATAATAATTGTCAACATTGATTACAATAAAACGCAGTTTTATTTTATTACACTATTGTTTTTTTTATCAAAACATGTATTTGAAGTACCATATAATATTATGCTGATCCAAGCATTTTCACTCAAAACTAATATCACTAATGATTTGTAAAAGTAAATTATTTCAATACCTATACATTTCATAACCAACAAGTAAGAATAATTATTATTATTCCTACCTACAACAACAAACCTAAAACACTATTTACTATGGGAAAATAACTAGGAAGGTGAAAAACATATTATTATTTACGATTTCGACGCACTCGACTTTTAGTAAAATATAGTAGGTAAACATAATATTATGGTTTTGATTTTTGCTACTAGTATAAGAAAACTGCGTGTTCAATGCACGTCGGGGTCACGCAACTGTGGAGGAAGGAATAGAGCAGGCTCCAAGGAGATGTTCGTTTGCAAAAATCGCGGACCTAAATCTGACTTCTGATATATATTGTATAGATCCCAGACATCCTATAGACAGATGTTGCCAACCAGTTTTGTGGTCCCCCTGCCCGCACCCCGGTAATTAAATATGGCATACAAAGAAAAAAATAAAAATTTCCAAAACATGCCGTGTGGGGTATCAAATGAAAGAGCTTATTGAGTAGATCACGAATATATAGCATACTATATACATTTCTTACACTTTCTCTAAGATTTTTTAGAAAATTTACGAAAATGGTCCATTTTTGAGTTAACTTTAAACCACTATAGATTGAAAACTCATGAATATATTTTTTAAATTATTATTTTAAATAATTAACAATAGTCCATTGTTTATGATTCAATAGTTCGTAATATAATATAAGTGAGCTATGTGGTGGATTTGATGAAAATAACTATATACTATATGAACTTGAAAATATACTCGCCATCTTTGAATGCTCCCCCCACTCCCCCATGCAACTATTTCACTGTACGAAATATTGAATCGTAAACAATGGACTATTGTTAATTATTTAAAATAATAATTTAAAAAATATATTCATGAGTTTTCAATCTATAGTGGTTTAAAGTTAACTCAAAAATGGACCATTTTCGTAAATTTTCTAAAAAATCTTAGAGAAAGTGTAAGAAATGTATATAGTATGCTATATATTCGTGATCTACTCAATAAGCTCTTTCATTTGATACCCCACACGGCATGTTTTGGAAATTTTTATTTTTTTCTTTGTATGCCATATTTAATTACCGGGGTGCGGGCAGGGGGACCACAAAACTGGTTGGCAACATCTGTCTATAGGATGTCTGGGATCTATACAATATATATCAGAAGTCAGATTTAGGTCCGCGATTTTTGCAAACGAAACTCCACTGAGAGTCCGGTCTAGAAGGTGATTTCCTCCATCGAATAAGTGAAGTTTCTCAACATACTCGATTGGCAGACCGGCCTCAATGAAGTATGTCGGAAAGTTGTATATGTTCTGTGTAATGAAAAAATTTCGCTTGCGCGATTCAGATTCAGGTGTCGTACAGTATACCTAATGAAGTTTTTCACTTTTTGATTTTACAGCAAATACAAAATAAAAAATATACAATGGATAATATGTAAATTCTAAACAAACTACTACCAAAATACAATTAGAACAAAAATCATTTGACTTGTTGATTTCGGCCGCGGCGACGCGACGCGTGACGTGAACGGAGTAGAGTATACTAATTACTGATACCTACTTTGATAAAACAAACTACTTGTTTGTCTGTCTGAAAATTCGGAAGTACTTTGGTAGTTTACCGATTTATAATAATATTGTATATATCGTTGTTTAAAAAATATTCAAACACAATAAAATATGATATACTGATTTATCACTGGTTTCAGTGATGAACTGATGAGTCAATGTTAGCCACTATACTTTCGTCATACGTGTGTATGATTGATGTGATTTGCAACGTGGTGATATTTCAGAAAAATCACGGGTCAAATTGTCCCACCGAAAATATAACTGCGTTATAAGAATAACTATACCTACGATAAATTATACATAATACAATATAGTCTCAAATGCATACTAGTGAAATATTTTATTTGAATCAATAAAATAAAAAAAAATAAAAAATAATAATAATACAAAAATAAATTCACAACACAAGAAAATCCGCGCGCAAATCATAGCGCGTGACAATGAAATCAAGAACTTTCGAGCCGACGCGGACGACGAAGGAGCCTAACAAAAGTACCTACAATCATAGGCGGCTCGTGACAAAATTGTATGGCCGTGTTCACTTGAAATAAAACAACGAAAATAGGTACCTACAATAGCGTTAGCAGTACAAAAAAAATGAGCACCACATTATAAATGTCTATTTATACACTAAAAATTATAGAGTATTTCAAAACGAATTCAATTATTATTTAGCAATAATTAGAAAATCCCCGAATTTGCATTCGTGATCGTATTCATAGTGTTTGTCTACACTAATATTATAAAGAGGAAAACTTTGTTTGTTTGTTTGATTGTAATGAATAGGCTCATAAACTACTGGACATTTTACCAATGTTTGCAAGTTTGTGATTACTTTGATAGTTTACCGATTTATAATAATTGTATACTTATATCATTGTTTAAAAATATTCAAACACAATATGATATAGGTACTGATTTATCACTGGTTTCAGTGATGAACTGATGAGTCAATGTTAGCCACAATACTAATCACTTTCGTCATACATGTGTATGAACTATGATTGATGTGATTTGCAATGTGGTGAAATTTCATAAAAATCACGGGCCAATTTTTTGTTTTGAATCCCACCGAAAATACATATATTACTAATTGCGTTATTAGAATAATTAATTACTATACCCACGATCAATTATTACAATTTACAATATAGTCTCAAATGCATACTAGAGAAATATTGCAATTTGAATCAATTAAAATGCATAGCATACAAAAATAAATTCACAACACAAGAAATTCCGCGCGCAAATCATAGCGCGTGTCAATGAAATCAAGAATGTAATTTTATATCAAGCCGACGACGACGCCGAACTAAAGTACCTACAGTACCATTTACCTTCAGTGTACAATACAGTTTACAGACCTACGACGGACGAACAATAATGAGTAATAAATTGTTTACAAAAAAAACATAGTTTCTAAGGTCATTAGTTTTATTTTATTTTATTGTTATTTTCTTTGAACGATTGGAAATGAAATTACTCAATTATTACACATAGAACTTTGATTTATTAGAATTATGCGAATTATGTATAAGATAACGAACGCGAATGCACGACATCTAGCGCGTCAATGTCTAAACATCGCCTTTCGTTTAGACATGACGCGCTAGATGTCGTGCTTTATGTCGTGTTTCGCTTGGCAAAAGTCACGCACACTACTGTAGAAGTGTCAAATTTTGCCGGTATTTCACTGTTGTTTTTCTAAGTAAATAATGTAAGTTATTGATTAAAAAGGTCGAACGCGGACACATTTCATTGTAGAGAAGTGATAAAATGATTAGTTTTAAAGAAATAGTGTCTGTGTTAAGTGTTTAGTCGTCATCAAAAATGTATGGAGGGACGGTCGGAACATCCACCTTATGAGAATATCGCGCCTCTTTACACCTACATAGCTTTACACCACTTTTTCCTTATATAAACCATTGAGATACTGTTAACTACGTTACAATTTACAAAGACAAACACATAGATAATACTGTATATGACAAACACTTCGTTTGGAGCATTTCTCATTGTATTTTTGCAGTTAGGCACAACCATGGAACTATAGTCATACTGGAACCCAAGCTCCTAAGAATAAATAAAAAACCTGTGTAAAAAACTGATAGAATGACCGCAAGTAACCCCTGTTTACCCCATAGGGTAGCCAGCGTGATTGTAAATTTTTCCCCTATTGACGTGCATTAAAAAATCGACTGTCAGTAATAATAGTCTATATGACAAAAATCATTAATAAAATCCGCTAAAAAAATGAAATTAAACGAGATTCATGCAGGTTTGCTTTTCCATTGAAATAACAAAGGTTTACAACTTTTAAAATGGACTGCTTATCGAACACGCTCATAATTTTTTCCCATATTTTGAATTATGTTATGAAAATCGTTGCGCGGCAGCCCCAATTCTAGGTGTCAAATAATGTTTACTGCAAAATGGCGGATGTTTATGTTCATTTCGTGAGTTTGTTCTTGTATTTTGGAATTATTCTGAGCCAAAATTAATAGAAATGGTTGTAAATATATTGTGCGCGGTTGCAAAAGTGAATGGCATCCAGGATGTGATATTATATTTCATTCGTAAGTACAAAAAACCATGCATAAACTACGCTTCATGTAAAATTGTAGTTTAGTAATATTTCTACTTTAATTGTTGTTAAATCTGGAATAATAGATCGAAGTTGTGATTATAATGTTAATTTTGATTAGGTTTTTTCCATTTAACATCGTTATTTGCTTATTATTAAATGTTTCATGATTGTAATAAATATTAGACTAGGGTGTCCATACTTTATAAAATTGTGTACATATATTTCGGTATGGTATTTTATATGAGGAGAAGTCTTTCTCCACTTGAGTTAGTTCAATTGGCGTGAAAGTTAATGGTATAAAAACGTTGTTTACTACTTTTATATAATGATATATTGTAAAATCAAAAACTCAAAGTACATACATATATGGTACCTACTGAAATAGAAGCACAAGACAACAGCACAAATTTTGTGTTATCTGTATCTAAATGACATTTTTTTTTTATATTTTGCAAATAATCTTCTTTTCTCTTTACAGGTTTCCGTCCAATCTAGCGGAACGTAATACATGGCTAAATATAGTAGAATTAAAAATATCCTGTTTTGAAAAAGTGAAGATATGCAACATTCATTTTAAACCCGCACTTGGCCAGTGTGGTGGATGTGGCTGTAACCTCATAGGAGGCCATGTCCCAGCAGTGGGAACGTAATATATACGTTACGGGAAATAAAATGTATGGGAGGGTTTAAAGTTACATTTTTAGATATTTCTTGTTATATTTAAAAAAAGTTATTATTGTTATTTTACTCATTAGGTAAAGTATCATATCAGTATCATATCGATATCAGTTTAAAGTTTTTTGATACCTGCAATAGTTACGGAATAATCACCTGTGCACACTTAACGATTACACCCTGAATATATATATTTTGTTTTTTATTGTATGATAGGGAAGCGCTAGACCACGATCTCATATTTCAAGTACTCTTAAAACTATTTAAATACTTAAGGGTATGGAATGATAAAAATATTTTCAGTGAACCGATTTCGTTACTTTTTATTGTTATTATCTTATAATTTGCAAATTTGTAAAGGCAGTTGGCATTGTAATGATAAATAAATATTATAAAAACACATTGATATTTTACTTCATTAATTCCTCAAATGACTGGACGTAACGCCAAATTATACAGCAAAATGTTGTCATAATTTATAGCGGTCCTGTGTTCTGAAGATGCATTACAGATAGCGGAAGACGCAAACATGAAAAAACGCTGAAAGGAACATTACAATTTTCCAATGTTAAATACTTGAACATCTATTTTTTATCTATTTGCAAAAACTCTACAGTAACTATATTAGAATAATAAATGCAATTACGTAATTTATTTCCGCCGTAAATCATCAACCATCAATCAATCAATAAATATAAAACTCTCCCGTTACTTAGTGACTGACAGACAACGCACAGCCTAAAATCACTGGACCTAAAGACATGAAATTTGGCACACTCTGTATATCTAGAGTATCCTAAAGATGCACTTAGAAAGGCTATTCCGAAATCCCCACGGGATAAATGGGATTTTATGTTTTATGACTTCAACGAGGACGAAGTCGCGGGCAAAATCTAGTATTATAGTAAAATTTTAATACGAATAAAATTGATGTATCCGTTATTTTTTTCCTTAATATCCTGAATTTTTTACATTTATACTCACCCCACGGAAATATAGACATACCACAGTATTACCATATTTCCTACAGTATGGCGACGAATGTACTTGCACAGAGAAACGGAGGGGAACAGGCGGGGGGTCGGGCGACGCGGGCCACTTAATGCAATCACGCTGAGTTTGCATTAACTATCGCGAAAGGACGACGCAGTCGTATTTTTTGTGTAATAATTTTATATACATAGGTACTTATATATTCTATTATGGCGCGCACAAACTGTTCCGTTTACGGATGTAAATCTACATTGAAATCCCAGAAGGAAACAATATTTCAGAAAGATTGTATTAATTGTATCTGTTGAATTAAAATCAAAGCTATGTATATGTTGTCCTCATTATTTTCTAATCAGATTGTACATCCCAATGCGAATGCATTACTTAGTTAAATGGTATAATATACAATTAAGAACATCCAAAAATAAAGTGTCCACGTAAATAATATTTAGCAGTGCAATATCTGTAATTATATATTTATGAACAAATAATTACATCAGATTTAATAATCGCAATTATTTTGAATGTACATATGAATAAATGATTTCATCATAATATTAATAATCACAATTGTTTTATTTCCCATTTGTTGCAACCCTAGCGTATTTTCGTGTGGCGTAAGTACCTACCTACGCTGGCGGCGGCATCGCGCGACATCAAAGGCGTTTCCTTACTGTAGGAAATAATATTGTAATACTGTGGACATACTATATATATTTCCATGACTCACCGTAACTAGAAAGAGACGGAGGGGAAACGATAAGATTCAAGGTCAAATTTTTTGACTTCACTTTTTCTTAGGGAGTGTGGGTTCCATACGTAGTATATATAGTTCCATGGGCACAACCCACATACTTGTATGTAGGTTTTTGTATTTTTCTATAGAAGAATGATGTTCCATAACGATTTATTAATAATTAGCAAGACAATTAGGTATAAGAAACGAATAACGATATTGAATCAAAGAAATTCCTAAAACTTGTTCAACTATTTTCTTGACTTGATTTGTTTGTTTTCATGAACTGTGACATCACACGAAGCGCGCCAAATGGCCGCGTCGTTTGAATTGTCGATTTAAGTTGGGTATTTTCAAATATTTTTTATTACTTTTTGGCTGCGAAATTTTTCTCCCTTATAAAGTTAAAATGTTGTAAACTATCGGATAAAAAAATAAAAAAAATCATGCATATTCCCTATTATGAAGTGCTAAGTGTATAGACACCTTTATTTACAAACTAATGGCTGGCGTCCACTAGGCGGATCGGGCCGGGCCGCATCGCAACGCAAAAATACGCCGGCCTATGTTTTGTATAAAACATCGTCCATTAGCGACGGATCGGGGTGCGGCGGGCCGCAACGCATTGACGGATCGCTTCGCAGGTGGATTTCTGCCGGCGGTGCGCTGCGGCCCGCCCCGACCCGTCTAGTGGACGCAGGCAGGCGGATGTGAGCGGCGAGCGCACGTGCCGTGCTAAAAAATAAACGAAAATGAAATGCAATGAAAAAGCATTTGAATGCCATAAAACCAAAAATATCAATTTCAACACGTAAGTTAGTTAATTAAATAATTCATTTAAATTCTAGGTTTTTAACCGACTTCAAAAAAGGAGGTTATCAATTCGACCCATATGTATGTATTATTGTATATTTTCAGAAATGCCCAGTTTTTGGATAATATGTTAATCTATATCAGCTTCTAATAAAGACCTGTGCCAAATTTCAAAAGTGTTTGTATGTTTGTCCACGCATATCTCCAAAAGTATAAGTAAGATTTAAATATTTTTTTTTGTTGTACTAGATATTGTTCGATTGATTTGAAACCATAACATCTCTTCGTCGGAGCTGTCCATGGTAGCGCGATGTCAGTCCAAGCACGAAAACACGTCTGTTAGATAAAATCCGCCTGGGCGGTCCGCCGCGCCCCGTACAGGTGGACGCAGGAGCAAACAGCGCGTCCATTAGAGACGGCCCGTTGCGATGCGACCCGCCCCGATCCGTCTCTAATGGACGCCTAGCATTAAAACATAGGGTTGTATGCCGCATCGATTACAAATAAGACTCAACACTGTATCGATTTTACCCTCATCGATACTGAGATGCGATTACGTTCTCTGGGATTAGTATAAAAATTAACAAGGTGGTGGTATAACTTCCATTTAATATTACATATTTCGGTTGGATACATATAAATTAAAATTAAGTCTTTATTCGTATTAAAATACCAGACTTTTGTCATGAAAAAAATGAAACGGTTTATGGATTTTCTAAGTTTTATTGTGGAAATACATAATAATAACAAAATTAGCTCGATTACTAAAAATTAAAAATGTATATATGTAAATAACATGCGTGAAATAACATTAAAGTATGTAATAGATGTTTAAAATAAAATAATTTAAAAAATATCATAAAATATTATTAATTTCATCATTTCATATTAAATCGATTATATTGTACTGCATACGAGTGTAATCGTACTGCATTGACAGATTGACAGGAATTTTATTATCGATCTGCACTAAATGTCGCTACAATTGAAATGGCCGACGTTTAGGGGGAGTGTCTACCAGAAATTTGTTTTCTAATTGATATTTTAAACGTAGAGGTGAGTTAATTGTATTACTCATTAACTTCCTTAGTATTAAATTAATGTACTGGTACAGTTATTTATTGCCTGAGTACTATTTACGAGTTTTGCTTAAATCTTTTCATATCCGGTCGCAACCCGGCCAACTTATTCAAAACAAAGTGTAAATATAAATTATTTAGAGTGTATAAAATCTTTCTCTCGTGAAGATTTCAATAAGAAGAGACCGGTAATAAGTAGACTAATAACATTTGTCAGTATTCTTTATTATTTACTACAATTTATTAATCATATGCGCTTTATTTAAATTTTACCTTTGTCTATAATGTTTTTATTTTTTATTTTTTTAGGTACACCGCCTAAGGCTGTAACATTCCAAATTAAAAACTGAAACATTTTATTGGCTCAAAATGGCTTGGCGTTTTAAAGCCTCTAAGTATAAAAATGCAGCGCCGATCGTGCCGAAGCCCGAGGCATGTATCAGGGATATATGTGTGGGTTCGTATCAGACGTATGGGAACAATATATGTGCGTCGGCAGCGTTCATGGCGTTTAACTGGGAGCATGTAGGCTCCAGTATGGCTGTTCTGCCTCTGGATGACTGCGGCAGGAAGAGCAAGACCATGCCATTATTGCATGCTCACTCTGACACTATTACTGATATGGATTTTTCGCCGTTCCATGACGGCCTGCTGCTCACTGGGTCACAGGATTCATTGGTGAGTTTTAAAGTCATACTTTTACAAATAGTTAAAGTGCTGAATGGTTAGTATTGTAAAAAAAATATTTTGGTTGCATTTTTCCTTTCCATTCAATTCAAACCATACTAGTATAAATTATTTCATCATTAGCAATTATCAAACTTTGATAAAAACTAAGTGAAATAAATAACTATTGACTTGATTGAACTCATTAAATTGTATATTTTTTCTATACTGTCACTATTATTATTTATATTTAATCACAAAGACAATTTAATGGCCCTTCAATTATACCTTCTACCTTTGATCAGACTTTGATTCTAATTAGTGTTCTATTTTTATCTCCATGTCCATCATAAACAATGTTTAGATTGAGCTACAAATTGGTACATAGTAATTGTATTTGGTATATGTTCAATTTTCGTTAACCTATATGTGGACTGAAGCATTGAAAGTGTTTTCACCTTTCTAATAGCTTTGAGTGCCGCTAAACTTTGTTGTTTGAGATTTTTTAATGATCTCTGATAGTAATTAGTGATCAAATCATTCAGTGTTCTTAGACAAAGGAACTTGGTAACATTTTAGTGTTATTGAATATGTTCCAAACAGATGTTGATTTTATTTTATTCATCTATATGGATTCTTATAATATTTTTTTTACTGTATAGAATATTCTGTCATGAGCAATCACATCCTGTTCAATATTAACTTAAATTGTTTTAAATGATTAAACAAGAAATAAGTTATATGTATTGAAAAATAAAAATTAAAAATGTTCAATAACCCTGTGTTTCCCAATTTATTATGTTATGTGCACAAAAACAATGTTTGATTTCTAACTTTATATGATTATATTTTGATGTAGTCTTTCTATAATAAGGTTTTAAATAATTTTGCAATATCAATAAGTATCAAAGAAGACAGAATATTTGTATAAACAGTAGTGTATTGATTACTTTACTTGTCGAAACAATACAACTTGTCCTACTTGTTATGAATAAAGCCTACAAATGCATACAACAGTTTTATAATTTAAATGCTATGAAGGAATAGGACCAACATTTTTTATCATAACTTTTACAGTAATCTCGTTTTCACTGGAAATATACTCAGTTTTATTTTTGTGGAATAGATAAGATAGAGAAAGTACTTACAATGGTC
This sequence comes from Colias behrii, assembly GCA_029959065.1. Lineage (NCBI taxonomy): Eukaryota > Metazoa > Arthropoda > Insecta > Lepidoptera > Pieridae > Colias > Colias behrii. The sequence continues at coordinate 1,985,892 of JARWMC010000021.1, read as the reverse complement.
AGAATTACTCATTTGATGATTTGTTTAAACATTGATTGAATAATCCAATTATTTAATAATATTAAACATGTAAACACAATACATCCTGATGTATTTAGTTTTATAGATAAGTAATTAATTGCTGCCAATAAGTTGAACACTGATTGATTGACTATTTAAAATGGAAAAGATACTGTAAAGTGGAAACAATATCTATTTATTTCATATATGAGATCTGTTTAATTTGAATTTTTTTGAGAGCAATGACATGAGCACTGAATTTGTGTATCAATACACAAATTCAGTGCTGAAATTCATTGTAGCGTTAGCTACTATTAAGTATTCTGTGGTATTGATTTGACCAATTTGTTAAAATAACTGTGATCTTATTGTATGTTCTATTTATTTACACACTTTGTTGATATAACTGTGAACTTGTCATAAGTTCTAAACCACTTAATTTTTACACAAACTATAATCTACAGGTAAAAGTATGGCACATTCCACCTGAGGGCCTCAAGGAGTCTCTCTCCACACCTGAATGTACTCTGTCCCAGAAACAGAGAAGAGTGGAGAATGTTGGTTTCCATCCTGTTGCCGATGGCTTGATTCATGTTGCGTCGGGACATGAACTTGCTCTGTGGGACTTGACGAAGCAGAAGGAGGCTTTTGGTAGGTTTATTTTGCTATTTTGGGATAATGAACATTGGAACAATCGAACTAGTATGATAAATAGGAAAGTTTATAAGAATGTTTGTTACTCTTACATGTAAAAACCGGTGAAAGGATTTTGATGATACTTGGCAGTGATGTTTATGTACCAGAACCACACATTAGCTATTACTTTTGCACGCGGTTTCGTTCGCGAGAAAAACCGCGAGATATAGCTAGTTAATTTTAAATCAGAAATACATGGAACTATAGAATTATGTTTATGTACTATGTTTTAAGTTTTCTCTTTCAATTCAACCTATATAATAATAATGTATATTATTATTATAAATGTGATATTTTAACATATTGTAATATATTTTTTGTGAACAGTAAACAGAGATCACACGGAAGTGATACAATCAACATCATGGAAGAAGGACGGCAAGCTAGTGGCCACTTCTTGCAAGGATAAGAAGGTGCGAGTGTTGGACCCGCGCGTCGACTCGCCCGTGCTCAATGTAGCGAACAGCCATCAGAATATCAAGGATAGTAGGCTTGTGTGGCTTGGGGATACGGATAGGATTCTTACTACGGGTGAGTTTTTATATTCTATTCTATCAATAAGACGGCAAGCTAGTCGATACTAGCATGGACAAGAAGGTGTGTTGGTCCCGTCGTCGACTCGCCCGTGCGTTCAAAAAAGGAGAAGGTTCTCAATTCGACCGTATATTTTTTTTTTCAATGGGCATGTTTCCCGCAATGCGACGAAAAATGCGTATTTTACGGGTATGCTCGCTGTTATTGTATTTGTAATATAAACATTTAGAAAAGTGAAACACATTCACAATTAATACCTGTAAACTCAATAAAGAATATAATCTTTGAATAAATTGTATTGTAGCGACACCTCGCTCTGAATCGCGCAAACGAAATGTTTTCGCTACAGAGCACATATACAACTTTCCGCATCTTAACGGCCGGCCAGTCGAGTAGACTGGTCGAGGATACTCCCTTTTTCGATGGAGGAATTCCACCTTCCTTTCTCCACAGTATGATTTCAAAATAGAAATATAAACCGTATACTCTCTCACAGGTTTCGATTCAGCGCGTCTCCGTCAAATAATGATTCGTGATATACGCAACTTGTCCCAAACGCAGAAGACATTAGAACTAGACTGTTCCACCGGAGTGTTGATGCCCTTGTTCGATCCAGACACCAATATGCTGTTCCTCGCTGGGAAGGGTGATACGACAATATTGTATATGGAATTGACTGATAAGGAACCGTATTTGATTGAGGGATTACGGCATTCTGGTGAGTAATTATTATTTCTAATAATATGAATGTTTCAAGTTTATTGGATTTCACTAATTATTACTCTTATTTAAAAAAAAAAATTCTGCAAATATCCATTTGAATGTTTCAAAAATGGCCATCTCAAATAAATATGGAATTATTACAAACTAGCGGTCCGCCCCGGCTTCGCCCGTGGTACATATTTACGTTTTCCGGGATAAAATATAGCCTATACGGATTCGGAAGAATCCCTCTCAGTAATGGTAAAAGAAATTTTGAAATCGGTCCAGTAGTTTTTGAGCCTATGAAATACAAACATACAAAAATACAAAGTTTTCCTCTTTATAATATTAAGTAAGTATAGATTTGTAAAATTTTTATTAACTTTTGATACATTATTTGCTAATTTTTAAATTTCCATGTTCAACTAATGCTACGGCCACACTACCTTACCGTCTACCGGGCTGTTACCGCAATAATTATGGCATTATATTACCGTCTAAATTACTGCATGAACTGATGTGGTTACACTAGAGTTTACCTAGATATGTCGGTAATTATTGGCATTTACCGCAGCAAAAAAAATATTAGTTAATAATTAATATATATTATGGTTATTATATATATATATATATATATATATATATATATATATATATTTTTTTTCTGTAATAATTCATCAAGGATTCTTTCTTTTTCAAAAGGATTTTTTCTTTTTCAAATCATCTATTGTACTTGGAAATGATAAATTTTGTTTGATCCGACGCCACGCATCATTGTGTACACTGCGATTTTTATAGTTCTTCTGTCGGGTATCCCAAAGAGAAGAATTCCAAGAATTCCAAAAATTTGCGCCATCGAGCGCTTTTTCAGTTGACCACTCCATGTCGGTCGATACGTGCGTCGCCGGTGAGCTCATATTGCACACTGGACAAACGGTAGTGTGGCCGCATACGCAATAATTACCGCGGTAATCTTCTTTGATGTGCGAAAGAATACCGCCGCCGGAGCTATTGCCTACCGCCATTTGTCATATTGATTGGCATTGTAGAATTATGGCCATAAGTCGTGGTTACACCTAGGTGTTGTTAAAGTTGTGGCAATAATTATTGGCATATCACGGTAGTGTGGCCGTAGTATAAGACTATCAAATATGTCTCGTATTAGTTATTCTGCCCGCGGCGTCGCTCGTTAGCGCTTTGTACGGTTGTAGTTCTCCATTCATTCTTTATGTTTTACTTTCGTTACGGAAGTCTTCTAAGTGAAATGCTTCATCTATGTTTATATATTAAATTCATAGGTACTCGATTTAAGATGAAGTGACTTTAGTTTTTATAAAATTAGTGTATTATCAATGTTATTGATGGAATCAATTGAATTACTTTATTGCCTGAGTAGAAATATATTTCTGTCGTGATTAATGACGACAATTATATTTAATAAGAATGCCTTCGACCCATTTTAAAAAATAAAGCCATTTCCAACTTTTGCTTACTTACATAAGAAAAAAATATAATTTCTCTTTAGCGGCCGTCATTTAGATATAAATTTAAAGTAATATATTGTTCTAATAATATCCATAAACGTTTAAACGTTTGTTACCGTTGTCTCACAAAATACATGGTTTGTATTAAAAAATTAATATATTTTTAATAATTTAATTTAATAATATTACACCAGGTGAACAAACGAAGGGCGCTTGTCTCGTGCCCAAGAGGGCGCTCCGTGTTATGGAGGGCGAGGTGAACCGCGTGCTGCAGCTAGCTGGCTCATCTGTAGTGCCCATCATGTATCAAGTGCCGAGGAAGGTTTGTTTTAAAGAATATTATCTTTGTTTTAACTACGTTTTCTGTTTAATGACCGTTCTTTTGGAAATTCTTTTGATTAAATTATTGATGTAGTTATAAAATTGTACTTAATGCTATAAGATAGAGAAAAGAAAAAGTATCTTCTGTTCTGGTATTCAATGGAGATGATTGACTGATTGTATATCTTTTTGAATTTAAGTGTTAATAAAAAATATTTATTTTATGAGATAGCAATCATCTGGTTTATAAAATAGTTGCCAAATTTATCTACAAACCGTTATGTACGTTTTGCGTGATAGAGTAAAAAACATAACATTTTCTCAATTTGTGTATTTGTATATTCTGTTCTATGAAAAAAAAAAGACGTGTGGCAATCGGGGACTGCCGCGATAAAGCTATTGCGTACAGCGTAGCATGCCTTCAAGCCACACCTCCGCGCCCGTCGGAGTGGGGAGCGTGAGGTTTTTTCGTTACGCAATTTCTGGATTCGGTCCCCGCGCTCAAGGCCCGCGATAGAAGCTATGCAATAGCTTAAAAAAAAATAATCACAAATCAATACTTTATACAATGCAATGGACTACGATTTTCTGATTGTTTACATAGTTTCTTTAAAAAACATTACACTTTCAGAGCTACCGCGACTACCACGCGGACCTGTACCCCGATACGACCGGCGCAGTCACTTACCTCAGTGCACCCATGTGGCTCGATAAACAAGACTATCCCGTGCCAAATATATCCTTACATCCTGATGCTAATAATTCTACACAGGTATGTTGATAAATGGTCGGATTTGCTAGTTTTTTTTTGGGGTAAATAATTGAGGGTAGAAATCGAATAATTCTATGCGGGTATATAGAAAAAATAATTCTAATAATTCTACACAGGTAACATGTATAAATAGTCGGATTTGGTGGTTGTTTCTGGGGTCTCTGGGTTGTTGGAACTAATTTGGGTACTGATTAAAAAAAAAATTGGGTGTATAAAATAGTTATCCTATGATCAATGAATCCTTTATTAACTTTATGGTTAGTTATAAACAGGGGAAATATGTGTAAAATTGAGGTTATGTTTTAAGGACTATGTATTGAAATAATTTGTTTTATATTATTAGACTAACGTTTTTTTTTAGTTTATACGTCATTTCCCAACTAACACAAAGAATTTTCTTATTTACACGTATTTGCAATGAGTTACGGTTGCAAATTTAAAAATAATAAAAAATAATTAGTTATTTACAGGGTTTAACTTTTTTTGGATTTGTGTGATTTTCAGTTGTGATATTTTTTTGGTGTGCGCTTTTTAGTTATCGTTTTTATTTCGTAGTGTCCCGTAGTTAGTGGTTTATTTTGGGTGTTTTAGTTCAGTAAGTAATGTTTTTATTTTTTTGTTTATTTTTATTTTTAAGCTTCTACATTATCTGGTTTATTTTTTTTATTTAAGTGCTGTCTGCATGGATATTGCGACAGATTGAAGCTTATGAGTACATGTAATAAATTTTTATAGGTACACCGTGATAATTTGGAAGAGCTCGTCAAGAATATACTAGCTATGCCGGTTCCTAAGAAAGGTGACTCTAAAATTGTCACATCCACTACAGAAGTGAAGTCAGCACCTAAACCACAGACTGTTCAAACGCCGGAGAAAGAAGAAGATAGAATCGATTTCATAAACGTCAAAGATATCATCAAAGGCATGGAGAAACAGAAAGTGGAACCGAAGGAATCGTCGAAAGAAAATGGCTTCCACAAGAAGATATCGGATAATGGGTGTGATGAGAAGAAAGATTATGAAATGGAGAAAGCGCAGAGTTTGGAAAAAACGGACTCGGATTCTAGCGAAACGTTGTCTAGGAGTAATAGTTTGATCAACGGTATTCAGGTTCCAAAGCCGTTGCCTAGGTCTTCCATTTCGGAAGCAGGGTCTGCGAGTGATGACGTAGAGGCTCCTAAACCTAAGCCCAGGACCACTGCTATGCCTGTGTCGGGATATAAGGTATTCGAGTGGAATGTGTGTGTTATTTTTATTTTTTATGATTTTTTTTATTGTTTTAAATTTTTGTTATTATTGGAATGTTGGGTTAAATGTTTTCCGTTCCTGTTGCGTGTTATGCGTTCTTTTTGATTTTGATGTTGTATTTAACTCGTATTATAACCGAACATGACTCAAAAATATTTTTTATTATATTAAAATATTTTTGTGTCGAGGAAAGTTTTGGTTTCTTAAGCTTCTTGTACATTTATCAAAATCAAACAAGAAGATATGCTGAGAATTCTCATTTATAAAGCATTTGAATTCTATAAAACTAAATATCAAAGAAGAATTAATGTTTCTTTGAAAATTTTACAATGTTCCGCTATACCATATTTGTCTGATAAAAACACATTTATTTTGCGTATATCTGCACGTATTTTAATGTATAAGAGTTTTTGTTTGTGTTATTTATGCGTTTTAATAAAATAGACACGGCGTTGTATTTATTTTTTTGCTATACAGTTTTTTTAGCTTGTAGATGTACTTATGTAATAATTAGAATTATTATACTGCGTGTTAGATTTAAATCAGTAACGGGCACTTTTATTATTTTTTTAAAATTGTGTGCCGGAAAAGTGCCTGTTATTTTAAGAAATAAGAAAATTTAAGTTTTAGTTTAGTATTTTAAACAATAAATATCGTATGATTTAATTTATACTAAGAGAAAAAATACTGCATACTAAGTACTATAATATTTGGAAATATTTCAGCCACGTCTAGGTCCGAAGCCGTTTTCCGCGTCCGCCGGCAGCGAAGAATTCTCCTTCGATAAAGTTTTTTCAGTTCCCGCCGTGCCAGGTGTCAAGAGTGATGGTAAATATAGAATATTATTTACTTTTAACTTATATGATAGTTAAAGAATAGTATACTATATGTTTGGTGCTTTATATGTTTATGCGAAGCATAGATAAGTGAATACAGTTGTTTTTGGGCGACTGTGAGTTTTCAACTGAATGTCAAACTTATTTATTTTACTCAAAGTTTTCATACATACATTAAGATTAAAGTGTATAAACATGATGTCCTTTTATAGCATGTAACATCTATCATATTAAACATTAAAAATACCATATGTTTCTCTCTTCTATGAAGGTTCAAAAGAAATAAAACCATTTTATTTAATTTTAAAAGAAAATAAACAGCTCTAAATAAATTGCAGCTACATCACCCGTATCTGGATCGACGCCAGTGACGTCAGCGCCATTATCTAAAGATGAAGAAAAAGAGAAATCGTTATCTCCCACTAGCGATGTAGAGGTTGCTCCTAAAGGTGACAATTTAGATATTATTTATTTATTAATTCATTTATTTAACTGCTGCAGATATTAGTAATGAAATATTTATAAAGTATTGTAAAATCAAGTACTCCGTCTGTCGATCTTTTCGACCCGCGTAGTTTTTGAAACTGTTGAACTGGATTATGTCTAATGGGAAAAATGATATAGTTTAAATTTTTATATAAGGTTAATTTTATCTTATGTACGTACATTGTGTTATTACATACATCTTGAACATTTATAGATCTTGTTTTTAAAATTATTATTATCTAATATCGCACAATAATTGTAGAAGAGTACACAAACGGCAAGTCGGATACGAGCGTAGAGGAGGAGGTCAACAGTTCAGACTCTGGGTACATTCCGAAGACACCCAGTACAGCAGATAGGAGGAAAATGTTCGAGACTACTGAGTGAGTATTCTATGGATTTATTGTGAAGTATTGAAATAATGCTCTTTATTAAAAAAAGTTTTATTTTTATTTACATAAATTTCACTAAAAAAATCCGCACACTTCTTAGTACAGAAGATTGTGAATATTGTGTGCTAAAGTACAATGAGCGTCTTTAACTTTTGATTTTTGCCAAGTACCTCAAATAATTATTGTCGTTCGAAAATGATACAATAATAATTAAATAGAATATTATGGCTTTTCAAACTTACACTGTACAAATTCAAATTCAAATTCAAATTACTAGAGCTACACAGATTACTAGACGTCCACAATTTACTAGAGCTATAATAATAAAAACATATGTTTAAATAATGAATTATGTATTTTTTACTGTGCATAATTTATTATAGCGCTCGCTTAGATTAAGGATTGGTCTCCGCGCGCGCGCTACGACTAGATACCGCCCCACCTAAAAACAATAGCTCCGTTAGTGCGGCAACTCAATTCTGTAGTGTGTGTAAGGCAATTTGTAAGGACGCTAGTGTGTGTGAAGAATTGTACTGCCAGCTACATAAATTTTACCTCATAAATGGGAAATGGGCTGAAGTTTGAAAAATATTTTTTTTTCATCTTGGCCTTGCCGGGAATCGAACCCATGAACATGCGACTCAAATCCACTTGCGATGCCACTATACTATAGTCACAAAGGTTGTTTAAAAGTAAAAAAGCGGTAATAAAAAAAATAACATAATGAGTCAGTTAAACATGGTTAAACAGAAATAAATTATTGTTATTATCATTTTTTTATATATGCGTTAGTAATAGTATTGAAAAAAACATTATGAATAAGTTCAAATTATTGCTAAAAGATTTTCTCAACCACGTGTATTTTTTGGGATATGCAGTACGGCAACACTGAATGGCGTCGTATTTTCGTAAACAACATTTTTAAAGTACAGGTGAAATTTCGAATAATACGATTATTCCTGATCGTACGTGATCCCAGTGTCTTTCTTATTTTTTGTTATATTTTTTTACACAGTTTTATGGCACAAACAGGCATTTTACTTCCGGTTTTGTCCAAAATCTTCAAAAACTATCGGTATGCCCTCTCCACACAATGCTTGTGACACGACTGGCTTGGGTACGCCGAATTCGGCGTACTATAATTAGTTGCCGCATTTTTCAAGTACCCCAGCGGCATCTAGTCGTAGCGCGCGCGCGGAGACCAATCCATAATCTAAGAGCGCTCGAATAAAAAAAGTGGTATAAAATATAACATACTAGAGGTCCGCCCCGGCTTCGACCGTGGTACATATTTCGCAATAAAAGGTAGCCTATGTCCTTTCTCGGGTATCAAAATATCTCCATACCAAATTTCATGCAAATTCAGTAGTTTAGGCGTGATTGAGTAACAGACAGACAGACAGTTACTTTCGCATTTATAATATTAGTATGGATAATTGTATTGTTGTAGCGGTGTGAAGTCGATAGCGGACCGTCGCCGCGCGTACGAAGTGCGTTCGGTGAGCGCCGCGCCCGATACTGAAGCCCCGCCTTCACCCGCACCACTGAGGTATTTTTTTTTATAGTTTTCTTGAAAAAAAATCAATAAACCTACTTTTGTATGGGAATTTTAGGGATATAATAGATATTCGACCATGAAAAGTATTGTATTTATTTTCATAAGAAATTCGAACGTTAGTACAAACTATTGTAAATTGCGGATCGCAAAATAAAAAATAAAAAAAATATTGTTGTTTCAGTTTATTGTTCCTTCTTCCCTGGTGATTTCAAATATTTGAAACTGAAAAAATCTTGTGTATATATATATATCCAAAATAAGCATTAAATGAAATGTGTTTTTTTAGACGCAGAGACTCTTTAAAATCGCGCAAGAGCCCCGACAGAGAGGAGAAACGCTCGTCCGTGCCAAATGTGACCACCAAACGTACTTCTACTGTTTTTGGTATGTATTTTATGATGATTTCATTTACTTGCACTTTTTTATATTTAAACAGCATAAGTAAAGTTTTTATTTTATTTGTCTTTGAATGATTTAAGAAATTGGGCATTTTAATAATTTACTTATGCTTAAGTTGTGCTACTGAAGCTTTGAGTTATTATCGCTTTTAAACTTTCAAATTATTGAGTTTCCTTTCAAACCATATAATATAATAACTATAAAAAAAATATCTTTACGCAGGAAAAGTATCAAAGTTCCGCCACTTGAAGGGCACGCCGGGCCACAAGTCGACGCACATTGAGAACATCAAGAACATCAGTCGACAGATCTCGGGCGAGTGCCACGGTTTTTGTGGTATGTACTTTTATATCATGTAGAAATATTGTCTACATAATATTGTCTCTAAACTGTAATAGCTCACCTGTTCTTACAAGCAACGTACATGTAATAAGTTCTTTTAATATCGCCTTTTAAATAGTTTTAAGTAAAACAAATATAAATTTTTGTAAGCCTATTCTTAGTCAATTCCATTACACAAAAGTAGGTGTAATATAAACACGTCTCACAGCATATGTTATGCATTGCCCAATACTGTTCATAAAGTAAATTCGAATATAAACTCAAATGCACTTTTTATAATATAGATATATTAAACTGTGGCAATACGGTCCACAGCGAACGATGCTGCGTGGTACGACACTCCACCTTTCTACACTTATTGCCACTCGATTATAAACCTAAACCCATTGCATTACGGTTCACAGCAAACGGCATGTACTGCTCTGCGACTTCTTTAAAATACAATCGAACATACACCTGAATATCTTGTAATAATCCCGGACATATCTAAATTGTATATTATTATTATGGTTAATTTGTAATCTGTGTATTGGAAAATTGAAATGTATGTGACAATATTAATGTAATTTAAATATAATATTGTATTGCAATACCTTCATAAGGTTTCTAATATGTAAAATGTATTAGTATGCAATAAATTATTTGATTTGATTTGATTTAATACAGTCCACAGCGCGAAACGTGCGCTGCACAAATTGCCATTGTAATATAAACCTTAACCCCATACACTACGGTCCACAGCGAACGGCGTGCGCTGCGCAGTGCCAATCAACACGGTGGGCGGGGGCGGGCGGGTAGCGGTCATTGAACTGCCCCTCGGGGCTTCCCCCGCGGCCCGCGCAGCCCCCGCGCACCCCGCGGCCCTACACCCCCACGCGTTGTTGCACCCCGCGCCCTTGCAGGACTTCGCGTTCGACCCGTTCCGAGTTGATAGGCTGCTAGTTGCTTGTGATGATGGAGCGGTGAGGGAGTGGATCATACCGGAGGGTGGTGAGTGCAAGCAGATTGTTGGAGCATAAAAATAAATATTTATTACATTTTACAAAAGAGTAATATCTGTATTTATTTATCTTTATAGTAGAGCCATTTTAATAAGCAATATTTGACAGTTCAACACTCGGAGCAATTATCAAGCCTGGAGAAGTAACAATTAATTGAACAATAAAGCACTAGTTTGGCCTTTTTGGCTTATGGCAAAATGTCATGCGAAAAAAGAGGACAGATATATGTCAGTTCGACAGTTTGAAATGACATGTAGCCATTTCAATTTGTTTTAGTGACCAGTCTGGTCACTAACGCATGGTGATTTTAATTATTGTTTTTGAAGTGAAAAACGTGTTTTCTAGTTTCTTATGTTATTTTCTGAAAAGATAATTTACTAAAGATTACATGGCTTGTGTTGTTCATGGCTGTAAAAGCCGTAGTACTGGGAAATCGGATGAAGATTGGAATTTGTCTTTTCACAGGTTAGTGTTTTGATCAATTTTTTTGTTAATTAATAAGTTAATTTACGTTATTTTCATAATCATCTATGTTTTATCTAACCGTAATCATTGAAATGAAATCATAATCAGCTTAGTTTTTAGAAAAAATGCAAAATATAACTTCCATAGTGTTGTGCAATTATCGATACTTGAGTAGGTACGAAGTACTTCATTGATAATGACTGCTTTAGGTTAGGAGAAAAAAAAGGTATTTAAGTATGGATTTTATTGTTATTTGCAGGTTTCTGGCTTGAGAAAAATTAAAAGATGTTTGGGTTAAAGCTATAGCACAGGGAAAATTGGAAGCCTTCAAAACATTCTCGGCCTTGTTCAAATCATTTCGAATCAGACGGGAAGAAAAGTAAAGTGCTTTGCAGAGATGCTGTGCCACAAGTTAAGGTGGCATCTATTTTAAATAATAAATATTGTAATTTGTTAATTAAGTATCGAAATAAAATGTTGTAAAAAAAAATTTAAAATTTTATTTGTTTTATTTGAAGCAATTTATTTTAAACTTTTACCAATTTTTTCCTGTGGGAATGAGTTATTTTCCCGCGGTAAATTGTAGCCTATATGTTATTCTGATGTTTAATCTATAATATGTATAATTGTAAAGTTCCATAAAAACTCATTCAGTAGTTTTTACGTGAAAGAATATCAAATGTCCATTCTTATATATTTTTGCTTTTATAATATTAGTAGGATACGATTATTGATTTGTAAAAAGATCAACCAGGTGGAAGTCAGATTCGCGCACGAAGGGTTCCGTATAATTCTATGAAAACAGGAAAAAATACGTACCTTTTTACGAAACCATAAAAAACAACCTAAACCGAAATACCTACTAATATTTTTTTATAAATACCACTACCATACAATGCAAGGCAGTCAATACGCATCGTAAATGAATAATTCCAAATTAAACGAATCTTAAAATTTGGAATTACCTATCCATAATTCAAAATTAAAAGAATCTTAAATTATCTTCAAGCAATTTTATAACTTAATTTTTTTATTTATCGATATTTTAGTATTCGATAAAGTGGCAAGCACTACCTTTTTAGAACAAAAAGTGGCTACATGTGGATTTGAATGCCAAGCCGATAACAGTGTGTTGTCTCTTTCTATCGCATTAATTAGGGTATTGAATAAAAGAGAGCCACTATATAAGAAACGTTCAATTAATTGTTACTTCTCCAGGCTTGTTAATTGCTCCGAGGTTCAACAAAATTCAACAACGTAACCTAGTAACGACGACATAGAATAACACATGATATTTCGTTTTGTTAGAACTACACATTTGCTTAACTTTTTTCAATTACGATTCCATATTTATAATAATAATGACCGATACAAGTAATTTTAAGATTTGATTTTACTGATAAACCATTCTAAACATAATAAACAATTTCTGATTTAAAGAACTGACGTCGCTACAATTTTATGTCAATAAACCTTTTTTCTTTTTAAACACCAGAGACGTTACTCTAAAAATCGAAATCTGACATCTAAAATCGAATGCATTGATTACTTGTGAATAAAAATCATCATAAATTAATAAATGCGTTGTGTTTCTTTAATTATATATTATAATTGTCTTATTTTGCTCCTTAAATTTACGAAAGAAAGTATATTACTGGGACAGGGATTCGCCAGATGAATTTTAAAATTGACATGTGTTTCAAGTTCGATTGACAAATGTTTCAAGTCCGTATCGATTAATTCACTTTAATCGATGTTTTTAAGCTGGTTACCTCTTTTCGAAGATAAAATTGATAAACGTCAAATGTTGCCTATTAAATTGGCTCAACTATAAGTATTATTTTTGTGTGATTTAAAATATAATTATATATAGGCTCCACTGTTGTTTAGTACATGTTTCAAACTTTAGTTTTATGCATTTCAATGTAAAAATTAATAATGAAAAAAAAAATGCATAAAAATAAACATCAAATTACGCATAGGATATCATTATTAATCATATGATTGAAACTAATACATTGCTCTATTATCAACGATTCAAACACTTAAACAGCACACTAAAACAAAATCTTAGCTTACTTAACTCCTCCCTCTCCACAGGCCTAACAGAGTCAACGAACGAGCCGAACCGCACGTTCTCAGCGCACCCGGACAAGATCTACATAATACGGTTCCACCCGACCGCCGCGGACCTGCTCACGACCGCGGCCCACGACCTCACGGTCAAGCTGTGGGACCTGGCCAAGGAGGTCCCGACCGCGGAGGTCACGCTCACGGGCCACACGGACCAGATATTCGCGCTCGATTGGTCCCTGTACGGGGAGTATCTGGCTACCGTGTGCAAGGATGGACTGATTAGGGTGAGTTTGTACAATATGAGCGATGAACTTTGTGTAAATGGAGGTTTTGTTTGTTTGAAATTTATATAATTAGCATTAGCGTAACTTGTATAAATACAGTTGGGAAAAATCGATAAAATTATTTCATTGAAAATTAAGAATATTTTCAACGAAATAATTTTATTTTCAATGTATTGTTCTTAAAAGTGTTTAGTTATAAGTAAAAATTTGTAAAAGTATTTGTGATTAAACGTATTTTCTTTATTTCTAATAACACTATCATATATTAAATAAATAAATAAATATTCTCAGGTATACAACCCGCGTGTATCATCAGAGCCGATCCGCAGCGGCGGCGGTGTGCTCGGCAGTAGAGGCGCACGTATCGTGTGGGCGCTCGGTGACACGCACCTTGTTGTTACTGGGTTTGACAGGTATGCATATACACACATACAATGTCATAACACACAGATACGAATACTAAAAGATAGAGACACACGCACACGTACACAAACACGCACACGTACACAAACACGTACACGTAAACGAACACAAACACGTACACGTACACGAACACGTACACGTACACGTACACGTACACAAACACGTACACGTACACGTACACAAACACGTACACGTACACAAACATGTACATGTACAAAAACTCGTACACGTACACGAACACGTACACGTACACAAACACGTACACGTACACGTACACAAACACGTACACGTACACGTACACGTACACAAACACGTACAACGTACACGTACACGAACACGTACACAAACACGTACACGTACACGTTCACAAACACGTACACGTACACGTACACAAACACGTACACGAACACAAACACGTACACGTACACAAACACGTACACGAACACGTACACGAACACGTACACGTACACGTACACGAACACGTATACGAACACGTACACGTACACGAACACAAACACGTACGCGTACACAAACACGTACACGAACACGTACACGAACACGTACACGAACACGTACACGAACACAAACACGTACACGTACACGTACACGCAAATGTATACGTACACGTATACGCACACGTATGGTGTATATTTATTATTTATCTTAGGTACAACCCTTTCTCTCAAAGACACTCCACCCTATCATATACATCTAAACCAATGATTATAATATTGTACCGAAAGATCGCGGCATTATTAAATTTAATTTTCAATTTCTTATACTCCGTTCATAACATACACATATTTCAAGTAATAATTCTGTAGCGTTTGCCCAATTTAGCTATTAAGCCTGTCAAAATTTTATATTACATTCATGGTTTTTAATAAAACAATTTGTTTAAAAACCACATTTATTCGCAGAGTATCCGAGCGTCAAATACTACTGTACCGCGCGGATTCGCTCTCGGCGCCGGTGTGCACGGTGTCGCTAGATGTGTCTCCTGCTATCCTGCTCACACATATTGATCACGACTCGGGCACACTCTTCTTGACTGGACGGGTGAGTTACAAATATAGATATAATGATTTTGTGATGAAAAAAATTGAGAACGAGGTGTTATTAAACTTTTGTAGTCAATTTCGTATGCTCTCTCGCTTTTGCAGCAAGGGAGTTACCGTGACGTCTTATAGCAGTACTTATTCCAGTGTGTGAAAGTGATGGTGTTAAATGGTCGTCTACATTTGAATAAGAACTGTTTTATGATGTCACTGTAACCCAGATAACTTTATATTTTAAGGCATACTATACATAAAGTTACACATTACATTTAGAAATTACAGCCATTAGTCGTTCAGCCTGAACGAATGATTTCGCTCGTTGTAAAGTGTGCGAAACGTCGGGTTAATTAATAAATGAATAAATCGTGTTTAAAAAAAATCTAAATACCATTTTTTTTAATCTCCATAATATATTTACCATCTTCTGGATTCGACGGGGAGACCTTCAAGGAAAGGGCATATTTATATCTCGAAGGCCGGAATTACATTCACGGTGACCCTATCATTGCGAATGCTAATGGGCGGCGGGCATCACTTTCTATCAGGTGACCCGCCTGCTCGTTAGTCTGCTTTAAGGGGCTGACAAGACCAAATTGAAGTTATTTGAGCAGTTTTTTAAGAAAAGATATTTATTCTAGCCCATCAAAAAAAATATGTTAATACTCATCATATTTCGAAGACCGTGGGCGGACTCGATACATAATTGGACGAAATCGGCTCGATAGTAAATAATTGCAAAGATTGGTCTTAAAATCATCATTAAACGATTTTATGTGTTTATTTTTTGACGGGTCTTCAATTTAAAACACGAAGTTAACATATCATACCTGAACCTCTAACGAGTCATATTTCGCATATGACCCACACTTTTCCCATCACATATTTTCTTATTATTTTCTTAGACTACAACCTGGCCCCGCCCAGTAACAGTGATATTGCGCTCTCGTTTGCGCACACTGTCTAATTGTATGGGAGTAAACGAGAGCGCAATCACTGTTAAATTGGGTCTTGTCAGCCCCTTAATGATAAAAAAAATGCATATACAGGGCGACTCGACGATCTACTGCTACGAGGTGACGTCGGAGGCGCCGTACGTGTGTGCGCTGTCGCACCACCGCGCGCACACGCTGCACCAGGGCATCGCCTTCCTGCACAAGCACATGCTGGCCGTCGATAAGGTCATTCTTAATATAACATTTATTTATTAAGCTATTGCATAGCTTCTATCGCGGGCCATGAACGCGGGGACCGAATCCAGAAATTCCGTAACGAAAAAACCTCACGCTCCCCACTCCGACGGGCGCGGAGGTGTGGCTTGAAGGCATACTATGCAATAGCTTTATTTGCCGCTCGGATACTCTGCGAATTGATGTATACTTTAAACAAATTGTTTTATTGAAAAGCATGAATGTAATATAAAAATTTTGGCTGGCTTAATAGCTAAATTGGGCAAACGCTACATAGCATTATTACTTGAAATATGTGTATGTTATGAACGGATAAGAAGAAATAATAAAGAAACGGTATAAGAAATTGAAAATTAAATTTTAAAATGCCGCGATCTTTCGGTATAATATTATAATCATTGGTTTAGATGTATATGATAGGGTGGAGTGTCTTTGAGAGAAAGGATTGTACCTAAGATAAAATACACCATACATATGCGTATACGTGTACGTATACATTTGCGTGTACGAGTTCGTGTACGTGTTTGTGTACGTGTACGTATACGT
Source organism: Colias behrii (assembly GCA_029959065.1). Classification (NCBI taxonomy): domain Eukaryota; kingdom Metazoa; phylum Arthropoda; class Insecta; order Lepidoptera; family Pieridae; genus Colias; species Colias behrii. The sequence continues at coordinate 1,969,082 of JARWMC010000021.1, read as the reverse complement.
ATACGTATACGTGTACGTGTACGTATACGTATACGTGTTCGTGTACGTGTACGTGTTTGTGTACGTGTACGTGTTTGTGTGCGTGTTCGTGTACATGTACGAGTTTGTGTGCGTGTACGTATACGTGATCGTGTACGTGTACGTGTACGTGTACGTGTACGTGTACGTGTACGTGTACGTATACGTGTTCGCGTACGTGTACGTGTCTGTGTACGTGTACGTGTTTGTGTGCGTGTTCGTGTACGTGTACGAGTTTGTGTGCGTGTACGTATACGTGATCGTGTACGTGTACGTGTACGTGTATGTGTACGTGTACGTATACGTGTTCGTGTACGTGTACGTGTACGTGTACGTGTTCGCGTACGTGTACGTGTTTGTGTACGTGTACGTGTTTGTGTTCGTGTACGAGTTTGTGTGCGTGTACGTGTTCGTGTACGTGTACGTGTACGTGTACGTATACGTGTACGTCTACGTATACGTGTTCGTGATTGTGTACGTGTTTGTGTACGTGTGCGTGTGTCTCTTTCTTTTTGTATTCGTATCAATGTGTGTTATGAGATTGTATGTGTGTATATGCATACCTATCAAACCCAGTGACCACGAGGTGAGTGTCACCAAGTGCCCACACGATACGCGCGCCTCTACTGCCGAGCACTCCGCCGCCGCTGCGAATCGGCTCTGATGATACGCGCGGGTTGTATATCTGACAATATAACAGTGTTATTAGAAAGAAAGAAAATATGTTTTAATCACAAATACTTTTGCAAATATTTTACTTATAACTAAATATTTTTAAGAACAATACATTGAAAAAAAAATATTTAATTACATACATATTCATTTTATTATGTATGCTTTTTGTCAGACACGTTTTATGCGTGAACTTTTGCGGGGAATAGAATATTAAGGATAAAATATGTTGATTTGATGCTTCTTAAATATTTATTACCTACTAACTGAATTTTTTTTTCAATCTCAAGATAATTATCTAAATTATTAAAAAAAAAAATGTTGTGTGGTTTTATGAAACCACGGTAAAAGTGAAACTGTTCGAACGGTTCCGAACACTGCTTTGTGTAGCGCATGTCGCGTTGACGGTCGGCTGCCGAGTAGGTATACCTACTCGGCAGCCGCGATACACGCGACATGCGCTACACAGACCAAACAGTTTGAGACGATGTAATAAAAGTTTCACTTTAAAATATTTGTCCTACAAAATCTATAGTTTGATCAAAGAGTCCCCTCTTTCCAATATGTATTGATAACGTTTGAATGCCATAAAACCAAAAATATCAATTTCAATCTTGTATTTAAATTTAAAAGAGTATATTATTGACGCAGTCATTTTTTTCATGCAGGTAGAGTTTGCGAGAGCTCTCAGATTGACAAACGGGAATGTGGAACCTCTGTCATTCACAGTGCCTAGGATTAAGGTGAGATCATTTTACGTTATTTCTGGTTAATGCATATTTCCCGTTCCCGTGGGATTTCCGGGATAAAAACTATCCTATGTGTTAATCCAAGTTACCCTCTATATGTGTGCTAAATTTCATTGTAATCGGTTCAGTAGTTTTTACGTGAAAGAGTAACAAACATCCATACATCCATACATTCATACATCCATACATCCTTACAAACTTTCGCCTTTATAATATATATTAGATATTAGATTTCTTATTTTGAAAACAGTCGTCAGTTCATAACTACATAGTTCATTTTATTAATATTTCAATGTAGGGAATACTCGAATATAGCTTACTCTTTACTAAAGAACAGTGTTATGTATGCAGTGCTTTTTCTATTGAAGCATAATATTGTCATGTCACATTATTTCAACGCATAGAATAGCAAGTGGTTTTTCAATTGCGCATAGTGTTTTTCTTTAAACAATCTCAATACGCATTATGTTGTGCAGAGCGAGTTGTTCCAAGACGACCTATTCCCCCCAACCCACGTGACGTGGGAGGGCTGGCAGAGCGCGGCCGACTGGCTGAACAACAAGCCCCTGTCCCCCCGCCTTGTGAGCCTGCAGCCGCCCGGAATGGAGCCGTGTGAGTATACATATTATTATGTGTAATAACTATCATCATCGTCGTCGTCGTCATCATCACAAATCATCAGGTACTTTTACAGTTACTTACTTTTGTTTTATTTCGTTTTTTTTTTCCCGAGGTATTATAAAAGAACCGGGTAACCCGGTTCTTGTATGTTATGTTTATGGTTCCAAATCGAAGTTCGATTTGGAACCGGACTCGGTTCTGCATGCCCTAATAATAACTCGTAGCAGCGGTGGTACTGATAGCATCAAGTCATGGGATGACTTAACTTTCCTCTTAGCTCAAAATAAAATATTTATTAACTTTAATATTATAACTAACTTTGTTTATAAAAGTAGTTACATAATATATTTTATGTGTAGAGCATCAAGTAACATAATAGAGCAACAAAAATAGATTATGTACATATAGTTTCAATGATACGAATACACGAGTATGAAATTCCACGTGTAATTACACGAATGAAAGAGATTTGTATATAAGTGACAGCAAAAATTAAAAAGCGAAGTCGTATCGTACCCGTCACGTATAAACAAGCCATAAAATCTAGAAGACTGTGGCGCGAGAATTGGGTATTTGAATAAAAAAATTTTTTGTGCTAAATGGAAAGATTATACAGGGTGTCCCACTGTTGGTATACTAAGCTCAAAGGAGGTTATAGTTTTGCATACGCTGAGTACGTAAAAAATACTTATAAAATTCCAGATGCATTTTTTTTTCAAATAGATGAATTCTTAAAACTTTATGTGTACACCCATAACAAGCAACCCGCCCAACTTTGCCACCAGCACGTGTGCTATCGTTTAAGATTATATTTTCATAGACGAAATGTTCATATTAGAAAAGCGGTATATGCCGGCTGCGCGAAGTTAGAAAAGAAAACATGGATTTTCAAGAAAAATTTAGCAAAAAATTTTTGACGTAATTTTGTTGTTTAAGTATTTTTTACGTGATCAGTGTATGTAAAACTACAAGTCCCTTCGCGCTTAGTATACCAATAGTGGGACACCCTGTATATTAGTTTTATAACAAAACTATTTTTTTAAATTTTTTTTTTGCAATAATTCAAAAGTTATTTCAAAATAAAAATTAGTCTTTGAATCCAGTACCGAAAACATACCGACAACTCCCGAAGCGTCACCCGAACGCGTGTGACGTCATAATGTTAGTTTTCACTCATTGCAGTTGATAGAAAAACGAATACAACTATAACATTTTGACGTCACATCTATCGTGACCAGTCATGGCGCGTTTATAGTCACGTGACTTTAATTTAAATTTCATCAATCTTTAATTGCTTATAATTAATTGAAAAATATTTTTTTGGAGTTTTTTGAATTAAATATCAATATTATTAATAATAAAGTTTTAAAATACATAAAAAAATCAATATTTTATTATTATTCAAATACTCAATTAGTATCTTGGTTAATTTATTTAGCAATTAAATGTTTCCTCCAAGAAGCTTATATCTTATACACTGGAGATTTCGGTATGAACATTTGACGTGTAACAAGAAAATTGTTGTGTTTTATCACTTTCACACCTAACTTGGTATTGCCACTGTTAATACGAAGTTTTCCCAAGGCTACTATGTATGCTGTAATATTCTGTGCAAAAGGTTAGTTTTTGTACATGAGTTTGTTGATAAATTGCCAACAACGTCATTCAGAAGCATTGTTGGATGAGACAATTATTATTTATGCTAAATAAAATAAGTATCTGAACCAATTATTAAAAAGCGATACTCCCTGATGATTATGGGTAGTTACCATAATAAAATTGTAGCAACTCTCACTTTGACAATATGGCTTATGTGTCAAAAAAATTGCGTCGCTTCGAATATTTAAGTTAATATTGTTGCGTATTTAATAAATATTTTCCGAATATAAATAATGTATTGCATTGTGAAAAATTGCAGAAGTTTTTGGACACCAAATTCTGGCATAAAATTTCACAGGCAAGTGTATATTTACGCTATTTACAATATTCCTTAATACTCATGCATTTACCTGTTTAGAATCATTTTCATGGCAAAAATCGTCAATTTTATCATCATTTTAGTAATCAATCATGCTAAATATCTTCTATCTATCTTCTTTTCCTAATAATTTCATCATTTTTCAATAAACCAATTTAACAAGTAAGGTAACCATGATGACGAGTTTTTACGGATAGCGAAGAGAAAATATTGTAATAGTTAACAAAATTATGATGAACATTTAGAACACCATTTCAAAGATTTTTATACTAGTAATGAAACAACGCACGACATCGATATTGCACTCACATGTGGTTTTATGTTTGTTCTTCTTTAACATAGAAATTAATAGTTCTTTTAACTTACCAATTTTTTTTTGTTTTACTGATTTCAGCTTTCCAAAAATGAAATAAAAAGAAATAAATGGCTGTCCATAGTGCCTATCAAGGGTAAAATTTATCAACATGCCAGAATATGCAGTTTGCATTTTAAGCCTGAGGATTACGGTCCAGAAAAAAAATACCTTTTGAAAAGTGCTATACCTTTTTATTTACCACATTCTTGTTACTGCGTCTCAACTGTGGATAAAGTAATTTTAATTATATTATAATTAACCACCATGAAACCATTAGTAACCGTAAGTACAGCTCCTGAAAGACATACGAATTTCTGAGAACTGTAATATCGTTACCACACATCAACACTAGCGATGCAACTCTCCCTTTGGAATATTGAAAAGTTTTAGACTGAAGCTTGAGTAACCAAAACGATGTTGTAATGTATGTAGCACTCATTTTAATTAAAAAATCGTAGTATGAGATCAAAAGTTATCAAGCGTTATTTAAAACTATCATTCTCTACCGATTAAAATGGTATGTACCTATAAAGATGATAATTATTCATGTAAGTTGACCAGTAATATTATAATATAAATACTGTTAAAAATATATGTCGTTATTATTTATAGACCATGATTTTTAGTTTTTTTAATTTCGAAAAGTCCTGAATATACAAACCAGTGTGGTCACCCACAGAAAGAGACAAAAAACAACACTGACGTCATTCAAGGTTATATTTTCTTGTGACAAGTTAATGGTCATAGTGCAATCTCCAGTGTATTAGATATAAGCTTCTTGGTTTCCTCTAAAAGCCTGTAGCGCTAACCGAGGCAACGCGGCAAAACTAAATGCTGAATAAAGCAAACGTACCCAGACTTCATTTATTTTTAATTGAATACCGTTTTAATTGCGTCGGTTTATCCTTTCCAGTGTCATGTCATGTGTCAGAAGATTCCAGAACATGTATCCGAAACAGATAGCTTCATTCTGTTCATTCTACTTATACAATATGTATACCCATGTCATCCTATCCTATTCTTCCTACTAATATTATAAATGCGAAAGTTTACGAGGATGGATGTGTGTGCGTGTTTGTTACTCTTTCACGCAAATACTTCTGAACCGATCACAATGAAATTTAGCACACATATAGAGGGTAACTTGGATTAACATATAGGATAGGATTTATCCCGGAAATCCTACAGGAACGGGAACTATACGAGTTTTTCTTAGAAAACGCGGGCGAAGCCGCGGGTGGTAAGCTAGTCATTGTATAAAGAGAGAAGTAAGTTATCTTCGAATAAAGATGCCTAGTAGAATGTACTGAATGAAATAATATACTATACGCAGTTATATGTAGATACCTATGTGTTTAAGATTAAGTTTTAAACTATTAACATAGGGCTATGTTTCCAATCAATTTGAAAAGGAGATCCTAGATATCTGAAATTGGCATAATTGCTTTATAACTATTAATAATCTAAATACATTCATAATCACATTTGATAAATTATTGTGGCATCCATTTATACTTCAAAAACATTATCAAAAATATACCTATAATTTGTAGGAACATAAACACGTAAATTAATTGAAAATGGTTTACACAATAAATCCGTATTTATTATCTGTCACAAAAATTCGCCACAAAACATTAACATAAAACAAGTGCCATCTTATCGTTATAGACTGGGGTAGAAGCCTTTAAAAATAATGAAAAGATAAAAAAAATCGCAGTCGGATGAAACCCATTAGAAAAGGAGGGGAATATGATGAAAATAAAAGGAAAAATAAATTACGGTCAATCCGAGTTCGGGAAGTGGGAGGGGGGAGAGAAAAAAATGGTTTCTCTCGATTTCCGACAAAACTACAAGTCCTACAGAAAAAAGTTCAATGGCAAAGTTGTAGGTAATTAAAAGTTCTACAACTTTTGTATTAACTATTTTTTCACATAACCTCAAAATTTAGGTGAAAAATTCAAAAAACCAAGTTTTTGGTCTTTTATTTTTATCTACTTCAAAATTTATTGTTTTTCTACGAAATTTGGTGGAAACTTACTTTATTATGTCCCAAATACACTGTAATTTATTTGATTGAAAATATTTATTTTTTTCGCCTTATTTTGAATTAATACCAAAAAAACAACCTTATTTTCAATCGAAAAGTCACCCGTCAAAATATCAGCTTTTTTCAAAAACTTGGGGTGCCTTTTATTCATTGAAATCTCTACTTTCATATGGCGTAAAAAAAAATAAACACCACCATAGTAAATGTTCTCAGGAAATGCATACAAATAGTGTGAAAATTAGCTTTTACTAAATCAGGCACACTTCTCACCCAACCTTGCGCTCGCCGGCTTAAACAGTTGTTAAAAATATGAATATGTATGTAAATAATTTATTTTCATCCTAGTGTCAGCGCACACGGCGCCCGCTAACGCGGCGAAGGAAAAGCCGGCGCAGAAACCAAAACCCGACCTCATCAAGTCGCACGTGCCGATGGACCCCAAGGAGAAACAGGATAGTGTGAGTTTGATATTATATTACTAGACTAGCCTCCGCCCACGACTTTGTACGTGCATCCCCGTTTTTCCCCGTTCCCGCAAGAATTTCGGGGAATCCTTTCTTAGCGGATGCCTACGTCCTAACATCTACCTGCATGCCAAATTTCAGCCCGATACGTCCAGTGGTTTGGGCTGTGCGTTGATAGATACTATATCAGTCACCTTTGAGTTTTATATATATAGATAGACTAGAAGTTCCCCGCAGTTTTACCCGCATTGCTCCGCTCCTATTTTAGCGTGATGATATATATAGCATAAGCCCATGTCACTCTTTAGACTCCCAAAATCAAAATATAAAACTGCTCCGTTGAGACGTGAAGGACAAATAAATATACTTTCGCGTTTCATTGGTAAGAATTTGCTTAGCTGGATGTTTTTCGGTGAAAAATACATAATTATCTAGATGAAATGATTTTTATGATTTTCGGCTCGGCCGAACCTATAAAAACATTAAAACTTTGAATTGTTATTTCATGGTACATATTTATATTCATAAAAATGACTGCTTAATTAAATTTAGTTTTCGTAACACAAAAATAATATTGTTATAGCTACAAATACACGAAAAACATTAATTATAGAGTGTGGCAGATTTAAGGCGAATTATTTCATCGTTAAAATGCAAAGTTATTATATATTTTTTATCTTTTTTATAATCATACTAGCTTACCGCCCGCGGCTTCGCCCGCTTTGTCTAAAACCTAATAAATTATATACTAAAACCTTCCTCTTGAATCACTCTATCTATTAAAAAAAACCGCATCAAAATCCGTTGCGTAGTTTTAAAGATTTAAGCATACAAAGGGACATAGGGACATAGGGACAGAGAAAGCGACTTATATATATGTTTTATACTATGTAGTGATTAACCTAAATTCACTTTGCAGATAATTAAATCCATGAGCGCCAAGGTGACAATGAATTTGAAGCTAGAACAGGACAGTATGGAGGGCGTCGACGAAGCCGAGTGGGACCAGTGAAGCGTGTACACCCTATACTGGCATAATTACCGCGTTTTAACCGCTTTAAAACGCGTTTAAAACAAACTTTAAAACGCGTTTCAAGTATCCATATGATATATTATGACGTAATCAATGATTTGATGTGGATTATTTTGGGTTTGTTTAGGCAATATTGCTGGATTTTTGTAATTATTGACACGTTTTTCATGTAATTTAGAATGCAATTCGACATTTTTATTTATGATAATCTATTTTAATTCACGTAAATTATACTTTTTTTGCAGTTTTAAGACATGAAATGAAATCTGACGTGAGCAAAGATGCATTTATAACCTTTCGTTTAAGGTACACACTTGGTATTGCTTTTCACTTATAAATATTTGCAATAATGCTGAGAAATTAACAAGTTTTGATTAAACATACAGTTTAGTTATACAAATGTTTACTGTATCAAGACAACAAGATTTGACACTGAATGATGATATAATTGGAAAAACAATCAAATAAAAAAGGAAATCCAAAATTTGATATAACTCAATAATATTACACAGCGATAGGCGTTAATTATAATATTGCTTATTGGATTTTTAACGTAAAAATTTGCTTTTTAACGTACCTTTTACGTACAATTTTTAATTTATTTCAATATATGGGACATCTATGATAAGAATAAATACGAAAATAATGCGTATAAATGAAGTCCTACTGGTATTTTAAATTATTTGAAAATTTAATAATGACATATCTAATTCCCTTGAATGGTTGTAGACTTGAAACGTCCAATAATGCTTGATGAGTGAGGGTTGAGTAAGGTTTGAGTAAGGCTTGAGTAAAGCTTCAAATATATGACACTTAATCCTTTTTTATCATGTTCATTCGCTACTTTAACATTTTACTTGAAACTTAAGAATGAATAAGAACATCAATTTAGGGGCGATTTTTCAATCCTTGGTTAAAATTTATCCGTCCAATAAAGTATACACGCACATTTTAAAATGTCACCTGTAAACTGTCAAAAACGGACAATTAGAATACATTTTTGAAATGGTAGTTTAATACGTTATTCGACGAATAAGTTTTAACCAAGGATTGAATAGTCAGCCCTTAATCAATAAATTATTAGTCCTTGGAAAAAGACAGAACACTAATTTTCTTATTGAATATTAGACCCTTGAATAAAAAGTGACTGAGTATGCCTTAAGACTACTCTTTTTTTAAATTCTGTGTACAATACCCGTTTGAGTATAGGATAAATATGTCGCATGCTGTCTCTTTCATTTTAATGTAGAATCATGAGACAGAACTATCTTGTAACATTTCAATAGTTTAGATTTCGTATAGGAGGCTTTAGTATGAAATGTTAACTTTAACAACTTTTGACTAATGAAGTTGCTGGACAACTATTAAAAACACTGAATTGACAGAAATTTTCATATGAAATTTTAAATAATAATTGACGATTATAATCATCGTGTTTTTATTCAAACACATTACAAATACAAGATGGAATACATATATAATGGAATAAATAACTTCCTATGTTAGAAAAATTTTGCATTTTTTCTAACATAGGAAGAGCTGCAATATGTATTGCTTGTTTTTGACTTAAATATTCATACGAAATATAAATTCTGTTGAGAGCCATTCCGTTATTATCAAATATACTTGTCTCTTTCTTTTATTTTAAAGAATATGAGAGGGCATTATACAGTAGTTTTTATGAAATAAGGTTTTGATATTATATAATGCTTTGTCACACTCCTCATGCCGTCGGATTATTAAAGAGGGAAAGAGAAAGGTTATTAGAGACAAAAGCATTTACATTAAAAATGAATTGTTCGCTGCATTTTTATACATATTATAACGGACCATGGATTATGTTTATAAGATTTTTCCAATAAGAACTTCTTCCTGTGTATATTAATTCTTCTTATAACATTGCATATTACGTCACAAATATATGCACTTTTTTATAAATATGCTTGATTATAGCATTTTCTTGTATGTATTTGGTATTTCTCGAGTATTTCAATGAATTTTAGTTAGAGTATTACATATTTAGATATTTAATATTTTTTTACGGATTTAAAACGTGGTTTAAACAAATTTTCAATTCAGAAATTTACCAACAGGAAACTAGAAAAAAATGGTCAAGAAATTGAACAAAAATCTATATTCAGTAATCTTACAACGATTATTCAATTCATATTTATGGTTTAAACCGCGATTTAAATCCGTTTTATTTATCAATCGACTTAGTTATACATACATTTAAATAGTGTTGTGATCTCGGTGACCAAAATATTAATAAATAATGCTCATGTATTGCTCACTGAATGATAAGTAGCGTTTTTTCCACAAATATTGTAACAGTTTTAGGGTTCCGCCGTACAAGGAACTATTAGTAAATATTCTTAATAAGAGTACATGGGATTCTTACGTTGGAGCAATTTTGAACCTTAATTTGTGTTCGTTAAGGTGTAAATTACTTTGTCTCATTTTGAATATTTGTTTGATTAGATGCAGTTACAAAACGTAGCATGTTTAGGGCAATAATGAAAAACAAAACCATTAACATGTGGCGTACTTCCAGAATTTTCTATTTATACAATTGAACCATAGCCTTGACTTTAAAAATAATGTAAGAAGCCCATATACTACAAGTGAATCCATACTAATATTATAAATGCGAAAGTAACTCTGTCTGTCTGTCTGTTACTCAATCACGCCTAAACTACTGAACCAACTTGCATGAAATTTGGTATGGAGATATTTTGATACCCGAGAAAGGACATAGGCTACCTTTTATTGCGAAATATGTACCACGGGCGAAGCCGGGGCGGACCTCTAGTAAATAATATTTATGAAAACTTTTCAGTGACAGTTAGTGATTAAAAATAATGTGAATGAAAAAAAAAATAGACTCGATTACCTCGTTTTTGAAACTACAGTTTACCAAAAACAGAGATCTAGTAATTTTATAGCTACCTACTCTTTACTCATACAAATATGTCTAGTAATATTTTTAAATTTCATACTCTCACTAAGCACTCTAAAAACTAATTATCTTCCAACTTGTCTTTAATAATTAAAAATAGCGTTTTGCTTACATATGACGTCACTCACAACATTCCTACATTTGCCATATGAGATGCATTTATTTATTATAACTACGCACTTTTTTGTATTTAATTAATAATTATATTTAAATACGTTAATATAAATTGTAAAGACGTAGATAAGAAAATGTAGGGTACTTCTGATTAATGGCGCGTCTACACTAGGGCACAAATTGTACTGATGACTTTAGTCGTAACTTGTAATTGTGCGCTAGTGTATCCGGATCTTTAGGGAATTGAATTAAATGTAACCGGTATATAGTCATCATTTATATTTATAGATTTGTAAATGAAAAAAAGCGTTTAGTACCGCTAGTTGATGCCATACAGTTTGCGTTCCTAAAGTCGTCACTCGGAACAACACATCACGTTTTGCTCAAAACGCCAAAGGATCTTTTTAACATTATTAGAGGTTTATGGAGTATATTATTATATTTCAATTTATTAGTTTTTAATAAAATTCAGACGAGTTAGCTCTCTACGATGCTATTTCTTTTCTTGATTTATGCAGTGTAATGAAATTTCAGAACGATTTTTGTCTAGATGTAATTTTGACCGGAAATCTGACTTAGTATTTTTTTAATTTACAAACGATTTGAAATGACATTTCCCATTTGCATGTATTAGTTAGGTATTGAATTACTTTTAGTGTTGAATATGAATCTCATTTTGTAATTTTGAGCTTTATTTAATTATTATTATTAGAATATATATGCGTTAACGGGCCTATTATTAGCTTGTCTCGCTCTCGCACAATACGTGCGACAGAGATGGATGTACGTACGTACGCTTTCGTATTAATTACTTAAAACACTTATGTATAGTTGTAATTTTATTCGCTAGTCAAAAGTTATTGTAAAACTTATGATATTTTCAGATGTATTACTTTGTATTAAGGTTTATATTTGGTTATTGGGTAAAATCAGGAATCGGTATTATTTTGAATCGGTATATTCTGTAAAAATCAATTATAACGAGACATGAATTTCATTTTTTTTTCTTATTTATGACATGACTAGCATATGCTTAATTTATTCGTCAATTTCAGCTGAACTGGATCGTTATCGGTTCAGCAAATGAATGTATCTAATACAAACGAATACATATCTACATGATTCTAATATAATATCGATGACTGATTCGCACTGCACGTATAATCATATCAAACTTGCAACTTCGCACCGAGTTCTCTATTTCTTTATGTTTTTAAATTTTTCTACATATACTACATGTTGTGAATGAATTATGCGCTCAATTTGTTTTACATTTTTATGTAATTTAAATTTAGTATTTTGTACCGCGATTCTGTTATGAAAGCGAAAAATGTTTACAATGTTTTTATCGTCCGAAATGCATGAAGGTATTTCAAAAAATAGCTTAAACAACTGAATAAAACTGCCTTCTAAAAAAAGGCAATAAACATAACTCATATTTGAGCAGTTCTTAAATTAGATCGTATCATGAGTAAAGTTCAACGATGAGAAAGTGCTTAATGTGATTATTAGTTTTGCGCATTAAAACTATTCATTTAGTTCCTTGACTTGAAGGACCATTTGTAATTGTAATATGAAGATACGTCCATGCATATCGGAAGTAAAATTGATAATAAGCCAAAATATGTGACAACAGATGTAGCCATCACGATCTCTATCAATAATTTATCGAGCCAAAGAAAATGTTAATTGTTTTGCAATTGTATACATTTTTTACAAACTGAATATCTGTGTTTAATTCCATACAAATGGACCCGTTGAAATAATATTTTACTGGGTTTTTTAATGACAGGAATCGCGTGCAAATGAAATGAAGCACAAAGCATTGGCTTTTAATTTCGCTCTGTGAAGTTGTGAAAAGACAATAATCGTTTTGTCCATTTGTTTTTTCACAGTGTGACTGCTACAATCGAAATCGGTGCCAACCCTTTGTGATTTACATACAATTGGCGTAATTAAATGTTGCCAGTTCTGATAAAAATGTATTGGGGAGTGATGGTTTTGTATCTTTCAATTAGAAAGACTAAAAAGTCGCTGATAATTATAAGAATTTAGCATTTTTGTGTACTACGCGATTGTGTAGGTAACTCAATGTTATTAGGAAGAAATAATCGTATCCTTTAGATATTTTAGGATCATATCTCTATACATTTTTATCAGAAGAACAGTAAGGTAATATGAATAAAAAATGTCAATAGTGTGATTGCGTGTAGTTTTGTATTTTTGTATGATCGTACACATACTGATATCCCTAGTGATAAGTCCCAATATTTGGATATATTTTTATTTTGCATTTTTTTATTAAACTCTTGCTAAACGTAAAGGTTGTTTTTATATACATACCTATCTTCCATCCTTTTCCTGAATTTCCCTGAAATTAGATATATTGAGCTTTTTTTAACGAATAAATAAGCATTGACTGAGAAAAGAAAATTACTATCAAGTATTTCATATTTAAGAGTTTTTAATTATATTATTGCATGGTGGTAAGCTAAGTGCGCCGCAAAAAACCTGCAACCGATGTTACGAAAACGTAAGGCGAGTATTTCAAAAACATAACCAAAGCATAGAAATTGATTAATTTTGTATCAGTGATAAATTAATCATTACTAATACGTAGTACTATAAAAATAAAGATGAATGAAACAGTTTTTAACATAGGTACCAGTATGGATGATATCATTATTGTATCTACGTGTTATTATTACTCATTACTCATTGTTCCCATTTGAATTATTAGCTCCAATCAAACCTTAAAAAAATGGTTTTCAAGGTTGGTTTATTGAACAATTGTCCGTGAAAAGGTAATTAACATTTGATCCCTTGAGAAATACGCTAAATAATAGAAGCACGCAACTCTATCAATTCATTTATTTATTCAATGGATTAATTAGGGCTCCGTGGGAGTACCTATAATGACCACCCACTGAAGTCGGATAGTGCTGAAAATAGTGATCGTCTTTTCTACACGATTCCAAAGGAGTGTAATGTCATTATTTAGGTATTAGGGTATTAGTATCTAATTACAATTAATTAACATCTAAATGTGTTCACATTTTCATTTTCATGTAAACATGAAGTAATTTTTATTTAACATTAGTAAGTAATGAACGAAAATAGGTCATACGATTGAAAACGTAGCTTTTTTGGCGTAGTAGCTATCATATTTTTAACAATAAGAATACCTAATATTTAAAGATTTCGATAACTATTATAATGGTAATGTTGAGACAATAGATATAATAAACATATATTAAGTCATATAGAAAAAAAAGTGGTACAACTCTTCGAAACTAATTCTATTGCTATATCCAAGGGACGTTACATAATACGCATTATGCGTAACTTGATACGGAATTTCTGGTGTGTTTCGTAATAAAAACCTAAATACATGATACCCCTCGTCAACTCGTGACGTGTGCTGATAGCCAGGACACGCAATTTGGCGGCTGTGGATCGGGTGCTCGCTCGATGAATCGAAATACCATCGCCTGTGGTGTCTGGTGTAAGTTATAAGCTGTTTATTGAAGGACTTATTGTTGATAGTTTTAGGGAAATGCAGTTTTGGGAGAGATGAGAAGCATAGATTGGCACAGATTACAGAGCTAATAGTCTTGGCTCCAAAACATCGCCAGAAACTGTGTGCATTTAAAGTGATAATAATTTTGTGAATGATAGGTATCTATTTTTTTTTTGTAATATTATCATCTTTTTTTAATATATTTAATGTGTATCAAGCAAAGTACAGTAATAGTCTGATTGATAAATTAAGTTTTAGATAAAAGTATCGACTCTACATTGTCTGTGTTATGAAAATATAAGTACGGTATTCTTGAAAAGGCTTCGGATAATGTTGCGTAGTCAACGATTTTGGCCTGGAGATGGCAATATCTTGTTATACTGACTCCATTTGGATCGTAGGTATGACGATGTTATACCTCTATTTAAGTAGGGCGATCAAGAAGACTGTAACAATTATAGACCTATCTCTATTTTACCAACATTAAGTAAGGTATTCGAGAAGTTAATATTAAACCAATTGAGTAGTCATTTTGCATCTAATAATTTACTGCACTCCAAAGAGTTTGGTTTCACAAAGGGGCGCTCAACCACAGATGCTGGAGTTGCACTTCTTACACATATATATAAAGCATGGGAAAACTCAAAAAATGCTCTGGGGATATTTTGTGACCTCTCCAAGGCATTTGACTGCGTTGAACATTGTACTTTGTTACGTAAACTTAATCACTATGGAATTAAAGGAAAAGCCCAGAACCTCATAGCGTCATACCTGCATGATAGGATACAGACTGTAGTTGTTAATGGAGAACGTTCTAGCGGTGCGTCAATTAACATTGGTGTTCCACAGGGGTCAATTTTAGGTCCCTTCTTGTTCTTGGTATATATCAATGATCTTCCCTATTATTTGCAGGATAGGTGTGAAATAGTTCTGTTTGCAGATGATACCTCATTAATTTTTAATGTGGATAGGCATGACCCAAATGTTGACGAAGTGAACAGTGCTCTTTTACACATATCTGAATGGTTTACTGCCAATAATTTATTATTAAATGCCAAAAAAACCACTTGTGTTGAATTTTTACTTCCTAATGTAAAAAAGTTTAACAGAGATATTACCTTGAACGGGGAGGTATTGCATCCTACTGAGTCTACTGTATTTCTAGGGTTAACATTGGACGAGAAACTACAGTGGGGAGCCCATGTCAACACCGCTGCAGGTAAGCTCAGTTCAGCTGCATATGCAGTCCGAAAAATAAGGCATCTCACCGATGAAGATACAGCTAGATTGGTTTATTTCAGCTACTTTCATAGCATTATGTCCTATGGAATTCTACTGTGGGGCAAGGCTGCAGATATAGAAACTATATTTATCTTACAGAAAAGAGCCATTCGCTCTATATATAATTTACGTGCTCGGGACTCACTAAGAGATCATTTTAAGAATACTGGTATCCTTACTGTACCATCACAGTATATATTTAATAATATTTTGAATGTACACAAAAGCTCCGACTTACACACAAGAGTAGGAGATAGACACGATTATGGCACAAGGAACAGGAATAGAATTGAAATGCCATTTTTCCGATTAGCTAAAGTTAAAAATTCATTTATGGGTCAAGGTATACGCTTATATAATAGAATTCCTCACAATATTAAAGAGTTTAGTAGTTCTAAATTTAAAACTTATATAAAAAATGTACTAGTTCAGAGAGCGTACTACAGTATTCAGGAATATATAGACGATAAAGACCCATGGAGGGTTATCGCGTAAAAACCACAGGACAGTTCTTTGGCATATTATGATATATTATGTAGTTAGATATAAGTTACATATTATGTAATATTTACATGATTTAAAAGAGCAACTATGGAGTTTCTTGCCGATTCTTCTCCATAGATACTGCTTTCCGAATCGGTGGTAAATGTTAAAAATACTTATGTAATGACGATTCGAAAGTGCTACTAAACAGTAGTCTAATTGAATAAATGAATGTTTGAGTTGAGTTGAGTTGAGTTGATGTATGTAGGCTAAGTATGTAGGTACCTAAACTGTTATGTGAGAAAATAATGTGGAAATTTTGTAAAAAAAAAAACTATTATTTCTATTACGGATTACTTTCTCTTATAACTTGGAGCGAGTTTGCAGAAAGTGTGGGTGTACAGGCGAAGAACAAATTTCGCAGCAAGCCTGCGGCGTGGCTTTCGCGCGGAATATTACATACATACATTTCGCTTTATTATCCGATAAATGTGTGTGTTTATTACTGCCTTTCAATACAATCCATACTAATATTATAAATGCGAAAGTAACTCTGTCTGTCTGTCTGTTACTCAATCACGCCTTAACTACTGAATCAATTTGCATGAAATTTTGTATAGAGATATTTTGATACCCGAGAAAGGACATAGGATAGGCTTTATCCCGGAAATCCCACGGGAACGGGAACTATGCGGGTTTTTCTTTGACTGCGCGGGCGATGCCGCGGGTGGAAAGCTAGTAGACTATAGTTTTATTGCAGCAATGTTAATGTTATTACCTACGTTTATTTTCACGTATCTTGTAAAGCAAAAATATAATGAATATTAAGTAACTTTGGCTATAGAGTACATAGTTAAAACTTTATAAATATTTTCTATTCAAGTACCTACATAGATACTTCAATCAATGAATTGGTAAACTTATTAAGTTTTAAATCAAAATTAAGTGTCCCAGTGTCAAGTCAATGATAGCCATCGAAAAATTAAATTATAAATAATAAAGTGGTTGACGCACTACGCTTTGTAGCTATGATCTAAGGTATGACTCAATTCTCTGAGGGCTACGGGATCCGTCAAAAGTTTAAATTCTAATGAGGATATATGGCTAGGTGCCATGTAGGTTGTGATTGCAATACGCTTTGTTGTGATAAACGGTGCCTCACATGTTTGTGTTTGCTACGTTTTATATCCGAGTTTAAAACCAGAGTAGAGTCAACAAGAATGAATATATAGAAAATAAAATGTACTGATTTACCTAATTCGAATTAATGTGTGATATGGGTATGTTAACGAATATTTATGAATTAATTTTGATTCAAGGAACAGTTTGTGAAAGAAGAAAATTACATAGGTATATAAAGTTCAGAGTTATTTCATGAAAATATTTTGCATGCTACGCACACGCTATTTCTTTTCATGAAATTTAATTTAGAACAGAAAGATTGAACACGGAAAGTCCAAATAAACCATTAACTCGCACGCAACAGGCTCAATCCAATAAAAAAGTTAAAATGAAATCGAGTAAATTAGACAACAAAAAGCATATTTGGTGCTTAAAGTGATAAATACACGCAAGGTACTCTACATTGCTTCTTACAAATTACCGACATTCATCAACACTTACTACGTCTCAAAGGATACCGCGAAATGTCTATGTGAAATTGAAAAAAAAATCTCTATACGCACGTAGCAAGCTTAACTGGCGTAGGGTTTATGGTTCTCACTTTATTTCACTCTACGTCACGCTGTAAATCAAGAAAATAATTTATTATCTGCATGAAACGTGCGTATGTTTTACGTTCCCGGGGCGTGTTTGGTTTCCCTCTCTTATTTTGAATTCAATTAATGGTGTGAGTGTACCTAAGGGTTGAAAACAATTTGAGGTGCATTATTTATATGTGAAAGCAGTTCAAAGCTTAAAAGATTTCGTGTCTGAATAAAATTCTTCAAATAGCTTTATTATATCTCAGCAGATTTATTTTACTTTTGATATGAGTGAAAAAACTAAAGTAAACATTTTCGCGCCTAAATGTCGATACAGATAATAAAAAAGCATGCATAATTTGCAAGCTGGAAAATATGACATTAAAAAGTAAAGTGTTGCCATTTTCAAGTGTGGTGCGCTTTCATCTAAACCCGTATACAATACAATGTGGCCGCCCCAGCAAGCCATTTAAATTGTCTTTTGATGTACATGACCTAATTTCAACATTTAATGCATTTTTTCTCCGTTTCCCGCGTTATGAGATCAGGCGCTACGGACACCTACTTTCTTTATTGTTCCCCACTTTTTATCTTTTTTATTGTAGTGACAACTCCTTAGTGACGGCTATTCTTCGTTTAATATTAAAATATTAAAGTCTAACCTTGGACAATGCCTAAATATTTAAATTTTCATTTATAATTTTAAGCTTTTGTAAGCGATTATTTATTAATTTACGAATATTGTAGATATTTAATACGTGCCTTTAGGTAGATAATTTTGGTGGGTCTAACGAAAATTTACAGACAAATTGTTGTCAGGTTACTGTTTTATTCATTAGCGATTAACTATTCTTAAAGAATCGATTAAAGCGTCAAAAAGAATCCACATTGTAGTAACATTAGTTTGCAATACTCTCGCCTAAAGTACTCGACTAATCTTCAAAATTACAATTACCTAATAAAATATATTATCAAAAACAAAACACCTTCGCGATTGTTTTGGCCATAGCTCACACCTACATGATCTATTTTAAAAATAAACAATGCTCTTCATCCAACCTTTTTCTATATAACCAGCTATTTTGATCTTGTCATGGCAGGGGTCCACAATGCATAAGGATTAAGTAGGATTAAGTGCAGGTTTCTGGTTGTTTCCAAACGCAGGCCTAACCACATAATATATCCGATTCTCCACGTTTTTATGGTTATAGCTACAATAATTTATAGAAGGAAGTACAAGTCAAAAGTGACTAGGATATTTTAACCACGCTTTTAAATGTCAAAACGTATATTCCTAAGATTAAAGGTAAAATTGTTATCGTAAACTTTTATAAAGTTTACCAAAACTGACAATTTTACCTACTTATCGTTTTTTATTTGAGTTTGATTGTACAGTGTACACATAATATTATACATTGTATTACTTTATAATATATATACATTTAGCTCTATTTATTAAAAACAATGTAATTCAACGTACATAGTTTAAATATTGTAATACTTTAGTAATTGAAATAAATTCAAGCGATGCCTTGTGAAGCTTTAAGCTGAAGCTCTACACATTTTCATACTTATAAGCGTGAATAATTTTAAATATATAACTATCATATACATAAAATCACACTAGTTATTTAACATGTCTAATATATGAAAAACTTTCAATATCCCTTATCAATACAATCATAGACATAATCATTGATTAGCCAATCCCGGTCAAAATGGCGGACCTTTTCGCCAGTAACATTAATTCGAGCAATGACTATCCCATAGTAAACAAAGACGTTAGTACAATACTGTTATTATCAAACTAGCTTTGGGTAACAGCTTCCTGACTCCAAAACAACAGTATTCCTACCTCTAATTACTGCCAATTGTATAAACAGGGCTGCCAACCTTCCGACATCCGGTATCCGGCTTTTTGTCACTAATTTGACATCATGACGTGCTTATATATTTTATTGCAATTGATTGTTATTTTTAGAAAATTAGCGACTTCGATGCCCTGATAGGAAAAATATTTTTTTTTCTAATCTTTTTGATGATTTAATCGTAATGTTATAATCCTTTTGTGAACGAAAAGGAATTGTTAGATTCTATAGTCTTGTTATGAACATTAAAAGTAATGTATGCAGGGATCTCATTCGAAAGAACTGATTTTGATTTTTTTAGACTTGCTTGCTGTATAAATGAGGTAAATAAAAAATTGGTTGTCTGTAAAGTCGGTTTACTGACGATAGTTGAACGTGACAACGTCCGATTATGCTTCTTTGTCGCTCGTTCCGCGCTCTCGCTCGCACTTCAAGCCACATGGAACGCCTCAGAGCGAGGTTACGCCGCATGAGTCATGTTTTTTCGTGCGTGCAGCCGGCTCTATCGAATTATAAGACGTTGTCACGTCAAAAATGTGATAAGAATAAAAAATAAATTTACAATAAAACCTACGTAATTACACTGTAACTTAGTTTTCTTTTTTAATTAGCGAAAAATAATATTGTTGTTTAATAGAGAAACTGATCCCTCTTGAACTGGTTGCAATAAATTAAAACACAAATATGTAGTCTAATAAAATAATTGAAAAGTAGCAACCCTATACAGTGTAGGTATATAATTTATAAGCAGTTCTTTATCCGTGATCACACACCGAAACTGCTGTTCTGTTGTGAATGTGTGAATATTTAATGTGTTTATTTATTTGTATGTACATATTTTGAATGTAACAACACTAAAACATTTACTTTGTATGAAAATAAAAACACTTTTAAAGACAGCTTTACCTACCCCGCCACGTGATGGATTTTTTCTACTCCTTAAAATTTTCTCATTTATAATAGCATCTGAATGCTATTAAACTAAATATTAACAATAAACACGTTTAATTTTTTATATCTATGTTACAGGAAATGTATGAAATCAAGGAATTGTATACAAATCCTAGGAAATGTGTACAATTCTGATACCATTTAGGAAATGTATAAAATATTGTTTAAAAAAACTATTTAATGCATAGATATCCTAGGAAATGTATAATCTTATAAATATGATCATTATAAATACAAATAGGATAAATATGATCATTATAAATACAAATAGGAATTAACAATATCAAGAATACGTGGCACAACTAAAATTTTACCGATACCACCCGTGGTCATTCTCCTTTTCATATTTTGGTAAGTAGTTAATCAGTCCCTTCGTCCCGCTGTCCTCGTGTACACACCCCTCGTCCCGCTGTCCCCTTACCGTACCTTCCAATATCTTAAATGTTTTACATTTCCGATTGCTATTTAGGAAATGTATAGATTTCCTAGGAAATGTGTAATGTGTAAGTATAAAATAATTTATTTCATACATTTCCGTGCGATTTTAGGAATTACATACATTTCCTAGGAATTGTATACAATGACGGATTACATACATTTCCGTTAACATCTATACTATTATTATAAAGCTGAAGAGTTTGTTTGATTGTTTGTTTGTTTGATTGAACGCGATAATCTCGGGAACTACTGGTCCGATTTGAAAAATTCTTTCAGTGTTAGATAGCTCATTTATCGAGGAAGGCTATAGGCTATATATCATCACGTTACGACCAACATTAGTGAAGCCACGGGGGTGAAACCGCGCGGAGCAGCTAGTACATTAATAATTAAAAAAAATGCAGATGATATAGAAAGTATTGAAAACGAAATTAAAATGTTGAGATTAGTATAATAAGTTTACTATTTTTATTTGGATAAATACGTTTATGTACCTAAATGTTTACAATCTACAACGAGAATCAATTATGGGTAGATAGGTAAAATGGTAATACAATTTTCTGAAACGCTTACTGAATAACATATCTTGCCAGTTTACACGTGTCTCGTCAAATTTAAAAGGCTCCGTAAACATGAGTTACGCAATTTATTTAATAAGTCGAATATAATACAGCGTCAATTACACATTCCTTACCCGGAATTATTTGATTACAATCTAAGAACGTCTAGCTAAATAGTCCAGGTTGAGTGAGGTTCGCCGAGCGTTCCTTAAACGAGTAAGTATTTAGGTTAGGTTACAATTAGGGCCTACGGTCTAAAATTACACGGCCCTTGATAAAATCTATGACACAACTGGGTAATCATGTAACGTCATACGGACAATATGGAGCTATTTGAGCGTGCTTCCTTCTGGTATTTTTATACGTGAATACTTAGATTGGTATATTATATTGCTGTTTATATTTACATGTTTGTCTTTGAATGAATGAAAAGTACTTTATTGTACACCTTATAGAATACATTTATAATGTAACAATGTACAGTAGGCGGCCTTATCGCTGGCAGCGATCTCTACCAGGCAACCCAGAAAAGACGAGGAAAATAAATGATATGATAATGCTTTGCTTAGCTTTAATAGACATAATAGATTTTGTTACTTGAAAAGGTACAAAAACCTAATGAGAGTTTATTGAGAAAAAATCCTTCAATTAAATATTTATAGTATACAAACTGACAAATATTATAATTTTTTAAAAATATATTTGTATATTATCTACATTTAGTATATATACAGAAGCTACCATTTTGCATCCACAGTTAAGTCAAGACTTATATCCATTAAAAAGGTTTATTTAAAAGAATTTAAATTTACCTTTTGTGCGCAAGAAGATAATAGAATATTTCAGCGTTTATAATTTATCTTGTCTAATCTTCAAAGAAATGGCGAAGAAAGCCGAGACTGTATAATTTGCTACACTAAAAATACATTATACTTTCTGCTCATTTATAGTAAACATTTTGAAGTATTATCTTTTTAAGTTTTTCCAGATTTATGAGATTGTGGTTTTTAAAAGTACCTTAAGAACTTTTTATGTAATTACAAATAAAATAAAGGACATACAATTTTATATGTTTAAGCCTTAAGGTGTATTGTTTAGACTTCATTATCACTATAATATACCTAACATTTAATATTTAACTCTTCTAGTTTCGTATCGGAAGTTTTATAACATGCCCATTTTGTACATGCAAATCAATTTATCCAAACAAATATACACAAAGTTGCGTTTGTAATATTAATAAAGGAATAATTTATAGATTCCCCCGGGCAAGAAGGTAATTAATGTACTAACATTGTAACATTATAGGTTTTATTCCCAGATTAAACAAAAAAGTCAGACAGCTTAATGAGAGCTTATAGAAGCTATCAATAGAACATGTGAAAAGGGTTTCCCCTTTCGCAGTTTTTACTAGACAAGGGATATTTGATAAAATAATTTTGTTATTGTAACAATGTATAAAGATAATAAGAGTAATACAGAAACAACACTGAGAATAGTAAATCATATTACTCTAGTTAACACTTTTACTTTTCTCTATATCATATAAGACTAGCTTTCCGCCCGCGGCTTCACACACGTTTTCAAAGAAAAACCCGTTTAGTTTTAGTTCCCGTTCTGGTGGAATTTTCGGGATAAAACTTATCCAATGTGTTAATCCAAGTTACGTTCTATATGTGTGCTAAATTTCATTGTAATCGGTTCAGTAGTATTTGCGTGAAAGAGTAACGAACATACATACACATACATCCATCCTCACAAACTTTCGCATTTATAATATTAATAGTAGGACGCTATTCACATACCTATATATTAAGGCTTTTACATGCGCTAATAACCTTGAGGATACTTGACGGATCTCAAACCTCTCCCCTTGCACCTTCTTTTTTCCTCGCATTTTGTATTTAAAAAGATACTAATCAGTGAAACAAAAAATCCTCGTCAGGGACTGTTGTGTAACTGATAATTTATTAAACATAAAATTTTCAGAGCTCTAAGTCAGCAGGTTACGAAGTTTATAGAGTAGGTATTTGCGGAAAAATCGATGACCACGGCACATTTTTTTTCTAGAAATCTATTAACTTTGGAAAAAAGTCCTCGCGAGCAATTAAAGATCAAAGACTATCCTATTTTATATTTTTTTTTCGGTATTGTGCTTTATGTTGTACCAGACTTTATAGAGGTTGAACATAGTCGAAATTGCCGGGTAACGCCTTAATATACACTATGCTAGTCATTGATGGGTCACATTAATAGAACCAGGAAAACACTATATCCCTGTTTGGAGCTAAATTTCACAGTCTGTAAGCAGCTTAATAAGCAAGGTTACACATGCTTTGTGTACATACAGTCATACAGTCTCGAGCGGAGTGGTAGTGGTCAGTATGGTGGTGACTAGTGGTCCGTAGTTTTAGTGTTGTGAAACGATTGGAATGTGGTAATTTTGTTTATTAATTAAGTTCGATTTTATCGGGAATTAAATGGAGATTTGGAGGTTTTAATTTCTAAAATCGTGAAGTACAATTAAGTATTAATAAATAGTTTGTTAAAATACTCTCATTAATCAGATTTATAATATATTTGAGAGATGGTTGTGATTTCGTAGAATAGTAGGATTCGTAGGATTTGTAGAAATATTGATCAATTTCGTTATAAAGTTTGAAAGTAAAGTTTTGATTGATTAGTTTAATACATTACATAAATTGGAATAGTATATTGATTGAGTTATAGTCAATGAACCTGTGTGGTATTTAATCTTTATTTTATGTAGGAAAAATAATGTAAACTTGTATATTTGTTATTTTTGCTCTATCAAGATATATTAATTCCATCCTGAATAAAATGTAGTGTTTATTTATCATTAATGTAACCTTACGAATATTATATTCCAAATACAATTACCTACATAATAGGGTCAGTAATAGCAAAAACAATGCAATAAACCATAATTACTTAGTCCCATTATGTCGCGACATTAATATCCTAATTTATTGGAGCATTATAGTTTGCTCCTACAAAGGACAGTTTCAAGTTACCGAGGAACTAATCGATATTCTTTTATAGTGCTATAAATGACTGGTGTTAGTTTTATGTAGTTTTACTTTTATATTATACTTGTACAATAGATAAAAAGGAAGGAAAAATGTTTGTTGCAACCAATTGAGCATAAAAGAGTCAAATAAAATAGTTACAAAATACGTAATTTTTTTATTTCATTTCATAATATTTACAAATACAATTTAATTCTTATTAAACAACGTTATATTATTAATATGTATATGTCGTCGTCATTTGGCCGAATACGCTACTTGATCGAACGACCAATATGTAGATAGTTAAATACAATTAAATACAACATTTTGAAATGGCTATCAATTCCCACCGCAGTAAAGAAAAAAACGCATCCAATGTATATCAGTATTTTTATTACAATTTCAGATATCATCATGCTGTTTGCGATCACTCTCCTGTCTACAATACCGCTTATTTTAAGCGAGCTATGCACAACATGTGTCCGAAGCAACTTCTCGTGTTACAACGTCACCTACCTCTTCGACATACAAGCGCCGTTCAGAGATCGCATCGTTATCCACAAATTAGGTATATTACGCTCAACAAACACTCTGTTCTACAGTTTCGAACCTAACATCAACGATGAAGAGTACTATAAAGTTGGCTTCATCAATTTGGACGATCCCGTTAACAGCACGGTTATTTCTGGCGGGAAATTCATCATGAATTTCGGAACATTCGACGTTGATCAAGAAAATGGACTCGTCTACCTCGGAGGCAGTGATGGCATTTACGTCTTAGATACCAAGTCATATAAAGTGGCGCCGTACAGCTCCCGCGGCGATAGCGTACTTAGCTTGTTTTATAAGGGTCACGTATACTTTGTAAGAAACGGCGAATACAGAATCGTTAAGAAGAAAGGAGATAACTTTGATGTAATTGTCGAACACATGCCGGTGAAGAACTTTGTTGTTAATAAAGACTATGTTACTGTGTTCGTCAGTATGTACGGATTGTTTGCGAGTAAAAACGATGAAACGGTGTGGCTGTCGAAAAATTCATATTTTAGAGGATTGGCTATTAATTTAGACGATGAAATATATGCTTGGTGGTTAGATGGTATTTATAAAATTACTATAGATAGAAACCTAGTTGATTCCAAAGTGGAAAAAGTGATTGAATTGGAAGATATTGATGCGCTTACTTTTGATAATGATAACAATTTTATGTTCACATCAGGGAGAAGTATGTATAAATTATTAGAAGTAAATATAACGTTGTGTGACGATGGTACATCAAACAAGAAAAATGTAACTAGATGGTAAATTTTAAAAATATTCCCATAGTCGAAAAAGATAATAGAAATCCAAATAGCGTAATTATATCTAACAGGACAATCCCGTTATTTTGAGGAAAGACATAACCGTTAAATGTCCTGCTTGAAGACATTGATATTCATTTATTTGTCCTCGCTCTTGGTCCTAATGGCTTAATTGTGTTGATGTGTTTATGTGGAGATCATCTATTTTAACTAGTCGCTAAGGGCTAGTTTACTTTGAACGTGTGACTGTGTCATGTAGATACGGCTAGCAACATAATATGAGAGGCGTTGTTCAGGGAATTGATTAAGGATATAATTTTGAATTTGTGTTATTGTAAAGTTGTAAAAGATTGTATTAACTATACAATGAACTTTGGAATCCTGGGAAATACTCAAAATATTAACGAACTTTAAATAAAATTAGTTTGAAGCCCATTACGCAGTATATTATATACTGCTATTATAGCTAGTTAATTATCGCATTTGTCATTTTATATAATAAATTTTTTTTATTATATAAAATGCTTTCCGCCCGCGGCTTCGCCCGCGTTTTCAAAGAAAAACCTTCATAATTCCCGTTCCTGTGGGATTTCCAGTTACCCTCTATATGTGTGTGCTAAATTTCATTGTAATCAGTTCAGTAGTATTTGCGTGAAAGAGTAACAAACATACACATACACAAACATCCATCCTCACAAACTTTCGCATTTATAATATTAGCAGGATTCCGGTTACAGGTAGTACTTTTAGATCAAATGTATTTGTAACAATTTCAGAACGATGAGCGGTCCGCCCCGGCTTCGCCCGTGGTACATATTTCGCAATAAAAGGTAGCCTATGTTCTTTCTCAGGGTCTAAAGATTATCTGTGCCAAATTTCATCAAAATCGGTCTAGTAGTTTATGCGTGAAAACCATACATACATACATACATACATACATACAAACCTTTCCTCTTTATAATATTAACTGTATAGATAAGCCAGAATGTGTGAAATAGAAAGTAGCAACACAAATAAACGGTACAAGGGAATGAACCCATACTGGGTCAATTAATAATGAACTAAATTAATATTAATTATATGATTATATCCTTTATAACATTACTCTAAAATTGTATGATATGATTAGTTTAACAATGTTAATATAATTTTAAGTGTATAATTTTACATTATATTTGTTAATAAAAAAATTAATACTTTTTTGTTTAATTTTCTTACTCTTTAAATTTTTAGGCGGTCGTGGATTATATAATTCATTTTATAGACATATTTATAAAGAACGTCTTGAGGTCTTGAGGTATATTTTTTATAAATTTTTTGGCACGATTTGTTGGCCCAATAGTGCAGTTGGTTACCAATCTATATTATAAAGCTAAAGAGTTTGTTTGTTTGTTTGAATGCGCTAATCACTCTCTCACTCACTCAGGACTCAGGAACTACTGGTCCGGTTTGAAAAAATTCTTTCGGTGTTTGATAGCCAATTTATCGAGGAAGGTTATAAGCTATATATCATCACCCTAAGACCAACAGGAGAGGAGCAATGCGGGTGAAACCGCGGGGCACAGCTAGTAACTGATGATCGAAGCAGAGAGATGACGTCATTTCACCTGTAACATGAAAAAAGTACATATATATTATACAAAACAAAACAGATTTCATACAACTCAGTAACCACTTAAACAAGTTAAATATTTACCTATATGTATGTCGTACCTTCATACCGCATCAACAAATATTGCAAAGTACAGAAGGTACAAAGCAAGGTATTAAATGAAATGGCTCTTAAACCAAGTGGTCATTTAGCAACATCAAACAGTATTTACCTGTGGTATTTACCCTCTTATTTGGGTTCGATTCCCACAAAAGAGGTTTTACATTTCATCGGTTTTTTGCTGTGGTTTTTTGAAACGTTTTACGAGAATTTCGATATTTAAGTTAATGTTATATAAATATTGCTATTCTTTAGAGTTCATGTATTTGATGAAGTTCTTAGAATTTCCTTGTCAAGAAAGATTTTTAACGTTATTGCTTGACGTATTTTATGGTAAATATTTTGTGACTATTGATGGCTTTATGATTATAATCTACTAGCTTTCCGGTCGCGGCTTCGCCCGCGATTTCAAAGAAAAATCCGCATAGTTCCCGTTCCCCTGGTATATTCGGGATAAATCTATCCTATGTGTTAATCCAAGTTACCCTCTATATGTCTGCTAAATTTCATTGTAATCGGATTAGTAGTATTTGCGTGAAAGAGTAACAAACATACACACACACATCCATCCTCACAAACTTTCGCATTTATAATATTAGTAGGATAGGATAATAAGATAGATAATTTTGTACAAAATTAATTGTGTTATATTAGAGAACCACTATATTTGAAAAAGGAAACTTCCTGTATTTTATATTGGTATTTTAAATGTTATTAAACGCGTATTACTTTTTTGAGATCTGTTGTATTGTAGCCAACAAAGTGCCTTCATACAGTATTATATTAAAGAAATGAAAGCAGTATAAAAAATATTTTTAATTATACATTTCTCTTAAAAACTTAAACATAAACATGGCTGGGACTCCAGATGCCTCGTCATAAACAAGCTAATCTCGTTAAAACCTAAAATGCCTAACGTAAAGCAGAAGATTCAAAACATACGAGAAAATTCATCTCTTGAGTCCATAAAAATATTTATCCATCAATTCTTGAGTTACGCAAAGATGAGTGAGGGAGGGAAAAGAGGTGTTCGCTTTTGGGACGGACTTTGAACATATTAATAATAATAGGGGTGAATTTTTGAAATAGACGTGAATGGCAAAGAGTGACTCTCAAACTTCTCTATGATATAGATCGCTTTAGGCTTCGGGGAGCTGTCTGAAAGAAACCGGGTATCCTGGCCTGTATTTAAAATTATTTTGCTAGGTTTATTTTTAAATTCACCTTCGTGCCACATTACTCAGTTTTTTTGATTGAGTTGCATGGAACGATAATGTCCTTTCACTGATTTAATTTGTTATCTTACAAGTTATTTTATGACGATAAACAGGACTCGACCTGTATAAAAATAAAGACTTTTAAAAATAACTCATTTTTTAGCATAAAATTAATTAATTTTTTGATAAATTATTGAGAAATAAAGAAAAATACATGTATTAGTGATATATCCGGTACACATAAATTCAAGTGATATTTTTAAAAAATCTTACTCATACTCCGTGAAGTAAGAATCCAACTACAAGAGAATTAAAGTCTAAGAAAACACGATTTTTCAGGAAATTTCCTGCAAATCCGTCCCTGCTTTCGTAATCATCACAGGGCTCGTCTTCCCGACGAAAGTTAAGGGCGCATTATAAAAAATTCAAACTTATTTACCCTTTGTAACTCACTGGGAGAAGTATTGAATGTTATTATGTTAAAAGAAATTTTAAATAAATGGTTACTCCACTTTTAGCCAAAGTGACTGTAAATTATGTACTTAGTAATAAGTGAAGTTTAAAATTGTGAACTTTTTGCTATGAATTGATAAGATTATGGAAATGATATTATTCTTAGGGGAATGATATAATATTTATTATTCTGACGTAAAAATAAAATAATTCATATTATGAGATACATGATCAAAGTATATTATTGTAAGTTCAACTGGTAGGTAAACAAAATCGTGTTTAATATTATTTGAGTTAAAGATATTTCATATATTAATTGCATTCATTTATTAATTATTAAACATTTAAGCTAGAAAAGAACGCTAATGCTAGTCATCACCATCTGAGCCCGCAGTTTTTTTTACTCCAAATTTAACGTTAAAATTAAGCCGTCCATCGAAAATATTGGCAAAGATTTATCTAATTAATAGCTTGAAGCTCATCGGAAAATTTGATTTTAGGAAATTTGTTAAATAAATTAATGGCTGCTGCGGTTGTGAGTTTTTAATCGTTTCTGTGAAATTCAATTGAAAGTTTTATAAATTAATTGATTTAACTTATTAATTAAGAATATTAATTTATAGATAGATATAATATTGTTGTACTACATATAATATTTTCATATAAAAAATAAGTAGATATCCAAGAAAAATTATATTCATGTAAATAAACAAAAATTATTATCAAAAGACTGCCAGCTTAAATTAATTCAGGAAAATTTTATTATGAGTGAAAGCAAAGTGGCGGGAAATTTTATTTTGCAGAGTTTTGCATACATTTAGAGGGGTGATGTGTCTCCGCGGTCCCCGGGACCATTTGAACGATTGCCCCGGTTTGTGCCATCGCTCACTGTGTCTATTTAATTCGAATTTTGGGGACAAATCTGGGGAATGATTGTTTAACACAAGTATAAGGAATTGCGTGTATGTTGGTCATATAGATTGAAAACTTTGAATCATGTAGGCACCTCAAATTCATTCTTTTATATGATGTTTTTTAATTTTCATGTTTTTAATTGTGTGGTAGATTTTTTAGCAGAATAAACCTTTCATTATTTATTTTAAAGTTTATAATATTTATGAAAATTTAAATTTCTAGAAAATAGAAATTCTATTTTTGTCTTCATTAGCTGGTTCTTTATATTTTAAATTCGTCTCTATTTAAGAAGAAATGTAAATAGTTAATCGAGATAAAATTATTCATTTCTTAGTAATTAAATGTTTTTACCAACTTTAACATCTACTTTGAAATACTATAATAAATTATTATTTAAAACTCAATCCCACTGCGAAGGAGCTTAACTTAATGGAGTATCTACTCAAATATTGAAGAGATTTCATTTCATGTTCATTTAGTGCAATGAAATAGAAATGACATGTCTATACATTTCATTAAGTTTATGTCTGATAACACGAGACTAAAAAGTATTGATAAAATGTTGTCTGTGGTCTGTAGGTCTACCATGAGTTTACGCACACGATACTCGCTAGCGATTGTAGTAAGCGGTTTGTATGAAATTTCGTACAGCGCCCCTAGTGTGCCATAACGGAACTAAAAAGCCTACCATGAGGTGCATTATAGTATACTACAGTAGATAACGTATAGTAAACTATACTACACTCGCTGTAGTAACCATACAATTTTTGCACCATGAGTTCTAATTTTGACATATGTCATAGTTTATAACTATTCGATGATAGATACGTCATTCACGGAAAATAATCTCGTGAACTATTCACGTTTACTATTGTAGTTACGTCAGACGATTTAACTATGTCAACTCATGGTAGAGGTACGGAATAGACATTAAAAAAGCAATAAACAATGTAGAGAGTAGAGATTTGCGCGGCAATTTTGACAGCTGAATTTGGTTCATTCGGTTCTGTTAAAATGAAGTGTTGAACTTTTGGCATTGGAGAAAAAAAACTACTATTTCATTCCTATCGTGTAAATAATAGGTTGTTTTTCGGAGCGCTTTACCACGAATTGTCTGTACCTATTATAATATTATACAATATAATGTTTGTTAAATTGAAAAATATTTGATTAAACTTCATGCAAAAAAAGAACCAGTCCGACAAAGTAAAGTAATATTGGAATTGAAAATAGTCTCTTGAATTTTAATACTTTTGGATACGACGAGAAAATTATGCAGACAAGCTGAGGAATAAAAATATTATATTTAAATTATAAAGAAACAAGGGTATCGAAAACTAATTTTCTGTGTCTTTTTAGTGTTATATTACTATGACGATTGTTGATAACGAAAAGTCAATTTATCAAAAAAAAAAAAATGCGTTTTTCTACCTGACTTTAAGTACCGTAATAAACTTCTCATATGGACCGGGTAAAGGCTTAAAGACTTTATAGTTGAGTGGTGAAAGGGAATCGATAAATAGCAATAAGACGCCGTCACGGAACGGCTGCTAACCTTTCGAATTCCGTAACTCCCTATAAATGTTCATGCGACGATTTTTATGTGGGTCCATAACAAGGACGACGAAGCTATGAATATGCTAGAATGCAATTAGGTACTTGTAATTTTTTTGTTGCGATGTACAGATGATTGATCCAAAATAAATTTAATTTTGGGGTCTTCAAGCGTAGAGTGAACGGGAAACAAGGGAAGCGCGTATCATCTTAGGCCATATCTTAGCTATAGGCGAGATTGTGGTCAAGCGCTTCACTTTCTACAGTAAATAAAAAAGAGAGCAATCGTCGCGAATAGAATACTTGAAATGCAAAATCCAGACTTGACGTAGCATCATATATTCGCCATTCGTTATAAAATATCTATAGACTTGGTAAAATTCCCAGTTATATGTATACTGTATAGGTAAAAAATATAAGTAATGGTTAAAATATAGCAGTGAAATGCAGCAATATATGTTGTGTTTATTTTACTTACATTTCACAGAAACTTGCGCAGTACAATTCGTAATTAAAAGAAGTCAGTCTGTGCGTGGGTGTACAAGCGGTCCCGCTTTTTAGGATAATTGAGTTTTTATGCTAAATTAAGTCCAAATTGTTCTTAAATTATTCTGAGAGATTAAGGCTGCAGTCTAGCAAAATTGCGTTTTCAACAAGTTATTTGACAATTTTTTCCCGGCTAATGAAATGATATACTGAATTTTTTTTTCTTGTTTATCAATTAGTGTAATATGCGTAATGCGCGTGAATTTTTTCACATTTATAAGGTTATGTTACCTTAATCAGGCCTTCAAGATAAGTCTCTCTCCTCCAAAGACATTTCGAGCTAAGTTTGTGCACTCACTACGTTGCAACCGATAACAATTTACATATTTTGATCAGCACATAAATATCCTTATACAGTCGTTATTCAAATCTGCTGAATACAATTGCCAAAAAACTTATGGTTTTCCTAATTAGAACGTCATAAATTCATTAAATTTCCCATTTTTTGCCTTACAAAAAACTATTGATAAATACTGCTAAAAGTAATTTATTCCATTAATTTATTCGAGTTGGTTGAAGACCAATGAGTATTAATCCTTTAAAATTTATTTTTTTTGAATTTTGATAATTCTTTAAATTTTAAAAACATATTTTAAATAATTAGGAAAAATCCTAGCGAATTTCTTCAGTCGCGGTCCTTGGGCCGGAGCGTTCTGACGTGTGCTCTACGCTCAATTTTCCTTCACACCGAAGTGAAAGTTGCTCTACTTCATTAAATTTAATATTTTTGTTAATTGATTATTTTTATCTTAGTTTTGTTCAAATATTTGTATTTTTAAACATTTGATTTCGATATGGAAAATAAACGAAAAAAATATACGTGTACTAGAAAAAAATTATCTTCAAACATAAAGTTAATAAAACCAAATAGATTACAAAGATGATTGGCAACCATTTCTTTATTTTACGGGGTGTCAGTACAGAAACATACATACATCCCGTATGTATGTTTCTTTAAAACTAAAGTAAGCTCATAAATTTTCTTATAATATATTTTTTTTTAAGTTCCTTATATAGAAAAATGTTTATTTTTCGTTTGAGAAATACGAAATATATAAACTTTAATTGAGAACTTGAACTTGGGACATACGGGGAAAATGATTTGTTTACTCCAAAATTCCAAATATGTCGAGGTGTTTTAATTTTTTCTTCTAGTCATTTTAAACGTAGTGGCATGTTGTATGATTATTAATTTTGTTACTTAAATACAGGAAGTCATAAATGTTGGTTTTATATTTTAATCTTACAGACGCGCTGACAAATTTAGTCCACCATTAACAGCTCTAAGTACCAATATTAAAACTAATGGATTATCATCACATCATCAAAACTCAGATGTAAAGGAATATCACAATAACATAAAAAATTCAATGGGTGTTGAGAACTAAACAAACACAAGTAACAGAGACGCACAGAATAAAAAAAGAGGACGAAAACGATAATTCGATGATGCTTTCCCTTTTCGACGTATTGTTAGGGTACATCACCAATCTGCAAAAAACAAAACTGATGATTCCCAATTGCTGATTAAAAATGAAAAACAAATAATCGACAAAAGTGGTGAAAATTTGCTGATCACAATGAAACATCCTTCATTGGTTGCAGATTTACTCATTTAAAATGTATCGGTGAACAGCGTAAAGGAGAGGAGGACAGGAAAACATTACGAATGTAGATGGTGGATTGTAAAAACAAATAATCGACAACAGTGGTGAAAATTTGCTGATCACAATGAAACATCCTTCAGTGGTTGCAGATTTACTCATTTAAAATGTATCGGTGAACAGCGTAAAGGAGAGGAGGACAGGAAAACATTACGAATGTGGATGGTGGATTGTATACAGGGTGTAACCGTTAACTTTTGTTTTCATTTGCGTATTTTTCTATTTTATAATTTTTTACACAAACATCACATTTTTTTTTATTATATACAAAATTTGTTTATCCGCTTTATTAGTGAAACTGAACAACTTTCACTAAGAAACTTAGGTCGAAAAAAATTTGTCGAAAAAAATGTAAGTATCGAGTTATGCATTTTGTCTGGAAAGCTTATTTTTTTTATATATCGTCCAAATTTCTTTGTAAAAGTTGATCAGTTATATAAAAATGAAGTTGAAGATATCAATAGAACGTATTCGCAAATTTTGTGTACTGATAAAAAAATCACCCGGTGTAATTTTTACGAAAATTGTTTCAAATTGTCATTTTTGGTACTTATTATGAATATTAAATTATGCATACGGAATACGGATGATTTAATTTTTACCGAAAAATTTATTTTTAAAAATAAAGTGGAGCAACTTTCCCTTAGTACACTTGTATTATTTACATAGGCGCACGGGATGCATTTGTTTGCTCTACTAGACCAAGCCCTTAATGAAATGATTGCTTAGTCAAAGTTGACGTATAAATAAACTCTAGGTACATCAAAGAAAAAAAAAATCAAATTTTCCATAGCACATCCACTTTTAATACTTCCAAGGCAGCACAGCCTAACTTTTTCGCTACAAATGAATTCCTTTCTCATTGGTGCGTGCCCCGCATGTGGAGGCTGGCTATTGTGGCACTAATATGTACCCTTAACTAAGCTTTGTGTCGATATGAGTGAGCCAATTAGCCAGGTGTTGAACTACCTGTAGCGAAGGGCTGTTTCGATTGGAGTAATTAGATTATGTTAATGTCTTTTTGGTGTGTTTGATGCAAGAGTTTTTTGTAAAATTGAAGAAGTCTTTTTATCGACCTATTGTTAAACATAGTTTTGTTTTACCGATGTTATCTATATATATAAAACTCAAAGGGGACTGATATAGTGATCTATCAACGCACAGCCCAAACCACTGGACGTATCGGGCTGAAATTTGGCATGCAGGTAGATGTTAGGACGTTGGCATCCGCTAAGAAAGGATTTCCCGAAATTCTTGCGGGAACGGGGACAAACGGGGATGCACGTACAAAGTCGTGGGTGGAAGCTAGTTTAGGAATAATATTAGGAAGGATAGAAAGGAGTAACATAACATTGTGTTGCGTACGAGGTTTTGAACTTAACTACGATTCTAGCATTAACACACTCTTAAACGGCGCAATTACATCAAACGAACATAGAGCTAGAGCAAGAGCATTCCTTGTGATTCTGTGCGCCTTTTTACACTAAAATAATAATTTGATATAGTGAGGTAGAATTAGCATTCGCTCGTTTGATGATGATGCACCGTAAATGCAATAATCTTATTAACAATCAATGTCGAATATTAAAAACTCTGAAAAGATAAACAACAAAAATGAACATAGAGAATTTAGTAATTACAGTCACAACGAAATGTTCGCTCAAATTACAACAGATTATTATCACCTTTAAATAAATTATGCATAATATTTCAATAAGTCGGCCATTTTAGCTTTAATATTAATGGCAAGTAATTAGCATCGTATTGTATCGATTGCTGATATTCGTCTGGATTATAACATTATTTGTCGAATTTTATTTAATTATGTAGATTGTATGTACAATCATGTGTAAGTACCTTGTTGAAATGGTTAAATATTTAATTAAATTAGATTGAGCCGTTTGGAACCCTTCATCAAATGAAATTCAAATCGTTTATTGCATACCAATACATATTTCATACATATTAGCAACCTTATGCAGGAATAGCAATACAATATAGGTCATATAACATTATCATTATTATAACACAATCATTAAGGATGTTGGAACAATAATTAAGAGATTGGTTGGATTAATTATGAACTCGAACTAGCAGTTTATGCCTATTTTAGTTTCGTTTCAAATTAATTCTCTTGTATTCCAGTAATTCTATTTTCATTATTTTTGTTGGTAATTAAATATTGTGCTTTTATTGAGTTTCTGTTTTACATTATCATCAATTAATAAAAGGGATAGTCAGATACAAACAAAATATAACATATTTTATTGCGGTGTATTATTTTAATTAAAGCATAGGGTTCTTTATTGTAATTAAGGTCGATTTACTCAAGTTATGTAAACTCGGGAAGGTAGTTAATGGGTAAATTGAAACTATAAATCCGGGATCTGTAGACCTCCCAGAGCTAATATTGCGACGGACCCCTGAATTTTGCATATTATGGTACCCTAATTTTGAAATTATTTGCCGTTTGAAGTCAACTAAGTTCGCATGTTTTGGGTATGGAACTGTTTAAGGAAGTGCTATTTATGTTTCTTTGGGCTTGGGTTATGCGTATGTGTATCATAAGTGGAATATCAAAGAAACCTCTTAATATACTTATTTGTAGCAAGCATTATTTTGGACTTAAAAACTTACTACTGGTAAACATAGTTCTAGAACTATGTTTACCAGATCTAGATCTTAATAGGTACGTGAAGTAATCCGAGAAGTGTTATTACCGTGGCGTTAACAATTTTTTTGTCAAGTGTCATTAATTTAGACATCAACAACACAGCATACTCCATGGTTGAAGGCTGATAGAGTCTCAGTTAAACACAGTACTGGTACAGAAATTAGTAGCACCTTATTCTTTGTGGGAAAATTTTGACTAAGCAGTTCATTATGATAGCAAACTCAATGATTTAAGAGCTAACATATGCCCTTATTTAGTCACACACTTACATGTGCCTATAATATACTAGCTGTGCCTCGCGGTTTTACCCGCATTGCTAAGCTCCTGTTGGTCCTAGCGTGATGATATATATAGCCTTCCTTGATATATGATATGGGCTATCATATATCGAGGAAGGCTATATAACACCAAAAGAATCTTTCAAATCTGACCAGTAGTGCCTGAGATTAGCTCGTTCAAACAAACAAACTCTTCAGCTTCATAATATTAGTATAGATTAATAACATTAGCAAGTAACACGTTATTTTTCACGAGAGAAGCATTTTGGACGTCATTACCACAACGCACAGTGTACCTTGTGATTTATTCCAACCTGTCCGTCCCATTATTGTGCATGAGTTATGAATGGATAATAAATAGCTATTTATAAAAATATTTATTTTCATTTACGAGTGTATTTATTACCAGATGTTCGAGCTTTCGCGTTTTGCCGGGTCATAAATCGTGCTAATGATGGTTTGAGGTTATGTTCGTTTTAGATATTATAATATATTTATTTAATGACTTCAGTTCTTACCTATTGATATTCAGTTAAGTTGGGGATAATTTGATAAATTATCTTCTCTATATATAAAATTCTCGCGTCGCAATGTTACTTACCATACTCCTCCGAAACGGCTGCATCGATTCTCATGAAATTTGATGTGCATATTGGGCAGGTACGAGAAGCGGCCAACATCTATTTTTCATAACCCGTGATAAGAACAACGTTTGCCTGGAAGCTAATTCTAATATTACGCTCCAATTATTGAATCATTTATTATTGTGACTTAATAATAATTTTGATTAAACTTACTAGTGAAATTTAACCTTGCGGAGGACAATTGTAATATTATACTACGTATTATTTCACCCCTGGTCATCTTTACGACCTCCAGGGTTATTTGTAAGGAGCTAAGGATCTTATCAAAAGTTCTTAGACGTCACGTGCGTAACTCCATTATGACTGAACGTGACATGTCACAATGAATTCCACAAAAAAATCAATTTCGCTATTTAGGATTAAGCAGAAAAACAAAACTCAAAATCATACCTTTATTTTTTTCAATTACCTAGACTTCTTCTAGAAGCACTTTTGAATCGTCATAACATTCAGGAAGCAGTTTTTATAGAGAAGAGCCGGCAAGAAACTGCATAGTTGCTCTTTAAAAACATTCCATAGGATACCTAAATATTCAATTACCGATGTTTATAAAGCTTAGTATTTAGTACTTTAAATTCTCCATTTGTTTGGTATCCAATTAAACAGCACAGAACTACTTCAAAGGCGAAATACGTATTAAAACTCGTGCTTAATATAAAATATGTATTTTAATAGGATAACAGCAATTTATTTGCGAAGTAAGATATTGCAGTCGCGTTTGTCAACTCCGCTCTGTCTGCACTTCATCAGGGAGTTTTATTGCGTTTCTTTTGAAAATATAACTTTTTATTGTGTTGACTTTATTCAAAGCTTGAAAAATGAGATAGCGACTAAGAAAACTTTCTCAATTTAGCGGAACGCAAGTTATTTCGAATATTAAGTGGATATTTCAGGTATCATGGTAATGATATATTAATTTGTGTTGCTGTCTGAGACTGTCGCAGCAGTAGAAAGTTTTTAAGAAAATCTGATCATAATTATCTAAATATAGTTTTGGTATAGCTATAGTAAAACTGGACTTGCTAAAACTCCATAAAATGTTATCTTTCTTAATATGGTTTAAAAAAATAAGAGATCATACTTTAATTTTTCTTAACTTTAACACATAAATGTTCAAAAAAATTTAGTAAAAATTAGCAAAAATCAGCAGAATGCACCTACAAGATTTCTTTCCATGAAAATCTACAAAGAAAACTCAGCCAATAAAAAGTGCATGAGAAGCTTTCTTGAATAAAGTTAATTTTGAGTTAGCAGTTGCGAACTAAAATTAAAAAAGCAAGCGGATGAAATTATCCGAAGATCTAACCTCATTTCTACAAAAGTGTCAAAGTTACCTATCTACTAGCAGTTTAATTATATGCATCGGTTTGAATTTTGTCCGGTTGGCGAACATTAAATTCGCATTACTGATATTTAACGACCGTTCCTTGGTATATTGAGGATGTTAATAAGTTGAGTAGCATTTTATTATGTTCAATGTTTGCGAATTATTCGTTGAGATGTTTTGCAAGGAACAGAGATGTTGTTGTGAACAGAGATGGTTTGGGATTCTACATTATCTACATTGTACGTACTATGTAGTATCATTCAATGTTTTGACGTTAATATGTGATGGTATGAGAATCTACTGTGTATAATTCGTCAACGTATTTTTGCAAACTAAAAGAAAATACTAACATATACTTGTTATTGGACTTTTCCTTTTCCAAGATACAATAGCGTTTTAAAACAACTCTATTAAACCTATGTTTAAATACAGGTCCCGATCATTAATCTAAATTGCTTAAAAAACCTACCAATCTATTTTTTTAATATTTTGGATCATAAGGATCAAAATCAACAGGAATGAAAACATAAATAAAGTAAGGTTAAAGCGAACTATAAAAGAGCGAAAAATTATCATTACAAAAATAACAATATTTGTAATCTTAGCTAAAATTTCTAATTTATTCTGTTTGCTACGAGTTTGTGGGCTTGAAGGTGACTTAACTTTGTTCAGGCGCAATAGACTGTGAAATGTCTTTCAAAAAGCCTTGTGCTTATAAAATACACTTATGTGAAATATTTAGAAATGTTTTGTATTTTACATGTTTATCTGTACTAATAATAAAGATAAAACTCTGTATGAAATTCGTAAACCTGTTTTTAGAAAAATTTATTGTAAGCTCTTGAATATATTTAAAATAAATCAATAAGTGCTATCTCACAAGAAAATTACATTCAAGATAACGCAAATATTTTAAATGTATAACTAAAACAACTTTTAAACAGTTGGCGATGAAATTATTGAACGTAAAAATGTAGATAGCAACTCATTTTTGAATCAGCTTAAAAAACTAGAAGCGGATTCCATTTTCACATTCACTTTATTATTAATCATTTCGAAATAAACGTGACATAAACGCGATTAACCTTTGATCTCTTTCGACTGACCGGTTGGCTTAGTTGGTAGTGGCCCTGCCTTCAAAGCCAGAGGTCGTGAGTTCGATTCCCACCCGGGGCAAATATTTGTGTGATGAACATAGATGTTTGCTCTGTGTCTGGGTGTTAATTAACACCCATTTTAAAGTATTTATTTAAAATTATATATGTATGTTTATCAGCCATCTTGTTTCCATAACACAAGCGAAAGCTTAGTATGGGATCAG
Source organism: Colias behrii (assembly GCA_029959065.1). Lineage (NCBI taxonomy): Eukaryota > Metazoa > Arthropoda > Insecta > Lepidoptera > Pieridae > Colias > Colias behrii. The sequence continues at coordinate 1,928,628 of JARWMC010000021.1, read as the reverse complement.
ATCGTGCCGTGTGTGAAAATTGTCCTGAAAATATTTATTTATTTATCTATTCAATAATTTTCGTATAAAATATATTCGTGAAATGTTCATTGTTTTAAATATTTATAAGAGAAGCCATCAATCTGTAATTGAGTTGGTTCCATAACGCACGGACGCGCAGCGTACAATGTTTTCTAACAATATTACAGCAGGCTTATAAAACCGACAATAACGTATTAAAATACAAATAAACCTTTTGATAAAAGTCTCAGCATTTGCTGCGACCAAAATCCGTAGCGCTGATATTCATTACACAGTGCATGGCTCTTTTGTAAACATGTTGCAGTAAATTATTTTATTATTTTATAAAGGTAAAACTTAAACAATAAAAATCATAATTGTGATGAGCTGTCTCGTCTGTTATTTTAGGTGAAACATTTATTTACATTCATATAGCAGCTAGTAATAGGATATTTCTGAATTTCTTAAATAAAAATACAATAGACATTATTTGTACTTGTTTGATCAAAAACAACGATTACAGGATTGGCACGACCGGCCACGGTGGCTTACTAAAATTATATTTTATAGTTATTAAACCTTAATGTAATTGAAACCATTTGTGATTGTGTTGAGTACTGAAATTTTTATCAACATCGTTATATTATTATTTACGACATGGCTACAAAATTTTAACCCAGAAAAATGTAACATTATTTTCCGATATAGTACATACCTATTAGGTATCTATATCATATTCTAGGTACAAGGTAAAGTCATTACAATTAAATAAATAAATAAAAAAAAGTACGTATAAAACCTAATACACAATATTATATAATTACATTCTCATACATACATATAATTACATTCGCGTACATTCTCACTGCCATGTCCTCGTGCATCCTCCCTTTTAGCTAAATGACGTCCAAAATTTTTGTTTTCTCGGATATACAATAGTGTCAACAAACATTGTAACATAACACTACTATCGAACTACACATGCAAGAAGGTCATAAAGAAATGGTTACATACGCTGTCTTTTGAAGAAACCGAACAATTACTTAAAGGACCACTGAGCTGACACACACTATAACAATATGCCTTCACTCACAAACAATGACACATACACACAAACACACACTCACTCACACACACACACGTAAACACACACACACACACGTAAACACACACACACACGTAAACACACACACACACTATCACGAACACGCGTGCTGCAAACTGCAAAATAATGTACTTTGTTTTTCTTTTATTTTTTATTAATTGTATTAACTTCCATTACATTAGATTATTTACCTTCTTGTTAACTTTCTACTGTCCATAACATATGTATATAACCAAGAAGCGCAACTCAGGGTCCCAAGACACAAGTATTTCACTTAGTTTGGGACCCACTGTCGTACATTAATTGTAAATCATATAATGGACAAATAAATTTATTTCATTTCATTTATTTCATTTCATTTCATTTCAATTCAATTCTACATTTCAAACACATTACAGCTAACGAGAGCTTACAAGCTAACTGAGAGGTTGTTCAAAAATTTATCATGAGAGTATCCACATATTATTCGTGTCTTCTTATCCATTAGTTTAAAATGTCGAAATAAAATGTGTTAGAAATTAGTAAAGTTGTTTGTGTGTATTCATATAAAATCTATCGATAAAGATAAAGCAAATAAAATGTTTTAATAACTTATAAAACAAACATAGTTGAATAGTTCAATTTTTGGGCCTAAATTAAAAACTTGTTATTTCATAATATGCATATTTTCACCGAAAATATAGCAGCAATGTTTTCCCAGGTTTAAAGCCAATGTTAAAATATACATCCCAATCTTTTGATTTCTCGTTAGCGAATAAATTATTCATGACCGCACCCCTTCACCAGCCTTATTTTTCACAAAGATTTCACCAGTTATTATTATGATGAAAATTTCAGTGATGACTTTCTTACGTGTTCTGTTTATCCTTATTTCTATTTGGCATTTTTCTCTCGTATTCGTTGCTTTCGTTAACATTTGTTACTGTTATTTTTAATTAAATTTTGTTTTTGTTGTGTTTGATGGAAATGTGCAACTGTAAGTCTGAGTTGTTTGTATTTTTTATAATAAAATTAATGAATGTATATAAAAAAATTCACGTTTTTACATACCAAACAATACAAGAATATAATTACGTACCTACGTTTGATTGCTAGATGACAATGTTAAAATCCATACTAATATTATAAATGCGAAAGTAACTCTGTCTGTCTGTCTGTTACTCAATCACGCCTTAACTACTGAACCAATTTGCATGAAATTTGGTATAGAGATATTTTGATACCCGAGAAAGGACATAGGATAGGTTTTATCCCGGAAATCCTACGGGAACGGGTTTTTCTTTGAAAACGCGGGCGAAGCCGCGGGCGGAAAGCTAGTACAATATAAATAAACATAGTTCTATGTTAATATATAATAAACTAGCAAAACCGGCGAACTCCGTTTCGCCACCAGAGACACCTTTTCTTTGCTATAAACCTCACGGAGCCCGAGACCTTTCCAACGAATGCAAACCCGTGGAAATCGGTTCGTGCGTTCTGGAGTTATAGCGTCAGGAAGGAAAACCCGACGTATTTTTATATAGTAGATTGTATGTATAGAACGAAAAAGAAAACGATTATCTATAGAAATATGAATATTTATTTTCATCTAGTTCTGAAACGAAGATTTCTCGCGAAACTCGTATTTATGTAATCCATATTTTATCAGATATATTTATTTGTTCCGAGAATTCAGATATGAGTTGCGGATGAATAGTTAATAAAAATGGTTTTAAAAATCACATCAAATTAGCGAGATATTTTTTCCCGATTCCTAATATCTTTTTTAGGAATTTCTGAGTATATTCTGTTTTTTGATCAATTTTCCAGCAATAAGAATGCAATCTTGTTTCCCTTTCTTTGCGAGACATGATCAAATAAAAAATAAACATGTTTATTGTGCCACAGAAACAAGTAAGCAATCGGCCAACGAAAGAGCACAACAGGCAGACATAATCCTACTATTATTATAAATGCGAAAGTTTGTGAGCATGGATAAACGTATAAACTACTGAACCGATTACAACGAAATTTGATGTGTAGGTAGCTGAAGACCCAGAATAGGCAATGGCGAAATTCTACGGGAACTATGCGTGTTTTCCTTTAAAAACACGGGCGAAGGCGCGGGCGGAAATCTAGTATTACTATATCTACGTCTATAATCTCGTGTATCCATAACTAATTTACAGAAACACATTGTATTCTCCATGGAGCCGAAACACAATTCCCACAGCGTGCTACAGAGTCGCACACATTACGGCTTCGCAGTTTTGTCCTACGAAATATTGCTTTTGACAGCTGCTCCTAGGAAGTTTTTAGAATATTTCCCACTGAGATTGTATTTGTAGGCAGCGCACGTATGTACGTGGTGCGCCTGAGGTTCCCAAAGTGTGTTTAATTATTTTAGTGTACTTACATCTTGTGAATATACATATAGAAATAAATAAATCTATACTAATTTACTCATAATATAGAGCTGCAGAGTTTCTTTGAATGCACTAATCTTTGACACTTGATTTAAAATAAAATTATTTCACCGTTTGTTATGTATGTGATCCTTGAGTGCTTGATAAGCAATATCTATATATAATAAAATAAAAACCCGTTTTCCTTGGTCACGGCATCACGTGTGAACGGGTGGACCGATTTCGATACTTATTTTTTTATTATATTCCTTGAAGTTCGAGGATGGTTATTATGTAAAGAAAACGTAAATATGTACCACGGGCGAAGCCGGGGCGGACCGCTAGTATAATATATTGCATCACACGCGAAGCCGGGGTGTAGTAAGTTTAACAATGCTTCAGGTGAAATGTTTCAGAAACTTAGAGGTAATTATAATTTAAAAAAACAGCGTCGAATAAGCTAAAAAAACAGAGACTGATGGACTAAAATAACAGACTACATCAAATGGTTATGATAATATAAACTGTCCTAATTACTCGTTTATTATTCATCTGTAATATTTTTGAGCCTTAAATCAACTCATTAGCATTATGGCCTTAATACACGCTATAAAAATAAGCATAACACGAGGAAAATAACTTATAGATTCTTTTGAGCAATAAGCAAACTATATCTTAATAGTTTCGTAATTATTATGTACTAGCTTTCAGCCCGCGGCTTCGCCCACGTTATCAAAGAAAAACCCGCATAGTTCCTGTTCCCGTGGGATTTCCGGGATAAAATCTATCCTATATGTTAATCCAAGTTATCCTCTAAATGTGTGCTAAATTTCATTGTAATCGGTTCAGTAGTATTTGCGTGAAAGAGTAACAAACACACACATACACATCCTCACAAAATTATAATGTTATTATATTATATTATATTATGTATATTTACACAATTTGAGAAGCACTGGCGGGCACAGAGCGAACAAGCTGCAATCTGTAGTTTGTGTTCCATAGCTCTCGTATGACGCAGTGTTAGCCTTTGATTTAACTTGAATTAGTTCTGATTTCAGTAAACCGTGATAAATAATGTTGTGCTAAATGCTTTGCATTTATACGTGTAATAAGGTTGATATGAAATAGTATGCTTGGAAGGGTAATCTCGCAACCTAATTGGTTGAACTTAGATCTGGGTATTAGTCAATCCTTTAAGAAGTTTTTTGTAATACATATTGGTGATAGGAAATCAGAAAATAAAGGATGCTTTTTAGTCTAATTAAGGTTAGAAAAGATATAGTGGAATGCCCATTTCCATCGAAACTATTTATAGTTTTTGAATTGATACGCAAGAAATCGTAGGCTCACTCTCTTTAAATATTAATGAGTAAACTGCAAAATGCAAAGTAAAATGTAAAGACTATTGACATACCTATTAAAAAAATAGAGACATAACAATAATAATACATCGTCTAGCGTAATAATTAACACTAGTTTTTTAATTGATACGCAAGAAATCGTAGGCTCACTCTCTTTAAATATTAATGAGTAAACTGCAAACTGCTAAGTAAAATTTAGAGACTATTGACATACCTATTAAAAAAAATAGAGACATAACAATAATAATACATCGTCTAGCGTAATAATTAACACAAACTCTTGTAAACAGCGAAACACCGTCACACCCAACATCTGCTGATTCATTATCATATAATCTTAGCGATTTACGTTCAAAGGTAGTTAATTCTTGGCATAATGAAGATTACAGTGATGCTTCTGACAAGGTATTATTGGGATTTATTGATCCAATGGATTAAAGTTTACTGCTAATTATTCTTAATAATTCAGAAGGATTTACTCGTTTTATAGGAGGATTCGTATGTTTATTGGTTGGTGGTAACGATTTTTGTGGAAATAGATTTAAAGGCGACTGTTAGTACATAATTTCATCTCTACTTTCATCTTCTTTGCGTTTTGTTTTGAGTTAAGGCATTTCAATTTACATAAGTTAGAACAGTTTTGAATTTTAAATGAAAAAATCTAATTTACAGACCTATATACCGTCCTAAAAACCAACCTTAATACCATCTGAAACAAAGTAGCTGTCGCTGTCAGTCCATCTCTATGTATCCAAGTCTTTTAAACTGCCCAACAGATTTTGAAGCGATTTTTTTAATAGATAGAGTGGCTATATAAGAAGGTGTAATTCATAGTAACTATTATCTAATCTATGGTTTAAGTATATAATTTTGTTATATATACGATGCGAGCGAAGCTGCGATCAGCCATAGAAGTTGCAGTTTAAAATAGAAATCAATCAATATTATTAGGGGAGACCGGGTACAAAAGTAACGGTGGGTCGAAGGTAACAAATGCTCTCTAGATTTATCCAATGGGCGAACACCGCTTAGCCTCTGTCAGGCGATAGCCGAGAGCACCCCCCTTAATTGTATTCATTCGCCGCGTGCGCCACGCGCTGTTAGGCTGAGTGACAAGACGCTACGTGTTTTCACGAATCAAAAGTAAGATTTTCGACATTTTTTTATTAAACGTTTCCGTAGTCTTAAAAGGATGATAGAAATCTGAATGTTTGCATATCCATTCTTGATCTAAAGTAATTCTACATTGCTCATAATCATTTTTATGTAACACGTTCCGTTTTAAAGTTTTGTTGCACGTCTTGGCAAAAATATAGACGGGTACAAAAGTAACATAGCCCTATGGGTACAAAAGTAACATGTTATTTTTGTCCCATTATGATTATGTATATTTTTATGTACATCTTTACTTCAACAGAATGCCGCGATAACGCATTAGAACTACTGTTCGAGGAATTACGGACACGGCTGAAGAGCATTTTAAAAGACGGTGCAACAATTAGAGGCCTTGCAAAAATATAATATTTGCCATGTAACATTATATAGATTTATAAAAAAAAATAAAAGCCGGTAATACTAGTGCAGCTACCTTGCGTCGATCGAGATTTACTAATAACAAGTAAAGTAATCTACGCGACTATTAATTAATCGAGTGCTCTGCAGTTTATTTTCAGTTATCTCCATCAACGAGCATAATGTGAATAATTTTTTTGATAACCTTGCTGAGGTATTGGGAAAGGTACCAATTTGAGCCAAAAGATATTTGGAATATGGATGAGACAGGGGTGACCACTGTCCAAAAACCTAGCAAAATTGTAGATTAAAAAGGGATTAAACAAGTAGGTGCCATAACCTTAGCAGAGCCTGGGAAATTAGTAACTGTTGCTGTTGCCATTAATGCTCTAGGAGAACACATTCCGCTTTTTTCGTATTGCCGAGGGTCCTGTTGGTTGTGCTGGAGCTGGGAATGCTAGTGGATGGATGCAGGATGCAGAATTTTTAATTATAAAAGAATGATTCCCTTAATTAATCTCATTACTTGAACTTCGAATATTTTTTATCGATTGTTTTGTATTATATTTGTAAGTATTATGTTTAAAATACAAAAGTTGATATGTGTTATTAATACAAAGTCTTTAAACAAATAATTTGTTGATTTACCATCATAATATTGTATAAATTACCAACCCCTTTGTCTTGTTACTTTCGACCCACGACGTGTTACTTTCGACCTGCTTACGGGGTCGAAAGTAACAACTGACGATTTTTTTTTAAATTTACTTTATTAATATAAAACACTACATAATATAATAAATTGAGTTGCTAGTGTAAAGAATATAAACTAAATTTATATATGGTTATATTAATTTAATGATAACAGTAACACCCACTCAGAAATCAAGGTACAAGTACAAAGTGTTACTTTTGTACCCGGTCTCCCCTACTAAAGTATGAAACATACATTAGAAGGAACAAGCTACACTAGACTGAGAAGGAAATTCGCGACCATTATCCCTGATACGGGATTTACCGGGATTCCAAATGTCCGTGTTAAGGTGCAAGCTACAAATCTCACTAATTCCTTATGCTTATTAGAGCTTGTACGCTGATAATTCTCACAATACGTTACAAAGATGAATTACTTCATAATGATTTGAATTTTCTCGTTACTAAGATAGATTATTTCATAATTATTTTAATGTAAACTTTAAAATAATAAGTTTATCGTAAGCTTCAATTCGCCGCTTGCAGTTGCTATATGATAGCACTGTTAAAATTATTGTATAAAAGTTTCTTTTTAGAAATAAGCATCATTAGGCTATTATTATTCTTCATGTAGGTACATAATTAATAAACATTCAAATTTGTAAACGCTACGGTGCACTTTTAATCAAGTAGTAATAGTATGTTAAGTACAAAACCCTATTACCTATTTGTTCTGTGCTATTACCATTGTTACAAAAAGTATTTGCCGACCTCGCTAAGATAGCTAAGGGTCACAAAGGGAACCCTTTTTATTCTGTTAAACATATACTTACGTCTTTTCATCCTCTTTAAGGTCCGTAAATTGTCACACGAACGTGTATATTGCGAATGCTCATTAGGTGACATTTAGCATTAGACGCATCTGCCTGTACCCTTATAAAAACAACGTTTATTTCAGCAATCATCTTACAAACGCGGTTATAATTCCGTCCTAAAAAATTACAACTCGAGGCGTAGGCTCCAAATGTTTTTTTAAGGTTATTATAAGTGAATTACGAATTACCGCTGGGTTCTGTACAAAGTAACGGGCCTTGTTAAATTCTTAATGGCGCTATTCAATTTCTTTGCCCTGGATTTTGGTTATTACCATGTAATTTGAAGTTATATTCATTACGTAAAAGGTTGTTAAATTAATGTAGGTTTTATATGTAGCTTGATAGAGAAATAATGGTTTTGTTTGCGCATATAATTTAGTAAGGCGCCAACTTGTATGGTAATAATCTTAAACAAACTTTCATGTTTACAATATTGTTGAGAAACATACTGCTTACATATTCATCGAACCAAGTTTTCTGCCTCGAATGGAGCGGAATGGTTTGAACTATATCTGTAAATAAATACGTCTATTTATAACACAAACAACACTGACACAATATAACACAACAGAACACAACACAATAATAATAATTGATATGCTGTACACTCAAGATATTAGAAGCATCAAGTAATCTAAGCTTTAGGAAGATTATGTATCCTACACCTAGTCTGAAGATCTGTTAGATATAAAACAACTTACGTGTAGCAGAAAAATCATCATATTTCCATCTGGGATACAAACATAAGTTTTAATGCCATTACCTAATCCAGACATTAAAGTGTCTTGATACTTTATAGAGCAAGAAATATTAAAAGGTACAACATTTACATTAATATCATTAGAAGAATTTAATCAAGTTAATCTTTCCCTACATTTGAGATGACATTAAAAAAAATGAGTCAAATCAGAGAACTTTTTATTTGATTTTAAAATATTGCTAAACGATTGTCATAAATTATGATTCGATTGAATGAATATTCAATTATACAGTGTCGCGCCCGCTCGTTTTGGGATTTTTAGCAAAGTTGCCGTGTCAATTAAAAGTTTTAGTAGCAATTTCATTTGAATAATTTATGTTAAGAGTATTTGACACGTATTGGTTTCTGGCTCAGTTTTATTATAATGATAAGATGGCACTTGGGTCATTTGTTTAATATTTAGTGGCATTTGTGTTGAAAAAGAAATAAATAATTTTAGTGACAGATAATAAAGACGGATTTATTGTGTAAGCCTAGTTACTTTCAATTAATTTACGTGTTTATGTTCCTACAAATTATAGGTATATTTTATACTTTTACGTTTTTGAAGTATAAATGGATGCCACAATAATTTATCAAACGTGATTGTGAGTGTGTGAATGTAAATTATTATAATAAAGCAATTATGCCAATTACAGGATCTCCTTTTCAAATTGATTGGAAACATAAGCCCTATGTTAACAGTTGAAACCTAATCTTAAACACATAGGCATCCACATATAACTGCGTATAGTATGTATCTCATTCAGTACATTCTACATAGGCATCTTTGTTCGAAGATAACTTACTTCTCTCTTTATACAATGACTAGCTTACCGCCCGCGGCTTCGCCCGTATTTTCAAAGAAAAACCCGTATAGTTCCCGTTCCTGTAGGATTTCCGGGATAAAAACTATCCTATATGTTAATCCAAGTTACCCTCTATATGTGTGATAAATTTCATTGTAATCGGTTCAGTAGTATTTGCGTGAAAGAGTAACAAACATACACACACATCCATCTTCACAAACTTTCGCATTTATAATATTAGTAAGATAGGATAGGATAGGATGACATGGGTATACATGTCTATGTAGAATAAACTGAACAAAGCTTTTTTAGATACATCTCGAATCTTCTGACATATGACATTGTAACTGGAAAGGATAAACCGCCGCAATTAAAACGGTATTCAATTAAAAATAAATGAAGCCGGGGTACGTTTGCTTTATTCAGCATTTAGTTTTGCCGCGTTGCCTCGGTTAGCGCTACAGGCTTTTAGAGGAAACATTTAATTGCTAAATAAATTAACCAAGATACTAATTCTCGCGCCGCAGTCTTCTGGATTTTATGGCTTGTTTATACGTGACGGGTACGATACGACTACGCTTTTTAATTTTTGCTGTAACTTTTATACAAATCTTTTTCATTCGTGTAATTACACGTGTAATTTCATACTCGTGTCATTGAAACTATAAGTACATAATCAATTTTTCTTGTTGCTCTATTATGTTACTTGATGCTCTACACATAAAATATATTATGTAACTACTTTTATAAACAAAGTTAGTTATAATAATATTAAAGTTAATAAATATTTTATTTTGAGCTAAGAGGAAAGTTAAGTCATCCCATGACTTGATGCTATCAGTACCACCGCTGCTACGAGTTATTATGGACGATGATAATTTCTCCAAGAAGTTCACATAATGCTCCTTCACTCGCTCTGGAATAAAAAAGATCCAAAATGTAGATTATAGAACAACGAAGATTAAAGAAGCAACGTTAAACATGGACCGATATTTATTAATTAAATAATTTATTAAATTTCATAGATATCGTGTCGTAATTGTTGAATCTAAACGTATTCTCTAGAGTGGTCTATTCATCACAATTAGCAGGCGCGACGAGAAAAAACAAAACACCAAACGCTCTCCCAAGATGTTTAATGGTGTTTGTACATTGCGGATTATTTTTTATTTTAAGCGTGCTTAATTTTCATCTTAGTGTGGTTATAGTAAGCTATGCGGAAAACGTATATGAACGTTATAATAATAATAATAAGTTTGTGTTTTGTGCTTTGTAAATGGGTAAATAAAGACATATGGAAGAGATATAGGATTATTGTAAGGTTATTGCGGTAATGTAATAGAATAATTAATTTGACGTTTCATGGATAACTTTGAAGGACAGTGCTAGTCGTCCGCTAAACGGATGAATAAAATAAATTAGTCGTCCGATTACCGGATGAATAAAATAATTTAATCGTCCGATAACATCTATTTATCTATATAGTTAGGTTATCGGGGTTTCTTTAGAGAACTGCCGCACGTATTATAGGTTTTTTGTGGGGGGAGGAGGGCACACGTAGGTATTTGATTTTTTTTTTGCGCGTCGACGGAGCCCCGCTTCGCGGGGCTCCTATTTCTGTGTAGTTTTTTTTTAAGAAACCTAACCTAACCTAACCTAACGGCTAACCTAACCTAAACTTGATTTTTTTTTGCGTGTCGACGGAGCCCCGCTTTGCGGGGCTCCTATTTCTATGTAGTTTTTTTTTTTTGAAACCTAACCTAACCTAACCTAACGGCTAACCTAACCTAAACTTGATTTTTTTTTGCGCGTCGACGGAGCCCCGCTTCGCGGGGCTCCTATTTCTGTGTAGTTTTTTTTTTAAGAAACCTAACCTAACCTAACCTAAACTTGATTTTTTTTTGCGTGTCGACGGAGTCCCGCTTCGCGGGGCTCCTATTTCTGTGTAGTTTTTTTTTTAAGAAACCTAACCTAACCTAACCTAACGGCTAACCTAACCTAAACTTGATTTTTTTTTGCGCGTCGACGGAGCCCCGCTTCGCGGGGCTCCTATTTCTGTGTAGTTTTTTTTTTTAAGAAACCTAACCTAACCTAACCTAAAGGCTAACCTAACCTAAACCTAACCTAACGAATTGAGGGCGAATATGTAATATTGTTCCTATAAAACATGCTTATATTAGCGTAATCTTTACGATAAAACAATAATAAATAGGTGTTATAATGACACCAACTCCATCAAAAATTTTCTAAGTCCTGCGCCCCCTTTGCTTTAGTCCAACCCAACTAGCTTTAGTGTTAAAAGGTTATCTGGTAATCCGAATAATCGGACGATTAAATTATTTTATTCATCCGGTAATCGGACGATTAAATTATTTTATTCATCCGGTAATCGGACGACTAATTTATTTTATTCATCCGTTTAGCGGACGACTAGACACTTCGAACTTTGAAACGTAATTCTATCACGAACGGTGACTAATGTTTAAGATAATTACCTAAATAATTAGATGGTATATGAAATTGGTTGTGTGAAATATTATGGTATATTATGATGTGGATAAGTTTCTTAAGTGTAGATAGATGACCTATTTAATTTCTGTGGATATGGAAAATGGATACGTTTCTTTAAATACGTCCACGTTGGTACTAGATAATGAGTAGGTACTAGTAGTACTCGTATACTATCGTTACATAACAACAAATGAGTAGAATAATTCATTTCATCAAAAAGGGCCACTATAAATAAAAATATCAACACCAAATCTAGCAGAAAAGCTTGTATACTATACAATCTATGTAGAGGAACATTTGCACCCGTTTTGCAATGCAATTCGCTTCTACAGAGTATTTCTTAATGTAAAACGTGCTTAGACGTACTTCGAACATAAATTCAATCCACTGGGGCCCGAATTGCAGTCTGGATTACTAGGTATTGCTAGATCTAGGCTCGTAAACAATACAGGAAAGTCTGTGATTTATTTCGTTTTAACGACCAGGTGCAACTGCGATCATGGATAAATATACTATAGTTAGAAGTGACAAGATACTAAGGTTATTAAGCTATTATAAAGGCTGGGTCTGTGTGTCCATATTATGTCTGTAGATAAAGCACAATACAGAACCGATATGACATAATCTGGCATAAATATTTGTGATATAATTAAATATACTTAATAGCGGAATTTCATTACACATTTTCTCTTTTATCCAAGAAACAAGCATCATTTCATAATTTTATTACATAATATATTGCGCGTATAAAATAAAATAAGACATAAACTTACTGAAACTTGAAAATGTAAAACGCACTTTGCAGTTCCTTGTAGGAGATTCATTTCCACCCTTAATATCTTGTATACTTTATTTGACGTGAAGTAGGTATCCATACTTAATATTATAAATGCGAAAGTAACTCTGTCTGTCTGTCTGTTACTCAATCACGCCTTAACTACTGAACCAATTTGCATGAAATTTGGTATAGAGATATTTTGATACCCGAGAAAGGACATAGGCTACTTTTTACCCCGGGAAATAGGATAGGTTTTATCCCGGAAATCCCACGGGAACGGGAACTATGCGGGTTTTTCTTTGACTGCGCGGGCGAAGATGCGGGTGGAAAGCTAGTAAGCCTATAATTAATCTATTGAAAAGGTTTTGATGAAAGTTGATATGTTGACAAAGTCTCTGAGTGAAATCTATGTAAGTGAAAAAAAAATCAAATAGGACCAGCCGTTCATGAGATGAGCGCAGGCAAGCAAACAAACAAACAAAATCTTCTTTATCATATTACACGTATTATTCATATAAATAATAACCGACATTTTATTAAGGATTTATATAACTGTTCTCAAATATATTAAGCTTAAAAATTCGACTGTTCGCAGAATAAATTAAACTCTGAAAATAATAATGAATACGAATGGTTTGGAGCTATACTTTTATTGGTGTATTTTTAGCAATATCCTACTAATGTTATAAATGCGAAAGTTTGTAAGGATGTGGGTTTTTGTTACTCTTTCACGCAATGACTACTGAACCGATTACAATGAAATTTAGCACACATATAGAGGGTAACTTGGATTAACACATAGGATAGGTTTTATCCCGGAAATCCCACGGGAACGGGAACTATGCGGGTTTTCCTTAGAAAACGCGGGCGAAGCCGCGGGTGGAAAGCTAGTTTATTATAAATTCCATGTTTCCTAAAGCACTCAACATTACTGTTGTATTCTCTAAAGCTGGGTATGATGTCATACAGACAGTGGTATTATTATTGTAATGATTTAAATGTAATTTAGAAGAAAATTTCGTTAATTTAATAATTATTTAAGTTTTATTAGAGAAATTCTATAACGGGAACTATATTATTATATTTGATATATTAGTTTTACTTTGTATGTAGGTAATTTATCAATTGATTGACTCTTCTGTGCTCTAAATGTCTGAAAAACATCTAAAAGAAGATTCAAAGGACATACATTTTATTTTTTTTTAACATTATACCTTGTTAAGGGCCAATTTCCAAGTGCATAAGAATATTAAAACCAAGGTAAATGTACCAATTGGAGAATGAATCCCAGTTTGAAGTAAGTTTCTCGCCTACGTTGTTTGAACTTTTCTACTCGAGGGAATATTAGACGAAACTAATTACAAGAACAGTTCGAGGTGCTCAATTATTGGTGATTTTACTCCAACTTTTGATAATTTTAATCTTTTAAGGAGTTAGATAAAGTTGTAAAATTTTAATACTTGAATATCGTTTTTAAATTCGGAATTTTTTGTTGAGATTAGGTAAATGAATGTAGTAAAATAATAATCATAATATCTATTGTTAATTTTATTTTTTCTGTTTCAATTAAAATTTTGTACTAATCAATGTCCATTATATCCAATGTCCATTTTAGAGAAAATACTCAATAATATAGAATTACAAACAATAAATGGGAATTCAATAAAGTCTTACGACGTGAAACGAAATTCATTTCATTTAAGATGAGGTAGAGATATAGCAGAAGGAGAGCTAAAGAAATAACGCAAGTTTTAGTTTGCTTATTCTCGGAATTGAATTACGCAGTTGATATTTTAGTTACGTGTCCATGTCGTGGCATATTTTATTTTTAAGCTATTGCATAGCTTTTATCTCAGACTTTGAGCGCGGCGACCGAATGTAAAAATTCCGTAACGAAAAAAAATGGTTGCCTGTAAAGTCGGTTTTACGGGCGAAGATTTTACGTGACAACGTCTTTTTCTCGATCATAGTTGAGTGGGAGAGAGACGCAAGGCATTCGGCGGGCCTCTCTCTCGTTCGGTGACTCATCGTAACGTTACCGAGCGTTACACTTTTTCATAAGTGACTCCCAGTCGCAACCTAATTTAAGACGTTGTCACGTCAAAAACCTAACACCCCCCACTCCAACCGGCACAGCAATGCGATGCTATGCAATAGCTTTACCGCGGCAGTTCTCGAGTGCCACCCGTATTTATTACTTTGCACTTGCTTCCTCATCATTCATAAAAAATCAAAAACATAACAGGTCACAAGAGACGTAAAAGTTTAGTTGCATGGTTGAGAGTTAGTTTTTTTTTCATTCTTATAAAAACGAGGTTTACCATGGTAAAGGCAACTCATAGGTCACAGTTCAGTACCATATTTTTCACTTATAAAGAAAATTGTTAGTAGGTCAGTAGTTAAACGAATTGTCCTACCCCACAAGGGTAATAGATTTTACATAGTTTTTGATCGAGTGTTAATCAACTAAAAAAGTGGCGCGTTCTTTTAGATTTATTCCAAAAAGAAGTGTCAAGGGACACCCATAAAAATAATAAAACATCATTGTAATAAAAGTTGTTTAATTTATTGCGAAAGTCTCACAAATCTTAAATAGAAGCGTTAGAGAACTTTGTGTAAGAAATACAATCGATATACGATATAGGGCTGCTACAAGATTGATAATGCTTAAATTTATAATTTGAATTATTATTTAAAGCATGTAGTCTTTAAAGTATTAAAAAATCACAAAAGAAATATTTATTTATTTATTGTAAAATTATTGAACTAATTTACGAGAGTAATACAGCAGCAGTACGATTTTACTTCGAAAAAGAAAATACTTATAATGTGGAAGAAATTGAGTTTGAAATATACAACGTAATTTAGTTTATATCAGAAAGTTACGTTGAAAACTTGGATTTAGATCTCGTTCCGTGTATTAACTTCGGTTCTGCGAACCTATGTTTATGGAATTTCTCGGAAACAGCTAATTCAGAGTTCAAAATTATGCGGAGTAAAACTAGAAGGTAAATTATGTAAGTTCTTCTATTTCTAACCCTATATAATAATATGTTGGAGTACTTGATTATATATTGCAATTTAATTTAAGTCATCGTGTTACGGTAATACTATTGTATAAACTCCTAAACACAATTTTATAATATGTTTGGTACTTGTACATATGCATTATGTGTCAGAAATTGGCAGTTAAAGTTCTCTATGAAATAAAATTTACACCTTCCTTCTACTGTCTTGTTTAAAAGTTATTAAAAATATCACTGTAGCGAATAAATTAAACCGTGTTCCCAATACAATTTTATACTAATAAAATAATAATTTATAATAATAAAAAGTTACTCTTTAGTTGACAACCCTATTGTTAGCTTGATACGAGAAGCTCGTAAAAATAACAAAGCGATTCGGATTTAAGTTTCATGAATGTTTTTGCCAATAATGTCATTAACATCATATTTAGCCGAATGTGTATTCATTAACACAGATTTACATGGACATTTGCTTTATCTGTAATGTACGTAACAGAAAATTAAAACGTACAAAAAATTGTAAATATATTTTAAAATATTTGTAATAATCATAATAATGATGTAAGAATATAATATGTAGGTGCGTAGGTATAAACGATATTCACTCTT
The DNA here is from genome assembly GCA_029959065.1 of Colias behrii. Classification (NCBI taxonomy): domain Eukaryota; kingdom Metazoa; phylum Arthropoda; class Insecta; order Lepidoptera; family Pieridae; genus Colias; species Colias behrii. Next base: position 1,912,223 of record JARWMC010000021.1, on the reverse strand, counting down.
ACAAATATGTGAAAATAATGTTGATAATTTAGGGCCTTTTATGTTTACATTACTTTTCGGTCTTGGTAATTAATTAACTACATGAATTGATTCAAGATATCTTTGAAATAACGACGACTTAGAAACTTGATAAACCTATCCGAAAGTATACCTACCACATTGAATGCTGCTTATATATTTAGCTATTGCTCTATATTATAGAGAGAATTTCGCTGCGAAAATTAAGATATTTTTCTTCTACAAAATCGCACGTTTCACTGCCAAGATTAATATATCGGTAAAACCCTTTTTACGCTTGCGTTTAAAATTCCACGGATAATAAATAACGCGAAGCTACAATAAAACACTTCTAAGCCTTGAGTTCCTGAAAATTTATCGAACAAATGCAGGGAAAAGAGAACAGGGTGTCCATTTCGATAATAAATGTGCGTTTGCTCGTGTGGATGCTCTGATAAATTGATTTAGAGATAAATGGTGGACTAGAAATTTACTGCATTTCAACAGGAATATAATTTAATCGTCTCGGACTCTTCTGGACATAATTGAACGAAGAAATGTTATTTTATTACATACACATAAGGAAGAAACATGTAGATTCATCGCTATTTTAATGTTTACAAAAAAAGAGCGTGTGTGCAGAACCATCGTGTCAGAAGTGAAACTTCTTTGGCAAGATTCAAAGATACCAAAATCATTCCTTGCTCCATGACGTGACGATATGGACATGACGCAACCTTGAATATTTACTCTCAACGCCCCTAAAGAACCACTTCAAAAAATATCTACTATTTGTTACAGGATATATGTATGTTGGAAGAATTAGCATTTTATTTTCATGAAGACGAAAGAATATGATATTTCATAGGATATTGTTTTACGCAGCAGCAGTACAATAAATTATAGTTTCAGAATTAATTTATTGTAGCACCGTCTATAGAATGAATAATATCATAATTACTAACCAATGGACGATTCATATCTATTTTCATATTAAATTTCTGCTTGTTAATAATCAAGATCTAGATCAGGTCAATTTTCAAGTTTCATTTTATAGGTAACCCAGAAAATTGTGAATAGCTAAAATCGGAAAAATAAAATGGCTGTGATGTTTTCAGAACTACACGAGTAAAAATCACGAGGCAAATGTATATTATGTGCGTGCCAAGGATTTCTATTGAAGAGTTAGAAGTATTCAAGTAAATACAAAGAAAGAAAGGAAGCAAAAAGGAAAATATAAAGAAAGTTTTTGAGTTACTATCAAATGTAAAATAAAAAAAAACTACACGTGTGTTTAATCTCTTTCCTTAGCGTGTACTTTTGCATTTAACTATTTTAAATTTACCTATGTTACATAATAATTACTTTGTATGTATTGTTGTATATGTATATAAAGTGTAAAGGGTATATAGCCTAGTCAAAGAACCGTATACAGCTTGCTCTGTTCGCACGAATAAAACATTCAGATGCCTGCACGAGGCTTAACACTGCACTTGGTACGGATAGCAAAATAGGAATTTTATCAAAATATATTATGTATTCTTCGAGTTGTCGTAATATACATATTTTAACGAACTCGAATGTTTAGCATAAAGCTTTTTTTTGCTGTTAAAACGAATAAGTTAACGTCTTAAGTTTGTTATAAATTCAAATTGTGCCATATGGTTAATATTTTTAATATGATGTTATAGTCATTCTATTGTCAATACGTATCTATTGTCAATGATATTATGTTTACGTAAGCACAAGGCTAAATAATTTGAATTGATTTTGATTTTATTAGATAATAGCTAACAGTTTCATGTTAAATATTTGAGCATGGATGTTCTACTAGAGACTCCCAAACATCATTGCACCCCATAAAGCACTCGTACCGCATAAAGTTCAAAATAGTAATATACAAATAAATAAAACAATATCAATTTTTTTGCACACCATACCGAGTAGCGAGTCATAAAGATTATGTTATACTTGACAGATGAGGCACATCTGAAACGGATATTGAAGATTGAAGATGTGGGGAATAGGTTTTTTAAGCGAACCCTCTTTATTTGATGCATTTGATACGATTTCATACGAATGATCTGGACTTACCACAAACCATATTTATTTAAAGAGAAAATAGAAAATGTAAGAAATATCATATGTTATGACGTTCTATTTCTTTTCAGAGTTGGCGATTTAAAAATATATTGCAATTGGTTGTGCACTAATTGTTAAGACTGAAATATTATAACATATTTTATGATTAGAAAAATCTTAAGTATTGGGAAATATTGTTTGGATTTTAACAGTTTTTTTAGTAAGCTAAGTAGGTAGCTTAGCTTACTAAAAATCTTATGTAGGTACCTACGTACAGCAATATAATATAGGTAAGAACTGTAAATAAAAGCTAGATTTAAAGCAATGCGTTGTTAATGACTGTTGTGCTGAATTATTACGATTTTGTGTATGTTTTTGTATGTTATCCAGTGTAAATCTCACTATGATGGGAATATCCATTAAACAACGTTAAAGTTAATTTTAAAGAGATTTAATATGGAAATCGACTTTATATTCCCGCCACAGAGCATCACTAACCATTGAACAATTAGGTTATTTTTATTTTCTTTTCAACTGGGTAATTTGGTTTAAAAGTTTATTCTTCAGATGAAGTCGTTCAATTGATTGGACAAACCATCACGATGTATAATTGAATAATAAACAGTAAGCCAGACGCCATTAAATGCTCAAACCAATAAAATTTCACTGGATTGCTTCGGAATAAAGCACTGTTTCTTTTTCTTTACTTTCGCGGACTTATTCTGAATGATTTCCTTGTATAATATTCGTGATTTATTTTCATTTTGATTATGTATTCTAAATTTTTGAATATTTGAACGTTTATTGCAGTTTACATGTAATGGTAATATTTAAGTTAATTTTATATATCAAGTATATATAATTTTATATGTAAAGTGCAGGTTCTTGTGAAATAATCATTGTAATAACATCCAACTCCAATACGAGAGTTAGCTTCATGATGAAGACGATGGCAGATGGGAGTCGGTTACCTTAATGTTATATAATAAGTGTTATGCACTGAAACTTGAAAGTTCGTTCAGAAAATACTCAAGACTTCAAAATCATAAACAATAGTAATCCACTTGTTTACCAAATTCTGTGCCAAACAGCCAGATAAATTGAGTCTTTTTTGTGGCTGCCTTTTTTAAGCATTGTAGGAAATACATGATAGGTCTATATGTATGTCCTTATTTCAGTACATAGTCCCAGATCTTTTTATTATATAATTAATAAAAAATAAAATAAAATAAAGATGTCAGGAAGTAAAATTAAACATCCAGAATAAGGACTTGGTAATAAAATGCGTATTAATGAGTGTTTTAGCGTCCGCCATAAAACCCCCGGAACCCGCTCAGTACGAACATATGGCTGTCTACTTCCACTTTATGTTATTGATATATTTGCTAACCTTATTTCGTTTAATATGACGTCATAACATTGTGATTCCCATATGCGAATATGAAATAAAAATTGAAGATATTGAGAGCAAAGTTATCTAGGACAAAACGGGATCAGAAAGGTAAAAAGAAGTAAACGTGATCCAATTCAAGGTTAAATAAGGTATTAATAATATATTGGAATAGGTTTAATACCATAACATTTTCACTGGACTAAAAAATATAAGTCATTAAAATGCTACATAACTTCGTAGTAGTAAATCTCGTAGCTCCTCGTAGACGCCTACGGTCATGCTACAATTTCGTAGCACTTAACACTAAGCGGTTGTACAAAAAAATGTTTTTTAAGCTCATTGTTGACATACTTTATAAAAACTAATAAGTATGTTTTTAGGTCATGATTATGATAACCTAAAAACTTAATTGAAAATTATTTTATTGCCTTAGGCTACTAGTTAAATTGTATCGTTAATTGTAAAATCTGAAATAGCAATTCCAATAATAATTATTTTTACCATACTTTTCACTAAACAGTATAATTGTCCGTACACAGAGTACCACTCAAATAATACAAAAAGGTACAGCTGTAACATGTAAATATAAAAACTGAAATAAAATTCTAAATGGCACTCAGTCCATTGTATTCAATAAAATGATAATTTGAAGGTACCATTTAGCGATCTTTCATGTCAGGGCAATAAAAGCGACATTGATATAATTAACGCTTCCCCCAGTGAATTTTAATTAAGAAATTAATTAGTGCTCTCTGACCCAGTGACCTGACTAGCGACTGGAACTAATGCTGGCTTTATGGGGTGCGATGATGTTTGGGAGTCTCTAGTAGAAGTAGTTAACCGATACTCCAAATACCTTTTCATTCGTTTTAGAAGTGAAACTTTTTTAGACACGTTGAGAATAAAATTTCAAGGTGTCATGGCAATACCGTTTCGGAGTTAGGCGATGATTTTGGTATCTTTGAATCTTGTCAATGAAGTTTCACTTCTGACACGTGTGCTCGGCACACACGCTATTTTTCGTTTAGGTTGAAAAAATAAAAGGATAAGAGATTAAGCAGGGGACTGGTCAACCATGTCCAGAGGAAATTTATTACAGCGCTCTGGAAGAACTTTGGGGATAATAATCACTGGAAGAAAACTAATAAACGGAAAAACTACTTACCTTACCTACCTTTGTAGAAACATCAGATGATTGAAAATGAAGTGAAAATTTTGATTTTGAAGTTGGTTTGGTGTTCTTATTAATTCAGTTACATGCTGCCGGCCATGGCAGTGACCAGTATTGCGGGAAGGCCTCTTTAATAATGAAATACATTGTATATTTGTAAGGCATAAAATACTTACACAAAAGTAGTGCAATAGATTATCCTAAATGTTATCTATTGTTAAAGTTTCAAGATTTCACCGACTTATGATTTCTTATTAAAATATCCCTTACAACGCCGAAGGTAAACATTGGTGTTTTTCCATCTGCCAATAAAGTAAATATGAGTGGGTGTTTCGTTTCCTATTGTTCCATAAATCACAACGAAATAGGGAATATTAATATTGTTTTTGTGCAGAAAATTTCACTTACATCGGAAACGTTTGTAATCCTACTAATATTATAAATGCGAAAGTTTGTGAGGATGGATGTTTGTTATTGTTTTACGTTAAAACTACTGAACCGATTACAATGAAATTTGTATGCAGATAGCTGAAGACCCAGAATAAGACATAGGCTTTTAATTCCGGAAATCCCACGGGAACGGGAACCAAGCGGGTTTTTCTTTGAAAACACGGGCGAAGCCGCGGGCAGAAATCTAGTATTCAATATAACCTATACCTCATACAACGTATATAGGAAACTAGAAATGGCTTCGAGAAAATAGAACAAATCGATTGAGGTTTTCTTATTAGAAATTTCTCCTGCGCGTCGAAGGTGCCTCGATAACTTAGTGAAAATTTTGTTTTCGCAGGCTAATGCCTAATGGTACGGGAGCTAGCAACGTTTTAAAAAAAGTGATTTTAGTATAGTTGGGTTTTTGATATACTGTTTCTCTTGCTATTTCGGTTAGAGTCCGGGCTGTCTGGCTGGCGGTAGTGGTTGCGTTTATTAGTGCGCATCTTATATGCACAGGAAAATATACTTAACTTTAGTCATTTTTTAACGCGTAATTTTTAATCTTTTGCCTTTAGATAGATCCATCGGACATAATTTTTTTATTGCAAGACGTTTTTTCGTTGTTAAATAGGTGCCATACGCAATTTTTTATTTCAAATTAATTAAAATGTCATCGAAATAAGTGAAATTCCATCAACATGAGTCCGCTTAAAAGGTAATAACTTTATTACTTATATTTTATTATCCTTTTTTAATAAGTACTTATAATAAATAATAACTAAACTAATATTTTTAATAGATGGTTTCATATTTATTACACTTTTGGGTATTAATATGAATTTGATGATATTTGGTTTTTATCAAGTTTACATTGACGTCCTATTTGAGGTTCGTTGGGAAAAGGAGGCACCATGGTAGATTGTTGCAAAAAAATTGTAAATAGTAAAATGAATATTATATATAGTATAAGTAACACAGTGATTACTTATCCTTCACGGGGACTCATGTTGATGGAATTTCACTTATTTCGATGACATTTTAATGCTTTTGAAATAAAAAATTGCGTATGGCACCTATTTAACAACGAAAAAAACGTCTTGCAATAAAAAAGTGATGGATCTATCTAAAGGCAAAAGATTAAAAATTACGCGTTAATAAATGACTTTAAATTAAGGATATTTTCCTGTGCAGATAAGATGCGCACTAATAAACGCAACCACTGCGGCCAGCCAGACAGCCCGGACTCTAACCGAAATAGGAAGAGATCTCAAAGAACCAAGTATTCTAAAATTCTCTCTTGTCAACGTTGCTACCTCCTATACGATAATGGTCGCAGACAGCTGACAAATAAACAGACATACTTTAATATGTGTGCTCACGTAGCAATATTAGGTCAGTTTCTAGCTTCATGAGTTTCCAGGATTTTTATCGACATTTTGTTTTATGAGGACTGAGATAACACGTTATCACGAATGTACCTTAATTTATATTGACAGGTATTGCTGAAATAAAAATAATATATATAAGAAGTATATAAAATATTAGTTATATATTTTATATATAAGATAATATATAACGAAATATTTAAAATATTCCGTTATATATATAAAATAATATATAACGAAACTATCATTACAATGACGTAAAATATTTATTTATTTTACACTTTAATACAGTTTTACACAGAGGAAACCTCACTATTTACAATAAAGAATGAGCACAACTTATCACTTATGAATAAATATTAAATATGTATAATTATTATCAGGTTTTTGTACAACAATGTTCTTCGCTTCACATTTAACAATCCACAGCATATATGTCGTACAAAACACGATGAAAACTGTATTAAAATGCTTATCAACATTGATTTTAGAATTTCACGGAGCTGATGCCAAAGGGTGTGTAACTGTAGGAAGGAGGACATTAAAGCCTCTCACCAAGACACTGCAGAGCGTTACGAATTGTTAGCTATACATTACTGTCTAATGAGAATAATGAACAATATTTTGTACTGCTTTCCACTTGGCACCATCTTGAAGTGGCAATGTATGTGTACGTTAAATTGTTGAGAAATGTCTTGTTGAAAGTGTTTAATGGCAAATTTTGGGTAGAAAGTAAAATGTTTATTTTAACAATAGTATATTTAATATGACTACATGTTTGAACTATACAGACATCAAATTTTAAGAACAAAGAAAATCATTGTTGCAAAAAACAGACACTTTAAGACAACATTACATTTTTAAGTCATCGCATCGTTAAGACTATTTATTGCAATTTAAACTATTCGAATAGAGATTTATTTTCAACAATTGTATTGATTTATTTCCTTAGTTGTTTACAGTAAAGTCTGGGCGATGAAGCGTTGGCGACCTCTGACGAGGCAGACAGACGACCTATCACCTAGGTGGCAGGGAGCCTCTGGATGCAGTTCCTCGGAGATCAGTCCATCTGGATTTGATGGAATACTTCATCCAGCAGCGTACCAATACTGAAACAATATTTTAAATTAATACCTGTTGAAATGTAATTGTAATATGCATCTTTTTAAGCAGTTTTCCTAAGCAACGATAAAATGTTAATGGACTACACAATTAAAATAACTTTCTTATCATAAAGATGCATTTAACACATCAAACTGATTATTTTCAAGGACCAAATTATATTTTCCTTATGATTAGTTCATTTAAGTCCTCTTTTAATTCTTTTAAAAATATTGTCCCATATAATTTTTTGCTTCACAAGCCAAACATTTTAAAACAACGCGCAATGTACACCGACCAGTCTGAATTGGCATTCACTGGCTTTTTATTCCCAGCGATAACGTCCCTTCGGATGCTAAAACAGTCAAATGTTTTTTCATATTCACGAGTTATGGTTTAAGCTACATTAAAAAAACAGTAGCAAACTTATAGCCGTACATACCAATACAGATGCAGAAATATCTTTATGGGCTGTAACAAGGTTTAAGGTTAGTATTTTTTTGAATTTTAATGAGAGACATGCATTTTAGATTAGATTATGGACCCATATTCCAACCAATACCCGCGGCCCCCTCATTAAAGCGGCCCGACGGAACACAGTGGGGTTTTAGTCGGTGAGAATCCTAGAGAATATGTCGGAACATAACCTACGGCTCCTTCCCCGGGGGTTGTGGGTGCACCTATGCACCTATGCAAGATTTCCCTACTTCTAAAAAAGGTATATAACAGTTTGTATTTCACCTTTTTTGATTTAAAGATGTAGATACTATCTAGGAATACCTCATTTTAGTTCGATGAAACAAAATTTTCTTTGGTCAAAGATATTCGGTGAACTACAAAGTTTTAATTTTTAGAAACCTTACAAATGAGGTTGGGCATTAAAAGGAAAACCTAAATATGAAACTTGGCTATTAATTTGGGGAAAAACTCCGGCCATTGTGAAAGTTTGTCGAGTTATTGAAGCTAATCGGCGACACGGGAAAGCTCTTGTGTTTCGTACCGAAATGCATACTTGATTTCCTGTATCGATTTGAAAGTTTTATAATGTTTCCGTGACCTTATTTTTAGATTTAATCGCAGTAATTGGAAGAATATTAATTATGCAACATTAATTATACTTGCTGCAAGGAGCAGGTGGGCCACCTGATGTTAAGTGGTCACCACCGCCCATAAACACTTGTAACACTAGAAGTGTTACAGGTGCTTTGCCGGCCTTTTATGGACAAATAAGCTCTTTTCTTGAAGGCCCCAATGTCGTAGTTGTTCGGGAACACCGCAGGTGGCAAATCGTTCCACAGTTTCACCGTACGCGGAAGGAAGTTGCGGGTGAAGCGGACAGTGGTGGAGCGCCAACCATCCAGATGGTGCGGATGGAACTGGTTTTTACGGCGTGTGGTCCGGTGGTGGAACTGTGCGGCTGGTAAAAGGTGGTAGTCTAGTAGGTATGTCTTATTAAAAAAAAAATGCAGTAGATAGAGCATAGATAGAATATAATATGTATACATAAAGCCATACGTTAATCCCATTATAATATTGGTTTAGTTCTTATTCATATTTTTATATCGAATGTTGCGTCGTTCAATCAACAATTCAAAAATCAATGATTACCATACGATTGAGTATTCAACGTTACAAAATAGTTCTATTAAAGAAAATCCATAGCATTTGCGTCAGAATGGCTCCAAGGTAATAAATATGCACCTAGATACAGGAACTCAATAGACGTCTGATGTGTATTTATTACTATTGTAAGTTCGCTTGAATTCATCTGTTGTTTGTAAAGGTTTCGAAGATTAGCCACAATCAAGTTTGGACTGTATGCGGTTATACATAGGGTACTAATTGGGTACTTATAAGATTTAGTACGATTAGAAAAAACAATGTTTCAGTAAAACCTCACGTCTTTTATGGTACAGTTGTACCACAATATAGTTTGCTTATGGAGTAGGTGATATCCTGTCTTGTCAAACAATGCTGCTGTTGTGTCCACCAAAAAATAAGTTCGATCTGCTATTAGACGTTCGATCTGCTATTATACCAAGGAAGATGAATGTATTTTTAGTCGGTTATTTATAATTATAAAAGGCGACGGGAAACTTTTACTCCTGTAAAGAAATTTGATGATAATGACTAGCAACAGAGAACTTTTGAAGAGATTTTATAAAAGTTTTGGTGGGCATTCTAAAATAAATAGATTGTTAGAAAATAAATGTGAAAAGGAATAGATTATGAAGAATAATAAATGAAGGAAGCGCTGCCGTCTCCCGGGCGCTCCGGGAAGGTATTCAATAAATTTTATAGAAGGTTCCAGGTTCTATCGGTCAGTATGTAATAATTATTTACCGTGGGGACCAATAACTTGCCAAGGATTCGTCTTGATATAAGCCTATTACAGATTCAACGTTAAATTTGTAGTTTATGCGAAAGTTGTGTTTTTTTCATTTTAACACTTATGCCGTTATATGAGGAAGTAGCTTGAAGGATTTGCACTACACTTTTGTGAAAATAAAAGCTAGTAGGTATGGGGTGGAAATAGTAAAGAGAAATGTTGCTAGCGTGAAGTGAACGCTAGGGAAGCCATAGGCGGAATACTAGTGATGCTTTTATAAGTTAAATCTGTGTAATTTTTTACGATTCGATTGATCTTTTTAATTCTCTGTAAAGAATTCATTCCGTGTCTATATAATTTCAAACTTTCCTATACAAGAAATATATTATATCTTAATCTTATATATAAAATTCTCGTGTCACAATGTTAGTCTGCATACTCCTCCGAAACGGGTGGACCGATTCTCATGAAATTTTCTGTGCATATCGGGTAAGTCTGAGAATCGGCCAACATCTATTTTTCATATGTACCACGGGCGAAGCCGGGGCGGGCCGCTAGTATATTATATATAAATCTCGTGTCACAATGTTTGTCCTCAATGGACTCCTTAACCACTTAACCGATTATAATAAAATTCGCACACCATGTGCAGTTCGATCCAACTTGAGAGATAGGATAGTTTTTATGAAAAAAAAACGTAAGCATGTAGGTACCACGGGCGAAGCCGGGGCGGACCGCTAGTATTATATAGAATTCTAGATTTTTAATTATTAACATTGTAGCATTATTAACATAGCATTCGGGATAAAAAATTGGGCACTTAATTATCATTGTTTGGCCAGTATATCCACGAGGGATCATGTCATGTTATTTTTAGACCCGGATTACTGAACAAGGGTTGCGTGTCAGTTTTCAAGTTACAGTAATGCGATCGTGTCGTTTTGACACTTGCAAAACATGGCGGCCAAGCCAATGTTTTCGTTAATTTGAAATTAGATCGTGTTGTTCTTAATAATCTTTTGGGAGTTTTTAATTTTAGCACTCGGTTGTTGAGGATTTCTTTTTTATGTTTTTAAATGCGTAGGCTTTGGTATTTTTAATTTTGAAAATGTTTGTAGATTGTGACAATGAAGAAGGAAAAAAACTTTTTTTTTAATCCGCTTTAACAGTATTTCGGGATCTTTAAATTGAAGATTATAAATAGATTTGTTTCGATTTATTCATTTAACGATTTCGGTCACCATAAGTTTACGGATATGCCACGCAATAATAACATATTATGTCATCCATATAGTATAATACTCCATTATAACCAAACAAGACATCTCTTTTAATATTATTTAGTCACAAATAACGTCTTTATAGGTTAATAAATAGCACTGTCTTCATGATAACAATAACAAATACTTAAATAAAATGCGTAAATTAGTTCTAATAGGCTCCTATTTCCCGAACCAGCTACCCAATGTCTAATTCTTAAGAAAATGGCTGAAAATAATGAATTCAAGGCACGACAGTATAGTTAATTGAAACCGGGAGCAACAAGTAAATGAAAATGTTTTAACAGTTTTCTAATTTCTCGAGGTGTTAAATTCTCGTTAAACATTTGCGATGAAATAATTTTAACGAGTTGGTTCAGTAAACAGACTTCGAATTAATAGTTTGCTGTAAGATTATTTCATCTATGTTTTTCGCTTTTATTAATTGGTTAGGAAGAGTGTTTGCATGTTGATTTGGAAAGCTAATAATCTATTTTTTTTAACACAGTTGTAAAATTATACATGTCATAGATTATACAATTATTAAATACATTTTTTTTTGTTTTTACATTACAGTTGAAAATAAGTCATTAGTTCGAAATAAATCAGTATAATACAATTTGTAAAGATGGTAATCGTGCAAAGGTATAATTTATCTTGAGTTTTTTTATCGCTCATAATGCCTAATTATTTTAATTATATTGCGCATATCGTATCACAAAATACTAAATCTAATACTAAATAAAATAAAATACTAAATCTAATATCTAAAATCATAATATCATAATCGATACGGTGTTTCAACCATATTTAAAGCACAATAATTTTGTATTAAAAGAGAAAATCCACATTCAATACAACATAGAAAGTTCGTTTAAAACGTAAAAGTGCAAATCACGAAGCTTGTTAAGTGCAAGGGAAGCTCTAATTAATTAATCTGCTTTGATAAATGACAGTCATGATGCCACCGATACATTGATGAATAGATTGTACCCACAACTCCTTCGAAGAAAATAGATAAGGTTGCTGGATAAGGCGAAGTATAAAGAGAGAAATTAATTTAATATTAATTTCATGTAAGAAAGTTGTATAAAGCAATAAGCTCAAGAACCATTATATGATAGTTATGTACAGGTTTATAAAACTTAAAAGGGAAGTTCCAAATGCTTGTGACCACACCGCCATGTTAACAAATAAATAAATTGTTGTTTAAATTGTTTAAATGTATATGAATATTATGTGCATTGATTGGTATCTGTGTTTTAGTAATTGAAGTAGTAGGGCAGGTATAATACTTCTTAAATTTGAAAAAGCTCTATAAAAAAGTTAAATTTAGACTCGAAAATGATAAAATTTATTCATGTACATAAACATTAAACATATTTCTAGCCTTTCCTAGTATTATTCTATCTTAAATTGAACAACCTTCTAGGAATAGATAGATTGAATCCTTAATAAAATATGATCTCGGGCAGAAAATATAGATTTTTAGCCTCTCTAGCGATCCATTTTTAAACTATATTTACTTAAATATTGCGTTTGTTGAAAAGAACAGCCAATTTCTGTGAATGATGGCGTGCGCGTATTTCATCTCGCAAATATGTTGTTTCGCGTGAAATTCCGAGATATGTTTTTCTTTTACATAATTTATGTGTTTATTTATTTATTAAATGTTACACCAACAACAAATTATTTTCCCTTTTCGGCACTAGATTATATTATAAGAATGTGAATTTCTTATCTTCGCTTTTTTATAAGTGTTTGTGTCCGTTTATAGTAAACAATTTAATTTTCTTTAATGTGTTCAGGGGCCGTATTATGACCTTTTATTCCCGCAGTCAGTTTACGCCGTGAATTGAAACTGACTGGCAAATTCATATAATTCCATAATTAACCATGGCTGGTTATTGCGATCATAATATGAATTTGCCAGTCAGTTCAATTCACGGCGTAATCGGTCTGGAAATAAGAGGATATAATACGGCCCCAGATTTTTAGATTCAAATATTTTCACTAACATAATTTGAAATTATCAGATTGTAATCTCCAAAAAACTTAGTTGAACATCGTGTTTAACAATATAATATGTATTTCTTTAATATAATACCACAATACCTTGTATATAATATCGTTAATACAACCTATTTCGTAATACCATTTAATCATATCAACCCTGAAAGCTACCCGCATCAAAGGGACAGCTAATTTGATCCATCTGTGCATTCATAACCGTTTAGTTCTACGATATTTGCAGTACACAACCCCTTTAAATATAATGTGACGTGAATTATTTTCTGATAAAATATTATATTTGGATGCTAAACGTCGTGTTATATCGAACAAACAGGCTCTTTGTTAAAATCGTTTATGTTATATTTATCGTTTGGGTTTATCTATACTGTAGCCAGCTGATATTAAGTATGTGTGATGGTAGGATCTTATTCGATTATCTTTTGGAAATATGCACATTGCTTTATTTAATTTCATAATGTGATTTAATTTTCATAATATGTTCTACAATTAATCCACACGGCATGGATAAATTCTGTGTGTGATTGTGATAGGTATTAATAAGAATCGGCATGCCTTATATAGTTTAAAAGCATCAAAATAATATAATCCAATACGCCCAAGAACGTAGTCAGCAAATACTCTACCGTGGTTAAGCGCGTGAAATGACGCATGTACTCACTTATCTTATCCATTCTTTTATACTCCGGTTAAAAAATACGTAAGCAAAGTATTAAATCAAGGGGAGGCCATATATCTTCGAGGGCGAGTGAGGAATCACCTTCAACAGGTGGATATCTCAAGAGAAAACAAACGGTTGTTAAGATACTTTGAATACCTTGTATGGTTGGCTAATAAATTGTGAATCTCCATTGACCATTATATGGTTGAACAACAATGTTAAAATACGACTTAGGACGGTTTACTGGGTTTTGTTTGAGTTATGTAAATAGTTATATTGAAAAGTATGGTGCATGCTCTTTCTTTTGTTATGTTTTAAAGCTATAAGATGACTACATTTAATATAAGTTTTAATTGGGAGATAGAAAATCGGTTTAAATATTGGTAATTTTAACTTTTGATACAAAAAAATTGTAATGCAAATTCAGGGACGTGTTTTATTATATAGAGCTTTGATTATTTATTTGTTACTTACGATAAAATATACATCTAATATTAAACTTATTGCACTCCATGTTTTCGAGAATGCTAAAACATTTATGTATCTATTTTCCTACTATGTGAAATATGACTACTAATCTATTTCCTTACTACACTCATGAATCATGACAACATACTTCGTTCTTCTTCACAATTTGTCAAAAACAAATGACCATACACTTCCTTTGTTACAGGAAACCCCTTTCTCGTCAATAGGCAAATCCACACAGAGCGAGCAGCCTCGCGAAGCAATTGTTCGCGAAGCAGCTCGCTCTGGAACTGTATGGTCATTTTTTTGACAAAGTGTGAGTTAGAACGAAATGTGCGTTCATGATTCATGAGTATAGTATAGAAATAGATAAGTTGTCATAATTTACACAGTAAATAAGCATTTCATAAGCATTATGTACTCCCGAAAACACATAGTTCAATACATTTAATAGATATCTGTGGTATCGTAAGTTACAAATAAATAAAGCAACATTTAAGTGCGATTTTAATATGATTGGCGCGCAAAGCAGCTCGATCTACGTGAACGTGGCTTAGCCGAGGAAAACGGCGGCACGCGCGTAGTTGCTCGCCCTGTGTGGACGCGCCTAATGACAACACGAAAACAAACCTTTGTTAAGATACTATCAATACCTTCGTATGGTTGGCTAATAAATTGTAAATCTCCATTGACCATTATATGGCTGAATAACAATGTTAAAATACGACTTAGGACGGTTTTCTGGGTTTTGTTTTAGTTATGTAAATAGTAGCCGAGGAAAACTCAGGCACGCGCGTAGTTGCTCGCCCTGTGTGGACGCGCCTAATGGCAACATTCAAACACACAAAATACAGTGTAAATGTATTTCATATGTCAAAACAATTGTCTTACATTATGCATGAGTGGGGAGGTCCCTTTGTAGACTCCCATACGGAAACGAATATTTTTCATACGACATTCGCTGACCTGTGCATTTTGCTGTTGGATTAATATTTGAACTGAGTCTAGAATGTTCTATGTTCGATACAATATGCCTTGATTGAACGAGTAATATTAATAGTGCAATAATGATGTTCGGTTAATGTAATAGTAATTTTATATTCATCTAGAACTGAAAATACTTAATATTATAAAGTTGTATTAACAACTATTACACCAATTTTTATTAATGAAAGATTAATTGATTACCCTATTGTAAGTTGAGTTCTCATTCATTCAAGGAAGATTTTTCGTCTTTGCTGTTTATTTTATAAATAAAATAAATAAATATAAACATGAATAACAAACGATGTTAAGTAAAAGAATAACAATTTTATGATACCATTGTATTCAGTCACTGAATATAAATTTTAATGAAATGAAAACACCAAGAGTTATGGAACGTCGATGTGTCGAGTTTTGGAATTATTGAAATTCTTCTTTGTAACGTTTCATAACACAAATGAATACACAAAGAGGTTACTATATACATTTTAGTAAAATTTATATATTTGCTTGAAATAAAAAATATTGTTTAGGTAGTATTATTATACGAACCTATTGGTTCGTATCATATAAAGTCAGCTTTAGGTTTTGGGTTGTTTTTTCTATGCTAATATTTGAAATTCGAAAAAAGACTTGTAGTTTTAAGAGTGCAAGTTTGAACGTGATGGATATTCTACGAATTCGGTTTGAAAATTATTTCACGAAAAAGAAGCTATATGATTTCTGAGTCATGAATATAGGCTACAACATCTTTTCTTCTATTTCTATGTATCTTCTGTTTCCATCAAGTTCAAATTCTATAAAATCATAATCTTCATGTCACTTAAAACGTATCATAAAACATTATATATAAACTTAACAAAACCCTCGAATTGCATAAAAAACGCCTCAAATCTGTGATAATACAAAGGACCTCAAAATCGTAAAAACCGTTTGTAAATTCACATAAGCTTTAAGGTCGGGGTCCGCACCAACCCCTATTATTTTAGTGTGGATCGAACGATGCGGGCGGTTTCAGCTTTAATCCCTGGATTTGTAGCTGATTGAAGGAAGGTTCTCTAATAGTTATGGGAGATAACTATTGGTTTGAGATATGAGTGATATTCAACAGTTGGTCACGGTTACTTCAAGCTATTAACACTCTCTCGTGGGTTAGAAGTGTCTTTAAAGGTATTTTTGCATGTGATTTTGGAGTGAGTTTTGTACGAGACACGAACTTACGTACAAGTTGATGTAAATATAAAATTCTGTTCATATAAGTTACATGTGTATGATGCGCATACTACCATTCTGATATTTTATATAGTTATAAAATTTGAAGAAAAAAGTGCATGATAATTGAAGGCACGAAACGACTACTCGTAGTTACCGAGCTTTCACCAGAAAGCTATATGTATATAAGTTAGGTACCAACTCATATATTTCTACTTGACGCGCTCCGCGGTTTCACCCGCGTGGCTCCTCTCCTGTTGGTCTTAGCGTGATGATATATAACCTATAGCCTTTCTCGATGAATGGGCTATCTAACACCGAAAGAATTTTTCAAATCGGATCAATAGTTCCTGAAATCAGCGCGTTCAAACAAACAAACTGTTCAGCTTTATAATATTAGTATAGTATAGATTCCTTTCCAATTCCTTGGTAACAAAGTGTGAAATTGACGTCATTAGCAACAAGGTTATTGTTAATAAGTAAGATGAAGCACGTGTGGGATGATGGTCCTCATAAATCTAAATCTACATCCGCTAATATAGAAGGATAATTATTAATTATTTCGCTTGTAAGTACAATCATAACTATATAAAAAGCTAGGTATTTTAGTAGGTATTGGGATATTAACAAACCGTTCGAAGAATGTTAATTAAATTCCAAAGAAATTTCTAATAATAATTAATAATTGCTAAGAAGAACACTATTACTTCGTCTTTATTATAACCGACAATTCCAAACGTCAACCTACCTATAAAAGTGAGAAATACCATATTTTTCACTTACCTATTATGTACTCAGATAGAAATTTATGATTACTAATAGAAACATTAATTTGTTGAAACTTTGTAGAGCTTTAATAAAAGCTATTTCACAAAAAGCTATTTTTATTTAATCATAAAAGTGTAATAGCCGTTCACACATCACTATTTATCGCGTCTCTAAACCCGTCATAACTATACAAAGATTTAATCTAGATAAAACGAAAATTCCAGAAGTTTTACGTGAAAAAACATCATTCGAAATGCAACTTTGCATGTTAACAAAACAATCTAGCAGTCCTTATGAGTCTCACACAACTAATGAATACAATGTCCAGCAAAGCTCGCATCTTGTTTACATGCAAATATGCTATGAACATGAGAGAGGAATTTCAGAAATACTTGGAAATAAGAGCATGCTATGTAATGTCGCAGGGTTGCTAAAGTTGCAATATAATTTCATTAGAGTCCCGGTGGTTGCGAGTTTTTTCAATTGTTTCTATTCTGTGTTACGAGACATTTTTAAGATTGTTTTGTAATATGAAACGAGTGGGTGAAGTGACTTTGTATTGTAGTATTCTAGGGATTTATGTAAAGAATCCATAGATATTATTGGTTAAGTTTTATATTTTTATATCCATTTTGTGTTAATTCTTATATCAAAAGAATAAATATAGTTTAAAAAATTAATAACACGCTTTACATGATAAGCTTATGAAATTATTATATTGAAATCGATTCTTGATAAGTATAGATACAAAGTTTGGGTTAAATCTGTCTGTTTAAAGTGGGTGGAATCTTAAGGAGCTGTTAACACAATACAAACATACAGGTTAAGCTAATATAACCGTGTTAATTATAATTAGAACTTGATTGTCATTTCCTTTCTCATTATTTCTTTTGACTTGTTTCTTAACGAAAACAGACAGATTACACAGTAATTGTTTTACTAATTTAATGTCAAATTAAGGATTAATTGTTTCAGTAATTTAATAATGTTAACTTTCATTAAGATTTTCATGCCATTTATAATATTTGATTTAAATATTGTTTTAAAACTTATATGTAATTCTTAGTCATAATATGTAGGTCACTATACTTGGCTTAATGATCGGTAGGCTAAGTGTGACATGGCTACTATAGTCCGTAGATATCCATCTATACTGACCGCACTTTAATCTCAAGATCCTGTATCTATCAAGAGGCTCTTTGCCCAAAAAAATGTCTCTTAGACTATCGAAAGAGTTAACATATAATAATGAACCAAATACTAGCTCTTAGACTATCGAAAGATTACAGACACTGGCCATTTTACAAAGTACCTATTTTCTCTACCGTGACCTCATTAGCTATAAGATCAAAACGAGGCAACCTCTTTTGAGCAAGGGAAGTCCAATTAGGCATAACGTATACGCGCTAAATCAAGCTGGACCATTCAATGCTTTCTCTGTCTTTTATCTTTTACAATAAACGTTTTGGTAAAGTATTTTTTATACAATGGGAAAATGGAAGGAATAAAAAATTCCAAGTAAAAAAAGCACATTGATAATAAAACTAAGACAAAAATGAAGATAATTCTAAGCTAATTGAATTGAAATGTTTCATTTTCATTTCATATAAAAAGGTAATTAAAATAGCACCCGTAATATGAAATAGGCGTGTATAAATCTGAACGGAAAAACGCGATGGAATGTGGCGCGTAATTCCGTCCTGACCTCACAAGGGAGATATTCTGAGAGCGTCATGTATGCGCTCAATGATGGCGATCTGGAACATTCCAACGCCTGAACTGCGTGTTCTGGATAGTAAAAAAATTTGATACTTTCATTGAGGTAGGTTAAAATTATTGTCAGAATTTACTCAGGTAAAAACAAGGTTACACAATAGGTTATTGGTTGTTTTATTAAGGTGACAAGGATGGTTGGATAGAAGGATGTTGTACATTTTCTGTGTATCATACACTACTTAAGTAGATTGCAATAATTTCACAAGCTAATGTTATTTAAGCGTATTTTTTTGGGATTTTGGGCTTTGGTGTATGGTGCGTTGCGTAGCAGGGCTCTAGGCAACCTGTGTGACATGAGCAGAGCGCGTAATTATAGCGCGCCTGCGAAGCCATAGAAGTAAGCCTTGAGTTGATGATAAATAATTAATTAATCAAAGATATATAAGAGACTGAAATACAGGAGACGGTCATTCCTTATGACACGAGCGCCAACAAAGCGTCGCTTGTAACTCAGCCAATTATCAGTCGCACACTCTTGTTAAATATGGCCGAGTTAGAATGGGTATGTCCAGTCCACGCGCCTGTTGACACCGCGTAAATCAAATCCATTCTTGTCTATTGTGCCCCGGCTTATTGTAGTGATGTGCTTGATATATCGATTGTGATGAGAGCGGGCAGTGTGTGTCGGTAGTCTTGGGTATGGTCCTTGAGATTAATTAGAAATTCAATCATGGATATTATTACCTATTTGCTTTAATGAATATTCGATCAGTGAAATATAATTACGTGCATTTTATGTTTCATGCCTTTTCAGGAGAAAAAAAGAATGTTAAATAAAATAGAGGTTCCTTGTGAATTTATTCATTAATTGACACGATTAACATTCCATAAACCAGAAACCTTTTGGAAAAAAATTAATTTATAAAGGTTTGATTCACGTGGTAACTGTAGATATGCTAGTATGCAATAAAAAGTGTTCGAAAGTTTCTAGACGATAATATTTTACTTCTAAAATGGACATCAGGGCTTGTAATTCAGCCCATTAACAGCCGCACTTTGTTGTTGGTCATCACGAATGAGCTTTGGGCATGTCCACACGACTGTTTATGTTGACACCGCGTAAATCAAAGCCATTCTTGTCTATTGTATGCTGGCTAATTTTAGTGATGTACTTCATGCAATATATCGATAATTTTTGATCAAACCGATACTAATAATTGCGTTTATTATATAATGGAAAATGAGATACCTGATTAGCGCAAATTGAAAGCTTTGAATACAAAGGGACTAGAATAATTACTGTATGTAACGTGAAACAGAACTAATTAGTGCTGGTATTATATTACAATCACAAAAGCAATTGCATAATAAACGTATCTTTTAATTCTTTTATGGAATCTATGCCAGTGCAGAGGTATTTGTAATTAATTTTCTATATTATTTCCTTTAGCTTGTACTTAATTTAAATCGTGTTCAGTATTATTGTTAGAGTGGCTTTACATTAAGTTGTTAATAAAAGTCTATGGATTCGATTTTACAAAACAAATTTCGTATTCGATTTTACTTCGTCAAAATGTACATTTATTTAACGTATATTGTTGTCGAAAAAATACAAAGCGGAAAATATAATGATATAACTATCGACATCGTTAGTACATCACTACGCCGCTTGTTCACAAAGGGAACAAGCATTGAATATTGAACAGGAGTCAGTGGGTTGGATTCCGAGATCATTACACATTCAATTGTGCTAATACACGATCGCAGTGCTTTAAATACTTCACACTTCTGGATTTTGGTGTGGATTATGGATACTTCATGTTGGACTTTTTTGAAGTGAAACTTTTTTAGACGCGTTGAGAGTAAAATTTCAAGGTCGCGTCGTGGCAATACCGTCATGTCATGGAATGAGGCGACGATTCAAAATGTCACGACGACCGCGACACACATTTAGTTATTGTATTATGTAAGTTGTTTGTTGTGTTGTAACCATGTTTGATTGCAAATAAATGATTTGATTTGATTTGATTTGATTTTGGTATCTTTGAATTTTGCCAAAGAAGTTTCACTTCTGACACGTGTGCTCGGCACACACACTCTTTTATTACAAGGTAACCTTTCGATGTTGATTATCTTTTATGTGCATTTTTTAACTTGGTACAAAAGCTCGATATCGTTTGTGTACAATTAACGGTTATATCACAGTATTACAATATTATTTCCTACAGTAAGGAATCGCCTTTGATGTCGCGCGATGCCGCCGCCAGCGTAGGTACTTACGCTGCCACACGAAAATACGCTAGGGTTGCAACAAATGGGAAATAAAACAATTTTGATTATTAATATTATGATGAAATCATTTATTCATATGTACATTCAAAATAATTGCGATTATTAAATCTGATGTAATTATTTGTTCATAAATATATAATTACAGATATTGCACTGCTAAATATTATTTACGTGGACACTTTATTTTTGGATGTTCTTAATTGTATATTATACCATTTAACTAAGTAATGCATTCGCATTGGGATGTACAATCTGATTAGAAAATAATGAGGACAACATATACATAGCTTTGATTTTAATTCAACAGATACAATTAATACAATCTTTCTGAAATATTGTTTCCTTCTGGGATTTCAATGTAGATTTACATCCGTAAACGGAACAGTTTTTGCGCGTCATAATAGAATATGTAAGTACCTATGTATAATAAAATTATTACACAAAAAATACGACTGCGTCGTCCTTTCGCGATAGTTAATGCAAACTCAGCGTGATTGCATTAAGCGGCCCGCGTCGCCCGACCCCCCGCCAGTTCCCCTCCGTTTCTCTGCACAAGTACATTCGTCGCCATACTGTAGGATGGTAATACTGTGGTTATATTTGTTGATTAATTAGAGTTGGTGGAATATGTAGAAAAATAAGAATGATATATTGCCTCGAATAAAAAACTTTATCTCTCAGATATGTCTAATGGTTGTTGAAGTTGTATCCAAATAAATTTAAATATGTCACTAGAAGAGACGGAAAACCTTTCATTAACGTAGCGATGTGATGTTAATTAACCGAGTTAATATTTAACTAGATTAATGAAACTTTCTGAGTGCGGTAGAATGTTCTTAAAAGGCTGACAAAGAGCCTGTAGTACATACAACGTTGAGAGGTTGTTCAATCCAATCATTTGATTATTTTGCTATAGAATAAAATCATTAAATTATACAAACACGAAAGGTAAATAAAAGTAACCTCGATTTTTTAAATTTTAACCTGTAAACTTAAAAAATATATTAAGTAAAGTGAAGTCCCATGTCCCCTAGTGGGGTAAGGGGCAGATGCATTATACATCTGTTTCACTGATCGATTTTCTTTAGGGACAATAGGTGATCAGCCTTCTGTGTCCTACCAAACTAGACCTTTTTTTTCTTTGACTCCACCGGGAATCGAACCCAGGAACCCTCGGTGTTACGCTCACGCGTCAACCACTGTACCGAGGAGGCGGTCAATATAATACATGTAATATATTAAGTAGCTAGTCGAAAATTAATGAGAATTTTTCCAGGGAGTAAGAATAATCAGTATTGGGACTGGAATTTAATTTGAGAAAGGGATTGCCTTCACTTGGCTTTGCGAAGTTTATTAACCTCGGCAAGTATTTTAATATGTGTAACTACTTTTGTTACACTCAAAGGGAATTTCAACGAGGTTTTTATGTACAGCATATTTACTGAGGCGGGGTAAACAAACTGACAGGCCATCCAGAATTTATGAATTAGTTAGACTTGCGAAATTGGATGTAAATATATATTGATAAACTTGGCGTTTACCTTTTGGAATTTCATTTTAATTTTAACGTGTTGAAATATTTCGTAACGAGGATATTTTCAATCAATTTTACGGGAATTTATTTCATTTTCCCATTTGTAAATGATGAAAGGTTTACGAAATTAAATCTGTATATTATAATAGTTCCGTTTTATTAATTTTTATTTTACGTTATACATAGTTACAGATCAAAATGTAATGATTCGTTTTAATATATTCGTTTATTTCTTTTAATATCACTTTTTGTAATTAAAGCAAAAAGCATTAACATAAAATTAATTTTTAATATGTTAGTGCAGCTGATATAAAATATAATAATTGACATCGCCTTTTTGAATCCCTTTCTGCTCAGTCGTTATAGCATATAAATATATATTATAAAAAAATAAAAAATGGGAGCCAACACCACTTAAAACCATATTAATACGATTGTATCACATATTTCCATCTATTTATTATTCAAAATAAAACACCGTTATGTAAGAAAGATCTGCTTAAACTCTTAGCAACATTCTAATGGCGTCCATTCGAAGCAAAGCTGATAAAACGGACGTCCGTACGACCTAATTCTTACATTTTATGTGCTACTGATAAAAGTCTTCGGTTTTCATTGTACTTTAAACACCAGTTTGTAAATATTTGTATCGCTTTTAATATGCATGTGTAAGAAAAAGTACTGTAAAATTTCAATTAATAATTTTACACCAATTTGTTGAGTCTCTTATCTTGGGACTATCGACTGGGTGAATAGATCTTGATGATTCTTTTTTTTCTTTGAAAGCTAGTGTCTTCGTAGTGGTTAGTTTTTAGCTTTTTGTTAAAAATAATTATTTTATCTTTTTATTCATATTAAGTATGTAATTCTAGTCCACAGTAGCGGGCATAATTAAAAAGAAATATGATATTGAATAAGATGTGTGCAAATGAAGTGAATTGCACTAAAAACTTAGGAAACTTAGGATAACAAACAATAATAATGCAACTACCTAAAAGCGATTTCTTCCAGGCAACTTAGAATTATTTTGTCTTTTCATTAATGAAAAAGATGAAATAATTAGAATATGAAGGACTTCTTGAAATAAATATTAAGAGCTTCTGCATGAAGATTGTTCTTGGAAATGGGATGAAGCCTTATATTTTCTAGAAAAACGGTGGAAACATAATTGAATGTATTTCAGTTTTTCATCTGGTGTTGATGTCTTCCGGATAGCTGGCTGTATTATTTAATGCAGTTAATAATGTTTAGTTGCTTGTGTTGCTTTTAATCTTTCGCTTTTATTTCTTTCGTCTCTATGAGAAAGTTTTACATAAACATATTAAAAAATAATCAATACTAATATTATGCTGAAGAGTTTGTTTGTTTGAACGCGATAATCTCAGGAACTGCTGGTCCGATTAGAAAAAATATTTCAGTGTTAGATAGCCCATTTATCGAGGAAGGCTTCATCTTCTATCATCACGCTAAGACCAACAGGAGCGGAGAAATGCGGGTAAAACCGCGGGGCACAGCTAGTTCTAAAATAAATAGTTTTTAATTAAATTAATTTCTATGCTATAAGTTATAATATAAAAAGAAGAAATATCTTTCAAAACAAAGATAAAATGTATAAACCGCTATATTTTAGCAAGCTTTCGATAAATCCTTTGTGATTTGATGATATTTGGCTATATATTTCGGAAAGCTCATATATAATATTATAACATAAAGGCATAACGTATGTATCGTTAACAGACGGGTATTTCTCTAGAGAAATCATGTCAAACATAGCCTGAAATGAGCCTAATCGTGTCGGCGTCTGCGATGATTATGGTGATTTGTAAGTGTAAGGCTCTTTACACATGTGTCAATATAGATTATAATTAATTTCTGTGTATGAATAAGATCTATCTATAATATAAAAATGAAACACAAAATATGTCTCGAGAACAGCTGTACCAATTTCGTTAATTCTTTTTTTATAATATTCCTTGACGTACAAAGATGGTTCTTATGGAGAGAAAACGTTAACAGGGATCACGCGCGAAGCCGGGGCGGGCCGCTAGTTCTAGATAACTGTGTATCAATATGATCTATAGTAACTAAATTAAAGGATTTTGTTCAATTCATAATATTATATGAGCAAATAGGTGATATTGTGAAAAAAAAATCAATAATTTGTATGTTATTTAGAGTACAAAAAAAATTATGACAAAAAACAATGATCAAAACGAAATGAACATTTCAAAGTTGTTTTGTTAGAGCTCTGTAATAATCTTGTCTAGTAATGAACGGACAAAATAGTTCTGCGGGCGAATGTAAACTTAATAATAAAGCGAAACAACTTTTAAATTTAAAATACCATATACAAAGGCTTATTATAGACCTAGTGTAATCATTAAAGATACATAGACTAATCAATGAAGAACAAACCTCGCAGGTAACATTAATGATTCAATTCGCGGCTCCGAATACATTATGTTTACAAAACACTGTCGTGCCGTGATTACACTCTGATGTGGAGTTACTCTGTAAAATGTACATGTTGACCAAATTGAATTGTAATGTTTAGCATTAGAAAATAAATAGATAGATCTTTAAATTCCCACAGTCTTTAAATTGAATCCGTTAAATCGCTCAGACTATAAACCATTCCGAGAGATAATTGTGATCTGTAACATACTTAAACACTTATAATTTAATGCATTATATTCCGGTAGATTATAATATATTGTTACCCTTACATAGTGTAATGTAGATTCGATTGGATTTGTTACGAAATGGTTAACAATTGCGGAGGCTCCAACCTCTTCGATGTTCGAAAGTGTCCCTCTGGCGTGTCTCCACGGGGTATGCTTGTAGCATGTAGTGCCGTGAGTTAACCTCACAGTTGAGACCTGCCACATACTACCTCCATGCCTGCCACGTCAAGGAACTCATGCTTCGTCTCGTTCAACGACCATCTTCCGACAAATATGTATAAATGTTCATAAAAGTAACAGTCAAAAATTGTTTTATTTCGTTATATTCGTGATAGCCATTGAAACAATTTCCCAGCAGATTTACACACTCTTTTTAATATAAGTTGTATTATTAATATCTATAAATTTCTAATTAAGCTCCATAGTTATCTTGTCACCAATGCAACTTCACCTAGTTTCCGTAAAACATATATAACCTCCAGGGTGTAATATTTCAGTGTATTGCCCGGTTATTAGTAAAGCATACAGTTCCAAGCATGTTTTGTCCATAGAGCCACATAAATCACGGTATAAAGCAGCGAATACCACTTTGCCACACATGGTTAGCCTTATAAATGGTCCGACTTCGATCCTACCTTGCTAAGCTGGCGTGAGATAGCAGCCATTTAGTTTTGCGGTCACTGCTTCTAACATTCGTGAGAAATGTAACGCTTATTTTGATATTTACTGCGAAATGTCGTTATAAAAATATTAAGAAGAAACATAATTTTGTTACTAAGTAGCTGACACGGCAAAGGTTAGCTAGGGCATCCATAATACTAAGAGATAATTATATTATGAAAAATTGATTGTGTCTTATTTCCACACATGAATGTACGCTAAAAATTTACCCTACGCGGTCAAGCCGTTTAACCCGTGACGCGTCCTATGTACAGGCGGTTGCTCATAACTAAAACTGTACTGTAGCGTCCTGCGTAACAACGACTGTTCATAACGCGGCCAATGACTTTGAAGGTCACCTGTAGCTGCTTACAAGTGAATGTTTCCAGTATAAAAAATATTTGTCTATGCCTTATACATTTTTAATTCGAATCGGTACGACTCCGACGCTGGCAATAAAGACTAAAACCACAAAATAAAAAAAAAAAGTGAATCATTGATTGAGTTGCGTCATCGGCCATAGTTTGTGACATTTGTCTTGTTCAACGAATATTTGGATTGTGAATTATGCCGAGAGGAATAATTAGATGAGTGATAATTGAGACGTATATTACTGGAAATTTTACGTAGAATACGTTTATGATATTGGTTTTAGGGATATTTGAAGAATACTCAGTGAAAAAGTGTCTCAACTTTTCAGTGCGGAAGACGCAAAATGGCGCTTTTTTTCTTGTTTGTGAATAATGGAGATTTGTTATTATTCATAGTGAAATACGTTGTGTTAAATGTGTGAAAATATAAGTGAATGTATTTGGCAATCGTGTAGTGATATGAAAACGTGAATATGATCATTTGATGACTCAGCATTATCATGTAAGTGTTAGTATGTAAGCAATTAAAATTAAAACAAAAGAAAATCAATTTTTTATAATTTTATAGAAAAAATATATCGTCATGATTACATTTTTATGCTATAACTAGTTTCTTCCTCTTTCCAAAAATATATCATACATGGCATATAATTATAGAACAATAGGGTAAATAAAATTTTCAAACTCGGTAGTCATAAAAAAGCTAGATTTCGTGAAGTCCCTTGACACTATCGGGATCGGTGCCGGCTGTGCGCCGGACGCGTCACGGGTTAAAAGGAGTACCTATGGCAACTAAGACTGTTACACGAGAATTTTATTTACAAATTATATTATATTTGTATATGTATAAAATATTTCAATATTTTAATGAAATGTATTGAATTACAGATACGCCTTTTACGATAACATGTTAATTCAGCGCTTATTAGCTTTCATTAATTAAATATATTATTTATTATGTTTGCATAATATATTGTATGTTTAAAATTTACATATTAATTATGTAAAGTGTATTCAAGAGTTACACCTGTTTTCTTCGAGCTTGATATTTTCTATAGCGAAAGCACAAATAAAGTAGTGTATTATAACAATTACTTATAGCAAGAGGAGGAGAAATTTCAAAAACATAGGAAAATACAACAATTTATAAGGTACAGTTTCCCTGTAAAGTAAGAATAATATTTACAAATCGTACTCACTGAAGTGAATTGAGCAATGAGATTTCAATAAACAAAAAATGATATAACATACAACATCTATTTATAATTTGTTTCATCCTTAAAAAAATATTTTGTCAGTAGATAATATACCAAACCACACACACACACACCCACACACACAAAATATCCCAACACTTCACAAAATACATACGAAGAAACTAGCAAAAAAGTATGACGTGGTTTAGCATAATCTAACCGGCTTCCGTACCAAACGAGCGACAAGGCAAAGTGTCATTAGCTTTGTATTTTTATCTCCCGCGGGCAACAGTGGCGCAACAGTGGCGCAACTTGCATCCGTCTTGTTAGAGGAAAATCTATCGCTATTTCGTATTAAAAGTTCCGTAGCATTTATTAGTGTAGCTTGTTAATTTTGCCCTAGAATATCTCGTCGGACTGTTTGGAAAATTGTGCCAGTAAAATTGTTGGAAATTGCAAAAGATTCGAGTTGCTTTGTGCAGTTTTGTATTGTTATACTATTTGTTAAGTAGGTCTGAGATCTGAGAGAAGTTCGTTATTAGTACTTATCACATATTTTGTAGTTTATAATGCCGTAATAACAACATACACACATCGACAAAGTCTAGGGATGTTTTGTAAGTGTACAAATATCTAAAAATCTATGAAGAATTTTGTGTTATTTTAAATGAAAGGATTGTAGATAATTTTAAGGTCTTTAATACAAAATAAAAACATTTCATGATTTTCTTTTATAGACTTTGTGGATAATGCATCATTTATTTAATTTGATCCTTTATTATTCCTCTACATAAATTAATAACAAATAATACAGATGATTCAACATTGTCTGTGTCTAAACTGGCTTTAGGCTAATATTTGTCAACTTTCATATTTACCAATTTGGTACCAAAACCAAATCTGGGACAGCCTATGTAAAAATCCTTTGAAGAGTAAGTACAACAGAATGAAAAAGCGTTTTACTTACACTTTAGTGGTCACTGAAAATAAATGAAAATCCTCATAAATTATTATCTTTACACAAAGCAGTTCTTACAAACTTAAATGAATACAGCCCAACAAAACTTAACCTCGCACTTTATCCTAATGATGTTTTATTTTGCACTTCTCTAGATGTAAACCAGGAATTAATTTAAAGACGAGAACTTTACTTTGTTAGCGTCCTTAGTATGGAGTAAATGATGGGATAGAGCGGGGACTAAACTCAAACTCAAACTCAAACATTTATTTATTCAATTAGACTTCTTCTAGAAGCACTTTTGAAACGTCATAGGTACATATTTTTAACATTTACCACCGATTCGAAAAGCAGTATCTACGGAGAAGAATCGGCAAGAAACTCCATAGTTGCTCTTTTTAATCATGTCAGTTTTACAATTTAATTTTACAAATTACATATGTAACATCATAATTTATAGTGATATGCCAAAGAACTGTCCTGTGGTTTTTACGCGACAACCCTCCATGGGTTTTTATCGTCCATATATTCCTTAATACTGTAATAGGCTCTCTGAACTAGTACATTTTTTATATAAGTTTTAAATTTAGAACTACTAAACTCTTTAATATTATGAGGAATTCTGTTGTAAAAGCGTATACCTTGACCCATAAATGAATTTTTAACTTTAGCTAGCCGGAAAAATGGCATTTCAATTTTATTTCTGTTTCTTGTGTCATAACAATGTCTAACTCCTACTTTTGTGTGTAAGTAAGCGTTATTGTGTACATATAAAATATTATTAAATATATACTGCGACGGTACAGTAAGGATACCAGTATTCTTAAAGAGATCTCTTAGTGAGTCTCGAGCACGCAAATTATATATAGAGCGTATGGCTCTTTTCTGTAATATAAATATAGTTTCTTTATCTGCAGCCCTGCCCCATAGTAGAATTCCATAGGACATAATGCTATGAAAGTAGCTAAAGTAAACCAATCTAGCCGTCTCTTCATCGGTGAGATGCCTTATTCTTCTAACTGCATATGCAGCTGAGCTGAGCTTAGCAGCGGCGGTGGTAACATGGGCCCCCCATTGAAGCTTCTCATCTAATGTCAAACCAAGAAAAACAGTAGATTCCACAGGGTATAATACCTCCCCGTTTAAAATAATATTCCTTTTCACCTTTTTTACATTTGGGAGGATAAATTCTACAAAATAAATCGTCACCGCAATCGCATGCGACCGAGTCTCCGAGTGAGCTTAGCGGGATGTAACGGCCAGTATAATATGTTCAGGGTGCCATCTCTTCTAAGACCTTCATCTTAGGAGTTTGACTCTGAAATGACACATAAATTTATAAGATTCCCCGCTAAAGAAGTAACAGCGGTTATCGATAACATCTGGAGGTAAATCACCTGGCAATGATAACCTATAGCCTTGAACGTACAGTACGTAGGTTCGCATCTGCCTAGTATGCTAAGTTCCCTGAGAATATGATGCGAACGATTGTGGTCCCCATCGTTAGGAATAAAACAGGCGACATCTCGAATCACTAAAATTAATCATGCCAATTCGCATGATTTGTTATAAATTAGACTGTTGAACTTATAAGAAAGCACATCAGAAAGTCAGTTTTTAATATTTTTCAAAAAAAAAAAACATTTTTCTCAGCCGTGGCACGTCAACACCACCCCATGTTAACCAAGCTGCTTCGCGCGGAAAATTCTTCCTGAACCTGTTCGCCCTGTGGGAACCTGCTTAAAGAAAAACTACAGTCATGGTGAAGTATAGACATGTATTTATATCCGTAAACCGTTTATTAAACATGAATTTATAAAAATATAATTTGCCATTTATTGAAGAATATTTAATACACAATTGGCGGTTTTGCTATTGATTTTTTTAAATTAAATTATTAAAAACGAAAAAACAAGTATTTAATAATTTTACATAAAAAATATGGAAAGTGTGAAAAGTAAAGAAACTCGGTAAACTTAATAAAAAGTTATGGTGCCAAGGGAAATTGGAACACATTTTTAACAAACTTAACATTGGACATTATCATTTCGTATACATTTCTTCTTTATGTATAACTATATAGATTATATGTATAGATTATATTATTTACTAACTGTGGTATAACATCCATAATATGGTAAACGAATTTTGATGAGAATGCATCTCAATCTATATTTTGACGATTCCAAAGCGCTTCTAAATGAAGTCGTAGTTGAATAAGTAAATGTTTGAGTTTGAGTCTAAGTAGGTAATTAAAAATGTACCTATCTTATTTTCTATGTAGGTACCTATCTTATATTTTCTAAATAAAGTTATTGTTTATTGTTAAAAAACGTCCATGGTTTATACCTTGCACCTTTTGTAAAACTATCGTCATTAAGAAGCCGGGGACTGTTTTTGATATGATTTATGTTTTTATGTACATAATGGTGTGTGCACATTTGCCGGGTTTTTTATTTGACATGTAGAAAAATAATCAAGTGCGAGTAGAACGCGCGATATTAATAAGTAGATATATATTAATAAGCCAAAATGCAAAGAATTGAAAACCCATCCAATTTATTACCGTTCCAACAGTTGGTTATTTAACTTACTAGTTCTATCTCTAAAAGTCTGTTTTCGTATATGATTTACAGGTAAAATAACAATATTTCGTATAATATAATACATTTTATAAATCACATAGTACTGTTATAAAGAATGTATTGTTACGAATATTTAATTCAATTTTGTATTTGATAGAAAATTGTTATGTATGTAGTGATTTTGTTTAATTGTGAATATAAAAAATATACGTACAAGACATTAGCGAACAATGTTACAGCGTAATGTGTAAACAGCTTTATAGATGCCGAATACGTAAGAATTGCAACATCATTTCCTTTCTGTTTAATACAACTTGAAGTTAAATTAACTTGTTCGATACAAGAGTGTTATGCAATATGAAAGCATTGTTTTAATGGTATTGCTATGAATTATTAATTTTATGATATACGAGCCTCTGAACCCGGTTTTTCCTGTGTTTAAAAAGCGATATAGTTAGCTATATTCTGATAACTCAGCTTTTAAATTGACATAATAAACAGACACACCAATTTTATTATTGGTAATAGATTAACCTTATATGATTAATACTAAGCATCACACCAATATTATAAACATCGACTGCAAAAGAAGACAAAAATAAATTTTAATTATTGACTCGAACTTTAATAATTTGATTCAATTTTCATTAAGGGTGGGATTACACACCGAAATTTTCTTTAGCCGTAATTATAAATTCACAATTAACAAATTACTGTACAAACACTCACCCCTTGTTTAAACTTTAAGGGGATCAATTCTAAGACACCCTTCGCACACCCTTAAACAATATTCGAATCTCATATCTTATGGATTTAATTGTTCAGTCTTTAAGTACTTAAGTCCAATATGATATACTAGATTTTCGTTCGCGGCTTCGCCCGCGTTTTCAAAGAAAAACTCGCATAGTTCCCGTTCCCGTGGGATTTCCGGGATAAAACCTATCCTATGTGTTAATCCAAGTTATCCTCTATATGTGTGCTAAATTTCATTGTAATCGGTTCAGTAGTATTTGCGTGAAAGAGTAACAAACAGACACACTCACAAACTTTCGCATTTATAATATTAGTAGGATTTATATTAATTGTTATACAAAAAATGCATACAATCTATACTTATAATAAATCTGTAGAGAGGCCAATTCTGTACATGAAATATATTTAAAAAAAAACTATGAAGGGGTGATAAGGGATCGCTACTGATGCCAAAAATGCAATTAGTAAAATTTTTGTCTGTCTGTCTGTCTGTCTGTCTGTCTGTCTGTATATTCGTTATAGAAACAAAAACTACACGACGGATTTTAACGGAATTTGGCACAATTATTCTTCATACTCCTGGGCAGGTTATAGTATACTTTTTATTACGCTACGATCAATATGAGCAGAGCAGTGAAGGGAATTATTGGGAAAACGGGAGAAGTTACTCCATTTTTTAAGTTTCCGTCGCGTGTGCAGCCTTAATGGTTAAAGCTACATAGAAATCATGCACGACACAAATGTTCTTAAATTATTATTATTATTATATAAAAATAAATTCCTAGACAGCATATGTCTATATTTTAAAAATTGACTCACAATAACACGTGAAACTTCAATAGCTTAGCAATTCGGAGCTTTCTGATTATATTTGTCTACTCTTACGTTTACAACACTCTCACTCATCCCTAATTAAAAAAGTTAACATTATTACCTATTCAATAAAAAAAGAATCATGTAAATCGGTGTAGAAACACCAAAGTTATACATGAAATACGCTATAATTAGTCATCGCGCGTGAATACAGAATCATGCAGCCATAAGGATTATTTACCCGACTGCCAAAGAAGGAGGGTAATGTTTTTCGAGTGTATGTAAGTATGTATGTATGTCTTTTCCTTTGTGACCACCTGTAGCCTAAACGGCTTGATGGGTTTTGATGTATGAGGTATCGTTAGATTTGTCTTGATTACGGGAGTGTCATAGGATACATTTTATCCTAAAAGTCCCACGGGATAAAGACATAATAATATTTTGTTTTACTCTTTTTTTAGTGTGCAGTCGGGTATTTTGTTTTTTTAATAATAATACTTGTTTTGTGTATCAGTTGCCGCGTTCGACGCGCTTCGCGGCGGGAGCTATAAAAAGGCGGCGGGTCCGCACCCGTTTCGCGTTGTCACGGCATCACGTGTGAACGGCTAAACCGATTTCGATAATTATTTTTTTATTATATTCCTTGAAGTACGAGGATGGTTCTTATGTAGAGAAAACGTAAATATGTACCACGGGCGAAGCCGGGGCGGACCGCTAGTAAATAAAATAAATGAACACAAACGATATTGCAATTCAATAATTATTAAGAATCGATTTAGTTAAGAATAACATTAAAGAGCGATCAATTTATAGTTACTGTTTCCGAAATTTACATCCTACACGTATTAGTATCTGACTGGCTTTGATTTAAAATATTTATATACGTCTACCTACAATCATTCGAAATTTATATGATACTAGATTTCCGCCCGCGGCTTCGCCCGCGTTTTCAAAGGAAAACACGCATAGTTCCCGTTCCCGTGGGATTTCCGGGATAAAACCTATGTGTTAATCCAAGTTACCATCTATACGTGTGCTAAATTTCATTGTAATCGGTTCAGTAGTATTTGCGTGAAAGAGTAACAAACACACACACACACACACACATCCTCACAAACTTTCGCATTTACAATATTATTATTATAGTAGGACTTAATAAAGGACACTTTCACATACAATTATTCAAACAATTCAATGCGTCAACACAACTAAAATACCCATTTCCTTTATGAAAGAATGGTCTAATATCCGGTCTATAAGAATTGTTTGCTCGTATTGGTAATAAACTAAAACTCCGCAAATCTAATACTTATCTGTATTCCACATGTTTCCTGCTGGTGCCTCAATGGACCAACTCCAACGGTTACAATGTATTTCTAATACAATATATTTTCCGGATTCTATCTTCCTTGTATTTTCAGAGGAAATTTTCAATTGAATCATTGACTGCGATGCTGGGAAATATTGTACGCGAATATCAATTTTTGAAGTTAAAAATTGTTATGGATTACGAGTTAGTGATTTTATTTCAAATAAAATGTTAGAATGCATTTTTATTTCCCATTTATATTCAATAAGAATATGAATATTTATAAACTATAGATGGAAAGAACACAACATAATATACCACTACTATCATTAGATACTTATCTTCATAATATAGGTACGCCATTGTAAATAACCATAATATTTAATACATTTCAATTCAATTTAACATAATGTTTATAGATAGTCAGTTGTTATACAGCCTGATTACAAATGTAATAATGATTAATGACATTTATAAGCGCGCGAACCCCGACTCTTCCACAGATTAAACACAACTGCTGTTATCAGCGCAGATAATGAATAAATTCACTGACACCATCATTTTTGCAACAAATTGAAACAACCAAACAGATCTGGATGCAAATGCCCAATTTTGTAACCGCACTCTACCGATTTGAATTTTGATCCCGTTTTGCAAAGTTTCCCTAATTTAATGAATTCGGAGTACCGGTCCAATTTACTTGAACAAAATCAATTCTGGGATATAAATATTCAGTAAGTATTCGATGATATTACTTTTTGTTTTTGAGCATTGTTTATTGACTTGACTCGTGTGGTTTTTGTGAGTGCAATTTGCATTGATTAATCATCTTCCTAATTACTAGGGCATTCTCAAAATAAAATAAAAGAAGAAAAATATTTCTGAATTGATATACATATTTTAATATGTGTAGGTCATGTAGGTACATAGAAGAATTAAAAACTTATAGATAGGTTACTATTAATGTTAGTATATCTTAATTATTTTAAAGGCTCGTATTATTTTAAGGAGTCTAGAGGTCACAAGGTTTTAGGGTCACCAAATAATGAAGTTGAATCGACATCTTAAAAATATTCCCCTTTGCGCCAAATACGAGTATTTCAGGAATAAATCATGACTCCCCCGAGACAATTTTATTCTGCCCTTTGCAAGAAAAACTGCTTGTTTTAAGTGAATTGCCGACCCTTCGGGTATAATTGAACTAGGTTGGTATTCGAAGGTGAGATTTATTTGTGGAATATTTTTCGGATGATCATGGGACTGGATACGTTTTAATGAGGTTGTTTTTTGCTTGAAAAGAAGCAATGGTTTGAGAGATGTTGTGTTGATTTTCTTATTTTGTTACTTAGATTTTACTGAGGTCAATGCCAGCTGGAATAAAAGTATGGAAATAATAAATATGTATAACAAATAATAAATATATATGTTACAGTCAAAACCCTTAACCAGTCAATAACCTTATTGACCGGTAAAAATAGTCAATAAGGTTATTGACTAAGGGCGTCGGTCAAAATCCTTATTGACTGATTTTGTCAGATAAAATTGGTTTTTGACTGGTTCAGGATTTTGACTGTAACATATACAACGATAAGTACAAATTTTTACTTCCATAAATGGACCTAGTTACATAAATGTTATTTTATGGGAAATAATGGCATTACCTTATAATTATAATTATCGGTTAGTAGTCTCATCCATGATTAGTTACAGTCACGAGCAATAATATATGCCTAGGGGGTGATGTGCAAAAATATCTGTCACTAGAACAAATTCAATAATATCTGTCTGCCAGTATACAGCAAAAATATCTGACATTAGTAGGCAGCATAATAAAGTGGCATCAAAATTATGTGACGAGAATGTTACAGCAAATAATTGTGATAACCTCTCGAAGCATAAATATGTGACGTCACCTAGGAGGCAATAATATCTGACACAATTTTATATTTCTGTATTTTGCATCTATTCCTCACACAAAGCATAAATATGTGACATCAACTAGGAAGCAATAATATCTGACACAATTTCATATTTCTGTATTTTGCATCGATTCCTCACACAAAGCATAAATATGTGACATTAACTAGGAAGCAATAATATCTGACACAATTTCATATTTCTGTATTTTGCATCGATTCCTCACACAAAGCATAAATATGTGACAACAACTAGGAAGCAATAATATCTGACACAATTTCATATTTCTGTATTTTGCGTTGATTCCTCACAAAAAGCATAAATATGTGATACCAACTAGGTGGCAATAATATCTGACACAATTTTATATTTCTGTATTTTGCGTTGATTCCACACAAAAAGCAAAAATATGTGACATCAACTAGGAAGCAATAATATCTGACACAATTTTATTTTCAATTTAATATTGAATTAATACAAAATAAATAAATGTTATTTTAACTACGTTGTTTTAAAACATTATTACCATATTAATTAATATGTGCCGTCGTTGTATACTACATATTGTATGTCTAGATATTATATCCTAGTAGCTTAACACCCGCGGCTTCGCCCACGTTTTCAAAGAAAAACCCGCATAGTTTCCGTTCCTGTGGGATTTCCAGGATAAAAGCTCTCATAAGCGTTAATCCAAGTTATTTATTTATTTATTTATTTATTCTTTATTGTACATTAGGTTTAATCTTATTTTATAATATCTTAATGGATTTAAATGTACAAAAGGCGGCCTTATGGCTCTAAGCCATCTCTGCTAGGCAACCTTCAACTATGTGTGTGCCAAATTCCATTGTTTTGTCTTTTATTTGTGTGAAAGAGTAACAAACATCCTTACATGATACTCACGAACTTTCGCATTTATAATATTAGAAGGATATCATATCATGACAAAATTAAAGTATTCATATACTTATATGAATACCCACTTGGGTAGATCTATTTTATTTGAAGGTTCAGTGTAACCTTCGTGTATTATTTAGAAATTGTTTTGTTATATTTGACGACTTGACGTTAGCGGCGTTTGACACGATTGCTCCGTTATTCATTTTCATTTACCTATAATATTGCTATTATTTTATTGAGTATCGAAAATTATGGCAAGTTATCATGAAAAATGAAAATGAAAAATATATTTATTTCATACACACAATTTTCAAATACAGAAAGTGGATGAGTCCTCCTCGTAAGTTTACAAAAACCTGTGTCAGGAGGACTCGCTCAAAATTATCATATTATCATATTATCGTAATTTCATTTATATAAAAAATATTTACAAAATATAATGTGTCTTTTGTTCATATTCTTACCCCAGCAAAATACAAAACACTAATTCAATAAAAAACGTTTGGCCTTTTTAAAATCCTATCCTATCTTATCCTACTAGTCCTACTATAATCCTACTTCCTATCCTACTAATCTAGTATTATAATTAATGCGAAAGTTTGTGAGGATGTGTATGTGTGTGTTTGTTACTCTTTCACGCAAATACTACTGAACCGATTACAATGAAATTTAGCAGACATATAAAGGGTAACTTGGGTTAACACATAGGATAGGTTTTATCCCAAAATTCCCACGGGAACGGGAACTATGCGGTATTTCTGTGAAAACGCAGGCGAAGCCGCGGGCGGAAAGTGTGTCACATATATATGCTTTTTGTGAGGAATCAATTATATTTTACAATACAGAAATATAAAATTGTGTCAGATATTATTGCCTCCTAGGTGACGTCACATATTTATGCTTCGAGAGGTTATCACAATTATTTGCTGTAACATTTTCGTCACATATTTTTGATGCCACTTTATTATGCTGCCTACTAATGTCAGATATTTTTGCTGTATACTGGCAGACAGATATTATTGAACCCGTTCTTATGACAGATATTTTTGCTAATCTGCAAATGGTAATATATTTATGCTTCTGACTGTACATTTTAAATATAAATTTCATTACTTAGAGAAATTCGTACTTTCAATTACTGAAAGTAGTTTCACCTTTACGCTCAATCTACGCAGAATCAATTTAATACTGTTCTAATGTCAAAGCTTTCAGTCCATTAGAAGTGTCAGGGGAAGTGCATTATTTAAACGAAATATAATTTAGGAATTGAAGACTTATAATGGACTAGCTTTCCACCCGCAGCTTCGCCCGCGCAGTCAAAGAAAAACCCGCATAGTTCCCGTCCCCGTGGGATTTCCGGGATAAAACCTATCCTATTTCCCGGGGTAAAAAGTAGCCTATGTCCTTTCTCGGGTATCAAAATATCTCTATACCAAATTTCATGCAAATTGGTTCAGTAGTTAAGGCGTGATTGAGTAACAGACAGACAGACAGAGTTACTTTCGCATTTATAATATTAGTATGGATTTTAAACTCGATTTATACATTATTTATTCCGCCGTTTTGAACACTTTGAAAATCCTTTAAAATGTTTCTCAATGTAAAGTGTTTAATCTTCTTAATTATGGGGATATCCATAAAATCGGCATTTGAATATTTTTCCGTATTGGGAAAGTTCTGTAAAAAAAGTTCATCTATTTACAACTATATTACAACAAGTATTATAAAGTTAATAATTATTAAAAAATCGCATCGCAAGTAATCGAAGTTTTAAATAATTTCAAGCACATTTTGTATCATCACTACATAGTAAAAAACAAGTCGCTTTCTCTGTCCCTATTATAGCGTGTTGCCGCGTATTAAAGAAAATAAATTAAACTAAAAACTCACTTTGGTAAAACGACTTTAATTTAAAAGAAAACACAAAATTATATTTACACAAATATTTACAACTTTCAGTCAGAATACTAAACTAATAAAATAAAATAAAACAAAGCAAACAAACACAAAGGGAACAAAACAAAAGGAACACTTAAATATTATTATAATTAAAATTAAAACAAAATAATATTGATAAGCAAACAACTTATGAGCCGTGCTCCCTATTCCCTGTTTGCTGACTGACTGGCCCTGATCAACGGCAGCGGCGGAGTTTTATACGAGCAGACCGCCGCGGCCGTTGAATCGGCGCCGGCGCACCTAATGACTGTCTGGTGCGAGACGCAATAAAAACACGGCTTTCTTTGTTAGAATCCTTAATTGGATCCGTACCCGGCCGCCACTGGTACGGCGCCGCAGTAACGGTTTTGTCTGGCCCTTTGTTTGCATAAGGCGCCAGAGAGGCGCGACAACCTAATGAGGTGTAATTATTAATGTTAGACTGCGCAGTTAAATTATTGCGTGCTATAACCTCCCCCTCCAAGTCACAAGTACGTCCCGTGCGTGACTTGGCTGGCCTACCACGACGCCGCGGATGAATTATAGCGGTTCCCGAACCTATGTAAGGTGTTAAAGCACTGGCATGGTATTTTCCTTTGACAACACCATCGCGGTCTTCTACA
The DNA here is from genome assembly GCA_029959065.1 of Colias behrii. Taxonomy (NCBI): domain Eukaryota; kingdom Metazoa; phylum Arthropoda; class Insecta; order Lepidoptera; family Pieridae; genus Colias; species Colias behrii. The sequence continues at coordinate 1,872,698 of JARWMC010000021.1, read as the reverse complement.
ATAAATGACGTCGGACTCACAACTTGTGAGACACGATAAGGACCTTCCCTTTTCGGGTTGAATTTACTCGTGATCCCCTTTGGCGCATTGCTCATCATATGAGTCTCCACTAAGACTAAGTCTCCCTCTTTATAAGGTTGGACATCGCGTCGACTAAGATCTGCAGTTGCCTTACGAATATCTTGTTGACTTTCAACGCGTTCTTTGACATCAAACAAAACTCGAACAAATTCCTTTAAATAGGGCGTGATCTGTGGAACGAAGTTCTGTTCTGCAACTATCGTCCGAATGTCCGTATGTACCGCTGTAGGAGAACGCAGCTCACGAGCGAAAGTGAGATATGCTGCAGTATGTCCAGTACCTTGATTATAAGCACTATTCAGTGCAAAACGCACCATAGGAAGAATTGTTGGCCATTTACGATGTTCAGATCCGACCAAGATAGAAAGCAATTTCTTCAGCTCCCGATTCTTTCGCTCGGCGGGGTTAGCCTCTGGATGATACACAGGAATCAGAGACTGTTGTACGCCAAACACAAACATAGCCTTCTGCATCACCGCGGAGACAAACTGGCTCCCGTTATCAGAGATGATTCTACGAGGCAAACCATAGCGCAAGAAAACTTCTTCTATAAGTTTTCTTGCACAAGATTCTGCAGTAGCATCTTGAAGTGCAAAAAGTTCGACCCATCGGCTGGCTGTATCTTCAATCAGTAATATCCACTTCTCCCCATGAAGGCCTTCAGGAAGAGGGCCAAACAAATCCATAGCGAGGACCTCAAAGCGCTGATGAAGAACAGGAGTCTGGAGAAGACCAGCCGGTTTTAAATTTGAAGCTTTATACTTTTGACACAAATCACATGACTTGAGGTACTGGGTCACATAAGTCCTCATATTCTTGAAATAATATCTTTCTCTCAACCTTCTGAGAGTACGTTCCACGCCCAAATGTCCTGCTGTTGGCGAATCATGGAACTCTATCATAAGTTCTTCACGTAAAGACTCCGGCACTACCAATTTAGGTTCTTCAGAATCTTCATCCGCAATACATCGGAATAATACGCCTTGAGACAGATAATAACCTCTATCTGTCCAACGTAATACTGCGGATGGGTCACTTAAGTTTTCAAAATCTTTTATTATTGAATTTATTTCCGGATCTTCCATTTGTATCTCCCGTAGATCTTTTGGGTCTTTTTGTGGAAGGTCAACGACCACTGGGCAAATGTTGCAGGTGCTTCCGTCAATCTCATCATTCATGTCATTAGTCACTGGTCGACTAAGAGTATCCGCTACTAAATTCGCCTTACCCGGTGTGTACTCTATGTCCAGGTCGTAGGTCTGAATTTTCATTGCCCATCGGGCTAAGCGTCCACTTGGCGTTTTTAGAGATAGAAGCCACCTTAAGGGTTGGTGATCTGTTGCAACGCGGACACGAGATCCTTCTATATAGCCACGAAACTTATCTAACGCCCAAACAACTGCTAACGCTTCTCTCTCAGTTGTGTGATAGTTGCGTTCAGCGGGAGATAATAAACGACTGGCATATTCAATCGGTCGTTCATCTTTAGGTGTTTCACCTTGCATCAAAACTGCTCCAAGTGCATAGGCACTTGCATCAGTCCGCAGGATAAACGGTTCTGCGAAATTTGGCTGACGCAGGATCGGACTTGTGGAGAGACGTGACTTTAATTCTTCAAAAGCTTTCTGTTGATCCTCCCCCCAGATCCAGCGTCGATCCTTCTTCGTCAAATCCGTCAGACAACGTGCTACGTCTGAAAATTGCGGTATAAATTTACGAAACCAGGCACAAGTTTGTAGAAATGTACGTAACTGTTTCAGATTTGTTGGAGGCTTCATATTCATGACGGCTTCTACCTTTGTTGGATCAGGTTCAATTCCACGCGACGAAATAACGTGTCCTAGGTATGTAACTCGATCTCTAGCAAAGACACATTTAGTACGATTTGCTGTAAGGTGAAAAAGACGAAGTCGTTCAAATACCTGCTGTAAATCTTTCATGTGCTGGTCCAAATTTGATGAGATTATCAACAAATCATCGATGTCCTTCAAGCCAGACCGCATTCGATCAATAAGCCTTTGGAATGTGGCTGGTGCGTTCTTCAAACCAAATGGTAAACGCTTGAATGAAAAATTCCCATACGGTGTTGTGAAAGCTGTCTTGTGGCGATCTTCTGGCGCCACTAAAATTTGCCAGTAACCAGCTCTGAGATCGATGGTGGACATTACACAATCTGCTTTGGTACTGTGCAAAAGCTCATCAATGAGTGGAATGGGATATTTGTAGCTACGAGTGATATTGTTAAGCTTTCGGTAGTCGACACAGAATCTGGTCTCACCATTTTTCTTTGGTACTAATACCACTGGCGAAGCCCACTCAGACTCAGCTTCTTCAATGATGTCTTCTTCTAACATCCGTTCTAATTCATTTTTAATAATTTCTTTCTTTGCGGGTGTTACCCTATACGGAGGGCTTGCTACCGGTGTTGCATCTCCAGTATCAATACGATGTATAGCATACTCGGTGGGTCCTCCCCCTGGAGTGAAAATATCTTCATTCTTACTTAGGAGGTGAGATAGTGCGTCACGTTCATCCGAATTCATATGAGATCCCTCGTCCTCACGAAGACTCACAGATGAACAGTACAATGACGACTGATTCGTCCTATTTTCGAAAAGAATCGACTGAGGCACCTTATTATGCCTCATAAACCAAACACCGCTATCAAAGTTAAATACCATACCAGCGTCTTGGATAAAGTTCATCCCTAATAAACTTTCGGTCGCGTTAGGTAGCATAATAAAACTAACATCGAACGATACGTCTCGCACCGTCACTTTAACTTGTGCAATTTCAACAGTTTGTGCACAAGTTCGCCCATCAGCATATTTTAATTCCGTAAATACGGATTTAAATTTGTGATTATTTTTATACAAATGTGATCTTAAACTAATACTTCCTATACAATGTTTAGCACCAGTGTCAACTAAAACTTTGCCAACTTCACCATATATTTCTATACACAACACAGGACGCACACGCGAATCAATAGAATCGGCACTCGCGGACACTGATTGGAACGAACTAGCGTTAGGCGCGGGCACTTCCTGACAGGTAGGGCAGCTCGAGCGTATGACGCCGGGCGCTCCACACCCAAAACACGTCACCTTAGTGGCACGCGGTTCACCTCCAATAGCTTCCTCCTTCGTGTTCAATTGTTTATTCGTCAAGCGTGGGCATGCCTCTTTAATATGACCGTACTGTTTACAGTAATTACACTTCAGTCGTGATTTGTTATTATCGAATGAGGGCATACCTTCTGGAATCAGCTGTGTTGTTTTAACCAATGATGTTGGCTTGCTGTCTCTTGGGTGAGAGATGCGCGAATGCGTTTCATCGTGAATATCTTCAACACGCCTCGCTTGCGTTAATAACTCTTGAAATGTATTAAATGCAGAACGTGGGATCTTCTCCCGAATTCTTCGATTCAACAAGCCATAGCACATATCGAGCTGAACCACCTCAGTAAGTGTAAAAGGTGGTAGCTGGGCAATTAGCGCTCGAAGATTACAAATAAATAAATCTGTTGCTTCATATAAACCTTGTTCTTTTTCAAACATTTTTCTATAAATTTTGTGTGGTGGTAGTCGTGTACCAAAAGTCTGCCTTAATGCGTCAACAGCGTCATTCCAAGTGAGGGTTGTGGCTTTGACTCCTTGCCACCACGTAGCGGCGAGCCCTGTTAATAACATAGGCAATCCACGCAGCGCTATGTGATCCTCAACGCATACACATTCTTTGTATGTAAATATGGCATCTAAAAACGCTTCAACGTTATCTTGTCTATCCCCCGAGAATCGTGCAGTACATTTAGAGAAATTGCCCGAATATGTGGGCACTGATGTACTTACAGGATCGCTGCGACTTAGCCTGCTAATCAGCAACAACAGCTGATCGGTCGACATCACGACCGGAGAAGATGCGGCACCAGCGGCGGCATCAGGCGTCAGCAGCGGTGGCGGCGCGTCCACAAAGGACACGTGAGCGGCATCAGCGGAGGCGCCCATCGAGCGAGACGAGGAAGTCGCCTGCGGCGCTATTTCCTCGGACGGGGCCTCAACCACTGACTGGGGGCTCCCAGCACGAGATCGCGTTAAAACCATTATATACAAAGTTCACTGAGTTTATTATTATTATTATAGTCCGGCTCCACGTTGGGCTGCCACTTATAGCGTGTTGCCGCGTATTAAAGAAAATAAATTAAACTAAAAACTCACTTTGGTAAAACGACTTTAATTTAAAAGAAAACACAAAATTATATTTACACAAATATTTACAACTTTCAGTCAGAATACTAAACTAATAAAATAAAATAAAACAAAGCAAACAAACACAAAGGGAACAAAACAAAAGGAACACTTAAATATTATTATAATTAAAATTAAAACAAAATAATATTGATAAGCAAACAACTTATGAGCCGTGCTCCCTATTCCCTGTTTGCTGACTGACTGGCCCTGATCTACTACTCGGGGTCTTCCACGCAAGCCTTCACAGGCTTCGGGGTAACTGTTCGGGGCGATGGCCCCTTTCAGTGGTAGCAACGCCGCCTGCAACTACAGGCGGGGCACTGGGTGGGACCGGGTGGTCCAAGGTGTCATGTCCGGGAGGTATCCTGCTGCAGTGCGATCCAGCCCGCGGTATCGCGGGCGATCTGCGAGCTGCTGCAGGGGAGAATGTCCGAGAGTGCTTCACCCGCCGCTCAGCGAGGTCGAGCTCGCCGACAGAGTGCCGGTGAGCGCCCGTCAGCCAGCGGCGAGGAAGCGGTTGTGTCCTAGGAGATTAGGTCACGTGGTAGGCCTCTTATGTCCGGCGGTCGTCGATGGTATGGCGCGATGCCGTGCAAGTGCTGGGATCGCGCTCCGTCGGCGCGCGCGAACATAGAGGAACTCAGGCGGCGAACGAAGTCGTCCAGGCTCTCCATGCGCAGGTCCCTGGAGATGACCTGATTCCGTACGAAGCGTGGTGCTCCGGAGATGGTGCGGAGCGCTAGCGACTGCTGCGCTCGCAGAGACTTGCGGTCCGTCTCGTTGGTCAGTGCGAACCACGCAGGGGCCGCATAGGTAAGACGCGTGCGAACGTACGCCTTGTATATGCACAGCTTCGTACGGAGAGGCAGGTGAGACGCCAGCATGGGGCGGAGTATATTCCGCACGGCGCGTGTCTGGGCGACCACGTTTTTCACATGGGGCCGCATCGAGAGTGTCTTGTCAATGGTCACACCAAGGTACTTGGCCGTCGGTGACCATTCGACATTCTCGCCCATGAGAGACACCGGGGGCGGCAAAAGGCGCGCCCGCCCGATGGAAATCGCCTGAGTTTTCCCCACGTTGACCTTGAGTCTCCAGTCCTCCAGCCATGAGGGAAGCGCATCCAGTGCTCGCTGCATCTTTACCAATGCGTGCTTGGCGTTCAGCGAGGTGGTAATAAACGCAGCGTCGTCGGCATATAACGCTAAAATGGCTCCGCCAGCGACTGGGATGTCGTCCGTGTATCTGCTATAGCAGACGGGCGACAGGCAGCTTCCCTGGGGCACACCGGCTCGGATGGGGCGCTCTGTGGACAAAGCATCTTCAACCGCCACTTGAAAACGCCTGTCTTGCAGGAAGGTGGCCACAGTCTTAACTACTCGACGCGGAGTAGTAGACGTGGACAGCTTGTAGATGAGTCCGGTGTGCCATACGCGGTCGAACGCTTTCTCCATATCGAGGAATACTGCAACCGATTGTTCTCGCTTGTTGTAGGCGGTAGCGAGGTGGTGCAGTACTCTCGTCACTTGCAAAGTGGTGGAGTGTTCGGCGCGGAAGCCAAACTGTTCGTCGCGTGGCTGAAGGTGGGGCGTAATGTGCAGCAACAGTAGTTTCTCGAAGACTTTCGAGGTCGAGGACAGAAGAGTGATGGGGCGATAGCTCTCAGGCAGCATGATGTTCTTGCCTTGCTTGGGAATCAGGATGACTCGGCCGAGCTTCCACGGGGATGGAAAGTGCCCGGTACGGAGGATTCCATTGAAGAGCCGCGTCAGCGTCGCGATAGCTCGCGGGGGTAGGTGACGTAGCGCTTCGTTGGTGACTCGGTCGGGACCGGGGGCTTTGCGCAGTTTAGTTCGTCGAATCATCCTTTGGACTCGACCAGGGGAGAACACGACGGGATCTTCTGTCGGCGGTATCGGCAATTCTAAGTAGTCCATCACCTGTCGCTTGATGGTCTCTACATGCTGCACATTCGCAGTTGGATTAGGCGTAAACTGCGTCTCCAGGTAGTCTGCGAAAATCTCCGCTCGATCCTCGGCGCGGTAACGTGGGGTTCCGTCACCGGACTGGCCCTGATCAACGGCAGCGGCGGAGTTTTATACGAGCAGACCGCCGCGGCCGTTGAATCGGCGCCGGCGCACCTAATGACTGTCTGGTGCGAGACGCAATAAAAACACGGCTTTCTTTGTTAGAATCCTTAATTGGATCCGTACCCGGCCGCCACTGGTACGGCGCCGCAGTAACGGTTTTGTCTGGCCCTTTGTTTGCATAAGGCGCCAGAGAGGCGCGACAACCTAATGAGGTGTAATTATTAATGTTAGACTGCGCAGTTAAATTATTGCGTGCTATACTATGTCCCTATGTATGCTTAAACTATACGCAACGGATTTTGATGCGGTTTTTTTAATAGATAGAGTGATTCAAGAGGAAGGTTTGAGTATATAATTTATTATGTTTTAGACAAAGCGGGCGAAGCCGCGGGCGGAAAGCTAGTTCGTTATAAGTATGTATTTATCTTTACGGAAAAATACACAAACCTTTGTAAAAAGAGGTTATTTGTTGGTAACTACGAGCTTGGTAAAAGCAAACTGAATGTGCCGGTCTTTGCTTTTTAATTGTGTCGTAATTAAAATTCTAGGTGTAAAAGGCGGAAAAACATTTTCGCGCCGTTTTTCATAACCTACGTCAATTTTAGCCTACTTGTTTATTCATGAAATTAATTGATGTTTATACAATACAAATTGCGTTGTTAACGAGAAAATTATAAAAATTAAATGAAGTAATAGAATTCTTGAGGTTTATTACTAGGTTTGTTATAATTCTAGTTTAAGTTAAAAATAATATTTCCTTCACAAGTTGACTTTCGTGACTCTGTCCATATAACGGAAAAGATATTGTTCTTCCAAACTGTTTTAGCCGATGAATACAATAAAAAAGCTGTCTGCGAGCAGTTGTATTCAAATCAGTTCAGCCTATTTGGAGATTAACTTGAAAGAACAGACAGATAAAAAATGTAAGCTTCCACATATTATGCATTAACTTGAAGCTATGTATTTTATACGAGGTATATTAATTATGAACCATATTTAAAAAATAAGTTATTCGTGTATAAACCGCCTTAAATTCTTGCTTTCTCACAAAACGTCGTTTGTCTTAATTCTAAAGTTATGCGAATATGTCAAAACGGGATTACGTTTTGCTTCCCTAAGCAGTTTTAAAATATTGTATTATTAAAAATTCTTTCTGAAATGACAATTTTTAGTCTGGCAACGGAATGTGCTTTGTTTTTTGGGGAAAACTTGTATGAGAGTATTTTTATTATAAGTAAATTTTCGTCAAATTATTTCAAAATTAAATAACTTTCTGACAGATATGCTACGCTTAAACATGATTACGCTACGGTATTTAACAAATTATCTGTGGTATTATATATTTTTGTACGTAAGATTAAATAATCATAATATAAGGAAATCCTTATTTTAATCCTACTTTCCTTCCTTCACAGAAATAAATGTTAGCATATACTTACATAAAATAACCTCACAATATTATTATAAAAAAAACGAAAACAGTTACGATGGAAGAAACTCCGGGATAAATTATTACTAAATTATCAATTCAAATTTAACGACTCTCACTTGAAACGAAGTCAGTGGTTTTTTAATAAACAAAATACATTACAATTCACAAATACATTTCGATTATTAGCGAAAAAATTAAAAACATATTAACATGTTGTAATAAAATTAATAAATTTAAACCACGCGGTAAATCATTTAATTTCGAAGTAATGTAATGTAAAATTATGAGTGTAATTTAATTTTAAGTTAATTATGAAAATATATGTACGGGTTTACCGAATGTCGTTAAAATTATTTTACATTTGTAATGCGGTTCCGTGTTGTGATTGTTGTCTTTGTTTTGTTCTATATTGTAATTGGCTTAACCTTCGTAAATAATATGTTTAGAAATTAAAATATGTTCATTATCATTTCCTTTAATATTGTAATACTTCCTACCATTGTTAAATTTTTCATGAAAAAGTAAAAAGATAAATTCAAAATCAGTTAAGTATTTTATAAGTTTATCACATAAAAATACATGAAAATATTTCAACACATTCACTTGGCTTAAAAAAGAATACCAAAGAAAACCCTAAAAAATTTCAGCACCCGCTATCCCAACACTTACAAGGTATAACACGATAATATTATTCAAAAAGTCCCTCAGAAGAGGCCATTACACCGGCCATACAAGATATTATATTATATCCGTTCTCTCTTGATCGGTTCTTTACGTTGACCCGTCGGTTACATAGATATGAGAAAATATGTGGTGAATGGGCCTCGTATTATGGCGAGGTAAAATTTCCTTGAAGCCCTATTCATGTTACCTGAAGACATCTTACGTGTGCGTGCTACCCTGGTATATGCTTTCTATATAGCTTTGTAAATTCATGTTGTTGACGTTTTTTATAAAAAAAAAATGTTTTATCTGAGGTCTACACATTATAAGATGATATACATCTTATTTAATTTCAGATGTCTTTTTATATTAGCGTTTCATTTTAATATTTATCGCTGATATACTCTTCAAAGTCATTTTTAATAATTGTTGTTTGGTACAATGAGCAAAGAAACGGATATTAAAGAAGATTAAAATAAATAACCTGTGTTTTTATCTTTATTTTATAACGCTTCAGCGGTTGAGTGAGGTGTAAAAAGCTATATTTGTATTGAAATATTATATTCCTTCTATACATATAATAGTGACAGATTAACTGTTCTATAGTATAAATATAAAATCCACATTTGTTTAACATGAAACCTTTACTCGTCAGCATTTAATTGACGTTTAGAGTGCTTTTCCACCAATAATGTTCGAGGATATGAAAATGTAAATAACCAATAGTATCGCTTCAAACGTTAAACGCTTCAAACTAAATGAAGCAATATGATTGGTTATTTACAAACACATTCCTCGCTAAACATCCTCGCACATCATTGGACAAAAATCACCATTAAACTTACCATTATTATCTACTTTAAAAATGAAAGAGCCATGAAATTAATTAATGAAAGAAAAATTGTAAGCCCAACACGAAATTAATTAAGCATTGCCTAATTATTTTTATTTTTGCTATATAAAAATGTGAATATAATTAGCAGGAATATAATTAGTCGAATCCTCACAGGTCTCTTACAATAGGATTATTTAGGATTTCTCGTAAAATATGCCGTTGTTACGACTAAAGGTCCAATGATATAATATTTTATTTTTGTACCAATTCAAAGCTATAGTGCTTCTGTATTTTAAACAGACGATCACTAAACTGGGCTACTTCAAAAGGCTTAGTTTTAAAATAGCAACCAATTTATTACAAAAAACTCAGTTCCCCAATATCTAGATTTAATAGTAGGTATTCCTTATCCGTAACCCAACGGGACTCATCTTTAAATATTTAAAAGTCCTATTACAATTTTTTAACTCTTAAAATGGATATTTAGTCAATTTTACAAAAAATGGAGACACAGATATCTAACTATCTTTATCTAAGACTTACCATAACATAAAGACTTTTATCCGACTCTAATGCAAACAATGCCGAAACTTAAGTGTAACTGTATATCCAAACATCGGAAACCAGTTGACCTATTTATACACTGAGATAGTTCATGCAGAACATCAGTAAGCTAACTTCTTGTTGACCTAACTCACGAGTTACAATTCACATATAAGTATTATAAACTTTCGCAAGTTAACGGCTCTTTGAATATTAGTCGTAAAAATGGAGGGAAATATTGAATGGGAACCCATTATTCAAGGGTATTTGAGATCAAGATAAATATTGCGTATATCCATACTAATATTATAAATGCGAAAGTAACTCTGTCTGTCTGTCTGTTACTCAATCACGCCTAAACTACTGAACTTATTTTCATGAAATTTGGTATGGATATATTTTGATACCCGAGAAAGGACATAGGCTACTTTTTATGCCGGGAAAATGACGCAATCCCGGAAATCCCACGGGAACGGGACCTATGCGGGTTTTTCTTCGAATGCGCGGGCGAAACCGCGGGGGGAAACCTAGTTATAAATAAATATTACGGTCAAAATATGATCAAACAAACAAGATCTAAAAGGTCTAAAAAATGATTCCAATGAATGAAAAATTCTTTATTATACACCATACAGGAATTTACAACACTCAATAACCTATTTAACAATGTACAGAGGGCGGCCATATTGTTAACAGCGATTTCTGCCAGGCAACCCAAACGACTAAAACAAATGCTGGGATAAAAACTAAAATTATGTTTATCTTAGCACTGCTGAAATAATTTCAAAATTGGTCCGTTCGTAACGTTAACAAGTATTTTCGCTATTTTCTGATGTTTGATTTTACGCGAGTATTATACATTTAGAAATTAAAGACTTTTTAACGGATTTTAAACGCGATTTATTCATTCTATTATTTTCCCGACGTTTCGAACACTTTACAGCGAGCGTGGTCACGGGGAGACTGAGATGTTATACGTCTTGACGGTCATTCAAAAATTGCTGTTTGTAAACTACCTCCACCTATTCCTCCGTAGTTGGTATGTGGAGTATTTTTCCGGATGTTGGCAGTATTGGCTGATCGTGTCTTCTAGTCTTTTGGTATGTTTGACATGGGGTTTTAAATTCTTAATAACAGGATCCCAGGTGTTAGAAAGTTTCAAACCATCTTCTCTATTGAAATTTGGGTGTTTTTTAATTTCAATAGCCTCGCGCACGAGTCTTGGAAAAAATTTATTTTCTCTGGCAAGGATTTGTGGTTGGTCGAATCTTATGAAGTGGTTGTTGTCCAGTGTGTGTTCACATACCGCAGACTTCTTGTGACGCCGATGCTTGATATCCGCAATGTGCTCCTTCAGTCGGTTAGCAATGCTTCTTTTTGTTTGGCCGATGTATGAGAGTCCACAGTCACAGTCTAACTTGTACACGCCTGCTTCTTGTAGAGGAATATTACTTTTAATTGGTCTCAAGAATTGATTTATCTTCTTGTGCGGCTTATATATAGTTTTAATTGAAGCTCGTCTTAGGATTCTTCCAATTCTGTCAGTAACTCCCTTCACATATGGTAGGTAGGCCGGTTGTCTTTCAACTGTATGTGGCTTCGTTCGACTCCTGTGATGCTGTGGAGGCGCCTGCAGCTTGTTGTTACGTAGTACTCGCTTGACATGCTGCAGTTCCCCGCTGAGGTGGGCAGCATCACAGAGGTGGCGGGCTCTCTGAAACAAAGATTTACCGACAGAAGCTAGTTGGCAAGGATGGTGGTGAGATTCACCATTGAGGTACCTATCAGTATGAGTGGCTTTCCTATACACTGTATGGTTGAGCATGCCATCCCGTCCCCTCATAATTAAAATGTCAAGAAAGGCTAGACGGTTGTTAGTTTCTAACTCCATAGTAAATTGGATGTTTTTATGTATGGAGTTAAGATGATCTAAAAATGCAGGTATATGTTCAGTAGGGAGTATTGTGAAGGTGTCATCTACATAGCGTTTGTAAAGTCTCGGTTTGACTGGTGCTGTGGCCAAGGCTCTCTCCTCGAAGTCTTCCATAAAAATATCAGCGACAACGGGTGATACTGGAGAGCCCATGGCCACCCCATCAACCTGCATGTAAAATTCACCATTCCACAATAAATAGCCAGATGTAAGGCAATGTTCTAAGATCTCTGCATATTCTAATGGCATATTGTGTTCCCCTAACCTTTTCTTAACAATATTGATGCAATCAGTCACCGGGAGATTAGTAAAAAGAGACTGCACATCAAAGCTAACCATGGTTTCATTGTTTGCGATATTTAGATCTTTTAATATCTCAACAAAATGGTATGAGTCCTTAACATAAGCACTGGTGTTACCTCTGAGGGGAGCGAGCACCCTAGACATGTGTTGTGATAGTTTTTGAGTGGGTGTATCAATTTGACTCACAATAGGTCTTAATGGAGTATTAGTTTTGTGTATTTTAGGTAAGCCATACATCTTAGGAGGTTTCACGCAAGATGGAATAAGATACTTAGTGTCAAGATTTAATGTCGTTTTGTGATGAATCGTCAAATTGATACACCCACTCAAAAACTATCACAACACATGTCTAGGGTGCTCGCTCCCCTCAGAGGTAACACCAGTGCTTATGTTAAGGACTCATACCATTTTGTTGAGATATTAAAAGATCTAAATATCGCAAACAATGAAACCATGGTTAGCTTTGATGTGCAGTCTCTTTTTACTAATCTCCCGGTGACTGATTGCATCAATATTGTTAAGAAAAGGTTAGGGGAACACAATATGCCATTAGAATATGCAGAGATCTTAGAACATTGCCTTACATCTGGCTATTTATTGTGGAATGGTGAATTTTACATGCAGGTTGATGGGGTGGCCATGGGCTCTCCAGTATCACCCGTTGTCGCTGATATTTTTATGGAAGACTTCGAGGAGAGAGCCTTGGCCACAGCACCAGTCAAACCGAGACTTTACAAACGCTATGTAGATGACACCTTCACAATACTCCCTACTGAACATATACCTGCATTTTTAGATCATCTTAACTCCATACATAAAAACATCCAATTTACTATGGAGTTAGAAACTAACAACCGTCTAGCCTTTCTTGACATTTTAATTATGAGAGGACGGGATGGCATGCTCAACCATACAGTGTATAGGAAAGCCACTCATACTGATAGGTACCTCAATGGTGAATCTCACCACCATCCTTGCCAACTAGCTTCTGTCGGTAAATCTTTGTTTCAGAGAGCCCGCCACCTCTGTGATGCTGCCCACCTCAGCGGGGAACTGCAGCATGTCAAGCGAGTACTACGTAACAACAAGCTGCAGGCGCCTCCACAGCATCACAGGAGTCGAACGAAGCCACATACAGTTGAAAGACAACCGGCCTACCTACCATATGTGAAGGGAGTTACTGACAGAATTGGAAGAATCCTAAGACGAGCTTCAATTAAAACTATATATAAGCCGCACAAGAAGATAAATCAATTCTTGAGACCAATTAAAAGTAATATTCCTCTACAAGAAGCAGGCGTGTACAAGTTAGACTGTGACTGTGGACTCTCATACATCGGCCAAACAAAAAGAAGCATTGCTAACCGACTGAAGGAGCACATTGCGGATATCAAGCATCGGCGTCACAAGAAGTCTGCGGTATGTGAACACACACTGGACAACAACCACTTCATAAGATTCGACCAACCACAAATCCTTGCCAGAGAAAATAAATTTTTTCCAAGACTCGTGCGCGAGGCTATTGAAATTAAAAAACACCCAAATTTCAATAGAGAAGATGGTTTGAAACTTTCTAACACCTGGGATCCTGTTATTAAGAATTTAAAACCCCATGTCAAACATACCAAAAGACTAGAAGACACGATCAGCCAATACTGCCAACATCCGGAAAAATACTCCACATACCAACTACGGAGGAATAGGTGGAGGTAGTTTACAAACAGCAATTTTTGAATGACCGTCAAGACGTATAACATCTCAGTCTCCCCGTGACCACGCTCGCTGTAAAGTGTTCGAAACGTCGGGAAAATAATAGAATGAATAAATCGCGTTTAAAATCCGTTAAAAAGTCTTTAATTTCTAAAAGTATTTTCGCTGATTAAGATTTGAAAGAACATAAACATTTTAAAGAGAATTTGATTTTCATTTTTAGGAACGATCATTTTTTTTTAATTTATTTATTTATTTATTTCATTAAGGATCACCAACATGACATACACTGATACATAGATAAAAGCATTAAAGTAATAACAATCGTAGACATAGTGCTGTCACAATTATAGGCAACCACCCACAGCAACCACCACTATCAAATACAACATTAAATCCAAGACACACAGTCTGCAGCTAACTGCAAATTAGGTAAAAAATACACATATACATAATACATAATAATTAGTAGGTAATAATTAGTAATCCAGTCTGTAGGTATTTATGCTCTACAAAAGGTGGCGTAGAAAATGTTTTGAAACGATATTGTTTAGGTATGAAAGGTTAATAAAAATCCAAGTTTTCGACCTTGACGGACCGTCCTCCTTTACAGTGGCAAGAAATTACACTTAAAAGCATCTGAGGTGCTGCTTTCTCTGTCGTTGTTATTGGAGTGAGCCTATTGGTGTCATATATCCAGCCCCAGTCTTCTGGATTTTTTTCAATTCCATACCATTTTTGGACTTGGTGGTATGTCCTAAACGCATGATACCATGCAGCGTCCTTTGTTGGCGGCAAAGAAGCAAGTTTAAATTTACTTTTTATTGATAACTAAGGATTCCTTATCCATGTCCCCTCTGTACAAAGTTACTAGAAAGCGTGCTCCAGCGTCTTCGATTTCTTCTGGTCATGACGACGAAATTTCATGGTTGGAAACTAAAAATACAGACAATGAAACAGAAAAATTTCAGCGACGATAATGAAGAAGCCACCATTAACCAGCCCGGGCCATCAAAAAGAATTAAAAAATGATAGCTGCACAATTTTTAAACAAAATTAAAATTATATGATTTCTGTAAATATTATTATTTCCGTCGCTTGTAACTTTTTACCTTTAAGACTTACACAATAATCATGTACGAAAAAAATGTAGGTAATTTTGTCTTCTTTGAACCCCTCATAGACACTTTTGTGATTTAGTAAACAATTGAGAAGTTATTTAAAATACACCTAATTTTAGCACCTTTAATTCAAGATGGCGGCTAGCGCCTGGGTCCGTCAAGGTCGAAAACTTGGATTTTTATTAACCTTTCATACCTAAACAATATTGTTTCAAAACATTTTGTACGCCACCTTTTGTAGAGCAGAGGCTTTTACATTTCCCCACAGACTGGACTATAGTAGGTAATTAGTTATATGGCAAGAAACTTTATCTGAAAGCGAATACCTTGACCCATAAAACATTGTATTCAACTTGTATAGACAAAGTCCCAATCTCACAATTGCTAGTCACGCCTAGAAAATCAGATAAAAATGCTAAAGCGTCGTTTGAGATCTATCGGGAATACTTACTGTTTCCGAAGCGATCCTGCGAATCGGAAGCGAATACTACCAAATTGCTACCTGATTTCTATTGTACGTGTTACTTTATTCAGCCTGTGAATTGTGATCATGTAACAGAATGTTAAGGTTCTTTTTTTTTTTTTTTTGTTTGGTGTTTCTCAATGTTAGCCAGAAGGGCTTCTACATTTTAACGCGGACGCGGGGGTGAACTGAAGGTTCACCCTGGTAGCGACATGCGCAAGGGCGTCCCCCCTTGACGGGGATCTCGAACCTCGGCTTGGGCTGTCGCTTGAGTGGAGGAGGCCGGAAGGGCCCTAGTCGGACGGGACTAGTTTTTCCGTTACGCGCCATCTTTTTCTTATCCCTACCACGCGTGATTCGACGTATTTCTGTAAAGTTGCACGTAGTAAATTATTTTTTGAGAAATAAGGTCATAAAGACGTTTCACTTCTTACGTGTGTACACTAGTACACGCACACATTTTTTTACGATCAAAAATAATGCAAAGAAAACTCAATCGATCAAAGATGTACCAATTTCTGTTTTAAAGTAACTTGTGTTACTTTTTATAGTCTATGTTATGGTCATGTTAAAAACTTTAGAAATTTTTGTATAACTAAAAACATAATTTAAAAGTACTTTCGACACGTTTTAAGGGTACGCAGAAAAACACTTACATATAGCTACTACTTGAAAAAAATGAGGTAGGAATAATTGAATTCACTTCCTTCAAAAATGCGTTCATTATACCCAGGAAAACACGATATCTTCATTGTCCCTTTTAAAGTGAACCCTTAAGATAAAACTCCCCTCACAAGCGTGCTGAGTCATTATTCTTAACCATCTATTCAATCAACGTGCATCCGATTCGTGAAAATCTGATCAATTTTCATTTCACTATCTGTATCCACAAAGACCCCTCATCTTGAGATCTAAAACACTCGACGAACCATTGAAAGCGATATTTGAGAGGCCTTCACACTCACAAGAGGAAAAAGATGCGATGTAACATTTTTATTAAAAAAACTTATCTCTCTCCATGGCTAGGGCCTTATAAAGCGATTGGAAGATCGTGAAAAAATTGAAAAGTTCGTATCAACAGAGCTGTCTGTACATTGTTGGCTTAATCTTAGTGACAATACCAATTTCGCGCCACCAACGGGAATCATGGGCTGTGAAACAGAGTAACTTGGTAGTAACTATTATGAAAAAGCAAATATTAGTCTGTGATGGTGGTAAGTTTACAAAGCATAAGATTTTGTTCTTCAGTAATGTTAGAAATGTAGGTACATAATTATATTCGAACAATAAAACTTATAAAATTATTGTTTTCGATAGGAGACAGAATGTATTCTTATTTATCTATAGTTATGGTGATATTTAGGTTATTGAAGGAGGTATAGGCAGCGATTGATATTTTTATCTTTCCTTGAATGTTGATCAATTTCTATTCCTTATTGACGATATACCTTTTTTTTATAGTGGGGAAATCTTCCAAAGATACCCACTGCCCCCGGGGAAGGAGCCGTGGGTTATGTCGGATTCTTACCGACTAAAACCCCACTGTGTTCCGTCGAGCCCACAGACATATATTAAGTAGACAACGCAAGTACCGCGATCTGTATGAAAACCAAGCGTGTCATATTTTTTGTACTGACCTTGACGCGTTATGACGTCACGAGCGCTTTTTAGTGATGGTAATTTCATTTTACGCTAAATTTATTAGGACGCCACTCGCGCGGCGATTCTAGTATCGTCCTATCCCATCGAAGTAAATCGAAAGAAATCAGATCAAACTAGATCTATGTCTAAGAGGTAGTCAAATAAATGAATCGTAATCGATTACTAAATCGATTCAAGACAGAAAAATGATAATTACCATAGACAGAGGAATGATAAAATAAAGTTATAAACCTTTTAATATTCTAACAAGTAAACTAATGTGTTTTAGCTTTTTCTTACATATGCCCATTGAGTTACCATGTACTACGTACTAGAGAGGCCATCGAAAGAAAGTAATGAAACTGTCAATCAATCAATCTTTATGTCCCGTTGCATCGATCCATTTTTCTTTATGTTCGGGTTACTTGGAAAACTGAAAAAACAAACATAGTCTAAGCAATAAGGAGTTTTCTTAAAAAACTCCCAAGATGACACTTTAACTAATGGCGTCCATGTCATAATATTTATTTTTAGTACCTTTGTATTAAAATACTTAAAAGTTCTAGGTCAAGTCGTATTAAATGACAAAAAAAATCTATGCCTTTTTTTCTGAAAAATTGCTCCTTCAAATTATCATTTTTCTGTTCGATTATAAAATCGATTAGAATCGAGAACTGTTGCATCAAATGAACATCACTAACCACAAAATTGGACAGAAAAATGAGAACAGAAAAATGAGAAGACGCTATTCATTGCTTATTATCATACGACGCGATCTTTACAGTGCCAAGTAAAAGCCGCAATGTATTCCGAATCATTCCGTATGGTTTGGTATCCATGTTTGTCACGATCGTTTTCCACAGATATTCTTTATTTGATTTTAAAATAAATAGTGCATATTCTGATTAGAAAATTACTTACCGGTGGAAGGAAACATCTCCGATAACTCGGCCACTCACAGCTGTGGAGTTTCTACAGTTTATAACGGCGCAATTCGGCATTTTACTTTATTCAGCTTCACGTCTTTCCTTGGCGAACTGCAAGCGCGGACTGAGTGTAGGCCAGCGTCAAGTAAGTTTCATAAACTTAATTTGGACACGGGAAGTACATACACTCGCTTAGTCTATCTTGATACATGTCTGTGGTCGAGCCGCTTTAATGATGGGGCCGCGGGTATTGGTTGGAATTCTTCCGCGACTAAAGGTGGGTTCCCACGGCCTGATTTCTTCACAGATCCGACCGCGCCAGACCAGACCACATGCCGTGGGAATCGGCGCGCCTGTGGTCGTCTGCCGAGGCCCGTGCTATCCATCGGAAGTCAGTAAGATCAAAGGTGCGGCGTGGCGCGGCGCGACGGCGTCCGTCGACGTCCGTCGTGGTCCGTCGGGGCCTGCCGTCTGTAGCGCGTATGCGTCGGTTGTAATCGTTCATTTCACCTGCGGCCGCGTATGCGAGTACACGTGCTGATGGAGTGGACGAACGAACTTATTTTCGAGTTTTTAACTCTATACCAAAATGAACCAGCGCTATGGAATTGTTCAAAAGTTCAAAACCTCAACATAAAAATAGAAATTATGTTAATGGTGCGTGGTTACGAATAAAAACCAACTTAACACATGGAACCTATCGTTGAATTAAATTATTAATTAGTAGGAATGACCGTCCACACGCCTCGCCGGACGCACACAGGCCGTGGGAACGCTCAGTTCAGATCGCGACGGATGGCGACAGGCGCTTGTCGCCTGCCGAGGTCTGTGAAGAAATCAGGCCGTGGGAATCCACCTTAATATGCATGTAGGTATAATTGACGATATACGGTATACCTACATGCATATTAGAATATAAATAGTTCATACACATTTTTTTTTTATATAACTTCAGTAACAATCGTTTCTAATAAAAACATGCACTAAAATATTTTCGAAAGCAAAGATCACAAGCAACTTTTAGTTCCAGTAACCCAAGTCGAGTACAATGCTATTGTATCTGTAAAGCACTACTCTGTGACCAAAATGAGTAGCTATTCGTAAACGGTATTGCGCTGGGAATGCCTCCTTGACGATTTAATTCGCTAAAAGCCCTCTTTTTCCGTGAAACCCTCTTGAAAAACTTGTATAGAGTACGGAGGCTTATTTCCGATTTGAATGAGCGGTGTTTCTTTAATCTTTTTGCGAAAATGTAAATCTACGTGTAATATTTAGTTTGAATTAACCCAATTTTACTTTTTGGGAAAGTACAATTGTAAGGTTTGTACATGTTTCAGGATTGTTGAGTTTCATGGAAATTGTTTGAAGGCACAATTGTAAAGGTTTATATTGTAAAGGTATATATTATATTTTCCAATAATTTTATTATTATGTTTGTACAATGTACATGACTAGCTGCGCTCCGCGGTTTCACCCGCATGGCTCCGGTCCTGTTGGTCTTAGCGTGATGATTTATAAGGCTATTATAGCCTTTCTCGATAAATGAGCTATCTAACACCGAAATAATTTTTCAAATCGGAGCCGTAGTTCCTGAGACTAGCGCGTTCAAACAAACTCTTCAGCTTTATAATATTAGTATAGATGTAACAATAACATTCAAATTACATAATAACTTTATAATTAAGATAAACAGCATACAATATAAATAAAACAATAAACGGTCTATTAGGCTAGATAATAAATTTTTATATTGCATAATAACTTCCTTCTTGCAGTCATTTTACTCAACTCAAAACACAAGGAAAACTGAAGACACTTGAATTTTTAATAACTTCAGAAGTGAGCTTATCTTTCGAAGCATTTCGGCAGATTTATTAAAATTCACTTGTTTGGCACCATCCATCAACAATGATAAATTATGTGTGCGAATTATCGACCGCGACGGCTTAGAGATCTCAAAACTCCATTAACGCAGGGAAATTTCTGGTTACTTCGAGAACCTTCGAGAAGCTTGTTAAGATTTGATGTTTGATAGTTTCCTTGTAGATTTTGTTGTGGTCAGTGAAAGTTGTACCTAAGTAATATTGGGTTTATGAGCTTGATAGTTGAAGTGGTTGTCAATTTTATGCTGTGGACAGGTGTGACTTTATCTGTGACTTGCAGTCTTAACTATACGAACTAGTAGGTATACTTATTCGTTATTATACTATGTCTATACTAAGAAGCATGGTAACGGCAGCTGTTGTCAGGGACCCCATCGTCATTAATTTACCTATATAGTAAATGAAAAACATTAATCAATACATACTTTATCGAAGTTTCTTGTGCATTTTTTTCTGGATTTTTTTCACCGTGCTAGGCTGCCTGCGTTACCATAGCAACGTCAACGAAGTATTTCTTATATTATTTCTCCTAACTTTGACGTATATGGGTTGCTTTATGGGTTGTTTTTCCGTATGTTTACATAAAATAAACTTAAAATATCAAAAGTCAGGGCAAGTATAACATCTGTTTGATTTATATTGTAATTTTAAACAAACAGTGTAAGTTTCCATTAGCTTTTCTTCGTTCTAAAACAAACTAAAACAAACTTCCTTTATAAACACTAATCGAATAACACGGAGTAGTTGCAAACTTCACTTTGCACTGTTTTGTGGAGAAAACCCTCTGTCTGATAGAATACTGAAATAGTCTTAAGCTAAAATATAATATAAATAACATTAAAAATACTTATAAGCGTACTTGACAAAAAATATATACCTACGTTGTTTAGACTACCTACCATTAATTACAAGGGTACCTAAATAAAAAAATATATTTTATTACTTATTGTTGAATGTAATTTATTTGAAAATTCATTGACTTTTTGGTGTTGCATATATCTAAGTATATTAATTTGAATTATAAATTATAATAAATAATAAATATTTCAGAACAATTTTCACACACGGCACGATCTGATCCCATACTAAACTTTCGCTTGTGTTATGGAAACCAGATAGCTGATAAATATAGATATATAATTTTAAATAAATACTTATATAGATAATTAACACCCAGACACAGAGCAAACATCTATGTTCATCACACAAATATTTGCCCCGGGTGGGAATCGAACCCACGACCTCTGGCTTAGAAGGCAGGGCCACTACCAACCAAGCCAACCGGTCAGTCAAAAAATAGTATAGTCAAAGATATACGTATACTTATCTAGTGGTCCGCCCCGGCTTCGCCCGTGGTACCTACATGTTTAAACTATCCTATCTCTCAAGTTGGATCGAACTGCACATGGTGTGCGAATTTTATTATAATCGGTTAAGTGGTTTAGGAGTCCATTGAGGACAAACATTGTGACACGAGATTTATATATACATATTAAGAAGATATTCTAGAATATCATTGCATCGAAAGTGACTTGCGAACTGGGTAATGTTATGTATTGCATTGCGATCTCAAAGGTAATATCATATTTGAGATAACAGTTCCAAGAATCGGTAGCGATCGATCATATCAAATATAATTGGAACAGATTGAACATACTCTATAGCATATAATTTTCTTGTTGTTAGAAACTGAAAAGACACCTATTTTATATTTGCATACTCCTGAGAAAATACCCTGGCTGGGACAGGACAGGTAAAAAAAAACGTAAAACGGTAAAAAAAATTCGAACACATTTTGTTATTTAGCACGTGTTTTTTTTAATCGCCCTGTACAGCAAAGGATTTAGAATTTTCTCAAGTTTTAAAAATAAAAAAGCTTGGAAGAATTTGCGGTGGTTATGAGCGAGCCATTAGCGGCGCTCAGTTGAAACAATAAGACGGGGAAGTTGGACGTGCCTGTAGTTTTATTAACAATTCCCGCGCTAGTTGGGAATTTGTGACGTCATTTTTATGTACTATAAGTTGTACAGAGATACGTGTGCTTGGAAAGTTAGTTATGAGTTATGACAGAAGCTATAATATAATTGTTGGAATGTAATCGTGTATTCTCATTTAACCCCTGCCAGACCGAGGCATTTTTATTCTTGTTAACCTACTCTTGTAACACACAATCGAACCGAGGGCCTTTATTCAATGCTCAAACGAACCACTGTACCAAAGAGTACGTAGTACTAATATTATAGTCGTTAAAATTTAATTCTCTTCAGAAAGTGTATCCTGAATATAACGATTTAAACTAATACGATACAAGCTTAGTTTTAAAGTGAGTTACAAACTGTGGGAGTTATTTGTTTTCCCCAGAGGATTGTTTACTATACGAACGGAAACTCTTGATATAAATACTTAACCTTTCTGTACGTTTAGTATCAGTACGGATTGATACAAGTTTTTAATGCTTTTATCAATGAAATCTCAGCTCTGTAGCGTATTAATATTTCATATATTGATATCTATTAATTTTATAAGTGTTGTTACTTTCGCATTTATAATATTATTAGTATGGATTATTTTTGATCTAAGGCTCTACATTTCATGAGATATTTTTGTCAAAATACTGTTAAAAAGACGCAATTTTTCTTTGAATTAAAATTTAAACTATTTGAGCGTTTTCGAATATTCCTTCAATATTTTAAAACGACGTAGGGATTTTTTTTAAATCCAGATAAAGTCGGAGCTAGCGGCTAGTCTAAAAACAGTTCGTTCCTCACTTGAAAACTGGAACTGATATTCAATTACGATATAGTAGGTAAAGTTTAACAGAACCTTATACGTACTGTATGAACATTTATGCGTAGTTTTAAAGTGAATTAGTGATGTGCTCAGTTTGTTTGTTTCGATAGTTTTCATAAACTAGTTTGTGACTAATTACATTTCGATGGTCATGTTTGATACAGGCCGTGTATTAATTGATGTTTAAACACTTCTGCTCGTGATACATTTACGTATTATACTTACTATCAAGTTTGAATAATTTTTTGATACATAATATTATGTTGTTAATACAGGATTTTCCATTAATAATTCATTATTTAATAGTTTTCTGTCCGTGTCTTAACTCGTGAGAATTGTAAATGCTACAGTCGTTTATCATCCAAATAGGTTTAAACTTATTAAGTTACTTCATGTTTTGTATCATTTTACATAATATTCGTTTAATAGTTAAACATTTTAATTGATATTCGTCAAAGCTTTGTGCATATTATAGACAAAATCGATATTTTATATACACCTAAATTCCACATACATCATATATCTTACAAAACAACTTCAATAACTACACAAACTATACATACATTTAAAAACCCATTACCAAAGCATTTCATCAAAATTGCAATGTTATAATGGATCCCATAAGCAGATGCACGTAATCCCATCAGGTGGGATGTAAATGAAATCGCTTGAATCTCCTTACATTTAGATGAATGCCGTGTTTCAAGTTAAATTGTGAAAGCAGGTGTGAAATGTAGTGTAAAGCCTGGAACGGCCTAAACGCCGCTCGGTCAAAGCGTGACGCCTGCTAGAGGGCGCGTGTCACACCGAACTTTTTATTAAAATTCAAATAAAGTGAATTTTTCGAAGGGTATTGAGAGGTACATGTAAGGTTTAAGTTATGGTACAGAAAAGCGTCTGTTGGGCTATTGTTACGCACATCAAATTTGTGATGGTTTTTAAATAGAGCTAAGTTTGATTAAAAAAAAAAATGTTATATATTAAGTTGACTGCTACTTAGAATGTTCATATTTTGAAGGATTCATATAATTTTTTTATTTCTTTGAGATATTTTAAACGAGTTCGTAATTTCAATAAACGCATTAGTGTAAAGTTTGTTTTAGGTAATAATATAAAGATAATAATTCATAGAACCAATGTTAGTGCCAATACGTTATACTGACATTTAATCTCAAATCGTACCAATTGATAACAAAATACAGCGATCGCCATATCTTATACAATAAATCACGACCTACGAATGAGATATGACCGACGTATAACATTGCATTTAGTTCAGGAGAAATTCGAACAATACACCCTGACCCCCCATTTTTTCGTGACGTGGCCGCTATCAATCATGTAAGTCGTACGCACTCTGTATTCCCAACCTTTTGCTAATAATAACGTGTTATGACGATAATTCTTCAGCTGTGTTCCGTCTTGAAATCCATACATTATCACTGCATAGTTTATAAAACAAAGCCTGTTTTCTCTGTCTCTATATTCCTATGTATGCTTAAATCTTTAAAATTACGCAACGGATTTTGGTGCGGTTTTTTTCAATGGATAAAGTGATTGAAGAGAAAGGTTTTATACATTGCAGGCGAAGGCGCGAAAAGCTAGTATGTTATAAATGCGAACGTTTGTCTGTCTGTTGCGCTTTCATGGCTTAACCACACTAACGACTCGAATGTGAAACAACGTGCTTGCAGAAGGGTTGAAGTTGAAGATAGAGCAGTTTTTATTTAACCTACTTTGTTATCGAGTTCAAATAAAAGAAGCATATTTTAGCCCGTAGTCTTGCTCAAAATATGAGTTTTATTGAGAACATTTTATTAAATTTATTATTGTTTGTCTAGTCTGATTAAGTAACTTTGTAAGTTTATTAAGGGTCGAAATGTTTATCTTGTGAAAAGTATTTATTCAATATGCTCGAGGGTCATTCTCACTCTTTCAATAACGTTTTATTAATCTGTTTACTTACGAACTTAAATAAGAATTTCTTAGCTAACAATTTCTTCAATTAAATATACATCACTATCACTACATAGTATAAAACAAAGTCGCTTTCTCTGTCCCTATGTCCCTATGTCCCTATGTCCCTTTGTACGCTTAAATCTTTGAAACTACGCAACGGATTTTGATGCGGTTTTTTTTAATAGATAGAGTAATTCAAGAGGAAGGTTTATATGTATAATAACATCCATTAAATAGCGGAGAAGTACTGTTATTTTTGAGGTTTCTAATGTGATGTCGTAAAAAATTACATTTTTTCCGCTTACATTGCAAACGCAGGCTGAACCCTACGAGTTTTATCAAAATAATGTACTAAGTATTATACACATTGAAAAGGTCTACAGAAAAGTCCGCGATGGTATATTATGTCTATCTCTTATGGATAACCCACAATAACTTTTTTTTGTCATTTACTTTTTACGACAAATAATGGCTAATTTTCGAAGCGATTTTAACCAATACAGCATTAAACCTTAACCAATTAAATACCTTGAATACATTGTTCATTTAATATAGATCTATATGGCCCTTTACACCGTATGATTTAAGTGAATATTTTCGAAGATATTACAGATTTAAAAATTGCGGGACGTAGCGTTTGCGGCGGTACTGGCCGGCCGCCCGGCTATATATTTTATACCCGTGGGAAGCCGGAGCGGGTCGCTAGTTTAGACTATAATTAGATTTCTAGTCGTATATTTTTTTGTTGAATGTTTTTAGTTATCAATGAAATGAGTATCGACTTTTATGTAGGTATATGTCTATTCAATATTTTGTAAACGTAAATAATTTAGAATTTATTTCAATCTTACTAACAGTTAAATATAGTAAAAGTCTAATTTTTCATATGATTTTTCATGAAATCTGAATTAAACATAAAAAATTGGTTTAGCCATTCATGTGCTGTTCATACATCCATAGTATTGTGGTTTATAATCAATGTATTATAAGTCCTTATCTTTTAAAAGAAAGATTCTACATTTAAAAGAATATTGTGCTAGCTACTTTCACTTGACTTATCATACTCGTAACATGTTACTTTTCGGTGTAATAGGCGGTCAGGCTTATTCACGCTCCGCCTGTAGTAATGGCGAACATTCATTTTGGATACATTTACGATATAGTCCATTGAAAAGTTACATTTGGGGTTGCGTTTTTTAGAGGACGCAATTTTATTTTTTTGATATGTAGGGGGGGTCAGTGAGAAGCTAAAACCAAGTTTGTGGGGTCGCCATTCTTGTCCCACGGCCGCCATCTTGAAAATAGCGGTTGATATGGTTTTTACGATATATCTCTTAAACTATTTATCTGATAAAAAAAATTGTTAACATTATTTGTTGCAAATTAAATTCTCTACAACTTTGGTCCAGTGACTTATTGTCATAGAACTACAAATAAAAAAGTTATAAGCGAAAATGTTCAGAAATTAGTGATATTTATATTTTTCAGTAAAACTTTTTTTAAATAATTTTACGAAGAAATCATATCAGACCATTTTTGTAGATTGTTTTTCGAGGAACAACTTTTATGTACAACATTTTTTCATTAAGTAAATAGCTAAGGTTTTACAGCGCTCCGAAGTGAGTACTATTTTTCAGTACTCTTAACTATACAGTATACATATAATATTATGTGTATACTAATAATAATTTGTCATCATTAATTGTTTTTTTTTTGTTATTATAATATTTTTAATAATTAATTTTGCAATATTATTAATAATTAATTATTGACTACCCGACCCGACCACCGAGGAGGTAGAGTCTGGAAGCGCGTTTTTTTTTACGTCGAAAAGCAGGGCTGAAATGTTCTGCAGTGTGCTTCCATTGTTCTGGAGTCTGGGAAAAGAGCCAATAGCCATTATATGTAAAGTTAGGAGTACTGAAAAATAGTACTCACTTCAGAGCGCTGTAAAACCTTAGCTATTGACGTAATGAAAAAATTTTGTATGTAAAAGTTGTTCGTCAAAAAACAATCTACAAAAATGGTCTGATATCATTTCTTCGTAAAATGATAAAAAAAAGTTTTATTGAAAAATATAAATAGCTCTAATTTCTGAACATTTTCGCTTATAACTTTTTTATTTATAGTTCTACGACAAAAAGTTACTGGACAAAAGTTGTAGAAAATTTAATTTGCAACAAATAATGTTAACAATTTTTTTTTTATCAGTTAAATAGTTTAAGAGGTAAAAACCATTTCAACCGCTATTTTCAAGATGGCGGCCGTGGGACAAGGGTGGCGACCCCACAAACTTGGTTTTAGCTTCTCACTGACCCCCCCTACACATCAAAAAAATAAAATTGCATCCTCTAAAAAACGCAAGGTTAGGCCTAAAAAATGTAACATTTCAATGGACTAATATCCGCGGATGATTTGTGGCTTCAAATATCTGTCTACATTACGTGTGTTTGTATACTTTTGGCCGTATATAACACCGACATGTAATTATTACGTTTGTATAGTTAAATGGATTTGAGACCCTCATTTGCGTGAAGGAAGAAAACGGGCTTATAAAATAATTACTTATTGCGTAGAAAAAAAAATATATATTAAATAGAATTAAATGGAACTTCCTGTCTTGAAATATTTATTTCAGTATTTTGTTTCATTTCGTATTTATTTATAACTTTAAATTCTTTTGAAATAAGATCTGGAGCAATGCGAGCCGTAAAGAATTTGAAATAAGTAAAAAAGCATAAACCTTAGGTGTAAATATAGCGAAAACTCAGAAATCCGAAGCACATGAAGTGAGGAAAAAACTAAATTAATTTGTTTACATTAAATTAACCTTAAATCTGACCTATTTTGGTGAAAATGTGCCTGAAATGTGATTCTAAAAATTCTCTTTAGCGAGGAAATTCAAAAGCGCTTTTTAAATGTAAGCGCCAGTAATGTTGTCTCTGGTCTCTTTGCTATTTTATATTTTTTTAATTGGGTACACCGCCGTAATTAATAAAATCTAATATTTAGGCCGATTAAATTATAATTTTTAAATTAAAATCGTCTGATATGTTTTCATGTGTTGCTTATCAAAATTGGTAATAATTTAGTAGATAATATTTTATTAATTAAATATGAAGATTGGTTACTTTTTAAGAAATAAGGGCTTACTATGTAATTGAAATGAAATTACATGAAATGAAATGAAATAATTCGTAAGTATGTGCTGATTATTAACAAAATAACTTCTCATTATAATTTGCACTGTATGCTTTATTCTCTCTGATGCAATAAATATAAGTCTTACTACCTATTGGTCACCAAAAAGTACATAATATATGAATATTCGCATTCGCATAAAACATCACCTATCGCCACATAAAAACGTACGCATCCCATTACACGCCCGTATCGGGAAAAACACGTATTTATTAAGGCCCATCGTATCGAAATATTACGGTACCTTTAAGATGTACCCTTAGGTTTTATAAATGGCCCTGTATAAGTCGACTATTAAATGTGGCATGGAATTTCGTTCTACATTGAGGGGAATGACATCTCATCTGCATGTAAGTATTTTTATTTCATAACACATAGGTTTTAGACTTATTGATAGCATTTCATAACATAGATGTATTTGTTTCACAATAATTGATAGCTTAGAGCGAGCGCGCACGAGCAACTTTGTCTCCGCAACAATTTTGTCTCCGCAACTATTTTGTCTCTCCAGCCATGGGCTAGTATGAAAGTGCGCGTACGTAGCGACGCAACTCCCGGGAGACTTTTTTGTCCGCGGGTTCGGAGACAAGCCCGCGACGCAACTGTCGCCCTATCTATTGGTTTCAATGCAAGTGCGCGCACGGCGACAAAAACGTTGCCGGTCGGCGGCCGCCGGCCAGTTGCCGCGTAACCGGCGTAGCGATAGTACGTATTTATGTCAACGTATTTATTCTCGTACACAGTAGTTTTAACTGACTTTAAAAAAAAGGAGGAGGTTATCAATTCGGCCGGTATATTTTTTTATGTATGTACACCGATTACTCCGAGGTTTCTGAACCGGTTTACGTGATTCTTTTTTTTTTTTGATGCGGAATGGTGTGGAATTGGTCCCATAAAATTTATTCGGATAAGCCCAGTAGTTTTTATTTTGTGAGCATTTTTGTCTGATCTCGATGACTTAATTGAAATGTAGCAAGTAACTTTGATTCATTTCCAAGTAACCGATTGAGCTGAAATTTTGTATACGTATGTAAATTGGATAGCGATGAAACATTATTATGACATAGAGCTGATTTGATGATGGAATCGGAAGGTGGCTTAGTAATAATATATTGACTCAACTTTATCGAGTTTGGGCTCGTTTGATTCGTGTTGAAAAATACACTAAAAAGTATTAAATAAAAATAACTTCGTTAAAAACAACCGACCTCAAAGACGGAAAAGTAAAAAATAAAAAAGATTTGATATTATTAATTACTACATATTATTTACCTAGATGTGTTATTTACTACAAAGGTTTGATGTCGGTGCACGGGCTTTACTAAGTGCTTAGTGCTTGGCACCGACTTCAAACCTATTTAATAAATTAATAATAATTAATAATATTGTTTTTAATGAAGTTATTTTTATTATTAGTAGTTTTTCTGTCTATAGTAGAGCCATTTTAATAGGCAACATTGACAGTTCAACAAAATTCAGCAACGTAATCTAGTAACGACGCCATAAAAAATATGTTATTTCGTTTTGTTGGAACTGCACATTTACTGAACTTTTTTCAATTACGATTACATATCTATACTTATATTATAAAAAGGTTTTTCAGTTTTCACGCATAAACTACTGAACCGATTACAATGAAATTTAGCACACATATAGAGGATAACTTGGATTAACACATAGGATAGGTTTTATCCCGGAAATCCCACGGGAATGGGAACTATGCGGGACAAGAGCACAGACCACAACCGTCTCTTCGAAAACCATGTTGATAAATGCAGAAAATTTTAAAGAAAAAGTTGCGTTGCTGTCGCTTTCGTGTGCGCATCGTTCAAAACTTTGCGAGGAGACAGCGACAGAGACAAAATAGTTGCCGGGCAACTAAGTTGCTCGTGGGCGCTCGCTCTTAGTTGAAACATTAAGGGCAGGTTTCTCCGCTTACTGTGTCTCTAAGAGCTAGCGCGCACGAGCAACTTTGTCTCCGCAACTATTTTGTCTCCGCAACTATTTTGTCTCTCCACCCATGGGCTAGTATGAAAGTGCGCGCACGTAGCGACGCAACTCCCGGGAGACTTTTTTGTCCGCGGGTTCGGAGACAAGCCCGCGACGCAACTGTCGCCCTATCTATTGGTTTCAATGCAAGTGCGCGCACGGCGACAAAAATGTTGCCTGTCGGCGGCCGCCGGCCAGTTGCCGCGTAACCGACGTAGCGATAGTACGTATTTATGTCAACGTATTTATTCTCGTACACAGTAGTTTTTAACCGACTTCAAAAAAAGGAGGAGGTTATCAGTTCGGCCGATTTTTTTATGTATGTACACCGATTACTCCGAGGTTTCTGAACCGGTTTACGTGATTCTTTTTTTTTTTGATGCGGAATGGTGTGGAATTGGTCCCATAAATTTTATTCGGATAAGCCCAGTAGTTTTTATTTTAATTTTTATGAGCATTTTTGTCTGGTCTCGATGACTTAATTGAAATGTAGCAAGTAACTTTGATTCATTTCCAGGAAACCGATTGAGCTGAAATTTTGTATACGCATGTAAATTGGATAGCGATGAAACATTATTATGAGATAGAGCTGATTTGATGATGGAATCGGAAGGTGGCCATAGGAACTTAGTAATATATTAACTCAACTTTATCGAGGTTGAGCTCGTTTGATTCGTGTTGAAAAATACACTAAAAAGTATTAAATAAAAACTACTTTACTTTTTACAATTACGATTACATATCTGAAGGTAGAGAGGAAAGGTTTGTAGGTATGTATGGTTTTCAGTTTTCACGCATAAACTACTGAACCGATTACAATGAAATTTAGCACACATATAGAGGGTAACTTGGATTAACACATAGGATAGGTTTTATCCCGGAAATCCCACGAGAATGGGAACTATGCAGGACAAGAGCACAGACCACAACCGTTTCTTCGAAATCCATGTTGATAAATGCAGAAAATTTTAAAGAAAAAGTTGCGTTGCTGTCGCTTTCGTGAGCGCATCGTTCAAAACTTTGCGAGGAGACAGCGACAGAGACAAAATAGTTGCCGGGCAACTAAGTTGCTCGTGCGCGCTCGCTCTTAGTTGAAACATTAAGGGCAGGTTTCTCCGCTTACTGTGTCTCTAAGAGCGAGCGCGCACGAGCAACTTTGTCTCCGCAACAATTTTGTCTCCGCAACTATTTTGTCTCTCCAGCCATGGGCTAGTATGAAAGTGCGCGTACGTAGCGACGCAACTCCCGGGAGACTTTTTTGTCCGCGGGTTCGGAGACAAGCCCGCGACGCAACTGTCGCCCTATCTATTGGTTTCAATGCAAGTGCGCGCACGGCGACAAAAACGTTGCCGGCCGGCGGCCGCCGGCCAGTTGCCGCGTAACCGGCGTAGCGATAGTACGTATTTATGTCAACGTATTTATTCTCGTACACAGTAGTTTTTAACCGACTTCGAAAAAAGGAGGAGGTTATCAATTCGGCCGGTATATTTTTTTTAAGTATGTACACCGATTACTCCGAGGTTTCTGAACATATTTACGTGATTCTTTTTTTGTTTGATGCGGAATGGTGTGGAATTGGTCCCATAAATTTTATTCGGATAAGCCCAGTAGTTTTTATTTTGTGAGCGTTTTTGTCTGATCTCGATGACTTAATTGAAATGTAGCAAGTAACTTTGATTCATTTCCAGGTAACCGATTGAGCTGAAATTTTGTATACGTATGTAAATTATTGGATAGCGATGAAACATTATTATGACATAGAGCTGATTAGATGATGGAATCGGAAGGTGGCCATAGGAACTTAGTAATATATTGACTCAACTTTATCGAGTTTGGGCTCGTTTGATTCGTGTTGAAAAATACACTAAAAAGTATTAAATAAACATAACTTCGTTAAAAACAACCGACTTCAAAAACGGAAAAGTAAAAAATAAAAAAGATTGATATTGATATTATTAATTACTACATATTATTTAGATGTGTTATTTACTAAAAAGGTTTGATGTCGATGCACGGGCTTAATACTAAGTGCTTAGTGCTTGGCACCGACTTCAAACCTATTTAATAAATTAATAATATTGTTTTTAATTAAGTTATTTTTATTATTAGTAGTTTTCTGTCTATAGTAGAGCCATTTTAATAGGCAACATTGACAGTTCAAAAAATTCAGCAACGTAATCTAGTAACGACGCCATAGAAAAATATGTTATTTCGTTTTGTTGGAACTGCACATTTACTTAACTTTTTTCAATTACGATTACATATCTATACTAATATTATAAAGAGGAAAGGTTTGTATGTATGTATGGTTTTCAGTTTTCACGCATAAACTACTGAACCGATTACAATGAAATTTAGCACACATATAGAGGGTAACTTGGATTAACACATAGGATAGGTTTTATCCCGGAAATCCCACGGGAATGGGAACTATGCGGGACAAGAGCACAGACCACAACCGTTTCTTCGAAATCCATGTTGATAAATGCAGAAAATTTTAAAGAAAAAGTTGCGTTTCTGTCGCTTTCGTGAGCGCATCGTTCAAAACTTTGCGAGGAGACAGCGACAGAGACAAAATAGTTGCCGGGCAACTAAGTTGCTCGTGCGCGCTCGCTCTAATAGCTTATTTGAAACTTTTTGATGTAAATTTTCGTACATTGTCACATAACATCAGCAAAATTTATCATATCATGAACTTGTGTCCTGTGTATGCCGGTCAAAATCATCAATTGGCTTATGAACGTTTAGTTTTCTGAATTTAATTTTGCGTTCAACTATATTTTATCCTGATGCGTTCAGCCGTTGAATAGAAAAAGTAAGTGACAATTCATCCCAAACCACTTTCAAAAATGGACATTTAGCATTTAAAAATTTCAATATATAATTGTATATTTAAATATGAAGTCACCAATATAAAATTGTTTCTACATAAAACATCATTACTTTGCATAATTCGTCATTAAAATGATGGCCATCATCACAAAATGATGACATTAGCGTGTGTCAGAAATCCGAGTGATTTATGTCATCTGTGATTATTCCAGAGCAATTATCCTTAACAGACATCATTATAATGTTTGGAGTGAGGCTTGGGTGACGGGAATTAAATTTATTTTTTATCTTTTATATTTTTATTAGTTATATTTAATGGCACATTGCATGTAACTGATGAAAATATATTTTTTTGATTGTGATCGTGAGGGTTACTTAAAATTTCCACTTCGTAAAAATCTACGTAACACAACGTAATTATACAAAATGTAATTATTCAATTATTAGAAACTAGCTCTGATTGGTTCGATCAAACAATCAAAATACTCTTCCGCTTTATAATATTGGTATAGATGAGACATTTGGTATCATAAATTGAACCTTGGTTGATACACTAAAACAACTAGATTTTTACTAAAACTTTTGAACACATGTATATAAGTTATAACTATTTAATACAGAATATTGCTAATAAGACACATTATAATTATAAGTGTACAGAGCAAATCTATCCATAACCTATTATTACATTATCTGTGCCTAATTATAATATATTAACAGCTCTGCGTGGTTGCTGCATTAATCACTAAAACGCATCCTCCCATAAACAGGACCATCCATACTAATATTATAAATGCGAAAGTAACTCTGTCTGTCTGTCTGTTACTCAATCACGCCTAAACTACTGAACCAATTTGCATGAAATTTGGTATGGAGATATTTTGATACCCGAGAAAGGACATAGGCTACTTTTTATTGCGAAATATGTATCACGGGCGAAGCCGGGGCGGACCGCTAGTATTCCATAAGACGAATGATTGGTATGCGAAGTTAGTCGTATAATGTCAACCATCATAATATGTTCATTATGGTGTTTAGTATGCGTGAACAGAGTCACTTCACGAGCCGTTACACATCATCTAGTTTTCATCGTATTGAGATTATAGCTAACATTGATATTGTATGTATGTATGTAACTGATTCCTTTATACTCGATTTAATTTTAAACATACAGATTGAATTAAAACTTTGTACACTTATCTAGGATCTGGAACAATAATTTCAAGAGTTCTTAATAAATACTGTTTTTAGTTTTGAAGTGAAACTTCTTTAGTCGCGGTGAGAGTAAAATGTCAAGGTCGCGTCATGGCAATGCCGTCAGATCATGGTGACGATTTTGGTATCTTTGAATCTGGCCAAAGAAGTTTCATTCCTGACACGAGTGCTCGGCACACACGCTCTCTTTTTAACTATATTTGTTTATTTATTACGTGATATTTCCAGAATTCAAGAATGGTAGTTTTTGAATTATATTGTAACTTCTGTGAAAATATTTACACATCGTATTCGCAGAAAGAGGTTATATTTTTGTTTTGTCTAGGAAAAATTATATTTTTTATTTGTAGTACAAATAAGTTATTGGTATGATTGGTCACCTCTATTTACAACGTGTAGGTACGTGCGGAATATTTGGTCTACGTACAGAAGTTACCCCATAATGGTGGAAAATATAATAACTCTGTGATTCCATTTT
Source organism: Colias behrii (assembly GCA_029959065.1). Taxonomy (NCBI): domain Eukaryota; kingdom Metazoa; phylum Arthropoda; class Insecta; order Lepidoptera; family Pieridae; genus Colias; species Colias behrii. The sequence goes on along the minus strand of JARWMC010000021.1, from coordinate 1,838,360 downwards.
CAGTTCATCTTCAAGGAGCACTGAAAATATTTTTGAAGTTTTTGTGACCAAGAATTTATCGGGCATCAGTTGGGTTTTTGGTATAAGCAATTCATTGAATAAGTGATTTTTAATCGAATCTATGCTTAGTATTATAAAGCTGAAGTTTGTTTGTTTGAACGTGCTAATCTCAGTACCTAACTACAGACTACTGGTCCGATTTGAAAAGTTTTTGCGATGTTAGATAGCCCATTTATCGAGGAAGGCTATAGGCTATATTATATCACGACGCTAAGAAAAACAGGAGCGGAGCAATGCAGGTAGAACTGCAGGGCACAGCTAGTCTAATATAAGAAATAATTCCATCTATGAATTCCAAGTAATAAATAACTCTCATAATCCAAACCAACAAATAAACATGAATATTTATTTCACGTTGTAAACTAACGATTCATATAACTGATTGAGCTTGCGGGATAATCGTTTTATTTGCACTATATTTTACAATAATTTACATGTTTTATTTTATCACAGAAGCCATTGTTCATTTCAGCTAAACGGGCGACAGTATCGAGGGGACAATCGCGAACAAATAGCGTAATTTGTCTTGTTTTTGTATGGTTTGCGACACATTGTTTTGATAAATGATGAACAGGATTTTTTGGTGAATGTAATACATTAGTGGTTTGTAGTTTGTGTTGAAATAGTGTTCTCCAGATACTAAGGTAAGGGATAGAATTTTAGGAGTAGGTTCGAAGCTTTAAAGTTGAAGATTATCATGACTTTCAGTTATATAATTTTTACGAAAACAAATCTTTTCAAAGTCAGAAATGCCTATTTTTTACCGCAAAAAAACCCTAATTGAAATAGAATACAATCATTTTATCATGACGAAGTAAAATGTTTAGGACAGTTATTTTTATTACTTTGAAATTGAGTATATCATAGTCCAATTAAAGAACTTACCTATACCTGACTGTGTATGAAATACTAAACCATAAGGTTCTTTAATAAAGGTTTCTTATAGCATCATTTCCGATACCGCCTTATATAATTTTGCTAATAAGGAGTTTAAAATATCTAATCTATCTAATTACAAACTTCGAACAGTATCACACGACTGGTTTCAAGGATTAAGCTATGATGACACTGAAAAAATTTTGTATGATATCCTCTAAAAATCACACAAACACACACATACATACGCACACACACGTACACGCAAGCGCATACAAACTCACTCACACACACAGACACACATACTCACATAATTAGATAACTTGTAAGAAACCATTTTATAATGAATATCTTTATATATATTATATGTATATTAATCTTATTTATTTATATATTTATTTATTTTTTAAAGTTAAGGCTAACTAAGTTTGAAGATTGTACCTACATAAAAATTTCTGTCTCTTAAATATGTACTGTTAAAATCATATTGTTAAAAATATGCTAAGCCGACGGAGGTCACTGGTTGACCCCGCACAGGTTTTTCCTAGTGGGTTAACCAGGGATTTACTACAATTTATATGAGGTGTAAAAATTGTGAAACAAATAAATAAATTTGAAATTTGATTTGATTTGATTTGATTTGACCGAAGTAACGGTCAGTTTAAATCGTTCCACAAAATTTAATGGGGCCACAAGGAAAATCCGATCTCCAGCGAGTTGGTTTACTGACAATTCGTTTATAGGTTAAGCTGTCTGTGTCAGTACTCTGCTTTGTATGTAGTTATAGGATTGCTGCCAATCTAGAATAGGGTGTAGTGTAATGGATACTTGAAGGGTTGGTATTATGTCTGGTTCTTCGTTTGTCTGTTGGAATATAGTTTATGTTGTTATTATGAATTAGGGGTGCTCTGGTGATTGCGTGGTAATTAGAAGAAATTGCACATAAGAGAAGGTTCGGTGTATAGGTTTATGCGTGCATTATACTGTATATATGTATACTGTCCGATGAATGCTACAGGCATAATTTGTAGTATTAATCAACGTTTTATTAATTTCGTGACAATTACGGTCATGGTCACTTAGGAGTTTCTATTTATACTTTTTTTATTCTTCTATTCCACTTTTCATGTTTTTTTTTTTCAAATATAACGAGAGCGACAGAGCCTACATAAGAAAATGGAATATAGAGCGAGAGCATTTACCCAAATTACCCTAATATTAAGGCATTTTGCAACAATATTTTTATTCACGAAATTCTCACTCCAGGTAAAGTTTTCCAAGCATTTGAATCCTCGCTTTTCAGCTGTGTGTATCAGTCATAGTATAAAAAGGCCTTTGATTGTCCTCCCATGAATATGCAACGGTGTCGAGGTTTTGGAGTATTTTAACGAAGCGTGCGGCGGTAACAATTTTACAATTTTTTTTTTTAATATTGAGATGGTGATTTTGTCTCTTTGGTTGTGATTTTGCGGTTTTTGTTTGTGATTTTATGTGGCTTGTGTAAATCAGGGTTTAATCTAATACAGGGTGTCCCAAAAAGTAGTGATGAACGGAAGTTGGGAGGTAGAGGACCTAGAGGGCTATCCAAATCACCCCCATGTATGTTATGCGATTTTTCGTATCGGAGTTATGACGTTTTTTTCAATTTTTCTGCTATCGCCGAGTACGATGATATTTTCACTCATGGTGACGTCAATTATTGCGGAATATTCTTGATTTTTTTTTGTGCTAAGCTGAAAAATAGGCCAATTCAGTATGGTAACATTTACTATCGTTAGATCTTTGAATGGAATAAAAAAAAGAATTAAATGCCAAGAAAGATAAAATTACCCAGTATGTTCACCACTTCAAGGGCCCGTAAAAAATAAAATCACATAAAAAAAGTTTTCCGTTTGGCTTTTAAAAACTTGCTCTATCTATCAGGTAGCTACCCTGAAAATTTCATTTTATTATTCAGAAGGCTTCAATCGAAAAATTGAAATCTAAATGAGGTAAGTGAAAAAATTGAATTAACATGATGATTAATAAAAACAAATTAAAAGCAATAACAAGGTGTTTAATAACCAGAAATTTTTAAAATAACCCCGCTGTTGCTCAGTGCAAGTGCGACATCACCGTAAAAAGTTGTCTATAAATGTCTGAATGCCCTTTTATCATTTTTAATGGTTTCCTCTGCTACTATGAATTTCGGGGTTATTTCGTCCAAATTGTGGCAGTCTCTCGTCTTTGTAGTATCCCCACGGAAAAAAATTAATAGGGTTTATGTCCGGGGACCGTGGAGGCCAGGCTAAAGGGCAAAGATACCCTGAAAGATGTATTGGTCGTTGCAGCCTGCGTATGCGCCGGTGACGCCTGCCTTAAATCCTGGCCTCCACGGTCCCTCGACCTAAACCCCACTACTAAAAAGACCTCGGCTACTTGAAAGAATGCCACAATTTGGACGAAATAACCCCGAAATTCATAGTAGGAGAAGAAACCATTAAAAATGATAAAAGGGCATTCAGACATTTAAAAGACAACTTTTTAAGGTGATGTCGCACTTGCATTGAGCAACAGCGGGGTTATTTTAAAAATTTCTTGTAATTAAACACCTATTTATTGGTTTTAATGATCATCATGTTAATAAAGTTTTTGCACTTACCACATTAGATTTCAATTTTTCGATTGAAGCCTTCTGAAAAATAAAATGAAATTTTTAGGGTAGCTACCTGATAGATAGAGCAAGTTTTTAAAAGCCAAATGGAAAACTTTAAATGTGATTTTATTTTTTTATAGGCCCTTGAAATTTTGAACATACTGGATAATTTTATCTTTCTTGGCATTTAACTCTTTTTTTTATTCCATTCGAAGATCTAACGATAATAAATGTTACCATACTGAATTGACCTATCTTTCAGCTTAGCACACAAAAAAAAATCAAGCATCTAGCGCAATAATTCACGTCACCATAAATAAAAATCTCATTGTACTCAGCGATAGATGAAAAATTGAAAAAAAATGTCATAACTCCGAAAATACGAAAAATCGTATAACATACATGGGGGTGTTTCGGATAGTCCTCTAGGTCCTCTACCTCCCAGCTTTCGTTCATCACTACTTTTTGGGACACCCTGTATATATTATAAAGGCGAAAGTTTGTATGGATGTATGGATGTATGGATGTTTGTTACTCTTTCACGTAAAAACTACTGAACCGATTACAATGAAATTTAGCACACATATAGAGGGTAACTTGGATTAACACATAGGATAGTTTTTATCCCGGAAATCCCACGGGAACGGGAACTATGCGGGTTTTCCTTTGCAAACGCGGGCGAAGCCGCGGGCGGAAATCTAGTGTTGAAATAAGTTTCACGTTTGAGATATTGTCTTTAAACAAGTAGAAAGGAATACAACAAGCGAATAATATTATTTATATTAGGTGTGCATTGCTACTTAATTGTAACTAATATATTATTGTACTGGATGTGATTCATTAAATGTAACACCTGTTAACATAAAATTAAAAAAAAAAATACGATTTTCCTTTCGATTTACAAGTTTTTGCATTGTTGTTATGAATTTCCGCTGCATTTGAAGATATTTTAATTGGTTAAATTCGACTATTACACGTCGGAAGCTTCTCAATTCGTAACATATAATTTTTAAAATATTTAACTGAAATATTTTCCATGTACAACAGTAAAGCAATACATCTTCTGAACTTTAAAACTGTTTGTCTAATAAATGATATCAGGGACATAGATAGTGCAACGTATCGATCATGTTTAGTTGACAGAAATGCTTTTAGTTAAGGTTATTGATATTGATCGTGCCACCAGTTTATTCGTTTTATATTGGTGCAAGCCATGCAAGCAAATCAGATTTGGAATAAAAAAGTTGGTAAAGATTTGGAGGAGGTTGGTAGCTTTAAATTTAGTAAAAATGTGACATTTAATTTATGGAATATTAATGTAAATAGATCTTGCACGTTACCGGTATACAACATGTTAACTTCTTTTATAACATGTCAACAAACCTAACATTTTACGTAATTTATCCTTTTCAGTATATTACCTTCATACGATTTGGTTACAATAATAATTAATGTTCACTTATAACAACATTTAATGTATTAAACAAACCACATGAACCATCAATGTACACAAAGCAATGTAATCAGCGAACTTAGGTCTACAAGTTGTTCAATTTACTTTCCATGAGACAGCTCATTCGTCTCCTGTTTTCAAGTACACTGTTACATAGCCTTAGAAAGAAAACTTTCTAATTTAATAGCGGAGAATAAAACGATCGCTGGTTGTTACTTGTTACGTCTATAATCAACTTTTGGCAACAAATCTCTTTGTTTCTTTCATAACCGTAGGATATTTTTTGCTTTAAAAAAATCGAGGGAAAAGGGTTAGTAGTTTGCGTTCGAACGAATAAGTTCTATATTCCAATCTGGCTGAACTGACAATGGCTGAAGGTAAATAACTGATTACTTAATTGTTGTTATCAAAACCTATACCATTAGGCATAAAGAAAAGTTTAAGACACGCTTATCAAAATATTATGTTCGATAGAGAATATATACTTTGATAACCAAATTTAAACGACAATTAAACCCTGCTTGCAATGCAGCCTGACATGGTGATTTGTTTTTAAATTTATAGTTTTTAAAATCTCTACATAATACGCCTACATGGAGAATTATTTGCGAGATTTGCTCAACTATTTAATCTGCTTAAACTGTAATAATGTAAAACTAGAAAACAAATGCACGTGCCGTTCAAAGTTGAAACTTTCAAAGGATCACATTTACAGCTGTGTTACGAGTAACTTTATGAGTTCAAAGCGGTTCACTTTTTAGTTTACTGTTGAGACTTATGTGTAAGCAGTTACGTCCGGTTGAAACTGGATTTTGTTTGTACATATGAATATGGCACGTTTTCGTAAAAGTTGTTAAAATTGTTGTCGTTAATGATGTTGTGTTTTTTAATAAAAATAAATCATCATTTTTGAGGCACTGCATGTATTTAAAACAGTATTTACTATATTAATTTAGCTATTAAATCTGTAGAAAAATCTGATTGACATCGAAACAACAAGAAAAATTCAAGAATAGAAAACAATATTTAATAACGATGGACGGAAAGAAAAATAAATTATTATTCTGTTATTAATAAAAAATATTTGTAAAATAAATGTTACTTTCACAATGAAACATTGCTACTTTTGTTACTGAAATAGCCACGAGCGATGATGAACTGAAAATTTATTTATTTCTTCTTTAATTTATTATTTTCTTTGTGTTATTGAAATCAACACAAAAATAATTTTCAGCCTTCAATAAGTAAAAATTAAGTGTCACATTTAAGCGAGAGATTTTATTGATATCTCAGTTATTGTAAATAGTTAACAAATTATGCTCAAATGCCTTCTGCCTGCTGAAGATACTTGCCTTCTCATAGTTTCGTCTTAATAGTGTAATAAAGTGAAAAAAGTCAGTTAACGAAAAAAGCTTCAAAAACAAACAAGTGAAACTTGATTAAGTCTATAAATGTGTTGTGTAACAATCCCAAATCGACTTACAGCTGTTATTACTTACTAGCTGTACCCCGCGGTTTTAACAACATTGCTCCCCTCCTGTTGGTCTTAGCATGATAATATATAGCCTTTCTCGTTAAATGGGCTATCTTACACCGAAATATTTTTTCAAATCGGACCAGTAGTTCCTGGGATAAGCGCGTTCAAACAAACAAACAACAGACACACACATCAGACGTAAATTTTGCATAGGCAAGATTAAATTTACCGAGATTTATCATAAGTTAATGATGCTCTAATATATTATTTACCGAAAACAGACAAATCGTTACATTTTAATACAGCTTAAAAAGCAAAAAACAGAAAAGTTTTCCCGGAAAAGCAGAATTAAGGGTGAAATAAGAAAGGGTTCAACAAAAACATAGACGAGGTCACGGGAAATGATTAGTAAGTTAATTAATAAGGGCAAAGGGCTCCCGTATTTTATGTGCGATATAAATTAACTTTTCTCAACTTCCATAAGACAAATTATTAATTTTTCATATTAAATACGCCATGAGGCTTTAATACCAGAATCATCGTATTAATAGCAGGAAATAAAAACCCGATTAGAAAAATAGCATCATAAGTCTTGTTTGGGATGCTGGAATAGCTTATTTTTATAATTTTTTTTGGTTTTGTACTTTATGCCATGTTATTTTACACTTTCAAGTTTATTATATATTTTGTTTTATAACTAAATTCATACTTGAGTACTAGGAATTTACAATTTAGTTTCGTTGTTATAAAGTCTTCAAAAACACTGTAACATTTCATTATCATTATCATATTTTGTTGTCATTTTGCTATATTCGTACGTTTTTTTTTTAGTGGGGAAATCTTGCATAGATACCCACGGCCTTGTATTGTTATGTCGGACACGGAACACGGTGGGTTATGTCGGATTCCTACCGACCAAAACCCCACTGTGTTCCGTCAAGCCGCATCAACGACAGGGCCACGGGTATAGGTAGAATTCATCCGTGACCAAATCAGCGGCAGCCCGTCGCCGGGCCCAAACAAGCTAAGAGCCTGCCAGCTCTACCCTCATGGAGCGGCGTGAGCGGAACACGTCTCACGCCGCCTCATCGTACCGGACAATGGACTAAATCCCCGCTCCATCGCCCGGCGTGCTATATTAGTACCTAGCAGAATTATTGTATCACAGAGCTTGTTAGAGTTAAATTTTCCATGTTAGTAACTAATTATTGATAATTATGGTACTATATTACATAATTAAGTAAGTAATTATAATATAAAATCCAAAGCGCTCTCCGCATAATTTATATCTTCGTTCCTGATATTCGCGGTTTCTTTGCCGTCTAATTAAAAGGGCCGGGTTAGGCAAATTACCGACATTACGGTTTCCGTGTTATTGCTTCCCCTGTAATAGGCCTTAACTGTTCTCGTGTGAAAAGTGCCTTAATAGCTTTTTATACCTTTTGTTAAGAGCTGAATTGTCCGGTTGAAGTTTTGAGAAAGTTTTACGATTTGGTCCGACCTGGATTGGCTTTTTAACTGATTTAAAAGGGTTTCTTTTTAATTCAAATACTTCTCAGAAGTCTGAAGTGTAATGTTTTGCGTATGTTTCCTTCACATGAATTATTATAGATAATAATTTCCCTTAACCTTATAATATCTTTAAATGTGTGTTTAGTAGTTAATTACGGTATTTTAGAGGAAATATTTAGTAATCTGCGCTATCATCCTGATAATAAGAGATCATCACTGTCCAGCTACCATGAAATCGATGATGTAGTACGAGCTTGCAACTTTATCTCAACCTTTATTTCATATTCATCCAACGCACTGTTCAGGCTTTTATACAATCGTTTCAGCTTGATTAGCATTGACATTTTAAAATTTAACCTATCTGTTTAGTCAAGTTTGAACTCAGTTGACACTTCCGATAAAGACTAAACCGGAATAAAGTCCAAAGTCACACAATAGAGCGAAGCACAATTTGTTTTCCCTGAACAACAGGAGTTAAATTTTTCACACTAAATATTTACCTCAAGTTCGATCCATCACGTGTCGCAGGCAGGCTTCGAACCTGTGATCTTCGTGGGCGTCTAGTCATTTCTCAATATGACAAGCTGCCAGGCTGGCGCATTATGTGGGGAATTCCGATATGTACTTTGATTTATGCTGCGCGGGTTTTTCGTATTTGTCGGTTGCCATGGCAACGCAGTTACGCTGACTGATGGTTGACGGCAAGTTAGGTTATCTGTCATTGGTTGTTATTTGTATTGAGTCAAAAATATGGACGTGGAAATGTATGAATGATGGAAAATGTCGGATAAATAGTACAAAAATACGTCAATTCAATGTGGTGATAGATAAGTAGGTTTTGTTATTAGTTTGGAACCGTTATTTGTTATCTCTTACTAATAATAAAAATGATTACTAATGGCGGGTTTCGCAGTTTTGTTATGTTGTGTATATATGTCAGTTAAAATAACAACGTATGAACATTACAAATAGACAATATAGGACAATAGTGTCAATTAAACTATCAGGTTGGTACCTAGCTTATGTGTAATCAGAAAGTAATGAACAGTTACTGATGTATTAATCAATTTTTTGTGAATATTACGATGTAGGAAACGTTCTCCTCGAAAAAACACTCATCATCACTTAATTTCAAAATAATTCAATATAAAACAACAATTGAAACCATGTTGTAATTTACAATAATTCACAGTAACACAAATTTGAAGGACATTAAAAATAATATCTAAATAAATATTTTTATTAATTTCAAGTTTTACGACACGGTTTATGGGCGATATTTTCGATTTTACGCGTTCCCTCCGGATAAGCGATAAAATACCTGCGAATGTTTGCTTTTGACGTTTACACTTTGATAAAAAAATGCTTGTTTGCGTACAAATAACGGGGTAAAATATTTTTTCACAATCTAGGTTATGAGGGAATCGGTTTGAATCCTGAATGGAGCCTTATTGAATAGGATTGGTTTTTTAAGTACCTACCTAGTTTGGACAGTGCTGAATTTCATTCACTTGAACTCAAGCACTTATTTTCATGGATATATTATGAAAAAATGCTCTTAAATTAATAGATTTATTAAATCGAAAGATTCATAAAATAAAAGTAGATATAAACACAGATATAAATGTTTATTATTGTATCTGGATAGTAAATATTATCTGAAACAATTAAAATAATTACCGATTATGTCTTGTTGTCAAAGCAAGTTATTTATAGAATTTAAAGTGACATATTCAAATGATTACTAAAGTTTGAAGTGGCTGAGAGAGTTACTTACGAAATTAAGAACGAAGAAATTTGAAACCTTGCTTTTTATAAAATTATATTTAAAATCTTAACCATTAGTGATAGTAAAATTAGTCGAAAATTAGTAAAGTTGCATATTGATTTTTTTTCTTATCTTCTTTAAGTGTAGGTAGTCGTTTATCACAATTATAAGAAAGTACCTCCTACTTTTAAATTTTATCAAGATTTCATTAGCCTTAATTTTTAACCAAGATTTTGATGTTTATTAAATTTCAACGCAATCTATAAGTCTATACACACGCCAATACGAATACGAATAATACACTAATATACGAATAATACAATACATGTCAGATTGATTTACTTTTACAGTAATAATAAGAACTATATGGATATATTTAAATCTTCCCAATTAACATATTGCAGTATTTTCAACATGAAATTTTAATTTGCAAGTAGTACTGAATCGTTTAAAGCACCGAAAGTCAAAGTTAAGTTAGAGTAAGTGAGTTTTAACTTGCTAAAATCCAATTAGTAGTGCAAGTTATACGCAGGAGCGATGTTAAGTTATTGACTAGTATGTCAACATGGATTTGCAAAAAAAACTCCTATTATTTTGTTTTATGTGATTCGTAATAAAGAATACGCGCTTTTTTTCGCTTTGTTTAGGTATAAAGTGAAACATTGGAATTTTTGTGGTTTTTCAACCGATTTCAAGAAAAGGAGGAGGTTCTTAATTCGACAGTATTTTTTTGGGTAAGATACCTTCCCTGTGTTACCATTAAAATTTTGTTTAATTCAAACTATTTGTAACCGGTATATAGTTTTCTGTTAAAAAATAATTATTAGTTTTTTATGTCAGGTAACTAAGTATTCAATTTTACAAATATGAATGGTTTCTGAATTCCGATTAGAAAATAACATAGTATCGAGAATTTATTAAAGATCGATCAAAATTGGATGATGTGGAATTTTATTATCTTTGTTTATTTCTATGTATTATTCATACTTTTTTTCTCAAAATATGAAGAAAAATTACTTTTTATAATTAAAAAAGTAAACTTACATAACACAATAACTGTGCCCTGCGGTTTTACCCGCATTACTCCGCTCCTGTCGCAAAATCGGACCAGTAGTTCCTGAGATTAGCGCGTTCAAACAAACAAACTCTGCAGCTTTATAATATTAGTATCTATAGATTATATTAGTTTAGGACTCACCGTAAAAATCCTCAAATGTGTGTTTTTAAAATAGCCGTTCTTATGTTTTTAAGTCATTATGTCAATATTAATTCTTCGCTTACCGCTACATCTCATCAATTACGGCACAGCCGAACAAGTTGTACCCATTCGAGGCTGGAATCTGTTTTCGTTAGCGAACCAACTTAAATTAGAAAGCTTAACTCGACTGTGATCTTTGATAAAACTAATATTACCATTCTGTTTTATTCAAACGACATGTTTATTTGTCAATTGGTCAATGAATAAACAATGAAAAAAAAACGACAGGGTCACGGAGAAGAATATTTTTTTTTTGAAGCTAAGAAAGTCATTCAGTGTTTCTGTTACGCTTGAACTCAAATCTACTCGACGAAATAAAGAAAGGAGCGTGTATGCCGAGCACACGTGGCAGAAGTGAAACTTCTTTGGCACGATTAAAAAATACCGATAAACGGTATTGCCATGACGCGACCATGGATCTTTGAAATCGGGAGAGGTCGGAGCAAGAGGCTAGTCTATATAAATAAATTTCAAATCGCCAAATTTGTTGCTAAGCGTAAACCGCGAGAACGGCTCTACCAATTCGACAATTTTTTTATGTTTTTAAGGCATAAGAAAGATTATTATGGAGGGAATAACAATAAAAGGGGCAATAGGACAGAAAAATGTCTGCCGGGGCAGCTAGTAGTTAATAAATCTATACTAATATTATAAAGCTGAAGAGTTTGTTTGTTTGTTTGTTTGAACGCGCTAATCTCAGGAACTACTGGTCCGATTTGAAAAATTATTTCGGTATTAGATAGCCCATTTATCGAGGAAGGCTATAAGCTATAATATATCATCACCCTAAGACCAACAGGACCGGAGCAATGCGGGTGAAACCGCGTGGCACAGCTAGTAAATGCATAAAACTGACCTTTCAAGTAGTTTACGCATATGGAACAAAAAAATATTCCAATGCAATTCAACACCCAATTATTGCGAGCAAAATAAAATCCCGTTAAACGCTACGCTTGTGAGCTTTATAAAATAATCTCGTTACTAATATTTAAACGGTTCGTGTAAAATAAAATTTTATGCGTCCAATATATCGCGGAGATAAACGGAAAATATTAGAACCATAAACTAAACGTTCTCTATTGAAAATATCCCTCTGTTGTTTATGCCTTATGTGCAGATTAGGAGTTTTAGACTTGAAATTAAGTATTTTATAATTCATTGCCGTTTATGCTTTTTAAATAATATTTATAACAATTCCAATTGAGTATAATGACAGTTTTTTTTTGTATATGGCCATGAATTTTAATCATATTGGTTTTCTGTTTCAGTATGAAGAAATTAAATTTTGTTTTTCTTGCTCTATATTTAATATATTTTTGGACTGAAAGATTGATGAAAAACCATGTAAAAACGTAGCATAATGTTAGTATAATAAATAATAATAATAAATAACGTTTATTTCTTATTCTTTTCATAGACATGGACATATTCATCATAGTTTTGTTGACAAGTAAAAAGTATAAGTGGCACCCGTTTTAGGCTTAGTTCAAAGAACTAGCCTGTGTATACAGGCACCAGCTTCTCCCTAAGTCATTTGAATTTTAATAAAACAAAAAACTTGAAAAGTGAGCTAGGAATATAAATGGTATGTGCAAGCATATTATACAAATATGATTATTATATAAATATGAAAATTTTTAAATTTATGAGTAATGTGTGTGTGTGTGTGTAGGCGTGTGTGGGTGTATGTATATGTATTGATCTTCATTGATAGTTTTTTTACTACAATTTACTACTAGTATACTAATATAAGTATTATATTATCTTTGCTAACTACAATTATGACTGCCAAACAAATATTAACAAATGAAGCTATAATAACAGCATCCATTTGTGCATATATTGAGCCTAAGCTTATTCCGACTGTATTTCCTGAGTTGCGTAAATGTTCTGTTTACAAAAGGGTTTCAGTGTATTCATACAGTCTATTCGGGAAGTAATAACACATTATAGCGCTGCTAATGCAAGCCGAAATATATGCCAACATTTGGATGATGTAATTTTGAGCTTATGCTAACGTTCATAGGAATGTGATTTAGATATCTGCCTACTTTATGAATATGTTTTAAGCATAGAAATCTAAATAACAAGGCAATAGAAGTCGTAAGCGCGCGTGACATTGTCGCCGCTCAGGTGGTTACCATGCCACAAGTCTGTTCGTCGCTTGGTGGTCGCTTGTTCAGTTGTTCCTGACACGTGCGTGAGTAAACATGGTGTGTTACAGCATTTCCCAGTGCGGAAATTCTTCCATAAATTGTAATTATACTAATAAAGGAATAAAATTTCACCGGTAAGTATTTTTGTTTATAAATATTGCCGTTTTTCCTTAAAATTATAGAATATTTACAAGTATTACGAGTGTCACCATAGTAATCGAAATAACAATGAATGACACAGTCGACCATTCTTATTATCACGTTTAACACAAATTTCAACCTTATTTCTATGAGTTTATGTTCAAAGTTATATCTATTGAAAATTGACAACCTCTGTTGTAGAAAAGCCGAATTTTTGCGTATTGGAGCAAAAATAAACAAAACGTCTCATATACTTAGGGATGTTATTCTAAAATAAACCGTAAATTCGTGCGTTAGGATACATATTAAAAAGTATTAATTTAATATTTAAGTTAGTTTTCACTAAAATCAAGCTGTCTAATAAAAGGCATAGTTTACTTGTGTGTACTGTTTAGCTATCGGTTTAAATGTGTTGATTTTGGCGACAGCGGTTTTCATACGAATTATGACATTATAGCACTTCTATGTGTCTTGTAATTTAGATTTCTATGGTTTTAAGCTATTGCATAGCTTTTATCTTAGACTTTGAGCGCGGCGACCGAATGTAAAAATTCCGTAACGAAAACACCTAACACCCCCACTCCAACCGGCACAGCGATGCGATGCTATGCAATAACTTTACCGCGGCAGTCCTCGAGTGCCACACGTATTTTTTTTTATATAACTTGATTCATGTTAAATTATGTCGAAAAGATATCGCTATTTTAAACAGTAATTATTATTATTATTTTTTAACTTCAGTGGGCAAAATGATTCTTCATATTATTAATTAATTGTTTAAGAATTTTAAAGCTAATATTATCGTTTTCAGTTACAATAGTACCATTATAGCATTTGAAAAACTCAAACTCAAAATTTATTTATTAAATTAAACTTCTTCTAGAAGCATTTTTGAATCGTCATTAGGTACATATTAACATTAACCATCGATACGGAAAGCAGTATCTATGGAGAAGAACCGGCAAGAAACTCAATAGTTGCTCTTTTAAAATCATGTCAATAACAGTTTTTTGTTTTTGTGATCTTTAATTAATCTAACTAAACATTAAAATGAAAAATAATAGTGATCAATATACTTAAATAATTATGTACAGAAGTAGGAGCCTTATGGAGATCAATAGATAGGATTATAAGTGAATTCCACATTGAAAGCCTGGGTCAAAAGCTAGTATATCTAAAATACATCAATATACCAGTGTTACGTTTCCCAGTAAAGGGATTATCTGCCAGATTGACGTGGACGTCATGCCCTGTTAATTAAGCCTGAAGTGAATTTTCATTCATATACAGAGAAATGTTAATATTCAGATATGTTGCTGTTTTGATGCTTATTTTGCGAAATACCCAATGTATTTCCTGGTATTAAGAATGTTATTTAGGGGAATATTTTTTGAATAATCTATTAAAATAATCGTAGAATAGTCAAAACTTTACATATAATATTTTTTTAAAGAATACTTGGGGCGTGATTTACAATGGATACCTTGGCCAAAAAATAGTTTTTTGAATTTTTGTCTGTATGTATGTACGACCTAAACTCAAAAAGTTCTGTATGAATTTACTTCTAATTTGGTACAGAGATAGCTTGAGACCCAGGAAAGGTTTTATCCCAGAAATCTCACGGGAACGAGAACTATGCGGGTTTTTCTTTGACTACGCGGGCGAAGCTGCGGGCGGAAAGCTAGTACATATTAAAAGGAGATTAAAAATGTTTCGGAAGGAACGGGTTCTGTGCATTGAATATAAGCAGTTTATGTATACAGGATGTCCCAAGAGGTATGGATATACTGAAGCCAGGAGGTAGACGACCTAGAGGGATTTCCGAATCACCCCATGTATGTTATGCGATTTTTCGTATTTTCAGAGTTATGACGTTTTTTTTTTTAATTTTCACCTATTGCCAAGTACCATGAGATTTTTATTTATGGTGACGTGACTTATTGCGGTAGATGGTTGATTTTTTTTAGCTTAGCTTAGCACACAAAAAAAAAAATTAAGCATCTACCCGCATCTACAGTTTTCACTTTCCTACGATTTTATTATACCTATGTAAAGATAAACATGATTAAGCTTTCGGACAATAATAATTTAGTTCTCTAATTACGCTATCTATTTCTATTATTCAATACACAAAACAATATCTTATTTCTGTATCCAGCATCTTATATAATCCGCAAGACGTCTCCACGATCACGTTGTTGTTCGACAGATCTCTCAATATTAATAAATATGTTTGTAATACAGATTGTTTGTGTTTGCGTTCACCAATCAACGTTGAATTTATGGTCGCTTTTACTTTGATATTAACTCTTCCTGTTGCTAACTTTGTTATATTTTATGTATATTAAAGAGTTTTTGAACGCTATATCTGCATTATTTTTAGCAAGATTATAAATTGGTCTAGACAACGTTGGATGAGACGTCAGGACACGGTTTTAAATTGAATTTCTTAGTAGTTGTTTTCTTTTTAGTGTAGTCCCATTTATCTACGCGTGATAATAGTTCAACTGTCATGAAATCATTTGAACCCACGGAGTGTGGATTTTTACTAATAGGTAGTTGGAGAGTTTCTGTATTTAATCACTGTAATATTTTAGTCCTTTATATCGTTAAGACTTAATAAGTAGTTTTATAATACAAAACCAAAAGAATTTCGTACTATTCTTATTTGATCATTACCACGAACAGCCATGGCCTACTCGATTTTCCCATATCCATACATTATAATCATCCTAAGGCAAAATAGAAAAAACCCTCCAAGCATAATGGAATATGGATAAACCATTACCTACAATGTACATGAAGCATTAGCGCATATTATAACTCCTAATGATTTTAACAAGTATTTAGAACAGAAATTCAGACAGTTCCCGCAAACTTCGTACAAAGTTTCTTAATGTGCTAAGTCATTGTTCTGTATAATTTCAATGTTCTTGGAGCATCTATGTTGTAATTTGTTCCCTTTTTTTTTGCCTTGTTTTTATTGAACTTCATCCTACGTAGAAAAAAGTTTATTTGTAGCATTCGTGCAATAGGTAGTTTTTTAGCAGATTCCTGCGCATAATATCTATTGCTATAACTAATGTTCTTTATAGCTTTTACATTATGGAGTGCTTTTATACACTACGTCAATAATTGAAAAAATAGTGTCATATTTTCAAGCCAATAGGAATCTTGATGATGAAGATGATGATAGTGAAAGCCACTTAAAGTCACTAAAAGTTTATTTAATACTAGCGGTCCGCCCCGGCTTCGCCCGTGGTACATATTTCGCAATAAAAGGTAGCCTATGTTCTTTCTCAGGGTCTAAAGATTGTCTGTGCCAAATTTCATCAAAATCGGTCCAGTAGTTTATGCGTGAAACCCATACATACATACATACAAGCCTTTCCTCTTTATAATATTAGTATAGACTAGCTTCCGCCCGCGGCTTCGCCCGCGTGGTGTTTTGATAAAAGGTAGCCTATGTTCCTCCTCAGGGTCTAAAGAATGTCTGTGCCAAATTTCATCAAAATCGGTTGAGAGGTTTAAGCGGGAAAGCGTAACAGACAGACAGACAGAGTTACTTTCGCATTTATAATATTAGTAGGGATAGACGGATAATAAAGACGGGTATCTTCATAATATTTTATTTGCTATTGATAATAGAAATAGAACATCAGCAGAAGTTGTGAACTTGTCATAAATCTAAAAATAACTTCATTCAACAACTACAGAACTTGACGAAACATCGTATCTATCAAGTTTGAATTAAAATAAATCAATGGTACCTACTCCATTAACAAATTAAATAATTGGAAAGGGAAGAAATCAGATATCAAGAAGTTGGAGATTACTTTTATGATATTGCTCAAGGGCTATGTAATGACACTAATTCAAATTAAGTATTTGGCGTTCGTCTTAGGTTGTAGCGGAAATGTTAAAAAAAACATACCGGCCGAATTGATAACCTCCTCCTTTTTTTGAAGTCGGTTAAAAATACGTTTAATGAAATTAATTCATATGCCTAACAGGCAGGATATGGCGGGGCTTATGTTTGTATAAGATCTGAATTGTACCCATATTCATGAATAAAAATATTTGAATTTGAAATTTTGTGGCCATATTTAATGACTAATATTGTTTAGGAACTAACGGTGGTCGGTAATTCAAGCATTTTTACTTCTTATATAATATTCATCATCTCTTAATGTTAACATTGAAAAGTATTAAGTAGATAAATTTTTTATTACTATATTTTGTTCCTCTTTTTTTAGTAGGTACATACAGTAGCACCTCTATAAGTCGAACATCAAGGGAGACGCCAAAAAATTCGAGTAATAGAGTTTTCAACTTATGGAGGATTTCGACTTAGGCGGATTTTGATTCGACTTATAGAGTTTGAGGTTTATTCTTATAAATTTTGAGTTAGAGAGGTAAAGTACATTAAAATTCAACTTGCAGAGGTGACAAACATGTTTTTATTTATTATAAATCAACATTATTTCAAATCATTTTAAAATAAAAAATATGGCATTAAAAAAGTCAGTAAGTATGTTTTTCTTTGCTTTAGATAATTTGGTTGTTCTCTAGCATTGTCTAATCTATAAAGAGCAGAAAATTCTTCTTCTTCAGAGATACTGGTTTGCTCTATAAAATTTCGTAAGGTATTCAATGCGGCTCTTGCCTCTTTGATGGAAACCCATGGAGCGCATGTACTATTCACGTCTTCTATGTTATCTTAATCATTAGTATCGGTTTTCTGAGCTACTGAATCGATAATTTCATCATTAGATACTTAATGCAAACACGTGTTTACGTGAGTCATAAATTTATTATCGTATACTCCTAAAACGTTTTCTAAGAAACAATATTGTACTTGCACTGTCGGCAAGTTGTTAAAGTCGGTAACTTATTTTTGTTCGAACAATAGAGGTAATAAATTCCAAATGATCAAGTTATAAAGGTTGTAAAATAAAACGTTGCTATGTTCGAGATACAGAGGTCAAATTTAATTTTTCGAGTTATAGAGTGAAAATATGTACCAAAATGGCTTGGAGGGACTCGGTGATAATTTCGACTAACAGAGGGTCAAGATTTCAAGTAACGGAGGTTTTCGGGTTTGAAGGGAAGGGAACAAAACATTTTTTCGAGATTTGGAGGTTTTTGACTTATCGAGGTTCGACTTAACGAGGTGCTACTGTATTTTCAAATTTCAAATATTTCAGGACACTTATCACACTCGGCACGATCTGATCCCGTACTAAGCTTTCGCTTGTATGGAAATCAGATGGCTGATAAACATACGTATTTATTTTAAATAAATACTGATATAGATAATAAACACCCAGACACAGAGCAAACTATGTTCAATCTATGTTCATCGCACAAATATTTGCCCTGGGTGGGAATCGAACCCACGACCTCTGGCTTAGAAGGCAGGATCACTAAGCCAATTGGTAAGTCATTAGATTCACCATAAGTTTGTAAGTTAGAGGCTATAATAATAATTATAAGCAAACATACATATCTCTTTACGTTTCCTTGTAGTATTTATCAGCCACGCTCTACCAGAGTCGAAACTAAACAACTTAGAACTACCAAAAATGTTTCAGATTAAACAAAATTAGTTCGTTATCTAAGCCTTATAAAATCTCATTTCGCTTGTAACACAAATCTCAACGCTTGAGCGAAGTTTACAAGTCGTCCGCATCATTAACTTCGACTATAACTGGAAATATTCGTCCAAGTTGAGAGTTGAGCAAAACTCGTTTACTTTGTATTTACCAAATGATTTTTTTTTTATTTAGTAGTATTTCTATATGAGGAACATACGTCTTTCGTTAGATAGGGCTTTGAAGTGACAGAAGATCTGTGAGATTAACGTAACATAAGGTAATGAGGTTTATATGATAAAGAAACTTTAGCGCGAGACTGTAGCACGTATACAGGGTGTAATCGTTAAGTGTGCGCAGGTGATTATTCCGTAACTATTGCAGATATCAAAAAACTTTAAACTGATATCGAAAGCCCATTACCTAATGCGTAAATTGACAGTAATAACTTTTTATAAATAAAACGGGAAATATCTAAAAATTTTACATAAAACACTCCCATACATTTAGTATGAGATATGAATATGTAATCGCCTGTGCACACTTAACGATTACACCCTGTATATTATTTTTACTACTATCTGAGACGCGGGGTTATAAAAAGCAAGTATTATATTGTATGCTTTAATAACTTGTATGTTATTCTGCTACCTATCTATCTGTATAACAATTAAAATAATGTCATCAAAATCCGTTCAGACTAGTTTTAGCTAAAAGAGAAAATTTCCTAGTAGGATGTGTGTCTGTATAAAATTTGAAAGTGAATATTTAATTTCAATGATTAGACGAAAAAAATATTTTATTATCGGTACAGTAATTTTTAACTGCATTTGTTTATAAGATCAAAATAGGTTTCGAAACTTAACGGGAAGAAAAAGGAATCCCTTTTGAATGCAGAGCAGATGCCCTGCGCTAGTATTTTATATTAATGAAGTACACAAAAAAAATTGTGAATTATTGGTAATTTATATGCTAATTGTTTTAAATACGTAGCATATTATGTTCATTTTATTATTTGCACTTTTTTAATTAGCTACTTTCGTCCTGAATATTGGAAAATGTGTTTTGAAAGCACAGAAATTTCAATATTGTATATTTTAATATATTTTGCTAGCAATTTTCAATATATTTATCAACGTTCCCGTAAATATTATCAAACAATAAAAATATTAAGGAGCTTTAGGAGGTATCTCGTATATCATATCAAAAGATTTAGGATAAATCTACTAAGACTGAAGGATTTTCGACGAATATATCAAATAGGGATAGAAAAGGTTGCTTTGGAAAATTCAATATAAGCTGTTATGTATAAATCTCTACTTTTTCATATGTTAGAATATGTTATGTTCGTCTTAAGATTGGCATTTTACTTGTGAGTGATTTATTTTTGGGGACGAATATTTTTTTATGAATCTCTGAGACTGACTGACTGAAGATAGAACCCAGAAGTTTAGATTTTAATGCTCCCTTGCTTTCGTAAAAAATGTGAATAAATTAATATTTTTTGACGTGACAACGTCTTATAATTCGATAGAGCCGGCTGCACGCACGAAAAAACATGACTCATGCGGCGTTACCTCGCTCTGAGGCGTTCCATGTAAGGCTTGAAGTGCAAGCGAGAGCGCGGAACGAGCGACAAAGAAGCACAATCGGACGTTGTCACGTTCAACTATCGTCAGTAAACCGACTTTACAGACAACCAATTTTTTTTTTGCTTCTTAATCAGTGTTAATTATATAGAATATACAAATTAGCGTTTAAATAACATATTAAGGTTATACATGTGAATTCAAAGTAGCAAATGCTACAGAGTAAAAAATAATGGAGGAAAGAAAGGCCTCGTATTTTCGAGTGATGCGCGAACAAATTTATATAAATTGCATCATTTTATTCTTTGTTGGAAGATAAGGAGGAAGGATATAATATCATTTTCGTGGACAAAGTACATTTATGGGATTACATAAATTGACTAAATAATATTTTGAAAGGTAATACCTACGTAAACATTTTGATATCAGAGAAATATAGAAAATAAGTTAACCTAGTCGGATTAAGAAGCTTTACTATAGTCATTCTAAGGTAGTAATAGATTAAGTAATAGGAAGAAAGATTGGATTGCCCGTTAATATTATTTCTTTAATTTATTTATAACCAACTTAAGTTATTATCATAATTCTTCTACAATAAGCAGATAGCTACAATTATCCTCTTTTTCATAAGCTTTATATTAACACAATTTACCAACATCTTAAAATGGCACAACATACTCGTATCACAAGTACAAAAATACAAACCAAAATATCAGTCAAAATATGAAAAGCTCCAAATCTAAACATTACGTTAAGACGATCAGAGAAACAGTAAACACCTCAAATCGGCCAGCCCTTCGTCAGCTCGGGTTATGTAAATAAGGGTATAAATAAAACGCCAGAGACTTGTTATTTTACTACAGAATACGCTGATGCACTATGATTTGGTTTTATGGAAGAAAAACAGCGCCAATTAATAAGGGATCAACTGATTGGTTTAGCAAATGCGTTAGCTTTCAGATAAAGAGCCAATATAGACATAGGTATTAAGATAGGAATAATACATTTTATTATACATAATATTATGTTATATCTACTTTGTATAATAAGCTTTAGGCTTTCTGTGGGTATCAAGATAAAATTATGATACTAAATACATATGTATAAATGTTTGCTTTGAATCGTAAAAGAGCTTTGTATATAAATTAAGCTAATTTAAAAATGCATATAGTTTTACTATTTATCTGTTTGATAGACAGTTATAACAGAAAGCTACATTATTATAGGTTTAAATATAACTTAAAAGTGAAACAATCGTATATTTTTTCTGAATGAACTTTCTATACGATACTTACCAAAAAAGTTTCTAAATGAAACTTACCACCATTCTTAACAACACGCGCAAAAGAAACCACAATCTAAAGGCGGAAAAAGTTTATTTAAATTACTTCCCTATTTCCTGTGATGAAAGGGTCCACGCCTCTCGGCCATTTATTACAATTCACACATCATTAGGTAGCTACCCACTCAATGCATTAGCACTATCTATAAAGAGATCGTTTATGTTTAACTTAAAATGAACGAAAACCTTTTACAAGTTATATAGGGTTTTTCTTAATTAACAAAACTTTGGAGTCGATTCAAATATTTACTGATCGAATAAAACGCCGTAATAATAAGCGCTTTTGGCTCGTTATAATGATTAAAGTTTAATTATGTACTTTGTAATCCTTTTTTGTTGGTCCGTTACAAATGGCTTGAAGAGTTTAGATGATTTTAGCATATTTTTTAATTGGGTCAAAGTGTACTACAAAAAGTAAACAATCCCCGTATTCAACAGATAAGAATATAATTTATTTTCTTTTTATTATAAAGTGATATTATATTTTTACGTAATGTGAAGCGGCACTTAATTATTATAGAGTAATTATTTATAGTTCACAATTTTATAAAGCAATTTGATTATCTTTTACCCAGAATTAAAAATTTACAGCTCTGCAGGTAGCTTATAGCATTCTCTAGCACTGTACATATTTAGTTCTAAATAATATTAATTTCATTATAATTATATCAATGCTTAAATACTTTAAATAGCATATTTTTCAGTAAATTTCTCGAAGATATTCATTGAATAGAACTTGTGCATGGTAGGAAATTTCTATTACATCCTCAAGAGAAAGAAAGTATTGAATAAAATGATTAAGAAAACAAGGTAAGCTAGTTTATGAAGAAATAGCAATTTGCATAAGATTGGCGGCGAGCTTGTGCCGAGATTGTGTGGATAACGACTTCTATCTGTAAGCAGCCTCTTTAGAATCATTGGTGGCTTTTATTGTAAACGACAACGATATTTTGTTTAATTTTTTTAACGTCTAACCATGCTCAACAAGGATTGAACAAGGTGTTTTTGAAGTGAAGCTTCTTTATGCGCGTTTAGAGTAAAATTGCAAGGTCGCGTCATGGCAATACCGTCACATCAAGAAGTAAGGTGACGATGGTATCTTTGAATCTTGCCAAAGAAGTTTCACATCAGACACGTGCTTTTTTAATTATATTTTTTGATAAATACCTATTTGTTTTTTGTGCATTTTTACTATTACGCGGATATGTGAAATAACTTATCCTCTATTCAGTAAAGGAGTAAGTTATAACAAAATATCATACTAATATCAATACTTATCCCACGAGACATCATCAATACGTTACAATATAAATCACAATAAAATACATACTTACCAGATTTAACATGCATCTGAAAGTAATAAAAACCGACCTACATCGTAACTGCAAGTAACTGCATATTTGCACGTATCAAACACGCATAAAGGTTTACGTTTACGATTATCGTGTCGTATGAACTAAATGTCTCTTCTACGGTTATGAAGGCAAATTTTATGACATTTACGTAATATTGGTGAAGCCTTGTGTTATCATATTTGTCGGTTTACAGAATGCATGCGAATCGCCTTATTAGTTGAATAGTTTTGTATACGTTTTATCAATAGGTTTACGGTGAAGATAAAATAGTGAACAGAAGTGGAGGAAAGAGTATGAATATTCATATTTGAATATACCTAATGTATTCAATAATTAGTTGCGTGAATTGTCTTATGGAATGTATGGACGATTTCGTGAGTAGTGTTTTGGGTTTGACAGATTTCAATCCATAGATAATAGAGTCTGATAGAAACTTCGCATAGAAACGCGTAGTTTATAAAATGTCTTTGTAGTTTATAATATATTTCTGTAAATTCCACACAGATTGAACCTTCCGCATGAAAAAATAAATTAGGTATATTAAACAAAAAGTTAAATCACGATTTTCTATCTATCCCTGGGGCAAAAAACTTCATTAGTTCTATGATCTGATAAATAACTATATTTTTTCAGACAGATAATTAATTCCAACAGTTTCCACTAAAATCACGTAGGACGTAGGAATATTTTTACTTGGAAAAGTGTCGGAAGGCAAGTGACATTTTGCCTAAAACACGTGTAGGTATTTTCTGGTTGATAAGATAAGATAGAATGGTGTTTCTTTTTAGAAAAATTTACAACGAAAATTAAGTACTTAGTTCTTAGATTATGCTCATGATTTATTTAACCAAACCTTTAAATATTTTAAGTCTGTTTGTTTCTTTAAATAGCTTTGGTTTTTCTTTAATTTCTTTTAATTATGAATGCTTTTGTATGTATAATATACCTAGCATTATGTGTTATGTTATTCTATCGTGTTTTGTAAAAGTTAAAATGTATGTTTTATCATAATGTTATCTACAACTTATTTCGTATCCTAAATTGTTAAGCTTTTTATTTTAATTTTAACAATTACCCGAGCACATTCGCTGTAAAACATCTTGCATTTGAGTTACATTTTAGTCTGAGAAAAACTTTAGTTCATAACGAAACAAAATAACAAAGCAAATGAAAGTTAGCGAGTACACAAGTTTAATATTCAGAGTATCCTTTAAAACTGTGTGATTGAACTCATAAATGTGATATGTCGGTTTGTACCAGACTAGCTGGGGCGGCCCTTTGCGCACTGCAGTTCTGTAACATAAAATATAAATTAGAATATAGCTAAAATTCCAATAGTATTATATTTTATTCATTCCAAACTTCAAAAGGAAAAAACGGAACCCTTAAATGATCACTTCATAGCCCGTTTGTCTGTTTATCAAGATCGTTTAGCTCAGGAACGCGTAGAAGTATCAACCTGGAATTTATTTTTAAAGTTTCGTTACTACGAGGCTCTGTTTCATTTTTTATTAGTTTATACATATAACACATAGAAACAGAATATCATACACAAACAAATGTACACGAAACCTTCAAAAATATCTAACTGAAGAAAATATAAACAATTTTTTTACTTAGAAAATAAAGGATTTTGCAATACCTGCAGTAAGGAATATTGGACACGTTCCCCTGACTAAATGGATAAATAGAAATAAAAAATATTGGAAAAGATGAATAATATAAATTGCATTTACTGCTGAAGATCAACAATAAATAAAATTTTGTTTTCTTCAACTGCAAACACGGAACAAATTCGCTAAAACCTCATTTCGTATTCGCTTTTAAAATAAGAAATTAAAAACATATAGACTACAAGCCGGTATAGGAAAAAAATATGGGTCATTTGAACCACCAGGTGACCTATCTAGAACGATAGAAGAGCATAAAATAATAAGATTCAGCACTATGCCGTCACTTGTAAGCTGTCCAACTGAGTGCAGATGAGAATTCGAAAGTACAGGTAGACTCGGTAAATTTTGGTCATACATATATTTTTGTACGGCATTCTTAACCACCGATAGATCCATTAAAAATAATAAGAAAACGCTCAGTGCCGTACAAAAATGGTGGTCCACAAAGTCGAAATTTTTATTTAATTTCCGAGAGTTATCGGGGGTAAATTTGGTCATTTGACCATGTACGGCATCTGTGTCATAGTGCTGAATCTTATTATTTTATGCTCTTCTATCGTTCTAGATAGGTCACCTGGTGGTTCAAATGACCCATATTTTTTTCCTATACCGGCTTGTAGTCTAATAAATTCATTCATCTCCCCTCATAAACAGAAGCGATTTAATAAGATTTGCCGCCCGTGCACTTAATTAGGGGTAATTCTACATAATTTGTTCGCTAAGGCAAAATAATTATAAGGAAATTATGTAAAAACTGTATTGGTAATCTTATTAAACGCCTTTGAGTTTTCAATTCAAATATTCTGGTGCATTTCAGGCGATTTCATTTGAATTCGTTTAATGTTTTGCTGCTGATAGAACGCTTGGATTCCTTTAAGTAATTCTCTATTTTATGACAAAATTGCTGATAGATTTAAAATTACAATATTAAAAAAAAGACGTGTGGCACTCGGGGACTGCCGCGGTAAAGCTATTGCATAGCATGCCTTCAAGCCACACCTCCGTGCCCGTCGGAGTGGGGAGCGTGAGGTTATTTTCGTTACGGAATTTCTGGATTCGGTCCCTGCGCTCAAGGCCCGCGATAGAAGCTATGCAATAGCTTAACAAATAAATTATTTTACGAGTATTTGCTTGAGTTATTAATAATTATTATAAAACTCATGAGCAACTATGTGCTTTCTACAGGAATTCTTCTTCTTTCAGGATTAAATTTTACAATAGTGTAAGTAGGTATAAATATTTCCAGTCTATTCGAATGGTATAAACAAGACTTTGAGTTGAATTTTATCACAACTTTCATGACGTGCCCGAGGCTAAAATAGAGGGAATACAAGCATGCATGCAACTTATAATATTCTTCTATTACTTAATTAATATTATAAATTTGAAGTGTTTGTTTGTTTGTTTGAATGCGCTAATCTCAAGAACTACTACTGGTCCGATTTGAAAAATTATTTCGGTGTTAGATAGCCCATTTATCGAAGAAGGCTATAGGCTATATATCATCACGATAAGACCAACAAGACCACATGGGTGAAACCGCGGAGTGCAGCTAGTATTTTATAAACCAGTAGTGCGCGTTGACCCCCACAGTTAGCTCGACTGGAACTTTTTATTACAATCACTATCTACCTTGGAGAATGTATTCATTAAAGTTAACTATGCAGCCTTATCTAAGGGCTTGATTGCACACGTGTTTATTTGTTATTTTACGTGTAAATGGTTTTTTTCTATCTGTGGACTGTGTACATTATATTATTAAAAAAATTGGTTTGCATAATATGCTTAAAAATACTCAAAATTTTAAATTGTTTTGTCAAATATCAGAAGAAATGGCTTAATTCAATCATTTTCCAAGATAATACTGTGTTTGAATTTGTAAAATAACATAAAGTGATAATTTAGGGTATCATCCTCGTTATTCTATCATTTTCCTTTAGTTCTCGAACAAGGTTTTTTCTGAGGTGATGTTATTATTGCTCATTTCCACATTGAGTAAAATACTAATGGTCAACTAGAATTGCTTATAATCTATTCCATTTATGAAGATCACTAAACAAACTGTTTATACAGTCTAAGTGGACATTTAAATAAGTCTAGAATATTCTATTTCTATTTCTCAAATAATTTAGTATTTACTCTAAAGATATTTAAGTACCAGGAACTTCCGTTTGTATAACTTATTTTGAAATACTTATTTTAAAATTATCAAATTCAATATCTACTACATAATATTAGATTTAACCCAATTATTTTGAAAATACAGACATGATTTATACTATATTCATATTATTAATTATTATTGAAACATTCCAACTTTACTACAATGAATACAGCAGTACAGTTATAATGATAGTCGGATGGATAAATCGTGTATTTCATAATATATTTACTGGAGTGAAATTCATTAAAAGATCAATACTGATGTAACTAGATAAAAGTAATGACGTTTCTCATACCCTCATACACCTACACACCAAAAACCTCTTTCAATATAGAGATCGCTATTTTATATATAAACTTTTATTATTTACCAGTTCCCAGTGGTTTTGTCGTGGTCAAGGCTTCCAACATGAATCGAACGGCTTCGAGACAAGAGCGTGCAAAAATGATGTTTAAATTTAGCAGTCACATGATTATAAAAGAAATATTTCTAGGAAACCGGCATTAAATAAGACACACATGGCCAACACTAGTTTATCTTTACCTTTAGGGTGCTTATCCACCAATGCTGTGCAAGAATATGTAGCGAGGAATGTCTTTGTAAATAACTAATAGTATCGCTTCAAACGCTAAACGCTTCAAACTGCAAACTAAATGAAGCAATATGATTGGTTCTTTACAAACACATTCCTCGCTACACATCCTCGCACATTATTGGTGGAAAAGCACCCTTACAAGCATGAACTAAAATAGATTGATGTTTATTCTAAAGTAAATGCCATATTTTCATAAACGTTGTACAAAACATCTAGTTCACTTCTGCATTGCACTCTTGGAGACATTTAAATTGTAATTTATTATAATGTTCCGTCTCTTCTAATTAAATTGTAAATATACTAATGTTTATTACAGAGTGCATTTAGTTCGTGCTTTTCATACTAAATGAATGAGTCTCACAGCTCGTAAGTTGGAGGTGAAAATAACAAGTAAAAAAAAAAAATTAACATTATTATGTTGCAACACTAACTGTTATTGGGTGGAAAAAATAAACACACATGTAGCAACATTTATTTTGACATAAATTGAAAAAAATGACTACCCGGCGGACGTCAACTGTATTGTCCAAGGTATTTATTCTATTGTTATGAATATTACTTAGTTTAGGACAGGTGTAATGACTAAAATGTATGCTTTATTGTGTAATGGAATAAGTGTGATAATAATTGTGATGTATCTATTACATTGAATGGTTCTATTTTGATCACTAACATGATGTATGACGTGACATACACTGCCAAGTTTGTAACGAAACACCCGCCATTTTGTTTGTATGTCACGGCATACATTGCCAATTTGGGGATGTTTTTTTTATTTACTTGGTTTTATAGCACGCTATATTTTCTTTGTCGGCAGCAAAAATTTCTAACTCGTGGTGGTAGAATTTTAACGCTTGTGCCTGCTGAGCATGCACTCTCTGACGGTAGCGAAAGTTCTGACGATGAATTACGTGTGCGCACCCCGCTTTCTGCGACATCTTCTTCTGCACCTTCTATAGATAGCTCAATGGAAAGGCTCAATTTTTTAGATGATGATGAAGACCCCCCCCCCCCCGACCAGAATGTTCGACTCACACCAATTTTTCGAAGCGTGTATTCAAGCCCGTCCCTAGAACCAAATTGTAAAAAAGTTTCAATCCTGAGTGACATTCCGTCACTCCCATTAACTTCCGCTTCTCCTGCAACCCCAGCAACCCCTGCACTTCCTGAAGCCCCCGCACCGCCTGAACCAACAGCAAGTGGCTCCATAACTGGCTTAGTTGCAGCTCGCATAAGGGTTTCTTCCAAGTCGCGTCCCAGAAATACCAGATCGCAACGGCCCACTGTTTCTGCTGTTAGACGACCTAAACGAATCACCAAGTTCACTCTGAACTATCAGTGGAAAAAAACGGTTTTTCGACACAAGGCAACTGTAGAAGAAGACTCAGATCACACCGACATATTAAACGAAACTTCACTCGGTTATTTCTATAAATTCTTTTCCCCTGACGCTTTAGTAGACATCGTAGAGCAAACAAACTCATACGCAGTATTTAAAACTGGGCGTTCTCTTGGCTTGACCGAAGATGAATTGCGAGATTTTTTAGCAATTCATATTATAATGGGTGTTGTTAGTTTGCCATCGTACACCGATTACTGGAGTTTGCGGTACAAATACGATCCCATAGCCGATTTGATGTCTCTATAACGGTATCAACAAATCCGTCGTCATTTGCATTTTGTTGATAACAATACGCTATGACAATGTTGGCTATTTTATGGCAATGACCAGCCAAGGTCGTTGTAGGCTATGTTCAAAGCTAACGTCAGTGTTATGTATAAAATGCCAAGTCCGTCTGTGCTTTGTAACTGGAAAATGTCCTAGGAATTGTCGATTAGACTACCATGTGCGGGTTTAGTAAAGTTGGCCATTTCTAGGCGTTGTCACCTTGTTTTTCTTTTTCATTCTAGTAGAGGCCTTTGCCCAGCAGTGGGAAAGTAACATTCTGGTATTATTATTATCCTTTTGTACTGTAATTGGCAGTGTATGTCCCGGCATACAACACATTTCCTCAATGTTTTTATGGGCACTTGGCAATGTATGCTGTGACATACACTGTTTTTCAGGAAATCTGAAGTTCCTATATTTTTTTTACTATTTTTTTGTAACACCTATAAATGTCTACAATAAATTTTTATAAAAATAAAATTGATTTTATTACATTTTATTCTTTGCCAAATTAAGGGTTAAAGAAAGACAAACAAACAAACACACTTTTGCATTTATAATAATTTGTAATTATTTGATGGTTGGTCAACGCATAAGTGATCTCAAAAAAGGTATAGGGACCTACCTATTAGGGTTTTTTCCCCCAATTAAAGGGAAATATTGGGATATTATACCCGGAAATATGTTTAAACATATTTAAAAAAATGATTTGATGATTTTTAAAAATCCTGTCTTCTTTCACCTAATATTAATGACGTTTGCATGTAAAATTGAATACCATCATGGTCTAGAAACAATACGGTATAATACAGTAGAACATTCAGTTAAGTTTCTATGATACATCTCTCTTTAGCCCACATTCCTTTCACCACAGAGATACAAAAACCAATTACCCCAATGTATAGACCAAACTCAATAACGAACCAAAGACCAAACAATCCATAGCATCTCAGAACAAGCAAGTTTCATGCATCGCTTGTTCTCTTATAAGTTAACCTTTATATATTGAAGTGAAACTTCATTAGGGGCGTTCAGAGTAAAATTTCAAGCTCGCGTCGTGGCAATACCGTCACGTCATGGAATAAGGCGACGATTTTTGTTTTGAATCTTGCCAAAGAAGTTTCACTTCTGACACGTGTGCTCGGCACAACCGCTCTTTTTTTGATACAAACTTCTCTATTGAAAGTCTGCTAGTATGTAACTGATTAGTTTTACGCATTTTATTGCTTTGATTTCTTGAGACACCACAACCCCCGTCATGTTCTAAACTAGGTGCATAAATTCATAATTTAATAGTTCATGCGTCGTCGACCATTTTTTTTCACCTGTCACCTCCGATCACATAATGTATTACTTATATTGATGAAAATACTAACATTTGATTCATCTGTATAATTGTAATAGCAAAGCCTATCCTATACGCTCACAATATTATGTAGAGAAGAACGTCTAAATCTCATTGATCGAAAAGACAATAAATAAATTATTTTATCTTGCCATCGTATTTTTCAATAGTTCCCGCTTCGCTTATCATCCTAAACTCGGCCGTAAACTTAGTTAAAACTGAGATATTTCACGCTCAAGTTACTTGAATAGTTTAGTTGCGGTGTTTTAGTGAGTTACGTTATATGCACCTTTTTTTTTTTTTTTTTTTTTTTTTCAAGTGGGGAAATCTTGCCTAAGATACCCACGGCTCCCGGGGAAGGAGCCGTGGGTTATGTCGGATTCCTACCGACTAAAACCCCACCGTGTACCAACGCGCTGCTTTAGACGGGATGCGGGTACACATTCGCAATCTTCCGCATGTCCCGCCCAGCAGTTGCCCGTTTCCAGGCCCTGCGCCACTTGCCCGTTTCCAGGCCCTCCACCAAATGCCCACCCCGGGGCGGCGCAAGCTGTACACGAGCTCACGCCACCCGCTCGCCGATGATGGATTGTTCCCCGTTCCATCATCGGCGTTCCCCAAACCCTCGACCCTAGCATCGACCGGCCGAAAGGCGCGCGCCGAAAGGCCCTCTGAAACGTGATTCACGCGTCGAAGGACCCTCCGGCGCACTTTTATAGAGGTTTCCCTCGCAGCCCCCACCTCACACCAGAGGTGGCGGCCCTCGGTCCGGCCCCACGGACCGGATTACGAGTTGGCAGACGGCTGTCGCAGGACAGCCGCCGCCCTACACCCACCTACAGGAGTCACCGCGTATCACAAAAGTGACGCGTCGGGATCCCGCCCCCTGTTTTGTTGGCAGTTAGACTACCAACAAAAAACAACGCGCGCGGCCTCTGGCCGCCATCCACCGCCGCAAAGCGCAGCCCCCTGCCAGTCGGTCGGAACGAGACCCAAACGAGCCCCGATCGACCTTCCAACCCCATTTTGCCCAGCCAAATTGCCAGGCCGCGACCACTAGCCGCCATACCTCGCCGTACCACAACGGCACCTGAGCCAATCCTGGCCCCCCGGAGGATCCTAGCCAGCTAGCCAGCCATCCAACCAGCCAGCCAGCCAGCCGGACAACCAGCCGGTGACAGCATGCCAGCCAGCTGCCGCGGCTCAAAGCAGCCAGCCAGCCAACCGGTGGGGCAGCCGGTTTCAGCCAGCCTGCCAGCCGGCCCCCTAGCCAGCCAGCGAGGTAGCCGGTGTGACCAGCCGGTTCCAGCCAGCCCGGCCAGCCGGCCTTCAAGCCAGCCAGCCAGCTATATGGATCCCTGGCCGTCGAACCAATCGTGTCGTCAGACGACAGACCGGCCTTTCAGCCCCTCCGCGTCCAATTGGCTTCACTCAGAGTATACGAGTGCACTCCAAGCTACTGAGCCCCCCCGGCCAACGTTATATGCACCTATGTTATGCTATTATTTATACATCGTTGGAGGTAGTTATTACAAAGGTTATGCAGTCGCATTTCTGAACTAGGATCTTGTATATTAATATTATTATAGATGGTGTTATTATAATAAATCGCGTTTAAAATCCGTTATAATTTCTAATTTCTAACTGGATTCATCTTCAATTTGTAATTTACGATAGTAAAAATCAATATATGAGCAAACGACGTATAAAATCAATTACGATTATATCAAATCAAATAGGCAAATAGCAGCCTATAAGCTTCCAAACAACTCTACAATACAACTAATAAACCTCTGTTTAAAAATAAACTAACAATTTTAAAACACTCATAAATCAAGAAGTAACAAAACAATATAGGTTCACAAAAACAATTTCTTTGCACAAAGTCCTATTGAAGTTGGTAACAAATTATTATCATTATTGGGCGCAAGGCGATGGCCACGGGACAAGAATGAGGAAAGTTTTGCGAGATACGAGCGCACCTGTATCATTATAAATGTTATAACTTGACCGAAATGAGAACGCCGAACTATCTGAACTACCCTTAAATGACCTTTATTTTGGCGGTATTAACACTTTAAGGTACGATGGAGCTTCGTAATACTTCAATGATAACTTGCAAATGTAAGAAGTCTAATTCCACAAAGAATCACTAGGTACATAGTATAAAACAAAGTCGCTTTCTCTGTCCCTATGTCCCTTTATATGCTTAAATCTTTGAAACTACGCAACGGATTTTGATGCGGTTACTTTAAATAGATAGAGTGATTCAAGAGGAAGGTTTTAGTATATAATTTATTAGATTTTATACAAAGCGGGCGAAGCCGCGGGTGGTCAGCTAGTTAGATATAAAACCAAGCTGGGGAGAGGAAAAGTAGCGGTAAGGCATAAATTATATTCTTCTTAATTGCTTCAATGATTCCGAATTTCTGTAATACGATCGCGCTCTAAAGATTCTTCTTACTTTATTCATTTGTATAATATAATAAAAGAATTTATACAGTACATTACCAACTATGAGGACTGTTGAGTTTAAGTTTCAATCGCACCAACAATAAACGTAGCCTTTTATGAGCTTGCAAACGACCCATAAAATAATATTTATATTGAGTCAGATTGACCACCCGGATCCCTACAAACAATATTATGAATAATTCATAACAGTCGTAACCTTCTTTTTCATCTTTAAGCTCATATTAAAACCGCTATAACGTACAAAATTAAGGTTCCATTTTAATATTTCAATTGCATTATGAAACAAAATCTGCAGCGCGGCCACAAAGAAACTTTCCTATTTGCTGGATGAAAAACCGCATCTGACAATAGTTCATATAAAAAAGCTAACAAAATATTCATAAAGAAAGCCAGCGGATACAACGAGTGCCAAGAGCGGTCTTCAAGGAAATTCCTTTCATTAGTAAAACACAAAAGACTGTGTAAAGCTGTATTTTTTCCGCAAATTGCCTATAAATTTTTATTACGACCACTCCCATTTGAGGTACTGAGGTTTTCTGAAAAATAAGCTCTTTTATTATGTAATAGTTTATGATTTGTCGAGATTATCTGTTTGAGTAGGCGGGTTTTCGTGTAAGTGGGTTTTGAAAGAACTACTTTTTCTTAATTAACATAATGTGATCGTTTGCAGGCGGTACAGAATTAGATTTGTGTGTATTCTGTTCCAGTACAATAGCTATCATAAATTATGATTATCATAACAAATTTTAAAACTTTAATACACAAGATAAGCTGTGATAACTGGTGACAACTCTCGAATATATTATTTTTCTCTTTTTCTTTTATTAATTCGGGTTTAATTCAATTTATACGACGGTTTCATTAAAAATAATGTATTTATTCATGCTGATTCAACAAAGGCAATGCAGAGAGAGCTCGTTCAATCAACTAGTTAAGTTTAATTAACGGCAGAATCACGAACGACACACTCGAACAAGCTGTTTTTTTTCTTTATTGGCTGGATCCTGTGTGGATACAAAAAGGCATATTGTTTCCTTGCACGGTAATTATGGCTTTGCCAGATAGCACACTTTTAAGTGCGCGTCAGAGCGCTTACATGACGCCGTGCTATGACGAAGAGCTGTATAATTATTCATAATATTAACTGTGATTGTACTAAGCGTTCTTGGCTTTGACAAATAGAACAATAGAATGCGTACTTAGCGCGCGTCAGATCGCTAACATGACGCGTGCGTCATATCTCAATATACAGATACATACAGTAAGGAAACTTCATACAAAACGTTCAAAATGGCTCACGCACACAAGCAAGTGTGTTTACGAGAATCATAAGGGTATTGAGGGGGATCGATAGTAGCGGGTGACACATCCACAGATTTTGAATGACAAAGGTACATAGTATAGAAAAAAGTTTGTATGTGTTGGAAATATTTTCGATGTGTGAAAAAAAGTAATTTCAATGATACACTTCACGTTAAATAAATATAGATTGTTTCAGTTTGTAGCCTAACTATATTTTTGGCTTCGGTATCTATTGTTCCAAGTATTCTTTTAAAAAAATATTCAATCTACAGTTTTGACTTTCCTACGATTTTATTATATGTATAGATATTAAAATAATTAATAACCATTATATAAATACATATGCCTTTATTCGAAAAAAAAAATTACAAATTATTTACTGAAAAATACTTTCGTCTACAACGACTAATTCGGAATTCTTTATTGTTAAATTTTATAGTGTAAAATATTCTCAATCTTATAAACAGTTTTTTTAAGTAAACTATTGGGAAACATGGACAGGGTAATATAAAACTGATTATGTTTAATTCGTTGTAAATTAATTCAGCCACTTTACAGTTTATGTGTTCTCTCTTAGCAACGAAAAATGTTATCCATTTTCTCGACATATTGAACAAAATCATCTGGTGGTATAATTGGTATTGTTGAATTCAAGCAGCCGCAATTAGTACGTGGCATTTTTAAAATGATCGCCGAAATCTCGTGTTCAAATTAAACTGAAATAATATTTAATAATATTTCACCAAAATGTTAAAACATAAATACATAAAAGATAGATATTATAATTATTGTATTTTTATCGATACGTGACGTCACCACTTTGTCAAGCACTAAGCCTGTCAAACTATTTTCTTTTTCATCCTAAAACAAAAAGGTTCTATGCTCGTATAATAATAATTTTTATTTATTTTTGTATATTTTGTGTTTTTTAATTTAATTTAATTTATCGTTTTAAAAATAACTTAGTAGGTATACCTACATACAAGTATTGTAAATTCTGGTTTAAAATAATTATTAAATATATGTATAATACAAATATCAAGCATTATAAATAATTTAGGTACATTAAATAGCCTTCGGCGTCCATAACAAAACAAGATTTCGAAATATTATAGCACTGATAAAAACGTATTTACTTTTACAAGGTGCATTAATTCGGATTGTTTATTCTTGTAAATTCATATTATTTAGGCTACACCATTTTTGTATTTTAACGGATACAAAATTACCACAAAATCAACTGTGAAAAAAAAGCAAGCATAAATATACAGGCCGAATTGATAACCTCCTCCTTTATTTTTGAAGTCGGTTAAAAATCAAAAAGGTAACAGCCCTATAGCTATAACAGTGCTTACGTCATAATTTCATCGCAGGGGCTTAGTTTCCTAACTGTATGTACGTATATATCTGTCAACTGTAGTCATATCGTTAGCACCATAGAAATCTAAATAACAAGACACATAGAAGTGCTATAATGTCATAATTCGTATGAAAACCGCTGTCGCCAAAATCAACACATTCAAACCGAAAGCTAAACAGTACACACAAGTAAACTATGCCTTTTATTGGACAGCTTGATTTTAGTGAAAACTAACTTATCTATTAAATTAAGCTTTTGAATATGTATCCTAACGCACGAATTTACGGTTTATTTTAGAATAACATCCCTAAGTATATGAGACTTTTTGCTCCAATACGAACAAACGTGATACTAAGAATGGTCGACTGTGTCATTCATTGTTATTTCGATTACTATGGTGACACTCGTAATACTTGTAAATATTCTATAATTTTAAGGAAAAACGGCATTATTTCTAAAAAAAAATATTTTCCGATGAAATATTATTCCTTTATAAGTATAATTACAACTTGTGGAAGAATTTCCGCAATGGGAATTGCTGAAACACACCATGTATACACTCATACGTCTCCAGAGCAACTGAACAGTGACGAATGCACTGGTGATGTGCAAATCACCTGAGTGGCGACAAGGTCACGCACGCTTACGACTTCTAGTGTCTTGTTATTTAGATTTCTATGGTTAGCACACTATACGGTACCGCGTAATACAACACAATTCCGAATCATAGCGCGGCGTAAGGTAAGCTTATTTCGCGTTCTATCTGGCAAAGCCTTTATAAATAAAAAGCGACGCAGACAAATTGTTTGGTCTCTACTGCTGTAAAAGAGGTCTTTTGTCGCCTCGAGTTGACGTCACGTGGTAATGAGAAATTGCGGATGTTTTTTGTAACTAGTTTATGTGTGATAATAGTAGTTGAACAATTGAGAAAAAAAAACACAGTTTTGTTGGAAGTAGTGTTGCACAAATGCAAGAACAAGACGAGACTTAGCCAGTCTTGGTCTTGGTCTTGCGCCAATACACCTGGTCTTGGTCTTGGTCTTGGTCTTGCGCTCCCAGTCTTGGTCTTGGTCTTGGTCTTGCAGCAAGAGTCTTGCAAGTCTTGCAATTACCTATTAGTCTATTACTATTTATTAAAGTTTACTTTAAATCTTAGAAAAACGTATTAGAATTGGAACATTGTGAGCTTGAATTAACATAGCCATGGTAAAGATCAAGCAGATTAATAAATAACTGAAGATTTGATAAGAAATTCGAAAAATCAACTGACCTATATGACGTTTTCCATGGAAGTAACTGTTTCTTAATAAACATTTATGATTTATAAGCTTACATTTGCTAAAACATGTAAAAAAAGAAAAAAACTTTTAAAACCATATAAGTAATCAATATTATAATATATATACTTACTAGAATGAATTAATATGACATCTACTACCTATCCTTACCATTTTATCCTAATCATAATACTACTTGCGTGATCAGTATAATGTATTCATTTTCATTCTAAGCACTCTGAAACTTATTTATTCTTTTCGTATAGGAGCTACCAACGTTGACAAGAGAGAATTTTAGTATAGTTGGTTCTTTGATATACTGTTCCTCTTGCTATTTCGGTTAGTCCGGGCTGTCTGGCTGGTCGCAGTGGTTGCGTTTATTAGTGCGCACTAATAAACGCAACCACTACCGCCAGCCAGACAGCCCGGACTCTAACCGAAATAGCAAGAGAAACAGTATATCAAAAACCCAACTATACTAAAATGACTTTTTTTAAAACGTTAATAGCTCCCGTACCATTTGGAACACCTGTAGGTACTCTTAAAAAATTCGAAATTATTTTGCATGAGTATACCTACGCCCTATGGCGGCAATCAAATAGTGTCAAATGTTATGATTTCGGCGTGGCGGCAACGATTGTTTTAGATTTCAAAAGAAGCCGCCGCGCCGGCGCG
The DNA here is from genome assembly GCA_029959065.1 of Colias behrii. Taxonomy (NCBI): domain Eukaryota; kingdom Metazoa; phylum Arthropoda; class Insecta; order Lepidoptera; family Pieridae; genus Colias; species Colias behrii. The sequence continues at coordinate 1,800,609 of JARWMC010000021.1, read as the reverse complement.
TGTATCATAACCATGTACTTCCGAAAAGCGGCAAATTTCTTTGAGAAGTAAGTACAAAACCTTTGATGCCGCATTATCAAAGTGCCGATGGTTAAAACATAACTATGCATGCACTCAGTTTGATTTTAATAGATATTTTTTTATTCACTATGTTTATGGTATTAGTCGTAATGCGCATAGGTCCAGTTTTTCATATTCTTTGATACAGTTTTTTGCGTCTCATAGTTATTCCTAAGCGTACCTACCTATACACCGAACTGTTACACCTAACTACTCAGTGAAATAGCGCTAAGTCCTAGCTGCAAGACGCAAGAGTCTTGCAGGCTATGTCTTGTTCTTGCTCAAGTCTTGCACGGTCAGTCTTGGTCTTGCTAAAAATACGCGGTCTTGTTCTTGGTCTTGGTCTTGCAAAAACGCAAGAACAAGACCAAGACTGCAAGACCAAGACTGAATTTGGGCAACACTAGTTGGAAGTTATATTTGGTTTTGTAACTTAGACGCTCAATAATGCCGGATTACTGCTATAACAATATATATATATATATATTACGGATACTGTTATAATAATATATATATATTATTATAACAGTATAAAATCGTCGAGGCGAATTTTGGAAATCCAATTGTCCATTCACGATGTCCTAAAACCCATTCTTTACTTAATTAATAAAACATAACATAAAGCAAAGTCTATCAAAATGTTTGTAAATCTTGATTGCAATAGAAATATTTCAGAATTTCTACGGAAGCTACATTTTAACCCCAACATATCTACTGCACTTTGTATGGCCGATAAATCGTGTGATTTTTACGATTCCACGTAACCCATTGTGACGTTCGGAAGGGGATTTTATTGGTCCATTATGACGGTATTTGTGTTGAATGACCCATTACGTGTAATAAGAATGGGTCAGTATTGTATACAGTGTCGTTGGACAGTTTTGAAATGCCTCCAAGTGGGCCATGACGTCATAAAGCAATATTATATTCTAGTGTGGAAATGACAGAGCTGCGTAGGTCGTCTAGTGCTGTCACTTTCTCACACTGGAATTAATGCTGCTTTAAGATATAATGGTAATACTCCTGTTATGGAATACTAAATAGCGCAGTGTTTAACAGTTAAAATGAAGTAGACTTGGCAAGGTCTACTTTGATAAGGGTTTCCGGACTTTTATGTTTTTTGAAATAAACATTATTTGTCTAAATATATGTGGTTTAAATTACCATTCAAATGGTTATCGGAAATTAGTTTGTTCGTACCTACATGGAATATACTTGGTAATTTTGCTTAAATATTATTATTCTTCATTTCATTCTTTTCATTTCTTATCACGCAATAAAATATGGTATGCAGCGACGCGACATAGAAAAAATGAGTAGGCACAAAATATTTTACAACTAGCTTCCGCCCGCGACTCCGTCCGCGCGGATGTCGGTCTTCGCGTGGATGGTTTATTTCTCCATTTTGAGTAACTCTGACAATGACATCTTATAAATATCTATTGGACCCAAATACCTATAATAATTAACGCAACGTGTGTTCTCGGTTCTACAGAACAACGTCTATGGATAAAACTGAAAAATTAAGATTTATTTTTTTCTACGTATTTTTCCAGGATAAAAAGTATCCTATTTTATGCCCAGGATAATAAGGTATAATTATACCAAGTTTCATCGAAATCGAACAGTTAGTTTTCACGTGATGCCTGAACATACAGACAGACAGACAGACAGACAGACAGACAGACAGACAGACAGACAGACAAAAATTTTTTTAATCACATATTTGGGTTTGCTATCGATCCAGTAACACCCCCTGCTATTTATTTTTTCAATATTTTCAATGTACAGAATTGACCCTTCTACAGATTTATTATATGTATAGATTCAAGCAATCTAGGAAACACAGGTTTCGCAATATGTTACAAGATTGATATTAGATCAGCGCTTTCATTAAACAACTATAATGTGACTTAAATTAGTTTCATAAATGCTTACAGGCGAGTTCACACAGCGTGTGCTGCCGTTTTCCTCGCCCGAGGAATATAGAGATGGCTTAGTCATATAGATAGTTAGCAATAAGGCTACTTGTGTATTTAATGTATGTCTATTTTTCCTATTATTTTACGTTTTCATTTATTCCTTTATTCGTAGACATGCCATATAGACTCAGCAGCTTCGAGCGGCAATTGCTTGCGAGGCTCGTCGCTCTGTGTGGACCCGCCTTAAATCGTAAAAATGTTCTTTAACATTTCGAAATTTGATCATCTTTTTAAGTAAATTACTACATGGTACCTTTGTAAGCCACAATAGAGAGGTCACTTATAATATTTAATACATAAACAATAATATAACGCTTAAATCTTCACTATACGGCTCCATTAAGTGCATTTGCATATGCGATCTCATGCAATATTCATGAATAACTTTCTGGATGAGTTGATATTGCTCTTAGGTCGCAAATTATTGCCTTAATTACTAATATACTTAGTGTCTGGGGGTCTTCACCTCGGATTAGAGTTATAGTGAATGAATTAATATGATCGATGTGGGATATTGTTTTTTAAACTATAAATTGCAATGTTTACTCAATTTTTTTTGTGCACTCCATTGTTTCATTGTTTAAACAAATTATTGTGAAAAATTCATGTTTGACCATAGAGGGTGTCCCAAGAAGTAGTGATATACTGAAGCTGAGAGGTAGAGGACATAGAGGGCTATCCGAATCACCCCCATGTATGTTATGCGATTTTTCGTATTTTCGGAGTTATGACGTTTTTATCAAATTTTCACCTATCGCCGAGTACGTAGAGATTTTGATTTATGGTGACGTCAATTATGGCGGTAAATGCATGATTTTTTTTGTGTGCTAAGCTGAAAGATAGGCCAATTCGGTATGGTAAAATTTAAATATCGTTAGATCTTTGAATGGAATAAAAATAAGAATTTAATGCCAAGAAAGATAAAATTACCCAGTATGTTCACAACTTCAAGGGCCCGTAAAAAATAAAATCGCATAAAAAATATCCGTTTGGCTTTTTAAAAACTTACTCTATCTATGAGGTAGCTACCCTGAATATTTCATTTTATTATTCATAAGGCTTCATTCGAAAAATTGAAATCTAAAAGTGGTAAATGCAAAATTTTAATGCAAACAAAATAAAACCAATTACAAGGTGTTTAATTACAATAAATTTTCAAAATGGCCCTGTTGCTCACTGCAAGTGCGACATCACCGGAAAAAGTTGTCTTTTAAACGTCTGAATGCCCTTTTATTATTTTAATGGTTTCTTCTGCTACTCTCAATTTCCGGGTTAATTCGTCCAAATTTCTCCCAGCGGCATTCTCTCGAGTAGATGAGGTCTTTGTAGTATCTCCATACAAAAAAATGCCGGCTTAGTCAGATTTCATACATCAACACTTCAACTTTGAATGAATCCATCACGAATTTACTATCGAGATATCCAGAAAAGGATTTCTGGTATAACCGACTTAAGAGACACTTGCAGCAAAATATCATTCGGATTGTTATAATTTGCTGAAAAATAAATCTAAGAATGGTAGATGCAGCAATGGAGCAAATATACAAGTACCTACATAGAAGAGAATGATGATTGCCAATTTACCATGCAAGAGTTGAAAAACGTCATCACTACAGAGCATATCCTGGTAGAAAAAACTATTAAAAAACGACTAATAGAACGCTTTCACGATGATATTATCATTTCAACTAAATATTTTATGTAGACAACAATGTAATTGTAATGTATTTAAATAAACAGATTTTGTACTAATAATTTTTTTTCTTTTCATTAGTCGTAATTAATTACCTTATTTTTTAAATGTACTCAATGGAGTACCTACCTACGTTTAATTTATAATTAAACTGGTCGAGAAATTCCATTGTACATAGCATTTGTGGCTCCGCTCTCCCCTCCACGTTTTTCTATCTGTTCGAGATCCCTACTGCTATTTTTATACACAGGTATCTTTGAAAAATATTCCTATAATATGTCTACTCGAATAAAAAAAAGAAATACTGTTTAAAGTGAAAATATATGGCCAAACATTAATTTTTCATAACATTTTTTTTAAACAACGAAACAATGGAGTGCACAAAAAAAATTTGGGTAAACATTGCAATTTATAGTTTAAAAAACAATATCCCACATCGATCATATTAATTCATTCATTAATTCATTCAATCCGAGGTTATACAGTTTTGAATGCTCCAGGCACTCCACTATACGTGGATAGTAATTGGCTTGTTTAGTTTCTGCTGTGGCGAGAGTGGTGAGCTTTATTTTTTAATGTAATTCCTGGGATTGTATATGAAGATTTTTGGGAATAAAGTTTTGCAGATGGGTGTGATTAGGGAGTGCATTACATATGGTTTCGTTTTACATTTTTACTTATTCTTTAAGTAAGCTCTTTTGTACATTTCCTCTCCTTGAATATTTAAAACTATACTAAGTATGTAGGTATATGCATTAAGACTACTGTCTTCCACATCTAATTAACTTTGCGATTTGTAACGATGTGTGCGTATAGTTTGGTCATAAGTTTGTTGATAAATTATTAATGTAAATAAATAAAAAATATTGTCTGATAACATAGAGAAGACTAAGATCAGCTTTTAAAAATGGATATTGAAAAGATAAAAGAATATACTATGTGTCATACTTATATACTCTGTCGTAACTAAAGCATATTTTATTTTGTATAAAACATTATGTAAACATAAACCACAACGAATCATTGTCCTCTCGCGTATGCAGAATTTAATGTTATTCATACATATATATTTGACTTTTATACCATGACCAAATTATAGTGACCACTCTATATTATTTTGTCCTGGTCTAAGATCCGAATATAGGTGGACCTGCACCGGCGTGATAATAGAATGAGACCCATTTTATAATAAATGTAGTCTATTAAAAAATCTATTAAAGATGGGTTGACTGAAAAAATCCTGGACAGGACATTTTAATTAATTTTTTAATTTTTGTTTTAATTAATTGCAGTACTTATCAAGATAAAAAAAAATTATAATAGACTTGAAGTATGAAACCTACAGAATGTGCAGTCATAGGGTTTTCAAATATTTACCTACCTGGACAAACTGCTAGGTTGGCAGGTATAAACAGGCATGTCCGTAATAGTTACTTTCACTTGATGGGATGATAGAAAAAAAAATATATCAGCATGAGCGCTGTTTTATAACAAAATTGTTTATTGTCTCAACACTGCATATTTAAAAAAATAAAAAGATTTTTTATATAATTAACTAAAAATATCCTGTCCAGGATTTTTTCAGTCAACCCATCTTTAATAGATTTTTTAATAGACTACATTTATTATAAAATTGGTCTCATTCTATTATCACGCCGGTGCAGGTCGACCTATATTCGGATCTTAGACCATCCTCAATTATTCATAATTTTGAGTTCGTTTCATAAAATGTGTCTAATATATATTTCGAATTATTACTTGAATTATCATTGCTTTCATAAATATCCTACAACCAAATAAATTACAAAACAGTACGTTTGTCAACTATGAATTTACAAATAACACCTCATAAGCTATAAAAATGTAGATTACGATGGACTTACAAAACTCTCGATGGACTTACAATATCTAGGTATCATATTAAATTTACATCTATACTAATATTATAAAGTTGAAGAGTTTGTTTGTTTGAACGCGCTAATCTCAGGAATTACTGGTCCGATTTGAAAAATTATTCCCGTGTTAGATAGCTCATTTATCGAGGAAGGCTATATATAATATATCATCACTCCAAGACCAACAGGAGCAGAGCCACGCGGGTGAAGCCGCGGGGCGCAGCTAGTCAAAGATATGCATAAAACTGTCTCATTTCTTTACAAACGTGGACACAAGCGAATAAAGCTAACATGAGCCAGACAATTTTCATGTAAGTGGCACTACACATGGCAGAAACAAATGTTATCTAATATGAAATGCATAAAATAAATCCTGGAGCAAAGTAGCAATTTTTAGGTGTCTCGCCTTGTATTTTAAAGGGACAATATACAAGAGATATTTAATATCGAAACAAATGAGTATTGGAATACTTTGTTTATAAGTGAAGTCCCATGTCCCCAAGTGGGGTAAGGGGCAGATGCATTATGCATTCTGTGCTGTTTCACTCGATTTTCTTTAGAGACAAGTAGGTGATCAGCCTTCTGTGTCCTGCCAGACCGAGACATTTTTTTTCCTTCGTCTCCACCGGGAATCGAACCCAGAACCGGTTCTACGCTCACGCATCAACCACTGTACCAAGGAGGCGGTCACTTTGTTTATGATCATGTTAAATTAAAACCACGTCGTGTTCATCAAAAATGTAACTTTTCAAGATATTATGTACCTACTATCTATTGTATCAATGTTTTTGGATAAGAATCTGCGTTTTTATGTGTTTAGTTTCCTTATTATTGATTTTGGTTGTGTAATGAAACAATAAAATGATATTTCGTTTCATTTCGTTGAAACTTCAGCAACAAATAAATATAAAAAAAATGTATGCGTGTACTAGTGTACACACGTAAGAAGTGAAACTTCCTTATGACCTTATTTAAAAAAAAATAATTTACTATATGCAACTTTACAGACGCACGCACGCACGCGTGGTAGGGATAAGAACAAGATGGCGCGTAACTGAAAAATGTCACGCGTAACGAAAAAATGTTACACTAAATTTTTTTCCAACCCCGATAAAGAAGTTTCACTTCAAAAATCGATTCAAGAATGATTCGAGACTATATTTACTTACAGTTAAGAAAAAAATATAAAATGTATGCTAATATTGTAATAAAAACGCCTCCTTTTCCAAATTGCGTAGAACTTAGACCATACAGAGCATAATTTTCCAATACTTACACATTATCATGCATACACGTATAAAAACCATTCCCAATCAAACGAATAAACAATTTTTATCGAACAAAATATCATCATCCGCATTACAATAAACGATGGAATTATGCAAAAATATCTCAACTCAAATAAAACAAAGCGAAGTATAGAATTGTTTTTAATTCAGCCCATTACCAGCGCAGTACAAAGGGGTGTATTTTACAAAATGGACTAAAGTTACAATTTTTTATTGCGGCAACACTGGCCAAATGTACATATTGTATTGCGTTTAAAATATATACGTTTAATGCACTAGTTTAAGGATGTTTTTGAAATCCTTTTTGCTGTGATTTTTTATTTGTATCTTATAAATATTGTTCTTTTTTCTTTTCTGACTTAGAGCTTCTGTTATTGTATGCTAAAAATAATGGAATGTGGATTAAACATGTATTGTAGAATTTAAAATAAGCCGGTGTGAAAATTAATTTACCAAATACCTACATTCCATCACCTTCATAATTGAGTTCATAAACGTATAAATTTAAGCAATTATTGTGGTGTGTGTTTTGGTTTGAATATAATTATTAATTATAATATAATAAATGTATTTAAATTATGTGTTTAATAATATTATCTATATACTTACCTATTTAGAATATAGTGTGTAGGTAATAATACAGTTATAGTAATAGGTATCTACATAACTACTATTTACAATAAAGATTAAAGTATATAGTTATACAGAATATAAATAAATAAAATATACCTTTAATAATAAACCAACAATGGCAGACACAAAGTTTTTAAAGTTATGCCGAATCAATAATATTCCTTCTGCAAACCGCGGAGGAAGTTTTCGCCGCTGGCTGTTATAGTTTTGAAAGTCGTTTTTATTGTTTCATTCATCAGTTGGAGCTGTGGTTTTGATTAGTATATATATAACTATTTATGCAAACGACTATATTAATATTTATTTTAGTTCAAAATATAGAGAGAAAAGTTTATAAATATATGACATTGTTGAATGGACGATCGGTTTCAAATAGGTATGTAGTTTAAATTACTGTAAAATAAATAATATGTTAGCAACTTTAGTTCATTCAATAATAATAATGAATTAAATCAGATACCTATACCCGTTGTTCTTTAAATAACAAAATAGCCTTTGTTACTAATTGGTAAGCATATAGCTTTTTAATAGCAAAGTATTTTTAGAATAAAAATGTAACAACCAAAAATAAAACAAAATTTTCCTTCTTTAAAATAATTTACATATGCGCGACAGGCTTTGTTCTTTACTTAACAAGGACTTGCTTCAGAAATCTAAAATACAATCCTAAATATATCCGAACTCGAGTATCAAAATTAGCCAATAGTTCAATTATTAAATATCAACATATCAACTACTACTAACTGGATGCAGGAAATATTTCAATGACGACAAACATCAAATTATGGATCCGAATGGGCTGCAAATTAATACGAATGTACTAACATAATTTATAATGCTAATACGAAATACTATATCACCTAGTTCAAATATTGATATAGTTAATTAAGAGACAAAACAAATTTATTTATACCTATGTGCACAATATTATATTGGGAGCCCCACTGTTGGTATACTAAGCTCAAAGGAGGTTATAGTTTTGCATACGCTGAGTACGTAAAAAATACTTATAAAATTCCTGACGCATTTTTTTTGATGAATTCTTAAAACTCAATGTGTACACCCATAACAAGCAACCCGCCCAACTTTGCCACCAGCACGTGAGCTATCGTTTAAGATTATGTTTTCATAGACAAAATGCTCACATTAGAGAAGCGGTATATACCGGCTGCGCGAAGCTAGAGAAGAAAACATGGATTTTCAGGAAAAATTTAGCAAAAAATGTTTGACGTAATTTTGTTGTTTGAGTATTTTTTACGTGATCAGGTTATGCAAAACTACAAGTCCTTTCGCGCTAAGTATACCAAATAGTGGGACACCCTGTATATTCATCATAATAAAATATTACATCATTTACACAATTCAATATTACAACATTAATTCAATTCATTAATATGTTTATCAGAATTACTTTACGAAGGTATCTCTAGGTACTTCATATTTTATTGCATAAGAAACAAAAGTATTGTGTTTAAATAAATATTGGCTCAGTATTGACAACTTACGACCTTTTGAGTTGGAAAAAATGCATTTCTACCCAGTAAAATATATTTGCTTTTAAAACCTACTCATCTAACAAATCTATACTAATATTATAAAGCTGAAGAGTTTGTTTGTTTTTTTCAACGCGCTAATCTCAGGAACTACTGGTCTGATTTGAAAAATTCTTTCGGTGTTAGATAGCCCATTCAACGAGGAAGGCTATAAGCTATATATCATCACGCTAAGACCAACAGGAGCGGAGCTACGCGGGTGAAACCGCGTAGCGCAGCTCGTCACATATAAATGGTATGTACCACTTCTAAAAATACTTGCCTCACGTGAAAACTTAGCGAAACCTATTCCTACATATTGGTGAATATTCATAGCGATATATAAAATTGAACCCGGCAAGAGTAGCTTTGTTGAAAAACTCATATCGTACGTGAAAATGGATTAGGCAAGTATCGATTGCATGAAGAAATTGCCTTTGACGTAATATATTGTAACTCCATTCGTATAAGTCAATGTTTTCGATGAAATGTATTTTTATAGAATATCGCAAATTCTCTATACTTAATATTATTAACTAGAATTGCCTTTGGTGAATATGCAAAATACATATTATCTAAACATTTTTGACGGACTTTTAGGAACTGTCCTTTTATGAGGTACAGAGAAAATTTTTATATGCGTAAAATATACGACGATGGATAATGTTTATTATTATTTCATGAGATTATATTTCTGGATTAGTAGATAAACATAGGTGGGTAAAGAAGTGGGTGTGTTTCTTATTATTTTTAAAATAACTTAGTTTAGTCTTAGAAAATCATATTTTCAGATACTGTACCTATGTACAGAGTATAGAGAAAGTATAGAGCTTAGAGTTTTATCAAACTGTCATTAGCAAGCTAGTATAGAGTTATTAAGTTACATCAGACTCATTATTTGTTTTGATAAATTGTTTCAACAAAATCGGCGCCATTAAACTTACGTCCAAAATAATATATAGAAGAGTAACAATTTAAAAGGCGGGCAACATCGTGAAACAATTGCTACGTGAAGCAGCTCGATTAGTGTGGACGTACCTTTGCCGCAGAAAGTTTTCCGCGTCTGCCATAATTTTCCATCCTATTTTCATATGACACAATTAAATAAGCCCACGTATCAAATCCAACAAAAGAACAATGATCTCTCAGCCTGACACATTTCCTGACAATGGAATTGAAACAGCATCCTTGTGTGATCTATTTTAACTTGTAGGTCTAGATAAGTTCTATTGTTTATGTTTGTTATTAGCGTGTACCTATATGCTTGTTTGATTTTTTTTAAAGATTTATCTTAACACAGTTACGTACATGAATTAAACTGAAACTCAAACTCAAACATTTATTTATTCAATTAGACTTCTTCTAGAAGCTCTTTTGAATCGTCATAACATATTTGTAACATTTACCACCGATTCGGAAAGCAGTGTCTTTGGAGAAGAACCGGCAAGAAACTCTATAGTTGCTCTTCTAAAATCATGTCAATATTACAATTTAATTTTACGTAATATGTAAGTACATATTATATCATAATATGACATAGAACTGTCCTGTGGTTCTTACGCGACAACCCTCCATGGATTTTCATCTTCTATATTATACTTATTCATAGAAATTATAAACATACTAGCTTCCGCCCACGACTTTGTACGTGCATCCCCGTTTTTCCCCGTTCCCGCAAGAATTTCGGGAAATCCTTTCTTAGCGGATGCCTACGTCCTAACATCTACCTGCATGCCAAATTTCAGCCCGATACGTCCAGTGGTTTGGGCTGTGCGTTGATAGATCACTATATCAGTCACCTTTGAGTTTTATATATATAGATTAGGTATTTGGATAATCAGTTAGCAAAGCTGGAAGGAGAGTTATTTTTGACTGTAGGTAAGTTATGATATATTGTTTGTATGTTAATTCCCTTGGAAAGCGCTCTATTGATATCCGGCAATAGACAAGCGCGCTTATGGTATATAAATTAGTTTGGTTGAACTTGAAAGTAAAACATTATCGATGTTTCATTTACTTTATTACTGCTTTTACCTACACATCAATCAAATCAGGGGCCGTATAATGACCTCTTATTATATTTTTTTATTTTTCTTAATACCATAATCATCCATCGCTGGTTATTGCGAACATAAGTTCGAAATAAATGCAATAGTAACTGTGATATTTAAATTGTATTCATGCTTGTTATTTCTATATTTATTTGTATCCTCAAGTAGACTGTATGTGACTGAATGTGTATTTTTTTTAAAGAACTTAAATTTTTAGTGGAAACTTTGCTGATATGTGTATGGTTTGTTATCTCTTATTTATAAGATATATTGTATTGTTTGTTTCCCAAAGATAAATAAATAAAAAAAAATAATAATATGAATTTGCCAGTCAGTTCAATGCACGGCGTAATCTGTCTGGAAATAAGAGGTTATTATATTAGGACATTAGTCTGTAACATATTTTAAGTATTGTTTTGTACAATTTACCACAAATGTGTTGTGTTTTATGATACGCATAATAAAAGAGAGTATCTTTCCGTTTATATAATATTATAATAATTTTATTTACTAACATATTATGATACTATTCAGCGGTGTAATTATATTCCTCTATCCTATTAGATGAGGCTGCCAATCAGCTATTGTTACTGATCATTATTCTTTTGTGCTCTTTTTGAGGGATATAGCGTCTATAGAAAAATATATTGAAGCGATAATAAGCCGAACAATGTGGTAATTGGGACCATGTTCGCTTGGATGTTTTGTGGATTCTTTTTCATATTTTCTACAGTTTTGCGAACTTGAATGTAGTCTTTATACTTCAGGTTAATTAGAAAATATGAGCATTTTTAAGGTAATATAGTGAATCGATTTATATTTGTATGATAAGTCTCTATAAAATATAAGAACAAGTACTTTGTTTTTTTTTTCTGTAAAGAAACTGTCAATGCATGCAATTTTAGTCTGTGGTCAGATAAAATACGTCACATAATTGCAAAGCAAATAATATTTCGCAGTTTGGTACATAGAAATATCGAAACGCCAAATTCTATTATCACTCTATATCAACGAAAACCAGAATTTCAGATGCTGTCACGTTGTGTGTATAAGATATTGTGAATAATGTCCTACTATATTATTATCAAAAAAGTTACTCTAATGAATCTAACACAAAAGGTATTTATCTCATTTTTCGGAGTTACATAATTATTATAATTTATAGTGTTGCTCAATTATTGTTTTGCGATTAGCTAGTTGTTTTCAAGCCTTGAATAAATTTGGTTTTACATTCGTTTTAGTAACATTTAGCATATTCAATTGTATAAGAAACAGGGTTTTAGTTATTTCAATTAAATGTCATTTTTGAACAAATGAATGATTGTAACCATTCGGAAGCGTCCAAAAGAAACCTTGTTAAATGATAAAGGTCTGCGCTTGAGTACTAAGCTTGCCAAACGCTATTATTGCAAAAACGATTTTATGATATTAAGTCGTAGCCGATAAAAGTGGAGATTTTCAAACAAAACCCCTTAAACCCGCCAAACAATGTCATGAAAATTTTACGCGACGTAAGATTTAGTTTATTTGTCCCGTAACCGAATTTAAAGGTCCTATCTGCTTTACGAGGAAACTTTAAGGTTTATGGCCTTCATTGGGTGAATCTTTTTTGTTTCATATTGTGTCATTTCGATTTTATTATCTGCGTTAAGGTGCGACACATGTGCTTTTTATAGATTTTTTGCTGCATTTTTTACTAAGATTAAATTTCTTAAAATTCTAGTTGGTTTATATCACAGTTTATATACACGGAACTCTAAAACAAATCGAAGTTATTATAGGTACTCGCTTTCCGCTCGCACCTTACCTTATAGCCAATCCAAATTTCAATTCTCTAATCTACAGATATATAATATTTAAAATAATCGTATCCCTTCAGCAGTTTTGACATGAAAACTTACACTTAGGCCGTGTTTCCATCTGCAAGAAAACTTCCGCGAGAAATGTCCGACAGTCTGTCTGACAGCAACTTGCAAGTCTACTTGCAGGTGGAAACGCGGAATTAGACTTGCAAGCTACTGTCAGACAGACTGTCGGACATTTCTTGCGGAAGTTTTATTGTAGATGGACAGGCGGCCTTACACAGGCTATAGCTCTAGGATTCATTTTGACACCTTCATTCATGCTTTCAAGACTTAAAAACATTACCATCACACCATAGTTGGTTAGAAATAGAATCTTCAAAATGCATAATAAGGAAGTGACTGCATTTGCAGAAGCAGTTGAAAGTTAAATTGGTTTTGTTACTTCTTGTTTTAGACTCGATATTCTAAGCAATGCGCTTTGAATATGTAATTGTGCTGATAAATGTGATGATTTGCAGCCGATTTTTCAATGCTTGGATAAAACTTATCCGTCCAGTAAAGTATTACACGATAATATTAAAATGTCACGTAAACTGTCAAATACGGGCAATTAGAATACGTTTTTAAAATGGTAGTTTTATACATTATTCGACGAATAAGTTTTATCCAAGCATTGAAAAATCGGCCCTTAAAGTTTATATTGTTGTCGATTGCACTATGGATAGAGTTAGTTTTGATTAAGAACTTATTGATGATATTAATAAGCGATGTATGAATATAAAATGGTTTGAAATATTTATTTTTATGATAGAGCAAATTAGCTGTTTATTCGTCCTGTGAGCGACCTTCACAGTCTATGATTATAAGCAGAGTTATCATAGCCACTGAAAATGATTTACCAGCTTTTTTAAAGGATCAAATAATAAATAAAGGATTGATGAGAGAAATAAGGGGAAAGAATTGGGATGCGTAAAAAAATACGAGCCTCCTTTGTAGGGTATATTTTATGTAATACATATCTGTATATGTATAGTTCTTTGTAATGATATGTCTACCTCATATATATTACATGTGTATGTATGACGCTGTTCACGCATAACTACAGAACAGATTTGGTAGAAATTTGGTATGCAGATAGAATATGAACTTAATTAACATAGATACTATTTATTTGAATTCAACAAAAGCGAATCTGACGGGTAAAGCTAGTTGTGGTGCTTATAGAAGTGAAATAGAGTGCATTCTAAATAATTATATAAGAATAAATAAAAAGTAAGAGAAATTAATAGACGGTTGTATTATTGGTTCGATGTAAAGAAATCAATTATAAAATTATTAGGTAGGTATTGAATAAGTACTTGTAGTAACTATATAGAGGCAGACGATAGGCAAAATATTCTTTCATTTTACCTACACAATGCTCTTTCTAAATCTACAAAGATAATAAAAACATGATAAATTTAATGCATAGGTAAAATATAGTAGGTACATTTCGTAAACAAAAGAAAAAAACAATGCACATGATAAAATGCAATACCATAGGCGGCTTCATTTAGAAGCAATAAGCAGAAGGATATAGAGACAAGAGACGTAACAGAAATAATTTAAATTATCGTTATAACAAACATAAAATTGATGAAACACAACACAATACATGTATCAAAAACAAAAAAAATCAAATTCAAATTCAAATAAAAGTTCGTTTATTCAATGAAATGCTTAACCTTAGAGCTAAATACATTGTTGGTAATCAACACAACAGTATTAACTGTGATATATTTATTAGTTACATACTGTTGAAACCGCTTTCTAACATAATTTCTTTAATTTTAATTTCTCATTTCAATCTACTAGTTGCATAATCTGGTATACAAATTCACTAGTGCAGTCTACACCGTACATCATCTTAAGCGTTCCTACTGGTACCGTTCCCGACTTATGATAAAATGGCTCTTTGAAACCGTTTCAAAGTTCATCCCCCAAGGAGGGATATTTTTACAAGGATGAAATAGCAAAGGTAAATTCAAAACGGGGTTACGTTCAAAATTATGCAAGTATAGGGCTGTCGAAAATGGAATGTATGTACTTAAATTTTTGTTTGTTATTTATTTTATGTCACGTTAATACAATACAAAACTGTTATTTTAAAGAGATACGAGTTAAACTTTTTATTTCATCACTAGCTGCTCCCCGCGGTTTCACCCCCGTGGCTCCACTCCTGTTGGTCGTAGCGCAATGATATTTAGCCTATAGCCTTCCTCGATAAATGGGCTATCTAACACCGAAAGAATTTTTCAAATCGGCCCACCAGTTCCTGAGATTAGCGCGTTCAAACAAACAAATAAACTCTTCAGTATTAGTATAGATTTCTTCTGTACACAACAGCATTGATAAAATATTTGATAAAATTCTAATTCTTCTTCTTGCTTGAACTTTGAAGTCATTTGGATCGCGCTATTTTTATGTATTTGTATACTGCAAGAATAGATATTATATAAATAGAATTCAATCAGACTGCAGGTAATTTTCTATGTACAATGTTTAAAATCAATAATTCAATACATTAATATTATCCACATCCATTAAATAGACAGTCTTGTAAAATAAATTAGAAAAAAAAAAATATTATAAACGGCGTAGCAGCCCTACGACCCTGTTTAATCCTCGTACGGATATTTCACGGATATTTATATCTAATGCGGACGAAGACAATTTTATTTTCAATCCACTGAATCTGCTATTCAAAACCGTTTGAAAATTTTAAATCTTTTTGTCGCTTAACCTTTTGTAAGCTTTGGAAATAAGACTGTTAAGATTCCTTTATCGGGGCTATCTACTTACTTGATGTGCGACGGAAAATATTTGAGTTGAAGATCGTAAGCCGATTTGCAAGACGTGCTTTTTGTTAGTGCATTTAGATCAAACGAATATAGAGCAAGAACTAGAGCAAGAGCTAAATTTCGTGATTTTATATAGTTTCAGTGACGATAAATTAAGAGCAAGGAGCTATTATTGTTTATAATTAATAATATTAGTAGTACCTATTACAGAATTCCAAATTATTTTTTTATAAATTAGTAGTAAATACGACGTAGCTTTGGTATAGGTAAGTGGAAAATTGCTATACAAGTTAAGTATTATAAATTCAGGGGTCGCTTTAAAAGTATATCATTACAAATTCCGGGATAGAGGTAAATACATATTTATGAAAATATTTAATAATTTAAATACGTACACTAGTTTTGTCAGTCCCTATACCAAGTGTTATCTGTAATATATTGTTATTATCTATACTCATATTATAAAGCTGAAGAGTTTGTTTGTTTGTTTGAACGCGTTAATCTCGGGAACTACTAGTCCGATTTGAAAAATTCGGTGATAGATAGCCCATTTAACGAGGAAGGCTGGCTATAATTATATCATCACGCCAAGACCAACAGGAGCGGAGCAATGCGGGTAAAACCGCGGGGCACAGCTAGTTTATCATGTAATTGTATCGTTAAAGTGTCGCCTGCTCTGTCATCTATATGATCAGATTATTTCTAACCATATTACGTACTTCTAATTAAATTAAATACTCTGACCCAGTTTTTAACTGTACCTATTTTAAATAGGAAAATATTTTTTCTTCTAACCGATAGTGTGAGTAGGCACTTATGATTTATCTTTGGTTCCTATGCTCCTATATCATTGTTAAAGATTTAAATGATATTATTATTCCATAATAAGCCAAGAAAAGTTTTGTAGGATTTGATTCAATAGATATGCTTGATAAAAATATTTTAATAAACATAATAATATTCGAATATCTATATTTTGTCTAGTTCAACAGTATTTGCTTGAGTTTCTTCTTTTTCATCATCATTATCAGCCAATACATATTCCTACTGCTGGGGCCTCCTATGAGGGTACAGGCCATAATCCACCTTGCTGGCCAAGTGCGGATTGGCGGATATCACATGACGTATTATTTTGTTCGTGTTCTTTCTTCGACAATTCGACATGTCGGTTTTCTCACGATTTTTTCCTTCCATTTCTTATTTCTAATTGAAGTATAAAAAATAATCATCAATTAACAATTTTAATTAATCCTATTACCTAAACGTTAAGTTAATCCCGTCTGTAACCAAAACCGCAGGACTGACGGTGTATGTTTGTCTTTTCAGTGAATATTATTATAGTTTAATTTGGATAATAATAACGTTGTGGTCGCATGTGTTGTTTTATGAGAGGAAGTTTGTGGTAAACATTGTTTGATATTTTGTTAATAGGCTGCTATAATATCTAATTGTTATTTTCTTAGTTAGATAATTGGTTGCTTGAAAGTGGTTTAGCTTGATAGTTTACCTATAAAATAGAATGTAGAAAAGTGCTTTATGACAACTATCAGCTTATACATAGATATTATTTGTTCCTGTATGCCTTCTACGAGAGTAATAAAGTAAGTAAAAATAATGTTCTAAGTTATGTGTTTTTTATTTGCATTTACGTAGGTATAAATGATAAATAAATGTGTTTCTCACATTAAATATCTAAAAGTTAACAATTGCATAAACAATTTCTTATTTGATCACATATCTCAACAGATTTTGTATCCATATTCCTATTATATATTTATAGATTCACAACTATGCAATAGAGTGATCATTAACACAATATAAAACTCAAACAAGAGAACGAAAACATTCCAATAAAGTTGTTCTTGAATCGAATTTTTTAGGCGATAACTTAAATTACGAGCAAGCTATTATCGTATCTAAATTGCAGAAGACTCGAAGTATCAAAAGGCAGTGATTATGTCGTTCGTTATTCGTGCAAGGTGAATGGAGCGCTGAGAGCGGCTCATTATCATTCTCTGTCCGTTGCATCTCTCATTCGTGGGCTCCGAGATAAGCGGGAGCGGTTTTTGGGTGTTTTTCGGTGTTATAACGTTGTTCTTTGTAAGTTTTAAAGAATAAAAATAAATACTTTACTTATCAAACTGTTTTTGATGAAAACAGCCTATTTAAAGCCTTTCATTAAAAAAAAAAAAATAGAAATCAGGTTGATATTAGTGCTCAAAACAAGTAACATATTATTTAATATCGAGCAGTTTATACGCAAGTAGATGATGAGTCTTTATGTATAGGGGTTTGGAGACACTGGTTTCAGTTCCAAAGATAACAAGATCGATTGCCATTGTTAGTGCATATTTATTTCTATTTTAAATTTAGGACTAAAATTTGAGTCACATAATAAAGTTACACCTTATTTACAAAGCAATTCTATGATATAAGTGACTTGACAAATCAAAAATAGTAATTTAAAATTAATGGACATCATATCTGGACATAAATTTATAATATATTTTTTTTTTACTGTATTGGGATCTATAAGTGTTGTGCGATATAATATTGTATAATGTAGTTTATAATATATTTGCACGTTCAACTACGAGCAGAATGTTTAAGGATCTATATTATCTGTACCTACAAACATCTTTGTAATTCTACATTCTGCAAATAAAGGAATTTGAATTTTGTTGTAAATCCTGTTTTATACCAAACAATTACTTCAAACTTTGTCGCATTTCCATATTTTTCGTAGCCACACAGATTATTCGCTTCGTTCATTCATTTTTAAGCTGTGCCCTCAGCTTAGTACCCATCGGCTCCAATGAAAGTGATGTAATACTTTAATCAATGATACGAGTACGTGTTTCATGCATTATTTATTATCTCTACACGTTCGATACTTTTCGAGATAGTTTTTCATGCTATAAATTTGCGCGGTTTTTTGGAATAGCTCCCTGTGAAAGCTTGCTTCGTTTAATGTATATTTTTTTTTATTTGTATTTGTTTGTTGGTTGTGCATTGTTTGCGGAAGGATAGTGAAGTACCTAAATATCATATCTACATGTTGTAGGTACTTTATTATATTTTAGGGTTTTCAAGAGATACAATTTTTTAACTAGATACTGAATTTTACGTTTTGTGATAAAGTCATCTTTTTAGAGTTAAGTACTTTTCATTGAATTTATCATCTCGAAAAACAAAATTTTGTCGTCTTCTACATTTAAAACTTGCAAAAAATTTAAATTGATGATTTAAATATTATTTCATTTATAAATAGACAAGTAAAAGCAGAGTTCTGCTTTCAAGGATCGACATAATTCGATCATATATTACATTAATGTTCACCAAGCCGGTAAAGTGCGTATAATCTAGGTAATCTGCAGATTACCTGTGCAGATAACTCGGTAATTCCATCGATGCCAAATAAGCCTTTAGGAATGTTAACACCATGAAATCATTCAAATGTTGTTCATTGCATAAGGTATTATCTTCTTATATATAAAAATGAATCGCAAAATGTGTTGGTAAGCGCATAACTCGAGAACGGCTGAACCGATTTCGATAATTCTTTTTTTATTATATTCCTTGAAGTACGAGGATGGTTCTTATGTAGAGAAAACGTAAAAATGTACCACGGGCGAAGCCGGGGCGGACCGCTAGTTATTTATTAAAACACAATATAATATATTAATGGCAAATACTAGCTTATACTAAAAAGGGTGGTTTATTGCTAATTAGCTTACAGGCCACTTGTTTTTCCGTTTAACAAGGGTTTGTTCTTCAATACATTTCTGCTGATGTTTACTATATTATGTAGACTCTATAGCCTCTAAGGGCCGATTTTTCAATGCTTGGATAAAACTTATTCGTCGAATAATGTATAAAACTACCATTTTAAAAACGTATTCTAATTGCCCGTATTTGACAGTTTACGTGACATTTTAATATTATCGTGTAATACTTTATTGGACGGATAAGTTTTATCCAAGCATTGAAAAATCGGCCCTAAGTAGTTTAAATTATACTATTCATAGGTATGAATTTATAGACTGTATGTATATCTACCAATCACAAACGTAGCTATATCTTCATAGACGCGCCGCGTCACAAATTTTCATACAAATTTTTATTTCCTTTATCAATGAAGGCAATCGAGCAGGCGTATCTACAAATTGTTAGCGAACGTAGTCTGTCAGTATCGAAAAGGATTTGTAGGCACTATTTTCCTAGGTTTAAAAAATATTATAGATTGGATAGTGTATATTGATCTCTATCATATATATTTAGTATCTCTATACTAAATGTGGAGTATGAGAATGTATTTGAAAGTCACCTTGGTGCAATGGTAAACGCGTGAGTATAGAGTCGGTCCAGGGTTCGATTCCCGGTAGAGACGAAGAAAAAATGTCGAGGTCCTTAAGGCGCGGGTCAAACACAAGCGGCGCGGGCGCGGGCGTGCCATAAGCGCACCTCTTCAATCTGTTTTACACCATGTCCTTCTTCTACATTTTGTATGAAAGAGTTTTGGAAAGGCGTCGAGACGGCACGCCACGGTTGTGCCACGGTTGCGCCGCCTTTCCAAAGTTCTTTCATACAAAATGTAGAAGAAGGACGTGGTGTAAAACAGATTGAAGAGGTGCGCTTATGGCACGCCCGCGCCCGCGCTTCTTGTGTTTGACCCGCGCCTAAAGAAAATCGATCAGTGATACAGATGTATGAATAATGCATCTGTCCCCATACCCCACTAAGGTACACGGAAATTCTCTTTTTATGAATGTTTCAAATTTACAATATAATTGAAAAATATCTGATAACATTAAAAGGCTCTTAAAAATTTATGTATTCGTATAAGTATGTTAGAAAGATACGGAGTGTGTGGTATCGTATACTTTAATTTGTATCGCTTTTGTTGGAAGAAAATGTAGTCGTTAGAAATATATACCCGACTGAGACAGAAGGAGGGTTATGTTGAATTTATATTTTTGGTTTTATGGCATTCAAATGCTTTATAAATATAAATTTATAAAGAATAGAAAAAATTCGATCACGAGGCGGGACTCGAACCCGCATCCTTTCGCGCCATTCCGGGGCGGATGCCTGACCAACTCAGCCACTCGTGACCCGCCAGAGCAATCGAATTTATTCTATTCTTTCAGTTTTATGTGTCTGAAGGGACACACCGCGCGCCATCTATTGATATGATTAACAACCATTTCAACCAATATGAAGCACTTTTCAGTGAATACAATATTGTAACGATGGAACACGACCTTTTTTGTTGAATTTATATTTTTGGTTTTATGGCATTCAAATGCTTTATAAATATAAATTTATAAAGAATAGAAAAAATTCGATCACGAGGCGGGACTCGAACCCGCATCCTTTCGCGCCATTCCGGGGCGGATGCCTGACCAACTCAGCCACTCGTGACCCGCCAGAGCAATCGAATTTATTCTATTCTTTCAGTTTTATGTGTCTGAAGGGACACACCGCGCGCCATCTATTGATATGATTAACAACCATTTCAACCAATATGAAGCACTTTTCAGTGAATACAATATTGTAACGATGGAACACGACCTTTTTTGTTGAATTTATATTTTTGTTTTTATGGCATTCAAATGCTTTATAAATATAAATTTATAAAGAATAGAAAAAATTCGATCACGAGGCGGGACTCGAACCCGCATCCTTTCGCGCCATTCCGGGGCGGATGCCTGACCAACTCAGCCACTCGTGACCCGCCAGAGCAATCGAATTTATTCTATTCTTTCAGTTTTATGTGTCTGAAGGGACACACCGCGCGCCATCTATTGATATGATTAACAACCATTTCAACCAATATGAAGCACTTTTCAGTGAATACAATATTGTAACGATGGAACACGACCTTTTTTGTTGAATTTATATTTTTGGTTTTATGGCATTCAAATGCTTTTTCTATTCTTTATAAATTTATATTTATAAAGCATTTGAATGCCATAAAACCAAAAATATAAATTCAACAAAAAAGGTCGTGTTCCATCGTTACAATATTGTATTCACTGAAAAGTGCTTCATATTGGTTGAAATGGTTGTTAATCATATCAATAGATGGCGCGCGGTGTGTCCCTTCAGACACATAAAACTGAAAGAATAGAATAAATTCGATTGCTCTGGCGGGTCACGAGTGGCTGAGTTGGTCAGGCATCCGCCCCGGAATGGCGCGAAAGGATGCGGGTTCGAGTCCCGCCTCGTGATCGAATTTTTTCTATTCTTTATAAATTTATATTTATAAAGCATTTGAATGCCATAAAAACAAAAATATAAATTCAACAAAAAAGGTCGTGTTCCATCGTTACAATATTGTATTCACTGAAAAGTGCTTCATATTGGTTGAAATGGTTGTTAATCATATCAATAGATGGCGCGCGGTGTGTCCCTTCAGACACATAAAACTGAAAGAATAGAATAAATTCGATTGCTCTGGCGGGTCACGAGTGGCTGAGTTGGTCAGGCATCCGCCCCGGAATGGCGCGAAAGGATGCGGGTTCGAGTCCCGCCTCGTGATCGAATTTTTTCTATTCTTTATAAATTTATATTTATAAAGCATTTGAATGCCATAAAACCAAAAATATAAATTCAACAAAAAAGGTCGTGTTCCATCGTTACAATATTGTATTCACTGAAAAGTGCTTCATATTGGTTGAAATGGTTGTTAATCATATCAATAGATGGCGCGCGGTGTGTCCCTTCAGACACATAAAACTGAAAGAATAGAATAAATTCGATTGCTCTGGCGGGTCACGAGTGGCTGAGTTGGTCAGGCATCCGCCCCGGAATGGCGCGAAAGGATGCGGGTTCGAGTCCCGCCTCGTGATCGAATTTTTTCTATTCTTTATAAATTTATATTTATAGAGGGTTATGTTTTTTAATTAAATTGTATGCACTGGGTTTATCCCTTATCCCTTAAGGGAGGCCCGTGTCTCAGCAGTGGGAAAGTCTATGGGCTGATGATGATACACTGGGTTTTCAGATATAGTTAAATGTTTATTTAAACAAAGCATCAGTATACAGGGTCGTAGGCTTTATTAAGGTTGGAAACTAAGCAATACAATACTAATTATTTTATTAATATACCTAATATTAAGATAAACCTAACCTGGCATCTGTGTCATACTATTTCTATACTGCTTTTAATACATTATTCCGCAACGCCGTACAAAAATCATGGAGACAAGGGGAAAAAATCTCTACCTGTACTTTCGAATTCTCATCTGCACTCAGGTGGACAGCTTACAAGTGACGGCATAGTGCTGAATCTTTTTATTTTATGCTCTTATATCGTTCTAGATAGGTCACCTGGTGGTTCAAATGACCCATAATTTTTTCAACATGGGCCTGTAGTCTATTAGATATATACAAGTGCTTGAGTTTTTCTTTATTGTCTAGACGAGACAAATAGATTAATTGAACAGTATATAATTTCATCTCGTTATTCTATTATTATCGTAGCAATATAAATTTTGTTAATACTTGTTTTTGTCTTATTTTATCTCATATGCAGAGCAAGTTCTCATCTTGTGTTTATAGTAAGGTAATTTTTTCAAGTTTATGAATTTATGTATAATCATTCATATTATTTACATGACCGCCTCTCTGGTACAGTGGTTGACGCGTGAGCGTAGCACCGAGGGGTCCTGGTTTCGATTCCCGGTGGAGACGAAGAAAAAAAATGTCTCGGTCTGGTAGGATACAGAAGTTTGATCACCTACTTGTCCCTAAAGAAAATCGATCAGTGAAACAGATGTATGAATAATGCATCTGCCCCTTACCCCACTAGGGGACATGGGACTTCACTACTAGGTACTATTCATATTATTATAACATTATTTTAATTTATATAGCTTTCTACGTTATCTGTGACAAATTTTTATACGCTAATACATATTTTGCTAAACAAAAATACGCAAAAAAAAGGAATTATAATGAAAATGAAGTGACTGTTTTGGTAAAAATACCGCTGCGTGTTACTTGTTATGTATATGAGGGTTAATATGACCTACTAATTATTATTTAAATTAGTTAGCACGGAACTGTTTAATATTGTGCTGACGAAGGAATTTAAATATCACGTCCTATTGTAATATTTTTAATCCAAGCAGTATTTTTATTTTTCGAAATTAAGAAGACTACTATTTTTTATTAAATGTAAGAACTTGTCGTAAACTTCAATTGAATGTTTTTTTTTAAATAGAAGTAGAACTAGTAAAACAATTGTAATTAAATAATTATGACATCCTTCTTAGATTTATGATTCATACTCGTATAGGAGCTACCAACGTTGACAAGTGAGCATTTTAGTATAGTTGGTTCTTTGATATACTGTTCCTCTTCCTATTTCGGTTAGAGTCCGGGCTGTCTGGCTGGCCGCAGTGGTTGCGTTTATTAGTGCGCATCTTATCTGCACAGGAAAATATCCGTAATTTAAAGTCATTTATTAACGCGTAATTTTTAATCTTTTGCCTTTAGATAGATCCATCAGACATAAATTTTTTATTGCAAGACGTTTTTTTCGTTGTTAAATAGGTGCCAGACGCAATTTTTTATTTCAAAATCATTAAAATGTCATCGAAATAAGTGAAATTCCATCAACATGAGTTCCCGTGAAGGATATACTATGTATAATATTCATTTTACTATTTATAATTTTTTAGCAACAATCTACCATGGTGCCTCCTTTTCCCAACGAACCTCAAATAGGACGTTAATGTAAACTTGATAATAACCAAATATCATCAAATTCATATTAATACCCAAAAGTGTAATAAATATGAAACCATCTATTAAAAATATTAGTTTACTAATTATTCAATATAAGTATTAAAAAAGGATAATATAATATAAGTAATAAAGTTATTACTTACCTTTTAAGCGGACTCATGTTGATGTAATTTCACTTATTTCGATGACATTTTAATTATTTTGAATTAAAAAATTGCGTATGGCACCTATTTAACAACGAAAAAAACGTCTTGCAATAAAAAAATTATGTCCGATGGATCTATCTAAAGGCAAAAGATTAAAAATTACGCGTTAATAAATGACTTTAAATTACGGATATTTTCCTGTGCGCACTAATAAACGCAACCACTACCGCCAGCCAGACAGCCCGGACTCTAACCGAAATAGCAAGAGAAACAGTATATCAAAAACCCAACTATACTAAAATGACTTTTTTTAAAACGTTAATAGCTCCCGTACCATACCAAGGTACACTTAACTCAAATATAATGCCTTTTTAATATTACCATTTTAACTCAAACTCAAACACACAGTCTCGAATCCGCAACCTATTTATTCAAGTCGTAGGTTCTAGTTACCTCTACGTATATAATAGATATACATTAGTATTATTGTATATTGTATAGTTTAGCATAAATCATGCGAATGTAGCCTTCGTGTATCACGCGAGAAGCGTGAAAGTGGAGTATTTATCTTCTGTGAAAGTCATATCAAAGGGCAACTTCTACGCGTATTATAACTCTATATGTTTTGTAAGCGAGGATTTATTTAAAATAAACGATATCGTTGTATTTTCCTCCGTTTAATTTTACGCGAGTATTATATGTTTATAAATCAAAGACTTTAACGGATTTTAAACATGATTTCTTCATTCGCGATTGCATAAATCGCGTTTATAATTAGCTTTTATTTCCAAACTATAACGTATTTGACTCAAATTACAGGAGCTGAACTGTGCATTACTAAGTCATAATAGTTATTATTCTGTGGTCATAGTTCATACTGCTAGCTGGTATAACATTATCAGTGGACGAAATGAGAAAATCCTACTTTTATTTTAATATTTATGTTGGTTATTCCTGAAATATACGCTGTAATATCCTGCTTAAGTTAAGAATACTAGTAAATATTATGATAATTATTGAAACTAAATCATACATGACTTAAACGTTTGCCTCTACTAAAACCTAAAAGCATGTATATCTTTCCTGCCTTTAAAATCTAAAATCTCACATCAAGAAAGGTTACAAACAGTTCAGTTCAAATGTGTTTAAGCCAATTTTACGCTCAGTGTGTTAGTTTGATGGCTTGTACTTAAACGGAACTCAATTTAAGAATCCCTAACATGTCACCCTGTCCTTGTCAATTTACGAAGCCCTAAAAAGGTTTGAATAAGAAAAATTTCTAACATAAATCAAAGGAAGAAAAGGACATAAACTTAGAAATAAAAGTGCGGTAGGAAAGCAAAAATCAGCTTTTTGTTTCAAGGTGAATATTTTTATCAAAATGTTTGGATACTGCTGTTTATGAATTCCTGTTTATATTAAATTTGATTGTTTATTGAATTTGCAAGCTTACTGTCCATTGTGAGCATAGTCCGTTTATGGAAAATATTCTTCAAAATAAAACCAATACTCTTTGATTTGATTTTGTCTCTTTGTTTGAATTTTGTTCAAATTTATTTTTATAGTCTGGCTTACCTGTAGAATATTGTAGTGACTTACTTAATAAAATTTCTTCCTTAATTTGATTAGAAAATTTATTTAGCTTTTTATTAATAATTAAGACCTAAACAGCATTATTATGTAAATTTTCAGTACATGTGATTAATTCTGCTCTCCAGCACAGCACAGGCAAATCTTTGCCAACATTTCATAAAAAACGCACCATTTCAATGTTTATAGTTCATTTGCAATCAAGACCATGACCTAAATCTTAAACATTCAAATTCAAACATTTAATTATTCAATAAGACTTCTTCTAAGCACTTTTGAATCGTCATAACAGTTTTAACATTTACCATTGATTCGGAAAGCAGTTTACCTATACACACCTACCGACGTAGTTCCACTGCGTATAAATTCCACAAACGAAAGCCTATAAATTCACTTCATTAACTTACAAATGTAGCGAAAAACTAAATAAAACATCGCGTTCTCTGTTATTTGCTAGCAAATCCCTTAAAACCGTAGAAATGCATTCACAAATGTGACAATTAGCAGTTCCCAGTGGTTTTGTGGAGTCCATTAAGCGAGAACGTTATTTATGAGTGGAATACATTCCAAATGGGAAAGAATTTACCCGGGAAAACGCCTAATGAAATGTACTGTCCCGGGAAATCAATGATTTGAAGTTGTTCCTGGTTGGAGCAATTACGAAAGTTCAGTGGCTCTTGGTCTTTAATCGTAGGTTCAGGATTAGAGGAGGTTAGAATTATGTTTATGCATCTTAAGGCTTATACATGCGCTAATAACCTTGACCATACTTGACGGATCTCAAACCTCTCCCGCTGCACCTTCTTTTTTCCTCGCATTTTGTATTTAAAAAGATACCAATCAGTGAAACAAAAAATCCTCGTCAGGGATTGTTGTGTAACTGATAATTTATTAAACATAAAATTTTCAGAGCTCTAAGTCAGCAGGTTACGAAGTTTATAGAGTATTTGCGGAAAAATCGATGACCACGGCACATTTTTTTTCTAGAAATCTATTAACTTTGGAAAAAAGTCCTCGCGAGCAATTAAAGATCAAAGACCATCCTATTTTATATATTTTTTTCGGTATTGTGCTTTATGTTGTACCAGACTTTATAGAGGTTGAACATAGTCGAAATTGCCGGGTAACGCCTTAATGGTATGTGCTATAAATAGCTGGACTGATTTTGATAAGAATTTTCCAAGGTGTAAATTGAGGCTATGATTATTTTTATGATTAACGGTGTAAATAATTGGAAAATTAATAAAATATAAATAATAACATGATCTATAATAATCCATCTTACAAAATTATTCAGAGACCCTTTTTTATTAGAATATCTATCGGTCTAATTTAGACGGAATTTACATGGTACTTGTTACTGGCTTCTGAATTTTCGTAGAAAAGATAATTTAGTAAAATTTATCAAGTCTTTCGCGGAATATTAGAAGATTCTTATAATACTCTGTATCTATATTAATTAAATTATCTTATAAGGAAATTCAGCTTCATACTAAACTAACTAAACTAGTAACTTTATACAACTATAGCTCAATTACATCCTCAATACTCAATACACATACCCAGGCGCGGTCCCAGGGGGGGGGGTCACGGGGGACATGACCCCCCCCCAAAATCGTACTCGATACAATAGAAAAAAATTCTAATATGTACTGTACAAAATATAAAAAACTGGCCAAGTGCGAAACGGAGTCACTCACACCTAAAGTTCCGTTTAAACCTGATTTTAATCCCTGCGAATGTCGAAATTTGCGAAAATTTGCAGCATAAACAGCTGTAAAACTTTAGATTGCGTTGGCTTATAAGTTTGATTTTTTCCCAGCTTCAAGGGTAGATTTAAGTTTTCAATAAAAACAACAGTCTGATAAATCCACGCGTTCTCTAAAATAAAACTGGCCAAGTGCGAGTCGGTAGCGAGCACCGAGTGCTCCGAACAATCCAACTTTTTTGTATGTTATAACTCTAAAATGTATGTTTTAGCAATTTTTCCTATATCTATGCTAAAAGACATTGCTTTTAACCAAATTTCAAGAATCTCTGTTCACGGAAGTATAATGTAGGTTCTAATTCTCTTGTGAATGTCGAAATTTGCGACAAAATTTGCAGCATAAATTTAAAAAAAAAACACCCTTTTTATCAGGAACGCGTGGACGTATCAAGCTGAAATTTATATCGAATACTCTTGTCTAAGGTCCCTTAATGTTGTGAAAAACCAACGCAATCAAAAGATACACCCGTAAATGCTCAATTTTTTCGTAAATTTCGATATTCGCAAGGAAATCAAAACCTAC
Source organism: Colias behrii (assembly GCA_029959065.1). Lineage (NCBI taxonomy): Eukaryota > Metazoa > Arthropoda > Insecta > Lepidoptera > Pieridae > Colias > Colias behrii. The sequence continues at coordinate 1,772,045 of JARWMC010000021.1, read as the reverse complement.
AGTTAGTTCCCGAGTACACAAGGTCATGAAATTTGGTGCATGAAATTAGGTGCTATATCTGTCTTAAAACACAGATATAGGAATAATTGGGAAAAACATGAATTTTTAATTAGATTATAAAAAAAAATATTTTGAAATTTTAAATTTTAAGACTTCAGAATCTTGAAATTTGGTAAGAAGCAACATCTTATAGCACAGATAAAGGAATAATTGCCAAAATAAAAATGTATAATTACATCATATAAATGTAATGTGTCAAGACACTTTCTTAGGAAAAAGTGGAGGTATCAAGCTGAAATTTATATCGAATACTTAAATCTGTGAAAGTCTTAATCTGTGTCTCTTTAAGCTGTGAAAAAATCAAATTTATATCGAATACTCTTGTCTAAAGTCCCATAATGTTGTGAAAAGCCAACGCAATTAAAAAATACAGCCGTATATGCTGCAAATTATCGCAAATTTTGACATTCGCATGGGAATCAAAACCTACTCGTACATTGTACTTGTTGATACAGTTTTTTTTGTAAAAATTCAAATTCAATCCAATTTTTTTTGGAAAATATAAAAAAATACAAAAATTTTCTCAAGTTTTTGCTTATACCTTATATTGAATACGAGTACGAGGGGGGGGGGGGGGAGTTTGCATACCTTTCCAGTCGCGTGACCCCCCCCAAAATATTTTATTCTTATTCACACGAATTCCACCACCACGTAATGCTCAAACATGCAAACTTTATAAACAAGAAAAACAAAGGTATAAAAAGGCCCATTGGATGAGAAAATTGGCATGTATTCGATACACGTAAATCCCCAGGCGCTGTTTGCAAAATTCAGTTACATTATATACTTTATATGCGTATCACAGCCCGAGCGTACGGAACGTACGAGGCCTTACAATGACGTCATTATTTCAAAATTGAAATGCTCCTAAACGATTCTGTTCCGATGTGTTGAGCCCCTAACGAAGGCTGAAAAGGAATTTGGCGGGAGATCATGATACGTTGATGGTGTTCCGCGTATTGGTGTAGTGAGAACTTTGTTTACAAGAGAGATATCTTTAAGCAGTAATTGTTTACAAGAGAGATAACTTTTAGTAGTTGCAGTAAAAATAAAAATTGTTATTGTAATCATGATTGATAGTTGTTTACGATAGTGAACTTATTTAGGTCAAGTTTTTAACAGTATTAATCCATTTTTCCTGTGTAATTGATAATAAAAGGTTTGTGGAAATTATGTAAGTTAGAACAAGCTTTCAACAATATCAATACTTAGGTACTTTTCTGGTATATTTCATACTCTTACCTTTATAATCATTGCTTAACATGTCAGTGTATGATGAAGCTGTTTTTGTACAATGGCCGAACTAAGTAAAGAAGAGCCAAAAAAGTAAGGTTTCACATTTCAAATCAATCCATTCAAACCTTAAATTTACAGTTATATTTGTATTCCTATACTGCTCATTTCTCCTTTGTTTTTGTATAATATTATTTAATTCTGAAGTTAAATGTCCTATATCTATCTATGTATAATTACAGTTTCTTGTATATGTATGTATTTATGCACTATCTACCTTTTTACTGATTTATTTTTCCTATATCCCAAGGTTGCCTGGAAAAATCGCTTTTAAGCGATAAGGCCGCCAAATTGTACATTTATTTTAAGTTATACCTATCGTTTCTGTAAATGTTGTTTTTGTGTGCATTGTACAATAAAATGTTTTCTATTCTATTCTATTCTACTATATAAAACAAACATAAGTCGGGATTACAGTCCATCAAAGTCCAATATCAAGTGAATGTTATCTCGACTCCAAACTTGATGCGGCAAGAGGTAACTCCTTGGAACTTTTTGTGATATAACTAAACTTTGGGTTGAGTTAATATCGACTATTCACGTTGCTGGGAAGTTGGATAAAAAATAATATTAAATGTGGATGTGTTATTAAGATATGCAATCCAATTTTCCTAAAACAAATTGAAATTTTGTAATGAAAGTTTTTTTTCTGTTTCAGGCTAAATCAGCTGATGCGACCTGCTTGTATTTTGATACAGAGATAAACTACAGTCTTAGTACAAAGGCTTCATTTTTATGATATAAATGAAGCTGCGGGATCCAGCTAGTTGGAATATAAAATTATGGTAACGCAGAATATTATGAAGAAGGATGTTATCGGATTTATACAGTATCTATTTGAAACAATTTACCACAAAATCTTGTATTTCATTTGTTCTCTTATGTGTTATTAACAAGACAAAGACACAATAGATCAATCTTTAGTATAGAAGTATCAATTCAAGCTGTACAATGTACATCTCTAACAACTTTTAAGCCTTTTTTGGCGATAAATGCCTAGCACTCAGACATAAAGATTTACTCACCGTTTTATGTCAATAATTATACATTGTTCATAAATTATGTTAAAAAAACAGCAAATGATTCAGTACTTCATATTTATTTCAAAAATGTAAAGCATTTTTTTAAATTCTATCCTATTTAATCTCATCTATATACAACTATTCTTCAGGTTGGGATTTTTCAATTCCATTTGTAAAACGTATATTTGTTTTTCCTGTGTACTAAGTCGGGGAAAAATGTATAAATGTTTTTTTTTGTGACAGTGGAAGTTTTATTCTCTATATATGTATTTTAAAAATGGAAAATCTGTGGTACATTGTTCATAAATTTTAACAAGTTCATCGAATATACAATGGTTCAACGTAATGTTTTAAATTAAAATATAAATATTAAATACTCAATTTAACTAACACATGCTCAACAAGAATTAGAAAAAGTTACTTAATTTCGTTATTAACAAATTCAAACAACACAATAAATTAGTAACTAATGTTAAAAAGATAGATGTGAGAGATCAATCAAAATCAGATTGGCATCAAAACAAATAAAAACAATTCGTCAATAATTTGAAACCTTCTTTCAATGAAAGGCTGCGTTAATATTTAAACGGGATCCTTACAGGATAAATTTGATGTCCCTCTGTCCGTACATTTATCTGTTAAGGTCCTATTTCACGAATAATACAATATTCACGAGGGTAAAAATAATTACGGGATTTGTCATGATTTGTAATACAATAATAAATTATAAAGCTGTAAACTCCGTAGAAAAAGTGGGTAGAGGTACTGAAAATTTGGCATCATCGTTTATATCAGGTTTTGCTCCTGGAAGTGACCAAGTGGAACTGCCGGTTGCTGTCACTCTTGGCCCCATGTTATCATACGTGGGTCGTAATAAACATGTTCTACTCCGCCTTGGTAGTGTAGAACCACCTCCCAATAAATCTGGATACTTCTCATTATGACCAGTTACGTGTACCGATATAAAAATATTACCATAAGGCGCTGGCAACGCAAATTCTGCCGGAGGAGGCGGAAAGCCTCCAGAAGGACCTTCGATCGTAATCTGTACGGGTTCCATACAACGCTGGTTATCACTCTCCATCGATATCGATCGATCGAACATTTCAAATCCATATGAGGAACCCATCTCTGTACTGGTTCTATCACAACTAGCCGCTAAGGATGTATCTAAAAGCTTCTTTTCTTGGTCCGTAAAACTTCTACTAGGTGGTACTCTTCGTCGCCGAGTTTTCCAACACACGCAAGTGGCGATAAAACCGGCTCCCGCCATAGCAACCATGGACCCAGCAGCGATACAGAAGCTAGAATAGTCTGGCGCGCTTCTGGCAGTTGCCATTCTTGCTTTAGGTAAGAAAATAGTCAAATACCCACTAGCTTCCCCTACCCTACTCGTTGCAGTACACTTCCATTCTCCAGAAAATTTACTCGTGATATTATTAATAGTAATATTTATCCATTGAGCACTTTTATTTATAAAATCGTCTCTATATTCATTAAATTGTCCTACACTATGATTGTATATTAATATTTGGCTATCACTATCTGTATTATTCCTAATGTGTTTCTGATTAAATGTCCAAGAGATATGGGGTATTGGTTCACCTCTAACAAAACAACCGAAACTAATTTCTGCACCTATTTCAGTTCTTATTACCGAGGGATTAGTTATAGCAGAAGGCGGACACACTAAATCTTCACTCTTGAATTCCCTCCAAGACAGCTGACTCTTATCACTTGGTCCTCGACACACTACTTCTTCATTACCTAAATTACTAGTTAAAAACCACTCGTGAAAGTTTCTTAATCTGCAGTCACAGAACCAGGGATTATCTGACAAGGTGAGCGTCTTTAAAACTGGCAAGTTAAACGTATCTTGGTGTAAGTAAGATAAAAGATTTTGATGGACTTTTATAGTTTCAAGCGCCCGCAGATTCACGAATGCAAACGGGTGCACTTTCTTGAGATGGCAACGTACGAGTTCTAACTTCTTTAAATGTAGTAGAGGTGGGAATTGCTCGGCAACTAATTGGCTCAAAGGATTGTCGTTTAGGACTAGAAGCCTCAAACGTTCGTTCCCTTTAAACGTGTCAGGAGAGAGTTGTGTAAGATCGTTTCCGGAAAGGTCTAACTCTATCAAAATACGGAGCTCTCTGAAAGCGTTCGGATGCAAATAATGCAAATGTGTGGCACTTAAGTTTAAACGTTGCAAGTTTAATAATTCTATAGTGGCGAAAGCGTCTTCGTGTAATTCTCTTAAAGGATTGCCGTGAAGATCGAGAACTTGTATGTCTGAGGCTAAATGCGGTACTTCTGTAAGTGCGGCTGTTACACATGTTGCAGTTTTTTTGCCTGATGACCATTTGCAGTGGCATTCTATGATGTGAGCGCAGTTTAGCCAGTCGCCTCCTGACGTATTGATTAGAAGAGTCAGTAATAAGCACCATAGTGCTCGAATGCCCATTTCATATCCTCTTCTTGTGTTATGTACCTGGAACAAAGAAATGTATGTTAATTAAGTTTATTTTGTATGAGATTTTTTCTCATAAAAATGCAGGAATTCGTCTTGTAAATCACTTCGTGTAAAGCACAAAAATATCTTGGAATAATACAAATAACATCATAATTTATAACAATATAACTTAGTAAATTCACTATACATAAAAACGAATCTCATGAAACTATCGCTTTTATAGCCATTGATATTAAAAATTCTATTTTGCAATTTACTCCTTCGTGCTCTAAATTAAAACGAAAAACTGAAAATTTCCTATATATTCACGTATAATTTTTCATCGTTTATCTCGTTCAAGAATATCATTCAAAAATAGCTATTAATTAATTTCTATAATACAAATAGTACCTCATTGTTGAGTACTAATTTGTTTCAAGATGATCAGTCAAAGTTACAAGTTCAGGCGTCACGGGTATACAAATTAATTGGCTCCAGAGATCCCCTGTTAATGGTCTGACGGAAACTGTATCAATTACAGGCTACAACTAAGGAATATAATTGTTACATCATGTTTGGTGAAAACGATAGTCATGGTTAGGTTGTGTAAGTTAAATAGATGTGTATTTGTAGATCACTACATAATATAAGTAGTATAAAACAAAGTCGCTTTCTTTGTCCCTATATATGCTTATCTTTAAACGGATTTTGATGCAGTTTTTGTTGGTGAAAGGAGTTTTTATAAACAAATGTATATATGTCAAATGTCTATCTGTCATTGTATAATTTTTCTCTTCCGCCTTTACCCTTTGTGCTATGCATATCATCTAATAAAGTATCTCAAGTTTATTTATCAATCTTTACTTTTTCCTGCCTAAAACCCATCAGGTTATGGGCCCAGAGCTTTATCCTTGCTTTGTATATAATTATTTTTTTAGTTTCGGCAGAATAAAAGTAATTTTACAAATAAATTAAAACGCCGGTCCGTACATGTAAAAATGGCGACATCGACATCGGTTTCGACTTTAATTCCTGTGGAGAAGTTGAGCGGCATAGAAAACTACAGTAATTGGAAGTTCCAACTGAAAATGCTACTCATTCACGAGGACTTATGGGACGTCGTTTCGGAAGATAAAACGGAAGATGTCAATGATGCGGCTTATATGAAGAGATCACAGAAAGCTCTTGCTAAGATCTGTTTGTCAGTAAAGCCTTCGGTTTTTACGCATGTAAGGAACGCAGAAACGGCGCGGGATGCTTGGATTAATTTGCAAAAGGCGTACGAAGACAAGGGGTTGTCAAGGAGACTGAGTTTGCTTCGTCTTTTGTTTGAAACAAAATTATGCGAATGTGAAAGCATGGAAGCTTACGTTGCGAAGATTAGCGATCTGAGTCAACAGCTGAATGATATTGGTTCACCTCTGGAAGACGATTTCGTTGCAGTTCTCTTACTGAGTGGCTTGTCTCAAGACTTTGATCCGCTCATAATGGCACTTGAAAATTCTAATATCAAGTTGTCAAGTGAGGTGGTCAAAGCGAAGCTCATGCAAGAGAAGCAACGGCGTGATGGAAAAGGTGACACGACTTCAACAGCGTTGGTGGATGGATGTATGGATAATAGACTCAGGTGCAAGTAGTCATATGTGTAATGATAGAAATAAATTAAATAACTTTGTTCCGGGTTATGTGACTGAAGTCAAAGTGGCTAATGGTGAAAAACTATTTACTGCTGGTCGTGGTGATGTGATAGTAAATTTAAAATTAGGCATCAAAACAATCAGTGAAGTTTATCACGTACCGAACTTAGCTACAAACTTGTTGTCAGTCAGTGCTTTAACTAGGAAGGGTTTTAAAGTTATTTTTGATAAAAAATGTTGTAAAATTTTCAATGGTAATAAGTTAGCAGCTACAGCTGTACATAAAAATGGTGTTTATCAATTAGAAACTGCAGAATCTGTTAGAGAGCATGATCTGTGTGTGGTAGGATGTGGTGGCTGTTCTATGTTTTCAGGGAATAGTGTGGAATCTGCGACTACCCAGGTAAATACAGAAGCTCAAGATTCAGTGCAGAAGAAAGCATCTGAGAGCTGTAAGGCGGAAACTGAGCGGAGTTTCCAGGCGGCTGCTAATTCTGTTACGCAGGAGACATGGCACAGGAGACTAGGACATCTCAATATGAGGAGTATGCATTTGTTAATGAAAGGTATGGCTAGAGGCATTAAGTATGATAAATCACAGTTCAGTCCATGTGAAACTTGTGTTAAGGGGAAGCTTAGTAAATTACCTTTTCCTAAGAAGGCACAAAGTAGGTCAAATGTACTGTTAGGTGTTGTACACAGTGATTTATGCGGGCCTATGCCAGTGAAATCTTTAGGTGGTGCTAGATTCTTCCTCACGTTTATTGATGATTGTAGTAGGAAAACATGGATTTATTTTCTGAAAAATAAGAGTGAAGTTTTCGATAACTTCAAACATTTCAAGGCATTGGTGGAGAACCAAACCAATAGAAAAATAAAATCGTTGAGAACGGATAATGGAGGCGAATATGTCAATTCTATATTCCAGGAATATTTGAAGGATAACGGCATCATTCACCAAACTACCATACCGCACTCGCCTCAGCAGAACGGCGTTGCTGAGCGGGCCAACAGGACAATTGTTGAGAAAGCTCGCAGCATGTTACGAGACGCAGGCTTAGATGGGCAATTCTGGGCAGAAGCGGTCAATACCGCTGTTTATTTGAAGAACCGGTCCCCTACAAAAGCAGTCTACGGTATTACGCCAGAGGAAAAATGGACTAATGAAAAGGTGAATCTTAGCCATTTACGTATATTTGGTTGTGTGGTTTATGCCTTGACACAGAATCGTAAGAAATTAGATTCAAAATGCAAACCTTACATTTTTGTAGGATATTGTGAAAATAGTAAGGGTTATAGATTGATTGATCCAGAGAATCCCAGCAAAGTTATTAAATCAAGGGATGTTGCTTTCTTTGAAAACAAATTCTATACAAAAAACACGTCTAAAAATGGTGATTTTTTCATGATGATAAATAATTTACAGACTGAGGATTTAAACTCAAATGATTCTCATGTTGAAGTAGTACAGTCTGAAAATTTAGTATCACCAGAAAAAGGGGAAGAAAATGAGATCGTAATTAATCCCAAAAGACAGTGTATTTTTGAGTTAGATGACTCTGTCAACAGTAATTCTGTTGATTCTTCCGATGTCACATACATTCCAGGTGAATCGACACTTGAAGATGCGATGGATACATCAGAATATGACAGTGCGTGTACTGCAATGCTGACGTGTATCGGAGATGAACCAGAGACAGTTCAGGAAGCTCTAGGAGGGGCTGAAGCTGTTCACTGGAAGAAAGCAATGGCTGACAAGTATCAATCATTTATAAAACGGAGGATAAAAAGGAGGAGAATTTGGAATATAGAAATTTAATTGGTTGTTTAAACTATATTTCAGTGAGCTCCAGGCCAGACATCGCGCACGCGGTAAGCATGCTGAGTCAGTTTAATGATTGTTATGATCAGCGTCATTGGAAGGCCGCGAAACGCGTGCTACGGTATTTAAAGGGTACTGTAAACTACAAACTTGTTTTTAGTAGAAGTGGTCTAGACATCAATGGGTATATTGATGCTGACTGGGCTTCGTGTGAGGTCGATCGTAGGTCGTACACTGGGTTTGTGTTTCAAATTGGGAACTGTTCTGTATCGTGGGAAAGTAGAAAACAGCGAACAGTCGCTCTTTCTAGCACAGAAGCAGAATATATGGCTCTATCAGATTCTTGTAAAGAAGCGTTATTCATAAGAACTCTGTTGTATGAATTGTTAGGTAGGCATTGTTCTGTTACGATTTTTAATGATAACCAATCAGCACAAAAATTGTGTAAGAATCCTATGTATCATGCTCGTACGAAACATAATATAGATGTGCGGCATCATTTTATAAGAGAAGTTGTAAAAGACAATATTGTAAATTTGAATTATTTGTGTACTTCTGAAATGACTGCCGATATTTTAACAAAACCACTTACTAAAGAAAAACATTATAAGTTTGTAACTTGTTTAGGTTTACAATAAATTTGTTACATTGTTAAATTGTAATAACTAAACTTGTTTAATGTTGTAGATATTTGTACTGTGTACCTACACATTTGTTTAAGGGCCAGTGTTGGTGAAAGGAGTTTTTATAAACAAATGTATATATGTCAAATATCTATCTGTCATTGTATAATTTTTCTCTTCCGCCTTTACCCTTTGTGCTATGCATATCATCTAATAAAGTATCTCAAGTTTATTTATCAATCTTTACTTTTTCCTGCCTAAAACCCATCAGTTTTTTTAATAGATAGAAGGTTCTATCATAACGCTGACAGTATTTAAAATTCAAATAATAGACATGATTCATGTTAAAACCATCATGTTATAAATGCATACGCCACTTATTGCCCAGTAAGGATACTTAAATATATTCTTCAAAACAGGAATACCTGTATTACTGTTAATAGTTATAAAAACATGCCAAAGCCACTCTTTCCTTACTATTTTGTTCATTTATGAAAATGTTACTTTTACTACGGAGTGTACAAGGTAATCCTTGTTTAGGCATGTAAATGTACTCGTTGAATTGTATTAAATAAATAAAAAATATACTAAACAGAATGCAATTGCAACGGTATAAAATACATTTCCACCAAATACAATCCTTCCTGTCTCCACCACATTCTCATAATATCAAAAGTTCCCCTGAAATCAGTTCGACAAACTGCTATCATGTTAAAATTTTGTATCACAATTTCTATAAGCAGTCCTGCATAATCCCCTATGCATTCCCACACTATTGGAGTGGAAAGCTAAACTTTATGGAAGCTTCGCCAACTCGGAATTTCCCAGGAGTGTGAAAATATTTTCTTCTGGAGATTTATTGCGGGCGGATTATTGCTGAGCCGTTCTTTATATGCTTAAATGGTGTAGATTTGCGTTACAAAACATCAATTGGCTTAGAAACTGTTAGGCCGGGAGATACTGACAGAAAATTTTTATGTTTATTTTTTTTTGACTTCAGTATCAGTTATAGAAGTTAGTTTTTATATTTATATTTATATGTACATTAACACACTCCGTTGTTGAACTAACATTTTCTTAATTAGTGAACAAATAGTAAGAAAAGGTTGGCTTTGGCATGTTTTTATAACAATTAACAGTAATATAAGTATTCTTGTTTTGTACAGTAAAATATATTAAAGTATCCTTACTGGGCAATACGTGGCGTATGCATTTCACATAGGAATTATATTATTTAGGGACTTGTACGTTTTATGGAAGAAATCATTATTTCCTTGATGTAAAATGTAAACATAATATGTTTAATTTAATTTTCTAGGCAGCATTTCCCACAAGACAAGATAAAATGTATCTATTTATTTCACAAACTCTTAGCTTTTAAAATTTTAATAACTACGAAGCAAGTGCCGCTAATTATACAGCTCTGACCATACATAGCCTAAAACGTAAACCTGTATGAACCTATGAAATTAGTTTGTACGGTTTAGGCTGGCTATCAACGTGCGGGACCATCCAGCGGGTTGTTTTTATTTAAATTTTGGAGTTACAACTCCAAAAACTACTTACAAGTAGTGATAGATTTGCGCAAGGAAGGAGGAAGAAAAAATTTAAGCTTTCAACCATTGGAAGAAGCAAAACAGAAACAAAAAACAACGTAGTAGCAATAAAATACTTTATGGTGCATTCTAATCTTCTACAGAAATGTGATCGCTTTCTAATGTGTGCGGAATTATGGAACATTTCCAATACTGGAGAAAGTAAAAGTTACTTTTACAATCTACAAAACTCGCCTAATTCGACCGTTACTGATAGTGGTGCATATGTTTATACTGTACGATGTTAATAAAGAATGAATTAAAAACATTAATAATTTTACATACAAAAGTGTTTTATTATTTATACAAAGGAGAGGTATAAAAGTCGCGTTTATATTACTCGAGAATAAACAGCCTTACTCGTCCACAGTATACGAAATTAGTTTACGTAGCTAAGGTCTGGTGTTTCGCTGAAACTGAATAGCTTTTAAGAGTCGTCTGCATAAATTTTGAAATATTCAATTTAATATGCTTGCTACTTATATCTTTATGAAGTGAGGTAGTTTGTAGTGAAGTCATGACATTGAGATTTTATACTCAATTATTAAATTAATAAATTTGTTAATACACCACAAATAGTACTATTTGTGGTGTGTGTAACTTAGTAGTATTTTTACATAATATAAGATAATATTATAGATTTTTTTTTTATGTCAGAGCAAGCAAAGGAGCAGGTGGGGCCACCTGATGTTAAGTGGTCACCACCGCCCATAAACACTTGTAACACTAGAAGTGTTGCAGGTGCTTTGCCGGCCTTTTATGGACAAATAAGCTCTTTTCTTGAAAGCCCCAATGTCGTAGTTGTTCGGGAACACCGCAGGTGGCAAATCGTTCCAAAGTTTCACCGTACGCGGAAGGAAGTTGCGGGTGAAGCGGACAGTGGTGGAGCGCCAACCATGGAGTGGTGGAGATATTGTAATTTTAATTTTTATATACCTACGTACCTATACGTTTATAAATTTGCTATTAATTTGTTTCTGCTGTAATACCAATATAATTAGTTACGAGTAACGAGTCGATTATTTTACTAAGTATCATCATCATCATCAATTCATCATCATCATTATCAGCCCATATTTGTCCACTGCTGGACATAGGCCTCAGTCATGGCACGCCATTGAGCTCGGTCATCCGCTCGTTGTCGTTTTACTAAGTATACATTCCTTTAAATCTATGTTCAAATAAGCGTCCAATATATATTTGCTTTTGCTCCTATATCCAAAAAATGTATGCTCTAAAGAAACTTACATTTTTTCTATGTACTGTCTTTAGTAAATCAAGTAAGCACTAGTAAGTCCAATCAATCTATGAAAATCTTTAACAAGGAGAAATAAAAACGCCCTTATCTATGTGATAATACCTGTTGAACCTAACCCAAGATCGAAGAAATATGTCAGAGCAATAAAATCTAACGTCTAGATCACAGAACAGTAAAGTAGATAGAAGTGTGATGTGGGCGTGGCCCACGTGTCACTGGTAAGGTAAGATCACCTAACTTGCTCTCAGTTGTGCGCAGAAAAATATTCGAGTCGGTTGTCAGCTGTCAAACCTTTTTTCCATATTTATTCATTAATTAGGACGTGTTGTTCGGTATTAGAGTGCAAAAATGATAGCAGACGAAATAATATCAGCAATGGAGGCATTTCATACCATCGGTAAGTCTTATTTTTATTTATTTTAATTATATTTTATGTTATAACTTCGCTTGTCGTAATTTGTCAAAATTGTATACAAATATCTAGTCAAAATGAACCTTAATCCGTAAGAAATTAGTACTATTATAGATTGAACAGCAAACAAGACTTTCTGGAATATTATTGCAATAAACAAACGAATGTCGCTTTAGTGATGCTTGTGGCGCATATCGACAGTATCGATACTTTAGAAAAGACAAACATTATAAATATTAAATTTTATTTTATTTTTCCTTAGCTTTCATTTGTCCAATTTATTTATAGATTTCCCAAAGAGGCTAATTTAAAAGAGAAATGGATAAATGCAACGTGACGAGTTAACTGGATGCCGAACAGCACTAAGCGGTCTAACAAAGGCCACCGATACAGCAAACCTACGGCAGTTCCAAAATTTAAAATAATGCATATTTTCTGTTTGTATTTTGTAAATATAGATTAATACTATTCTATTCCGTTTTTTATTTAATAATAATAATATAAAAAGACGTACTTAGTAGTAATAAACATACTCCAAAAAGTGACACATTATACTATACTCATATAAAAGAAAGAAAAAAAAATACACAAAAAATATTTATTTGTGAATTATCGATAACAAGGTTGACATCCCTCAGGGCATAGCATCAGATAAATATCAAGTTAATGTCATTAATGTTGAGTGACACAAATTTCAACCTTAACTCTATGTGTTGAGGTTCAAAGTTATATTTATCGAAAACTAACGCCCTCTGTTGTGGAGTAGCTGAATGTTTTCGAATTTGGAATTTCTGTGCAATGAGAAACAAAACAGCTAATATACCTAGGGATGTTATACTAAAATAAACCGTAACATGGTGCGTTAGGGTACATATTGAAATGCTGAATTTATAACCTAAGTCAGTTTTTACTCAAATTAAGCTGTCCAATCAAAGGCATAGTTTACTTGTAGTGTACTGTATAACTATCGGTTTAAATGTGTGGGTTTGGCGACACTGGTTTTCATACTAATTATGACATTATCGCACTTCTATATGTTTTTACTGTTCTGTGGTCTAGATCATTCCAACTCAAGTGACAAAGTGAACGTACGATTTAATTCAAGCGTTGAATGCTGGAAAATATTCTTGCTTTTAGAATTATGTAAGAAATGAGCTTTTCGCATATGCAGTGAATGTTTTAATTTAATTTGAATGTAAGTATTTATATGTTTAAATTATAAATGCTCATGGTCTTCTTTTCAACAACTTCTAGAGAAATTAAAGAAAGACTTATTTATCTATACATAAACTAGCAGCTGCTTGTCCCAGCTTCACCCTGGTAGGTTATATTTTAACATTTTAACAATTATCATCTCAATTAACGCGGTGTGTCCCTTAGACACATAAAACTGAAGGAATAGATCGAATTCGATCGCTCTGGCGGGTCACGGGTGGCCGAGTTGGTTAGGCATCCGCCCCGGATTGGCGCGAAAGGATGCGGGTTCGAGTCCCGCCTCGTGATCGATTTTTTTCTATTCTTTATAAATTTATAATTATCATCTCAATGCAAGCCGAGGCAAATCCAACAGACCAGAATTCATTAAAGTCGGTTCATTCGTTCTTGAGTAAATAATAAATTATTACTGTTTGGACTGTTGTGTAATCATCACTGGTTCAACGGCCGTTGTGACTAACAAGTCTTTCTTTTAAATTAAATAGTTAGATCAATTCACAAACAAGACACACACGTAATCAGCTTCTATCTGACCTTATCTATAATTAAAGTGCTCTATTAATTGACTTAGATTTTAATTTTAATTGAATCTTGTTAACATTTTTGCTTCTACAGTCTTTCTTAATTTATATCCAATAAAGGTAAACGAAAGGCTTCTTGGGAAAACAATTACAAGGCTGAGCAAGGTTCTTAATGTTCGAATCCCGGTGGATGTAATTAAAATAAAGAGCCTAGGTCTGGTAGTGAATAGGTAATCCTACTCTAATATTCAGGGGCGTGCACAGAGTTTTTCGACAGGGTAGGCAGAAATATTGTAATGATATTTAGTCATAATAACGAATACCTACTGCAATGTTTATATTTTCACATTGCTGTACTCATATATTATGAGATTACAATACGTAGTATTCCCCAAAATAATGGAAAATATATTATTTTACACACCTACTATAAAATAATTTTCAAAGTAGGTACCTATAATAACTAGTGTTCTATACCTATTATGAAATTAACGATTAACTTTACCTTTGTGTATTACAAATTCCGGTATAGATCGGCCCTTTTTTCTATCACTAAGTCTCTGTCTGATAAATGTTTATTCATAGAACAAAAATAATAATTTTTCGTTAAATTATACCTAATTATCTTACAAATTAATACACTCACGATAGACATAATCTATTTAGTTACTCCCATAACACTTCACTTGCAAATTGTCTTATTTAACATTATTAATTTTCTCAAAAAACAAAATTAACCTCAAAGTAAAATATTAAATAACGTTTGTTATTTCCAAAACAAAACAAACGAATAATGATACTATTTGCAGATGGTCTTTACCGCTACAAAAATGTATAAATTATCACACTTCTTAAATTGTTCGCATATTCAACTTCAGTTTCGACTTTCGATGTGGTTCCGAATTCGGTTCGTACCTAATTCGTATATCTTCGTAAAAAGACACTGCCTACCTTGTGTTATTGTGTGCGTGGTTTTATAACATCAGTGTGCCGTGTTTATAGGCACGCACACATATAAAATATGCGTAGACACGCAGAGCACACATATAAAAACTTAGACACGGATAGTTTGTGTCTTTGCCGTCCCGTGACGTACTGGGTCCCGTGGCGGCGCTAGTGCAGCGCATGCATAGTGACTTAAGCTGTGTTATAGAAATTAGATAGGTAATAATGCCACCAAAATACCAATAGATGGATCTGAAATATATTTGAAATATTTTGATTTTTGTTTCATACTACATGGCGTTATTAATAAAATATAATGACGCTGTGAATTTCATTTATGGATATTAAATATTGATCAGAGTTTGGTAAATGCTAGGGTAGGCAGTGTCTTTATGTCTTTATGGAATGCACGCCACTGCGTAATATTATCCTACTATACTACTTCATACTAATTTTATAAATGCGAAAGTTTGTGAGGATGTATATGTGTGTGTTTGTTACTCTTTCACGCAAATACTACTGAACCGATTACAGAGAAATTTTACACGCGTATAGAGGGTAACTTGGATTAACACATAGGTTTTATCCCGAAAATCCCACGGGAACGGGAACTATGCGGGTTTTTCTGTTCCGGAAAAACGCGGGCGAAGCCGCGGGCGGAAAGCTAGTAATATATAAATTGCGTATGTATAAGTTAAATAACAAAGAGTATAAACAATTATCTCTTACTAATTAATATGTTTAACTTTTTGATGCTCCGTGGCATTTAACTATTGTCGTCCATGTCCTTTATTTTCATGGTTGCCTGGAAGAGATTGCTTCTAAGCAATAATGCCATCTAATGTACACTTTCCTTGTTCAAGTTTATGTGTTCATTTCAATTCGATTCCTGGTAAATGTACAATAAAGTATCATAAATAAATAATAATTAAAACAAATTATAAATCGTAAAATGTATTAACTGGCTAATATAGTAATTATCTAAATTAACCACCATTCAAAGATACATAAGTTCGCTAAAAGTCAAACGTATCTCATGTAATTCAATTCACACAATACAATAGATATCACATTACTCTCCACTATACCAATAATTACACCAATAAATAACGGTCAGTCAGACATTATTAAGTTACGGAAGTGACAACTGTCCCTTCGTTGGACAAGGTAAACTTATTTTACATTAACCTTACGTTACGGAAATCAACTGTGGATTAAATGGTTGTTTAAACATATCAGAGTTTATGTGTTTTAATTTACAGTGCACAATACAATATGCAGTTATTCCTATTAATATTATAAATGTGAGTTTGTGTGTTTATCCTTCTGTCACGTTGCAACGTTTGACTACGCGAGTCAACCCATCGGCAATAGCCATTGTTTCTATAGTTAAAAGTTTTTTTTTTTAAATAAAGCTTCTTATTATCAAGTATGACGTTAAATATTTGATAATAAGAACCATCCTTTATTACTTATGTCTATTCCAGACAGCAATTCGTATAGCGAGTAAAATAATATATTATTCTCATTAAAACCTAAATTAAAACAACTGCATACATATTCTACGTAGGACTATAGTCCCGTGTAAGCCTACTTGCATCGCAAGCACAACTAACCATAACTTATGCACTAACAAGTAACGCACTAAATAAGCTCATTTACTTGTCTGTAAATTATCTGAGCCAGACAGGCTGTGTAGAGCCAACTGCGACCGTTAAATATGCGGCACAAACTAGCTATTGATTTGCTTAGAATTTATTTTCAAAGCAAAAGTTAAATAAAAAGTATTATTTAAATAAATATTCTATTATCTAGTTATATTAAATGTAATCTAAACTAATATTACAAAGCTGGAGGGTTTGTTTGTTGGAACGCGCTAATCTCAAGAACCACTGGCCCGATTTGTAAAATTATTTCGGTGTTGGATAGCCCATTTATCGAGAAAGGCTAGGCTATATATCATCAGGCTAAGACCAACAGAAGCGGAGCCACGCGGGTGAAACCGCGGATCGCAGCTAATAACTAATAACACTTCAATTAAAGGCCGTATATTATGTTATCTCTATATTGGATTTATATCTTTATTCGTAATCATACAGCAGTATAGTAAATAACATTTCTCAATAACTAAAATATACGAAATCATGAAGCTTAATTATTATTATTAGTTTCGTTTGATGCAAGAAATGTTGAAAGCTCATTTATTTCAAGAAATAATTAAAAAAAAAAAACAGTTGAGAAGCCTTTAAGAAGCACCTGACGATTGTTAATTCTCTTAAAATACATGTAAAAAGATAAAAAATAATGAAAATTCTAGACCCTTTCAATTTTTTTAATTCAATCGAGTTCATTTAAGCAAACAGTAGAAAGCTAGCTTAAAATATGAATGGTTTAAATACCTTATCCAATAAAGATCATAAATTCATAAATATTAATTTATCAAATTAAAATCAACATGGAAAATGTAGATTTCTCCTTCATTTGTAACCCTTCCAGCATTCAAACTCAAACTCAAACATTTATTTATTCAATTAGACTTCTTTTAGTTCAAGCACTTTTGAAACGTCATTACATATTTTTAACATTTACCACCGATTCGGAAAGCAGCATCTACGGAGAAGAAGAAGAAGATTCATAAACAGAATTAATAGTGCCAGTTAGTACAAATACTTATTTACTTAGTTCAAAGTTTACCGGGCTTTTAAAATAAATGGGTCTTTTAAAAACATCTCTATTTTATACGCGAAATACCTTGGTTTTAATTTCGCACATACTTACTACATTTTTGCTTTTATTCTCGTCTTTATAATGGACTAGGTTGAAATGTTTATCTTGCGAACTTTATGACGCTGTAATCAGAAAGTTTTTCTAACTCCTGTTTTAATTTTTATTTAAAAAGCAAGCTATTATGTAATTAAGCCATTGTCTGTTTATCTATTTGTCTCTCAACACTAAATAAATCTTTTACCGGATAATGTCTAGTAATATAAACTATTTTTGTATTGGTTTAATATTAATATGCGCTACATGTCTCAATAATAAAATATTCTATTCAACGTTGGTGTTAATTATCTATATATAAGTATTTATTTCAAATTATATATGTATATTAAGCGAAAGCTTAGTATGGGATCGGATCGTGTGTGAAAATTGTCCTGAAATATTTCTATTTCATTTCTAAAAAGTGTGAAAAAAATGGTGTAGTGCGAAGTCAATAAATAAAATTTCGATTTGCAAAACTATCTTTTCTGTTATTTCTATAAGTGACGATTTTTATATTATTTTATCGTTAAATTATTAATTATTCCTTGAGATTAGCGATTTCTTTATTTGTCTATTTACTGCATTAATAAATATCCATTTCCTTATTACAATAACCACACAATAATTACAATACATTCAATGTCATAGTGATTTTTAGTAAGTTCAACGACCCGCTGAAGAATATAAATGCTGGTTGGCGGCGCGCCAGCCGCACTGCCATACTTGATGTAATTCCACCTTAGTTAATCACTGTCTCGGGATAATTACGATTTTTATAATTAATTACACATTGGCGATTCATTAAGGAACATTTTTAGCTAGCTGTTGCGCGCGGCTTCGCGTACTTAGTGAAGGAAAGCTCGTATAGTTCCGGATACCGTGATTTTCCGAATACCTAACCTAAGTTCTTTCTCGGGTCCCCAAATTTATTTTCCCAAATTTCAACTAAATCGATTCTGTGGTTTAGGCATGAAGAAGAGATGGAAAAAGAAAGAGTTGCTTTCACCTTTTTAACATTCGCATGGATTTAGTCAAATTGTGTTAAGACGTTACCGTATTACGATTCTATCTATCTATGTGCCAAAATCTCACCAATATCTCTTTAGCGGTTCAATCATGAAATCATAACACAGATTTACAACAATTTTTTACAACTAATTAATACTGAATAAACAGTTTCAGTATTTCCATTCGCCTTTTAAATTTCAGTTCAAAATAAACCAAAAACACATTTCAATATAAAATATAATAATTAAAAATAAGTAGAGCTATAAAACATATTGCATTTAAATTTCGTTCGTTGTAATTACAAAGCGTAGAATTTTAATTTTCATCTAAAACACAGACAGAATATTATTATTGTAATTTTTAAGTCTAAATTATACAGAAATAGAATTTTGTATAAAAACAAACTCTAAAATCGAAATTTAACACGTTCGCTGCATTACGAGATCTATCAGATCCCTTGCAGGACTTTTGTTTTGTGCGTTGAATATAATCGTGTTTTTTCACTCCTTGCGGGAGGATCTAACTTGTAAAGTTCTTTAAGTATGAGTATAGGACAAATATACATATTTGCTTCCTACTTAAAGCTGAGTTCAATAACATTAAAAAATAAATTAGAGATGGATTAGGTCCCTAACGCACAGTACTGTAATTATATTCATTGCTTGCGTTAGGAGTTATGTCGGTACTCGTGGAAACGTAGGCCTCGTAGACGCAAGAGAGGGAGGGTAGGCGGCGCGGGCGCTGCTTGATTCGGTTTAGTGTTGTCCTAGCATCGATGTGGGAGCTCGCTCGTTTTGGAAATAATACCTACTCGCGTATCTAGGTGTTGATTATTTTTTATAAACAATGAGTTCTTTTAAAAGAAAAAAGTGTAAAAAATCTATTTATTTTGGTGAGATTTCTAACAAACTCAAACTCAAACATTTATTTATTCAATTAGACTTCTTCTACAAGCACTTTTGAAACGCCATTACATATTTTTAACATTTACCACCGATTCGGAAAGCAGTATCTACGGAGAAGAACAAAAAATCAAAGCCGGATTATACTGCTGCATCGTCCAGTATAATAAAAATTTTGGAAAATGTTCGGAAAACGAATTGTTACCATATGCGCGCAATGCAAGCAATCAATTTGCCTACCATGTTTTAATGAAAATCACTTTGCATAATTAATAAAACTATTTCAATCGACAACTGACATTCCCATCACTACTTACTACACATATTGAACTATCTTCGGTTGCGGTACGAGATACAATCGATATCTAATTTTTTTTTGGTATTTGTAGTTTATTCAAATGTCATAACTGCGTGCGAACCTAGCAAAATATAAAAGATAATATATAGATTATCTTTCATCCACAAAAACTTCAAAGTATATGTCATTGTTTTCTGGAAGATATAAATTATTTTCAAAACTGTATCTTTAGGAGACTGATTAGGTCTCAAACGCACCAAAGGGTGGGTAAGTTTCGAGATCTTTTAGGTCTCCAAAGCACCAGCTGAAAGTTCTTTGATAATGATGGCGCAGAACGTGTTAAATATTTTATACTATAGGTACCTCAAAGGTAGGTAGGTACTTTAATTAAAATTATTAGAGAGTATTTTCTCAACAAACATGAAAATTTTATATGAATTTACAATTATTCAAATACACGTATAACGGGACGAAATAGAGAAAATATTATGTTTACACGGCAAAAAAAAATATCAACTAAAAGAATCGATCCAGGAAGAATTAAAAATATACATATCTATTATAATATTATCTCTATCAATAGAAGGGTTAAAATTTAATGTAGCATCTAAATCTACATAAAACATAATATCAAATAATAGTCCAGCAGATGCATTGGTTTGTTTCCACAAAGATATTATGCATTGCTTATCATAAGATAATATTAATTTAGTATAATACTGATTGAAATTGATATTTTGGTTTTATGGCATTAAAATACTTTATAAATATAAAATAAAGAATAGAAAAAATTCGATCACGAGGCGGGACTCGAACCCGCATCCTTTCGCGCCATTCCGGGGCGGATGCCTGACCAACTCAGCCACTCGTGACCCGCCAGAGCAATCGAATTTATTCTATTCTTTCAGTTTTATGTGTCTAAGGGACACACCGCGCGCCATCTATTGAAATGATTAACAACCATCTCAACCAATATGAAACACTTTTCAGTGAATACAATATTGTGACGATGGAACACGACCTTTTTTGTTGAAATTGATATTTTGGTTTTATGGCATTAAAATGCTTTATAAATATAAATTTATAAAGAATAGAAAAAATTCGATCACGAGGCGGGACTCGAACCCGCATCCTTTCGCGCCATTCCGGGGCGGATGCCTGACCAACTCAGCTACTCGTGACCCGCCAGAGCAATTGAATTTATTCTATTCTTTCAGTTTTATGTGTCTAAGGGACACACCGCACGCCATCTATTGAAATGATTAACAACCATCTCAACCAATATGAAACACTTTTCAGTGAATACAATATTGTGACGATGGAACACGACCTTTTTTGTTGAAATTGATATTTTGGTTTTATGGCATTAAAATGCTTTATAAATATAAATTTATAAAGAATAGAAAAAATTCGATCACGAGGCGGGACCCGAACCCGCATCCTTTCGCGCCATTCCGAAATAAAACTGAAAGAATAGAATAAATTCGATTGCTCTGGCGGGTCACGAGTGGCTGAGTTGGTCAGGCATCCGCCCCGGAATGGCGCGAAAGGATGCGGGTTCGAGTCCCGCCTCGTGATCGATTTTTTTCTATTCTTTATAAATTTATATTTATAAAGCATTTTAATGCCATAAAACCAAAATATCAATTTCAACAAAAAAGGTCGTGTTCCATCGTCACAATATTGTATTCACTGAAAAGTGTTTCATATTGGTTGAGATGGTTGTTAATCATTTCAATAGATGGCGCGCGGCGTATCCCTTAGACACATAAAACTGAAAGAATAGAATAAATTCCATTGCTCTGGCGGGTCACGAGTGGCTGAGTTGGTCAGGCATCCGCCCCGGAATGGCGCGAAAGGATGCGGGTTCGAGTCCCGCCTCGTGATCGAATTTTTTCTATTCTTTATAAATTTATATAGTATAATACTATGATAAATAGGATATGGTTAATTAGTCCTGAGTAAATTTGTTATTAAATGGGTATTATTAAGGTAAATAAGATTTGCTAACCTCTATAAAGGCTAGTCATTTTATACGTCGTATTTTTATATAAAACTAGTGGTCCGCCCCGGCTTCGCCCGTGGTACCTACATGTTTAAACTATCCTATCTCTCAAGTTGGATCGAACTGCACATGGTGTGCGAATTTTATTATAATCGGTTAAGTGGTTTATGAGTCCATTGAGGACAAACATTGTGACACGAGATTTATATATATATTAAGATAGGTTTTATAAGTCACCTCGTACAATCAAATAAAACCATATTATAAGGATAAGTAATTATATAGTAGTTACATAGTATAGAGCAAATTCGCTTCCCGTGTCTGTCTGTATGTATGCTTAGATCTTTCTTTCTTTTAAATCCGTTGATTTTGATGTAGTTTTTTACATAGAGTGATTCAAGAGGAAGGTTTTAGTAAATAATTTATTATGCTTTAGACAAAACGGGCGTTGCCGCGGGCGGAAAGATAGTTTTAATTTATAAGAAGTTAAATATCTTACTTCGTAAAGTGAAGCATGCATATTCTAAATCAAAAGGCAAAACGCGTCTATCACCTAGTTTCCAATACGTGTAAAGCCAATGCCCGATTCCCACTTGGCTGTCTGCCTACGGATTAACCTCAAAAACTAGCAAGTGTAAGAAACTGCTGAACTTTTCTTTATAGCAGTCGAATTTATTACGTGCCCGTCGCCAGGTAAGTTAGGAAGCTGGTTTAGGATGTTTTGAGGTTAGGTCTACGATTGACCGATGATCGTTAAAAGCGTTGATAAGAGAGACTGAATTGAAGAGGCTTTTGACCGCTAAGAAGCAATTTCTTAAAGGGAACTTAGTTTAGAGGAAAATTAAAATATTGAAAAGGTAATTATTAGATAATACACTAGGCATTAGATAGTACACTGACTAAACAATGCAACGCGCTAACCGTAGACTTTACAAATATGTGAATGCCAATTTTAACGAATATTTGAGGAAAAACACATGATTACCCTTAAGTGAGAACAGAATCTTCAAAAGAACGTACTTATTTTGATCAAATAATACTTACGTTATCTACAATACCATAGAATTTCCCTATAAATACCCATAATACCAAATATTCCCAGTAAAAACAGTTCGTACGAATTGAATTGCCGATATTCCAAATCTATCGATACAGATTCAGATCCCAACACTAAATAGGCTTAGGTTTATCCAGAAATTGAACGAAGTCTATTCGGAGGAAATTCCGTTCTGTATTATTATTGGGGTTTATTTTGTTACACGATACAACAAAATTAATTTCATGGTATATAATTTTACTTAAAACTAAACTGTACATTAAAATATGTAATACAAGATCTTTTACTTGATAAAATACACATTTAAAAGTGTTATGTGTGCATATTTTTGTATACAGATAAATTAAGAAAATGAAAAAAAAATATAAACAAAAATTTTATATTAAAACAAGACATTAACGAGAAAGTCAAATAAAAAAGAGTGTGTGTGTTGAGCACACGATGTGTCAGAAGTGATACTTCTTTGGCAAGATTAAAAATATCAAAATCGTCGCCTCACTCGATGACGTGACGATATTGCCATGACGCGACCTTGAAATTTTACTCTCAACGCGCCTAAAGATTTTCACTTATATTATTATATTTATTAATAACTAGCGGTCCGCCCCGGCTTCGCCCGTGGTACATGTTTACGTTTTCTCTACATAAGAACCATCCTCGTACTTCAAGGAATATAATAAAAAAAGAATTATCGAAATCGGTTCAGCCGTTCTCGAGTTATGCGCTTACCAACACATTTTGCGATTCATTTTTATATATAAAGAAGATATTTATGTGTTTACCCGGGACCAGAATCGCGGAAAAAATAAGTAACATCATATAAATCACATAAAATCTACATCAAACGCAAAGTTAAATAAAGAGGTTTAAACAAAGTAGAAATAATTAACAACAAACATTGATTCAATCCAAAAGTTTTTGATTATGAAAATAATTTGATCGATTCACAACAGCAATATTGGCAATTCATATAAAACATTTCTATTGAGATCATCTGTTTACGGAACGTAAATTCAATTAATATAATGGAGGCTTTAGCTAAAATTCCAATAAAGTTAATTACACGAAGATAAACATTTTGTCATGGCGTCAAATCGAGTGACTAGCTTTGTTGGTACTAAAATAGCGGAGCGTTTTGATTTAATGGTAAGTTATTATAGAAAAAATTGTTAACTCTGTGTTGGTTAGTTAGACTGGTTATTAGAAAGAAAACTTTGTCCAAACACCGCAAATTAATGAAAAAAAAAAAAGATAAAATATGTGCTCTAAAAGGAAAACTATTCAGTGTGTGTAGAATGAGATGCAGCTTCAAATTTCAGTATTGTATATCAATAAATTAATAATTAAACTATAAATGAATAAAAAAAAATACTTTGTTGAAAAGAGCCTTTAATTAAATGCTTCGAACTAAAATGGTTTTAATCGATACGTCATAATAAGATCTTTAAATAAATAGATAAAAATGTTTAGTTTGCGTAGACTTGTATTAAATTTGTCCTATCTACCACATAGGGTAAAAGTGGGATAGATGCCGCACCGGGATAGATGCCTCATTTTCAAAAAACCTCACTTCCCAGAGTCGTGACTACGAATTAATGATTTAAATAGGAGCTCCTATCACCCCGCACCTCGGGTACGCATGAGCTGTTGTTTGGTGAAGACGTGTTTCGCTAGTGCGTGTTATAATATCCGCGGCGAACTTCACGAACACGTTAAAATTTAAAAAGGTTGATATTTGCCTTTGCATAACTTTTTAAGTATTAATAAATTTCACTATATTTCTTATTATGTCTATACACTGGTTCATTAATTACAAATCTAAGTGAAAATAGTGGCTCTTTTGTTTTTATTTAATAAAAAAAAATACTGGGGCAGCTATCCTTATCAAAAAGTATAGTTGCCCCTTTTTTTTCGAGGGATAGATGCCCTTAGGGGCCTCTAAGGGCATCTATCCCTCAATACATATGTACATGTTATTATCGATAATCACAGGTACTGTTTATATTTTTACCTGATTGCGTCAGAGGTTTTCTCTATGTTAACCGATTTTACTCGTTTAATTTGCTTTTTTTGTTATGTATACTTACTTATTAATGATCTGCCCTTATACTGATTGAAGGAGAACCACGCCACGAAAATACAAAAGAAAAGAAGGAGTGCGAGCGCAAGTATATTCTTGGACAACAGAACAACTATGTTAACATGACATTTGCTGGTTTATCATATAAATTTTATTAGATTTCGCGTTTATAGAGTATGTAAGGCATCTATCCCACTCTGCAGGCATCTATCCTCCTTAGTATTTTCATGGTGGGGCAACTATCCAACTAGGTAGGCATCTATCCTCAAAAAAGGTGTTCTACAAAAATGTTTATTACACATTATCTATAAATGATAGGATAAAAAAGATATATAGTAATTCCAAACAGATAATTAACCTAGCTATATTCATACAAAGTGTTCGTATAAGATTCATGTTTTTAAAATTATGAGGCTATTTCAAAAAGTGGGGCATCTATCCCACTTTTACCCTACGTGAGGCTCACAAAACACCCTTATTCTGGTAAAGAACGAGATAAAGTAAAACGTTTTAAAAACGTCATGTCTTGAGTGCTTTCAGCGCGAGTGTTCTCGTAAACATATTGTCAGGTGTTTAACTGTCACGCCCGGGAACGTTTATATCAACTTGTAAACGTCTGTAAACAATTTTAACCTAGTTTGGAGATTTGATGTTTTTTAAGAAAAAAATAAAAAGGAAAAGACGCATATATTCATCATTCCCTATTTATAGAATTGTTATTTCTAACAAGTACACAATGATTGTCGTATTAATAATATGTAAATTCATTTGTTAGTTTTATGAAAAGTCATAGACTCATTATTTCTAGAAACGACAAAAAAGTCGCTCAATAATTTATTTGAGTAAACATAAAGTTAAACGTTTGATACAACGTAGTATTATTTTCATTAACTAACATAGTTGCTGTAATTAAAATACCCATCTATATTAATATATTTTTTAAATATTAATTTTACAATCTAATATGTACTAGAAATGACTGAAACCAATACTACGCATAACTGCTAAAATTGACTAAAAACAATATAACGCATTCAGATACCTACTTAATTAATAACTAAGTTTTACGCTATTTATAAACTACGGAAACTCCGCGAAATTAAGGAAATAGACAAATAAATATAGGTACATTAAAAGAAGCAATACTTATCTTTTCTGTCTCGTTAAAATACAAAATAATATAGTCTACATTGTGTTTCAAAATGAAATGCCACAGACTTAGGAACAATTAGATACTGTGATAAACGAAATGACGTGTCTACGAAGTTTTATTGCTCTGTAGAACTTTTCATTAATCGTATCCGTTTGTCTGTGGATTTTAATTTGAAAGGAAACATTTAAAATTGGATAAGTTCTTTTTGTTTTTTATTTATTGGCACATAGGTTGATCTTTCTTAGTTCAAGATTGCGAGATTTACTATATAATACTTTAAATGATATACTTTTTTTCGGGCAATTAGCTGAGCAACAGTAGGTTGCGTTTTGTTAGAAGAATAACTTTATCAATACCATTATTTATGAATCAATACAAAGATCGAATCCGGAACCTTATTGTAACGAACTGAAAATTCAACTTAAGTTTCATTAAAGTTAAAACTAACCTCAAACTCAAACTTTAGATCGATTTCCCTTTTCGTTATATCAGAATAAAAATGTACAGAAAGATACAATTTCCAACATTCAATTTATAATGATAGTTACGAGTAGTATAAAAGAGCAATTTATTCTACTCTCAAAGCATACACGTTCCTTTAATTATAAAAATAATAATTTAACTAATTATATGTTTCTAAAACATTTACTGATTTATAACTTACTTATTTCTTTCTCCATTCCATTAAAATAAATGTGTTACACAAACCAGATTTTAATTCAAAACCAGAGCTTCAATATACATATTTTGATTTGTTAAAATAGCTTAAATTTATTACACAAGCCGGGTTGCAAGTGCGATGCAATTTAGGTCATGTCATGTGAAAAATATGTAGATAGAAGACACTGCAACTATGTAGGCGTTGTTTTGGTTGTTTACAGATTTTGGAAAGTTAATTCCTTGTTTTTCTTGAGTATATAAATGGAAATTTATTGTATCATCTTCTTTATTGTATCATGCTAGTAATATAATGATGCAAGAGATAAAGAAAAATCTCTACTGATATTATACTCTACTTATACTTTTGACATTTATCTTCTTACCTTATTCAGAGATGGCGTTGAGCTGCCGCCATTTGTGCAATTCACATGTAACATAGGCATACTTTTGGTTTTAATTTTATATTTAATTTTATAAAACCAACAATTGTACAATATAGAGTAATAATTCAATAATCTTACTATCTTATTTATAAATAATAAATTAAAAATCATTTACAATCTTTAAAATGTACAAATGCCAAAAACAATACAAACTTTCGAATCACTTCCCAAGCTACCCTAATAATTTTAAACTATACAAGTGTTCGTAAACTTGGACAAAAGTAAATCTGAAACTTTGCACATCACGTTGGATCTACGTAATCTCGTAAACTCATTAGCCAAACTTATTATCGAAAATTAATTATAGAAAGATATTATATCTCTATAATATAATAAAAATAAATCGCCAAATGTGTTGCTTAGCGTAAAACTCGAGAACGGCTAGCCGTTTTCGAGTTTTATTGGTCTAGCCAATCCTAATATGGATGTTTTTTTAACTTAATCGATAAAATATAACAAAGAAATGAGTACCTACTGCTTAGCTCTTAACAAAATATTGTCCTAATGTAAGTGATTTTCTTTAAATTATACATACCCATTTGGTTTGTTTGAAATTTAATTAGAGAATGCGTAAGTCGTAATTAAAGGGTCTTTATTTGACCCTCTGTTGCTTGATCTAATTAAGGCCCACAAAACCCTTTAGCTACAGCTGTATATGACAAAGTAATTAGGTCTAGTATTACGCTGTTTTATTGTCAGACTAAAGGGCTAGAGCGTGTTAGTTTTAAACTGTATATTTTTTACATTTGTAAGTAGTAAAAGCAATTTCTTGTAGGTACCTACGATAATATTAATAAAATCTTTGCATGATAGAAAAATTAAAATGCTCTACTATTTAAAACGAAGTTTTCAAGATTCTAGAAAACCTAGGTCTGTAATAAAGATGGATATAGAAATTAATAGGAAACAAACGTTCCATAATTGTTTGTTTATTTTTTTGTCATTTGTAGCTAAATCTATTTGTTGATTTGTAGGGTTATTTAGTGCATCGAGTCAAGAATTTTTCGAACTACACGTAAGGTCTAATTTGATTCGTCCGTTCGTATGACGCATATTATATTAAATATTTACATATTTCAGTTTACATAATATGAATTATAAATGCAAAAGTAACTCTGTCTGTCTGTTTTGTCTTGTCGCTTTCCCGCTTAAACCTCTCAACCGATTTTGATGAAATTCGGCATAGAAAATCTTTAGACCCTGAGAAAGAACATAGGCTACCTTTTATCAAAACACCACGCGGGCGAAGCCGCGGGTAGAAGCTAGTAAGGTAATAAAAACCACGGACATTCAGTAGTAATATTATGCTGAAAGTCTATTTTTAATCCTGATTAATTATTTATGTTTGTGAGGATAAAGTTCCTGGAATAGCTATAAAACAATGATAATCACGCAAGCGAAGTCGGTCATAATCGAGTATTGATTGCTTCTTATTCTTTTAAATATTAAAAGTATTACTATTTAATAGCTCTTTGGTTTACTTACATGAGCATGAAAAATTAAATAAGTTTTCCGTGTATCTATAAAGTTCTCACCAATTTCCTGGAATTCCTGGTACAGAATATTGTACGGTACGTCCTTTCTTTTTAAATATTATAATTACAAAAATTATGAAGCTATCCGATTACTACTTTAATCTTATAAGTCAAATCCGTATTATATAATATTGTGTTCATATTATAAACCTTGTATTTAAATCATTTTAATATAATATGGCGTGGGTTTAAAGATCTAATCATACATAGGGACTGTCATCTTGACTTCCGAAACGTGTAAAAAACATGATAATATTATGCAGTGATATACTAATAGTAATAGGTCTATCAATTCTAGATAGTATTAAGAAGACTTGACAGTTTATGCCCTCAACTTACAAGGCCTAGAACTTTTCTAGGTCACTTTAGGAAATAGTAGTAAAGTTGAACATTTGCTACACATCTGTCGAAGTCGCGTTCAGAATGTAAATTATCTAGACAGGGTTTAGCATATTTATAGAGCTAAGAAAATAGACGTGACTTTTTCTTTATGTTTGGGTCTAGCCTAAATATGATTAGATTATATTTTAGATCTTCGGAAAGTTGATCTCACTTTATCGTAGCGTGTATCATATAGGATTAGTATTAACTCAACATATTTACCCGCTGTATTTCAAAATACGCAATATGGTTTATTACTCTTAATATACACATAAAATAACAAAGTTACTTTCCGTTGCACGTTTAAACGTGCTTAAAATCTTAAGCTTTAGTATAAACTAGCTTCCGCCCACGACTTTGCACATGCATCTCGTTTTTTCCCGTTCCCTTAACAATTTCGGGAAATCCTTTCTTAGCGGACGCCTACGTCTTAACATCTGCATGCCAAATTTCTAGCATGCATAGTTTGGGCTGTGCGTTCATAGATCACTATGTCAGTCAGTCACCTTTCAGTTATATATATTTAGATATTACATTCTAAGATTGCGTTACAGATACTATACCAGGAAAGATTTGAGTCTTGAATTGTACTCACTACAACGTATCATCATTTAATGTTCGTAAAGAATAATATCAAAAATTACTTGACTATTGGAACAGTATAAAGTATTAGCTTGACATATTTAAGCCCAGGTAAAGCAAAGCGAGAAGATAGTCTGCTTAAAGAGCACCTGTTATTTCCTTGATACATTTGCTTAAACGCGTAGCAGTACCTACGTCTTCACTTTAGTTTCAGATGTAAATAAATCTTGAAAAATCAGGGCCTACCAACATTTTTAGTTTCGTTACCTGTATTGAATCGAATGTAATTTATTTAATCTGATAAATTCAAATAAAATGAAAAAGTTTTCCCGCTTCACAATTAGCTACATTTCTCTCTTTCGTTTATTTTGACGTGACAACGTCTTAAATTAGGTTGCGACTGGGAGTCACTTATGAAAAAGTGTAACGCTCGGTAACGTTACGATGAGTCACCGAACGAGAGAGAGGCCCGCGGTCTGCCGCGCGCGCAGCACATAAATATTCTACCGAGAAAAAGACGTTGTCACGTAAAATCTTCGCCCGTAAAACCGACTTTACAGGCAACCATTTTTTTTTTTCAGATTTAGGTAAGTATTTATACCTGAACTCTACATACTTATACATACATACATGTCAAATGACACGATTTAAACTCTAAGAAGAGCAGAAATTATGAAAACTTTAACTTTTTTTCGATCTTACCGAAAAATGGCTACTCTTTAAATCATAATAAATAAAAATTAATTACCTATGTTTTCAATGTGAATACAAATTGAACCAAAACCATGAAATAATTTCCAATTGTGAGAAAGCTAAATGGGTATTTAGTTATTAATATATTGTATCTGAAACATCATTAGCTCTTGATTCTTGTCAAATACAGATCATAAACAATACTTGAAATGTTAATTGTTCTGGATTTAACTTTAATGAGAAATTTTCAAATTAATTTAAATTGAAACTTAAAATTATTTCTAAACATAATCTTCTTACTATAACTGTAATGATTTAAACGATCTCAATCTATTTTTTTCTATTTAATAAAAAACAATCAAAATACAAGTTAATATTTATTATCAGAATAAATGTGATTCAATTATTTAAACTCGTTACGTTAAGTCGGTTACGTTTACTTCAAATGCTCAAGCAATAAAAATACTTTGACAGAAAGAAATATTTAGAATTAAAACAAAAAATATTCAAAGTCTTAAAAAACGAGGCTCTATATCTCTATAACTACAAAGTAATTACATAAGAAATGAAAACGAACCAACTCATTAATTAAATTAAGCAAAACAATTAGTTTTAACACAATCAAAATCAATATTATTCATACGTACTTTAACACAATATATCCTTAAAACAAAATGCATAGTTACAATATTTAAAAAAAATCCACTATTTACACGCATCTTTTTTAACAATTAATAAGGTTACAAAGGTTAATGACACAACTAATTGATTCAATTAAGAGCCTCACTACATACAGGTGTGAAATACTTACGTTTTCTTACACACTCACACACACACACAAATATGTATCACATTTCGGCAATTAATCGGCCGATTTGTTGACAACGTGTTGACGTGCTAACGCGACGCCCGTCCGCGCCTGTCTGAGCTCACCCCTCTTTGTAGGTTAGCGTTATGAATCTTTTTCAAGACTCATCTGTTAATTGAGTTTTGAAGCTATGGTGTTGTTCGCAATTGAATCGTGGTTGCGTATGGAGTATTTTTAAATGATATACTAATGCTTCGATGGGAGAAATTTGGATCTGTTGAAATGTAAAGTATTAGGAAATAAAATTAGGTACATGCCCATAGCATGATGAGAATAAAATGCATTTTAAAATCGTTTTAAACACTGTATAATACATTAAGCCTACAAATAACGTCATTAATAAATAAATTAAAATTATCTAGCCACGAGCTTCCAGAAAATGAGTCGCCTGCTCTTTTGCTGGTGAACTTACATACAATAAAAAAAATGTGTGGCAAAGACATGTAGCTGTCTTACCATCATATAGCAGTGTTCTTTCCAGCATAGGAAAGTGATGGCGCTAGACGCACTATAGGTATGTATAAAAAGTGAAATCCCTATGTCCCCTAGTGGGGTAAGGGGCAGAGTGATGCATTGTACATCTGTTTCACTGATCGATTTTCTTTAGGGACCAGAAGGTGATCAGCCTTCTGTGTCCTGCCAGACTGAGACATTTTATTTTTCTTCGTCTCCACCGGGAATCGAACTATATGTATAGCGCTGTCATTTTATCCACACTGGGAATAATACGGTGATAATACTGCTTTAAGACATCATGGTACAGGGGCAGGTCAAACACCAAACCTGTCACGTTCCAACAATTGTGGAACATTCATACATCGTGTATTTTGCCAACTATTCAAGCCACGTAATATGTTAATACATATTATAATAACAAGAGAGAATAATGAAATAATATTGTACGAAAGAAACTGCGTGTTTGTGGTTTATTGAAAAATATAGCGAGATATTATCGTTTTTGTCAAACGATTCATATTGTATGAGCCTTTTTGTTGATATTATTGTATTTCATTGAAGTGAAACTTCTTTATCGGGGTTGGAAAAAAAATTAGTGTAACATTTTTTCGTTACGCGTGACATTTATCCGTTACGCGCCATCTTTTTCTTATCCCTACCACGCGTGATTCGTATTTCTGTAAAGTTGCATAATATAGTAAATTATTTTTTGAAAAAATACAGAAATATTTCATTTTTATACGTTATTTAATTTTATCTTATTTAACATTTCTAACGTTTAAATAACTATTTGGAAATATTTTTCATTTGAAAATACATTGTAAAAAAAAGCGTGTTGTCAGAAGTGATACTTCTTTGGCAAGATTCAAAGATACCAAAATCGTCGACTAACTCCATGACGTGACGGTATTGCCATGACGCGAACTTGAAATTTTACTCTCATCGCGCCTGAAGAAGTTTCACTTCAATAATTAATAAACAAATAAGCATGAAATTGCATGAGATTTTATTAATACGTATGATTTATTTTCGACACCATAGTTGAAAACTAGGTGATAAAGTTGTATCTAAATTGCTCAGTTATTAAGGCACCAAATTATATTGCCTGTTAATGTAACTTTCGCTATCAAGTTGTTACTTTGAAAACTTCTATAATTCGCTAACTATTTAGGTTTTGTGAATAAGAAATTAGGTTACAGTTCATTCCGATAATTTTTATATTTAATGTCAACAGGCGGGTACACGGTGCGAACGAGCGGCCATGTCCCTTATGAGTGATCTCATCCAGGCAACCACCTGAAATAATGATATCTATTTTCTTCTGTACCTATGTTAAATAAAGGAAATTGTATGCTGCCACTTTCCACAGCCGAGCCACGTCCACATAGACGAAGCTGCTTCACGCAGCAATTGCTTCGCGAGGCTGCTTGCTCTGTAGAACCCACTTTACTACGTCACAACACAAAAGTTGAAATATGCAATTTTTTATGACACCTGAAAACTAAAAGTTACCTTTTATAGTACGTTCGTAGCTCGACACGCAAACAAAACATCAAATGTAACCTACATAGAGCGTACTCGAAATTTTATGTTCTCATGCACCTGTCACTTCTAAAGCGATTTTGGTTTATAGCTCTATGGACTTGTACAGTGTAGTTAACAGACTCTCTGTTTATGTGTCTGGGCTTTGAGTGCTCTGTGCAGTTAATTGTTACGTACTTGGGGAGTTAAAAATTGAAGTATTTTATTGTTTAGATTTTTTGAGTGGAGATGAGATATATGCTTTGTATAATTGGAAACTAAGTTGAGAACTAATTGGATGAGGTTAGTTTTGTCCTGTATTTAACCCATTGTGGTATGTGGAGTTCTTTTTCTAGTATATATTTTGTAGTATTCATGAATGTCTGCTACACTACGTCGCAAATTTAAAATAGTTTTGACAGTGATACTGGCTGTAGCTGAATTATTATAAAAAAATAATGACAGATTTTAGTAGTTTGAAAAAGCATTTTTTCGAAATAAAAATACAAAGGTTATGACTATGAAAATTTAAAAACAAATTTTTATCAAGTGTACAAGCTTTTATTTAAATTATTACTTCTAACTATCTGTACTCTCATATACGTTAAGATTAACGAACCTTCATTAATATCTTGATTAAAATTTCAAAGGATAATTAACGAAGTTGTGTTATAATTAGCACTTACTTTCAATTAACATTGAACTTTTTGTAAAGTCATGGATTTTAAGTATTAATAAATGTATCTAGAAATGAGAAGTATCTAGACTGTGATAAATGAAAATTAAATAGCTGATTATATTATGCACTAGCTGTTGCCCACGACTTCGTCCGCGATAACGTCGTTTTTCGTCATTCGTCGTTTATAAAACAAAATCGGTTCAGCATTTAAAGCAGTTATATCGCTACAAACACGTCTTTCACGTGTGCATTACATTTAATATTCTAGTCCCTTCAATTAAGTGTGACTTCACCTGAAATAAGATATCATTTTATATTATAATGCAAAGAACGTAACAGTAAAATTTTCATTCTCTTCTTCTATAACCACAATTCTCATTTAGCGAACGTGGCTCCCCGAGACATTTGGAAGCGAGGCTATTTTAGTGAATTTTTAAAACTAACTCATTCTAGACGCAGTTGCAACAAGGAAATAACTATAAGTTAGTTTTGGAATAACATGCAGCGGGATTAGAATTTACTTGAGAGATATTATTTTTTAGGTTAATTTTTCAGAACAGTGCAGTGGGATGTTAATTTTTGTTTATTTCCTAGAAAGGTATCTGGATGGGTATGTATTTTCGCGATATTTCCATAAAACACGGTAAAGCGTTAGCGGATAGTGGATTTTAGACAAGATTTTTCTTAATAATTGTGAAAGTTACACTTGTATATAGTTAATGTTTAGTTTTTTTTTTCTGTTATAAATGTGTGTTTTTGAGTGCTGAAATAATATTCCCTACTAGTTTTCCACCAGCGGCTTCGCGCGCGTTTTCAGAGAAAAACCCCGCATAGTTCCCGTTCATAAAAAGTAGCCTATATCTTATTCTCGGTATTTACATACCAAATTTCATTGTAATCGGTTCAGTAGTATTTGCTCGAAAGAGTAACAAACATCCATCCATAATTCCATCCTCACAAACTTTCGCATTTATAATATTATTAGGATATTTCCTATAGCCTCATACAATTCAGCTCACAACAAGTTATTATCCCATACTTAGCTATTATAACTTCAAGTTCAAACAAGAGATCTGACTTAACAATTTCCCCCGATACCACTTAATCTTGGGAAGCCCTACAATGGCTTATCGTGATAAAGACTGGATAGATTTTCTATAAGCTAGAAGTTCGTTTGTGAAGGTTGATAGATACTTGTCTGAATTATAGTGAACATAATAGAACGATTGATTAACTCATTGAATGATTAAAAACCACAAAATATAGTTTTGTTGTGATATTTTTCATCATCTATAATTGTAATACTGTAGTAGTAAAATAAAGTACATAATGACTATTTATTCTTCATTATCAATACTCCTCTTCATCAATATTCAGAGCTTTCCAAATCATAGATACTTATTGTTTTTTTTTATATATTAATTCATTAAAAATATTGTCATATTTATCTTCGCCTTTAATTATTATTATTAAGCACAGATAGAGAATTGTACCGGTAATATTAAGGTATTGCTACAGTCAATTCATTACGAACGTCAAAATATCCTTTTATTAATTTACACTATCTCTTATTCCACTATAATCAAAGAACAATAAAACCATTTAAACAGTAGATAGTGAAAATAACGTTAAATTTGTGCAAAGATAAAATTTCAATTAATGAAATAAAACAAAAACGGGTGAACTTGAACTCGCAGTGAAACTTATATCATTAGCAAAGTTAATTAAGAAGGCTCTTGAAACTCCCGAAGAATGGCCTATGTTCCCTACACTTGGTCATAGTATAAAGAGAACAAGTACAGTACTCCAAAATTAATAATGCGCATGCAGATCTTCGCCAATTATCGTATTTCCAGAAACACCCGAATCACCCCGAATCATTGAATCGTAGGTGCCCTAAACAATGCACTTGCATCTTGCACCTTGTTCGAAAGAAATAGGAGTCAATTCAGAGTCATACACAATAGAAAACAATTCGGGCGATAGGTGACGGTAGCCTGTCAGTCAATAAATTCAAAAATCCGTCAGTCGTCTTTATATATTGGTGGTGACCGCACGTATTATCTCTGTATGGAATTACATAGAGCTGCTGTTACATACCCTTCTTAGTTTTGTTTCAAAGTTGAATTTTCCGATAAAATGATTATTTACACAGGTAGCAGATAGCAGTGGGGAAAGTGAAAGTTAATAAGAGCATAATGAAAGTTCTGATCATTCTACGATATTAGAAATAGAGATAATCTCTTATTCTGTAAATCCTTTGGACTGAGATTTTAATGATTAGATTTCTACAATCCAGTGTTTGAAATTATTTTTTTAAATACAAACTTTGTCTTATTTTAACCTTCCATACATCCATCATCACGCCAGCTTCAGTAAGACACTTTAATAGTTCTAAGTATAGAATTTTCCAAGTAAATCAATTCAACAAATATATATTCGCAATCGTGTGGCTTATCCTCGCTATTAACTTACATTGAATTATCGAAACAAATTTCGTTACTTATCTCTTTTACCATAAAACCACAATAAAACTCATAATTCTAATTAACTATGCATGAAGAAAATACATTTAACCACTCTATATACATATCGTCTTCGGAGGCTCGGGGAATATGACAGTTGCCGAACAGTGACGAATTTTTCTATGCGCATTATCAGTTTGGGAGTACTGTAAGTTATCTTTGAAAGGTACATCGCGCCGTTTGTATGTACGCGGAGCGCTTGTCCAGTGTCTACGCCCCCCGTTCATGTACGTACGCAAGCTTGACGCACGCACACCGCTGTGTGCACAAGCAAAGGGCGCTCCGCGCCGCTCGGTTACTTCTCATGGACCGTTCTCGTGGACGCGCCATTGCTGTGAGCGGTTGGTGTTTGTTTATACAATTATTTAAAATATCAACGTCACAAGTGACAACCCAGCGCCTCGCGAGTTTAGGTACCGTGCGCTCCTAAACGCCGGGAGTTGGCCTACTTGTTCTCTTTATACTATGATTTGGTGGCGGCATTATTCAATTAAATTTAAATGATTTACATCCGCATACTTTGTTTGTTTTGATCACAAGCAAAGGGCAAGAGTTGAATGAGTTAAAACTGACTTCGAAAGCATATTTAATTGGGTTTAAATTACTATGATTAATCTACGAAATGAGCAAAAAATAAGAATAAATCATGGAAGGAAATGATTGTTCCTTTTTGTGAGGAATCAGTGTGAGGACTAAAGAAAAATAATTAAAAAAGAAAACGTCAAACAACAAAACTGGTTATTTGCTACAATAGAATTAGTATAATAACCAAAGCGACACAAAATAGGACCGCTATTATAAAAGCATAGTACTGTCTTTTAGTAGGTATGGTTTTAAAAAAATAGCGTGTGTACCAAGCATACGTGTCAGAAGTGAAACATCTTTGGCAACACTCAAAGATACCAAAATCGTCGCCTTACTCCATGACGTGACGGTATTGCCTTATTAATCTTATTGTGTAAAAAGTCTGTGAATACCTTGAGAATACTGATTTACTCATTTCTTTTAAATAAAAGCTCACATAATAATATGAACCAGTGAAACACATTTTCACATTTACTGATACGAATACGAAAGGCTATGCTGATTACTTTGCCTTTTTCATTACACCACACTACACATGTGTTACCTACTTGTAATTTTTTCCTGTTTAATACCATGTAACTTTTGTTTTTAAGGCCCGATTTTTCAATCCTTGGTTAAAACTTACCCGTCCAATAAAGTATTACGCGATAATATTAACCCTTAACATCACTCGCGGGGGAGCAGGGTCCCCCACCGCTCAAATTTTTACGAATATTTTAAATATTAGAAACGTTACGCGGTGTAGCGTCAGTGTATTCCCAGTGCCGCCCGAGGTCTAGCGGGGAGTAGACTTGTGCCGGGCTGCTGTGCTTAGTTCCAGAGGTACGTGTTGATGGGGGAGCGTAGTCCCCCACGAGTGTAATTACTTAAGTATATTTTAATTATTTTGCTATATATATTTTTGTTTTTTTATAGGTTTATCACGCACAATGGATAAAAATTTGAATCCCCAGCAGATAGAACATTTGTTAAATGACTTAGAGTCTGAGGAAACCGAGGCAGAGGTTATTTATCCTGAATTATCATCGGATTTGAGTGATGCTGAGTCTGAGGTTAGTGATCACGATACTGAAAGTGAAGAAGAAGTAGACAGTAACTCTGAAAATGAAGATACAAGTACCAATGACCAACAAGACCGAAACAGTAATGCATTGCTGCAGACTGAAATAAGATTCCTACATTTGACGGATATTTCGGTAGTTTCTAAGTATAATGTGCGTTGCCCTTGTGATTTTAGACGTTATAGATTGTTCATAGATTTTTATGCTTGTTTTGTAATTTATATGATACAAATAAGTAGAATAATACATTTTATTTTGTATTTTTTTTTATTTTTATACCTAGTAGTAGCCTAGAGTTATATCTTAAAATTTAACGTGTTTTTTGTAGCTTGTTTTGTTTGACATTAGAAATGTCCATTTTTAAGTTTAAAATTTTAAATAAATACTCTTATAGCATTCCAAAAATGTGTTTTGTTTCATTTATTGAAAAAAAAAAACAGAGTTATCGTAAAAATATTATAGATATATGGTTCAACAATTTGGTGGACCTTGCTCCCCCACGTGTGTAGATGTGTGGCGAGAAATAGCGTGTGGTGCTAAGGGTTAAAATGTCAACTGTATAAACTGTCAAATACGGGCAAGAAGAATACATTTTTGAAATGGTAGTTTAAACCGTTATAAATTTATAAAGAATAGAAAAAAATCGATCACGAGGCGGGACTCGAACCCGCATCCTTTTCGCGCCATTCCGGGGCGGATGCCTGACCAATTCAGCCACTCGTGACCCGCCAGAGCAATCGAATTTATTCTATTCTTTCAGTTTTATGTGTCTAAGGGACACACCGCGCGCCATCTATTGAGATGATTAACAACCATCTCAACCAATATGAAACACTTTTCAGTGAATACAATATTGTAACGATGGAACACGACCTTTTTTTGTTGAAATTGATATTTTTGGTTTTATGGCATTCAAATGCTTTATAAATATAAATTTATAAAGAATAGAAAAAATTCGATCACGAGGCGGGACTCGAACCCGCATCCTTTTCGCGCCATTTCGGGGCGGATGCCTGACCAATTCAGCCACTCGTATATTCGCAATCGCACTCGTATTCTTTATAAATTTATATTTATAAAGCATTTGAATGCCATAAAACCAAAAATATCATTTTAAAACGTTATTCAACGAATAAGTTTTAACCAACGATTGAAAAATCAGCCCTAAATTGTATTTGTTTTCTGTCTTAATTTTGCTTTCCTTTCCACATATTAAAGCCGTTATGTCATAGATTTTGTGTTGGTAAGCGCATAACTCGAGAACGGCTGAACCGATTTCGTTAATTCTTTTTTTATTATAATATTTCTTGAAGTATGAGGATGGTTCTGGAGAGCAAACGTAAAAATGTACCACGGGCAAAGCCGGGGCTGGCCGCTAGTATCCTTTAAAATAAAGTTTACAATCTTAATTAGCGAAGCTCTACTATTGTAACTAAAAATAGAATGGACGGCAGGACAGAGCGGTTTTTATAATGCTTCTTTAAAATGCTAATTCCTAGCCTCATTTATACCTCTTAGATGTAATTAATGGGCAGATAATAAGGCAAGAAACAAAGGCAATTTATGAAGAAAGCTTTTGGTGAAAATTTTAAGGAATTTTAATGCGAGATATATCTCGGCTTTTCTTATCTATCTTCATCCTAATAATAAATTACATGGATTATTTTAATTTAAGTGCCGCATGGTATAATGGGTGATAATTACGCGTTTTAACCGAAAATTTCTGGGTATCAAGAGTACAATAAAATTATAAAAATAAATAGCTCGCCTAATTTTATCTACGAGTAAGTACTTTTTTTCTATTCTTTATAAATTTATACGAGTAAGTATTTATTGAAAATGTGAATAAATGTCCTAAAATATAATTTATTATTTATTTACCTGCCTTATTTCATTACCGCCTAATTAAACAAAGAAATTAGTATAATACAATGAATTTTCTCCACACAGACCACATAACCCCAATTTATTTAACCTAAAACCTACACCTTAAAGTTTATTTTCAATCACTTTTACGTCGATTAATTTGTTTGCTATAAAATATTTCTCTATCACATCACGACACAAAACATTTCTGTTGAAAAACATATTTTAACATTTTATTCAATATATAAACATTCTCTATCCTACCACAATATAGCACAACAGAACATATTATAAACATTCTTTATTCCACCTTAAGCTCAACAATAGAATTCCAATATTTCCCAACAATCCACAGTTAAATTACGCATAATTAAAACCGAAATCCCAAAGAAATCCGATAGAAATGCGGTCAATCGCTTCCCTGTTTCCCAATCGTGATGTAATCTTAAAATAAGGAATTTATTACCATTGAAAACATACAAGCCATGAATGAACATGTGACCGAACCGTTCTGTTCCGTAAACAGTTTTTACAATCCAATAATGTACTAAAATGTTTAGCTAGGTTTAATTTATTTCCTTGTAGTTTTTGGATTCTGGATTAAAAATGTCTGTTACAAGTTTAGTAGATATAATTTCACGATCAAACTCAAACATTTATTTA
The DNA here is from genome assembly GCA_029959065.1 of Colias behrii. Taxonomy (NCBI): domain Eukaryota; kingdom Metazoa; phylum Arthropoda; class Insecta; order Lepidoptera; family Pieridae; genus Colias; species Colias behrii. The sequence goes on along the minus strand of JARWMC010000021.1, from coordinate 1,731,406 downwards.
TTCAATAAGAATTCTTCTAGAAGCACTTTTGAATCGTCATTACATATTTTTAACATTTACCACCGATTCGGAAAGTAGAATATATGGAGAAGAACCGGCAAGACACTCCATAGTTGCTCTTTTAAATCATGTCAGTATCATAATCGCTAAAGAATGATGGAATTAAGATCAATTGTTATTCATTCAAATTTAAAATTTAACAAACGTAACGTTAGTAATTAATAAACTAGAAAATAGATGATGTAATTTGAATGTTTGGTACATCACGTTGAAATTACTGAACACATCTCTATGAAAATTAGTCTACAGATAGTTAATATGCCGATAGAATTTAAGTTAGATTATCTATAGTTATATCTAGATATAGTTATATTATTAGGTATTTATATACTTAAAATAAAGATGAACAATCTGACACGAGGACATTTTGCTATGAAGTCTTAAAAATTCGTTTACCAAATTCGAAATTTGACGAAATGCCGACGGAAAATACTTTTGCAAACATGAAATTTGAGGTTTCATTACAAGAGCTGTTTCATCATCACTTTGAACAAGGGCTTGAAAATATGAGATTTGTATTTGTACTTTTCTTTTAGTGCAGTTAATTTTAGATTGTGGAAGTGGCTTTATGGAATGTTTTATAGTGAGATTTTCGACTTATGAAAAATGTCTCGTTTTATTATTTGATTTAATTTATTCTTGGCATGACTTATTGTGTTTAGTATGATTATAATTTGGATGAGGTATTTGCAATAATTATGATATACCTGTATGTAATATATTTGTTTCTTTTTTGATGAACAGAGGCGAGAGAATCAGGTACATATTTTGTCGGCATTCATAGGTATATAATTTATTTAATCCGGTAATAAAGAATATAATATTTATACTTCTGTAATAAATTGCTACGATAACCAATGACAGTTGTTGAGCCAGTAAAACAAATACATAAGTTGCTGTACCTGTAGTAACTAATCAATAAACAGTACCACATAAAAATGTGTCAAAATTCAGCTAAAACACATAGCAGGTATAACAGCGATAAATAAAAATTTCCTTTAAAATCTCATAACATTCTATTTCTGATTTATTCACACGAAAATATTCAAAAGTTTGCAGAAAACAAAACACGCGAACATTATTCATCATTCGTGTTCTTGCTGACTCTCAACTACCTTTTATACGTATCTATCAAAGAGTACTATAATAATACGGGTATCTATATATTATATAAAAGAAAGTCGTGTATGTTCCAACACTTATAACTCGAGTTCTGCTGAACCAATTTTCATGGTTTAAGATTCGTTGGATTTGTCTCCGTCCAGAATAGCAGAATAAATCATAAAAACAACAAAAACTAGACGAATAAATATTTTCCCAAAATTTTGATTTTCGTACATGTCAATCATTAGTTGTCCATCCTGTCAAATATGGAAAATAATGTTTGACATTCATGCGTTCAAAAATGTATTATGTGTAAAATAATTAAAAAGTAAAAAGGGTGAATAAATATTAGGTATTTGTATTTATTTTAAAATCAATTATTAAAAAGTGCAATAAAAGCAGATACATAAAAATTCCTCAAATGTTTGTGTTTACGCGTATGTTTTCAGAAATTAATAAGGTATTTTTGGTAGGGAAACTAACCAAGAAGGTTAGTTCGATTAATTATTAAAAAAATTCTATAAAAATGTAAAAATTCTGACAATTATTTGTTGCGATTTCGTCGACTGCGTCAACAATATTGCTATAAACACAGGCTATAAACAAGCTTAATTGCGTTTTGAAGATTACATCCATTTATGCGATGCAATTAGCACAGAAGAAGATGCATAAAATGTTGGTCTATTGATTATTTTACCGGCGACATACACAGGTAGCCCAAGTGAATATGCGCAAGATGCAATGACATAATATTATGTTCGTCATTATGGTCGGCCAGATTTATTCATTACATTTATATGTAATCCGAAATGGATGGAAATTATTCAACTGCTGCTTCCCGGACAAATATCAAGTGATCGGCACGACATCACCACACGTGTTTTCAAGCAAAAAATCCGATCACTGATGAGTTACATTAATGGAACACATCTTTGGGATTATTCAATGATGGATGTATTCAATCGAATGACAACAATCTGGCTTGCAGCATGCACACATTTTAATTTGGTTAGTCGAAAGGATTCGGGCAGATAAAATATATGAGTGTGCGGGGATTGCTAATCCTGAAACCGATCTAGACCGACATAACGTTGTTATCACGAATATGATTCATGGATCGTGTGACACCATCAACCACCAAACACCATGCATGGTTGACAGTGAGTGTACCAAAAGGTATCCACGAAAATTGATGGCAGAGACCATCACAGGCAACGATGGTTACCCACTGTATCAGCGTCGATCGCCCAATGATAATGGTAAAATTTTTATCACAACTAAAGTAAAACGAAACGATGGCGTGGTCGATAACAGTTAAAGAATGAAAAGAGTTAATCCATGCTGCACAACTTATTAAAATTCAATCATTTTTCTCTGAGACGTGTTTGAAGTAATAAAATAAAATACTATTACATATCAATCCATATAAATATTTATTTTGTATCATTATATTACGTTCATCGAGCCTAAATTAGTTCAGCTAAAAGGTAACACAACATTCATTGACAGGGCGGTACAAAGTACGCCGGGACAGCTAGTTTAATTATAGAAATAAGTAAAATATTACTTTTAAATGACCGCATACTTTTATAAACACGTTTTGCTCAAAGAAAATGTTACATGCATATGTTTGCAAGGCATTTTGATGCAATCTTGATGGAATCCCTACTAATAATATAAATGCGAAAGTACCTAACTCTGTCTGTCTGTCTGTCTGTTACGCTTTCCCGCTTAAGCCTCTCAACCGATTTTGATGAAATTTGGCACAGACAATCTTTAGACCCTGAAAAAGAACATAGGCTACCCTTTATTGCGAAATATGTACCACGGGCGAAGCCGGGGCGGACCGCTAGTTACCTAATATATAACAGAAAAATGTACCTAGGTACTAAATTTACGCGAAAAACGTCTAGTTTTGATAATAGCCGAACTCTATATAATACTTGCAAGATTATTTAATATTATATGTAGAATTCATAAGTTTATGTGGTATAAAATAATAAATATAGCACAGATAACGTATTGCCATGTAACATAGCCTATAGGCAATTTCGTAGTCAAACAAAGTACAGTATTTGATATTTAGGGTAGACTGGGTACAGTAGTGACAATTTTAGTTTGTCCGCCTATATTTTTTAAATTATGCTAATAATCTGAACAAAAACTGTGTTATAATGTAGTTTATTCATTGGTTAACGACTTAATGTTAAAACTTTAGGCCTAAATCAAATAGTTAAATTATGAAAAATATTTATTTAAACAAAGGAAGATTGTCACAATCGACCACATCCCAGGGGCGGTTGTGACAGTACTGGGGGTCAATAGTGATAGTATGAAAATTATGTGAAATGATTACCCAAGAGGATAGAAATGCTCTAAATGATCACGAAATACTTTTTCATGACTTTACTTATTACTTACATTACAAGAAATATTTATTTTTTATAATATGACTCATTTAACAAAAAATACTTTCCTTACAAAAGTGATAAAATCTGGTAACAGTTTAATCTTTCACAACTTTCATGGCACTATAGTATCTTTAGATATATTATCAGTCTCCATTAATACTGACTTTCTATAATAGACTTCATTAAAAAATTAGTAAAAATTACAATACTTATCAAAGAAATGTCAATCACATTCATAAGCACAATAAAACTTATGTTTGTAGGAACTCTACTTTACTTTGAAACAAAACTCCAAACGTAATAAAATTGCTTATCTTACAAATAAAAAATAAAAATATTCTCATGGTATCTTTCAAACAAAAAAAAAAACAAAAATATTCTCATAGTAAAGTAGGTAGCTATGCGAAAGTCTATCAAAATAAGTAATAATCTGCAGCACTGCGCGTCCTGCGTTTTACTTCATCATACGCATCTTCGTACTGCGACACGGTACACGGTACACTCTTTGAGTTTTTCTGATGCGATTTCTAGGCATCTAAAACAAAGACAACAGATTTTACTTATGTCACAACCGTACTCGGTTAAAGTGTCACGACCGTAACCAGAGACTGTTTTTATAAAAATACAATCACCACGCCAAGACAAAACAACCTACAATAAATGTAATTATTGATATTTAACTGCTAATATGTGACTTATATCGATGAATAACACTCAATACCCTATCAGCATAGATATTACAGTAATTTGGAAATGAAAATGAACGAAAAAACTTACTTTTTGGCGGTTAAAATCAAAATGGGCTTCTGCTCACGTACTCACTGCGCGGAAAATGATGCAACCCTGTGAAATAGGTTGAGACGAGCAAGCCGCTCCTCTTTCCCCTTGCATGACCTCTGCTATTCACTATATTTTCGAAAATATGACGACTGTCACTACCGGGACCTGGCACAACCGTACCCAGTCTACCTACTACCACAATATACAGATACATACAGTAAGGAAACTTCATACAAAACGTTCGAAATGGCACACGCACACAAGCAAGCGTGTTTACAAGAATCATAAGGGTATTCAGAGGGATCGATAGTAGCGGGTGACACATCCACAGATTTTGAATGACAAAGATACATAGTATAGAAAAGTCATGTCAATGACTTCACGTTAAATAAATATCGATTGGACTTTGACATTTGGCGTGATTTCTGTCACACGTGTTTGGGTTATTAATTTAGTGTTTTGGCTATTTTAACAATAATATATTCACTTTGAGCTGTTTTGTGTTCGTATTTAAGTCTTTAGTCTGTGGTTGTAGTGGTAAGTGTACTAACAATTCACTAATATGGGCCCTGATCCACCCGATCCTAAGCCCCCGGACGTCCAGGAAAGAAGCATGGAATTGGACATCTCTCAGAATAAGAGGCAAAGGTGTCCGTCACCTGAGTCTACAGATGAATCTCCAATCAAACGCTTTGTTCCATCTGATCCCATTTCACCTGTTAATCCGTCTATATTTGTTGATCCTATTTTAAATAATCCTATAAGATATAGTGGTGATGAAGTTGGACCATATATTGTCCACGTATCTCGCGTAGAAAACGATCCTTCTGCCGGCCTGTCCATCCGTCCGATCAAATTTGGATCTTTCTTATATAGCCAAAAAGTACCTAATATTTTAAGAGACGGAGTAAAATCTGTTGGCTGCAACAGGATATCGGTTGAGTTTGCATCAGCTGAGGATGCTAATAATTTTTTATCTTTACCTGCTTTGGCCGAAGCTAAATTTAAGGCATTCATTCCTACCTATCATATCACCCGCATGGGTATTGTAAAAGGAATACCGATAGAATGGACCATGGATGATTTGGTGGAGTGTGCAGCATTCCCTAACAGGCACGGTCGCATACTTAAAGCACGTAGACTTAACAAAAAAGCTAGCCTTGATGGAATTACAACTTGGGTTCCATCCCAAACGGTGGTTCTAACTTTCTTAGGTCAAGCAATGCCATCAAAAATCTATTGTAGGTACACTTCACTTCCTGTAGAAATTTACCATTACCCAACCATCCAGTGCCACAAGTGCTGTCGCTTTGGGCATATCCGCGACCAGTGCCGCTCAAAAGAGAGGTGCTACAAATGTACACAAAACCACTCGGGTGACTCCTGTCCCATTCAAGAATCTCAAGCACTATGTGTCCATTGCAATGGCACTCACTTCGCCATTGACAAAAATTGCCCGGAACACAGCCGGCAAAAGTCAATTAAACTTTTGATGGCCACAGAAGGTATCTCATTCGAGGAAGCCTCTAAGCTTACCCCTTCAGTGTACAGACCCTTTTCAGAAACAGCCAGTTTCGTTTTTGCGCCCAGATCACAACAATCACCTGTTTTCCCCATCCCTTCTATGAAACAATCCAATAGTGTTCGTCAAACTCGTCCTCTTAATAAAACTTCATATAAAAAGACCTATTCTATACCCCCTCGCACTCATGCACCACTAGGTAAAACATATGATGTAGCTGCACACCGCCAAATAACTCAGGAATTACCCTCTACTCAACCGAATGGTTGTGCCTTATCCCAAAACCCTGACCCCCCGGTTGTACTTAGCTCTAATGTTGAGCTTTATGTTTCAGCCTTAGAAACTTTTCTTAAAAAAACAGATTCAATACCGACCAACGTTGCCCATAGACTTATAAATCTCATCTCTCTATTTAACAGTAATGGCCCTCACAATCCTCCAGTGGAACGCTCAAAGCATTCGTCCGAAATGTCATGAAGTACTTGACCTTATTTCAACCCACAACCCTATAGCTTTCGCCATCTCGGAGACATGGCTAGTTCCCGGAAGTCACTTTCGGATTCCTGGCTTTTTCTGTCTGCGAGATGACAGAGCCGATGGGTATGCTGGAATAGCACTTTTACTTAAACATTGTTTAAATTTCTCTCGTATTCTATTGCCTATGCATGATCAGCGTATTAACGCTGTGGCTGCAAGATGCAATAATGTCTCTATTATTTCTGTCTACATTTCTCATCCTCATCCTTCTATTATACCTGATCTTTCACTTATACTTTCCTCCGTACCGTCTCCTCTTTTAGTATTGGGCGATTTTAATGCTCAGCACACTTCTTGGGGATCTTCTGTTTGCAATACATTTGGGCACCTGCTAATGGATCTGCTTGATGACCTTGACCTCTGTGTAATTAACGATGGATCTCCCACTAGGAGAGTCCTTCCTAATCAGAGTCTCTCCTCTGTAGTTGATCTATGTATTTGTTCTTCCTCCTTGGCTCCATCCCTCACCAATTTAACTCTTTCTAGTACTCATGGTAGCGACCACTTTCCTCTTCTTTCTTCTCTTTCCCAGTCTGTTATCCCATTGACTTCCCCTTTCCCACCCCTACTCATGTATAGACTTTGTAAACCAAACTGGCAGGATTATGCTACTGGTCTTGACAATCTGGTTGAGTCCCTTCCTTCCGTTTCTCTTGATAATGATCTACGTACTTATTCTGACTTTGTGGATTGTATTAAAAACGCAGCAGCGAATAATATCCCTCTTAAATCCGTTTCTAACTCTGGTTCTCGCAAAGTCTCTCTGCCATGGTGGGACGATGAATGCTCAGCTTCTGTCAACTCAAGGAGAGAGGCCGAAATTCAGTATAATGCTTCCATGTCCGTTGACAATTTTATATATTATAAAAGAATAGCCGCGCATACCAAGCTTTTTCTTAAAAATAAAAAGAAAGCAGGCTGGCAAACATTTTGCGAGAGTCTGTCGCCTAGAACACCTGCAACAGTTATTTGGAAGAACATACGTAAATTTCGTGGCTTTCTTTCTTGTAACGACATAGATTCCAATGACTCCTCAGTGTGGCTTGAAGAGTTCGCTGATAAGTTCTCCCCTCCCTTTGTCCCTTCTTTAGATTCTTTCCCTATGGCCACTGGTCCGCTCGTCTCGTCTCATGATAACAATATGGAAGCCATATTCTCCCTGGAAGAGCTAAATGTAGCCCTCAGCGGCCTCTTAGACTCCTCTCCCGGATTAGATGGCATTCCTTATTCTTTCATACGCCAATCCGGTCCCATAACCAAACAGTACTTTTTAAACTTAGTAAATTTATTTTATGAATTCGGTTACATCCCTGACTCTTGGAAATCACATCTCATAATTCCTATACTAAAACCAGGCAAACAAGCCTCTTGTGCCGACTCCTATCGACCAATCGCTCTTTCTTCGTGTCTGTCTAAGATAGCTGAACACATGGTTAAAAATAGACTTGAGTGGCTTGTAGAAAATAGGGGACTGTTATCCAGGTCTCAATTTGGATTTAGAAAGGGTATGAGTGTACTGGATTGTTTAGGCATTTTAACCACAGACATTCGATCGGCCTTTGAAAGAAAACAGTATTTGGTAGGCGTCTTTTTAGATATAGCGTCAGCTTACGATAACGTACTTCTTCCGTTACTCAGAAACAAATTTTTACAGCTGAGTATCCCAGTGAGGATGATACGATTTATCTGCAATCTTTTAATGTCAAGATCCATCCAAGTGCGCCATAACTCTCATATTTCTTCCACTAGGCTTACCTGGAAGGGGCTCCCTCAAGGATCGGTATTAAGTCCTCTCCTATATGCGATCTACACTTTCAACTTGGATACGACAGTCACATCTTTCTGTGACATACTTCAATATGCAGACGACATAACCCTATTTGCTCATTCCCATGACATGGATGAAATCACCTCGCGCCTTAATTCAGCTTTGTCGTATCTTCGTGACTGGCTATCAGAGCATGGTATGTCTGTGTCTGTACCAAAATGTTGTGTTGTAGTTTTCACTAAAAAGCGTCACATTCCCGCACCAACCTTAATACTTGGCGATGAGCCAATTCCAGTCACCAATAAAGTTAAGTATCTGGGCGTTATATTAGATTCTAGGTTATCTGGTTCCCCTCATGTTAACTACATCAGTCAAAAATGCGAAAAAGGGATTAATATATTACGTTCTCTGGCAGGAGTGTGGTGGGGGGCCCACCCATACTGTCAGAAACTTATTTATAATGCCGTGGTGCGTAGTCACTTAGACTATGCGTCTTTCATACTCGATCCATGTAATAAGACGGCACTGAATAAACTAGACAAAGTGCAATCTCGCTGTCTACGCTTGATTACCGGAGCAATGAAATCTACCCCGGTTAACGCCCTGCAGGTTGAGTGTGTTGACCCTCCCCTAGCTCTTCGCAGACAGTATCTGTGTGATAAATATTTTTTTAAATCTATCTATAACTCTTCCCATATCCTTTGGCCCAAGCTCCATAATCTCCTTCAAATCTCCACTAGTCAAAATCTCCGTCCCTCTGCTAATTTTCCTTGTTTACTGAAAAGCTTCATAAGATTCTCCCGTCTGCCTGACCCTACTGTTCAGTTTGAACTATATCCTCTCTTCTCTGTTAACTTCCAGTCCCTTACGTACAATCCACCTATACTTTTAAATTGTGGCGTAACTAAACATACAATTAATGCAAATGCTACATTTAATGAAATTGTAGCCAATAAATGGCCCAATTGGCACCTCTTTTTTACCGATGCCTCGAAAATGTCCGATATGTCATGTGTAGGAGTCGCTGTTTGGTACCCTCAATCCAGCATTATTCTCCAGTTAAAGTGCCCCCCTTTATCTACTGTTTATACTGGTGAAGCTACAGGCATTCTCGAAGCCCTCACTTTCATTAGCTCTCACAACCTTAATAAAGCTGTTATATTTTCTGACTCATTAAGCTGCCTCCAGGCTCTCCTATCTAATCCCTTTCGATCCAGATCTTGTCACCCCTTGATTTTAAGAATCCGTGTGGCTCTTTTAAATTGCCTCAATAAGGGTCTCCACGTTCAAATCACTTATATACCAGGTCATATTGGTATAGGGGGTAACGAGATGGCTGACTCTTTGGCTAAGTCTGCTACGCAAGTGGGTTGCAATACTCACTTTAGTAATTACAGTCAAGACCTTGTTCCACTATCAAAATCACGTTTAGATAGGAAGTGGTTGAATGTTTGGCAAGAGTCCAGCCGCACAAAAGGTAAATTTTATTGGGACATTCAGCCTACTATTCCACACAAACCGTGGTTTTTCCGCTTTCGTAAATTCGACGAACCAGTAACATCCACTGTCTGTCGGCTTCGCTTCGGCCATGCGTGTACTCCTGTCCATCTGGCGAAAATCAGAGTACGAGATCACTCTATTTGTGAGTGTGGATTGGACGAAGGTACTACTGACCACCTGTTCTTTGAATGTACCAAGCTTCGTTCTTCATTACTGGATGTCCTCCCTCCTGAAAGCCCTCGTCCCACAAATTTTAAATGTCTGTTGTCCTTAGTGCCTTCCAAATTTGTTGAAATTCTATCTAAATTTATTTCCTATAATAAACTAAAGTATTAACCCCTTATTATATTTATAAATCATATTAGTGTTTCCTGTTGTCTGTAATATAATATAACCTGTATTGTCTTATGTGTTTGTTCTAGCCGCTCCAAGTTGATCAAAATTTCTGCATTTTCCCACTCAGTACCAAATGTTAAATGTCAAATCCGCACAAGTCTAACTGACTGAAATTTGAGTCCTGTCTCTCCCATATACACTGGACATTGGCGAAGTCCCTTTTTATTGGGTGGAGCCATTATTTAAGAGAAGAAGAAGAAGAAGTAAATATCGATTGTTTCAGTTTGTAGCCTAACTATATTTTTGGCTTCGGTATCTATTGTCCCAAGTATTCTTTAAAAAATATATTCAATCTACAGTTTTGACTTTCCTACGATTTTATTATATGTATAGATATTAAAATAACCATTACATAAATATTAAATATGCCTTTATTCGAAAAAAAAATTACGAATTATTTACTGAAAAATACTTTCGTCTACTACGACTAATTCGGAATTTATTGTTAAAATTTATAGTGTAAAATATTCTCAATCTTATGAACAGTTTTTTTAAGTAAATGATTATGTTTAATTCGTTGTAAATTAATTCAGCCACTTTACAGTTTATGTGTTCTCTTAAAGCAGCAACGAAAATGTTATCCATTTTCTCGACATATGGAACAAAATCATCTAGTGGTATAATTGGTATAGTTGAATTCAAGCAGCCGAATACTGCGCAATTAGTATGTGGCATTTTTAAAATGATCGCCGAAATCAACTTATCTACAAGCACGTATTCAAATTAAACTGAAATAATATATTTCACCAAAATGTTAAAACATAAATAAATAAAAGATAGATATTATAATTATTGTATTTTTATCGATACGTGACGTCACCACTTTGTCAAGCACTAAGCCTGTCAAACTATTTTCTTTTTCATCCTAAAACAAAAAGGTGGAGGTTCTATGCTCGTATAATAATAATTTTAATTTATTTCTGCATATTTTGTGTTTTTTAATTTAATTTAATTTATCGTTTTAAAAATAATTTAGTAGGTATACCTACATACAAGTATTGTAAATTCTGGTTTAAAATAATTATTGAATATATGTATAATACAAATATCAAGCATTATAAATAATTTAGGTACATTAAATAACCTTTGGCGTCCATAACAAAACAAGATTTCGAAATATAGCACTGATCAAAACGTATTTACTTTACAAGGTGTATTAATTCGGATTGTTTCTTCTTGTAAATTCATATTTAGGCTACACCATTTTTGTATTTTAACGAGTTTTAATCTCAAAATTACCACAAAATTGACTGTGAAAAAAAAGCAAACAGAAAGAGAATCCGATAACCATGAACACAATACAATTTAGTCGAGTATCAATGAGCAGAATGACATATGTATAGCGAATGAACAGTCTTGAGACACGAATGAAATTGTGAATGTATTGAGATCATTTTGTGTTACTGGAATTATGAGTGTAGTTCTTGTTATACCGAAATTAAATAAATAATTTTGTTGTTGAGCAATTTAGTTGCGTATCAATGACGTATATACGTATGACGTATATCTATCTGTATGTATAGCGAATAAATAGTCTTGAGACATGAATGAATTTGTGAATGAGATAATATTGTGTTTCTAGAATGATTAGTGAAGATCTTGTTATACTGAAATTAACTAATAAAATGTTTTTATAATTGAATAATTACTTCGTGAACTAGTTCAGTCTTCATTAAGGTTTTCATGTGTATCTCACTATAGGTCTCCTGTAATAAATCCGCCACGCTCGCCAAGTGCGAATTTTCATAGGTCACTGAAATTTTTACAAAATAGTGTTGATTATTATGACTGCAGAATGCTAGGTAGGATAATTTTGCCACATTTATCTAACAGTTTTGTACCTACTGAAGCAGAATTGATACCATTTGCTAAACAAAAAACTATGAACTACTTCTTTAGCGATTAGCCGGTAATTATGTATGCTATTGTGATACAAAATAACCTCAAAGCGGATTATACGCGACAAAACGGTAAAGCAAGGTGAATCATTTGAGCATAACTATACCCGGCGCGGCGAATGATGATTCCTATGACACTGACAGTTATTCTCAAGAGACAAACTTGTAACGGCGTCACCATTAAATTAGAAACGTATTGGAGGCTTCTAAAAATGGCATTTATTAATTTTTACGTAGCTTTATGCCATAACAATGATATTCCGTTGGAATTATAACAATTCTTAACATTAACGAGAAATTATATCAATCTGACTTTACGTTTACGTCCTACAAAACTTACATCGTTGGCATTTATCGACTAGTGCGAAAGTATCGATAAACAAATTTCGATAATGGAAACGAGTTCACATTTTTTCCATGCTTAAGCTTTAGTTCATTCACTATTGAATGGAACAGAAGATCGCAGCATAATTAATTAATTACCGTTCGCGTTAATTTACTTACCTATGATGATATAAGTTTTTTAGACAAATTAAATGGGGGCTTCCATTTTCATGATAAAATAATATACACTGTGTTAAACGGGTTAAAAATTACGTGAAAATGATAAGGCGCCTTTTTATGTTTTGGAAATCTTTCGTTTTACTTACCTACTTAATCTATGCTAAAAAACTTAAATTAATACAACAACATAATAGACGTTAAAAATTTTAGTTAAAAATTCATTTTATAATATTTGTAAAAAACATGTTTACCGACGTGGCTGAATGCAAACCACGCCTTTGCCTATAAAATAGTAAAGTATCGACACGACCCATCATACGAGCAATCACTAAGACGAACTGTCATAGGGATCATCATTCGCCGCGCCGGGTATAATGACACTAGCGAGATTTTGCAACGTTGGCCCAACAAATGATCGTAGGTATATGCTTGCCACCACTACGTCGATTATGAATAGATAACTACTGGGATCTCTTTGCAATGGGCAGCGTTGGGCGAAAAGATAAAAAACGATAGTGACATTATGGTGTTTATTCATAATCGTCGTAATGGCGGCAAACATCAACGATCATTTGTTGGGCCAGCACTGCCCATTGTGATTTGTGAAGAGATTAAACTCGTTTGAATTTGACCTGTAAGTGGTTCTTTTGGTTAATCCGTAGTTCACCTCGCAAGGGGATGATAGACGGACATAAAACTTATGTGGTGATAAATATTAAAATAGAAAATTTTCGTTTTTTTTGTTTGTTTTACAACGGACGATACAGTTCAAAAGAAAAAAATTCTAAGTCTCCATATTGGAGTATGACAGCCTTACACTACCTAGCTTACTATTTTATAATATTGCGAAAATAGTGTTAAAACTTAAAGCACAAAGTGAACCTTGAAACTTCTATTTCAACAATGTAATATTTTACTATTCAATTTAATTTAAACAAGTAGGCGAAAGGCACATTTATTAATAAAGTAAACCATTCATGCCTTTTATTAAACCACTCGACAAGAGAAAGGCCGAAATAGTTAGAATTCGAATATAACGAAATACAGTAACTTTTAGAATTTCATTCCTAATTCTTGACTTACAAAACTCATCCAACCGTCACTTGAGTTAAATTTTCTCTTGAGAATATATAGAGAAAATATCAAAAGCCTATTAAAGAATTAGTGTTGTGAAGTACCCAACGTAAACGGTTCCTTTCCTAAACAAACATTTTTTTTATAAGTTCATTAACTTGCGAATGAATAGAGTCCTAAGTAAATAGAACTTTCATAGTTTTGTATTTTTTTCTCGTTAAATGTTTCAGCTCTCAGACGTTGTGAAATAACAAAGTTGTTTTTAAATTTAACTGTTATATTCAAAAGGTGTTTTGCCCTAAGTCAGATGTATTTCTTTCAAAAAGTCCTGGCAATTTGGTTCCCTGCTTTGACAATTTTTTTCTGAAAACCATGATCCGAACCTTGTTCATTGCAATGTGTGTGTATTGTTATTACTACGTGCTTTGGCAACTCAAATAGAAAGATTTAGGGAAGTTTTTATATGATTTTAAAAGAGCGACTGCAGAGTTTCTTGCCTCTTTTAATAATCTTCTTTAGTCCGTTGAAAAGTTACATTTGGGGTTGCGTTTATTAGAGGACGCAATTTTATTTTTTTGATGTGTAGGGGGGGTCAGTGTGAAGCTATCACCAAGTTTGTGGGGTCGCCACCCTTGTCCCACGGCCGCCATCTTGAAAATAGCGGTTGAAATGGTTTTTACGATATATCTCTTAAACTATTTATCTGATAATAAAACAATGTTAACATTATTTGTTGCAAATTAAATTCTCTACAACTTAGGTTCAGTAACTTTTTGTCGTAGAACTATAAATAAAAAAGTTATAAGCGAAAATGTTCAGAAATTAGAGATGTTTATATTTTTCAATAAAACTTTTTTTTATAAGTTTACGAAGAAATTATATCAGACCATTTTTGTAGATTGTTTTTCGAAGATTATTTACAACATTTTTTCATTAAGTAAATAGCTAAGGGTTTACAGCCCTCCGAAGTGAGTACTATTTTAAGTACTCTTTACTATACAGAATACGATATATTATGTGTGTACTAATAATAATTTGTCACCAGTAATTATTTTTTTTTGTTATTATAATATTTTTAATAATTAATTTTGCAATATTATTAATAATTAATTATTGACTCTTTTCCCGACCACCGAGGAGGAAGAGTCTGGAAGCGCGTTTTTTTTTTACGTCGAAAAGCAGGGCTGAAATGTTCTGCAGTGTGCTTCCATTGTTCTGGAGTCTGGGAAAAGAGCCAATAGCCATTATATGTATAGTTAGGAGTTACTGAAAAATAGTACTCACTTCAGAGCGCTGTAAAACCTTAGCTATTGACGTAATAAAAAAATGTTGTATATAAAAGTTGTTCCTCGAAAAACAATCTACAAAAGTAGTCTTATATCATTTCTTCGTAAAATTATAAAAAAAAGTTTTATTGAAAAATATAAATAGCTCTAATTTCTGAACATTTTCGCTTATAACTTTTTTATTTATAGTTCTACGACAAAAAGTTACTGAATCAAAGTTGTAGAGAATTTAATTTGCAACAAATAATGTTAACATTGTTTTATTATCAGATAAATAGTTTAAGAGATATATCGTTAAAACCATTTCAACCGCTATTTTCAAGATGGCGGCCATGGGACAAGGGTGGCGACCCCACAAACTTGGTTTTAGCTTCACACTGACCCCCCCTACACATCAAAAAAATAAAATTGCGTCCTCTAAAAAACGCAAGGTCAGGCCTAAAAAATGTAACATTTCAATGAACTACTTTCATACAATAAATTTTCTTTCCGCATTTTTATGATTTGAAAGGGCTAAAAGAAGTCAAGTTAAATGTATAAATGTTAATGCTAAGTTGAAAAGGAGGGGGGAGCTACTGTATCTAAAACACAGTTTTAATTGCATAAATCTAAGAGATTATCCTTCCCTTAGAGATAATTTTAAGCCAATGTAGTAATTTAAAGTATTATTTTCGACTGACCGGTTGGCTTGGTTGGTAGTGGCCCTGCCTTCCAAGTCAGAGGTCGTGGGTTCGATTTCTACCCGGGGCAAATATTTGTGTGATGAACATAGATGTTTGCTCTGTGTCTGGGTGTTAATTATCTATATAAATATTTATTTAAAATTATAAAGTTGGGATCGGATCGTGCCGTGTGTGAAAATTGTCCTGAAATATTTATTTTCATTTAAAAATTTAATTATTTAATATTAAATTAAGTAATTAAATTAGTATTATAACACACATCATTGTATAACAAACTCTTACAATAACATTCCTCTAGAAATTCAATACATACACTGAGCACAAAATATTATTTTACACCGCAATGCAGTCTTAAAAGTCCTAAGCCGTTACAAGGAGCCATATCAATTTCCCGCCAACTTCTCAGTTAACGCGAACTTAGTTCACGGAACGTCGCACAGGTGTCGCTTTTATCGCTTATTAAGATAAAGTCACTTGCCGTCCATTAGAAGCTTTAGCATTCCGACAATTTCTTCATAAAGAATGCACTTTTTGAAGAGCAGTTTTAGAAACAAAATGCATTAAAATTTAACTACTTAACGCATATCAACAAAAAATAATTTTACAATATTTAAGTATGATCAAAATTATACCAAACTTGTATATTCAAAAATTCTTCAGTTCAATGAAAAAATAAGCAAGCTTAAGGGTGCTTTTCCACCAGAGATGTGCTATGCAGATGGAAAAGCTAAGCAGTGAATCTATGTGACCGTTTTCACTGATACTAATGGCTGGTTCACACTTTGATTAGTGCGAGTGCAGGTGATTAGTGCGAGTGCAGGTGTGTAGTGGGAGTAGTGTCCAATTCAACTGCGAGTGCAGGTGATTAGTGGGAGTGCAGGTCAATGGTGCAATTCGCGACGCTTCACACTACGCTAAACACTAAACACTAAACACTCGTGTCCAGACGTGTTTAGGCAGGCACACTGCGAGTGAGGGGGAAGGGAGGGCGCGCGGGACGTGGCTACTCGCAGTCCACTCGCAAAAAAATAGAACACGCTTCTATTCACTTTACTACACAGCCTACTAAACACTTGCACTAAACAGTCGCTGTCCACACGTAGTTACTAAACACCTGCACTCATCACCTGCACTCGCACTAATCAAAGTGTGAACCAGCCATAAGCTATTTAATGGCGTGAGTAACATGTGCTATGATGATGCGCTTGAATCTTTGCATGTTTTCTTTCAGCGATACCTACTTCTGTAGATATTCCGCCCTGCACAAAGCTACACGACTCGCGACAATCCATAGCACACACCCATGACAAGCATCCATAGAACGCATCCATAGTTCATCCATTTAAATAAAATTTCGTAATCGAATCCACAAATAACTGTAAAGACTGTGTGTGCTAAGTGCCAGTGCTAAACTATATGAGAAATTGATTGGTGGGTAACAAACGAATCCACAGCAACGTAGCACATCTCTTGTGGAAAAGCACCCTAATAAGTCTGAATGAAAAGTCACAGCATACTTTTACATCGTCTTACTTCTTATTCGTGCTGATTTCCGCTTCCATTTCTTCAGAGTAGATTCCACGGATATTTTCATCGATATTAAGAGGACTACAAAAGCTTGAAAATTACGCATTAAAATGTAATTTCAAATACTAACTGCATTCTGAATTAACTTCATTTTTGATAATTAACGTACGAGTGTAAATGAGTTTTTGAAGTGTACTTATACCATATATCCATATACCATGTACTCCATACTATAATATTATAACTTTGTTTTTAAAACTATATATACTTAAATGGAATATCCACTTGCAGATTGTATCCGATCACATACCAGATTTATGACACGTACAATAAGGTTGAAATTTCTTTGAATAACTTATAATTCTTGTAAAAAGAAGAGGATATTCCGTGAAGGGATTTATTTTTAAATCAGATTTACTCTCCATCTTGAAAAATCAAGGAAAACTGATTCATTTTTATCATGTAGGTATTGTGATACTTCCTGAAAACATTTCGTCGAAACAGTCGTCGTTTGTACAAAAATCGTCAATAAAGCATACTCTCATTTAAAATGTAAAGCCATTAATTGATTTCCTTTTATTGTTTCACCTAAATTTACAATTATACTGATTATTTTTCCGACCCAAATATCGACCAATAGAATTGCACCATTCGACGTCACGTGGTACAACCTACATGGTATTATACTGATAATTTTTTGAAAATTTTCTCTGGTCGTTGACGTCAAACTGACAGGTTGAATTCAATTGTGAAATTATTGGCCGACATTTGGGACGGAAAAATAATCTCCCGAATACCACACGAGCTTTAAAATTATCTGGCATTTCCCTCAAGGTTCCCTGCAAACAAATAAAGTCGTCAAGTTTTTCAGGAAAAATCACTCGCGCTTCGCGCTCGTGATTTTTTAACCTTGACTAAAAACTTGACTCCTTCATTTGTTTGCAACGAACCTATCGGAAAATACCCGATAATTTTGAAGCTCTTGTGGTATTATAAGTGAAAATTCCAAATTAATTATAAAAAATTTCCAAAAGGCATTTCCTAAGGACTATGACTTGGAATACTTTAAGAAGAGAGCGTACTCCTCCCTCAAAGGCCGGCAACGCAACCTCAATACTCCAGAGTCTGTGGTTGTTCATGGGCGGCGCCAATCATCGCTTTCTGTACCGTGACGCGCAAGTTTGTTTGCCAGGTTATACATAAATGAAAATCAGTCCATCTTCAACTAATTGAAGAACTTTATACTAAGAAGAAGTTATTTAAAAAAATAATTATTTATTTATTTATTTATTTATTTATTTATTTATTTATTAAGGCTAATGAGCCTTATCGATGTACAGCTGCTAATGAGCAGCTGTACATCGATGAAATTACATAAAAAATACACAAAAAATATAGAACATGATGGACAACCAATAAAAAATGAGCACTGCATGCACTATAAAAAATACGTTACAACACATTCAATACATTCCAAAATAATCAGTTAATAAATTATAAACAAGTAAAAATTAATTCATATTATCCTCAATCTTAATTCATAAAAAATAATAATCAAATTAATTATAATTTAAAACAAGTATAAAAAGCGAAACGTTACTTTAAAATACATCCTAAAACAGTCAAGTAAATTCATTTAAAACACAGAATTTATTCATTTTTTTAAACTTAGATAAACGACAATATCATAATATCACAATATTAAAATTATGCGGTAGTATTAATTAAACACTGACATGGTTGATCGTAAGTATTTCCTACAACACTAGCCACTCTGCACAACCCTTGAAAAATTCGGGAAATAAACACAAAAATAAAAGTCGCACAGGAATTATGTCTATTATTTTAGCTATTAAATACAATTTTAAGAACGTACGAATACTGATTTCTGTTTGTAATAATATGAAATATACAGAATAAAAACAAATGAATCGTGTGTCGGTTTCACCGCGGTTTTTAATAAATCTCGTAGGTATTATTTCAAGACTGTTCACCACGGTACATTGGTTTTTAATTAATATATTATGTAACATCCAATATATTGCGAACAACATAATATTTATTATACGAGCATTATACGCAGTAATAATAATAATTATACATTACGTGTGTAATTATCTCATTTAATTTAAATGAACATAATTGCTGTACACTGTTAAACATACTAATAATTTTTCTCCAACCAAAAGTTTTAATTGAGAATTTAATCCATTTTGATAAACCACTAAATTAAAACAAGCAATTAAAGATTCTGACACTTGGATATCGGTGACCTTTGTGTCCACAAACTATCTCCTAGAGTTAGGGCTGGGAGAAACGAAAATTAAATTTAATAAATTATTGAATCGTTTTTATTACATAACTCCCGTACCTATCGTTTTAAAAGTTATAGAAAAATTAAATTTTAGTATCAATTTAGGTAAAATTTTCAAAGTTATATTGTTAGATACAGCTTTATATCATGATGTGTATAACTGCATGCATATTTTTAAGTCAAAAAATCCTTAGGTACATTAAATATAAAATTCGTATCATAGATCATAAACATACCTTGCTACCAGTTTTCTTACTACTTCTTGATGAAAAATTATATCTGATTATCGGAATAACTATACTGAAACAGATGTTTTTCTATATTCTTGATTTGAACTGAAGTTTTTACAGTTCATAAGTGAAATCTTCAAACACCGCGGAAATAGAAATTAAAAATCTATATTTTTCGTTCAGCTCTACATCTTTATATAAATTAACTTGACTTAATTATTTTTTCAATAAGTAAAGGATATCCTATTCCCCCTACACTTCCTTATAATCCATCAACACAACCTCTTATAAACTCTCAATTAGCCACTAAGCATTATCGTCTTTATCCTTTTAGTAATAAAGTATTAATTCGCTGGCAGCCCTGACAGTGTCACGTAACATTGAGAGCACGTAGTGTCAAGTCAGCGAACTTCCCTTTTCATCGACCCCACTGGTTCACTCAGCTTTTGTATTTGAAATTCATTTTTCGTGAAATACGTTTCGCGTTTTTGTTCTGTATCGATATGTTCTTTATTATAGCGTGAGTGTGAGGTTGGATTTGTTCGTAAGGTTCAATTTTGCGTGCATTGTAGTTTTTGACGTTAGTAGAGATTCCTGTACGAATCGGTAATGAAAGCATGCAATCCAGTTCGTGGTGTCGTAATAAGTGCATTATAATTTGAACGGATTATTTTAAATTACTTAATGTTTTTGTTTATAATTTTTAAATTAGAGTTCATAATGAAAATACTGTCCTCTTTAAAATACGTGATCATAATACATGTGCGCAAGCAGTATGCTACAATAGCTGATAACTGGATAATCGTTCTTAAAATTAATTTAAACATTGTTTTTGTATTACTTTATTACAAGACAAATTTAATGAGACAAAACAACCAAAAGGTAATGCTTTACACACTATAATTTTAACGTAAGTCAAAGTTGCGTTCTATATTTAGAAATAAACTAATGTTTACAAACATTCTATCCCTACACGTTAGCTGTTATCTTCAAACAGCACACGCTCATAATGTATTCCTGTCAAATCAAAGAGTTCAAACGCACTTGAAACTCGTAACTTGTCTCCTCTGACGCTATTGGAGAAGCATAAATTGTCGCTGAACGAGCCTTGTGTTGAATCTTGACGGTTTGTCTGTTTTGCTGTATAGTAAAGTGATATTATTTGTACTATAAGGTCTGGGTTATTTAAGAGAAAAAGTGGTCTATGAAAGCTTATTTTTTATATGAACTTAAATTCTACAATAATATTAATGGAATTTTAGATGTTTTTTTATTATTTTATTTTATGTAGAGCTATTTATTCGTTTATGTAAAACTTTTTGAGTTACGATGAGATAATAATGAAGTAATTAATCGATACGAGGACAAAAATAATTGTAAAATGTAACACGTTCCGTTTAGAAATAATTCACGTGTACATAATAGATTAGGGACAACATGACATATAAAGTTAAAGAAATAGAGCCAAAATTTATCAGCCGTTTCATTTTGACCGCCTCTACAAACCTAGTGCTCCTTTGATAGTTTATTTTTGGAATTATTTAAATTAACTTCTTCCCGTACAGGGACAGTAGTAATTATTTGCTACTAATATTTCAATAAAACAGATAAATAAATTTCCATATTATTTATTACGTCAATCTTCATACAAGTAAGGAAAATCGAATCACCTCTGTATATAGTCACATTCCATGATCAATGCTCGCTAGCCAGCTGTTCACTGAATGTTAGTCGATTGTTATCTAGGTAACCTGGCTTACGGGCAAATTAATGTGGAGTAATGATAAAGGTATAGTGTAAATTACACAACGTTGAACACATTGTAAAAAACAAAGTTCTATTGTTTGTATGTGTGTGATAGATAATTAACTATAGATAGTAATTAATGGTAAATACCGATAAATACTGGAAGAGATCACATACGTTACATACAATCCATAAAATTAAAAATGAAATCCTGAAAAAAATGGAAAAGGATCAGTTTGTATTTCAGTATAAAAAATAATTAATTGGTAACAATGAATATTATGTAATACTAGCGGTCCGCCCCGGCTTCGCTCGTGGTACATATTTTCGTTTTCTCTACATAAGAACCATCCTCGTAAGGAATATAATAAAAAATTCTAATTATACGCTTGAACTGCAGATATTGATGAACTCTTATTGATAGAAATCCAATAAAAAAAGTAAAGTAGGTATTTAAAGTTTAAACACATTCTTAAAAGTATTATTCTTTATACAAAGCAGAAACACAAAATCCAAACGAAATACATCAAATAAGTTTCAAACCGAGATTCTCAATTATGGAACAATGTTTCTTTTAGTTAGAAAACGATTCACTACGAAACTAACCGCAGAATTTAAAAACAGGTTTATAAAGTGCTTTTTCATATTCGACTTTAATAGTTCGATTTAAGGTTCAATTTTTATCATCGTGATAGACAACTCGGGTAAGATAAATTGAAAACGAATGAGGTTTGCGTGGTAAAGCGCTTGGTGACTTTTTAAACGTATCTACATTTATTTTGAGACATGATGCGTATGGAAAAGTCATTAAAATAGCGATTTGTAAAAAAAAAATTGGTTGTTTGTAAAGTAGGTTTACGATCGAGATGTTTACGTGATAACATAATGCAGTGGCAGCGCTCGAGATGAGACGGGAGATCGGTCCGTCTCTCTCTCGTTATACCTGCGATCGCGCTCGTGAGGTTTTGGTGTGACACAAGTTTCTGAACATGTCACCCGACTAAAACGATTTTAAAGACGTTATCACGTCAAAAACAGAAAAAACGTGTCTGCCGAGCACACGTGTCAGAAGTGAAACTTCTTGGGAAAATTAAAAAATACTAAAATCGTCGCTTTACTCCATGGCGAAACGATATTGTCATGACGCGACCTTGAAATTTTACTCTCAGCGCGCCTCATAGAAGTTTCACTTCAAAAAACAAAATATGCTTTGACATAATTTCCTATATTCTCGAAAAAATGCTCAAGCATTTAAATACATCGTATGTATTTTCCTAAAATTCCTAGAAAGTTACTTCTAGAACTAATAAATTTTGTGACTGTGTAGTGGTCTGTAATTATGTTACTTTCTTCGATAATTTCACAACTTGGTGTAATTAATTTGATCACCTTATAAGTCAATAATTATAAGTTATTCATTTGATTTGTCGGTTTAATATTGCCGTAGGTGTAATAATATTTTCTAAGTATGTAACTTACTTAAGGTATACCGATTTCATGAGTAAAGTTTTCTGTTAAAAAATATATGCATAAAAGATTATTACAAATTAAAAGTTCGAGCAATCGTAATGTATGCTATGATTTTTTTTTGTTACGTATAATCACTACATAGTATAAAACAAAGTCGCTTTCTCTGTCCCTATTTCCCTATGTCCCTGTGTATGCTTAAATCTTTAAAACTACGCAACGGATTTTGATGCGGTTTTTTTAATAGATAGAGTGATTCAAGAGGAAGGTTTTAGTATATAATTTATTAGGTTTTAGACAAAGCGGGCAAAGCCGCGGGCGGTAAGCTAGTGTATAATATTTTAATATGCAACAAATGGCAAATTGATGCCTAAAGTACTGCTTCTAATCTAATCTATATTGCTATATAAGTGCAAGTAATTAAAAGTTTTTCTACTAATTCTAAACATATTTTCTTAACTCCAAAAGCCATTTAACAGTATGTATAAATCGTTAAAAATCCTCTGTGTCGGAATGTCTACAAAGGCTTCTGTAATTTTAGTTGTAACGTTTCATTTTACAGTCTGTTTCGCATACAAATAGGTTTTTATCGTTCGCCTGTGATGCTAAATTCTTTATTTACTTCGCTTTATGACGTCATTGCTTTATATGGCTTCTTTAAGGATGATGAGGCTGGCGTTTTTTTACAAAGCATTAGGAGTATTTGGGGTTAGACTTTAAGTTTTAAAGATTACGATTGCTGCGGCTAATGACCTAGTATTATATTATATTCTGAATGTTTATAACTAAACTAGCGGTCTGCCCCGGCTTCGCCCGTAGTACATGTTTACGTTTTCGCTCCATAAGAACCATCTTCGTACTCCAAAGAATATTATAAAAAAATAATTATCGAAATCGGTCCATCTGGTCGCATGTGATGTTGTGACTTGTGACCGAGGGAGATAGGGATTAATTTTTATTTATAGAGATAGTAACAATGCTAACTTACCTTCATAGGTGTGTCCTGCAGTGGAAATATAATGGACTGATGATGATGAATGCTAATTTAAAATCGCACACGAATATTTCTTCAATTTTTGCGATATGTTCTTAAATGATAAAAAGCTTTCTTAGTTTTTTTTTTATGTCAAGAAACGACCAAATATACTTTCAATTCATTTGCAAAATGAGTTCATTTGCACTATAAATATATAAAAAAATGAATTAGAATTAGAATGTCTAAAGTATAAAAATGCAATCTTAAAAAGAAAACTGGAAATCCATGCAATATAAACGACATCTTTTATTAAACCATCCACTCCTACACAATGGGCGATAAAATTCAAATGATTTCAATAGCAACATAGCAAAGAGCATTAACAAGTTAACGATATTTTTAATGTTTCACAAAGAATGCCGACTTTGTAGCTGCTTGCTTGAATTGTAGGAAGCGTATGCAGATGAGACTTTTGACCAATATGAACTTTTTAAGCAAGTACAGGGAGGGATTTGCCTTAGAATATTTTTAACTAGCAGAAATTACATGCATTATGTATTCAGTTTGCATATAAAGGTACATTTATTCGAATAAACTCGAGAAAACCAAAATGATCTAGATCTAGTTGTAAATGAAGTAAGTAATAATTGATCACACTTGTATGTTATTTATTTAGCGATTACTTTGATTATTTAAAAAATCATTGATAATAACAAATATGAGTAAGTATATACTTAAAGAACCAGTCAAATTTTAAAAAAGATTTATTTTCATTGTTATATAATGAAAAATTTCACTAGGTTACACAGTCATATTTTGCAATACATTTATGAATGAAAATTAAATGAAAAATTTCACTAGGTAACGTCACATACAAATCCATACTTTTTCGACCGTTTCTTTGAATTTGCATTTACATTACAACTAAGTTGGAGAGTTAAACGTTTAGCGCCCCTAAAATTCTGAGTCCAGCCGGCCCTGTTCAAAAATACAATGTTACCACCTGCGTTAAAAAACTTAATTAACCTGCCTGGCTTTCATTTGCACAAACAGTTAAGCTTGAAAATTAACGTAATCTTGTGCTGTTGCCCGCTAATTTGCAGATTAACTTTGTTTATTTCACTAATGCTCTCAGCATTTGAGACATCTGATTTTTTATTCAAAAAGTACATAATTGACGTCTTTGTGTAAGGTTCAAATTCAATATAATTAATACGACTATTTGCACAGCTTGTAAATTGTTTAATGGCGACTGTAATTTGTTATTGTGAATGTTATTAAATGTTACAAAGAAAAAATGAAATAGTTTTAATAAATAGATTTCCTGTATGTGTATTCTCAAGAACCTCCTGTATAAAAAATCCATCCAAATCCTTTGCGTAGTTGTAAAGATTTAAGCATACTAAGAGACGGACATACAGCGATAGCGACTTTTTTAACTAAAATTACACACTAAATATAACTTTCACGTTTTATTTACAAACGATAAAATACCACACTGTTATTATAAACTACAGTGAGTCAAAACAAAGTAATATTAAAAAAAAATTGGTTGTTTGTAAAGTAGGTTTACGATCGAGATGTTTACGTGATAACATAATGCAGTGGCAGCGCTCGAGATGAGACGGGAGATCGGTCCGTCTCTCTCTCGTTATACCTGCGATCGCGCTCGTGAGGTTTTGGTGTGACACAAGTTTCTGAACATGTCACCCGACTAAAACGATTTTAAAGACGTTATCACGTCAAAAAATACTACAAAACACACTGTTGTTACAACGTAAAGCTAGTGAAAACATACTAATATTTGCTTTCCTAAATTAATAAAGTAATACAATGTATAAGAGCGAATTTCTTTCAAAGTTGTTATAAACATCGGAAAGAAGTTGTTTCTGCCGATGTGTGATGGATCACGTTTTCGCTTTCCTTCAAATTAATTTCAAATAATACTTTCTTGGAAGCGGCAAATAAAGCTGCTGTTTCAATAAGTATTGTTTATTTTTTCTAGGTAGTTATCGGAGAATTTATTTAATCCATTTATTATAAAAATGAGTCGCTACATAATCACTACATAGTATAAAACAAAGTCGCTTTCTCTGTCCCTATGTCCCTTTGTGTGTTTAAATCTTCAAAACTATGCAACAGATTTTGATGCGGTTTTTTTTATAATAGATAGATTGATTCAAGAGGAAGGTTTCAGTATATAATTTATTAGGTTTAAGTCAACGCGGGCGAAGCCGAGGGCAGAAACTAGTTTATTATTAAAGTTAGTCACCAATTAATGTAGGTATTGCTATAATATTATGTTCTATATATAACAAAATGCATCGAAAATGTATATAAGTAGCATAACTCAACAACGCCTGGACCAATTATTCCATTTTTTTTTAAATATTCCTTGAAGTACGAGGATTTTTCTTATGGAGAGAAAACTTAAACATCTACTACGGGCGAAGCCGGAGCGGACCGCTAGTAATATTATAAAAATAGCAAAGTTGCCACAATCATAAGTGCTCTTTATATTCCTACATATTATGTTGTATCATAATTAAATATATTGAGTACCTAGATGAATCCATACACAACTATGAATCTAGAATAAATTTATTATCTTCAGCACTATACGTACCTAAAAATGTATAGGTGTACTATATTACCAGCAACGTACTCTACCTAGTTCCGACGATTTGTTCCTTTTATTATCCTGTTATTTGACGGCTTCCTTTGATCTCAAAATACCTTTGAAACGCTGCAAGTTAAGCGATTTTTCCGCTAGATAATAGATTTTTAGAATATCAGCAAGTGGAACTAAGAGTTCGCATTTAGTGCACTTTAAAGCGCCACAAAATAATGATAGAAAAAGCGCTGCAGAAATTTCCTCTATATTATTATAAGCTGATGTGTTCATGATTCTTTTGCACTACACATTATACGTTTTTGTTAATTCTCTTTTAATATAAAATATTTTTAGGGTTTACGCAATATTTCAGATGCATGTTGATCTTACTTAAAGTAACAAATGAATAAAATGGTTTATACCCTAGCAACATGAAAAAGCAGTAGGTATTTTATTTAAACAATAGCGAACAATCACTATAATCTTATTATAGAAAAGAATGGAATGAAAGATTGTTCGAAAACAATATTCAAACACCCAGAAGGTACACTAGCACTCCTGTGACACATATTATTATACAATAAATATACATCTTTCTTTCTACTACATTGATAATAGAAAGGGTATAAAGGATAATCAAACTTAACAAATTTGATAACCGCAACCATCTTCCACGAAATTTAAATAGAGAGCCTTACAACGTCACGGACAGCAGCTACTTACAAAATATTGATGCGCGTATCGAATCAATTTAATTCCCCATTTCCCGGATAAACAAGAAAAGGTCTTAAGAAAATCGCCGTCACTATAGTAACAAGATAACCCGCAATCTATAAAAATACGTCCGTTTAATCTAAACTCAACGTTTTCTACGTAATCTCGGAAATCCGGCCTTGTCAATTTTTTAGCGTAATTTTCATCGGCCGTATCAAAGCAAATAAAGTTTAGAACGTTATCAAAGGTAGGATTATTTCCTTTACTTTGGTTGGGATATACAGGGTGTCCCACTATCGAGCATTTTGTCTATAAAAACATAATCTTAAACGATAGCTCACGTGCGGGTGGCAAAGTTCGGCGGTCTGCTTGTCAGAGAAGAATTATTATAGACTTGATTAGCTATAAATAGGCTTCTTTTTACTTAGGTTTGACCTACCTACAACACGATTGAAGCCACGGGTTCCAGCTAGTACAAATAATAAATACATGTAAGAGGAAGAAATTGCTACTCTTAAATTAAAGTTTCTATAGCTCGTACATCTGAAATATAAAAATCTGTCTATCCTGTGCAATGTGCATATTATAATAGTAATAATTTTAAGTTAATCAGAGATACGTTTGAAAATAAATTTTGAAATTTTTATTGTTTAATGAATAATGTGCATGAATGACAAATGAATTAGACACTTTGATTATAGATATGTAATAAAATAATTTGCACGCTGTTAAATAACGGCAAAACTGTAATGTTATATTGTAAGTTATAAGTAGTTGTCATTCGCGGGTTCACGTGTTGGCGAACCCGCAAATCAGTGGTACCCCATCCTAAAAAAAAAAAAAAAAAAAAAAAAAAAACAAAAAAAGTTTGGACTCTTTTCCCACTAAAGCGGCCACGCCGAGTCGATAGCACTCACTCCCGAAGCGATAGGATGCACGGTTTCGGAGATGTGCAGATCGATTAACTCTTATCTAATTGATATCCGGTGGCCTTTTCCTATTATCTATCAACACCGTCCCAACTCGGCGTTCTTATCTATTACTCATTGTGTACCTCGCTTATCACTGCTTTTGTATTAAAATTCTTTGCTATGATCTACCTCGCTATTCTAACCAAACGATGTATTATTATATTCAAGAAAAAATACGTCTAAAATACTATAACTATATTTATATATTATCGTACTATATTATTATAATTGTTGCTTTTTTAAAAAGCGATTCGCTTCTGGCGTTGTTTATCAAAATCTAACCTAACCTAACCTAACCTAATTATTTTTCCGGGTAATCTGATGTATCGAACTTTGTTACGAGCTACCTCGCTATTCTGAATCATCAATAAAACACATTCATTTTACTGCCATTTTTATTGGAATTGTAGCCTTATCTACTTATAAAATAGGAGCGAAACATCTCATCCACTAAAATATCGTTGTACAGTGTGTTCCCTGTAAATATGCTCGTAAAACTATGCATTGAATATCCCTGAAACTTATATAGCAAATACATTAAGCAATATTCACCACAAACTGAAGTCCAATCATTCTGAATCCTATCAACATTCCAGTCCCATCTCTTACAATTCCTTTTCAAAAACTGGAGATGATATCGCTCAGGTGTTCGTCCATATGAATCAAAATATTGACCGATGCCATTCGTATCGATATGTACAGCTACCCAGTGTGAACCTGGTTTATCATCCGCATCCAAATTGCATATTATATACGTTGGTACATGGGTATACATAGGCAGTCTATTAGCAGCATAAACATTATTTTCTAGACTGGGATGAATCTTTTTCATATGTTTTTGTAATTCTAGTGTATCCATGATAGTACTGTTATTAGCAGATTATTACAGTACCAATCTATTCAATGGTTATCATAGGAATGTTCAATTATAGTGTTTTGTATAAGATTAAATAGGAAGTTTGTAATGAAATAAAAAAATAGTAAATTGCATACAATTTGTTTTATTTAATTTTATAATGTTTCCTTTAGTTACATATACACAAAATGCATTAAGCATAACACATAAATCTAAAATATAACACACATTATAACCTTAACTACTATAGTCTACAGTAACATTTCTATTTTTATCTATTTCAATAATATTATCAAACTCAGCATAAACAATACAGTTAATTGTTTGTGTTAGTGAGGATTCAAATCGTACTTCTAATCTTACACTACCATGCTTTATGAGATTCCAATGACCTGATGAGTTAGCTGATAAATCAGTAGTTAAATCAAATGCTAAAAGACAGTAGCCTTTGGCATACTGTTCACGAGAGATTGCATTTCCTTCATTAAGAAAGTGAATACCAGTCCCCGAGAATAGAGTATGATATGCCGATGTGAATATATTATTATTAAAAGATGGTTGCAAAGCTTTTGAAGGTATTTGTTGACCATCAATATATAAGCTGAAAGAGTTAATACCATAGTTTTCAAAGTTAAATGGATTTTAGTAAGTGAACCATTAAATGCGGAATTGTTCACAAATCCAATAATACATCTTTTGGGTACCTGTCCCAAGAATATATTATCAAGAGTTTTTCCTTGAACACCTGATGGAATTGTTAAAACTTTAACTTCAGCACGAGTAATAGGATATTTAGCAGTTGTAGAAGCTAAAACTTTCTGATGTGCGAGTAATACACTTGGATTAATTCGTGCTCTTCGAACAATAAGAGTTGCATCCGTAATGCAAACTTTAAACTTTTCATCATTTGACCCAGCAATTAAATTAAAACTCTCTCTTGACCGAACTAATTTTACACTCATTTCAACACCATTAATTAAAAATTTATCTTGATTGAAAATGTCACCATGAAGATGACCAATCATTTCTATTTCCCGGCTTTCATTAACTAATTCCTGTCTTTTAGCAAATCCTGTGTTTTTACCATCTGTGGAATCCATTTTGCCTGCTGTATCATCATACCAAAGACTACAAGTAAGATGAGATTGTTTAGCAGCAGGAGCATAGTTTAAAAGGGTTTCCATGTATGCTCGATAGGCATAGGTATTATTAGGTGGTGATACAAGTTTTTGGTTTAAATAAACATCGAGTTGACTAAAAAGTGAATGCAGCCAATTATTTACAGGTGCTACTACTGTAGCTGATAACAAGTTTGTTGAATCTTGATTTAATACTTTTGCCTTTATGTGGAGTAATGTATGAGACAAATCTATGTAGTCATCGCCTGTTCCAGGAACTTGAAACTCGATAGGTCCATCATCAGCAAGAGATGAAATTGGTTTATAGTGAATCCACAATCCATTTTCAATGCTTGTTTGTGTGGACGGTAATGCAAACAAATCTAATTCTGACTTAACGCACTCACAAGAATGATTATGAAGGAAAGACATACTTAATTTGAAAATATATCTTTGATGTTTTTTGGTATTAGACCAAGTTTTTTCGTAGCTTTCACTTTAGCTGTTAGTGGTGGAATGAACGAGGCCAATCGTTTTCTTTTAGTTATATACCCAGATCCTGTCATGTTTAATCGATCAATTTTGTTATCAGCCTTTCGTTTTAAGTTCGTACTAACTTGCTTTAGACGATCTTTTATTGAGGCTTCCATAGGACGGGCTTGAATCATATCCGATAAAAGTCCTACTCCAGCGTTTAATGCCTCCTTACCAACCACTCGAGCACCACTTGAAAGTAAAGGTAAAACTGATCTAAATAACCCTCCTAAGAAGCTCCCAATACCATGACCGCGTTGGTATGGTGAACCCTTATAAATTACTCCAACTCCTGATCCAGCTTGATGTGAATAATAATTTTCATATGGACATTTATGATGATCATGAGGAGAATACATTATTATAATTTGCGGAAATGTAGTTTAATACACACGGTCCCAAACTGGAATGGTATTTTTTGTCCTGCGCTCGATCTTATATCCATTTCCAGCGTATCGAACTCTCTTCGCATAACAGGTAAGTAGTGAGGTGGAGAGAAAACGTGCATTTTATACGCACCATAAATGTATTTTGAAGGATCTAATGAAATGACTCTTAATAGCGGAGTCATAACATCACCCACAATCTGAGGATCGATAATGTCGCAATATAGAAATAGTTGAGATGGTAACCCTAAATGTAAATTAGCAGGACACTTCCCAAAATTTCTGTCTAGGAGATTTGTATTTGGTTCATAACCTAGTTGTAAACTTAATTTGGGTGATAATGTTACGGATGTTATATTTTTATCCAAAACAGAAACAGACACAAATTTTGTTATTTCATCATAACGAAATTTCAAGTTCTCTCCGATACCATTTAACGCTCTCAAAATATGTTCAACGTTATCGTAGTTGGTAGCGGGAATATGTTTTTTGTAGTACACTGTTGATGGTTTATCTTCATTAGGAATTAACATGGTTTTTGTGATGTATACAACATTTTCATGATCTTGAACAGTAAACATTGTGCATGGATATTGAAACTCGACAACTCCAACCAACCATTCACCTTCTAATTTCATAGCTTTTGGTAATTTTGTTGAAAAATTTGTGGTCTTGTTATCAGGAAAGTATTCCATTGAACTATTGCTGAGCAAAGTTAAATAAAAACTTTCTTTATTCATATTTCTTTTAAACTAGAAGCTAAAATCCAACTGTTAAATTTATCTGGATAACCTTTCCACTTCACTAATACTAATACACCCATAACAAACAACCCGCCCAACTTTGCCACCAGCACGTGAGCTATCGTTTAAGATTATGTTTTCATAGACAAAATGCTCACATTAGCGAAGCGGTATATGCCGGCTGCGCGAAGCTAGAGAAGAAAACATGGATTTTCAGGAAAAATTTAGCAAAAAATTTTTCACGTAATCTTGTTGTTTAAGTATTTTTTACGTGATCAGTGTAAGCAAAACTACAAGTCCCTTCGCGCTTAGTATACCAGTAGTGGGTGAGATTATGTATACAGGATACATAATCTGCAGCTCTTCAAGTCTAGAGTGAATAGGCTTCTTCTAGGCAGACGTGCTCCTTCATAGATCACATCACCGCTTTACATCAGGCGGGATAGTGGTCAAACGCCTGCCTATCATGTATATAAAAAAAAAATTCTTAGCTAGAAAATATTATTTAATTATGTATTGCTATCAGTAATTTATAACACTAGCTAATTATATAATTCAAAATAGATTACCAATTATTGCTGTGAAATGAAAAGTTTTATAAAATACAATTACATATTATCATAGGTAATATAATACATTAGGAACAATTATTAAAAGGGTAAATATAAGTGAATATTCCGCTATTGTGAATATGTAATATAATATTGTGAATGTAATACTATTATAGAAAAGCCATCAATAACCACTTCTAAATCAAAACATTGTTTCATATTTATTCCCATTTCTTTCAATTCCACTGCAACAAAGTATCGATAAACCAACAACAAAGTTAAAATGAAATCAGTAAAAACCAATAAACCTTAACAACATAATAAGGAAAGTAAATAATAATAAGATCAAACAGAAGGAAGGTGTCTCGAGCAATCAATTTCCGCCAGCAAACATTGATTGGAAATCATTCGATTCACAATCAATAACGCCAGCATTGTTTCCTTCAGACAAACACGTTTTATGGACATAATCTGTGCCCCGTTTGTTTGGGCGAGTCACTGGAATACTTAGTAGAGTAGAGAAACACTATTAGTACAAACTAGTGGTCCGCACCGGCTTCGCCCGTGGTACCTATATGTTTAAACTATCCCTTCTCTCAAGTTGGATCGAACTGCACATGGTGTGCGAATTTTATTATAATCGGTTAAGTGGTTTAGGAGTCCATTGAGGACAAACATTGTGACACGAGATTATATTAAGATTAGAAGACTGGAAAAACACGATCAGTTCCAACTGATCACGAATAGGAATAAAGGGAACACGTACTCACACATAAAAGGCAAGAGGAGCAAAATATTGAAGAAAACAGAAGAAAACTGAAGAAAACAGTACAAATAATGTAATTTAAAATGAATACTGTCAAACATACTGTCTTAATATTATGATGATAGAAGAATCGAATACTGCTTTTTTATGAGTTAAATGTGTGTTTGGTTCGCGTGATATAAACTTTAAGCACGATAATATCTGTGAGAATTAAATATCACTACTATCAGACTACTTAAAAAAATTAGTATAATGGCTCATTAAAACATTCTCACACTATTCTTATAGTTGCAGCTGAAAAATGATACGAAAAATACTGTGTAATAAGAAAAAGAAAAAGACAAACATCACATTTTCTGGACATGATCTTTGCTTTGTTTGTTTGGGCAAGTTACTAGCATACGATATATTATCAAGACATAATATATAGTGAGTTTGATAAGTATTAAGATTATTGTTTTTGACAAATGGTTAATATTTATAAACCATAATATACATACATACTATACTGCTTTAAAAATTGCTTTACCTAGTAAAACAATTTTAAAATCATTAACACAATATGCACGAGGTAATTATCATGAAAAATATGCAACACAGCAACTTCTATTCCTCTAAGTTGAAACAAGTTATAAATGAACAATGTATCTATGTATGCTTTTAACAAACTACACTTTAAACTTCGTTTCTAGCTTGCAATTTAACTCTGATTAACTTTAACATAAATTATGATAATGACAAAACCTTTTAAAAGTTAAAAAACAAAGCTTTGTTAATAACAATGAACTAGTTTACATAGTCGTTTTCATTTATAAGCATATTATGATATTAAACACGTTTTAATAGATTTATAATCTGGATTTAGATCAGGCTTTTCGTTCACCATGCACTGCGGGTATAGTAAGATGTGAGAGAGAGACAGTCTGTAATTCGTGTTTTAAATCCTTTAAAAAGCCAAGTCAAAATATTATAATCATAACGTGTCTATTTTTGTGTGATGTTTCATTGTTTAAGATTATTCTGTGATAATTAATAATTACTAAGACAGAAAATAGGGCTTCTGGCCTACCTTGTACTATACCCGGTACGATACTAACAACAACAAAACCTTTACGTACCTATTTGTAAGTTATTAAGAAAAAATGATCAGTGAAGGATACGTGGAATTCGTCCAACCTTTAACCACAAGAGGACGAAGGGTTTCAAATTAATATTAAGAAATATAATTATTCTTTAATATAAATAACTAATTTCAGCCATTGCTTGTAAAGAGAGCACAATAGCGTCGAAGCGTAAAAACCATTCGACGGTTCCATAATACCTTCCCCTAAGATGAAGGCATTAATTCTTTGTAAGGGTTTTGTAAAGGAAACCTTTAATATTTCAGCCATATGAGTTTTCATAATAATTGGTCAAACGAATGATTTTCATATTAGTTGTTTTGGGAACGATTCGTGGAAATACTGCTCTTTACCCCAAACGGTTTAGGTAATTTTTAGTAATTGATTTTGTTTATAGGAAAGTTTATGATTAATTGATTAAAATATTAATATTGTGTGTATTTATAGATCTACATAAATAAGTGTGGCTTTAAGTTTTTATTAAAATACAGTAAGTACTACAGTCCAACAGTAATTGTGAAAAAATTGCAGTTAAATATAATAAAATTCAATTAATCTCTTTAACAGAGAACATTGAAGATATTACATATTTTATTATAGACAACAAAAACTAAATTGAAAAAAGAACAGATATTACCTTTAAAGGCAAAAACAAAATTAAAGGAAAATTTCCACATATTATATTTATATTTAAAATAAACTTCCATCGCTGAAAGGCGGATAATCCAAGAAAATAAGGTTTTTTAATCACCTTCAATTCCACTTTTCTACGTTTCATTTCATATATATTATTATATTATATTTTATGAAACCTCATTCTTTTCACCATCAGAATTAAAATCAATACTAATATTATAAAGCAGAAGAGTTTGTTTGTTTGAACGCGCTAATCTCAGGAACTACTGGTCCGATTTGAAAAATTATTTCGGTGTTAGATAGCCCATTCATCGAGGAAGGTTATAGGCTATATATAATCACGCTAAGACCAACAGGAGCGGAGCCACGCGGGTAAAACCGCGGAGCGCAGCAAGTCATACATATAATTGTAAAAATATGAATGATTGTTTGTTACTCAACTACAACGAACGACTGAACAAAGCTCTATGAAATTTTCCACAATGATAAATTACAATGACTTACAGACCTTATCCATAACGCTACTCAGTTATAACATTTGAAGGTTAGAAACGATTCAATCAAATCCATCATTGTCTTTATTATTCTCATCGCATTTTCGGAAATCGAGAAAAATCTGGTAATATAATGTTAATAACCTGCTTGTTAGCGAGATTTATTGCAAACTGAACTACCAAGAGCCGCCATTACTCAACGTAACCGATTCGCTCGTAATAAGCGTCCAGACAATGCCTTTCATAAGAAATATTGTCTTTATTTAATATTCTATCAAAATGTATATATCTGATTTGAGATTTGTGCCAATTAATTTAAATTGGTTTAGCTGTTGCAAGCTTAAAGTGCAACAAACATATTCTTCATTGGAGTTCAAATAAGATTTTTTGCATAAAATTCTACACAATATTACTGTTTTATGACAACAATAATGTTTTATTGTTAAAAATAGACGTAAAACAACACGACTGTTTAAAATAGCGTTAGCGCCGAATAAACTTTTTTAAAGTGTATGGAAAAGCTACTAAAATCTTTATTCGTAATATAATCACTGTTTATTTTTAGAAGTAACCGTATTGTATCGCATCGTATTTAAACGTTATTGTTACTAACTATAAGCTACTATACCTACCTGCTACCATATTAGGTATCTATTTTGTTTCAGTCTCGCCAACTTCGATTCGCAAACATAATTTTAGAACAGCAAAAATACCTCAATCACAAATTCTCCACGCTCGTGATCTTTACGTAAGCAAATGCTGAAGGTAAATGACCCATAGCTGTTTCCCGCCATAATGACGTCATCGCCGGTCTCGAACAATCGGGGGATGTGGTTTCGCTGTCCAATAAGAAGGGCGTATGTTACACCGATGCGAATTTTGGTTATTAGGTTTCGTTTTTGTAACAAATATTGTTAGAAAAAGCTTATAATATCTCGGATGTTGTATGTATAGTCTAGCACCTAGGTAGTATATTATGTATGGTAAACATACATAGATAAGGTTTATTTGTACCCAAATGATACGAAAAACCTTTTATTCTAACATTGCAGCATTGATATAACAGAAATCAAGCCTCTGATTTAGCGGTGTAGATAT
Organism: Colias behrii; assembly: GCA_029959065.1. Taxonomy (NCBI): domain Eukaryota; kingdom Metazoa; phylum Arthropoda; class Insecta; order Lepidoptera; family Pieridae; genus Colias; species Colias behrii. The sequence continues at coordinate 1,695,021 of JARWMC010000021.1, read as the reverse complement.
TGATACTTTAAAAATCAATATACTGAGTAAATAATTATGCGAAAGAATTTCAAATCTATTTACAGACAAACATAAAAATTATAAACAAAAAAAAGTTCAGTATTATATTATTATGCATTAAATAGAATAAAATGTACATAATGTATTATAATGTCTCTGATCTTACTCTGTAAAGATAAGTCAATGCTCTATCAATAATAATATTTTGTCACAATTTAACACTCAAGAACGTGGTCGTAAAATTCGCAAATTACACGCCATAAAACCACTCGATCTTAATACATATAAAACTACGGTCTGATAGACGGTCACTGACCTTACGTCATAAGGGTTACCTTTATGACATTTATGTCAACGGTTGCACGCAATTCGGACCTCTGATTTGGACCCTTTACTATTCAGACATTATTAATTAGACCTTTGTTCAATGGGAAAAGGGTAGCTTTTGTTCGGTTTATTATGGTAATCGTTTAAATTTTAAATAGCTCTAAGATTAATTTGTTAAATATTTTCGAACGTTTAATTGATTTAGGGCCGATTTTTTAATGCTTGGATTAAACCACATACATGTCTGTGGATTAAACTTATCCGTCCAATAAAGTATTACACTAAGAACTAGCTTTCCGCCCGCGGCTTCGCCCGCGTTTTCAACGAAAAACCCGCATAGTTCCCGTTCCCGTAGGATTTCCGGGATAAAACCTATCCTATGTGTTAATCCAAGTTACCCTCTATATGTGTGCTTAATTTCACTGTAATCGGTTCAGTAGTATTTACGAGAAAGAGTAACAAACACACACACATTCTCACAAACTTTCGCATTTATAATATTAGTAGGAAGGATTTTACTTCTGTTAGAGGCATAATTATCAAGAACGTATACATACATAATTATATATTATTATGACTGCAAAACACTGCATCATACATAAGCGGCTTAGACTTTTCAGTTTATAATATTAGAATTTCCGTACTCCAAAAATGCATGGAACGATGCATTGTATATTTTAATACTTTAGAAGATTACTGACTGCACGAGTTGACTGAACTTTCATGGGAGATTATTACGTTTTTCGAATAAAATATTCACTATAGAGACATTAATAAAAACAGTTACATTTTGACGTGACAACGTCTTATAATTTGATAGAGCCGGCTGCACGCACGAAAAAACATGACTCATGCGGCGTTACCTCGCTCTGCGTTCCGTAAGGCTTGAAGTGCAAGCGAGAGCGCGAAACGAGCGACAAAGAAGCACAATCGGCCTTAATACGTTGTCACGTGTATCGTCAGTAAACCGACTTTACAGACAACCAATTTTTTTTTAAAAGGACATTCGCTGTAAATTACGAAATGAATATGTTTTATGAACCAGTTAAATCACTACATAGTATAAAACAAAGACGCTTTACAGAAATCTTTAAAAATACGCAACGGATTTTGATGCGGTTTTTTTTAATAGATAGAGTGATTCAAGAGGAAGGTATATAATTTATTATGTTTTAGACAAAGCGGGCGAAGCCGCGGGCGGAAAGCTAGTTAAATAACATAATAAACTCAAATAATAGAGGGCTTAGAATATTACGAAAATAAATGAGATTCTAAAAACATAAAAAAAAAACTTAATTAGAATTTAATATTCACACAAAAGTTACATATTTCGAATGTTCCATTTTAAATAGCGCTAAAAGTCCTCCCTAATGTACATTACTTGTAGCCCAAATGCGGGTAGTTCCTATGTTAATAAAAATCCCTCCCGGACATAATAATTCATGAATATTCTACATTTTCAGCCAACTGAATGTGGGACTAAGTAAACACATTCTTTACGTTATTTAGTACACATAAATGTGTTGGATTTCTCTTTGAATTGAGCTGTTCACTCTGCTTAGTTTAGGTAGTTGAAAACAGTTTAATATGAATAACTATTGCTGTTATTAAACGTATACTAGCATATACTAGACCGGTCATTTTTTGTATACTACTAAATAATTTAAGCTTATTTTATAAAAAATGACGTTGTTTGATATAGAGATTGTGTATTGGATTAATAATTGCACGCCTCATAAGCGAAGCGTTGAGGTGGGTACTACTGTCACTTCGCGCAAAACATCTGATTTTTCAAACTTAAAATGTCTTTATGTATCATACATTGCACTTGTAAGATAATACATACACACACATATTAAGAAAAAACACTATTTTTAACATTCATGACATTTTTGATGTTATTTTTGTTATTTAAACTAGTTAAAAAACAGTTTAAAAAAGTTCTGTCTTGGACGTCCGTGTGTCTGTATGTGCGGAGGATTTTCTTGTTAACACGATAGCGACCGAAATACTTTACTAATCGAGTCTTTTTTTTTCTCTTACGCTTGAGTATGCTCAACCCTTTCATTTTTCAGGGTCTGATTCGATGTGGTTTAATTGTTATTAAATAAACAAAAATAATAATTAATAAATAATTATTAAAAAAAAATTATGAGGCGTGCACTTTTGGATTTTCCAAATTATTTATAATAATATTATTCATGTTAATAAGTTTTTTTACTTTGTTAGTGCTTTATAATGTAACTGACGTTTTATATTTCCTTGAGGGTTTCAAGTTTCGCATTTCACATTATTTTCTGTGATTGAGTTTCTTTACCGAGAGGCCGATGGACCGAAGAATGAATGAATAAAATAAAACAACTGAATAATGACTAAATAATATTAGGCGCGGGACAGACACAAGCGGCGCGGCGCGCCTCGGGCGTGCTGCCGGCGCGCCTCGGGCGTGCTGCCGGCGCGCATCGGGTGCGCTATTGGCGCGCATCGGGTGCAAAATTTTATATTAAAATCAGCATCGTCACGTAATTGACGCATTTTTATGTGAATGTATACAAGCGGCGCGTACTGCCGGCGCAACCGTGGCGCAACCGTGGCGTGCCGTCTCGACGCCTTTCCAAAGATCTTTCATACAAAATGTAGAAGAAGTACGTGGTGCAAAACAGATTGAAGAGGTGCGCTTATGGCACGCCCGCGCCCGCGCCGCTTGTATTTGACCCGCGCCTTATATTTTATAGTTATACCGATATTCTTTTATCAGTAGGTACTCACTCGAGATCAAAATTCATCGTAGAAATGCTTTAGTGATCATTTTATATAAAAACTAGAAAGGATCAATCCAAGTAAAATTAAATTATTTTAATATATCTACTGAATTACTGATTAATTATACCTATTATTAACCTTATACGATCGAGGCCCTTGTCCCTGCAGTTGGAAAATAAGTGGCTGAAGACGATGATGATCATTACTCCTATTATTAGATAGCAAGACATCTGTTCTTAGTATTGTAATAAATAAAAACAACAAGAACAAAACACAGATAAAAATATACACACAAAGCAAATCAGATAACAAGTGAAACTAAAGAAATGATGACGCATAAATACGATGTTGAGATAAATTCATAGTCCCTCTGTTTATTCACTCTTAAGGACCTGGGCCTTGACCTAAGTATCGGGAAAACATACGCCTGACCTGACTGATTGAATTGATAAGCAATATGTCAAATGGAATACGTGGTTCACTAAGATATGCCACTCTTGGAGTATGGTGGAGGTATGAGCGTGTATGTGTAATGAGTGATGGTAGAAAAGATTAATTTTGCTTGATTTAGAAGATCGTTGGCAATGCTAAAGTTGCTGATGGCATAGAATATATACATGCTGATGGTTATTGTATTATTATATTATTATTGTAGCTCTTACGGTATAAAATCCACAGAATTTCGCTCTTCCTGTAATATTCTAGTAAAAAGCAAAGGTGTGTAGGAACCATCAGTAATAAATTGATGAAACCTCAAAATTAAACTGAACACTACTCCTTTGCATTTTCGTTCAAATTCTCTACTTTCGTCAATATCTAATAGATGTTCTAATCCTAATATCATAAATAACTCACAAATGTTTTGCCACTTTATGAAGTGTGATAGTATGGTCTTCTGTGTGCCATAAAATAGGAAATCTGACGAAGTAAAGTAAAAAGGTTTTAAATAAGTCTCAAATAATAATGATTTTTGGATAACGACCTTAAACATTAGAACTACATGTTCGACCTACAATATATTGTAATGTAAGTACCTAGGAATTAAATTACAATAACAGAACGCTGTAACTTCGACTGCGTCTTTACAGGAAAATCAATATAACTTGGCAAAAATCCAGTCCGCTTGGAAGGAAATATGTTTACCGCCAGACTACCTCCCGATCATTGTTTTTGATCAGATCACAGATGGTGACGCAAACAGGATTAAAGACAAGAAAAACAGATGTTTAATTGACATTAATTAAATGTTCGTGGAACTTTTCGTTGGAACACATAAGTAGTAATCATTTAACTTTAAGGTAAAAAATTACCTGTGTGTAAATTTGAACAAATATTCTCAATAATTTAAAATACTATGTGCTATATAGCAGCCAAGACGGAGAAGAAGAAGAAAATCAACTTTATATTCACAATGCGTTGGTAAAATTATAAGAATACTTGATTCTCTCAATAGAAACTCTTCTCTAGAGTCAAATATTGTCTGATACACAAACTTCAAGACCGTAATCTCAATCAATATTATTAAAGACATAACTTGCCAAATATAGGCTGATAATTCCTATCGAAGTTTGAAATAGCTTAGGTACAATCTGTTAGAAAGTAAGATAATACGTTTGATAAACTCATTCACACAGAACTAAATCTTAGATATCCTATTCAAACTATGAAATCTATTTCGACATAACTACAGAATAGTGTTGCCACAGATAATATAATAATATACTATAGTAGTGTTACCTAGCGCAGAACTCTAGGCATTCAAATATCAGAGATAATTAACGTCTCTTGGTTTGTATTGTTATGCTAGACTAGTTGTTGCATGCGGCTTTGGTCACTAGTCGCAATTTGGGTCGATCGCGTATTTTATTTTAATCCTCTGGAATGAATTACAGGATCGTGTAAAATTATTTTGTTCAATTTTATACTCTGTAAAAACTTATAAGATTAAGTGATTAGTGCGAGACGTTGGTTGCATAATCCATTGGTCATGATATAAATCGACTTACATTTATACTTTTAAAAAGCAATAAATAAGATTTCGATAGATTTATGCCTGGATAATTCTAATAGGCGTAAAACTAGTTCGTTACTATACATTACCTTAGATTAAAATATCTATTAACTGTTATAAGTGTAAAAATAATAATCGTCTGAAATAACAATACGGTCTTTTGTAATAAGAAATACACAAAGTCACTAACAGAAGCCAAAGTATGTACTTTAAAGTTCCGCACCCATCTGAAGTGAACATGACCATAAATATCTAAACAGAATAAAATTCCTTCATTTTTATTCCTTTTATCAAAAAGACAAAGAGAATTAAAATATTAACCAGCAACTAGTTTAATTATTACTGCGTTAAAACTTTAAATCTCATTTATCACAAAACAAAACAGATTAACACCAACCCAGTACTTTGTAATCACAAAGAAGACTCACAAAGCTGTCATTTTAAAATGTTTCTAAAACGATACAATATTCAGAACAGACTCGAATAAATTGCAATATCTTTTCATGTCATACCGGTATGTTTTATTAACTAAAAACAAATTTGGACTGGAGGCATCGAGCCAAGCACGATAGCGTGATCCCCATAAAAATAAACTTGGCATCATTTAACTTGTTCAGTTTAAATTCATCTTTTATCCAATTTAAGGAACATGCGTCTGAAGACGGATATACACTTATCCACTTATACGATAATATTTTATACTAATGTATGGGAGGATTCAAGAAACATTGCGGCCGTGTGTGATTGTGGCATATTTGTCAGGATACACATATGTGTATGCTCACATTAATAATATTATTAATGTGAGTCATTTGTATAGTAGTAAATTTTGTATTCGTCAAAATCGTTTTTAAATAATGTAACAACTTTTTTAAATAGTTATGTAAATATAAGTCACAGAAAAGGTTTGTAATTTGTCTACATCATTATTAATACTTATCTTATTATTACAACTCGTTATTCAGTTTAAAAACTTTTCTTTATGTAACTTTACTTATATTCTTGTTATTTTTTTATTTTCTATGCAAAGAAATGATCTTAATTTTGAAATATTCAAATTCATAATATTTTAAGAATCTTGGTGAATCTAAGTAATTATTTGGCTTAATACAAAGTATAGTAGAATCTCACAATGCCAGGCTTTTACTGCAACATGCCAGAGAAATTCATCCGAATGCCGTCTTGTAATTAATAAAGATTAAACACATTAAACGATTATAGAGGGTTGTTTAAATTTAAATAACAAATAAGTAGGAACTAAAATAACAATGCTTTGAAGGGAATTCGCTTTCTTTGTGACACAAAGCCTGATTAAATGTCTCTGACAGAATTTCAACAAAGACAAGGCAAAAACTAATGAGTCAAGTATACTCATTGTAGTGTCTTCTTGTAGTGAACATGTAAGCATAGAATTGAGAAGTCCAGGGTCTGATGAATAGTTTATTTTTCATCTTTATTAAATACGAGATATCAATAAAAACAACTTTAAATTGTTATATTGTTATGTTTACTAGCTGCGCTTCGCGGTTTCACCCGCGTGGCTTCGCTCCTGTTGGTCTTAGCGTAATGATATATATAGCCTATAGCCTTCCTCGATAAATGGGCTATCTAACACCGAAATAATTTTTCAAATCGGACCAGTAGTTCCTGAGATTAGCGCGTTCAAACAAACAAACAAACAAACTCTTCAGCTTCATAATATTAGTATAGATTTATCACAATACAGAATAAAGTTAAACTAGTAATCCAACAAATTAAAATTGTATGACGCACAAACAAAGCTTCAACAATGAAATCCCCAGTCGTATTCTTAAACATGTATTCCGCAAACTTCTGTGAAACTGGTACAATTTTTATGCTCACAATTACGGTACATTTTACCCCATTAGGAGTGTGATGGGCCATCCGCGGTAAGAGATAAAACTTGACTGTCGTGCATATTTCATGGAGAATGAACTGAGCAAGGCGGTAATGGTTTTCCATTTCGCTGTATGCAACAAAGGACGCTGGAAGGACATATTCGAGCTGCGTTCATACTATGTGAGGTAAATGGAAAATAGGTCAGGATAGTCGGAGTTTTGAGGGTGTTTATTATTTACGATTAGCAGGGACTTGTGCTTCTATTTTCTTTGAGTGTGAATTTTAGTTTTGATTTTAATAGTCTTTGTCACATCTTGCGGTTTGTATACAGTTGCGTAAGTCATTTATTCAATATTTATCTGGAATAATAATTATATTTTATTGAAACCAAAATAATATATGTTTAAGCTTTTCTTAGAAACCTTATTTATGGTTAACCTCACGCCAATCAGACAATCTCTGCAAGGCAAATATTACAATTAATATACTATATTACTAGTTGATATTTGAAATTAAGTTAACCAGCCAATCGACGGCGCCATGAAGTAAAATTTACACAAAAATTTAACGTTTATTATATTGTAAGAAATTACACGCGAGGCCGGGTTAAATATTAGTTTGAATGTAGTAAGAATGTACTGCGATTCTACACAGCTACCTAATTGATGTAGGTAGTTGATAACGAATCGCAGCAAGTCAACGACTATTAGTAAAGTGAGGGTAGTTGGGTCGATCGTCATATAAACAACGTCCGAGCCCCTAGGGACGATTCGTACGAATGCGCCACGAGTCAAAGGAAAGCGGCTTTTTATAGTATTCGACAGCTAAGCATGTTCAGACATGAAATAATGACAACTACATTGACAACTATTCATCCACAAAAATATTAAATCAAAAGTTACGTCTAACAATATTATAATTCATAAGAATGTGAACACAGCTTTAGTATACATCCTTCAAAAGTATTATAATGTTGATTACATAATGTACCGTCTAATGTGACTTTGAAATGATGATTTAAATTTTACCCATTTGTACGTAATGTACTCTTTTGGGATTTTTTATTCCGCTCTTATGATGAGAAGTTATGTTAATTTTTAAAGGAATCTTTCGTAAGTGCGTACTGGTCCATGGCTTCGTGGATAATATTTTTAATCTGCAAAGTACAAGGTTTGATTCCTTGTTAAGTTAACTGTTCTATTTGAAAAGTATTTTTTTATTAATTTCGTATCGTATTGCACTAACAGGCTCAAGAAAAGCAAAAAAAAAAAAAAAAACAAATCTTTTTACATCTTGCTATGCTATCTATTTAATATTAAATTATTCTGAAATCAAAAGTATCATCAGCTTATTACCTTATTTATTTAAATTACATTTGTAAATTGAGTGCATAAATTATATTACTGTCTGTCTATAGGTACATACATTAATATCTCTTACATTTTGTAATATTGAACATTGTTTGACTGCACTCTGACACCAAACGCACTGAGAGACGTTCAATTGTTACCAGGAAATGAGAACTAGCGGCCAATACATTGATATAGTGGACATGGAGACGGATTAAAATTATATCTGACTTTATAATATCTTCTCTTCAAGGTCGCGTCATGGCAATACCGTCACGTCATGGAGTGAGGCGACGATTTTGATATCTTTGAATCTTGCCAAAGAAGTTTCACTTCTGACATATTGTGTGCTCGGGACACACGCTCTTTTTTACAATATTTCTTTAAGTACGAGGATGGTTCTTATGGAGAAAAAACGTAAATATGTATCACGGGCGAAGCCGGGGTGGACCGCTAGTAATAGTAAAAATAATGTTAATGCTAAACCAATCGAACACTCCTTACAAAGCCCAGTTCATCAGTTGGGGACTGTCTATTTCTTCTTACTTCTGTTTCTCTACATACAGCCCCTGGGTATGTAATTATAAATGCATATTTATTATGATAGCCGGACTAATGGAAGAATAATTCTGACATGATTACGTTTGTACATAAAAATAACTACGTTAAAAAAACCGACTTCAAAAACGGAAAGAAAAAAATAAAAAGATTTGATATTATTAATTACTAGGTACATATTATTTGGATGTGCCTACTACTCAATAGGTTTGATGTCGGTGCTCGGGCTAGATACTAAGTGCTTAGTGCTTGTAGCTAAAATTTTCACCTAAATCTGAATAATTAATAACAAAATCTGTGTTTATAAAGCACCTACTACAGTAGAAAACAAAACATGTCAATCTTGGTATATTGTGTTAGTTGAAATCAAGAACGCACATCACTAGTCGCGGACACGTCCCCTCCCTAATGCTGGCAGATGTCAGTCGATTGCGCGGGAAGAAATCAGTGTGACATTCCGTTTGGCTAGATTAAAAGCTATTAATTAATTAAAAGTCTTTTTTTAATATCCTATTAATTGGAATGTTTTTCCTTTAAGTTTTTTAAAGTTTTATATTTATTTTTCTTAATTAAATATCGTATATCTCTAGTAGCATCCACAGCTATATACCCTTGTAATTATTATATGATCGTGTCGGTTACGGGAAATTGATTCCAGTCCGATCCAACACTCAGGCCCAGCGATGCATCCATAATGCCATTTTACCCATTACTTCATATTTATGGTGTCATAATAATTTCAGTGTGTACTGTGAAAAATGGCTTTACTTTATGATCTTAATTACTTGTAATAATCACCAGTGTGCAAGCTGATTTATGCGAAAATTTGTTTTATAAGAACAGTACGGTTTTTAAGTAAATAATGTGTGATAAACAGAAGATAATTCATATACCTGTATCACTGTATAGAATCACTACACAATACGTTATTGTTATTTAATAAACCGTTTAAATGTTAAATTTTTATCTAGAGGCTGTTTGTATGTCTGTTTATGAAAAACTCAAAAACGACTGTTCCGGTTTTTTTTCTGTTTTGTTCTTGAGGAAGTATTTGGTTGATTAGTACTCAAACACGTAATATAATACAATATTACCCGTCGAAGCCACGGGCTGAAAGCTAGTTTTCTATATTTTGCCCTCCTCAGCATCACTTGTGTCCGAATCGTCCATCGCTCAAACGTCTCGAGAATAATAAAATCAAAGATACTGACGACATCTCTCGTCAATAAATTAGGCACATTTACGACAGGTCCAGACTTTACGACTGTCCACACAGGTATTATTTATTTATTTATTTATTTAACACTTTATTGTGCAATAAACCAGGTACATAAAATAACAGATTACAATAAACAAAAGCACAAAGGGCGGCCTTATCACTATGCAGTGATTTCTGCCAGGCAACCACGGGGAGAAGGCAAAGAAGCGAGATAATAAATTGAGAAATAGAAGAAAAAAAAAATTATTGGATTAAGGATTAGGTATCGTAAACTTTCAGTGTTGTGATTATATAAATAATACATATTGCACTTATTTTTATACAAAGTATTGATTAGTATTGTAATTTCAATTATTTTGGAGTGGTTCTTAAGAAATATTTTTAATTATAGGTAGTTTAATTTTAACAACTTATGTATTTTGTCAATTATGTATCGGAAATAATGGTGAAAATCTAACAGCAAAAAATAGGATGTTCTTTGTCAGAAGAAATTTAAATTTTTATATTGTAAGACAGTTCTGTGAAAAATATTACAAGGCAAATAGCTGGTATTTATAAAAATACTTTATAATAAGTAGAAAGCGTAAAAGGACGTACTAAGAATAGATTTGAATATTATGCCTGTGTAGCTGTAGACGTTCGTAGCCAACGTAGGCACAGACGGTTCTTATGTGCTACGACGCCTTGCTACGATCGCTACAAACGTAGCAGTCGTAGCACAATAAAATCAACGATGTTTTATTTTCATGTCCTACGCTTAGTTTTCTACCTCATAATATTATATTCATACAAAATATCATGTTGATATTATCAATGTTATAAAATCGAATAATTATTATTCATTAAGTAATTGATTTACATCCATACTAATATTATAAATGCGAAAGTAACTCTGTCTGTCTGTCTGTTACTCAATGACGCCTAAACTACTGAACCAATTTGCATGAAATTTGGTATGGAGATGTTTTGATACCCGAGAAAGGACATAGGCTACCTTATATTGCGAAATATGTACCACGGGCGAAGCCGGGGCGGACCACTAGTAATTAATAAATTTTATACAATATGTCAAAACTTTATGCAGAACAATTATATTGGAAACCAATGTATTCATATTATCATTTTATTTAGTATTTTAGCGTCAAATTTTACAACCGTGATTTTACAAAGTGATTTATTTTACAACCTTCCCAAGCGAATATAAAAAATTGCATTTTAATTTTTGTAAGTTTTCATTGGTTGTTGATTCTAATATTATTTTCTCAATAAATACGACCTCTATTGGACATCGAGTGATACTAAAGTCTAGGTCTAGTAAACAAAACTAAAGGTCACACAAGTTCGAAAAGATCTTTATCGAAGAACTGAGAACTTTCTTACGGTTATCTAGATATCTCAGACTCGGTCTTAGTCTAATCCCTTATTATCCCAATGTACTTATGTTTTTAACTCTAATAAACGTTTTTGTATTTAAAAAATACGTTTTGCACTCGAGGACTGCCGCGGTAAAGCTATTGCATAGCATCGCATCGCTGTGCTGGTTAGAGTGGGGGTGTTAGATTTTTTCGTTACGGAATTTTTACATTCAGTCGCCGCGCTCAAAGTCTGAGATAAAAGCTATGCAATAGCTTAATAAAAATTATGAAAAGTATCTAATCTACATGAATAAGTCTTCTTATATTAATAAGTGATGTAACATATGAATAAAATATATTTACATTATTATTACCATTCTTACTACGAGACTCAGCCTAGTTAGATATATTTTTTAAGTTTAATATATAAAAAAAAAAACAAAAAATGTGTTAAAAAAACACGTAAAAAAATTAAGAGCAAACGTCCTTTGAATAAAATACGTTAAGAAATGATCCATTCATCAATTCTATTCATTTCTACGTATAATACACACTTAAAATTGTACTCTATAATATAATTCTACTACAATAGAAAAGGCAATATTCTTGTATAACGTAAGGCAAATTGTAAACCTCGTCTCAACATCAACGTAGAAGGACTATATGACAAATATTCCTCCCAGATGATACAAAATAAAGGGGCTTTACTGAATACCTGCTCTATCACGCTTAAGTAATTAACTAAGAGAAGATTTATGGCAGAGTAATTAATGAGTCTTGTAGTTAAGATTAAAATCATCCCGGCCTAAATGATATTGCATGTTTAAAAATGTTTGCTAGAAACTTGGGGATTGAATAGGATTTTTCTCGGCTTCTAGCTACATTAATCTACATCTACACTTATATTATCTACACTTTTTTGAATATTATAAAGCTGAAAAGTTTGTCTGTTTGTTTGAACGCGCTAATCTCAGGAATCACTGGTCCGATTTGAAAAATTATTTCGGTATTAGATAGCCCACTTATCGAGGAAGGCTATAAGGCTAATACCAAGACCAGTCATCACGCTAAGACCAATAGGAACGGAGCAATGAGAACAGCTAAACAAGGCTCAGCTAGTAAACAACAATATGCTCGGTGGTACGTTGTTTGAAATTAAAGTAAAGAACTAACACATTTTTGTGTCTATAATTTAATGTTTTCTAGAATTTTTCTTTGCATAAAGAAGAAAGTGGATTGTAGGAAAAAGTGCGAAGCATTCTGTGTATAAGTTCTTTTATTTTTGTTGTGGAAAGTACTGCTAATAGTTTTAAACTATTAGTTTTCACTTTCTTCTTGAGTTGAAACAATTAGAGAACATTTTAATATTTTTTTTTAAATATCCGCGCGAAATATCATCCATAATCTGCAATGATGAGTCGTACAATCAAAAACTCCTAATAAATAATACAATATAAAATATTATGTCAGTCTGTTGGGGCAATAACCCATTCTACATTCCGACTTACCCGTAACCAACAAAGTTGATCAATTTAATAGCTGTAGAATGCATCTCCTATATAACTAAATTGGACACAAGACTTTGTATTCTTTCATTTAAATTTTACAGACAAACTTATGATGGTATAGGTACTCATTTTCAAACATTGACACAACATTTATTAAACAATCCAAAGTGTATATAACACAAATCCGCATCAAAGCATTAATAACAAGCATCACCATTATAGTATAATACTTTCCCAAATTCATGGCGCAGCGTAAAATTAAGTTTTCATTCAGCTAAAGACTTGATAAGTGTTATCCATTAGCAAGCCAGCTCGGCGAAGCATCAATTTTGTATCACCTGTGAGGACTGGCGATTAGTCATGTGTGTTGGCCATTAATATCGTGATTACAGCTTGAAATTACTAAGTCTATGGTCGGGTATAGCTTGGTCTAGCGGTATTCGTGAACGCTCAAAGGTAATCTTCATGGTTGGAGTGTTGTTTGTGTACGTTTAAAGAATTGATTTATTAAAAACTTAGATTCATTGTAATTTGAGACGTGCTGTACGTAACGTTAACTTCATGGTTGGAGTGTTGTTTGTGTAATGTACAGCATTATCTTATCATTTATGGCAATGAAAAAAAGATAGAGATTCTGTTAGAATTTCTGATTACGATTGCTGTTGTAATAGACAATTTTGTTTCTTAACGCGTTGCGTGGGTCCTTTTGTAGTTCTTTTTAAAGACTGAAATAATAATGTGATGTATTTATCGATGATTAAGAAAGTGTATCGAGTTTTGTAACTAGCTGTATTAACCTTAAATAAATATTACCTGTAAGAACTCTCAAGTAGTTTCATTGCATGAATAGTACTTCAGATTCCTTTCTATATCAATTTATTTGAGATTCTCATTTTTAAAAAGAATATTTTGCTAAAAGAATTTCATAATCGCTGTTCGTATACATCGTTTCGAATATCTGAAAAATAAGTAAAAATATTTTATACACGAGCTCACTTTGTAGTAATGACATTATAATTTAATATTCCCTTAATCTAGCCGTCAGGGAAAAATTCCTTCTTATGTTTACGCTTGGGATAAAGTCAAGAACAATTTTCATACATAATAATCGTAATAAGCTGTATTTAGTAAGTTTAATACTTCGTGATGTTATTAAAGAAAGTTCGTTAAATATTGAGAAAGTAAAATGTCAATTTTGAAATATAAGGCTTTTTATTATTTACTAGCTTTCCGTCAGCGGCTTCGCCTGCGTTGTCAAAGAAAAACCCGCATAGTTCCTGTTCCCGTGGGATTTCCGGGTTGTAACCTATCCCATGTTCTTTCTCAGGTCTCAAGCTATATTTGTACCATATTTGAAGTAAATACATGCAGTTTTGAGTTTTGCAATTAGCACCAACATTAATAAAGTCAAACAGACAAAAATTCTAAAAACTATATCTTTGGCTTCGGTATCTATAGTAGATCACACCCTTAACTATTATTTCAAATATTTATTCAATGTTCCACGCCTTAAGTATTCTTTAAAAAATATATTCAAGGTAAGGTTTATATTATAAAGCTGAAGAGTTTGTTTGTTTGTTTGAACGCGTTAATCACGGGAACTATAACTGGTCCAATTTGAAAAATTATTTCGGTGTTAGGTAGCCCATTTATCGAGGAAGGCTATAATAGATTATAATATTATAGCCTATAGCGTGATGATATATTACCTATATCATCACGCTAAGACCAATAGGAGCGGAGCATCCACATGCATTCAGTTACGTCAACGATAATCTGCTTAACGTACTGAAGAGCTTAAATGTACAGCTACTTTAGTAAAAATAATAAAGTTGAAATCGCTCAGTCTCTTAACTGTTTGCTTGTTTATTTTCCAATGCAATGATAGTTTATTTAAGAGGAAATAGCATGTTGTTTTATTGGAGAGCAATGTGGTAACGTTTACTTTGATCTAACTTTAATAGGAAAAGATAATGTAGAAAGTCTGATTATTTATTAATAAACGCCTAGCGGCGTAATCTATACTACTATTAAAAAAAATATGTCACTGTTAGAGTTCTAACAGACGAACGGCAAGTTGTGAACGGCAGAGGCTACTTCAGCCGTCGCCACATGTTTATAGCAGTCGTCGGCACGTCGACGGCAGCAGTACCACGCTTGCAGTTTGCCGTCAACGTCAAACTGCAAGCGTTGCCAACTGTGGTCGACAGCCGTCGACGTATTCACTGCTGCCCTCGTCGTTTCGATGACCTTTCGTCAACATGTATCAACGGCTGAAGTAGCCTCTGCCGTTCACAACTTGCCGTTCGTCTGTTAAAACACTTAGACAGTCTATTTATTGAGGAAGGCTTAACATCACGCTAAGAACAACAGGAGAGGAGCAGTGCGGATAAAACCGGGGGCTACTATTTAAATTATATAAATTCATCGTACATCATGGTAATTGAAACGTTAAATCCAACATAAACTACCAATATTCTCTGCTAAGTTAATTAAATTATTGGGGTTAATAGGTAGTAATTGATAGTAATATAACAATAACAAATCCTTAATTTAAACAAAAAATAACATTCATCCATATACAGTGTGTCCGGACATGACATACCGATATTTGAAGGGGCTATTCTCCAGGTATTTTTATCGACAATTCAACCCCTCTACAGTCCCCTACCTCACCCCCCTCAAAATGGCCGCCATTTTAATCTTTACCTATCAATTCGGATAGTGAATTTATGAAAATTGTAATAACTTCGAAAGTGAGTGTCACAAAATACTAATTTTGGTTTTATTTGAACAATAACAAGTTATTCTAGGGACCACTAAACAAATTTAATTGATAAGAGTGATGAAACATACTTTAAAAAATTCGAAAACCGCAAAAAAACATAAAAAATTCCGAAAAAAAAAATACATTTCTGCACATAATCAAAAAAAATAGCCCCTTATGATGGTATTTTTTTATTTTATTTAATTAGTTAGTTATGTTAGCTACAAAATGACACCAAATTTGCGGACCTAACATGAATTATTTTTAACAAATCTCATAAAAAAACTATGACCTTGCGAAAGCCGTCGATTTTTAAGACAAATTTAGTGGTCCCTAGAATAACTTGTTATTGTTCAAATAAAACCAAATTTAGTATTCTGTCACACTCACTTTCGAAGTTATTACAATTTTCATAAATTCACTATCCGAATTGATAGGTAAAGATTAAAATGGCGGCCATTTTGAGGGGGGTGAGGTAGGGGACTGTAGAGGGGTTGAATTGTCGATAAAAATACCTGGAGAATAGCCCCTTCAAATATCGGTATGTCATGTCCGGACACACTGTATTATCATACCGGTACGTTTCTTATACAATCGACATAAACTTTTTATATCATAAAGATATTTTCATTGTGCAAATCGAGTTTATTTATTCGCATTTTTGTACGTTTCTCGAATATCTGAAATTATTCGATCTCGGTTAAACGTGAAAATATTTTCACAGAAAACGAACCGTTTAGATCTAACCCCTATTTATTATTATTACTCGGTTGAGTAAGACAGGCCAAGAATCGGTTCATAGTCAATTTTATGTTTTATATTTATTTGAATCTTTCCAAAATATTTGTAGACTGTTAAATTTCGTTCCTTATGACAGGGGTTGTTCCGGCTTTGACTGATCATCATAATATCATATATATTTTTGCATACAAAAAAGGTTAATGATATCAAGTTTTAAAAACAAGCCGTTATAATTTTTGACACATTTAGATACGTGGAGTGTCCTTAAAACCTAATTTACAAGAAATTCGATTGCAGGTTGTGATGTCTCTACACTATACAGTACCTAAAGCCAAAAGGGAACCTCCTAACAATATTTTCTTTTTTTAATCATAAAACATTTCTAACAATTATTATAAATCACATCAATAATAAACACTTAAATAAATAAGCTTATAGATTGCACTTAGTTATAAATTAGTAAAATACTTCTGAAAACTTCTCTCCATTTTCACGGATATCGCGTATAATATACGCCTTCGCATATTTCTTGGTGTTTGAACAATGTAAGAGAATCAAATAACTAGATAGTTGCGGCGGGAGCTTGTTACGTACGTGATAAATCAAGACTGATACAGGTAAAGTTTCAACTAAGCAGCTATGCGCAGGCTCTTCACGCACTGTTGGGTTCCTACGTGCGATTCGACGCGACACATCCAAAAGTTTATTTCATTTTTGGGACGTATGTAATGTTTCCGTGTTCTATGTAAATAGAGTATGTATTTTGAGAGAGGATGTTTGTTAAAGGTAATCTATGTCAAGTCTGATTCTAAGCGTGTTTTTTTTTTGTCAGTTCCAGGTTAGTATTAAGTCACATAGTGTAAATAATTTAAGTTCTATTTGTAAGGAAACAAAAAAACGAACTTTTTTAACTACATAATTTATTATACAATAACAATAATTTATCCAATACAAAGAAAAACCTTCTCGTGGTACTGTAATTGCTACGAGTCACGGAACTTGAATTGTCATGGATTTCTTCTCGCACAGGTGTGACATGTACGCACAACGTTCATTTACGCGTCAACCACAGCGCAAACACTTCGGGGCACAGAGATGCTTGAATTATGAGTCGCTCGCATTAATAATGGGAGCCACACCAGTCAGTCGAGTTGAAATGTCTTCACAACGTTCATTTGTGCGTCAACCACAGCGCAAACACTTCGGGGCACAGAGATGCTTGAATTATGAGTCGCTCGCATTAATAATGGGAGCCACACCAGTCAGTCGAGTTGAAATGTCTTCACAACGTTCATTTGCACGTCAACCACAGCGCAAACACTTCGGGGCACAGAGATGCTTGAATTATGAGTCGCTCGCATTAATTATGGGAGCCACACCAGCCAGTCAGTCGAGTTGAAATGTCGCGGATGCTTCCTTCTCAACAGGTGTTATATCTGTAAATTACACATCTTTCAGTCGCGCGTCAACCACAGTGCGCATACACCCCGGGGCACAGAGATGCTCCTTGAATTATGAGTCACTCGTATTACACTTGGAGCCGTGCCACACTTTATTGATTGCTACTTCGGGAATTTTCAAACGTTATGTTTTCGAAGAATAAAGTTTCAATTTGCTTTTGAATCTTTGCGTATCTATTGTTTTAGTTTTGACATGTTGTATCGATAGTACGTGATACAGGTAAATTAGCTTGGAGAAATTTTTGCGTTTGTAGTAGTGTATGGTCAGCAAATAAAATAAAACAACATTTTATTTTTAGTTTTTATTTTATATATATAAGGGATTTTAAATTAAACTATATGTGTTTCTCCTCTGAAAAAGATGAGACTTTATTTTAATATTTGCACATTTAACATACGTATAACTTTTACATTAACAATGTTACTAAAATGAAAAATTTACTAACCTGAAAAAGAAACGACATTTAAAGTTTAATTCTTTAGTTTGAGAAGTCAAAGGCTTGCCTCGACCATGTTTTAACACTGGAGCCATTTTGAATTAACAATATAAAGTTACAACACTTACACACAAATTAAACACTTCAACAAATATTATAACAATACAAATAATAACAACAATCAACAAATACAAAATTTAACAATTAAACTACTAGACCGGGAGATATTGACACAAAATTTCGAGTCATTTGTAGTTAACAGGATGGCGGTTCTACAGGGGTCTTAGTACGCAATGACAAAAAGAAAAACGATGGTGTGAACGCTGGTACCGGTGGCTTAGTCGCGTGGGCGTTAGTCGAACTCGTCGGAAAAATAGCGAAGTCAAACAATTTGTAACACAAAAATTTTAGAATTTACCGATAGCCCATAAAAAAGAAGTAGGCGGTAGTGTCATGCCATACTTTTCCGGTGTGACTTACAGCCTGCCATACCGACGCGAATGTGTTGATTTAAAAAAAAACAATTCAACCATTTGTACCAGGCTAACTTTTGCACAGGTAACCATCGTCGTGCAGCCATTTACGAAAATCGCCATGCCATACTTTTCGGACGATTCCAAATGGTCGCCATACCGCCGAAAATCTGCAAATTTTTTTTTTTTCGCCGAACCATTTACCACTCTAAATTTTTTTTTCAACAACTCCTGAATGATTATAAATAGAAGTGTGAGAATGTCATACCTGTGGGAGGTGGCGAATGTGTATAAGATTTTTTTTTATTGTAAGATTTTATTCGTATTTTGAACGATTAGTAACAGTATGGCACTAATTTTTCCTGTAAGTTTGAGGTTCAACGAATATAAATACAAAATTTCAAAGATCTAGGTGGTGGAAATCTTCACTTATATAAATTAATACTAAATTAATTTTTCAAGTATGGCAGCACTTTTTCCCCCTACTAGAAGTATGGTAAATATAATAATGGTCACATTTTATCAAATACTCTCCAAAAATCCAAATGCAATACTGGTACAAAAAGTTTGGCGAAAAAAAAAATTTTTGCAGTTTTTCGGCGGTATGGCGACCATTTGGAATCGTCCGAAAAGTATGGCATGGCGATTTTCGTAAATGGCTGCACGACGATGGTTACCTGTGCAAAAGTTAGCCTGGTACAAATGGTTGAATTGTTTTTTTTAAATCAACACATTCGCGTCGGTATGGCGGGCTGTAAGTCACACCGGAAAAGTATGGCATGACACTACCGCCTACTTCTTTTTTATGGGCTATCGGTAAATTCTAAAATTTTTGTGTTACAAATTGTTTGACTTCGCTATTTTTCCGACGAGTTCGACTAACGCCCACGCGACTAAGCCGCCGGTACCAGTGTTCACACCATCGTTTTTCTTTTTGTCATTGCGTACTAAGACCCCTGTAGAACCGCCATCCTGTTACAAATGACTCGAAATTTTGTGTCAATATCTCCCGGTCTATACGTAATAATTATAATTTTTGAATGAAATGTGTGCTTTATGTTCTAACGGTACCAAACGACTGCACGTGGCACCTGCGGACAGCGTAAACTGGTTTATTCTGGTTTTGTGCGTGTTTCCACTTTCCACTATCAAGTGACGATTTATTTATTTGTTTTGTTTCGTAATTATTATGGTCAAATATTAATTATGAAACAAATTATTATGGACACGATATTTTATTGTTTCACGGTAGTCGTCTTGTCGTTTGCTCAAGGACGTGAAATTGAATGATATATATTTTTTTTATAAAGTCAAAACCATATTCTTTCAAATAAAAACTTGTTTTTATTGAAAACAAAAGTGTTGCTAGGAATAAGTATAAAATTAAATAGTAATGTTAGGATATCGAAACATTTTTGTATAGGCCAGAACGATATAGTGGAAACGCGCTCTAAGATCTGAGTAATATACACACCACTACATATGCAAAAATTTCTCCAAGCTAATTTACCTGTAGTCCGAGATCTGGCTGGAATTAAAACGATATATTAGCAATTTAATATTTCGTTACAATAGGTATATAATGATGGATGGGTGGATAATTACATCTAGCTCTATATTTTATATCTCTCTTTCACGCAAAAACAGTTTTGGATAAACATGAAATTTGGTAGAGATATGAATTGCTGATGAACAAAGATTGCTGTGTAGCAATATAAGGCCGCCTATTGTGCAAATTTTTTGTACCTTATTAGATTGTTCTAGATTTCCTACATTGTTTTGTACAATAAAGTATTATAAATAAATAAATAAATAAAATTGGAACTGTAACTATAAATTACCCACAGTAATGTACTGACTGAAATCATTTGAAACACAATATGTATTACAAAACGTAAAGAAATTATTTTTAATTATTACTACTAAACTATAGATCACAAACAAAATGCCTTTAGTTTAGACAATTGAAGCGAAAAAGATTAAAAGGCTTGAAAACTTTTAAAAATAAATACATACGCAAATCTCCGGTGAGATCTCAGACTAAGATGTGCAACTCAGCGCTCTATAAATATTGTGATGAATGGAGTTCCGGATTTACAGATGAAAGCATTATTTCGGCCATAATACTTCGCAGTTTTGTTATTTTTATCGCTAAACCTTTATTGTATATGGAAAAGGTTAGTGAAATACAAATAATGTGTTGATTTTCAAATTCAGATATACATTTTATTCAAAGAAAAAGCTCAAAATAAACTTGTCTTGGATTATGTTTTACATAATAAATGATTATTTTATAGGTTCATCTAAGGTAAAGACCAAACATATCATAGAAACGTAATAAATATAACTCGGCTGTCGGCAAATTGTTACCTACCCTGTTTACGATCAATGTAGGAAAATAATAAATTTACAAACCTATTTACGTAACCTAGGTACTTAAATAATTTAGTATTTTCGTTAATTTAGTAATTCATTAATATCTACTTAGTTTCTATAATTAAGTAATGTAGACGAGCGACCAGGCGAGCAGAATTCAGAAAGCGAAATCAACTAGAAAGTTCATTATTCTAAGCACACGGGTAGATTACTTACATACTAATCTTGGAAATTAATTTATATTAAAATAACGAAATCAATTAATTTTCTACATAATATAAAGAATGGCGACCCAACCAAAAAAAAAAAAACAATGTTGTAAATTATCTTTCATTACACAAAGAAAGCAGGTACCAGGCGCGCATATTCTTAAGGAAGTCGGAATCAACTAGAACAATACACACGTCGCACAAGGAGACTACAGAAGTCAAGGAGCCATTGTTACTGCGACAAACAAAAATTGACGCCTGCCGAGAAAACGGATTTCGCAGTGTGTGATTCTGACTATTGTAATCCTTCTGCTATTTATATCTTTAGGAATAAAGATGGAACTTTATCTATCTAGTTTTTATATGTCAATTCGGTCTGAAAGTGAAAAGGCCACCCAATATACGAAGCACACTTTTTTCATAGTAATTTTAAGGTGTTTTCTGTGTACTATATTTTATAAAAGAAAGAAGAATACGAAGATGAATAATAGTTTTATTAAAATATTAGGTATATGTGAGAGATAGAGAGATGAAGTGAATTTCAATTAACATTAAAGGAAGTTTTTATCATATTTTTGTTTCATTAATATGTACTTAGTACTTAATAGAATTTTCAATCCTTTTTAAATTTTTATAGCAACGTGTCGTTTACACGCGATATTTAATGGTTAATATTTTATGTCCGATGACGACTCGAAAATATTTTTACAGAACGTAATTTGGACAATTAATAGATAACGAAGAAATATATAAAAAAAAAACGTTATTTTTAAAAACAAATTGTGCTGCCTCTGTGTAATGATGGAAAACGAAAAAACCAAAATATAGGTAGATATTATAAAATACACGTATTTTAGGAAAAAAAAAATAATGACTCAACAAGACTATAATATTTCGAGATGTAGATATCGAATATAATAGAAATAAATCTGCATAACTTCATATTATGGTGCCTATAAAATTCTGAATACGTCGGTGGGACCGTGGAAGGACATAATAACTGTTTCGACGTTCACTTAATTCCCAACATAATCACAAATTAATACACCATTTAATATAAACATAAACGTAACTAAATAACATAGAAATAAATTAATTTCAGATAGCTAAAAGCTAGTAATTACAGACTTGGCACAAGTCTTAAATGGTCTTTGATGTCTCTTTTTAGACTATGTTAAGTGCTCTTAAAACAGGGAATTGTGAATAATGGATAATAAAATGAAATATTTTTGACGTCTTGGCAACCCCTCTCGAAATTATATTTACTGATTTGTGGCTGCCATTTTAGGGCTACAATTTTACAAGTCATGGAAATATGCTTTCTAATTTCTATACAATAATGTCTGGCTGTTCTCAGAATTATATTCGGTAGGACAAAGTCATGAAAATATTTTTTTTTACAAATAACTAAACCGCCTTCAAATTTTCAGAACTAGATCAACTATCATATCGAAGCATTCGGTAGGCACCAGTTTTTAAATAAAAAAAAGAATCACCAAAATATGTTCATTCAGTCAACAGTTAAGTTTTGTTTAAAAATGAGAGCATTTTCTGAAGTCTCTTGAAAATTGGTCAAGACTAAATTCTTTCGAAAAAGAATTTAGTAACAAACACACGAGAATTTTACATTGATATTATTTAAATAGTTTAAAACAAAGTCGTTGGTTCTTAACCATCAACTATAAATTTCAACTTTTCTTCCTATTTACAATTAAAACATAATATACAAATCATAATATTACGTTTGTGTACTCAGAAGTTAGCACACGTGTAGTTCCTTGAAAATTGTTGAGTAACTTGCAAAAGTAATAATAACGTAGGTATATGAGGGTGATTTATTCCCTAAACAAATGTAAAAGTGTGAAGAAATATATTATATAAATATTTTTTTTATTTAACGTACACGTTTATACTATAGAGCAATTTATATTAATTCTTATTGTAATAAAATAGTTTATTTCATACAATAAAATCGAAAACTTCAAGTCATAATTTTAGAATATTCGTGAATGTACACAACATCTCCGTCCTCCGAATATATGATAATTTATGTTACCTATACATAGAGAATTAAATAGTTAAGTCCCATATAATTAGATATCATAAATACATACTTATTCCCTAATCAGAAATAAAATAAAATAACATATTATTTTTCCTGAATCAACCGATTTCCGATCGTAATTAAATATATACAGTATCGATAGATTAAGTGATTAAGGAAACTTTTCCATAATTTCCAAATATATTATTATGTATTACTATTAATATCATAAAACTATAGACGTTAATTATTATAGTATATCAACACCTCTTTGTTGTCTATTTTCTGTAATTATTTATAATACACTAGCTTTCCGCCCGTGGCTTCCCGCTTTGTCTAAAACATAAAAAATTATATACTAAAACCTTCTTCTTGAATCACTCTACCTATTAAAAAAACCGCATCAAAATCCGTTGCGTAGTTTTAAAGATTTAAGCATACATAGGGACATAGGGACAAAAGAACAGAGAAAGCGACTTTGTTTTATACTATGTAGTGATGATTATATCTACAATTTATACTCTACAGGCATTATATTTTTTGTTTGTATCTTATTTTTATACCACTACAATGCAACATACTAAAAACCCATCTCAATATGAAAGAAACACACCTCCAATTACAAAATTCAAAAGCCTAACCAGAGATAATCAAAATCGATGTATTTTTAGAACTGGACACAGATTAATGATAACATTTTAAAGCTACATAGCAATAAATGAAACGGGACAAACTATGCCATTCGTCCGCAGTTACTGTCCATAAATCGGGTTCAGTGTCGACTATCCATCTAAGCACTAAACTGTGCTTCTAGTGTAGGCTCAGAGCTGGCGATGGATTATCGAGTCTTTTTTATGTAAGGTTGTTTGTTTCTGAACGAATAAAAAAGTTATGCCGTTGAATAATCAAGGAGAAGAAGAAGGATGTTATTTAATCATCAGAACTAATATAAAAGAAATCTTCTATTCCAAAGTGTAAAAGACAAAAAGATAATTTCATTTTACTACGGAAAGAGTTACATCGTTTTTATAGAAAAACATAAAAAAAAACATATAATATTAATATATAATATTTGATAAAGTACCTAAGTATTTAAGTTCTATCTGCTGAAAATTATATATTTTCTGAAATAACATTTTCTCAATAAAGTGGTACACAAGTATTTAATTCAACACTTCATATATTACATATTTTGCAACATTTTAAAACCAGGACATATTTTAATAATTAAAACTGAACAAGCACCACTGGCTCTTACACTACCAGTACTGTCAAACGGATATAAACGTTTGGCGCTCAGAGGTTATAAATTAGACAATTAATAACAGTCTGGAACGGCTGTCGACGGTCATTATAAGCGAGACAATACTGCCATAACTGTTTCATATCAGCTTTAATTAATTTTCTATAGATAGTCCCGCCAGGGATCGAGTTTGTTAGGTACCTAGCGAGCGTAATGCAATGCTCCGAAATGCAAATAGTCCAAGACTAGTGTTCAGGTGAAGTTGCAAATTAGACGGTTTTGGGGAAATTGGAACTCGTATGCAGTGATTTTGATTAATTCTATCAGTTGTACACATGTTTATGGCTATGATAGATAATTAGATATTGGCGATAGGAACTTGGGTGAATAGTTTTTGTTTCATAGAGATTTCAGGAGGTTTAGGTTCCATTCACAGTAGTTATAGTTAGTATTTCCACCCGCGGCTTCGCCCGCGTTTTCAAAGGAAAACCCGCATAGTTCCCGTTGCCGAGAGATGTTCGGGATAAAACCTATCCTATGTGTTAATCCTAGTTACCCTCTATATGTGTGCTAAATTTCATTGTAATCGGTTCAGTAGTATTTCCGTGAAAGAGTAACAAACACACACACACACACATCCATCCTCACAAACTTTCGCATTTATAATATTAGTAGGATTATAATAAAATCAGTGCTGGGTATAGGGCATTGCTACCGTCCTCTTACGCCTAAGTTATAACATTATTTTCTAAAGATAGCTAACACACTCCACTATCCTCATCCTCGTTTTGATTATTATTCGTCGAATATGCGCTGAAAAAAAACTGATAAAACTGATACCGGGGGAAAAATTGTACAATAAAATATGGAAAATTCATCTACTCATACTATTATAGCACATGACTTTAATTCATGTTCTTTATCATACAAATTTGATCACTCTTTATCAAATCCTACTAATATTATAAATGCGAAAGTTTATGAGGATGTGTGTGTGTATGTTTGGTACTCTTTCACGCAAATTTTACTGAACTGATTACAATGAAATTTAGCACACATATAGAGGGTTACTTGGATTAACACATAGGATAGGTTTTATCCCGGAAATCCCACGGGACGGGAACTATGCGGGTTTTCCTATGAAAACGCGGGCGAAGCTGCGGGCGGAAATCTAGTCCATCATAATACACATATCCAAGTATATGTACAAAAATCATGTTATTAGATTTGAATATTCACACAAAGCAATTTTATCACAACATTATGATCTTTACTGGCCATTACACCACAGCTATTGATGTCAAAGCAGTTATAATATAAACGTAATTGTGTTTTGCTATTAAATTACGTAGATTATCCTAACAAAAGTTGATATGAATGTATTTGTAGCTATGTTATGTAAAACGGATTAATGTATTGTGATAAAATATCGTAAGACGATAATCTAAATAAAAAGCCACCTCCTTTTAACGTCTCTAATTACATATTACATACGGTGGCCTGGAAGAGATCGCTACCTAGCGATAAGGCTACCGTTTGTACACATTATTCTCCTATTATCTGTACTTTATGTGTCTCTATTTGTTTTGTATGTGCAATAAATAATTAAATTAATAAATATGTCTGTGATTTTATATTCTTACCAGATGAAATGTTAATGCATTATGTATGAAATATACAGGGTGTAATCGTTAAGTGTGCACGGACGATTATTCCGTAACTTTACAGATACCAAAAAACTATAAACTGATATTGAAAGTACTATACCTAGTGAGTAAAATGACAATAATAACTTTTAAAAATAATACGAGAAATATCCAAAAATGTTACATGAAGCGCTCCCATACATTTAGTATGAAATATGACTATTACAAACATTTTAATATGAAAGGTTTTGCTTTTTTTTTATTTTGTGCTTTAATTACTTCGCAAATTTTAATGAAAGTTCATTTAGAAACTGTAAATAGAGCTCGTTGTGGCATACAATGGTATTCCATAACGAGGATATCATTTCGAACATTTGCTTTGAATACAAAATGTATGGGAAATCGAATGTATGGGAGCGTTTCATGTATCATTTTTGGATATTTCTCGTTTTATTTTTAAAAAGTTATTATTGTCATTTTACTCATTAGGTATAATTCTTTCAATATCAGTTTAAAGTTTTTTGATATCTGTAATAGTTACGGAATAATCGCCTGTACACACTTAACGATTACACCCGGTAGATATAGCAAGTCCTTCTGCATTTTATTTGCTGCCAGAATTTGAGTCATATTATTCAGGTATAAAATAAAAAATCTCATATTATGAAGACTCAGTAGAGGAATTAATATGAGGCAAAGCATGTAAAGCCTAATACTAACCATTATTTTTAACAGATGCAACAATATTTAAAGCCTATCGATATTTTCAGATCGCTTTGTGCATCAATATTAAAACATTATCCAGCCTCCCAATTTGTGTGAGCCAAACAATCGTAATAAGTAGGTCGAAATGTGTAACATTATGATTTCGCGGTATTATCATGTTCGGGGCGCGTTTCGGACAATCATTGACAAATGAGGTTCTATGCAAATGTTTACCAATAGACGTGTTGGAAATAATAATTTGAACACGTTGTTACATAATTATTTTGCTTAATTAACGAGTATCGGGGTGTATCGTAACTTGCGTAATGATCTTTAATGTAGGTATGTAAAAGTTTAAAATATCTACTATTTCTCTTTATTTTTCATGATATAAAACTTGATATAATTCACGACTTCGCTCCTATACTAGTTCATAGAACTATAATAATTTTCTGTAAAAAAATTCACCCCTTTCATGTTTTGTTTGAGATAACAAGACTGTTTTATTATAATTTACAGGTTAAATATAAGGTATGAAACCTAAAGCACACCTAATGCATATTATTGTTTTCTCATATTTTGTACAATAAAGAATTATAAATAAATAAAATAAATAAATAAGACAGATAGACCGAGAAACCTTGTCATTCATTATATAATATATTAGTAAGAGATTAACCAGATAATTCTTTAAGTAGTTGAAAATACATAAATTTTCTCACGGTAATTCTTGGCAAAATGGCAAATTAAAAGATAAAGGACCGTTTATTTGTCACAAAACGTTAATGAGATAAAAAAGGGTTTGCGGTTAATTTTAATTATATTTTATTCGTTTTAACAAATGAGGGTACAAAAATAATGACCAACATTAGCACACATCCCCGCTAACTATATTAATAGAATTGTTTCAAAGAACCTAATAACATTTAAGTAGTAAATTTAACATAAATGCTGTAGTGTTTATTATTCATCATCTATTATTTAGCATTTAAAATTGTATTTACATCTTTAAAGCATTTTTAACACTATTTTGGAAAAATACAAGCAAATTATTCCAGGAACTTGTAGCATGGCATAAACTTTATTTGGTAACCCGATGCAATGAATAAATAAATATTTACAACTATGTAAACAGCTTCATAGCATTTTGTTTTATTTTTCCTAACCATTATTGAGCACATAATATTTAAAAAATAAACAGCCAATTTGGTCCAGCAATTTTCGAGATATCCGCCTTAAAATAAAAACTACCGAAGATCCCGTAGCATGGCATTTAAATCTTTGTTATTTTTTGTAACATGATGCATTAAAAATTTTATTTACAACTACCCCAACATCTTTATAACATTTATTTAAACATAATTCACCAAGAAAAATACTCGCAAATTGCTCTACCAATTTACGAGTTTTCCGCATGAAACAAAAACTACCGCACAGCCGGTTTCCCGTCATGTAGGTTAAAAGGACAGATTTAAAATTCAAAGTATGTCTGTCTAAAGTTGCTCCAGTGTGCTTATTTTAATTTCAAAGACCTATTTTAGCCAAAAGGCGTAGACGGCGCTTCTCAAGAGATTTAAGTGCAACTTAACAGTCAGGAGCGTTTAGGTGTATACTTAAATAACCCTTTAAGCGATCTATGAAAATAATATGTTAATATTTATAATAAAATAAAAAATGTTATAATATGTAATACTAGCTGCGCTTTGCGGTTTCACCTGCGTGGCTCCGCTCCTGTTGGTCTTACCGTAATTATATTATAATATTAGCCTAGCCTTCCTCGATAAATGGGCTATCTAACACCGAAAGAATTTTTCAAATCGGACCAGTTGTTCCTGAGATGAGCGGGTTCAAACAAACAAACTCTTCAGCTTTATAATATTAGTATAGATAATAATATAAATGTCAATAAAATTGTAATGCGGATAACGTATATAACTTTTTATTACTCCGCCAACCCGCACTTGGCCAGCGTGGTGGATTATGGCCTGTACCATCATAGGAGGCCCGTGTCCCAGCAGTGGAAACGTATGTGGGCTGATGATGATGATTATTACAACATATCTTCAACACATATTGGTTGAATGATGAAAAAAAGTTTTATCTTCAATTAAATGCTTATTTAGGTAATTAAAATAGATGCCTTGACAGCGCACAAACAAACAGAATAAAATATCTTTGTAATGAGTATAATTAGGTATTATCGTCGTTACAGTTTGTCAAGTCAATCTACAATATGATACGATAAATACAAATCACGGTTGAATCATTTGATAAGTTATTCTCATCAAATTAAAATTCAACATAAACTATTTTTTATAAAAAGGAAAATAAATAATTACGCGCCACAAACGAAAAAGCAAGTGTTTCGAACCGATGAAATTAAAATATCAAAGATCGTCAAATAATTTCAACTTGACATCATAATTCCCTTTGGATTTGTCAGAAAATTAATTAAAATTTATTCTAATTTGAGAAGCATCTACTTGAAATCAGTTGAATTATTTATTGAAATTATTTCAGTGGGTTTATAAAATAAAGGTGGCGTGGATTCAATTATTCGTTTTGTCGCGTTTTATTATTGGGGGAAAATCGTTTTTATTACCCAATGTTAAGTAGGAATTATTTTAGAGGTACATTAAATAATAATTTCTATTGTATTCTAGTACAAAGATGGGTATTTCATTAATCTTAATACTTAATAGAATTTTAAGTATTAGTAATTTAGGTAAACTGATACCCACTTAACTTTTAAATATATTTTAAAACGAGGACAAAAGTTATATTATCATTAAAAGCCATAGAACTGTAGGTCTTACTTGTGTGAAATCTCGATACAAGAAAAATGAATCGCCAAATGTGTTGAAACTCGAGAACAGCAACAATTCGGCAGTTTTTTCAAATCAAATTTGTTTATTTGCTCGTATATGGTAATTAAAAGGTTGTTGTTATATGTATATGTTACCGGAAATGTATGAAATCAAGGAATTGTATACAAATCCTAGGAAATGTGTACAATTCCGATACCATTTAGGAAATGTATAAAATATTGTTTAATAAACTATTTATTGCATAGATATCCTAGGAAATGTATAATCTTCCTAGGAATTGTATATAATTCCAATATCGTATTAGGAAATGTATAAAGTAAATGATTTCTGTAATAAAACACTGTATCGGGTAACAGTCTTACCGTAAAATAATAAAAATATGTTCATATAATCTTACTAATAAACATTTCTTAAATCAACTTATATTCAATCAAATCAAATTTTCATTTGGTAAGTAATCAGTCCCCTCGTCCCGCTGTCCCCGTGTACACGTCCCAGTCGGATTGTATAATCCGCCGTATTATAAAACGGCCGGCATTTTGTAATATGCCGAAATTCGTCTTTTTCCAAAATTCTACAAAAAGACGGTCGCGAGCCGACGGAGCCCCACTTCGTGGGGCTCCTATTTCTATGTAGTTTTAAAAAACACGAACCTAACCTAACCCACCCCCTTATCCAAACCAAAAATTTCTGATTACGAATTTTCGGCCCTCCCCCCCTTGTCCCGCGTACCTTCCAATATCTTAGATGTTTTACATTTCCGATTGCTATTTAGGAAATGTATAGATTTCCTAGGCAATGTGTATAAAATAATTTATTTCATACATTTCCGTGCGATTTTAGGAATTACATACATTTACACAAAGAAGGACGTGTTTTCAATCTATAGGTTGAAAACACGAAAAAGGGGCAATAAGACAGAAAATCGTCTGCCGAACAGCTAATCATAATTTAAAAAGAATAGGAGACCAATGTGAAAAATTAAGGCTGATGATGATGATGGAAAAACATATTAGTTACATAAAATTACGAAATATTACTTATTGCTCAATTTAAAAATAATCAGTTAATCGTATAACATCCGGAGTTGCTACAACGATTGTATCAAACAAATAGTGGAGTTATAATTTCGAGTACATTTGAGTCGGCAACAATGCTCTTGCAATTTAAACTTTGTATCTGCGTGTTGGTATCAATTTATTACGCCACAGCTCTGGAAAAGGGTATGGATTTTATATTATTTTATGAGGTTTTTTTCTTGGTATTTGTGATACGGAATCTTAAAGAATAACTGTCTTACCACAAAAAACTTTAGACAGGGTTTAACTTTAAGCGCGGGGGTCTCTTTAATCTGGTTTTGTCGTATTTCACATAGACAACTATTAAAGTGACAGATCTCTCGTTTAAAGTTAGACTGTGTTTAAATTGTTTTGTGGTAAGACCATATGCGTTTGTTTTACGGTGCATTTACATCAAATTTACATCAAACGAGCGAATGCTCATTTTAACCCCACTATGTCAAATTCTTCTAGTGGAAACAGACGTTGAGCAATCTATCGTGCGTTCGATAAAATTCTATGCAATGTTCTTATACTGAATAACACTGAATACGAGTTTTCGTATAATTTTAATAATATTTCATAAATAATTTTAATTTTATTTTACAACATTAAATTAATATAACATATTGCATGTTATGAATTTGAAAAAATAGGAGGACCATTGTAAATTGGTGTCTTCTAAACTGGTCTCGTAGAAAAACTGGAAACAGCAAAATAATAAATACATTTTCTCTAGAATTTACTAAATTACCTATAGATAGGATTGATTACCTACAGTGAAACAAATGTTACATAATAGATCTACGAATTGTTACTTATATATAAAGTTTATCTTGCAAAATTATACTTTATATTTTTTACCTTGTTACACCCGTGCGGAGAGTTTGCGCTGTGACGTACGCTAGCTACATCATGAGTCTGCAGAGAACGCCGCCTCGTAACATCTCAATATGTGGGAGCGAAACGACTAGTGGATCGGAACCTAATCTATCTACCTTCATCGAAAAAAGTGACTATCATACAAATGTTTGCTTTAGAAAACGAAAGGAGCGGTCAGATGAAATCGATTACAAAAAGGATTTCGCGAGCCTGCGCTCGGATATGATGAAGTTCTTAGAGGATTTTAGTAAAACACAAAACGAAAATTTTAAATTTGTACGTGATGAAATATCGGAAATTAAAAACGAAATTAAAACTGTCAAATCCACTGCTGAGAATCTAACACAACAGTTCGAATTAATTACATCGAAAATTAAAACTATCGAATCTAACTACGCATCGAACCAAGAGAAAATTAATACTCTTGAAAGGGAAATAATTCAATTAAAAAATATAATAACCATCGAAAATTCTATACAGCCCGTAATACAAGAGGAATCCGTTATTCTTGAACTTAAAGACCGATATAATCGTGAAAAAAACCTTATTGTCACTGGAATAGCGGAAAAGATTGACAGAAATCCTGACTCAAGACGTACCTATGATAATGAAGAAACTTTAAAGCTTATAATATCGTTATATAAAGACTGCCCCAAGCCGATTAATTGTTTTAGAGTGGGGAAATATATCCCAAATAGGAATAGGCCAATCAAATTATGTTTTAGTGATACAAGTACGCCAAAAAACCTGCTTCGGAATAAAGATCACGTACCCGCTGGTATTCGTATCTACTCAGATCAAACTCCTGCGCAAAAACGTTTCTTACAATCGCTAAAAGTTGAGTTGAATCGACGCACAGAAAACGGTGAAGCCGATCTCACCATAAAATATATTAAAGGTAAACCTACAATTGTCGTTAACAAAATCAACCAAAAAAACTAAACATAAATTCATTGCAAAGCGAAAACCATACCGATAAAATAAATCACCAATTAATAAATAAATACGAAGATATTCCGCTACACTCCTCCTCACTAAGATTATTTTATGCAAATTTACGTAGTATTCGAAAAGCTGGAAAATTTGATGAAATAAAATGCATAATAAAATCAATAGCAATGACCACACATTTACTTATTTTCACCGAGACCTGGATTACGTCGGAAACCGATGCTAAACTGTATGAACTACCAAACTATACGCATATTTATAACTATAGACCCAATTGTAGAGGAGGGGGTGTTTCAATATATATTCACAACAACATAAAATTTGAAATAACGGAAGATTTATACAAAGACGGGAATCACTATCTATGGATATATTTACAAAAACTATCACTAAACATTGGAGCTATATACAAACCTGGAGATACAAATATAAATAATTTTTTGGAGATATATTCTTCACAACTCGGGAGCAGAAAAAGAGCAATAGTACTCGGGGATTTTAATATAGATTTGCTTACCACAGACACAAGTTCCACAAAATATTTACACGAAATCAAAGAAAATGGATACGAGATTTTAAATAAAATTAACAAATTATATTGCACGAGAGAAACCAGCACTTCTAAAACCATTCTGGACCATATATGTACAAACATAAACAATCACTCATTTAATATATCCATAATAGAATCGAGTTTATCAGATCATAAACAAATCTACATCGAAATAGGATCCCTAACGCCACCCAAACCCAAGAAGATACAATATAAGGCTCTCGACTATGAAAATTTATGCAAGAGTGCGTCATTAGCGACCTATTGTAATGAAGACAATGACTATTGCTACCTCGAGAATTTTATAAAAGAACAAATAAAAAATAACAAAATAGACAAAACAAAAATTTTGAATTTACCACAAAAAGATTGGATTAGCCGCGAAATAATAGAATCAATTAATTTACGGAATCAATTATGGCAACAAACTAAATCTCAACCAACTGATTATAACTTAAATGAAATTTTTTTAAAGCAACGTGAAAAAACTAAGGACCTTATAAAGACGAAAAAAGAGACCTATTATCTAAATTTATTTCAAAAGACCTCCAATCAACCGAAGAAAATGTGGGAATTAATAAACAACTTAGCTTTAAATAAAATTAAAGAATCGAGTGCTCCTCCAAAGCTGTTATCGGGTTCCAATTTAATAACGGATGGCGATTCTATATGTGAGTTATTTAATTCTTATTTTTCCGCAATAGGCACAGAATTAGCAAACAAAATACCAAGCAGATACCATACGAATACTGACACTACACTTTATTGTACACAACTTTCACGTGAAGACAAACTAGAAGTACTAAAACCATGCACAACACTTGAGATAATAAAAATAATCGATAGCTTAAATAATAACACTAGCACTGGACTGGACGGTATAAGCACAAAAGCCATCAAATGCTTAAAAAGCTCTATTGCTGATCGCTTAACTCATTGTATTAATAAATGTTTGACCTTTGGTGTATTTCCAGATTCTCTAAAAGTGGCTAGAGTCAGTCCAATTTTCAAATCTGGAAGTAGAACTGACCCAAGTAACTACAGGCCGGTGTCAGTTCTACCCGTTATTTCAAAAATATTTGAAAAAATACTGCATAATCGACTCTATCAATACTTAACCGAAAAAAATATATTAATCGATCAACAGTACGGCTTTCGTCCAAAATCTAGTACTCTTACTGCCACCGTAGATTTAATAACAAAAATTAAAACCTAAATAGACCAAAAGAATTTCGGATTAGGCATTTTCATTGACTTAAAAAAAGCTTTCGACACCGTCAGCCACGAAAAGCTCCTTAAAAAGTTAGAAAACCTAGGGGTGACTGGAAATGCCCACAAAATGTTTACATCATTTTTAGATAACAGAAGACAAGTCGTCAAAATTGATAAGTACACAAGCTCAGTTCAAAACTTAACATATGGCTGTCCTCAAGGCTCGATTTTGAGCCCCTTACTTTTTTTGATTTACATAAATGACATCGATAAAATTGGCCTTAAAGGATACTTGACACTATATGCAGACGACACGTGTCTCTTCTACTTCGATAAATCCCTAAATAACATTACATCGTTAGCTCAACAAGATTTAGACTTACTTTCTACATGGCTTAAATACAATCTTCTCACAATCAACACTAAAAAAACTTCATTCATGATATTTGCTGCAAAGAATAAACCCCTGCCAAACACTACCCCAATTCTTACTATAGATAAGGAAATCATCCAATACTCAAACTGTGAAAAATACCTAGGGCTGTGGTTAGATGATAAACTCACTTGGACGGTACATATTAACCATATCAAAAGTAAACTAACATCACTACTAAGATCACTCCATAGAGTAACACAGTGTATTCCAAAAAAAGAACGTTTAATGATCTATAATTCTTTAGTAAAGCCTCATCTAGATTATTTAATTGAGATATGGGGATCAGCCGCCAAAACAAATTTAATTTCACTACAAAGAACTCAGAACAAAATTATAAAAACTCTTTTTAACTATCATTACCTTACTTCTACAAAAACACTATACTCAAAAACAAAATTATTTACACTCTCACAAATTTACGCATATTCCACATGTATCCTTATCAAGAAAATAACAACAAATACAACAAAATCAAATTTACAAATAGATAAAAAATCAACAAAATATAACTTGAGAAATCAAAATGATTTGCAACCTATCTCGACTCGAACTAACTATGGGAAAAAAACTATACTCTTTGAAGGAGCACAGATGTTCAATAGACTACCAAAAAAATTAAAAAATTGTAAGAGTCTTGATGTATTCAAAAAATTACTTAAAAATCATATACACTGTAATTTAGAATAGAAAAGTAGAATACAACTTAAACTTGTTTTGTATAAAGTATAAAAATATGTAAAATTTGTAATGTATGAGTATTACCTTAAACTAGAGATAAGTTTAATTTATATATAAGATAGCATGTAACTCATTTTAAGTGAACTATTGTTTTTATGAGTAATAAAGTCTTTAAACCTATAACCTATTAAATAATTAGAATTTTCTTATTAGTAGTGACGGTATGTAATTCTAAAATTAATCAAAACTCATAATCAATTACACAGTAGCACACAAACATAAAATTATAATTAGGTATAATAAGACTTTACTTAGCTTTAAAATAAAAAACTGACAAAACATTATAAATTTATATTTATCAATTTAAAAAAAAAAAACATTTCTGATTACCTACTTTTCCTGTCCTGTTCTTATTATAAAAATATAATAATATCTATACAATTAATAAAGAAACATAATATTATCTGCTCTTATTGTACAGGTTAAAAGAAAATATTAAAAAGAGAGTTATTATAGATATTAATATTCCTCGTTTCCACAGACAGTCCTTTAAAAGCGGTCGTCCACAAGGCATTGCGAGCCACAGCACGACAATGTATGGAGAAGATCAATGCTACCGAAGATGATTTGGAATATCTTCGGAAAGAACCGCCGTTCCCAGAAAAATCCGCTTGTATATTGAGCTGCTTGATGGAGAAAGTATGAATTTATTATTTTCAATTTTATGCTAAGTTTTTAACGGACTGCAAAAATAGGAGGAGGTTCTCATTCGAATATATTTTTCTTTTGGGTTTGTAACTTTAGAACTTTCGACTGGATGAACCGATTTTGATAGTTCTTGTTTTGTTTAAAAGCTAGCTTTAGCCAGTTCTGGCCATTTGAAGACAAAAAATAATCATTCGTAATAAGTATATAACAATGACAACAGGTATGCAGTGGAACGTCGGTCGTCTTTAGAACCAGTATTTTGACCACGTTTAGCAAATGATTTCCGATTGTTATATTATGTAACCAAGAATAATTTCAGGAGCATATTCAATATTTTTTCTCTCATTTTACGTCTGTTATTTATACAAACAAGCTTTTTAGAGCGATATTATTTCCTACAACAACAAGCGTTGTTTTTCAACAATATTAATAGACAATTATTATGAAATAGTTCCTTTATCGGAGCATATTATATTATTTTCATAAAGAAGTCAAGATAATTGGTTCCAGAGACGCTTTGTCATACATTTTCCTCGACGAAAAAAACACGAGCAAAACAAATTAATATGATATAAGCGACAATATTATAGTGTGTGTTTTCCTGTTTGGTTTATTATTTTATTGTTTTTGTAGTGTTACTTTCATTGATATTTCTGATGTGACGAAAAGGTTTCAGTATGTTGACATTGATTATACTTGTTACAACAATTTACAAGAGACATAACTATTTTTTTCAATGTAATGAAATACATAGACTCATTTCGTGGTTCTCATTGCTACGCAGCAATCTCTTCCAGGCAACCTGACTCTATAAGGATTAAAAACACATAAATTGGGATGAAAATATTATTAACGTACTGACTGATATGTCTCTACATTTTTATAATAATATATTTTTAAGGACTTTTTTTTCATGTGAGAGAATGAAATTTAAATAAACGAATACCTAAAGAAATACAGAAATAAAAAAGGGAAATTATACCGTGATGACTGCACCACCGTGTAATTTAAAACTGAAAAAGAAATCTAGATTCCTTAAGAAGCTTTTACTTTTTACCACGTTGACTCTGCAAAAATGTGGAAACGAGATTTCACACTGTTTCCTTTAAAATCGGCGAAGTTTTAGCTGACTTCAAAGGTCATGCAATTTAAACTGACGAAACTAGAATTATATTTCTTGCTCTAGAAGAATATTTAAGTAGGTAATGTATAAAAAAAGTGAAGTCGTTAATTATAACAGATATTGATATGCTTAAAATATATTATAATACTTAGGTATACTTTTTATATTTATATACTTTGATCAATAGTTTCAATTTATAAGCTTGAAAAGAAAAACTTGAAATCAGCCATAAGTTGAATGTAAAAAAATAACATAATATAATTATTTCGGTTGGGTATTCATTTTTCTATTCATCCTTTATTTTCTTTCTTATTCATTGATTGTGTATAATAATTATTTAAAATTTGCCTTTTCTTCTATAGTAGGAATCTCCTTAGTTTATGGCACTTCCCATTCAACAGAAACTGATTCTAAAGTGTCTTCTCACATACATTTTTTCTGTTTCAGATCGGCGTGGCAAAGAACAACAAATATTCCAAAAACGGCTTCATGGTGGCCATCTCGCCGCTGGTCCTCGGGAACACCAAGAAGGTGGAGCACATGCGTGATGTTTCAGAGAAATGTGATAATGAGGTATAACCTATCTAAATTCTATTATAAACGTAGTAATCGCAAAATTTACGGGATATACTATAAATTAAGCTCTGTCATTCAAAGATGTGTGGTCAAATCGATCAGGTATGATCAAAAAAATGTAAGTCAGTTACATTATGTGTTTCAGTGATCAGACAATAGTACAAATTACAAAACTACTACCTATAACGTATTCTAAAAAAATTACTATAATCCATGTTTATTATCTTTGAGTACCGCACATTGAATTCAATAGTAATGTCTCTAATTTATATCATGGATCAGTCAGTTTGCAAATCAATAGTATCATTAATCCTTTTATCCTACACTAGCTTTTCGCCCGCGTCTTCGCCATCGTTTTCAAAGGAAAACCCGCATAGTTCCCGTTCGCGTGGGATTTCCGGGATAAAACCTATCCTATGACATGTTAATCCAAGTTACCCTCTATATGTGTGCTAAATTTCATTATAATCGGTTCAGTAGTTTATGCGTGAAAACCATATATACAAACAAACCTTTCCTCTTTATAATATTATGAAGTATAGATCAACACAGTAAATAAGCAGTTAAATCCTTGAATCTCAAACATTAACACAGTTTATCTTAAAAATAAACCAGTTCCAATAAGAGCAGGTTCCAATAAATCCAAATAAACTTCCGAAGGTACTATGAAATATAACCCTGCTCCCGGTGCTCGACCATTTAATATTAAAGTATGATTAAAATTCACAGATAAATCATCACGAGGTTTCCAATTGTCAGCTGGGGAATGAAATAATATCGTGCATTTACAAGTACGCGCCCGAATTGCACTTCAAGAACTGAATATTGGTGAATAAACTTTACAAATTTTGCTTTTTCATTGCGTTTTAATTGATATCCTTAAATAAACTGCTGCGTTTATCGTTGGAATTTTTGAAGTGAAACTTATTTAGGCACGTAGAGAGTAAAACTTCAAGGTCACGTCATGGCAATACCGTCACATCATGGAGTACGGCGACGATTATGGTATTTTTA
Organism: Colias behrii; assembly: GCA_029959065.1. Taxonomy (NCBI): domain Eukaryota; kingdom Metazoa; phylum Arthropoda; class Insecta; order Lepidoptera; family Pieridae; genus Colias; species Colias behrii. The sequence goes on along the minus strand of JARWMC010000021.1, from coordinate 1,655,951 downwards.
AATCTTTCCAAATAAGTTTCACTTCTGCTACGTCGTGTGCTCGGCAGACACATTTTTTATGCACAGGTTTGTCAGAAAATTTGTAAAGGAAAAGTAAGTAAGTAGGAGAAAAACATTAGAAAAAGCAGCACGGTAAGAAAAATATTCCTTATAAAAAGGAAACCTATGCAGTATGCAGTCTAAGCAGCAACTGTGAAGTTTTATTCCATTCGCGGTGCTATTTTTAGTGGCTTCTAATACCCTTCTTGTGGTTTTTGAACATATACGTCTCACTGGTAATATTTTTAAAATACTTTTACGTGGTATTGTATCGTTATTTAAAACAATGTCTTATCTTATAAGGACTTCACAATATCAGCCTATGACCGTAACAGGAATGTGGCAGGCAAAAATTAGTATTTGTATTGAAAAGTATCAAGCTATGCCTATTGCCTTCTAAATGGTTTCGACGTTTTGTCAGCGATGAGCACCGTCACATAGCATGCACGGAGCGTCAACGATTGTCCATCAATGTCGATATATACGGCTTTGATACGGAATTGATACGTTCTAGTGGCCATAGTACGTATTGCTTTTCGATCCTAACACGTTCCTATTACGGTCACATGATACGTTGTGTCAAAATAGAACCGTAATAATGTCTTTTAAGGTTTTTGGATGTTTTAGGTTGTAGTTATTAACTCAGGCCCCGGAACCACAGACACAATAGAAAATCTATTGTGTCGTGGACCGATCGGGCCGTTCGGGGCTCAATGGGTTATTTGGCGTAGTAGATTAATTTTAATTGATCCATGGTTTTACGGTTAGTGAATGACTGCTGCGTCAAAGGCTTATTACCTTGACCTTCTGCTGTACAAATATTTTGGGACGAATTTTTTAGTTTTACTGTGTCAGTGTGATCATGTTTATGTTCATAACTGTTTTAGAACTATGAGCCTTGAATTTGATATTTTGGTTTTATGGGGTTCAAATGCTTTACAAAAAATATATTTTTTTAAATAATAGAAATAATATTCACGGAAGACGTGGGTTCGAATCCAGCCTCGTGATCCAATTTCTATACATTAAAAATTTGTAAGTATGAGCCTTTTTCTAGTACAAGACATGTAGCAATTTGGAAATATAGAAAATAAATCCTGTGTCCCTTTGTCTCATACTTGTCATTATTCTCCATCAGAATTAAAAGGGTTCTACAAACGTCCAAATATTCTCCATCAGAATTAAAAGGGTTCTACAAACGTCCAAATATAATCATTTATTCATATCGAAGTATGTGTTTTTACTTCAAATAAATGTCCATCTCTCATAATTGCGGACGTTAATTTTCATTTCTTTTGTGTATCAAGGCATACATTAATTATTTATTCAGTGTACCCTCATCAAAAGTGACTTACAGCTTTAGACATATGGCCAATTTACATATTACATGTACCTACGTGCCGTATGAATTTTATTTACATTTAGACGCTTCATTCGTTCATTCGTTATAGTTTATTTACATGATAAAACCTAAAGTATTGTAGTATAATCCCTACTATAATATTATAAATGCGAAAGTAACTATGTTTATCTGTCTGTCAGTCTGTTACGCTCTCCCGCTTAAACCTCTCAACCGATTTTTATGAAATTTGGTACAGACAATTTTTAGACCCTGAGAAAGACCATAGGCTACCTTTTATCAAAACACCACGCGGGCGAAGCCGCGGGCGGAAGCTAGTATAAACATAATTGAATAATGCAATAGCCTACTTGTAGTATCTAATTCTTGTACTTGTTATAATACTTCATATTTTTGAGATAAATAGTTATATACATAATATCAAAATTAATCCAAAACCGTACAGCTATTCGTTCATCAAAATAGATAAACTGATACATTAACTACTACTAATAATAATTGATAGATGTCGATTGTAAGTAATTTTATGTAAAGTTTAACGTATATAATTGAAGTGAAACTTCTTTATCGGGGTTGGAAAAAAATTGAGTGTAACATTTTTTCGTTACGCGTGACATTTTTCCGTTACGCGCCATCTTTATCTTATCCCTACCATGCGTGATTCGACGTATTTCTGTAAAGTTGCATATTATAGTAAATTATTTTTTGAAAAATAAGGTCATAAAGAAGTTTCACTTCTTACGTGTGTACTCTAGTACACGCACACATTTTTTTCAATTAAAAAAGTATATACCTTCTCATTTCATACAGTAAGTATACTATTAAAGGGCTGATAGACGTACGAGTAAGTACGCGAACTTGTGGCTCGACGATCTTTTTCGCTCGTGTATCACCCCAAGTACGCGTACTTAAAAGCCGTCGAGTAAGTTCGTTGACGATCCAACATGTTTGAAATTTTGCTCGTAACCCGCCTTCACTCGCACGTCTGTCACCGCCGCGAGCCGCGAGCCTAGCCTGTCTAGCTATAATAGGTGTTATTAAGTGCAAAAGTTCATCATATAACGGCGCAGGCATCCTCAAACAATTATGCAAGTCTTCCTTCTCTTCACGTATTAGCTACTTCACCAAATTTAAGTGAGATAAACGCTCTTTTTTGAAAGTCAGTTTTTCACCCACTTTTGCCGATTACGTCTTCTGCTTTTAGTTTTATGGATATAATATAATATAATTCCTGAATAACACAAAATTCCCTCCGTTGATGACAAAGTGACGTCCGATATCGGTGACACGTGAGAAGCTACTGACCAAGCTCTACGTGTGTCACCGACGTCGAGCCGAGTAAGTACGCGAACTTTAAAACCGCGATTTTAAAGTTCCTACGTCTATCAGCCCTTTTACCAATTACATACACATTCACAAATCATGTACTCAAAAATATATAAGTTTTTCCTTCATTCAGAATTGCAGTCATAATAATTCAAAATAATAATTCGACAATCGACATACTCTTACATAATTAAGAATAGGTATACATCAAACAATACCAGTTAGACTCATACCTTAGGCGTAATATTAATAAAAAAAGTTTCTATTTTAGCCACAGGAGAGAGCCGCGGGAAAAACAAACATACAACGAGAAGGAAAATGGGAATAATTTTTAATTTGGAACTAATTAAAATGTCATCATAACTTTTACTAATTTTTGTAGGGAGTTCTCTGGAGAGTGATTCACAATGCTATAAATATCAAAACAATCATAACTTATTTGCAGAAGAACTTTAATATAAAGATAGCCTACTTGATACTTCCTGTGTGGAGCACCACTTTTAAACTGGGTATTGCACATAATAATATATCAACTATCAAGAGTTTTAATCTTCAGGTAGTTTATTATATTATATGTATACCTATAAATTATTTTGAATTGTTAAAGTGAAACTTTTATTACATCGTCTCAAACTTTTTGGTCTGTGTAGCGCATGTCGCGTTACGGTCGGCTGCCGAGTAGGTATAAAGCAGTGTTCGTAACCGTTCGAATAGTTTCACTTTTACCGTGGTTTCATAAAACCACACAACATTTTTTCTTTTTCTACCTTAAAGGGGAATTTTATTGGTTAGGCTTGTTAAAGTGAAACTTTTATTACATCGTCTCAAACTTTTTGGTCTGTGTAGCGCATGTCGCGTGACGGTCGGCTGCCGAGTAGGTATAAAGCAGTGTTCGGAACCGTTCGAACAGTTTCACATTTACCGTGGTTTCATAAAACCACACAACATTTTTTTTTATTTATCAGGCATCCTGTTTGCAGTTTTTTAAGCCGATTTCGATGAATTTTCGTATGAAATAAGGATACTTTTCTTCAAAAAACGGTTCAAATTAGGGACAAAATATATTATGAAGTTACAGCTAATAATTTACACGCCGATATAAGAAAAATATAACTAAGTGTTTCCCAAATATTTTCATTAATTTGGATTAAACCCACGCCTCGTCGAAATAGATGAAAATTATATTTCAAGAGTTTCAAGTTAAAAATCTATCAGACCTGTTTAGGTGTTGTAGGATTTCCGTCGTATAAAAATATTTTTACAAATGGACAATCTAAAACTAATTAACTATATTATCCAAAATAAAAAAACTAATAGATAATTTTATTATTACAGGAGAGGCTATTATTAATATTTTACGCGAGTCCGTAAATAGACTCTCGCAAAAATACTCGTAAACTATACTAATATTATAAAGCTGAAGAGTTTGTTTGTTTAAACGCGCTGACCTCAGGAAGTACTGGTCGGTTTTGAAAAATTATTTCGGTGTAGATGGCCCATTTATCGAGGAAGGTATAATATCATCACGCTAAGATCAACAGGAGCGGAGCAACGCGGGTGAAACCGTTGAGCACAGCTAGTTAACTATATTATCCAAGAACAGACAAAAATTAATAGATAATTTTATTATTACAGGCCAGTCTGTTATTAATATTTTATTTATGAATTTACATAAATATAAATGGAAAGCTACCAATGTAAGTTTTTATTTAGTATTTTACACTTACCTACTAAATATTTTTAAAAGTTATAGAGCATAATATAGACTACGGGGAACTATACGGGTTTTTCTTTTACTACGCGGGTGAAGATGCGGGTGGAAAGCTAGTATTAAAGAAAATTTATCAAGATTATTTCATTAGATATCATATAGTAACTGATTAGTCACTTTTGGCAAAGAAAAACACACTCGAATAAACAGCCAGCAGTAATTTGCAATTACAGCTGAAAATTAGTTTTCACGTGATCTGAGCTAGACAGTTGCAAGCGTTTTAAAAACAAACTCAAACTCAAACTCAAATAAATGTTTGAGTTTGAGTTTGAGTTTGTTTCCCAGTGCTCTTAGCTGTTAACAAGCGTCTAGTTTTGTACTTTTTTCCCTTTTCAGGCATCCTGTCCGAGACATACGAGCGAACCTGAATTAAACTATCGTGGGAATCTAATTTAAGAGATAGAATTGTGAATAATACACTTCTTTTTGTTTTTTAACAATGGACCATGACTAAATACTAAAAATTAAAAACATTAATATTGCCTCAAGTCATAAGAGCAGGCGTACAACATCGATTAAAAGTTTTTATACCAAGTTGTCAGATCAAATTTGATTTGTGAAAAAATTTCATCAAAATCACCTAGGTCCTAGAGGTTAACAGCTGCAGGTATGTCAAACTTAATTAAAATTTATCATTCATCTAAAAAAAGGTACAAAATACTGTAATAACCAATGTCATGAGTCTACAAGATTAGTTTTGTGCATACAATTAATTGTTATTTAATATAGTCAAACTTATAATTTTTAGCAGAAATTAAATTAAGTATATTATTATACCTCGAAAACATAGAAAATAAACTCCAAAAAAACTCACTCACTTGAATAAACAGAGTCTACACAACCATATAAATTGTGAAAGTTGAGTTGAAATAATAAAGCCAAATCACAACAATTTCTACAAGTAATTTTTTGTTCCGCAAATTGTTATCAATGTATAAACTTATTTTCAATTTCATTAAGTATGTTTGTTTGTCTTGGATAGTCGAAACAGAGCGATTTTACATGATATATTTTGTGTCTGGATATAGAAGGGATTTAGTTATATTACTAGCTGTCCCGGCAAACGTACTGCTGTCACATCTGTCCGATATGCACAGAAATTTTCATGAGAATCGGTACAGCCGTTTTGAATTAGTATATTAACTAACACTGTGACACACGAATTTTATATTGTAAAGAGATAATATACTAATTTAACCGCAATGAAACGCTAGTTACATATTTTTAATGAAATAAAGGAAAACATCAGTACTTGAACTATAGAACTAAAAATATGTGTACTTAAGTGATATAACTTGATGTGATGCGACGCGAAAGTACTTATCATCACTCACCTTTCGTGAATTTCGTGGAGAGAATGCTTAGAACAGACTGATTCAGTAACATTTTGACCTACTATTAACTTACTAAAAATATCACAAGAAATGCTTGTAATAAAATAAACATCACATCGACGTGATTAAAGATACTATAAAATAAATACTAAAGTTATGACATGATTTTAAAAGAGCAATTATGAAGTTTCTTGCCGGTTTTAATCTTTCCCATAGATACTGCTTTCCGAATCGGTGGTGAATGTTAAAATATGCTATGACGATTCAAAAGTGCTTCTAGAAGAAGTCTTATTGAATAAATAAATGTTTTAGTTTGAGTTTATGTTTTACATTATGTGATATTTAATTTGAATTATTATTGTAAATATATGAGCATGTTGGGCATATTAACTTCTCATATTATTATAATGCTTTCATTGTCGTAATAATTAATAACAAATATAAACGCATCAATTTGCGGTATAAATGCTTCATTCTTCACACAATTTTAATCTGATTAGTTGTGTTTGTGAACATGTTTGCTTGTATGTTCTACACTAGTCTACAGACACGATTAACGATCACACGACACGACATCGTAACGACATTTTGTTCATACCGAAAGAGCGAAGCAATAAAGGTTTTACAAAGCAATTTTTCATTTGTTATTACATCTGGTAACCGGTTCTGCCAGTTATGGGCACGACATTCTTAGCAATAATAAGAGTTATTACTATAATATAAAAGTTTAGGAATGCGGTCGCACTTGTCACGATTAAAAATAGTGTTGCGCTGAAATACCGCACGGGTCAGGATATTTCTCTGACTGTTTTATAATTTATTTCTAGATTCAAGGACAGTGATACTAAAACACTTCCTGTGTTTAAAATGTTCAGTTCAAACTATATATTGTTAGACGTAACTTTTGATTTAATATTTTTGTGGATGAATAGTTGTCAATATAGCTGTCACTGTCACCTGTCAGAACATGCTTAGCTGTCGAATACTATAAATTGCCGCGTTCCTTTGACTCGGCGCGCAATCGTACGGATCGTGCCTAGGGGCTCGGACGTTGTTTATACGACGTTTGACCCAACTACCTTCACTTTGCTAATAGTCGTTGACTTGCTGCGATTTGTTAATCAATTAGGTAGCTGTGTAGAATCGCAGTACATTCTAATTACATTTCAAACTAATATTTAACCCAGTCTCGCGTGTAATTTCTATTAATATTATTATAAAAAAATATGTGCTGTATCACAGTATAAATGTGAGTTATGAGTTATAATATCCTTCCAATAATCAAACAATTTGCTATCATTTAACTTCCACATTGTATGTATTCAAAAGCGTTTATACAACAAGTCTAGTTGAATAAAGAAATATTTGAATTTGAGTTTTATTTGAAAGCATTAAGGACAAATTTAACATGAAATAATTCCACCAAGAGCATCAATTCCTCAATATCTATATAGCATTTAAAGACTTCCTAAAAAGGTTATATTCAGACCATTATTTGTATTTCAATCTAAAAGTCAAAATAAGGAACTACTTGGGTAATAGTTTTACACGAAAGTTTATTGATAAGGTACTTTCATGATAAGGTACATTCATAATTTAAATTTAGAAAAGCAAATTCGAAATTAAAAGACGAAAAGATACGATTAACAAATGAACTATGAAATATAATTTCAAATTAAAATTCCCAACTGTTTTTCGCAATATCAACATTCCCTCAGTCTATTGTTACAATGTTTTTATAATAAAAAACACTCAAAGATATTAATTATTCGTCTCATTGTCATTCAGTTCTGATAAAATATTTTCGTATATTTCCCAGTGTTATTTTTTAATTCGAAACCAGGTAACGTTGAGTGTCTTGTCATTATGGAATAAGGATATAATTGTAACAATTGAGATGCAAATACAATGAATCTGGGGATAATTAATTCGATGTTTTTCAATAAGATATTGAAGTTTTTTGCTATATTTAGGGCTGATTTTTCAATCCTTGGTTAAAACTTATTCGTAGAATAACTGCCATTACAAAAAGTTATTCCAAATGCCCGTATTTGACAGTTTAAAGGTGACTATTAGTGACTATTAGTCTTTTTATTAGTGATTTTAATATTATCGTGCTATACTTTAACGGATGGGTAAATTTTAACTAAGGATTGAAAAATCGGCCCTTAGAGAAATAATGACGTATTACGTCTTTGTAGTAAATAGGGAAATGGCAACACAATTTGTTTTCATCTCACAATTTTGTTAATTTACCTTACCACATACATATATTTAAACAAAATTTCATACTTATTAATTTATCACCGCTAACTTAACTCTAGTATGGGCAAAATAAAATATTATGTGGACTAACTTATCGCTTGAACTAAAATTAGATCGAAAAAATCTATCTTATCTAGTTAAATCTATGATTTAAAAAGCCAACCAAGACCTTATGAAAAGAACGACGTTAACAATACGAGATTAAAGTTAAACTTTCACAATGTCTAATCACATATAAAAGAAAAGCACAAATAAGTTTAATTATATTTAATTAAAATTTAAAACACAAACAATACACAGATAATTAAAGGCACATTAACTAATCCACAATTCATGACAATATCTCTGCTGAGACCGTAAACCGCAACGCCTTAGACAAATCTAGATCACATTGAAATGAGATGCTGAAGAGAAATCTAGGTATAATCTATATATTAATAAAAACTGAAGAGTTTGTTTGTTTATTCGCGCTTATCTCAGTAACTACTGAACCCATTTTAAAAATTCGTTTACCGGATGTGTACTTGATCCTGGACTTGATAATATATTGTACATATTATTATACAAACTAGATGTGTTTGTATTGTGTTTTGCTACATTCCAGTTTATGTAAGGATATATTATAATATAGTCTTAGGTGAACAGTTAGTAATTAATTAGATAGTACCTAGTTACTTTATAATGAATATGAAAACTAAACAGAATATGTATTATAAAGTGTTTAAAACAAACACAGGCATACATCACACTCGCATTTTCATGGCTTATATATTTACCTGTAATAAAATCCAAAACAAAACCTGTCTTATGATTCCAGTTCATCATATTTAAATTATGCACCATCTCCTAGCCTACACAAAGCACTATGATATGTGGAAAGCGCTCATTAAACGCTGTTTCAGAAAAGCCAAGCTTTGTCTTCTGGCGCTACGTTTCAAAATAATTGCTTCTTACTCTGTGGACTCGCGTCAAAAGTTTTTAACTTCAGTTTATATTTTCTTAATTAAGTACCTATTTGAAAAGATATAGTCGTTTTTATGTAAACTTTCTAGAAAAATGTATGTTAAATTAAATGAAACTAAAGACTATTATAATTACGTTTTTAACACTTTTTCACTGTGTGGTGCAGTTGGTAGAAAACGAATTGATGAATTCAATCGAAGAAAATCTCGAGATATATTGATAGTTGATACCTACAAAATACATAAAAATAAAAGATTAGTTAGCACAATGTATAATGTAGAGCTCTTATTCAGAATTAATTAAGATTATAACCCTTATTCACCCCTCCATAACTTCAAAAATTGTCAACAAACTAAAATTTATGGTCCTTCGATTCCTTTTGTGTTTACGGGCGTAAGTGTGAAATTCTATCACTTCAATAAAATACAGAAAAACTTCAAGCGACGGGATATAGGATGCTTTGGCTACAAATCAATCTAACTATAGGGAACAAACTATTTTCCTATTGTGAGAAGAGTACGTGTTTTGTACAGGGCCGAAATCACACCTTCATTTTTAAGATGATATATTTTTTTAGTAATTTGGAAAAAATGTGATGTGAATTGTTTTTCTAGCCGACATAAATTAATAAATACGAGTGTTTTTATAGAATCAAACTCAAGAAAAATTATTGTCTTATTATATTTTCCACGAAATATGATTAATTTTGTAACATATACTTATATTATATAAATCTGAAGATTTTATTTAGGTATCATAATGCTCTAATATACTACGGGATCTATTTTAAAAAGATTTCACCTTCCGATTGCTATATTATATGAACTGCTGCTTCGCCAGCAGCGGTGTGGTTGGAAATAATATAATGGTAATCATTGTTTTTTTCATCTGAGTAACCTATACCTATACCATCATCATCTGGTCGTGTTTATCAGTAACATGACGCAAACAAGCTACGTTCACGAAATCAAAACTCACTTAACAAAATTGCTACAATATAATTAGAATAAATTAAAATTCACATCGCCCATTACGGCCCTGTCCCAATCATTTTATTTCACTCAGCAATTTCAATCAGATTCGCTCAAAATGAAACGAGGATGTTCTGTTTATTTCTCGGCTTGTCAATGTCTAGCGGTCTTTAGCTGGAACTGCTGCAGTGAATAATCTGATATTTATAAAGGAACTAGCGGTCCGCCCCGGCTTCGCCCGTGGTACCTACATGTTTAAACTATCCTATCTCTCAAGTTGGATCGAACTGCATATGGTGTGCGAATTTTATTATAATCGGTTAAGTGGTTTAGGGGTCCATTGAGGACAAACATTGTGACACGAGATTTATATATATTAAGATATTCAGGTAGGAGAGGAAATATCGTATCTATACTTAATATTTCAAAGCTGAAGAGTTTGTTGGTTTGAACACGCTAATCTCAGGAAGTACTGGTCCGATTTGAAATATTATTTCGATGTTAGATAGTTAATTTACCGAGGAAGGCTACCTATATAACTATAATAATATATCATCAGGCTTAGACCAACAGGAGCGGAGCCACGCGGGTGCAACCGAGGGGCGCAGTTACTTTAGCAATATAATAGTTGTGTGAAACTTGAATTGTAGCTATGGGGGTAATTAAGACAATTTTACTTTAGATTTGTGAACTGTATAGTCACCATCTTTATTCATACAGAAATAATTTGGCACTCAATTTTTTTTTTTCAATTAGGTACCTACATAAGAAATGGACATGTTGCAGACGATCTGCTTACAATGAATATAATGTCTATAGTATTCTATTTACATATTCAATCTAATTTCATTTCAAGGCTATTATTAATAAACGAAACTTTAGCAGTCTCTGAATTAATTCTTAATTTCCCTAAGGTCCGTTAAGTCAACTGATACAAAACTTATTTAGAATTAATTTCATTATTTAATCAACAAATTAAAATAAAAAAGAGTGTGCTTGTCGAGCACACATGTCAGAAGTGAAACTTCTTTGGCAAGATTCAAAGATACCAAAATCGTCACTTTACTCCATGACGTGACGGTATTGCCTTGAAATTTGAAATTTTGAAATTTTACGCCCAACGCGCCTAAAAAAGTTTCACTTCAAAAATATATTAGCATTTCTTTCCAGGGACTTTGGACATCGTTCGTTTACAAAGTAACTTCGAAAGGTGAGGAAACTTTATAACCTACAGAGTAAAAATATTTAAGATTTAATTATTTGAGCGAGCCATTTTAAAGCAATTATGTTTAGCAATTTTAACGTTCAGCAAAGTAAAACAAAGTAAAGGTGTCTTCAAAGTCATTAAAAGTGCATACTAATTAAAATAAGGATCAAATTTGCAGACCAATAAAATCTATCTAATGAAACTTGAACGTTAAAATGATGAATCGAATACAGAAATTGCAAAATAATAAGAAGTGTACAATAAGGTACGGAAATGTATTACAGTAATAGCCTTATATATATTATAAAGCTGAAGAGTTTATTTTTATTTTTTTTTGTTTGAAGGCTCTCAGGAACTACTGGTCCGATTTGAAAAATTATTTCGATGTTGATGATGATAGCCTATTTGTCGGAAGGCTATAGGCTATCATCACGCTAAGACTAACAGGAGCGGATCACTGCGGGTAAAACCGCGGGGCACGGATAGCAATAGATGAAATTAAAGGCGGCATTGAGCGAATAGTCAACGTAGATAAGTCACTGGAAATAAACCATTTTGAAATAATTTGGCTTTGATCTTAGGTTAATGAATTTCCGTGACATAAAAGTTCACGGTTTTATGATATTTATTAAAAAGGAAGTTATGGATACAATTAAGTCGTTAAATGAATATTTTTAGGAAATGTATAAATAGATTGATTATTGTAGTTAACCTTACTTTTTGCTTCTACTTCTACGTATAAATGTATTTTACTAGCTGATTGTGATTATTCATATGAAAAATATAATTTATTGTCCACATTTTATTACATACATACATACATATTCATTTCTCTTTTGACTACGAAATTTATAGATTAAAAAAATCATTAATTTTTTGTTTATGGCCTTCCCGATCCCGATGAGTATGTCATAATTTCATATACACTACAGTGAAGACATCGTGTGAATTTAATCATACTATTTGTATACTAGAAGGGTGTAAAGAATACAAAATATATGCAAAGCCCAAATGTGGCAATACCGGTTTGTATTTACGGCTAACCTATACCCAGATAATGAAATTTCGGGAGTACTTTAGTAGATTAAAAAGGTATTGTAATAACGCAAGGAATATGGATTATATACTCTTTTTTGTACAAAACTCGTAATACATTAATTCTTTTATTTTGTGTTATAAATAGGTATAGTCACATTAAACTATATTCAAGCCTGTTTAATGGAAATTTATAAGATTAAAATATTAAATTTTATAATCGTATGTTATAATTTAATAAATTTTAATTACAAATCCTTCGCAAATTTAAAGTCTCAATAAATACTAATATAATAAAATTATTAAATAATAAATACTGTTACTTGAAGAATTTTGAAATTGGCGGGAATTGTACATAATTATAAATAGCTCATAGACTAGTTCGCAAATGATAAACGATACTGTCATACCTAGTTTAGTAAAGTAATTAATAACCTTAAATCTTTATAATAAATCACCTCTTAGATACTTTAGGAAAACTGTTAACGAATGTACCGAGACTTTCCAAATTATTCTTTATTAACAAGCGTCAAAAGTGAATTTCCAACGTATATTTCAAAAAATTAAAATATGTAACAGATTACTAAAATACACACATTTCTTCTAAAAGTAAAATTTTCATCAAGCTACTTAAGAAATGGTTAATACCTTCCTTCTGTATGCCCATAATAACACAATTAATGAAAACCTACTGAACCGTTACCTAGAAAACACACACAAGGTGAATTCACTGGCTTCAAGCCCCTTGATTTCCGCATAATATTTCCTTAAGGCAGCAATTTTGCATAATTTCTACACCCTCAAAAGTTTTGAACGTCAGCAAAGAATTTTCAGTAATCCCTAAACACATTATGCTAAACGATCTCACGGCGACCTCAGGGAAACATTGTCACTTTTATAAGTGTCCTTCTGTACTTTAAATAAGCTTTGCGAGTTGGCAGGTCTATTCTAAATCAGTTTATATCGGTTTTGGGAGCCTTTTGGATCAGTTGGTGGTAGCTGTTATTATCGAGAGAATCCCCGATGGATAGAAAATTATATTTTCATCTTTTGGTGTAAAAATTTGACTGATTATTATCTCACACATTCCTGAGACACGAACAGTGGTAGTTGAAGTAGTTTCTAGATGAAAACTAGCGGTAGCGGACTGTTTACATTATTGTTTCAATATTTATTTACTTATTAATAGTTTATTGCTCTTAGAATTATTACAATAATACTTAACCTAAGAATGCATTTAAACAATTGGCGGTCTTATCGCTATGCAGCGATTTCTTCCAGACAATCGTGTGTTCACTTCTGGTCAACAGATTCCCAGAAAGATTTCAAGTTCAACCAAATCATGCATGGCAATGTACTACTTAATACGTTCTATAAGTTCAAATAGGAACACAGAAATTCCCTTGATGTAGTGTGGTATGGATAAACATAGATATTAATGGTATTTGAATATTTAATATTAATGGCGAATTAGGAAATTCTAGGATCATAATAGTGCAATTATCATAACGTCTAATGTTATAGGCATTAATAAAGTGTTATTGTTCAGTTATAGTTAGTGTAAAGAATCACATTCCTATTCTTCCTTCTCTGTCCTCATTTTAAACCTTTCAACTATAAACTTTAGCCAATTTAATCTGTTAACTTAGAAAATAATAAACGACAATACATTCTGGACAAAGGAAATAAGTTTCAAAGACGTCAGAGACTACTGGTGGAAGGCGACTTGAAAAGGAATTTATATTATCTACATTATTTGCTACCGTTGGTATTATTTAACACTATTTTATTTTTAAAAAGGCCTGAATTATCCAAGAAAGGAGAATGAGTGCTTGTTTGAATACTTGTAAAATGAACAAAATCTGTAGGACGGATTTAAAAAATCTTTCTTTAGCTCTAATTTCTATATTTTTTTTTTTTGTTTTTGATGTCCTTTCTAACAATCTAACTATTACAGAAATTTTAAATGTGAAAGTGTATTTGTTTATCTTTCTTCTACGTCGCAACGAAACGATTTTATAATATGATTTTTGTGTCTGGAGATAGGAGGCTAGAGAGTATATCTAATGCTACTTTTTTACGCAGCGTAACATTTAATTCCTATGTGAATTTACTTTTATAATGGGTTAAAAGCAAAAGTATGAAGCTAGGAACAAACTAGTTTTATATAAAAATATAAACATTGGAACGTAAACCCGGCTTCGATTATCTTTTGCTTCTAAGAGAAAGGAGTATAAAACTTACATCGCTCATAGTTTTAACGACGGTGTTTTAAATAGCCGTAAAATGTTATACTGTAGGAAGCCATTTCCGTGTCAAGGGTCTAGGGCACGCTCGTCACTGACATCTTATGAATATTATATGGAAATACTGCATGTAGACTAAGAGTCAACGTCAATTTTCTATAGTTCAAAAATATTAAGTGTCTGTGTAGTACATGCGATACAATATAATACTTTTGGAGAAATAATAACATACGGCTTATAGATTAATAATTGTACTGTTGCGAATATTTATCTCGATATGCACCATTTTAAAGATGAAATTAAATACAAATTTTAAATAGCAAGATAAACTACTGTGCTGACTGGCTCTATTTTCTATACGTAAATACTCCACTTTGTGTAAATATCAAGATTATTTTCCATCTACCAAACAAAGTTTATCGTCTTCTTTATGCATAATGTGTTTCAAAGTCATTGTTATCTGGTTTATAGAGAAGCAAATTGATAAAAATAAAATTTGTTCACAGGTAGATTATATCTTTGCTAAACTAATAAACGCAGAGGTTTAGCCAGCAGCTCTTAGCCTAATAAGTTGTGGCGACAAAGTGGCCGTAAGCTGAACGCGAGTGTCACTTAAGTTTTGTTCCAGAAACTTGTTAAAAACTCTATATTATTTATTAGTTTCCTACCTTCTCTTGGATAGGTGTTAAAAATTGAAACGGTCAAGAAAATTAAATAACTTCATGACATTTCTGAAACATTTGGTTTAAGTTATTGAAAAATTTAAAGTGTGACATTTTATAGGATTTTTTTACATTTTATACCTACCATTTTCATTTACCTAAATAAAACTAGCAGCCGTGGTCGAAACTCTACCATAAATAATTTAAATCATTATGAACATTTTAAAACTGGTAATAATGGTCTTCCCGAGATTCACACACAATTTCAAGATTAATATTTTTCTGAAATAATAAACTGTGGTGAATTACTGTGTGTTATGAATGATGATTCTAAAGTGTGTATGTAAAAACACAAAAAACAGATTCAGAAAAACAAATTAGGAACTATAATAATAAATGTACTGTATTTCCCTCAAGGATATAATTTTCCCAGAATTTCCCAGCGTGCTCTATTTTTTTTTTGCTTTTAGTATTACCACAGATTACTAAATAGTTACTATTTTACTACTAACACTTACATTTTTACCATTACAGTTTATCTTTACTCTCATCAGCTGAAACTGCATTACAGCGAAATTAGCTTAAATTTTAATTTATTTCACATCTACCCTCATCAAATATTTGCTGACCCGTTGTTTGCTGTCGACCGAGTGGACTCGTTCAAATACACTGTGGATACCGTCCAATAATTAAAAAGATAATAAATAGCTTCATGAATACGTGAATTGTTTTTCCATTGATGATATGTATATTTGTTACAAATGTGTTAATTAGTAAGAAATATACTTTTAATCTGATGTTTAAAATTATATCTGGTAAAATATTTTTTTTAAAGAATAGCAACAATTTCGATTCGAACCCGCGTCTTTTTGCCATACCGTGGCAACGCCTAGCAAGTTAGTCACCTTAACAATCGAATTACCTACTCTTTCGGTTTTATGTGCATAAAGGACATACAGCATTTGAATCCTATAGAACTATTAAATGAATATAATAAACATATAATTGTCGTGTCGCGGACACCTCCTAAACGGCTTGTCCGATTCTCATAAAGTGATAAAAGTTAGAACAACGTTTTCCGGGACAGCTAGTTATATCTATAGTTTAAAGTGCAGTTTATGTCTAAAAGTTTGCTGATGCCTGTTATCGTTACTAAAGAGTAATAAGACACCATTCATTTTCACAAACTTTCGTATTTGTAGTATATTTCATCGTGTAATTAATTAGCCTTATAGAAGCAACTTTCTGATATTCATTGTTATCTTTAAAAATGTTTCCTTAGTCTTCTCTATTTAAGAATAACGAGCTTTTTATAAAGTGGATATCACTTATTAATTATTAAAAAGTAAAGGTGTTAGATAGTTACTGCTAGGAATACTTTTACGGTAATAATATTTATTTTCATGTTAACTTTTATGTTACTTATGTACGTTGTAAATATGCTATATTATTGAAAAAAAAAAGCATTCTGCATCTTCAGCATAAACCGTTTTGCTACAGAAAATATCTATAATCAACAATAGTAATCCCTGTTCAAATTTATTTCGAAATAAAAGCTGACCAGTGAATTCTAGCTAACGATTTGCTCAATTTTCGGCGAGGATTTAAAGCTAGTGGCACATTGGGTATTTTAAATTTTAATTGTGTAAGAAGCATGACCCAAATTTTAGATTGTCTGTTCATTGTAAACTTTTAATGAGTATTTTGATGGCCCTACAGACGGGAATTTAAGTGTTAAGTGCGGAATTATGTAGATTCCATCTGCGGTTTTTAATTAAACGCGAGTTATTTCGATTCTTTATTTATTCATACTTTGACTGACCTTTTTGGAATGAGAAAATATTTTCTAATATTTTCTTGGCCTTGACTTGGTTAAGTAGTTCTGTAGACGTGTTTTACCTCGAATGTTTTAACTTTTAAATAAATTATATTAAAATAAAAGTGATTTACATTTGAAGAATATTCTAGAACCTTTACTAAGACGTTCTCGTCAAACAAGGCAAATAACTAGACCACTTTATAGCAACCCACAAGCAACCCATGTCATTTGACAATTGAGAATGCTCCGCACACACAAATGATGTAAGAACAATTCACATTGACCTTTTACGTTCTAAAAATAATCTTCGTCTTGTTATACTAGGTACTGATAATTTTAGATCAAATGTAGATCAATTTTAAATAAATGAAATTCTTTCTGTTTCTCCAGAAAATTATTTTTATAGGTATTACTCAAAATAAAAATTAATGTGTTCTTCCTACATACGTAATAATTCTCTACAGAGTACAAAATAGAGTCGCTTCCTGCTATCTGTCGTCCCTATGTATGCTTTGATCTTTAAAACTACACAACGAATTTTGATCAGGTTTTTTAATATACCTACTATGTATTAAAAAGCCTGATTCTATTTGAAGCCTATGGCTTTATGATATAATGTGTTAAGTTTTAGACAAAGCAAGTGAAGCTGCGGGTGAAAAGCTAGTGATGAATAAAATTCAACAATACCTAAGGTCACGTTTTATCCAGTTATTAGGTAAAATAAAGGTAAATGTTCTGTTTTGATGTTCGATTTCTTCTGTAGCTTCAATAATATTCAGTTCACAAGTTTGCAAAGCGTGTTTGAGTATGCATAATACAATTAAAAATAATTTTACATCTAGATTCTAGACAGTAAAATATAAATCAAACTTACGTCCTCCATTGTTCACAATGTTCTGCAGCAATCCGTAGGCACATTGTATTATATTTCTGTCAAAACAAAAGAAAGGACACGAGCAAATAAAAACAAGAGTCAATGTGTTCAATCTACATAAACTGATAAAATCGGTCCTTAAGTTACAATGCAGGGGAATCTCCCAATAATATAAGGAACTAAGATGAAATCTTGAAAATTATGTTTACCAAACTAGGCCAAAGGCATTATTGCGCTCGCTACAAATTGTTTTGGCAGTTAAATTGAGCGTAAGAATTAATTTTATGGCGGAACAAAATTTACTGACAAAAAATGTCGACTTTGTTTGGCTGGCCGAAATTAATTTTGCCGATTTCCTTTCAAATTGCCAAGATTTGCTTCGAAGGTCTTTTGGTCTAACTCGGATGGTATGTAATAATTATTTGAAGCTCAATATTATTGTCATTTGTTTCAACTAATGTCCAATAAAGAAAGGAATTTCGTAAAGTGTAGTTTGCTAGAATGAGAGTATATGCTACGGTGCCTTAATGTTCCTTTAATTTAATTTAATTGTTAGGTTTGTCTACTGAAAATTATTATAATTATTTCTGAGTCTAATTGAGGTAGAAATAAAACTACAAAATGCATTATAATGTGATCGGTTTATTTTACATTATATGCTTTCAAATAAAATTAAAAGCTATTTGCCTAAGTGAAGTATAGCTTTATACATAAGTTACAAAGAGAGACGAAAATAAGACAAAGGGTTCAGTCTTATATTTGGGAAAAGTGTATAACACGAATAAACAATATTTACAAAAGTTGGGAAGACAACATGCGAAGACGAAAGGAACAACTAGTAAACAAATGGATCGAGACTAAATGCTTTCTCAAGTCAACATCCCAACGTACGAATAACAAGTTTGCTTACAGATTCAATTATCATACAATATCGATAACAACCTTATTATTTAAATCTCACAGGATGTCTCACATCGCGCACACATTATTTACAATTTTAATTATCCGTCAAAATTATCTTAATACAATAAAATTGGGAATTAGTCTAATTGACTCGTAAAATGTAGGGTACCAGGTCACCTCAGGCTAGAGGGATCTAGTACCAGGGGCCTAGGCTAAAGGGAAACAAACTCGGGTGGCGGTGGCGGTAAGGTCAGCACGGGGGTTTCTGATTGTTCATTTTCTCCACTCGCTCCAGGTAGTGACCAGGTTGAGCTTCCCGTTGCTGTCACTCGAGGACCCATGTTGTCATATGCTGGTGCACCACAACAAGTTCGTGTTCGTCTTGGCAGAGTTGCTCCACCTCCTATTAAATCGGGATACTTCCCATGCTCTCCTCTTCCAGCTACTTGCACTGATATAAATATATTTCCATAAGGGACTGGTACTGCGAACTCCGCTGGCGGAGGAGGGAAAGCTCCCGGAGTGCCTTCTATAGTAATATGTACAGGATCAAACGCACAACTTCTAGGGGGTTCATCAGATAAGCGTTCTGTTAATTCAAAATCACACGGTGAGGCCATGTCCGCAATCGAACGATCACAACTAACAACTACAGACGCATCTATTAAACGTTTCTCTTGGTCCATGAAGCTTCGACTTGGTGGTACAGTTCGTTTTCGTAAATGCCAACACGCGACTGCTGCTATAAAACCTAGGGCAGCTAATGCGCCTAAAGCGCCAAACACTACGCCCAGTAATTGTGGAATTCCAGGTGCTGTTCGCGCAGTCGCCGTTTGCAGCCTTGGTAATACCAAACTTATTACAGCACGAGCTTCTCCTGCTACACTTTTAGCTAAACACGTCCATTCACCAGCGGCACTAGAAGTGACGTTATAAAGAGTAATATTTACCCATCTAACACTTCCAGGTACTCTCTCCTCAATATTATCGTCCTCTACAATCGTATCAATTTCTTCCATGTCACAATCAACACTGCTATTATGTAAATCTACTCCGTCAAACAACCATGTTACTTTCGGCTTCGGTATACCGTGTACCCAACAACCAAATGTTGCCGCTACACCCACCTCTGCCCTTACAACTAAAGTACTCGATTTAACTTCAGGCGGGCAAGTCATTACTTCACTAGGCACGTTGCGCCATTTGTTCCCTGACTGCGTGGAAGGTTCCACGCAAACTAATTCTTCTGTACCTAATTTACTTTCTAAAAACCAATCTTTAAATTCGCGTAATCTACAATCACATCTCCACGGGTTTCCCGATAGGGACATGGTTTTCAAA
This sequence comes from Colias behrii, assembly GCA_029959065.1. Lineage (NCBI taxonomy): Eukaryota > Metazoa > Arthropoda > Insecta > Lepidoptera > Pieridae > Colias > Colias behrii. The sequence goes on along the minus strand of JARWMC010000021.1, from coordinate 1,635,835 downwards.
GCGGGTAATGAAAATGTAATTAGACGCAGGAATGTTAATTGATTCCTACGTAAATCTATAGTTTCTAAAGACTTCAAATTCCGTAATGCATTTGTGTGTATTGTTCTCAATCGGCAGCCGTCCAATAATAGCATTCGTAAATGCGGCAACGTCGGAAATTGATCGGCTACCAACGCAGTCAAAGGGTTATTGCTCAGCACTACCAACCGTAACCTTTCGTTCCCTCTAAATATATCTCTGGGTAGCAACGCGAGATCGTTGTCAGCGAGATCGACTTCGACTAGAATTCGCAGTTCCAAGAACGCGTCAGCGTGAATAGAGCGAAGTTTGGTCGCTCGCAAATTGAGTCGTTGTAAGTTTAGTAGGCCGATGTTCGAGAAAACTTCTTGAGGTAAGTTTCTGAGGGGGTTGTCGTGTAGATCGAGGACTTGGATGTCGGACGAGAGTGTGGGCGGTCGGCGAAGGTCACCAGAGGCACACGTGGCGGTTTTCTTACCGGAGGACCACTTGCAGCGACAGGTAGAGACGTGGGCGCAGTCGAGCCAGTCGCTAGCAGTCCTCGCTGTGCACGTGGTGAAGATAACTATCCAACACCACCTGGCCCACGACACGCGCATACTCATCTCATTTCGACTTTGTGTTTACATCGGTGGGATGCCTGTAACAACGAAATGTAGCTTAATCATTGGGATCATACAATACTAGACAGGCATAAGGTGGATATAACATTCAACAACATTAATAATTTTGTTCGATTATCTTTTATTTTAACAAATACCTATTACTATCAATAACGATACTATAATCAACTGAATTAAAATATGATTATAAAATTCGGTTTTATATTCATAATTAATTTTACGAAGAACTATCGAATAACGCCTTTCTCTAGAAATATATCTTGTAAATATTATATACCTATAAGCTTAATAAATTATTTAAGAAAAGCTTTATTTAAAAAAGCTTATATAACTAACGTTATTAGTCAGAATTCAGAAACTTTCTAAAAGGTTTCATAAATCTGTAGTTTAATTTTTTGATCTAAATAAGATAATGATGTTAATTATTATAAGGAAGACGTAGTCGGGTCGACTTCAATGTTTTGATTATATTCTAACTAGCGGTCCGCCCCGGCTTCGCCCGTGGTACATATTATGAAAAATAGATGTTGGCCGATTCTCAGACTTACCTGATATGCACAGAAAATTTCATGAGAATCGGTCCAGCCGTTTTGGAGGAGTATGGTAACTAACATTGTGACACGGGAATTTTATAATATAATATTTTTGTTTCTCGTTCTACTGATATTTTATTGTAAAAACATACAATTGTTTGTATTTTCTGAGTCACATTTTTATTTTCTTTTACTACAATGAACAGTCTAAAATCGTAAGTCGAAATAGTAAAAAGCAACAGAGCAGTGTAATCAAAACACAATTCAAAAAATCCTCTACGTACACAATGTTTACACCATTGTGACTACAATACAGAAAACGAACATTAATAACATCTTTAATTATCACATACTAGATACTAGGTAACAAATGCACTCCGAGCCTCTTGTTTTGATAAATGCGTCCCTCCCCGGAGGTTTTCTGTCAAGATTAGAGGGATTAATGGTTCTGTGAGGTTATCTGTCTTGTCCGGCCGTTCTGGTTATGGTCACGATAGGGTATTGAGTTAACTAATTGCAACTAACTGGATATCAATGGTCAGTTTTACCTACTGGGCAGTATACTAATGACCAGTCCTTTGAATTTATAAGCAAAAACAGGAAAGGTGTGGTTAATATCCTCTCACTAAATCAAATACAATCTTAAATAGATTAATTAACATATTTTATTTAAGTGAAACTTCTTTATCGGGGTTGGAAAAAAATTTAGTGTAACATTTTTTCGTTACGCGTGACATTTTTCCGTTACGCGCCATCTTTTTCTTATCCCTACCACGCGTGATTCGACGTATTTCTGTAAAGTTGCATATAGTAAATTATTTTTTGAAAAATAAGGTCATAAAGAAGTTTCACTTCTTACGTGTGTACACTAGTACACGCACACATTTTTTTAAACGATACAATCGGAAAAATAAAGCATTATTAGCTAACTGTCTTTGTGATTTCATACCACATTATGCTAGTTGACTAGGCGAAGTATTATTAGGATTTCCTAAGGTGATTTCTTAGTTTTCTTTCCTAAGTATATGTACAATGTACATACATTGTAGGTACATGCTCAATTGAAACGTGGGTAATAAAATTACATAATATGTGTATAATCTGTCTTTAGTTAATCGTTCCCTATATGAACTATACTGACTTTATTATAAAATAATAACTAAAGCACGTATTTTAATTGTACAAACTGAATTATAATTCAATAAGTACAAAACCCGAAATAGGTCATACAAGTATAAATCGCGCAGCATTTTCGCTCGACTTCTGCCCAACTTCAGAATGCAAATTTAACACTTTCTTGAATAACACTCCCGGTATAATATTCTCACATGTTCTGAATAAGCCCCCGTACTATGATGTCTTAAAGCAGTATTATTACCAGTGTGCAAAAGTGACAGCGCTATGTAGTTTGTCTAGCGCCATCTCTGTGTGGGAAACTGGAAGAAATACTGCTAAGACATAATGGTATCCTTACCAGGTTAATGTTGTAAGTTTGCACTCAGCAAATATTTCGCTTAAAATGAAAATGGAACAAGTGCAATGCCTTTTAAACTATGTTTTATTTAATGACTTTTGGTGGTAATATTTTAAAAGTTAGTCTGCTTCCGAGCGAATACAATAGTGTTCAGACATTGACTTTATGAGTTCCGTCTGTTGTTCGAGTATTATTGTGTTTCAGAAGAGAAATTGCTATCAAAGGTTTATCTCAAGTTACCCTTTTGAAATGTACTAGTATAGTATTAAATATTATATAAGTAGATATATTACTTATTACATACCTATTCACTGGAGGCGTCGGTCAAAAACGCAGATTTTTGAAATCAAAATTGTTTTAGACAGGCAATGAGTTTTGACTGTAACAAAATATAAATTACCAAGAGTGGAATAAGTATTTAATTTATTTACATTTCACTCTTATTTACTACCATCAAAGGAAGAATATTTCATAAGTATATGATTTTGTTAAGAAACAATAATAATCCTCAAGTTGCTATAGACATGCTTTAATATTACTTCATCAAAGCTTTTGGGATTATGTCGTCGTATGAACATCAATTTTATTTATATACCTTGTTCCCTGGTGGAAAATATTCCATATAAAGTATATAGAAAAGGATATTTTGTTAAAATATTAACTGGTTATATCTTTGATATAAATTTTCTGTAAAGATTTGTTTTTAATTATTTTAACTTTGAATGTAATGTAAGAATATGTTTTAACACGTGATATCATTTACGAAAAATATAATAAGAACAATTATTAGTTCTCGTATTCTCACATAGTATAACTACATGACAATGTCCATTTAAACATTTTTGCATAATCCATAAAAGCACATATCATTATTATAAAGGTAATTATGTATGTATTTTACCTTCGACCCCTAATTAAAATAATTTCACGTAACATAATAATTTTAATAACATGTTTATTATAAAACTTTTGTGTGATAACAAAGGTTTAAAACTATGAATATAATCCTTATTATAATGTATGTTGTAGGTTGAAATGTTTGTATAGGACAGAATCCCTTGTAACTTAGGTATTATGTCAGGTCGGTTGTTTTAGTGATGTGATATTATGTATATTGTATACCTATGTTTCTTTTCGACATATTTTAAATGTATGTGGATACAATTTTGGAAAGCTTTGTTTTAAAGTGAAACTTTTATTACATCGTCTCAAACTTTTTGGTCTGTGTAGCGCATGTCGCGTGTATCGCGGCTGCCGAGTAGGTATACCTACTCGGCAGCCGACCGTCACGCGACATGCGCTACACAAAGCAGTGTTCGGAACCGTTCGAACAGTTTCACTTTTACCGTGGTTTCATAAAACCACACAACATTTTTTTTATTTCTTTTTATAACAAGCCGACTTAATATTATTAATGTGACGAAAAGATAGTAGAAATATTTGTATAGATGGACGGTTGTTTTGTTTTTCATGCAAACTGAATGAAATTTTGTCAAAAGACAAATTTAATATAGTCAGGAATATCACATAGGCTACTTCGTATGCTGGTATCACACAAGTGAAACCGATGGCTCCAGCTAAAATACTAACAATTAATTATTGAGTATTTTTGCAAGCTACTCGTTCTAGATAAGAAATTCCAATTAAAAATTGTGAAAATATTATTTAACATCACAGTTCATTATATTCTACATAATTTAAGAAAAATGAAAAGTAATTTATACTTTATATTTGTACGCTGAGCGTAAAACTTACTTCAATAATTATTTATTATATATATATATAATATTAATTTTAATAAAAAACTTATTTTCAGAACAACGTATTAAAAAAAGCTTATCATATTATTATATAGGTATTTCATATTATGTATAATGCGGTTCTAGAAGCGAGACCAGCAATGGCAATTTTATACATAAAAGTTATATCTGTAAAACATAATCATATTTCAAGAATAAAAGATCGTACTTTTAAACGACTTCCGAGAATTTATGGAGACTCTCGATGGATTGACACACTTATTATAGCCAAGAGATCTGAAGCCTGCAAATTTTCTGTAAAACTTTTCCGCCTTCCTGGAATTTCGAGGAAATTGTATTTAGTTGAGTTCATAGAATATGATGTTAAGTGAATAAACCTAATGTTGAACATACAACAGAAATAAATTATTGTGCTTCAAGCTTAAAGACAAAAAATTTTCTTCTGTTCAGAGAAGAAAATCTAACACACAATCCTTAAGCCTGTTTTTACGGTTTTTAAGCTTTATGTTTTCACAGATTGTAGTCTTAATTTGTAGTGTGTACCAGTGTATTTACTAATGTTTTGTGTAAATACACTGGATTACTATGAATAAATTCTTTCTTTCTTTACTAACAATTGTGTCATTTTAGTTTTGTTAAGTGCCGCTGCCACACACATCCACATGTACACATATGCACAAGCACGCAATCGCAGACGCACACGCACACGTCCACGCACACCCACGCAATCGCAGACGCACACACACACACAAACTGCTATCTCCTAAGTCACACAAATCATACATTCCTATCAAACATAACATCACATGAACATTTTATTTCCGCATCGCGTAATTGCATTGCGCAACTCGTAATGCGCAGAGTAGTGTGTTTGGCACAACGCCATCTAGCGGCTATTCCGGGCGATGACCCCGTTTGAACAGCGACACGTATTTATAGTAATGTAGGTACCTACGTAAATATTGTATTGAGATAGTGGTGAAAGATGAATGAAATGCTGTTATGTTTTTTTAATGTAGACAGATGTATTACGTAAAAATCTTGCGTTTGTAATTTTTCAAAAGAGATTTCCATGTTTTTAATAGCGGGTGAAAGAAATCTTTGACATGATGATATTTTTAAATTGTGTTTTAAAAAGAAAATGTATTCATATTTAAACCTTACATACTTATCCCCGTTGTACACATAATATTAGTTAGGTAGGTATTACATTTGTAAAAAAAGATTCACTTTCATCACATTCACATATACTACATCTACAGGTAAATTAGCTTGGAGAAATTTTTGCATATGTAGTGGTGTGTATATTACTCAGATCTTAGAGCGCGTTTCCACTATATCGTTCTGGCCTATACAAAAATGTTTCGATATCCTAACAAAGTGAATTACATGTCCCGCAGCCGGAGGCCCCAAATGAAAACTCAGATGTACTTAAAAACTACATTTAATAGCTAAAATGAGACTTTTACACCCATGTCTGCACGATGCAGACCGGAGTTAAAGAATGAATTTATACAGTTTAATAATTATAAAGACGTAAGCTTGGATGCTAACTAAGGGAAATCGCATCCACATTCTATTCCCGTGCGAACGGCGTATTCAGCAGTTTTGTATGAAGGCAGGGCCATAACTAGTGTTTAATTTGTGTGCAAGTGTTGTAACTTTATATTGTTAATTCAATATGGCTCCAGTGTTAAAACATGGTCGAGGCAAGCCTTTGACTTCTCAAACTAAAGAATTAAACTTTAAATGTCGTTTCTTTTTCAGGTTAGTAAATTTTTCATTTTAGTAACATTGTTAATGTAAAAGTTATATGTATGTTAAATGTGCAAATATTAAAATAAAGTCTCATCTTTTTCAGAGGAGAAACACATATAGTTTAATTTAAAATCCCTTATATATACAGGGTTACTTGTAAAACACCGGCAACCTCGCAGGACAAGATAGCTAACATCATAAGTAACAACATTTGTTCTACGACTTTTGATAATTTGTTAGATTTTATTTTCATACAAAAATAAATATTCATTTAATTTTCCGTCTGAATATTATAAACTCTACGCCTCCCAAAAATTACGTAAACAAAAAGCGAACGAGAGGGGGAAAAGGGGGTGTCGCGTCGTCCATCCGATAATTAATAGAACATAGACTTACAAATGTAAGGAGAGTACAATAAAAGTTTAAAAAATCATTTAAAAATAATTTATTGCGTTATGCCAAAAGTCGTAGAACAAATGTTGTTACTTATGATGTTAGCTATCTTGTCCTGCGAGGTTGCTGGTGTTTTACAAGTAACCCTGTATAAAATAAAAACTAAAAATAAAATGTTGTTTTATTTTATTTGCTGACCATACACTACTACAAACGCAAAAATTTCTCCAAGCTAATTTACCTGTAGATCGTGATTCACATATTATTATTATCACAATTATAATGTAATATTTAGTTGATATGTGTTTCGGGATTTGACTATGACAGATCATAGCATCATCTCATGAAGAAAGACGGCAGAGATAATATTCCTATTGAATAATTCCTGAATTTCAAAACAATGGGCAATAGCAACGCCAATACAATCTAACATCCTCCAAAAATTATTATAGTGCAATATAATACCTGTAGAAATAAACTAATATCCAGATAATTAAATTTATTTATAAAACTAACTCGTGACCATCAGGTTTACACTCATTATAAAAGATTATATTTTATATTTGTATACTTACCTTTACAGACAAAATCATAACACAGCGGATGGGCATCCGCTATGGAATTATGTTTGATTTATCAATCAATTGGGAATAATTCAACCAGTTAATGGCTACGTGGGTGGGATTTTTATGGGATTAATATCCCATATAGGTTATTTTAAGCCTACTTATTCTATTCTATATATAGGTTTAGGATCTAGAGCGATATGATATTTTGTTATTATGTTAAACATTACAACTTAAACATGACTTAATCTATAAGTATAAAATAGATCATTTTTCAGTATGGAAATTTGCAATAGAAGAGCACTTTAAAACTATTTAGCATATTTTCTATATTTTTCATACATTTCCCACGTAACGAAAATTCTCGGGATCATAATAGTATAATATTATGAACAATACAATACAATTCATATACAATAAACATAATTCATTCATGAAACATATACTTATTTATTAAAAACACCAAGAATCGAGAGTATCTTTAAACCTTAGCTTTAAACCCAAATCCACTTTATAATACACTAGCTGCGCTTCGCGGTTTCACCCGCGTGGCTCCGCTCCTGTTAGTCTTAGCGTAATGATATATAGCCTATAGCTTTCCTCGATAAATGGCCTATCTAACACTGAAATAATTTTTCAAATCGGACGAGTAGTTCTTGAGATTAGCGCGTTCAAACAAACAAACAAACTGTCAATCATTTCAACCAATATGAAGCACTTTTCAGTGCTTCATATTGGTCTTTGATTGTTAATCATCTCAATAGATGGCGCGCGGTGTGTCCCTTCAGACACATAAAACTGAAAGAATAGAATAAATTCGATCACTCGGGCGGGTCACGAGTGGCTGAGTTGGTGAGGCATCCGCCCCGGAATGGCGCGAAGGATGCGGGTTCGAGTCCCGCCTCGTGATCGAATTTTTTCTATTCTTTATAAATTTATATTTATAAAGCATTTGAATGCCATAAAACCAAAAATATAAATTCAACAAAAAAGGTCGTGTTCCATCGTTACAATATTGTATTCACTGAAAAGTGCTTCATATTGGTTGAAATGATTGTTAATCATCTCAATAGATGGCGCGCGGTGTGTCCCTTCAGACACATAAAACTGAAAGAATAGAATAAATTCGATCACTCGGGCGGGTCACGAGTGGCTGAGTTGGTGAGGCATCCGCCCCGGAATGGCGCGAAGGATGCGGGTTCGAGTCCCGCCTCGTGATCGAATTTTTTCTATTCTTTATAAATTTATATTTATAAAGCATTTGAATGCCATAAAACCAAAAATATAAATTCAACAAAAAAGGTCGTGTTCCATCGTTACAATATTGTATTCACTGAAAAGTGCTTCATATTGGTTGAAATGATTGTTAATCATCTCAATAGATGGCGCGCGGTGTGTCCCTTCAGACACATAAAACTGAAAGAATAGAATAAATTCGATCACTCGGGCGGGTCACGAGTGGCTGAGTTGGTGAGGCATCCGCCCCGGAATGGCGCGAAGGATGCGGGTTCGAGTCCCGCCTCGTGATCGAATTTTTTCTATCCTTTATAAATTTATAAACAAACAAACTCTTTATAATATTAGTATACATTATCCTGTTTACGACAGATCTAAATCAGTACAATACATGTCACCTTAAAACCAGTGAAATATCGTGTTATGTATTTGGAGTAATTAAACCAGTTTAATCCAATATATCCAGTCCGGAAAGGCCATAACTAACACCTAGATGTCTAGACGTGTAATAAACATATTTCATAGCCTGTTATGATATAAAGAAATTGTATTCCTGCCTTTATTTACAATGTCACAACTCATTTACACGTATAAAAAAGAATGTATGCTTTGTGAATGTATTTGCGTGTGTTGGATTGTTTTGGGAAAAGAAATTTATTATAATACTCTGTGATTTAAAATGATGTACTGAAAATGAGAGTGTTTGGAATCATACTAAACAAAAAATTAAAAGTCCTATATTGTGCTGTGTGCACCAAAAAAAAAAAAAAGCAGAAGTCAATAATTTTTGTTTCTTCGTATATTTTTGCATCACGCAAGATTGCACGGATTTGATGAGGATGACATACAATATGTATAGTTGCAGGCAGGAATAAACTTTTCATTATTATGGGTTTGTGAAAATTAATCGAATTTATGTGTTTTTTTTTTTATGTCAGAGCAAGCAAAGGAGCAGATGGGCCACCTGATGTTAAGTGGTCACCACCGCCCATAAACACTTGTAACACTAGAAGTGTTACAGGTGCTTTGCCGGCCTTTTATGGACAAATAAGCTCTTTTCTTGAAGGCCCCAATGTCGTAGTTGTTCGGGAACACCGCAGGTGGCAAATCGTTCCACAGTTTCACCGTACGCGGAAGGAAGTTGCGGGTGAAGCGGACAGTGGTGGAGCGCCAACCATCCAGATGGTGCGGATGGAACTGGTTTTTACGGCGTGTGGTCCGGTGGTGGAACTGTGCGGCTGGTAAAAGGTGGAACAATTCCTCAGAGCACTCCCCATAGTAGATTCTGTACAGTATACAGAGAGACGCAACGTCTCTTCGCACTGACAGTGGATCGAGCCTATCGGAAAGCCTACGGTCATCGACAATTCGAGCTGCTCGACGTTGGATGCGGTCAAGAGGAAGGAGTTGATACTGTGAGACTCCGGCCCAGAGATGAGAACAGTACTCCATATGCGGTCGCACCTGAGCCTTGTACAGCTGAAGTCAGTGGGCCGGCTTGAAGTACTGTCTCGATCTACTGAGCACACCAAGTTTTTTCGAGGCTAATTTAGCCTTCGCTTCCAAATGACTGCGGAATTGAACGTCACTCGAGATTTCAACTCCGAGGATTCCGATTTTCGGCGATATACTAACTACTACGACAAATGGGATCTTTTTAGCGGTGAACGCGCAAACCTGTGTCTTTAAGGGATTGAACTCGACAAGATTAAGTTCGCCCCAATCCGAGACTTCTTGGAGAGAAGACTCGACTTCAGACACAAGTTTGTTTCGACTCTCATTGAGGCTTTCCTTTGAGGTGTTTGCACGGCCGGGATAAAGAGCGTCCCCCGTACTGTCGTCTGCATAGCAATGAATGTTACTGATTTGTAACAGATCATTGATATGATCATGTGTATTTTCTGATACTGTTTGTGGTATGCAATCTATTAGGGTCCTGGCTTAATATTAATACTCAATAAATAAACAATGGATAATAGCAATAGTTTAATATCTAAACTAATATTATAAAGCTGTAGAGTTTGTTTTGATTGAACGCGCTAATCTCAGGAACAACGAGTCCAATTTGAAAAATATTTCACTATTAGATAGTTAATTTATCGAGGCAGGGTATAGGCTAGATATCATCATACTAAGACAAGTAGGAGCGGAGTAATGCGGGTAAAACTGCGGCGCACAGCTAGTTTATCCCAACATTCATTGCATTAGTAATAACTTTTACCCAAATATTGATTTAAAACCCCTAAGCGTTACTACAAACATGAAATATTTTTGAAATTCCCATAACATTGTTTTGTTGCGTAATATTAAAAGTTTCATATATAATGAAAGCGAGTTACATTCCTCTGTTATGAAAAAAATAACTGGGACACTTATTTATTACGAAGTCGTATCAAGAATGTAGTTGTGCGAGCGTATAAAATACTGTTATGGCGGGATTTAATTGAATTTAGGATTTTGGGTTTTGTGTTTTTGTATCTGTATTTTTATGTCATTAGGTAGTTTAAGGTAAATTTGTTGGACTTTAGCTTTTTTCTACTTCTATTTTTCTATAAGTTAGAGTTATGTTTGTTTTATTATCTATACTAATATTACAAAGCTGAAGAGTTGTTTGTTTGAACGCGCTAATCTCGGAAACTACTGGTCTGATTTGAAAAATTATTTCGGTGTTAGATAACCCATTTATCGAGGAAGGCTATAGGCTATATATCATCACGCTAAGAGCAAAAGGAGTGGAACAATGCGAGTAAAACCGCGGGGCACCGCTAGTTTCAAGTCGGTTAAAAATTAACGAACCATACTTTTCCGTGAACTTTATGTTTGACACAGTGTTTTTTTTTTGTTTACAAAACATATTTTAAACACGTATATAACGCACAAATACATGTCCACGTCTATACAGTCAATAATATCCTACCAAATAACAGTCTACACGTAAAATCGATTAAAGTTCGACCGAATAATGTAAAATCGACGCTAAAATATCGCAGTACATTTCCGAAGGTAGCGGAAAATAAAATCATGTACCGTCTACTGCTCTCATATGATTTACCATTGGCGGGAAATATCGAGATTCACGTACGTTATTTTGTACAGACATTTTGCTATAGATATGTGATCTGGTATATCTTTACGTATAAAATAAAAGCCAATATCTGTAAAGGACATATTGTAGCGTAAATTCTAAGAGGCATGTGTATGTGTAATATGTATAGAAAAATTAATAGGAAGCAAATATATTTGTATCAAATATTATGTAAAAAAAGATACATAATCAGTTATTTTGAAGGATAATACGTGTATTAAAGACACGTGTATGTTCTTTTTTATGATGCTCCATGGTAGTCGGCTATTTACCAACGCCCAATAATATTTGCAGACGTAATGCAGTACCAACCTACTTTTTAAGAGTGTCTACGTTTCGATTAAAAGATGGTAAAAATACATTGAGAACTTTTAGTACTTGCATGTTCATAAAAACCATTGTACCATAAAATCAAACATTTTAAAATTAAAAATACGTCGTATTTTCATAATCATGATACATTGAAAGCAATTTATCAAAGAGCCTATTCTCTGAGACTTTCTTCATAGGTACATGCATACTCTTTACGAAGTTATTTTAGTTTATGAATTTCTCTCAAGTTTAGGATATTTATAAAGTTAAATTATAACACATACATACAGAAACGTTATGTCTCAAATATTTTTACATAAAGCTACATACTAAATGAAAATTCTTGTATGTAGAAAGATGAATTTCCGACGTATTTGGATCCCGCATGCTCTATGAAGCAGATGCATTTCACATCTGTTTATACAATCATTTTTCTTCACGCTCAAGTAGGTTATTAACCTTCTCTTGCCATATAGAGACATTTTTAACACACTTAAGCCTGCCGTACACAGCAGCTCGAGCAGCGACGTACACGGACTGCTCGAGCGGTCGGTCGTTGACTACTCGAGCTATCGCTACCAACCGCGCAGTTGACGGCTTGAAGTGGATATCGCGACTGCTCGAGCAGTCATGTGTACGGCAATCAATGAGTGACTATAGTTCACTGCGCGGTCGCGGCTTCAAGCCGTCGGTCTCAACTGCTTGAAGCGGTCCGTGTACGGCTGCCCTTATATTATTAGCTTCACCTGTATGTTTGTATGCAATCAACTACTTAACATTCAATTTTGAAGCACTTTAAATATTGTACACTAATCAAGGACTGATGACAATAACTACAATAATTTCATGAGTTTATAGCATTTTGTTAACTTAATTTATTCTCCATCTCTCTATCTAATCTAATATCCGAAAAGAAAATTCTACCGTTTTTATTTATTTTATTTATTTAACAGTTTTATGTACCATTACAAATTTTTTCAATCATATCATAATATTAAAAGGAAAGGAAACATTCATAGCACATAAGGCAACCTTATCGCTTATCAGCGATCTCTTCCAGGCTTCCCAGGGTAAAGGATAAAGATTAATATTAAATGGGTACACGGGTGGCAATGAAAATAAAGATAAAAGAGAGTAAATAAAATACATATTAGTTATATGAAAAATAAGAGAGCATATAATACATAATATCTACTATTATTTTGAAGGAAAAGCTAAATCAGAGAAATGTTTACATATAAGCATATTGCATTTACCCCTGTAGGTACTAGAGTCTAGAACAACATTTTTCAAAACTCTTTCATTTCACGAGATACGTAAAGGGTGGACCCAGTGGAGGCGGTCCAATTAATTCGTTAATAGATTCACGTCAACCACGTCTTTTGGGAAAAATTCGTAATCAGTTTCTATCTAACCTTCTTTGTCTTTAATTAAAGTGATTTATTAATTGACTTGGACGATTGGTGAATTGTTAATTTTGGTAATAAATTCACGTTTTTTTTTTTTTGGAATAGCTAATAGTTCTAAACAATCATCAATTTGTATATTTTTTAAAGCATTGATTTTTTTTCTTCAAAATCGGAAGTTCGTACGTAGGTAAATATACAGATAAAACAAAATATGGTACCATAATCGTTAAGTCATCTTCAATAACAATTGTAATAGTAAATGTTATATAATAGTGTGTAATAAATAATAATAATAATTAAGAAAAACATCTTCTATGAGAATCCATACTCCATACCTTTATAAAATGCAAACAATATCACAAGACTAAAAAAAGATAATTTCTAACACATATCAATCACTACATAGTATAAAACAAAGTCGCTTTCTCTGTCCCTATGTCCCTATGTATGCTTAAATCTTTAAAACTACGCAACGGATTTTGATGTGGTTTTTTGTAATAGATAGAGTGATTCAAGAGGAAGGTTTTAGTATATAATTTATTAGGTTTTAGACAAAGTGGGCGAAGCCGCGGGCGGAAAGCTAGTTCCTTTATACAAAACAGATAGAAAATATACAAAGTTCTTAACATAATTGGGTTATGAAATGGAAAACCAATGCAACGGTTGATTGAATCAGAAACAAAGAAACATGGATATCAAATGAAATAGAAATATAATTTATTCTCCATTCTCTGTAATTAGATCAATTTGTTTTGTTTGTTATAATCTATGGTTATAATATAATGTTAGAGCATATCTTATAGAGGTTAAAAGTTCTAATAAAAGAAAGCTAGAAATGAGGATTTATCCTACTAATATTATAAATGCGAAAGTTTGTGAGGATGTGTGTGTGTGTGTTTGTTACTCTTTCACGCAAATACTACTGAACCGATTACAATGAAATTTAGCACATATAGAGGGTAACTTGGATTAATACATAGGATAGGTTTTATCCCGGAAATCCCACGGGAACAGGAACTATGCGGGTTTTTCTTTGAAAACGCGGGCAAAGCCGCAGGTGGAAAGCTAGTTTTATGTATAATTTTATAGTCCGAAGTTTTTCTATGATTATGGTAAATGGAATAAGACCAACATTCATTGAAATTATATAGTTTAGGTGATTTCAGTAATAAAAATTTCAGGGTATTTAAATTATAATATTTACTTAACTATGTTGTAATACTGTAGTAAATATTATTAACATTAAATCAGTCACGTGATAATTTACTGCTCATTAAAATCGGTTTTGTGGTTATTCTATTTCTGGGATCTACCGAACGGGAAATCTTCCCTAATTAAACGAATTAACCATAAATAAACTAAACACAAATAGGTAAATCAAATACACAAACATGACAGGTATTTAATTAAACAGATGAAGATATAAACTAATGACAGTTCTGGGTTAATTCTTAATTAATAAACGTGTTGGTTTTGTGTCATATCATTTCGAAATTTCCACACCTAAGTTCCACACATTTAAATTAGAATACTCCACACATTTGAACGTTGAATTGTCAAAATTCGTACGCAATAGTAATTTTCTTTTAAAACTAGCTTTGCCTTGCAGTGCTCCGCTCCCGTTGGTCTTAGCGTGATGATAATAGCCTATAGCCTTCCTCGATAAATGGGCTATCTAACACCGAAATAATTTTTCAAATACCCGTAGTTCCTGAGATTAGCGCGTTCAAACAAACAAACTCTCCAGCTTTATAAAATTAGAATAGATAGGTAATAAATACATAATTTTGTTGGTTTTCACTGGCTTATTTTATAGGGTAGAGAAAATATTTAATTTTTCCATCAATCTATATTAATATTTAGCAATATAGGTATTATATTATGTATTTTAATTTGATTCCAAGATCTTTAAAACTAACTATTAACTAGTAAAACTTAAATATTGTATCTACGAAAGGATGAAACTATAGATGATTTCTGATGCACAAAGTTGGGAAGTCTTTGCTAACTATATCGTTAGTAATAATTATATATTATTCAGAAAATACATTCAAAACCAAAATGTATATAGGTAATTATTTCAATTTCCATTCTCACATCTCTCCTGTTTCGCTCAATAGAATAACAAAAGAAATGAGACAATTTCGAGTAAATCTCTATTATCGTTATTCAATTGAACCAATTGTTAAATATTCACCCATTTGGTTTTAACAAAACACTATGATTTGCGAAAAATCACGTCATCTACATTTCAAACGATGGTGATTGCGGTGTGGCGCAAGTTATAAGCGATTAAAATAAATAATTTTAATTGACATATTTTTGGTTAACTCCTCAATTTCAAGTAAAGAATCTGTTCATAAGAATAGGTTTACCGATGACCTCTATCTTGAATTTCAATTTGTACTTGTTAGTAGAGTTATTCTAGCTAGCTATTCAAAGGGAAAGAAAAGAAGAGACGCTTGCATTTATTCATCGTTTCTTTACATAGAACTAAAATATGTAAGTTCCCATAATAGCTCCTTACTATTTTCTATACCTTAAAAGTTAAAGCAACTGAGCATTGGAATTGAACATTCTAAACCACTTACATAAATATATTATTACTTTTTTAAAGTCACCGAATCGCTGACGCTTTTAAATTAAACCGCAGTAAATTACGTGCGCCTGATCCGCTTCACTCAATTACATTGCGGGATGGCGTAACGATCTAAGTTTATCCATTTTATCTCTCAAATGTTATATTTATCTAACTTTATAAAGGACTAGCGGTCCGCCCCGGCTTCGCTAATGGTACATATATACTATATAGCTTATAGCCTTCCTCAATAAATGGTCTATTTAACACTGAAAGAATTTTAAAAATCGGACCAGTAGTTCCTGAGATTAGTGCGTTCAAACAAACAAATAAACTCTTCTGCTTTATAATATTAGGTTAGATTTGTGTAATGTATTCTATTTGTATAGCAATAGAGATAACTACATGTCTCTTATTGGTTTATGCAATTCTCATCTGTTTTCCTGATCAGTAATATTATGAACGCGACCAATCCCAAAAGTCACTGCATTTAATATTCTTATCACTATGTTATCTATTCATTGGTATGTTATTCTACTATTTCTATTTTAAAAATTCATATTATTAGCTATTGTAGGAAAAGTTGATGGTCAACGTGAGCAGTCTTAACAATTCTAGTAAAATTGTAATCCTCGATATGGCTGCTAGATTTTTCACTATAAAAACACATAGACACAACTATTTTGATAAAAAAATACGGGACAAAATCTTGCAAAGGGGCTCTCGTTTTGCAAAGGGGCGTTAAAAATTTAGAGCACACATATCTATCATAATGAAGTCTTTAACATTTTGGTTTGTACTATTGTTTAGTCTGTGGTATTTTGACATGTTTCTTTGTTTAGTCTGTACTATTTTGACATCTATCGATAATAATTAGCCTGTGGTGATAACATTTCAATGGTGGTAATGTACTGCGGATGGTTTTTGAGTAACAACGAACATGATAAATAGCTAGAGAGCTAGCGCAAAGCTACCTGTATGTATTTGACCAGACCTGGATTTTTGTGTGTTGATTCCCCTATACCTACTATACATGAGATGAGGAGTCACTAATCCCAGAGTGGTGGACGGGGCGGGCGCTCAGGTAAGACAGGTGGAAATTTTTGGCGAACTTTGAAACCATTTGACCACGTCTGCCATTTTGATATTTGAAAATAGATTATTATTACTATCGGAAAATAACAATGGCAGACGATTATCACGCGGATAACATTCTGGCAGACACTTATGAAAGTGCTGAAAAAAATACAATTTTGAAAGTATTTGACCAGATCTGCCATTCATATATTTTATTTATTAGGGTCTTAAAAACTTATTTTCGAAACGGCAGACATTTTCATTGCGTACAGACTTCAGCAGACAACAAGACTTTAAGTACAGAGTACAGACTTCAGCAGTCAACAAGACTTAGCTACTACATGGTCAGATGTATACAGTGTGTCCCTGGATAAAGTGCAATCCCGAAAGGGGATGAAACTAGACCATGAATCATTGACTAGAAAAATATAAAAAAAATATTATAAAAAAATATTGTAGGATTTATTGGTATTTTAAGATTTTCATGTTTCAATGTTCAATGTTCAATGACTCTATGTACAAAAGTATTGATTTCTTCCAAAATAATGGGTCTATTTCTTTGAAATAAAAAAAACAGTATGCCTAATACCTGGCGATGACCATGAAATAATAAATAGTCCGCAAAAAAGTAACTATCTTGGGTAAAAAAATGTATTTTTATGAAAAAAAATAAACAAATGAAAAGTGTTTTCATATGATTATTTATTAAATTTACGCGATTAAGAATAATTTCAACGATAAAATTTAGTAACCGAGAATTCAGAGAAGGATTAAAGAAAATACCTGCCTGATCATTTTATCAAACTCTAAAAGAATTATGGTTATTTCGCATCACTCGGTTTATAGGTTTGGTAATAATTATTAAAGGTACAACCCTAGCCATTGAGTCGAACGGTAGGCAACACAATATCGACTTTGTGCGGGTAGGTACATATGGTACATTTCTTCTTGCTGTGAAGCGTAATTATTATTATTAAGATTTTTAGGCTATTTATAGCGTAGTAATTTTCACTTTTGCATGGAAGTGATGCTAGTATCTAATCTGTGCTATACTGAAAACATCTGGCAATAACCGTTGAGTGGGAGAGTGGGAACCGAAAAGAGCCCTCTCAGGTATAAACCCTAGACTATTTGAATGCTAGTATAATTGCCGTCTTTTCACACATAGTAAATATTTTGTAAGTATATAAAAATACCTATTTTTATATACTTACAAAATATTTACTATGTGTGAAAAGACGGCATTTTTTATATAATAAACGTAATATTTACTCATTATATTATCAAAGCTGCTCAAATACAAATTAGCTCATGGTTTTAATAAAATATTCATCTATACAAAATCTTTGAATCTGTGTAGATAGCCTTCTTTTCTTTTTATTTTTCGGTTCCTAAGAAATGAAACCTTTACAATTCATGTCGTACCTGTAGTAATATTTTTGGGAACCTAAAAAATACCTAATAAATATACATAACTACAAAAAGCTTCCATCAATAAAAGTACCTAATAATCTTACACGAGTAAGAATTTTATGCACAAAAAAATAAAAAGGAAATTATATCAGGTAATTAATATACTTAGGTACCTCACATAAGAAAAACATAATAAATAAGATCATAATAAATAATAAATAAGTCTAATAAATAATCATAATAAATAAGTCGGAATAAAGACAGTTCAGTTATAAAAATAATATCATAATTAAAACTGATTACTTACTACAGTGAAATAAATCTAAAAATGATGATTGTATTAATAAGATATTTATTAGTTATTACTTCACGCCAAAACTACATAACTGATTAATCATAAACTAATAATAAACTATTATTCAAAACTACGTGACCTAAGCCGCAAGCTATACCTATAAAAATAAATTATAACTATTCCTGAATAAAAGATATAATATATGTCATGTTTTCGTTTTTTCTATACTAACCTATTCCTGAATCTTAGGTCACATGACAAAATAAAATCACGTAACATTCCTTTAAGCATATTTGTATAATTTACTGTATTTACCCTACAATACCGATGAAGGAACGATAACAACTAATTAAGGCATGTCCTAATTCGTAAGGTTACACTCATATTTACCAAAATACATAATAGGAATTTTACTTCTAGCTGTGTCCCGCGGTTTTATCCGCATTGCTCGGCTCCTCTATTGGTCATAGTGACCACGACCATGCTATAGAGTATAGACTCTATAGTCTATAGCATTCCTCGATACATGGACTATCTAACAACAACTGTAATTTTTTTCAAACCCATCCATCTTAAATCATTTATTTTTTCCATTTATTCTTTCCATCGTAGACCACAATTCAGCTTAACATCAGGCGAGATTGTGGTCAAGCGCTAACCTATTCCCAATAAAAAATAACCCGAGGTTCTAAATATTATCGTGTTAAAAAAAAAACAATCATACCTTTCAGCTATAAGTATAATATTGTTCCCTAGGTATTATATAAAAATGAAACGCTAAATTTGTTGCTAAGTGCAATCCTCGAGGACAGCTGAATTTCCTTGAAAAATTCCTTGAAGTACGAGGATGCTTCTTATTGAGAGAAAACGTAAACATGTACCGTATACTAATATATTTTATAGTATAGATTAAGAAAAAATATTTGTTTCGTTGCTGCACTGTAACATTGAGCCGAGTAGGGACAGCAACGTAGTTATCATGTAAGTATACGTAAATGAGTGAGCGTTAGCATTTTCTTTTGTCTTTATTAGTCGGTAATCCTATTTGGGTTGGGTAATTTGCGAAGTTATTAATGTGTTGTGTAAAGGTTTTATAATTGTATCAATTTAATTATTTTATATTTACAATTTAACTGCACTTGCCTTATTTTAATTTATAATACAAAATGGTTAGATTTTTAAAGACGTTAAATAATAAAATATTGTAAGCAAACAGTAATTGCGATAAGGGACTAAATTAACGAATGTTTTATTTATTTTCTTTGTTCATTGCTCAACTAAAATTTTAAGATTTTCATTATCATAAAGGATTGCATTGTATACACAATACTGTATTTTGCAGTAGTAAGCAGTTTCCAATGTTATCTCAATATCAACATAAGAACATAATAATATCGTTTGTGCATAAATTGTGTATTGTAAATGTACTATTTATTCATACATTAATATCATAGTTTTAAAGAGAGGCTCTAGTTTTATATTTACGCACTTACGCACGCATTTTTAACATCCCATGGCCACCAGATGTTGTCTATTTTCTGCTTCTTAAATCTTATTCTGACAGAACATGGGTAGCCACATTGCTTCTGCATTATTTCAAACTGTGATTTCAAAGTATAAAAAAAAGGAAATATATTACTTACTGACAGACTGAATTATACAGGGTGTCCCACTGTTGGTATACTAAGCTCAAAGGAGGTTATAGTTTTGCGTAAGGTAAGTTCGTAAAAAATACTTATAAAATTCCAGACGCATTTTTTTTTTTCAAATAGATGAATTCTTAAAAACTCTATGTGTAGTGTATACACCCATAACAAGCAATTCGCCCAACTTTGCCACCAGCACGTGAGCTATCGTTTAAGATTATGTTTTCATAGACAAAATGCTCATATTAGCGAAGCGGTATAATAATGAGAAAAAAACATGGATTTTCAGGAAAAATTTAGCAAAAAATTTTTAACGTAATTTTGTTGTTTAAGTACTTTTTTCGTGATCAGTGTATGCAAAACTACAAGTTCTTTCGCGCTTAGTATACCAATAGTGGGACACCCTGTATAACACACTGTTCACACTACTTGTTACACAACGTACACAAGTTCTTTTAAGGATTAAGTTGAGCACTAAGAAGAGAATTTTGAAATCTATGTCTTAAGAAGATAAAACGTGACAAAAAGATATGTTCGGAATTCCATAAACTTGGAATATTCACGTGAATTGAGTCGCGAGCAGAAACCTAATTAATACTTCGAATACCTACAAAGAATTAACAACTAATAATTATTTTACTAGGCTGTTAAGTTATATTTCATTTCTAGTAATGCTCGAGTAATAATGAAAATTGCTGTTTATGAATATTATAAAGGATACATATTTTTTACTTTGTAAATATTTTGATCGAAACACTTTATTTGAAGAAATTACTGTTTTATAAACGTCTCAATAACATAGAAAATGGTAAGTATATACTTACTTTCAACTATATAAACTGAATAAATTTCGCAAAAACAAATCTATACTAATACTAATACTAATCTATACTAATATTATAAAGAGGAAAGGTTTGTATGTATGTATGTATGTATGTATGTATGGTTTTCACGCATAAACTACTGGACCGTTTTGATAAAATTTGGCACAGATAATCTTTAGACCCTGAGAAAGAACATAGGCTACCTTTTATTGCGAAATATGTACCACGGGCGAAGCCGGGGCGGACCGCTAGTAATCTATATATATAAAACTCAAAGGTGACTGATATAGTGATCTATCAACGCACAGCCGAAACCACTGTACGTATCGGGCTGAAATTTGGCATGCAGGTAGATGTTAGGACGTAGGCATCCGCTAAGAAAGGATTTCCCGAAATTCTTACGGGAACGGGGAAAAACGGGGATGCACGTACAAAGTCGTGGGCGGAAGCTAGTAATAATATTATAAAGAGGAAAGGTTTGTATGTATGTATGTATGTATGTATGGTTTTCACGCATAAACTACTGGACCGATTTTGATGAAATTTGGCACAGATAATCTTTAGACCCTGAGAAAGAACATAGGCTACCTTTTATTGCGAAATATGTACCACGGGCGAAGCCGGGGCGGACCGCTTGTAAGTAAATAAATTTATCATTAATTCAATTCCCCTCCATGTCAATCGAATGCGTTCGCGTAAATTACATATGCACCGAGACTGATTAATTTGCGAAAAACATTGTATATATACAGCCTGTAATAAATTACTTTTAAACTATCGTATATACAGGGTGTAATCGTTAAGTGTGCACAGGCGATTTTTCCGTAAGTATTACAGATAACAAAAAACTTTAAACTGATATCGAAAGTACTTAACCTAATGAGTAAAATGGCCGTAATAAATTTTTAAAAATACATAAATCGAGAAATATCAAAAAAAAAATTTTTTAAACCCTCCCATACATTAAGTATGAAATATGAATATCCCATATACATTTAATATGAAAGATTTTAGCTTTCTTTTTCTTTTTTGGTTTTCTGCTTTAATTACTTCGCAAATTTGAAGTGACATTTTCCACGTTTTTCCGGACATTTTCACGCATTTTCCGGATATTTTCCGGGAATTTTCCGGACATTTTCCGGACATTTCCCAGGCATTTTCCAGGGATTTTCCAGGCATTTCCACGCATTTTCCGGACATTTTCACGCATTTTCCGGGTATTTTCCAGATATTTTCCAGGCATTTTCAGGACATTTCCCTGACATAGCCTGTAAATGTCTGGAAAATGTCCAGAAATTCCCCGGGAAATGCTAGGAAAATCCCCGGAAAATGCCTGGGAAATTCCCGGAAAATAACCGGAAAATGCCTGGGAAATGTCTGGAAAATATCCGGAAAATGCGTGGAAATTTCCGTAAAATGCCTGGAAAACATCCGGAAAATGCGTGAAAATGTCCGGAAAATATCCGGAAAATGCGTGAAAATGTCCGGGAGGAGCGTGGAAAATGCCTGGAAAATCCCCGAAAAATGCCAGGGAAATGTCCGGAAAATGTCTGGAAAACATCCGGAAAATCCCCGGGAAATGCTCGGAAAATCCCCGGACAATGCCTGGGAAATTTCCGGAAAATAACCGGAAAATGCCTGGGAAATGCTCGGAAAAGTCTGGAAATTATCCGGAAAATGCGTGGAAATTTCCGGAAAAACCGTGGAAAATGCCTGGAAAATCCCTGGAAAATATCCGGAAAATGCGTGAAAATGTCCGGAAAATGCGTGAAAATGTCCGGAAAATATCCGGAAAATGCGTGAAAATGTCCGGGAGGAGCGTGGAAAATGCCTGGAAAATCCCCTAAAAATGCCAGGGAAATGTCCGGAAATGTCTTGAAAACATCCGGAAAATCCCCGGGAAATGCTCGGAAAATCCCCGGACAATGCCTGGGAAATTCCCGGAAAATAACCGGAAAATGCCTGGGAAATGCTCGGAAAATGTCTGGAAAATATCCGGAAAATGCGTGCAAACTTCCGGAAAAACCGTGGAAAATCCCTGGAAAATATCCGGAAAATGTCCGGAAAATATCCGGAAAATGCCTGGAAGATCCCCGGAAAATGCCTGAGAAATGTCCGGAAAATGTCTGGGAAATGCGTGGAAAATGCCTGGAAAATCTCCGGAAAATGCCAGGGAAATGTCCGGAAAATGTCTGGAAACATCCGGAAAATCCCAGGGAAATGCTCGGAAAATCCCCGGAAAATGCCTGGGAAATTCCCGGAAAATGCCTGGGAAAAAACTGGAAAATGCCAGGGAAATGTCTGGAAAATATCCGGAAAATGCGTGGAAATGTCCGGAAAAGGCGGGAAAATGCCTGGAAAATCCCTGGAATATGCCTGGGTAATGCCTGGAAAATATCTGGAAAATATCCGGAAAATGCGTGAAAATGTCCGAAAAAAGCGTGGGAAAATGCCCGGAAAATGCTCGGAAAATCCCCGGAAAATATCCGGAAAATGCGTGAAAATGTCCGGAAAGAGCGTGGAAAATACCACTTCAAATTTCTAGTTTTTAGAATTTTTGTATGTATGTATGTCCAGGCTTTACTCACAAAGTACTGCATGCATTTCAAATTTGTTACAGGTATAGCTGAGAAAGGACATGGGATAGGTTTTATCCCGGAAATACCACGGGAACGGGAACTAAGCGGGTTTTTCTTCGAATACGCGGGCGAAGCCGCTGGCGGAAAGCCAGTAATTAATAAGAGTATCTTTTCCGGATAACGAAGGCTGCATCTAATTATATGTGTTTTAATTCCAAAAAAAGTAGGCTAGCCTAAAAATAAAAATGATACCACAAAAATGTGTTAAACAATCGTTCAGTATCGCTTTCAAAATAAACACATAAAATCCAGACGTTTAAAAATATTTAACGGCCAACCTCCTTTACACCGACGATTTTATTCTTCCACTAAACTAAACAATACGAACGCACGGAAATATCTCGAAATGGGTCACGGTCTAACGAGTGACGTACTAAATATTGTTCAGCGTGTTATATAAGTAGGTAAAGCGTTAATGCTGACTGGAGTACGTGGTAAATTTAAAAACAACGATTTGTGATTGCGTAAGTTTTTAATGAACGCAATAGAGAATAGTAGTTTTAGCACGTTGTAGTATTTGAGAGATTTTCTGCAAATTGACATTTTCAGACTCTGCTTATTTATATTTGATGAATTACTTTTGTATATAATATTTATCTGTGGTCGATATGTACCTATATAAGAAATCAAGCCATCATAGAGAATCGAGATCAAAAGTAATCGAAATAATACATTTTAAAAATTTCTGTTTTACTAACCTAGTGCCCAAAAAAAAATGAATTAAAAATAACTGAGTAATTATTTACTTATACTATTTATATTAATTCTTATTTATAACAAAAACCGTGAATGTACCTATTTCTTAGAATCGAAACGAAAACATCCATATATAAACAATAAACAAAATATAAGAACATGAACATCTGTGCGACAATCGCGTGCGGGGCGCGCGTGGGGCGGCTAGTTAGTCATAGATTTAAGCGATGTTTGAGACTCTTGGCTCTAACTCGTGTTACAAATAGTGTGGTAGCGATGCCCTCTCTAGTACGTAGTACATAGTAACTCAATGGTTCGTAACAATTTCGGAATTGATATGAATATGTAGTTAAATGAAAATAGTGATTTGATTGAGAATAGCTGTTATATAAAACAGTAGATATTATGTATTAGTAAAATAAACGCATAGTATGTATTAGATTTTGTGACCAATAATTAAAACACAAGAATGGATAAAATATGAGAGTATTACCTACGTGTTATTAAAAAAAAGCCTCATATTAGGGTTTCATTAATTTCTAATTTTGAACGATAAAGAATACACTTTCATAACTTATCTAAATTTATGAGCAAAAGAAAAATTAGAGCATCAATAAAGAAATGAATATATTTTAATGAAAATAGATGAAATCGAATTACTTATAAAGAAATGTGATCCATTCATAAAATTGATCTTGAAGATCAAATATATTGCACGAACAAATATTTTTAATGTCTAATCATAGAAAAATATCAATAACTATCTCCAATCTAAGCTGATAGATTCAGTTATAAAACAAATTTATTCGTAAAAACTATTCACAGATTAAATAAAAAATTATAACTGACAGATTATCAAATGTATCTGTAACAGTGATCATAATCCTATGATTTATACAGTATTGTAAAATTTATTGCTGTCTCAAATAGCTGGAGCCTGTTCTTGTTTTGCACACGGTTCATATAATTTAAATGTATTAGAGCAAGAGCCCGCTTCAGCCAGGCGCACAGTATTTCATAAAACCAGAAAGATTGTCTGCGCACGTCACCAACACAGGTAAGAACGATGAGCGACTATGTAGTTTGGGTAGTGGTTACTTTGACAGGTAACAGGTAACAAAGGAGTAAAAAAAAGCACCTCAAATAAATTAAAGCTTAAAGCTCGGTTTTTTGATATTTTCTTTAGAATAATATTTAAAATGATGTCATCCATTGCCGGACACTTAGTATGGTTTTAACCCCCTGCCGGACACCCCAAAACTCAAAAAAATAATTGTACTTAAACTTACAATATAGTATAAAAGCTGAATTTTAGATATGTTACTTGGGGGACTATCAAAAGAATTTACCCCAGTAGCCGGACAGTTTTCACGGTTTTTACATATTGCCAGAGGCCTTGAAAGTCTGTGGTAAGTGCGAGCGCGAGGCAATATAATAATATATTTAGGCAGGTTTGAGTAAGATGGTGAGTTTGCTCTATTGCGAACTTTTATTTACTCAGTATTATATCCTAAATTATATTTTATACAGTAGTATCGTAGTAGTAGTAGTAGTTTTATACAGTACATATAGTTCTGCAACTTGTATTGATAATGTTTACTGTGATTGCAACTGTTTAGAAAAAAATATTCTCAATACACTGACTTCGGATCACTGTGGCCTGAAAGTAGTTTTTGAATGGGATTGCATACCTACATTTAAAAGAATTAATGTTAGGTTTTTGAAAATTTCCTCTGAAGACAATTTTATTTTGCCGGTACTTTCTTTACAAACAAAACAAATTAATTTATTTTCCATGATAACACTTCACTAAAACTCGATCTTTATTTCACAAACTACACAAATAAACGATAAAACGTTAATACGTTTCAATTATTATACGTTCACTAATGTGAACGTATAATAATTGAACACAATACAATGTAAACGACAGATGATGCGCAGTAAAAGATCGCAATAGAGCAAACTCACCATCTCACTCAAACCTGCCTAAATATATTATATTGCCTCATGCTCGCACTTACGACAGACTTTCAAGGCCTCTGGCAATATGTAAAAACCGTGAAAACTGTCCGGCTACTGGGGTAAATTCTTTTGATAGTCCCCCAAGTAACATATCTAAAATTCAGCTTTTATACTATATTGTAAGTTTAAGTACAATTATTTTTTTGAGTTTTGGGGTGTCCGGCAGGGGGTTAAAACCATACTAAGTGTCCGGCAATGGATGACATCATTTTAAATATTATTCTAAAGAAAATATCAAAAAACCGAGCTTTAAGCTTTAATTTATTTGAGGTGCTTTTTTTTACTCCTTTGTTACCTGTTACCTGTCAAAGTAACCACTACCCAAACTACATAGTCGCTCATCGTTCTTACCTGTGTTGGTGACGTGCGCAGACAAACTTTCTGGTTTTATGAAATACTGTGCGCCTGGCTGAAGTGGGCTCTTGGGACTTGGACTATATGGGAAATATGACTTTTATATCTATCTGAAATGTTCATATGTATAATATGTACGTACACACGTAAATATGTCAATTATAAGTCAAGCTGCAAACAACTTGGTAAAAGTTCTACTCATAATACAAAAAAATCTAGATATTTACATGTAATATTATATCATATAAAAATATTTAGACACTGTATATTTTATTACATTTTAAGTTGCAGCACTATAGCTTGCTTTTATAAAATTACACAACTTTATTTTTTATATGGTAGAGCAAGCGAAAGAGCAGATAGGCCACTTGATGTTAAGTGGTCACCACCGCACCTGTAACACTACCGCTTTGCCGATATTTTAAAGATAAACACGCTCTTCCTTATTGCCTTTATATTGTTAAATAAGTTTCCAATTGAATAATGAATAAAATTTGGATACTAAATATCTATCGCTACACTTACCAAAGTTTTTATTTATAACAAGATAAGGATTTATAAAGGACTTGTTTTAAGGTTAAATTACGAAGATTTTCATATTTTATTTGAATTTTTTCATATTTTCTATGAAACTATGTAAAAATATTAGGTACCTACTAACGCAATAAGTATTAAAATAAGTACATAGTTATCTATTGAATAAAAAATAATAACCACGATAACCTTTATTGATCAAATAAAAAATCTACACAACCAATTTTCCTGTTATACCCGTGTCATAAATTTGACGTCTTCCTTATTCCTTTGAAAATGATAAATTCTTCAATGTCAATTGTTGTTATTATTAATTTGTGATGTTGAATAATAATAATTATGTATTATTACACGCTTGTGGAAGACGTGGGCGAAATAATAAGATAGTAATTCTTGTTAATTATACGTTGCTTGTTTCTAATTAAAGACAAGGAAGTTTGGTAGTGTAATCAGCAATCTAATAAAAGGATTTTAATTATGTTATGAGGGACATGGGCTATGGCGTGTATCGAGAATAATATTATTAATGTACTTGGAGTTTTTATTTAAATTATTTGTAAAGGTTTACTTATAATTTGTACAATAAAGCATTTTAATCAAAAAATTAATACTTTATTTGTATTAAACCCTATTTTATTGAGAACCACCAGACTCTACCATGTAGGTATGAACTAAAACATTTCCTCGTACTGAAGATAGAACCCAGATCCTTTTGCGTTATTTATAGAGACATTAACCACTGTATTGTTGGGTCGTTAACTACAACCATCTGGCGATAGAAAATCGACCAAAGTACTCTTACTGTCACTAGTATATATTATTAATTATAATAATGATGTATCGCGTATTAGTATTGTATCTTCTTGTAGAATGTATTATTGTCTGTTATGTAAGTAATAATTCTTTATAATATATATATGTTTCCTATCTATTATATTATATTCTTATATATTATATTATTACTTTTATTTTTATTTTTTCATAATATGTACACTGCCACTGTCAGGATGTCAATGTGGTGTCCACTGAAAATCAGTGGAGAATCTAAGTGTCTTATATGTCCTTAGATTCTCAAACCACTGAGTGGATATTATCCATTTTGTGCCGTTGTAACTAGTTATAAGTTAATTTTATTTAATTTTTATGTATTAATGTGCATCGGTACAAATAAATGTATTTTCTTTCTTCTTTTCTTTCTTTCTAGTATCAGCAATTAAACTTAGGCTCAACATATCAGATTCTTAAAAACCTATGTGAAATATTGAGTCACTATCCTGCCCTAATATAAATAAAGAATAAAATTGACTTAGCGCCATATTGCGACCTTATAGCTTTGAATTCAAACCAATTAATTCTCTTTGTTAAGCAAAAGCTACATCGTGCAGCATAGTCTTAAATAGGTTTTAAACATAAATCGCGTTTTCAAATGACATGTAACACAGAGGTCATTGACGTTCCTATTCTTGGTTGAAGCGGCTAAGAGACGATCCACTCCATACAAATATACAGGGTGTAATCGTTTAGTGTGCACAAGCGATTATTCCGTAACTATTGCAGATATCAAAAAACTTTAAACTGATATCGAAGGTACTTAACCTAATGAGTAAAGTGGCCATAATAAATTTAAAAAAATAAAACGAGAAATATCCAAAAATGTTACTTAAAACGCTCCCATACATTTTATTTCCCATACATTTTGTATTCATAGCAGATTTTCGAAGTGATGTCCTCATTGTGCAATACTATTTTCAGTTTCTAAATGAACTTCCCTTAAAATTTGCGAAGTAATTAAAGCAGAAAACCAAAAAAAGAAAGAAAAAGCTAAAATCTTTCATATTAAATGTACATGGGATATTCGTATCTCATACTAAATGTATGGGAGGGTTTCAAGTTAATTTTTTAGATATTTCTCGTTTTATTTTTAAAAATTTATTATAGCCATTTTACTTATTAGGTTAAGTACCTACTTTCGATATCCGTTTAAAGTTTTTTGATATAATATGTAATAGTTACGGAATAATCGCCTGTGCACACTTAACGATTACACCCTGTATATAGAAGCTTCGAGTCGTAAGTATCAGCCACTTATAATCGCAACTATTTGAGAACCAACGACATTACATAAAGCATTTAAACAATAGATCTGTTTCGCTTAAGATATCTCGGTTCTCTGATCAAATTCTACGTAAGTACCTTTGATTTCTCTAGAGACAATCTTTACACAAACGACTGACAGTATTTTAATTCTAACCTAAAATATATTTTTAAGATTCTTTTGCCTGTTGCTATGCGTAACTAACTTGCTCTAGTACCTAAATCCCTACTATCCCTAGTTCCCTACTAATATTATAAATGCGAAAGTAACTCTGTCTGTCTGTCTGTCTGTTACGCTTTCCCGCTTAAACCTCTCAACCGATTTTGATGAAATTTGGCCCAGACAATCTTTAGACCGTGAGAAATAACATAGGCTACCTTTTATCAAAACACCACTCGGGCGAAGCCGCGGGCGGAAGCTAGTTATTAATAATTATTGTGTATTTTCACAAAATCCAAGTCTCGAGTGACAAACATCAAAATTCAAACTCACTGAAAACATAATCTAGATACAACTTTTGAAGCCTTTGAGCAAAATTTTAAACCTTAAAACAATACCCCAAATATCTTTGAACTTACTCCTTTGAAAGTAAATGATTAAAATGTGTAATTTCACGCTCCGCTGTATTTCAAATAATTCGATTGGATTGTATTTCATAACATTATGTTCGGTTTATCTTTTCATCGTTGACTTGTTGATTAGTACTGTTTGATCTTGATGTACTATCTATACTAATATTATAAAGCTGAAGAGTTTGTTTGAACGCGCTAATTTCAGGAACTAACACCTGTAACACTTCTAGTGTTACAAGTGTTTATGGGCGGTGGTGACCACTTAACAACAGGTGGCCCATCTGCTCCTTTGCTTGCTCTGATATATAAAAAAAACTATTGGTCCGATTTGAAAAATTGTTTCTGTGTTAGATAGCCCATTTTTTGTGGAAGGCTAGGCTATATATCATCACGTTAAGACTAACAGGAGCGGAGCAAACCGCGGGTAAAACCGCGCGGCACAGCTAGTAAAATATATAATTTATCTGAATATCCTTGATTTCAAATAACGATGATTAAGTGCATCTTGTTATATGCTCAACTGTGCTTAAAAAACATCAACACGTTTTTCTGTTTATACAGTGTTTAGAACGTCAAAACATTTTTTTTAGTATTTTATCATAAAAATTGATTTTATCCCAGAAATAATTTCTGAGCGAAAACTCAATAGGTATTCTTTTAAACTAAAATTTCATATTTGCTAAGCCGTGAGAGAAAGCTGGTTAAAACTGAGCTTTAAAAAATCATGTCTATGGAAACAACAAAGGTACTAATAATTCTGAAGAAGTAAGTACAAAGTTTTCCGGGTCAGCTTGTCAGTGTGATAAGAATTTGAATTGAATTCTTATATTTATAGACTGGGAAAACTATTCTAAGAAGTTTTCAAAGAAAAATTCCGAACCAATGGAGAAAATACTTAGTAACTTCATATTGTATGAGATTCTATGTTACTTGTATCTATGTAGAAAGTCAGAAATATTATATTATTCAATGGCCAATTCAGTTTCTTTTAGATACTTACATTTCTTACTTATTGTGTGTTATAATAAAACTTTTTATCATGTATAGAATATGAACTGTAGCATTATAATGGACTTATAAGTTATTTACTACGACATTTTGTTCTGTGGTTATTTTTTATTGCGTTTAAATAGTTGCAAAAAATCACGAAAACCATCAAATATGATACTAGTCGAAGATCCCACTGCAGGATTACTTCGTTCATGGTTTTTTTTAGAATCTTTATGTAATTTTCCGTGATGTAGACTAGAAATAACAAGTGAACGGAATTTTTTTCTAAAAAATCGATGTGAAAAAATTTCATTAAACATGCTTGCGGCCAAATTTTTACTGGCAACCTAGTCGATATATTATTTATATTCTCCTAACTATAAATATACATACAATTTTGGTTTCACCAAAAAAAACTATGATCGAAGTAATCCTGCGGTGGGATCTAGTAGATACTATACGAACTTAATTTATGTTCTACTAGTGGTCCGCCCCGGCTTCGCCCGTGGTAAATATTTCGCAATAAAAGGTAGCCTATGTCCTTTCTCGTGTATCAAAATATCTCCATACCAAATTTCATGCAAATTGGTTCAGTAGTTTAGGCGTGATTGAGTAACAGACAGACAGAGTTACTTTCGCATTTATAATATTAGTATGGATGTTTCACAGTTTTACTAAAAAACATAGGTACACGCAATAACCTTATTTAGGAAAGCTGGTTAAAAATAAAAGGAAAAATATACCGAATTAATTTTTTTTTCCAATTATATATTCTCAATTACTTCTTCTTCGTAGCAATTGAGTGTCAAAATATAATATGGCATCAGTCATTTTTGTTCTGTCAATATGATATTTCACGCATCGGCACGTCACGCAATTTAGATGAATCGACGTGCTATCACCAAAGTATATATTGATGATATTTATAAATATGTATACGTAACTAATATGTTTACTAGCTGTTATAAACAGAAAATTATGAGTTATTATCATGATTAGCATGAAAAATAATTTGTGTCGCAGTTATTTACATATATTATTATTTTGTAAAACAAAGAAACGGTCCAGTCGTTTTGCAGAAGTTTAGTTGCACTGTGACACGAGAATTTTATACATAGAAAAGTCACATGCTTTAGAACCGCACGGATTCGATCGCATTCGATTCGATAGGAAATATTTCTATAGCTTATGTGATATTCTGGTACATAAGCTACACCACTGCCAAATATCATCAAAATCTGTTAAGTGGTTTTCGCTTGACAGAGAAAGAAACATACACATTTATATTATTAGTTAGATAATATTTGCATGAGATATAATATATTGCAATAAAACGTAAGTGAAGTGCCCAATAATCCGCGGGCTGTAAACTGCTAAATAAATATTCTACTTCAATTAAACGAACATTTTTCTAAAACAATTCCATTCAAACCGATTTAATTGTGATGGAGCTTTCGTTATTTGATACATCCAATTTTAAGTTCATACATACGTATGGATTAGTTTTATTTCAAATATTGAACTGTGTCGGTTGCCCTGATTGAATTCCTAGTAATATGTATGAAAGTTTATGTTTTACTGAATCGTGTAAAAATTGTGCGGATTTTAATGAAATTTGCCAAATAGATAGACTTCTATATATAGATAGGATCAAAACGTAGACGTTTAAGTTTGTAACAACTAGTCTAATAGAACCTACTCCAAAATAAAATGTGTGCGTGTACTACTGTACACACGTAAGAAGTGAAACTTCTTTATGACCTTATTTTTCAAAAAATAATTTACTTTATGCAACTTTATAGAAATACGTCGTGGTAGGGATAGTAAGAAAAAGATGGCGCGTAACGGAAAAATGATACGCGTAACGAAAAAATGTTACACTAAATTTTTTTTCCAACCCCGATAAAGAAGTTAGTAATTACAATCAAGCAAAAGTCAAGTTATTTTTAAACACAACCATTTTTATGATTCAAAATACAGACGAATCTAAAAATTGTACGCCACATGGCAGATCACAGTGGATCACCTCTATAATGTAAGAACCCTTATAACCTGTGAATCACAATAAATTATTTGAATTTGAATTTAAATCTATTGCCTCTCGAAAAATAAGAATAAAACAATTAAAACAACAACTTTAAATTGAAGTAAACTGAAAAGAATATTATTAGAATTGTTCATTTTATTTCGAGTCTTCAACTCCATTAGTGTAAGTTTTCCAGAATTTTCTCAAACATTTCCAACGTAGCAAGCTTTTATTTAACAAACGAAAAGCAATGAACAGTTCCTATAATTTGTTTTGACGATTGTTTGTGTTTGTCAAATACATTTCTTCTTGCAACTTTGTCTCTTTAAAGAACTTCCGAATCGTCTTAAATATAATAAACTGTATTAAATGTGTAAATAAGCGAAAATACATTAACAAATATTCTAATAATATAAATAGGAAAGTAATTCTGTCTGTCACCTAAATCACTGAACCGATTTGGATAAAATTTGGTATAAAGATAGCTACAGACACGCAACATAGGATAGGCTTAATCCTGGAAACGTCACGGGAAAAGCAACTATTCAGCTTTTCTTTTGACTACGCGAGCGAAGCCGTGGGCGGAAAGCTAGTAAATTTTAAACTGTAATTGACAGCAATTATGTACAGAAAACAAATTAAATGACAAATTAACAATGTTAATATGACAAAAGATGATAATTACAAAACCTCAAAACTGTAACAAACGTCTTAACTCGAGTGATTAATTACACTTATCTAAAATGATGTTCCCAGTGCCATGCACTAATATATCTTGTTTATAATATGTTTGATTTTACAATTAATATGTAATATGAAATTAGAGATATTTCAATTAATATTATGAAATTACTAGCGGTCCGCCCCGGCTTCGCCCGTGGTACATATGAAAAATAGATGTTGGCCGATTCTCAGACTTACCCGATATGCACAGAAAATTTCATGAGAATCGGTCCACCCGTTTCGGAGGAGTATGCAGACTAACATTGTGACACGAGAATTTTATATATAAGATTAAGCATTACTAAGTTATAGATGATGTTCTTATATAGTTTTTACAATTACGATACTAAATACTTCACAGCACATACACATAAAAAAATAACAAGTATAATAACTTAAAGCTAAAATTATTACTTAGTTATCTTTAATTCTGATCATTCATTCTATAAAACCACAAATGTAAATTGAAAAATTATAATAATCATGACTTTAATTTTAACTGAAACTTAAAAAACATCTTAGACTCTTAGACAACTTAAAATATGAAATTAAAGAAAACACAGTCCCAAATTAATAAATCTTCTCAAATCTCAATAACTTTAAAAATAAATCTCTTTAAAACGCTTTGATAAGTACTAAAGATTCAATAAAAATATACATTCTGCTTGTTTTTTAATTAAGTTCCACTTGACCGTTTATCTTGAGAAGGCATTCACAGAATAACTACGTACTTAAACAGATTTTAATTCAAGATAGAAAGGTAATCGGTATATTTAATTATTTTAACAGGTTTGCGAAAATTGTATGAATTTTATAAACGATTTTGCGAGTGATTTAACCAATTTCGTTAATTATCAGTTAGAGAACTTTATGGACACGTTTCTAGATTTTAAATGACCACATTTATTGCAATTCATAAAAAATGACAAATAGTCTGATAGTCGGATATATTTTTTTTGTCCCTTTCAAATATATAAATATTGTATCGCAAATTCAAGTTACATTGAGTCGAATAAATAATTAAACTTTTTAATTCTAGACTTAATAGTATAAGAAACTGTATAATATTATTACTCTTATGAATAACTTCTATACAAACATGTAGATATAATATATTTCCTAACAGTTCCTAACAATTCGCAATAAGATTATTTTCACATTAAAATAATATTTTCCACGTAATGTAGCACCATCAACAAAAATATACTATCATCCTGTATTCATCATAATACATCAAAGTAAAGCATTAAATTCAAATGTAGAATTCAGATCCTAAAGCCGATCAATCAATCCTTAACCGTTGAACGAATGAACGAAATAACTCATTCACCTTTCATACCTTTTGCCTCTTATAATCGCTTTAAATTACAAGAGTTTTCGAACTTCGGCCAGCGGTTTTTAATTAAATGTTCTATTTCGCGGTTTAAATTCGAATATCGAATACATTTTTATTCGTTCAAATTGAAATACTTCATGAGAGTAGTGTAGGTTTAAGAGTCTAGCTACGGAATGATTGAATGGTTTGAATGAATAAAAATATGAAGTGTGATTTATTGAAGATTTGGTTTATAGCATGTTGTTATCTTCGAGAGGTATCTACTTAAATAAATGAATATAATTGACTAAATTGTGTATTTTATATCAAATAGGTATCTATCACGTATCTATCATAATGGTTTCAATGATTATATTAATTTATGTATTTTATTACGCATTGGCAATTTCATTCAATTATCTTTTAAATATATAAAACTCAAAGGTGACTGACTGGCTGACTGACATAGTGATCTATCAACGCACAGACCAAACCACGAATCGAGCTGAAATTTGGCATGCAGGTAGATGTTAGGACGTAGGCGTCCGCTAAGAAAGTATTTTGATAAATTCTACCCCTAAGAGGATAAAATAGGGGATGAAAGTTTGTATGAAACAGATTTTATGACGTAGGCATCCGCTAAGAAAACACTTTGATTAATAATAATACCCCAAGGGGATAAAATAAAAATACGATACCTAATATATTATAATACTTATAACGCGAGCGAAGTCGCGGGCAAAAGCTGGAGAAATATAATAAAAGCTTCCATAACTGAGAAGCCCAGATATTATTATGTAAATTCAACAAAATTCGTACAAAACTATTATACCTATAACTGTCTTCAAACTTTACAATTAAAATAATTTCAATTCGCATATTTGATGGTACTTTATAATAAATTCGTAGCGAAAACTTCTACAGAAATTACTTCTCATAATGATTTATAGAAACTCTAAAATAATTTATTTAACTAAAGTTATTTTAGGAGTGTTTCTGAATCGTAATACATTAAAATTATTTGCCAACTGTTCGGAAATAATTTATACAGATAACAGCCGGCAAGTAACTCTATAATATTATTATTTATTATATTATAATATTAATCGATTTAACGATATAAAGTACCTTTTTTTTTTTTTTTTATAGTGGGGAAATCTTCTTAGATACCCCCGGCTCCCGGGGATAGAGCCGTGGTTATGTCGGATTTCTACCGACTAAAACCCCACTCTGTTCCATCGCGCTGCTTTGGACGCAACTGCGGGAACGGTTACGACTCTACCGCGTGTCCCGCCCAGCAGATGCCCGTTTCCAGGCCCACCACTAGAACCCCCCTCGCTGGTGGCTGCTGGAACGAAGGCTTATGCCACCAACGCGCAGACAATGGATTTTTCCCCTCTCCATCATCCGCGTTCCCCCGAACCCCCGACCCCATCACCGTCCGGCCAGCGGGTGCACGCCGGAAGGTCCTCCGATGTGTGAAATACACGTCGGGGGACCCTCCGGCGCACTTTTATAGAGATTACCTCGCAGCCCCCACCTCACCAGAGGTGGCGGCCCTCGGTCCGGCCCCACGGACCGGATTACGAGTTGGCAGACGGCCGTTTTACAGCGGTCGCCGCCCCACACCTCTCTGCAGGAGTCTCCGCGCGTCATCACGCGTCGGGATCCCGCCCTCCGCTGCACGGCGTGGCTTGCTAAACCAGCGCGCCGCGACCTCTGGCCGCCATCCACCGCCGCATAAAAGCCGGCTCCTCTCTGGCCCACAAACAGGACCTCTGCCGTCGGGTCAGTCGAGGCTTTCCAACCCCAACTGCCGTTCAGCGCCACCTTTGCCTAGTGGACACGGGGTCCGCCAAGCCACGACCTCTGGCCGCCATCCCACGCCGCACACAGCGGCCGCTGGGCCACACCTAGCCCTGGCCGTCGGGCCGGTCGAATCTCCCCGACTCTAAACCAGCCGTTCAGCCCCTCGCTGGTCCAATTTTGCTTCACTCAGAGGGCCATAACTCTGAGCTACTGAGCTCCTCCGCCGTGACAAGGCCTGGACCGTTGGGGGGAACGATATAATGTACCTATACGTAACCATTTGTGATGAGAAAAAGAACAATAAAATACTATTATATTTTAAATTTTCACCTGAATAAGTAATGAGTATCTCAAATTACTTATTATATTATCATTCGCGTATAAGTTTATCATAATGCATGATTAAAGTTTAGATATAGTTATATCTACTTAAATATCTCGTTCGCTTCGTATAAAGTTTTAAATGTATTAATTTTTAAGTATTAGTATAATAACTAATAGTCTATATTATAACATCGCCTAATTAATCCGACAAATATGTGAAAGTCGAAGGTAAAGTTAATTCAATTTTATTATCAGGTAAAAATAAACCCCTTAAAAACTTCTACCTACTAATGTTATATATTAAATGCTAGAATAATTACATCTCTTCAGGTCAAGACAAATCTCTCATCATCTGAAGGGAGTGGTTCATAAGACGAAAAAAAAAAAATGAAACCGAAACCGAAAACCGGGAATATGCTAAGGGAGCCATGTGTTAAAAATGACTTACTACTACATATAATTATTATGCATGAATTTAGTTTATTCCATTTACGTGATATCATTTTTGTAACACTGACATCGTTAGAGTACTGCGGCAATGAAGTGTCCTCGACGCGTGGATATGCGACAATTACTAAAACTACAGTAGAATTTATTTATAAAAATGTATTTTAATTGTAAAGTTTTTTTTTATAAATGGATCAACATAAAATAAAAACGTTGTACCGTGATGGAGATAAGCATTGAAAATAGTCTAATAGTTTATTATGGTATCACTACAGAGTATAAAACAAAGTTGCTTTCTCTGTCCCTATGTCCCTATGTGAAGATATCTAGATGAAGCGGGCGAAGCCACGGGCGGAAAGCTAGTTAATAATTATAAAATGCTTCCAATAAATATCTTTTTTGTGCCATTAATACACGAAAGACGATTTTCTTTTAATACAAAAGATAGATAATTGTAGACTTTGGTAGTACCTCTTACAGCAATATCTTTCCAACTGACTGAATAGGATGAAAGAATATGTAATATGGAAAAAAGGGCCTTCTAAATGTTTTGTGAATATTAATATAATTTATGTAATTAAATCCGATATCATATTATACAGTTGATTGAATTTATGAAAAAATCTCCTTATATTACTTTTATTTTAATATTATAATAATGGATGTGTTATTATTAATATTATATACCTTTAAATTCTCTTTAAATACTATTTATGTGACTATTAATAGGCGATTGAATAAAAAAAATGTTACTATTTATTATCTGTGTCACAATTATTATAAATAGTATGAGGACTGCCAGTTAATTTTACTATTTACGATACGATTTTAAATGTTAAGTAGGTTAAGAGGCGGAGTATTATACAAGAAATCCAAAAATACAGTATGTTTAAAAAAATATGAATGAAAATTAAGAAAAGTTAATAATTGTTGCACGTTTCCATTTTATTTAATTCCCTAGCGTCATTTTCGAGTAAGATATCGTAGAGCTCTCTTATCTTCTTGTTAAAATATTTAATTTCGTTTTAACTTTCAGATTTTATTTCTTATGTACACTGTCCCTAATATAAATAATAGTATTTTATTATAAGAATAAACTAATTAATTATTAATTTGATTTTGGTGCCTAAAAAAATTATTGTCATATTTTAATGATTATTTAGCAATAACAGATAATTAAAGCATTATTTTTACAATAAATAAAGGCTAATTAAATTGATAGTTAATATTATTCAATAACACTGACAAAAAAATAATAAAAATGTCATTACCACCTGCAATATGAACCTGAACTTGAAATATTACAATCAACGTTTTCTGAAAAAAAAAATATCACCATAAAAATCCGTTACTCACCATACGGAACGTATTCCTGGTACACAGCACAACACTATCAAACGTCACTCATCACGACACATCACTAGTTAGCGCTTAGGGCACGTTCGCACAGCGCGGCAGCCGAGTCGCTTGTGCCGGGACCGCCCCGCGCAACCCCCCCGCCTATGGTATCAGACTCCATAAAAATATCACACCCTGTACTGCGCAATGCATAAATTACATGCATATAAATATTTTTGAAGGTTTCACGTTGATTAAATGTTCCTTGTGGTGTATGAATGGTCAGAATTTAATTAAATGTCTGTGGAGTCAAAAATGTTATGATTTCTGGTTTTTGACTTGAAATTATTTAAAAACGTAATATAACATTAAATAGTCAATTTTCTTTCTACTTTCATTATTCAATTTTAATTATCTATACTTTTTAAGCTTCCTTTAATTACGTTGAACAGTGAGACTTTTTATTCGACCATTGTAAAGCTTTATATTTATTATAAAGCTTTCCTTGGGTTCCAGGAAAACTTTGTATTCTTTACGGACTAGCTACCAAAAAAACGGCATAAATACCTAATAATATATGTATTGTTTTAGTATATTATTATTATCTTTTTCTGAGATATTTATTGCACGACTCATGCAAAGCATTAGAGAGTGCTTTTCGATCAAAAATATTGTTTTGCAATACTTTCGCAACTATTTAATTAATTATTCTTCTTATACAATAAAAGTAAAACATAATGGATAGGTAAGCAAATTGAATTATTATAAACAACAAACATTTGAATAAATATTGTTTCAGGTTAATAATATTGTTTCAGATACCTAGATTAATATTTACAGGGAGAATGATTTTTCCTTTATGATATTCAAGGTGTAATAAACCAAGAAAAAGCAATGCATTAATCCTCTGAAAATCTCAGATTTCTATAATTTTTACAGAATTTATTGGCTTTACCTCTCGTCGTGGCTCTGGATAATCGAATTTTTAATATTGGATTCGACCTACTTCCTCTTTGAAATTGACATTTTTGCATATAATTTAATAAGTTTAGAAATATTTCTCTTACTCAATAGTGGAGCGTTATATTCATGATATTGTTCGTCTATTGTGTAGCATCTAACAGGATAATTCCATATGTACCTATGTGTCTATAATATGTCTAATCAATACATAAGTACCTAATCAATAAAATATATTCTGATTAAGAATTTCAAATTTGTATCGCATGTTTTGTAATAGGTAATATGATTTTTATACCAACAGGCTCTATCTTTTTATAGATGTCCTCTTATTTCTTACATGTATGTTAGCGCGTTTAATTTAACGATAAAATTATATTTTATAAGTAAATCAATTGATGAACTTAATTAATTATTTTAATAATAATCAAATGGATAAAAGTATTAATAATCATTTAATTATCAAATAATAATAATATTACATGTCATATTCAAAATAACGATCAAAACAACACAAATAACACCTGCGCTGACTCACACAGTCACGCCACTCGAATAGTCGTCCTATAAATAACGGTCGTCTGCAGTTGCGAGTCATTCTTGTACCGACTTTGGTCGAGTGAAGATGTCTAAGAAATATTATATCAGTATTTAAATACGTAATACAACCACGCTTTAACATCAGAAGTAGAAGATGAACCAGCCCTTCCTCGGAATCCTGGCAGGCTGGCACAAATTCTTCCATCATACTACGTGACAGTGTGCAACTGTCACTGTCACCATCATGACAGTATACCACTGTGGACTTCAATCTACGAAAAATTGGATTGAATTGACTTCAAGTAAAC
The DNA here is from genome assembly GCA_029959065.1 of Colias behrii. Taxonomy (NCBI): domain Eukaryota; kingdom Metazoa; phylum Arthropoda; class Insecta; order Lepidoptera; family Pieridae; genus Colias; species Colias behrii. Next base: position 1,595,140 of record JARWMC010000021.1, on the reverse strand, counting down.
AAGGATGAAGGAACTCGTACAATGTGTTTTCTTGTGCGTTGTGTGAAGTAAATGTTTGTGGTGTGGAATATTGTAACGGTAATGTAGTTCATCAATATTATAATGTGATGTGCAATCCGGGCGGTTGTCCAGGATATTTGAGCCTTTAATTGTGGTAAACGAACGACGTGCTTATGTCACAAATAATAAGTTTTTGATCCCATGGAATTTGGATCCAATGTGGTGCCTTCGATGGCGCCCAGTGTAAGCTATTGTGGTGGTAAATTATTATTTTTCTGTATTTTGACGATTGAAAAACGCTTCTAAGCGAATTCCAGTTGAATAAATCAATATTTGAGTTTGAGTTCATCATGTGGATGTGATGGTGTTCTATAAGGTCAGTTTGGCCGAGCGGTTATGTTTGTGTTATAATACATTGTGTTTTGACATCACGAGATAAATTACCGTACTCATTTCAAATGAACGTACGAGGACGTTATTGTGTTATTGTTTTACTATGGCCAAGCCGGATATAACTTGTGTTTTAACTTTAAATTATGTTCCAGGACTTATGGTTATCACTTGAGAGTTGAGATACAGATGAGATACAGAAGCCGCTGTTCGCAGCTGGAAAAACTCGTTGAGCTATCGAATCCTATATAAATCACAATAATACTCGACAATGGTTGCTATGAAGCGAAAAGTACAAGCAATTGCTAGACTACTATTGTGTCCTATGTACGTGTAAGAATAGTACCAAAGCCAAATTTAGATGACCGTGTTAGCGGTAATGGAAACTAATTATGATAATCGACTGCCACTTGTCTGTACGGGTCTTCTGTGACTTAGTCTTACAACTGGGCAAATAATATAATCGGATGCCACTTGTCTGTTCGGGTCTTCTGTGACTTAGGCTGGCAACTGGGCAGATAATAATAGAATTGAATGCCACTTGTCTGTACGGGTTTTCTGTGACTTAGTCTTACAACTGGGCGGAAAATAATAATAACCTGATTGTCACTTGTCAGTATGGATCCAGACAGTGGTTTAGCCTGACAACTGGACAAAGAAACAAATAATTTGAATATAATGTACTACTTAAAACAAGTCGGAATGTCACCAGCTGAAGTGAATTATACCATTGATATTTTGAGTTTTGAATTACCGCTCAGAGCACGAGCTTTTTTCAGAATGGCCGTGTTAGCGCGTTTAATTTAACGATAAAATTATATTTTATAAGTAAATCAATTGATGAACTTAATTAATTATTTTAATAATAATCAAATGGATAAAAGTATTAATAATCATTTAATTATCAAATAATAATAATATTACATGTCATATTCAAAATAACGATCAAAACAACACAAATAACACCTGCGCTGACTCACACAGTCACGCCACTCGAATAGTCGTCCTATAAATAACGGTCGTCTGCAGTTGCGAGTCATTCTTGTACCGACTTTGGTCGAGTGAAGATGTCTAAGAAATATTATATCAGTATTTAAATACGTAATACAACCACGCTTTAACATGTATGAAGATGTTTTAAATCTATACTAATATTATAAAACTGTTGTTTGCTTGTTTGCACGCGATAATCTCAGGCACTACTGGTCCGATTTGAAAAATTATGTCGGTGTTAGATAGCCTATTTATCGAGGAAGGCTAAAGGGTATATATCATCACGCTAAAACCAACAGGAGCGGAGCAATGCTGGCAAAACCGTGGGGCACAGCTAGTTGTTTTATATTTCATATGTCAAAGTATACAAATATAAAAAATATATTAATATAGCGTTTCAGTACAAGTTCAATATACTGATATATTAAAGGTGAACTGAACTAAGCTTCGTCTGTATTGAACAGAAGATTAATGATACTCTAATATTATACTGTGATGTCTGTATTTTGTCATTTGTATTTTTTTTAACCTATAGAAATGTAAAATACACAATGTATTATATAAATAGTTTCGAACATTATGAACGAAAAAGTGATATTATTTTTAATCTTGTCTAATGTATAATGTTTCTCTAAGTTTACTAATTTACGTTGGTAAGGATCTTGTTGTAGAAATTAAAACTCATAACGTATTTTAAACACGATTTATTCAGTATATTATTATGATTTAACATGAAGTTTGGAAAACTATACCTACAGTGATAAGTGAGCGTGGTCACGGGGAAACGCTATAGTGAATAAATCGTGTTTAAAATGCGTTGAATACTTACTCCTTTAATTTCTAAATGTATACAGTATACTCACGTACAATAAACACACAAAATAATGTGTTGTTAAATATTGGTAATGAAAAACAAATAAAATTTAGACATGTTTACAAAATATATTTGTCAGAACGAATTAATTGTAAAATATTAAATTTTATGCAATGGATACTAAAATAAATATAAATTTGTATTCTGTCTGTTTTATTTTACTTCATTTACTGCCACAGCTCGTAAACTTGGTTTTCTGCTACGAATACAAACGTTATTCGTAGGTTTTCTGATTATTTTAGAATATCTTGTTTATCTACCTCTAGCTACGAAACGGGTGAACTGAATTGAATTCAGTTGTTTGCTGAATGCATTAGGTAGATATAAAAATATGACTTTCTCGTTATTGCAAGAAAGAGAAGCTTGCAACTTCTATAAGTTTTTATAAATATTCGCAAAATATGAAAATTATACACACTGCATTAGGTAACAATGTATTATTTTCCTACAAGAATGCGAATATATAATATTAATTTCAACTTTCACGAGTAATTTAAGTATTTTATTGTAAGATTTTTAACTGACTTCACAACACAATTTGCGTCCTCTTTATAATAATACTAGCTTTCCGCCCACGGCTTCGCCCGCGTTTTCAAAGAAAAACCTGCGTATCTCCCGTTCCCGTGTGATTTCCGGGATAAAACTTAGCCTATGTGTTAATCCAAGTTACCCTCTATATGTGTGCTAAATTTCATTGAAATCGGTATACACATACATAATTACAAACCTTCCCTCTTTATAATATTAGTATAGACGAATATTGTCGAAGACTCGAATTTCTCAACTCCAATGAATTTTTTTCGTTCTCGAAGTTTACGCAAACAATTTCTTCTGGAAAAATAGTCGAAGTCGCACGAACTTGACCTATTATTTTTATTTTTGTCTTACAATTATTCATTGTTTAACATTGAATCTAAAATAAGTTGATCAGAAAGACGCGGGTTCGAATCCCGCCTGGTTAACGAAGTTTTAATTTTCTTTAAAAATTTCTTATTGAAAAAAAGAATGCTACGAAAATAAATATATTGAATTAGGTTGATTTTTAATACCCTCGAGAAAAATCAGATATAAACAAAAAAATCACGCAACGTATATTTGGTATATTTAAAAAAAGGCAAACGGAATTACTAAAAGAGCTTTAAGCTTACACGCGAAGTCTTTAGAATAATTATTATGAATTCAAAGGCTTTCCTTTTTTACGAACGCTCGCGCGTGTTATGTAAAGGTTATATAAATCTAAATACTGTATTCATTTAAATAATTTATCACTAAGGTTGCAATAATTAAATGCTATATAATATAAATATTTATTTTATATAGCTGTTGTACACAACTGTTTGAATAAAAATGTTCTTACTTTTAAGATAAAACTGTCTCTTTACTAGTATTTTAAATTGATCGTTAAAAATACATGATATACATCAGCACTATGCGATTCGGAATTTTATAGCATGAACGCATTTTATATGTGACTAGCGGTCCGCCCCGGCTTCGCCCGTGGTACATATTTCGCAATAAAAGGTAGCCTATGTTCTTTCTCAGGGTCTAAAGATTATCTGTGCCAAATTTCATCAAAATCGGTCCAGTAGTTTATGCGTGAAAACCATACATACATACATACATACAAACCTTTCCTCTTTATAATATTAGTATAGATAACTATTTCCATTGTAATATAAAGTTCTGAATGAGCGTGAATATACTAATTATTTAAATGTTCCCTGATGTTAGGTACCTGTTTCAATTATAGACGAAAAATCAAGCGAAGAGTGAACGGGTACCTTCTAGGAAAGCGCGCTCCATCATAGACCACATCTCAGCTTACCATCAAGCGTGATCGTGGTCCAGCGCTTCCCTATCATACAATAAAAAAAATAAATAAATAGTATTCAATCAATAAATAGAAAGCTTCATTAAATTTAGAAACCTCCAATGGAGATAAGATAAGAGTAACTTTACGTAATTTTTTATGTATTTCTGTTTCTATATGTAGGTATGTAGCTTCCACTTTTAATAGATGGTCTTGCGAACTGGTTTTGTTGAGATGTTTCTTACCAGACACCACAGAGTTATATAGCAAAGGAAACCAAATGATAAATTAGTTATTTACTACTGATAACTAATTTGAAATTCATAGCTACAAATTTAAGCACGGCATTAGAACTAGACATCTAGACAACTGCTATATCTACTAAACATTGCTAGGTACAAGATTTAATATTAAATGTAACCACATTCAAATTGCTTCATATTCCTTTAAACTTAAACATCTACCGTCTTATTGCAAAACACGAACTAACTAAGAACCAGGTCTAAAACGTAAACGTATTTTTTTATTACAAAACATGTTTACAAAACAATAGATCCATATCTATTGTTTAAACCTCTGTACTTAGTTGAACCATGACTTTTATTAAAGTGAAACTTTTACTACATCGTCTCAAACTTTTTGGTCTGTGTAGCGCATGTCGCGTGTATCGCGGCTGCCGAGTAGGTATACCTACTCGGCAGCCGACCGTCACGCGACATGCGCTACACAAAGCAGTGTTCGGAACCGTTCGAACAGTTTCACTTTTACCGTGGTTTCATAAAACCACACAACATTTTTTTTCATCTTACCACCACCAATATAATATTACAATGTAACAATTTTAGTCTTTGAAATCACAGTATTATCAACATAGATTCGTAGATATAAAAGGCACGAGATAAACTTAGTGACATACAAAATATGCTTGTTCTTAGAGTATAAATACTGAAATTATACTGACTTTATAGTCGACTAGCTGTGCCCCGCGGTTTTACCCGCATTGCTCCTATTAGTCTAAGCGGGATGATATTATATAGCCTTCCTCGATAAGTGGGCAATCTAATAGGTACCAAAAGTATTTTTCAAATCTGATAATTAGGACCACTGGAATAGTTCCTGAGATTAGCGCGTTCAAACAAACAAACTCTTCACCATTATAATAAAAAGTCTATTTAAGTTTTTGTAATAACACCGATAACGTTTTCCCTAGAAAATAGAAGCTTAAAAATGTATTCATTTAATAACGATCCGTGTCAACCAATACAAGTTAAAATTCCTCACACTTCCTCCCATAAAAAAATAGTATGAACTAAAAATTCTATGTCACACAACATGATATGGTCATAAAAATAGTAAATAAAACAACGGTGTCAATACACAGCGCTTGAAAAAAGAGTATTTTCATGGCGCGAGTTATTTTTCACTGATATTTTCATATTAAAAGGTTTCGCTTTTATTAAATGCGTTATAAAACGACAGTTTTAGCTGTAATCCACTTCGATGAATGTGTTCCGTGTTCAGTAGAATGCAGTTAAATAAATATCGTATTGCTTTGATATTATTTTTCGTTTGTAAATTCTTTTAATGTTAGCCTTTGTTAAAAATATCGTAAATATTTATTCAATGTAAACATATTAACACCTGTATTTACAGAACATTATCTTAAATCTATCCTAACCCTGAAAAGAAAGAATTATTTTATTTAATCTAATATCGCGTCATTAAAATAATGAGCTAATTTTGCTTTATACATTTTCGTAGCTGTACCTATGTTAAATATTACAATTTACAACAATATTTTTTTAATCACAATGTCTTTGTAAAATTAAAAAATGACACCATAATGAAAAACATAACCACCTAAAAAGCGTTAATCAAACACAACCAAATCCCAACCCAAATAATAACAAACAATTCAAATAATTGAATATTTATTGATAGCCTGGATAGAATTCCTGGCAAGTCGTTAACAGTTTTACTTATAAAAACTAGAATTCTAGCAAAACTAAGAAAACAGAAGACGCTAGCGAGGGCCGTGTAAAAATGTAATAATTTTCTCAGCACTTGCGAGAAAATAGAATTTCTATCCACTTTAATTGCATGAAAGAAGCGATCGTATCGAGATATTGGTTGGATGTATTTTAATTCAATGAAGGTGCTTCGTGGTTTAAGACTTTTCACTGTTGGTGATTATTTTGTGGTTTAAATTTTTAGGTATGTTTTAATGAAATATTTTCAAAGTGTAGAATAATGTTGTTGTTTTGTATTATTTTGTTTCAATACATTATTGGTTGCTATTTTATTATTTAATCTTTTCTTTGCCCATCTCCACTGCATAGTGTATCTAGTAAAGTTATTATCAATACAACACTGTACAGAAAAAGAATTTATCTTTTTTTTTTCAGGAATCAATTTTCGAACATTTCCTCAATTCCGCACAAAAGGAAATAGCTTACTGAAAAAACAATATCTAAAAGAACAATAGTCAATAAAGCAAGATACAATACAACGTAGGTACATTACAAGAATTACGCCTGTTAATTGGTTGTAAGTCGACATTGTAACAAACCTTCAAGTGGAAACTTACAAAGGAAACTGGAACACATAACTCTGTAATAAAATCGTAGGAACCGCGCTTCGAATGGTATACAATAACGCGGGTTGTTTCACACGCGCTGCGTTTACGTATGCTTATTGATTGTAACGCAAATAAATATTTACTGAGATAATATGTTACATAACATAAGACTCTATCTCAACTCAAACTAATCAAAGCTTCAATTGGCGGCAGAGGGCCGTCGACCGGGCTCAGTGGCGTGCATTGGAAGGAGCCTTCGTCCAGCAGTCGTCGTGGACAATCAAAGGCAAAGGCTGGTAATGATGATGATGATGTGTAGAGTAAGTTTTATTACATTGTCAAACACTTCACCTATATTGTTTCGAGTAATCAATGTACGATACGATGTCTAGTATCTTGCTATATTTACATTGAAACAAAACACATATAAGTAACCTTCTACTAAATAGTACTACCCAACATCCAATATTTGGACATGGATTGCCATGCAACGCTACAATATACGCATACAATAATGCATACCACGTGAGATAACCAAAAGTGGAAAGCCAGTGCATTGCACTATAAAAATGTCAAATATTCAATAATTGGTGCGTGTTAAAGATCAGATGGCACATGTGAAATATTACAAAGCGGAGCGTTTGCGGCTCCGCTTTAAAAATCGAACCCAAAACAGAGCGTTTTTAACGCAGACAGTATGAACATGGCATAATTAAACCCTTTCAACAATGTGCCAAAGAATTAGATGAACTGAAACCAATTATAGACACGTCACGTCACGCATTTCTTTACAAATTACTTTCTCGCGTTGATCAAAGTTTCGATGTATTTATAGAACCCGTCCCACGTCTTAAAATAGTTTATTCTTTGATACATTTTTGTGATCATTTTACACTACATTTGTTATGAGATTCTGTTTTTTAATTATGGGACGTAAAATCTATGATCATTATTTTTAACATCCTTTCCTGTATGTTTGTATGTAAGTGACTCCTTTAGACTCGACTTCGATCCACTTTAAACGGATACATTTAATTCAAAATTCTGCTTTCCGAATCGGTGGTAAAATAATGTTAAAAATACTTATGTAATGACGATTCGAAAGTGCTACTAAACAGTAGTCTAATTGAATAAATGAATGTTTGAGTTTGAGTTTGAAACTTTGTACAATCAAGGATCGATCGACAATACAATAATTTCATGATTTGAAGCGTGTTTTTCAGGTTTTTTTTTTATACTTAATTTTTTAATTATCTGATTACTCTAAACTTAAAAAGATGCATGATTTTTGAACAATTTGTTGAACAATTTAAATAATGATAGGTACTCTAGCTTTGGAATGCTTACGAAAGATGGCTTTGCAAAAAGCGCTGTATGAAATTGTGGAAGTCTAGCAATGCTTTGTGTGTTATTTCGTACCGAGAATATTTTACCAAGATTATTTTTCCGACCCAAATATCGACCAATAGAATTGCACCATTCGACGTCACGTGGTACAACCTACATGGTATTATACTGATAATTTTTTGAAAATTTTCTCTGGTCGTTGACGTCAAACTGACAGGTTGAATTCAATTGTGAAATTATTGGCCGACATTTGGGACGGAAAAATAATCTCCCGAATACCACACGAGCTTCAAAATTATCTGGCATTTCCCTCAAGGTTCCCTGCAAACAAATAAAGTCGTCAAGTTTTTCAGGAAAAATCACTCGCGCTTCGCGCTCGTGATTTTTTAACCTTGACTAAAAACTTGACTCCTTCATTTGTTTGCAACGAACCTATCGGAAAATACCCGATAATTTTGAAGCTCTTGTGGTATTATAAGTGAATATTTTTTAAAGTTCTCTTTACTTCTATCTTCTGTCAATGTAATATATCAATTAATGTCGTGTATTTACACCTCTTACGAGCCAAGAATGACGAAGCATATTTCAATGATTTTTTATGACTAAACATATTATGACCTTAGATTATGACCTACCTGAGGCGGAGCAGGAGATTAGGTAGGCGAAGCATTAGGTACACAAAATTAAATTTGATAAGGTTGAATGACTCGTATCTGAAATGTAGGTATGTTATTCTATGAGGAAATGTGAACATTTATAGTCTATTAGAGGTATTTCTGTCTAGGACCAAAGGTTATGTTTATAGCTGGAGTATTGCCAATTTGATTGTTACAGGAAATATATTTTGTGCTATTGTCGAATTGGACGTCTCCACGTCTTTCGCTGTTCCTCACGTTCGCTCCATCGATTTTTATCCGATTGCTGCTTGCGGTCAAATAATTTAATAGTTCGGAATTATGGCGCGAAACGTGACGTTAGATTTTAACGTGATTAATTCATGTTAGTGTACCGTGAACTATCGCTGCTATGCTTTTGATCGTATAAGTACACTAGTTGTCACCTCAGTTACTCCTTATATAGGCTATCTGTCTGTGAATATCTTGACAAAATCGGCCCAGCCGTTCCAGAGATTAGTCAGAACAAACAGACAGGCATAAAGGCAGGCTTAAATTGTAAAAAATATTATTTTGGCCTATGTACCGTGTAAACATCCATTTGCAATTAATAAAAAGCGGATATTTTAATATGAATTACAAACAGACATTCCAATTTTATTATTATTATAATAATAAATAAATTCTTTATTTAAGAGTAACAAAGACCCATTTTAAACAAAATACACAAAAATCACTAAAGAAAATTTTTATAAATACCTATACCTATCTTTAGAATTCGATAATCGTTATGAAATAAAATATCTTTGGTACTTTAATAAAAATAATTCGTTTTGTAAATATTGTAGTTAAAAAATATCTATTACTATATTATCGAATAATTGTGTTCGAAGAAATTTTTTACAAAAGTTTTTCTTTTTAAGCTTTTAAATTGTGTTTATATTCTTATACTAATAATAACTCGTAGCTACGAAAATGAATGAAAATGAATGTTATATTTATAAAATAATATTATATTTTCATAGTTTCTAAGAAGTTACGTCTTTCTTTGATATACTTATTTATCAAATATTTAATATGTTTCATATATATCTTATAATTCGATTCGATAACAGAGATTTTTACTTTAACCCTTAAATGGACAATGTTGTTTTTAAACAACATACTAAACATCACAGATAAAATTATCTTTATTTTATTTTTTTGTTAATTTTGACAACTAGTTCTTATTTCTGAACGAATTTTGTACTTTTTTTAATGTTGGCACTATCCAATATTTTTATGCATTAAAAATAAATGAATGTCAAATGTCACTTTGAAGAAAACTTTTCTAGTGGCGCGAAACTAAGTTTTGAAGCTGTGTTCGGACTTTGATAAAATATAATGTAAGTATATAACATATTTTTATTTGCTTGATTATATCTTCAATTACATGTTCATGTTGTAAAACATTGAAAATTACTTGATGCTACTGTCGAATTACGCGAAATCTGGTATGTTGTAGGAAAACTACAATGCGCATTGCCTGCTAAATAAATGCATGTTTGGTGAAGGGTTTTTATTTTGCTTTTCAGCATGCCGCGATTACTAGAAAGCGAAATTACAAAGTATTTAGAAACTCTTGAAGATTCAGAAGATGGCTTAGACGGCTCGGACTCCGAAGTAGAGGATGAAGGTCACTATTATCAAACAGCTCGAGATGTTCTTCGGGACCTTGAAAATAGTGATGAAGGTGAGAATGCCCAGTCTGATGAAGTGGATGCTGATCCTCCTCTCGTAATTGACAACGATCAAAATATGCCAGACCCTCCTATTTTGGAAGCCGGAGAAGCAGTACCCCAGAGTAGATCACAAGGGATTTCTAAGCGACCTCTGGTTTGGCGAAAACGGAATCTTGTTACTGCTGAAGACAGCCTTATTTTTAGGGGAGAAACTCAGATAACGGAAGCATTGATGTCTTGTAACACGCCGTATGATTTTTTTTCATTTTATTTTACATCAGATCTAAAAAAGCAAATTGTAGAACAAAGTAACTTATACGCGGCCCAGAAACAAATATCCAATCCTGAAATTATAAATGAAAATATCCTAAATAAATTCCTAGGCATTCTGATTTACACCTCAGTCATAAAATTTCCAAACACCAGGGCTTACTGGAGTGATAAATTTGGTTATGATCACATAAAAAATACGATGCCGTTAAAAAAATTTGAAAAAATAAGATCCACTCTCCATTTTGCCGACAATACGCTATGCTTACCCAAAGATCATCCAGACTATGACAGGCTATTCAAAATAAGACCTCTTGAGGAAATGCTCAACTGCCAGTTTGGAAAGGTTCCCTTAGACCAAAGGCTTTCCATAGACGAGCAGATGTGTGCAACCAAAATGAGCCATTACATAAAACAATACATGCCCAATAAACCCCACAAGTGGGGGTTCAAATTATATCTCATCTGCAGTCTACAAGGATATGCTCATAGATTTGAGGTTTACAGTGGAGGGGGCTCCAAAAATAACATCTTACCTGGTGAGCCAGATTTGGGAGAGTCTGGAAATACAGTCGTCAGGTTAGCTAGAATGGTACCACGCAATGTGAATCACATTATATACTTCGACAACTTCTATACTTCTGTGCCTCTCGTCACCTATTTAGCTAAGGAAGGAATTTTCTCACTGGGAACAGTAAGAGTAAACCGATTGAGAAACTGCAAATTGCCTGACAAAAACACTATAATGAAAAAGAACGTACCCAGAGGATTCTATGAGGAAAACGTGGCGACTGTGGATGATATTGACGTAAGTGCTGTTGTGTGGAAAGATAACAAGCCCGTTAACCTTCTTTCCACTTACGTAGGAGCAGAACCAGCAACCACAGTCACGCGCTTTGATAAATCGAAGAAAGAGAGAGTTGCTATTCCATGCCCCAAAGTCATCAAGGAGTACAATGCTCACATGGGGGGCGTGGACTTATTAGATTCATTTATAGGTCGTTATCACATCACAATGAAGAGCCGCAAGTGGACCATGCGCTTATTTTATCATTTCCTGGACCTCGCAGTTATAAATTCATGGGTTATGTTCAAGAAGGTAAATAATATAAAAGGAAATGATCAACTTCTCAATTTGGGTACATTTAGACTAGAACTTGCCGAAACCCTCTGCAAATTGGGTCTACCTGCAAATGGCGCTAAACGTGGTCGACCTAGTGGGAGCACAATACAAAGAGAACTTGTAATGAAGAAGTTCCGAGGACCAGCTCAAGCAATTCCTTTGAAAGACGTCAGATTGGATCAGACATGTCATTGGGCAGTTTGGCTGGATAAGCAGCAGAGGTGCAAATTCCCGAAATGTTCAGGATTTACGTTCAAAATGTGCCAAAAATGTCGTGTATCTTTATGTGATACGAAAAAAAGCAATTGTTTTTATAAATATCATAATTTAGAATAAATAAACACATTTCAAAAACAATATCCACTCTTATTTTACCCATACTTGCAAAATGTCATTGAATGCGCAATGTAGTTTATAAACAACACTCACATTATTGCAAAAAAAAAATAGTAAATTCATGTCTAGATTTTTTTACTCATTTTTCCTAGACAGTAATACATGTCTATTACACAAATATATTTTTTTAAAACGTAAAAAAAAAATCGTCCATTTAAGGGTTAAATACTTCTCGTGTCGCGGTGTTTGAAGTTAAATTCCTCCGAAACGGCTTGATCGATTCTCATGGAATCTTGTGTGCATATCGGGTAAATCTGAGAATCGGAAAACATCTATCCTATCCTACTAATCCTATTCTATTATCCTATAAATGCGAAATTTTGTGAGGATGGATGTATGTACGTTTGTTTTTCTTTCATGCAAATACTACTGAACCGATTACAATGAAATTTAACACTGGATTAACACATAGGTAGGTTTTATCCCGGAATCCCACGGGAACGGGAACTATGCGGGTTTTTCTTTGAAAACGCGGGCGAAGCCGCGGGCGGAAAGCTAGGTTTTCATAAAGTGATAAGAGTGCAGAATGTTTGCTGGGACAGCTAGTAGAGTGTATAAATACTATAGAAATACAGTGGAGTCCCATGTCCCCTAGTGGGGTAAGGGGCAGATGCATTATACATCTGCTTCACTGATCGAATTTCTTTAGGGACAAGTAGGTGATCAGCCTTCTGTGTCCTGCCAGACCGAGACATTTTTTTTTCTTCGTCTCCACCGGGAATCGAACCCAGGACCCCTCAGTTTTACGCTCACGCGTCATCCACTGTACCAAGGAGGCGGATAGAAATACAAATACAAGTAAAAAAATAATACCTACATTGTTATAAGATACGCTGAATCATTAATTTTATTTGCCCTCGAACTTTGATGTTTTTGTTCCTCGTATTATTATATACCTTTTACAGTTGAATGAACGTAATAATATAATAACGTATAGCGTATTTTATGGGATAATTTGCTTTTTTATTTATAAAAATGAAATTCTATATTTCATGATTATTTTTTTATTAATTGCATTTAAATAAGTCCTGAGATTAGAGCATTAAAAAAATGTGCGTGTACTAGTGTACACACGTAAGAAGTGAAACTTCTTTATGACCTTATTTTTCATAAAATAATTTACTATATGCAACTTTACAGAAATACGTTGAATCAAGCGTGGTAGGGATAAGAAAAAGATGGCGCGTAACGTAAAAATGTCACGCGTAACGAAAAAATGTTACACTAATTTTTTTTCCAACCCCGATAAAGAAGTTTCACTTCAAGAAGTTTCACTTCAAAAATACGAATTCTTAATCTATTACCACTATAGACGAGTCTTCATAATGTGCAATAAAATCCGTAATTCACTCAACAAACCCAGCAAAACTTCAATCGAAACTATTCTCAAAATTCCTCCGAAACACCGCACCAATAGTTCCAACAAAATTACCAAGTTAAAATTTCAAAAATACGAAACAGCTGTATTAAAATTCATGCCTGCGGCTCTCATCCCACGCGCTGGAATAATCCAGTTTATCTTAGTTACTGAACTCAATTACGTTGAGCTGCGTCATAATTTTACAGTAGATGGTATTTAAGAGCTAATATTTCATCCTAGGTAACGCTATTAAGGTAACCTTAGCGTACGGCAGGATTATAGCAGAAAAGAAAAGTAGCACTTGTCTAGAACAGTTCAATATTTTAAGGATTTTTCTACACTTGGACTAGGATAATAATCACTACATATTGCAAAACATAGTCACCTGACAACTATGTAGGCGTTAAACTGAAAACTGCTACACCGATTTTCATAATGTTTTCACCAATGGATAGCGAGGAAGGAAATTTTGAAGAAAACTGCGGGCAGAAAGGTACTGGATATTAAATACTAGTATTTCACAGCTAGCTGTGCCCTGCGGTTTCACCCGCATTGCTCCGCTCCTGCTGGTCTTAGGGTAATGATATTATATTGTGTTGGCCTGGAGACGGGCAGCTGCTGATGGGGTCACGGACGAATTCTACCTATACCCGTGGCCCCGTCGTTGATGCGGCTTGACGGAACACAGTGGGGTTTTGGTCGGTAGGAATCCGACATAACCCACGGCCCTTTCCCCGGAGGCCGTGGGTATCTATGTAAGTTTTCCCCACTTTAAAAAAAAAAAGGGTAATGATATATATCCTATAACCTTCCTCGATAAATGGGCTATCTAACACCGAAATAATTTTTCAAATCGGACCAGTAGTTCCTGAGATTAGCGCGTTCAAACAAACGAACAAACTCTTCAGCTTTATAATATCAAAGTATAGATTTGTACCAGAAGTAGGAAGGAAAAGGAGGTAGGAAGATACCGGTATTCAGAAGAATAAATAAAATTTTACTGTTACAATTTATACATTTTATTCAATTCTTGGTACAACGTCGAAAGAAATGCTGTTTCAAGTTCCAAGGAATTTATATGTTCGAACTTTTATATCATTTTTATCTTGTTATCTAGCAATTAATATGTAAAAATAACCCCAGTATATATCTAAATGATTGTTTGGATAATTGACAACATTTCATTTTTTATAAGGCCATGAAAGAAAAAAACCGTTTCTTTATTTTGCTCTTGCGATTACAGAAAAAAAATTATTTCATTTTTTAATCGCATATTTTAAGAGAAATTAAATAAAAACGATAAATGTGATGATGACGTCATACATACGGAGGAATAAAAATGCGCCTTAGCCTAATTAAAAAAAAAACTATCACTGACATTTACAGGGTATGGCATGTGTCAAATTTCATATTAATGTCATTTTTGTGTATTATTCATGTAAACAATATTTTAAATCGTGTTATTGTGTTGGTTTTCTAATTTAATTTCATTAGCGTGATGTTTGTTTGATTGGAGTTGGACCAATTCATTTATATTATACAAATATAATAGTGCCTATAGTGTTCATAATTTTCTTGAAATAAAAGACTTTGTTTACTTACTAAAAGTTGTATTTATTTAACACTTTCCAACGTTTTTGGGATGGTATATTTGTTTCCCAGAAATTTTCAGCACTCCTTAACAAATCCTGCATAAAGTCATCATCATCAGTAATTGTGAATAAGTTTCTTTTGTTTAAAATTTGGATCAGCAAATAACAAATAACAATATTTACAAAGCTTGACGAATCAAAGTGACAAATGTGCCAAAATGTCAACTGTCAAGATTTTTTTTTAATTTAAACTAGGTATGTGGCAAAGGAAAAAATGTATTCCTCCGTATGTATGACGTCATTTGGCGCTTACGACATTTTAGAATGAGATGATTTTAAAACTCAAAAAGATGAATGAAAACTTCCATATTTAGAAAAAGCAAAAAATACGTGTATCATAATTTTTGATCTAGTTTTCATTAAAATAAAAAAATAAGTAGCTTAAAATTTTGAAATGTTGTCAATTCTTTGATAAGTAAATTAAAATATTTCAATTATAAGCTAGTATAATATTGACGCAGTTAATAAGCCATTGTAAATTCCTGGTCCCAAAGTATATTTAGATACAATAATAAACATTATGTGGATCAGTTTGTACTGTGTATGTTTGTTTATCATGAGTAGGTAAATTCTGTTAAATTATCCATCGATTGGATTTGAATATCACCTTTTCCAATACCATTAGCGATTAATCGTAAATCTTGTTTTCCGGTATCAAGTAAATTATAAAACAATAAATGAAAAAATATGTAGCTAGATCTAAAAATATTTTAGTTATCTCCTTTATATTGATTTTTTCCTAAGAAATCCAAAAAATATTAGCTCTATCAATAATCAACAAAACTGACCAATTCAATAGTTTGACTGGACATTTTTAGCCAATACGACTGAAACACATTTGCTTCTGTCAAGACTCGAACCCAAAACGTATTTATTTATGTAAACGACAAAGTCCTCCACTATAATTCTGGAATATTCTATCATCTTTAACGTAATAATACTTTATGA
Organism: Colias behrii; assembly: GCA_029959065.1. Lineage (NCBI taxonomy): Eukaryota > Metazoa > Arthropoda > Insecta > Lepidoptera > Pieridae > Colias > Colias behrii. Next base: position 1,579,064 of record JARWMC010000021.1, on the reverse strand, counting down.
TGCCTACGATCTAGGATACAACATAGTAACAAAAACTTGCTAGAAAACTTAGACTCTATTACAACGGAATAGAGTACAGTATTGCATGGATAAAATTTTACGAGTTGGTAAACAGGCCGACAAAAGGTCTTTTACATGCCTATGAAAGCGATGGCAATTCGTGGTTGAGAAATATCGGCAATTTATTTTTATTTCCCTCTCAGTGTGACATTAAGTTTCTTTTAAGGAATTATTATTATCACTAACTATGACGAAAAATACCATATTACAATCATGATTTGGTAGTTAGGGAGATTTACGCCTGAAAAGAGTAAGATTACAATTTTAAAGAATAGAAAAAAATATCACGAGGCGGGATTCGAACCCGCCTTCCCGCGTCTGTCGCTTTGCGGGGTATAAAATTTAGTATTTTTTCTATTATTTAAAAATTTCTCATTTAAAGCATTTGAATGTAATGTTTTAATGCTATAAAACTAAATATTAAATTCAGTGTCAGATATTATCCAAGGAATTATCCAAAATTTAGTAGATAAAGGAAAAACTTGTTCGCAAATACTGAAAGTAAAAAAGTATCTAAGCCATAACTTTATAAAAAGGCCGCTAATCGAGCAGCAAACTTATAGAGCTGTATAATTAATGGCTAACAAACATAATATCTCAGTGTAGTTAATAGTTTTAATTATCTTTACACTATTGAAGGATTTTATAAAACTAATTGAGGATTAAACGATTTAAACACAGAAGAGTTAATTACTAATTAATCGTACTCACAGACAAATACATGTCTGTGATCGTACTAGTACTTTCTGTGTGGCTATGAAATGAACTTTAACTAATAATTTTCTTTTGAAATCTTATTTATTCTAAATCAAATTTACTGTTATCGGTTCTGTTTCGTTTCACTTATTGTTATAAGATACGCAGTTGACATAAAAAAAAATAAGAAGATATGATTATAGTTGCAAATTTTATTAATTCGTTAATGATTTGCTTTTCGTCTTCGCTTATAATATTATATTTCATCACTATAACAGATTAAATAATTATATTATTGTACCCTCTGTATTTCACAAGTGCCACCAAAACAATCATTTCAAAAGGATATAGCACCCCACCTTTTACCCGTGTACGTACATATTATATCATACAAATAATAACCAAAAACAAGTGACTATCGTATCAAATTATCGAAGTAGTAGACCTATTTAGTCCATGAGACATTTAACATTCAGGACAAGAAGGAATAATTTCGCTCCAATAACGGCGCTTTTCCTGGCCCAAGGATCAAAACAAGGGAATCCAAAACACCGAGAACTCGCCCAAACCAAGCTAATATTATACAGGCAGAGTTAAGGGCCTTTCGGTGAAGTGTCCAAATATTTGAACTGGTAATTAACCTACTATTTGGCGCTAAGACAGCGATCTCACTAATACTATTATGACGTGAATCTTCTTGTAATAAAATAAAAACGCTTACCCCATTCAAATCAAAAGTTAATTCATTCAAAGCTAGTTAAACATAAAAAATTATTAAATTTCTAAGTAATAAAACTGGATATCGCTCCAATCATCTCTGCTACAATCAGCGAAGGTGATATTATAGTTATGAAACAAGAATATCTTAGAAAGTTCATGACGTCACGTGACATCCATCATATCCTTATAAGCTCTGTGTCCGTTAGCAGAATTCATCTGGATAAAGATAGCACAAACCTAATAAATGAATTAGAATATCTTCTCAGTTACTACTTCTCAGTTTTGTTTTGCGTATTAATGACTACGTAAACACCTAATCAGTTTTTTGTATCCTTATTTCAGAATCGTAGATAATAATAAGCCACTTTAAGCCACAAGAATCAAATATAATAATATAGTACATGAAAGGAATGAAATATAGTATGAAGAGTATAATTTGACCATTATATTATTACCACATAACTTTAGATGCTGCGGACTGCGGTCAGTAAAAGCAAGGAATGCCAAACTGTGCAGGGGATAATATTCGTCTTTTTCTTCATGGTTCATTTTTAAGGATTTTTTAAATTAAGTTTTATGAAAATAGTCATACAATTAAAAATTTATCCTGACTTATAAAAATATTTAATTAAAAACATTAATTCTTGAAAAATTATACTCGCTTGGAAAATATTCAGCAAACTAGACGTCTAAGCAGTATTCCCACCTCCTTTAATTTAAGCCATAACGTTCCACAATTTACATAAATAATTCGTACCTTTCTTGAAAATAGAATTAAATTCAATAAAATCTAGAACATTCGGCTAGCCAAACTTCCTAAGTTTCGGTCCCAAACGACATTAGCTGCGGATCCCTGATTTGTAACTTCGAGGATAAAGGATTAATTGTCTTTATCGGGTTCCGTACCGTTTTACGAGCTCCCGCTGAAACCAAATTGATTCTTGTTTAAAGTTTACGTCCTTGGAAATTCAATTAAACGCTGTTTTGTTAAAACTTAACGTCAAAAATTCAAGGGAGCTCAGTTTATACAGCACTGCGGTGCTTTTTACTCTGTAATTACATGTTCTTTATGGTTGTTTATGTTTCGTACTTTTGAATTTACTTCGTTTCTATTTTGTCTCTTTTGAGCATGGTTTAAAATCCGCTTTTTAGATATTGCTATTTCATATATTATGTCACACTAATCAATTTTGTGCTGACAAATAGTGATCAATCTTCAGTACTGAAGGTAACCTTTTTTTAACCCAGGACCTTCTTTTTTAATGGCTTACACGCACAACGCTGTTAAAATTGGCGGTCAAGGACCTATAAATTGGAAAACTTTTATAGAGTGGTTATTTACCGTGAGTCAAATCATTGAGAAAACATTCATCTAAAAGTAGTACAAGATTAAACTTACCATCACGCTTTAACGAAACTAAACAAGCAATTTAACTATTTTTATGTCACAGGAAAAGAAACACATGGTAAACATACGGCGCTTAAAGATTATCCAATAAAAAGATGTTTATACAAAAACTGGAATAAAAATAAATTCCACAAAATGAAAATTTGTTGTACTGTAATTAAGAAGTACTTGAACCAGTCAGTAAGAACGTTGTACTACTTTTAAGTACCTACAAAAATTGTGTACCATTGAGCTTAAATTATAATTCTGGAAAACCTTAAACACCGTGTTATTTAAAACAAAAGTATAAAAGTACTCGAGGTTCAACAATACACTACCTACTTAAAATCTTTGTAAAGAATAACCTTGTGTTTAATGAGTGTCATTAGGCTCTCAAGAGGTATGACCCACATGCTAACCACTCTGAGGTCGTAACTAATGAGGGTACTCCCTTAGGGTCATTTTCTAATCAACAAATGTAAAACGGGGTTTATGATCAATACGTTCGGTGAACTGAGGTAAGTCTAGATGCGTAGACCTGGATCGGTTACACTCGAAGATTTTATGGTAGATATTGAACCGTGTGTTGTGTGACGTAAGTGCTATATTCGTTTGGTCAATGCGTGCGTCTTGCTTAAGCAGAGCTGCCTTTTTGTTTCCGACAGCTATGCAGTCCTGATCTTCTGATTTGTACGGTCACGTACTAGTGCTTAGTTTATTGAACAAATCCTTGCACAAAGATGAGGTTTCAACCGACTTCAATAAAAGAAGGTTCTTAATACAACTGCATTTTTGGGGTTTGTTGCCATACAATTAATTTCGACTGGGTGAACCAATTTTTATTTATTTTTGATTTGAAAGCTACATACTACTACATCGTGTTAGTTCTTATTCGAAACTTTGAAAATATTGAAACTTTCATGTTTTGACCATTTGAACGCGGTTTACCTTTTTGCATACCATACTTAAAACTGAGAATGCAATTGACCAGTAGAGACCGTCTTCTTTTTAACTCATTCAACGAAAAAAGTACTTCAAATCCTCCTGTACAACTATTACGTTGTTACTAGATGTAAAAATATAACGTAAGCATAATATTTCAAACGCATTATTTATTCATTGAGGGCAACAATTTGGTGCCTAGAAACAATTGAATAATTCATATATCTCCATTTTACGAACAGTTTCGCTATTTAAATACGTACATACATTACATATTTCAAATTGACTTGTTAATATTTTTATGCAACTACTCGTATAAAAACATCAACAAAAAACACTCTACATAGTATAAAACAATGTTGCTTTCTCTGTCCCTATAATATGCTTAAATCTTTAAAACTACACAACGGATTTTGATGCAGTTCTTTAAATAGATAGAGTGGTTCAAAAGGAAGGTTTTAGTATATAATTTATTAGGTTTTAAACAAAGCGAGCGAAGCCACGGGTGGAATGCTGGTATAATCTAAATCTCTTATCACATTGTCTAACTAAAATATATTATAAAAAGAAATACAATACGATTTAGGTAATACTCCAAGAAATCATAATGATTCTTTTTGATTAGATATATCTATAGACATAGGTTACCTTTCGCCAGGAAAATATTAACTACCACAAAATGACAAAACTGCACACGAAAGTTGGCCTTAACGAAAGTTTTCCGAAACAAAAACAATGCCAGGGGTTATGAATAAAGATCGCACTTCCTTAAACCCTTGGTCAAATGGACTGAAAGTGTATGGTTACCACAATTTCTGTATTTGAGGTACTAAGAAATTAAGAAACTAAATATTTCAGAAAGATAAGATATTTAGTTGAAGTGTTGTCCAATATTTTAAACTAAACCTTTTAGACAACATCTCGATTCGTCTATTGTGCGTAATTTTAGCTCTATTTTTAAAATAGCATTAAGTAATTGAACATTAAGTAATAATGTATTAATTTTCGAACCAAATTGTGTGTATATAAACGCTATTTAATACGTATTGTTAATAATTAATTTTCAAAAACACCCTGTTGACTTATTTTTTAATCTGTCTTTGCTATTCCTTTAACACAAAATATCCCGCATCTAACGTTTTTCATTTAGAATCAGAATCTAGTACACATCATCTGTATTTTTCCAAAACAATAGGTACCCTAAAGGTCGACTGATGTCTTGATACTTGGCAATCATTTAATGGAGCGAAAAGGGACCGTGCATTGACTTTTGACCGAGTGAGGATTGGGATCTTATCCCTTAGTTACTATATGTTTATGTCTGATAGGAACTACATGTAATTAGTGAAAAAACCATGACCCAAATTAGGAACATGTCAAAGGAAAATGTAAAACATAGAGATCTGAACATACATGTTAGTCTTATAATATCAACATATAGCATGTTAATTATTTATACTTAAGGCGTTACCCGGCAATTTCGACTATGTTCAACCTCTATAAAGTCTGGTACAACATAAAGCACAATACCGAAAAAAATATATAAAATAGGATGGTCTTTGATCTTTAATTGCTCGCGAGGACTTTTTTCCAAAGTTAATAGATTTCTAGAAAAAAAATGTGCCGTGGTCATCGATTTTTCCGCAAATACTCTATAAACTTCGTAACCTGCTGACTTAGAGCTCTGAAAATTTTATGTTTAATAAATTATCAGTTACACAACAATCCCTGACGAGGATTTTTTGTTTCACTGATTGGTATCTTTTTAAATACAAAATGCGAGGAAAAAAGAAGGTGCAGCGGGAGAGGTTTGAGATCCGTCAAGTATGGTCAAGGTTATTAGCGCATGTATAAGCCTTAATATTATAAAGCTGAAGAGTTTGTTTGTTTGTTTGAACGCGCTAATCTCAGGAACTACTGGTCCGATTTGAAAAATTATTTCGGTGTTAGATAGCCCATTTATCGAGGAAGGCTATATTATATCATTATGCTAAGACCAACAGGAGCGGAGCCACGCGGGTGAAACCGCGAAGCGCAGCTAGTATCATAATCTTAATATATATAAATCTCGTGTCACAATGTTTGTCCTCAATGGACTCCTAAACCACTTAACCGATTATAATAAAATTCGCACACCATGTGCAGTTCGATCCAACTTGAGAGATAGGATAGGTTTTATTCCGGAAATCCACGGGAAAGGGAACTATGCGGGGTTTTCTCTGAAAACGCGGACGGATGGCGGAAAGCTAGTATATTATATATCAACGATGATGTTAGAATCCATGTCAGATATTTGATATTCAAAAATTTTTTATTGCGTCTATTAGTATTTTTATAAACAAGAATTTTTGATGTTTTATATTTTTTAATACAGGAATATTTTAGTTGTATAAAGTGGAGAATAATATAATTATACTCAAAGTGATGTTATGTAGAGAATAGAAACTTTTAAACAACATTCCTTTTTTTTGTTTTTTAATTAACCAAAGCACGTAGTTACCTAACTACTACTTAGAAACGAAAAAAAAAATTCTTAGATTTTTGATAAATTCACAACTACTTAAAATAATACTTAATTCTTGTTAATTGAAACAAACTTTACTAATTGTAATTATTTTATTTAGCAAAAACTAGAGTATAACATTTAAAAGAAGACTAAAGTAATAACATGAAAAGCCGGAATAAAAAGGTTTGCCGTGCTCCTTTTCATGAATTTAATTTGTAAAACTGTAAAGAAAACATTAGTTACCTACAATTTTGAGAAATTACATGAGAACTTATGTATGTTTTCATATATTAGTTAATCTTATTAACATTTTACATCAACATACTTAACCCAAAAACATATCTGGCTTACAAAACTATCGTTTGAAAAGATTTCAAATAACTTAATAAGTAAGACTTAACCTAAATCCCAAGAAGCATACATAAAAAAACCATACCAAAGAACTTTTAAATCACCAAAAACATTTAAAATATCGTATGTAAAGAAGAAAAAAATCTCTAATCCATCTTTGGTAAATCAGTCGAAAGTGACACGCCATCATAAACCCGTGCCCTTCGAGACCTCAAGGCAAGAGGTCAGAATGTCGACAGCCCATATATGCCAGACCGATGTCATTGTCATGTCAGAGTTAGTACTTTTTTAAGGTTCCGTGATGAAAGGGTAAAAACGCAAACCTATTGAGACTTCTCTGCTTGTCCATCTATTACCAGGCTGTATCTCATGAAAGTGATGTATAATGTATTTCTGCTGACCCTACAGCAACAAATAATAAGAGATAGAGCTTAAACAACGGTTGGCATGGTCATAAATTGGATGGCGGATCCATTTTTGCAATTGCTCTGTAGCTTATTTCCACGGAACCCTTAATATCGCGAGTCCGACTTGCATTTGACCGATTTTTTATTATAACATCCTTCCAAGATCTACCAGCCCTTTGTTATAATTTTATACAGATTATACGCAAGAAATTCGTGAATTTTAGAGGATTAGGAACGTTATTTTACCGTAGACTGATCTAGGACTTGAATTTTGTATTCGTCTTATATTTGGAATGACAACGGTCTTATTAAGATTGTAGGAAAGTTTTTTTGTCAAGAATCTGTGATATTTAGTAATATTTTCAATTTGTATTCTAGGAAATTTATTAAAAATAGATTCATGTTTATATTTCCTTGTAATTTGACAAGAAATTATTAATAGAGGCATTAATTAGTGTATTTTTTTTATTGCAATTCTTATTCAGTTTTAGTGGGTTTAATGTGGTACCTAATCTATATATAAATTGTATATGATCTGTACTTTCAGTTAATGAATCTCTGCTTTGTTCAAATCCTTCACGACCAAAAACAAATTTCTACTGTTAAAAAAACAGAGAATCTCTCATATTTTATTAATTTATTACACATTTTCGTTACAAAACAATTTCATTCGCATAATTTTATCAAAGTGACATTAAATTATGATTGGCTTAATATGCTACGAAATAACATCGAAATTATAATGGTCCGGGAGCCAGCAGCAGATTTTATGACCAAGTTCCTCTCAAGCGGTAATTAGTAAAATGCATCAAAGTATAGTATTATGAAGCCTCGTGAACGTCAGCTGGAGCTCGGTTGGGGGGAAGAGCGGTTGTAGCCTCCCGTATCAGCTGACGGTTTTTCCACCAAGATACAGCCAGCTGACATATATATTTATCCACAGTTACATATAAGCTATCATCAGGTAAATTTTTGTTTGAGAGGAAATAACGGAAAATAAATTTTTCTTTAAATTTAACTTTCATGTTCGAGACACCAGCTGACGTATAATACACCATGTTGTAACCAGCTGACTATTTTTTTTCGTTGAGATATTGGGTTAGCTACAATTTGACAAATTTTTAGCTGAGAGGAAATGAATGAATGAATGTATTTTTTTTCCTATGTGCGTGGGAGGCTACAACCGCTCACCCCCCCAACCGAGCGCCAGCTGACGTTCACGAGGCTTTATAATACTATACTCTCATGCGTCTGACGAATTATCTCTTGAGAGGAAATAGTTAACCAAATTTGCACCTGGCTCCCTAACCATAACCAAAGCTTAAATTTAAATATAAATTACTGTGGCGTTTAACCTTAATTACTGTCTGATACGCGAATCGATGTTGGTGAAAACCAAGTGAAAACTTATGAATGAATTACGGAATCATTTTTGTAAAAAAACATGTTTTTATGAGTTTTGTGTTGAATTTGATTAAAGGCTTTTAGGGGCTTTTATTGAATATCTGAATTTGCTTAGTTATAAATTACAATTCGCATTTTATAGGTCTTCGAGTATTACTTATTGATTTATGTTTACATTAAGTCAATGTTATTCAATTACCTACGAATAATATTTCTCATAACAATTGATTTGTATATTCCGCGAAGTATGTGGGATAATGTCCAGTCTGCAGAAATCTAATTAAAAAACACATCAAACTTTACATTATATCCAACACTAGCTGTACCCCGCTGTTTCACCCGCATTGCTCCGCTCCTGTTGGTCTTAGCATGATGATATAATATAGCCTATAGCCTTCCTCGATAAATGGGCTATCTAACACCGAAAAAAATTTTCAAATCGGACCAGTAGTTCCCGAGATTAGCGCGTTCAAACAAACAAACAAACAAACTCTTCAGCTTTATAATATTAGTATAGATTAAAAAAGTCTCTTCATTTATTTAACATAGATTCCCTAATCAACTAGCTAGACACTGCTTTCCGAATCCGTGGTAAATGTTAAAAATATGACGATTCCAAAGTGTTTTTATAAGAAGTCTAACTGAATAAATAAATGTTTAGTTTGAGTTTGAATTGTATTTATTAAACTGACATTATTCCAAAGGTAAATTATATACTTACGAATAAAAAAGCAACAGTTAAACGTACTAAACTAATATTTACGGCCATTGTTACGAGCCATTCTAATTGAGAAAGTAAAACAAGGCTACATGAATAAGTTACGATGTTACTTAGGCATACTAATGTTACCTTTATAAAAGGTAGATATTAAGACACGTTTGTGGATTGAAATATTGTACCTAGCTGTTGCCTGCAACTTCGCTCACGTAGTCAAAATAAATTCTCATGGTACAAAATTTTATCCCCTATTTTATCCTCTTATGAGTAGAATTTACCAAAATCCGTTCTTAGCGGATGCCTACATCATAGTGGCTATCCGCATGGCAATTGTAACTTGATGGGTTTAGTAGTTTTGCGTTGATTGTCAGTCAGTCAGTCAGTCACCTTTGCGTTCTACATAGTAAAGAAAGATCAATGTACTGAAAAACACACATCTTAAATAAATTAAACTTTTTTAATCATATTTTTCTCCGTCGTATCTAGGTATCTCTTCTTTTTTATAACAAAATCGAAACGTAAATTGTCTGTCAATTATATTTCTTTTTCTAGTCCACATTTTAAATTACCATTTATAACGCTTAATAATAATAATTTTTAATATCTGGAAAAAGAAAACAAAAAAAATCAAGATCGTGTTTCACCAATTTGCAAAACCTAATCCAATCTAGAAAATTCGTAAATAAAATACATATAAATATAACCTTCCAGACAAAGTCAGTTACCGAAATGACATAAATATATAACTCCATTGAACGTCATGTAAACTTTGTGAATGTAGGTATTCAACATGCGTGAGGCCGTAATAAGGTTTGACGGGTTAGGTTTGGAGTACAATGAGCGGTTTTTTATGAAAAATGTACTGATATTCATAAACAAATAATTTAAATATTACATAAACGATATATAAACGATCTAGTAAAATGGGGTATAATTATGTTTAAGGAATGTTTTTTTTAAACTATCAACTATTAACGAAATATGGTACTTAACCAAAATGTGCGACCCTCTTCAACAGTAAAACACAGGGATTGCTATCTAGTGATAATTATTAAACGTCTCCTCATAATAAAAACAGAACTTCATAAATACTGTATATTTTTAATGGCAAATCCGTAAGCGATACGAGAGTGCTATTGCATCGAAATAATCTGTTTAAATTTTCTTGAAATCTTATCAACCATCATAATTTTCGTCGTAATACTTTTAAAAACTTTCTTCCTATTATATAAACCAGTTTTAGTACAATTTTATTTAAAAAAGACGTGTGGCACTCGGGGACTGCCGCGGTAAAGCTATTGCATTGCATGCCTTCAAGCCACACCTCCGAGCCCGTCGGAGTGGGGAGCGTGAGGTTTTTTCGTTACGGAATTTCTCGATTCGGTCCTCGCGCTCAAGGCCCGCGATAGAAGCTATGCAATAGCTTAAAATATTTATAAAGAGCTCAGTGTACACTCACCTCAATCCCACCTTACAGTTTTTCAATGTCGCCAGCATTAGCCACGTCATACTGTATTTAGGTTGTCTCGCAGATTTCCTCCCCGCTGTTATTTAACCAGATTTCTTTCTATTATACCAAAATAAAGTCTTTAACTCCTGTTTATAGCTTCAACCGAACTTGTTAGGTGAAAATGCGGTGTGGAATTAATTCCGTTATCTAAATATAAACTTGTATTGTATTCGCGAAATTCTTACTGAGAATTTCCTTCGAGGATCTGTACTAATATAATAAAGCTGGAGAAGTTTTTTGTTTGATCGCGCGATCTCAGGAACCACGGGACCGATTTGAAAAAATATTTCACTGTTAGATAGTCCATCTATCGAGGATCGCTTTTCGGCTTTATATCATCACGATTAGACCAATACGAGAGGAGCAATGCGGGTAAATCCACGGGACACAGCTAGTATATTATATTATGAATATTATTAAGTCAATACTATTTCAGTTTGAAAATTAATATTTCACTTCAAGGACATGTTCGTAATTCCCTTGTAATCAGACAGTAAATTGTAAATATAGTTGCTGTATTAAAATAACTTTGCTTTACAGTATCTCTTCAAATCACGTCATTTTATATTTAGCTTACGAGGTCTTATATTATGTGGGTGATATTTTACATCACATTCACTCGTTTGATGTTTATCTACATTTTTCAATATACTTAAATGTTTTCAGCAACATTCATTAAACTTAAGGTGTTGAAAATGTAAAAGTATGTAGTATTTTTACTTAGATAACAGCTCCTAGCTTCTACATCACGTATGTAATTCGAAAAACATGTATACCTAGTTTTTGATCTTATAATAATGTATAAATCAATCAGTTAAATCATAAAAAAAAAATAAAAAAAAATTTTTTTTTTCATTCCTCTTTGGACCGATAGATTTTTCAATCTTTAGTTAAAATATACCCGTCCAATAAAGTTTTACATGATAATATTAATATGTCACCTGTAAACTGTCAAATAGGAGCAATTAGAATACATTTTTTAAATGGTAGTTTAATAAGTTTAAACTAAGGATTGAAAAATTAATAATATTCTTTAAAAAGAACAACTATAAGACGTGATGTTGCCCAAAAACTACTTCAAAGCTAAATACCACATCCATCACAAACAATCTATTCGAAAAACCACGGAAAAAGCAACGGGCGAAAGCTAGCAAAAAATACACGCCCCAAAAATTAAAGCCGACCATTTCGGATGTACATTGAAATACTTCATAAGTTTTTCATAAAAAGGCCCCGTCTCTTGGGACGTCACAAAAAATGCTCCAAATGAAACTCGTGTAGAATAATAACATTCGTATAGTGGTAATGCATCATGGAAGTATTAAATCCCTTAACCGATTTCGCTAGAAAATGTTTTTGAGTGTTTTGATTATGTATGTATGCGTTTAGTAAACTATGACGTCATAATACATTAGATTTTAGAGAACTTGAGCGTGTGTGCCGAGCACACGTGTCGTGAAGTGAACTTCTTTGGTAAGATTCTAAGATACCAAAATCGTCGCCTTACTCCATGACGTGACGGCATTGCCATGACAACCTTGAAATTTTACTCTCAACGCGCCTAAAGAAGTTTCACATCAAAAATAATCAATTGTTTTTGCTCTAGATTTGCTTGTTTATTATTATAGGTAAACTTATTTTTTACATGCTTTGAATTTCAAAGTTCTTGAAAAGATCTTGAATAAAAAATTTGATACGTAGGGAACAAAACTTTTGACGATTAATTGTAGAGTCCTGCCACAAATTTTGCTCTAAGTGAGAAACATAACTTTTATTACATACCTCTCATTATGACTGTTACGTAACTAACGATGTGAGCTTTTAAAAACTATAGATACTTAGCAATATTTTAAATATATATAAATATGCATAAATAAAGAGTCGATATTTTCACACCTAATATTATAGTCAACGTTTGAATACATTTTGCCAATAATTCATCCTAAAAGACAGCTGCTTATCATTTAGCCTAGTTTTTGCTGCCGAAAGTTTTTCTCATGAAATATGATGTCAGGGAAATCCATCGCTGCGTGACCTAAATGTCTTTAGAAGCTAAAGCAACAAGTCTAACAATATTGGCAATATATATTTAATGTTTCTAACCTATACTTACTAAATATGTACCTATTATAAATGCGAAAGTAACTCTCTGTCTGTCTTCTTGACGCCTAAGCAACCGAACCTATATGGATGAAATTTGGTATAGAGATAGTTTTAAAGGATATAATATGATAGGTTTTATCCCGGAAACCTCACAGGAACGAGGAAACTTGCAATCTTTGTCTACACTGGCAAAACCGCGGAAAGAAAGTACCTACATAATAATATATTTAAAAGCAAAGCTGGGAGGATTCACTATTCATCAAACAATCTTGTAAAAAAGTTGTTGTTTTAAAATAATCTTTAGAAGGCATGAAATTTCAAAGGTCTTTGAAACGGGATCAGTCATTAGGGCATCGGATATTTTTATTAAGACTTTTTCAATAATATAGCGCTTGCAAGTAGTTGCTAAGTGATTATTAATATTATAGACTAGACACAGGACTAAACACTAGTCTAGACCTAAGATGGAAAGACAGGATGTAAATTTTAAATAACTAAATAAATGATGATATAACTAATCATGGTCTATCGTCAGATTTATTGAATAAAATACATTTCTTTTTAGACAATAATATGATGACAGTACCTTTTTTGAATGAAATAAATAAGTCTAAATAGAAGCATATAATGCTTTCTAAATTATGCTCCATAACTGTTTATAACGCGACAATAAAACATCCAAATGTTACAAAAACACAGCATTCATTTTGTGCACAATTACTGTCTACCAGAAAGATAAAAGCATTCAAACCTTAGTTCAAACAGCAAAACCAGCCTCGATTAGAACAAAAATCAGTTCATATTCGACGCTTCACACGATTTCGAGAATGTTCGGGAAATACGTATTTTTGCGACATCGTTACATCGGAGAGGCTAAATTGTATGGAAAGCCAATGCAGATAACAAAAAATGTGGCTACGAAAAATATTTTTAAAATATTGTACTCTGCGCTAGAGAGTCACTTTGTATAAAAACGGCGTTTGTACGAAAAACGTTTTAAACTAACGGCCTTTTGAATCTTGAATCTTGTAAACATTGGGTAAGTGTGGAATACGTGTTAGATTAATCTATACTAATATTATAAAGCTGAAGAGTTTGTTTGTTTGATCGCGATAATCTAGAAACTACTAGTCCGATTTGAAAAATTCTTTCCGTTTAAGATAGCCCATTTATCGAGGAAGGCTATAGGCTATATTATATAATATCATCACGCTAAAACCAACAGAAGCTAAGCACTGCGGTAAAACCGCGGGAAACAGCTAGTGGTAGATACCGTCCTATCGATGTAATAATAGTAGTATAATAGTAAGATCAGAGACGTGGAAGATGTAAGCAAAATTAGAGATAGTTAGGATAGCGGTAGTGTTCGTAATGTGTGAAATATAATACATTTGAGCCATTTATCATTTAGGCGTCCCCGTAATGTGCTCCGTATTTATAGTCCAGGCTCTTGAATATTATATTAAGTAATAAATTGTTCTTGTTATAGGCTGAAAGCTTGTGCTGAGTGTCTGGTTGAGAGTATTTCATTTTCTAATCTGGTTTATATGTGATTTTAAATTGAATGTTCTTGAACGTGTTTCTTTGCTTTATTTTTCTGTATTATGCGTAATGATTATGAGTAGCAGAGCATTGCCAGCTAATATATTTTGTGTTATTTACTTTTTATTGTTTTTTTGCAAAACAACTCATACTTAATAAGGTATAAGTAATTAATTAAATACGCTTGATTAGTAATGTCTTAATATTTCATCTCATAATTAGTGTCCTATTAGAAGACACGTTATTTGTGTTACTTCATTATTAATAATAAATAGACGCCGTCTTGGTTTTCAATTACTCTACCTTAATAATAACACTTCAAGTCGCGTCTATAAATACGGTTACTTCGTCAGTCTTAGTAATTTTCCTAATTGCCTTTATTAATGTGATGAGCGTTTCTATCAAAGTGCGAAATATTACGGAAAATGGCAGAGCCATTATCGAACTATTCAACTAATAACTAAAACGTCGCAAGAATAGTTCGTAGATATTGCATTTGTATGCAAAATTATTCTAGTTCGCTTCATCCTTTTAATTAACAATTAAGCGATTTAAATAAGTGATTTTTCTGCGAAAGTGTGAAATGAAATTGCGAAGATTTCGTTATAGATGCTGATGATATTTATATATGACTAGCTTACTGCCCGCGGCTTCACCCACTTTGTCTAAAACCTTATAAATTATATACTAAAACCTTCCTCTTGAATCGCTTTATCTATTAAAAAACCGAATCATCAATCGTTGCGTAAAACACATCACTACATAGACAATGGGGACGAAACCGCGAGCGGTAAGCTAGTCTTATATATCCCAAATAGTATAATCATTATGAAAGCTAACATAATATTATATTTATTTCAGTAATTCAGCTTCAATTTTATAATTACAATAAAAGGCTAACATCAAATATCATTAGTATCATGCTCTCATTAGTCTAAACTTCATCCAATCTGAATTGACCCAATTACAAATACTAGGAAATTAATTAATCTCTCCACGGGTTTAAATAGCGAAAACGAAGGTTATCATACTTGAGCTAAATCCAATTTAATTAGGAGCATTTTTAAATTGAAAACTTCGCGAAAGTTCAAGTGAAAACGGATTCTGTAAAGTGAGAAGTAAATTTTATTTTGAATTGGGATAATTATTACTAAAGTTCAATGGAATAAGTGCATTTGGTATTTTGCTAACAACATCTTACTTAATATTGTTATAAATGCGAAAGTACGACTGTCTGATACATATTTACGACCATACACAACCACATCACCGATATCGATGAAATTTGGAAATGGAAATGAGTGAAAAATACATAATAATATTATTTATTTCATTTATTTCAGATAAATTTAATATCCATATAATTTTAGTAAGATGACCTTAAAAACTATATTAGTATTACAATTATACAATTATTATGAATTATGATGCTACACGCCCTTTCCACGCTAACTGCATATCCGCTCGTAGCGTAACTGAAAAAAAATACGATTTTTTTTTATTGTAGTGTCATCAATATATTGAAGTTATACTTCTTTTGGCGCGATGGAGAAAAATGATGAGAGTGAATTTTTACGATGCGCGCGCACACCGACACCTAAATTTAACAGCATGAAGTTAGTTCTAGGTGATATGAAAATTGATAACTATGTTCAAATTGTATATTATAGTATTTTTTTTCCATACGCCTAAGAAGTATAACTTCTAACGCGTGTACATAAGTACACACACTCTTTTTTATATAACTTTAACTATAGTATATATATATACACCTATTTGATGAACACAAACTACTATTTAAGAAGAATTACAGAATAAGTTAAAAATAGAAAACGAAACCACACGTAACAAAGGCTAAAAATAAACTAATTTTCCACAATAATCAGACGATTGACCAATATTACATAGCGAAAGATCCCTTCCACTCAAACAAATCGTATTTCAATAGAAATCTATTTCAAATGTCGGCTGGTGTGATCTCGAAGTCAATACTCCGTCTCGAGATCTAATTTTTCAGCTCAATTGTGAATATCGTTTTATTAAAGCGAATAGAGAACGATATCCTTTGTTGGATTATATAAGTTAAACGTGGATGTAATAAACGGATGGACTTATTTTAAAAAGCTTTGAAGGTTTTTGTATCTTGATAGACAGGATTAGATGCCGTGCTACTTGTATATTGTAAGAGTTAGAGTCTTCAAAAGAATAAAAAGGAAGAGCTTTTTATGTCTCTATAAACATACAATTTTAATTTTAAACATCTAAAACATTGGGTGACGATATAAATGATAAATTTTTAAAGAATATAAAAAAAATCGATCACTTGCTGGGATTTGAACCCACAACTTTTTGCCGAACCGGGGCAACGCCTCGGCCACCCATGATCAAGCAATCTGAGCAATCATTTAAAAAACAAAGCATATGAATGCTATAAAACTAAATATTAAAAAATGAGTAACAATATTCTCTAGAAACATAAATTAATTTTATCAATCTCTTCAGGCGAAATAAGATTCAATTACTTTTAACCGTTATATCCAATTATAAATATTCCAATGAAAGTTAAACTATAACAGGTCAATACGTAGAAAACGATCGGAGGAAAACATTAATTTAGGTCGTAATCTACCTTTATATTAGCAGGCTTCGAACCTAATCCCCTGGTCAATTATCGCGGTGATGTAATCCGCGTAAGAGACCCTTTTCACAATGGGCAACGATGGCCCAACATATTTGCCACCATTATATAGGTTTGAACAATATCTTGATTGCCTCTACTCGCCCAACGCTGCTCATTGTGAAGTGGGTCCATAAGGTACTATGGGCCAATAATCTGATTTTGTTTTATAATTCTCATTGGAGCTTTTGGATTTATTGTCTACTTTAACGAAATAGGTTATAATACAGGGTGTCCAGCAGCAGATTTCAATGTTTGAACGCTTCTAGTTTTAAAACGTGACGTGCGAGGGGGACGCGGGGGGTGTCATTCAGCGCGTGAGTTCTGCGGATTTTTTAGTCGCCATGGAGCAGTGGAGCGGAGAGCATCGCGCTTATGCTATTGAGGCATACTTTTCGGGTGATTTCGCTAGCAAAAACACGCCGTCGGTTTAATAACCATTATCAAATTCATCGTTTAAGAGATGGACCTTCGATAAATTTGATACAGTCGTGGCTAGCAAGGTTTAGGGCTACAGGTTCAGTCATTAATAACCCTAGGCCGGGACCAGCACCATCAGTATCCACGATAGAAAACATTAAACTTGTTATGAATTCTGTAATTGAAAATCCTCGTTTATCACTTCGCACACATTCGTCGATATTGGGAATTCCTAAATCGTTTTTCAGGTCATTATGTGAAAAAAGGTTAAGCTCCATCCATACTAAATTCAGATTATTCAAGATTTGCTACGGCTCATACTGCTAATGTGTCAATGAATTCAGTGCGGCAGTTATTTCCTGAAAAGCACATATCCCGAAACGGCACCATCCCGTGGCCACCCAGGTCACCAGACCTAAGTCCATGTGACTTTTTCTTGTAGGGCTATCTAAAAACTGTGGTTTACCAATCAAATCCAACAACCATAAGACAACTGAAGGAAAATATCCGGGCTGAAATAAACAGAATTCCCAGTTCCCTTTGCAAACAAGTTTTTCTCAACATGCGGAATAGATTGAGGAGTGTGTGAGAGTAGAAGGGCGGCATTTGGAAAATGTAATTTTCAGGAGATAAAATCCGCACTCGTCTTCTTTTGACTTTAATAAAAATATTTTGTTTAGAAATAATACTTCTTTTTTTACAAGCCCTCAAACATTGAAATCTGCCACTGGACACCCTGTATTATATATATTTAGGTTATAATATTATATGTATTTTATTTTATTACTAGCTGTGCCCGCGACTTCGTCCGCGTGGAATAGTGACTGCATAGTAAACTACATAACACATAATTATTGAGTAAACACGTATATAAACAATTAAATAATAAGCACTTGCAGATTATTTTACAGTTAAGAAATTAAATAAATTAAATAAATAATAACACAAAAGAACTGTTAGTAAAATTTATTACTAAACTGAGCTAAAAAACTTAGGTACAAAAGAGTTCAAAATTTCCAGGGTATGGCTATCCTCCCGCTCCCATATCCTTCTACTTTCACAGACTTTCAACTTTTCCCTTTCACCCCTAGTAAATGGCAAAACCGATTTTGATGTAAACCATGTCTAATTGTACCTATATGTACACGTCATATCCTTTGATGCTTCATTTGGATTACCTATTTATTTCCACTATCACCCCTTAGGTGCACTATATGTAATAAACGGATGAACCGATTTTGATAAAACCAGACTAATTGTAATTCACACATACCCACATACCCTTTCATTTGATATGCCGCTTGAGTGTATTATTTGACCACATTCGATTATTCATTCCCACTTTTACTATAATCCAATAAAATGATAAACCGAATTTTTTTTTGCTATAATCCAATAAATTGATAAACCGAATTGGATAAAAATATGACTAATAATTGTACTTTCACACGTTATGCACTTTCATTTGATATGTCACTTGGGTATATTTGACAACATTCGTTTTTTAAATTCCCTCTTTTAACCCTATTGTGAGAAATTACACGCGAGGCCGGGTTAAATATTAGTTTGAATGTAATAAGAATGTACTGCGATTCTACTCAGCTACCTAAGTGATGCAGGTAGTTGATAAAAAATCGCAGCTAGCCAACGACTATTTACAAAGTGAGGGTAGTTGGGTCAAACGTCGTATAAACAACGTCCGAGGCCCTAGGCACGATTCGTACGAATGCACCACGAGTCAAAGGAAAGCGGCTTTTTATAGTATTCGACAGCTAAGCATGTTCAGACATGAAATAAAGACAACTACATTGACAACTATTCATCCACAAAAATTTTAAATCAAAAGTTATGTCTAACACGGCCATACTGACAATCGTACGTCCTCGTACGCCTTTTCTCGTACTACAATACTACGGTAGTTCATCTCGGGATTTCAAAAACACACTGCCTCGGCCACACTGATCTTACAGAACACCAATCACTCCACATGACAGAGGCACTTCGTTAGCGTATCATGGGAACAACACCAACTCATTTGTGACATAGGCATCGAGGATCGCTTATCACAAAGAGACACAACTACCCTGGACCGCAGCCCAGATAGCACACACAATTCCTTCGATGAACTACATTCCCGTTACAATAATCCACGTAACAAACTTTTACTTTACACAACGCACGAAAAAACACAAACGCCTGTATGCCGTTACAAAACTACGTAAACTTAAACACATTTAAAAAGTATAGGCTTGAATTCTATCCCACTTCTCATGTAAGAAATAACACGCGAGGCCGGGTTAAATATTAGTTTGAATGTAATAAGAATGTACTGCGATTCTACACAGCTACCTAATTGATGTAGGTAAATGATAACAAATCGCAGCAAGTCAACCACTATTAGCAAAGTGAGGGTAGTTGGGTCGAACGTCGTATAATCAACGTCCGAGCCCCTAGGCACGATTCGTACGAATGCACCACGAGTCAAAGGAAAGCGGCTTTTTATAGAATTCGACAGGTAAGCATGTTCAGATATGAAATAATGACAACTACATTGACAACTATTCATCCACAAAAATATTAAATCAAAAGTTACGTCTAACACTATATATAATAAATGGATGAACCGATTTTGATTAAATATGCCTGATTATACTTCACACGTCATGCCCTTTAATTTGATATGCCACTTATGTATATTTGACAAAATGCATTTTTTTATTCACACTTTTATACCTATATCCAATAAATGGATGAACCAATTTTGATAAAATACACCTAATTGTACTTTACACGCCATGCCTTTCATTAGATATGTCACTTGGGTAAATTTGATAAAATTCATTTTTTAATTCTCATTTTTACCCCTGAATGGATGAACAAATAAATGGATGAACCGATTTTGATAAATTTGACTTATTGTTCTGACAGGTCGTGTACTTTCAATTTATTTGTCACTTGGGTATAAATTACAACATTCGTTTTTTCATTCCCACTTTTACCCCTATATACATATAATAAATGGATGAACAGATTTTGATAAACTATATCTAAGAACCAGCGTCGGAAAATATTCCCCCTCACAAATACCGCATCTAATTCTTATTACTCGTTAGCGTTCTACGGTGGCACAGACAGACACACAAACACACATAGCGGTCATAACACGTCCCCTCTTTTTGCGTCGGGGGTTAAAAATATAATACCTACGACATAATTTAAAGGAAATTTTATGTAGAAAATTTACCTAGTAGTAACTATAATGCAATTTGTGCAGGTTTTAGGCTGAGCAAAAATCTAAATAAAGGTCCTTTGAACTCCTCCCCCCCTACTGCACCCTCAGCCTACCCCGCCCCCCCTTTGGGACTTTCTTTAGATTGTCATATCGAAAGTCCCAAAGGGGGGGCGGGGTAGGCTGAGGGTGCAGTAGGGGGGGAGGAGTTCAAAGGACCTTTATTTAGATTTTTGCTCAGCCTAAAACCTGCACAAATTGCATTATAGTTACTACTAGGTAAATTTTCTACATAAAATTTCCTTTAAATTATGTCGTAGGTATTATATTTTTAACCCCCGACGCAAAAAGAGGGGACGTGTTATGACCGCTATGTGTGTTTGTGTGTCTGTCTGTGCCACCGTAGAACGCTAACGAGTAATAAGAATTAGATGCGGTATTTGTGAGGGGGAATATTTTCCGACGCTGGTTCTTAGATATAGTTTATCAAAATCTGTTCATCCATTTATTATATGTATATAGGGGTAAAAGTGGGAATGAAAAAACGAATGTTGTAATTTATACCCAAGTGACAAATAAATTGAAAGTACACGACCTGTCAGAACAATAAGTCAAATTTATCAAAATCGGTTCATCCATTTATTTGTTCATCCATTCAGGGGTAAAAATGAGAATTAAAAAATGAATTTTATCAAATTTACCCAAGTGACATATCTAATGAAAGGCATGGCGTGTAAAGTACAATTAGGTGTATTTTATCAAAATTGGTTCATCCATTTATTGGATATAGGTATAAAAGTGTGAATAAAAAAATGCATTTTGTCAAATATACATAAGTGGCATATCAAATTAAAGGGCATGACGTGTGAAGTATAATCAGGCATATTTAATCAAAATCGGTTCATCCATTTATTATATATAGTGTTAGACGTAACTTTTGATTTAATATTTTTGTGGATGAATAGTTGTCAATGTAGTTGTCATTATTTCATATCTGAACATGCTTACCTGTCGAATTCTATAAAAAGCCGCTTTCCTTTGACTCGTGGTGCATTCGTACGAATCGTGCCTAGGGGCTCGGACGTTGATTATACGACGTTCGACCCAACTACCCTCACTTTGCTAATAGTGGTTGACTTGCTGCGATTTGTTATCATTTACCTACATCAATTAGGTAGCTGTGTAGAATCGCAGTACATTCTTATTACATTCAAACTAATATTTAACCCGGCCTCGCGTGTTATTTCTTACATGAGAAGTGGGATAGAATTCAAGCCTATACTTTTTAAATGTGTTTAAGTTTACGTAGTTTTGTAACGGCATACAGGCGTTTGTGTTTTTTCGTGCGTTGTGTAAAGTAAAAGTTTGTTACGTGGATTATTGTAACGGGAATGTAGTTCATCGAAGGAATTGTGTGTGCTATCTGGGCTGCGGTCCAGGGTAGTTGTGTCTCTTTGTGATAAGCGATCCTCGATGCCTATGTCACAAATGAGTTGGTGTTGTTCCCATGATACGCTAACGAAGTGCCTCTGTCATGTGGAGTGATTGGTGTTCTGTAAGATCAGTGTGGCCGAGGCAGTGTGTTTTTGAAATCCCGAGATGAACTACCGTAGTATTGTAGTACGAGAAAAGGCGTACGAGGACGTACGATTGTCAGTATGGCCGTGTTAGACATAACTTTTGATTTAAAATTTTTGTGGATGAATAGTTGTCAATGTAGTTGTCTTTATTTCATGTCTGAACATGCTTAGCTGTCGAATACTATAAAAAGCCGCTTTCCTTTGACTCGTGGTGCATTCGTACGAATCGTGCCTAGGGCCTCGGACGTTGTTTATACGACGTTTGACCCAACTACCCTCACTTTGTAAATAGTCGTTGGCTAGCTGCGATTTTTTATCAACTACCTGCATCACTTAGGTAGCTGAGTAGAATCGCAGTACATTCTTATTACATTCAAACTAATATTTAACCCGGCCTCGCGTGTAATTTCTCACAATAGGGTTAAAAGAGGGAATTTAAAAAACGAATGTTGTCAAATATACCCAAGTGACATATCAAATGAAAGTGCATAACGTGTGAAAGTACAATTATTAGTCATATTTTTATCCAATTCGGTTTATCAATTTATTGGATTATAGCAAAAAAAAATTCGGTTTATCATTTTATTGGATTATAGTAAAAGTGGGAATGAATAATCGAATGTGGTCAAATAATACACTCAAGCGGCATATCAAATGAAAGGGTATGTGGGTATGTGTGAATTACAATTAGTCTGGTTTTATCAAAATCGGTTCATCCGTTTATTACATATAGTGCACCTAAGGGGTGATAGTGGAAATAAATAGGTAATCCAAATGAAGCATCAAAGGATATGACGTGTACATATAGGTACAATTAGACATGGTTTACATCAAAATCGGTTTTGCCATTTACTAGGGGTGAAAGGGAAAAGTTGAAAGTCTGTGAAAGTAGAAGGATATGGGAGCGGGAGGATAGCCATACCCTGGAAATTTTGAACTCTTTTGTACCTAAGTTTTTTAGCTCAGTTTAGTAATAAATTTTACTAACAGTTCTTTTGTGTTATTATTTATTTAATTTATTTAATTTCTTAACTGTAAAATAATCTGCAAGTGCTTATTATTTAATTGTTTATATACGTGTTTACTCAATAATTATGTGTTATGTAGTTTACTATGCAGTCACTATTCCACGCGGACGAAGTCGCGGGCACAGCTAGTAATAAAATAAAATACATATAATATTATAACCTAAATATATATAATACAGGGTGTCCAGTGGCAGATTTCAATGTTTGAGGGCTTGTAAAAAAAGAAGTATTATTTCTAAACAAAATATTTTTATTAAAGTCAAAAGAAGACGAGTGCGGATTTTATCTCCTGAAAATTACATTTTCCAAATGCCGCCCTTCTACTCTCACACACTCCTCAATCTATTCCGCATGTTGAGAAAAACTTGTTTGCAAAGGGAACTGGGAATTCTGTTTATTTCAGCCCGGATATTTTCCTTCAGTTGTCTTATGGTTGTTGGATTTGATTGGTAAACCACAGTTTTTAGATAGCCCTACAAGAAAAAGTCACATGGACTTAGGTCTGGTGACCTGGGTGGCCACGGGATGGTGCCGTTTCGGGATATGTGCTTTTCAGGAAATAACTGCCGCACTGAATTCATTGACACATTAGCAGTATGAGCCGTAGCAAATCTTGAATAATCTGAATTTAGTATGGATGGAGCTTAACCTTTTTTCACATAATGACCTGAAAAACGATTTAGGAATTCCCAATATCGACGAATGTGTGCGAAGTGATAAACGAGGATTTTCAATTACAGAATTCATAACAAGTTTAATGTTTTCTATCGTGGATACTGATGGTGCTGGTCCCGGCCTAGGGTTATTAATGACTGAACCTGTAGCCCTAAACCTTGCTAGCCACGACTGTATCAAATTTATCGAAGGTCCATCTCTTAAACGATGAATTTGATAATGGTTATTAAACCGACGGCGTGTTTTTGCTAGCGAAATCACCCGAAAAGTATGCCTCAATAGCATAAGCGCGATGCTCTCCGCTCCACTGCTCCATGGCGACTAAAAAATCCGCAGAACTCACGCGCTGAATGACACCCCCCGCGTCCCCCTCGCACGTCACGTTTTAAAACTAGAAGCGTTCAAACATTGAAATCTGCTGCTGGACACCCTGTATTATAACCTATTTCGTTAAAGTAGACAATAAATCCAAAAGCTCCAATGAGAATTATAAAACAAAATCAGATTATTGGCCCATAGTACCTTATGGACCCACTTCACAATGAGCAGCGTTGGGCGAGTAGAGGCAATCAAGATATTGTTCAAACCTATATAATGGTGGCAAATATGTTGGGCCATCGTTGCCCATTGTGAAAAGGGTCTCTTACGCGGATTACATCACCGCGATAATTGACCAGGGGATTAGGTTCGAAGCCTGCTAATATAAAGGTAGATTACGACCTAAATTAATGTTTTCCTCCGATCGTTTTCTACGTATTGACCTGTTATAGTTTAACTTTCATTGGAATATTTATAATTGGATATAACGGTTAAAAGTAATTGAATCTTATTTCGCCTGAAGAGATTGATAAAATTAATTTATGTTTCTAGAGAATATTGTTACTCATTTTTTAATATTTAGTTTTATAGCATTCATATGCTTTGTTTTTTAAATGATTGCTCAGATTGCTTGATCATGGGTGGCCGAGGCGTTGCCCCGGTTCGGCAAAAAGTTGTGGGTTCAAATCCCAGCAAGTGATCGATTTTTTTTATATTCTTTAAAAATTTATCATTTATATCGTCACCCAATGTTTTAGATGTTTAAAATTAAAATTGTATGTTTATAGAGACATAAAAAGCTCTTCCTTTTTATTCTTTTGAAGACTCTAACTCTTACAATATACAAGTAGCACGGCATCTAATCCTGTCTATCAAGATACAAAAACCTTCAAAGCTTTTTAAAATAAGTCCATCCGTTTATTACATCCACGTTTAACTTATATAATCCAACAAAGGATATCGTTCTCTATTCGCTTTAATAAAACGATATTCACAATTGAGCTGAAAAATTAGATCTCGAGACGGAGTATTGACTTCGAGATCACACCAGCCGACATTTGAAATAGATTTCTATTGAAATACGATTTGTTTGAGTGGAAGGGATCTTTCGCTATGTAATATTGGTCAATCGTCTGATTATTGTGGAAAATTAGTTTATTTTTAGCCTTTGTTACGTGTGGTTTCGTTTTCTATTTTTAACTTATTCTGTAATTCTTCTTAAATAGTAGTTTGTGTTCATCAAATAGGTGTATATATATATACTATAGTTAAAGTTATATAAAAAAGAGTGTGTGTACTTATGTACACGCGTTAGAAGTTATACTTCTTAGGCGTATGGAAAAAAAATACTATAATATACAATTTGAACATAGTTATCAATTTTCATATCACCTAGAACTAACTTCATGCTGTTAAATTTAGGTGTCGGTGTGCGCGCGCATCGTAAAAATTCACTCTCATCATTTTTCTCCATCGCGCCAAAAGAAGTATAACTTCAATATATTGATGACACTACAATAAAAAAAAATCGTATTTTTTTTCAGTTACGCTACGAGCGGATATGCAGTTAGCGTGGAAAGGGCGTGTAGCATCATAATTCATAATAATTGTATAATTGTAATACTAATATAGTTTTTAAGGTCATCTTACTAAAATTATATGGATATTAAATTTATCTGAAATAAATGAAATAAATAATATTATTATGTATTTTTCACTCATTTCCATTTCCAAATTTCATCGATATCGGTGATGTGGTTGTGTATGGTCGTAAATATGTATCAGACAGTCGTACTTTCGCATTTATAACAATATTAAGTAAGATGTTGTTAGCAAAATACCAAATGCACTTATTCCATTGAACTTTAGTAATAATTATCCCAATTCAAAATAAAATTTACTTCTCACTTTACAGAATCCGTTTTCACTTGAACTTTCGCGAAGTTTTCAATTTAAAAATGCTCCTAATTAAATTGGATTTAGCTCAAGTATGATAACCTTCGTTTTCGCTATTTAAACCCGTGGAGAGATTAATTAATTTCCTAGTATTTGTAATTGGGTCAATTCAGATTGGATGAAGTTTAGACTAATGAGAGCATGATACTAATGATATTTGATGTTAGCCTTTTATTGTAATTATAAAATTGAAGCTGAATTACTGAAATAAATATAATATTATGTTAGCTTTCATAATGATTATACTATTTGGGATATATAAGACTAGCTTACCGCTCGCGGTTTCGTCCCCATTGTCTATGTAGTGATGTGTTTTACGCAACGATTGATGATTCGGTTTTTTAATAGATAAAGCGATTCAAGAGGAAGGTTTTAGTATATAATTTATAAGGTTTTAGACAAAGTGGGTGAAGCCGCGGGCAGTAAGCTAGTCATATATAAATATCATCAGCATCTATAACGAAATCTTCGCAATTTCATTTCACACTTTCGCAGAAAAATCACTTATTTAAATCGCTTAATTGTTAATTAAAAGGATGAAGCGAACTAGAATAATTTTGCATACAAATGCAATATCTACGAACTATTCTTGCGACGTTTTAGTTATTAGTTGAATAGTTCGATAATGGCTCTGCCATTTTCCGTAATTCGCACTTTGATAGAAACGCTCATCACATTAATAAAGGCAATTAGGAAAATTACTAAGACTGACGAAGTAACCGTATTTATAGACGCGACTTGAAGTGTTATTATGCTGCTTATTTCGCACTTTGATAGAAACGCTCATCACATTAATAAAGGCAATTAGGAAAATTACTAAGACTGACGAAGTAACCGTATTTATAGACGCGACTTGAAGTGTTATTATTAAGGTAGAGTAATTGAAAACCAAGACGGCGTCTATTTATTATTAATAATGAAGTAACACAAATAACGTGTCTTCTAATAGGACACTAATTATGAGATGAAATATTAAGACATTACTAATCAAGCGTATTTAATTAATTACTTATACCTTATTAAGTATGAGTTGTTTTGCAAAAAAACAATAAAAAGTAAATAACACAAAATATATTAGCTGGCAATGCTCTGCTACTCATAATCATTACGCATAATACAGAAAAATAAAGCAAAGAAACACGTTCAAGAACATTCAATTTAAAATCACATATAAACCAGATTAGAAAATGAAATACTCTCAACCAGACACTCAGCACAAGCTTTCAGCCTATAACAAGAACAATTTATTACTTAATATAATATTCAAGAGCCTGGACTATAAATACGGAGCACATTACGGGGACGCCTAAATGATAAATGGCTCAAATGTATTATATTTCACACATTACGAACACTACCGCTATCCTAACTATCTCTAATTTTGCTTACATCTTCCACGTCTCTGATCTTACTATTATACTACTATTATTACATCGATAGGACGGTATCTACCACTAGCTGTTTCCCGCGGTTTTACCGCAGTGCTTAGCTTCTGTTGGTTTTAGCGTGATGATATTATATAATATAGCCTATAGCCTTCCTCGATAAATGGGCTATCTTAAACGGAAAGAATTTTTCAAATCGGACTAGTAGTTTCTAGATTATCGCGATCAAACAAACAAACTCTTCAGCTTTATAATATTAGTATAGATTAATCTAACACGTATTCCACACTTACCCAATGTTTACAAGATTCAAGATTCAAAAGGCCGTTAGTTTAAAACGTTTTTCGTACAAACGCCGTTTTTATACAAAGTGACTCTCTAGCGCAGAGTACAATATTTTAAAAATATTTTTCGTAGCCACATTTTTTGTTATCTGCATTGGCTTTCCATACAATTTAGCCTCTCCGATGTAACGATGTCGCAAAAATACGTATTTCCCGAACATTCTCGAAATCGTGTGAAGCGTCGAATATGAACTGATTTTTGTTCTAATCGAGGCTGGTTTTGCTGTTTGAACTAAGGTTTGAATGCTTTTATCTTTCTGGTAGACAGTAATTGTGCACAAAATGAATGCTGTGTTTTTGTAACATTTGGATGTTTTATTGTCGCGTTATAAACAGTTATGGAGCATAATTTAGAAAGCATTATATGCTTCTATTTAGACTTATTTATTTCATTCAAAAAAGGTACTGTCATCATATTATTGTCTAAAAAGAAATGTATTTTATTCAATAAATCTGACGATAGACCATGATTAGTTATATCATCATTTATTTAGTTATTTAAAATTTACATCCTGTCTTTCCATCTTAGGTCTAGACTAGTGTTTAGTCCTGTGTCTAGTCTATAATATTAATAATCACTTAGCAACTACTTGCAAGCGCTATATTATTGAAAAAGTCTTAATAAAAATATCCGATGCCCTAATGACTGATCCCGTTTCAAAGACCTTTGAAATTTCATGCCTTCTAAAGATTATTTTAAAACAACAACTTTTTTACAAGATTGTTTGATGAATAGTGAATCCTCCCAGCTTTGCTTTTAAATATATTATTATGTAGGTACTTTCTTTCCGCGGTTTTGCCAGTGTAGACAAAGATTGCAAGTTTCCTCGTTCCTGTGAGGTTTCCGGGATAAAACCTATCATATTATATCCTTTAAAACTATCTCTATACCAAATTTCATCCATATAGGTTCGGTTGCTTAGGCGTCAAGAAGACAGACAGAGAGTTACTTTCGCATTTATAATAGGTACATATTTAGTAAGTATAGGTTAGAAACATTAAATATATATTGCCAATATTGTTAGACTTGTTGCTTTAGCTTCTAAAGACATTTAGGTCACGCAGCGATGGATTTCCCTGACATCATATTTCATGAGAAAAACTTTCGGCAGCAAAAACTAGGCTAAATGATAAGCAGCTGTCTTTTAGGATGAATTATTGGCAAAATGTATTCAAACGTTGACTATAATATTAGGTGTGAAAATATCGACTCTTTATTTATGCATATTTATATATATTTAAAATATTGCTAAGTATCTATAGTTTTTAAAAGCTCACATCGTTAGTTACGTAACAGTCATAATGAGAGGTATGTAATAAAAGTTATGTTTCTCACTTAGAGCAAAATTTGTGGCAGGACTCTACAATTAATCGTCAAAAGTTTTGTTCCCTACGTATCAAATTTTTTATTCAAGATCTTTTCAAGAACTTTGAAATTCAAAGCATGTAAAAAATAAGTTTACCTATAATAATAAACAAGCAAATCTAGAGCAAAAACAATTGATTATTTTTGATGTGAAACTTCTTTAGGCGCGTTGAGAGTAAAATTTCAAGGTTGTCATGGCAATGCCGTCACGTCATGGAGTAAGGCGACGATTTTGGTATCTTAGAATCTTACCAAAGAAGTTCACTTCACGACACGTGTGCTCGGCACACACGCTCAAGTTCTCTAAAATCTAATGTATTATGACGTCATAGTTTACTAAACGCATACATACATAATCAAAACACTCAAAAACATTTTCTAGCGAAATCGGTTAAGGGATTTAATACTTCCATGATGCATTACCACTATACGAATGTTATTATTCTACACGAGTTTCATTTGGAGCATTTTTTGTGACGTCCCAAGAGACGGGGCCTTTTTATGAAAAACTTATGAAGTATTTCAATGTACATCCGAAATGGTCGGCTTTAATTTTTGGGGCGTGTATTTTTTGCTAGCTTTCGCCCGTTGCTTTTTCCGTGGTTTTTCGAATAGATTGTTTGTGATGGATGTGGTATTTAGCTTTGAAGTAGTTTTTGGGCAACATCACGTCTTATAGTTGTTCTTTTTAAAGAATATTATTAATTTTTCAATCCTTAGTTTAAACTTATTAAACTACCATTTAAAAAATGTATTCTAATTGCTCCTATTTGACAGTTTACAGGTGACATATTAATATTATCATGTAAAACTTTATTGGACGGGTATATTTTAACTAAAGATTGAAAAATCTATCGGTCCAAAGAGGAATGAAAAAAAAAATTTTTTTTTATTTTTTTTTTATGATTTAACTGATTGATTTATACATTATTATAAGATCAAAAACTAGGTATACATGTTTTTCGAATTACATACGTGATGTAGAAGCTAGGAGCTGTTATCTAACGGAGCTGCTATAACTCCCGTACATTCTTAAGCGTAGGTGACCTAAAACAATTCAATCGATAGAACTATCAACATTAATCAACTACATAATGCAAATGACAGAGTAATTTCACACCGCAAACGGAGTACTTGATTACAAATTCACAAGCTAATGGTTCACGATTCATTGTATTAAATTTACTGCAAACCTAGTAGGTGTCCTATTCAAACTTAAACCCAAACATTTTCAAACTCAAATATTTATTAAGCTATTGCATAGCTTCTATCGCGGTCCTTGAGCGCGGGGACCGAATCGAGAAATTCCGTAACGAAAAAACCTCACGCTCCCCACTCCGACGGACACGGAGGTGTGGCTTGAAGGCATGCTATGCAATAGCTTTACCGCGGCAGTCCCCGAGTGCCACACGTCTTTTTATTCAATTAGATGTTTCTAGAAGCACTTTTGTAACGTCATAACATAGTTTTTCCAATTACCACCGATTTGGAAAGCTTTCTGCGGAGAAGAATCGGTAAGAAGCCGCATAGTTGCTCTTTTAAAATCTTCTCGATATCTAAACATATAAAACTCAAAGGTTACTGACATAGTGATCTATCAAAGCTCAGCCCAAACCACTGAACGGATCGGGCTGAAATTTGGCATGCAGGTAGATGTTAGGACGTAGGCATCCGCTAAGAAAAGACTTTGATCAATTAAATAGGGGATGAAAGTTTGTACCATGAAAATTAATCATTTCCACGGAGGCGAAGCTGCGGGCAACAACACATTATAATTTTACATAATATTATGTACATAGGTAATAAATATTTGTACCCTGAATAACACACAATAAAACTTTTGTCATAGTTTTCTGTAGTTTACTAGAAACTGATACAGAATCAGGTTAATGCTTTGCTTTCGAACTTCGTACGCAATGAACGTAAATTTAGTTCGACGAATAGAACGTAAATATTGCTGGAATACCAAAAATATTGCGCATATCAATTTTCTCTCTCAATTTACGTACGGAGTTCTAAAATTGATACGTAAAAGTGTATACTAAGAACAGTTTGTTATAAAAAACGTAGATATTTTTGTAACAAATATACTGTGATGGCATTGTCTCAAGCAGAGGCGGCGGAAGACGGCCTCGAGGTGCACTGGACCACAGCCGAATTTAAAATCAAAAAGTATACGCCACAAGGTTTTTTATCATAAGTACTTTATGAATTCTCTTATTTCCAACTCGCATATAACTGACTTTTTTATTTAAAAATCTCTTCTGTCTCAGAAGTCAGAGGCCTACGACACACGTGTGTATTAAGAATGTATTAACGTTATAGGAGTAGATTGACGTAGCCGCTGCAATACGCTTGTAAGTTGTATTTAATAATGAGCAAAAATTAATAAATTTTCGTACTTTATCTGAATAAACAAATTCATACGACAATATCACTGTGCATAAACAAAGCAAACATATACCCACATAATAAAACAAGTTATCTCCGAAGATTCGAAGTCGCTGACTGCGTAACGAACATTGTTCTTAAAGTTGTTTACGAATCTAAAACTATTCAAACTATCGGATATCCCGTACTAAAGGAAGTTATTTCGCAAATGAGTTAAAGCCCACGTAATTTCAAGTTTGCTAATTATAGGGGTAAATTTAGTTTTCCATAATACGATTAATTGGGATATTAAAGTACATATTGAGTTCTTATTGATTTTATATAACGCTGAATAAATGCCTTATTCGACTTTTTGGTTAAAAAACGCATTTTAAAAAAGAGCGTGTGTGCCGAGCACAAGTGTCAGAAGTGAAACTTCGTTCGCAAAATTTAAAGATGTCAAAATTGCCGCCTTACTCCATGACGTGACTGTATTGCCGTGACACGACCTTGAAATTTTACTCTTTACGCGCACAGAAGTTTCACTTCAAAATTTATTGGAAAATTCTCTAAATAAGGTTCGGATTTTTTTCTATCGCAAACTAATAGTTAACACGATCCGAATCCTTATCAACCGCAAGATCCTCTTTATTTATCTTTGTTTCTTGGCAGTTCAAAGTATTTTTTATCTCCATGTTCACAAAGTTTTGGCAGCTCTGTAAAATAATTCTTAACTGTGACACCGTGAGATTAATGGTATGGCCAGTGAGCGTTTGACTCTTAATAAATATTGATAAATGTTTACTTGCATGAAGATGCATAAAAAATATTAATATAGACCTAGTCTTATCATGATGA
The DNA here is from genome assembly GCA_029959065.1 of Colias behrii. Classification (NCBI taxonomy): domain Eukaryota; kingdom Metazoa; phylum Arthropoda; class Insecta; order Lepidoptera; family Pieridae; genus Colias; species Colias behrii. Next base: position 1,546,512 of record JARWMC010000021.1, on the reverse strand, counting down.
TAAAGCCTTACTCGATAAATGTACTAGCAGTGAAATACTTTTTCAAATCGGACCCGTGGTTCCCGAGATTAGTGCGCTATTGCCGGGCATTGTATCAATAGTGTGTGCTTTATTAACTAAAGATAATGTGAATATTATGTTTTCTTATGAAAGTACATAGTTATTTTTAATAAAAGTTTATTGGTAAGTCAGAACATGCGCAGGCATTATTTAATATCTCAATATTCAGTCTGTAACAAAATATGATTACTCTCCATTGCTCACGTCCACAAAAATACCTAGAATAATTACCCAACTAAAAAGGCACAAAACAATTTCTATCTCAAATTAAATTTTCTTCCATATATAATTTTTGTGCCCTAACTGCACAATATCGCTGAGTATAGTGTTTCCTATATTCCCGTGTTATAAGCTATTACGTCCAGATTCATGCCAACAAAATTTGCAAGCCGAGCTTACCGCGTGGTCACTAAGGGGTTTGTCGTCAGCTATATCGTTCATTTGTAAGGCAAAAGGAGCATTTTGAAACTGTATGAAACTTCTTAATAAGCTATTAAACTCGAATGATTTAGTGGAGAGGATTGGACGACTGGAAAAGTTATTGGTATAGGATATATGAAATTAATTGTTCTTTGAAGTGAGGTTTGGATAGGCCTTCTCTATTGTAGAGTATGGGTATTATGATTGAAAAGTCAAAAGTTCGATGATGAGACTGATAAATAAAAAATATATGTGTCGGTCGCTCAGAACTATTATTGCTTATTATTAAAAGAAGCGTGGTTTAATGAAACCACGCTAAAAGTGAAACTTTTTTTTACATTATAGACTGAAAATTGAAATACTATAAGGGTACAAAATTTTTATGTTATATTCATACATGCAACACACAGGCGAAAAATTTTGAGACGATGTAATAAATGTTTCACTTTAATAAATAGTATACGTATGATAGTTGGGATTAACATTTACCCATGTACCACGTGAACCCTACAACCTAGAGGTAATATTAAATTATATTTCGTTGTAGAGCAAACAATTTGACAGCAATTCGAGGCCTTTGTCGACCGCTAGCGAGGCTTCTCTGTTTGACTTGCTCTTATGTGTGCAACAAGTAATGCAGTGTTTGACGTTTGTATAGAGTTAAGAAGGTATAGAAAAGGCGGGCTTTTAAGTAGTTTAACTAAGTAGAAATAGAGGCGGTAATTTAGTATTGATTGCGTAGTTTTTTGTATTTATAGACATAAAGGAATAATAACTTTTCTATTGTTAAGGTAACTTAAACATTGTTTGTAGCCTACAGAGGACAGAGGCGATTAAATATTATATAAAGACGCATAAATATATCCACTTCACCACTAAGCTACGTAGAGGCACGCAGCGCCATATCATAAAATATTATTCTGATTCTTATTACATACAACCTTTTTTAAAAGTAACAAAAATTACGTCATTTATATAACTTCCACAACAAAAATATAGAATGCTATTTTTATTTTGGGGCTAAATTAAACTGCGTAAATTGAGCGAGGTCTATAAAACACAGCTCTATTATTGTCTAGAGTTCGTTTAACTTATATTTCGTATATTGTACTGTAATATACTCAGACTACAATTTGTAATACAAATACTTACTGTGCAAATAATTTTCGCTGAGTTACTCCTCTATTGCCAATTTGCGTGGAATAGTTTCATTATATATAATTATAACTATAATAGGTAAGTATGTTTATTTTAATATATTATAGAGATAAGAGATAGTATAACATTTGTATGCGTAATAATTCGTTTAAAATTTTCAGTTGAATCCATATTCCATACCTACTCATTTTTGTGAGTGATAGTGAAATAGGTACATGCCATACCATGATGGAGTTATTTATAGTAGGTATGTATATTATAGTATATTTATAGTTTTCCGAATGAAAATAGATCAATTAGGTTATTATATTTTATTCATAGATTAAGTCCTGATGATTATTGATAACACCCAATTTTTTTTTATAATATGAAAATTACTAACAGGTTGAGTCAATGCATAGGCTATATATCATCACGTAGACCAATAGGAGCGGAGCAATGGTAAATCCACTGGGCACAGCTAGAAGGTAAATAATCCAATTTCCTCGCAAACTTAAACAATTCATTTAGCATAATTCAAATAACTAAAGGTACGTCATTAGCTATCTCCAATTCGGCATAAAGCTATATAATTTCGTACTTAATATTGTTAAAACTTTCGTATAAATTTATACACCGTTCGCAAATTCCACGGTCCATCCTTTTAGATGCAAATGTCTGTAACTAGTGCTTTTCATTAAGGACACTAAGGGTTCATACGCACTATGCAGGTAGCCGCATTGCGGCTAGCCGCGCGGCTGACCGCAGGATGCGGTTGCGAATGCGGCCAGCCGGATCGCGGGCAGCCGCATTCGCAACCGCAACGTGCGGTTGAAGAACCGTTGCGATTTGCGGTCATGTCGATCCATTTCAAAGATGGACGTGGAAGAAGTCGCAGCTATTTACTACATTTACACACGTTACGTAAAGAAGAAAAAACAAAGAAAGCAGTTCTGGGTGAATCCTTATTTGCAAACACGAGATGAGAGCAAGCATTTTGCAATATTTTTCGAAGAACTAAAATAATATGAGGATAAGTTTTTTTTTTACTAGAATGAGCATAAAAACGTTTGAAGAATTATTGAAAATTTTAGAAAAATTTATAACAAAGCTCAATGGCGGGCAGCCGCAGACTGAACCGCACAGTGCGTATAGCAACCGTCCGGCTGGCCGTCACTCGGGCCGCAGCTCTCCGAGCAACCGGAGCGGTCTGCGGGTAGCCGCATCGCAGTGCGCATAAAAATGAATATTACGTACATAATTGTGCTTGCGGTCAGCCGGACGGCTACCCGCAATGCGGCTACCCGCATAGTGCGTATGAACCCTAATTTCCAACTGTGGCGTTTGATGCGGTGTAGGTAATAACAATCGGAAAATATAAGCGTTAGTGATAAATTACGTAATGTTATTGTGTTCTTTTAGACGGGATACATATGTAAATTTTTAAACAAAACTTTTACGTGAGTTTGGAGTGATTTTTTCTTTTATTTTAATCTTTTCTATTTAGGTAGGCGCCAACAAAACAGAGCTTGCTATTTATTTTAATTTTTTGTTTGTTACTCTCACGCAAATACTACAGAACCGATTACAATGAAATTTGGTACGTAGGTAGTTGAAGACTTAGAATAAGACATAGGCTAAGCTAAGAAGCCGCGGGTGGAAATCTATATATATATATATATATAACTCGAAGGTGACTCATATAGTGATCTATCAACGCACAGCCCAAACCACTGGACGTATCGGGCTGAAATTTGGCATGCAGGTAGATGTTAGGACGTAGGCATCCGCTAAGAAAGGATTTCCCGAAATTCTTGCGGGAACGGGGAAAAACGGGGATGCACGTACAAAGTCGTGGGCGGAAGCTATTAGCTAGTCTAGTAATAAATACATAAACGCAACTAAACAAAAGCATTCCATTTATTATTAACAACAAAAAGAACAATGACACACGATAAAATTGCAATTAATCACCAATCAATCGGTTTAAATTATGATGTGGGGATCTTCCAAATAGCCCGATTTCGGGTTTTCTCAATTGGACCGTGAAATGACTCAATTGTCAACTAGGCCAATTAAATTGGCAGGACCTTTGGGATAAATAAAGTACCTAATTAATTCCATGCATGAGTAAATCGTGTATGAGGAAAAATGGGAACTAACGTTGAAATAATAATATAAAGCTAAGCTGCATGTCCACTTGAAAAATATTTTGTAATGTGCTAGCATTTTCAAAATATTATCCAAGTAGATTCACCAAAATTCAACATTCCAATTGGACTGGAAACTTCAATTACACAGCCACAATTTATTCTAAATACCTGTGAGCATGAAACAACGCAATGGTGGGACCTGCAATATTTATGTAAATACGCAGTAACCCGCAGCTGGGCCGCTTCATGTAAAACTCCCTTATTAGCATAAGGCCCGGTATACACGAGCGACGTAGGCAGTTTATTGTAGTGCGACTGGTTTGTACTAATTACGTAGTAAAAATCGGAAGTCACTAATTATTTTAAATATTACTACGTAATAAAAAAGTTGCTGACTATTTATAACAACTTTAGGTACATGATTAATGGATTTTTGAGTTTGACTTGCAGTTGAAGTATTGTTGTATATGACTCTCTTCACATTAATTTACAAAGAAAAATGATATTTTTATATACTTAATATGTTACCTTTAAGTCGTGAAAAATGACATTTTTATATGTAACTTTGAAGTCATACTCGCTCATCCCTGATTCACTCAGTTAGACTCTGAATAAAAACAAAGTATCGCTATAGTTGCCTATGTCACCCAGGGATAATGTACCTAGCTATCTAAAATTGAAAGATCATTTAAATCGGTTCAGTAGTTTCTCAGCCTATACAATTCAAACAAAGAAATAATAATCAATCTCTGTCTATAATATACCTCCGGTACGAAACTGGTTTAACATTGCAATCCCATTTATTAAGGAAGTCTATAGTCTGTGTCTAGCTTAACATGCAGAAGCTTAACTTACTTATGCATAACTGATCGCCAGCTTATGTAGTCTGTAGGACTTCTAGCGCTTAACTGCGTTGATAAGTCCTAACAGATAGATCTCTAGAGATTCAAGACGAAACAATATTAATAATAAAAACCAAGAAATGTATGTAAAGGAAATAAATATAAAGATAAATAGATAGATAATTCTTTACTGCACTCACAAGATTTACATAAAACACAGATAGAAACACAAACAGAGACAAGTATGTATGCGGCATTATCGCTAGGTATATACATTGTTATGACCACATTTTAGGAGCAATTTCATAATTTATAACAACTGTTAAAAACTAAATATGTTCAAGACTTCTTCTATGTTTATCAAAAACACCAAAGAACCTGCCTGGCAAAAATACTTTAGAATTAACGACAAAACACCATTAAAATTGATTAATTTCGGAGCCAAGCCATAAACGTAAATATATACAAATTTCGTAAGATGTTTACAGAAAGAAAAACTCTGAGTTTCTATTTGTCAAGTTCTCATAGTCGAAATTATTAAAGCCCTTACAAAAATCTTCAAATTGAATCACCCCAAAAATGCCTAAATCAGACGCTAGAATTAAATTCAGCGAAAAACACCGTCTTAAACGTGGACCTCTTTAGATAAGGCCTTTTAAATTAACTACAAAATAAAATTATTTGGTAGCCTTTTTCTAAGGCGACCTCCATAATTCAAGCTGTAAATCTACTGATTTAGTAGATGGAGGTAACGAAGAAAAATTCTTAATTACGAAATTTTAAGGACATTTTGTAAATGGCGAAATTAATTTTTCCTTCCACGCCTCTGTTCGTTGAGAAAATGGTACACGAGCTTGACATAGTAAGGCTTTTTGAGGAAAAAAAGACAAGCTATCCTATATTCGGAAAGTATGTCGTAGTAGGTACCTATTCTGCAAACAAAATTAAATATAAATCTTTTCTGGAAATGCATTGCACACACGATACGACATTCTCAATAAACATAATGTCTAATTTTTGTATATCTTACTTTCATTCATTGCGTTAGAGCTTTAACGCGAAAGCTCATTGAAGGTAACATCTTCTACATAACAAAAATTAATCGCCAAATGTGTTGCTAAGCGCAAAACTCGAACACGGCTGAACCGATTTCATTAAAGTACGAGGATGGTTCTTATGAACAGAAAACGTTTACATGTACCACAGGCGAAGCCGGGGTGGACCATATTATAATGAAAATGTTTAACTTTATAAGCCTACAAAAAATCTTATATTTTTGTTATTATATTACATGGTGTTAACAATAATAATTATAGATCTTTTCCTATACAATAAAACAATAAAAAAATATTATTGATCATAAATCTTGACTGTATAGTGTATAATCAAACCTTGATAGGTTATAAAATTCTAGCAAAAACAAAGCCGTAAATTACCTCGTTATAAACCTTTATACATGTAGTATCGTAAACTAGCTTTCTGCCCGCAACTCTGCTCATTATTTCCTTTCATTACAATAACCGGCAGTTCTCTATAAAATTGCCCTTTCATATTTTTTTTAGGTTTAATAAAATTATGAGAGTTTTTTCGAGATAAATTGTATTTTTAACTTTTCTGCAAGAGTCCATATTTTTTTTAATCCTAATTCAAACCTCAAAACGGTATTTATAGATATCACATCTATCAAAGAGTTGTGGGGTCGGCCCCACAAGTGTAAAAAATCAATATCAATCAATTATGTCGCCAGAGAAAGTCTCGTGATTTTATGTCATGTGCAATTATCTTCACGTCTTCATTTTCACATGAACTTCATAATATTATTATATAGGTATTCGTTCTAACACTACACGTGTTAAAAAAAAAAAATGTGTGCGTGTACTAGTGTACACACGTAAGAAGTGAAACTTTTTTTCAAAAAATAACTTACTATATGCAACTTTATAGAAATACGTCGAATCACGCGTGGTAGGGATAAGAAAAAGATGGCGCGTAACGGAAAAATGTTACACTAAATTTTTTTCCAACCCCGATAAAGAAGTTTCACTTCAAAAAAAAGAAATAAGAGCCTTCGTCACACAGGAAGAAAGCATTAATTGTAAAATCATTTAAGTAGTTTATGAGTTTATCAAGTACATGGCTACTATAAAAAACTTTTCTCTTTCATTTAATTAAAGTCACATCATTGAAGATATAGCTTAATAATTCTATTAATATTGAGAATGGTTATATTAATATTTCGGCATATAAACCATCCTATTCTTTATGCCTACATAATATTCAAAGCATGTTTCTAGTCAAAATTAAGTATTTATCAAAACTCGTTACTTTCCACAGAGATCTTGTCGGATAATTGAGTCAGTTCAATCTCGTATCTTAAGCTAAATGGATTTACTTTCAGTGCAACAAGTGAACTCCATTTAATATTTTCATTCATATTAAATCTCGGTGTTATCCATATTTCAAATGTAACTTCAAACACATTAAGATGAAAAATATATTTACATGATAAATAACATACTCTACAGATTTATAGGTAATATTAGTACGTATAGAATATTGTTACTAATATGGCTGGTATATTCTTCTTTCTTTTCTCTATACCAAACAAAATAATTTTGGTCTAAGATCCGAATATAAGTCGAAATGCAACGGCGTGATAATAGAATGAGACCAATTTTATAATAAATTTAGTGTATTAAAAAATGTATTAAAAATGGGTTGACTGGGAAAATCCTGGACAGGATATTTTTTATTAATTATTTAAAAATCTTTTATTTTCATTTTTTATTAATTGCAGTTTCGAGATAATAAAACAATTTTGTAATAAAACAGCGCTGACATATTTTTTTTTCATCATCCTATCAAGTGAAAGTAACTGGTACCGACATACCTGTTTATACCTGCCAACCTAGCCGTTTGTCCCGGTAAATATTAGAAAACGACTATGACTGCACATTCTGTAGGTTTCATACTTTAAGTCTATTATAATGTTTTTTTATTATGTTGATACTGCAATTAATTAAAAAAAATGTTTTTTTTTTAAATTCATTAAAAATGTCCTGTCCAGGATTTTCCCAGTCAACCCATTTTTAATACATTTTTTAATACACTAAATTTATTATAAAATTGGTCTCATTCTATTATCACGCCGTTGCATTTCGACTTATATTCGGATCTTAGACCATTTCGTTATAATTTTATTATCAGCAACATGCCTCAAGATATAGGTACAGGGTGTAATCGTTAAGTGTGCGCAGACGATTATTCCGTAACTATTACAGATATCAAAAAACTTTAAACTGATATTAAAAGTACTATACTTAATGAGTTAAATGACAATAATAACTTTATAAAAATAAAACGAGAAATATCCAAAAATGTTACATGAAACGGTCCCATACATTTTATTTCCCATACATTTTGTGTTCAAAGCAAATGTTCGAAATGACATCCTCGTTTTGAAATACCATAGTATTCCATATCGAGCTCTATTTACAGTTTCTAAATAAACTTTCATTAAAATTTGCGAAGTAATTAAAGCACAAAATCCAATAAAAAAGTAAAATCTTTCATATTAAATGTTTGCAATAGTCATATTTCATACTAAATGTATTTTATTTTTAAAAAGTTATTGTTGTCATTTTACTCATTAGGTTAAGTACTTTTAATATCAGTTTAAAGTCTGATATCTGCAATAGTTACGGAATAATCACCTTTGCACACTTAACGATTACACCCTGTATAGTTGTAGATCTATGTTGTTCTTATAACTCATATCAAAATATTATATATCAATATTCAATACCATGCTCAAACTTGAACTTAAACAAATATGTTTAAGTTGAATTAATACATTCAACTACCTTTAGAAGCGCTTATAATCGTCAAAATATAAAATTGACCACCGGTTCGGAAAGCACTTTTTTCAGATAACAACCAACCAGAAACTGTAGTTACTCTTTTAAAAATATGTAAACTTTATCGTAATTATTCATGATCATAATAATATCATTACACGTCCAAAACGCCATAGATTATCGCATTATACGTTGGGCATATTTCGGAGATTTACAGTCGCATTATCAAATGAATTATTAATTTCAATTATCGACATCAAATCCGTGACGATTCCCGTCCAATCAATTAAATTCTGACGAATTAACTAATGTTATGCTAAATGAATCGGACTGAAACCCAACAGATTTCTACTTGCATTGTCATTATCATTATTTAATAAGTACTTATTTTTATTACAGGTTCAGTGATACTTCAATCAACAAGTCGGAGGTTTGAGATTAGACCAAAGAGTTGCAAGGTCTAAGAGTTCTAACAGACGATAGGCAAGTTGTGAACGGCAGAGGCTACTTCAGCCGTCGACGTATTGACTGCTGCCGCCGACGCTTCGACGACTGCCGTCGACATGCGGCGACGGCTGAAGTAGCCTCTGCCGTTCACAACTTGCCGTTCGTCTGTAAGAACACTAAATGGTTAAAGAAAACATCGTGAGGAAACCGGCATTTCAAAAAAAATCGTGAACGTGTAACATTTAACGACTTATGTCTTTGAAAATATGAAAAAATATTGATGATAATGATTTAGTTGAAGCTTCGCCTTCGAATTAGGAATGAACTGATTGGAATATAAAGTTTACTTGAGTTTAAGTTTTGTTTTATTAATCCTACTATTATTTAACACGTTCCCAGCGGCATCTATACGTTATCTATATAGGCGGCAGATATATCTGTACTTTCCATTACTGCGTTACGGGTCGTTTTAAACCTTGTCCTATACCAGAGATTGTGGCGGCACGAGGCATATTAAACCCCACCGCCCGTAGGAGACCAAAATCCTTTTTTTGGCGCCAAATAAGACAAAGTGTGCGGCTTTTGTCGTGATTATTATTAACAATGAGTTCATTAACCTAAATCTACCGCCGCCCGTGGTTAGATTAGTTAGTTTAGATTCTATGGGTAAAATAAAATGTGGGGTCTGATGTACCCCATACCGCACTGAACAATAGCAGTTTTTCATATAATTTAGTGATGGGAAAAGAAATATCGATTTTATTTAATTGTATTTATTTATCAAACTTATGGATGTTTTTCATTAAAACAGGCCAAACAATAATATTGTTTGCAACCAGTGCATTCTGTGAGAATTTTCTTTACTTTTTTGTCGGCCTCATGACTTGTTAAGAAGGTGCGGAGTTTTTCGTAACATCCTACACATCTCCTCTTCTTTGATCCCTTTAAGAGATGATGTGCCTTGTTTGTTGGCTTGTTGACTTGGGCAAGAGTTAAATTTTGATGAGCCATACACCGATTGCCGGGTGTTTTGGATTTGCCGCTAGTTGATTCAATGAACAAACACACTAATAGTAATCATGATTATCAACCTATTTGAAGAAAGTTACTCAACATGTCACATTCACGTTTCTATTAACGATATTTATTATAACGAGTAGTTAGGATGTTTGAAAATTACCTGTATCCACATTCAAGTCCTTCTTTGTAAAAGCTTCAATAAGTTGTTCTACAAATAGTCTCGAATGCGTTGCACAACACTAACCGCGTGAAGCTAGCTTAGGGTGCGGTACGAGGTGCGCGGTGGTACGAGGTGTTCGCAACCTCGTTCCGCACTGTGTTAGAATTTTTATTTGTTCAGTGCGACACGAGGTCTAAGAAACCCGGTATTAAGGTCGGTATACCATTGAACTAGGAATCAATAGCACATCTCAGATATATAGATATCACTTTCCTACACTGAACCAGATGGAAGTTATGCCTCCCGCACGACAGAGAAGTTTAAGTTTTTTCCTACCGCTATAACGACGAGACACGGACAGGGTGTTTCGAGCCCTGTTTCGCAGCTAACGTGTTAAATGAATGTGAAAGATTGTGAGGATGGATGTTTGTTCTTTCGGAAATACCACTGAACAATTAAATTTGGTTTGTAGGTAGCTTAGAGACCCAAAATAAGACATATGCTACTTTTTATCCCGCAAATCCCATAGCAACGGGAACTATGCGGGGTTTTCTTTGAAAAAGCGGGCGAAGCCGCGAGCGGGTAATCTACCACCTTTGTAAGCTTATTACTTACTAGCTTTCCACCCGCGGCATCGCCCGCGCAGTCAAAGAAAAACCCGCATAGTTCCCGTTCCCGTTTAATTTCCGGGATAAAACCTATCCTATGTTCTTTCTCGGGTATCAAAATATCTGTAGGTACCTACACCAAATTTCAAGCAAATTGGTTCAGTAGTTAAGGCGTGATTGAGTAACAGACAGACAGACAGAGTTTCTTTCGCATTTATAATATTAAGTATTAACATTTTCAATATTTATTTCAGTATCTGAATTAGTTTTGAATCATAACTTCAAAATTATTGGACTCCTATTTCCTATACATTTATATTAGGATCGACCGGAATTCGACCATCTCATTCCAACAAATATCACTGCATTCCGCTGCACGATACAGCTGAAATATACATTTGACAAAATATCTGCATTGCAAAACGAAAATAACCTAGGTAGGTATAAATTATTATCTTCAAAAATTTGTGGCAATACGAGGAGCAAAAACTATTAATAAATACCAGAAAACAACCCACCACGTGCTTAAATAACATAGAGATGAAGACAATATGTTTGCTATCCTCTTTTATCCCTTGTGTATGTTTTAATACATTTACTTTTTTGCTAGTTATTAATATACTACATAGTACTACTACATAGTATAAAACAAAGACGCTTTCTCTGTCCCTATGTCCCTATTAAAACTACGCAACGGATTTTGATGCTGTTTTTTTTTATAGATAGAGTGATTCAAGAGGAAGGTTTTAGTATATAATTTATTAGTTTGAAGACAAAGCGGGCGAAGCCGCGGGCGGAAAGCTAATAAGTAAGTCTCATGTAAGCAATTTAAGCGCTTTGCGGTGGCTTAAGCGTAATAGCTACTATTCACATCGCAACCATTTGCTATATCATTCCCATAAACGCTTTTCTCCATAGCCCAATATTCAAGCAAATAGTCCGTATAATATTGTAAACTAGCTCGTAATCAATTTACGGCACATGTAGTACTTGTTAACGTGCATTAGGGAAGCAGGTGCAGTTGCTAGCAATTAGCAAAGCTGCTTCTGCGGTTAGTTAATATTGGATATGCAGATAAAAGATAATTGGATTGGTGGAAAAAGTGCGTTGTTTGGTATCTGGTTTTGTATATATACTGTGGCAGTATAAAGAATGCGATGATAATAAAGAGTTAGACTACATGTATAGGTGCCTAAATCTTAAACTATTTCAAAAAAATTTATAACTTTAGAGTCAGTTTATGTAAGTTCAACATGAATAAAAATTCATGAAAATGTCGTTTTGATAAAATTCATTTCAAAAGGACCTGAATTAAAAAATTACGTTTGCTAGTCACTTTGACCTAAACTTCGTTATGAAATGTACAGAAAATAAATCCTTATTATATTTATTTATAAAAACTATATTAGTTTATAAGCTGTATAATGAAACGTAGTCTAGCGTGAAATCGAAACCTTCCATTTCAAAACGAAATGTCACAGTTATTTTTTGAATTATTTACTGTTTTCAGTGTGATTTAAAAAGGTAAAAAATATAGGTAGGTATATAATATTTTGTATAATAACTTGTTACATATTTTTTTCAATTTAATAAATAATTTATAGTTTGTGTTTGTTTTATTTATTTATTCAATCATACAACGATGCATAGGCTGTTTCATTTGTTTGGTACTTAACAATATCTTATCATAATTTCATAATATAATTATAACCTAAAAATATTATTATACGCGCCATAATATTGTAAAGCTGAAGCTAACAATGAATAAAATTGATATTATCATTGTTAATATGTTTTTAACGAACAAAAGAATACTACTGAACCGTTTTAAAACATGCTCAGAAACAAAAAGCTATATTATTCCTAACACACATTTTCCTTATTACCTCCGATCCCCAAGCAAAACCATAGCAAACTATAAGTATTACCTACTACTAGTTTACAGTTCCTTAATACATTACGTACACAGAATTAAGGGTAATCCATCAAAGCTAATTAATTTAAATCCGTGGGCACCGGTCACCATGCGCTTTATTATTAATGACCTCGCAAAAACCAGTTAATTTCGACCCACACCTACATTACTATGAATATTCGACACAGTATAAATAGTGGTACCAGATACCAAACTTTATAACCAAATCTTTATTTTTAATTTAAGTAAATCTGTAAAATTAATTAAACTAAATCAACCTCATGGCTTCGCTCGGGTGGTAAGTTTGTGCAAAATATACTAATTTCTTGTATGCTACGTGAAGGCAAAATTAATTACCAAAACATTTTTTTTTATGTCTTACGCATATTAATTTTAAGATAAGACTAAAAGCCTAACTAGCCTAAGTAGCATTAAAAAAAAGCTAAGTCTCTACATAATATACCACATTTTAAGTTACTACGCTGTTCTCTCTCAACTATAAAGAAACACAACAATGTCGCGCAAATTTTTTAAAAGCAATTTTACCTAATAAACATTTCTTAATAAACGTTTGTTCGCAAAATGCCATCTTTCGTAAGTCTTATGAAATAGTATTATTATTTATAGCATTTTTCTACTATTTTAAAATGCAAATTTTGTCCTATTTCTGCCTCATAATTCTTGAGCGGAATAAGCGAATTGTAACTTAGTTTTACTTTCGGTAAAATCTTGAAATATTTAGAGGGAACACTTCTGCAGTAAAATTGCATTTAAATACCTAGAAATTTTCAAGTTTTCCCAACTGACTTAATACTATACTGCTACATTAAATATAATGCTATTATTTTCAAATGAATCTTTCGTTGCCTCAAACCCGCTGTTTAGAATGTACTGAAACAAAAAAAAGATAATTAGTTAATAAATTTATTAGTAAATTAGTAATTTTTTTCGCGTTTTAAAATAAGTATTTAATTTCGATTCCATTGAAAATTTTAGGAAACTGATTCTAAACCTCTATAAAGAAATAGTATGACAACCATTTTAGTTAACAATAAATCAGTAATAATTTATTATTATTTATTTCATTCAACTCCATTCATATTTTCACAGAAGCCTACAAATAGCATGCTTATACTTTTATAAGACCACATAAAACTACGTCTTACACAAAATATTAATTTAAATTCATCAAGCTATTTACTATACTGCTTTCTCTGCTCTATGTTGTGGTTTAATCAGCCCTTGAACAGGGTCCCCTAAGTAAGATTTATATCGACACTTGAACAGAGCCTAAATATTAACAGGGCTAGGGTGCGGTGTAGTTTTTAACTTCACATCTCGTTAGTTCATCATTTATTATTCAGCCGTTTTAGCTAACCTTAGTCTAGATTAGATTTTTTCTTAGGTTCGTTTGCTTTGTAATTGGATGTTTTTGTTTAATGTTTATAAATAGTAAATTGAGTGGAATTTAGATGAGTAAAAGAATATTTTATTTATGGATAAAGCTGGCCGTGTAATTTAGTATTATATTAGTTTGAATGCCGTAAAACCAAAAATATCAAATTCAAAGCTGGCCGTATAATTTTGGGGATTTAAATATATTTTTGAATATAAATTGTATTATTATCCTAATAAAGGAGTAGTTATTTCCTCGGTTCAACCGAAGAAACAATCATGGAATTTTCATGCTCAATCAAAGCTTTTACTTTAATTATTCTCATTATATTAATTATTATTAGTAGAGCGATTTTCCAAACGACACTTACACACATTTAAAACAAATAAATATAGTAGTTTTGGCCACGTACTGGACGACGAAGCGTGGGACGACCACCCACAAGATGGACAGACGACCTGGTCCGAGTGGTAGGGAGCCGCTGGATGCAGGCCGCCGGTGACCGGGCGTGGTGGAAAACCCTGAGGGAGGCCTTTGTCCAGCAGTGGACGTCCCACGGCTGACACGATCGAAATATAGTAGTTTTATATAAGTAACCTACAAAGTCATCGATACTCTTGTATTTTTTTAACATAAAGAGCAGTGCAATACACCTACACGTTAAAATGTCCATTCAAACCGTTATAAACTGACTCCCAAACATATCTCTTAAATTCGGTTGCATTTTCTAAAATATACTAAGCCGTCTAAACACCGCTATCATGAAATAAGCCGCCATGCGTGAGCTTGGTTCCTTCCTCATCATTAATTTCAACAATGGTACGTTCCAGACCAAGTATGAGCTTCGCGCCTAATTGTGAACATTTTTATTCATACCTCCAGGCAACCTAATTACGATATAAGCTTGTGGAATATGAGATTTGTTACAGCAGTTTTATATTTTTAATTTTTTTCTTTCTTTTGTAGCAGTTAGAGCACAGGAAAATTCCTAAGACCGATTCAGTAATTAAAAGTATTGATAGATCGACTTTGAAAGCTGTTTCATGTATCTTTAACAAAACCAATCAGTAAAAAAATAGGTACTTACTAATTAATGTATGTACTATGAAATAATCTGATTCGATTAGGCGAGGCTGCTCGCACTGTGGAAACCCGCCTATTGCTTAAAATTATTTGTGTCAAACTGTCAAAATCGTAAGATTTTCAATTATTAGTAACACATTTCCAAGGAATAATACCAAGTTTGTCTCAAGTCGATGCACGAAAAGCCAAGAGAATTAAATTAAAAGTATTTGTAAAAATAAATCAGCTCATAGTAGATTACTATACGTATCTACGTAATATATTATATACTAGCGGTCCGCCCCAGCTTCGTCCGTGGTACATATTTCGCAATAAAAGGTAGCCTATGTTCTTTCTCAGGGTCTAAAGATTATCTGTGCCAAATTTCATCAAAATCGGTCCAGTAGTTTATGCGTGAAAACCATACATACATACATACATACATACATACATACAAACCTTTCTTCTTTATAATATTAGTATAGATATATATAGGATACGTATCTACGTAATAATATATTCTATCTAGAACATCTATCCCATGCCCCCAGGAGACAAGAGGGTGCTTCAACTAATCCATGTAGGATTTTTGAAAAAGGCTTGAATTCTGAATGGTTTCCTTATGCTCTAAGCGAGGATTGTCCTCAAGATAATGCATATTTATTAATGATACAATCATGAAGCATGATAATTTCCTAAACATCTCAAAAATTAAAATATCGCTTCTAACAAGTCCACGCAAAAAATAATAATTTAATTCAAGTAATCAAAATAATCAAATTGTTTGTTGTCAACATAAATTATTATGATAATATTTGTTTATTTATTAAGAAAAGAAAACTTAATAAATAAACTTAACTTTATTTATAAAGATAACAAATTAAAGCCTAACTTTTGATTATCTTTTCCACGAATATTTGGTACTTATATTTTTGTGATAGTCAAATAAATTTTTAACCAGATATTCCTGCCATTTATTTCGTTCCTATAGAATTGATACTTCAGAAAAAATATATTGGAAGATAAAAAGTACTTAATATCATAATTATTATTTAATGGAATAATGTAATATTATAAAACTATGTCTTTAATGTATAACATAAGATATGAATCTCAAAAATATGCCTTTCGATGAGCAAAACATTTTTAAAATCAGCTCACCAGATATTACAAAGTCACAAATGTCCCCAATATTAATATAGATAAATCAACAAAGGGTAACATACCCAACACAAAAGTAGCCGCATCATTCTCAAGTCAGGATTCTAAATCCTAAGATCTAAACCCTACGCCATAGGTATCCATCAATGTCAGACGCAGGGTCAGGACAATGCATATATAATATATATTATGTTGACTCAAATGTTTTTCTTTTATATGTATGTTTTAAGTGGATATCTATATATATAAAACTCAAAGGTGACTGATATAGTGATCTATCAACGCACAGCCCAAACCACTGGACGTATCGGGCTGAAATTTGGCATGCAGGTAGATGTTAGGACGTAGGCATCCGCTAAGAAAGGATTTCCCGAAATTCTTGCGGGAACGGGGAAAAACGGGGATACACGTAAAAAGTCGTGGGCGGAAGCTAGGGGGAAATATAATGTTAATAAATTTCGTATATTTGTCAATATAGAATTTTAACAAAGCTTAGATAATATTTTTTAAACATTTGTGGCAGGTTTAACACCTAAACTAAATTGATACGTAACTAATTGTAAGGAATTTTATGCAATCTATTTTTAATTGTTAAACAAATGCTTCAAAATATATTTGATCAGACTAAAAAGAAGTATCCTAAGAGCATCCAGCTATATCTATTCTTATATTGTGTACCTACAGGATTAATTTTTATATGATTTTCATGAAACTAAAACCAAGAAGATTTGCATATGAAAAAGTGTCTAAATCGATTCTGTCACTGATTTAGAAAAATCTTCTCGTCCATTACCTTTTTAATGGCTAAACCGAGTTTGAAAATTCTCACACCAATATCTCCTATTCTAAGTGACATAGGCTTTTATAGTTTCCAACAAGTTTCAGTCAGGTTAGTGGCTATTCCATACTATTCCGTTTGTCAACCGATTCTTTACGTTAAGCTGGCGTGGCTTAAGTGATGGATCTGGGAGTTTGGTTCGTATCTGTGACACGATCACTCTATATTTATAGTGTTACTTCCAGGTTTGGACTTTTGTTTTTATATCTGTAGGTGGACAAGCCGCAAAGACAAGGGACATTTAAAATAACTAAATTACGGTCCAAAAACATATTCAAAGAAACAAAACATATTCAAAGAAACAAAATATATTTTCGCTAATAAAATAGAAGAATTTATTTGGTTGCATTACTTAATTTATATAGAACTAGTTTTTTTATAGAAATACTTTTAATTACACATTGATAACCAAAGATTCAATAAGTTCAATAAAAGCTTGGTTATTCATTAAAAATAATTTTCCATCAAAGCTTTCAATTCTCTACTAGTTACAATATAAAAATGCTGATTTTAAACAGCATTCCAGATTTTAATTTTTAAAAGTGATGATTCCTGAAACAAATCCATGAAACAATATTCAATTTGCATCAAAAGCCTCTCAAACGTGAAATAGTATATTTAACAAGCGCTTGCGGTAACTTTTGTTAAATGCTCCATTGTTCCCTATTTTAGAGTCTTTTCAAGCTATTGAAAAGGTCAGAAGTAGGCCAAGGTAACTCCAAATTAGGCTATTTTTTATTCATTCTATGCTAATACAAGCAATTTCCCCGTACAACTATTTTCTCTTAAACTGTGTATTATTCAAATTTTTGTATTGTTTTCGCAAAAAGATCTATCATCCGATGTTTTTACTTATTTATTGCCCATGTTTATTTATATTATAGATTATATTAATTACGTAATTTAAAATAAGTATTTATTGAGATTGCAATACTACTTTTAAACTACTCATTTGTTTCTTACTCTTTTGCTATTTAATTGTCTTCCCCCTTTAATTGTTCGTGAAACAATTGACAAATGACTGACTAAAACAATAAGGATTAACCAAGTTTATTAGTAAAGTAGGTAATATAATAAAAAATAGTACTAAGATGTAGCTAAGCCGTCTAGTACTTTTTCAGTATTTCTGATTATAAAAGTTTTTCTTTGAGATAAAGATAGCTGCCATTGATAAATAAATGTAAAGGAAACAACTAGTAACAAATTTAATTTTGTAATGGCAAGCTCTGAGCTTTTCAGATAGTTCGCACTAATATAAATTCTTTGCTATTTACGACTATTGCAAAGTATCGATTTCGAAAGTTTGTAAATATGTCGGGATGTTTGCTTGTTGATTGAATCTAAACATTTTAATCTGTTTGTAAAGTATTTTAAACATACTCGTAAATAGGTGTTGCTATGTCTAAATATCATGTACATTGAATTTTATAACAGAATTCATATCCATATTATGTAATAGATTAAGGGCGAGGTGGTAAATGATAAAACTATGATATGTCGATTGAAAAGTGCTTCTAGAAGAAGTCTAATTGAATAAAGAAATGTTTGAGTTTGTGGTTTACGACTTATTAATTAAGACTCTAACTGATTTGACACTTATCTTCTATCTTTTATCTATATCGGCATCACGCGTGAACAGGTGGACCGATTTCGATAATTCTTTTTTTATAATATTCCTTGAAGTACGAGGTTGGTTCTTATGGAAAGAAAACATAAACATGTACCACGGGCGAAGCCGGGGCAGACCGCTAGTTTTATATACATTTGCCAATTTAACTAACAGATAAGCTAAACACAATTTATCAAAACGTTAAACTGGCTCTAAACCAGCTAAAAAAGGGGATTGACCCCTTTCCACGCAACATCACGCCATACTATAGCGTATACAATATACATGAAAGAATTTACGTTTTTGCAACGAAATTTTACAGTGACCGCTTTTTTAGTCGTTCCCGTTTTGTGGGTAGCAAAACGAAGTATTCAATGTAACGCACAGGCAGCGATTGTGCGGAAAACGACAGAACTATGATGGAACTGTATTGTTGAGGTTTTGGTTGAAAATAGTATGAAAATAGAGTACAAATTTAGGAGCTTCTGATAATAGCATAGTTGGAAATGGGAAATGAAACAGTAACGAAAAGTTGTCCCACATAGAAATACTATTATTCAAAGGATACAGGACCGATTTCAAAAATGATTTAAACGTTGAGTATGTTTATGATCCCAAAGTGCTATACGCTGTATATATTGTGTAGGTACCACGGGAGAAGCCGAAGGCAAATCGCTTGTTCTGTATAGAACAAAATGGATTCTCATATCCCTCTTTCATACTAATGCGATTCATAAAATGTTCCCTCGCACAAGATTTTCTTAATAGAGTTCAATGACTGAGCAAAAAACTTCGGGGTTGCATCCTCTTTAGAGGAACAATACTTGAGCATTTTTTCCAACTCAAACACTTATTTATTCTTTCTTCCTATTCATCCTTGAACTAGACTTCCTTCAGAATGATTTAATCCCATGGAGGGTTGTCGCGTAAAAACCACAGGACAGTTCTTTGGCATATTATGATAATATACAGTTACATATTTTGTAATTAAATTGTAATACTGACATTATTAAAAAGAGCAACTATGGAGTTTCTTGCCGGTTCTTCTCCATAGATACCTACTGCTTTCCGAATCGGTGGTAAATGTTAAAAATATGTAAAAATATGACGTTTCAAAAGTGCTTCTCGAAGAAGTCTAATTGAATAAATAAATGTTTGAGTTTGAATCGTCAAAACTCACAATTTAATATTTACCACCGGGTTTTTTCTACATTATTATTAAACTCTATGACAAATCCGTAGGTTTTACACGTTTTTAGTTTCATAGAAATGTATTCGATCGGAAAATCTGATATATTACACCGCGTTCGTGATAGGATTTTTTGCTAGACTCAGTTTTGCATTTTATATGATACCATATGCATCGTTTGTTTCATTTTAACGATATTTTATTGTTCAAATCAACATGCATGGCTAAATAAGTGTTATTTGTATTTAAATTGTATACATTGACAAAGCTTTACAAGAGTTTGTATAGGTTTAATGGAATTTTTAAGCTATTGCATAGCTTCTATCGCGGGCCTTGAGCGCGGGGACCGAATCGAGAAATTCCGTAACGAAAAAACCTCACGCTCCCCACTCCGACGCACAGTGTAAGGAAATCGCAATCTAGCGGGATTTAATTCAAAATTTGAACAATGATTTATCTAGAATTTATTGATGTCTATTTATTCCTTAGCTACTACTAAATAGGACAGCTTATTTTTTTCTTATGTGGGAAGGTCAACATTAATATCGGCAGCAAAACAGAGTCACACTCACTACGTGTTTTCCAGTGTTAATTTGTGCCAATTCCGTTTACAATTACGACGCCATTATTAAGTCAATAGTGTTTTTTACTTTATTTATTATAGAGTTTGTGTTTAATACGTAAGTAACATTCATATTTTGTTTGATTTATAATAGGCAATAATAGGCAAAACCAACCATTTATGTTAGGACACGAAATATACTTCGATTTATTTAGATTTTAAATTCATTGGACCCGAAAACACATTATATAGCATAATATAGCAAAGTGTATACCATCACAGTAAAGCTGATGATTTAAACTAACTGATGCAACTCAAAAATTTAGCGCTTTTTTGCGGCACCCATACATTTTTTTTTTCAATTTTCAGCATGGCTATCGAAATAACGAAAATGCAAATTTTCAAAATTTGTTCTTCTGATGGTAATCAATTTGACGAAGTGTTTTCATTTTTTATGTGTTATTATCCACGTGTAACTTATTCTGGATTTTCTAAAAATAAAATGAAGGGTTTGTTGAGAGCATTATGCCAACAAATTGAAGTTAAATGGACTACATGCCATAGTCATCGGGATCGTTTTTTTTAGAAAATAATGTGATTTGGTTAAAAACAACTTCTTCGCCTGAAAGTGTTTTACTAACTATAAGAACACTTATAAATTTATAAAGAATAGAAAAAATTCGATCACGAGGCGGGACTCGAACCCGCATCCTTCGCGCCATTCCGGGGCGGATGCCTCACCAACTCAGCCACTCGTGACCCGCCCGAGTGATCGAATTTATTCTATTCTTTCAGTTTTATGTGTCTGAAGGGACACACCGCGCGCCATCTATTGAGATGATTAACAACCATTTCAACCAATATGAAGCACTTTTCAGTGAATACAATATTGTAACGATTGAACACGACCTTTTTTTGTTGAATTTATATTTTTGGTTTTATGGCATTCAAATGCTTTATAAATATAAATTTATAAAGAATAGAAAAAATTCGATCACGAGGCGGGACTCGAACCCGCATCCTTCGCGCCATTCCGGGGCGGATGCCTCACCAACTCAGCCACTCGTGACCCGCCCGAGTGATCGAATTTATTCTATTCTTTCAGTTTTATGTGTCTGAAGGGACACACCGCGCGCCATCTATTGAGATGATTAACAACCATTTCAACCAATATGAAGCACTTTTCAGTGAATACAATATTGTAACGATGGAACACGACCATTTTTTGTTGAATTTATATTTTTGGTTTTATGGCATTCAAATGCTTTATAAATATAAATTTATAAAGAATAGAAAAAATTCGATCACGAGGCGGGACTCGAACCCGCATCCTTCGCGCCATTCCGGGGCGGATGCCTCACCAACTCAGCTTCATCAACAACAACTTTATATTTATAAAGCATTTGAATGCCATAAAACCAAAAATATAAATTCTATAAGAACACTTATTATAACCTATTTCAATCAAACTTAATAAGTTCCGTATCATCAGAATTAAATCCCGCTAGATTGCGATTTCCTTACACTGTGCGACGGGCGGAGGTGTAGCTTGAAGGCATAGCATGCAATAGCTTTACCGCGGCAGTCCCCGAGTGCCACACGTCTTTTTTTATAAATATATTGTATGACCAAATAATGACTAGATGATTTTTAAAATGAAAGGAACTTCTTTAGGCGCGTTGAGAGTAAAACAAGGTCGCGTTATGGCAACACCGTCACATCATGGAGTAAGGCGACGATTTTGCTATCTTTGAATCTTGCCTTGAAGAAGTTTCACTTCTGACAATTGACACTGATTCTTGCAAATAAATGTAATTTGAATTTGAATTTGACTTTGACACGCACACACGCTCTTTTTTTTTAATATATTGGGACAATTCCGAATGACGGTAAATCCAATTATGTGAATACGTAACAAGTGATCAATTAAAAAATTGAACATTCACAGTTTTACGAAATCACCCATTATATTGTAATAATAAGTATATTTTTTATTGGTTTGAAAATATTATAACCAAAATTACTTATGCCTTGTTAAAATAATAGAAAAGTCTATCCAGAAACTCCAACCGTATCATTTAATTTCGAGCATCCAACTATACAAAATCCAGTTAGGTTACTGAGTCTTCAGCAATAACAATTTTATTTTAAATTTCTCCAATCTTGGCCGACTCTATCATAGTCTTCCAAATATTGTTAGGGCTTTGTGAACAAATTTAGTGTACGTTGGGATTATTTTTATACTTGATAAATAATAGAAGATGTATTTTTAGGCAGAATTATATGAAAAATATGAAACTAGCTGCCCCCTTGCCCCTATTTTCTATGCTTTCACAAAAATGTTAAAAATAATTAAACGAAATGGTCGAGCATTTTTCGAATTTTACGCTTAAATTTTTAATTTGAATTTGTTTGTTTGTCTGTCAGTCCGTCTGTCTCTAAGCTATATATTTTAGACATTTAAAAATTTCAGAGATAATGTATTTGCTATTTTCGTTATAACATACTAAGCATAATACAATAAATATCTTAATAAGTAAAAATAGCTCCAAAACTTAACAATACAAACCACAGTATTACAATATTATTTCCTACAGTAAGGAATCGCCTTTGATGTCGCGCGATGCCGCCGCCAGCGTAGGTACTTACGCTGCCACACGAAAATACGCTAGGGTTGCAACAAATGGGAAATAAAACAATTGTGAATATTAATATTATGATGAAATCATTTATTCATATGTACATTCAAAATAATTGGGATTATTAAATCTGATGTAATTATTTGTTCATAAATATATAATTACTAGCGGTCCGCCCCGGCTTCGCCCGTGGTACATATTTCGCAATTAAAGGTAGCCTATGTTCTTTCTCAGGGTCTAAAGATTATCTGTGCCAAATTTCATCAAAATCGGTCCAGTAGTTTATGCGTGAAAACCATACATACATACATACAAACCTTTCCTCTTTATACTATTAGTATAGATTACAGATATTGCACTGCTAAATATTATTTACGTGGACACTTTATTTTTGGATGTTCTTAATTGTATATTATACCATTTAACTAAGTAATGCATTTGCATTGGGATGTACAATCTGATTAGAAAATAATGAGGACAACATATACATAGCTTTGATTTTAATTCAACAGATACAATTAATACAATCTTTCTGAAATATTGTTTCCTTCTGGGATTCCAATGTAGATTTACATCCGTAAACGGAACAGTTTTTGCGCGCCATAATAGAATATGTAAGTACCTATGTATAATAAAATTATTTCACAAAAAATACGACTGCGTCGTCCTTTCGCGATAGTTAATGCAAACTCAGCGTGATTGCATTAAGCGGCCCGCGTCGCCCGACCCCCCCGCCAGTTCCCCTCCGTTTCTCTGCACAAGTACATTCGTCGCCATACTGTAGGAAATATGGTAATACTGTGATACAAACGTAGTTCAAATGCGTATTTCAAACAAGATTAATGCGTCTATTTTAATGTTCCTACACTCGTGGGAACATCACCCCCCCCCCTCCCCTCTCCGCCCTTAGCTACTAGTATTATACTATCTGTGGCACCGCCTGAAGGAATCCCATTACATCTCAACTACAATATTATTGTCGCGTGTTTTCCCCTTTTCTCGTTACAAATCTGAATCTTGAATATCTTAAACAATATTATATAAAAGGTTGGAATACTGCAAGTTATGGAAATCATTTGGTTCTGGTTTAATCGTTAATTAAAATTAAAGAGTATTATCTGTGCTCCGCGGTTTCACCCGCATTGCTCCTGTTGGTCTTAGCGTGATGATCAATGATATTATATATTGGTGATAATATGTAGCGGGTAGCCTTCCTCGATAAATGGGCTATCTAAGACCGAAAGAATTTTTCAAATCGGACCAGTAGTTCCTGAGATTTGCGCGTTCAAACAAACAAACAAACACTTCAGCTTTATAATATTTGTATAGATTAGACTACTTCTCTAAGCATTTTGAATCGGCATAATATATTTTTAACATTTACCACCGATTCCAGGTGATTAATACCAAATTGTCAGTGCGATATCATAAATTCTAAACTGCATGCATTATATTTTGCACTCAAAGTACCTATTCCCAACCACCATATTCCCGTGCAAATCACTTCAATATATCGCCGTGATTTCGTTCAAATATGCAAACGGAATGTTCACGAATACAAAATAAGCCGTTTCGCTCATTCATTGTTCATTTATTCATTTTAATTTCGCCGATACAATATCTTGCCGCCATTCCTCCTTGTCGGCGCAATCGGTTAACTGGCTTATTGAATGAATATTTTAAACGGATTTTCAATGATTTGAAGTCTTAGTTTGAATTGTTGGAACTTACAATTACTGTCCCTTGTAGATTTATTAAGACTTTGAATGAAGATTTGAACATGACATTAGTTGATATGTGGCCATCACTACATAGTATAACACAAAGTCGATTTCTCTGTCCCTATGTCCCTTTGTATGCTTAAATCTTTGAAACTACGCAACGGATTTTGATGGGGGTTTTTTTAATAGATAGAGTGATTCAAGAGGAAGGTTTTAGTATATAATTTATTAGGTTTTAGACAAAGTGGGCGAAGCCGCGGGCGGTAAGCTAGTCTAATATATAATAAAAATTTCTCGAGTTGCTAAGCGCAAATCTCGAGGACAGCTGAACCGATTTCGTTAATTCCATTTTTGGTTCTTATGGAGAGAAAGCGTAAGCCACTAGTATTCTATATAGAGTTTTGTGTTTCTATAATATTGTACAGTACTCCCAAACTGATAATGCGCATAGAAAAATTCGTCACTGTTCGGCAACTGTCATATTCCCCGAGCCTCCGAAGACGATATGTATATAGAGTGGTTAAATGTATTTTCTTCATGCAAAGTTTTTTAGAATTATGAATTTTATTGTGATTTTATGGTAAAAGAGATAAGTAACGAAATTTGTTTCGATAATTCAATGTAAGTTAATAGCGAGGATAAGCCACACGATTACGAATATATATTTGTTGTATTGATTTACTTGGAAAATTCTATACTTAGGACTAATAAAGTGTCTTACTGAAGCTGGGGTGATGATGGATGTATGGAAGGTTAAAATAGGACAAAGTTTATAAATTTTCAAACACTGGTTTACATTTAAATTGTAGAAATCTAATCATTAAAATCTCAGTCCAAAGGATTTACAGAATCAGGGATTATCTCTATTTCTGATATCGTAGAATGATCAGAACTTTCATTATGCTCTTATTAACTTTCACTTTCCCTACTGCTATCTGCTAATTGTGTAAATAATCATTTATCGGAAAATTAAATTAAACTTTGAAACAAAACTAAGAAGGGTATGTAACAGCAGCTCTATATAATTCCATACAGAGATAATACGTGCAGTCACCACCAATATATAAAGACGGCTGACGGATTTTTGAATTTTTTGACTGACAGGCTACTGTCACCTACCGCCCGAATTGTTTTCGATTGTGTATTACCTACTCTGAATTGACTCCTATTTCTTTCGAACAAGGTGCAAGATGTAAGTGCATTGTTTAGAGCACTTACGATTCAATGATTCGGGGTGATTCGGGTGTTTCTGGAAATACGATAATTAGCGAAGATCTGCATGCGCATTATTAATTTTGGAGTACTGTATTTAAAAAAACATAATAGATATTTTATAGTCATCCTTAATGTTCTCTGTATAGGTACGGATTGAAATATGAATAATAGAATGGGGTCACCATTAGAATGGGTAAGATGCCTTCATCTTTTTAAAATTAATTGTTAATATTAAATTTAATCGTGTTACAATAAAACATTTACATAATTAAATGATGATGATGATTTCTAAAGAAAAACCAATTCCTGCTCTACCTATATATATGTATGTTTTTTATTTCTTAGTAATCAAAACATTATCATATAGGTACATAAAATATAGAAAGTCGAAAAGAAGTATATTTCAAAATATCTATTATTTTCACTATATTGACATTCACGACGAACACACGTAAATAACTAAATAATAATATATTTTTTCCCATTTTACCCCTTCGGGGCAGAACGATTTAGAATTATATGTTTATATTTGACCAAGAACCTTTTCTTGGTCAAATATAAACATATAATTCTAAATCGTTCTGCCCCGAAGGGGTAAAATGGGAAAAAATATATTATTATTTAGTTATTTACGTGTGTTCGTCGTGAATGTCAATATAGTGAAAATAATAGATATTTTGAAATATACTTCTTTTCGACTTTCTATATTTTATGTACCTATATGATAATGTTTTGATTACTAAGAAATAAAAAACATACATATATATAGGTAGAGCAGGAATTGGTTTTTCTTTAGAAATCATCATCATCATTTAATTATGTAAATGTTTTATTGTAACACGATTAAATTTAATATTAACAATAAGTAAATACTGATAATACTAGATCATAAGCGGGTATGTCAACAGCATAATTGCAGTAGTTTTTACGAGTGCTCTATAAAAACTCTCTTCAGACAAAAAAGACACTATTTCTTCAGTATATGAAAAAAAAATTATTACTTACTTAAGTAATTCTTTAAAAAGTTATGTTATATATATTTATAGAGAGAGATTTCTCAGATGACTGATCAATATCTAGGTTGTGGCCTAACCACACTTAGTTAATTCAGGCTTCAGATTAGACCACAAGCTTACCTTACTAGATCCCGGATTACAAGTAAACTAATTAGTTGTAATTGATAATTTGTCGAAAATTATTATGATTACTTTGTTATAAACTAGCTTTCCGCCCGCGGCCTCGCCCGCGTTTTCAAAGAAAAACCCGCATACTTCCCGTTCCCGTGAGATTTCCGGCGTAAAACCTATCCTATGTGTTAATTCAAGTTACCCTCTATATGTGTGCTAAATTTCATTGTATTCGGTTCAGTAGTATTTGCGTGAAAGAGTAACAAACACACACAGATCCTCACAAACTTTCGCATTTATAATATTAGTAGGATAATTATTTAACCATTGACAAATGGTACAGTTGGTATTACAACAATTTCTTCTAAGTGCAATGCATTTGCATGCATATACAAGTACATGTTTCTTTAATACTAACAGGAAAAAATATAAAGATAGAACTAGAATATATTTATCAAAACTTCAACGTCTTCAACGATGTTACAAAGATAAGTCTATTAATTTTACTTGAAAAACATACATCATTTCAAATAAGTATTTATTTTCATGTACCACTTGACTTATTTCACCACATAATTCAATCATAACCAAACTCTCACTAAAAAAACTTTTCATCATTTGACTCAAAAAAAGATATTTAATTTTGCTTAAAAGATGCAAAAAATAGTTTCAAATACCTATTTATTTTCATGTAAAACTTGACTTATAGTTTCGCCACAATTTAATTATCATCCTATCACTAAAACCACTTCATCACATAACACGCCTAAATCAAAAGCCTACAACTCTCTAAAAAACAGTCAACCACGTGACTCGTCTAAATCAAAGCATTGAAAAGCCCTTACTGCAACTACAAGCATAAAGGAATAACAAATCAGAACATGGATCTGTATAAGCCGATGCACTTACAAATGCCGACGAGTGTCGACCGCTTGAAGTTAAAGCCAACTTTGGAAGTTCTCAACTCTTCTGACCATATTATACTAGGTATTGTGAATTGTTCGACGGGACGAGATTTTTGGAATTTAAAATCTGTTAAAAACCTGAAGTTTGAGTATTAAAGGCGATAAATGAATATTTTCTCAAAAAGCTCTGTCTGTTAGCTTTAGCTTTGACTCTATTGGCATTATCTCTTTTGGAAAATTCTGTGACAACAGTCTCCTGCGCTTAGTAGATTGTTATTTAGTTTATTAAATATATAAATTACTAGCATTCCGCCCGCGGCTTCACCCGCGCTGTATCATAAATTATCATAAATTATATACTAAAACCTTCCTCTTGAATCAATCAATCATAATTTGTTTTATGATATTTATTGTTTTGATTTTTATTGTTTTGCTTTGATCAGCACTATCTAATAAATATAATCATATTTACTGAAAAAAATCCCTATTTAGTAATTGTCCAAAAACACAAAAGCAATGGAAACGTATAATTGAACAAGATCCATGAAGCGGGCTGAATAATTTCGGAAGTTGTGCCGCGGAATGCACGAGAGCTACTGCGTCCTAACTTCTTCATGAATCTATTCCATAATTAATGCAGATTGGAAATGCTTTAAAGTTTCAATATTTATGGTGATCTCTACAATTATATAGGTGTTATTATCAATCTTAAAGGAAGTTTTTGGATAGTATTTTTCCTTACTGTGATACATTTTTAAGATGGGTATTTACAATGAGAATTATAAAATGTAGAAGTACAAGTAAATACATAATAATAATGAATAAAATATTCGAATCCCGCCTTGTGATCGATTTTTTTCTATTATTTCAAAATGTATATTATAATAACATATTATATTTTGCGCCAAGAACCAAAAAGGGAACAATAATATTTTAATGGTGATATTTCTTAATGTTTTACTATCTATGTTAAGATTCTTAAGTAAAGAAAGTCGTAGTTAATAAATCTATTGGAAGATCTATTGTCATAATATGAACGCTCATACACATCACATATTACTGGTTAGAAAAAATATCAGAAAAAACGAATTAGCATCTCAGGAATCAAGATACAAGAACTCTATGTAATCAGGGCAAAAACAACTGAATACGTCACTCGACTCAAGTATGGAGGGTTTTCGTAGACTCGGCAAGCTGTACTCTTTGAAAGATTTTGAGTTTATCGCTTGTTTTGTTCCCTCTTTTGCAGTATAGTTCTGTAGTGGTTTAACTATATTTACTAAGTTGTCTAATATATGCTTGAATTTTATTAGGTTTATTTTTAGGTTTAGACATTATCAGAGAGAAGTATTTATCACTACGATATATTCGTTAATCGTGTCGCTAATTTACTGTTATGAGGTTCAGGTCTAGCTGTAATTATTTCAGCTTAAAACTTTATTAAGAATGTGCATTATCACATTTGTATTGTATAAGTCTTTAGTTGCTTAAAATAGCGGAAAGAGCAGATAATGAGAGCTTGATGCACTAAAATTTAGCCAATGATAACGCTTTTTAATTACTGTAATTATAGATATAAATGAGGACACTTATTATATTATTAACTAGCTGTTCCGCGCGGTTTCACCCCCGTGGCTCCACTCCTGTTGGTCGTAGCGTGATGATATATTCCCTATAGCCTTCCTCAATAAATGAGCTATCTAACACCGAAAGAATTTTTCAAATCGGACCAGTAGTTCCCGAAATTCGTTAATCGTGTCGCTAATTTACTGTTATGAGGTTCAGGTCTAGCTGTAATTATTTCAGCTTAAAACTTTATTAAGAATGTGCATTATCACACTTGTATTGTATAAGTCTTTAGTTGCTTAAAATAGCGGAAAGAGCAGATAATGAGAGCTTGATGCACTAAAATTTAGCCAATGATAACGCTTTTTAATTACTGTAATTATAGATATAAATGAGGACACTTATTATATTATTAACTAGCTGTTCCGCGCGGTTTCACCCCCGTGGCTCCACTCCTGTTGGTCGTAGCGTGATGATATATACCCTATAGCCTTCCTCAATAAATGAGCTATCTAACACCGAAAGAATTTTTCAAATCGGACCAGTAGTTCCCGAAATTAGCGCGTTCAAACAAACAAACTCTTCAGCTTTATAATATTAGTATAGATAAATTCAACAAAAATTTCACACGCTACGCAATCAATTATGATCAATGTTTTCACAACTAACCACAGCTCATACACGTACAAACTGCTTGTACGTACATGTACTACATATGAACATTATGAGTCCCAAAATATTCCATACATGTATGCTTATAACGGTTAATACCTGAACTAGCTGATAGTTGTTAATCGAGTGAAAATTGGAGAAATCCTAATAATTTATAAGAGTTTAAATGTCAAGACTGACAAACTGTTTAATATCAGCTAATGACTGGGAATTTTTTGTCGCATACCTATCAGTCGACCTTAAAGGACACACAAAATCTAATAATAATACAGTTCGTTAAAAAAGGTGTGTATAAAAAATTGAAACTGAAACCCGTGCCATTCGCGTAACTACTTACCGGGGTAAAAAGTAGATTATACGCTTATTCGCACTAATCTGTCTCTGTTTCATACAAATCCGAACAACCATTTTTGGGTAAAAGAGTACCTAACAAACATACATCCATAGATTCCTACAATTGTTCGCGTTTATAATTTCAATAGGAAATCTCTCGCCCACTTCTCTCTCTTATCCTAAAGAAAATACATTTATTACTTTTTAAATACCGTCCCTGGAAAAATCCATTGTTTTTGTAATTTACGTAATAAATCGAAAAAGTTTTTTCCGAATTATGATGGAATCACCGCGGCCATTAATTGCGCTGTGTGTTTTAATAAAATTCTGAACGACATTTTTGTTTGCGTCAATTATTTTTGTTGGTACGTTTTTTAAAATGATGATCATATTTTTATAACAATTTCATACAGGTGAATATTCAAATATTTTAAAACGTTACCTATTTAATAAGTATCTAACTGGGATTCCATAAATACATAAATAATATTTATTACATACTATACTTTAAGGCTTAAAGTATAGTATATAATAAATATTCTAAAATAATTATTACTTAAAGTTCAAGCAATAATTATTTTTAAAAATAACAGTAAATCCGATGTTTTATTTTGTCAGGATTTCCAGTTTCACTTTTTAAAAACTTGTGGGGCGTCCACTAAAATAAATAATATCACTACATAGGATAAAACAAAGTCGATTTCTCTGACCCTATGTCCCTATGTATGCTTAAATCTTTAAAACTACGCTATGGATTTTGATGCAGTTTTTTTTTAATAGATAGAGTGATTCAAGAGGAAGGTTTTAGTATATAATTTATTAGGTTTTAGACAAAGCGGGCGAAGCCGCGGGCGGTAAGCTAGTATATTATAAACATCAAGATACCATCTTGATCCAAAACAAAATCAAATTCGCTAAGATAATGAAGGCACGTCGTCATTTTTATTCTATGAATTATTCACATTAAATTAAAGTTTCTTGGAGCCCAAAATACTGAAGGTTGTTGGCAAAGTAACTTTCTGGCTATTGCTCTGGTCGTCAAGCACAGAAGGGCCGACGTTTGAACCATAGTTAATGTAGCTTTGAACGTATCATGTATGTAAATTTTAATGGTACATATTTTGCAGAGCAGATTTTGGATACATGTAAGGAAGTATCTGAAATACGTTTAGCATTTAAAGACTATATAAATAAATATGAAATACTGTTTGAAACGTTTCGTTCATGTTTCGTTATTTTGAGAATGTTGGTGCGCAGGAATACACATAATATATATAGGTTACCTTTTTAACATATCAAGTAAAATATAATTTGATATTTAAATAAAATATAATTGATTAATCTACTAAAGAGAATAAGTATAATATTCGTCATGAAAGTTTTTGAACTGTTGTGAACCGCTGATATGTCTTCCATCGAAACTAAATGACATTTTTGAGAACAAGATTATGGAAGAAGACCCTAATAAAATTCACTTGTTCATTAAGAACAACATCCGATGAACCAGTACATAATATATAACCACATAAAATAAGACACCATTTCTTATTCGACTGACCGGTTGGCTTGGTGTGTAGTGGCCCTGCCTTCCAAGTCAGAGGTCGTGGGTATCGATTCCCACCCGGGGCAAATATTTGTGTCATGTTTGCTCTGTGTCTGGGTGTTAATAATCTATTATCTATATAAGTATTTATTTAGAAATTATATAATATGTATGTTTATCAGCCATCTGGTTTCCATAACATAAGCGAAAAGCTTACTATGGAATCAGATCGTGCCGTGTGTGAATATTGTCCTGAAATATTTATTTATTATTTTATTTATTTAAACATAACCCCAGTAACATAAGATGCCTTCATACTGCTATAAACTATAAAGAGTTGTTACGATATTAAGCAGATAATTAGTTATCACATTTAAAATTATTAAAGGAAGGCATCACTTCACGCGTTCCAATGGCCCAATTTAATACCGTATCTAACAGCGGGTTAATTAAGAAGAAAATTATCTCCACGAACACAGGCAAATGGAATATATGAATGGTGCAAGTGATAGGATTCAGAGGGCTTTGAGTCAAAGGCTCTTATGAGTTTAATCTTCAACGAATAACTTCAACGAACGAAAACGAATTATTTAATAATGAAATTTCTGATTTTGCAAATATTTTTATATGTATAAGGATATGTATTTTGATGTACTGCAGAAAACCTGCTAAATTTTGGTTTTCAACTGAAGCCCTGTAATTATTAAACACATATTATATCTCAGAACAGCTTTTTCTTGACAGCCGACGTGAGGAGCGAGGAGCGCAATCGGCGCGTTGAAATACCTCGCCTTAAGAGACAATGTTGTATGAATTCATGAAGGTATTGTTATAGTAATATTAAATTAGTATTATATGATGTCGCAATGTCCAATATATGTAACCATCCATTCTGTATTCTTGTTTTATAATGCTATTTATACCTATACCCTCTGCTTCATAGATAAGAGACGTAACAGAAAATAACCATAATACCTATTTATGAAAATATTGCAGCATTTAATACACAATTAACTTTAATAATTAACAACAATGATTTAACATTAATGTTATAAAAAAACAAAATTATAATTTTATTTTGTTCATCAATTCAATAGACTTCACCAAAGACATTTAAAAAAATTGGTTGTCTGTTAAGTCGGTTTACTGACGATAGTTGAACGCATTTGAACGTGACAACGTCCGATTGTGCTTCTTTGTCGCTCGTTCCGCGCTCTCGCTTGCACTTCAAGCCTCACATGGAACGCCTCAGAGCGAGGTAACGCCGCATGAGTCATGTTTTTTCGTGCGTGCAGCCGGCTCTATCGAATTATAAGACGTTGTCACGTCAAAAACGTAACTTACAAAGAAAACGTTTACGCCTGTAACACACACAGCAAGTAATCTGAACGAATGCTTTGCAGCTAAAATATGGCTCAAATTCCAACAACGAAATGCCTACTCGTAGTAAATTATAGCTAATGAGACGAATATTAAATGAAGGAAGTGCTTTCCTTCCCCGTGGATTATTTTTTGTAAGATTTTTGGTATACATTTGAGATTCTTCTACTTTAATATTGAACTACAATCAAGTTTTGTTTGTCTTGCAGTAGTAGCACAGATAATACATAATATAATACTATACTAGTAAGTGTTGAATTAAACTATTACACAAAATTATATTAGGTTTACACGCAGCTTTTCTCGACTCGACCCATAGAGCATTACTTGACCTGAAATGGGATTATAAATTTATAAATATAAATTTATAAAGAATAGAAAAAATTCGATCACGAGGCGGGACTCGAACTCGCATCCTTTCGCGCCATTCCGGGGCGGATGCCTGACCAACTCAGCCACTCGTGACCCGCCAGAGCAATCGAATTTATTCTATTCTTTCAGTTTTATGTGTCTGGAGGGACACACCGCGCGCCATCTATTGAGATGATTAACAACCATTTCAACCAATATGAAGCACTTTTCAGTGAATACAATATTGTAACGATGGAACACGACCTTTTTTGTTGAATTTATATTTTTGGTTTTATGGCATTCAAATGCTTTATAAATATAAATTTATAAAGAATAGAAAAAATTCGATCACGAGGCGGGACTCGAACTCGCATCCTTTCGCGCCATTCCGGGGCGGATGCCTGACCAACTCAGCCACTCGTGACCCGCCAGAGCAATCGAATTTATTCTATTCTTTCAGTTTTATGTGTCTGGAGGGACACACCGCGCGCCATCTATTGAGATGATTAACAACCATTTCAACCAATATGAAGCACTTTTCAGTGAATACAATATTGTAACGATGGAACACGACCTTTTTTGTTGAATTTATATTTTTGGTTTTATGGCATTCAAATGCTTTATAAATATAAATTTATAAAGAATAGAAAAAATTCGATCACGAGGCGGGACTCGAACTCGCATCCTTTCGCGCTATTCCGGGGCGGATGCCTGACCAACTCAGCCACTCGTGACCCGCCAGAGCAATCGAATTTATTCTATTCTTTCAGTTTTATGTGTCTGGAGGGACACACCGCGCGCCATCTATTGAGATGATTAACAACCATTTCAACCAATATGAAGCACTTTTCAGTGAATACAATATTGTAACGATGGAACACGACCTTTTTTGTTGAATTTATATTTTTGGTTTTATGGCATTCAAATGCTTTATAAATATAAATTTATAAAGAATAGAAAAAATTCGATCACGAGGCGGGACTCGAACTCGCATCCTTTCGCGCCATTCCGGGGCGGATGCCTGACCAACTCAGCCACTCGTGACCCGCCAGAGCAATCGAATTTATTCTATTCTTTCAGTTTTATGTGTCTGGAGGGACACACCGCGCGCCATCTATTGAGATGATTAACAACCATTTCAACCAATATGAAGCACTTTTCAGTGAATACAATATTGTAACGATGGAACACGACCTTTTTTGTTGAATTTATATTTTTGGTTTTATGGCATTCAAATGCTTTATAAATATAAATTTATAAAGAATAGAAAAAATTCGATCACGAGGCGGGACTCGAACTCGCATCCTTTCGCGCCATTCCGGGGCGGATGCCTGACCAACTCAGCCACTCGTGACCCGCCAGAGCAATCGAATTTATTCTATTCTTTCAGTTTTATGTGTCTGGAGGGACACACCGCGCGCCATCTATTGAGATGATTAACAACCATTTCAACCAATATGAAGCACTTTTCAGTGAATACAATATTGTAACGATGGAACACGACCTTTTTTGTTGAATTTATATTTTTGGTTTTATGGCATTCAAATGCTTTATAAATATAAATTTATAAAGAATAGAAAAAATTCGATCACGAGGCGGGACTCGAACTCGCATCCTTTCGCGCCATTCCGGGGCGGATGCCTGACCAACTCAGCCACTCGTGACCCGCCAGAGCAATCGAATTTATTCTATTCTTTCAGTTTTATGTGTCTGGAGGGACACACCGCGCGCCATCTATTGAGATGATTAACAACCATTTCAACCAATATGAAGCACTTTTCAGTGAATACAATATTGTAACGATGGAACACGACCTTTTTTGTTGAATTTATATTTTTGGTTTTATGGCATTCAAATGCTTTATAAATATAAATTTATAAAGAATAGAAAAAATTCGATCACGAGGCGGGACTCGAACTCGCATCCTTTCGCGCCATTCCGGGGCGGATGCCTGACCAACTCAGCCACTCGTGACCCGCCAGAGCAATCGAATTTATTCTATTCTTTCAGTTTTATGTGTCTGGAGGGACACACCGCACGCCATCTATTGAGATGATTAACAACCATTTCAACCAATATGAAGCACTTTTCAGTGAATACAATATTGTAACGATGGAACACGACCTTTTTTGTTGAATTTATATTTTTGGTTTTATGGCATTCAAATGCTTTATAAATATAAATTTATAAAGAATAGAAAAAATTCGATCACGAGGCGGGACTCGAACTCGCATCCTTTCGCGCCATTCCGGGGCGGATGCCTGACCAACTCAGCCACTCGTGACCCGCCAGAGCAATCGAATTTATTCTATTCTTTCAGTTTTATGTGTCTGGAGGGACACACCGCGCGCCATCTATTGAGATGATTAACAACCATTTCAACCAATATGAAGCACTTTTCAGTGAAGAAAATGGTGAAATGGGATTGATAATGGGATGCTTAATCTATACTAATATTATAAAGCTGAAAACCTTGTTTGTTTGTTTGAACGCGCTAATCTCTGGAACTGCTGGTCCGATTTGAAAAATTCAGTGTTAGATATCACGTTCATCGAGGAAGGCTGTAGGCTATATATCATCTCGCTAAGACCAACAGGAGCGAAGCAATGCGGGTGATACCGCATACAAGCATCTTCATTTATTACAAAATAAGT
Source organism: Colias behrii (assembly GCA_029959065.1). Taxonomy (NCBI): domain Eukaryota; kingdom Metazoa; phylum Arthropoda; class Insecta; order Lepidoptera; family Pieridae; genus Colias; species Colias behrii. Next base: position 1,509,970 of record JARWMC010000021.1, on the reverse strand, counting down.
TTATTCTTGGAAACCAATGTATCTGCAACGTGTCTATAATATTTTAATAAGAAAACAAAATACATAATCTGCGATCGTCGTCGTTAAGAAGCCAAGTGCCATACGATGTCAATACTGTAGCGTCAGCAAGCTTGATGATTTTATGGCCACCAGTTAAGCGAATAAAAATTAATGTTATGAAAAGGAAATATTTTGTTTGTGTATGAGTAAATAACTCAAAAACTGCACTACCAGTTTTAAAAATTCTCTTATCATTGGAAAACTACATCTGCTGTGTCTATATCGAGTAACATAGGGTATATTTCATTATTCATACAGTATACCGGGCAAATACGATATTAATGTCTAGTTTACTATTTTTTTCATGAATCGGTATTTATAATAACCACTTCTTTTAAACATACCTACCATGACTACATACTATTTCTTCATTCATCTTTGCTCCAAACTTTACCATCATGGAAAAAAAAAACATTGCAAATTCAAATTGACAGTATCAAAAAATTACACATTAAAAATGTCCGGATTTCGCGCCATTTCTTGTGTCTCGTGGCCTTATATCTTATGTAGTGTACCTCAGTCAGCGTTTCTTGAAGATGTCCCGATTAATGAGCGACTGAATATACCTTGAGAGCGGATCAGCCAAGTTAACCTCCCGAAGGATTTTACACACGGTTTTATAAAACGGCCAATACATAGGAACATTTGTAATAGTACTTAAAAATATATAAGGTCAATATTTGTCTGTTTTAGTTACTTGTCTCAAAATCATTATTGGAGCTAGCGCGCAAGAGCAACTTTTGTCTCCGCAACTATTTTGTCTCTCCCATCAACTCTATGGGGTAATACAAAAGTCTCCCGGGAGTTGCGTCGCTACGAGCGCGTACTTTCTTACTAGCCCATAGAGTTGATGGGAGAGACAAAATAGTTGCGGAGACAAAAGTTGCTCTTGCGCGCTAGCTCATATAATTTAAATTATAAAATCTATCGATCCATCTCTACATACCAAATAATGTAGTCGAAAATACATCGTATAATATTATTTCTACAAATAAGACTAATCTTTAGACACGTAAATCAATAATAATTTAGCTCTATGCCATTTTAAGTGTTCAAACAACAACGTTAAAGCATAAAGGTATCCAATAAAACTATTTATAAGCACATTAGATCATCTGTTAAACGTTAGAACATGTATAAAAAAACTTGCTTTTTATTACACATTAAAATATCTTTTACAGAACTCCATGACACATTTACCTCATAAACAGTTTCCAAAAGCAAACACTTCGTGCAAACACTGACACTACCTGAACGCATGCAAATTTGTTACAAGCGCAAAAAGCCGGAATTTTCCTGTACCATCCATTGACGTTCAGTAAACTGCAAACTAAAAAGTTGTCTTACAATGGGAGCATTGTGTAGCGTCCCTAGTTGAGCGTTAAGGCGAAAATTCCGATAAAAATTAACATAATGGGAACCTGCTAGTGACATAGTATAATCTACCTGGACTATATTGCCTGTTTTTCTAGTGATTGGGACTACTTACGATGCGTTTTCGTTAGTTTGGCGTATATTTTACATACTATGCTTGAGCGTAATATATTGAGACCGATTTTGAGCGGTAGTTAGTGGAAATTGTTTTTGAAAGTATACATAAGGCTGGAAAATGTAGAATACTATAAAATTGAAAAATAGCTATAAATATACTCGCTATAAATAACGTTTCATTAATACAATTTAATTAACGTATAACGACCACAAAATAAAAACTTTCTACGCAATGTAGAGTCAATTTTTATTCACTAATTAACTATATAAGCCTACGTATGACCGTACGATATTATTTACTGTAAAAACATTAATTTCTCAATTTTCAAATAATCATTTAAAAAAAAACAATCAAATTCTATTATTCAATCTCTCAACTACCTCTATTTAACTACGTTAGTCAGATTTTAATAATCACTTATTCATTATTATCTCACTTTAGAACAATTCTCGTTAAGTTACTCGAGAACATGAAGTTATGCAACAAAATTGAAAAGCGTCTGTTTTATAACTGCTTACCTAACAATAATATAATATCCTTATTCTATATTAAAGTAATCGCTTTCAGTCATAGTCAGTTTTCCTTCTTTTATATTTCATATATTACCATTTCATTATATACTAGCTTTCCGTTCGCGGCTTCGCCCGCTTTGTCTACAACCTAATAAATTATGTACAAAAACTTTCTTCTTGAATCCCTTTATCTAGTAAAAAAAGCCGCATCAAAATCCGTTTGGTAGTTTTAAAGATTTAAGCATGCATAGGGACATAGGGACCGAGAAAGCTATTTAGTTTTATTCTATGTAGTGATAAAATAATAATTTTATTTTAAAATTGAGTAGAATTGAAGCAAATAATTAACCAATATAATAAGTTTTCCATTGATACACTCAAATAAAGCATAATACATATACCTACATAATTCTAAAAGATATTACTAACGTTTTTTCACTCTCGTGAAATAATGTTAACTTTAAAGAAATAAAGAAGGAACAGCAAAGTGCATTGTAAGCATTTTCCGCGCGAATACCATGAAAGGCCTCTTTGTTAAAGATATAGTAGGGTAAATAGATAATACACAGGGACGGATTCTGCGATATAAAATTGAAGAAAATTCAATTTAAATGGGTTAGATCCTAAATGCTATTATTTGCTATTATTTTATAACTGCTATTATTTTATAACTAAACTAGTGGTCCGCCCCGGCTTCGCCCGTGGTACCTACATGTTTAAACTATCCTATCTCTCAAGTTGGATCGAACTGCACATGGTGTGCGAATTTTATTATAATCGGTTAAGTGGTTTAGGAGTCCACTGAGGACAAACATTGTGACACGAGATTTATATATATTAAGATTTCATTTAATCTGTCAACTAAGTTTCAATTTTATTTCACTAAAGAGATAAAACAATCTGTAATGTATCCATAATAGATATTAACTTATGTGGACCGAGCAAAAATTTAATATTTTATGGTAGTTTAGGAAAACTGTGAAATTATTAGCAGTAGGTATGTGAAAAATAAAATACCTAATGTTAATTAAAACTAACAAAATTTTGTTCAATATAGCAGAAAACTATGATTGAATTTTTATTTTTCAGTTTAATTTAAATAAAATATATAGATGAGCGTCGTGTTAAAATGCGATGGATCTTGTAAATAAAATAAAGTAGGTACACCAGCATAATATTTATTTTTTAATCCAATCACTACATAGTATAAAACAAAGTCGCTTTCTCTGTCCCTATGTCCCTATGTCCCTATGTCCCTTTGTACGCTTAAATGTTTGAAACTACGCAACGGATTTTGATGCGGTTTTTTTTAATAGATAGAGTGATTCAAGAGAAAGGTTTATATGTATAATAACATCCATTAAATAGCGGAGAAGTACTGTTAGTTTTGAGGTTTCTAATGTGATGTCGTAAATAATTACATTTTTTCCGCTTACATTGCAAACGCAGGCTGAACCCTACGAGTTTTATCAAAATAATGTACTAAGTATTGTACACATTGAAAAGGTCTACAGAAAAGCCCGCGATGGTATATGTCTATCTCTTATGGATAACCCACAATAACTTTTTTTGTCATTTACTTTTTACGACAAATAATGGCTAATTTTCGAAGCGTTTTTAACCAATACAGCATTAATCCTTAACCAATTAAATACCTTGAATACATTTTTCATTTAATATAGATCTATATGGCCCTTTACACCGTATGATTTAAGTGAATATTTTCGAAGATATTACAGATTTAAAAATTGCGGGACGTAGCGTTTGCGGCGTTACCGGCCGGCCGCCATTGCACCCGTGCGAAGCCGGGGCGGGTCGCTAGTATTTAATAAAAATAAGTACATCCCTGTGCTATTGAATCTTGGAAAAACATGTTGAAAGGAACGATGGGATAAGTTGTATTTTTAGTAAAAGAGATACATATTTTATTTTGTGCTGCACATTATATTTTTCATAACATCGCTTATTCATACAGTTGTATAGTACTTATTTTTTACTTAGTTAGTTAACTTATATTAAAAAATAAGTACTTATTGAGCATAAACAATTTTATAGACAAGTAAGCGGTAACCCATCAATATTCTGACCGCATCATTGCTTAACATAGAGAAATCGAGCTATGAATAAGATATAGTCCGAATTTGACACAAAATTTCTTTAAGTTAGAAACAGATATAAATAAAAAAACGTAAATAAATGAAATCATAAAAATATCACAACATAATATAAAGTTTTGAAAGCAAACTGAATTTAACAGAAGTTTTATGCGGGCGCTTTGAGGAACATCTAAGATAATGGTGCCCTTGAGAGAAATACTTCTGATGTTTAACAGGAAATTTGTAGGATTCACAAAATATGTATGAAGTAATATTTGTAAATAATAATGTGGAACTTTTGAACTTTTCATAATGGACTACACGCAACGCAACGCACGTACGCAATATTAAACGATAGTTTTCGTTCTAATAATTAAAAAAGATGTGTGGCACTCGGGGACTGCCGCGGTAAAGCTATTGCATAGCATGCCTTCAAGTCACACCTCCGAGCCCGTCGGAGTGGGGGGCGTGAGGTTTTTTCGTTACGGAATTTCTCGATTCAGTCCCCGCGCTCAATATAATAATATATGCTTAGCGCAATAGCTTAAAACAAAAAAAAATCATCTTTTTAACTATTACAATATGGATATTTTTGAAAAAACTATGTATACATAATATGTAACTTAATTTATTGAATTATCTAATCATATTATGTCTTCAGTGTAATACATACGAATTATAATTCCAATATAAATACGAAGTAATAATCTTAAAAAGGAACTATTAGTATAAAATAATGTCTTTTAAATAATACGACAAATTGCCACATTTCGTTAATTTCATCATGAAGTTTCCACCCATTTCCTAATCCTACACATAAACACTAAAATGAAAGCTTCTAGTATTTACAATTCACTTCCTTAGAACACAGTCATTAGTCCATTATGTTCACGGTCACGCCTGTCAGACGAGGCTCGTTCGGGTGAACACAGGGGAATGGAAAGCGATTTGCTTCCAGACAACACAGAATATAGTACTATAGCTTGATCGCAACCGCTGTACCGCGCCCTAGGTTTGTGCGAGGCGGGGACCGGGTAAGAAAGAGCACGAGTTAGAAGTTAGAAAGAAACGGAACGGTCGGTACTCTCCCCGCCTCGCCGCGCACATACCTCAGGCGCGGTACTGCGGTCGCAGCCAAGCTTTACTAATAATGTCGTGTAGGATAAATTACATTACTAGAGGATTTTTCAATCTTTTGGGTCCTTTTCACAATGGGCGTTGGGTGAGTAGAGGCAATCACGATAGTGTAGAGCTCCTAAATGTCTATAATCGGCCGTCATTGTAGATGTTTTTTCATAATCGACGTAATGGCGGCATACATCGACGATCATCATCAACGCTGCCTATAATTATGAAACAATTTTATAAAATTATTAAAAATGTCTCCTATAAAATATCAAACGGGCTACTTTTAAATAGGTTTTAAAAAAGCATTGCAAAATCAAAAGGCTGATTAATTGGTTGTTAATATTTCAAACAGGAGCATCTGTGTTTACGATCTGGAAGTTTTGTTAATAAGGTCCTTCGCAAATGACTCAGAGCCGTAAGTCCCATCGGAATACAAGTATTTATACGCTTAACCTCTTCAACATGTCACTAATTAATGTAACTGATGAATTAGATGTAACCATTTCAATTGACTGTCATCCCTACCAGTCTATAGAAGAATTCAATAACTCTAACTTGAAACCTAACGCAAGCGGATTTTCGGTATTGTCATTAATTAATATTAGGAGTATACAAAGAAATTTTGATGATTTTGTTTTAAACTTGAGTAGGTTCCACGATAAATTTGATGCTATAATTCTAACTGAATGCTGGTTAAGTGAAAATACCATAATTGACAACCTCCCTGGCTACAACTCATTTCGTACTTCCAACCAGATAAATAAATCGGGCGGTGTAGTCATATTCATTAAAGATTGCCACAATTCAACTATACCTCGCTCACAAACGCAGATAGCCTAAAACTTAACATCAATCATAACATCTCTCTTCTAGGAATCTACCGGACCCCATCCATTCCGGTTAACACCTCATTTCTTTCTTCCCTAGATACTCTACTTCACACATTAAGCAAGAAACCTATTGCGATAGTGGCTGGCGATTAACATCGATATCTGTAACTCGGAATCTCAAGAATCTATGGATTATCTATGTATTATGTCATCACATTCTTTACTCCCCGCTATCACAAAACCCACTCGAGATAAAACTTGCCTCGATCACATTTTCATCAATGCAACTGGTAGACTCTATGGTGCTATATGTAAATCAACTATTACCGATCATGACATTGTTATAGGTCAAGTAGAAAATTCTAAGCAACGACAAAAACCACCTCGATGGCGTACGAAAATCGACACAGACGCTCTCATCACATCACTAAAAAACACCGATTGGAAGGAAACTCTCTCATCTATACAAGTTAATAACGCATCTTCCACATTTTACAAAATACTAACGAACACCATAGAAAAACACTCAGTTAAAATTAAAGTTAGTCGCAGAAACACAAATTTAAAGCCGTGGATCACCCCTGGATTAATTCGATGTATAACCCATCGTGACAAATTGCATAAAGACACAAAGCTACACAATAATGACCTTACACGCCAACATATATTTAAAAGATATAGAAATTTCTGCAATAAAATACTTCGAAATGTCAAAATACAATACAATAGCACACTATAGTTCATTGAAAAAGTTACATTTGGCGTTGCGTTTTTTAGAGGACGCAATTTTATTTTTTTGATGTGTAGGGGGGGTCAGTGTGAAGCTATCACGGGGGTTAGTTTGTGGGGTCGCCACCCTTGTCCCACGGCCGCCATCTTGAAAATAGCGGTTGAAATTGTTTTTAAGATATATCTCTTAAACTATTTATCTGATAATAAAACAATGTTAACATTATTCGTTGCAAATTAAATTCTCTACAACTTAGGTTCAGTAACTTTTTGTCGTAGAACTATAAACAAAAAAGTTATAAGCGAAAATGTTCAGAAATTAGAGATGTTTATATTTTTCAATAAAACTTTTTTTTTATAAGTTTACGAAGAAATTATATCAGACCATTTTTGTAGATTGTTTTTCGAAGAACAACTTTTATTAACAACATTTTTTCATTAAGTAAATAGCTAAGGTTTTACAGCCCTCCGAAGTGAGTACTATTTTAAGTACTCTTTACTATACAGAATACGATATATTATGTGTGTACTAATAATAATTTGTCACCAGTAATTATTTTATTTTTGTTATTATAATATTTTAATAATTAATTTTACAATATTATTAATAATTAATTATTGAACCTTTTTTCTGCAGTGTGCTTCCATTGTTGTGGAGTCTGGGAAAAGAGTTAACAATTAATCTACGTCCATAAGTAAATGATTCAATAATTCTACGATATCGCCATTCAAAGAAATACTATTTATAGAGGTATTAGATAATAATTACAGAAACACTACAGAATTTATATTGTATAGTAAGAAATGATGCTTTGACTAACTTCTGATGTCGACAATAATTGTTTAATATCTGAGGCAAATTTTTCATGTCAGATATGTTTGTATTTTTAATTTATCGACCGACAGCCTACTGACTTATGTATTTAATTATTTGTGACATCATAAGTAATAATATTAATAAATATTGTGCGTAAAAGAATTTACTACTGAAAAATAGTACTCACTTCTGAGCGCTGTAAAACCTTAGCTATTGACGTAATGAAAAAATGTTGTATATAAAAGTTGTTCCTCGAAAAACAATCTACAAAAATAGTCTTATATCATTTCTTCGTAAAATGATAAAAAAAAGTTTTATTGAAAAATATAAATAGCTCTAATTTCTGAACATTTTCGCTTATAACTTTTTTATTTATAGTTCTACGACGAAAAGTTACTGGATCAAAGTTGTAGAGAATTTAATTTGCAACAAATAATGTTAACATTGTCTTATTATCAGATAAATAGTTTAAGAGATATATCGTTAAAACCATTTCAACCGCTATTTTCAAGATGGCGGCCATGGGACAAGGGTGGCGACCCCACAAACTTGGTTTTAGCTTCACACTGACCCCCCCTACACATCAAAAAAATAAAATTGCGTCCTCTAAAAAACGCAAGGTCAAGCCTAAAAAATGTAACATTTCAATGGACTACTAATAGAACAAAACAAATCTAACCCAAAATTACTATGGAAAACCATTAAAAATATAAGTCAAACCAGTACTCACTCCAACCCCCCGGTGGAACTACTTCAAATTAATAACGATATAAATAGATCTCTCTACAACTGTAATAAGTATTTTACTTCGGTTGGGAAAACTTTATCTGATCAGATCCTAAATAAACTTAATACATCTCATGAAGATCTAATAAATTCCTACAAATTACTTAGATAACTCAGCATCGCAATCCTTTTTTCTCTCCCCCACCGATGAAACAGAGGTACGCAAAGTAATAATGAGCATGAATAACGATAGCTCCCCCGGTTTAGATAATCTCACAGTCCGAACGTTAAAAGCCATTCTTCCTGAAATTATTAAACCCCTCACACACATATTCAATCTCAGTATAGAATCCGGTGAGTTTCCTGACTGCTGGAAAATAGCAGTTGTAATACCAATATACAAAAATGGAACAAAAAGCCTCCCAGAAAACTACAGACCCATTAGCTCTTTTAAACATTCTTGGAAAAGCCCTCGAAAAAATTGTGAACTACAAACTGACATCTTACTTAGAGAAATATCAACTCATTTCAGACAAACAATTCGGTTTCAGAAGAAACAAATCTACTGAGCATGCAATTACACTACTTTCCAATCTCATATCTTCACATTTAGAAAACGGACACTGTTGTCTAAGCGTCTTTTTAGATCTGGCAAAAGCCTTCGACACTATATCTCTCGGCCTACTCCTAAAGAAACTGGAGGCAATTGGAGTTAGAGGCATTTCACTAAATTGGTTTAGGAGCTATCTGACAAACCGCAGGCAATGCACAAAAATCGATAACAAACTTAGCTCTGAACTAAAAATTGAATTTGGCGTACCACAGGGAAGTGTTCTCGGTCCAACTCTTTTTATCATTTACATTAACGACATACTTAAAATGAGTTTGAAAAACTCCCACATAATTGCATACGCCGACGACACTGCTGTGGTATTTCATGGCGCAGATTGGGACCAAACACACAGACTTGCAGAATCAGGTCTATTAAGCATAACAGAAGCACTTAACCAAAACCTATTAACTTTAAATTTCAACAAAACCAAGTACTTAACCTTTTCAAAATCTGCAAACCCCAAACTTTTCCCCAAACAGTCTCTCCAACTTCACTCCTGTACCAACCCCGGCAACACACACTCAGCATGCAATTGCCATCACATTGAATCCACTCCCTCACTAAAATATTTAGGTGTTACCCTAGACAGCAACCTAAACTTTCATCAACACATAAGTGAAGTATCATCAAAAGTAAGAAAACTCATCTTTATAATGAAGAAACTTCGCAATTGCACCCCACTAAAAATTCTCAGACAAGTATACACGTCCTTATGCCTATCTATTATAAATTATAGCATCTCAGTCTGGGGTTGCGCTACCAAAACTCACCTCCTGCAGCTAGAGAGAGCTCAACGTGCACTGATTAAAGTGACACTCAAAAAGCCCTTCCGATTTCCCACGAACGAACTTTATCGTGAGTTTAACGTACTTCGCGTTCGTCAATTATACATACTTTCCGCAGTAAACCTAACCCATAAATCAATCGTTTCGCGACCCGATTACAAAGATCTCCTAAAGAAAAGAACATTCCGTATCCCACTTCCTGATTTCAACACAAAAATAGCTAGACGTAGCCCAGCTTACTCACTCATTCATACGTACAATAATGTTTGTAAAACAAAACATCTGAAGAACTGCAATATGTATAAATGCAATAAAATAATGAAACCTTGGCTGCATGAACTTTCATACAGCGATACCGAAGATCTGGTCTAAATACCCATATTTACATTCTCACTTTCACCCACACACACACACACATACTCACACACACACACACAAACTCACACACTATGTTAAATGGAAAATGCTGTAAGTTCTAGTATTAAATACATTCATTTTTAATCTAATATCTAATATATATTATAAAGGCGAAAGTTTGTAAGGATGTATGGATGTATGGATGTATGGATGTTTGTTACTCTTTCACGCAAAAACTACTGAACCGATTACAATGAATTTTAGCACACATATAGAGGGTAACTTGGATTAACACATAGGATAGGTTTTATCCCGGAAATCCCACGGGAACGGGAACTATGCGGGTTTATCTTTGAAAATGCGGGCGAAGCCGCGGGCGGAAAGCTAGTAATTATAATATTATTAAACACAATATGTACTGTATAATTCGTCGTAATAAAGTGACCTGTACTCCATTTCTGATATCCAAGATACAGGCATTAGCCTAGTTTGGACATCACTGTACTAGCAACCTTGTGAACTAATCCTACTGTTATCACATTAACAATGTAATGTTTGAATATTTTGGTTAATAAAGATTTTTATTATTATTATTATGTATCTCAATTCCATAATACTCGGGTACCATCATAAGGAAGGTACCCGGTCCTTTGGAAGGCTTACGTGGGGACACGGATCCAACACGCAGAGGCCCTTTCGAGAACTTTACTGTGTTGTGGGACACCAGCCGCAGCCTGCCCATGACTGCACTATAGAGATACAGCCCTGGGCAGTCCGCGGCCTATGTAGGACTATTGCAAGACAAGGAAACAAAATAAACTGGGCTATGGAATGGGATGTTAATGGACCGGAATTAAGGACTATGGAACACTATGACACCTGCCTTTCTACTAAGATATAGCAAAAAATTGTTGGCAGGTGGTGACTCGCCCTCTCACTGTATGGGCCCCCGAAATAAGTCACTGCATTATTATTATTATTATTTATGTAAACTGTAAAGTGTGGAGATAGAGTTGAGTTTTCTCGCATACGTGCATTGCAACTTTTTGTCCTTCACAGGCGAGTGAAACCGCGGGCTGCTGAAATGAGCACTTTAATACAGTCTTAAAAGGTATTTCCTGGTAATATGCCTTAGAATTGTTCTGAGAAAATAACACGGACGAATGTTTTCCTAGGTTTCTTCGACCATAGAAAAATATATGGTGGAAAAGATCAAAATAGAATTTATTATTGTTAGCCTTATTTTTTATCTAGTATAAGGTTAAGTTTTAGACCAACAGACAGGTCTTATACGCTTAACCTAACTTGGATTTTTAAACATACTTTTTTGCCAAAACAGACTTGGAAATCGCGTCGCTCACCACCAAAACACGTTCCCAAAAAGTTAATGATGCCTGCTCGGTTGAGATACGCAGGGTCTGACGTCCCGGCTCACGCTTTACCACTTTACTATATTCCAATGAACTGGGCTCGCTAAAATGTCTATGAAGCGACCAGTACCGTGAAATTGGCCACTATTGAGTATATAAAACGAAACACTTGGTTGTTAAACCGAATTTTCTGGAATTGCGTAGTTAATATTGTCTAGGGTAGGCTTTGGTAATATAATCCGACTAGATGTTGCCTACAGCTTTGCTCCCTGGACGAAACAAATATTCTTAGTACAACTTATACCCTCTGTCAGACATCTTTGCTTTTTATACATTTAAAAAAAGAGCGTGTGTGAAGCTTCTTTGGCAAAATTATAAGATACCAGAATCGTCGTCTTACTCCATGACGTGACGGTATTGCCATGATGCGACCTTGAAATTTTACTCTTAACGCGCCTGAAGAACTTTCACTTTAAAATAAGCAGATTTCATAACTTTTGGTATATCCTATAAACTAAATAAAGTTTTATCGTATTTATTCGGTAAATGGAGGAAAAATGGCGGTTAATCATATTTTAATGTGTTCTTAAAATTTGATATGACTGAAATAATAGTGTTTTAACGTATCCGGTGATATCAGATTTAAAACGATGGGTTTCTCAATGCATTTTAATATTATCAAGACATCGGTGATAAATTTAATATACATTGTGCTAATTTTATTATAATCGGTTAAGTGGTTTAGGAGTCCATTGAGGACAAACATTGTGACACGAGATTTATATATTATATTAAGATAATGATACACTCACCTTTAATAAATTCCTAAATCAAACTAATAAAAAGGGGCTAACACAAACACAATCTGCAAACAATTTAACCTACAAATTCTAAATACAAGACTATAGTGTTAAGGAATCGAGACTATACCGAGTAGTTGATATAGTGCAAATATTTCATATTTCAAGTATCGTTTTACCCGCGGCGTTGCCTGTCACATATTTTCACTAGGAGCCCAATAACTACGGCTAAGTTTGCAAACCTCTTCTAATTAATTTCTGCTCCGTGCCGGTGAAAACAGGGGAGTGTGGTCTATATTGTAGGGCGTAGCGTTGAATTTATTTATTTATGTAATTATAGAACATGTGGTTTACAGACATGCCAAAGCACCACAATGCTATACAGTCCAAAAAAATATTATACACATTACAATAATTATACGTGATAAAAAAACACAAGAACATTGAATAGACGGATGAATATAATAATAATTAATAATCTATTGAAGAGGTTGGTGTTGTTATTTTATTGTTGGATTTATGCTTCTTTCATCTTATTAAAGATGAAAGAACAGAGGATTACAATGTTAATGAGAAAAATATTTTACCTTCCATCCAGTTTTATTATAAACCTGCTTCTTATCTATTTTACCCTATATTATATTTTTTGTTTCATACTTAGTTATAAAATTAACGTTATGTGTATATAACTGTATAGAATACATTATAATTTTTAAAGTAAAGATATCTTTTAGACTTGTGAAGAACTATTGAACTATATTTTTATGTTATAGTAAATGTAAATAAGCAAAGTGTATTAAATCCATCAACTCAGAAGATAAGTATAACAAGGACCACTATTTCGTTACATTTTTTTTTAATTGACTAATTCCTTAATTTCTCCTATGTGTCTAAAGCTCGCTGCGGTTACAACAAACAAACATAACCGCTTATCCTATAACATGTGGCACAAAATAATAAGACTACACGGGTGATAGTGATTTTCCTAAGCTTGGCATCGTGAGATTAGGACTGGCAGAGCAGAGCAACGCCCGGTATATCGCGTAGTGCTAAACATGCTATAAGCTTATAGATACGGTTGTAAGACATACTATGACTGACTAGCTTTCCGCCTGCGGCTTCGCCCGCGTTTTCAAAGAAAAACCCGCATAGTTTCCGTTCGCGTGGGATTTTCGGGATGAAACCTATCCTATGTGTTAATCAAAGTTACCCTCTATATGTGTGCTAAATATTATTGTTATCGATTCAGTAGTATTTGCGTCAAAGAGTAACAAACACACATACACATACATCCATCCTAACAAACTTTCGCATTTATAATATTATAAGTAGGATTATTTAAATATAATTGTATGTACCTAGTGTGAAACATGCTATAAGCTTATAAATACGTAATACATATGAATGATTATTGAAATAGAATCCGAATGTTGATATTTTGAGAGAAACTTCATGAGGTGTTAACATATTTGATAAACCACTTATGAGTTAGCATCATTGTTATGGTAATGCATCGTGTTGTATACACTACATTTGTATATATTGTACTGTATATACAAAATATTGATAACTTATATAACTAATAAGTACCTGTGTTTATTTTACTGTTCCAAGCATTTGAGTTTTCTTATAGTTATTGCAAAGTATCAAGTTTTCACTTTAAATTTCTCGTTTAAAAATTGCATGTCTGTTTTGGAAGATAAATGAAATTTGTACAAGAGTATTTTGACAAAACTATCTCTTAATTGTAAAGTAAAATTTCCGGTTTATTTTTTTGAGGAAATTGGCCTATCCAAATCTGACTACATATCTATCAAAAAGTGTCTCACGTAATAAATTATTGAGTACACCATCTAAAAATTATATAAAAATGGATTAAAGTAATTCCATTGTTATTTTAATTAACCCAATAAACTGTAAAGCCGATAATTCCCAAGCTTAACTATACCAAATATCGAACAAGGAAATATTAAATGACATCACATCCCGGTCCCCTTAACATCGTTATATATTTAAACACAAATGAAAGTGAAACCTCAATTTAAATAATTCAGCTAAATAAACCCAAAACTAACGATACTAATCCTCAAACATTAGTTGGGTTACGATAATTTTAATATCATGGACCCTTTTCACCAAGCGTCACTTCGCTGCGTTAAATTTTAGTTTGGACAATTAGTCGAGGCATTAATTTAAATTTACCGTGTGAACGGAGCTGGTTAATTTATACCGCCGATAAAATATTTTGCATACTTTACGTACTGTGTGTGGATATCGACTGTGGTATCGACAGATAAGGCTCATGAAGTATGTAATGACCCGTTTCGTCGGCGTGATGAGAACAACTAAAAAGTGGTAAAATAGTACAAATAGGTAAATATTAAGGTCTTTTTCAAAAGCTGATAAGTTTTAACACAGATTATGAATACTTACACATACTAAAATAGTCAGATTGATGTAAGTAAAATAAAATAACAAGCTAATTTAAGCTCCCATACTTACACATAATTATGGAATAAATACAACTTAAAAGCAATAAAAAACTGCTCAATTCAATCATTTATCTGTCTAAAGGATATCTGTGAATGACCATTATTTTGTTATAGTTCCAAACAACTTACAAACTTTAACCATATCAGGTATGTAGGTACATACTAAAAAATAAATACATAAATAGACGATCTTTCAAATGTGTACGACCTACCAAAATTCACCTGTTTGAATCAATTTAGCCCCTTGTCCATCCTGTAATCGTTCAACAGATTGCAATTGCACACTGCGAAGCTGGCCAACTAACCCAGCCAAGCAGTAACTTCAATAAAATCGATCGTCTGTCAATTGATTGTAGGTGTTGATGAAACTACCAATGCTTTATGAAGTGACGTCATGAAGTCAAAGCAATACGCAATGTGATAAAAATATGAAATGATAAGGAAAGGGATAAAGATTTTTAATTTGAAAAATGATTTTGTGTTTCGTCGAATGAATGTTATATGTCAATAATATTATGTTAAAAACTCTTGTAGACTATAGAGGGTCGGGTAAGAAACTAAACTAAAACGTACTGCTTATCAAACCCATGTAGGTTAGATAAGCAGTACGTTTTAGCTCTAAGATGAGCCGAAGTATTTTTGGAAAACGCATTTTTAAAATGAGAAATGTTATTTTTTATTGGTTTTTAAATGTATTATGTAGTATGTTCATAAAATAACTCCCAGAAAAATATACATAAATATAAAGTAACGATACAAAAACAGAAGCTTGATTAAGTAATATTATATCTTATTTTGTATAACATTAAAATTGGATATCGAACAGCGCAGTGAGTAAAGTACTAATTTATACTGTCCGATAAAATGTTTTACGGTCATTTGGATATTTTAAATGTAATATATAGTACTATTCCCAATTAAGCAACGTATCAGTTAATATTAAATGAATTTAAAAAGAATTATTTAATTATTTCGTCTCGTGTACTATCCATTATATTTTGGCGCTCAAGCTTTGTAGGTAATGTCATTTAGTATTAATTACGTTAAATTGAATTAATCACAGCCTGTAACATCAAATTAATAATCATTTGTTATCAACTGACTAGATCAAATAGATCAGACCAATCACTTTTATAGCTACTATTCCTCTAGAATCTAGATTATATTTCGAGCAATAACATATCACTCTATCAATTCAATGTTTGGAAGAAAGAAAAAGAAAGAAATAAATTTATTGCCAAAAACCACAGCCAACAATATTACAAAATTTCTCTTAAAATTAGGCAAACGGATACAGCCTCAGCAAAATGCTGCACAAAAACAGCGGTGATTTTCAGGCTGCACCGGCGTTTGTCGCATACGGCATAAACACCATCAAAATATCTTGTCTTATCTTATATCGTTATTTAATTATATAATAACTTGCTCAATACACTTAAAAAAATAATCAATGAATAAATAAATAAATTCATGAATATATTAATAAGACAAAACCAAACCAAGACAGGCCAAAACGGTAAAGTTTACAAAAACAAAAGCGTATCACTGTAAACTGTAAATTGTAAACTATAAACAAAGACAATGAGTTGTTTATCTCGCAGTTAACTCATTGTGAGATTGTCTCTAACTTTGGAACTCGAAAAACAAACAAAGTGGAATTTAAACAAAGTTCACTGGAGTTATGCGATTGTCTGAGTTACGGATAAATTAATCTTGGTTACCTTGTGTATTTGGATGAAAAAAAACAGATGAAGAGAATGAAGAATTTATCCATTTCTTGAAAACTTGTGGTTTATAAATATTATAGTTTCTTACGGACTCTACCTTGTAGAAACTGCATTCAGAACCGGTATGTTACGACGATTCAAAAGTGCATCTAGAAGAAGACTACATAATTAAATAAAGAATTAATGTTTGATTTTATGAAAGTCAATTTTTTTGTCTACTACAGAAATTTTTAATCAAATTCATGCTATTTTTCGAACTGTAAGATTTAAGGATATAAAGAAAAGAGCGATATTTTGAAGAAGCTAGTTAACAATTAATGATTTTCACCTTAACCTTAAGAGGAGGCTCCCTAAATTTTATATGAATTTGCATTAATATTCTGAAAAAGTCACACATACAATCAAAATGGAACTTTAGTATATGACTAGCTGTGCCCGCGACTTCGTCCGCGTGGAATAGTGACTGCATAGTAGTTACTACTTAACTTTTATTGAATAAACACGTACTACCATAAATAATTAAAAGAAGTTAGTAAAATTTATTACTAAACTGAGCTAAAAAATAAAAAAATAAGTGCCTAATTAATTTTCTACGTAAAATTTATTTTAAATTATGGCATATTATTTTTTAGGCACCAGGAGGGAGAGGAGCAAATTTATTTACCTTCCTTCCTTGTATGGATGTTTTTGACAATATATTGTGCAGCAACTGAGTGCCGAGGCAAACGTCAAAACGTAAAGGAATAGAATCCGCTATCGATACTAATTGACATAAGCGTATGATGTTTTGCTAAGGATTTGTTCACCCTACCAACGACGACGACGACCACGAACAAAATTTTCATCCAGTCGCAATTTAATAAAATTGTGCAAAACACAATTAAAAATCAATTATTAAAATTTCCTGTCGTTCTGGTGATTGGAATTTTTATTTTTGAGATCAACGATGAATGAAAAAATAGATTTTTCGTAGAAACAGTGGCTCCTAGAAAAAAATGTATGTGAAGTTTTTTAAAGATAATTTTATAATCTACAATTTTGGTAAAAGTTAAGGATACCATACCATACCATCATTATCATAATAATATATCTTATATATATATATTTTTTTATAATGGTACTTAATTTTAAAGATCGTCGGGAAGTTTGTAAAATTATATATATTCCTTTTCCTTCGTTGCGTTGGGTTTTTTTTTTAATTTTTAAACTTCGGTTTCTTATTTTCATTTAATATTTTCAAGTGAGCGAGACCTACCTCTACCTCCATAATACATTCCTACATCTGACATCATTTAAGTTGGGCCGTAACCGTGCATAAATTGTAATGGACCACAGTGGCAAAAGAAGTGGTATATTTAAGAAAAAAAATTGCCAAGGGCCAGGCCTATGTGGCTTTGAGAAGAGTTCAAAATATCCAGGGTGTGGCTATCCTCTCGCTCCCATGTCCCCCTCTTCTTTCACAGACTTTCAACCCTTCCCTTTCCATCCCTAGTAAATGGCAGAACCGATTTTGATGTAAATAATATTATCTAATTGTACCTATATGTACACGTCATATCCTATCGTTTGATGCTCCATTTGGTTTATTTATCTCTAAAGTGCCCTAAGTCACTGTCACCCCTAAAGTGCCCTATATGTAAAAAACGGATGAACCGATTTCGATAAAACATTACTAATTGTAATTCACCCGTTATGCACATTCATTTGATATATCACTTAGGTGTAATATTGTGATAGTACCTACTATCACAATATTTGACAACATTCGTTTCTTTCATTCCCACTTATACCTATACAGGGTGTAATCGTTAAGTGTGCACAGGCGATTTTTCCGTAAGTATTACAGATAACAAAAAACTTTAAACTGATATCGAAAGTACTTAACCTAATGAGTAAAATGGCGGTAATAAATTTTTAAAAATAAATCGAGAAATATCAAAAAAATTATCTTTAAACCCTCCCATTCATCACTACATAGTATAAAACAAAGTCGCTTTCCCTGTCCCTATGTCCCTATGTCCCTATGTCCCTTTGTACGCTTACATCTTTGAAACTACGCAACGGATTTTGATGAGGTTTTTTTTAATAGATAGAGTGATTCAAGAGGAAGGTTTATATGTATAATAACATCCATTAAATAGTGGAGAAGTACTGTTATTTTTGAGGTTTCTAATGTGATGTCGTAAAAAATTACATTTTTCCGCTTACATTGCAAACGCAGGCTGAACCCTACGAGCTTTATCAAAATAATGTACCAAGTATTATACACATTGAAAAGGTCTACAGAAAAGTCCGCGATGGTATATGTCTATCTCTTATGGATAACCCACAATAACTTTTTTTTGTCATTTACTTTTTACGACAAATAATGGCTAATTTTCGATGCGATTTTAACCAATTCAGCATTAATCCTTAACCAATTAAATACCTTGAATACATTGTTCATTTAATATAGATCTATATGGCTCTTTACACCGTATGATTTAAGTGAATATTTTCGAAGATATTACAGATTTAAAAATTGCGGGACGTAGCGTTTGCGGTGGTACCGGCCGGCCGCCCGGCTATATATTTTAAACCCGTGCGAAGCCGGGGCGGGTCGCTAGTTAAGTATGAAATATGAATATCCCATATACCTACATTTAATATGAAAGATTTTAGCTTTTTTTTTCTTTTTTTGGTTTTCTGCTTTAATTACTTCGCAAGTTTGAAGTGACATTTTCCACATTTTTCCGGACATTTTCACGCATTTTCCGGATATTTTCCGGGAATTTTCCAGGCATTTTCCGGACATTTCCCTGACATAGCCTGTAAATGTCTGGAAAATCCCCGGGAAATGCTCGGAAAATCCCCGGAAAGTGTCTGGAAAATCCCCGGAAAATGCCAGGGAAATGTCCGGAAAATGTCTGGAAAACATCGGGAAAATCCCCGGTATATGCTCGGAAAATCCCCGGAAAAAGCCTGGGAAATTCCCGGAAAATAACCGGAAAATGCCTGGGAAATGCTCGGAAAATGCGTGGAAATTTCCGGAAAAACCGTGGAAAATCCCTGGAAAATGCCTGGAAGATATCCGGAAAATGCGTGAAAATGTCCGGAAAATATCCGGTAAATGCGTGGAAAATCCCCGGAAAATGCCAGGGAAATGTCCGGAAAATGTCTGGGAAACATCCGGAAAATCCCCGGGAAATGCTCGGAAAATGCCTGGGAAATTCCCGGAAAATGTCTGGAATATCCCGGAAAATAACGGGAAAATACCAGGGAAATGTCTGGAAAATATCCGGAAAATGCGTGGAAATTTCCGGAAAAAGCGTGGAAAATGCCTGAAAATGCCCGGAAAATGCTCGAAAAATGCGTGGAAATTTCCGGAAAAACCGTGGAAAATCCCTGGAAAATGCCTGGAAAATGCCCGGAAAATGCTCGGAAAATCCCCGGAAAATATCCGGAAAATGCGTGAAAATGTCCGGAAAAGGCGTGGAAAATGCCACTTCAAATTTGCGAAGTAATTAAAGCAGAAAACCAAAAAAGAAAAAGAAAGCTAAAATCTTTCATATTAAATGAATACGGGATATTCATATTTCATACTTAATGTATGGGAGGGTTTAAAGATAATTTTTTTGATATTTCTCGATTTATTTTTAAAAATTTATTACGGCCATTTTACTCATTAGGTTAAGTACTTTCGAGATCAGTTTAAAGTTTTTTGTTATCTGTAATACTTACGGAAAAATCGCCTGTGCACACTTAACGATTACACCCTGTATATAGGTATAGTAAATGGATGAACCGATTTTGATTAAATATGTCTAATTATACTTTACACGTCATGCCCTTTCATTTCATATGTCACTTGAGTCAAAATTCACTTTTTTTATTATCTACCACTTTTATACCTATATCAAATAAATGGATGAACCGATTTTGATAAAATTTGACTTATTTTTACTGATAGGTCGTTCACTTTCATTTAATATATCACTAAAGTATATTCGACAACTTTAGTTATTTTCATTCCCACTTTTACACAATAAATGGATGAACCGATTTTGATACAGTTTATTTAAGAACCAGCGTCGGAAAATATGCTGCCTAACAAAAAAACATCATCTAATTCGGATTACCTGCTAGCGAGCTACGGTGGCACAAACACACACACACACAGCGGTCAAACACTTATCACCCATATTTTTGCATCGGGGGTTAAAAATATAATATTATAAATACGACATAATTTAAAGGACATTTTATGTATAAAATTTACCTAGAAATAAGTATAATTTTAATTTGACCCCTCCCCCCTACTACCTCAGCTTACCCCCCCACCCTTGGGGACTTTCGATATGATCACTTGGACATAACTGTAGCGTATAACAGATAACTTACGTTTTATCGTACACTGTATGTGTACCATAGAATGCCTTAGCAAATGTTCGCCGTGAGTACTTAAATGGTCATAACTTTTTTATTTATGAACCGATTGACATGAAATAAACACTAAATGTTAAATGAAGATTACCACAATATATTAGTGAAAACCGCATCGAAATCGGATAAGCCGTTTCTGAGATTAGCGTGTTCAAACATACAGACAAACAGACAAACAGACAAACAGACAAAAAATTTTTTAACTACAGTTTTGGGTTTGGGATCGATTTAATAATAACCCCTGAAAATTTTTTTTTACATATTTTCATTGTACAGACACCACTTTTCTAGAATTTTATTATATGTATTGATTTATTGGATCTTTTTCTTTCCAAATATCAAAATAAAAATATTGAATTTTATATCTGGTTAAGTAAATCGACTTCAAGTGCAATGCAATATATTCAAATGCGATACGTTCTTGCTTCAAGCGTTATCAAATATAACTTCTGACCGAGACTGAAGGTAGAATATCCGACTTTTTAAAAAGTGTCTACGAAAGATGCATGAAATTATATTTTAAATTACGTCAGGTATATGTACCTATCTAATTTCCAAATTAAAGTTTTTAAATGAACATGAATTACGCACTAGAAAAAGATTATTTTTTGGAATAAAAGAATTATTAGGTTTCGCAGCTTAGATCTCACGCTACCTACACAACAATTGTTTTTTGTTGAGTTCCGGAATAAATACACAGATACATGATACATCAGCTGATCCCATTTAATAATTACAATACTAGCTGTCCCAGCACTCCCAGCAGACATTGTTCTACCGTGTTACCCGTTTTTTTTTTTCCTCCATAAGAACCTTCCTACTGCCTTAACAAAAACGTTAAAATAAATTAGCCGAATTGGTCGAGCCTTTCTAGAGTTTTACACTTAGCAATACTTTCGATTCATTTTTATTATGTAGACATGCTACATATTGACAAATAACTTGAACTACCTGTAACATTGCCACGTAGAGTGCACTCTGTTGAAATTTTATACAATAAGCTAAAAGACTTGTGCTTTGGGACGACTCAATACGCTTTGCACTTGTTTTCTATTGGTTACCATTTCTATATCTACTTTGGAATCGTCTAGAATAATTTTCTAGTATGCTTCGGTACATTATATGCTTTCAAAACAATGTCATATTTATGTACCATGATATTAATGTATCATTATGCAACGAACATATTATAATAATCTACAGAATATCATCACTACATACTACATAGTATAAAACAAAGTCGCTTTCTCTGTCCCTATGTCCCTTTGTATGCTTAAAACTACGCAACGGATTTTGATGCGGTTTTTTTAATAGATAGAGTGATTCAAGAGGAAGGTTTTAATATATAATTTATTAGGTTTTAGACAAAGCGTGCGAAGCCGCGGGCGGTAAGCTAGTTATTTATAAAATCCAGCGTTAGCATTTGAGAAACGTTCACCGTATTTTTAGGTTATGTTTCACACCTACAATAATATACCTGCGAATGCTGGAATAATATACCGCCGCCTCTGCGTCAACTTCGATCCAAAATCACTTTTAAACAAAAGTTAAAACATCTACTTCTGGCAGAACAGTAGTTACTGCATAGTATTTAAAGCACCAATCAACCAATCAACACCGCATCTCTTATCATTTAAATTCATATTCATATTTATTTATTTATTAATATCTATTATTTGTATTAGTTAACTATCTATTTATTATTTATATTATTATTTTTCTGTAGCAAATCAGTGGAAAGTCGAAAGCACACCCTCCATTCGGTCTTGACAGAATACCAGCGCTGTAGTCGCAGCTTGCTGCGATTATGGCAGAAAGCTGAGTCAAGACCCTTTTCTGGAAATGCAGTGCACACACAGTACCAGATTCTCAACAAACATGGCGCCTAATTTATGTCTAATTTTATTATGTATCGTACTTTCTTTCTTCTTCTATTTTGTGTTTTCTTCTTGTGTGTGTACCTTTATCTAGAAATAAATGTTTTTTTCTTTCTTTCTTTCTTTTTCTTTCTACAAATTGACCGTCTAAACAACAGAAATCGGGCATTCAATACACTCTATTTCATAGTTGATATACCCACATTAGGCCTTTAAAATAAAGACAGTCTGGTGGTCCATGGACCATAAAAAGCAGTATTTCCACCACATTAAGGGTCAGTTAATAAAATCTTCAAAAACAAAGCAGACGGCACCTAAGTAGGCGTTTCCGAGCAAAGGTTTCGGCCATTTTATGTCAACGATTGTTCGTTCCGGGCTAAACAGTGCAGCCTTAATGACCTATACACCCCTAATGTGTTTTTAATGGCACACTATTGATATGTTTAAATATATTATTTACGAGGTAATATTTGAGGTTATGATTATAACGCGCGTTAAGCGTTCGTTGATACGTGGAAAGTAGGGTGCGGTGTGACTTCTGTGGAACGAAGTCAAAGCCAGATATTTTTATTCATGTTTCACAATAGTAAGGATTCAATTATAATAAGTACACTGTAATTACATAATATTAGATCATTATATTATGTAGGTATAACGCGTAGTAAAAATATTGTGGGAGCTATACAAGATTGGCTGTATAGATTATAATATTATTACCATTGTTATACCATACCATTTATGAAAAGTGCTTCGAACTTTGAATAGAACTAATTGTTACAGAGATTTTTATCATACTAATAAACAAAGGGGCACATACAATTATTTCTTTACAAAAATTAGCTTCAAAATAAATAGTCCTTATAGAAAAAAACCGTTTATGTCTACAGAACAATTTGTTCTACGTGTATTTAATATTATTCCTATTGTATTCTTACTATCTTGCTTATGTCGTATAATATTATATTCCATGATCAGATCACATTTCTGTAAATACAATGCAATGATATATGTCGTATAACAAGCAACATTTGGGGTCAGTGCCGACATCCGCAACGGGCAAAATGTAAATCTGCCCATAAATTATATCCAGGAAAACTTCCCTTAACAAGATGTCAAGTGTATGTATGGATGCTGATTTGTACATAACAATTTCACCCTTATCACCTAGTATTAAGTGCTATATTCCGTTGCTGAAATTGTATGTATTAATGTGATAAATCTCTATGTTTGTGTTAGAAAAAACGATGTGGAAAAACATGAAGTTTTTCTTGTAATGATTTTTATATGATAATGGTTGTACTGGATAATTGGTACAGTTTATCATTCAAACAACTTTTTTACGTAGATACATATTATTTTATTTAGAGTTTTTAGGAAAAAGTGGTTGTTTTAGAGAGCAAGTATGATTAACGTTCTACACGTATAACAGACTGACGGTTGTTTACTAATCTCTATCAGGATTCGAACACACGACCTCTTTTTTATTATTATCTCCTTGTAGCATTAATGTGATTATGAATGAAAAGTAAGGCATATTGTAAGGTGGAGCCTCGGGAGAGGATTGAAACACTAAGACTGCTGATTAAATACTGCGTATATAATACTGCGTTCTTATTCCACTGGTCGCGTCGTTCATAGTTTACACCTAATGCGTCTCTTATATCAAGAAGCTTTCTAAGCGTCTACATCATAAAGCATCATCAGAGATATTTACCTAAGTATTACACAGTTAACTTGTTAATAAAAGTGTCTAATATAATTAAATACCTTTTATAATTTATGTATTTAATGATTATAATCTATACTAATATTATAAAGCTGAAGAGTTTGTTTGATTGTTTGTTTAAACGCGCTAATCTCAGGAACTACTGCTCCGACATGAAAAATTATTTCGGTATTGGATAGCCCATTTATCGAGGAAGGCTATAGGCTAAGACCAACAGAAGCGGAGCCACGCGCGTGAAACTGCGGAGCGCAGTTAATTGTGTTTTACTGTTCACAATATTTAAACAGTTTATAGTCTTACTAGATATAATATTACGAACAGTGTTTAACTGTTTACTTTAGGGGAACGTAATCATACCGCCTCAAGGCAAGATATAATCCCTAATAATAGTTATTAATTTAGCATAATAAACCTTACTTAATATTGTTCATGCGAAAGTATGTATAGGTACCTACTACGTTTTTATTTTAGCATGCGAAAGTATGTATATGTATGTTTTAGCATAGGTCTTATATTCTTGAAGAACATTTTATAGAGAAAACTATATATTTTTTTTAATAAAGCCCTGTATTTCATACTAAAAACTTTAAAAGGAACAATTTTTACAGCTAAAAAGAATAAAAACTCAAAAATTCTCTATCAAGCCTTGTATCAACTTCCTAAAATTTATTATGCTCGTAGAACATCAAGATATACACGAGAAGGGACATAAAAACGAGTTGCGAAGTAAATCTTGGTGCTTAATACACCTCGAGATCAATCCGTCAGAGGAAATAAATCTGATGTGTTGTGAAATACTGCTGTGAAGAATCGAAATCACTTTTAAAATTTTGAAAAAATATACCTACAGAGTAACTGTTCAAAATCTAAAAAAACATTTTACATTTGATTTAGGAATAATGTAGGTTTCTACTAATAAGTAATGAACATATTAAAGAAAGAAAGAAAGAAAGAAACATTTATTAAGATCGTCGAAGAGTTTCATCGAGATAAATACATGATACAAAATAATATGAATATATTATACGCAGAGTAAAAAGAGTTATTTTACGAAATTAGTATTATTTTCGTTTACTTGTTGTAATTAATCATGCATATTATAAATTAAGTGTTTTTTATGATTGATGATTGTGTACGAAGCTTGTAGTTTAACATTATTTTCCACCAGAGATAGAGACACCACTAAGTTGCTGTGGATGCGTTTGATGTCCACAAATCAATTAATTGACGCGTATAGCTTAGAACTAGTGGAAACGGATTTAACTAAGATACGTTTTTATATGGAACGATGATACTAACGATACATCACATATCTCGAGCTGCGCATTGTCCTCGCACAGGTACTTCTAGCATCTTCATCTTACTCGCACCGCTACATAGCTTAGCATCAGTGGAAACGGTTACATAGTTTAACAACATAGCTATTACATTATCGCAGCATAGCTGCATAGCTGCTGCATCTCTGGTGGAGAAGCACCCTTGTACAAATAAATAAAATGTTTGTCTGTCTTCAAGTCCGTGTGTGTTACATGCGGGTGTGTTTTACTGCTTTTTATTCTAACTTTAGAAGCGAATATATTATAATGTCAAAGGGCATGCAAAATAAGACGTTTTTCAAATTTTATTACGTCAATAACTACTGGTTTGTTCTTTGTCGTTTTGGGAATTATAGGACAGATGTATTTTAATGATCGTTTTACGATTTATATTTTATAGGTACATATATATTACATGCCTTTTATAAGGTAACGTATAGCTTTAATTCCATTTTATACCTTAGCTTTTAACTGAAACTAATGTTTGCAATAATTGTGCACAATATTAAGAAAATATTATATTGATGATTAAATTTATTATAATCGCAATTGAAAATAGCAAGTTGTGTATTATTAACGTCATAATTTTTAGTAACAATAAATTTCAGTAACAACCTGTAGGTAAGAACATATTTATAAGAAAAAATAATTTCGAAAGACAAACAAAATTTTCTTCTTACTTTTGCTTAATTATTTATTACAAACTTTGTTAATAACTTGTAACACTGAAACTAACGTCAAGCAGCAAGCAAAAGCCGTTATGACGTCATCCTGAATTCAAAATGGCGGACAAAGCAGGTATCTACTAAATATTGAAAGAAAACACCGCATTCTCTTCGGCAATAGTTGTCTCATAATTTTCTGTAAGCCTCTATAAGCGTTATTTGCTGACGGCCTTTCTAATTAATTTCTACCCGACTCCGAGCTCTTTCTAGTGTAAGATCCGTATTAAATTTTAAGAGAGTTAAATTACTTTACTTTTATTTTGTAATAAGTTGAGAAATTATATGTATAGAGGTTTTTGAGTACTGTGCTAAACTATAAAAAAAATCGCTTTTACTACCGAGAAGCTCTACTGAGTCTTTTATGTGCGATTGAATTACAAATATCAAATCTTATTCTTTATAATATTTTTAGTAATGTAATAAGAAGCACAGTTAATTGTATTTAGATTTGTACACTTTATATCAGTATATATATGTAATAGAGTGTACAAATATAATCTACTCATCTTAAAAAGCATACTTTTTTTAATTATTTCCAATGTTAATTAATATAAATTAAATTACAAACTCTAGATTCATCTACATAAACACGATTTAAATTTGGCTTTTTCTTTTCCTTTTCAATAGTTTCTTCATTCATATCTTAGTCTTTTAAAATCTAATTAATATCTAATGGTAAGTTTTAACGACGAACATGCATAGTTAAATACAAAAGAATACTTTGTAAAACAATATCCTCTATTTAAAAATGTAAAATGCGCATGGTTCAGTCATAATATTATTTTATAACCCGTTAAAATAAAAATAATATTTAATTAAAAATAAATTAACTTACCTATATTCCACTTATATTTTAGTCTTGCTAATAGTATATTTTCGAAACATAAACATTAAACACTGTCTTAAGTTATTTATTATGTATTTTTTTTACATTTATTTTGAATTGTAATTCTTAATTTAACTAACATAGTTTTTAAGTCATGAGCTAACAAATGAGCCTCTGTTACTAAAATACAGTATATTATTCCTACAAATCCACAAATGTTTTTCTCATTTCTCACGTTAGTAACCCTACAATGCGGGTGTTGGGGCCGATCCGACCATAAGCCCATCAAGACTTAATCTACGCCCGACCGCAACAAGGACATTCCCTGTTTCTCTAATCCAATTGCTTTATAGTAGTTTGATTATGAATATTTTCATTAACTCGTTTATGGATTAATATTTATTGTTTTGTATAATCTGAGGTGAATAATATTCATTCAAGTCTATGGTTGAATTATTTATTATGTAAATAATAATATAATAGTTTTATAATTTTGTACAGAATGCTCTTATTAACAGTAAGCACTACTTAGTACTTACAAATCAACATTCAACTTAACAACCCTTTTTTGTAAATATTTCGATAGATAATGTTATAAACTTGGCAATCAATGTCTCTATCTTTTTGTTATTATGTCCTCACTAGAAATTACTGATTATTAGATAATCAGAACCAAATCGTTTGCCTAGAAAATAGAAATAATAAACAAACGCTTTCAGTGAATTATATACTAAACACCAAACTGATTTAATTAACAGAGTATCGCCGTAAACAATATTTTTCCTCATAATAGTGCAAATAATGTCCCCACTAACGAAATATTAGTAATTACAGAGACGTAAGTGTTCATTAGTGACCATAAATGTAATAAACCACGTAATAACTTAAAATAATACCTTTTAACACATCATAAAGTCCGTCCATTCCGCTCCAAGTGACCGTTAAATTTAATATAAGCCTAAATATATAAAAATATTTAAACCGCAACGTTGGGTCGAAGTGACCCCTCGGATTTAGTCATTATGCTTTGTAATCACAAGTGGAATGCGGCTCACGACCACCCAGTCATTACAAGCTTGAGCCATTAAGTTCATTGGGCAGGTGAAGGGTTAAATACAGGAGTTACAAACGTCTAATGTTGTATTAAACGCATTTCCCTAAAACCATTATAATTTTATAAACATTGTACTTCTGTAAAATACAAAAATAAAGACTGTACTTGACTTTTTGCAATCGATCCATTCTATACATTACTGTTATTCGTGTTTTTTTATGATATTTGTCTATAAGGAATCATAGTATATTGTCTGAATAAAAACTACATTGTTTGGCATTATAAAACCAAAGCCCTTTCCAGAAAACTTTGCAAAGTTTTTGAATCATCAATGCCATTGTAGTGGTACATAACGTTTTCAGGCTACCATAAGCCTACTCTTACATTAAATACTGTGTAGTTTTAAAACCATATCGTTGAATAGGATATCCTTGATCTCCAGTCCAAGATGACATACAATCTGCATGAGGATATAACGATGCATTAATTACAGGGAATAATTAGCGCCTTTTGATAATTTGAGCCAGATGTAGGTGATTGTCGGGCAACAGCTACGGGTGTCGGGACACCCGTTATGGTAGATAATATTATAATAATATTATATGTGAATCGGTAGCCATCTTGGTTTCAATATACCTTGAATATACGTTAAATTTGTAAGTAATAAAGACGATGTATTCACAAGAATTATTAATTTAATTATAGATACTTAAGGTTTATTCGCTTATATACTACGTAAACGTAGTAGGTATGTCAAAACTGTGGGTGTAAAGTGTTATAAACATCTCTTTAAATAGTTATATAATGAATATACTCTGTCCATTATATTATTTGCTTTTTGACAGCTTCACGCCTATGAAGGATTGTATTGACTATGTTAAAATGTCATACAAATAATTATTGTACTTCATGGACAGGCCCCGCCCACTTAGTGATGTCTACACAGAATTATTCAATGATGGGTCGACAGATTATAATAATCGATAGAAATACTATGTAAAATATATCCGATACAGAAAAACTCTTCTATTATGTTATATAATTTAAACATAAAGACAACCAAATCAAAATGTAAATGGATTGAGGGAAGAGAGGCCTTTGCTCAGCAGTGGGACAGCCATGGCTCATAATAATAATAATAAATAAATTGTAAGATAGAAACCAAAAAATAATAAAATATTAGTTTAGTTTAGTTCTAACATAAAATGCATAGATATGTGGTCTTATTATTACATATCTTATTAGTACGATTACGTTGTAATTATTATTTACGTACCTGATTCGATTTATGATAATATTTTCAATTTATAATTGAAATGGTATCACAATCGATAATCTTTTGGACATCACTTCTGGTATCACCCGTCGAGCTGTCAAAAGGCAATTCTTATAATGGACAGACTATAATCGCTTTAAAACTTCGCTAATAAGTCTCTTATTTGTAAAATTCTCAATAATTTTATCGAAGGAATTCATATGAGTAAAAATTTCATATTTTTACTCATATTTTTTTTAAATTTCATATCTTCGTATGCAATATACGAACCTAACTACATAACGTAATGTGACCGCTATTTTTAATAGCAATGTATAATTATTGTCAGAAAACAGGAACGGAGTATAAGGACGCCATCATTAAATCTGATATATGCTTAGAGTATATATTTAGTATAGAGCGCGTGTATTGCACAAATTGCTTAGTGCACATCGTAGGCAGATGAGCTATAGATATTATATAGATGTGTGTGTGACCAATAGGGATGGGTAGGTATCAAATGCGTGTTGAGCTATCGATAAGTTATGTAAATAAATATATGTATCTTAAGTAAATTTTATGTTCAATATGTTATTAAAGGAGAAATGTATGAATAAAGTATAAATATGTAATTTTAAATTTGTTAACCAACTGAATAAAGTGTGTTTATTCCATTTGAATATTTCTTGTATTAATTATTATAAGTAGATACTTTAAAAAAATATGTTTAATTGGAATATCAGAAAAACGTGTGGACTTCACTACATAGTATAAAACAAAGTCGCTTTCTCTGTCCCTAGGTATGTCCCTTTGTATGCTTAAATCTTTAAAACTACGCAACGGATTTTGATGCGTTTTTTTTAATAGATAGAGTGATTCAAGAGGAAGGTTTTCGTATATAATTTATTAGGTTTTAGACAAAGCGGGCGAAGCCGCGGGCGGTAAGCTAGTCTTAAATAATAAAGTTAATAAAATAAAAGATCGGGTTTAGTGCTATTTTTTTTAATAATAAACCAAACAATAATAAGTAATAATGTTTTAAAAATGTTAGTTATAAATAAGAAATAATTTATAATTAAATAATAAATTATATTAATAATTTTTCTATTTAATTTTATCCATTCTATACCTACAAAAATCTTCAAAATCTATACTTTACATTTACACTATAATACATTCGTATTCATAATACAAAACACACCACAAAATTATTATAATACATTTTTAAAAGAGTTTTAATTTTAAAGTTAAATAATTAATATGTTAAAAGATAGCTCTTCTTGTAAACTATCGAGTACAGCGTTGGTCACGTCACATCACTACGATCACGTGGCGGCAGTGAGGTGCGCGAGCGAGCCTGCGCGTGTCCGCCTCCCACCTCCCCTTCACCCCCGCGATGCTAGATTTATTTTCATAAAAATAAGTACAACAATCGACTTACCGATGAAATGTGATACTGGATTTAAATTTTGTGTATTTTCTAGTATCGTTTTTGCAAGATATAACTGCACATTTCACCATGTTTATTCCTAGATATGAATAAAAATCAAGAGCAACGCACTTCGTCAGCACTCAACCACGACTACGAGCGCGCGCGGCGGGAACGTCGTGTTGTTCCCACCTGTGCCTACCGTTCCCACTTGGTTGTTCGCGCTCTATAGATACTATCTATACTCTAAGGATATATGTCAATATGAAATCGATGCCTGTTCCCGCGAAAACCCATCGAAGACCACAGATAACATAGCGGGAAACGAACTGTCAAATTATCAAAATATTATATTTAATCTGTGATGTTACAGAAATGTCAGGCCAAATTTATACGCATATCCGCCCTATACTATTATAATAATGCTACAAAATATAATTAATTATAATGAATATTTTTAAATTCAACTACCTAAATAATATATTTTTACCAATACGTATTCTTAGAATGTATTAGAGCTCTAGTTATTAGTAAGTCATGTTCTTACCAAGAATCACTTAGAAATTAAAATAATCTGTTAAAAGTTGTCTTTTTAAATTTACTTTTTTTACCGTTTATTTTCTTATAATTTAAGACTTTGTTTGATTATGTCCTTGAAATAAATGTTTTTTCTTTCTTTCTTTCAAAAGTTCTGACTTGAAATGCTAATAAAATACGAATAGTAATGAATATTGATAAGATACTTTGTACCAGCTTTAATCACTATTAAAAATATTTTATTAACATCAAAAAGCTTTATTTAATTCAAATATCATAGGGTTGATAATTAAAATTAAGGTAAATATGTTAACATAGGGATTTTCTTAATTACACGTGTAATTCCAGGAAACTGCTGTGTTATTTTTGAAAGAATTTAATTTTCCCAAGAATGTGTGGTTAAGGGTACACATAATTTATAATGTGGAGGTTCATATTGTGACATGGTTTAACTGCCTTTATTTCTCAAAAGGTAAGATTAAATTTCAAATTAAATTAGTTTCGAAACAGATTCCAAAAGTTTATTAAAATTATTATAATATTTTTAATTAAAAGCTTTTTTATCAATTTGCTGTTCGTGTTGTTATCGTTATTATTGGTATTAGGTCTATTTAAAATTACTTATACAAAAAACAACTGACAAACTGATAATTTGCGAATTGTACATTATATAATTTTAGATTTCTGTATCTACCAAAAACATTATTATATAATCCCAAAACTTTTCATTTATCCTATAGAACAAAAAATGTATACGAAATAATCTCTCCTATTCCTTTAAAGACCGCCTCCTCGGTACAGTGGTTGACGCGTGAGCGTAACACCGAGGAGTCCTGGGTTCAATTCCCGGTGGAGACGAAGAAAAAAAAATGTCTTGGTCTGGTAGGACACAGAAGGCTGACACCTACTTGTCCCTAAAGAAAATCGATCAGTGAAACAGATGTATAATGCATCTGCCCCTTCGCCACTAGGGGACATGAGACTTCACTTTTTAATCCTTTAAAAATATAACGTAATACAAATGTTGTTACTAAAAAGCAAGTAAGGCTTGCAGCGCATTTACATTAACTTGTGAAAATAATAATTTATCTTAAAGTTTACGCATTTACCATTGTTCTTAAAACTATATTCCTTCCAGCATATTTATACTACTACCTTAATAGAGTTGTTTTAATTTTAAATACATTAAGGTTTCAACTTAAAGTAAAATTTTATTAGTATTCATAATCATCATCATCATCATCAGCCCATATACGTTCCCACTGCTGGGACACGGGCCTTCTATGAGGGTACAGGCCATAATCCACCACGCTGGCCAAGTGCAGGCAGATGTCACGTCATGTCGTCGACCTTTTGATTCTTGGGCGGTTCCTTCATGTTTTCCTTCACTGTTCCAAACAGCGGTGGAAATCCACACAGGGAGATCAATAGAAAAAAAATATTTCCTGCACGTTCGCTTGGTCTCGAACCCCCGAATTATCGATTTTTAAGTCCTGTTTCACATTATATTAATCCTGTTTCACACGAATATCACATTACGCAATTAATCAGGCCTTTATGGTATTACCGAATAACTGTAATACCATACAATAATGCCAATGAATTGAGACCTAACGTAATAAGCTATTAAAACTGATTTGTATAATAATACATCGGTGTTTACATATTTATTTAAAAATATGACAAAAACCATTCGCATAATAATTAAATAGTTGCGGAACCAAGGCAAAGCAAATTTAATGATGGTAGAGATGGTCTAATGCTTCGCATTATGAGCCATGCAATAGATATCTATATAAGTATTAAAGTACATTCTAGTTGAGTACGTGAGCCTTAAAACCGGCCTTAAAAAACCTGTCAATTAGTCTAAATTTTTGGAGGATCCGTTTTTTATAACAACTATTTTTATTGAAAACATACACACATTTGCACACACTATTTTTGTTGACAAACATATAATGTTGTTGACAGTTAATTATGCTAAATGTATAAAATAACAAATGAATTACAACAATTGTTTATTGTAAAATGGCTCGTTTCAATTTCACACAATTAATGTCACAAGTTTAATGTTTAATCACCAATGTTACCCACAAAGCATGTAAAGTTATACTTTGTACATGATTATATTAAAACTAGCTGTTCTTCCATTATATTTAGCAGATAAAAACATAAGTGGAATAATAACAAGATAATCAAAAACAATAGAGTTGATGACTGATTTTAGAAGTTATTTTAAACGGGTATTTTCCACAAATATTCGAACGGAATAACCTCAATTGGGATGCTTATAAAGCACAGCATTTATTTCGAGTTATTCATGTAAATAAAATGAATAAGATAATGTAAATTTATCTCTACAAATAAAAATAAATGCTGAAAGAAGATTACATCATACTGTTTTGTTCGCTCATGTAAAAAGATTATTATAATAAACTGTAAGACGACTTCGGTATCACCCTTGCTGGAAATCTTTGAAAAAGCGAAAAATTCATGGGATTTACTCATAAATATGTAGATGAACATACAAATACTACGTTATGAAAACTGACGCGTGTGAAACTTTCGGCAAATACTTTCGGTTGGTATATAATATAAATGCGAATTTATTATTATCCTTGGTTATAAAGTGGAAATTCTTCGAAACAATCACACATGTTTAAATACAAGAAAAGTTGATTCATTGCTATAAGATGATATGATTTACACACAGGATTTACATAAATGTAACAATCTGAATAAGTAACTCTCTTTTGTTTAAAACTTTCCGCCCGCGGTTTCGCCCGCTTTGTCTAAAACCTAATACTATATTACACTAAAACCTTCCTCTTGAATCACTATCTATTAAAAAAGGCATCAAAATCTGTTGCGTAGTTTTAAAGGCTTGAGCATACTACATAGAGCGACTTTGTTTTATACTATGTATTGATAACATGGAATGACGAATTTTATTTGAAACTAGCTTTCCACGCGCGGCATCGCCCGCGCAGTCAAAGAAAAACTCGCATAGTTCCCGCTCCCGTGGGATTTCCGGGATAAAACCTATCCTATGTCCTTTCTCGGGTATCAAAATATCTCTATACCAAATTTCATGCAAATTGGGTCAGTAGTTAAGGCGTGATTGAGTAACAGACAGACAGACAGAGTTACTTTCGCATTTATAATATTAGTATGGATGAAAGTCCAACACAAATATATATTAATTTCAGTGTGATTATCTACTAAATAATTCCAGGTATACATTTTGGTATAACCCAAACAACCTGAGGGCTGGCATCAATTATCAGAATAAAGCTTTATGCACGATGCGGCAAAACTAATTAATAACTTGCTCTCGTTGTGCGTTGTGTGTATAGTATTTTACTATAATGACCCATACATACCTATTAATCTTGTAAATAAAATATCTGAAATCATTTGAACGTATTTAATAAATTACGTTAATAATATACTGAACTTATTTAAATTTTGCTTTTTCTATTATTTTGGCTATGTATTATGTTACATCACTATTTTGTATGTAGAGCTTGTAAACTCAAGGATGTACAACATTAATAGTTTTCTTTAAATACATTATAATATTATACCGATCAATAAAGGTGCAAGGCTTTGCCTAATCATAATTAAAATAAAAAATGTGTGCGTGTACTAGTGTACACACGTAAGAAGTGAAAATTCTTTATGACCTTATTTTTCAAAAATAATTTACTATATGCAACTTTACAGAAATACGTCGAATCACGAGTGGTAGGGATAAGAAAAAGATGGCGCGTAACGGAAAAGTGTCACGCGTAACGAAAAAATGTTACACTAAATTTTTTTCCAACCCCGATAAAGAAGTTTCACTTAAATAAATTTCCGTTGTATCTATAATGACACCAATGCAGCAATGTTATCAGTGTTTGAACACTACTAAAATAGACCCTCTGTCTTAACAAATATAATACTGAATATTCCTAAAATAAATACAATAAAATACTGTCATAACCCTGGAAGCGATTACAGAAGACAACTTTATCTTACCAAATCTTTGAAAACAAGACGCAGTATTCGAGACGTAGACATTTTCTTTGCCAAATATTGAATTCTTTGAGTGAGCGAAACATAAATTTTGTAAACGTAAAATCATCCGCCGTTTAGGCATTGAATGCACAATCGTTATAGTGCAAGACAAAGAAGGCAGGGGAAATACAGGAATATAAAGTTCCTTGTGTCTATTTGTATCGCTATATCGGCTACGAAAGAGTCAGAAGACAGGGGAAATACAGGGAAATGAAGATTCCTGTATCGGTATGTACGATACGCAAGAGTCAGTATAACACGAGTTACTTTAGAGCGGGGGCACACGATGCGTTGCGGCGCCGCACCGCAAAGATTTCACCGTGTCAGTGGGCACACGAGCGGTGCGGCGCCGTAACGTTGTTATGTCGCAGCGGCGTCGTAGCAGGGTTGCACAGCGTGTCCTTCCTTGTGATGCAAAACAACTGAGCGGTGCCGCTCCGACGTCGCACCGCATTCACCCCTCCCCGCCTCGTCTTGGTGGTTACAAGTCCGGTGCGGCGCCGGAGCGCATCGTGTGACATGCCACAGATATTTCTATGTAAGACGACGCAGCGACACCGCTCCGGCGCCGCACCGCCGCCGCAACGCATCGTGTGCCCCCGCCCTTACTTTGTGAAACGTAAAATTACACTGTGTAAAATTACTGTGTACACAAAAAAGATGATTACATAAAAATAATACAGGACAGTAAACAAGTTCAATAGGCAGTACTATAGCTTGAAAGCGATTTCTTTCAGACAACCACATAATCGGGTATTTTGTCTAAAAGGACATAACGAAAAACTACAATAAAGACACTAGTATAAAATGAAATAGGCAATAGAGAGATTGTAATCATTCATTTATCCGAAATAATAGTGACTTAATAATTGGGGCTTTAAATGTAATTTCCTGGCACGTGCGACAAAACATGAAGCGATTTATCATCTGTGGTTCACCCAAATAAATGCGACAGCCCTATGAGAAACGAGCCTATCATATTTTTTGACCTTTTACGGGTTAGGCTATTTTTTTGAAGTAACTCATTTGAGATAAGCTTCCGAGTGGTTTTGGTTCCTGATTCTATTTCTTTTATTCCTCGTCTTTTTAGTCATATTAAGTTTTTGTTTAAAATTGACTTTAGTTTGTAGAGCTTAATATGTCCTTTTACTACTGAGCAGAGAAAGACATCAGACAAATGCAGTTCATATAAGTTTTATTTCATCTATTTTCTTTACGTGCAATTAGGTTTCATCTAGCCATTAATTAGGTAATTATTTCCTCCATATTTTATCGAATTCAGAATTTCTCGTGTTCACACGTTCACCATTTCGTTTATAAGCCAAAGAATGTAGGTAAGTTTTAGCAGGTATATGATAAGATAATACTTTCTTTTTGGAAAATTAACATAATATCTATACACGGTGTAATCGTTAAGTGTGCACAGGCGATTTTTCCGTAACTATTACAGATATCAGAAAAATTTAAACTGATATTGAAAGTACTATACCTAATGAATAAAATGACAATAATAACTTTTTTTTAATAAAACGAGAAATATCCAAAAATGTTACATGAAACGCTCCAATACATTTAATTTCCCATACATTTTGTATTCAGAGCAAATGTTCGAAATGACATCCACGTAATGGAATACGATTGTATTCCACATTGAGCTCTATTTACAGTTTCTAAATGAACTTTCATTAAAATTTGCGAAGTAATTAAAGCACAAAATCAAATAAAAAAGCAAAACCTTTCATATTAAATGTTTGGAATAGTTATATTTCATACCAAAGGTATGGGAGCGTTTCATGTAACATTTTTGGATATTTCACGTTTTATTTTTTTAAAGTAATTATTGTCATTTTACTCATTAGGTATAGTACTTTCAATAACAGTTTAAAGTTTTTTGATATCTGTAATAGTTACGGAATAATCGCCTGTACACACTTAACGATTACACCCTGTATATATGTAAATGAAACCCGTTTCGCGTTGTCACGGCATCACGTGTGAACGGCTGAACCGATTTCGATAATTATTTTTTTTTTATATTCCTTGAAGTACGAGGATGGTTCTTATGTAGAGAAAACGTAAATATGTACCACGGGTGAAGCCGGGGCGGACCGCTAGTTTTAGAATAAAATATTCATATGTATATTATGAAGAAAATACGCTACAGCTTTAAAATTAGACTACACAGCGTGGTTGTCATTCGAAATCGCTCCTCCAGCGATTCCTGTTCTTTGCTTTGTCTCAAAGGCTGCATATGTTTTAAATAGAAAATAAGGAAGGCTTTGTGCTATCGTGGAAAAAGCATACATTATAATAATTTAATAAATGCTTGCATTTCCGCATTGGCTATTTTTGGTTTGTGCAGTCTCTCAGTTAAAGATATCTTTTCTTTAATTATGAATTGTTTATAAATTATGCAATCATAGTTTGTTTAGTAAAATTTTTATGTTTTATTATAAATATAAGTAAGTATGTCAGTACTAAACACGCAAAACATGGCCATACATACACTACTTTTATTTTGAATGCATTATATTTACATTTAGATATTATCGTTAATACGTAACTGTGAAAATATTCACTGTTTGTTTACAAAATTTAATGTTTTCTGAAAGGACAAATACCATAGAACCCGGGCCTCACCCAAACCGGTATTATCCGGTATAAGCTGGTTTCAGGCCGGATAATGTCGGAAAATTTGACTACAACCGCGTCTGATACTTAAGATTCCATAGCTTATAGAGTATCTTCTAACAGAATAGGATATTATCTCTGGATGAACATTATTGTAAAATCTTGTGTTTATTTCTCAAGTAGGTTTATGTAAATGTATTATTTGGCAGATAAGTTATTTCTAAACATTAATTCATAACACAACATGCATTTATAGTATTAATTGGTACAAATTAATCAAAATATGATCAAAATTAAAAATAATAGAGCTATTTTAACATCATAAAACTGTCGTATAAAAATGTGTTGTAAAACAGCAACGGAACGTATCGAAACATTCCACAAAATTAAAAAACCCAATTCAAATATAGAACGGAATTCGAACACCAGCTAGACTAACGTCTCAATTGAAGTATTTCGATTTGGTATAAAATTTTTCAATTTTGCCTTCGCCGTTTCAATTTTCGTCTGGCCATCAATCCCCGTCGATTGTCCTCTAGTATAAATGTATAGTCTATGGTCTATCCACGTGCGATTTCATTGCTACGAACAATCGATTGCAGGGAATTGAGACATGTGCGAAAATTGAATATTTTTAAAGGATTTTATCAAGAATGTAGCATTGTTTTTATAGCTAATTTGTAGGTAACAAAGTTTTGATTATGTATTTGTACAAACAGTTTTGAGTTCTGCTAATACTTATTATAATTATTATGTGAAAGCTAAGACTCTATGACAAAAAAAACTACTGGACGGATTGGGATTTTTTTTTTTTTTTTTTTTTTAATTTAAAGGGCTTTATCGCTTTGCGATAACATCGCCCTGTTGAGGCATATTACAATAATAACATACACACACATAGCAATTCACTATTTCCTTAAACCTACTTCCGCGATCTTTACCAGCATCCGGGCTTCCTCCGACAACGGGAAAGCCAGGATGCTGTTTACAAACCCGACACTGTACAATTTATTTCTAAACAAACTTCTTCTTAAGTCTTCGTTCCGCACACATTCCGTCAAAATATGCAACACATCCTCAATGCTTCCACACTCGTTGCAGTTTGGTGAATTAACTACTTTCATTAAGTATGCGAAACTATTTGACGCAATGTGTCCGGAACGTAACCTCAATATATTCTTAAGTAAATTCCTATCAAAGGTTACATTATCAATTCAGGGTTGTTGGCTAACTTGTGGTTGGATAGTCTTAAACCAAATTCCCTTCGTGCGCGACCTCTCGTCAAAATACTCTTGCCAATCATCCCTACATTTAGATTTAATAAAACCGAAATATTCCGAATAAAGCGGAGAAACAGCGAGAGGTATTCCATCGGATGAAGCTTCTTTAGCACATCGGTCAACATCATCATTTCCTCGCAAGTTGATATGTGAAGGGATCCACTGTAGTACTACGATCTTATCTTCGGATTTAAGGCTTAAGATTGATTCCAAAATCTGGTAGGCTATCGGTATACCTTTCCCCTGAGAGGTACAACGAGCCAAATGTTGCAAGGCACTTTTTGAGTCCGTCAAAATAACAATTTTTTTAGGACTAATAGACCGACTATATGATAATGCCTCTGCTATTGCAATTAATTCAATATGCATTATGGAAATCTTGGAATCTATTTTGATCTTAGTACAGCATCCCAAAGATGGGTCCAAAAAAGCTGCACCCCCTCCACTTCCGTCCTTAGAGCCATCAGTATAAAGCTTATAATAGTCCAAATATTTCTGGTCGATAAAACGGTTACAAATAAAGTTTAATTCTTGGCAGTTAAACATACGTTTCGGGCGGTCTACAGAAGGGATAGAAATGAAAATTATGTTTCGAAGATCGATGCTACCAACCCAGGTATTCATAGCAAACATTTCAGGCAAAGCGCTACTGTGCATAGGCAATGAGTTCAAATATCTATGAGTATAAATAAGCAGAGGGAGTCTTTTACCTATCCAATACCTGGAATTACTATGGGTTGTTAAATTTCTTATGACCTCGACTTCTTTGCTGTTGTTGAACGAATTACATTTTAACCAGAATTTCCCCGCCAAGTATTTCCGCCGAATTTGGAGTGGAGGGAGACTTAGTTCACACTCCATCACGTGGATGGGGGTACTGCGAATATATCCGCCTATGGCGCGCAAAGCTTGATTTTGAATTCTGTCCAATTTAATAAGATTAGATTTGGAACCATTGTCATATAAAAAACTCGCATAATCCATTCTACTCCTTATCAGGGAAATATATAAGCGTCTTAAGTGTCTTTGATGTATACCCCACCCTGGCCCAGACAGTACTTTAAGCAGATTAATGAACTTACAAACTTTTTGAATAGTTTCCTCTATATGTTTACGCCACCTTAGACGGCTATCCAACCACAAGCCTAAGTATTTATATTCCTGTACTATTGATAAGAATTGACCGTCAATATCAAAATCAAAATAACCCCTAAAACCACCCTTTTTAAAAACGCAAACCTTACTCTTAGACGGGGATATTGAAAGTCCTAATTTCGTTAACATACAATTAAGGTCTTGACATGCAAACTTCAATTCACACAAAGCAATATTTAAAGTATTGTTCGATACATATAAAACCATATCATCAGCATATTGAGAAATGTTAACGTTTTGAATAGATTTACATATATTAATTGTCGCTACATTAAAAAGAAGAGGCGATAAAGGGTCTCCTTGAGCTAAGCCGCGGCATGTATATCTAGCCACATCACAACCGTCAACCCGAATATTTAGCTGTCTTTCCTTCAAATATAGCCATAAATATGTACATATTCTTGCTCCCACGCCTAATGAATCTAAAATATTTAATAAAGAAGTGACATCTACGTTATTATAGGCATTATCTATATCTATAAAGCAAGCTACAGTAAACAAATTTTTAGAGAAACCAATTTGGATTTGGGACACTAACCGAGTGAGACTGCTCAAGCACGACCGCCCCCTCCGAAAGCCCACCATATTTTGCGGAAGCAGTGATTCGTGTTCCAAATACCATTCCAGCCTTTTGTTCAAAATAGTATGAAAGATTTTACAAACACAAGAGATAAGAGAAATAGGTCTAAAAGATAAAATAGAATTCGAATCCCTGTTAGGCTTGGGTATGGGAATTATCTTAACCTGACGCCACTGTGTTGGTATGACACCGGAGCTAAATACCAAATTATATAATTTAATCAACAGAATTTTGCCAGAATCAGGAAGATTTTTAATCATAGAAAAGCTTATATCGTCGCGCCCCGGAGCAGTGTCTGAACTTTTTATTGAATTTTCTAACTCCTGTAATGTGATATAAGACTCTAAATTAGTGT
This sequence comes from Colias behrii, assembly GCA_029959065.1. NCBI lineage: Eukaryota > Metazoa > Arthropoda > Insecta > Lepidoptera > Pieridae > Colias > Colias behrii. Next base: position 1,468,206 of record JARWMC010000021.1, on the reverse strand, counting down.
TTGCTGAATAAAAACGTGGTTGTGGGGGTAACGCATAATCGGGTGTTAGGCTATTGAGTAAATCTACAACCTTCTCTTTATCCACACAATTGTTGGTAGAATTTGAGGCATGGCCTTTAATCCACCGCATTTGGTGCCACATATTAGAAGCTGAAGTTGTTTCATCAATAGACGAACAAAACTTCTGCCACGCCTGACTTTTGGCCTTCCTAATTAGCCTTTGAGCGGTACTGATTTTTTCGTGCAATGTATCCAAATTTTCTGCAGATGGGTTCCGCCTGAGATTAGCCAAAGCCAAACGTCGTTCGGCTACCGCTTTAGATAAGTTTGGATTCCAATAGCATTTAGGAATAAATTTATTACAAGGATGTTTCGGAAATTTAATATAAGGGATAAATCTATCAGCAGCAGACTTTAACGCGCGTTCAAAAAAATCATAAAATTCCTGTATATTTTCCGGATGGCTGTAATTGTTAAACGTATTTTCTAAAAATAAAGCATACGACTTCCAGTCGCTTCTTTTAAAATTACGTATTTTAATCATTACATGATTAGGGACGACTCGTATAGGAGAAGTTAATTTAATAATGAGGTGATCGCTGCCAAGAGATTCATTACTTACATTCCAGGTAAAATAAGTAGCTAGATCGGAAGAGACAAATGAGACATCTGGTGATGACTCCTGCAATAATCCATTGACATACCTTATTCTTGTTGCCTCTCCGTTATTTAAACAGGCAAAATTATGTTCTAAGATAGAATCGAAAATAAGTGTACCCCTACGATCTGTTTTGTTGGACCAAGAAGTATGATGAGCGTTAAAATCTCCTAAAATTACTGATTTACTATTTGTAATTGAAAAAATATAATCCCAATCGTTTTGTGTTGTTGGTATACCGGCCGGGCAATAAACAGAAATTACATTCTCAATATGCTGACAATTTAAAACCCGTATATGTAATAATTCAATTCCTGTATTTGAGCAACGTGTATTACAATTATAACCTCTAATAGACTTATGCAAAAGAATTGCCACGCCACCATAACCGTCGGCTCTGTCTGATCTGTGAATTACATAGTTACTAATTTTGAAAAATGAATCGGGTACTAACCACGTTTCGCTTAAAACGGCTACATGAATTTTTTCTTGGCTCAATAATGATTCTAAAGATTTAGCTTTCGGTCTTAAACTCTGACAATTCCATTGCATGATACCTATACTTACATTAATAGACTGACTATCCGTCATCACAAAATGAACTAAATACAGACTTTGCAGTAATTCCACTCATCAATTTATGTATCACCCATTCAGTACACATTATAACAACACGCTGTATCTTTACCTCTAAGGAATCCTTGCACGTAGCTATTTTATATAAACGTGAAAGAAACCGAATAAAACTTAAATCCTTTAAACTGTTCCTACTTGATTTCTTGGCGTGTTCCTGGTCTCCCTCCCGTTCCTCATTTCTTTCCGAATCATCACTCCAATTCATTTCAGCCTGTGGAGCTTCCGGAGAATTGAATGGAGATGGCGGACGATACTGTTTCTTTTTTAATATGCTTCTTTTGTTTTTGGGTATCGTAAATAATTGAGACATTAATTCTCTCGGCCTATCCTCCTCTTCCTCTTTATTATGTGAATCCCCTTCATTTTGGGTGGGGAGACAGGGGAATTCGTCTAATTCAATTTGATGTGGCTCGGGGTTAGCGTTATTCCCAGGCGCTGGTGACGGTGGGACGTATAATGAAAGTGCCTTCCTGAATGTGCAATTAAACTCCGACATAAGCTCTCTAAGTCTTCTCTCTTTCTGAAAGACTGGACATACCTTCTGCAAGGCCATGTGATTACCGGAACAGTTCACACATTTAAAAACAATCGTGTCACAGTTTTCATGATCACGAGAACATTTTGGGCAAATCACTTTAGTCGACGAACATTGGAATCGGCTGTGTCCGTATTTCCAGCAGCGAGAACATTGCGTCACCGGAAAAATATAAGGGTCCACTTTAATGCCGAGGCCATAAAGGAAAACATGGGATGGGATAGAATTTCCTTTGAATCCCAGCCGAAGTGCTTCGCATTTAATCCAAGACGCGGTCCCATCAAAATTTCGTTTATTGAGACGTTTAATTGCCACTATTTCACGTTCACACTTAAGGTTACTTAAAATATCCTCGTCACTAGCCTCTAAATCTATATCCCGGATAACCCCGTAAGACACACCCACCTCCGAAGTTTTGTAACATCTCCACTCCATATCTTTAAATGTTTTGCACTCGATCAGAGATTGAGCATTAATGTTCTCGTCAAAGGTTATTATCATTTTATAACTATGCGTATATTTGACTCGCTTAACTCCCTTTATATTATTATCTTTAAATAATTTCGCTAGTGTTAATTGTTTAGGAAGTTGCTTAGTGCTAGTTACGCACACATCCACACTTTCCTCTGAAGTTCCGCTCAACCTCCGTACCGCCTTTCGAGATCTCGAGACCACATTCCATCCCTCCTCCGAAGTATCACTCCCCTCAACAGCTGTCCTAGTCCTCTTTCTGTTATGTTCCACATCAATACATTCCACACTTTCCTGCATCGTATTATTCATATTCGATTTAGCTACGTCATCGATTAACACATCATTCAAGTCTTTCCTAGCAACAGTCTCCTCATATTCATACACACTGTTACTATCCGCCTGCGACATGCCGGCGCCGCGGCCGTGCGCTAGCACCGTCACACTCGAGCGCGTCCGAGCTTATAAATAAGCAAAAACAAAAGAATATCTCGCAAAGAAAACCAGACGCGACCACTCGCACGAACGCCGCGACGAGACTGACGGATTGGGATGAAGGTTATACATCAGAATAACATAATAATATGAGCTATGGAAATACTTGATTTTACCATTGGCTGCGTCCGCCGGTGAAACTGCGGGGCACAATTAGTAAATGAACACCTATGAAATGCCACTAATATCAATTCATGGCAAATTAAAAGTATTAACAAGTACATTATAATTCAAGTGTATGGTTTCAAGTATCACGCAGTTTATTGTAAAACGTGATGCAGTTTAAATAGCCTTATTTAAATTTGATGTGTAATTTGAATAATTATTTCATAATGACTAGAAATGGTATAACAACAAAAATCGTTCCCTACTCCATATAATTTAAGCGTCAACTACTCAATCACAATTCGACAATTTGTATTCGTGTTCAGTAATATTTAAAATAATAATTTAATCACTCTGAAACAGCAAAAGCCAATTTTATATAGATTTTTGGATATCTTGTATTCTAAAATAAGGTAAGTATGTTGTTATTAAGATTAATTAATTAAACTATTCTCATAAACCTAATTCATTTATTCATTCATTCATTCATTACTATCATCTCAACAGCAAAGCCAAAGAAAATAACCTCAAAAATAACACCTTGCATCATACCATATCAACCATTCCACATCATATAGAATCAAAAGCAATACGACCAAAAATATAGTCTATCACGCGAGGACATCAATCAGCTGGTTCTCTGTCAATTTCAATCTGCCGTATAACACTGAGTAATCCCAGGTTACTTGGGGATTCCGCTTTCCGCCATTTTAGGCAGCGCGCCAAAACTAGTGCAAATAAAATGCACGTGTAACATTTATTAAGGAACTAGCTTTCCGCCCGCGGCTCCGCTTGCTTTGTATAAAACCTTATAAATTATAATCTTTCTCTTGAATCACTCTACCTATTAAAAACGCATCAAAATCCGTTGCGTAGTTTTAAAGATTTGAGCATACATAGGGACATAGGGACAGAGAAAGCGACTTTGTTTTATACTATGTAATGATTATTTTGATATTTTGTATCTATAGGTAGAAAAGAATTATAGGGACTAATAGCAGCTTTGTTTTTATCGTCAAGTAAGATAAGATTACGACCAAAAATCATTCATGTGACTTGAAAATTCATACTTATGTAAATATCTATTAGTTGAAATTTTCAACGTAGTAAAACATTCTTGCAACGTAGTACTACTTGAGTATAAACGTGAAAGTTTTGAATATTAGTTGGTTTATCTTTAGCGCTAAACAGCTAATCGAGGTTGTGTGTGACACATAGATTATAGGCGGGATTAGCACATGAGCTAAAATCATACCTATTATGTTATCCACTTTAGAAGATGATGCCACCTTGTATTTCATTTATAAGGCACTAATTGTGCCGCGCGGTTTCACCCGCATTGCTCCGCTCCTGTTGGTCTTAGCGTAATGATATATAGCCTATAGCCTTTCTCGATAAATGGGCTATCTAACACCGAAAGAATTTTTCAAATCGAACCAGTAGTTCCTGAGATTAGCGCGTTCAAACAAACAAACAAACAAACTCTTCAGCTTTATAATATTAGTATAGATTAATGTAACTGCATGTTTATGTACGTTTCTTAGGTATTGGTAGGTTTTTTTTATTAGATAACAGCATACCTATGTAATAGAAGTGATAGAGGTGCAACAGATTTTTTCAAGCAAACCTGAAGAGATTACAATTAGGAGTAATTTTTTATACCTAACATTATAATGAAAAAATGTATTTAAAACAATCAATGTCCAAGAGCATGATACTCAACCACACCCAAACTAAGACGATAAAATATAAATCACAATATTCCATTAAAACCGCACAATACAATAAAGAGGAACGTCGTGAATATCAAACTCTAGAATTCTAATGACTATCTAGATTACAGAGGGATTACCATTAAAGCAATATTAATACCAGTGTGGGAAAGTGATGGCGCTATATAACCTATATAGCTGTCTCTTTTTCGCACTGGAAGTAATACTGCTTTAAAATGGTACAGGGCAGGATTGTGTTACATCCCAGGTGCACAACCCTTGTCACGCTTTGATTACAACTGTCAGTTTGATAATAAACCCCACTTATATTATGATCTCGGTTTGACCAAGTTGACTAAGTTTGTCACGGCTATCATTGTTATGGCCGATTGGTGTATTTAATTAAGTTATAAATATAGCTTGTAGGTCGAAATCTGTATAATTGTAATTGGGCATTAGATTAAAATCATGGAAATTGATTGAAAGCTTCTTTAGTAATAAACTATGTAACAAGACAACTGCGCTAAAAATTAAATTAGTCGTATATTTTTTCTGCACAAGATTCACATCATCAGTACCTAGTTCCCTGGATAAAAATCATCCTGAGGAAATCGACATGTATAAAATGAACATTTCGATGGGCCTATGACCAAGCATATTATTTCCACAGTCCTTCTACAAAACAACTGTATAAAACATAGTCTGATGATGATGAATCAAATCACACTTCAAAACAACGCGTCTAACAGAAGCCAATTACAAAATGTCGCAATTGTTAACATCCGTTGTTAATGAATAGACAATTAATTGGCCACTGATCATGTTTCATGTAACATTAGCGGCGCTAAGTTTATCACATTATGGTGTGACTAGTTATAAATTGAGCTATTTGTTTTCAATTTCATGTTTAGTTATTGTAAACCTTTTAAATTAGTCAATAGATATCTATAGGTACTAATATTATAAAGAGGAAAGGTTTGTATGTATGTATGTATGGTTTTCACGCATAAACTACTGGACCGATTTTGATGAAATTTGGCACAGACAGTCTTTAGACCCTGAGAAAGAACATTGGCTACCTTTTATTGCGAAATATGTACCACGGGCGAATCCGGGGCGGACCGCTAGTTCATAATATTAGTAGATATGTTTTGAAATTAATAGCTATATTTTAAGCAGACAAAAAACTAGCACGTACCTATAATTCAGAGATAAAAATCACCCGTTAAAGCTCTGAAGCAATAGATAGTTAGGGGTAATAAGACAAAAACTATCTTCAGCACATTTAACTGTAGCAAACAAATACTTATTATTCGTATTATAGTGAGTATTACATATCATGTAAAATTACTATGTTCTGTGAACGTTTCTATATGTTAATAATACTAAGGCTCATGTTTTCATAAAAATTGTTCATGCCAAAAATATAAAACTACAAACTACAAAATCTCCAACAACCGTATCTCACAATTAAAGTATGTAAAACTATCCATACTAATATTATAAATGCGAAAGTAACTCTGTCTGTCTGTCTGTTACTCAATCACGCCTAAACTACTGAACCAATTTTCATGAAATTTGGTATGGAAATATTTTGATACCCGAGAAAGGACATAGGCTACTTTTTATCCCGGGAAAATGACGCAATCCCGGAAATCCCACGGGAACGGGAACTATGCGGGGTTTTCTTTGACTGCGCGGGCGAAGCCGCGGGCGGAAACCTAGTAAACAATAAAAAATTAAACTTTCCAAGCGAATTCAGTTTTTATCAATGTTATAAACACGAGAGTAAAAACAAATGCTCGTGTACCCAATGAAGCGAAGCTAACGGCTGATAAAATTTGTGGATCCTGTGTAAGCAGGGCCGGCTTTTTAAACGTATGAATTATGGGCGTCAAAAAGCATAAAAAAACGAATATTTTAAAATGTGATTTGAATTATCAACAACCAAATAAAGCATGTACGCGCAATTAAATTAAAACATGTAACATATTCATAATACTAGTTTCAAGCTATGTAAGATATGTTTTTGCCTTTTGGTTATATCACTCCACGACCATGATTTCAAGATTTGTTTGATTATCAACTTCTTCAAGCGTAGAGTGAACGTGTACTAGGGAAGCGCGTACCATCTTAGGCCATATCTTAATTTTCCATCAGGCGAGATTGTGGTCAAGCGCTTCCCTATCTAGAATAAAAAAACTCCTTCGTGAAGATGAAAGAGTATTCCTACTAATAGTTACTATTTGTTCACCTGTTTTATAATTAAAAACACGACAAAATCAGCACAATAATATAGGAAAAAAATGGTTGCCTGTAAAGTCGGTTTTACGGGCGAAGATTTTACGTGACAACGATCATAGTTGAGTGGGAGAGAGACGCAAGGCATTCGGCGGGGCTCTCTCTCGTTCGGTGACTCATCGTAACGTTACCGAGCGTTACACTTTTTCATAAGTGACTCCCAGCCGCAACCTAATTTAAGACGTTGTCACGTCAAAAGAACGCAGTTCCATTAAAATTTTCGCCCTAACGGCGCCCTATAAACCAAATTCTTGTGAATTACACGGAATGTAGTATAAAATTGTCTAGACTGTAGACGTACTTAGGGACAGTCATTTGGAACTTAGCAGACTGGCCTCTACTTGAAAATTAATAGTTTGGTTACAATCGTAGAATTAAACCAACATTTAAAGTTTTGAGCATAAATTTTCTTTGTACATCGCAAGTTTTGAACGCTTTGTAAAACTTGGTACTTTTTGGGTGTTTTATTTAAGGGCCTCGAAAGCGGTTTTTTATTAAAAAAATATATCATATTTAATTACCTATATACATAATATAATAATGTGAATAATTACTTCACACATAACATATCTCTATATCAAAGCAAATTCTGCATTATCTTTTAATATGTGTAAGTAATCAAATTTTATGATTGTCCAATATGAAAATTATATTGGCTAAAATTAATTATTATCATATTTGAATCATATATCATATTGGAATAGAGGGCTAACATTAATTTTATATGTGAATATTCGTTAGGTATATTCTCCATGACCTTATTAAGTAATGTACCTACGCGCATGTAAATACAACTACCCTCTAAAAAGCCTTAAAAAATTCTCTAAAAAGCTGATAATCAGCCCCGCAGCCCGGCTCCAAGCAGACTGTTAATAACCGAGCGTAAATAAAACGCATTTTATTGCAACACGTTCGCGTTTTATACCTCATTTAGTTTCAAATTCCCTCGCATTCACAGTTTAAACCCGTCTACATGCGCTTAAATGAAAAGAAAATGGCGGGAGTTTGTTTGTTAAATTAACGGTCATGTAGGACATGGTACGTTGCTTGTTTAATGGGCTATGAGGTTCTTAGTTTTTTCGTTTATTCATGCGTTACTATGCTCGCTGATATGATCTTGTAATAGGTATGTATAAGATAGACTTATGATGAGACAGAAGATTAAAATTTCAAATGTGAGAGAGATTAGGTTGTATCGTCAATCGCCTTCATTTTGTATTTAATAGAAAAGATAAATAATTATAAACAGAGTCATTGACTCCTTTCAGAAGCAACATTCCGAGCCTATAGGTACTAAAACATAAATAAAACAATAATTACCGATATTATAAATATATAATATTTGTCTCTACAAAACTAGAGACCGAAATCGAACCGTTCATTCGCTAATAATTCATAGTTTAGAACAATTCATTACGACTAAACTCGTGGCTAATGCAAACAATATTGTTATTTATTAGCCAAATTTTAATTCGCCCGGAATATTCATATAGTGTGCGTGACCGACCCAAGCGAATGATTTAGTACAAGGAACGAATGAATATACTGTACTGTGGTTTTTGTTGAATGATTTACAACAAACACAAGTCTTGGGCATGTGATTTACAACCTGTGGGCTGTGAAGAACAATGCGAGGTATATCAAGAACCGCGTCAAAGATAACCTCAAAATTTGTATATTTTATACTGCAGGAAGTTACGAGAAGATAGCTGTTTGTGGAACGGCTCTCTATTTAAATACTTAAGGTTAAGGTTATAAAGCTTCTACTTTAACATTAATTGTATTATGAGGCAAGATTTATGTTTGTATCATTTTAATGGATGAAATCAAAAAGGTTTTTCTGAATTCTTAGCTATCTGACTCATAAGTTATCAGCAATATTACTAAACATGGTGTTCCTGTGGTGTGCTTATGGTTTTCTATGCTCAATAGAACTTATAGTTTATCATACATTGATAATGAATTAAAACTATGTTCAATCTTTTTTTTTTTTTTTTTCAATACAAAAATTTTCAGACACATTTATGTTATTTTAACAAGAATTAAAATATGACTTTGAAATACCATGGCTTTGAAAAGGCAATTGATACATTATTATAATTATAATGTCTCAGAATTGAGGCACTCAAAGTTTTATCATAATCGCATCATCGATCCATCAATATGACGTGAATGGATTATTGTTAAATTATTTTCGTAATTTTACCAAATTCTTATATATTTTAGGATATTAGGGAATACATCATCTGAATTATCAATTTATACAACTTTTCATGGAACTCATTACATTGCCTTTTTAGGATAATTAAAATTTATACTTTCTTCAGTATACCGATTGCGTAGCTGCTAGTGTTGTACATGTATCATGTGGGTATATATAGCAGATAAAGTAGTAAAATTACTATAAAAAACATACAAATATTTACAGAAGAAAAAAAAATGTTCTAAATTTTTGGCTGACGACTTGTCCGTCGATTGTTAATCTTTTCATGTTAATTATTTTCTTGTTATAACAACTGTAGTAATATGTAATCGGTACAAATAAATGTATTTTCTTTATTTCTATCTTTCAAGTTCACCTGATTCATAATAATCAACCTATATACTAACAAATTTCATCTTCTTCAGATTTCCACGTCAACCGACAAGTACCCAATTACGAGGTCACGGAATACTTCACACTTTTTAGAATTATGATTTCAATCTATTATTTGTGGCATCACCCAATGACTCGAGTTATTAAGAACGACTAATTACCCCTTGAGCTTCAGTGAAGGTTTTTTTTTTTCATTCCTTTGACAAAGTTTCTTCTGATTTCTTTTAAACTTCGTCATAAATCAGAAACACTGATGAATGTTGTTTCTTAATAAGATTAATGTTGTTACGAGTTGGAAACTTTGCGACACTGAAAGAAATGTTTTACGCTATCCGTAACGATGAATAATTGCTGACTGATAATGAAACATTGCTATCTCGTACAAATTGATATGATATATTTTGTATTATATGATTGGTTTTGGACCTATACAATATCTATAAGGGATTAGGATATAGACTTACATTAGTACAAAAAGGAGATCATTAAAAGTTATTATGATCAAAAGTTTATTCAGTATATTTGAACCATGTTCCGAAGCAGCCATCTTGAAACGATATGAATGAAATGAAATGAATGAATGAATGAAATCAAAATAAGCTTATTATTCAGCAATATAATACTATATCACTAAAAACTATATGTGAAAATTATTCACAACGTACAAATCTTCGTGGGTTCGCTAATTCATTGTGCTCTAAAACCACACTCAAACAGTCTATTTCGTAATTCAAACGTAATCCCTAACAAGATCCCAAGCTTAGTTTTCACAAAAAACACGCTCAATTCTTCGGCTACAAACGGACACTCAAGTCCCAAAGCAGTGGTTAAAATGCAAATTATCGCAGCGCCGAACCGTCAAAGGCGCATCCTGACCACAACTCCGCTTTAGGCGATCTGTCCTATCTGCAATACATTCTCCAACCGCTTCACATTCTAAACCATTCAAAATCAACCTACTATTATTCCCTAACAATAAAGTTGCAACACTCCTAAATTCGACGTCCTGAACGCAAACTGGAATTGTCAGCGTTGTATCCAAAATGTACATTTTGCCGTCCCTCAATGGCGCCACAGAATAATGTATCTTTTGTGTATAGAAATAGAATAGTTTATTTGTTGGCTGAATTACTTTTGGTACATATTGCCGTACTGCAGGTGAATAGGAATTGAATGCCCATTGAGGAGTCTGTGTCAGATGTTTGTGAAAGGAGCGTTCAAACAAATTACGTCATCGCTTTTGCATTTTAGTTTCAGCTTAAGTTTGAACATAATATTTTCTTCGGAGGATCAAAAGTTATTATATCTATTTGTTACCGATGGCATGACATACAGTAAATCTTTCACGTATTCACGATCGAGCGGAGTCATCTAAAAATATTTGAAAGCAACTTTTATACTTTTTCAAAACTTTTTGACTATAACGAAGTTTTTAAAGAAGTTCTAAAAGGTGCTCTTTTATCACAGATTTGGTATTAGCTATTAAGTAGCACATTCAAAGTCTCGAAAGTTCAATAGATTAAAGCGTAGGCTGCAGTACTCATAAACCAATCGATGGTTTGCTTGAAATATAATCGGCTTATTTATTAGAAGCGGCTTCGTCCGATGTACAAGTAGGTACATAATATTATATCAGGGTTCAACGATTAAAGAGTTTTTCAGTCTTCTAGAGATAAGCGCGTTCAAGCAAACTTTTCAGTTTGTACTATTAGTTTAAATAAATAATTGTTATTAAAACAATGTTGCATTAATTACATCACTAAATGGGTCACAACGGCCAGTGATATCATTTGATTGCGGGCGGTGACTGCGTCGTAAATGTGAGCACCAGAGAGCCTTGCGTGTTCTCGCGGACATTATAACTATGGAATATACCAGAAGGAATTGGAGTGAGCAATTTGTTATCTGGTTATATACAATTCATAGGAAAATACTACTAGGGTTATGTGTTATATCGAGTTAAAAGGACGTGGATGTGAATTTATTTTGAGAACTTATTACATAATCAGTTAGATATCAATAAAAATATAAATACAAATACAAATCAAGATGGAGTTGCAGATGCAAATGTATATTGTGAAGATGTAGATGCAGATGTAGATGTAGTGTAGATGTAGGTGTAGATAAAGATGTAGGTGTAAATTTAGATATAGATGTAGACGTAGATGCAAATGCAGATGCAGAAGCAAATACAGATACGGACACACACACACACACAAAAACGAACACCAACATTAACACCATTACCTTTTCTAACACTCAAAGCTACATCTTCACCGAATAACATAAGCAATTTTTATCAGCCAGATGCAATAGGGAATATACTTCTTTAACATTTTGTTCGTGAAATTGCTCGTCTGTATGTTTTCACACATGACATAAACCACGTTCCTTCAGCGATAAAGCGCTAGAGTGGCGATGAGTGGACTGGACGTGAATCGAAGAAGTAATATAAACAATAATACGTCGTTACTCCCCTTTGTGTTGTTTATTATCTCGAGATTTATTTATCACTTCTACTTCTGGTATACGCCGTTGTTCTTAGTTTACGGCTATAGACGTTTTAAAGTTATTTGTATTGTATTTGTTTGTTCCATATATCATGTTTTATTAACTTACTAGCTTTCCACCTGCGGCTTCGCCCGCGCTGTCAAAGAAAAACCCGCATAGTTCCCGTTCCCGTGGGATTTCCGGGATGAAACCTATGAAAACTATATCCCGGGGTAAAAAGTAGCCTATGTCCTTTCTCGGGTATTAAAATATCTCTATACCAAATTTCATGCAAATTGGTTCAGTAGTTAAGGCGTGATTGAGTAACAGACAGACAGACAGAGTTACTTTCGCATTTATAATATAAAATATCTCTATATCAAATTTCATGCAAATTGGTTCAGTAGTTAAGGCGTGATTGAGTAACAGACAGACAGACAGAGTTACTTTCGCATTTACAATATTATATAGTATGGATGAAACTATGAATGAATGAATACTTTATTGTACACAGCAAATGAAAGAAATAACATAAAATAAGATACAAATAAATTGCACAATAGGTGACTTTAATATGGCCGTAAAGTTATTTATCTATCGAAATATTATGTCCTTACATCAAACCAATGCTACACTACCATACACTAAACTTCCAATGTTATAAAAAATTACTCCCCTACTTTCGTCAAATGCCAAGAAATTCACTGCCGCAACAATTTACCATAACTTATGTCATTCATAACCATAATTTAGTAAAGAACTTTCAATTTTAAATAAATTTAATTAAATGTAGAGCTATTTAATAGTTTCTTCATTCCTTCATATAATTATTTTGTGTACCTACGTAAAAATTATTTCTAGGTATTACAAATGTGTATATGAAAACCCTGGTAGACCCTTATAAAATATTTTCTCCAGAAAATTCTATACAATTCTGCGAATCATGAACCGCGTTTTACAAAGCCGGTTAAACATAAAAGGGTATCGCGTTCCAGTAAGATATTAAACACACATTTCTTTGAGATGTAACAAAAGTGCGAAGCGAATAGATACCATTCTTCTTGTGTACAGTAACGTTGTTCAAAGATCTCTTAACAAATCTCAGAAGCATTGTTAGGAGTGCCTTTTCGCGGTATTTCTCGCATGTTGAGAAAAACTGCAATATAGTAATGTGGGATCTTATTTTTATGTGAAAATATTTAGTTTATTTGCCATCGTATGTAAAATTATAAGATCCCACCGCAGGATTAGTGCGTTCATAGTTTTTTTGCTATACTCTGTCCATTATATTATTTGCTTTTTGACAGCTCACAACTATGAAATTTTGTATTTATTATGTTAAAATGTCATACATTAAAATACCGTACTTCATGGACAGTTACCGCCCACTTAGAGATGTGCTTCACAGAACGATTCCATATTATTGTGCCACAGATTATAAATAATCGTTATGTGAATACATCCGATAAAAAAGTCTTCTACTAAGTTAATGTTATTTAAACATAAAGACAACCAAATTGTATGATAGAAACCAAATAAAATATTAGTATAATATAAATTTCTACTTTTTTTTAGTTTATGATAAACAAATAAAACAACGAGAGTAGTTTAATCTATTTTATTATCCTAAGTCGTCAGAATTATAATCTTCACTAGATTCGTCCGATGAAGAGTCTTCCGTAATATGTAGGATAAGGTCTTGTGTGCAAATATTGTCAAATGCAATATCACGGTCCCAATCAGATAATATGACACGTTTAGTTCTCTCCACCACTCTTGCCCAGTTCTCGGCCGTCACGTGGCTGCAAGCGTCTTTTAGTAATGCCAACATTTTATTCGCTGTGAATGGCGGGCTCGTATTGCTTCTCGCAGCATGCCCTTTTACTTGAGCCCAGATGAGCTCTATAGCGTTGTATTGGCAGTGATATGGAGGAATTCTAAGGACGATATGGCCATATTCTAATGCCATTTCATCTATTACATAGCGTTTAGGTTTTTTTTTTGTTTTTAATATTTGTAATAATTCTATTTTTAACATAGAATCGTCCACATTTTCTCCATTATCACGAAGCCAATTAATAATTTCATGTTTTTTATTAGCTTGTGTTGGCATTTTATCAATTTGGCGAGAGTGGTAAGGTGCGTTATCAATCAAAATTGTAGATGGTTCTTCCAATGATATGAGCATGTTTTTGAACCATTCTTCATAGACCTCTGCATTCATTTCTTCGTGGTAATCGCCTGATTTCTTAGATTTAAATGCCAGCAGTGCATTTCGTACAAAACCTTTTGCTGTACCAGCGTGACAAATGATCAGGCGTTCACCTTTTCCCATTGGTACTGCGGAGGTTGACGCAGTAGTATCGTCGGTCCAGGAACGAGATATTGTGTGGTTAGCGTTAAGCCATGTTTCATCGGTAAAAACAATATTTGTCCAATCTTGTATTCTTTTTGCCTGTCTTAAAAAGTCACATCGTGACAAAGCAACATCAGTACGTTCCATTAACACTTTTCTTTTATCACATTTTTTAAATGAAAAGCCAATTGTTTTTAAAACTTTCGCCAATGAAGATTTTTGACCACGAAATAAACCACTTCTTTCCAAGGAAACAATAAGTTTTCTTAAAGTTGGAATTTCTTTTTTCAAATAGTAGTCATATAAATGACGACGAATGGCATCAGCGTCAAAATCATCAACACCTGTCACCTTACGAGGCCGGCGCTTTCTTTTTGGTGTAGAAGGTTTGTTTCTTTCCAAACCGCTCCTACCGTAGGCATCATTAGTAATTTTAGTCACAGTTGGTAGACTGATACCCAACGCGGCCGAAACACGGTTTCGCACTTGCGAGAAAGGTATGAGAGGACCGCCATTTTGATTTTCTTTCTCAAAGAAATCACAAAGTTTTAGCACTAACTGTCTGGATTGTCCTTTCAAAACTTGTCCTTTCGGCATTTTCAAGATCAATGGATCTAAACACTCACAAAAGATGCACCGAGGAATAAAACTACTCAACTCAAGGCGACTAACAAATGCGAGAGAACACTCAGCGAACATAAATGCGTGTGACTGGCACGGGCGTTTTGCTGCGAGTGACGGATGACGTCAAAATGGTGGCCGATGGATGGTCGGTTGATGAATGATGATACCAGTATACATATCACTACATAGTATAAAACAAAGTCGCTTTCTGTGTCCCTATGTCCCTATATATGCTTAAATCTTTAAAACTACGCAACGGATTTTGATGTGGTTTTTTTTAATAGATAAGGTGATTCAAGAGAAAGGTTTTAGTATATAATTTATTGTTTTAGACAAAGCGGGCGAAGCCGCGGGCGGAAAGCTAGTAGGTAATATAATGTCAAACCGTTTGGAGATTTTAGCAATTAAAATATATGTATTTATATTAATAAATGATATATAATATAATATATAAACAAAACAAAAACGCAATATAAAATGTTTATAATATTTACTTATTATTACATTGCTTAATTTTACATTTACATAGTAATTTAATTAACTTAATTTATTAATTCGATTAATGGTTATATTAAAAATTCATAATCGGAATGATATCACAATCGAGAATCTTTTGAACATCACTAAAGCTATAAACCGTCGAGCTGTCAAAAAGCAATTCTTATAGTGGACAAACTATAAAACCAAAATTTTATGTATATTTACAATAAATTGGGAGAATATATATCGACTGGGTTGCCAGTCAAAATTTGACCGCAAGCATTTATAATTAAATTTGTTTCTAATTGATTTTTCGGAAAACTTTTCGTTCACTTGTTATTTATATAAAATGTAGTCTACATCATGGCAAATCATATAAAGATTCTAAAAAATTGGTCAAATTTTGACTGGCAACCTAGTCGATATATAGTTATTCTCCTAACTATAAATATACATAAAAGTTTGGTTTTCGCAAAAAATCTGTGAACGCACTAATCCTGCGGTGGGATCTTAGACTATAATAGATTGATGCTAGCTTTAACTGTAAAGTGCAGCCTATGGGTCAATAAATTAAATATAATGTCGTTTTGTATTGTTTGACTTTTATTTGAAACTAGCGGTCCGCCCCGGCTTCGCCCGTGGTACATGTTTACGTTTTCTCTACATAAGAACCATCCTCGTACTTCAAGGAATATAATAAAAAAAGAATTATCGAAATCGGTTCAGCCGTTCTCGAGTTATGCGCTTACCAACACATTTTGCGATTCATTTTTATATATAAGAAGATATTCAATCCTTGTTTGATCGTTTATTTGCTATGTGCTTACAACGTTCATACAAATAACTCAAGTTTATGTAAACATTTACTAATTTACATAAATTCACAGACGTTAAAAGTTATTACCTAAAAAGTGACCTTATTGTGTATGTTGAATTTTTGTCCAAACTGTCTGTATTTTGTACGTACGAGTTTGGTACGACCGTACGAGTGCTCTATGTACGAATAGGTATAATTCAAGTGACAATTATGAACGAAAGCTATAAGCAGTGTTTATTCCTTGTACAATAAACTATGTATTCCGTGTTCTCATAATTATTTTGCAACGCAAAGTATAGTTCTTTTAAACAGCACTATAAATTAACCGTCCCATAAAATTTAATCGTTTCACAAGCACATTTCATAGTACATTTTGAACTTTACGACTTCACCGGACCTCAAAATATTATCCCAAGCCTATTATACATTTATTTATGACCCCCGTGCTCCTGACGCCCGATTGTTTACTTAAAAATTAATAGCTCGTTGCAAACAAATTCCTTGAAAGCCTTTTTATTTTATCTTATTTCAACCCTTTTTTCTTAACGCGTTTTTCTTGACTTCTTAAATACATCGTTATTGATCTGTCTCTATCTATTTGTTTTGACTTCATGGCCACATTCTACCAGTTAAAGACACGTAGAAATATATCTTTATATCCAGCTGGAAAGAAAGGAATCTTATTCTAATTAAAATATTTAATTTATCTTCAAATCATCATGTATAAATCTGACTAAGTTATAAATATTTCTACATTACACTAGAGATACTTATTTCATCAACCTTATACATATATGTAATAATTTGGTTTCTTAATATGGTCTACAACAATTTATAGAAATTCAATCACTAAAACTCATATCGAACTCGTTTACCTATTACTTCTTCAGAATCATATAAGAATGATAGCTAAGAATGAAGCTTTCAATATAATTCAATAATCGAAAACCACTTCAACAACCAGACCATTTAAGTCGAAATTGCAACCGAGGCGTAAATAATCAAGCACGCATATCTCAGAATCGACAGCCCATAAAGTATTTACTCCTGGGTTCAATAAAACTCCACGACAGGCGAATCCCTGTCCCTTGGAAAGTAGCCAAGTGCATTGAGAAATGAATGCATTTTTCTGAATTATCAGACGCTTCAAGTCTACAACTAATACAGCCAAATTGGTTGGTCTGATTTATAGCTTCACATTTGTTGGACTGTTCATTTTAGCTCCTTGTTAACGCCTTGCCTTATGTAAAAAGGGGTATTAAGTGTAAAGAGATGAAAAGAAAATGCAATGTTATTATCTGATGCACCGTGCGGTTCGCTTATTACTGTAATATTGAAAATTGAAAGAAAGAGCAAATAATTTCTTTCTTTCTTTCTATTATTGAAAATTGTTTCTTTATACATGCACGCACGTACGTTCATGAAATAATTTTACATTTATTTATTTCTTAATAATAAAACCCTTGGAAGAACGTCTTTTAGTATTATAATCCAATATCTTATAGTCATACAGTTAGGCACTACAATCATTAATATTATGATTACACAATATTTACAGCCACTTGGAATTAAATCTGCACACTCAGTTAGCGACCCATTATTGGGTATCTATTATCTCATATTACGCCAAATCGAAATACCGTTTATACTTCATGATATTATTTTATTTTCCCATTTCGTGAAAAACCACTGAATTACTGCTGAAATCAATAAAATTAAATATATTTTACGAATTGAAAACCGAAAATTTTAACCAACAAACACTTAAAAACAATTCGCGATAATTTTATCTGAAAAACGCCTGTAAGCTTAAACGGTGGGAATAACCGTTTACTTAGAGATTACTTTGGGTTTCATAAAAATAGTTTGAACTCAAATTTTAAATTAAAACAAGCACGGGAAGGAAGATCGCTGCAATTTTCTCCTACGGAACCCGTGAATGGCGACCGCAGGGCTTGGGAGTAGGAAACTGCGTTTTTTGGATGCGCTATCATTTGATTAAGTAAACAAAAGATATCTATTAATTATACAGAAGTAAATTCATTTTACGATTTACAAGTGAAGTGAAAGAAATTATCAGGTAACTAACGTACAAACATTCAAAAAATAATTCACTACGAATTGATAAGCTCTTTCCTTTTTTGGAATGTCGGTAAAATAAATAAGCAGCATTAAAATTTTAAATGATAATATTATTGTATTTGTAAATGGAGAGCTAATGTCATTTTATGAATTTGTAAACGTGTTTTAATACTCATTATGTCGAGATAAATGGTGAAAAGAAATAAACTTCAAAACAAATCAAACAAGTATCTATAGGCAGTTTATCGTTTGTTTAAGCAAATCACGTCCATCAGCAAGAAAGATATTCACAAGAGACTTGCAGTTTTTATGTTTGAGTTCATCGGAAAAAGGGCCAACAAATTGTTTATTCTCAACGTGAACTGTTTTTGTTGAGATATATCATTTTAGCGTACAAATCAAATGTTTATTTGACGATTGTTTACAAATAGCCAGTTTCTTATATTTTGCTGGCTCGCACGAATTGACCTAGCACAACAAAAACTTCGTAAATATGCTTATAACAAATACTTTATAATATTTTTTGTATTGATAAAATAATATAATGAACAAATCGAGTGTAAAATCCATTAAAAAGTTTTCAATGTCGAAATACCAGATTAATATGGTATAAGATAAAGATACTATTAGACTTATAAACGTAGTTATATCTAACAAAAAAATAAACAATAAAATAAATCCCATGCCACATCCATTATTCGTACCTCACACAAAACCCAGTATGCCATTACCTCGATCTCGGAGGGAAATTGCTCCGCGCACTTCATTTTTCTTGTAAATTTCATTTTTTTTACACATCCACGTGTTTACTGTAGCGTTTGTTGTGCTGTGAACATTTAATGGTGAACGCTTAAGCTTTAAGACGGGAATCTTATTACTGATACACTTAAGACATGAGTGCTGAAGTGTGTGAAATTTATACGAGCTTTTTTGTAGTAGAAGTACGGAAAATACGCTAATACGTGTAGTGAATATGATTGATAATGTAGGTAAAATGCATAATTTAAGAAAATTTAGTAAATACCATATTATATTATAATATTATACTCGTACGTAGCATGAAGAAGCATTTTACAGTATAGACACAAATACAGGTATAATACATAAACATAAAAAATATTATATAATGATTTCTCTAATCGATTTTTTACATTATAATACGATTCCATAGCCCTTCTAGTCGGATCCTTTAGTCATTTAAAGTACTGGAAATTAATCTCCAGACCTCTCAGTGGCTGATTTGTGGGTAATCGTTTGCTTAGGATCTGGTTAGGTCTTTGAATATACTATACTTTCTTATATAGAGCAAATTTTCAGTGAAAAGTGTATTTAATTTAAAGCTTGATGTGCGTATAATAATATAATTTTTCGGTCTACAATACAGTACTAATAATTTAATTTTTATGTTACAGATAATCTCCGAGACAGATATACCAGTTTTAAAGACACCTTACAGCTAGTTCATGTTAAAAGAAGTGCCTATTTTCATTTCATAAAAGAAAGTCGATAAAAAATACATAAAGAAATTAATGTATATTTAGGGAGCTGGGTAAAAAATACACATTTAAATTCGATTATACCCAAGGTCAAAGCGAAGGCTACCAAAGTCATTTATAACAGAGTCCCCCTGACAATTTGGTGATATTACGTTAATTTTTCGTATATAACTTTTAATGGAATTGTATAGTACAAATTAACACGCCTAATGAGAACGAAAAACTTTTTTAATTACTTCTCTGTCTCTTATAATTGGCTTATCTAGAGTAATTAACATTGGAATAGATTTTGGAGGAAAATTCTCAATGTTTATGCGTCTTGATAATGTTGCGTTTTTAAAATAAAGTATTTTAATGTGACTGTTAATTTTATTTATTTTCACCGATGTGATATACCTACTAACCTTATGTACCTATCGTATTAATTCATTCTGTGTGATTGTAAATATACCTTGGTGTGGTATATTAAATTGATAAATAAATAAATTAACGTTAGTAATATAATATATCTTAAGTAACAACTGTCGTTAAACTTGTAAGTTGTAGCCTGTAGGTGTTGTAATATATTTCTTTTTGTCTGAAATAATGCCTTATATGCAGTCAAATAAACTCAATGTTTATAAAATTTGTAAAGTATGATCATATCAAAACCATGCTATCGATTATATAAATTACTAGCTGCGCTTAGCGGTTTCACGCTCGTGGCTCCACTCCTGTTGGTCGTAGCGTGATGATATATTATAGCCTATAACCTTCCTCGATAAATGGGCTATCTAACACTGAAAGAATGTTTAAAATCGGACTAGTAGTTCCCGAGATTAGCGCGTTCAAACAAACAAACAAACTCTTCAGCTTTATAATATTAGTAGAGATTTAATGATTCGAAAGCCACAAATAAACTGAGTATTGTAGGCTATTTTAGTAACTATTTTGTTATTTCAAGTCAAGCCAAGTGAATCCGGGTAAAGTAAATATTAAAGATTATAATGAAAATCTATAAGTTCAATTAAACGCAATAGCAATTATCTATGTAAAATGAGCAATAGCCAGAGGTAAAAAAAAGTATTTTGTACAAAATGGCTGACCTTATTTATGATTAGGACTGCTATTTAGCATACAAAAGCTCTGTATGGAGCTCTAACCTCCCTTGACTCAAAGCATGTAAATTAGATAGTAATAAAACTAAGGTGAATAAAGAATCGTGTTCATTATGTAAACTTATGTAATTTGGCCTTAGAAGTATATTGAATCGATGGCTTTTTAATAATGTTTAGATTTATTAGTCACGTCGTGGAGTATGGCGACGATTTTGGTATCTATGAATCTTATCAAAGAAGTTTCACTTCTGACACGTATGCTCGGCACTCACGCCCTGTTTTATAGGTACCTTAAAATTTTTACTTTTCTTTAAAATCGAATAAAGCTTACTAATTGAGAAATGCCTTGAAAAAACTCAAAACTCTGACGCAATAGGTATTTATTAAAAACTCAACTTAATCATACGCAATATTGTTATCATGAATATTGTAATTCATATATCCATACATCACGAAACAGATTTATGGTGACATATATTAATCATGGCGGATATATCATACAAATTACATCAACCCCTTGCCTCCTTGGAGACGTGTAATGTCATAGATCATAGAAGCGAGTAGTGTTTATGGAAGTTTGCCATAGACAATAGAATACAGGGAATAGAATGGTTTATGGTAGATCTGTATGAAATTCTCGTATAAAAAACATATATTATCAGTACAAACATTCATCAATTCTTCTATGATGATCAATAAGGAAATGTTTATGTTACCGAAAATAGACATTATTCGTATTACTGTATTTCTTTGATGATGTTTATCAGTTTCCAGCGACCATTAAAACCCCTCAAATTGAAAGCCATAACCTATTAGAAATTAAAGACTTTTTAACGGATTTTAAACGCGATTTATTTATTATATTATTTTCCCGACGTTTCGAACACTTTACAGCGAGCGTGGTCACTGAGCAAGGGAGTCAGTCTCCCCGTGACCACGCTCGTTGTAAAGTGTAAAGTGTCGCGTTTAAATTCGTTAAAAAGTCTTTTATTTCTAAATGTATAATACTCGCGTAAAATCAAACACTACAAAATACTAGCCCTAACCTAGCCATAAAAACATTAAGTCGAAGCAATTATAATATTATTGTTTATATGTATTTGAATTTACTTTTAATTAAAATATCAAGAAATTGTACCCAAAACATAATCCCACCATTATGTAACTGCAAAGCAGCTCTAGAAGCCGAATTGTTGTTAAAATGAACATAAACATTTACGTATTTCTTGTAAACACTTACCCTAATTGCTGCTATATTTTGTTAAACATTAATTAGGTTACAAAATCCAGATGGTACGAATAAAGTATAAACCCTTTCTAAGTATGATGTCGCTACTAATATTATACTGATACTAGCTGTCCCGACCAACGTTTTTCTACCTTTCTCTTATCAAGGTGGGTTCCCACGGCCCGCTATATCACAGGCATCGGCAGGCGACAGGCGCCTGTCGCCACCTGTCGCGATCTGAACTGAGCATTCCCACGGCCTGGCGAGGCCTGTGGACGGTCATTCCTACTAATTAATAATTTAATTCAACGATAGACCGTGTATTTGTTAAGTTGGTTTATATTCGTAACCACGCATCATTAACATAATTTCTATTTTTATGTTGAGGTTTTGAACAATTCCATAGCGCTGGTTCATTTTGGTATAGAGTTAAAAACTCGAAAATAAGTTCGTTCGTCCACTCCATCAGTAGATACGTGTACTCGCATACGCGGCCGCAGGTGAAATGAACGATACGCGCGACAGACGGCAGGCCGCGACGGACGACGTCGCGCCGCGCCGCGCCGCGCCTTTGATCTTACCGACTTCCGATGGATAGCACGGGCCTCGGCAGACGACCACAGGCCTCATCGGATGCGCCGATTCCCACGGCCTGTGGTCTGGTCTGGCGCGGTCGGATCTGTGAAGAAATCAGGCCGTGGGAACCCACCTTTATCACTTAGGGGTATGACAATAGATGATGTCCGATTCTCAGACCTACCCGATATGCACCCATATAAGAATCGGTCAAGCCGTTTCCACAACACCGTGACTCGAGAATTTTATATAATGGACTAGCTGTCCCGTTGTTCTGCATTACTATTATCACTTAGGGGTAAGTATATATCAATTATCAACAGATCTACCCAATAGGCACACAAAATTTCATGAGAATCGGTCCAGCAGTTTAAGAGGAGTTTGGTTATTGGTAACTAACATTGTCACACAAAAATTTTATATATTAGATTTTGTAGTTAATAAGACACCATGATGAAAGTCTACGTAATTCGATAATCCTTTCCGAGGCAAGCGTGAAGGTATACATGTATAGATAATATATAGATGTATGGCGTTTAATTTAAAAAGTTAATTAATCCGGTGACAACATGGGTTGACGTGTCAACGTACCAACAGCGAACATCAATTAATAATCTACATGGTAGGTGAAGAACGTATACTGAAAATACTAAATTAAAATTGACAAAATATTCCCCGACGAATTGAAAATTTAATTTCAACTAGCAGTCGCAATGACGAAAACTAAATCTTAACAATGTTCTTGTTATTAAAAATGCAAGTGATTTTTTTTTTGGTTTCTCTTTCTTACACGTAGCAACGGAGCGGTTTTAAGGTATGTTTTTGTTTCTTCTCGAACATCTCAGCGCCTTAGCTCAGCGCCATAAGAATTTATTTTAACTCGACAAGAATCCTTATTGTGTTCTTTTTATTTAAAATGCGAAAGTATGTTAGTTTGCTTGTCTTTCTTTCACTTGACAATGGATCGATTTTATGGTATGATTTTTGTTTCTTCCAGTTACAGTGCTGTAGGAATTTCCTATAACAAACTGCGTGTTTTTTGCTAGTAGCTATAATATACTTAACATCAACAACAATAAGTTTACAGCTTCTAAATACGTCTCCCGAATAAATTAAAACTTATTTTCAATAAAATATCCACATAGATTGTAAGATAGTATAAAATATAAATCATTATTGTTGACGGACCGTCAAATATTTTATGATTAATGAGCGTGTATTGTTTGCAAGTTATTGTGTTTTAAAAAGCCTAACCGAGAATCTGCCAACTTTTTAATATCCTTGCAAGCGCGTCGTTGTCACTTTCACGACTAAAAGGAAGATATGAGCAAATATTTGGGCTCATTTTTCAAAATGGGGCCACTAGGTTAGGCTTTAGAAGCGTTTTTTCATTTGTAAATGTTAGTTTAGCTCTCCTTTACTAAATTCAACAGATACTTTAAATCGAAATCAAATCGAATCGAATCCAAAGTTTTCCATAATGCAATTATATCCTGAAAAAAGGGCAAGATAAAAAAATTAGAGCGTGATCGCATCAAAACTAGACTGATAAAGGACTTCTAAACATTCAAGATGTCTTTTCTCGAACAATGTTGCTGTATAAATAGTCAGAATTGTTACCAGAATAATTTACAACAGGGCTTTTGAATCGTTAAAAGTAGCCAGCGAAATTGAACACTCTACAAATTCTATTATAACGACTATAGTGATCAAACCTCACCAGAATTAGGAACTACAGAATCTTTTGCTTTTTGTCGGTATTTATTGTTATAAATTCTCTATTCTAATGGCCACACGGTCACTCCGAGCGATAAAAGCCATCTCAGTACAATATTCGGCCAAGGGTAATACTTTAAAAAGCAACATAATATAATCTGTTCTCATACAAAATTTATGGCCGATTTATGTGGAAGAAGTACCTATTCGTGAAATAAGAATATTCATATTACATTTTTGAAACTTTTAAACGGTGAAGCAAGATGAATTGCATAAAATATCACATCTGATATTTATATCAGAAACTTTAGTAGTTTGATTTTGTTGATGTGACTTAAAAATAGGTTATGCACATTATAAATTATTTAAATAGAGTTAGTCGCGTTTCAGTTGGATATTTCAAAATAAATTATTATGCTTATGAATTACGAATGAGGCAAAAATATTCTCATTTCCATAAAAAATCAATAGACTTCTTGAAAGAAGAAAATTTATTTCACAATTATATAAAAACTTCCAATACCAATTTTAAAGCAACTACAGAACATTTTTATTAAACGCTAAAAAGACAGGCTATAATCGCAATTTTTATCTCGATAATGAAAACTTTTTACAGCAAAATAGAAGCTAAAAATCAGGCGACAGTTTAAATTACTTGGCTTTTTAAAATGCTGGACAACGGCAGAAAGACAAAAACTACATGTTACAAAGATATACAGATGGTGTATTCTGGAATAGCTATAACAATTTAAAATAATATATAAAAATATGAAAGAGAAATGTGTATCATTATATGCTTGTTTTGTATGAAAACATTTTCCTGCATGAATTAATCAACATAATATTATAATTAATGTAAGATGATAACTATCTGACTTATTTGAAGTGAGTACGGATATCATCACATCAGCATATTCCCGTCCACTACGGATATGTATCTAATTTATTCAAATATGCTTAGGTAGTTGCCAAAGTAGGATAAATTAATAAATCTGGAAGTGTTATTCTACCCTTTTATATATTCTAATGGTATTGACACAAGCAAAGCTTGTACTTACATACCAATTACATACCAATTACAATTACATTACATAGTGGTGAAAATTACATAATATACAGATACATTATTTTTCTTGGTCTTGGTATATTCATATGTACACACTTTACAAACACACAATTATTCTAATCACCGAATTCAGTTATAGTCAGAACCATATTATAATATATTATCGTCAACATATGTATGGCCTGTAGCTGTATTTCCATACTATGATTCGATGATTTCCCAACCTCCAACTGTCGCTTCCAGTATCTATATACATTTCTACTTTTTTACAATAGTTAAAACTTTTCCAAGAGCCTGTTTAAGTATTCCTCACGATAACCAAACGCAAAAACTTTACAAGCAATTTGGACCCTTTGTGTCGACGGCACATCCCGTTTACTTAAGAACCAGTTTTAAACTATGTTACACTATGAATATATATTTTAATAAGATCACGTAAGGTTTATTGTCTTTGGTGTTTTATTTATTAAGTGTTCATTAGTTTTTATGTATAACGATGTATCAGAAAATTCTACAAAGATAAAAAAGTTTGTACACGTAAGGGGAATATCAAACCCACTTTTTTACGCATTCGTAAATAAATTATTAATCATAAATTGCATTTAATTATATAAATATAACATTAATAGGGTAAACCACCCAATTATTGGCACTTTAAGCAGCTACTTCACAAAACCGGTGAAATTTGCATGTACAATTATGTTTTAATTAAGAAAAAAACATTTATACTGGTATTCTAATCTATGGAGAATATTATAAAGTACTTGTCAATTTTAAATTAAATCGCTTTATTTAATATAGTGAACCTTTAAAAGAAAAACCTAAATACCAGTTGCTGGCATAGTCAAACCTTTTATTGGCAGTGTTTGTTACCTATTATTGTCACTATTCTTGCAAGACTGAAAAATATTTACTAGATCTTATGTAGGGCTTTCAAAGTGTGAACTATGTCATTTTAAAGTTAATTTGTACCATTCATAAATTGAAATAAACAAAATAAAAGACTCTGTTAAAATAAATGTCACATTTATTTGTATAGGAACATACCATTTCAGTTGAAACGCTTATTTTTAAATATGGGTTTTAAGTTTCCATAAAATATGAAAGACAACCAAAAAACCTACTAGGCTTAAATAAAAAATAGAACAATTTTAGCTTACGATTATTTTACATTTAATTAAATCACAGCTCTGATTGAATGAGATCATAAGTAATTTTTAAGTCATGTTAGTCACCTGAATCAGTCTCAATTCACATTTTTGTAAGTAATTTTTAAGTGCCAATAAAATGGATAAACGGATTTTAAGCAGCCCAATTGTTGGCACACCACAAATAACTAAAAGTTGGCGATTAAATTTTAAAATAATGTTTAAAAAAGGCAGTTCATACATTCAATAATAAGACAAAATGAATATGCATAAGAAAAACACAACGGAATTGCAATTTCTTTTAAGTTCATGATAGCTCTTACCTTAGTAAAAAACGAATATTTTGAATATTTTTGCCAAACAAGTCCCGGCTTGTCAATCTGTTTGACACGCTGGTTTGGTTGATATGCTGCCATGTTTTAAGAAATAAAAAATATTGTTTGCTAGTTGAGTAAAGAATGATACGCTACTTATTAATTTCTACTACAAAATTTATACTGGCTACAAAAAAATCTTAATTTTCTTAAAAAACTGGAGCATGCCAATAAATTGGTAGAGTGCCAATAATAGGGTGGTTTACCCTATATCTCCCTCGTACTTTCTTGTGTATTTTTGTCACTTTTGAATTCTACAAATTTTAAAAGAACTGCTTCTGCCTTCATAAAGTTTTAACATCTAGGACAACCTACCATTGTACCATACAATACCTACATATTCTACTATATTGCTCATGATTGTCCTATATACAATAGAACATTCTCTATCAAATATTCTATTCAAAATGCAATCTACGTGTACAATAGTAGTAAGTACTAAGTACTAGTGTTTGAGAAATCAATCCTATAGAAAACTTCTTCGACTTCGGTATTTACATAACAGAAAAAACATACATTTCACCTGCATTGATGAAATTCGATACTTCTGAAACAAACATGCTACTTTGGTATTAAAATAGTTAAAACCCGTTTCTTCGATGTTGAAAAGTAAATCCGTGTTGATTAACAAAGTTCAAGCGTATACCGCTTGAAGCGTGTAATATTTGGGTGTGACCACTGTGATTAACTTAGCTATAAGCGATTTAATCGCTTTAGTCCTCTAAAGCAGTTAAATTTTACGATATTTTGAATTATTTTTCTTACGAATAGCGTAATCAAAATTTCCAACAATATGTTTTACGGAATACGCATGGAATACGTTCCTTATTTCTGTTTCAAAAGGAATAAAAGACTGTTAGATGCATGACTGTCAGGAGAAAGTTGCAGACAACCTGTGCAGACAACAGAAAGGTTTACTCTTGTTTTTTTTTAATTTTAGTACAATTACTTATCAAATATTGTCATCATCATCTTCATGATCTTCATCAGCCCTAATATGTTCTCATAGCAGTCACACGGACCTCCTATGAGGGCCATAAAGCCCATAATCTACCAAGCTTGTCATTGCAGGTAAGCAGATGTCACATGTCGTTGAATTTTTGTTAAAAGATGCGGGTTTCCTCACGATGTTTTCAACGTTTCAAGCAGTGGAGATGTTATAACATGTGCAGATAAATAGAAAAATCATTTTATTTTCTGCTCGCTCGCCACACAAATGAAATACTAAATCTATACTAATATTATAAAGAGGAAAAGTTTGTAATTATGTATGTATGTATTGTTTTCACGTATTGTTTTCTTAACCGATTTTGATGAAATTTGGCACATCTTTAGACCCTGAGAAAGAACATAGGCTACCTTTTATTGCGAAATATGTACCACGGGCGAAGCCGGGGCGGACCGCTAGTATTAAATAACCACACAGGTATCGCCCCTCCCATCACAAAACCCAATCACCAAGATTTGCCAAACTAAACTGGGCTCAGTCGAAACTACAAAGTGGTTCTTAAGTACAATAATTAAACTGTTTTCCTAAAGTTTCTATCATACATCACGTTTAGGCAATCTCGTACATCTGCCGGTTAAAGTAGATAACGGTAATGGGAGTTTGTCTGGAGCAAATATTATTACTTTGAATACTTCATTATTAAGGGATTTTGCTTTAGGCCCTAAGTACTGTCCAGCTAAGCGATGGTTACGAAATTTAACAACACAAGAAAGTAATTTTGTGTTGTTTAATTATGTGTATTTCGTTGTAATAATACCACTCTTGTAAACCCAACATCCAAAATAAAATATACCTACTCGTTTTTCAGCGTTTTCAGGACGTTTAATGTTGGATATAGGCCTCCCACTAAATTTCTTTCAGGTTACCAGCGGCTTGACTCCAGAAGCTCCCTGCCACTTTGATCAGGTCGGCGGTCCATCTCGTAAAATATATAAAAATAAAATATACCTATCCTATATCCATCGGAAAAGTGGCTTTTTGCTGGTGTAAAAGTTTTTAAAATCAGTTTAGAACTTTCAACATCTTCGTGCATTATTGTTATATTCATTTTAATGAATTTTCACGTACCTATATTCATAGTATAAGAAAAGTATAAAGCATAATAAAATAAATTGATCATACCATGGTGTGCTATGGCGTAATCATAAAATCAAAATGGCGTACTAAGTCCCACATAACAACCATAATAATTTTACTTCTAATGCAATTTATATCGTTAGAAGCGAACGGTGCATAAAATAAATACAGATAATAAAATATAGACTATAAAGACATACGTTAAGGTTTATGGCGCGAATAAAATCAGCTATACCCGTTATAGGTAATATGGTTTTATGTACGTAAACAATATTCTAATGTGAACAACCTTATAATGATTATTGTTTATTGGTTTTCTTGTTTTTCTCATGTCTTCGGCCGCTCGATGCTTTGAAATACTTCCTATTTGCTGTATGTACCTTCATAATCACTACATGGTATAAAACTAACTAACTTTGTCACTATCACTATGTCCCTATGTATGTTTAAATCTTAAAGACTACGAAACGAATTTTGATGCGTTTTGTTTTAATAGATAGTGTGACTAAAGCCTTCCTCTTCGGAAGGCTTTAGTATAGTATTTATTAGGTTTTATACAAACCGGGCGAAGCCGCGGGCGGGTCGCTAGTATTATAATAAAATTTTCAACAATTTACGTAGAGGCTACGTAGAGCCTCTACGTAATCGTCTACATAATATCATTACTCAGGCTAACTAAGGCTAATGGTAATTTTGTGTATTTTATGCTTGCATTAAATATATTAATTATTTCTGCGTGATTCCGATTGCCCCCAAAAATCTTGTGAAAAATCCAATCTTTTATTACATAGAACACATACCTAATACAATTATAGCACATATTACAAGAAACGACTACTACGCATAACGATCGCACTTTATAAGATTAGGTAACTTTTTAAAACATGCCCTAATCATAAACATAACAGCATCATTATCACGACCCAGTTCATATCAGAACAATCTCCAACTGGCCAGCATTACTGGCCACATTACCAATTTGGCTAAACGCTAGACCGAGTAAATAGCAGTTCCCAAACTGTAGTTAATACTGCGACTTCGCTCGAAACTTTGTCGAATCGCTACGAATGAAATTGGTAGCTGACGTCCTAAGTTTCAGTTGAGTGTTGAATGCGCCAGATCCTCGGCTAATATAGCCGATGTTTAGTTTTGGAATCAATGGTTTAATTGGAATATGACTTAATTCTCTTGATCTTCTCTTGATAAATTCCATAATCAACTGTTAACTATCAGGTTTGACACATTGCTGTAATTACCTTAATAAGAAACAGTTCTATCAAGAAGTAACAATACAATACAGCTTATAATCGCTCCGAAAATTTCAACCCACGCCTATTTTCCGTTATGTAATTTCCTATCTTATCCCTTCTTTTATTACCGTCTTCTGTCTACAATATTATACCTTCGAACAGTTTTGTATATTGACCGTGGTGATTTAATGATACTATCTGATTCTGACTGACTTCATACAGTTTACCCACTCTTCTTTAAAAATAGGTTATTCACCTCCATATCCTTAACAAAAACTGCATGGTTAAACTTATAATTGAATGTACATACCCCATGTGACACAAGGTAACAAACTCCTCCTTATTTTAATAACCGGAAAACCAATATAGCCTTTTTCATTTCCCAACTTATTAGAAAGGACGGATGTTTCCAGTTAAGTGACCTTCACAAAAAGAGTTAACAAAACTTACTTCATTTCGCTTGGAATTAGCTCAAACGACCTCTGAAGTTTATTACACAGCGGAATAACCGCAAAGTATTAAATAGCATTTCGTTAAGGACCGTAATTAACGAGCGTTTAAAAATTTTCATCCCGTTTTAATATACTACGGCTTGAGAATAAATTATGGTTTATGAGTGAACTTATTTATATCTGTGTTGAATTCTTCTCCTTTTTTTGATTCTTATTTCCTAATAGTCCTATGAGAGTGGTAGAAAAGAACCAAAACCAAGCTGTTCAGGGTGTATAGCAGCAAAAAGCTAATTTACTATTCATTTTTACCCACACTACTTCTCAATGTCATTCGAAAACTATACAACTTCTTTCTTCTTTATATTCAATCTTCTTGATATATTCGAACAGATAACCTCATGATCTGCATGATGATTATATCAACAGCAAGATTTATTTCTGTTATATGTTACCCTGTATTAATTGTTTAGATATCTATCCAAACCTATACAACTTATTTCTTATTCTATATGTTAGCTAAGTCCGTGAGATATTTAGGTCAGAAATAAACATACTTAATACATCACGTATACTATCTTTACTTTGCTTTTTTTTCAGATAAACCTTTTTCACTACAATTATCTTTCTTCCTATTAATATTTTCGGCCGCTCGTCAGCAACTCGCCTGCAGCACAATAAGGACATTAAACGCGACAAAAATGAAACGTAGCCAACATAACTGAAACATGATCCACGGCTGTGAATTATTACATCTGTCCAATGATTTATTCAGTCACAGATTGCCGCCATTTTTTATTTTTGTATTGACGTCCCCGATAGGTATTAAAACCCGATTGGTGACTGTTCAATCATTTATTCATTTGTAAACCGTTTTGTATGGATACGGGTTTGGAAAAATATTTCAGTGCTTCTTTTTATAGGGGACGGCAAATAAGTTGATCATTGAGGTTTTAAATTGGTAATGAAATGTAGTTTTTAATAATTGCAAATTTAGTACTTATTTAAGAATTTAAGCATGAACTAACTGAACTAACTTCATAAGTATGATTGCGTGTGTCCAAATGTGATAATTTTTATTATATTAATTTTGCCAATACCTTGTTGATGCGTTGGTTTGACATCAAAATCTTCAACAGAAAATCCTTTAAAATGTACACTTCCTTTTTTTACAAAATCTATAACCGGTGACCCATCCAAAAATCGACCGCACCAACCGTTGCTTAACCATAAACAGAATTACAATCATTGACACGATGGAAGAACGCTTGTAAATCGCGAACAAGTATCGCTACAAAAACACTCGCGTAGAAAACGTAAAGTGCGGCTAAGTACCTAAGGGCCTTCTAACGAGCGCCTCTTGACGTCCGTCTCCTGTTTTAGGGTTCTGTATGCAATGGAAAATCCTGAAACATCCCTTTGACAGAGGATTAACAGAACTATAGCAGGATTGTTACTAAAATTATCTTTGTAGGTATGTGTCATACATTTCACGATAAATAGTAACAATTTTCTATTTTGTATTTCCACCAGGTAGGAATAAGAGAAGAAATCTAAATCTATCAAGTTTTCTAAATTCGTACAACGCATTTAAAAAAATGGTAAGAAAACAATTGCTTTCGCACTAATAAATCAATTCAGATAAAGCTCATCATTGATCGAATTTCTATCCTCTTATATTAAATGAAAGATATGAAAAATCGATCGTGATAAAAATTAATATCCCATTTTACGGAACCCCTCGAAGCCAATGTATAAAGTACTTGACCCAGATCCTCCCCTCCACTTTAAGGGCACTCCACTGGCTTTCCGCTTTTTTGTCATTTAAAATAACCGCCAACGCATTTTCCACGAATACTTTCATGATGTGAACATTTTTGATATTTAAATCAGGATAATGTTCATGTAATCTTTATGTGATTGTGTAGAAATATAATGTCGTAATGTATTTATGGCTTAGATTTATGGTGATTACGCATATTATAAAGTATTAAGAGTATATTTTTCACTATATTATGTTAACTTTTATGAACTTTTTACTTAACAACTGCAAACCATCTATATGAAATATAGCTATCTGTATTGACAGAACAAATGGATTTAGAGTCTGACAACATAACAATCAAGTTAAGTAGTACTATTTTTAATAAGAGCTGTGATACCTAGTTAAGAAAATTAGATCTAGCTACGTTCAAGGAACAAATCGACGATTCAGACTGAAGTGGCATGGAAAAACAAGTGAAATTTTTCAATTTTTATGTAAAATTCTCACAAATGATCACTACACTACTGGTAATAAGTAAATTATGTTGAAACATGACCTACAAACGAAATAATTACTGATATGTGTGACATTTAACAAACTATGCTTTCACAGAAATATAATCTGGTTTAAACCATAATCGGAAGCCTGTTCTCTGTGATGATAGTAGCGTATTATTTATTGAAATGAAATGGCTTCAATTTTCCACTGATATGTTTAACTGAATATTACATTGCAAATATACACTATAATATATATAATATAAACTAGCTGTGCCCCGCAGTTTCACCCGAATTGCTCCGCTCCAGTTGGTCTTAGCGTGATGTTTTATAGCCTTTAACCTTCCTCGATAAATGAGCTATCTTCCTGATTAGCGCGATCAAACAAACAAACAAACTCTTCAGCTTTATAATATTAGTATAGATTAGTATAGATTAATATCCTTGTTGCATGTCCAAAAACAGTTTGAACACCATTTTTAATAACTATATACAAACGAAAACCTATGTGAACGTCTGTCAGACAAATTTATTTGCATACTTGAAGTACAATAGGAGTCAACAGCGAGTCAGCGTAAACTCGTATTTCGCGAACAAACCCGTGAGACAGCTGCTATAAACAACACGTGCGTTAAATTGAAGATTGCCTTTGCTGTATGATATTTTGGATGCGGTATGTCAGCCTTGCCGAGCTAGTAAATGAAAAGGTAAGAAATAAGTTCAATTAATTTTTCAATGACATATTTATTAAAAAGCTTAAATAAAAACAGGGTTATATTGTGCATACGATTTATTACGAAGTGGTAAGCACTAAGACAGAACAAACATATAATATTATGATAATATAAACTTTCTACCACAGATAATTACTTTACTCCTACAAAAGAAATGTTTTAAAATTACAAACCATATCCTTTTCAAACTATATATAATTACATTAATATATGCCTATAAAGAATAAAAACAGTACGTGATACTATTTTTAGATTCTCGTTACTAAATATTTCAGTAGAGCGTAAAAGCAAAGTCTCTAATGACGTAGATACTGGGAAATGAAAAACTTTTTACTCTAAATTAGTTCCGTTCGACATTTGCGTGTAAGTAATTAGCATATGATTAACGAAACAGTTTTTACCTTCCCTAAAGATCAGTTTCAACACTGAAAACATTTTAAGCTGTAAGGAAAAACCACATTTCTGTTTATAATTCTGTTAAATTTATATCTTTGCTATGAAAGTTTAAGGGACATGTTCTTACTTCAAAATGTCCATGTATGACTTTTTAATTAATTGTAGTACCTACTTACACCTTTTCATTTTCAATGCATTTGTCCAATAGATTGATCCAATTTTCATATTTATAATGTTAAACACAATATAATTTAGCCTGAAAATAGCTTTTTTTATAGATAGAGCTGCTCAAAATTCCTATACGAAATGAGCATAACTTTAATACAAAATACAAACAAAGAAAAACACAAACTAAAGCAAGAGTAATCTACACACATCCACAATTAGCATTCTTCGTAAATGTAAAGCGGTGTTTACATCTTAGGATGCAAATAAACAGCGGCATAGCTGCAAATTGTAGACGCACGTCGACAGTGTACACCTACCTTACACGGAAACATAATAATGTGGGTCGACATCTGAATTTATATTGGTATAGTTAGTAAAATGTATTACACATGTCTGTTCTGATGACTGGCTTTGAAGGGTCATCCATACATGAAAATAATTGAAGGTATATGGAAGTAGACACTTTAAATCTTATTGAGAAATAAATAAATATAAAATTTTACCTTCCTATAGCAATATAAGTGGACAAAAATGAGCCTAGATTAGTTCCGTATCGATACGCATACTATAAATTCTAGATATGCATACCTACTCAAAGCTTTTTTTAAAGAAATAGCAGAAAATGGTAGAAATTGATAGTGTAGGGTAAAAGTGGGATAGATGCCGCACCGGGATAGATGCCTCATTTTCAAAAAACCTCACTTCCCAGAGTCGTGACTACGAATTAATGATTTAAATAGGAGCTCCTATCACCCCGCACCTCGGGTACGCATGAGCTGTTGTTTGGTGAAGACGTGTTTCGCTAGTGCGTGTTATAATATCCGCGGCGAACTTCACGAACACGTTAAAATTTAAAAAGGTTGATATTTACTTTTGCATAACTTTATAAGTATTAATAAATTTCACTATATTTCTTATTATGTCTATACACTGGTTCATTAAGTACAAATCTAAGTGAAAATAGTGGCTTTTTTGTTTTTATTTAATAAAAAAAAATACTGAGGCAGCTATCCTTATAAAAAAGTATAGTTGCCCCTTTTTTTTCGAGGGATAGATGCCCTTAGGGGCCTCTAAGGGCATCTATCCCTCAATACATATGTACATGTTATTATCGATAATCACAGGTACTGTTTATATTTTTACCTGA
Source organism: Colias behrii (assembly GCA_029959065.1). Lineage (NCBI taxonomy): Eukaryota > Metazoa > Arthropoda > Insecta > Lepidoptera > Pieridae > Colias > Colias behrii. The sequence continues at coordinate 1,432,655 of JARWMC010000021.1, read as the reverse complement.
TTGCGTCAGAGGTTTTCTCTATGTTAACCGATTTTACTCGTTTAATTTGCTTTTTTTGTTATGTATACTTACTTATTAATGATCTGCCCTTATACTGATTGTAGGAGAACTACGCCACGAAAATACAAAAGAAAAGAAGGAGTGCGAGCGCAAGTATATTCTTAGACAACAGAACAACTATGTTAACATGACATTTGCTGGTTTATCATATAAATTTTATTAGATTTCGCGTTTATAGAGTATGTAAGGCATCTATCCCACTCTGCAGGCATCTATCCTCCTTAGTATTTTCATGGTGGGGCAACTATCCAACTAGGTAGGCATCAATCCTCAAAAAAGGTGTTCTACAAAAATATTTATTACACATTATCTATAAATGATAGGATAAAAAATAAATATAGTAATTCAAAACAGATTATTAACCTAGCTATATTCATACGAAGTGTTCGTATAAGATTCATGTTTTTAAAATTATGAGGCTATTTCAAAAAGTGGGGCATCTATCCCACTTTTACCCTAACAAACAAACAAACAAACTACTAATGGCAATAAAACTAGAGAGTAATTAACTCTATTTTCCGCAACAAATGTTTATTAACCAAGATCTAAAAGAGCAGAAAGAAATTCAACAATAAAAAACGGACAAAGTGATACAGTTGTTATTAAGCTTTTATAATATTACTAGCTTACCGCCCGCGGCTTCGCCCGCTTTGTCTAAAACATAATAAATTATATACTAAAACCTTCCTCTTGAATCACTTTATCTATTAAAAAAAACCGCATCAAAATCCGTTGCGTAGTTTTAAAGATTTAAGCATACAAAGGGACATAGGGACAGAGAAAGCGACTTTGTTTTATACTATGTAGTGATTCTTATTCTAAACTTACACTAATGTAATACACAATTTTAGTCCCATTTCTATTTGTACGAAGGCCACTTAATTAATCACTTTTAAATTTCCTTTCAAGACTCACAAAATGAAACCATAATCACATTAAGCCCCAGAAGGCATCACATTATCTCTAAAGTTATGTTTACTTCTTTAGCAAAGGCAAAACAATTATTTATCCGTATTCCTTTCCGTTTTGATGCGCTGACTTGGCAATCTTGTTTGGATTATGTGTAAACCGTGTCAAAAAATATGGCGTTCGTTTTTTCTTTTTATACGCCCATGTAATGTTTTATGCAACACAAAACAGTGGATTTTTTTCTATAGAACGATAGATAAAAAATATATTTGACAAGATTATTATAATCACCAAATTCATTTTTTTTTGTGTCTCTTGAGGCGGAATCGATACAAATCCAATCTTTTCAATATTATAAGTTTAATTATGAGCTTTTTGTTATCATGGAGCTGAGAACAACAAGGGACTGAATGAAATGACAAAATTTGGTAGCCATAATCCAAATTTGAATTCAATAAAATATACTTAAATAATAATAATACACCAATACATTCCTAGAAATGTAATTGCTTTATATTTCAATTTCTACTAAACGTGGTTTTATTCACCTGACTGAGTAACTCAAAGAATATTTTCCTTTTTCAATCGTTCCATTATCGGCCCTACTTGTACGTATCGCTTCGCTGCAAATAAAAGAAATTTACATTTTAATTCTGTGAGCAGCTTAAGTTACGAAGTCCGAAAAGTGATTCGGACTTGAAATGAAATCTCTTTTGTACCTTTTCCGCCGGTTTCTGCCTTTTTGTGCCGACGCTACCGATAATTCTTAATTTGAATTAAAGATTTATCTTTTATTTTATAGGCAATGGATTATCATAATAAATACTGTTTTATAATTATTTGTGCTCTAAGAATTTGTGAGATTTTATTTTTGTAACGTTAATAAAAGTTTTAAGGATTATTATTTATTATGTTTCTCGGTTCCATAATACTCGGGTACCACCAGAAGGACGGTACCCGGACCTTTGGAAGGCTTACGTGGGGACACGCATCCAACACGAAGAGGCCCTTTCGAGAATTTTACTGTGTTGTGGGACACCAGCCGCAGCCTGCCCATGACTGCACTATAGAGATACAGTCCTGGGCAGTCCGCGGCCGATGTAGGACTATTGTGAGAAATGGAAGCAAAATAAACCGGGCTATGGAATGGGATGCTACATGGACTGGAATTGGGGACTATGGAAACTATGGCACCTGCCTTTCTACTTAAGGGAAGTAAAAATTTGTTGGCAGGTGGTGACTCGCCCTCTCACTGTATGGGCCCCCGAAATAAGTCGCTGCAATAGTGCGACAAGGGGGCAACATATTGTGAGCAGCTAAGGGTGGAGAGGCGTCCCTGGACTTTAAACTACGATCACGCGCTCCCTGAGGGTCCAGCATCACGTGCCCACTCGCCACTTATGATTCGCATCCACCCTTCGAACTAAAAGCTCTCGCGACTCCACTCTGGCCGGCCGGTTAAGGCAAGCCAGAGGTGGGGGTCCTGTCCTCGTCAGGCTTCACTCCGACCGGCCGGTGAAGGCAAGCCGGAGATGAAGACAGGGGCCTCCCCCGGGAGCACTCGGTTCCCGCGGGGTCGCTACTCCCCGACACCCCGCCACAAGGTGTCCTGCGGGTTGACTGATTGCACGGGTGGAATATCTATTATCACATCGACAACAGATATTCCAACCGTGGGCGATGGGGTCGTCACATCCCTACGCCCTTATTTATTATTATTATTATTTTTACACAAATATAAAGGACTAACAAATGTAACATTACAACTAAGTTATCAAACGTAAGATCGTTCATCAGTCGAAATTAATTATCTCTTTATTATCATTACATAGTATAAAACATAATAAAATGGCCACAAAGCAAGGATCACGTAAGCAATATCAGAGAAACAGATGTGAAATGCACCTGGACCACATCCCACTAGAAAATACACCAGTATTTTGTTTACTTCCTTATAACTTGTATTCGTATATGAAATAAACATTTTAACAACATTAAAACAATAACTATTATGTTATCGCTGTATTAAATATTAATACCAAAAAAAACATACAGACGAAGTACGAACATAGAACCTTCGCCTTGTGTTTTCTGAAAAAATCGGAAAGCATTACATAATAATAAGTAAATTTAATACACCTGAAGTTTAGAAACAGGCTAACAATAAAATATAAGTGTAATTGAGTATATGTATCACAATACGCAGGAATAATTATATAAAATGAATCGCCGGGGTGTTAGGCGGTTAGCGAAAATTTAGCTATTCGGACCTGAGGTAAGGGGTGAGGGGGTCCGCGTTTAGTATGGAATCAACGTGCTCGAAACTAAAAATCGTAAGCGCCATTCACATTTTTATCAAAAAGTGAATGAAAATATTTGGTATTTTCTAAATCTCAAACAGTCAAGAAATCGAGAAGGTACCTATGTATTTGTGATTTTATACGAATTATTATCGTAAAATACGGTTGTAATGAGCATTAATATGATATTTTAGAGGTAACTTCAGATTTTTTTTTATCGAGCAAAATTTTTCCAATCGTGTTTTGGAAACGAGTCATCCCATCACACATACGTTCTGTAATACATATTAGAAATTTCAGTGCGAAATAACTTCAATATTTTTAATTAAAGCTCATAGAAAACAGTCCATTTTGCCTTTTTTACCTACTAAGGGCCCTTAATAAAGTTGTAGCGAATACAAGTATAATTATTATTACGTAGTTACGTTAATAAACCAATAGACCAAGTTAAAAGCAATTATTAGTATGTATTGTAGGTTTCTAACGTAACATGCAGTTCGAAAGCTCAGTATATTTAGGCGACAGGTGCAATGCGCAGAATCCATCACAATCCGTCCATCCAATCACAGTGTCAGTTATATTGTGAGTAGGTACACGCGGAATTCGACGATAAATACATATGGCTCGATTGTCCATGATTTGTATTTCAATTGGACATAGTTAATTAAACAAGTGTATTAAAACAATGACTTTGTGGTCAAGGCTTTAGTAATCAGTCGAAAATTCGAAGCTTAGTCATTAGAATAGCAGGAAAAAATTAATAGTTTTTTTTACAATCGATTTCCACATAATCCACAGCAGCACTTTTTAGATCAGAATTAATAGACATCAGATTCAGATGATTGTGAAGATACTGTGGTACATGTTGCAAAACATTCTTCACAGAGCCACAAACATTGACAGAGCTACCAATAAAACAGCTATCAAATTTTTTAGTACACTGAATTATGCCCACATTATTATCTACCCATTCAATTTCCATTTAACGCAGATGAAGCCACCGTCAAAATAAGTTTATCCTCATCTTGAAATAACATAGTCAGCTCAAGTTACATGTAGATACTTACATTGCTCCATTTCTTTTTACGCTCAACTTTTATATAACCTTTAAAGTAAACACGTGTAGTCACCCTAACCGCAGACGATTATCCGTCGGCAGGCGATCGTTTTGCGCACAATCCGTGTCCGGTTACTGCCCGGTTATACCCGGGTAATACCATTCACGTATGTATTTACATAATAGTATTGTATGACAAAGGCTCTGCGACACTGCGAGAAAAATAGATTGTAAAATGCTGTAATCCTCTTGAAATCACCTGTATACGATATGTTATTGTTGGGAATAATATTACGCGATTGGGTTATAACATGTTTATCTATGCGCGCACTATTGCATTTATTTCAAATATATTTTACTAGCTGTACCCCGCGGTTTCACCTGCATTGCTCCGCTCCTGTTAATCTTAGCGTGATTATATATAGACTATAGCCTTCCTCGATAAATGGACTATCGTAGTTCCTGAGATTAGCGCATTCAAACAAACAAACCCTTCAGCTTTATAATATTAGTATAGATTAAAATTATCCATTAACAATCAAATTTAATTAACGTTCTTTATGTAAAAGAGCATAATTCCGTACCTATAGACAACACTGCTATAACATTTTTGAAAGGCGTCTAAAATTGAAAGTTATCGTGCCGTTTACAGCAAATCGCCAACTCGCTCATCTCCCTCAAAAGCCAGCTAATGGGAAGTCATCATTAATCACGCTATAGGAACAAAACTTGGCCCTTCAAGATCCTTTTTATGGACAAAAAAATAATTTATTCCCGTGATTTTTAACTGAAGATTTATGATGCTCGGACAATTGTGGTTGTAAGTAATGATATCAATTTGGGTCACGATTATGAATTTATCATCGAATTATAGTTAGGGAGATTGAAGTGATAATTCCAAATGTATATAAAAGCAGGATAAATACCTAATTCGATGATCTTACACAATTACATACAAATAACCTGCAGTAATGAAAGTTGCAATCAACATGTACGTGATGTTTTTTTTTTTTTTTTAATTAGGTTCAGACTGTTCTAATTATTCAACCAGATGTTGATTTTTCTCAGCGATATAAAATATAAAACACAAAAAGAATGGCTCAGACACAACTCGAAAAAAGGCGTGGGCCAGAAGCACTATGTATATAATATGAACTATCCAATACAACGACACAATTTTTCTACTACCTACATATTACTATATATTCATTGAAAGTACTTTTATAAGAATTAAAATACCAAAAATAAACTCTCGTTACAGATGAACACGATAAATTATACCAATCAACTTTATTATTTACTATAGTTACACAGAAATCCAATATCTGTCGTACGTACTATCAATATAGAGTTTATTACGAAGCATTTACATACAAGTTTATTGGCCCCGTTACGATTTTATGAGGAAAATGTCATCTTATGCCATATCTGTATTAATTCCAAGTGAATCTATTGGTGTTTACAAAATACGGCAGAACTTGCTAGAGTTAGCATTTTCATTAGATGTTTCTTGCACATCCAAGTTTCGACTTCACTATCACTACATAGTATAAAACAAAGTCGCTTTCTCTGTCCCTATGTCCCTATGTCCCTTTGTATGCTTAAATCTTTAAAACTACGCAACGGATTTTGATGCGGTTTTTTTTAATAGATAGAGTGATTCAAGAAGAAGGTTTTAGTATATAATTTATTAGGTTTTAGACAAAGCGGGCGAAGCCGCGGGCGGTAAGCTAGTAAATTATAAGTAACTAGAAGACTATCAAATTAATATATTTAACAATATTAATTCAGTTCTAAGGTACAATAATCTCCATATTTCATACATTTTTATTCAGGTACTCGCTTTTAGACAATTTTAAGAATCATATTGGCTTCAGAATCATGAAATGATAGGTTAAAAATTCCTAAATAAATGTTATTAAACTTCACCTACTTAAAGGTATGAAAATTTACAATTCAGTGAGAATATTCGCTTCACAAGCTGAATCTAAAGTTCTTTGCAATTGAAACAATTGCGCCGCCTCTGCAATCCAATCAAGCATCGACTGGATTGGACAGGGCCGTATTTGGCAATTTTTAAATCATATTTGATAATAATCATCGAGTTGGTATGATTGGGAATTACATAATAATATTCACTAGGAAGTATGGTAGTAGGTACTGTATGTTATGCGATACTCGAAAATAAACTTACAAACTATTAACGAAAAATGTTTATGATGATTTCATACTCTCATGTTCATTTAACAAAAATTAAAAGATACATTTAGATCATATATTTTCATTTAAAAAAATGAATGAAAAACAAATTGAAAATAGACCTCATTCTGAACTTCCATATAATCGATTCATGAACATAATCTGTAAGATATCGTATCTACAAGTTTACACTCCCAAAAACTCATTCGATGTACAGCTGTACAAAAAATAATAGTAAGTATTATTATTTAAGTACATACATTATTACAAATCGTTAAATAAAATCATCGAACACTCTTATTATTTGCTTTATTAGCGAACTAAAAAAGGAATTATCTTTCTCCACCTTCTAATCCGGCCCTGGTAACAAATAAGAGATGTTTTCGATTGTATCGAATCATTAATCGGGTTGGCTAAATGATGCCGTAGTTGCTTTGTTGGGTTGTCTTTATCTTAAAGCTCTAATAACTTGACACTTTTATCACTGGTAAAATCCTACGTATATTATAAATGCGAAAGTTTGTATGTTTGTTTGTTAATCCTTCACGCATAAACTGCTGAACCGATTATCATAAAATTTGGCACACACGTAGAGGCTAGCTTGTATTAGTAGTATAGGACAGTTTTTATCCCGAAAATCTCACGGGAACGGTGACTATGCGAGTTTTCCTTTACTCGGGTGAAGCTGCAGGCGAAAAGCTAGTATAATAATGTGAAGTTTCACGAGCATGTTCAGATTTTAGGTTCGAACGGGTTCATGAAAGTAAAAGGACATAAAGTAATAGCCCACGATAATACAAAAATTAATTTTTATTTTCCTTCCAGAAATTGTGGTCTTCAGCGAGCAAAGGAACAGTATAATTATAGGCTTTTATATTATCTATGGTATAGGTAGTACATAAATAAATAAATAAAGTAATAAAGATTTATTTTTATTACAATACTTATGGGCTTATTTCGTTCAATATGAATCCAATCAAGAAGCTTATATCTAATACACTGGAGATTGCACTATGACCATTAACTTGTAACAAGAAAATATGACGTTGAATGACGCCTGTATGTTTTTTTATCCCTTTCACACCTAACTTGGCAAGTTGGTGTGGCAAGAAAAATCTACGTATGACGTTTTGGTTCAATATTGGATTCAAGAAGCTTATATATATAACCTAACTTGGCAAGTTGGTGTGAAAGGGATAAAAAAACATACAGGCGTCATTCAACGTCATATTTTCTTGTTACAAGTTAATGGTCATAGTGCAATCTCCAGTGTATTAGATATAAGCTTCTTGAATCCAATATTGAACCAAAACGTCATACGTAGATTTTTCTTTTCAGATCATTGTTTGCATGGTTACTCAAATAAAAATCTGAGAACAGTATCAAATAGCTATACTTCAACGAATTTGATTTTAGCAGTTTAAGCTTTATGGGCCACGTTGTAATAAAAGTTTACGAACATCTTACATTTGGGCATTCTGCGCGTGTGAAAGACCTTTGCGTGTCGCGAGTAGTGGGGCTATGGCTTTGGGGAAATTGGGATGTTTTAACTCATGTGATGTTTTTTGTTGTATGTGTATAAAAACGTGAAGTAATGAGTATGAGATACTATATTATTATAGGGTGAAAACATAAAAAAAAACATATGATATATAAAATATTTTGAATGATATTTAAAAAAATATAGGGTAGGTATATTACGAGTGGTTTATGTCGAAATTGAAATGCTGTTTTAATGTGGGGTAAATTTTAATTATTATTTTAGGCAGTCGTAAATTTGTAATGTTATTCATAATACAGCATTATTCAATATACTTACAGCTTCAACAATATGCTCCTATCAGGCTGCATAGCAATAAAGCCGCCTTTTATACAAAATATTTGTACGTAATTTATTTGTAAAGGTGTACTTATAATTTGTACCATAAAACAATATGAAAATTAAATGCAGTTGACATTTTACCATATCACTGTCGAGTATCCGAAATATCCACACTTCCCTAAAGTAATACAGGCCCTACCGGGTCGGCAGTTTTATGGGACAAAGGGGCTGACGCAATGCGGATCGTTAGCGCACCACCTGTTATGGGTTCCGTCTCTATTGTTTGTGTGAACACGCCTTTACGTGTCACGTGATAGTCGAGAGTATTAGGAAGCAATTTTTTGTTTGTACTGTAAGGAGGATTTGAGTGTATGTAAAGGAAAATTAGTTGTTTATTTCTTAGTACGTGCATAGCTTAAGAAAGTGCTAGGCTATTTAACCATTTATAAAAGTACATCTATACTGTATAATTTGGAACAACGGCTTTAATTAAACTGTGTTATTTTTCCTTTTCCAGACTGACATTTCCCGCATAAACCGTTCATTCACCGTGCATTCACCGCTATCAAACCCAACCAGCCTTAATAACCAAGTTGCCAGCCTTAAAAACCACTATATTGTCTTGTTGATAATAATATTAACGTTGTAAACTATGATTTTTAATCACTTTGTTACCACTTGATGTTGAAGCCCCCTTGCTAGGCAATAGCTCAATTACGAGGTCTAAAAGCGTTAAGCGTTTAACGGCCCAAATACCTGAATAGCGAACGCCGTGACAAGATCCATAGTACACGACCGACATTATAAGAGAGAATTAATATGAAAACTTTGATCAAAAGGTAAAGTTTTCCAATCAGTGCGCGCTATTGTGTCCGCGCAATTAATGTGCTGCCACAAATAATGTGTGTTCTTTTGTCCTACAAATTGGGTCGATTCCTCCTTGAACGTGTATCTTGTAGGACTCATGAAGACCTAGTTTTTCATTAACATGCACGCGCGACACAGCGCTCCCGTTACCACGCATTGTTAAGAGCATGAATGTAGCGCTTTAGAACTGTTTGACAAAATTTACATGCAGTATTAGTTCTACATCATTGTTTAATTAACACAATCCTTCTTCCTCTCAAATACACTCATCTAGTCTGAACATTGGATTGAGGTTTATTACTCTAATGGTCGTTAGAAAGATGTTCTTATCTTAAGCAGGGAATAAATTTACGGGATCCTGGATAAATGTTATTGATACGAATTTATTGTATTCATGAATCTTTAGAGCATTGAGTATGTCAAATTACACCAAAATTACCATCATGACTTACATAGTCTATTTTGATTGGTTCATTTTTCGAACAATTCTGGAAAGCCTTGCAAATATACGTATACAAGAATCTATGGCCTATAGAATGTATCGAACAGGAAAATATATGTAAAATGCATTCCCATACTCAAGAGAGAACAAGCGTCTCTTTATGGGCGCGCTTGCTATATTGTAATGCTGTGTATTTCAGCCAATATGTTACACAGACTATATTTTATTTGCTATTTCCCCCTCGGATAAGAATACGTCGACATGTTGAGTTATATCCAAAATATGTGTCATGTTGTCATAAAATGTATAGTATATTTTTATTCTCTATCTTTTCCAATGAAGTTCCCAATTCATCATTAATCAGAACCATTTTAATCGTGAACAAAAAAAATCATCCAAATCGGTTCAGCAAACATCATTCTGACATTTTTTCACAAAAAAATGCAAATAAAGAATTATAAAAAAAAATCTTGTAGAGAAATTCCAAATACTTTCCAATAGTGGAAAAACAGGTTCGCGCACAATAATATGTTCAGACCTTTTAAACTACAGCGATTTATAGTTCTTTTAGAATCACAGCCATTTCGAGCCTTAACCAGTACCCTTTTAGATACACAATCTGCGCTAATAACATCTCAATCATTCGAACAACAAATCGTAAAAAGACAGTCATTCTACACTTTATCCGTAACACTCGGTCATTACACACAATGCCCATCCAATAATTCCAGACATTAACTTTGGCAATAACGGGGAAAACTCGGTTATTCGGGCATTATCGCAAATGTCGTGGATGAATTATCACATTGTTAGGATATCGATTGTCGTTCGATTGTTATCTAGGAGCTCTTTGTTGACAACCAACGCTCTGTTTTTGGAGTTTTGTCAAGGAATGTTTAACGGCATCTATTCATAATTGTATAGGGGTTATATTTGCTACTTTTATTTCACTTGTAAGTCTTATACATATTCGAATATGAATTAGAACGAAATGTTTTGGAGAAACAATTTTGGGTTTATTACAGTTTCGTTATAATATGTTACACTTGTGACGTCACTAGTATCAAAATTAATAATAATTAAAGCATTTTATTATGATATTACTCTAGTAGACATGATAGTAAAACGACGCATAAACGGTTCAAAAATGCACGGTTTATGGATTGTGCGATAAAGTATGGATATTTTCATCACTACATAGTATAAAACAAAGTCGCTTTCCCTGTCCCTATGTCCCTATGTCCCTATTTCCCTATGTCCCTTTGTACGCTTAAATCTTTGAAACTACGCAACGGATTTTGATGCGGTTTTTTTTAATAGATAGAGTGATTCAAGAGGAAGGTTTATATGTATAATAACATCCATTAAATAGTGGAGAAGTACTGTTATTTTTGAGGTTTCTAATGTGATGTCGTAAAAAATTACATTTTTTCCGCTTACATTGCAAACGCAGGCTGAACCCTACGAGTTTTATCAAAATAATGTACTAAGTATTATACACATTGAAAAGGTCTACAGAAAAGTCCGCGATGGTATATGTCTATCTCTTATGGATAACCCACAATAACTTTTTTTTGTCATTTACTTTTTACGACAAATAATGGCTAATTTTCGATGCGATTTTAATCAATACAGCATTAATCCTTAACCAATTAAATACCTTGAATACATTGTTCATTTAATATAGATCTATATGGCCCTTTACACCGTATGATTTAAGTGAATATTTTCGAAGATATTACAGATTTAAAAATTGCGGGACGTAGCGTTTGCGGCGGTACCGGCCGGCCGCCCGGCTATCTATTTTATACCCGTGCGAAGCCGGAGCGGGCCGCTATGTTTTTATATACAACGTTCACAGTTTTTCTGTAGTGTATTTAGTATCAGCATTGCACCCGTGCGAAGCCGGGGCGGGTCGCTAGTATCATAATAATTTGAAGTCAAAAGTACCTGATTGTTCAGCACCTACTAACACATAATAAGTTTATTTAGACCAAAAAACAGCAGCACAAAAATAACCATTAACAACGCTCTCCACACAAGCTCCACACACATACTTAAACAAAATAAAACAATTATTACAAAAGCCAGCTCAATTGAGAGATTAGATAAACGCGGGAGTTTTCAACGTATCCGGTCATAACCGTGGCGATAGCACGGTCATATCCGGGCTAAGGATGCCCGGATACAATTGAGTGGTTATTATGTAAATTCAACGTTATCTCGACCAATATGCACCTGCAGTAGGTTATAGACGTGGAGAGGAAATGGCATACTTTGTATGTGGTTTTTTTGCATCCGTTTAGGTGGACTGTACTAAAAGGTAGATACAATGTTCCAGTTTTATATAAAATGTGGTTCTTTTCGTGCTTGTATGTTTTTCTTTTTGGGACCTTTTGGATGTAGGTACTTATAGTATATTGCACTGATAGTCTTCTTATGAGTTGATACAATGTTCCTGATTTCTATAGAATTAGTTACAGTTCACTGCTTACTCTATTGCTGTCAGAAAGTTTATAAAATAATCAGCAACAATAACTCGTATAAGATAATAATATTATAACAATTTGATATTATATTGCCCCATTACGTTTTATTGTGTCTGACACACATTCGATATGTTTGAAACAATATTATAACTTATAGGTAACGTATAGGTATTAGGTATATACTTCATTGTTATTACATTAGTAATAACTATAAACAGTAGCGGCGTTAGGGTAGGGCGCGGTTGGGCGACCGCCCAGGGCGCCGGATATAAAGGGGCGCAACAGGCGCCCCTTTATATCAATGTGAATGACATTACAATAATTTCATAAATTTATCTTATTATCCTGATAAGGATGGCCAGGATTAAATATTTCTTTACGTAAACTAACTGACTTCTTTACACACGTTTTCTACCCATTTTAAACGGTCAGTTTTAATTCAAAATTTTTACACTTACCAAGGATTGGTGACTTTACAATATTTTCATGAGTTTATCTTATTATCGACTAAACAAGTAATAATGCACAACTTGTCGCACGCCTGACGCAGGGCGCCGTTCGTATCACAACGACAGAAAATCATTGCGTAACGCATTTTTTTTAATTTTGCTATAACTCCAAAAATATTCATTTAATATGAAAGATGTAAAAGGAAAAAAATAATCTTTATGAAATACTCAAGCTAATTACGTATTTAGTACCGTAATTCTGTAAGTAGCTTTCCAATTACTACTTTGTAATTGCTAATTTTTTAAAGTAATAAAATTGATATAACTAGTATGTTCTCTTTAGAGATAGACATGTCCTATAACGGACTTTTCTGGAGACCTGTAACTGATACACAATTCCACCATACATTATTTCGTTATATCTCAAAGGGTTTAGATAGCATTTTCGTCGACAGATCCCGTACGCCTAATTTTTTTCCGACTTCTACACACAACATATTATATGCTTATATTTTGGGTAATTTGTACAAAATCTTAATACATGATATACTCAAGCCTTCCTTTTGAATCGTTATATTAAATAAAATTAAAATAAACTGAATTAAAATCCGTTGCGTAGTTTTAAAGATCAAAGCATGTATGTAATATAGTGACAGGTAGGCGGCGGGAAGCGTTTTTGTTTTATGGTTATGCAATTCTTAAAACTGAGTTGAATCTGCATTTTCATCATTAGGACTTGTTTCCATATTATCGACTGTTATTGATTACATATTATCGCTACATTGTAGGCTCGGGCAGAAAGCTAGTACAAATAATAACAAAATATTAAAGATATGAGTGTATGGACATTATTCAGCATAAATCTTACTAAAAAATGCAAAATAAATATAGTTAAAAAACTAAATTGTGAAAAAATCGGGCGGTGCCATGTATAATCAGCTCTTGAAAAGCGCCCCACGCTTTTTTCACAATAATTATACTATGTATTGATTATTGTTTAATTCCTAGAGTAATAATTATTTTTTACTTTTTAGTGGTATCTATCTTGAAAGCGTGTTTTTTAGTTTTTTAAACTATATTTATTTCATATGGGTTTGAATTGCAGTTAGAGGGCGCCGTATAAATCTCGCCCAGGGCGCTGGTAAGGCTAAAACCGGCCCTGACTATAAATAACATAGATTATTAACTCCTAATACCTAAGTAGGTACGTTCTATATACATTCGAAATGTGAACTCTCTAACAAAACTTACTCTGTGTACCGTTTAATTTTCTTCGGATATTTTCTCAATAATATAAAGAATAGCAACAAGATGCTCGCTGGTAATTTTAAAATAAATACACAATACAATATCCACGCGAAGCACGTACAAATAAAATACAGAAAGCATTTAACAAAACGCTTGTGTAAGTCTGGAAAGAATTCAATCTAAAATTTATATATATATTTTTTTTTTGTGTCTTTATTTTTACTTTTTAGGTAAACTGCTTGGAAAATATATCTCTGTTTATTTCTATGTGAACAGCCACGCTCATTTAGACTGACGAATCGATTTAAATACCATTATTTTGAGATAGCTATCTATATCCTACAGTTTAGTACTTATAATGTATAAAATATACATACTATCTTTCATTTTATACGCTACAGTTGTTTAATTTTTAGGTTGAGTATCTAGTTTAACAACACCACACACTATGTCTATTAAAAACAAACCTCTAAGTAAATCGTCATTACTCCATTTTGATTCCCACTGCAGGGACATAGGGCTCATTTGGGGTATAAGCCACAATCCATCACGCCAAGTGCGAGTTGATATACCTATGTCAGATGTCATGCTTTTTGTTTTAGACGTGATGGTTTTATCACGATGTTTTCCTTTTTCTCTTCGACCAATTTACAGAAATAGAGACCATTCATCATTCTTAAACAATAATTATATCATTTTGAATATAAAACGAACTCATAACTATAGCAAACTATGTAAAGAAGGACATTTTACGCGTCTGTTCGTATTATAATCCTTTGTAAATTCATTTTTGCTTAATCTCTAAAATAGCCTAACCTAACGAAAGGAAAGCTTAGACTACTTGGATGTAAACTTAGATGGAAATTAAGGCCAAATAAATATAATATTGGTCTTTTTCGTGTTTCAGAGAATAATTATTTCTGTATAATATCATTAAAATCCAAAGATCTGAAGGATAAATAGTCGCCATGACAATAAATACTCGTGGATCATGGAAATGTTAATAAAATATAAGTCTTGAGATTTATTTATTAAATTTTTGGTGAATCATTATTATTAGATCCATGTCCCCTTGTGGCATTTATGGTCCAGATGTATTGCATATTTGCTTGCCTCATCGATTCTCGTACTTGAGTATCTAATATTCATAATGGAATGTCTAAGATGAAATGCATGAGTTATGTTTTAAGAATGTTTCATATTCAAAGAAATTAGAAAGTATGTTGCAGATGAGCTGTAAATAAAAAAAATGACTAAGTAAAGCGCGTCACACACGATGAAGATACTATAATATTTTATCTTAAGATACTGTTATATTTTATATTACAGTATCTTAAGGTATCCGGTATCAGCGTTCTGACCATCATTTTTCTTTTTGTCATTGCGTACTAAGACCCCTGTAGAACCGCCATCCTGTTACAAATGACCCGAAACACTATATACGATACTGTAATATAAAATATAACAGTATCTTAAGATAAAATATTATAGTATCTTCATCGTGTGTGACGCGCTTAATATTGATTTTAGTTACCTACATAAATAATACTTCTATTTACTATAAAATTTGGCTTAAATTAAATAAAACAAAACGAACAGGGAAAATTAGAGTTCATCTCATATTATATGGATTATATTAGGTTTTGTTGAATATTTAATATAATTCACTACACAAAATGTCACATACATCGAAACACCCGAAAGCACTCTACAAATCAATAAAAAGGACCTTCCTTCAATCAACTAAGAGATCCGGAACGAAAAATGTAAAGACAAGAGGCGTATTGCATAAAATATTGGGTTTACGGTATTAGGTATGGGTATTCGGTATTGGGTATTCGGTATCGTATACCTGTTACGTAGGGCAGGTATACTGTGAATGTTATCGAGTGCTCACATATCTCTAGCTAGATTGAACTGGAAAATATCCAATGCAAATATCCTATTGGCGGCTACGAATTATATTATGGTTTGGATGCGGTGGTTTTTTCGGTATTTTATTTATACTGGGATGAACAGGTACTCGGAATACAGTTTTCTCATACTAATGACTCTAACCTACAGGCTGCATCACATTGCACGTATTGCAGTAAAACATATCATAGACAAATGTGCATTGTCAAAGACTTAAATATACTCGCAAATCGCGATATTATAGTCGACTCTACATTGTAGAGTTAACAATGAAATTAATTAAGTTTTTTATGTGTAATAGTTACCTATGTATATCTATAATCATATTTTGAGATAATGTCTAACGTCCTATCTTTAATTTAATGACTAACTATTAATTAAAAACGAACATGTAGGTACCTAATAAAGTGCAGCATTAACTGGTTTCAAATTTTCGCATCCATTCCAAAATTATTAGCTCCACGACCTTATTACCAGGTCTAGTTTAATCAGTGCTCTGACGTCATATTACTTAATAGATCACATCCAAGATTCACAAATCCAAATAATTGAAGGAGTCTGGAAGAAAGGGTAAAATTTCAGTCACGCGCCAACGAGGAGGCAAGAAAAGCGCTCATAAATATTGTAATCGCAGTGTATTTCGGCCATTGATGAAATTTATTTAAATGATTTCAATAATGTATGATGAAATCCCCTGTAGCACGGAGCTTTTTGCGTTTATTATAGAGTTAGATTAGCATTAGAAAATTACTTTTTCAAGTGAAACTTCAGGCGCGTTGAGAGTAAAATTTCAAGGTCGCGTCATGACAATACCGACAGGTCATGGAGTAAGGCGATTTTGGTATCTTTGAATCTTGCCAAGAAGTTTCACTTCTAACACGTGTGCTCGGTACACGCGCCCTTTTTTATAAAGACCTTTAAAATTTCTCCAAGATACAAATAAGATGGTTAGGTACACTTCAACGTACTTATAAGGTTATATTAGTAGAATATTTTAAGGTATTTCAATCGGCAAACTAATCACCTGGTTTCATTTACAAAACGGAACCGAAACTGCGTCATTATTTCCCAACTTCGCCAAAGTTTGACACCAAGGGACAAAATCCCATTTCAATTATTATTGTTGTGATCACGCAAACATTGGGACTGGTAATTTAAAACTTTCGTACGGGTACAAAGCCGAAACAATCGAATATGCAAAGGTTTTGTTTCCTGGAAGGAATGCTTGGTAGAAGTTATTTTAAACCGACGTTTCTAATAACGATAGAATAGTCATTCGTAGAATTTTAGATATTTTAACAAGGTGACATTTTATTAGAATTTGTTATTTCGATCGTTCACACAATATTATGGTTATAAAGTCGATTGAAGTTCTGCTCATGCAAAAAAGAAAGCTATCATATCCTATTAATAAAACTTATTCCAAATTCCTTCAGTGGCTCTTGCTTGAAAAAGCAATAAACAAAGTAACTACCATATTCATAATATTATACAATATTAAAATGTCCGCATGGAGTACGGATATATTAATATTTAAAAAGGTACTCTAGCAGAAAGTAGGTAACCTAACTTTTAACGTTACTCATAAAAGAGAGAACTTAGGGAACATCTTAGCACTTATTTTAAATTAACCCAGTGCCCTTATAGACATAATAAACCATCAATCTTACTACCTAATGAAAGGGAAGCCATTTTAAAGGCTACATAAATCGACGTTTAAAGATGATTCAGAAATTTAATCGGAGCACTCCCGCCAAAACTCAGGTGGTAGAGTTTTACATTTTTCATCTGTTAGATTCGAATTTAGGCTAGTTGTACATTGTACGCTGAACATCTTAATGCAGCCATGCTTTCTTTTTGTATTTAAAAATCGCAACAAAATATGTAAAAAAATCTTATTAAACGTTAATAAGCGAGGTTAATAAATTATGTCATGTTTACACCGCACACGTGGTGGAATAAGTGCATTCCATTCTATACTGTAAATCTACCGACCTATACAAATCCCATGTCTTAATTAAAATGGGCAATAAATCCGTAGGAATTAGTATCAATGGGAATGACCTGAGCTTTGAGCTTCGCTTCTTAAAGTACCTATTTACAGATGAAGAACCATAATAACATTGTTTTTCGTTTATAATATAAATTATTATTTTATTTTCTACGATATTATAATACCTATTTATATTCTGGCTTATGAAAATAATAAACGAGGTAAATAATTAGACCCGTCTGGAAACATTTCTGACAAGTCAAAGACAGTGCACAATTGGTTTTAAATCTCCTTTGTAAAACGTATTCAAATTCTTAAACCTCCGGTTCTATTATCCGAACGAAAAATTCCCGCCAAAAATTGTGTCATAATAGCGATGAGCGGGAAGGTCAAATTTCATTTTCCCTAATGAATAATATTCTGGGAGTGGCACCGTATATCTTAGGATCAGGGAAATAGCGTCTCCTTTTTTTATTTAATGCTGCGTTCAGTCAATTGTATATTTTTTTACTTTTTTTTGTATAATAAAAAATAATATACGGAGACATGATATGTTGTTTGACCAAAGATTGAGAAGCCAACGTGTAAAACATATTGTGTTAAATTCATGTTAAATTTAACATGTACTGCGCCTGTAATTAAATTTATGCAAATCGTCACACCTTCGTAACTGCTTGTGTTCACCCATCATTTCAATTTGCATATTGCCTTATGGTACGTATAACGTACGGAAATTGGTTTTTAATTAATTTTGCTTGCAAATGTGTTCTCTGCAAAATTTTGACTGTTATTTAATTATGTGATAAGTTAAACAGCTTTTGAACGCTTCTCGTAAAATATCGTGGAAAATAATATTCCCAATAGCTACATAATAAAATAATTAATATAGTTACTTTTTAATTTTATATTCCTGGTTGTTTAACTTTTACTAATTCAATAATTAAGTACCTACTTAACCATCTTCAATTAGATTTTATTTTAAAATTAATAACGATAAGATTTTTTTTCACAACAGCTATAAATTTAAATGATTTAAGTATACTTAACACATGACAAATGTTTTTACTTACAAAATTGTTTTCTTTAATTTCCGATTTTTATTAAGGACGCTGTCACAAATCTGCGCTACTCAAATTTAGGTATTTAACGTCGCAACGTGGTTCGCGGGACATCACGCTCACGTAAACATAGCGCATTCCATTTTATAGACCATCTTCATACTTGATATTATTTTTTTTTTTATATTTTTATTGAAATTGATTCCAGAAGATTACTGGGAACTTTAAAAATTCATTTTGTTACTTTTATTAGTAGGTACGATCCTTATAAGTATTTTAGTGTATTCAACCAACTTAAAAAAGTGTGACTATTTTACAACAATTTGAATATGAATTGTATTATTGTATACAATATCGAAGCTTTTTAAGAAATGTATAAAATACTTTTTTAAGAATTATTATCATACATAATATTACGTTACCGGCAATATATTAAACCCGGCATTGTATGCAATTCTTAGTACATGTATGTTATTCCGAGAAACAGTCGGAATGAAATAAATTAAATTCGTCACATTACCTATATCTTTAAATCTGAACTTTTCCTAAGTAGCAAACACATTTGCAAATGTGGGTGGTTTTTGGGGTAGCTATTAACCAATATGAGGTCAAAACTAAAATCCAAGATGGCGCCGACGAAAATTTGAAATCTTTTCGTCATGGGTGTCATTTTCAAGGAGTTGGAGTAGCTATTAATCAATATGAGGTCAAATCTAAAATCCAAAATGGCGCCGACGAAAATTTGACATCATTTCGTCATGGGTGTCATTTTCATGGTTTTTGGGGTAGCTATTAACCAATATGAGGTCAAAACTAAAATCCAAAATGGCGCGGACGAAAATTTTACATATTTTCGTCATGGGTGTCATTTTCATGGTTATTGGGGTATCTAATAACCAATATGAGGTCAAAACTAAAATCCAAGATGGCGCCGACGAAAATTTTACATATTTTCGACACGGGTGTCATTTTCATGGTTTTTGGGGTAGCTATTAACCAATATGAGGTCAAAACTAAAATCCAAGATGGCGCCGACGAAAAATTTGACATATTTTCGTCATGGGTGTCATTTTCATGGTTTTTGGGGTAGCTATTAACGAATATGAGGTCAAAACTATAATCCAAGATGGCGCTGACGAAAATTTTACATCTTTTCGGCATGGGCGTCATTTTCAAGGTTTTTGAGACAGCTATGTAGGTATTACCAAATCCCCAATGTAACCGTCGATAATTAGGTATATTTTTCTTACTCCTTTAAAGTAAACTTAAATAAAATAACAAAAACGTTAACAACTACAGTTTTGTAGAAAGTCTTAAAAAAAACAATTTTAAAGAACATTGAAATGCATATTTAGAATTTAGAAATGTAATATAAAACGCAACTCTGTGGCAATCATCATCTGTGTTTATATTCTGACAGATATTATTAACTTTAAATATATTCGCTAAACTTTATTTAAATAAAGTTTATCTAAAACATTTAAACGAAGAGAATAAAATAAAAAAGAACGTGTGTGCCGAGAAAACGTGTCAGGAGTGAATTTTCTTTGGCGAGATTCATAGATACCAATACCAAAATCGCCGCCTTGCTCCATAACGCGACAGTATTACCATGACGCGATCTTGAAATTCGACGACCATCTTGGATTTTAGTTTTGACCTCATATTCGTTAATAGCTACCCCAAAAACCATGAAAATGACACCCATCACGAAAAAAGTCTAATTTTCGTCAGCGCCATCTTGGATTTTAGTTTTGACCTCATATTGGTTAATAGCTACCCCAAAAACCATGAAAATGACACCCATGACGAAAAGATGTAAAATTTTCGTCGGCGCCATCTTGGATTTCAGTTTTGACCTCATATTGGTTAATAGCCACTCCAAAAACCATGAAAATGACACCCATGACGAAAAGATGTCAAATTTTTCGTCGGCGCCATCTTGGATTATAGTTTAGACCTCATATTGGTTAATAGCTACCCCAAAAACCATGAAAATGACACCCATGACGAAAAGATGTAAAATTTTCGTCGGCGCCATCTTGGATTTCAGTTTTGACCTCATATTCGTTAATAGCTACCCCAAAAACCATGAAAATGACACCCATGACGAAAAGATGTCAAATTTTCGTCGGTGCCATCTTGGATTATAGTTTCAACCTCATATTCGTTAATAGCTAACCCAAAAACCATGAAAATGACACCCATGACGAAAAGATGTAAAATTTTCGTCGGCGCCATCTTGGATTTTAGTTTTGACCTCATATTGGTTAATACCTACCCCAAAAACCATGAAAATGACACCCATGACGAAAAGATGTAAAATTTTCGTCGGCGCCATCTTGGATTATAGTTTTGACCTCATATTCGTTAATAGCTACCCCAAAAACCATGAAAATGACACCCATCACGAAAAAAAGTCAAATTTTCGTCGGCGCCATCTTGGATTTTAGTTTTGACCTCATATTGGTTAATACCTACCCCAAAAACCATGAAAATGACACCCATCACGAAAAAAAGTCAAATTTTCGTCAGCGCCATCTTGGATTATAGTTTTGACCTCATATTCGTTAATAGCTAAACCAAAAACCATGAAAATGACACCCATCACGAAAAAAAGTCAAATTTTCGTCGGCGCCATCTTATACATATCAACCAACATCATAATAGTCTTCCTACTAGTCTACTTCAAAACTTTGCCGCTATTCCTATTCAACAACCCATAAAAAAGAGAATCTCAGGCAAGGTAATTTTTAAAACATAATTTTAAATTACAAATAATTGGAATATGAAACTTATACAGTTTACTCTTATAAAGTATCAAATATTTCAAATCACGAAAAAGACTATAAACTACTAATAATCTTTTTTTATTTCGTTTTTATTTTTGGCACGAGGAGCGATACACCCGTCCTTCCAAGAGCGCTTCTGAGCGCGGTCTGACGAACCGCGAGAACAAAATGTATGAAGAAATCGACAAGTATTTTTAATTTAGCTCATAATTGAAATAAAATTTTGATTTAGATTCATAAAAATTACACCATATATAAAGGACTATATATCCCTCAATAAGATATAGTTAAGAAAATAGATTAGGCTCTTAATTTTCCTAAAATGGTACCGCTTTAGACCCCATTTTTTTGCATTTTATGCGTTTATTGTGATGGAAAAAACGTATTTCAGCGACAATTTTGTATGACGTCGTACAATTTTTATAAGATGAACGTAGAGCTGAATATATTATCTTTAAATTAAGATATTACTATGTTCTCACGTGTAATTGCTTTAAGTTAAAATGGTACCGTAAAACAGCGTGTTTTTGTAAAAATACGTAATAGCGTCCTTAATGCCCACGTCTTAAAAATGCGTGCTTCTTCCTGATTCACTAAACTGCCAAACGGAACGAGTACTGGCGAGCCGTGCAAACGCGTCAGTAGAGACTAATGTACCTAATCTTAATAGGAATCTTGGTTTCATAATGTCCAACTCATCAACGCTTTCCGAAAAGTCCCACTTTAAGGAGCCGTTTGCTGATAGTGTCATTTTTATACGCCCGGACCGTTAACTCGCGGAATTGAAGTAGTAATTGGCGGGATTCTCATTTTAAACTCGAACTAAATTACAGCTTTATTGGAATTATTACAATTCACTGATACAGTTAACCCATTGAGCCCCGAACGGCCCGATCGGGCCACGACACAATAGATTTTCTATTGTGTCTGTGATTCCGGGGCCTGAGTTATTAAGGATACAGTATGCCCACAGCTATGCCTCTGTGTTTGTGTACACTGTGGATGCAATACTTCAATAATATGATGTACTACCTACCTACAGTTTTAAAAAGAATAATAAAGAAAATCGTAAAAAAGTTCAGCATCATTCTAATAACATTCTGCAAAACTACTTACGGTAGATTAGATGGCAGTCGACTAGACACAGGTAGCATATTTTGTAGGTATATTACTAAGGTATATTAATAAAAATGAATTAGCAGTAAGAAAATTTACATTAAACCTCAAATTTTATTAAAAAAAACCTATATTTAAAGATACACATGTAGACTACGTGCCGAATTACATGTAAATGTAGAACAGGAAGGGGAACCATACATGTGCATACATTGAGTGTAACCACCTCAAAAAGTAAATTTGTATAGGTATATATTATTACGAGCAATTTTAGTGATTAAAAAATCGTAGATTATTTGATTTGCGTAGGTCCAACGCTAGATAAAATTGAAATAACATACAGCTTGAAATAACTCCTTTATCTTTAAATAAAAGTTACTTACTACATAATATTATAATAATACTAGCAATGCCCTGCGGTTTCACCCGCATAGATAGCGATATCGTGACAGTGAAAAGTCTACTATAGGTCGGACTATAGGTTTAATTTTTAATCACATGAAAATCACCTTTACCCCGTTCCGCACTACGGCCTGCTCGAAAAGTATACCTACTATTTTCTGTAGATTGACACTTTTAAAAATTCGTTATATCTTTTGAATGGAATATCCAATTCTTTTCATTTAAAAAGTATTTTGCTGGTATTGAAACAGTCTATAATAAAACATCATTTAATGCGATAAGGATTAATATATGTGTATGGATAACATGGTTTGATTACTGTCGGCACTTCTATTTACTTTGAAAATGTAAAAAAGTTGTTGTAGTAACATAACTACTGAAGATGGACATATGGTATCGCGGACTTTCTTGTAGATATTGATCCATTCTATAATACCGTAGAACATTTTTTTGTTCTATCTTCCATAGATTCCGCAGCGCACGCGATGACAGAACTTTTATTGAGGAATTTTTTACACCTTGGGTTACATTATTGCATTTTTGGTAAGGATCTCTATTTTTTTTCAAAATGCAATATAGCCTATGTTGCTCAGTGAAGATGCAGCTTTCTAATGGTGAAAGAATTTTTGAAATCGGTCCAGTAGTTTATGCGTGAAAACCATACATACATACATACATAATTACAAACTTTTCCTCTTTATAATATTAGTATAGATAATAATGTGTTATTACTCTGCAATAAAATGCCTAATATTTTTCAATTATGTACCTATCTATAATATTATATTTTATTAGGAGAATTATTAACCAATTTAACCTATAAGAAGGCATAGGTATCCGATATTCTTAAAAAAGATAAGCTTAGAAATAGCTTAGAATAGTATTTTCATCATCCGCTGACATCGTTGCATACACAGAGTTGCATATCAAAATTTTAGTAATACAACAACCTAAGACAACAACATATTATAGAATACTATCGACATATAATTATATAAGATATAGGTATTACGTTATATTATTATGTGTAATATGATCTATTAAAATATATAGATAATAATAATATTAAGAAGATAAGTATACAGCATTGTATACAGTAAATGATTCAGATATTACATATAATATTTTGTCGATAATGCGTTCCTAATGTCATGTGATTAAAATTTGATAAAGTGACATCTGTTGTTTTAATATTGAACTTTAATCATACTTTAAACAGTTTCTTCGTATAGAAATGAAATTACAACAATTTTTACTCTTTAAATGAACAGCATTTCACAACATTAAAAATAATTTAATAGACGGCCATCCATTTTAACAATTGTGATTTTACTTTTTAATTTCCTCAATATTTTTATTTATTTGCAAAATACATTGACAATATACTGCCATCTCGTGTATAAGCTATGCAACAGTATCGTAGTTCCTGGTTTAGTCCGTGGCGCTCACAACCCAAACAATGAATTCCAACATGGTGGCAATGTGGTACACAGTTTGAAAATGCAGGCCGTGTCATGCTTTGAAAAAAATCATTTTATGCTCGAATTTGTTGGAAAATGTCGGACCCTAAACGTGCTACTATTATAACAGTGGGTGCTCCAAAAAGTGTAAAGAATAATGTGAATAAATCAGTGAGATTAACTATAAATTTGGAGGAAAGCAACGAATTGAAATGTCCAGAGCTGAATTACAAGGAACTAGTCATAGCAGCAGCAGTAAGTTATCACAGAAAATCATAGTAATTTACGCAACCATACTGCTTTTTCAGGTCTTTGTAACTTGAGGAATCCAGTGGAAATATAAAACCGCGGTAAATAAAAGCGTTTGGCGGCTAGATTCGGTCCCAAAAGGAGTCTTGCAGAATTCGCTTAGGATATTTTTTGCTTACGTTTCACGGTTTTGCATTAGGTTTGTTACATGATTTTGCGTTCACGGGCTGTGTGAGAAGCCCAGTTATCGGTCGCCATGTTTGCAACAATCTTTGATGAACGTTGTCAACCTAGGACATCAACTTGCGAGAGCAATGTTTTGATCCAATAGATCATACGATATAACACTATTTACTTATGATATTAATATTTTTTTAACATTGCAGCATTATAAGAATAACACGTTGCATATTTGCTAATGACAATGGTAGTTTATTATTATATTGAACATAGGGAAAGTCGCCTATTCGAATGACCTAAGTTAACCCGCCTATTACATTGTTATTTCCGGCACAATCACAGATTAGGTTACTATTTAATGGTTTTAATTTTATTTTTGCTATTTACGAATTAGGATAACATATGTTCGGTAGCTATAATTATAGGACTGTACATAATAACATAGTCAGATAGTGCATGTGTGTGTGTGGGTGTCGTATTTATTTACGTTCAGTGCGTTAATAGTGTGCAATGGTCATTATCATAAGCGGTTTATAATTTCGTGACATTTGAAGAATAAATAAAGGTGGTATGAATGTAGGATTATACATAATAATGTATATGTGTTATAGTATGATTCGCAATGTTGGCAGAAGATAAACGCTTGCAAAACTTGGCGGTTGGTACTGGGATGATAATAATATAGCGATCTTTGCTTGGTCTAAAGCTTTTGTTAGCTTCAATCGATAGGTAACTAATATTGTTAGGTTATGTGCATGTTATATACGGGGTTCTCGGCTCGCGCGAGTGTGTGTAATTATTTATGTGTTCCTATTCTAATGTTTATGTGTGCCTATTTACCTCTTATATATTTTATGAACCGTTGATGTTTTATTAGGTTGTTTTTTGTCGTAGATATATAATTGCGCGTGAATATTCAGATAATCCACGTAACTTGTCTTTTCTATTCGAGCGTGTAAGATCGGTATTATTATTATTTTATTATAATGTAATGACGACATTACGAATGTCATTTGTTTGTTGAGGACGTTTTTCGCGTTGCGATTATTTCTTCTTCATTTTTTTTTGTTGTTGTTTTTTAACTGTACTAGTTACATTGTAGGTAGGTATATTAGGTACTATGTTTAATTTTCATTTGGGATTTGTTTTTGTATCTGGATTGTTGGATCTCTTAACTTAAGCCTTTTTATAATTTGTATTATAAATGTTTATTGGTATTGTTTTTATAGGACGCCGACTTTTTTTTGACGCGCCGACGATATTGCATTTTTTTTAGGTAGTGCAAATAGGTACCAATTTTGAGAACATGCACCTATATGTAAATTAACTCTTTTTTTGTGGATAGGTACGGCAAATTATAAATCTTATTGGAATATCAATAAGTATTAAATAATATTTATTTATTATTATTCATACTAATGAGTATTACTGTATGTTATAAAAAGGGAACTATATTTTCTATCACCAAAATTTATATTTGTCATCAAGTTGTATCACCTAATAAATAGATCTATCACCACGAAATATTTTCGTTCTCAGATAAACAAAAATTGTTCCCAGGTATGAATTATCAAATTAATGTTAATATATGTGTAAAATAAGAGATTGATAACCAATAAAATTATATTGCATTACATGAATATAAACTTCGTTCTTATAATAACAGTTTTGTTACTTAAATAATAGCTCTGTGCTCAGAATGGTAGATCTGTCACCAAATAAATCGATTATCGATCCCTGACTGCGACTCCTTTTTATTTGATATTTTGTCACCAATACATTAGTAACATTTTATTTCGTTCATATATTAAATTAATAGTATTCGTTACCAATTTAATACATCAATTTATAATTTTAATGAAAAAATGATCAAAGGGGCGGAGACAAATTGGCGCGCTTTAAAAATTAAGAATAAATATTGATTATTTTAACTTTAATTAAGTTTTTTATCTACTATTCTGCTAGCCATAAGTTAGCTTTTTTAAACCAGCGCTGATTGTTCAGTGGTAATTATTTTAAACAATAAATATTGATTATTTTGACTTTAATTGTTTTATTTACTACTCTGCTAAATTTAAATATAATTTATACTACCAGTGGAAATTTAGAACCTTGGGAGTCTAGTTAAGTAGCAGAATCTTTTGGTTGAAACGATGACGACAACCCTAATCTTTTATTTGAACTAAATGCAATTTTCTAGTAACATAATATGATTTATTGGTGATCTCTTTAAATTAGTTTGCTTAAATACTTATTAGGACACACCTATTATAATACATACAAAAACATTTATTTGGTACTAGACCTTATATTTCAGGATTTTAGGTGATTTATTGTGGAACTGATTTTGCATTGTTTGGTGACTACATTTTGGTGACAGATCTACTATTTTGAGGACAAACCCTATTATTTAAGAAACACAAAACTAATTAAATTGGTGATAGCTTAAATGATACCCTTATAAAAATAATTAGAAGCGAGTTCTTTATCAATCTACTGGTTGATTTAGCGTTGACCTATTTCGTTATGTACCATATTAGTTATTCTTATTTCTTGCCTTTTAAAGTGTTAAATTTAAAAATTTGTGTACATAAATTTTAATTTTTATCGTCCTAAATTAGTACAAGAATATCGCTATTATTTTTAGAAATAGTAAAAATGACGGCGTTAATGTTTGTAATACCTAATTAATAAAATATAACATACAAAACAAGTTCTATCTGATGTCACCTTAATTAATTTATGCTTCAACATTAACTTTGGTATAATGGCAAGCTTGATAAATACTAAATAACTAGCTGTGGCCCACGGTTTCACCCGCAGACAAAAATTACACCCTGATTGAACTCTTTGCGGATGGTTTTTGAAAGAATAATAAGTAGCCTGTTTTAAAAAAATTATGACCTTGGTTCTTCAATTATTTCATTCCATCTGAATTTGTGCTGTGGTTTAAGATAATACTAGCTTCCGCCCACGTCGTGTTTTAATAAAAGGTAGCCTATGTTCTTTCTCAGGGTCTAAAGATTGTCTGTGCCAAATTTCATCAAAATCGGTTAAGAGGTTCAAGCGGGAAAGCGTAACAGACAGACAGAGTTACTTTCGCATTTATAATATAGTAGGGATTAGAATGGTTATTCAATAAATACAGGTCATAGTATCTTATCAGACATTGAACATATCAGACTAATTATTAATTATTAAATACTTATGTAGGTATATATGTAATAATATTAGTATAGGTATAAAGAAATTGGTTTATTTATTGATCTTTTGATAGTTAAACACTTACTTCTAAAGTTTCCGTTGCACTAAGGTGTACTAGTTTTACCTTCTAAAAGTAAAACATAATTTTTGAATTCAACTAGGTACATACTATGTTGATAAAACACTAAATGCAAGGTACTGAAAAGCTATTGGAATGTTGACAATGAATATTTCTATTGATTCCATAGGAATATCCTAGAACCCGAAACAAGATAGCGACGCAACATATTCGTTCACTTTAGAAATTTGTAAGGGTAACTTAAAAATAAAAAAAAAATTTTATGTAGGTATTTAAAATGTACCTTACTGTTCGAAAAATTGCAGAACCCGTAGGTATAGTTAATTATTAATTTTTTTTACAGAGAAAAAAGAGAGTAGAAAATGGAAAAACGGCAGGGCTGGACCCATTCTCAGATAACGACGATGATGTTGAGAGAGTTGCTAGGAAATTTGAACAAAAATATGTAAGTATTTTTAATGACAATATTAATTTAGTAATTTCAAAAGAAGATTGATATAATCTGTATCATATTAAGCAGATTATATTTTGTATAGCTGTTGATCTGTTTATCTTGCACATGACGTGTATCCTAAATGAACATTAAATAATTTGAAATAATAGAGACATTAACTGCCAGCTTCTGTGTTATCTAGAAGAAAATCAGCTGTTAAATGATCGCCAATATGGCTTTAGACGCGGCCGATCAGCTGGCGACTTACTATCCTATTTAACACACAAATGGGCGGAAGCAGTTGAGAGTAAGGGAGAGGCGTTGGCTGTTAGTTTGGATGTCGCGAAAGCCTTCGATCGGGTTTGGCACAAAGCGCTTCTTTCAAAACTACCATCTTACGGGCTACCTGGAGGATTGTGCGAATGGATTGCCAGCTTTCTCGCGGAGAGGAGCATCAAGGTCGTTATCGACGGATCATGCTCCGATCCTCTGCCGATAAATGCTGGTGTCCCTCAAGGCTGCGTGCTATCTCCTACTCTGTTCCTTCTGCATATCAATGATATGTTGCAAGCTAGCAACATACATTGCTATGCAGACGACAGTACAGGGGATGCTAGCTATACCGGCCAGGCAAAATCCTCCAGCGAAACTGTTTTTGAGTATCGAAACAAACTTGTTTCATCAATTGAAACTTCCCTTGAAAAGGTTTCAGAATGGGGTAAACTAAATTTAGTCGAATTTAACCCCAATAAGACTCAAGTTTGCGCGTTCTCCGCCAAACGGTTCCCATTTGTCCATTCACCTCGCTTTCAGAATACTTCCCTTAATATTTCGCCGTCCATCGGAATTCTGGGCGTCGATATTTCGAGTGACGTGCAATTCCGTGGTCATTTGGAAGAAAAAGCAATACTGGCTTCCAAAAAGTTGGGCGTCCTCAATAGATCGAGAAAGTACTTTGAGCCAAGTCACCTCCTATTATTGTATAAGGCGCAGGTACGTCCTCACTTGGAGTACTGCTCTCATCTATGGGCTGGCGCCCCGCAGTGCCAACTTCTTCCACTTGACCGCATTCAACGTCGGGCAGCTCGAATTATCGCCGATCCCAGGATTACCGATAAGCTTGACCCTCTGTCATTAAGAAGGGACTTAGGGTCTCTTTGCATATTCTACCGATTTTATTATGGGGAGTGTTCTAAAGAACTATTTGACCTCATCCCTGCAGCACAGTTTCACCACCGCACATCCCGTCACAAGAACCTCTTCCATCCACACCACTTGGACGGTTGGCGAAGCACAACTGTGCGCTTTATGCGCAACTTTCTTCCGCGTACTGCTGTACTTTGGAACAAACTGCCAAAGTCTGTATTCCCGAACAGCTTCAATATGGAGGCCTTCAAAAAGAGAGCTTATGACTACCTGAAGGGCCAATAAATTAAGCCACTCCCTGATCCACTGAAGCCATTTCCTTAATATTATTTTTGGTTTTACTAAATATCCTGTCCCTCTCCCTCTACCAGTAGGCAACACCCGTAACCCAGTTACGGTAGTCTATGGGCGGCGCACTTAGCTTACCATCAGGCAAGGCGTCGGCTCGTTTGCCTTCTTCTACCATAAAAAAAAAAAAAAAAAAAAACATTATTTTTTATTAGTTGATCCGGAAACAATTATCTGCAAGGACACTCTCATTACTTAATTAATAAAATATATATGTTTAAAGCATAAAAAATAGTTTACACCCTCTTCTCAGTCCTACCAAATAATTATTAATATACACAAAAAATAAAAAAATCCATCAAACCGTTTGAGATTAGTAACAAATTCTGTGATATTAGCAATATAAATTATGTATTTACTCAATTTAGTATTTTAATTATTTTATTAAAAAAATAAATATATTTCACAATTTAATTTCCAGGGAGGAAAGAGCACATATGGCAGAAAGGGCCGATCAAAGTATGAAGATTTTGCAGACATTGGGGCTGGCTATGATGAAAACGATTCCTTCATTGACAACACACATGGGGTAAGTTTATGCTGTGAACTTTTATAAATAAATAAATGAAGATCCCGGTTAAGTATTAAATTTAAAATGGTCATAATATATTTTTACTACATAAATAATTAATTTATATTTCCTTACCATTCCTCCATGACCGCCACCTTGGTACAGTGGTTGACGCGTGAGCATAGAACCGAGGGGTCCTGGGTTCGATTCCCGGTGGAGACAAAGAAAAAAAAATGTATCGGTCCAGTAGGACACAGAAGGCTGATCACCTACTTGTCCCTAAAGAAAATCGATCAGTGAAACAGATGTATGCATAATGCATCTGCCCCTTACTGCACTACGGGGACACGGGACTTCACTTTCCTTACCATTGATTTATCAACAGACATTAATGTATAGAACTAAGATTATAAAATAAACGGAATACACATAAATATTGAATAAAAATTGTATCAGACCATTGATATTAGGTCTAAAATTTAAAATATGTATTTTACAAATTGTTTTAAAGTCTCAATATTCTTATTTTTTAAATATGCTTATACATATTCAACTTCTATATAGTAAACAAAAATTATATGCATTTACATGCACAGGATATTTAATTTATATTTTATTTCAGTATGATGAGATGATCCCGCCAGAATGTGATACTCTCCATGGTGGTTTCTACATAAACAGTGGGTCTTTAGAGTTTAAAACAGTACCAGAGAACCAAGTGGCAAACTCGGATGGAGAGCAAAGGCGAAATATTAAGGTTAGAAAGATAATTTCTATTAAATAATTAGGTAACAGACTTGTATCATCTTCTCGTTGTTGAGCGTACATAATAAAACATATTATGTCTACAAAAAAAAATCTTCTCAAATAAAAATTGAACAAATATTTATATAAAATACTTTTGATTGAAGAATGAGGGACCAAAAGTCAGATGGCAATGTAATATTTGGATTGAATAAAATTTTAGAGTATAAAGGTTACCAATTTTAGTGGAATAAAGGTTACCAGAAAATGTGTACATAATAAGTAAAACTTAAAATGCTGCATGCAGGCTTAAAGAAACTTCATCATTAAAATAAACAAGTTTGAATTATTGCATTTAATGTCAAGCATCCATTAAAAAAATGTTGTTAAAAAATGACACTTTTGTTAAATATTAATATCTTTTTATGTTAATGCTTTTGACAATATGTGATCTTAAACGGTGTGGATTTCTGTTTTAACAAAAATTATCAATAAATTTTCGGTGATAAATTATACCATTTTAGATTTAACTATGGGCTTATGTATTAAATCAAATATTTACAGCATATATCTTATAATACTTCCATTGTTATACATTTTTAACTTTATTTTTAAATAAAAGTAAAAGTGTTTGCTCCAAACTATATTTAAATGTCTTTTATGCACTTCAAATAAAGTTTAAGTTCCTGTTATAGGACAACAAGTATTGCCAAAGCATGCCTAGAATTTCATCATAATTGATGCAGTGACACATATATTACGGCCAATTTACCTTATATCTAAAATAACTTGCAGCTTAACATTTTTCTTAATTTTTGTATTTATTGTTTATGAATTATTCACAATACAGGCAGTTGTTTCGTTTTATCCTTATATAAAATTTATATGACTACTTTTTTTTAAGTTCTGTAACTTTATTATGACTGTGTACTAATATCCTCATTATAAGAAGTATATTTTTCTAGCAGTTCGCCTTGGTATTGCCTGTGCTACATTTTTACCCTATCGCAGTCAGGGATCTAATGTCAAATGATGAAAGATTTTTAGTATCAGTGCAGCTATAAATTTATGTGTGTGTCCCTTAGACACATAAAACTGAAAGAATAGAATAAATTCGATTGCTCTGGCGGGTCACGAGTGGCTGAATTGGTCAGGCATCCGCCCCGGAATGGCGCGAAAGGATGCGGGTTCGAGTCCCGCCTCGTGATCGAATTTTTTCTATTCTTTATAAATTTTAATAAATTTATAAAAGCATTTGAATGCCATAAAACCAAAAATATCAATTTCATCAGTGCAGCTCTTAAAATTAGCACATTCAAACAAACTAATTCTTCGCTGTATATTATTATTTTTATAGATATATTATATTATTAGTATAGATTATATAAAATTTCACATCTCGTAAATATTCCAGAGGCGCATTTCATCGAGCAGCAGTGAAGAGGAATCAACGGATAGTTCATCAGACTCGGACAGCCAAGATGTGAAGGACACGAAACCCATGACCAATGGAAATGTTGATTCACACAAGACTGAACATAGGAAAAAGGTATGGGAGTATGCTGTATTTAGTTTTTTATGTGTTAGTAAATATTTTTTTTAATGTTTGGTATTCGTAAAAAAACTTCTGGATCTACTTACTTTACTTTGTATGCTATTAACTTTAATGTCATTTTCCATTTAATAAAACAATTCAGGGTTAGGTGGTGTATGCTGTATGTAAAAGAAAAGATTAGAGAACCCTAATAGAGATTAGAAATAATTAGTCTACTAACTAAATTATTAATATTATCTCGATAAATTTATTAAAGTAAATTCAATGTATATTCCTGTTTCAGAAAAATAAAAAGAATGAAAAGAAGAAAGCAAAGAAAGTGGGCAGAACTGACTCATCTGCGGCAACATCAGGAAAACAGACTTCTGACGGTATACAGAAACATATATATGCTTACTTACTTAACTAGCTCTGCGACCCAAACAGAGTCTTGGCTTCCGACACGAGTTTACGCCACTTTCCTCGATCGCGCGCAGTTTCTTGCCAATTGACGGCCTGCAAGTTTCGTAAATCGGCTACTGTTGCGTCGCTCCATCGATATCTGGGACGGCCAACGGGGCGTCGGCCAGTTGGAATGCCCAGATATGCCTTTTTCACGGCCCGATCATCCCCCATTCTTAATACGTGACCGAGCCATCGGAGGCGTTGCGCCTTTGTCTGGCCAATGATGTTGGGCTCGGCCACGAGGTGTTGAATTTCCGCGTTCCTGCGAATTCTGAAGCTACCATCTGGTTCTTTAACGGGACCTAGGATTTTGCGTAGAATCTTTCGTTCGGCCACGAGTAGCTTAGTATGTATAGCTAAATCTATTAATAAAATTTTACCCACAACATTATTTTGTAAATGTATTTGAAGAGTTTTTTATTTGCATCATTTAACATATAAAATGGACATTCATTGATTGATGAATGTTCAACACACAATCATATTTTTAGTTGAAATTTATCAATATGACCATGAATCAAAATGTTTATTACTTCCTTTGAATGATAATGTTTGATAAAAAAAAAATGATGTTTTATTTAATATTGTAAATTAAGTAATCTAAATTCTACACACTTCTAAAATGAGTAGAATTTGCGTAAATGAAATGGTAAACCGGAAGTTTAAAATTTATATACTTTAATTTCACAATTTTAAAACGCTGTGAAAATTAATATTGTTGTGACAAGGTATACCAATGAAAAAAAATAAAAATATGTGTAAAAATAAAAGGGTGTTATACAAATACTAATTATACTGTGTCTTTAGAAAATGGCGCTGGCGAAAATGAAAGTGCGGACTCGCGAACATCTCAATCGGACTCGCTGACCTCGAAACCGGCGCCCAGCTCAGAGAATGTGGTCACATCGGATAGTTCCAGGTAAATGTTTAATCTATACTTACTAATATTATAAAGCTGAAGAGTTTGTTTGTTTGAACGCGCTAATGACAGGAACCACTGGTCCGATTTGAAAAATTCCTTCTGTGTTTGATAGCCCATTTATCGAGGAAGGTAATAGGGTATATATTATCATCTCGCTAAGACCAACAGGAGCGGAGCCACGGGGGTGAAACCGCGCGGAGCAGCTAGTGTTTAATATCTGTATAATTAATG
This sequence comes from Colias behrii, assembly GCA_029959065.1. Lineage (NCBI taxonomy): Eukaryota > Metazoa > Arthropoda > Insecta > Lepidoptera > Pieridae > Colias > Colias behrii. The sequence continues at coordinate 1,398,032 of JARWMC010000021.1, read as the reverse complement.
GCAAAATGTCATGAAGGGAGAAAATTGGTAAGACTATTTCGATCGGATTTAACCTTATTGAATCTATACTAATATTATAAAGCTGAAGAGTTTGTTTGTTTGTTTGAACGCGATAATCTCAAGAACTACATGTCCGGTTCTTTTTTTTATAATATTCCTTGAAGTACGAGGATGGTTCTTAAGGAAAGTACATATTATGTACCACGGGCGAAGCCGGGCGGACCGCTAGTATTTTATAAATTCTTGTGATAATGCCATAATGGTTATACTTGGCATAAAATAACTTTTTCATTATGATACATTTTTTTATGTTTTTGTATATCACACTTGTTTATTTATATGATTGACAAAGAAAAATTTTACAGAGACACAGAATCAAAGGTGGAAGTGAAACTGCCGCAGCTCGTGAGTCAAGCGTTGGAAGAATTAGAGGCATTGGGACAGCAACTGAAGGACAATCCGGGGAAGGAATTTGATGCCAAGACTGATCTATGTGTTGTGAAGTATGTTTTTGGTGTTATTTATTTATTTATTTTTTAATTCCCAGTAAGAAAGTGTTTTTTTCCGATTCATTCTATTGATTTTATCTTTGATGTACAAAAAAGTAAATATTTTTTTAATAAGCTATACAATAGACTTTGCATTATTGTTACAAAATGAGGTGTTAATTTCAATGAATGACAACGCAGCTCGGACGGGTTTTGACGACTTTTTCTCTAGCCTAGTTGTTTATAGTTCGTTAACCCGTGATGCGTCCTACGTACAGCGGTTGCTCGTAACTAAAATTGTACTGTAGCGTCCTGCGTACAAAAGCTGTTCCTAACGCGGCCAATGACTTTGAAGGTCACCTGTAGTTACTTACAAGTGAATGTTTCCAGTATAAAAAATATTTCTCTATGCCTTAAACATTTATAATTCGAATCGACACGACTCCGAGACAGGCAATACGGACTAAAACCACAAAATAAAATAAAAAAGTGAATCATAGATTGAGTTGCGTCATCGGCCATAGTTTGTGACGTTTGTCTTGTTCAACGAATATTTGGATTGTGAATTATGCCGAGAGGAATAATTAGATGAGTGATAATTGAGACGTATAATTATTACTTGAAATTTTACGTAGAATACGTTTATGATATTGGTTTTAGGGATATTTGAAGAATACTCAGTGAAAAAGTGTCTGTACTTTTCAGTGCGGAAGACGCAAAATGGCGCTTTTTTTCTTGTTTGTGAATAATGGAGATTTGTTATTATTCATAGTGAAATACGTTGTGTTAAATGTGTGAAAATATAAGTGAATGTATTTGGCAATCGTGTAGTGATATGAAAACGTGAATATGATCATTTGATGACTCAGCATTTTCATGTAAGTGTTAGTATGTAAGCAATTAAAATTAAAACAAAATAAAATCAATTTTTTTTCAATTTATAGAAAAATTATATCGTCATGATTACATTTTTATGCTATAACTAGTTTCTTCTTCTTATAAAAAATATATCATACATGGCATATAATTATAGAACAATAGGGTAAATAAAATTTTCAAACTCGGTAGTCATAAAAAAGCTAGATTTCGTGAACTCCCTTGACACTCTTGAAACACACAACCGCTGTGAGTAGGACGCGTCATGGGTTAATGATACTTCAAAACGTGTTTTCGTAATTTTGTTTGATTGGTAAATGTTAAAATAATATATCATATGAACGGTAAATAATTTCATAATTAAAAGATGGTCAAATCTGACTTCAATGATTTCATTGAAGTCAGATTTGACCTGCTTAGTATTTACTAAAGGATGTATTTTTGTTGTTTTTTTATTTCTGAATCTATATAATACTAGTGGTCCGCCCCGGCTTCGCCCGTGGTACATATTTCGCAATAAAAGGTAGCCTATGTCCTTTCTCGGGTATCAAAATATCTCCATAGCAAATTTCATGCAAATTGGTTCAGTATTTTAGGCATGATTGAGTAACAGACAGACAGACAGAGTTACTTTCGCATTTATAATTGTACGGTGCAACCGTACAGAGTGCAAAATCATCATTTTTTGTATGTCACAGCATTTTCATTTTCATATAGCGTTAGTTCACGTTAAAACGTCGCGAGCCGCGTACGTGTGTAACTCTTAGCATAACAGCATAGCATCATTAAAGCATATAATCTTAGCAGCTTAGTTTTATTAGTAGCAGCAGCATCCCCAGGTGTACGAACCGTACAATAATATTAGTATGGATAATGTTTAATGTTTACACAGATTGGAGCGCAGCCTGAACAAGTGTAGCGCTGACAACCGCAAGCGGCGCGTGTGCTGGGGCCGAGCGGCCGCCGCGCTGCGCTGCTCCCGCGCGCGCCTGCTGCAGCGGGCCAAGCGGCTGGACGCGCCATCAGGTACACACATACATACATACATACAACAAGTGTAGCGCTGACAACCGCAAGCGGCGCGTGTGCTGGGGCCGAGCGGCCGCCGCGCTGCGCTGCTCCCGCGCGCGCCTGCTGCAGCGGGCCAAGCGGCTGGACGCGCCATCAGGTACACACATACATACATACATACAACAAGTGTAGCGCTGACAACCGCAAGCGGCGCGTGTGCTGGGGCCGAGCGGCCGCCGCGCTGCGCTGCTCCCGCGCGCGCCTGCTGCAGCGGGCCAAGCGGCTGGACGCGCCATCAGGTACACACATACATACATACATACAACAAGTGTAGCGCTGACAACCGCAAGCGGCGCGTGTGCTGGGGCCGAGCGGCCGCCGCGCTGCGCTGCTCCCGCGCGCGCCTGCTGCAGCGGGCCAAGCGGCTGGACGCGCCATCAGGTACACACATACATACATACATACAACAAGTGTAGCGCTGACAACCGCAAGCGGCGCGTGTGCTGGGGCCGAGCGGCCGCCGCGCTGCGCTGCTCCCGCGCGCGCCTGCTGCAGCGGGCCAAGCGGCTGGACGCGCCATCAGGTACACACATACATACATACATACAACAAGTGTAGCGCTGACAACCGCAAGCGGCGCGTGTGCTGGGGCCGAGCGGCCGCCGCGCTGCGCTGCTCCCGCGCGCGCCTGCTGCAGCGGGCCAAGCGGCTGGACGCGCCATCAGGTACACACATACATACATACATACAACAAGTGTAGCGCTGACAACCGCAAGCGGCGCGTGTGCTGGGGCCGAGCGGCCGCCGCGCTGCGCTGCTCCCGCGCGCGCCTGCTGCAGCGGGCCAAGCGGCTGGACGCGCCATCAGGTACACACATACATACATACATACAACAAGTGTAGCGCTGACAACCGCAAGCGGCGCGTGTGCTGGGGCCGAGCGGCCGCCGCGCTGCGCTGCTCCCGCGCGCGCCTGCTGCAGCGGGCCAAGCGGCTGGACGCGCCATCAGGTACACACATACATACATACATACAACAAGTGTAGCGCTGACAACCGCAAGCGGCGCGTGTGCTGGGGCCGAGCGGCCGCCGCGCTGCGCTGCTCCCGCGCGCGCCTGCTGCAGCGGGCCAAGCGGCTGGACGCGCCATCAGGTACACACATACATACATACATACAACAAGTGTAGCGCTGACAACCGCAAGCGGCGCGTGTGCTGGGGCCGAGCGGCCGCCGCGCTGCGCTGCTCCCGCGCGCGCCTGCTGCAGCGGGCCAAGCGGCTGGACGCGCCATCAGGTACACACATACATACATACATACAACAAGTGTAGCGCTGACAACCGCAAGCGGCGCGTGTGCTGGGGCCGAGCGGCCGCCGCGCTGCGCTGCTCCCGCGCGCGCCTGCTGCAGCGGGCCAAGCGGCTGGACGCGCCATCAGGTACACACATACATACATACATACAACAAGTGTAGCGCTGACAACCGCAAGCGGCGCGTGTGCTGGGGCCGAGCGGCCGCCGCGCTGCGCTGCTCCCGCGCGCGCCTGCTGCAGCGGGCCAAGCGGCTGGACGCGCCATCAGGTACACACATACATACATACATACAACAAGTGTAGCGCTGACAACCGCAAGCGGCGCGTGTGCTGGGGCCGAGCGGCCGCCGCGCTGCGCTGCTCCCGCGCGCGCCTGCTGCAGCGGGCCAAGCGGCTGGACGCGCCATCAGGTACACACATACATACATACATACAACAAGTGTAGCGCTGACAACCGCAAGCGGCGCGTGTGCTGGGGCCGAGCGGCCGCCGCGCTGCGCTGCTCCCGCGCGCGCCTGCTGCAGCGGGCCAAGCGGCTGGACGCGCCATCAGGTACACACATACATACATACATACAACAAGTGTAGCGCTGACAACCGCAAGCGGCGCGTGTGCTGGGGCCGAGCGGCCGCCGCGCTGCGCTGCTCCCGCGCGCGCCTGCTGCAGCGGGCCAAGCGGCTGGACGCGCCATCAGGTACACACATACATACATACATACAACAAGTGTAGCGCTGACAACCGCAAGCGGCGCGTGTGCTGGGGCCGAGCGGCCGCCGCGCTGCGCTGCTCCCGCGCGCGCCTGCTGCAGCGGGCCAAGCGGCTGGACGCGCCATCAGGTACACACATACATACATACATACAACAAGTGTAGCGCTGACAACCGCAAGCGGCGCGTGTGCTGGGGCCGAGCGGCCGCCGCGCTGCGCTGCTCCCGCGCGCGCCTGCTGCAGCGGGCCAAGCGGCTGGACGCGCCATCAGGTACACACATACATACATACATACAACAAGTGTAGCGCTGACAACCGCAAGCGGCGCGTGTGCTGGGGCCGAGCGGCCGCCGCGCTGCGCTGCTCCCGCGCGCGCCTGCTGCAGCGGGCCAAGCGGCTGGACGCGCCATCAGGTACACACATACATACATACATACAACAAGTGTAGCGCTGACAACCGCAAGCGGCGCGTGTGCTGGGGCCGAGCGGCCGCCGCGCTGCGCTGCTCCCGCGCGCGCCTGCTGCAGCGGGCCAAGCGGCTGGACGCGCCATCAGGTACACACATACATACATACATACAACAAGTGTAGCGCTGACAACCGCAAGCGGCGCGTGTGCTGGGGCCGAGCGGCCGCCGCGCTGCGCTGCTCCCGCGCGCGCCTGCTGCAGCGGGCCAAGCGGCTGGACGCGCCATCAGGTACACACATACATACATACATACAACAAGTGTAGCGCTGACAACCGCAAGCGGCGCGTGTGCTGGGGCCGAGCGGCCGCCGCGCTGCGCTGCTCCCGCGCGCGCCTGCTGCAGCGGGCCAAGCGGCTGGACGCGCCATCAGGTACACACATACATACATACATACAACAAGTGTAGCGCTGACAACCGCAAGCGGCGCGTGTGCTGGGGCCGAGCGGCCGCCGCGCTGCGCTGCTCCCGCGCGCGCCTGCTGCAGCGGGCCAAGCGGCTGGACGCGCCATCAGGTACACACATACATACATACATACAACAAGTGTAGCGCTGACAACCGCAAGCGGCGCGTGTGCTGGGGCCGAGCGGCCGCCGCGCTGCGCTGCTCCCGCGCGCGCCTGCTGCAGCGGGCCAAGCGGCTGGACGCGCCATCAGGTACACACATACATACATACATACAACAAGTGTAGCGCTGACAACCGCAAGCGGCGCGTGTGCTGGGGCCGAGCGGCCGCCGCGCTGCGCTGCTCCCGCGCGCGCCTGCTGCAGCGGGCCAAGCGGCTGGACGCGCCATCAGGTACACACATACATACATACATACAACAAGTGTAGCGCTGACAACCGCAAGCGGCGCGTGTGCTGGGGCCGAGCGGCCGCCGCGCTGCGCTGCTCCCGCGCGCGCCTGCTGCAGCGGGCCAAGCGGCTGGACGCGCCATCAGGTACACACATACATACATACATACAACAAGTGTAGCGCTGACAACCGCAAGCGGCGCGTGTGCTGGGGCCGAGCGGCCGCCGCGCTGCGCTGCTCCCGCGCGCGCCTGCTGCAGCGGGCCAAGCGGCTGGACGCGCCATCAGGTACACACATACATACATACATACAACAAGTGTAGCGCTGACAACCGCAAGCGGCGCGTGTGCTGGGGCCGAGCGGCCGCCGCGCTGCGCTGCTCCCGCGCGCGCCTGCTGCAGCGGGCCAAGCGGCTGGACGCGCCATCAGGTACACACATACATACATACATACAACAAGTGTAGCGCTGACAACCGCAAGCGGCGCGTGTGCTGGGGCCGAGCGGCCGCCGCGCTGCGCTGCTCCCGCGCGCGCCTGCTGCAGCGGGCCAAGCGGCTGGACGCGCCATCAGGTACACACATACATACATACATACAACAAGTGTAGCGCTGACAACCGCAAGCGGCGCGTGTGCTGGGGCCGAGCGGCCGCCGCGCTGCGCTGCTCCCGCGCGCGCCTGCTGCAGCGGGCCAAGCGGCTGGACGCGCCATCAGGTACACACATACATACATACATACAACAAGTGTAGCGCTGACAACCGCAAGCGGCGCGTGTGCTGGGGCCGAGCGGCCGCCGCGCTGCGCTGCTCCCGCGCGCGCCTGCTGCAGCGGGCCAAGCGGCTGGACGCGCCATCAGGTACACACATACATACATACATACAACAAGTGTAGCGCTGACAACCGCAAGCGGCGCGTGTGCTGGGGCCGAGCGGCCGCCGCGCTGCGCTGCTCCCGCGCGCGCCTGCTGCAGCGGGCCAAGCGGCTGGACGCGCCATCAGGTACACACATACATACATACATACAACAAGTGTAGCGCTGACAACCGCAAGCGGCGCGTGTGCTGGGGCCGAGCGGCCGCCGCGCTGCGCTGCTCCCGCGCGCGCCTGCTGCAGCGGGCCAAGCGGCTGGACGCGCCATCAGGTACACACATACATACATACATACAACAAGTGTAGCGCTGACAACCGCAAGCGGCGCGTGTGCTGGGGCCGAGCGGCCGCCGCGCTGCGCTGCTCCCGCGCGCGCCTGCTGCAGCGGGCCAAGCGGCTGGACGCGCCATCAGGTACACACATACATACATACATACAACAAGTGTAGCGCTGACAACCGCAAGCGGCGCGTGTGCTGGGGCCGAGCGGCCGCCGCGCTGCGCTGCTCCCGCGCGCGCCTGCTGCAGCGGGCCAAGCGGCTGGACGCGCCATCAGGTACACACATACATACATACATACAACAAGTGTAGCGCTGACAACCGCAAGCGGCGCGTGTGCTGGGGCCGAGCGGCCGCCGCGCTGCGCTGCTCCCGCGCGCGCCTGCTGCAGCGGGCCAAGCGGCTGGACGCGCCATCAGGTACACACATACATACATACATACAACAAGTGTAGCGCTGACAACCGCAAGCGGCGCGTGTGCTGGGGCCGAGCGGCCGCCGCGCTGCGCTGCTCCCGCGCGCGCCTGCTGCAGCGGGCCAAGCGGCTGGACGCGCCATCAGGTACACACATACATACATACATACAACAAGTGTAGCGCTGACAACCGCAAGCGGCGCGTGTGCTGGGGCCGAGCGGCCGCCGCGCTGCGCTGCTCCCGCGCGCGCCTGCTGCAGCGGGCCAAGCGGCTGGACGCGCCATCAGGTACACACATACATACATACATACAACAAGTGTAGCGCTGACAACCGCAAGCGGCGCGTGTGCTGGGGCCGAGCGGCCGCCGCGCTGCGCTGCTCCCGCGCGCGCCTGCTGCAGCGGGCCAAGCGGCTGGACGCGCCATCAGGTACACACATACATACATACATACAACAAGTGTAGCGCTGACAACCGCAAGCGGCGCGTGTGCTGGGGCCGAGCGGCCGCCGCGCTGCGCTGCTCCCGCGCGCGCCTGCTGCAGCGGGCCAAGCGGCTGGACGCGCCATCAGGTACACACATACATACATACATACAACAAGTGTAGCGCTGACAACCGCAAGCGGCGCGTGTGCTGGGGCCGAGCGGCCGCCGCGCTGCGCTGCTCCCGCGCGCGCCTGCTGCAGCGGGCCAAGCGGCTGGACGCGCCATCAGGTACACACATACATACATACATACAACAAGTGTAGCGCTGACAACCGCAAGCGGCGCGTGTGCTGGGGCCGAGCGGCCGCCGCGCTGCGCTGCTCCCGCGCGCGCCTGCTGCAGCGGGCCAAGCGGCTGGACGCGCCATCAGGTACACACATACATACATACATACAACAAGTGTAGCGCTGACAACCGCAAGCGGCGCGTGTGCTGGGGCCGAGCGGCCGCCGCGCTGCGCTGCTCCCGCGCGCGCCTGCTGCAGCGGGCCAAGCGGCTGGACGCGCCATCAGGTACACACATACATACATACATACAACAAGTGTAGCGCTGACAACCGCAAGCGGCGCGTGTGCTGGGGCCGAGCGGCCGCCGCGCTGCGCTGCTCCCGCGCGCGCCTGCTGCAGCGGGCCAAGCGGCTGGACGCGCCATCAGGTACACACATACATACATACATACAACAAGTGTAGCGCTGACAACCGCAAGCGGCGCGTGTGCTGGGGCCGAGCGGCCGCCGCGCTGCGCTGCTCCCGCGCGCGCCTGCTGCAGCGGGCCAAGCGGCTGGACGCGCCATCAGGTACACACATACATACATACATACAACAAGTGTAGCGCTGACAACCGCAAGCGGCGCGTGTGCTGGGGCCGAGCGGCCGCCGCGCTGCGCTGCTCCCGCGCGCGCCTGCTGCAGCGGGCCAAGCGGCTGGACGCGCCATCAGGTACACACATACATACATACATACAACAAGTGTAGCGCTGACAACCGCAAGCGGCGCGTGTGCTGGGGCCGAGCGGCCGCCGCGCTGCGCTGCTCCCGCGCGCGCCTGCTGCAGCGGGCCAAGCGGCTGGACGCGCCATCAGGTACACACATACATACATACATACAACAAGTGTAGCGCTGACAACCGCAAGCGGCGCGTGTGCTGGGGCCGAGCGGCCGCCGCGCTGCGCTGCTCCCGCGCGCGCCTGCTGCAGCGGGCCAAGCGGCTGGACGCGCCATCAGGTACACACATACATACATACATACAACAAGTGTAGCGCTGACAACCGCAAGCGGCGCGTGTGCTGGGGCCGAGCGGCCGCCGCGCTGCGCTGCTCCCGCGCGCGCCTGCTGCAGCGGGCCAAGCGGCTGGACGCGCCATCAGGTACACACATACATACATACATACAACAAGTGTAGCGCTGACAACCGCAAGCGGCGCGTGTGCTGGGGCCGAGCGGCCGCCGCGCTGCGCTGCTCCCGCGCGCGCCTGCTGCAGCGGGCCAAGCGGCTGGACGCGCCATCAGGTACACACATACATACATACATACAACAAGTGTAGCGCTGACAACCGCAAGCGGCGCGTGTGCTGGGGCCGAGCGGCCGCCGCGCTGCGCTGCTCCCGCGCGCGCCTGCTGCAGCGGGCCAAGCGGCTGGACGCGCCATCAGGTACACACATACATACATACATACAACAAGTGTAGCGCTGACAACCGCAAGCGGCGCGTGTGCTGGGGCCGAGCGGCCGCCGCGCTGCGCTGCTCCCGCGCGCGCCTGCTGCAGCGGGCCAAGCGGCTGGACGCGCCATCAGGTACACACATACATACATACATACATTTGTATACAAGCGTCTACATGGACACACAAGCTATCTACATCGGGCCAAGCGGCTGCACGCGCCTAGTGGTGAGACACATGCACATACATGCATTTATACACAAGCACATCTATGTGCGTCAACACGCACACACAAGCTATCTACATCGGGCCAAGCGGCTGCACGCGCCTAGTGGTGAGACACATGCACATACATGCATTTATACACAAGCACATCTATATGCGTCAACACGCACACACAAGCTATCTACATCGGGCCAAGCGGCTCGACGCTCCTAGTAGTGAGACACATGCACATACATACATTTTTACACAAGTACATCTATGTGCGTCTACATGGACACACAAGCTATCTATATCGGGCCAAGCGGCTCGACGCGCATAGTGGTGAAACACATGCACATACATACATTTTTACACAAGTACATCTATGTGCGTCTACATGGACACACAAGCTATCTACATCGGGCCAAGCGGCTCGACGCTCCTAGTAGTGAGACACATGCACATACATACATTTTTACACAAGTACATCTATGTGCGTCTACATGGACACACAAGCTATCTATATCGGGCCAAGCGGCTCGACGCGCATAGTGGTGAAACACATGCACATACATACATTTTTACACAAGTACATCTATGTGCGTCTACATGGACACACAAGCTATCTACATCGGGCCAAGCGGCTCGACGCTCCTAGTAGTGAGACACATGCACATACATACATTTTTACACAAGTACATCTATGTGCGTCTACATGGACACACAAGCTATCTATATCGGGCCAAGCGGCTCGACGCGCATAGTGGTGAAACACATGCACATACATACATTTTTACACAAGTACATCTATGTGCGTCTACATGGACACACAAGCTAGCTATATCGGGCCAAGCGGCTCGACGCTCCTAGTGGTGAGACACATGCACATACATACATTTTTACACAAGTACATCTATGTGCGTCTACATGGACACACAAGCTAGCTATATCGGGCCAAGCGGCTCGACGCTCCTAGTGGTGAGACACATGCACATACATGCATTTGTACACAAGTACATCTATGTGCGTCTACATGGACACACAAGCTAGCTATATCGGGCCAAGCGGCTCGACGCGCATAGTGATGAAACACATGCACATACATACATTTGTACACAAGCACATCTATGTGCACACACAAACTATCTATATCGAGCCAAGCGGCTCGACGCATCTACCGGTGAGTCACACATACGTGCATGTATACATACGTACACGCGCACAAAGTGACGCACACGCACCACGCCGCTGCTCGACGCACTCAATGATACTACTCATACTCGCGCATGAGTGACACAAGCTGTGCTCACCGCTCCAAGTCGCTAGCCAAGCTTTGCTGGTAACGTCATCGGGTATACATACATACACAGGCTGTAATTAGCGCTCCAAGAGGCACGACACACAGCAGTGATACGCGAGCACACATTTTTATAAGTAGCACACGTCATAAAGTACACAAAGAAAAATAAAAGCAAAAATAGTGAAATTATAATCATATCATTCATGTGTATTCAACAGATTCAATTCATAGAATTCACATATCTACATAGTATAAAACAAAGTCGCTTTCTCTGTCCCTATGTCCCTATGTATGCTTAAATCTTTAAAACTACGCAACGGATTTTGATGCGGTTTTTTTTAATAGATAGAGTGATTCAAGAGGAAGGTTTTAGTGTATAATGTTCGGTTTTAGTATATATAATGTTCGGAATAGATAAAATAATTAAATGGTCACACTGATAACGGAAACGCGATGTATTCAATTGGTGAGGCGAATACCTCACTTGGTGAGGGAGCGGCATTCATATTAATTATTGTCCTTTTCTAAGGGAGTCCGCTAACAGCGCCGCTAGTGTGAAGTCGTGTATTTAGTGTTGTTATCGGTTATAAGTTGTTTACGCGCGCATCGGAGCGTGTCGTCGATTGTTTTACGTGCTGACCACGTAGTAAATTAGTAAATCGGCCCGCGGAATTGTTAATTGTGCTTTTTATTGATATTAGTAATCACGCGCGGACGCGAGTTATTTATGTGAGAAGAATTTTAATGGCGACGTAGTGTGCCTGGCAGAAGTGGTGACTATATACATTAAATTGTCTCTTTTCTTTTTATTTTATCTTATGTAATTTAAATTATTCCCGTAATTGTAGTTTTTCCTCCCCAAAAAGGGTACCCTATTGTTTTGACTAATTGACTGACCGACACACCACATATTTATGGAAGCAGCGCACGAGATTTCAGGTATGTACTTGGGACGTATTTAACTATTGTTATTGTATTATGGTAGCAGAGCAAAATAAATAACAAACATAATTTATTATGTTTTAGACAAAGCGGGCGAAGCCGCGGGCGGAAAGTTATTAGAATATATTATGTACATCATAAACACATTCACATTTATTTATATTTTTAAATTTCGTTTCCAGGTCCCACTCAAACATCACAGCCGCAAACGAATCCCACACAAACGGGCACTGCCAATAGTTCTAGTGTTATAACCAGTACTCACTCGGGTTCGCTCAAGAGGAAAGCGGAAGACGATTTGGAGAACATTGATGATGTTAACAGACTGAGTCCGGAGGAGAAGGAGGCGAAAATCGTGGAGACTTTGCAGAGGTATATATTATTAATTTTTATTTAATATATGGAACATTCCAGAAACATTGGTCAGTCAAGAAATCATAGTATCGCGTTCCATGTGACAACTTAGTACTAATGTCAAAAATTATTAATAACTAGCTTTCCGCCGGCGGCTCCGCCCGCGGTTTCAAAGAAAAACTCGCATAGTTCCCTTTCCCGTGGAATTTCCAGGATAAAACCTATCCTATATTACTCGTGGATAATGTAGCTTTCGAATTGTGAAAGAATTTTTAAAATCGGTCCAGTAGTTTATGAGCCTATTCATTACAATCAAACAAACAAACAAAGTTTTCCTCTTTATAATATTACTAGCGGTCCGCCCTGGCTTCTCCCGTGGTACATATTTCGCAATAAAAGGTAGCCTATGTTCTTCCTCATTGTCTAAAGATTATCTGTGCCAAATTTCATCAAAATCGGTCCAGTAGTTTATGCGTGAAAACCATACATACATACATACAAAACTTTCCTCTTTATAATATTAGTATAGACAAAGTATACATTAGAAAACTGATAATTTAATCAAATATTACTTTCAGGTTACAAGTGTTAATAGATGAGAGAAAACCGGACATGATTGCGACATACAATGCGGAATGTGAACGAGTTCAACAGGAGAGGTAGGTTTCCAATGCAACTTTATTTTATTTATATACCTGAAGGAGTGTTTAATATTGTTTATTTCGTGCAGATGAAACCGCAGAATGCGGTATCAATTAATTTTGTGTTGTACTATATCTATACTTAATATTATAAAGCTAAGAGTTTGTTTGTTTGTTTGAACGCGCTAATCTCAGAAACTACTGGTCCGATTTGAAAAATTTTTTCGGTGTTAGATAGTCCATTTATCGAGGAAGGCTGTAGGCTATATATCATTTCGCTAATACCAATAGGAGCGGAGTCACGCGGGTGAAACCGCGAAGCGCAGGTAGTTTATTTTAAAAAGGCTATACAGCATTACATTACGATTTACGACCAATAGGGGATAAGCCCAATCTAACGTTGTTAAAATGGCATATATTCAAGAGCAGACGGAGCCGTCCGGTTTTTGACGTGACAACGTCTTATAATTCGATAGAGCCGGCTGCACGCACGAAAAAACATGACCCATGCGGCGTTACCTCGCTCTGAGGCGTTCCATGTAAGGCTTGAAGTGCAAGCGAGAGTGCGAAACGAGCGACAAAGAAGCACAATCGGACGTTGTCACGTTCAATTATATCGTCAGTTAACCGACTTTACAGACAACCAATTTTTGAAGTGAAAGCTTCTTTAGCGGCGTTGGGTATAAAATCTTCAACTCGCGTCAGGACACGTGACCCTGATCGAAAAAGCGTAAGACGGATAGATATCAAACATGCTCAACGTTAATAATCAAGTTTTCACTTCTGCCGGCACTCCCGGAGTGCAACCCGTCTTTTTTTAAACGAATAATGGAACATTAAGCAAGATGAACCTATATTTATAAGATGATGTAAAATGGAGCTACATCTGCCATCAAACTGTTTTACAGTTTGGCAGAGTACTAAGTTATTATGTATCTGTTTGTTTTGTACTGAAATGAAAAATAAAATAAATAAATTCCAGAAAGAAGATCCAGATAGCGTCCGCGGACGGCGCGCCGCACATCGACAAGCGGCTGCCCAAGCGGCGCTTCCCGTGGTGCGGGCGCAGCCGCGCGCTGCTCGCCAGCCTTGCTCGCCTCGCTGCTTCGCCGGAGCGGGCTGCCGCGCTGCTCGCCACGCGCGCGCTGCCGCTCTTCCCGCCCGGCTTCGTGCGCATGCCCACGCTGCTGCGCCAGGCCAAGTGAGTGCCAACCAAGAAGCTTATCTTAATCTTATATATAAAAATGAATCGCAAAATGTAAATGTTGGTAAGCGCATAACTCGAGAACGGCTGAACCGATTCCGATAATTCTTTTTTTATTATATTCCTTGAAGTACGAGGATGGTTCTTACGTAGAGAAAACGTAAATATGTACCACGGGCGAAGCCGGGGCGGACTGCTAGTACTATTATAAAGGCGAAAGTTTGTAAGTATGGATGTTTGTTACTCTTTCACGTAAAAACTACTGAACCGATTACAATGAAATTTAGCACACATATAGAGGGTAACTTGGATTAACACATGGGATAGGTTTTATCCCGGAAATCCTACGGGAACGGGAACTATGCGGGTTTTCCTTTGAAAACGCGGGCGAAGCCGCGGGCGGAAATCTAGTATCTAATACACTGGAGATTGCACTATGACCATTAACTTGTAACAAGAAAATATGACGTTGAATGACGCCTGTATGTTTTTTTATCCCTTTCACACCAACTTGCCAAGTTAGGTGTGAAAGGGATAAAAAAACATACAGGCGTCATTCAACGTCATATTTTCTTGTTACAAGTTAATGTTCATACTGAAATCTCCAGTGTATTAGATATAAGCTTCTTGGTGCCAACGCCCCCCGCCCCGATATGTCACTATCGTGTGCTGTATCAACATAACGGATGGCCGTTGCATGGGCAACAGGGTGCTTACCTGTCCAACGCCACTCGTGTAATAATCAGGCAAATTATTACCTATTCCCTTATATCCCTAAAATAATAATAAGTTCAATTGTATAACGAAACTTAATAAAATTGTGTTAATTTCAATAAACAATAAAAGATATTCAAGGAATGATAACAATATTTAGAAAACGTACCAAAGTATAATATTCTATTTTCAGCCTCAACAAAGAAGTGAAAGCGTCGACGCTAAAACGGCAACGCATCGGTTCAACATCACAATCACAACCGCCGACAGTCGTCAACAACATTCAACCGCAGTTCAACGAGCCCATACAGTTCCCGAGCTCGCTCACAGTCACAACAACAACCAAAACAATCGAGAAAGATGACGACAAACACAAAACTGTGCCCTACGGATCAATATTGAACACCTTCAGCCTCAACAAAGACTTGATAATCGAAAATACAAACGACCGGACAGATAAAAAAGACGTTCCTAACAATCTAGGCAGTATAACGATAACACCAGTGCTCAATAAAGAAAAAAAAGTTGAGAAAAAGGAGCCGCTCATACGCGTCAAATCCCCAGCTGCGCTAAACAACATGGTGAAAAAGGACAGTGATAATAAAAAGCGGAAAGAGAAGAAAGATAAAATGGACACGCCACTCCACGTGGACACGAACACGCAAGCGCGGGAACCGATCAAGAGTCCCCGCGTTCACGAGTTCAGTAAGACGCAAATAGACAATATGAAAGCGATGGAAAACAATATACCGCATCCAGCATTAGTCCCAGTTCATCATTCGCCGACATTCGCGAAACCGGACAAACGGCCCCCAGAAAAAAAGAAAAAGGACATAGAAATTGTGTCCGATATGGACCCGCTAGGTGATATACAACAGGACACAGTGGCCGTGGACGATAGCAGTAGTGATATTGAAGTGATAGAGGACAAAGTTAGTGATAAAGTGGGTGACAGTGACACAGTGCCTTCAGACAGAAGTGATTGTAAAGTGAATAGTGTTAAGAAGAACGATCTGGACGATGAGACCAAGGAGGAGATTAACACAGTTATGAGGGGATTGGAGGAGATGAAGGTAATGTTATTTATATGTTGATTAATGTAGGAAGTTAGGTTTTAATTTCTTGCATGTTTTGTATAGTAAGAAAAGTATTTTTTTATTGTTTTTCAGAAACCTACACTCAGAAACGTACACCAGATTAAAATTAGTACAAAATAATGAATTTAAAAGTGATAAACTATTATGAAACATCAAACAACCAATAAAGTTTTACACAATCATAAATTAAAGATCTGTATGATCTGTATCACCGCCTCCTTGGTACAGTGGTTGATGCGTGAGTGTAGAACCGAGGGGTCCTGGGTTCGATTCCCAGTGGAGATGAAGAAAAAAAAATCTCGGTCTGGCAGGACACAAAAGGCTGATCACCTACTTGTCCCTAAAAGAAAATCGATCCGTGAAACAGATGTATAATGCATCTGCCCCTTTCCCCACTAGGGGACATGGGACTTCACTTATGATAGTATGTTTCTGGCAATTGCATACTTTATATTCTCCTGTTAATATTCAAGCTACAGTGTGATATTAAAATTACAAACATGGACTGTGATTATGATAATTTTATTAGCTGGATTCGAAAATTGATTATGCCATTATGTTTCCATTCCATTTACTTTGAAGAAATTTATCTCGTTTTTAATCCTGCACGGAATTTTTCAGTTTAGCCCCATGAATTTTTTTTTTATTTGAAATAAGTTCTAACACAGTAAATACTTCTATTATGGTATTATTGTGTGCGTTTAAATTAAATGCAATGTCTTAATGAAATAATGTAGAGATAATCTGTTTCTGCATTAACTTATATATTTAGCAATTGATGATAATTATATATCAGGATATTAACTAGCTTTTGCATTCACATAAGTTACAATATATATTTTAAATATATTTTTCAGCATTCACAATCGCCAACCAAGGTGAACTGCAATTCATATGGTGGCGTAATCACAAGTGGTGAGTTTCTGTCTAAATATGTCTGTTTTACAAACACAAGAACAGCTTATATCTGATTGTCTTTATTGTATGTATTTTTATTTCTATTGCAAATATTCAATTTACTTTTTGAAATTACCTTTTGCATTTGGTCTGTTTAAAAAATCTTTAAATTTAATATGTCTTATTTTCGAGTAATTATATTACACAAAATTTATACCCACACACTTTTTACCTTTTAATTTTAAATACCCCTCTCATGTGTAGCCAACAACATATCAACTATGACGTCACACAATATGTTTAATTAAAATAATTAATATAACACATATATTCCTATCAGCGAAGCACGAGTCTTCCAAACAAGCGTACAACAGGACTATATTTGATCCCGCGAATAAAGACAAATTGTAAGTTGCGCTTGCACATCACGCGCGGTTGTGGTGGCACCTTGTGTTAAGATTTTGTGGGCGGTTTGACTAGGAAATTAATTAAAAAGCTACTTTTTTTTGCTAACGGTGTTGGTATAATAAAAAATAAAATAAAATAAAAATTTTATTTGGAAAGGCGTAATGGATAGACTTTCGGATGGGCTCGTTGATAGTTTTTTTGCAAATTAAATATTTTCTTCGCCTGGTCTCGATAATGAATATAAAAGTTTTTTGCAAGTAAAATTAGGGAAAAACAAAAATGACTGCAGATCTCACAAAATTAGCGTATAATTTATTTTGACATGATTAAATCATTGTCTCTACTGGTTTTAACGCTGAATACGATTATCTCTATTGGGCTATTAATTTTTGAGAAAATCTGAAAATTCACAAATACCTCCTTTCGATTACAATCCGGCTCGAAGGACCAAAATCTATAAAGCTTGATTATACACTTTAACTGTAACATAAGCTATTATAATATAAAATAATTGTTTTTAACATTAAAAACGCCATTAACAAAATCTTAACATAACCTAATATTTGCTTTCATAACTCCCCTCTCGTGTCACTTGACATTTAGTGTTGTAGCTTCATAATTATAGCTAACTTTTCCACACTTTCCTTGCGTATGCTATTCTATCGCTAATGTGATGTTTTATTTATTTTAGCGTGTAATATAATATAAAGTAAAAAAAGTTTGTCGTATTTAGCGTTTAATATAAAAAATATAGTGAAATGAAGTGACATACTCGTCGTTTATTAGAGTTTTAAAATATAGAATTTTGAGGGTATTTTGAAAAATAGTAATCGTACTAAAACTACGTATCAAAGACTTTTGAGGGTATGTTGAAAATTGTAAGCGTATTTTTGTTGAAATACGTAAACGGTTGAAGTATATTATGTACATTAATGAGTCGATTTTTGAGTTAGAAACATGAATCATTTTAATTATAATTAAAATCAGTTGGTTGTTACTGCGTTGCTTTTATCTAAAATATTATGCATCCTATAGCTTCAGCTGAGAAGTAGTACAACGAACATATTTTACGCTATCAATATTCAACGATATATACATAAAATTATATATTAAATTGTATAAATTATATATTGTACGGTCCAGTGTGTATCTTTATGTCGTGATCAAAAATACTTTAAAAATAAATATGCAAGCTGCCATGCCTTGTAGAGTGTGCTAGAAGGGTGTCACCAGAGATGAGAACTAGTAAAATGTACCTCAAAGACTTATAAAATTTGTACAAAAAAATACTAAATAATAATTTGTTTGAATGTTTTTAATTCTTAATTAATCTCCCTTCAGCAATGTTTCTCCCAAAAACATTGTAACATCCTTAGAGATGTGAAATGTGAAATATTTGGAAATTATTCATATTTCATGACTTTATAAAATTGGCTATAAATCTGTAGTGTGTGTTATTATTCGCAGTAATCGAATATCGTAAATTCAGCGGTTTGTGGCGCGGCGAATGGCGACACTCCTGCGAGAGCCAGTCGCCTGCCACTCGCCTACCTAAGTTAACGTGTAAAAAAGTATAAATTTATATACAATATTTTTGTATTTCCAAAGCATATGTTAAACTAATTTGATTTCTTTTAAATTAACAAACTCAAACCACTGGGAAAGACTAATATACCAAGTTCTCACCTCTCGTATATTACCCATTCATAATTCCTTCTATCTATCACGTTTTCTACCATGATCACGAGTCATTTAGTTTGTGTGTATTTTGATACATTATAGTCGATATTTGTATCGATTATTTGGTCAAATAGCTATCTGTAGTAGTTGCTTTTGTTTCAGAGCGAACTTCTTTGAAAGAAATAGATGGATGTAACGCCGTTAATGGTTAGTTTAATATTTTTATACGCTTTGGAAACTAATTTAGTGAATTAAGAGATAATATGGATTGCCCACAGTAGGGAAAACTTAAAATGTACTTATACCACACCCCGAACACTCCATACAAAATTATCGTTTTGACAGTCACACTGTAGAGACTGCAAATGTGTGTGTTAACGCTTTATGGTTGGCACATTTGTGACTAGCGTAAAAAAAATTTCGTAGCGTTTTTCTGATGAAATACATCCGTAAACAGCATAATATCTAACCATTTTCTACGAAAAACGATAATCAGAAATCCAAAATAATAAAATTACTTTAAGTCAATTTGATTAATGTTGTCAATCTTCGTTGCGTATCGTCCTTGTAGAAAAATGTGGACCATTTTTAGACTGATCGTGCGGGGTGAGGTAAGTGTTTAATTTTGGCGGGAGGCGGAGAGTGTCCGTTCTGTAGCGTTTAGCTACTATTATGTATTCTGTGCTTATACTAATATATCCAAACTTATTATGTACATGACCTTGAAAAATTGTAATGAGTTAGCGAGAAAAAAATTTACTTACACATATTTCTATTTGATCCAAGTGTTAAGTTAGGACGTTACAACGAATTTGCGCTGAAACATGACAAAAAAAATGCGAAAAAAAAGTTATTAAGAGCTTCATTTAGTTAATTTTTTGATTGATTTGAAAAAATATCCAAGTTCGATTACTTTTGATACAAGTAGTATTTTCCACGACACCCTCATGCTAAGACATATTATGAATTAAAAACAACACTTATTAAACTAAGATAACTCTTAATCTTTATATCCAAAACTACTTCCTTAGACTGCTACTACTAACTATTTCTCTGCATTATTATTTCTCAGTGTCTTTTAATAACCGATAATATGTTTTAGGACATTTTTTTTACTATAATAAAAAAATCGAATATTCTCTCATTACTTTTTAATAGTATCCAACTTCAAAATGAAAGTGATGATATTTTCAAACTATTTTATGGCTTGATATAATTCTAATTACTTAATAATTCCATTCTATTTAATAAATATTATCACTCTTTTGAAGTTGGTTAAAACATTACTATAATGTGTTTTTTTTTTAGTGTCTAATTTAAGCTTTCTTTTTCAGGTTGAATTTTTGAATAAATCTTATGAAGTTCAGAGAAGAATTTACAAGGAATCAGTTTATTTCACTATAATGTTATTTATTTGAAAAGAACAAGTATGAGACGCTTTTGTTTTAAACAGGGATTCGAACTGCCTATATTGCTCAGGAATTTAGTTAAATTATGTTGTGACTGCCTAGTATTCCCTCGCTACGAAAATAAAATCACATCAAAAATGGTACATCCATGTGATATGTCTCTAAGAATTATAGAACAGATATTTTTTGTTTGTTTATATGTTAGCGTATTTTACACTGTATAGATTTAATTGATGTAATTAAAAAAATAGTTGGAACAGATCAGAATCTATTTTAATGATGAATTTGAGTAATAAATATTTTTCATAAACTAAGTAATTATCGTTGTTACGATGTTTTAATGGAAAAGTACATATTTATATATTCCTAACTAAAAAAGTGACTCAATACGGATATTTTAAAAAGTAATTAATGTGAATATTTCTAAAAGTTGTCATTAATTCCAACAGATTTAAATTCTAAAGATTTATCTATGCTTTTGTATACTTTTTCTTCAATCTAACTGTTTATTTTACATTTAATATGATTAAGGGCTGATTTTTCAATCCTTGGTTAAATCTTATCCGTCCAATAAAGTATTACACAATAATATACAGATGTCACCTAAAAACTGTCAAAAAGTGGGCAAGTAACACATTTTTAAAATGGTTGTTTAATACGATATTCGATGAATAAGTTTTAACCAAGGATTGAAAAATCGGCCCTAAATATTAAACCTGGTCTGTTCTAAGCTAATATTTGATTTTTCCACAGAATATTTTTTTTTTTTTTAGTTATTAATCGTTCGTACATTTATATTGAATTGAATTTAAATTCTATGCTTTATAACAATAATTATGAGTTGTATTATCTGTGAAATCTGATCGAAATGTATGTTATTATTTGTAAGTCTCGTATTATGTGATCTTATGATATTGGTGTTTGAAAAATATATGAAGTCTGCACGTTGTTACATTAAAAAAAAATCGAAAATCAAGCATTGTCCTCCTTATGACGCAAAAATTATTTGTGTGTGAAAATAAATGAAGTGTGAATGTAGTAAAAATTGTTTTTTCCTCTTTTCGTTTTGGAAAATGGTTCTTAAATAAACAAATTTGTGATGTCAATTCAGATTTTTTTCTCTTATTTTTTTATTTTTACTCACATCGTGCAGGCTTTCAAAAATAGTCTGAATATCAAAGTCCAGTAATGGTGATAGGCTAGTCTACTTTACACTAGAAATCAATTCACATTTACATGTTAATAATATAAAATCATTGAGTGGCCAATAAAACTGCCATTTTATATGTGTGCGTGGTATTCGTGTTTTAGTTGTGTTGAGAGCTAACAAGAATTAATTATGTTTTTGGGACTCAAATGCAAATTAAGCTGTTAAACAGAGATACGAAATATATTTTACATAGTGCTGTCTCTGTCTGACATAAATTTGTGGCATTTGGTTTCAAAAACACAAGGTTGAACACTTATTTTGGTTCCAAATCTAAATGTTTTTTTAAGATTAATTTATCCATGTCTGAGTCTAAAATAATAAAAATCGAGATATGAAAACTTAGAACTACGAATATGTCTTAAGATAATCAGACATTTTAGCCTAAGAACTTAGTTCTAGGTAATATAAAAACTTAGAGGCCTATGTAAGTGGCTTCGAGATAAAAGTCTGTCTTTATAAGGCAATAATAAGTGTGAGGTAAGGTCGGAAAATATTATGAATGCTCAGACTTAGTCGGGCGGTGTAAAAATTTCCTAGATGAAATATTGCAAATTTACACATTGAAGAAAATTTGCAAAAAAGTATTAAAAATCCGCGACTATAATGAAAGAATCGGAATGAATAACCTCATGTTGTCTTGCTCGCACATAGGGGACTCGATTATTTATCGACGCGGATTATAACCTAAAAAGTCTTAATATTCCTATAATATGCATTAATACAATGCGTGTTAACTGTATTGATTGGCAAAGCATAAAAATATAAATATAGTCAGAACGGTAAGATCTAAGGCCTTGTAAATGTTTGCTATGAGATAGTAAATAACTGAAATGATTTTAATTGTAACATAATAAATGCTTATTTTATAATCCCGAAGCTTGTGGGACAGTTTATTTTAATACACACAACTAGGAAACATTCGGATTTTTTTGTTTTTGTAATAGTGACGGATGTATTTATAACGGAATTCCAAATTATGTCCAATGTATGATGAATAAATATTTATAATGAAGTTCTGTTGTTTTATTTTCAATCCAAATGGTGTTATCTTCTATAATATTAAAATGAAACGCTAAATTTGATGCTAAGCGCAAATCTCGAGAACAGCTGAACTGATTTCGTGAATTTTTTTATTTAATATTCCTTGAAGTACGAGGGTGGTTATTTAAGGTTAAGTTGCCTGCTCGCTTACTTCGACGTCCGGCAAATATCTACAATTGACTAGAGCTATTCATTATTTATTTATAGTATAAATAAAATTATTCACATATCTACCCTATTAGTTACTACAATTAAAACATTGAGAAATACATAGCGAATTTCCTGCCATGTTTTTAAACACATGTTGTTAAACACACACACAACAACAAAACCTAGTAGACAATATGCATGTAGGTATACTGTACTTTATGAAACTAATACCTATATAACATGAACTAGCTGTCTACTTGTAAAGCTTATGTCGTTTAGGGCAAGTTAGTAAGAGATCAAAACATGTACCTACCTAATAGGTAATATTTCTTTATCTCTTTCTGTACTTTGTGTTCATCAAGGCTTGGTTGCATCATGTTTTAGTCACAGTTAAGGTTAATGTCAAATTTAACAATAACGGTAACGGTAACTTTCACAGTGACAACGATGGGTTGCATCAGCGAATTTTTTAGAATTGAAAGTTATCAGTTTCGAGTCTAATGTCATTATTTTGTATTTGATGCCTGTGGCAGTTATTTAACGTTAACAATTGCTCTGTGGTTAACAATAGCTTTAACCGTTGAAACATGAGTGTTAGGCCATTCTCCCATTGCGATACGCACAGACAAATGGTGCAACTCATATTTTCCCCTAAACGATTATTTTGACATGTTTGTTATTGCTAAAATATCATGGTGCAACCGAGCCGATTTTCTACCGACTTAAATAAAGGCCTTTTCTCAATGCATCTGTATTTTTTAATTTGACAAAACTTTTGACTGGGTGAACCGATTTTGATGATCCCATTAACATATTGTCACATTTATATAGTCAGAAAAGGATAGGTACTTAGTACAAATAAAACAAGGAATGTGTTTATGGATATTTTTTTATTAATTTCACAAAATTATTCATTAAAAGCCACAATTTTAAGGCTTTTAAGCTGTCAAAGCGATGACGGTTCAAATATAACTCCCATCGTTAGATCATTCAACAAACAGTGAGCTAGAAAACTGTAATTTAGAAGCTATCTATTAACTACATTATAAACGATTATATTTTGTAGAAAATACCTCATATACCTCGTCGATAAAGGCAATCAAAGCTGCGACTATTGCGCCTGGGCTCGCGCCCGACCACACGACTTACATCATGTAAAACATCACTTATCTTAATCATGTGAATAAAACTATGTTACGTATAATAAGAACAGCTCAGTGTTATATGACGTATTTATACGACAAGCAACATTCACCACTAATATTTGAAGTATACGTTGAAGCTAATTTGTGATACCTAAGTGAACGTCTTAACCTAAGATGTGGGGCAATGACCTTTCCGCCGACACGCGAGTTCCTACGGACTAAAACAATTTCACACAAACCAAAGCGAGTAGGCTCTGAGGCAGAAGGTCATTCTCCCTCACTATCATCTATTTAGTTATAGACAATCAAGATATATTTTTCAATAGATTTACGATCTCTTGGACTAATCTCATGTGGGTCCCGCTTCGCTCTATATACAAATAAATTGTGTCTCTTAAGAGATCTTTAACATAGCCTTGCTGTATAAGCTACCAATTATTATTGAATCAACAATAACAGTTTCAAATTAATTCCTTTGTGTGCTACTAATATGATAATATGTGGAGTTAGAAAAGATAAGCTTTTAGGTAAATCCGGTCTTTAAATAGAAAACTCTACTTTACAAATCAACAAAAAAATATATAAATGTTCTCTAGATAATCTTTTGTGAACTGATTTAAAAAACAAATCAAAGACCGACTTTAAACTTTATAAATTTTTTAATAGAGTCGTCTTCAGGCGCATTAAATATACATATCTGCGGAATATTTTAGGATTATAAATACATAAGTAAATATAGGTAATCGCTATTGAAAGCTCAATGTTTTCAAGACCCTTATTTGAATGAGGCTAGCATTAAAAATATACATTTCATGAGCCAAAATGGGCGAAAAATAAATTTAAAATCTTGTACTCATTTTGAAAAGCTAGTCCCAGTAAGCTACGCATCATAAATATATGCATATATCAATACCAATTGCGACGACTTACAAAAAATATTCATTTCTCGCAATCCAATATAATTATATTTTATAATACACAAGCTTAAGCAAAAATAAACTCTCCATATTTATCTATCGTTACGACTATTTACTCTACGTCCAACACGCGACACCAAACTTCAGAAACCGGAGCCAACATTGCCCCACTAACGCATTAGTTAACAAACTATTTTATTAACTAATATTCAAATCAGTGGCAACATTACTCGAGTAATTTCTTCATACCGTGCTCGAAACAATCCGACCGAACATAGCGTCCGCCATTTGCAATCCTTCCGTGTCCTCCATTTGCTACACTAAAACTATTCTCCCGAATTACATAACTATATACAACCCCGTCCCGACTCCCGATATTTTCTTAAATACATCGATATATCATACGATAATACAAGTTAAAACTAACCAAGGTAAATACCAGTGATTCATATTTATCGAACGTCGCCGTCGACTCATAAATAAAGGTGTTCGCTTACGACTAATCACTTATTGCATAGAATTTACAAAAGCATACAACTATCGACTAGGAATTTATAAGGTAACAATTATAACGAGACCAAATAATTCAAATTCTTAACTAACAGCGATACATTGAGTCGAGATAATTCATGGTAACAGTAAATATACGAGATCATAAGTATAACGTGAATTTAAAATATGAAACAGTAATATATTTGGATTATATGCAAAGGTTAGATAAATTATTATATTATAAAAAGCTGTGTTTAGAGATGTGTCGAGTTCACAGTATTCATATCCAGTCACAAACGGTATGGCGTAACAATGTGTCGTAACAAAATTAATATTTGTGCAATAGTTCAAGTGAAGTTTTTCGATAAAACGGCAGTATAAAGCAAACTATTATTGCAACAACTTAACACGGTGATAGATGGAAACCAGTCAACCAAAGCATGAGGTATTTTATATTGAATAACGTATGAATTGTTTTATGTGTTACATTATTATATTAATAGCAATTTCGGCGAGCGATTCTAAATCTTGCCATTCAAAACGCAATATTTTCAAAATGAAACAGCCATTTCTCTTGTACGAGTTACAAATCTATGGCATCATTGATTGATTATTTAAAAGCAAATAAATAGTATTACTCTTAATTATAACATAAACTTCAAGATAACAGTCAAAAATAACTATACAAAACATACTTTCCAACATCAAAATCCATTAATACGTGCAATCAAAATTGAACCTAAACCCGGCACAATAAATCCTACTTTCCAATAACAAATGTAGTGAATCGCTCGCTAAAACTGTAGTGTAGTGTAGTGTAGTGTAGTGTAGTGTAGTGTAGTGTAGTGTAGTGTAGTGTAGTGTAGTGTAGTGTAGTGTAGTGTAGTGTAGTGTAGTGACTAAGTGCTATGGTGCGAAGCGTTAGCGTTGCGGCGTCTACGCTGCGCGGCCTCGCTGCGCTGGGGGAATACTGGAACAAGATATGACATGAATTTGTATAGTTATATGGAAATTAGTATCATTTTTGATTTGTATTTAAAAGGGACAATTTAAATAAAGAGTCAGGGTATTCGGTGACACAAAGATAAATTTTAAATTGGACTTATTACGACTTTTAAATGACGAGGAAGCAATTATAATTTCTTTATTATGAATGTAATAAACGCGATAAAATCTGATTAGAATTAAAAAAAAAATTATTTGAACTTTAAAAATTATTAAATTTTTTTTCATATTCTCACAACATATAAAAAAAAGGATATGAATGAAATTGCACAATTTTCAAGTCATAGGAATTAAAATAATGATAACCTTACAAAATTACAATAACAAGTAACATACCTTGATATTCAAGACGGCCGCCTGCCCGTAAGCGAGCCCACAAGCGACTTGAGCGCCTGCCCGAGCGACGCGCGCTCGCCCGGGCTGCCCGCACCCCCCCCACCACTGCCCAGCGATAGCCCGGACAGACCGGACAGCCCGGATATACCGGACATCCCGGACATGCCGGAGATCCCGGACAGACCGCCATGCGCGTCTAGACATTTTTGGTAGCGGAGCTGTGGAATTGAGATACTATTAGTATTCATATTGGTATAACTAGGTGTCTAAATGGATCGGACAGGCCGGAGAGACTAGACAGATCGCCGTATGCGTCTTGTAGTAGAGCTACAGTAAGAAAAATTTTAGCGAAAAAAAGTTTGGCAATGAAAGACAGTTTGCGCTAGGCGCTTGTCCATCTGTACACAGTTAAATCACTTATTACTTACATAACTTTTTATTTTTTTAAATACCCGCTATATTACTGTTATAATGTACCTATAATATTAAATAATGATGCGGAGCTGATGTAATTTGTACATAGCGTACATGGCGTACGTACATATAGGATATGGGCTAATGTGTAGATTCGTATTGTAATGTAATTTTGTTATCTGTGTACTGTACACATAGTGTGTGTCACACACTATGCAAATGAAGACATTTATTTATTTACATTGAGTTACATGTACTACGTACTAGAGGGGACATCGCTACTACACTTTTTTTAACACGAGTTAGAGTCAATCCTCTCAAATTCAATTTTTATTCGTTACATCGATTGGTTTTAATTGATAAGTTTATTCATATTTTTTTAATAAGATAAACAATATTTATTTGTTACATTGATTGGTTTTAATTTATAATAAATAAGAGGCAGAATATCTACAAAGTGCATGACTCGCTAGCCGCCCCGCGCCGCCGCGCTCGTCGCACAGATTTTGTTTGTGGTGCCCTCTCTTGTAATAATACCTCAATGTTTATTTATCGATGTATACATCACCTTGCAGGCCGCCTCTATGGTCTTGCAGAGCGCGCCGGAGCTGGGGTCCGCGTGGAAGGCGTGCGCCACGAACGCGTCCTGCGCCGTGTGCACGATGAAGGCGCAGCGCCGCACGTCGCGCCCGATGCCCAGGAACGACAGGTAGCGCACGCGGCACTCCACTAGGGGCGTGCTCTCCTGGGGACACAGTTTGAGGCATAAAAGAAAAAGATAGAATAATAAGGCGTTTTTTGACGTGACAACGTCTTATAATTCGATAGAGCCGGCTGCACGCAAGAAAAAACATGACTCATGCGGCGTTACCTCGCTCTGAGGCGTTCCAAGGCTTGAAGTGCAAGCGAGAGCGCGGAACGAGCGACAAAGAAGCACAATCGGACGTTGTCACGTTCAACTATCGTCAGTAAACCGACTTTACAGACAACCAATTTTTTTGGATTTGTCCGACAATTGACAACATTTCATTTTTTATAAGGCCATGAAAGAAAAAAACCGTTTCTTTATTTTGCTCTTGCGATTACAGAAAAAAAATTATTTCATTTTTTAATCGCATATTTTAAGAGAAATTAAATAAAAACGATAAATGTGATAATGACGTCATACATACAGAGGAATAAAAATGCGCCTTAGCCTAATTAAAAAAAAAACTATCACTGACATTTACAGGGTATGGCATGTGTCAAATTTCATATTAATGTCATTTTTGTGAAATAATCATGTAAACAAATTTTTAAATCGTGTTATTGTGTTTTGGTTTTCTAATTTAATTTCATTAGCGTGATGTTTGTTTGATTGGAGTTGGACCAATTCATTTATATTATACAAATAGTGCCTATAGTGTTCATAATTTTCTTGAAATAAAAGTAAACAAAGTTACTTACTAAAAGTTGTATTTATTTAACACTTTCCAACGTTTTTGGGATAGTATATTTGTTTCCCAGAAATTTTCAGCACCCCTTAACAAATCCTGTATAAAGTCATCATCATCAGTACTTGTGAATAAGTTTCTTTTGTTTAAAATTTGGATCAGCAAATAACAAATAACAATATTTACAAAGCTTGACGAATCAAAGTGACAGATGTGCCAAAATGTCAACTGTCAAGATTTTTTTTAATTTAAACTAGGTATGTGGCAAAGGAAAAAATGTATTCCTCCGTATGTATGACGTCATTTGGCGCTTACGACATTTTAGAATGAGATGATTTTAAAACTCAAAAACACAGATCTAGTACAAGTAGATTTGCAATGCTATGGTGAAAAGAGATAGATAGCTACGCTTACATTATGTGAGTGAAGGGGATGTAGATACGTTTTTTTTGTCCTTATCTGCGTGGCCACTTTTTTGATGGCCTACTGTCAAAGCTGGGCCAAACAAACAAAGCAGATCTGATATTTAATTAGTTTTCTTGTGTCTACTGTTCTTTTTGGTGATAAATACATTTGGAAGTTAATTATAAAAGTGTTCTGAATGTACTACGTGTACTGAGTGTTTATAATTATGGGTGGTTGCAGCGTATTAGGCTATAACAGCCGCACGGAAACAAACACCAATGGAATTTCATTTCATTCGTAAGTAAACAATTAAATAAAGATACATAATATCAGAATCATTATAATTGACTGTTTCCTATCAACTGATCATTCTTATTGTTAATATTTCGTGGTAATTTTAGCTTTTAGGTGAAAGATAACCTCAATCACAATGTTGCCTGCAAATGGGAAAAAAAGTCCACAAAATTGCAAAAAAATGTTTGTCCCATAGTTTTCCAACGTATTCTGGCATTCGTAAAATATGGATTGATGCTAGTCGGTAAAATTGGGTACCATCTAAAAAGCGAGAATATGTTCAAAGAATTTTAACGCAATTTTTTTGTTTGCAAACCTAAATTATCTCTCCTTGAGTCAAATGCTACGCCAACAATAAGCATGAATGTAATTACTTATCTACATTTTAAGAAGTTGATTTTAAATCACAATCAAATTCCATTGATAGATTTCCCTATAACCCTAAGATAGATTATTTTCATATGCGTTTATTAAACTTTGTTACATATTAAATTGCTTTTTACATTAACTCTCTAGTAAAATAAAAATAAAAAAATATAAATCTAAGAATTTATATTTTTTAGTTTGAATCTGTGCAGTCAGTATCGGCAACACTAAATGATGATCCAAATTCCAATACCATCAACGAGCTATAGAGGAGTTAAAAGGAATAGACAGAAATCAAATGATTAAAATGTGTCCCCAGGTTCTAAAACTCGAAAACTGGTTTGTACTAAAAAATACATCTTAATTAATAAAAATAACAAGTTATTTGGTAATAGGTACATACTTAATAATGGATAAAAATTTATAACCGGAGTAAATTAAGCATTAATTCCATTCTATTTGCCATTAATTGTTAGCATTTCTCTTTAAAAAATGTTTTTATTTCTAAAAGCAGAGTTGTTTTGATGCCATAGTTTCAAATTTAATATATTGAAGTATTTTTATTTCTAATTATTTGCTATATATGTATATTAATGTTATACTTTGATACCAATATATTGGTATTAAA
Organism: Colias behrii; assembly: GCA_029959065.1. Lineage (NCBI taxonomy): Eukaryota > Metazoa > Arthropoda > Insecta > Lepidoptera > Pieridae > Colias > Colias behrii. The sequence continues at coordinate 1,367,989 of JARWMC010000021.1, read as the reverse complement.
ATAATTAATATAATGGCCTTGACACAAAAAATATTTTATATTCTAAAATTTATTTTTTCAGTTGCAGAAGCAAAAACAGATATCAGCTAATTAATTTTCATTAAAAATACGTCCTCAAATTTACCTAACATTATTTATTTATTACACTGAATTTTTTGCTTTTTCTAAATATGGAAGTTTTCATTCATCTTTTTGAGCACAGATCTAGTACAACTAGATTCCGAACATGCGTGGCCACCTCAGTGCATTTCGCTCTATCTTCGAGTGTTGCCATTTTATAAACTTTCCTGCATTTTAAGGAAAATTTTCATTAAAAATACGTCCTCAAATTCACTCTTACATTAATTATTTATTACAATTCAGTGTAATAAATAAATAATGTTAGGTTAGGTTACACTCTTACATTAATTATTTATTACAATTCAGTGTAATAAATAAATAATGTTAGGTGAATTTGAGGACGTATTTTTAATGAAAATATTCCTTAAAATGCAGGAAAGTTTATAAAATGGCAACACTCGAAGATAGAGCGAAATGCACTGAGGTGGCCACGCATGTTCGGAATCTAGTTGTACTAGATCTGTGCTCAAAAAGATGAATGAAAACTTCCATATTTAGAAAAAGCAAAAAATACGTGTATATAATAATACATAATTTTTGATCTAGTTTTCATTAAAATAAAAAAATAAGTAGCTTAAAATTTTGAAATGTTGTCAATTATATAAATGGTTGCTTAACGAAGACTTGTTATGGTTCGGTGGTTGGTTCAGAAAATACATTTTTAGTACAGCTAGATGGCTATTCGAAAACGGTAAGTTTGAGTATACTATCTAAGTGTATGGTAAAATACACTAAGTGCATGGTAAAAAACATCAAGTGTATGGTAAAATACACCAAGTGTATGGTAAAATACACCAAGTGTATGGTAAAATACATCAAGTGTATGGTAAAATACACCAAGTGTATGGTAAAATACACCAAGTGTATGGTAAAATACACCAAGTGTATGGTAAAATACATCAAGTGAGGTGTCTTCTCCAATATTTAGTGAGACCTCACGTGTACACACTCACCCCCTCCTCAGTGATGGTGATGCAGGAGGGCGCCACGGCGACGGCGACGGGGCGCCAGGCGGAGGGCGCGCGCGCGGCGGCGAGGCGCTCGAGCGCGTCGTTGAGCACGTCCATGCCGGTGGCGCGCGGCACCTCCGCGCTGCCCAGGTACCGCGCGCGGACCGTCTTGCGCGGCTCCTCCATCGGCGTGGGGAACGACGCACCTGCACCGCACACGGGTTATAGACCAGGGTAGAAGCCTTTAAAAATAATAAAAAGTGAAAAAAAAATCGCAGTAGGATGAAACCCATTAGAAAAGGAGGAAAATATGATAAAAATGTAAGGAAAAATAAATTACGGTCAATCCGAGTTCGGGAAGTGGGAGGGGGGGAGCTTTTAATGGTCTCTCTCGATTTCCGACAAAACTCAAAAAAAATTTTTTCTACGAAATTTGGTGGAAACTTACTTTATTATGTCCCAAATACACTGTAATTTATTTGATTGAAAATATTTATTTATAATGGGTTTCATCCTACTGCGATTTTTTTTTGTTTCAAAAATTATCGGCACTGGTCTATTAGTGGATAGAGCAGAGTTATGTGGTTTGTTGAAATTGATAAAACAGGAAAAAATGTACGCTTGGTTTGAAGATAGGCAATTTCAACAGGACAATACCATTCAAATAGATGTCTTATTTACTATTTAAATGGACATGTTTAAATTACATCTCAATAATAATGTTGACAATTAGGGGGATATAAATATATCTAATCGTAACCATTTTATTAGAAAATTGCAATTGTTAATAATAATCCGTGTATACGCACGCACGTCCGTATGCACGTACGTATACGCAAAGTTTACGGCATCAAGAGTAAGAGGAATATATCAGCTCTATAAGGCAGTTCAATAAAGAAACGAATCTTCAATGGCGGCGCTTATCATTCCCTCTCGCTTACACACGGCCGTACGGCATGCAAAAAAAAAATGGAAAAATAAAATCACTAAAATGTATTTGATTTTCCCTATACTAGTTTTTATCATAAATTTACAATGACAATTATGCATTTGCGAAAGTAAATAATGTTTTATTGGAATTTGACAAAATATGTTCTTTGGGAAAAGTTGTTCAGTTTTATGGGCTCATTACAAATATTATGGGGATTTTGTTACATTCTGTATACGTAAACATGATAATTCATATAAATACACAAATACCATAACAAAAAAGTTTGTCAACAAACAATTTGAAATAATTAATAAAATAATTATCCATTTACGTTATTTTTATTTTCTTTTTTGCTGACCCTACCATACGTCAGTGTCAGCTTTGGCCGCCATTGAAGATTCGTTTCTTTAATGAACTGCGTAATACATGATATCGATCATTCGTTGAATCAGCTCTGTTGACGTCAATAGCCATCAGCTACGTAGTCATTACTGCAGCGAGCGCTCTACCCGCCCCGTAGCGCTACGTAGAGCCGTTTTTTTTTTTTTAAAGGCACCCGCCATCACAGGGTGTTCGCGCCACCTCTGGATTATAGTCCAGAGACATTTTTTGCTTTTTGTTTTTTTTTTTTCATACCAAAATACTGGTTACATAATATTATAATTGAATAATTTACAAATCCATACTATATATTTTAATATTATAAATGCGAAAGTAACTCTGTCTGTCTGTCTGTTACTCAATCACGCCTAAACTACTGAACCAATTTACATGAAATTTGGTATGGATATATTTTGATACCCGAGAAAGGACATAGGCTACTTTTTATCCCGGGAAAATGACGCAATCCCGGAAATCCCACGGGAACTATGCGGGTGTTTTTTTTTTGACTGCGCGAGCGAAGCCGCGGGCGGAAACCTAGTAAAATTATAAATCTTTTATATATAAAAATGAATCGCAAAATGTGTTGGTAAGCGCATAACTCGAGAACGGCTGAACCGATTTCGATAATTTTTTTTTTATTATATTCCTTGAAGTACGAGGATGGTTTTTATGTAGAGAAAACGTAAATATGTACCACGGGTGAAGCCGGGGCGGACCGCTAGTACTTAATATAAATTACGTAGAGCTATTACCGGACAGAGGGCGCGGGCGGCGCGCGGCGGGCAGGTCGGTGGGGCGCGGCGGCGGCTGCAGCGAGCGCTCTATCCGCCTGTAGCGCTACATAGAGCTATTACCGGACAGAGGGCGCGGGCGGCGCGCGGCGGGCAGGTCGGTGGGGCGCGGCGGCGGCTGCAGCGAGCGCTCTATCCGCCTGTAGCGCTACATAGAGCTATTACCGGACAGAGGGCGCGGGCGGCGCGCGGCGGGCAGGTCGGTGGGGCGCGGCGGCGGCTGCAGCGAGCGCTCTATCCGCCTGTAGCGCTACATAGAGCTATTACCGGACAGAGGGCGCGGGCGGCGCGCGGCGGGCAGGTCGGTGGGGCGCGGCGGCGGCTGCAGCGAGCGCTCTATCCGCCTGTAGCGCTACATAGAGCTATTACCGGACAGAGGGCGCGGGCGGCGCGCGGCGGGCAGGTCGGTGGGGCGCGGCGGCGGCTGCAGCGAGCGCTCTATCCGCCTGTAGCGCTACATAGAGCTATTACCGGACAGAGGGCGCGGGCGGCGCGCGGCGGGCAGGTCGGTGGGGCGCGGCGGCGGCTGCAGCGAGCGCTCTATCCGCCTGTAGCGCTACATAGAGCTATTACCGGACAGAGGGCGCGGGCGGCGCGCGGCGGGCAGGTCGGTGGGGCGCGGCGGCGGCTGCAGCGAGCGCTCTATCCGCCTGTAGCGCTACATAGAGCTATTACCGGACAGAGGGCGCGGGCGGCGCGCGGCGGGCAGGTCGGTGGGGCGCGGCGGCGGCTGCAGCGAGCGCTCTATCCGCCTGTAGCGCTACATAGAGCTATTACCGGACAGAGGGCGCGGGCGGCGCGCGGCGGGCAGGTCGGTGGGGCGCGGCGGCGGCTGCAGCGAGCGCTCTATCCGCCTGTAGCGCTACATAGAGCTATTACCGGACAGAGGGCGCGGGCGGCGCGCGGCGGGCAGGTCGGTGGGGCGCGGCGGCGGCTGCAGCGAGCGCTCTATCCGCCTGTAGCGCTACATAGAGCTATTACCGGACAGAGGGCGCGGGCGGCGCGCGGCGGGCAGGTCGGTGGGGCGCGGCGGCGGCTGCAGCGAGCGCTCTATCCGCCTGTAGCGCTACATAGAGCTATTACCGGACAGAGGGCGCGGGCGGCGCGCGGCGGGCAGGTCGGTGGGGCGCGGCGGCGGCTGCAGCGAGCGCTCTATCCGCCTGTAGCGCTACATAGAGCTATTACCGGACAGAGGGCGCGGGCGGCGCGCGGCGGGCAGGTCGGTGGGGCGCGGCGGCGGCTGCAGCGAGCGCTCTATCCGCCTGTAGCGCTACATAGAGCTATTACCGGACAGAGGGCGCGGGCGGCGCGCGGCGGGCAGGTCGGTGGGGCGCGGCGGCGGCTGCAGCGAGCGCTCTATCCGCCTGTAGCGCTACATAGAGCTATTACCGGACAGAGGGCGCGGGCGGCGCGCGGCGGGCAGGTCGGTGGGGCGCGGCGGCGGCTGCAGCGAGCGCTCTATCCGCCTGTAGCGCTACATAGAGCTATTACCGGACAGAGGGCGCGGGCGGCGCGCGGCGGGCAGGTCGGTGGGGCGCGGCGGCGGCTGCAGCGAGCGCTCTATCCGCCTGTAGCGCTACATAGAGCTATTACCGGACAGAGGGCGCGGGCGGCGCGCGGCGGGCAGGTCGGTGGGGCGCGGCGGCGGCTGCAGCGAGCGCTCTATCCGCCTGTAGCGCTACATAGAGCTATTACCGGACAGAGGGCGCGGGCGGCGCGCGGCGGGCAGGTCGGTGGGGCGCGGCGGCGGCTGCAGCGAGCGCTCTATCCGCCTGTAGCGCTACATAGAGCTATTACCGGACAGAGGGCGCGGGCGGCGCGCGGCGGGCAGGTCGGTGGGGCGCGGCGGCGGCTGCAGCGAGCGCTCTATCCGCCTGTAGCGCTACATAGAGCTATTACCGGACAGAGGGCGCGGGCGGCGCGCGGCGGGCAGGTCGGTGGGGCGCGGCGGCGGCTGCAGCGAGCGCTCTATCATGATGCGCTTGCAGATGTCGCGCAGCGCGTTGGCGATGGAGCGCGCGGGCGCCTCGCAGCGGAACACGTGGCACATGTGCTTGCGGGTCGCGCGGTCGCGGGCCACGTACGCGAAGTCCCTGGCGATGGACATGTTAAATTAAGCTAGCACTTCAGATAGAGTCATTTTTGTTACTGATATTCTAGAAAAATGATAACTGAAAACTTTAAAAGAAATTGAATACATCTGTACAGATAAGAAAATAATTACATCCTGGCGATATATAATATCATTTACTACCTATCACACTTTGTAAATTTCTTACTTAAATCTCCTACTCAACTAATAATAATAATACGTACCTTTCACTGTTCCCAGCGGCATAATAGAAAATGGTAAATTAATAACAAATCACTTTTTTCTACATTTCTAGCACAGTCAGAAAAATATGTACACTTACACCGAACACTAAACTACAAATTTACACATGAACTAAAACCAATAGATGGCGAATAGATAGGCCAATAGATGGCGCTATAGCAAATACAACCAAACTCGAAAGTAGCTGTAGTTTAGCTGTAAGGTACCTTGTACAAATAAATAAATAATTAAAGCCAAGTTTCATACCGTCCATTGTCCCTTCCAACTCCCCACACTCGGATGGTGTGGATGGGCTGAGTGTGAAGTGTGTTGAGGCTCTCCGGGTCGATCAGTTTGAGTGCACCATCGTCTAAGTCCATGAATAAGTCTTTGCCCTGAAAAGATAAGATACTCTTTAGTAATTTATTGTACACAGCAGATTCAGCACGCCACTTTTATAATTTTTTTTTGAACTTTATAAAGGAGAAAATTTAAGAAGTATATTATTTTATTGCAAGTATATTATACTAGCTGTTCCCCGCGGTTTCACCCGCATTGCTCTACTCCTTTTGGTCTTAGCGTGGTGATAGCCTTATAGCCTTCCTCGATAAATGAGCAATCTAACACCGAAATAATTTTTCAAATCGGACCAGTAGCTCCTGAGATTAGCGCGTTCAAACAAACTCTTCAGCTTTTTAATATTAAGTATAGATTATTCGACAAGTTACGGATTTGGATTATAATTCTGTTGAATTTAAACTTCCTTCCTTTCAACTACAATTCAATTCTAACTACAATTCACTATCCACATAACTTGGACATGTATAACCGGCATATGTTTTGTAGAACCCCAAGGCCCAAATTAGAAACAATTAAAACCTAACCTTCCTTAAATAGGCCATTAAAACAAAATGGTTAATAAGATGTTTAAAGTGATAAAATTCTGGGTGCGGCTAAACGTACGTGTTCGAGTACAAATAGTTCGCAAAATTTAGATTGTACTTATGATAAACATGAGGTCTTTAAAATAATAAAGCTTACTTATAACTTGTTTTTATTTAACATTAAGATTTCCTGGAGATAGCCATAATACGTGAATGAATTAGTAAGATGTCTTTTAAGATATACTTAATTTTAGACATATCTCAGTGAAACTCGAATAAAACATACCAATTTTTGTGAATTAAGATATTTAGGGACGGAACTTTCAATAGTTATGGATTATATTGATTGTTTTATCGACGTCCTATAAACAACTCCCTAGATTAACAACGCGTTTATTGGCAGAGTTTGCCAGATACAATAGCCTTTTGATTGAACATTACTGCCAAGAAATAATGTGTTAACTTCAATGAATGTTTTATACAACACCACTCGGATATTTTTGATGACTTTTGCGATTGTGAGCAGTTGTTTATAGTACTTAGTTACATAGTTATTTACATGAATGTTATATTAATTTTACTCTTGAGCTTAAAAACTTGCTTTTCCCTTTCAACAATATGAAAAAAAACGCTGCTAAACTGTCTTATATTGCAAAAAAATATCGTACAATTAGCAAAAGATACTCACATCACCCCATCGTCCAACTTGGTCCAACAGATCATTACGTCCCAAGCTAAGGTCCACGATACACTTATTGACCGCGCGGCTGGAGCGCTCCGGAGTGAGGTCCGACTCCGATATCTCGACCCAGCCGAGCGATCGGACGAAGAATCGGACGGCGCGCCCGTCGGCGTCCGGACGGGCGGGGTAGCTGCGGCGTCTTGAAGGGGAAAATTATTATTTGGAACGATTTGAAAGAAATAAAGATCATTTATTTGACTCCATAAATTGCAAATAATCACAATTAACACAATACAATTTGATGTCAAGGTTAATTACGTAGTACGTATCTACTTATATCAATGTATTAAAAAGTTGACACTTAATAATTTGTATCGTTTTTATACACACATGGATATCCAACAGAGAATAATATTTCGTTTAGTGACATTCAAAATTTTTAAAAACAATTAGAAATAGTCATCCAGCATCTGATATACTATACAGGGTGTAATCGTTAAGTGTGCACAGGCGGTTATTCCGTAACTTTTGCAGATATCAAAAAACTTTAAACTGATATCGAAAGAAAAAAATATTAAAAAAACTCGTTTTAGAATAACTGCCATATTATTATTATTAATTGCTAATTGAATCGTGTTAGAAGCTTTTTTCCAGGATGAATATATTTTAAAGATACATACATATACAGGGTGTAATCGTTAAGTGTGCCCAGGCGATTATTCCGTAACTATTGCAGATATCAAAAAACTTTATACTGATATCGAAAGCCCTTTACCTAATGAGTAAAATGACAAAAATAACTTTTTAAAAATAAAACGGGAAATATCCAAAAATTTTACACCAAACACTCCCATACTTTTATGAGATATGACTATCCTAGACATGTAATATGAAAAATTTTGGTTCTTTTTTTTTTAATTTGTGCTTAAATTACTTCGCAAATTTTAATAAAAATTCATTTAGAAACTGTAAACAGAGCTCGAAGTGGAATACAATGGTATTCCAAAACGAGGACGTCACTTCGAACATTTGCTTTGAACACAAAATGTATGGAAAATTCAATGTATGGGAGTGTTTAATGTAACTTTTTTGGATATTTCCCGTTTTATTTTTTAAAAGTTATTCTTGTCATTTTACTCATCAGGTAAAGGGCTTTCGATATCAGTATAAAGTTTTTTGATATCTGCAATAGTTACGGAATAATCGCCTGGGCACACTTAACGATTACACCCTGTATATGTATGTATCTTTAAAATATATTCATCCTGGAAAAAAGCTTCTAACACGATTCAATTAGCAATTAATAATAATAATATGGCAGTGTTATGGGTTATTTTTCTTAAGCACACGATGATATGAAACAAAACAACTAAGCTATTATGAAGGAAACGTTTTATTCCATTGACGTACACAATCAATAGAAATCTTATCTAAAAGTAAGAACTAGGTACATATACTTATTATAAAAAAAAAACAGTTAGACTTAACCAGAGAATAATAATTAGTAGGTAGTAACTAACGTAACTAATTTTAACAAGACTTATATCTAAGTAATCTTAGCAAATTAATGAGGGCGCCAGGAGGATTTTATTTATTGAACGGGATCCTTCCAATCCCTGCCTTTTAGTTAGCTCCAGGTAGTAAAAATCATTCGCATGGATATCGAACGCGTACAATTTTGATCGCGAGATTGAAGGCGTTTCATACAGGCTACAAACAAGACATAATCTTAGTTTTTATTTACTTTTGAGTTTTAATTATCTTAACATTATAGTTCTAAAATTATAACTTACCCCTTCTCGCACGAAAATAATAGCACAAACTTAGAATATGTAATCACACTTATATAATGATATTATTTCAAACAAATTAAACCGACAAACGGTGTGCCGAGATCCACTGCTCAACGACCACTGTCCTTTCAATGACATCGTATAAGGATTTCTAGACGTTTCTTAAAAATATTAATAATTATAAAAAATGCATTAAGATTCGTGTGGATTTGAACTTACGACCCGCGGATCTACGCTCCACGTTAGTTCCACTGAGCCACTCGTACGTTAGCTCAAGTCGTGAAACTACGTTACAATTATTGTTAGTTTACCAAACATAACATTCCCCCAACCAACACAAGAAATGAGATGTCATAGTTTATGCATCTCATTTCTTTCATGCGTTATGTTCATGCCAGAGAGGCTTTAAATCCTTAGCATGCCAAATACCTATTGACTTACCATGACAATTATTAAGACGATAGATGTTATCTGATAACTTAGCTACTATTATGGCTTTTTCAAATTTAGGTGCTAACTTTGCCATAAATTTATTACTAGCATTAGAAAGCAACTTAGTTCTTTTCCAAACTACATCACCTATGTTAAAATTTGCCCGCCTACGTTTAATATTGTATAATTTTGAACTTTTATAATGTGAGGTCTTAATTTTATGCTCAACGTCGCGAAAAAGTTGGCTTCTTCTCTTTAAATCCATCAAATAATCATCGGTATTAATGACGATAGAGTCAACATCTATTATTTGCGAATCCCTCGAATTTAAGGTTTTTGGAGGCACAGCAGTCTCCCTACCAAGAAATAAGTATGATGGTGTAAAACCTGTTGTTTCATGAATCGATGTTCTAATGGCATGACCAAAATTGTGTAAATGTACATCCCATTCATTATGTTTTTTTTTATTAATATATGTTGAGATCATAGTGCCAACAACTCTATTGACGCGTTCTGTTGGGTTACTTTGGGGATGATAACTGGGCGTATACCAAATACTGGTATTGTATTTTGACATCAAATCCTTAAATAAGTGGGATTCAAATTGTTTCCCATTATCTGAAATAATCGCTTGAGGCACTCCAAACAGTAAAAACTGTTTTTCAATAATGTCACAAATCTTATCGGCTTTTCCTGTTCGTAGCGGAAATAGAAGAACAAATTTACTAAATAAGCATGTAATGACAAGTAACATGGTGTTACAGTTTTTACTTTTAGGAAACGGTCCCATGAGATCTAATGAAATCACTTGCCACGGTCTAGTGACTGTACGATGACTACCCATATGCCCTAAGGGTAATTGTTGCGACACTTTTGCTCTTGCACACACTTCACACTTCCCGACATACATCTTAACATCCTTCAATATGTCAGGCCAGTAATAATGTTGTTTTACTCTAAATAAAGTTTTCCGTACTCCCAAATGACCTGCAGTGACATCATCATGGCAACGTTTCAAAACATCACCTCTGAGAGCATGCGGAATGTACAGTTTCCAGTCGTTAACTTTATCTGGATATTGCTTCAGATGAATTTTCTTATATAATAACCCATTTCTCACTTGCCAATTAGGAACCTCGCTACCACTAGTAATTTTTAAGACTTTATTTCTATACCATTCGTCCTTATGTTTCTCTAAATTGCTGAGAAAGTCACTTTCTATACAGTCACCAAGGGCATCAATAGATCGTGATAAAGCATCAGGAACAACGTTAGATTTACCGGGCCTATGGATTATATCGAAACTGAACTGTTGCAATTTCATGGCCCATCTCGCAAGTCTACCATGTGGGTCTTTCATTTTATGAAGCATTTTTAGTGCACTGTGATCAGTGACGACTGCGAAATGCGATCCATCTATGTAGGGTCTGAATTTTTCTATAGCATACACAATGCTCAAAAGTTCTCTTTCCGATGTCGTATATAATTGTTCTCGCTCATTAAGTTTTCTACTAAGAAAAGCTATGGGTTTCTCGACGTTGTCAACCTTTTGACATAAAACTGCTCCTATACCTTTATTTGAAGCGTCGCATTGAATAATAAAAGGTTTATTAAAATCAGGACAACAAATCACTGGCGTCGTGGTTAAGAGTGTCTTTACTTTAACAAATGCGTTATCTGCCTCATCAGTCCACTTAAATGTTTTGGATTTTCTCCCTTTTGTCAACTGATGGAGGGGTGCTGCAATGAGTGCAAAATTTTTAACAAACCTTCGATACCAACTTGCAATTCCAATAAATCTCTTTAAATCTCTTAAATTTTTAGGTCTTGGGAAATTAATAATAGCTGACACTTTTTCAGGATCAGTACGCAATCCATCTTTATCTACAATGTATCCCAGAAAACGCATACTTGAACGCGCAAATTTGCATTTTTCTATATTTATTGTTAAACCGGCATCTTTTAATATGCTGCACACTTGTTTTAGAATGTTCAGATGTTCCTCTAACGTTTCTGAACAAATAACAATGTCATCCAGATAAGCCCAAACTTTGCCCTCTAAGGCATGAAACAAAATATCCATAAGTCTTTGTTGTGTTTGTGATGCATTTACAAGACCAAAAGGCATTACTTTAAAATGATACAACCCTCGACCAGGCACTGCAAACGCTGTCTTCTCTTTACTACACTTATCCAGTTCAATTTGCCAAAAAGCGGTTTTAAGATCCAGAGTACTAAGAAATTTTGAGTGTCGCAAGTTGTCTAATATAGAAGCCACTCTAGGCAAGGGGTATGTATCTCTTTTAGTGACCTTATTCAACTGCCTACTATCTAAACAAAGTCTATTGGAGCCATTTGGTTTTTTAACTAGTACTATTGGAGAACACCAAGGACTGTAAGATGGCTCTACTACATCCTTGGCTAACATTTCATCTAGTTCACGTTCAATAATTTTCTTAATAACTGGAGAAAAATTGTATTGCTTTTGGTATATCGGTTTACTATCACCGGTATCTATTGTATGCTTCAGAATTGTTGTTCTACCTAATCCTGACCCAATTTCTTCCTTAATATAATTAATAACCTCATATAAAGACTTTTTCTGATTTTCATTTAAATTTTCTTCACTTATAATTGCTGGTTCTTCATCTGATACCGTATTAATATGTAAACCCTCTTTTATATCATAACCTTTAAATGTAAACCCTATATCAAATAATTCAAAGAAGTCCTTGCCCAAAATCAGGTCTTGAGACAGATTAGGCATTACCAATATCGACATGACGTGAAATTTATTATTAAATTTAATGGGTACATCAACAATTTCAGAAAGAGTGTGATTAGTTCCATCTGCAGTAGAAATGTAAACGGGTTCTCGTTTCTGCGTCTTTAAGTTTACAACCTTTAAATATTCTATAAACCTTAAATTACCCACGGATCTAGTAGCTCCCGAGTCCAATAAGCCACTGAATCTTTTACCAAGGATGTTAATACAAACGTATGACCTATTATCACACTCCTTCCGAAAGGTCAGAGGCGAAATTACTTCTTGTGACATGAATAGCCGAACGTAATTTAACCAGTTCTGCCACTCAATACTGTTTCGATCAAGGGGAAAGGTTAGTTGGCAGTGTCTTGCCCTTCCCCTTTCTCGTTTCCCATACAATTACATTCTTTAGATGTAATGCCAAATCGACCACATCTATAACAAAAAAGTCGTTGCTTGGGCGCTGCACAAGATCGAAATAAATGTCCAGATTCACGACAATTCCAACATCTGGGTTTATTACTATATGTCTTTGGAACTAAAGCTTTTACTTCATGTATCTCGTGATTATTTTCAATACTAGACTTATAGGCTAAATCCGGTTCCATAGATTTATAAGAAGATTTAGGTTCTTTGAAGTTATCACAATTAATTTTGGTTCTTTCCAAAATTCTCAAAACATTAATCAAATCGGAAATAGAAGAAAATACGTCCCTACATACGGCTCTTTGATAGTACGGTTGAAGATTTTTTATAATTATCATTATTTTCTCCATTTCCGAAATTTTGTTTGGAAGTCTATTAAATAAATTTTGCATGACGGATACGTAAATAACTACAGATTCATTAGAACCCTGCGTTCTAGATTTCGCTTCAGCCAGCAATTCTTCTTGATAGTACGGCGACTGAAAATTACGTTTTAATAAGATGACTAGTTCATTCCAGTTTTCTATATATTCTCTATTAGCGCGAAACCAAATTAAAGCATCTCCCTTAAAAAAATCAATAGCGTGTCTCCAAAGATCTTCATCCGTTGCATTTCTAGCATATTTCAATTCATTCACTCGCTCAATAAAAGCGTTAACACTAACACTAGTGTCGCCCGAGAACTGAACACCCCATTGGCTAATAGGCACCAACTTGTGTCTTAATATTTGGGTCACTTGAGCATCATTTACTGACGTCGAATTAAAAACGTTCGCCGGTAATTTATCATGAAAATATTGAATGCCTACATCATCATGAGCAAAGCTAACTCTCTTTTGTTCTAAGTCTACTTTCGAAGTGCATTCTTTGTCTAAATACGTTTCGCAGGGGACTTTAGATGTCGACGGCCCAATGACGTCAACATCCAATTCATTAAGTATCTTATGACTATCTTCACCCAATGATTTTTGTAGAATTTCTTTCATTTCCTTAGTAATTTTATCATCATCCTCCATATCATCCTTAGCCTCTAAATCATTAAGTAATATAACAGCCTTATCCGACAAAGCTTTGTGCTTCTCCTTATCTAATGTTTCAGCTGCTTCAATGAATTTTAACCTATTCATCACATGAATTAAACGAGAGACTAAACGTTTATAAAGCTGCTTATCGGGTTTTTCTTTTAATTCGGACACATAACGTAAAATGCAATCTAATTTATCTGAGCATATATCTAATTCATTACTAGGATTTTCACTACATTGGCTGGGTGCTTTTAATTCATAAGAAACCAGTTTTAAATTTTCAACATGTAACATTTTTTTTAAAACAAGTTTTAATGCTGAGGCTAAGCCCCCTGGATGCACGTATCCACGGCACGCGAGTTCAAACTCCACCTCATCCTTTAACAAATACTGTGGATCCATAATTAAAAGGTAGGTATACTATAAAATCTAATGCGCTTATAAAAACCGTGCAAGAAAGAATAAGTTGTATCCTCAATTTATTTACATATAAGTGTGTATAAAAAGATCACTATCCATGTAGGTAACACTAAATCTTATATTCGATCAACAAATTTCTTATAAACAATCATTCCATATAATATACATATTACACCAAATCCACAATAGTAATAAATGAAATCTTATTTTGACAAGTATTAAGCAACTTACATGTATTCATAAAAATAATGTATTTAAACTATTTTAAAATACTAAATTAAAACTAAACGAATTAATCAAGTATCTATTATTGAGATTAACCCGCTAGCTAATTAAAAATAACAAGCATAGTTTTGTTAAATTAGAATACTAAGAGTATAAAATATAAATAATCCCATTGTTTTAGCGTTGGGCGCCATTTTGTTATGGGTTATTTTTCTTAAGCACACGATGATATGAAACAAAACAACTAAGCTATTATGAAGGAAACGTTTTATTCCATTGACGTACACAATCAATAGAAATCTTATCTAAAAGTAAGAACTAGGTACATATACTTATTATAAAAAAAAAACAGTTAGACTTAACCAGAGAATAATAATTAGTAGGTAGTAACTAACGTAACTAATTTTAACAAGACTTATATCTAAGTAATCTTAGCAAATTAATGAGGGCGCCAGGAGGATTTTATTTATTGAACGGGATCCTTCCAATCCCTGCCTTTTAGTTAGCTCCAGGTAGTAAAAATCATTCGCATGGATATCGAACGCGTACAATTTTGATCGCGAGATTGAAGGCGTTTCATACAGGCTACAAACAAGACATAATCTTAGTTTTTATTTACTTTTGAGTTTTAATTATCTTAACATTATAGTTCTAAAATTATAACTTACCCCTTCTCGCACGAAAATAATAGCACAAACTTAGAATATGTAATCACACTTATATAATGATATTATTTCAAACAAATTAAACCGACAAACGGTGTGCCGAGATCCACTGCTCAACGACCACTGTCCTTTCAATGACATCGTATAAGGATTTCTAGACGTTTCTTAAAAATATTAATAATTATAAAAAATGCATTAAGATTCGTGTGGATTTGAACTTACGACCCGCGGATCTACGCTCCACGTTAGTTCCACTGAGCCACTCGTACGTTAGCTCAAGTCGTGAAACTACGTTACAATTATTGTTAGTTTACCAAACATAACAGCAGTTATTCTAAAACGAGTTTTTTATACAATATCAGAATCTCAAATGTATAACTTCTAAAAATTGCCTATAAGCTTCTGCCACTTTGATGACTGCTTCTACTACCAAAAACCTTTGAAATGCTGCTTCAATAACTCACAGCGACTCACACACACTCACACTCAAACATACATGCAAAAACTCACTTATAAGCGACTTCTTCCTTCCTCTTCCTCTCCTCCTGGTCCACATGGTCCAGGGCCCCACTCGTCGTACTCCTGGTGACCGACGTGGTCATGGGCCCGTCGTACTTCATGTCGAGGTTGGAGCAATCCCTAACCATGGAGATACGGGACTCTCTCGCTTCGATGGGCGGCATTTTGGGGATCTCCCGCTGTATTGTACCGCTTTTGATGTGCCAGTAATAGGGGCCGTCGTTGTCTGGAATTATGAAATTATATTGTTAAGTTAACGGCACATTTGTTGTTTATTTTTTGACTGAGATTGTAAATTTACCAAAAAAATAAATAAATAATTAAACGGCTATGAAAAGCTTACATGATTATTATTAGTCGATTATATTCTAAGTATGTAATTATATTTATTTTTGTGTACAGTTTGATATTTAAATAAGATAAATTAATAATATTAAATACTACTTGGATAATGTTTTCATTTTAATTTTCAGGATTGCTTGACAATTTTTGATTGTTTGACAAGGGTCTTTATTAACAAGCCGAAGATTGAATAAAAAGTCACTAATAACATAACACAAGCACGTTATTCTCATGTCCTATTATTTAAAGTGTCATTTTCATCCTCTATTGTTTCATCATCACGACTGACCGGTTGGCTTGGTTGGTAGTGGCCCTGCCTTCCAAGCGAGGTCGCCGAGGTCGTGGGTTCGATTCCCACCCGGGGCAAATATTTGTGTGATGAACATAGATGTTTGCTCTTTGTCTGGGTGTTAATTATCTATATAAGTATTTATTTAAAAATTATATATGTATGTTTATCAGCCATCTGGTTTCCATAACACAAGCGAAAGCTTAGTATCGGGTCAGATTGTGCCGTGTGTGAAAATTGTCCTGAAATATTTATTTATATTTTAAATATTTATTTATCTAAACTAAGTCATTCTATTTCAATAAAATAAATTCATCTACCTTCATGTTTCTCCCAACCAGGCGGCAGCACCTCTTTCTTGGGCCTCAACTTGACCGGTATAGCGTACAGATCGTCGTTGGGGCCCTCCGCCGAGTGGGGCACGGGGCCCGAGCTCCCGTGGCACTTCTCTGAGGCCTCACGGTCCGCCCTTTCCTTTTCTGGAGGGGGGGAGTCCTCCCCCCCATTTTGCGGCGGCGTGATTAGGCCGCTTTTTTCACTGTAATAATTAATTTGATATGAAATGTATAATTTTTGTTAGTTTGTTGTTCAAAGACTTGAATGGTGAAAACTGAAAGGATTTTGAATAGAAATACACGTAATCATTTATTTGTATCATGTATAGCGGTAGTTTTTTTACAAACTGTATTTTATTTTATTTTAATTATAATAAATACAGTTAGTAAAAACTACCTGCTAGTAGGTATAAAATAGCTATTATAGTAGTAGTAGTAGTAGTATTACTAGCTGGAAGATTTCTACATCAAGGTACGGATTCGATTCCAGCTCAAGCCAAAAAATAACTCTTCAGTCTTCTGTGCATGATTAAAAGTATTTTTTTCACATTCATTCAATTTATATTTCATTGCTTAAAAAATGACTTCAAACATTTCATTGAAATTTCACAAATTTAAAAGATCTTCCAGATCTCACAACAAAGAAACTAAAAAGCAATACTTAGTAACAATACGAATTCTAGAAACATCTATACAATATCTAGGTCACTCACTTTACTTTGCCAACCGGCGAAGATGCCTCATCTTCAACTCTGCAACAAAGGGAAAAGCATTATAACTTTATATCTGTATAAAAATGTATTTTAATCCTAATTTAAAAATGTATCACTGCTTACAAGACAGTAATATAGCTGTGCTTATAAATTTTAATATTATTGTAAACGGGAATGTTTTTTATTGATATAGATAGATGTTTGTTACCCCTTCATACAAAAACTACTAACCAGAACAGAATGAAAATTTAGAACACAGATAGATTGAAGTCTGTATAAGCACATCGTGCCTAAAATATTATTAAGATTTTAGAATGGATGTTTGTTTAATCCTTCAATCAAAAACAGCTAATCAAAACTGGATGTAATTTAGCAGCGAGATAGATTACAGTCTAGATTATCACATTGACCATTCGTGTCGAAAATATCATCATTGAAATGATAATTTACAAAACCAACGTAATAACGAAACTTACAAATACTATTCTTCAACTAAATTTAAATTGAAAACAGTTCAAAATAACTTTACTCTTAATAAACGCAATAAGAGGTATGTATCCTCTTAAAAAAAGGTATATTTAAAACCACAGTATTACAATATATTTCCTATATTGTAATACTGTGTTTAAAACCGTTAAAAAATGTTTTTCATTAATGAGTCTCGCATGCAGTCGACTGGAAGGGCCTTGGTCACTATATCGTAACAAAAATAAGACGATGGTGTATTGTTTTCATTTTGTAATCGATATTAAATTATAGAGCTTGTTAATGATGTTGTCTTTATTTTTTTGCCATGGCCAATGTGTCTATCTGTATTATTATATTATGAGTTGTGGCTAATCAAAGAACATAATTGTCTCTACAGTCAAACCAAACCATAATATGGTTTTGTTTAAAAATAACATCAACTATTACGCAAAGGACGCTTGCTAATTCTCTAAGTTGTTGTAAGTAAAGTTTTCGACTTTATTTTATAATTGTCGTCAATTTTCGATATTTCTCTTATTGGTACCCTGGTATGTTGAAGAATAGAATTATATTTTGAAATAAATTGCAATCGCAATTGAACCAAAAGTTATCCCAATTCACAATCAATGAAAACAGCAAAAATTAAATTTCCATATTCACAAAAATCAGCCTACAAATTATAAGTGAAAATATCATGTACAAGCACCCTTAGTAGTAACAATAAGCATAAAGCAGTGTACTCACTAACGACTGCTCTCAGTGCAAATGAGATTGCATTTTAACTCCGTAGTGTGCATTAATCTTCGTACATTTCCCTTTAAATTTAAGTTGCGGGTATTTTTTATTTATTGCTTTCACTCAAATACGTAGGTTTAAGGGTTATGATTATAGGTAAGTAGGTAGGGCATGTTCCTGCCGCGGCCGTAGGTAGGGCATGCTCGGTCTAATTCCTAAATGATGTTTATTTGGAAAACATGGCCGTTGTTATTTATTATCGTTAAAAGTAACCTCCTCCCATTTTTTGGAACTTAGGTAATTTTTAAGCAATTTGTGCGGCTTCCATTCAAAAGTAAAGTCTCGTGCTTTTACGGTAGGAGAGACCTGATGTGCGGATTTTATTAAAAAAAAATATTTCAAATCATGTTAACCTGGTCGGTGCAGAACGACTTTATTATCAGTTGAATCAAGGAATCATTGTATTTCTACCATGCTTTAACATTTTAATATACAATGCAATACCCAACCACAGTACCATACACAAAATAAAACCTTTACCAAGCGGTAATTCACACAAATCGCGCTAAAAAAGAACTCAACCAAAATGACCGTACTAACACGAAGTTAGGCACTTAACAGTCTCTCACCAAACTTGCCGACCGTCGAAGGCTTGTAAATTAACCACGAATCTGCTTTACGACCAATCTACGAGTTAATGGGGCTTATTTCGATTTTATGTCCCTTGCCCGCTTTGTTACGAATATTCTCTCGTCTAAAAACACTGTTTTAGGTGTTTCATTGGGTTTATTCTTCATGCACAATCAGTGTGTTTAGATGATTGAATATCAATAACATATTTAAATAAGTATTAAGTAATAATTATTCATGATAACTATAATTGCACAGGTAGGTTAACTTAAACAATAATATCAGAATAAGGAATTATATTAGTTATGGTGATATTGGATTAATTAATATTATCAATATTTTTAATGCCATATTTATGACGGAGACAGGTCTTTCCGATGTTATCTTATTCCTTTAAAATAACATTTCTCTTTTGGATTGTTTCCCTTGCACCGTAGAATAACAGAATACTTACCACAACAAATACAATTTTGCCGGTTACAAAATAATTACCAACGAGACCTAAAATTCGAACAACTGACGCGAATCATCAATAGCACTCGAAATGCACATCACAATTGGGTTGGAACTGAACTCAATTCTAAAAAGCGTTTAAACTACACGGAATGAAAGGCTTTTCGTGTCAAGACATCCTTAGAGCCTCTTCTACTTCGACGTGTCAAGTGCACCTACCATTGTCAGTAAACTCCCTTTTCTCTAGCGCTTTCGAATTATGGCAACGTGAAACTAGACATAAAATTTCTTTATCAAGAACCAATTCCTTTATTAGAAACTTGCTAGAAGGAAACATGACAAAATCGTTTTCGGCATCCCACAGGGTAGCACTTTGAGTACGCATCTCTTCTTTATTTATAACGATAATCGTTTTCAGAAACGAATACAAACAGTTGCTTTAAACCTCGCCGTATAGTACATAATACAACGATTTGGACTACGTTTTATTGCTCACTATCTGAGTAAGCAATCTTTATGTTCTGTATTGTAGCATAAATCGTCTAAATACATTAAACATCCAATCTAAAAACATTGCACTATTTTATGTTACAAAAGGAGACACAGAGTTCCATACGTATCTCCGTCGGGAATCGGGGGACCGTTTATATCCAGCTCGCATGCGAACATTGGACTACTTTGAATTTTAAAATGCTCCTCAAACAGTACATCCGCCAGATGTTAGCCGAAACTTAGGAGTTCCAGCTATAACGTTGTCGTTGCGAAAAATGTTTTCGGGGCTTTGTTTGAAACACAATTTCGTGTGAAATTTAAATCCGACGAAACTTATGAAATAATAATACCGCGTTGGTGATTTAAAATTATCCTGACACAGTTGGATTATTTTATTGCATGAGATAAGTAACAATAGAAATATAATATCCTTAAAACCTACGCAAAGACAGGTGATAAAAGAAGTGTCCAAGATTCAATCTAATTCTAATTTATCTTAAAATTAAAAGGGAATCAATATGAAACTGAAACTATTTAAAAACACAAACTAAAATATAACCCACTCGTTAGTTTCCATCATCAAAACAGCAGCGTGTACTCGAAATAGATTTTATCGACACCGTTGGATATAATAAATGTTTAGATCGTCGATACGCGAATATAGATCGTGATGATTGCCGGTTAGTAACCCGTGTACACATGTACGCGTGTACAATGTACGTGTACATAGATTAACGTAGTTGTTTTGAACGCAAAAAGATCAATATGACCCATGTTTTTCACTAGCTACCTGGACTAAGCTAAACAAATTTTATGTTATGGGTAAAGGCAGGGTAAGGTATTTGTTTCAATGGAAAACTTATTTGTTGTTTTAGTCTATTAACTAGTCTCTTATATTTTGTTTTTGTAGTTTATTCTGTGTACCAAAATTGTAACTACCTATATCCTTTCAGCTATTCTGGTATGATTTTGGAACAAGCACGCATCTATGCACATTTATAATTTTGGAAGCATGTTATTACAGTAAAATTAATACAGAAATATCGTCTCAGGATTAGAAAATCGACTAAAATTAATGTGACATCAACAACTTGCTGAATTTTCCATATTTTTTACACTTTATCGTCTCTGGTGTTTACCAAAAGGCAATCAAACATCAAGGCATCGCTGGATGATTCGTTAGATTCCACGCATATTATATCTCTTCTAATCTTCTTATAGATCCATGTTTTCGAGCTATACCTTCGTTTTCATCTAATATTTCCTTATTTTTATATCTGTGGGTGATTCTGCATCTGTATTCATCAAGTCAATGCAAGTATCACAGGGATTATAGTCACGTTCCTGTTTCAATTCCGAAGCGTCCCTTGCAGTTCGTGTAATTGCATTGAATTTTGCTATTGCTCCGAATTTACAATTTTTCTTATAATATTCAGTGTCATTGTCACGAGACGTTCTTGATTATTTAAAATTTTAATTGTCCTGAGAAGCTTTTATCACCTTTTATGCTATTTATTAAATTTGAAATCTGTCATTAAAAAACCAAGAATTTATATTTTTCTTTTTATTATACTTCACAAAGCTACCTATACCTTCTATAGTTCCCGTTCCTATACAATTTCCGGGATAAAAAGTAGCCTATGTCTTATTCTGATCTTCAGCTACCTAGTTCAGTAGTATTTTCGTGAAAGAACAACAAAAATTCATCCATCCATCCTCACAAACTTTCGCATTTATAATATTAGTAGGATAAAATGCGCATTTCTTCTCCATATACAGTAGTACCTAAGTTTTCGCATTTTAGTGGAGGATACGTCATTAATAAATATAAAGATAAATCAATACATCCATAAATTTTTTTTTTTAATTTTCGTGTAACCACAAAAATAGGGTTCAAATTTGCTTGACTCATTGCTAAAGTATCTGAAACCCCATCTATAACTTTTCTGAACAAAATTTATTCTTTTGTTTACTTCAGAGCGCTTGTGAAACTGAGAATATTTTAAACGAAAGTTTTATGAGTGCCAACAGAAAATTAGGATATATAAAAGTATTTCTCTTTTACAATTTGAACGTGAGAATATAAGAAGATATTGAATTGATAAGAATTAAATTTCGATATAGGTAGTGCGTTGGGCAGTGCAAATAAATAGGTACAGTATCACTACATAGTATAAAACAAAGTCGCTTTCGCTGTCCCTATGTCCCTATGTCCCTTTGTACGCTTAAATCTTTGAAACTACGCAACGGATTTTGATGCGGTTTTTTTTAATAGAGTGATTCAAGAGGAAGGTTTATATGTATAATAACATCTAATAAATAGTGGAGAAGTACTGTTGTTTTTGAGGTTTCTAATGTGATGTCGTAAATAATTACATTTTTTCCGCTTACATTGCAAACGCAGCGTGAACCCTACGAGTTTTATCAAAATAATGTACTAAGTATTGTACACATTGAAAAGGTCTACAGAAAAGTCCGCGATGGTATGTGTCTATCTCTTATGGATAACCCACAATAACTTTTTTTTGTCATTTACTTTTTACGACAAATAATGGCTAATTTTCGAAGCGATTTTAACCAATACAGCATTAATCCTTAACCAATTAAATACCTTGAATACATTGTTCATTTAATTTAGATCTATATGGCCCTTTACACCGTATGATTTAAGTGAATATTTTCGAAGATATTACAGATTTAAAAATTGCGGGACGTAGCGTTGGCGGCGGTACCGGCCGGCCGCCATTGCACCCGTGCGAAGCCGGGGCGGGTCGCTAGTTAAGGAATATATGGACGATAAAAATCCATGGAGGGTTGTCGCGTAAAAACACAGGGCAGTTCTTTGGCATATAACGATAATATATTATGATGTTACATACGTATTTTTTAAAATTAAATTGTAAAACTGACATGATTAAAAAGAGCAACTATGGAGTTTCTTGCCGGTTCTTCTCCGTAGATACTGCTTTCCGAATCGGTGGTAAATGTTAAAATATGTAATGACGTTTCAAAAGTACTTCTAGAAGAAGTCTAATTGAATAAATAAATGTTTTAGTTTGAGTTTGAGTTTGAATACCTAAATGTTAATCACAACACATGAAAAATTATTAAGAAAATTCATGATTGTAAATAAATAATATATTTCACAGTTTAATGAGTCCATTGTTTCATAGTTAATACAAAGTAAAAGAAAATGCAATAAAAGTAACAAAGATAATATGTCAAAATATTGAAATATCAGGTTAATTCATTCCCAATTCAATACAAAATACTAAGGATATTCTGGATTCACTTGGGACTCTTTTAAAACTGGATAAATTGTGTACAGATTGCAGTCGTAATTCCCAAAAGAATGGATGAATGGAAACCACTAAGCGGTCACCCAATAAAAGATTTACTTCTCTTATATAGTAAAGATCATTTATCAATCACTAAATACGGGTTATAATAAACAGCTTTCCGGTTGAAGATTTGTAAACAATTACTTAAGAGCCTGTCAAAGGATTTTTGCTGTCTCATTTTGTATTCATAATTGTCCGTATTTAAGCAAAAAGGAACCACCCAGCAAAAACGCACTTCTGAGATATCAAAGGATTTACGAAAACATTTGCAGCTCTGTCAGATGAAGTAAAATTAAAATTTATTTTATTTAAATTCATTGACAAATTACTTATTTAAGTATGTGTATATAAATTTGCTCTGAATATTCTTAAACTTTCTAGATAATTAAGAAAATGTGCATGTGGTTCCTTTTAACATTTATCAATTGATAGGTTTTCTCTTATACAAAAAGGAACCACATCCCAGGGATTTAATGATATAAATGAAACTATGTATTTATAATATCGTAATTAAAGCTTTAATTAATAAAATATATAAAATAATACTTATATAGGACGTTTATTCGACGTTATCATCAAATTGGATTTCGAAATCCACCGTGTCTAGTCCATCTATGTGGTCTTCTATTGCATCATCACTAATGAGACCGTTATAAAAACTGTGCATCTTGTGGAATGAGATGTAATATGGACTGAATATCGCTAGAAGGTGAAGAAAGCTTCTCCAGAGGCAGCGACGTATAAGGTTCTTCGTTATCTTCTGTAATAAAAAGAAAAAAGCTTTAAATCAAAACAATAAAGCCGCGTGGCTTTTATACGTAGGTAGGTATATGGCGACAGCAAAATATTATTAGTTCTTATAAAGCCGTGTCCCTACTAGACGACTAAGTATGTTGTATGTACATGCGCCATGTACAAAAAACTTGCTAAGTGCGAGTCGGACTCGCGCAACGAAGAGTTCCGTACCATTATCTATAAAAACGGCAAAAAAATCACGGCTTATTGTATGGGAGCTTCTTAAATATTTATTAAGCTATTGCATAGCTTCTATCGCGGGCCTTGAGCGCGGGGACCGAATCGAGAAATTCCGTAACGAAAAAACCTCACGCTCTCCACTCCGACGGGCTCGGAGGTGTGGCTTGAAGGCATGCTATGCAATAGCTTTACCGCGGCAGTCCCCGAGTGCCACACGTCTTTTTTTATTCTGTTTTTTAGTATTTGTTGTTACAGCGGCATCAGAAATACATCATATGAAATTTCGACTGTCTAACTGTCACGGTTCATGAGACAGAGGGATAGACAGACGGACAGCGGAGTCTTAGTAATAGGGTCTCGTTTTACCCTTTGGGTACGGAACCCTAAAAATCATACGCAACAGTGGCAACCCTAGCAAAAAATTAAATAAACTTGTTAAAATTTTTGAATTTCGCAGGCTAGGGCCTTGTTCCGGTCAAAACAGTAGCCGCGCGAGTTTTAAAATCAAACAAATAATTATATGCGCTGAATGATGTGGCTGAATGTACTGTACTGAATCTGAATCTAAACGTATTTTACCAAAATAGTAGGTAGGTACCTA
This sequence comes from Colias behrii, assembly GCA_029959065.1. NCBI lineage: Eukaryota > Metazoa > Arthropoda > Insecta > Lepidoptera > Pieridae > Colias > Colias behrii. Next base: position 1,343,287 of record JARWMC010000021.1, on the reverse strand, counting down.
GATCATCGACAGTTATTTTTAAAACAGGGTTTAGACTTTAGTAGTTTCATCTCACAATGACAGATGAATCGTAACAAAATGACTCTTAATTCGACTCGCCTTCGCGTCGTGAACAACGACATTGTCGTTAAAATACGTAAATCCACAGAGGATTCCTCTTGTACTTACTTAATGAACTATCTTCTTAAAATCACACCACAATCGGGAATGAATCAAAAGTGGATAAAGCGTACCTGCATCTCAGATTCAATAAGTACTTAAATGCATTAAATAAAACTACTTACCCGTTGTATCTTCATTATTATCTTCTGTGTTCGTCTCCAATGCTTTTCTTACCCATTGCTTGCTTATTTATTTATTACTAAACATTTTCACATTTAATTTTAAAGGTAATTAACAAAAACAATAGAACTTACTTCGCGGAGGAAAAAAACACCATCACGTATTCGAACTACTTCGCTTAATGTCACCTATATTGACAGATGTTCGACGTTTTACTTAAAAAAATTGGAGTTTTGCACTTTGAGCTATTTAAGTAATGAAATACGTTGTTTAAAGATGAGAAGCATTGTAACAAGTCAAGGCATTTGGTTCCATATAGCGATGATGGGTTTCAGAATGTTTTACAATATTTATTTATGTATAATAGAACCGAATGCTTGTGGTTTTATTTTGCAATAAAAAATTACAATTAAATTATGTATTTATTTTACGCATAACCATACCACAGAAACCTGGTTCCATTTTGTGTATTAAAAATAATTGTTATTAATAGAAATATGTGTAATGTATAATGGTACCAAGTAGGTGTGGATCTGTTTTGTATAAAATGACATGATAGTAATATCGTTTATTTGTTTGAACAAAGCAGTCCCGTGGTGCTGTGGTTCGGTTTTGCTTAATATGTATTATTCGTTGTTGCTGGTGGTTCCTTTCTGCTTTTGGTATACCTTGTTTCCAACGTAAAAATCATGTGGTTCTTGTTTGTATAAGAATTTAGACCACTTTTGAATGAGTATTCTTCAATAAAAGTAAAAAACGAAATTTGTCGAGTGGTTCCATTTTGCATAAATACGGACAATTGCAGTTTTTATTGTTTTCTACTCTTTCCTTATGTTATTTCTAAATTTAATTTAGACTTCACTTAATTTAAGTTTATAGTTTTTACTTTTAGTATAGTTTCTACACTACCTATAATGTCGGAAATTTTCTTCAAATAGTATATTCAAATATCTGTGAGAATTATCTGCAAGTGCTGAAACCAGCCATTTGTAATATTTTGTATTTATTAAAACAAATAAGTAAATAAAAATGTCTTCCTAATTTAATAACAATCATTCCCTCTACTACATAATTACTACAAACCAAAAATTCTATACGAATATTAAAAACTGACGTAAAATTTCATTAAAACTTGCGGGTAGATTTAAAAGCTCGTATGAAGCATGAACACGCTCGAACTATGAAGTACTACAGCGAAATATGAATTTATGGCATTTTCCTCATTTTAATTGGAGTTTATTCAGTATTTGAGTAGCGAAATGCAATTTTTCATCCACATTTAATAAGTGTTCTATAATGTTGCTCAAGAAGAGGTTAAAATTGAATGGTTAATCTTTTGCGATATTATATTTCAGATTTTTATATGTTTTGAATACTTTAATAGAATCATAAATATATCATTAAATTGTATATATTAGGGTAACAATAATAGCAAATTAAGCTTGTTTTTGAATCCTTTGGAGGGGTTGGTCCTTTGGTTAGAATTAGCCAAATCTAGAGAAGACTGGACAGCCTTGGAGGAGGCTTTCATCTGCAGAGGGGTTCTAGCAGATGAACAAACTTAGATACACAGTAGATTGTAATTACTTTTATTCATATTTTGCTTTAAGATACTTTTATTTTTTAAGTTACATTTATTTTTGTTAATGTTTATCACTGTCTAGAAATAATAGGCTTTTTTATTTTATTTTATTTTAATCCCTTTTTACTATAAGAATTTTTACCAACTTCGATACTTATGAGTTATTACTACTAAAGTAAGTTCTCTAGTTGAAAAGTCGTTTCTTTTTCATAGAAAAATTAGAATAAGGCTATTAGGATTAGATTTAGGATACCTTCAGTGTTATCAGAAAATGGCTAAAAGATTGATGTTCGAAGAATAATGTTATAAATATTCATACAAATATATAATATTCATTACATAATTTATTTACAAAATTGATATATGTATTTATTAAATCATCCAGATATTGTACAAAATTAGAATTCTACGTGACTATAATAACAGTAGCTAGCAAATTATTTAGAAAAAAATATATAATAGTCCATTGAAATGTTACATTTTTTAGGCCTAACCTTGCGTTTTTTAGAGGACGCAATTTTGTTTTTTTGATATGTAGGGGGGGTCAGTGTGAAGCTAAAACCAAGTTTGTGGGGTCGCCACCCTTGTCCCACGGCCGCCATCTTCAAAATAGCGGTTGAAATGGTTTTTATGATATATCTCTTAAACTATTTATCTGATAAAAAAATATCGTTTACATTATTTGTTGCAAATTAAATTCTCTACAACTTTGGTGCAGTAACTTTTTGTCGCAGAACTATAAATAAAAAAGTTATAAGCGAAAATGTTCAGAAATTAGAGCTATTTATATTTTTCAATAAAACTTTTTTTTATCATTTTACGAATCAGACCATTTTTGTAGATTGTTTTTTGAGGAACAACTTTTATATACAACATTTTTTCATTACGTCAATAACTAAGGTTTTACAGCACTCTGAAAGGAGTACTATTTTTCAGTACTCTTAACTATACATATATTGGCTATTGGCTCTTTTCCCATACTCCAGAACAATGGAAGCACACTGCAAAACATTTCAGCCCTACTTTTCGACGTAAAAAAAAACGCGCTTCCAGACTCAGTACCTCCTGGGTGGTGGGGAAAAGATTCAATAATTAATTATTAATAATATTGCAAAATTAATTATTAACCATATTATAATAACAAAAAAAACAACTACTGATGACAAATTATTATTAGTCCACACATAATATTATTAGTCCACAAAATATTATTAGTCCACACATAATACTGTATAGTTCAGAGTACTGAAAATTTGTACTCACTTCGGAGCGCTGTAAAACCTTAGCTATTTACTTAATGAAAAAATGTTGTATATAATGTAAAAGTTGTTCCTCGAAAAACAATCTACAAAAATGGTCTGATATCATTTCTTCGTAAAATTATAAAAAAAAAGTTTTATTGAAAAATATAAATAGCTCTAATTTCTGAACATTTTCGCTTATAACTTTTTTATTTATCGTTCTACGACAAAAAATTACTGAACCAAAGTTGTAGAGAATTTAATTTGCAACAAATAATGTTAAAATTGTTTTATTATCAGAAAAATAGTTTAAGAGATATATCGTAAAAACCATTTCAACCGCTATTTTCAAGATGGCGGCCGTGGGACAAGGGTGGCGACCCCACAAACTTGGTGATAGCTTCACACTGACCCCCCCTACACATCAAAAAAATAAAATTGCGTCCTCTAAAAAATGCAACCCCAAATGTAACTTTTCAATGGACTATAAATATATTGGATATAATGAGCACAATTTTTCAAAATTCGAAACATATTTGCAATTATAAAACATACACAAAATACAGAGTTTAAATATTAAAATGTCTCTACAAATATTTGTGGCTACGAAAACTATTTTCCGGTATCGCGTACTATCGCTAAGCGGATTTATCGCGACGTAAAATGTTCATTTTACAACGCAGCGCTTTGCGAACTTCGTCCAATACAGATTATACGTTGCATTGGTTGGCGCAAGTTATAAACTATATGCGATAAGTGAAAGCGAATAATATTTTACGGTAGATGCTAGCAATATTGTTAACCTGTTTTATTTTGATTTTATTAGTTAGTTCTACTAATATTGCTTTATTGGATTTAATTTTAGTTTTTGGACTTGGCAAATAACTGAGTGATAACAAACATAAAAGCTATCAATAAAATTGTACAGCTATCAAGAATAATATAACGATTTATAGAGGAGTAGACATAGGCATGGGCAAGAAATGTTTTACTATTTCAAGCAAAAACTATTAGTCATGTACTAAGAAAACAACCAGCTTTTGCAGCAACTTTACCATTTTAATTTAATTACAAATAAGCACTCAAATCAAACTTAGAAATCAATATAATCTAGAGTATTCCTCTAACTTAGCTCCCAGGTGAGAACTAGTTAGTCATCAAGTTACATCAAGTTACTGGGAAACAAGAAGCTCCAAGCAAGTGAAGTTCAACTTAATGCGGCTTATTGCATCCCGATACCCCACGTATCGTATTACATAGTTGTAATCAAGAACGTCTAACGTGCTGCGGATTTTAAATTAACTTAGTTGTTTAGACTTAAGAATTATCGCTGAAAACTACTAGGAAGATCAAGTTACGGGTGCGGGAAAATATTTTAAAGGGTTAATGAATTTTGTTTATTAATCTACCCGTAAGTAAAATAAATATAAATAGTTTTTATTTTCCGTTACAATAAATACATGTATATAGGTACCTAATTAACAAACGCATACAAAAAATTGTACAAATGAACAAACATAATATTATCGTGAAATTAATTTTCCAAATCAATTATTAATTATGATGTAAAAAAGTAATAAATACAAATGTGTTTTTGTAACACACTTCCACATAACTAAGACTATCTCTATAGTTAACTCCTATTAAAGACACGAATATAATTAATTAAAATTCTCTATAATCATCTTAAGATAAAGTTATTTCTCCAATATTGAAATCACCATCACGACACAATTCAAACTGCCTGTAAACCTCGCTTAAATACCAACACAAACAATATACTAAACCCAGTTTAAAATCTTAAAATGTTCACCACTTACTTCAACTCCTAAATATAATGAAGTTAGTACTAAACGCTAATGCCATTAACTTGTACCACACAAGCATTATGTTCCGCAGACGTGCCTTACTACGGGCGCTACGGATGTGTGGGGCCATGAAACGGACAACTTAATATTAGTTTATCGAACGTTTAAAATTGTGTTGTTAGATTATGTGAAGCGATGTTTGTGGTATGTTTAGCTAGAATTAGAATTTTAGAAATTAAAATAGTGAAGTATAAATATCATTTTATAAATTGTAAATAAATGATTTAACACTACGATAACACTATATTATATAACTAACACTAAATAAGCAAAAATATACAAAGACATTAAATAATTTACCTCAAAAACCTAGACAGGTATAAAAATAGTAAGCTCGGTAGTCTTTGGTAGGTATAATATTCTAGATTTCTAGTTATACACATTTTGAATCTAGAATTAGTATGATTTTATATTGCTCAATTTATTGTCTGACCATGTTCTTTTAATATTTTTTTATTAAAAATTTTAAAATACATGATAATAAATTAATTTTATTAGACATAAATCAAAAAGTCATAAAAATTATTACAACTAAATGCAATTTCGAATTAAAAAGTACTAATCGTCACATGAAAACGAAATAAATAAATATATTATGAAGAACTACAGTTTAAAAAGAATAGCAAATTCAATTACGCAATAATTAAAAAAAAACTTAACAAAACCATTAAACAACATTGTTTATAAACATTTCGCACAAATCGACATAAAAATCCAGTTACATAAATAAACGAACGCACAAATCCGTAGAAAAATCGAGAAATCGTTACGAGCGTGTCGTGGCCGGCCCGCGGTGCATCGCCGATCGATGCAGTGCGACTGCGCCGTCCGCAGGTCACTGAACCCGGTGACGTAACGTATTGCTATTTGGCTAGTGCTTGGCCCATGTGGGGCATGGGGCATATATGGTGGGACGATTAAATATCGCCGTTTAACAGTCTAGGCAGTTGGCTAGGCTGTGACATTTTATAATATATTTGTTGGTTATAATATTTGCATAACTGTCGCAGATGGGGCATGGGACACATATCGTTGGAACGATTAAACGGCGCTGTTTAATAATAATCAGGCTAGGCTGTGACAATATTTGACAATATGTGAGTATTGTATATTTAAATATCTATGCTCTTAAAACTGATGAAGCTGAGTTGTTACATATGATATATTTTGAAATTATTATATTTCCTTAGTTGTCCCAGGTCACGAATATCAGGCAGTTAAATGGCGCCGTTATGATCACGAAATTTCGAAAAGATAATAGCAAGCATGGTCACGGGCAGATTGTAATGAGTACTCATGACTCATGAGCGCCAAACACAACAAAACAATTTTAACTTCTGAAGAAGTGTAACGTTATGAACACTGATTTTATAAAATACCAAATCGAATCAAGTAATTTCCCATATTTCACTTATTGTCCAAATCCAAGACAAGAATTCTCTTCTCTAATATATAAGTAGAAAGATCTCTATCCAATTTCTGTAGTAACTTTATACTTACAAAAGAAAAAAGGTCGCAACGACTACACAAATTGTTCAACTCTATTTATTGTTGAAAAAATGCACTGAAAATAATATTTAACGGGAACGAAATAACACGCATTTGTTAGTATATTATAAGTCAGTTAATGACTATTTCCATTTGACATAATATTCCCCTCATGACCATCTCATGACAGTATTTTTAACTGTTCAAAATGATCACTGGACAGTAATGTAAACGGGCTTCTAGCTGTACTTTTAATTGCGTCACATAAAAGCGGATAATAATACACGAGCCACTAATTATCGATTTCAATGACAACTATATGCCTAGACGATCTATTTCGAACTAGCCTTCCTCCCACGGCATTGATCGTTTTCACGTTAACTATGGAGCTAAAATTGTTGTCCAGACAAAGTGGTATTTAAGAGGTTAATTTCAAAGAAAAAGTTGATGATTAGGGATAATTGGGAAATGTCAATAACATGTTATTATATTGACACCTTGAGATTTTCATTTGCGGTAACATAAATAATCCCAACTTAAACTCATGGCTAAAATTAGACTATAATAATTGATATGCAAATCTATACTGCAGTCTGCAGTTTCTAATTTTATTTAGATCCGATCTGCTATTTTTGCACGAAAGACTTCCTAACAAACATCCATTCCCTCCATCATTTATTTGCTTATGTTGTTGCCTTAGCGCATTGCTATTCATTTCATTTTATCCTAACAGCCAGCTCTTCTCCGTGGGTTTATCCGCATTCCTCCGATCTATTAGTCTTACCGTAATGTAATATACAACCTTCCTCGATAAATAGGCCATCTAACACTGAAATAATTTTTCAAATCGTACCCTTAGTTACTGTGCTTAACGCGTTCGACTAAACGAACTCTTCATCTTTATAATATAAGCAAGCATAGATAGCAAACACATGGCAAACACAAAACACACCAATTTGCAGTCGCTTAATTTCATACACTACAGCGACTTTTAGAAGAATTTCATACTAATAGAGTCATATTTATTTGTATATGGTCTGAGCCCTGACCTTATCACAAACCGTTTGTCATAGGTCACAGTGAATCAGACGCTTGGCATGGAGAGCGGGTAATTTCGCTGTGTATCATGATATAATATGTCATTTTATAGGTTTCGAGACGTAATATATTGTTGGTACAGTAGTTGTGTGATGTAGTAACGCCTTGGCAGTTTGGAACTGGATTGAATCACTGCTGTTATAACTAACCGTATTATTATTTTGAATGCAAATGGGCATATTACGTTTTCACGGCTACACCACAGCACCAATTTGATAATGAAAATAAATAACTGAAGACCAACAATCGAATAGGCTACTGTTTTTACATTAATCAATCGAAAAGGGACTGAAATAGGGAATTTTGTCCGCGGTACACGCCTAGAATAATATATCTTAGCCCTGTATCCTTTATCCTACTTTCCTACCGACGATTCTTTCTTTTTTCCTCACGAAGGCAATAAATAAAAACAAATTCGCTGCTTTAATTGTTTTCCAATAAGCCTATATCTACACAAACTTCATAATAACTATAATAGTAGACTCACCTCCTATTATCAAGATACGCGTCGTACTCGTCCATGCTCTTGTCGTCGTGCATGCTGTACAGTTCGCTGTATATCGCCGACTCGAAGCGAGACCGGTCCAAGTGGTAGTTGGGGTTCTCGTACGAGAGCAGACCATTCTCTGTGGAAGGTAGGAGCTGTTAGTTATAAAGTTATTGGTTATGCGAAGGTTGGGTAAAATATTTTATGGTAGCTACTGCTACTCTTTGCTGGTGAAGGTTGGGTAAAAGGTTTTAGATATGGAAGGTAGCTGGTTTGAGGCTACTGCTCTATGTTGGAAGGGTAGAGGAAAGTTTTAAAGAAGTTGATTCATCATTTTAATGGTTTGTAGTCTTGATTTAACAAACCAATATTTGATTACCATTTTTGATTTAAGCCAACCTACGCGATACCGATAAGTTAAAAACTAAACCTATAAATCAGTAGTTCTTTTATTTAATAGTCAATACTCAATAAAAAAGCTCAATGCTTCATTTACGAGTCTACTATACTATTGTAGCAATCAATATCAAGACACTTAAAGCTCAATAGCCATAGCCTCCCGTCTCGATTACATGTCCCATCCTAATCCCTTAGTCCTCAGACTTCCACGGCACCTAATTACCCTGGCTAGCATCAGACGCACTGCTATGGCTGCGTGCGGAAGCCCCGACATCTGTCCATGCCTTATGTAACGACATTGGTATTCACTGGTTAGGCTATGCTTTCCTTTGTTGCTAGCTTGGGATTCCAAAAATTAGGACTGGAATGAACTATTTTAAAGATGCGCGGGTTAGAATTTGATTTACAGTCTGTATTTTCAAATTTGATTTATAGGAAGTATTGAGTTTCTTAAGCTACCCCCTCCGGCATTCAGTGGAATTAGAATTATTTAATTTGTATTTTGTTTAAATAATTACTAATGTGTTTGTTAGTTTCTTTAGATCTAGACACTAGAGCAAGTCGCATTAGAATCAATTTTAATGTCCAATAAAAGTTACCAGAAAAAAAAGACGGGTTGCACTCCGGGAGTGCCGGCAGAAGTGAAAACTTGATTATGAACGTTCAGCATGCTTGATATTTTGGAATGGTATCCGTCTTACGCATGGAATATAAGGGCTAAAAAAAAAAAATCCGTCTTACGCTTTTTCGATCAGGCCACGTGTCCTGACGCGAGTTTAAGATTTTATACCCAACGCCGCTAAAGAAGTTTTCACTTCAAAATTAATATCCACTTACAAAAACACTAATGCCCGATTTCACCAGTAACCCCTAAACAGTCTCCTAAGTAAGGGTTCCTTATTTTAAGGGTTCCTTATTTTAATAATTATTTTTTCCTTCAAATCACTACCTAACCTAAATTCTATTTCACCATCATAAGGGTCACCTAAATAAGAGACCCCTAGTTAAGTGACGTTTAGTGTGGGGATGCTACGCAATGTTAGTCGAAAAGTGTATCGACTTTAGGATTCTATTGATATTTAGTTGAAAAATCACTTAATTTCACTTAGTTTATGTGTAAATACTAAATATTGAGTTTGTTACCTTAAAAATATATAAAACCATAAAAAAACACAACTTTTTTTTTGTCTAAAATCACACTTCACAGTGACATTTTTAATGACAAATGACAATGTCATCGCGTGACTCAAGTCGCTTCGTGAAATTATTTAGGTTCTGTTTTGATTTTGTTGCGGGTTGCATTCGTTGTTTGATTCGTGTTATTTTTCTTTGGTGTTTGTAATTATATCATAAAGAATAATGGCAGAAAAGAGAAAACGTGTACAAAATTTATCTGTCATCATATTTTTTTAAATCCTTTGATCTTTCACGGTAAATTCGCGATCGCCTTAACAAACTTCGGTTATTTTATAATAATATATCTTCAATTGCTTCTAAATCTTTGTATCGTCGTCGCTATCCATTTTTAATACGTTAAATAGGATAAATATCTGTCACTTAAACGTTAGGGGATCGAATTTCACCCCCTAAATTTTAAGGGCTACCTAACGATATAAGTGACACTTATCCGTCGGTGAAAGCAAATTTTACGTTAGGTATCCCCTAAACTGACTTAGGTGACACTTAAATTTTACGGGTTGTTGGTGAAAACGGGCATAAGTATTATAAATTGAAATATTATATACATAAATGAATTAATCAGGTCTAGGATAATGAACCCTTCTGCCCAAACACTATAATTCCAAAGTCCATCATTTTAGCTATTCTCTCAGGGAATAATAAGCAATATTACGTTATTTTTTAAGAATGAAAAAGTCCTCTAGAGTATAAAGCAAATGCATTTCACATCTGCCTGACCGATCGATTTTCTTTGACTCAGGTCATCAGCCTGCTGTCCCGAAACTTTTTGTCAACAACCTTATGTTCTCAGACTTTTTCCATTGGGAATTGAACCCAGAACATCAAAAATGCGATAACCACTGTATTAAGTAGACGAAGTTTTTACGATCAAACACTATAGTTAATAGCTGGAAGTGTAAGGGTCTAAACAGCTACAATCTCCATAGGTACTAACTTGTAACGTGGGCCACTACACCTAAAACGTAATGGTTATAGGCCATATGAGTTGTGGTACATAGGATGAAGGAAGGCGGTTTCATATTAAAGTATGAATATAAAGCAGGATAAATACCTGATCATTTTTGTACTATTTCAATTATTTATTCGGCAGTTCTTTGGTGTTACAACATTCTTATGCTTAATTGCTACAAAAAATTCACAAATTTTATAGATTCTATAATATAATATATTATAAGACAAATTCTCATCATCATCTTCTAAACTTAAGGTGGTCAAAAAAATTAACGTAAAACTTATTCCGTATAGAATGCAGCCTCAATGAAGATATAAAATAAGTTTCTAGTTCATCTTATTATGTGACTACAATACTAATAATAACTAGATATCTGCACGATTATAGGTACCTACAGAAGATCCCAGATCTTCAACAAAAAAAATATTAAAAAGAAATTTATGAATTCTCAATCCGCTGAAATCTCATCCCAAATACCACATCTTAATATTCAAGTCACGCGTGTCAATAGTAATGTAATATGCTTGTAATATCATCGAAGTAAATATTCTCTATTTACATGTATTAACATAATAAATGATATCAAACAAAAAAATACCATCAATTTATGAGGCTAAATGAATTAGGTTACTATGAGTTGTTTTTAAGTCGATTATTAGTCTAGTCTTTATAAAAGGGGAAGCAAGAAGGGAGGGAGGGTAGCTTAAAAAGTATATAACTATATATGCAATGCACTGAGTTATATATGTAAAATAAATTGTTTGTTTGTCTAGGTAACGCATAAAACATAACATGATTTTTTATTGCTTTTGAATATAAAAACTTCACAAACGATTTTCAATTTGCTATAGTTAGTAATATATATTTGTCTTTGCCGAGTAATATGCTTTATTTTTTCCCAGTCAATCCGAAAAATAGGTAAGAAATTGAAATTTCAAGGAAGCTAAATAGGGGATAAACATTTTGATGAGGATAGGTATTGCACGATATACGATATAGTTATTAATGAAATAATTAATCTAAGAAATAAAGATTAATGACCATGTTTATGAATGCCAATTTAACTCTGCATGTGTTTATATTGACATTTAAAACTTGCAAAAGACGCACCTTATGGATTTCACGACGACGCACTATATGTTTTTAGGCCCGAAAAAGTTTCATTCTTGTTTTATTGGAAATATCTAAGGAGCTTCTCTTTTTAAATGCACGAGTAGAACACCCAGTTTTATTTCAAAAACACGATTTTTAAAAAAATATTTAAAATATTGGAATTTTCGCGGCCGACTGAGCTAAATAAATTCGTATAAAAAAAATAGATACACTAGATAATTTTATTATGTTGCTAATATATGTAGTGATTACAGGCGCAAATTATCCCTTTTTGAAATTTTCGATATTGTCGATAGAGGCGAAAGTATTGTAATTTTTACTGATTTTCGTTTTTATTTTTTTATATTATATGCAGGCGTTAGTAGAAGCTCTGTTTAGTACCAAAAGAAGCCTTGAACTGAGGGGTACATGTGACAAAAATACCACATTCTAATCACGAAGTTATTACGAGATATAGATTTTCAAAGAATTCAAAGATAGATAAATTCGTATAAAAAAAAAATAGATACACTAGATAATTTATTACGTTGCTAATATATGTAGTGATTACAGGCGCAAATTATCCCTTTTTGAAATTTTCGATATTGTCGATAGAGGCGAAAGTATTGTAATTTTTACTGATTTTCGTTTTTATTTTTTTATATTATATGCAGGCGTTAGTAGAAGCTCTGTTTAGTACCAAAAGAAGCCTTGAACTGAGGGCTACATGTGACAAAAATACCACATTCTAATCACGAAGTTATTACGAGATATAGATTTTCAAAGAATTCAAAGATAGGGTTGTCAATGTTTTTACCGTTAATTCCGTTTGACTTTTAACGAGATTACTATGATCAATGCTCAAAATATTGACGAAAAAGGAGATTTATTTGTATTAATTTGATATTATTGAATTGTCTTAAAAATCTAAGATTTTTTTTATTGAGTTAATTTATTACATATCATATGGATTACCTACCTATAATAATATATTGAATAATATTAAAATATCGACTATAACTAACGACTTAAAACATAAACAAAAACTTGGTAATAGATAGATGATATATATATATATATATATATATATATAATTGTTAAAAAAAAGCTTTGACTTACTAGGGTCAACCCTGACATTGAATTCTTTGAAAATCTATATCTCGTAATAACTTCATGGTTAGAATGTGGTATTTTTGTCACATGTAGCCCTCAGTTCAAGGCTTCTTTTGGTACTAAACAGAGCTTCTACTAACGCCTGCATATAATATAAAAAAATAAAAACGAAAATCAGTAAAAATTACAATACTTTCGCCTCTATCGACAATATCGAAAATTTCAAAAAGGGATAATTTGCGCCTGTAATCACTACATATATTAGCAACATAATAAATTATCTAGTGTATCTATTTTTTTTTATACGAATTTATTTAGCTCAGTCGGCCGCGAAAATTCCAATATTTTAAATATTTTTTTAAAAATCGTGTTTTTGAAATAAAACTCTGGGTGTTCTACTCGTGCATTTAAAAAGAGAAGCTCCTTAGATATTTCCAATAAAACAAGAATGAAACTTTTTCGGGCCTAAAAACACATAGTGCGACGCACGGCTCCTCAAGCGCATTAAAAACTGAATTATTTTATATATACATAATACATATTTGCATAGTAAAAAAGTAAATAAATAGGTAATCAGTTTAATACTTATGACTATGTTCCAAAAATAATATACCTAATCAAGTAAGCTGCCTTCAAAACCCACAGACGAAATATTTTCGAAGTACCTACATATACAGGGTGGCCCGTTTACAGTGGTCCAAAAATTTTTTTCAGCTTGAGAGCATCATGACTCATGAGTAATCATTCAAAACATACTTTAGTTAAGCGAAAACTTATGGTTTAGAAATTATGATTTTATTTTTGAATAATCCGGAATTTCAATATTTTTGACACAAAACCACTCTGTTATGAAAACTACTGGACCGAATTGAATGAAATTTGGATGAATTGAATGAATTTCAATATTTTTGACACAAAACCACTCTGTTATGAAAACTACTGGACCGAATTGAATGAATTATTATTTATGTTGTTTTATTGAGAATCAATAAAACATAAAAACTAAATAAAAAAAAAACTCAATAAATTGACGTTTGAATAAAGTTAAGTTATCTGGGCTGGCAGGTTAAAATTTTATTTCATTCATTTTAACTTTTATAGCTATGTCAATACTGATTTGTAACGACTTTTATGGCAATAAATGGTTCTTTAATCAAAAATTGGCCGTTCCAAATGATTAAAATTAAATTATGGTAAATTTCGTAATTTTTCGATTTTCATGTGTTAATGTACATGATGTTGTTTTTGAAGATGTTACAATCGAAGGACAACTATGATTTTTTGTGTAAAGAATAACCTTATGTTAAGGTAGTTTTTAGCAGTACCAGCAAAACCTTGGTGGTACATTTTTTTTTCACAGGATTTTTTCGAAAAATCGTCATTTTGCCGAGAAATTCAAAAAACTACAGAAAAAGTTAAAATAAAAAAATGCAGTCTAATTATTTACACAATATGAGCCTATAGCGCGATAGGTAGATTATTGTGCTATACCTATACAAAATTTCATTCAATTCGGTCCAGTAGTTTTCATAACAGAGTGGTTTTGTGTCAAAAATATTGAAATTCCGGATTATTTAAAAATAAAATCATAATTTCTAAACCATAAGTTTTCGCTTAACTAAAGTATGTTTTAAATGATTACTCATGATGCTCTCAAGCTGAAAAAATTTTTTGGACCACTGTAAACGGGCCACCCTGTATAACGTATTCATTTTTGTTTAGAGATATTATATTTTAAGTTTTAACAAAGACAATATAGGTAGGTACACAGGAAATGACCATTTCCATGTATTTTAATATGAAATATAAAATCCATACAAGTTCACGGCCTGAATAACATGCATTCCGTAGCTAGGGGGCAAATATTAAATTGCCTGTGACACGAATACTTCGTATTTAAATTATATATTTTATTTTGTACACGTTTGGCCTTTTATTTCATTTCTTGTACTAATGTCAAGAGTTTATTTCGACTTCGACGCTGGAGGTGCATAATATTAACATAGCTATGTTGTAAGGAAGGAATGCAAGGAAGCTTCCTAGCTGATATAACAATTTTTGTGTGTTTGTTTGGAACAATTGATAGGATTGTAATCAATTTTATTGACCGAAGTTGTAGGTAAATATTATAATATAAACGATTTAAACCAAAATGTAAAATGGATCAAACTAAATGCATGTCAAAAATTAACAAATTACATAATATTATATTCTTTATTTAAGTAATTAATTTGCCATAAAACAATTTTACCTGTATCAATTCAAGGATATCTTCGCAACATCGGCTTCTCACAGGAAAATCATTGTTCTAATAATACATTGAAAAATATATTTATCGACAACCCTATCTTACTATCGCAAGGTCGCAGCCCTAACAGCTTGTCTGAGCTGCAGCGGATCGATCCTGCGACCTTCACCGTCGCGACTCGTCTCGAATAACTTGTCTTCACCGGGTGATGTAAGAACTGATGGACAGACGGACTTTCTTTGTGAATAGACTGGGAATTTACAAGTTCAAATTGTATATTTTTATTTTTTTGTCTTCATACCTTACAAAGGCCGTATAAGTGGTTTACTCGTATAAGTACCTATTGGTACGTATTTGATCTTATTCAATGTTTGGTCTAATTAATTTTATAAGTCGTGAAAATCATAAATGTACATATTTGTAGTTTTGGAAGTTAGGTTTTTGAAAATGAGGCATCTATCCCAGTGCGGCATCTATCCCGGTTTTACCCTAACCAGTTCCAGTAGGAAGCTAATATATGAATTACCATTGAAAATAAATTAATCATTAAACATTCTTTACAGATTACCTAAGAAAAAAACCCATAATACACTGCAAAAAGTTATTTAATTATCGACACTACGAAAAGGCGGCAAAATATGTCCATTTTCTATTCTTTCTTTCGAAAAGGCTTGGCTTGTACAGTCAACACTGTCTTGTCTGTCTGTCTATGATGATTTTTAAAAATTATTAAAATACATATATTATTCCTAGACGTTTCTATCTATTCGTCACCATTAGTCAACCATAAATTATTTCACAATGACAGTCCATTTTGTCGAAGACATTTCTTTGCCCGATTACGAAAGGCAGAGAAAATTGAACGAATTAATGCAAGTCATATTTATTTATTGAACGGTAGTTGATATAATATTATTATTTGTTAATGTCATAACATTAAATTATTTAAAAATTACAACCAATACAATTTGGGAGCGGAGAAAAAATACGAAGAATAAAGTTGTACGACAGGTGACTGGTGAGTGGTGACTGGTGACTCAATTGTTTTTTTTTTTTTTTTGTAAACAACGATTTTATATTTATAAACAATTAAGTTATTCTATTTACATTCCCGTACTTTTTACAGTCTACTAAACATATCAGTTCTTCACGGCGTAGGTAATTAATAAATTATTCAAAAAAATTACCATAAATTTTAAAACGGCAAACCCATAAAAAGTAAAAACTCTTAAAAATTAGCACCTATAAACTTCAAAACTATAATTAAACAATTAACACACCAATACTTACTTTCACGTTTATGTAAACCCATAGTGATGTTCACACTTGACACATCGCACTGACACTTTCGGTTTTCACTTGGCACAACACTAGTTTCTAAAACACATATCGAATATTAATCATTGTGTAAGTTTAAACGCTTCCAGATTTTTTAAGTTTTATGTAATGTAACATTGTCTTTTGAATTTTAATACAAAGCAAATACTTTAATCAATAAAAATGGGTTACATAATAGTCTTGAGTCTAAAATATGTGTTTGATTGCCTAAAAGATGTACTTAGCACGCATGCGATACTTATTTAAAAAAAAATAGGTGTGGCACTCGAGGACTGCCGCGGTAAAGCTATTGCATAGCATCGCATCGCTGTGCCCGTTGGAGTTACACCCCCCGTGTTAGGTTTTTCGTTACGGAATTTTTACATTCGGTCGCCGCGCTCAGTCTGAGATAAAAGCTATGCAAAAGCTTAATAAAGAAAGTGTATTATGACAAAAATATATAATCATAATCATTCTACTTTTCCGTTGCAGGGACAAAGGTCGTACAAAATCACAAAAGTACAATAACAGCTTTCACAAAGGGAAAAAGAGCAGAGATTTGCAACCTAATTCTAGGAATCCAGACCTTTGAAAGAATACTAACGGATATAAAAACTACATTAATTAATGTACTTTGCTTCATATTTTAAGTTAAAATGAACGTATTTTTTGGCAATTTTTAAGAAGTAAGATTTATTAACTTCAAGCAAGCATTAAAATAAAATTCAATGATAAAAATATAATAGGTAACTTTTAATTAATGTCGCAATTCGTACATTAAATGCCACAATAATTATAGCTAATATTGAGTCCAATGCAAATATAATAAAATTTAATAGCTTTAACCTACATTTATTTGTTGATGTCAATTTTAATGTCAATTATTTTAGCTATTTAATTGGTTTTCATTCATTAAAAACAGCTTTTTATTTTATTTGAGGTAACGATATTACGAACAAAAGGTATAAATATATAAAATTCTTATTATATATTTATGTGTTCAAATTCCTTTTCACCGGTAACAATACCATAATAATATCAAAACGAGCCTATCAGCTCCTATTTTCTGTAATAAAACAATTCTGCGTAAATTGCACAATTTCTTTGTCTAACTCAAATTAGTCTTAATAACGAGTTATCTCATGAGATATACGTTGTTGCATTGAAATAATAATAATTGGATGGAAAAAATACTTCTTAATTAGTGGGAAAATAGTTTGGAACCGACTTTTCTAAACTAGATGACAAAGCAACAAAAATATCGTCGAAATAAACATGTTATGGGAGATGTTATGTGACAAATATATTAGTATGTACATATATTAATACGTATAATGAATGATCTTTTCGCATGTATTTTAGAGTTTACTCCGACATAGATATAAAGTGAGGTCCCATGTCCCCTAATGGGGTAAGGGCCAGATGCATTATACACTGATCGATTTTCTTTAGGGACAAGTAGGTGATCAGCCTTCTGTGTCCTACCAGACCGAGACATTTTTTTTCTTCGTCACCACTAAGAATCGAACGCAGGACCCCTCGGTGCTACGCTTACGCGTCAACCACTGTACCAAGGAGGCGGTCTCGACATAGATATATACAACTACTTAAATTGTTTTCATATTACAATGCAGATTTATAATTTATGTTTAGTTGCGATACGTGCAAGTTTGCATCGGAACACAGGTGAGAGTTAGAATGAGAAGGTCGAATTTCGACGGCCGCGGCTGACCGATACTAGAATCTTTTGAAATATTGAACTTACGTATTCTGTAATTATACAGGTTAACAAGTTCGTCTGTAAGTTCATAAATCAGCTCTTCTCAAAGTTTCACAGAAATATGTGGACAAACATACATTCAAACACAAAATAAATAATTTGTTACATTACCTACATTATATTATATTACTCTTTGCGAATTTTTACAATAGAGAAGTAATCGCAGCCAGCAAACTGCGAGTAATAATGTAAAAAAAAAGTCAAACTTTTCCAATCGAAAAAATACAAATTAAATTCAAAATTACCACAATGTTTTTTTTTTTCAACCTATATAATATTATGCCAGTGACACTATCAAAGCACAGACTATACAACAGTTTATATAATCTGTGGTCTGAATGGGACCGGCGCTAATCGCGTTGCATTCGCACCCGGTGACGCGGAACGCGAGGGCGAAGCGAACATTCGAGAAAATGTTCATTTGTAATAATTACTAGTGTATGTAATTTAAAATTTATTTATGTTCTAGTGTATGTAATTTAAACTATGTACTATTAAATTTTCAGTATCCTTGATTTAATAATGAGCATAAAAATAGTTTACTGGTCGAAACAAGTTATTATTTTGAAAAATATACTGGCTTTGTCAAAAAATACCTATAACTAACAATGAAAATTTTATATTCTAACTAGCGGTCCGCCCCGGCTTCGCCCGTGGTACCTACATGTTTAAAGTTTAAACTATCCTATCTCTCAAGTTGGATCGAACTGCATATGGTGTGCGAATTTTATTATAATCGGTTAAGTGGTTTAGGAGTCCATTGAGGACAAACATTGTGACACGAGATTTATATATATTAAGATAAAATTCATTCAATTCAAAATTTTAATTCGTTTCATCAAAAATTGAACCAAAATGAATAGAAAGTACAATTTGTCTACATAACAAAAAAATATAATTACAAATTTCATTTGCTATTAGTAACTGACCTAGGCTAACAACCAGGTCAAACCTAACCGCTCTTATAGATACGTTGAAACCATTTTATCCCACTTAGAAGAGGATTTAGTTGACCTACTAACTAAGAAGATAGCTATGAAGGCTTTTAAATTAATCGCAATGTGCAATTTATTTTTGTTTAAAGTTGATAACAAACTGGCTCCCTTTTACAAAAAAATAGTCTATGATTGAAGTAATGAAAATGTGTCCAAAATTCAGGTAATATTTAGAAATTAAATATTTTAACGGATTTTAAACGCGATTTTATTCATTATATTATTATCCCGACGTTTCGCACACTTTGCAGCGAGCGTGGTAACGGGAAGACAATCCAAGAGTAAAATCAAAGACAAGAAAATTCTTGTAATATTTTTCTACATTTATTTTCTTTTGTAGGATTTCTTCTCTACAGTTAAATACCAGTTAGGTATGATTTAAAGATATTTTTTGATTAATATGTAACAAATTACAAATGATGTATGATATAATAGTAATATACGTACCTATTGTTTTGTAAGGTCAAGGTAATTATTATTCATTAATGTTATGTTTTATGTTTTTATTATTTTTATTGCTTTTCCGTTATTATCAGTCACTTTTATGACAAGCAGGGAATTTATTATTTATCAACAATAAATCAACTCTTAAAATAAAATCAACTATACAATCGACAAACTGCATTCTTTTATTTATTAAAAAATTAAAAAGTAATTAAAAAATATTGACTTTTCATATTTTTCAACATAAAGAGTACATATTTGAAGTACTTAATAGGCTATATCAGGAGATTAATAAACTATGTTCAAGAATACACTTTGTATAAAAAATGTGGTACACATCTTTATATATAAAAATGAATCGCAAAATGTGTTGGTAAGCGCATAACTCGAGAACGGCTGAACCGATTTCGATAATTCTTTTTTCATTATATTCCTTGAAGTACGAGGATGGTTCTTATGTAGAGAAAACGTAAATATTATGTACCACGGGCGAAGCCGGGGCGGACCGCTAGTTTTTAATAAAAGTGCGGCAACTATCCGGCTTTTACCCTATGTTAGGATTTTGACCAGTAAAATTAAAAACAGGTTTATAGGTACTAGCAAAGAGCTTGTTTACTAAATTTAAGCAATTATATTCATAAGTCTAGCGAGCTAGATCCAATATAATTATTCTATGGACGAGAATAATTGGCGGATAGACGCTTTTTCATGCGTTTTTTATTTCATCCAACGAAATACTTTAAGATTGGCAATTATTAACAGGAAACTTTAATTGGATACGAGGAAAATATATTCGTATAACGTAACGGCACCAGTCTTGTACAGATTAAGGAAAAAAATGAAGTTTTTTTCAAATTTCTCGAAGGTTTTTTAACTTTATTGGATATTGTTTAGTTATACCTTTAGTTCAATGTTAGTTTAACGTAACCAATGTTAGAAAAAAGATTATAATGCATAAATAATGAAGTTATTTATAAATTAAAAAAACACTTTTTTGCACCAGTGTTGGACAGTGAAAATCTAATGATGGACACCCAGCTGTTTTGGACAACTTCCAGTTATGAACACCCATTTATGGACTATACCTAATGTTGTTTCTCCTGTTATTTACACTTGGAGAAGACTTATAGTTATCAATAGAATCTTGAAAATGATGATTGAAATACAATAAATCGGGGATGTATTTATAAAAAATAGTACTTATTAATTATTTTGCATACTTATAATATTTAAAACAGTCTTAATTTCCATTTTCTAGGCAAAAATTGGACAAATGCATCGTTAAATACGAGTTATGTCCGTTAAGAAACACCAAAATGGGTTTTTGTTCTCAATAAGTCAGGGATGAAAAATATAACTAAAAAAAGTACTGCCATTCCATCCATTTTGGGACTTCTTCTTCTTCGTCATATCACTCTAGTCAGAGCGAACGTGTTCAACATGAGGTTTGGGGGGGTAGACCGTAGATGTTACCCGCTTCACGATGTTCCGCCATATCTCTCTGTTTCCTGGCATTCCGCTACACTCGTGAAGTGAATCGCCAATCTGAATCCGCCAGCAGCCTTAATCTGATCAGTCCATCGATATGGATTCCAAATTGTAGCACGAGGCAAAAAGCTTTTTTTAAACTGTTG
This sequence comes from Colias behrii, assembly GCA_029959065.1. Taxonomy (NCBI): domain Eukaryota; kingdom Metazoa; phylum Arthropoda; class Insecta; order Lepidoptera; family Pieridae; genus Colias; species Colias behrii. The sequence goes on along the minus strand of JARWMC010000021.1, from coordinate 1,322,067 downwards.
TCAAGATGGTGTGGATGAAATTTAAGCGTGTGTGCTATATGCCGGTGGAATTTAGCAGCAGACAGCGATCCAAACAGTTCATCAGAGAACTCTCTATGATAGATGCGTTACAATACGCATATAAGTATGCGACTTCTCTACGCAGTGATAGAGAATGAAGCCGAGAACGAGTCGCACAGCACATAATGACCCATTGTTCTAAATAGATAGAGTATAGGAGATAGTTAGATAGATATTATGTTGTTGGACCCATTAGTGTAATTTTAACAAAAAATATCAATGTCCATTATAGGAACCAAAGCAAATCCAGTCATGGACAATAATTGTTGTACAATATTGGAACCCTTTGTTTGAAATGGTCGTGATAGGTATATTATTAATCAGAAAGAAAAGACAATACAGAAAAGCGCATGTAATTAATACCTTTAAAAAAAGTTTAATTTCGACATTTGTCCATAAATGGATATATCCATAGAATTAAATCCAGTTATGGACACTGAAGAATTTTATTTAAACAACATAACCTATCATGATACTAAATCGTGTAATATTTCGTACACCTAACTACTATAAATAAAAGTAATATCAAATTTTGCTGAAATTTATACAAAAATTCTTATATACCAAAATTGTGTCCTCACTTCCTTAAGGATTTCCTTAGTAAAAACGGATTTCTTCGAAACGAGTCGCAGCAACTAAACATAAAGTTCTGCCATCTTCAAACATTTTGGCCGAATAAGATGAAGTGTCGTATTTTGATAGCTTATGAACCAAACTTTTATTTTAAGTATTGCCAAATTATATAACGTTAATTTTGGTCTTAATATTTAAATTTAATATTTTTTTTGTCCATTACTGGATACTTGTCCACGACTGGTGCCGTTACCTTAGGTACATCTTTATTGTTTTATTTTTGTGAGCAAAAATTCTAATGTAATGTTCTTATTTTTTATTCATTTTGTTGCATAGGTACCTACCATTTTTGTTGTAAAATACCGATTTAGGAACCATCACAGCTCAAAATATAGTTGTAAAAGAATATAGGTAATAATTTTATAACTACAGGTTTTTAAGGTAACAAATTAAACGTAATACATATAAAGGATTGTGATGACTGAAAGAGGCACAATGTGCGATGTTATAATAAAATTTTTCCCGACTGTGACGTAATACATAATTTTGAGTGTGTATGTATGTACATATTTCTATGGAACTCTCTATAGCCTAACCTGTTGTATTTTGATGTGAGTGGTTTTGGTAAGTACAACAAAATTAAAATAATCATAGTTTTGGCGCCAAAATGTAATTAATAGTAAAATTTTGAAGTCGTGTTGTTTTTATAATTATAGGTATATCTTATATAATATCTTATTAAGATCCTTTGGCTAGACAATAGTATTTGAAAGTATAACATAATATAACTAACTAGGTATATAAATTCGGCTCTAAATAAAATTAATTATTTATTCCGTTAATAAAATCCGTTGCAATATTTAATTTCTAAACACCAAATTCGCGTAAAACTGAGCACAAAAAAGATGATTAACATCGAAATTTTATATTCCAAAGGTCAGCATAATATTTAAATAAAATTATTATAATATAACAGCCATTTTATTAAAAATATTAAGCATATTAATAATACTCTGCTGACCTCACTTTGACCTTACTTTTTTTGTAGAAATAGTTAGGGATATTATATTGTTTTATTATTGTATATATTTATTTAATTTATGATTGGGACGTTTAGCTTTCTATTACAATATATCTGTAATCTGAAGTTATTGATATTGATGAAAATAATAAGTGTGTTTTCTTATTAAAAAATATTATAGAAATAATGTTTCTAGAACAAACATTTCAGAAAAAGCTTCGTTTGTATTTTATCAAAATAGCATCAAAACCGCTACATCCGCACTGGCTATACGAATTAGCAGATTTATAACAATATCAACAATCTACTTTCATAATACCCAAGGTCGTCTACAAACGCCGGCGAAGTCACCTTTCAACTTGTTTTTTTTTACTATATCCGTGTTCTTTTATATCAAAAGTGGACTTTTATTTCAAAAGATTTATATTTATAGCTTTAGTTTTTGCTTTTGAAATTAATTGATAGTGATAAAAATGTTTTTCCTTATCTCTTCTATGAACATAATAGATATTGGAGAAATTTGCGTGAAATAGAATGCATTTTTTAAATAAAGTATTGCTGAGAACTGATTTAAAGCAAAAATCTGTTCTCAATTTTTGACCTGCATGATGTAAACATGATATACCTAATTATTTGTCACCGCCTCCTTTGAGCTGTCCTAGGCATTCAACGTCGTAAGAAAGAGCGGCAAGCCAGCGGATTCACCATCTGCATATAGGCCGATCGTCCTGCTGGATGAAGCGGGCAAGCTCTTCGAGCGAATTATCTCCAGTCGCATTCAGACCCACCTGACGCGGATAGGACCAGACCTGCACGAGGCGCAATATGGTTTTAGGCGGGGGCGCTCTACTGTGGATGCGATAGCTCGGCTGCGTGATATCTGTGAAGGATCCGTCTCCCAAGGGGGGGTAGCATTGGCAATATCCTTGGATATTTCCAATGCATTTAACACCCTCCCCTGGGACAAAATCTTAGACGGCCTTGCCGGACACGAACTACCACCTTATCTCCGCCGTATTGTCTGCTCATACCTCTGCGGGCGCCAAATTGCCTTCCAAAGGCAAGACGGCTGGGGTAGTCACAGTGTTGCATGCGGTGTTCCACAAGGTTCTGTATTGGGGCCTCTTCTGTGGAACATCGGATACAACCACGTGCTACGAGGAGGGCTCCCGCTGGGAGTCTGCACTATCTGCTACGCCGATGACACCCTAGTGGTGTCCACAGGCCGGGACTTCAGGGAGGCGCGACTTCGAGCCACAGCAGGAGTGGCACAGGTGGTCGCTCGAATCAAAAGCCTCGGGCTCAAAGTAGCCCTCGAAAAATCTGAGGCTATATGCTTCCACGGCCACCGGAGGGCCCCACCGCCGGGGGAAGAGATCGTCGTGAGTGGGGTGCCCATCCGAATCGGGCCCAGACTGAAATACCTCGGTCTGGTGCTCGATCCGCGGTGGACATTCCAGGGTCACTTTTCGGCACTGAGCACCAAGCTCAGCACGACGGCAGCGGCTCTCTGCCGCATTATGCCGAACATTGGCGGGCCGAGCTGGGGCTGTCGCCGACTTTTCGCGGGAGTTGTGCGATCACAAGCACTGTATGGGTGTCCAATATGGGCAGATAAGCTGCTGACGCGCAATACAGTCGTACTGCGGCGGTCACAACGAGTGGTGGCCATAAGAGTGGCTAGGGCGTATCGCACCGTCTCCTATGATGCGGTTTGCGTCATTGCCGGGACTGCACCTTGGCATCTTGAAGCCGCTGCCCTCTCACAAGTTTACTGGCGAAGAGCGGAGGCAAGAGCGAAGGACGAGGGCCTCACCTCCGAAATGCTGTTGGAATGGAAACGAGAAGCTCGCGACGCGGTGTTTCGCCGATGGCGTCGGGAACTGGACTCGTCTTGCGTGGGGGCATGGACTTTGAACGCTGTCAGCCCGGTACTCAGGGAATGGGTGGACAGGCGGTGGGGTCCGCTCAGCTACCGACTGGTGCAGGTGTTGTCTGGCCACGGGTGCTTCGGCAACTACCTGCACAGGATAGGCCGTGAGCCGGCTCCCGCCTGCCATCATTGCAGCAGCCTACAAGATTCGGCTTCACACACCCTTGCAGACTGTCCAGCTTGGACAGACGAACGTGAGTCCCTCCGGAGCCTGCTGGGAGCAGACACCCAGCTGACTCTGCAGACTCTTGTGGAGACCATGGTCTCCTCCGACGATGACCGCGCATGGAAGATCGTCGCCACTTTCTGTGCGACGGTAATGAAGAGAAAGGAGGACGCAGAGAGGGCCCGGGAAAACGACCCAGGGGCGGATCCTCTGCGTCGACGCAGACCCGGCAGGCGCAGGCGTCTATATGACCAGCGCCAGCCATAAAACAACCTAGAGAAAAAACGCGCGGGAGGTTTCCGTAGATACGCGCATACTGTAGCTATGCCCGCGGCAAGGAAACCGGATCCCCCGCGACGTAAGGTGGATAGGCCCGGAATGGAACGGCGATATTGTTTAATATCGGCGCCCATTACACGCTCCCGGGCCTCGGAGGGTCGCCATGACGCGGCAGTCGCCACACAGACGGCGGGGGTATAAGGCCTGGCTGTTAACCCCCGTCGCTCAGGGTGATAGACGGCCACCGTTGGGTTTTAGTGGGTATGGCTTCGCAGCGAGTCCCACATACCCCCTTGGACAGTAAAACTGCCGAGGGGGATGCGTAAAGGCATTTCCCAACGTAAAAAAAAAAAAAAAAAAAAAAAGGCATTCAACGTCGTCATTCAATGTGTGCTAGTGACTCAATCAAATAATAGCAGATTCAACCAGATGACTACGACATAATATTATGTTGTGAGTGACATAATTTTATTAAAAAGTAGTTATAGTTTTTTCGGAGCTTAGCGCGGACGAACATCATGACACAGGGCTTCTATTCATGTACAATATAGAATAATATGTAAAACTGGCGTCCATCTTTGCGAAAACAGAAACATAACATCAATATAGTTAACAGGCCAACGACCTAACTGTCCCAGATTCATTTATTGTATGACTCTTTTCATGCCTGAAGTTGGCTAGATTTATTTGGGCTAGGATTTATCTGTATTTAGTATACTTGAAAGGACTTTAGTTCACTGCTAATCTATACTAATATTATAAAGCTGAAGAGTTTGTTTTTTGTTTGTTTGAACGCGCTAATCTCAGGAACTACCTACTGGTCCGATTTGAAAAATTATTTCGATGTTAGATAGTCCATTTATCGAGGAAGGCTATAGGGCATAGGCTATATATCATCACGCTAAGGCCAACAGAAGCGGAGCCACGCGGGTAAAACTGCGAGGCGCAGCTTGTTAATAAATAATAAATATTTTACCGTTTATGTGCTATTAATTTTAGATGAAGAGAAATTTTATGTCTGTACATATATTTAAATTAAATATTTTATCTATATTACCGTATAATAGTTTCTGCTATTTCTCCGCGTACGTTAAATTTTATGGCGCGAAAATTTTATAATATATATAAGTTTTCATTGGTAATTTTCACACCTTCACGTTTTAAATTTTCTAAGTTTCACATATTTCTATTTCGTATTTGTGGATATCAATGACCAAATAATTAATTGATGACTAGCATTTTTATATACTCGTAGAGATAGATAAAATAATGTGTGCAAAGTTAAGAGTTGCGATTTTTGTCAAGAAATATGAAAAAATATTACCTATGTACATACGACAATAAACTGGTATAAATATAGTCCATTGAAATGTTACATTTTTTAGGCCTAACCTTGCGTTTTTTAGAGGACGCAATTTTATTTTTTTGATGTGTAGGGGGGGGTCAGTGTGAAGCTAAAACCAAGTTTGTGGGGTCGCCACCCTTGTCCCACGGCCGCCATCTTGAAAATAGCGGTTGAAATGGTTTTTACGATTTATCTCATAAACTATTTATCTGATATAAAAAATTTGTTAACATTATTTGTTGCAAATTAAATTCTTTACAACTTTGGTCCAGTAACTTTTTGTCGTAGAACTATAAATAAAAAAGTTATAAGTGAAAATGTTCAGAAATTAGAGATGTTTATATTTTTCAAAATAACTTGTTTTTTATCATTTTACGAAAAAATGATATCAGACCATTTTTGTAGATAGTTTTTCGAGGAATAACTTTTACATACAACATTTTTTCATCACGTCAATAGCTAAGGTTTTGCAGCGCTCTGAAGTGAGTACTATTTCTCAGTACTCTTTACTATACATATATTGGCTATTGGCTTTTTCCCCAGACTCCAGAACAATGGAAGCAAACTGCAGAACATTTCAGCCCTGCTTTTCGACGTAAATAAACGCGCCTCCAGACTCTACCTCCTGGGTGGTGGAGAGTCAATACATAATTAAATATTAATAATATTGCAAAATTAATAAAAAATATAATAACAAAAAAAAAACAATTACTCATGACAAATTATTAGCACACACGTATAATATATGTATAGATAGGAGTACTGAAATATAGTTCTCACTTCGAAGCGCTGTACAACCTTAGCTATTGACTTAATGAAAAAATGTATAAAAAAGTTGTTCCTCGAAAAACATCTACAAAAATGATCTGATATCATTTTTTCGTAAAATGATAAAAAACAAGCTATATTGAAAAATATACCTAAACATCTCTAATTTTTGAACATTTTCGCTTATAACTTTTTTATTTATAGTTTTATGACAAGAAGTTACTGGGCCAAAGTTGTAGAGAATTTAATTTGCAACAAATAATGTTAACAAATTTTTTATATCAGATAAATAGTTTATGAGATAAATCGTAAAAACCATTTCAACCACTATTTTCAAGATGGCGGCCGTAGGACAAGGGTGGCGACCCCACAAACTTGGTTTTAGCTTCACACTGACCCCCCCTATACATCAAAAAAATAAAATGGTGTCCTCTAAAAAACGCAACCCCAAATGTAACTTTTCAATGGACTAATACTAAAGTGTTATAATAGGTTACCTGACAACCTTTTTACTTTATAGTTTACTAGCGGTCCGCCCCGGCTTCGCCCGTGGTACCTACATGTTTAAACTATCCTATCTCTCTAGTTGGATCGAACTGCACATGGTGTGCGAATTTTATTATAATCGGTTAAGTGGTTTAGGAGTCCATTGAGGACAAACATTGTGACACGAGATTTATATATACATATTAAGATTGTTTTCTAATGGATTTTATATTTTAATCTTTTGTTATAGGTTTGAGGTTTAAAATGTTACCGAAAAATATGTAGAATTTGAATTCGCACGTGATACCAGGATAATAATCCAAACTATCCCTATCTTACATAACATGCACAAACTGGCCCGTCCACAATTATAGGCATTAGGCGCATTACGTAGGGCAACGCACTGCACGCAAACCAAAAACGGGGTCGGGCTGTTTTGCGATCAATCATCAACAGCCCATTTAGCGTTCACTTAATTAATTTTGTGATTCATCATTTCCGTGACGTATTTTTTGAACAAAGGCTATTTGGAATTATTTTTTACTGTTTTAGGTGAAGTTAGTGTGTGTCATAGGTAAAATGTAACTTAAACCCGCGGTTTTGTTTTAGTTTTTACTCAGCGACTATTTGTTTGACAAATTTTAATCGAATTGTTTTATTTTTTTGCGTGAAAGTGAATTCATAGATATCACAAAGGAGTACCTAATACAGACCAATTCTATCTTGTGCGCCGTTTGTTGGACATTGCCGCGTAATGTCCAACAAACGGCAGTAAATAAATCAAGAAACGTATATAGATCAGTAAAAAAAACTAATAGATCAGGTGTACCACACTGTCCACAAGGAAGTGTGCTCGGCCCGTTTTTATTTCTCTTGTATATTAATGACCTACCGAAATCAGTGAAACACAAATCAGTTTTATTCGCAGACGACACTACCCTAATTGTTAAATGTACTGAAAAGGAAACGTACGAGAGAGATATAAATGAAGCAGTTAAAAATATTGTAAAATGGTTAGAAGACAACAATCTTAAAATTAACTTATTAAAAACAAAAATAATTCAATTTTATACAAAGAATTGCTCTAAAATAAACCTAAATATAAAGTGTGATAACCAAGTTATAGAACAAGTAGATCATCATAAATTCTTGGGTGTTTTGTTGGATGAAAGTCTAAAATCGGAACAAACACATTGATTACGTTAGTGACAGAATTAATCGTTTCGTTTACGTATTACGGCGTCTAATGGCTGGTTCACACTTTGATTAGTGCGAGTGCAGGTGATTAGTGTGACTACGTGTGGACAGCGACTGTTTAGTGCAAGTGTTTAGTAGGCTGTGTAGTAAAGTGAATAGAAGCGTGTTCTATTTTTTTGCGAGTGGACTGCGAGTAGCCACGTCCCGCGCGCCCTCCCTTCCCCCTCACTCGCAGTGTGCCTGCCTAAACACGTCTGGACAGGAGTGTTTAGTGTTTAGCGTAGTGTGTAGCGTCGCGAATTTCACCATTGACCTGCACTCCCACTAATCACCTGCACTCGCAGTTGAATTGGACACTACTCGCACTACACACCTGCACTCGCACTAATCACCTGCACTCGCACTAATCAAAGTGTGAACCAGCCATAAGAGATACTGTTTCTATGAATGCAGCAATAAATGCTTATCATGCCTACGTTTCTTCTGTACTTTCGTATGGAATCATTCTTTGGGGACAATCTTGTGATGTGCGGAAGGTATTTGTCTCACAAAAAAAATGTATCAGAGCTCTGTGCGGTTTGAACCAAAGAGACAGTTGTAGACCTCTGTTTAGTAAATTACGGATCCTTACTTTAACTTGCATGTACATAAGAGAAGTATGTTTATTTGTAAAATATCACCCGGAATACTTTAAGAAGAAAGGAGAAGTAAATCGCATATGTTGACAAGATACCAAAACAAATTACATTTCCCAACATGTAGAATCAACAAAGCTAAAAACAGTGTAATATTTATGGCTATTAAAATATATATGTAATAAAATACCGGATAATTTCAAGGAACTACCAGTAAATCTTTTCAAAAATAAACTGACGAACTGGTTAATGGTAAAACAATTTTATGACATTGAAGAATTTATGACTTTGAAGTAGTGTAAACTGAATTGTGTGTGATAAGTGTGTGATATAATCACACACTTATCACACACTAATCCACTTTCTTTTTTAATATTTGCACACCCAATCAATGGGTAGAATGTATTAGCCACATAATATTGTAATCAAAACATCTAAAATTTGTAACTACATTCTTGCAAATAAATATAATAAAAAATAAAAAAAAATAAAAAAAATGAAAGTTGGTCAAAAATTAAAGATCTTATCAATAATATCTTATGTTTAGGCAAGTACTTACCTAGTTGTAGATGTAACAACTAACAGTAGAATGTAGATGTTTTGTTTTAAAAAATTGTTTTATAATATTTTAAGAGTATTGTATAATGTGTGTGTGTTTATATTATGAAGAAACAAAAAAAGAGCGTATTGCAATTTATAGTAAAGATACCTACCTACTCGAAATTATCTTTGGTATGTACCTACCTATAGGCTAAACCTGCGATTTTTCGAACAACAATTATTTACTCCTTCAAAGTATAGGTAGGTACCAAACCTATTCATAAAATTAATATTTGCACACAGACTACACTTTAAGACGAAAACATTTAATTATACATATACTGAAAACGACACAGATAAAAAACCGTTTTATTAACTTTAAAAACAAAAGCTAGGTATTTTATTATTAAAACTACCCATGAAATGCGTAATTAAAACTACAATTTCGGACTATTAAAAGCGAAATAATTAATAAACACCATTGTTTTAAGTTAAATTAAAATAATTTCTCGCATGCGTCATTAAAAATATTTTCATTACAAAAACGCAGAAAATATCTATTGTTGTAGGTATGTTACAAAAGGCTTTGTGGCTAAGCTGTACCATAATCTTGGTTAAGACGGACTTAGCACATTAATTGGATATTTGCATTGCTGTTTTATAACATAACATAGGTAGTTATGTGCCGCCAATGGGACGTGGTGCAAATGCATTTTCACTTCAAACATCACCACTCATCGATTTTCTTCATAAAAATTGCATTGAGATATAAGTACGTAGTACTTAATATCTCAATGAAAAATTGTACCTATTTGTGCAAAAATTTAACTTCATGAAAAAGTACTAAGTATGTTTTTAAAAACAAAAATATGAGCAGACAACCTAAACTTTAATATTTTAATGTGGTTCTAATTGACCAAATCAGGCCCAAATGTAAACAGAATATTATTGTGAATCCAAACAATGAAGGCCAACTTAAAATCTTATGGGAAAATAATTTCTATATTTATCACCCGATTACGAAATCCAAACACGGTAAACAAATAAAACAAAACACAAAATTATTTAACCAATGACCTACTTAAAAAACGAATCACGCTATAGAAACAAACTCCATCCAATTTAATTTGTACCTAATTATCGCTTTAAGCTTCACAACGTCTATAATCGCACAAAAACACTGGCACTGAAAAGTTCTTGTATAGTCTGTAAAAAAAAAACAACTGACAGCACAAATGTCACTTTTTCAAAATTTAAATTTAGAATGGCGCGGCGAACGGCACTAGTGCAACGCTCTATGGCAGAAATGCGACTGGCAGTTCGGCGCGGGGCGGCGGGGTACAATAAGGGATGCGCGCCCCGGCCAGTGCCGTCTATTGGTCTGAATTGAGCAGCTGATTTTTCATTTTTTAATTCAATTCCGTTTGACATATTTTGCGGTTCAAATTGGTAAGTTTTGCCTTTTATAGCTTAAGAGCCAAGAACAAAGTTTAATCAAATATTGTATGCATTTGGATTTATTCTTTCGACTTAATATTTCTATACCTACACATCTATAGAAAATTTCAAATTTAGAATTTTACCCCAAATGTAAATTACCTACGTCGTTTTATAAAAGGATAAGGAAAAACGAAATGTACAACTTTATCAACTTAGGATCACAGTTGCGTCAACTTACAACTATAAAGTTATGGAAATCTAAGGATGGCTTGTACAGGCAAAAATATTGGCAAAATAATATAACAGTGTAAGGGGAAGTTTTGCAAACTACAAAATTATTGGTGTGAGGACTGTGAGGTGGCTATTGTTCTACGATGTGGTGTGATGAAAAATAAATCAGTAAAGTAAATAGATGGGTATGTCCTTTGATTCTTGATTCTAGAATTTATTAACTCAGGCCCCGGAATCACAGACACAATAGAAAATCTATTGTGTCGTGGACCGATCGGGCCGTTCGGGGCTCAATGGGTTATTCGTTAGCGATAATATAATGTGTAAAGAGATAGGTATAAAGTCCAAATAATGTTGATTATGTAGATTTTTCATAAATATTCTACTATCTTAAAACGACAATTATTATGTTAATGATCTTTAGTTTTAATCAGTTTAATAAAAATAGTTGGTAGCGGTAAATTTTAAAAATATGTAATGACGATTTGAAAGTGCTTCTAAAAGAAGTCTAATTGAATAAATAAATGTTTGAGTTTGAGTTACCATTATTAAACTTACTCGTATTGGTATGTGAAAATGGAGTGAACAAAAAAAACAAACAAAGCAACGTGCTTTAACTAGGTAGGTACCTAGTTTCTAATCTTATTAAGGTCAAGAGCAATCAATTATTATGTAAGTAAATATAACTACGATTAATATGAGTTGTACATATTATAATTGGTTTAAATTCGCATTCTAGAGTTTATTTATTCCATTAATAAAATATAATGATATAATTGGTACATATATGTAGGTACATATTAATAAGTAAGTAAGGTTATGATTATAAGGCAATACCCGAAATAATGTATCATTATATTTAATACGAAGAAAATCAGAGTAGATAGGTATATAATTAAAACTAAATACATATTATTTTATTATCTTCATTCTTCAATACATATGTAATTTACGAATTATATCAGTCTTTTAAAGAAAAAGGTTATAATCAATCAACACACAGCCCAAACCACTGAACGGATCGGGCTGAAATTTGGCATGCAGGTAGATGTTAGGACGTAGGCATTTGCTAAGAAAGGATTTTTATCAATTCTGCCCCCAAGGGGATAAAATAGGGGATGAAAGTTAGAATCATGAAAATTTGTCTTTTCCACACAGGCGAAGCTGCGGGCAACAGCTAGTAAGATTATATAGCTTTAGAATAGCATATAAGTATCAGTATTAAACTTAAGTTGAAAAGTATTAGAACCCTTATTTTAACACTAGGGTTTCAAACACATTAGCTAAGGATCAACAACCCTCTAGATAAAAACCTCACCCCTTCAACGTTTTAAATTAAATTAACACCCTTATTTATTGCACTCAAAATGGTATCTTTAACCTTTTGAAATATATAACCTTCATGCTTAAATAATGCCATTTCATAAGATTTTATAAAAATAGAAAAGAAAACCGTATGAGAAAAGGTTTGACATTTACCTACAAAATATATTTTTAACTGAAACTCACGGTCTTTATTTATTTACTAGACATATAAAAACTCTGTTCATATGAACAGAAAGGGTTTTAATAAAAATAGTATAACATACGAATTAAAAATATAAATAATTATAATTATAATTAATTATAATTCAACAGATTACAAAATATGTACGTACCGGTAACATTTGACATTTAGGTACCGGTTTTGAATTAAATGTGTTTCAAAAGTAATTACTCTTTACAAAAACAAATAAAATTTTATGCAAAAAAACTCAAAGGCTAAAATAATGTAAGCTTAATTTTGAAAAATTAGAAAAAAATTTACAAGGCTTCGAAATTCGAAACCTAGACCACAGATTACTAAAGAGTACGTAACAGACATAACCTTTTTGCATACGTATTTGGATTTTGATACCTAAATACTTCGCGTGAACGCATGCTATATTTTATACTACCTTCATAACAATATCAAATAAATACTATTATGTGTTAATTGCCTAGTCAAATTGCGTAACCACATAAATAAAACACGTAAAGTAATAAAGCAGTAACTCTTGTCACATTTCACGCGTCTGCCTCGTGACGCAACCCGCGTATTGGGTAAAGATGCGTCGATGCTTCACTGCACGTGCGTGGGCCATGGAAATGGCGATTAGATTATGATAAGCGTAAGCGATTTGTGTTACTTTTTTGTAAGAATTGTGAGTATGTCATTAATTATAAGATTTATGAGATCGTTATAATTAATAGGAATTTTTACTGCGTTAAAATATATCAGACTGCAGACACTTGGTTTGGTGAGTAGCTAGTAGTTTTAAAAAGTAAGATGGAATACAAATTGTTCGTTTATCATTGTTATACAAATTTAGAAGAAAACTTTTTAGCATTTGTTTGTTAATTCCTATTTAAAATAATACGAATAATAGGTATGGAAAGCATTTTGTACATGGAAAGCCTAGGTATGTGTAATTTTTTATTTTATATTAAACTCAGTCTGCAAAATTACAACCAAGAGCGACTCAAGCGTTTAAACACGAGCAAAATCATAAAACATTTAGGATAAATAAGAAAAATCTATAACCTATCTACAATTAGTAAAAAAAATCATGATTTTCCCGCCATTTCTCTGGCCATTCATTGGCCCACATACACAATGTCGCTGCTAAGCTAAACATCGCATAAAGGCAAATAAAAACGAGTTCTAACATCTATTATTTACTTCACAATACACATATTCTAGTTTCGATTGCAATTATGTTAATTAAACGACGAATTTTTATAGATTATAATCAATAAAAATGGTTTTTCGTTCATGTACTAAAATATACCGTAGATTATCTTCTCAATAGCCAATAGGCAATATGTATTTATCATAGAGATCTAGAGTGATGCCAATCGCTTGCGCTGAGTACGAAACCTAGTGTCTCATTACAAATTTACGCACACAACAGTAAACAAAATAAACACAATACTTCGCGTTGTGTGCGTGTCATCACACAAAGATTTGAGAGCGACTACTCGTTCGCACACTAGATTGTAAGTGACGTACGTATACAGCACCACTACAGCCGCAAATATGCGTTTACGATAGGGATTGCTTGTCGATAAAATGAGAAACGTTAAAATTAAAACAATTTATAGGCAATACAGTAACTAGGTAGAAATGGACACCTTGATGGTAGCATTCATGGTGATGAAGTCCATAAAGCATTGCCTATTGACTTATTGTAAAGTAAAATAAGTATGACTTATGTGACTTCTTTTTTTAATCCTACATGGATTAAAAAAAGAAGTCAAGTAGTAATACTATAAAATAATTACTATAAAATTATTGCTCGAGTACTTATCAAATAATAATAATACAATCAGATATTAAGCTAATAGTTATACATTATGATATAAAAATAAGGTAGTAAGGTAGTAAAATTCCGAATCTTATCGACATGGACACACTCGACCCGCATCCTTAACTTACGACCGCAAGCAGCGGCCGTACTACACGATCGAATGCTTTAGTATGTTCATTATACACTGCGGTATTCGAACTCCGCGTTTGAATAGAGTCACGTACAGAAGAAGCATTGTAAACTATTTACATCATACATTACACGTTTAGATCAGAAACCAAGAAATCACTCTACGTAATATTGTTTTTGAAATTTTAGTAAGAAAATCATATAATTTTCAGTACTTACCGACGCGATGGTATGTGATTCCATTTGACTTAAAGTTGCTGGTTCCACTTCGGTTTTTACAAACTTTAACGGAACAACACGGCATTGTCAAATAATACCCGGCCGACGGTCGAACGTAAACTGAATGCAACAAACAGCATGTGTTCCTTTTTTGGACATATTGCTGCGACACCGGCCCCGCCCCCTAACCATATCTCCCTTTAGTTTCTGTGATCTGTGGTATTTATGTATTTTATATGTTTTAGATTTAACTTAAGGGCTTGGTCTAGTAGTGCAAACAAATGCATCCTGTCATCCTATATGTAAATAATACAAATGTACTAAGGGAAACTTGCTCTACTTAATTTTTAAAAATTAAATCATTCGTATGCATAATTTAATATTCGTAATAAGTACCTAAAATGACAATTTGAAACAATTTTCGTGATTATTTTTCCGACCCAAATATCGACCAATAGAATTGCACCATTCGACGTCACGTGGTACAACCTACATGGTATTATACTGATAATTTTTTGAAAATTTTCTCTGGTCGTTGACGTCAAACTGACAGGTTGAATTCAATTGTGAAATTATTGGCCGACATTTGGGACGGAAAAATAATCCCCCGAATACCACACGAGCTTCAAAATTATCTGGCATTTCCCTCAAGGTTCCCTGCAAACAAATAAAGTCGTCAAGTTTTTCAGGAAAAATCACTCGCGCTTCGCGCTCGTGATTTTTTAACCTTGACTAAAAACTTGACTCCTTCATTTGTTTGCAACGAACCTATCGGAAAATACCCGATAATTTTGAAGCTCTTGTGGTATTATAAGTGAAAATTACACCGGGTGGTTCTTTTTATCAGTACACAAAATTTGCGAATACGTTCTATTGATATCTTCAACTTCATGTTTATATAATATGTTATAATATGTTAACATGTTTATATCAACTTTTACAAAGAAATTTGGACGAAATATAAAAAAAAATAAGCTTTCCATACAAAATGCATAACTCTATACATTTTTTTCGACCTAAGTTTCTTAGTGAAAGTTGTTCAGTTTCACTAATAAAACGGATAAACAAATTTTGTATATAATAAAAAAAAATGTAATGTTTGTGTAAAAAAATTATAAAATAGAAAAATGCGCAAATGAAAACAAAAGATATTTATTTCTGACTAGCTTCCGCCCGCGACTCCGTCCGCGCGGATGTCGGTCTTCGCGTGGATGGTTTATTTCTCCATTTTGAACTGGGAAGACGTTTCTCACTAAATTAATATCAGACGACCATGATTCACTCCAGTCCAAACAGCAAATAAGCAGACTTCTGCTTCTGCAACGTTTAGTTGTCCCTGAATTTGGAAAAAATAGTCATGATTCTTATCTATGACAAAAGTGTTATTTTTTTGCATTGTATTTCAAATATTAAATTATTTATTTTTAACCGCATCTTCCGCATTCATGTCTTTTGCCGGAATTAGACATTTAACTTCTACTAGTCCCATTTTCCCTTCTTGATATGGGAGTGTATAAAGTAAATTTTTTAGATATTTCTCGTTTTACTTTTAAAAAGTTGTTATTGTCATTTTGCTCATTAGGTAAAGTAATTTCGATATCAGTTTTAAGTTTTTTGATACCTGCAATAATAACGTCATAATCGCCTGCACATACTTATCGATTACACCCTGTATACAATCCACCATCCACATTCATAATGTTTTCCTGTCCTCCTCTCCTTTACGCTGTTCACCGATACATTTTAAATGAGTAAATCTGCTACCACTGAAGGATGTTTCGTTGTGATCAGCAAATTTTCACCAATGTTGTCGATTATTTGTTTTTCATTTTTAATCAGCAATTGGGAATCATCAGTTTTGTTTTTTGCAGATTGGTGATGTACCCTAACAATACGTCGAAAAGGGAAAGCATCAACGAATTATCGTTTTCGTCCTCTTTTTTTATTCTGTGCGCCTCTGTTACTTGTGTTTGTTTAGTTCTCAACACCCATTGAATTTTCTATGTTATTGTGATCTTCCATTACATCTGAGTTTTGATGATGTGATGATAATCCATTCGTTTTAATATTGGTACTTAGAGTTGGTGGACTAAACTAGAAATGGTGGACTAAATTTGTCAGCGTGTCTGTAAGATCAGAATATAAAACCAACATCCTGTATTTAAGTTACAAAATTAATAATCAAACAACATGCCGCTACGTTTAAAATGACTAGAAGAAAAAATTAAAACACCTCGACATATTTGGAATTTTGGAGTAAACAAATCATTTTCCCCGTATGTCCCAAGTTCAAGTTCTCAATACAAGTTTATATTATATTTCGTATTTCTCAAACGAAAAATAAACATTTTTGGAACTTCAAAAAAAAATTATATTATAAGAAAATTTATGAGCTTACTTTAGTTTTAAAGAAACATACATCCCTTTACTGACACCCCGTAAAATAAAGAAATTGTTGCCAATCACCTTTGTAATGTATTTGGTTTCATTAACTTTATGTTCGAAGATAATTTTTTTTCTAGTAGTTACACGCATATTTTTTTCGTTTATTTTCCATATCGAAATCAAATGTTTAAAAATATGAATATTTGCACAAAACTAAGATAAAAATAATCAATTAACAAAAATATTAAATTTAATGAAGTAGAGCAACTTTCACTTCGGTATGAAGGAAAATCGAGCGTAGAGCACACGTCAGAACGCTCCGGCCCAAGGAGCGCGACTGAAGAAATTCGCTAGGATTTTTCCTAATTATTTTAAATATTTTTTTAATATTTAAAGAATTATCAAAATTCAAAAAAAAATTTTTAAAGGATTAATACTCATTGGTCTTCAACCATCTCGAATAAATTAATGGAAAAAATAACTTTTAGCAGTATTTATCAATAGTTTTTTGTAAGGCAAAAAATGGAAAATTTTATGAATTTATAACGTTCTAATTAGGAAAATCATAAGTTTTTCGGCAATTGTATTCAGCAGATTTGAATTACGACTATATAAGGATATTTATGCGCTGATCAAATTGTGTAAATTGTAATCGGTTGCAACGTAGTGAGTGCACAAACTTAGCTCGAAATGTCTTTGGGGGAAAGAGACTTATCTTGAAGGCCTGATTAAGGTAACATAAAGTAACTTTATAAATGTGAAAAAATTCACGCGCATTGCGTATATAACACTAATTGATAAACAAGAAAAAAAAATTCAGTTTATCATTTCATTAGCCGGGAAAAAATTGTCAATAAAATAAATTGTGTTGAAAACGCAATTTTGCTAGACTGCAGCCTTAAGGTCTTTAATGTGTTACATCGTGTCGTGTTATCGTGTCCTATATCTGTTTAAATTGAGTATGGCTATAAAAATTTTCACATTTTTTGTACCTCTACAACGATAACAAGCTTTCCTCACTGAAACTAATGGCTTTTTATCATTCTTTACTAACTTAATATAACCTTAGTCTTCAATTTTGTTTGTTAATAAGACGGTCAGACTCAAATAAATATACGTTTACTTAAAATCAAGTATTTCTACAGCTCATGTTTAATTTTCAGTTAGCTTTATCCAAATCCATAAAGTAGTTTTTTTACATACATACATCTAAACATACATCTAAGCATCCTTACAAACTTTCGCATTTATAATATTAGTACAAATGTAAAAAAATACGTGTGGCACTCGAGGACTGCCGCGGTAAAGCATAGCATCGCATCGCTGTGCCGCTTGGATTGGGGGGTGTTAGGTTTTTTCGTTACGGAATTTTTACATTCGGTCACCGCGCTCAAGGCCCGCGATAGAATATTATATGCAATAGCTTAAAAACCCGAACAATAACATTCACAAAGAAAAGGATAAAAATCACGACATTTACTTTAACTAAAGACGTACATAATCCAATAAAACACATGTTTGTTAGTCTGAATAATTAATCCGCTTTACGTTCAAACGTATTGATTTTCCATTACAATCTGAGCTATTTCGATACAGTACGCTTCACAAGGGTTGCCAACTTTTTTTAAAAGAAATAGAGTATATCTGATTTTAAAGAAGGTATAAAATATAAACAGTACGGACTTATAAAAAAGAGTATCATTTATATCGTACTTTGGAAAAGGTTTGGTAAGGTTTTGTACTTTTAGCAGCACGTACAATTATTCATCGTTTTTAAAGTAGTTAAGTACAGGAGTCCAAACTCTCCAACTCTAAATTTAAATATATTTTAGAATACGATTGGCAACCCTATTCACCGGTCTCTTTATAAGTTGTTTTTTTTAATATCATGGGACTTGGAAATGTGGATCAGCATATCGCACGTGTTAGGCCTTATTATATAATTTCTTATTAAGTTATTAACATATGCCAGTTCTGAGATTTCAATAAAATATTAGTTTAGAATGTTTGTATAAGAAAAAATTATATAAAAATAAATGCTAATTCTGACGATTACCTTTGTATCGTACCGCATTTCATCAAATTGTATCACATTTCATCCAGTAAAAATCAGCCGTTCCTGGTGTATAAACATCTATTTTCCCCTTCCTAACAGATTATTTTTTTTCGATCACATATTTTAATAACAAAATTGACTTGACAAACACATAAATAATTGTAAATACTAAATACTACCCTATGGCCTATGGATGTCATAGTCTAGAAATTAAAAAAATGGTGATTGGTGTAAAATTATGAAATGGCATCCAAATCAACGGTGTCACGTGTTAAGTTCACGTATTAAGTGCCATCAATTAAAAGTCAATCAATTATCCATTAGCCACCATCGGCCATGTTTATCCTTTAATAAATGAAAATTACTGAACCGATGTTGGTAAAATTTCGATTTCATGTAGACAATGTTTCTGGTTACAGAGACTTCCAAAACAGTGGGTACAATATAATTTGATGAAAACCAGAAATTAGTTATTTCTACAGAGAAAACAAAAAAATTAAACCTTAATTAAAATCTCCCTAATTATTTTCGTGTCGCGAGAATATAGGACGCGTTTCAGTTCATAGAAATATTCCTTAGAATACCGAACAAAGGTACGGAAACGTCCTAATTTCTAGGAAAAATATTCATACTACTAACTGACCCACAAAATTTCGCTTGCTCTCAAAAGGAATATTTTTTACATTTAGGATGCGACATTTTTCAACGCTGTTTTTCTACTCCTTATAGTCACCGTATGACCACAGATTAGATAAACTATTTAACACAAAAATATTTCTTAATTTTAGAGTACCTAGTTGTTCCTGAAATTAGCTTGTTCAAAGAAAAAGCTACATAATATCTATAGACCAGTCAATAATGTAAATGCAAAAGTAATTCTCTCTGTTTGGCTGTCTGTTGGTTTGTCTCTTCTTCACGCTTAAACCATTTAACAATACAAAAATATACCTAGTTTGGGACATAGAACAGGTTGTATCCTGGAAATCCTACGGGAAGGGGAAATGTGCAATTGTGCAGGCTTTCCTTTGACTACGCAAGTGAATCCCCGGGCGGAAAATTAGTCTATATAAATAAAATTAAACCCGTTTTCCATGGTCACGGCATCACGCGTGACCGGGTGGACGGATTCTTTTTTTTATAATATTCCTTGAAGTACGAGGATGGTTCTTATGGAAAGAAAACATAAACATGTACCACGGGCGAAGCCGGGGCGGACCGCTAGTATAATATAAAATATATAAAACATGAACTTACTCAATCTTATCTTCAAAATGAGCCGTACAAATCCGAAATAAACATAAAATCGACACATCCTTGACTGTCCCAGTCGAAGAGTAAATCCCAACAACCTATTCTGAGCCTTAGAAACTTGACCCATTATTTAACATTCCTGTATCATTGCCCCTACACAATAAGGTTTATAATCGCGTGTCATGACAAAAAGGGAAAACCGAGTGAGTCATCTGAACACGTCAGAGTTAAGTTTTCAGGGAAAATTCTAGTTGCATATAATTTTCTTGTATATTGCATTGTTATGAAAAACTTTCAGTACTTGGGTTCCATGTAATTGTAGCTTTGTAAGTTTTTAACTAATGCGATTTTCGATTAGATACTTAGGGAATATTTTACTATGCGAATGTGAGAATGCAAAATATACAGTTTTTGTTGAGTTATATCGTAGTGAGCATTAGATGTTTTATGCATAAATAATATTATGGACTTTAAACTATATTTTGAATAATTAGAATATTAAATGACATGTGTACATATTTAACAATTGAAATCTTACTGTGTACAAATAATAAGTTCATACAATGTCGTGGGAACTTGAATTTTAAACATGTTTGTTTGCTAAATCTTAAAAACAGCTTTCTTTTATCATTTGTTTGTTGTTTCGAAAGCAGAGGCGGCTCGTGACAAAATTGTATGGGTGTTCACTTGAAATAAAACAACGAAAATACAATAGCGTTAGCAGGATAATTTATTACAAAAAAAATGAGCACCACATTATAAATCCGTACTTCCGTACTAATATTATAAATGCGAAAGTAACTCTGTCTAAATTTGCATGAAATTTGGTATGGAGATATTTTGATACCCGAGAAAGGACATAGGCTACCTTTTATTGCGAAATATGTACCTACCACGGGCGAAGCCGGGGTGGACCTCTAGTAATATTATAAATGCGAAAGTGTGTTTATTCGTTTTAATGTGACATGGCCATGGGTAACTTTTGACAGCGGTGAAACAACTCATACTAATGCGAATTTAACATCAGGGGAATCCGCGGGCAAAGAAAAATATATGAATATTATTTTAAATAAAAATGATGATGATGATATTATTCATGAAATTAATAATAATTCCATAATTCCAGGGCCCTGGTGAAAGCGCCCAACGACCGGGCGAGTTTATACCTACGTTCGCTAGCTATGCAGATACTGAGCCATTCTGCGCACGCGCGGCCTGTGGATAGAGAGCATAGCGTACGGGATGTGGGTGGGAATAGGTGGGTGGTTTACTTTATAATCAGTCGTAAAAATTTCCAATTTTAGGAAGATTAGAAAAATGATTTTAACAATAGTCAGGGAAATTTCGATTGACAGAAAAATTACGATAAGTCAGGAAAAATTTCTATAAGTCACAAAAATTTCCATAAGTCGGGAAAATTTCTATAAGCTGGAAAATTTCCATAAGAGAGGAAAATTTCTATAAACAAGGAAAATTTCTATACGTCAGGAAAATTTCTATAAGTCAGGAAAATTTCTATACGTCAGGAAAATTTCTATACGTCAGGAAAATTTCTATAAGACAGGAAAATTTCTATACGTCAGGAAAATTTCTATTATATAGATAAGGAAAATAATTTTTATATAGATAAGGAAAATTTCTATACGTCAGGAAAATTTCTATTATATAGATAAGGAAAATAAGGAATATTTCCTTGTAAATGAGACAAGAAAATTTCCATAAGAAAGGAAAATTTCTATACGTTAGGAAAATTTATCTTTGCCGCAAAATTATATAGACAAGGAAAATTTGTATAAGTTAGGAAAATGTTTATAAGCCAGGAAAATTTCTATACGTCAGGAAAAATCCATAAGTCGGGAAAATTACGATAAGTCAGGAAAAATTTCTATAAGTCAGGAAAATTTCCATACGTCGGGAAAATTTATATAAGCTGGAAATTGTCTATAAGAAAGGAAAATCTCTTCGCCGCAAAATTATATAGACAAGGAAAATTTGTATAAGTCAGGAAAATTTCTATTCTATAGACGGGAAAATTTATATACGTGAGGAAAATTTCTCTTTGCCGCAAAAATTCCATAAGTCAGGAAAAATCCATAAGTCGGGAAAATTTCGATAAGACAGGAGAATTTCTATACGTCAGGAAAATTTCTCTTTGTGGGGAAAATTTCTATAAGTCAGGAAAATTTCGATAAAGTCAATAAAAAATAATATTATAGATAAATTATGATAACATACGTATTTAAGGCGATAGAAACGATTCAAGTATAAATTTATATTTAAACATGGTATGCATAATAAATAACCTTATATTTCGTGTTTCTCAGAAATAATTCAGAAGAGAACTTAATACAACGGTTCCGTGAGATGGGAGAGGATACGGAAGATTGCTCTAAACCGTTGTTAGGCGATTGTGAAGGTAATATTATTATTTATTTAATTAAGTACATATTTAATTTGATAGATAAATTTAAAAAATTTAATCAGAGAGATAATGTAAAAAGCAGTTTTAATCCTACTAATATTATAAATGCGAAAGTTTGTGAGGATGTGTGTGTGTGTGTGTGTGTGTGTGTGTGTGTGTGTGTGTGTGTGTGTGTGTGTGTGTGTGTGTGTGTTTGTTACTCTTTCACGCAAATACTACTGAACCGATTACAATGAAATTTAGCACACATATAGAAGGTAACTTGGATTAACACATAGGGTAGGTTTTATCCCGGAAATCCCACGGGAACGGGAACTATGCGGGTTTTCCTTTCAAAACGCGGGCGAAGCCGCGGGCGGAAATCTAGTGTCTATATAAACACTAAAAATTATAAAATATTTCAAAACGAATTCAATTATTATTTAGCAAAATTAGAAAATCCCCGAATTTGCATTCGCGAGCGTATTCATAGTGTTTGTTTATAATATAGGAGAGGCAACGTCGCGCGCAATTGCTGCTGTCATGCGATGCGCAACGTCGCTTGAGAGCGGCGCTCCGAAAATGGCTATTTTTCCATAGTAAATCTTTTGTTTCACGCGCAGGACTGTGGCGAAATTTCTCTTTCACTCTTATTGGATTTCGTATGTAGGCAATGTACTGAATGTTGTTTCATAGGAGCGCAATCGAGAGCGCTCCGTAAGCTCCTTTTCGCGCGTTACTTATTAAATGAACAAGAGTGTATGTAATGTATTTTATTTGTAATGTGTAAAGGTACTTATTTTATTGATATTAGTATTGGAGTTTTTTACGATAGATTTTAAATAATGAACAGGTATAACTTTATTATAATTATT
Source organism: Colias behrii (assembly GCA_029959065.1). NCBI lineage: Eukaryota > Metazoa > Arthropoda > Insecta > Lepidoptera > Pieridae > Colias > Colias behrii. The sequence goes on along the minus strand of JARWMC010000021.1, from coordinate 1,298,748 downwards.
TATGGAAGTTCACTGCACCAGCGCTTCTGAGGACGAGCCGCCTCTGTTCGAAAGTACCCACTGCATTCGACTCGCCGTAAAACAAAAACTAGTAACGTTAATAGGAACTTAACTAAAGATAATAATAATATAAGCTTTTATTTCCTTACTTTTACAAAAATTTACACTTTAACTTAATACTAAATACTTTATATAATAAAATCTTAAAAACTAATATAATTATGTGTATTGTTAGTAGTTAACATTTTACTTATCCTATGTTAGTATTTATCTTATTATTCTATATTGTAAGGACCGCTTTGTGCGGTGAAAGCCTCCTCCAAAATTTTCCATTTCTGCCTATCATTAGCCAGTTTTACCCAGTGGTTCCCCGCTACACCAACAATGTCGTCTTGCCACCTTTTATAGGGTCTGCCTCTTTTTCGGCTCCTATCCGCTAAAAACCAGTTTGTTATGATCGTTGACCATCTTTCATCTTTTTGTCTTTGGTTGTGTCCTGCCCATCTCCATTTTAATCGAAGAACATGATTACCGACGTCATTCGCTTTTGTTACTTTCCTTATTGATGTATTTTTTATATGGTCTTTTAATCGAATATTCATGTAGCTTCTTTCAATTCCTCGTTGGCAGACTCTTAATTGGTTAAGAGATTTTTTGGTCAGCGGCCAGGTTTGGCATGCGTAAGTAAGACACGGTAACAAGCAGCTGTTCATGGCCTTCGTCTTCAAGCGTACTGGTATCGGTCCTTTAAATATGTCTTTCATAGACCAGTACTTGTTCCATGTCATAGTTATTCTTCTTGATATCTCCCTCTCTGTGCAGGACTTAAATGAGATAAGGTGACCCAGATATATGTACTCATCTGTATATTTCAGTTCTTTTGTGTCTACATATAAAGGTATTTTTTGTCTGTTTGTCATAATTTGTGTTTTGTCATAGTTGATTTCTAATCCTGCATTTTTGCTATGTTCACTGAGGGTGGTTAACATTGACTGAAGCTGAATCGGGCATTCTGATAGTAACACTATATCATCTGCGAACCGTAAATGGGACAAGTATTTTCCATTTATTCTTATGCCTTTGTCTGCCCAATCAAGTTTCCTAAATATGTTTTCAAGTACTGCAATGAATAATTTTGGTGAGAGTGGGTCTCCTTGTTTAACACCACGTTCTATTGGAAAGGGTGAACCATTTGTGTCCAACTTTATCCTTGCATAGTTTTCTCTATATATTTCTTTTAGAAGATTGATGTAGCCAGCCTCTAAACCCTGTGCTTGAAGAGCTTCCCACATAGAGTCATGAAATATTGAGTCAAAGGCTTTTGAGTAGTCTATGAATAATATGTATAGGGGTTTGTTATATTCCACGCATTTCTCAATAACTATTTTTAATGTAAATATATGATCTACTGTAGAGAATTTTGACATAAATCCAGCCTGCTCTACCGGTTGGCTCCCATCTATTGTACGGCTTATGCGTCGTAATAGGGTAGATGCGAAAACTTTATAGAGACATGATATTAAGCTTATAGGTCTGTAGTTAGATATTAGTTTTGGACTTCCTTTTTTATATATTAAAACTATTTCAGACTCCTTCCACTGATTTGGTATTGCATTTTGTGAGAGGATCAGATTGAATAAATTTGTTAGTGTCTTGACCATCATATAAGAACCTGCTTTTATCATCTCATTGGTAATTCCATCTGCACCGGGACTCTTGTCAGATTTTAGATTTTTAATTGCTTGTTCTACTTCTTCATTCAAAAAGACAGGTATTGGATCGTTATTCAAGTAGGTAGTGTACGAATCCAACTTGGTTGGTATGGTCTTAGTTTTATATAAGTCTCTGTAGTACTGTGTGGCTAGATCCAGTATTTCTGCTCGATTAAAGACTGAGGAACCAGTCTAACTAAAGATAAAGCTTAAAAATAAGTATATTGAGAAAGGCATTTAACCCAAATTCCACTAAGGTCACGGATTAAGTACTTATTACCGAACACTTTAATAAAAATAACTCTATATAATAATCCTAAAACAAGCAAATTCTGTGTATACCTAATTTGTGAGAAATATGTTAATCTAGGTCAAAGTTCCGCCTCCTTGGTACAGTGGTTGACGCGTGAGCGTAACACCGAGCGGTCCTGGGTTCGATTCCCGGTGGAGACGAAGAAAAAAAAATGTCTTGGTCTGGCAGGACACAGAAGGCTGATCACCTACTTGTCCCTAAAGAAAATCGATCAGTGAAACAGATGTATAATGCATCTGCCCCTTACCCCACTAGGGGACATGGGACTTCACTTTTTAGGTCAAAATTAATTGTTGTAAGTAGGTAGACCACCAAATAAGAATTAGGACCCATATACAAATACATCTAGACTAAAGTATACCTTATCTTCATTCAGTCAGCAGTCAGAACATATACGTAGTATATTATTATTAGTCTGTGGTATAGTAGGTACATAGTATTTTTGACATGCTTTTATTAATTTCACCTGTATATGTATATGTCACCTGTGTTTGTAACCAACTCCTATAAATTCGATTATAACCCACTTACAGACAGATTTCATCTAAACTTTGCACACTTATCAAGGATCGCTGACAATACAATTTTGTGTGTTCTTATTTAAGCGTTTTTTTTTAGGTTTTCATATACTACATAATATTATTTATATTGTAGCACAGTCAAGGTCACCAACCTCTGCCAAACAGGTCAGATATTGACTAAAAGATCTTTGATAAATTGTTACCCAAGGCGAAACAATGCCAAAATTGAAACCAATAAGTGTGATTACGCAACCCGACCTCTATGTAATTATACTAGGAATGCACTATCGATATGAATTATCTGTTCGCAACAGACATGTTGTGTCCTACATTTTGTAATAAGTAATAGCATTGTTTTTAAACTATTGTTTTTCTATTGATGAGAGTTTGCAAGAACAATGAGTACATATTTTTGACTAGTAGGTATAACCGAAAGAATTACGCCATGTGTATCGTCTTTCAATCTCGTATTTTAATATTTATTCCTATCAACTCTTCTCATCCTGAAACTCTGTTGAATTCATAACATGGTTTAAAAAAAAAGAGCGTGTGTGCCGAGCACACGTGTTAGAAGTGAAACTTCTTTGGTAACATTCAAAGATACCATAATCGTCGCCTTACTCCATGGCGTGACGGTTTTGCCATGACCTTGACATTTTACTCTCAACGCGCCTAAAGAAGTTTGACTTCAAAAAAATACAGAATCAAAATATTTTATGAATTTATTTAAAAAAGTTCCAGGACAGGAATAAGAGCACAACCTACCTAACATTAAACCCGTTATTATTTCGCATTTTCCTGTAAGTTTTAATTTAAAAACATTTTCAAGTCTAAGATAGGTAGTTCATAGTAAACTTATCTTAGCATACATATTAAAGTGAGCAAAGCCACAGGATATACTATATAGTATCGATTAAATAACAATCAAATGGTCGATATATACAGCAGGTTGATGGTCACGCGAGCTTATCGCAGACATCTTGACGCCATAGCCTCACCACTATGTTTTGGGAATTAAAATACTTATTATAATTTTGTGTTTGATAATTTGAGTGTGTGTTTTCTTTCTTTTCCCTTATGTTTGTCAACAATTAGAAAAAAATACTTCTATTTTTGGAAATGCGGTAATTATGACTGTTCAAAAAATATGGATTTCAGGCTGGCATCGTTAGCTTTCATGGGTAAATATGGTAAGTTGTGTATAAAAATAACTTAAAATAAATTATGTACTATCAAAATGTGTTTTCTTTAAATATTAATTTTAAAAAGAATAAGGCACTCAGCGTACTACCACAGGTACTACCTACTATGATTTATTATAGGAGGTCGGTCTCGGTCAAATATGAAAAAATTCTACAGTATCACGCTAGAACAAACAGGTAAACATAGCCTTACTGTTCTGTTTTGTTATGTTTTGATTTTATTTTTGAGAGTGACATGATCAAGTATGATCAAACTCTCGTATTAAATAAAGATTAAAAAAAAAAAACCTTACCTACTGTTATTCAGCCGGTTAATAAAAACTTAATAAAAGTATAGCCTATAGGTAATAAAGCAATGAAAAACTAAATAACAAAGAAATCGTGTCATATTAACGTCGTTGTTCAGACCGTGCGTTAGAAATTTAAAAATGAGTTTTTATTTTAGTGCTAGCACTGAAAAATTTATCTAGACTTAGGTTATTACATTTGTAAGCACTTTTTCTAACTCGTGCAGACGAAACGTATTAAGTTACGAAGTTTGGAGGATTTATTTTAGAAGGTAATAAGTCTACAACGGCAACGTTATGTTGACAGTATTATCACAGGTATTATCTTATTGAATTTTACTTATTTTTGGTAAGCACTAAAATAAATTTGAGTTTGTATGTTTTTTGCATTGAAATGTTACAACCCTTTCTCGCAACAGCTGACTAGATTTGTTTGAAGTTTAGTTTTGGTTAGTTTCAGTTTTAGAATACGTAGGTAGCCTAGGCAAAAACGAGGTGGCCGATTATCCCAAACTTTCAGTTTAGGCCGAAGCTTTTGCTTCCATAAATAATCATAATTATGAATTACAAAAAATTCTCGTACCACATTGTAACAAAACTCTCCGAAATGGTTGACCGATTTTTTGGGAACATTTTGTGTAAATTTGATAGGTCGTAAATTATTTGTATAGGTACCCGTCCCTGATATGGCAAAACTGCGTTTGCTAGGTCAGCTACATATTTTTATTTTTTGGTTTGTGGTATGAGTTAATTATTAATTTTTTTTTAATAAGAAGGATAAGATAGGGAGGAATGGGAATAGTCCATAACTCTATAAGTACATATTCAAACCAACATATTGTGGAAGTACTTACTGCCAGCTCACTGTAAGAAGATTCACTCTGGTCCTATCGCATACCATAATATAAATTTGTATAAATTATATTTACTTCCTTGGAAAATGTTAAATGAGTGTCTACTCAAAAGTTCATAATACTTTTTGTTAACTTTGACCATGTTTTTTCATTGAATTTCGTGTGGAATAAAAGTAGCTTACCAAATGGCCATCCAAGTCAAGTCCATTTCAGCATTGCGACCTCAGATGACGCTGCAGAGCATGCCCTAGCTACCCGCCACGTCCATGCCGTGCCTGCTGCGACTCCGACCAACTGACCACGTACCTAGTTTTTTTTGTGTGGTGTTTCTCGATGTTAACCAGAAGGGCTTCTACATCTTAACGCGAACGCGTGGGTGAAATGAAGGTTCACCCTGGTAGCGACATGTGCAAGGGCGTCCCCACTTGACGGGGATCACGAACCTCGGGTTGGGCTGTCGCTTGAGTGGAGGAGGCCGGAAGGGCCGGTTGATACCACGTACCTAGGAAGCTAGTCTCGTCATCATGCAGTGCGTGCATGACGAGCGCGGCGAGGAGGCGGGGCGCGGGCGGCAGGGAGGGCGCCAGCCCGCGCAGGCTCACCGGCGCGGCCGACCAGATGGCGCCGCAGAGCATGCCCTAGCCACCCGCCACGTCCATGCCGTGCACGCTGCAACATAAACTCTTCTTAATCTCTGATATCTTGTGATTGTTGATGACGTACTCGATAGGTACCTAAATACGCTTTTATTCTAAATCCTATCCTATCCTACTTCCTTCCTACTAATATTATAAATGCGAAAGTTTGTGAGGATGGATGTGTGTGTGTATGTTTGTTACTCTTTCACGCAAATACTTCTGAACCGATTACAATGAAATTTTGCAAACTTATAGAGGGTAACTTGGATTAACACATAGGATAAGTTTTATCCCGGAAATCCCACGGGAACGGTAACTATTTGGGTTTTTCTTTGAAAACGCGGGCGGAAAGCTAGTTACTATTAATAAAAAGGCGATCCAACTCAAACAGTAACTCTTTTCTATAAAACAACTCATCTATAATGTAGTCACTTGTACTTATACATATAGTTTTAAAAATACATTTTTATAATAATCCTAGATTTCCGCCCACGACTTCGCTCACATGTACGTGTACCTACTGAATGAACTCTGTCAAGTGTCACGTGGCAGTCGTATATAATTTCATTCATTATTTGACACGTATCTAACCTTCATCTAGATTTTTGGACTAAAAGTAGCTGTACTAAAATGCTTACGACCGATTTCTGAATTGAGTATCCTATCCTATCCTTTCCTATCCTACTAATATTATTCCTACTAGTAATATTATAAATGCGAAAGTTTGTGAGGATGGATGTGTATGTGTGTGTTTGTTACTCTTTCACGCAAATACTACTGAACTGATTACAATGAAATTTAGCACACATATAGAGGATAACTTGGATTAACACGTAGGATATTTTTATACCGGAAATCCCGCCGGAACGGGAACTATGCAGGTTTTTCTTTAAAACGCGGGAGGAAAGCTGAAGGCTGTAAATCTATAATGTCCTATATATGATGTAGGTATCTTTGGGGTTCCCAGTTTGGCATAAAAGCGTTACAGACGGACAGAGTTACTTTCGCATCTATTTGTATTAACCAACTTTCAGGAATATAGTTCACCTACACATTCTTAAAAATTAAAATAACCTTTACAATACCGTTCGCGGTATAACTGTTCGCAAGGTCTCTTTCTAAGAATTCTACCATTACTGAACTAGTCATTCAGAAGTGACTCAAATTCTTGATACGGATGAAATAAACTTCGCTTAGTTTCGACGAATACTTTTATGTTTAATTCTTTATAATACAAGGCCACTTCAAAGCCATTAATTATTATCCGACTTAAAAGAAGTAGGTTGCCAATTATTCAATTACTTTTCATGTAAGTATTAGTTTTTGCTTATATAAATTGAAATTAGTATAATTATTAGGAATTACGTAATATTACATGCCTATGTAATATTATGTATGATAAAGGTTATTTCAATTAATCAAATTAAGATTTTATTTTATTTGAGATATAATTATTTGTATGTGTTAAAATCGGTAGTTGTACAGACTGCAAACAATACAATTACTATTAAGTAAGTGTAATGAATAATGCTAATTTTGATCACAATATGATAAGAATTTTAGTATTTTGTAGTGTTTGATTTTACGCGAGTATTATACATTTAGATTTAGACTTTGAGCGTGGTGGACTGGACTCCAGTCTCCCCGTGACCACGCTCGCTGTAAAGTGTTCGAAACGTCGGGAAAATAATATAATGAATAAATCGCGTTTAAAATCCTTTAAAAAGTCTTTAATTTCTAAATGATAAGAATTTTATTGAGGCATCGGTTCTCAACCACTTTAACCATTAAAACACACGCAAAAAATAAATAAATTACAAACGAATCGCAAAATCAACCTACAGCTTGCTATTTATTACATTAGAGTTAAAATTAATTCGATTAAACAATATTCATTATTAAACTAAGCAAATATATTTTGTAAATACTTAGTTCCTTATGCATTTTTAAATGTATATTTAAATCTAATAATTAATTCCTTTATTTTATAAAGCATATTAAGCTTTTATAGAAACCTACCAAAACAAATACAACGTTTTCAAGGGTCCTGACCCCCAAGCACAGAATAATAACTAGTACAGCTAGCTACTCCAAGTGAGAAAATGAAGTCGTAAGGTAAAACATAGCTATCCAAACAATGCATTCAGCCTATAATCTATTTTGTCAGACAAATGGCCGACGTCTCTTACATTATTATATTAAAACGCAGTGGGCTTTATCTTACGTATTGTGTAGTGCATAATATATCGTTGTTTTAATATTATTCTAGCTTTTCGCCCGCAGCTTCACCTGCGTATTTAAAAAAACCCGCATAGTTCCCGTTTCCGCGGATTTTCGGGATAAAAGCTAATCCAAGTTTCTCTCTAGTCTCTATGAGTGTACCAAATCTCATGAAAATCGGTTCAGCAGTATTTGCGTAACAAACAAACAGCATCATCAGTTTTGGATGGTTCTAAAGACCACCCTCGTCCCTCTGTGAAAGCTCTTATCTCTTTGTAGTGTGATGAGGCGCTTAAAGTCCATTCCACTGATCAATTTTCTTTATGGGTAGGTGCGATTTTCATTTAATTCTTCTTTTAAACTACCTATTTAAACATTTTTTTCACACAACCCTCCTACACTCAACTCGTTTTTTTCCTATTCTAATGAAGACGTGTTCCTGTGTAATTCAACATAAATGTATAAATACCGTTTCTGAGATCCAAGACACAGGCAACAGGGGCAACAGCCTCCGGTTTAGGATCTCCAGTAATACTGTAATGTTTAACACTTTTGGTTAATGATTTTTATTTATTTATTTGAGATACATCATATGATTCTAAATTGTGTGTGTCTAGGTCTGTGTGTCTGTGTGCTTAGCCGAAGGCGCGGACAGAAATCTAGTAAAATCAACATTAATCATGATAATATTATTAGATACGAATTAATTTTCTTTTCATTAAAAATATTTTCCGATTTAATAATCTTCTCATCAAATAATTATTGCACTCATTGTAAGCATTGTAACCCATTATTAAATAATGGATAACACTCGCAGGCGTTTCCCCTTTTGCCGAGGTATAAGATTATTCGAATCGAAAATCTTATGCTTTCATAAAAACTACTTGCGTAATCGATTACAAACACTGCGTATTCGTAAAACATCGAAAGGACGTCTGCGAGTGCTCCGCTAAAAATGCCGTTTTGTACTGTCAAGTCTTGCAGAAGCAATTCAAACATGTCGAATATTAAAAAAGATGGAATATGTTGGTAAGCTTACATACAGCATTTACAATAAAACAGTTCAACAAGAATCACAGACTCATTTGCAATTAATAATTAATATATAACACAACCAATAACTTCGCCCACTCCTGTATTGTGCAGAAAGTTTACAATTAAAATCGTTACTTAGGGAAAACCGCGTAATTACTCTGAGACGTATACAGCTCTTTGCCGCACTACAGTTAAATACTGAATGAAGCTAGAATCTAATTAATTGGTGTATTGTAAGACTATTTTAGTCTCTGTGTAGCGTTTGTTAAAGTGTGTTGGTAGCTTCCAAATATTTATGGTATTGTAGACTGTACATTATTACCCTTTCAAAAATAGGTTCAGTGGACCTGCTTATTAACCATACTAGCTGTGCCCTGCAGTTTTACCCGCAGTTATCCACTCCTATTGATATATTGCCTTATAGCCTTCCTCGATAAATGGGCTTTCTAACACCGAAAGCATTTTTCAAATCGGACCAGTACTTCCTGAGATCGTTCAAACAAACAAACAAACTCTTCATCTTTATAATATTAGTATAATATATTGTGAATTAGCGGTTGATGACGAAAAAAATCAGTCGTATTTGTTCCTTTTCTAAATAGATTTACATGACCATTTTCGCTCGTAGATCCTTGGGCGTTATCTCATTTCTGGACCGCTTTGTGAAGCATTATAAAAGTGGAAAGATTTGGTTTTGCTCTTTGTGTCCAATTTAAATCGATAAATTTCAGATTTTAAATATTATTCACTGTAAAAAAAATAATCTTTAATGAGCAGAAATAGCACATTTAACATTTATTCCATTTTCAGGGTGAGATGATTAATATATTTTTAAGCAGTAGTTCATAAGACCTACTTAAAATTAAGTTTTTAAAATTTACAGCAAACCTAACAAATTATTTCCTGATTGCAATTGCACAAGAAAATAAAGCAAAAACACGGACCGAATTTATTCGAACCCTGAAAATATGTAAATTGGTACTTTGCATAAAGAAGCCTATTAATTGAGTATAAAAATATTGAGCGGGAGTTCATTTTGTGCGACAGGTGCCGACATTTTCTTTTTATAACGTTGTAATATCTGGATCCTTTTATAATTTGAGGCTTTTATTAGAATATTTATAAATCAGCCATTTTATTAGATACTAGCGGTCCGCTCCGGCTTCGCCCGTGGTACATATTTAAGTTTTCTTTACATAAGAACGATCCTCAAAGAATATATCCATCCTTCAAGGAATATAATAAAAAAAGAATTATCGAAATCGGTTCAGCCGTTCACGCGTGATGCCGTGACAATGCGAAACGGGTTTCATTTATATATATATATATATATATATATATATATATATATATATATATATATATATATATATATATATATATATATATATATATATTTATAACATATTTGACAAACATGTATGATGAAAGTATCATTAAGATGTGTAATATAATATGAATAATGATATTTTTTTCTTTTATATAGGTCGTAGACGGTCGAATTAAGGTTGATCAAGTAGTCCACTCATTATATACATTTAAAAAAGAAAGTGAATTTGCGCATCTAATTTTTTGATATATTGTAGGGGATACCTAGAAAAGCTTAACTTGAGTTTTTCGACCAAGATTTCCTATGAGCTTTCGCCGCCATCTTAAAAAAGGGGTAAAATTTGTTTTTCAGCAATAACTCGGCTATCCGATGAAATTCGGAAATCACTTATAAGACACTTTTTGTTCCTTTTTTAATGCTCTACAATTAAGTCTTGACCATTTTTTCCGTATCATGCATCGTTATCGAGATATTGATCGATAAAGTAAAAAAATGTGTGCGTGTACTAGTGTACACACGTACGAAGTGAAACTTCTTTATGACCTTATTTTTCAAAAAATAATTTACTATATGCAACTTTACAGAAATACGTCGAATCACGCGTGGTAGGGATAAGAAAAAGATGGCGCGTAACGGAAAAATGTCACGCGTAACGAAAAAATGTTACACTCAATTTTTTTCCAACCCCGATAAAGCAGTTTCACTTCGAAAATTCAGGACACATTTTTCGTTTTTTGCTTTTTTTTGTTTAGGGCATAATACATATATTTAAAAAATCGTAGAATTCGAACTTGTAGAGAATATTCAGACCTACAATTTCCTTTTTGGAGTTTTTTAAGTTGGACAAAAATTACGATCTCCAGCGCGCCGCAAAGTCGGTGAATCCACGCTCACCGTCGAGCGAGCTGCTCGCTCGGTTGTGTTCGCATGGCGAATCGAATGGGAAATTGTTTAGGAAATTGATGGGATAAAAAATAAGTACATAGACCAGACTTTAGAACAAATTAAAGATCACACTAAAGTATATTTATGAAACAAATAATTTGTTTGTGCAGTAAAAAAAAAGTTGAACTGTACATTTGAGCGAAAAAAAGTACAACACACGGTAAAATGAATGAAAAATTGTTTCAAGAAAATTTTGTAATTGAAAAAATGCAAACACACTCGTCAAAACGGATGCCAGGTCTTTCAATAATTTTTTACTTTATCGATCGATATCTCGATAACGATGCACGATACAGTAAAAATGGTCAAGACTTAATTGTAGAGCATAAAAAAAGGAACAAAAAGTGTCTTATAAGTGATTTCCGAATTTCATCGGATAGCCGAGTTATTGCCGAAAAACCAATTTTACCCCTTTTTTCAAGATGGCGACGAAAGCTCATAGGAAATCTTGGTCGAAAAACTCAAGTTAAGCTTTTCTAGGTATCCCCTACAACATATCAAAAAATTAGATGCGCAAATTCACTTTCTTTTATTTGCCTTTTTTTCGGACGAAATGAGTGGACTAAAGTAACAATGGAGGTAATGATGTTATGATTTTTGTATAAACATAATTACGCACCCCATGTGTCCCGACTCCCGACCCCTCTATATCTGATTTTATCTTTGAATATCAATAATTAACTACCATATAAGACTTTTTATATTATAAGTTATTAATCTTTTTTGTGCATTCCGTACAGTTAACGAAGTACACAATAAAATAGATGTGTTCTCTTGTACTTTGAGTGATTTTTCAAAGGTGCTCTAATATTATATTCTATGTTATCGAGAAAAATGTTAATTTTAGTAATTGAGATTATAATTGTTAAGTAATTTATTTTTAATTTGAATGATGTTGATGTTTGATAGATGAGTTTTGTTTTTGTTAATTTATAAGAGAACACTGTCGAATTAGGTTAGAATCCTGTAATGATAAGAATGAAAGATATGTAAGGTCTATATGTGATGTAAATAAATAAATAAATTAAAAAATACCCTGTTAGTTATACCATAGATGCAGTACAAAATAACATAAGAAAGAAACCTTCGTATATAGCTTGTTTTTGATTGATGGCTCTTCGATAGCTTTAACTATATGATTATATCAAATTACATTAATTTACAAAAATTGAAAGCAGGTTTTATGTAGTAAGTATGAAAACTTTTTATTGAAGTGAAACTTGTTTATCGGGGTTGTAAAAAAATTTAGTGTAACATTTTTTCGTTACGCGTGACATTTTTCCGTTACGCGCCATCTTTTTTCTTATCCCAACCACACGCGTGATTCGACGTATTTCTGTAAAGTTGCATATAGTAAATTATTTTTTGAAAAATAAAAAGAAGTTTCACTTCTTACGTGTGTACACACACATTTTTTTATTTATTTTTTAAATCGGACCAGTTTTTCCTGAGATTAACGCGTTCAAACAAACAAACTCTTCAGCTTTATAATATTAAGTATAGATTTACCATCCCACAAATCCAAAAGCTGGTAATAATAATCATTACACCGAACAATCAAATCCATCAGTTCAGAAATAGGTACGCAATTAGTGAAACAACGATTGGTTCCGAAATTGTTTCAATTGGACCTTATTTGATTTCCCATTGAATTATTGAACAATCTATTTGAGGAATGATATTAATTCCCTTACAAAAGCTGGATTGAAGATATTTACGTTAATTTAGAAGATAAAAAAATTAAAATGAAAAATCTGTATTAACAAAAAACATTTAAACATTACATTGATAATAATGAGATCATAACAGTAGGATTAGTTTACAGAGTACAGTGAGATCGAAACTAGGCTATTGCCTGTATCTTGGATAACAGAAGATGTATTCATCAAAACTCTATACTTATAATTACTCATTACCTTCACATTCAAGATTATTTCAAAATATAATTTTTTCAGAGTTCGTGGCGTTTACAGGAAGAAAATGAAATAAATAGTTATGTATGAATTTATGGGTATGTATAAAAATGATATAAAAATTAACTTATGTTTCCGGTGTACTTTTAACATTTTTTTATATCGCTTGTTGAATTTTATTCGAGTATTATTATAAGTAGTTAGGAAATGCATTAAGATTATTACAATGTTTTAAAATTTACGTGCAATTGCTAATTCGGTATCAAGGATTCGAAATCAGAGATTAATAAAATTGTCATTAGATCCGTTGGTTTGAATTAATATAATTTTCTGTTATTCATTTCAAAATTCTGTTGTACCTACCTATTTAATCGCCGAGTTATTTTTATAAAAATATCAAAAGAAATCGTCACAAAAGCGGACGCTACTTTAAAATATCATGTTTCCATGGAGAAAAAGAAGAAGAATGTTTTAACATCACTACACTTGAATACACTACCTACATACCTATTAGGTATAAAATTCCTCAGTCGCTGCTGTCTGTCTCGCTGATCGCGGTGAACTCAAAAATTACTGCGCCGATTTTCATTCTGTTTTCACCATAGGATAGCGTTATACCTACTTACACTAAATACCCATAAGCAATATCACAACTTAAGTAGGAAAACAAAGTAGCTACCCGCTGTCTGTTTGTCCCTATGATTGCTTAGATCTTTAGAAATACGAAACGCATTTTGATGCGATTTTTTTAACACATAGATTGGTTCTCAAGGACGGTTTTAGTATATAATTTGTTATGTTTTAGACAAGGCGGGCGAAGCCGCGGGCGGAAAGCTTGATTTATACCTATAAACTTAAGGATCAGGATATAAAAATTAAAAATTATTCAATTGGTTTTAAATATACCTACTTTTAAAAACTAAAAATAAAAAGTTCGTACCTTGGATATCGTGAGAAAGTCAATAATAAATAATATAAGAATGTTTTAGCACAATCTCGGGACTATATCAGACATTCAGTGACCTTGCAGGCGAGGTCGGGGTATCAAGGTATGCATGGGAGCATCAACATCCGTTGGTCACGCTCACCTGAGTAACAAAATTAACAGGAAGAAAATATAAATGGTAGTAAATACTTTCATTATTACTTTATGCAATTAAAATAAAACTTGAAATAATATATACGTTTTCATTTCTACACTTCCCTACTCCCTGCCCCCCTAGTCAAGTGGCTTTCTGTTAGCGTAGCGTTCAATAGAATAGACTACGAATGTATGAGATTGACGTAAGCTGTAGATGTTTTTATCTACAGCTTACGTCAATCTCATACATTCGTAGTCTATTCTATTGAACGCTACGCTAACAGAAAGCCACTTGACTACGGGGGCTGATTCCTGATAAATTGTTTGAAATTTCGATTCAGCATATTGATTATTGCACTAAAGCATCCGTAGCAGGTAGCTCTAGGTGATTATTGTTACTTTGAAGTCATGAAAATTAAGAAAATAATGCGTTTCACTAATCTATACTAATATTATAAAGCTGAAGAGTTTGTTTGTTTGAACGCGCTAATCTCAGGAACTACTGGTCCGATTTGAAAAACTCTTTCGGTGTTAGAACTGTTAGATAGCCCATTTTTCGAGGAAGCCTGTCGGCTATATTATATCATCACGCTAAGACCAACAGGAGCGGAGCAACGCGGGTAAAACCGCGGGGCACAGCTAGTCACTGATAATTTCAATACATGATTATCTATTTGACATTTGAACCTGAACAGAACCTACCAACACTAATTTTTCTAAATACTGGCAAAACACATTGTTAAAAATGTATACGTGTGTTTTAATAAAACTACTGATACATACAGTAGTCCAAAATTAATAATGCGCATGCAGATCTTCGCTAATTATCATATTTCCAGAAACACCCGAATCACCCCGAATCATTGAATCGTAAGTGCCCTAAACAATGCACTTGCATCTTGCACCTTATTCAAAAGAAATAGGAGTCAATTCAGAGTCATACACAATCGAACACAATTCAGGCGATAGGTGACGGTAGCCTGTCAGTCAAAAAATTCAAAAAACCGTCAGTCGTCTTTATATATTGGTGGTGACCGCACGTATTATTTCTGTATGGAATTATATAGAGCTGCTGTTACATACCCTTCATAGTTTTGTTTCAAAGTTGAATTTTCCACAGGTAGCAGATAGCAGTGGGGAAAGTGAAAATTAATAAGAGCATAATGCAAGTTCTGATCATTCTACGATATCAGAAATAGAGATAATCCCTGATTCTGTAAATCCTTTGGACTGAGATTTTAATGATTAGATTTCTACAATTTAAATGTAAACCAGTGTTTGAAAGTCATTTTTTTAAATATAAACTTTGTCTTATTTTAACCTTCCATACATCCATCATTACGCCAGCTTCAGTAAGACACTTTAATAGTTCTAAGTATAGAATTTTCCGAGTAAATCAATACAACAAATATATATTCGCAATCGTGTGGCTTATCCTCGCTATTAACTTACATTGAATTATCGAAACAAATTTCGTTACTTATCTCTTTTACCATAAAATCACAATAAAACTCATAATTCTAATAAACTATGCATGAAGAAAATACATTTAACCACTCTATATACATATCATCTTCGGAGGCTCGGGGAATATGACAGTTGCCGAACAGTGACGAATTTTTCTATGCGCATTATCAGTTTGGGAGTACTGTAATAAAAATAATGTAACATTAATCGAAGCTTGAAACAAGAAGGGCACTGACAACTGGCTAGTAGTCTAATCGAAAAAAATCTACTTTCAATTTCAAAAACGAAATATATAGACGGCTATTCTATCAAATTGGATCTTCATACGCCTCATAGATTTCTGAAATTTTTTTTCTTAGTTTTAATCCGAATTAATTTATTAATTTAACTAGCGGTCCGCCCCGGCTTCGCCCGTGGTATATATTTACGTTTTCTGAAGAGAAAACGTAAATATATACTCATGAAGATGAGAACCATCCTCGTAACTACTTCAAGGAATATAATAAAAAAAGGATTATAGAAATCGGTCCACCCGTTCACGCGTGATCCGTGACCAAGGAAAATGGGTTTCATTTTTATATATATAGATATAGATAAAAAATACCCTGTTAATCGAATTACTTATTCCAATTTACACACACAACATTTTATCAAAACTGGCTAATCATTTCCGTGGTTACTCTATAAAATGTATGCATTCAAATTAAAATATAGAGCTACTATAGGGTCTATCATAGAATAATGAAGAATTTAACAAACGAGAGCCTTACATTAAAATCTGTTTAGTACTTATTGTATTTATAGTGTAGAAATTATATTTTATATTTGACCGACTTTTCAGAAAACGTTTTTTTTTAGTTAAGTTTTCAATTAGTAGCGCAGTTTAAAATACCTATTCAAAAACCTGATTCGAAATAAAGTTCAATTCGGTAATAACTAAATGGTAATACTCCATTATCCTACCATATATAAAATATAGATCATAGTGTATATTTTCTATTGTAATAAAATCTAATTTAATAATAATAGAGCCAAATCGTAAGCAATTTTACAATAATTATAACCAATGATTCCGATTTTTTTGTCCTTATATGCTGCTGTGATTATACTATAATTAAATTAATACATGAAGCTTTACTAGAACTACATCAATTTTTAAATAATATAATCTTAATCTAATTAATTTTATTCTAGATACAATTTAATTATAGAGTCTAACATACATATTAGTACAACTTACATAGATTTATTAATATTACCTGTACCTATTGTAAACTAGTGTATGTTTTTCAAGTACCAATTAATTACATTTGTTTGGTTACTTCGTTTCTAATATTTTGTGCTTGATAATAAAACCTCCATGTTTTTTTCTTTTACGCATCAACTCTACGTAACATAGACAAACACGATTTTAACTAAAAATCGATGTTTTGGTACGCAAGAACTTTCTTACAAATATTTCAGTTATTCTATTACATTTTAATGGTACGCTAGTTTGAACTAATTAATTTATACCTTATTGTGTTTCTTAGTGAAATAGTAGGTATCTTACCTTATTCTTGTAAAACTCCAAACGTCTTGGCCGAAGAAAAAAATATTATGTAATAACACGGAATTACGTTAATAATGTTCTATAGTTCGATTTTACATCACATCACAGCGTACAGTTTTGTTTAAACTTTTATTTGGTTCGTTTATTCGCGGTTCTAATGTAGAATTATGCCGAATATCAGAATAAATTAAAAAGATGGCGTAACGCTAGCCTCTGTCGTGGGGGACGAACGCGCAGGCGCGACAACCCCTAGCATTGACGTTAAAGGAATTCTAGAGGGTAAATATTTTCACCCCTTAGTATTTTGGGAGAAAATATAAAATTCCGACTGTGTATGATGCCGATTTAGGCGGATTCCTCGTGTGACTTATAACTGAAATATGATGACGATTTTTTTAAGTATGAAAGTATAATCGAAACTAATTTTATTACAATGTAAGTTTATTCAAAACTGGTAACCCTGTGTGTAGAAGGTTATTAGAATTCCTTGGGACTGTTAATTAAATTACGCATCAAAGCGACAAATACTAACAATAGTAGAGTTGATGACAAATGTAATGCTCTTTTCCTACTGAAAAAATGAAATCTGAAATCTGAAACTGGTTATTAAATGTGAAAATATTTCACACGAGCGGTCCGCCCCGGCTTCGCTTGTGGTACATATGTGGCCTTTTGCCTTTGGCCTTCCGCAATAAATGGGCTATCTAACACTGAAAGAATTTTTCAAATCGGACCACTAGTTCCTGAGATTAGTGCGTTCACACAAACAATTAGTATAGATATCATTGTATTTTAATATAAAGTATACATGCTATATAAATTATAGCTTAAATTTATGAAATATCAGGGGTGGTGCTTTGCGCTCACCCTCAGGTGACACGATTGCATATTTTTTTGTTAATTTAATTGAAAAGTTAATGACGTTTTACGTTTAGGGGAAAGAAAATTGTTCCTACGAATATTAAAAATATTATAACGATGCATTTACATCAAACTAACATAGAGTTAGAGCAAGAGCATTCTTTCGTGATCTTTTAGTGTAAACGTAAACTCGTATTCAGTGTTGTTCAGTATTAGAACATTGCATTCATCTTTTAGAACGCACTTATAACAACGAAAGAATGCTCTACGCTTGTTTACACTAAAATAATTTGACATAGTGGGGTTAGAATGAGCATTCGTTCGTTTGATATAAATGCACTGTTATAATATTTTAAATATGAATGTTTATTGAATGCATTTGGTTCTAGATAGAGCCGCCTACGGCAATCCGCTGTCGCTAGCTTTAGTCATACATTTATTACTCTAGTATAATATAAGCCACATTCAAAACCGTTTAGACCTTGTTAGTCGTTACATAACTGACGATACATTTATTAGAACCTACACAATATATACCTTCCTAGCATAATAACGCAGGCTCAAATGGATGTTATTACATATTAATTCTTTTTTAATAAATTGAACTTTGTTGTGAAGAATAATTCACGACAAGTAATGTTTTAGGTTATTAATGAAATAATGTAATATATAATATTTATTTACTTCCTCTCTACTTTGCAGCGAACGTGTTCACGGAGAGACTGTGACTGAAAGTGTGCGTAACGTCGGGATAATAATATAATGAATAAATCGCATTTAAATTCCGTTAAAATCTTTAAAATTTTAATTCTTCATACATATTAGTTTTACTATCTTATTGCCCGGTCAAGGACCTACCAGCTTCCTTTATCTTCCTACATTAAGGAATTCCTTTCTACAATAAAAGCTTTTTATCAAATAATTTCCACAACATATGTATGGCGATGTTGAAAAACTTTTCAAAACCTAGTTCATGGGTAAAATGACTTAAATTTTAAAGAGATTTAAAGATACTGTCAGACACAAAGCAATTTAACTTTTTAGCATCTAAAAAGTTACATTTACTTTTACTCGACAGTAAGTTTATCCAAAATGTAATTAAGAATGTGTGTAAGAAGGGTTCTCTTCGCGACATCTCTTTATTAGTTTTTTTAACAATTTAAAACATATGAAAATACGACATGTTCAAAGAGTTCTTATTTCAAGTCGCGGAAGTTTTCTCATTTCGACGGTATGCTAATATTTATTCAGAGGGATGTATTTTTTAATATCCCTAAGATTTGGTGACGAGAAAGCCTTACATTTTATACATGGCAACGAATGGCGTACCTATGGATTATGATAATATGTCTTTTATTACCAGACAGTTGAGAATTTAGATTCACGTACCTCGCACATTTGGAAGTGTATCTTTGGTCTCTTAGGATGTAAGCTTGACTCTCGTGTTTCACACATAAAATATTATAAAGTAAACGTAAGGATTTTGATAAAAATTAAATACACGATAGGCTGAAATAAATTATGGAGCATTTTGCAGATATACTGCAAGCCCCTTGGTGCTGTCCACGATTGTATTTGAAATTGAAAGCTCTTTACATTTGTTTAGAAGGTATGTACCTACGTGCGAAAGGCGTTTGCATCGATCCTAGTGAATATTTTTATTAGAGCAATAGAGGAGCTGGATCGGTGGATCCGGCATCATAGAAAGTCCTTATCTTGTCCATAATGGTGTAGCTTAAGACATAGCAATTGCCAACCTATTGAGTGCAACTTGAACTTGATACACTGAGCGCCATCTAGTGAAATGGTGTCAAAAATATACAAAAATGTGTTTCTTTTTAACTTTTAGCACAGACTAATAATAATATACTACGTATCTTTTAGCTTGGTTGCAAAATATTTTAGTTAGTAAATCGCGGTCCCGGCTTCAAGCCGTCGGTCTCAACTGCTTGAAGCGGTCCGTATACGGCTCCTTAAGGTTTAACCGGTGAAGTACGATCGGTCATGGTTAGTGTAAAAACTATGACGTCCTCTATAAAATTGTCAAATGGCGCAACTCATATTTTGCCTAACCGTTACTTTAACATATTTGTTTTTCCTAAAATGACATGGTGCAACCCAGTCTTAAAGTACTAATCTACAGTATAATTTGGAAATTGAAATTTTGCTATTGTTACCATATAACAACTTATACGCGATTATGTGCGTAAGTTTGTAAGAATGTATATTTGTTACTCTTTCACGCAATAAAAGCAGATCGGATCTGTATGAAATTTGGTCCAAATATATATTTTGATCTGAATAGGCTATTTTTATCTGGTTACAATAGTAAAGTAAGTATGGTAAGCTAGTGTAGTAAGATGTATGTTGTGTAAAGATATGATTTAAATTGAATGTTTCTTTGCAAGATTACCTAAGTCCTAAATTAATCATAGAAACGGTATTTTTTTCAAAATATGATTAGAAACTCAGTAGGTACCACTTATTTGTCTGATAAACTAGGGACGTGTACTATTATGATTGAAACTAGCTGTGTCCCGCGAACAAAATCATGGACAAAAACAATATTTTAAGAAACTGAAATTATTTAAAATTATTTGCTCGATATTTCTGAACTGATTTAATTGAAAGGTATACAGAGGGAATATTAGGTATGGTCGAGAATAAAATATATGGTAATTTTGCCCCATAGTATTTCCTTAATAAGAAAATAGGTGACAAGCTGCCAGACTATCACTTTTTTAGGGTATATACTAGGAATCGAACCCAGAATTTCTTAATTAAATTAAATAATATAGTAATTAGTAGAATAAGGGTAAATAAAACACATCAAGAACTATAGGAATAAAATTTGTATTTCACAATTCAGAATGTTCAATACATATTATTGTTTTTAATAAAATATAACTATGCTATATCGATCGCAATAACACTCAAAAATACATGTCTTAACGTTAGTAGACTTTTATTTCATTAATAAAACGTTAACTTGCGAATAATGGAAAGCCTAAGCTTATTATCACTATGTTTTAAACTACGGTTGTATACACCAAGGTATCCTTCATATCCTGAAAGCAGAAAGATTATATTAATTACATTAAAAATTAAGTGCAACAAACATAGAAAAAACATAATGTTTATATTTATATAATATTATTATACTACTAGCGCCATCTATCGTAAAAATATAGTCAATAAAAGGGCATATGGCGTAGCAGAATAATAATACTAATTTATTTTATAAATGTGTATGGGTATAATTAAATTAAAAATAATATATACATAATTCACTGCACTGTGCACTTTCAAATATTTTTTATTATATTGGGGATCGAACCCAATACTTTCTCCAATCTTCAAATATTAATATAACAACAAAAAGATAAATAAATAAATAATAAAACTAAATCCTTACCTTACACTTAGCACCTTTTATTTGGTCATTCCCTGTTTGGCCCGTCTCTCCCACTCGGCTCTCATCTGCAATATCCCTTTAAACTGCGGCGACGCATCCGCTTCTTCCCTCTCTTTCCCACTTTCCTCCTTTTCCTTATCTCCGTCTCTGTCTATCTCACGTTTGTCCTTTTCCACTGAAAGTCTGAATTCATCTTTCTTCTGCCACGGCCTTTTTGTTAACGTATTTGCTTTGTAAGATTCACTTTTGGTTATATTTTTGATTTCTTCTCGATCATTGGAAGGGTCAGGAAATGTTCGGTTTCTTAGTCTTTTCTCTGGTGTCGAATCTGATACTTCTTTCTTGTATTTGTTGACTTCGCTTCGGAATGTGGGAGTGCTGTCCCGTTTTGTGGATACACTATGGATGCTGACACTTCGCTGGTAATGCGGCACTCCGAACTGACTGACTCGCGCTGCGATATCAACCAATTTGTTTTCTATACTCTCTTCTTTATTTTCCTCATTTTCCTTATCACTGTCTCTCGACTTTATTGACGCGTTAAACTCATTTTTCAGTATCTTACTGCGTGTCGCTGTATCTTCTATTTTATTGCCATTAGCATCATTATTGTTTGCAATTTCCTGTGTTAGTGTGTCAACTTCGGAGTCCTTCAATTTTAGCGACCTTCGAGCGAATACTTTCATCAATTCTGGCTCATCATCGTTTCTGGAACGCGAATCTCTATTGAGTACAGTCTTTTTACGATATATAACGGCTTCTTCATGTCTGTCTGGTATTTTATTTTCATTGCTATCAGTGCTTTGGATTGAAGATTTGCTGCCGAAACTGGAATGCGATTTTCTATCCATTGATATGTTGTCGTCTATTTTCTCTGAGCTCCCGTCGGTGCCGACTGAATTTGCTCGTGGTTTCTCAGGTCTATCTTGTTCTACACTTAATGATTTTCTTTTGAAGAACATTTTTGGTGTCATTGGGCTCTGTGGAGTTACAGGCGCTGCTATTGATTTAGTTGAACTTGTCATTTTCTCCTCAAACTGTGTGTTTATGTTTTCGAAGCTTTTTATAGAGTCTCGTTTAGTTGGTATGTTATTTGTTTTAGTTTCTGTGAGAAAGAAACTTTCGACTTCTTGCTCTTTATCGGTTTGAGGTTCTTTCTTCGGGGTTACGTTTGCAGTTAGAACAACATTCGAAACAGGCTTTGCGTCGACCCTATTCAGTTGAATGTTCAAAAACTCTGGCACACCAGTCTTACTGACGCCACATTTTTGTATTTTTTCATCGCTCTTAACGATTTTCGGTACTTCTACATTCTTAACTGAAACGGGCGTTAATTCCTTATTAATATGAGTAACAGATATGAAACCTTCTGCGTCAATTTTTATCTCTTTTTGGGAAGATTGTTTTCCACTTTGGCCCAAA
Organism: Colias behrii; assembly: GCA_029959065.1. Lineage (NCBI taxonomy): Eukaryota > Metazoa > Arthropoda > Insecta > Lepidoptera > Pieridae > Colias > Colias behrii. The sequence goes on along the minus strand of JARWMC010000021.1, from coordinate 1,275,980 downwards.
GCACTCTCAACAGATACCGTTTTTCTCCTATCATCCATTGGTTTCTCTGGACTACTTTTAACACTATCCAAAGAGCTGGATTTGAGTATTGGCGCTATAATGTTAGGTTTAGGGGAACTAATAATATCGTCGATTTTAGCCTCTATTTGCGAGATATCACTATCGCGTTTATGAGTGTCCATTGCAATGTGAATGCTGTTTGTGAAGAGCTTTGCATCTTCGTTTATATTTATATCAGGTTTAAGGCTGTCAAGGTAGCTACTGTCAGTGCTTGGTAAACTATCGTAATTAGCTTCACTACTACCGTGTAAGATATTATAATTTCTAGCGGATACTCTCTTGGATAAATCGTGTCTTTCGCTGACATTCCTTCTGTAATTCACTTCCCAACTTTCGAGCAACGGTTCAGAAATACCAACTATAGCTGGCAAGCTTGGCATTTGTGTATCTTGGGAACTAATAGACGGGGATTCCGATGCATAACGGAAACTATGAGACTTTCCAATACTGCTTCGCGTCTCTACATATTCATCACCTAACGATCTTAGTCCAGATGTGACATATGACTCTTCATTCTTGTTCAAATGGAAGGATTCTCGTTTGAAAATCTCTTTTTCGCGGAAATCAGTGAGTTCTGATGATCTGCTCATGTGTTTTACATTCTCAGAGCTGTGGTGAGGAGCTCCTTTTGGCGGGGAGCTAGATATTGTGATGCTCGGATTGAAATAAGGTAGGTTTTTGGGCATACTGCCGCTGAGGAAGACAAAGTCACTTTGCACGTTCTTTATACGCATTCCTCGTGATTGAGGCTCTTCATCCGACATATCTATAGACGGCGATAGCGTTTCCTCATGCGATCTAGACATTATTTCGTTTGAAATAAAGGATTTTGACGAAAAAGGATCTATCAGCCGCTGAACAGAAGCGGGTCTTTTTGACTTATCGTGGTGCAAACTAAACGACTCCCGTTTTCCTTCTTCAACGTTTTCCTTCGACGACTGTCTCGTTCTAACTTTTTCGATCTTTTCGCAGAACTCGTCGCGTCTACTGAATCGATTCTTCATTTCCATGTTCAACAGTTTGTCGGTTTCTTCGGCAATTTTGAGATCAGTTATGTTATATTCGACTCCGGGCACTTTGGCAGCGCTGTATACGTCCTTATAAGCACCGTCTTGCACATAGGCACCTTTGTTGTCGAGTCGCTTGTGCATTTGGTTCGCGAAGGCTTTCTGTCCTGCAGATTTGTGGGGCCGTTCCGCGGGTACGGGTTTGAATCCTTGCGCTTGTTCTGTATAGAAACCCTTTTCTTCTGGACTCTTGTACTGACCCGCTTTGTCAGTTTTAGTCTTCTTAACCTCCCCGTCTCCATCCGTTTGGTCCTTTTTGGATTTCTTGCCACTCTTGCGCAACAGCAATCTACTGAAAAACGATTCTTCTCTCTTCGAAGATCTTATGACTTCGTTCTCGATTTTCTTCTCCGACTTGGACTTTTTCTCCAGGCAAGATTCTTCGGCGTACTTTTTGTCCGTGCGATACTTATTGACTCTCTCCTCTGAGTGATATTGGACTTGGGTTTCGGGTTGTATTTTCGGTGAGCTTTCTCTTAGTGGTTGATCTTGTGTGCTTGATTTACTTCTTTTGATGGAAGATCTTGGTGTGTTGGACTCTGCTATGCTGAGTTTAGCGGGAGATTGGCCCATGACCTGGCTGAGAGCTAGCCCGGGAGGTAGCGAGGAGGACTTGAGTTTAGTATCGCTGGGAGTTTCGAGAACTTTGTTCAGTTCGCGCGTCAGTTGTTGGTGCTGCTCCTTAACTATCATATGATGCTTCGTAGTTGTCGATGAAGAGAATGATTCTGGAATCAGAAAAAAATACTATTATTGGTTAGGCAAGAATAGAATAGAAAAGAGATAAATAACAGGATAAAGTATTTGTAATAAAACAATATCACAGTCATAGTATAGGTGCTGGAGGGGTTTATAAATTGTAACACAGATTATTATTTATTGAACAAGTTTACAAATAGTTATTATTGTAATTTGTTACAATATAAAGTTTAACAAGATATTCACTTGTGTATGGGTACTGTAATTAATAAAAAACAAACTATAAATGTTTTTAATACACACCAGTAACGACTTCTGAGCTTTTGAGAGTGACTTCAGGAGTATTGCTTCGTATCATTTCTTCGTTCAGTTCGGGTGTTATCGGCAAGGCTGAGGCGGCAATCTGGAATTTATGGAAATTATATTAGTGACAAGAACTGTTTTTTGAATTGTAGTAGGCGAAGAATCACATGGATAAGTAATTATTAGTAATAAACCTTGGAGAATTCAGTAAATTATAAATGAGAAATTCGTTCACCTCTAATTTGAGTTGTCTGTAATTATTGCAATTTATTGGTACTGTAACGTTGTTTATGTGACAGAACCAAAAAAAGCCTTAAACGTAAATCGATTTATGAATTGCTGGAGTTGTCCGTCAGCATAATTTTTAACTTTTTGAATATTGTTTTATTTTTCTTTATATACAACAGACATGAATTAATTAACAGTTTTAAGTTAACTCACGGGGCTGGTCTTCTTCCGTCGTGGCGCGCCGTGCGTGCGTCGCGGGCGCACCGCCATCTTGTGGCGCGCGGCCGAGTGCGACAGCGGCGCCACGCCCGGCGGCGGCTCCGATGTGTCTATATAATAGTTGGAAATAAGACGTAGCTCGATGGTTTTATCATTATAACATCCTATCCTATCCTATCGGGTCGACCAAGGGCCAGATGGACTGACGAAATAGTAGCAGTCGCTGGCGGAAATTGGCTGAACTTAGCCCAAGACAGGGACAAGTGGCATTCTTTGGGGGAGGCTTTTACCCGTACGGGGTCCATATAACCTACCTAGTACTTAAATTAACTTTATTAAATTATATTATCTTGATTAGTATCTAAACTCTTCTAATATTGTACTTAAATTGTAATTGAAACTTTAACTGTATCTTATGGATCAAATAAAGCTTTATTTATTTTATTTATTTTATTTATCCTATCCTATACCGAGCCCAATGGCGTGCCTTAGGAGAGGCCCATGTAAAACAGTGCACGGAGAAAGACAAGGAGAGAGAGAGAGATCCTATCCTACTGATATTATAAATGCGAAAGTTTATGAGGATGGATGTGTATGTGTGTGTTTGTGACTCTTTCACGCAAATACTACTGAAACGATTACAATGAAATTTAGCACACATACAGAGGGTAACTTGGATTAATGCCTCAGCCCCCGGAATCACAGACACAATAGAAAATCTATTGTGTCGTGACCCGATCGGGCCGCTCGGTGGTCAATGGGTTAACACATAGGATAGGTTTTATCCCGGAAATCCCACGGGATGGGAACTATGCGGGTTTTTCTTTGAAAACGCGGGCAAAGCCGCGGGCGGAAAGCTAGTAGCATATAAATAGCACTCACTATATGCGTCGGAGTGGTCGCTCCTGTCGTGGTGGTGGCCGCTGCTGCTGTCCTCGTCCATCTCGGAGGAGCCCACGCTGAGCAGCGAGCCGTCGCTGCACGACGACTGCGATATACCAGCATGGTGGCGCTGAAATAAACAAATAAATAACATTATATACAATTTATTACCAAATACAAGTGGGTAATTAGTGTACAAAATGCTCTCGGATTGCGATTACTATTTAAGATTTCAACTGTTAAAATAAGAATAGATTGAAAGAGATGGGGTGGGATAAAGTAAGGTTGTTTTAACAATTGGCATTATGAGTGGATAAGAACTAAAACTTCTGTAAATTGAGTAACAATATTTAAGTTAAGGAGGAAAAGATATACTCAATTAGATCAACTTGTGTAAATCGAATCATTATCTCTAGGTTCTAAAAGTTAAGAATATTATAGTAGGTTGGATACAAAATAATTTTATTTGCAATGATACAGAACTTAGTTTTTTAGCTAGAAATAAACACTCGACCGAATATCCTTTTTCAGTACACAAAAAGTGTGTCATTGCATGCAGTGTAACTTACACTATTCTAAATTATTATTCAGACTTCTACAAAATACAATATTCTTAACAATAGATTCTTGTATTCCATTGAAAAATGGACATTGGATCATGATGAAACTTCTTAGTATAATTCATACAACACTACTCTTGGTATTACAAGGAACTTCTGACTACATATTTCTATCTACCTATATATTATAACTAATACTATATCTATCTAATAGAAATCCAATAGTCATTCTGCGATCTAAATTAGTATTATGTAGTTCATATAGTTGTAATGTGAAACCTATCGCTGTTGGTATCTCGGGAATAGGCTCTAGTTACGTGTCGTTCATAATGTGAAAGCGGTGAGGAATATATTATTTACATATCTATACGTCATATATGTTAGGTTTAATACGTCTACTTTTATATTATGTGGAACTTTGGTTTTTAAACATGTGTCCACCTTTATAGTGTGTAGCTACAATCACAAAAGATATAACGTATCTATTTATATTTGTAACGTTTTTATAATTTAAATCTTTGTTTGCTGATGTATCTCTCTATTTTTTTAATTTTTAATATTAAGTAATATCTTCTATATTCCGTATTGAATTATTTAACGGAAAAAAGGAACAATAAAACAAAATACTGACGAGTTAATAACTATTATAGTCTGTACGTTTATTATTAAATGACGACTATGTTTTGTCAATTGTAGAGCTTCTTAATAGTTCTATTATAAGTTGAAGTAAAATGTATATTTCCATTTTATTTTCTGCTATAGTATTGCCAGTTCTGTTTAAATACAAACCTTAATATTTGCGCTGATGTACCTCCGCCTCGGTGGTCGCCTCACTACGTCACTCCCCGCGCTAGTCACATAGAGCATCATTTTCACTTATTTCACTAACTTCACTACTTTTACACATTACTACTACTTCACACAAATTACCACTACTACTTCATACTTCACTACTTTACATTTAGTTATTATTTCTTACGCACTTATCACATGTTAAACTTACTATCTATCCTAAAATGAGAGAGGAAAAATATGATTTTGTTATTTATAAATATGCCCATATTTGGTGTTCAGACGTGTTTATTATCAACTGATAATGTATAGATAATGATACATCGATTATCTCAAGTGTCGTTCATAAAACGTGATAGTGGAGTGCATATTGAAAGTAGATCGCATTCATATGATGGACTTATATGTTTTAATGTGACGTCATTGATGCTATGTTTATTATTTGATTTTAAGGCGTAGGTACTCGATTGTAACAATTTTGAAAAATGCTTTAATCGTATGATCTTTTGCTATACATTTTTGGTATTTTTATTGGCAAACGCATGAATAGAGCAAGGATAATGGAATTTCTAGTCCACACTACAAGCTTTATAAGGTAGGAGATGACGTATACTTTTCTTTAGGGAAAATAATTATTTAAATATTATTTTCTATTTAAACTTGCACGTAATATTATGAAGTAATTATTACATAACAAGTGTCCTTCGCTAAATCGATTTTTACATATCTAGGGAATTACTGTTTAACCTCGATAAGCACATGTCCTTTGACACATACCTACTATTAATATTTCATTATGATAATTGCAACATTATGCGTCACGTAATTTATTAAAAAACAAATTATCGGTTTGATCTTAATCGATAAAAAAAGAGCAGACTTTTGAAAGACATTTTTAATTACCTATGCATGCTATATTAAAACACGTTAATGCGTTATAAATTACAAAATACTTTCATACGTTTGCCAAACAAAAGCAATAATATTAAAACGCAGACATTTGCAGCTAAAAGCTGCGTCTGGTTAGTGTCTGACTCAGTTCTGATTATCTTGTAGCAGACGCACTTATCTTGGAAATTTAATTTGTAATAACTCGTGTGGGGGCAAGGGACAGATTGTATTGCATTTATTTTACGTGAAGAAAATGCACAAATTTTAATTTAATTAAACAATAGTGATACCGGGAGATATTGACACAAAATTTCGAGTCATTTGTAACAGGATGGCGGTTCTACAGGGGTCTTAGTACGCCAGACAAAAAGAAAAATGATGGTGTGAACGCTGGTACCGGCGGCTTAGTCGCGTGGGCGTTAGTCGAACTCGTCGGAAAAATAGCGAAAGTCAAACGATTTGTAACACAAAAATTTTAGAATTTACCAATAGCCCATAAAAAAGAAGTAGGCGGTAGTGTCATGCCATACTTTTCCGGTGTGACTTACAGCCCGCCATACCGACGCGAATGTGTTGATTTAAAAAAAAACAATTCAACCATTTGTACCAGGCTAACTTTTGCACAGGTAACCATCGTCGTGCAGCCATTTACGAAAATCGCCATGCCATACTTTTCGGACGATTCCAAATGTTCGCCATACCGCCGAAAATCTGCAAATTTTTTTTTCTCGCCGAACGATTTGTACCACCTTAAATTTTTTTTTCAACAACTCCTGAATGATTATAAATAGAAGTGTGATAATGCCATACCTGTGGGAGGTGGCGAATGTGTATAAGATTTTTTTTATTGTAAGATGTTATTCGTATTTTGAACGATTTGTAACAGTATGGCACTAATTTTTCCTGTAAGTTTGAGAATCAATGAATATAAATACAAAATTTCAAAGATCTAGGTGTTGGAAAGCTTCATTTATATAAATTAATAATAAATTAATTTTTCAAGTATGGCAGCACTTTTTCCCCCTACTAGAAGTATGGCAAATATAATAATGGTCACATTTTATCAAATACTCTCCAAAAATCCAAATGCAATACTGGTACAAAAAGTTTGGCGAAAAAAAAAATTTATGCAGATTTTCGGCGGTATGGCGACCATTTGGAATCGTCCGAAAAGTATGGCATGGCGATTTTCGTAAATGGCTGCACGACGATGGTTACCTGTGCAAAAGTTAGCCTGGTACAAATGGTTGAATTGTTTTTTTTAAATCAACACATTCGCGTCGGTATGGCGGGCTGTAAGTCACACCGGAAAAGTATGGCATGACACTACCGCCTACTTCTTTTTTATGGGCTATCGGTAAATTCTAAAATTTTTGTGTTACAAATCGTTTGACTTTCGCTATTTTTCCGAAGAGTTCGACTAACGCCCACGCGACTAAGCCGCCGGTACCAGCGTTCACACCATCATTTTTCTTTTTGTCATTGCATACTAAGACCCCTGTAGAACCGCCATCCTGTTACAAATGACTCGAAATTTTGTGTCAATATCTCCCGGTCCATGAATATTTTTTTAGTATGAAAATTTTAGTAGTATACTAGCGGTCCGCCCCGGCTTCGCCCGTGGTACCTACATGTTTAAACTATCCTATCTCTCAAGTTGGATCGAACTGCACATGGTGTGCGAATTTTATTATAATCGGTTAAGTGGTTTAGGAGTCCATTGAGGACAAACATTGTGACACGAGTTTTATATATATTAAGATTGTTAAAACTTAAGCTATAAGTGATATACTTTATGATGAGTTATCTTTTGAAATAAATGTGGAAAAAGCTGGAAATATATGAATATATTAGTTCGTCTCACAAAAACTACTAAGCAGTTTTGGCTGAAATATAAGATTATCTACGATCTGACAAAATCTAAGCACATTTTACACGGTTACCCTACCAAAACTAACTTGAGCAAACAAACATAGTAAAAAGAGAGTAATAAATCTATTTTGTTATGCTTCATATCATATTATAAATAATTTTTACTTTCTATCTTTCCAAACGGATAAGCTTATCCGATAATCTGTTATCTCGACATTGACACTGACGTTAGCTCTATATTTGCTTCGAATATTGTTATTTGAATATTATTGATTTCTATTTGAGAATTTAAATAAAACTTTTGGAATCGTCGTTGACAAATCGCTAAGATGTAGCGCTATGATTCTTTTATAGTCGAGCCAATTTAATAGACAACATTTGACGTCTATCAATTTTATCTTCGACGAGAGGTAATCTGCTTAAAAACATCGATTAAAGTGAATTAATCGATACGGACTTGAAACATTTGTCAATCGAACTTGAAACACATGTCAAACTATCGTAGAAAACTAGATGTTGTGAAAACAACTGCATCGATTGCCCTGAACTTTAAACAGTTCATAAATATTTTTACTAAAATTGATATAGCAAGAAAAAAAGACTATAGCCCTCATTTATGAGTAAGTACTCATTCGTAAGAACGTACATCAAGTACATGAGTTTTGACAAAAACAAAAATTGCAACTTAAAAAGTAATAAAATAATAGGCCTATCGCTTGTTCTTGACCTTTTATGATTAATAAATAAATATAGCATCCGGTATATTTATAATTACTTTGCAGAAATTAAAGGAATGCTAAAATCATTCATAAAATCGTAACTATAGGGTGATTTTTTTGCTGGTTTCTTTTTGGCAATACTGTTTTTGATAGATCACGCGTGAATCGTGTCTTGTGTCTTTATCAAACTTGTTCAGTTTGGTCTATAATTTAAGCATGAATCGACTTACGAACGAACAACGCTTGCAAATTATTGAATTTTACTATCAAAATGCATGCTCGGTTAAGAGAGTGTGAAGTCGGTTAAGAAGTGCGCGATGCACTTCTTCGATTGGCGATTTTTTTTTTGCCCAAAATGGAAGAATTGGACATGCCTCACATGTGGTTTCAAAAAGACGGTGCCACATGACACACGGCACGCGAAACAATAGCCCAATTGAGAGCCGCCTTCGGCGAACAGTTTATCTCACGTTTTGGGCCCGTCGATTGGCCGCCTAGATCGTGTGATCTAACGCCTTTGGACTATTTCTTATGCCTACAGGGATAAACCAGCAACGATTGACGCACTGGGAGCCAATATTGAAGCATTTATTCGTGATATACCGGCCGATATGTTGTAGAGAGTGTGCCGAAATTGGGCCTTGCGAATGGGCCATCTAAACCGGAGCCGCGGCCAGCATTTGCATGAAATCATCTTCAAACATTAAATTATATTGATCGTTCTATCGATTCCATTATAGATTACAACAAATTTTTCAAATTTTTTGTGTTTTTTTTGAAAATCAAATCCTAACCTCTTAAAAAATCACCCGTTACATCCTGTGTTTTCTAAATCACAATAAATTATTTAATAAATCTTTTATGGACATATAAATAAGCTTAGAATCCGGTAATTATTTCGAAAACATAGAATCTATATGTATTTATAAAATAATTATCTGTACGTACGTGCGCAATCGATTATTTGATATATCCTCTATGTTATCAATTATCTTTATAAAAATAGGTAATCCTATATACATTATTAACCTATATATAAGATAAGGAACTAATCCTTAATCATCTGGATAATTTGCATACAAACCTTTATTTGAGATTACATTGTTGTTTGGTTTTCTCTTTTATTTGAATTTATAGTGAAAACAATGTAATATTTTTGTTGTTATCGTTCTAAAGAAATAAATTTTTGAAGTGAAACTTTTGTAAGCGCGTTGACAGTAAAACTTCAAGGTCGCAACATGGCAATACCGTCACGTCATGGGAGTGAGGCGATGATTTTGGTATCTTGAATCTTGCCAAAGAAGTTTCACTTTTGACACGTGTGCCGAGCAGAAGAGCGTGCTCTTTTATATTTTTATTGTTTATTAATATTTTTTTTTCTGTTATCGTTCTATATGAATATATTTGTTTCTTGTTATGTTTACGTATTTCTATACTTAATATTATAAAGCTGAAGAGTTTGTTTGTTTGAACGCGCTAATCTCAGGAACCACAGGTCCGATTTGAAAAATTATTTCGGTGTTAGATAGCCCATTTATCGAGGAAGGCTATAGGCTATATATCATCACCCTAAGACCAACAGATCGGAGCCACGCGGGTGAAACCGCAGGGAATAGCTAGTAATATCTAAACTAGGAACAGCTAACCTTGGGTAAGCTTCAATAAGAGAATTATGATGACCGTGTCAAATGTTAATCGTATTCCATAAGCCTCTTTAAGATGTATGACTCCGCATACACGGTATTAAAATTTCAATGAAATAAAACATTATTTATGTATTATTTACATGTCCTTGACTAGTTATGTTTTGATGTTATTTAGAAAAAGATAAATAAATTAAATCCGGGAAATTTTATACAGCCCTCCTGCCTCTTATCAAGATCAAATAGGTATGTAAACGAATAATCGAATAAATAATTTTATGTTCCATTTAAGTTTTATCAACATTTAATACGAGTGTGAAAACTCAGTTACTACAAAATATTATCCGAGTAGTGGGTATCGAACCCTCAACATTGTTATGTCTATGTTGTTTCTAATATATTGTAAAAAAACTGCACTACAATACATGCCATATAAATAGAAACAATTCATACCGTTGCTATCGGTCAATTAAGGAAAGCTGGCATGTTCACAGTACTCACACTTATGCAATTTCACTTACAGTATGTTCAAAAATAAATGCGACTCTACTTTCATTTTAGACTTGAATTGTAAAATGGTGCGTTGTAGATAAATATATGCAAATATAATTATGAAAGCTCTCATAATTTACCTGTAAAATTATAATTTAAAAGTAAATCAATTGATGAACTTAATTATTTATTCTAATAATAATCAATTGGATAAAAGTATTAATAATCATTCAATTATCAAATAATAATTAAATTTCAGGTCATAAAAACAATACAAATAACACGTGTACGCTCACTCCCAACACACGGATGGTTGTTTTGATAATGATTTAAATAACGTACGTCTTCTGCAGTTGGGGAGCAGTCTTGTCCTGACTTTGGTCGAGTAAAGATATCTAAGAAATATTATATTTGTAGTAGGTACGTAATACCTACCAATACGCGCTAACAAATATGTGTTACATGTTTATTGTATAATTTTCACACTATTGGTTTTCTCAAACTCAAACATTTATACAATTAGACTTCTTCTAGAAGCACTTTTGAATCGTCATAACAGTTTAACAGTTTTAACATTTACCACCAATTCAGAAAGCAGTATCTATAGAGAAGAAGAAGAATCTATTTAATCATAATCGTAATCTTCTACTTCACTGAAACTTTCATCGCTCGAAGAACTCGATGTTTCGTTGTCGGAATTTCTTAATGTTATTATAAATGAGTCAGTGTAATTATCTACTTTTGGTTCTAATTGAATATATTTTTCCTCATGTTCTCGCGTCTTTCTCCAAACGTCACTAAACATATCCAGACTAATAGCATTTGCTTCCTTTCTAAATAATTCTTTCACAGTTTTCAAGTTAAAGTTCACATTTTGTGATGCTACTTTCCCTTTAATTATGCCCCATAGTAACTCTATTGGGTTGAGTTCTGGATGGTGGAAGGCGCAATACACTATGTCCATGATCTTTGAGGATTGCATCAAGTAAAAATTGTGTATAGTTTGGCTTATTTTTTTTAATAATGTCATAAAGAATAGGTATTGTGTTTCTTTCTGGATATGGTATATTATGTTTGTCCAACCAAGCTAACATGTCACTTTTTCTTGAATTCGATGTGGGCACTGGATCCGATACGACGTTGTGGTATGATGCATTATCGAGTACTAAAACTGACTGAGGTGGTAAATTTGGAAGAAGTTTTTCTATGAAATAAAATATTATCTATGCTTAGGAATGCTTTTCCCTTATGCCCGAGATCCAAAAAGCTAGTTTTTTATGCTATGATAGCAAGCTAGTGTCAGTCAGCTAGCAAGCTTCTGGCTTCGTGTAGACAAAACTAGATTCGTTTCTAAGCTAGAAAACTAGTTAGCTAGTTGACAAGCCAGGACAGTTTTATTAGGATGGAGTTCTATTTTTTAGGCGAATAGCCACCCCAACCACTGATTTTACTATCTTAGCTTATGTACTGTGTTTATGTGACCGATGAAGCTAGTTTTCAGTAATTGATGAGAGCGTTTAGCATATGTGGTGCAAGTTGACGCCTTTGCTGTTATTTACCAATGATTCCGGTTAGGTTTTCATCCGGATCCACGAAGAACACGAGCCGGAGAAACGCTTGGGATAGTTAGCCATCTGTGGCATCCTCAGGAGGTACATCTATATCATCACGGGAATATCATAATGTGGGTCCGGATCAGGAGTCTACTTTGGCGCATGAACCCAGCGCGTTTGTTGGTTACAAAGGTAGTATAAAAACACGAGGAGGTAGTAAATTAAAGTAGTAAATTAAAAAGTATTGTCTCATACAAAGTAAAAATGGACCAGAAATTCTTACTCATGAATGATAATGTCCCTTCGCATACGACATGACAGGGAACGGCCGCTCTTCGAGACCAAAATATTCAAGTTTTAGACTGGCTTGCATATTCGTTCGTCTTTTAATTCTATTGAATATGCTTAGGATATGTCACAACTAAGCGCTCTAAAAGATTTTCCGCAAAATTTAATTACGGATCAACAACTTTACGAACACTTCCAAAGAACACATACCGCAATAAGACATTGGTATTCAATTTTAAGTAAGAACAACCGATATCGTTTGTAAATTAATGTAAATGGTGATAACTCTGATTATTAATTAGTAATTTGATTTTTGAAAAAAAAAATGCCGATTTTATTCAAAATTTATATTTTTCTAACAAGATCCTTATCATCCAAATTTCCACATTGGTGAGAAAAATTGACATTTCTAATGAAAATGAACAAAAAATTAAATGATTTTATTAAATACTGTAAAATAGTCTATAATTCTTCCATTTACTGTATCACAAAATTCTTCATAGATTTTTAGATATTCGTACTACACCAATTACATCACCCTGTATTTATAAACAATTGCAAAATAAAAGCTACACATAGGCCGGGAGATACTGACACAAAATTTCGGGTCATTTGTAACAGAATGGCGGTTCTACAGGGGTCTTATTACGCAATGACAAAAAGAAAAATGATGGTCAGAACGCTGCAGCGCTGGTACCGGCGGACTAGTCGCGTGGGCGTTAGTCGAACTCGTCGGATAAATAGCGAAAGTCAAACGATTTGTAACACAAAAATTTTAGAATTTACCGATAGCCCATAAAAAAGATGTAGGCGGTTAGTGTCATGCCATACTTTTCCGTTGTAACTTACAGCCCCCCATACCGACGCGATGCGTTGATTAAAAAAAAAAAACAATTCAACCATTTGTATCAGGCTAACTTTTGCACAGGTAATCATCATCGTGCAGACATTTACGAAAATCGCCATGCCATACTTTTCGGACGATTCCAAATGGCCACCAAACCGCCGAAAATCTGCAAAAAAAATTTTTTTTCGCCAAACAATTTGTACCAGTATTGCATTTGGATTTTTGGAGAGTATTTGATAAAATGTGCTGCCATACTTGAAAAATTAATTTATTCGTCACGTTTCAAAAATACGACTGTACAATACGTAAAATAATTTTTTACAGTATGGGATCATTATATTCTGTTTGTTTGTATACAATTCTACCTAGAAAAAAATATCGCAGATTGCAAACATGGGGCGGATGATTGTAAGACTTAAGCCAAGACGTAAAAAAAAATGAAAAGAATTGGCGATTTGTCGTCGTCGGTCGGTCGGTTGTTTGCCGTTGACCAGTACGGCATTTTTGGAAAGTATATGATGCAACGTGACCATTATTATATTTGCCATACTTTTAATAGAGGGAAAAATTAGTGCCATACTGCTACAAATCGTTCAAACTACGAATAAAATCTTACAATAAGAAAAAAATCTTATACACATTCGCCACCTCCCACAGGTATGGCATTATCACACTTCTATTTGTATACGTAGTATATTATTATTAGTCTGTGCTTCTATTTATAATCATTCAGGAGTTGTTGAAAAAAAAATGTAGGGTGGTACAAATCGTTTGGCGAGAAAAAAAAATTCAAAAATTTGCAGATTTTCCGCGGTATGGCGACTATTTGGAATCGTCCGAAAAGTATGGCATGGCGATTTTAGTAAATGGCTGCACGACGATGGTTACCTGTGCAAAAGTTAGCCCGGTACAAATGGTTGAATTGTTTTTGACATGACAACGTCTTAAATTAGGTTGCGGCTGGGAGTCACTTATGAAAAAGTGTAACGCTCGGTAACGTTACGATGAGTCACCGAACGAGAGAGAGGCCCGCGGTCTGCCGCGCGCGCAGCACATAAATATTCTACCGAGAAAAAGACGTTGTCACGTAAAATCTTCGCCCGTAAAACCGACTTTGCAGGCAACCATTTTTTTTAAATCAACGCATTCACGTCGGTAAGGCGGACTGTAAGTCACATCGTAAAAGTATGGCATGACATTACCACCTACATCTTTTTTAAGGGCTATCGGTAAATTCTAAAATTTTTGTGTTACAAATCGTTGGACTTTCGCTATTTATCCGACGAGTGTGACTAACGCCCACGCGACTAGTCCACCGGTACCAGCGTTCTGACCATCATTTTTCTTTTTGTCATTGCGTACTAAGACCCCTCTAGACCGCCATCCTGTTACAAATGACCCGAAATTTTGTGTCAGTATCTCCCGGCCTAACATGTGCAATGTGTAAATGTGTTGACGTTCCAGCTCTTCTTAATATAGGTATACATATTACACGCTTTATATTAGCTTCACCTGTATGTTTGTAACCGACTGTATGTTTGTAACCGACTTCTTTGGGCGCGATTTTGACCCACTTTAAACGGCCAGATTTCGTTCAAACTTTGTAGATTTATTGAGGACCGATGACAATACAATAATTTGATAAAATTTTCTATTTTTTAATTCGGTTTTCTATGAAAAGCGTGTTTTTTAGTTTTTTTAAACTACATATTATTTTTAACCTATATATACGTATATGCTCATCTCAACTCAACAACAATGACTATTGACATACATTTCGCAAAGCGTTATACACTAAAAATCACAATCCATTTGAAGCACTCAATAACACGCGTTGCCTTGAAACACAATATCAACTGTACACTAGCTGTCAAAACAACGGGTACACTATTAAATTACCGCTCGCATGTAGCGCTTGCGTGACGACAGCAATACATTATATTTTTCATTTCGAATTTTTGTAACAAATCCGAATTCAACTGCTTTTCCGTTTGTTTAAACGTTGACGAGTTTCAATGCAATTTGCAACGATACACTGCATGGGTGTTACAACAACTTTCTTACGTTTTTCTAGTGTGTAGAGAAAAAATAATATAATGCAATTAACTTGATTTATACGTCTGTCTTTTGTTATACATATTTATGTAAGGAAATGATTATTGTTAAAACATAATTATTATAAACGTTCGTTTTGATTTGATATTTTAATAAAAACTGGATATACAATACTTATAAATCTAAATGTCGGAATACAATTTCCCTCTATAAAAAAATAAACTTTTCATGTTAGTCGTTTTCCGATTAAAAATCACATATCTATAAATAAAATGTATTTATTTCAGTTGAAAATCTGTTAAGTGCTTTTCGCACGAAAGACTAGCAACATTTTCACAGATTTCAGCTTGTTTAATTACTTTGTATGATGATAGAACATAGCTTGTTTCGTGTGCAGCGATGCGCACACTTGCGAAATTAGCTCCAAGTACGCCACGGTGACGCACCTGTCTGTACTCGTTTTTCCTTTGGTTGAAATCGATATATTATGTAAGGTAACTTGAACCAGTTCAAAACTTGTGGTATTTTTTGTGACTAATAGTTTTTTGATTAGATGCTTATTGTTTATTGATGTAGCACTTTAAAACTTTAAATCAGTTATATTTCATTACGGGCCAGTGAATTAAGTTATATCTTTCAGACAACAATACGTAAGCAAAGAAATATTAATAGATTATATTATAAGACTTAACATTGACAATAGTCTTATCGACAGAATGTACAGAATAGCGAAAAAGTCAATGATTAAAAAATGATAATGTTAATTGATAATTCATTCATTATTTTTTTAAGCTATTCGACACTTCGTTTTGCGTGTTTACAGTCTGTGACGTAGCATGTACAGCCACGATAAATGAAACGTTTCAAGGGTTAAATTAAATGTTATGTAAAACACTCACTATACCTACATACTTACAGCCTTGTATATAACAAGGCTGTAAGTAAAGTAAGTCGACTATATTTTGCTATGATCAAAGAAAACATAAATTATAGAGCTGCAAGACGGATCCCATTGATTAGGTTTGAATCACGTTCAAATGACACTTTCGTAAGCCTTTCCGTCCATAATTTGCAAAATGAATGCTTTCTTATTTCCATATAAAACTTTTCCTGTCTTTCAGGTCTTGGGTAATCAGTCTTTATAACAAAATCGCATAACAACATAACAGCTATGTGTAAAGTTAATCAAGCGACAAATTGCGTGGAATCCCGATGTTATTACAAATGACTTAAATAACTTGTTGCCATTTTTCTTGGCCTGACGTGTACTAGACATTTTTCGTGAGAGCTAGATACTATTAATGCAATGACATTTGAAAATTGGAAACCGAACTCGTGTAATTGAAACACAGAATGTAAATTTTGCGATGTCGACATGTTTGCAAGTTAAAGCGCCTTCGAAATAGAGTATGCTGCAAATCTTAATATATATAAATCTCGTGTCACAATGTTTGTCCTCAATGGACTCCTAAACCACTTAACCGTTTATAATAAAATTCGCACACCATGTGCAGTTCGATCCAACTTGAGAGATAGGATAGGTTTTATCCCGGAAATCCCTCGGGAACGGGAACTATGCGGGTTTTTCTTTGAAAACGCGGGCGAAGCCGCGGGTGGAAAGCTAGTAATACTATAAATATAAAGGTTTATTATAATTAGAACTGCATAGATTTGATGGTCTAGAAATTAAAGATTTTAACGGATTTTAATCGCGATTTATTCATTAGATTTGCTCGCTTCAAAGTGTGCGAAACGTCGATAAATAATATAATGAATAAATCGCGTTTAAAATCCGTCTTAAAGGAGATAATCTCAATGTGGCCAAGTTTATAAAAAAGCTCTTTATTATATTAAAATAGACTGCGAATAAAAGTTCGCATTATAAAATTGCATAGAACTGCAATATCACATATTTAAATTCATACAACAAGTGGTAGACAATCACAACAAAGCCGTGCGTTGTTTTGAAACACAATTGTTCCAGATACGACACACCGGAAACGGGGTGACAGATAAACATACAGACATAGGGGAGCCGCGGATATTTCACTATAAACATGTATGTAAAGAGTACGAACAAAATATGCATGCAATGAGGATAATTTTTTTTATGTTTCTTTTATTGGTGTGGAATTTAGTGCATTCTTTTGGTGTTTTTTTTTATTTTTCTAAGATTTGTTATCCATCATCACTACATAGACTCATCATAAACTACATAATATTATAAAACAAAGTCACTTTTTTATAGATAGAGTGATTGAAGGTTTATATGTAGATATAATTTATTAGGTTTAATCATTAAGACACAGCGGGCGAAGCCGCGGGTAGAAAGCTTGTAGTATATTAAAATAAGATTGCTGTACTTTTCAAGGGTACTTTCAATACAAATCAGATGTCTATACTCATTTGATAAAATACTTATCGCATTAAGTATTATCTTTTAATTAATAATAAAACATTGGTACCTACTGTGTTTGTTTTGAATGACAATACATGTCTTTCTTTCTTACTACGCAGCTGGCCGCTATTAAATTTATATACCTACTAGCTTACCGCCCGCAGCTCCGCCCACTTTAAAACCTAACTATATCTATCAAAAAAACCGCAACCGTAATTCGGAAAATTGTGAATAGTTACCACTTCAGAGCATCGTTATATTGTGAGTATCGCGGTATCGCGTAAAAATAAACGGGTTTGGTAAAAATAGTATTCATATTTGTTTAATCAATCACTAGTTATGTTCTAATTGCATTTACCCCGTCATACGGAATTACACTAATACTGTAACTAAATACACTATTATATTATCAGTTAGTAACATTAAACCTAAGATATTTTAAAAGGAACATAAATAAATAAGATCCCAAACGCCTATTATACCTTTTTGCGTTTTCTATTATATTCTTATCAATAATTTATTATACTCGTCAATACAAATTGTCTGATATCGATGGCTGATAACAATTAATTGCTTGTCGTATATGAGCGATAACTTCAAATATATAACTGTAATAAGTGCTGTGTTTCCTGAAAGCATTATTGGTAATAAATAATTTATGGTTTAAATATGTACATTTCACACACAATTAAGGTTCTTACATATAATTTATATTTGAAAATAAAATAATAGTTACTTAATAAAGATATTCCGATTTGTTCTTGAATATGTATTTTTTTAAACTAAGTAAATAAGTATATGTTTATAAATATTGGTTTTTCGATAAGATTCGATAGCAGGACCTAAGATAAAATTTATTTTTATTACATTGATGTTCTACGTAACTTTACTAGACTTTTCCAAAGTCAAAAGTTCGTTAGGAATACAAACAACATATTAATTGTCTTTATAAAAACCTCAACAACAGAAATTAATTACTTCTGTTATTTAAATCATTGAAGAATAAATCAAAATCAAATTGTTGTACTGATTAGACAATAGATTATAGATATATTACGTACTTAGCAATTTAAAATCTACAATAATACTCATTTACTAGAAACCGAGAGTCAATAAACAGTTTTTCAAACAATGCTCACAGTATCAGATAACAATTACGCTCAGAACAATTGAACCGTGGAAAGCGTAGAAAGTAACCCCAACCACTGCGCTTGGTTGAGTTACACTTAGTTATCTGAATATTATGTTGATTCGTCTAGTACTTCTACTCTAGTTACTATTGCACGCCTCATAAGCGAAGCGTTGAGGTGGGTACTACTGTCGCTTCGCGCAAAACATCTGATTTTTCATTTTAGTTTTATAAACCTCTACTCTAAACGTGTACTCTAGTATAGGGGTGAGTAATAGCTGAAGTGAAAACATTGGGTAAAGTATAATAGAGCATTTGAACATTACAGTAGGTACCTACTGTAAAAGGAGGAAAAGTAAGATGTATTGCATTGCCTATTGATAATTTGAGATAACTATAAGAAAATATTGAGCAAGAGGTAGATATTTGTAAGATTAAAAGCAGGCAAGCACGTGACCTATATAATATTATTTAATTTTTATTTACAAATACACAACCGAAGATCTACTTATATATGCTATGTGAGATGGAGAAAAAGAAAGAAGTAGATACCAAACTATTAACTTGTACTAATCTAGGGCATTGACCCTGGTTAACTAATCCAAATCATCTCTATAAATAAATAATGTGAGGTTATTGTTTTCTAGTCCTTCAACCACAAAACCTTAACATTACTAGAAACAACACTGAGGTTGCGTGAAATTGTAGATTTTCCCTCGGAATGTGGTTATCAGCTGGTTTTACTAGTATCTTCGTACTTCGCATATTCATTGCATTTTTTCTGCTAAATAATAATATAATAGTTAAAAAAAACTAAAAACACGCTTTTAGTTCGGTTTTCTATAAAACGCGTGTTTTTTATTTTTTTTTAACTATTATTTATTTTATCAAATTAGTGTATTGTCATCGGTCCTAAATAAATCTACAAAGTTTGAACGAAATCTGGCCGTTTAAAGTGGGTCAAAATCGCGCCCAAAGAAGTCGGTGACAAACATACAGGTGAAGCTAATATAAAGCGTGTAAAAATATCAGTTAAAAACATAATGTTGATTACTTACTACGAGTCCTTAATGAAATTGATATACAGATATCGAATATAGATATTGATACTATTTTTAATTATGATAAAAGCAATTTATATTTAGAGCAGTTTTAATTGTATTTGTTTTAATTATATCATTACTATATTTGTATTACATATGTGCTTCTTCGTATATGTATCTTCTATGTTATGTAGCATAAGTCTTCCAATCATTTAAGCATTGATAACTTCAATAACAAGTAACTTGAAAAAATGTTACAAACAAAAATACAACTAATCTTTGGATTAAAAATACACAATATTTAATCAGGTTCGTATATTAAAAACTTTTCATAACACATGAATATTTTATACAAAAATGTTTATATTACTAAACGTGAAATAAAAATATTTTCCATCGAACAATACGTTGTGTAAGTATACCATTTTTGGTGTTTGATTACGTTATTTTCATTGTGTAAGGATTAGGTAGTGACGCGAACCGATTTAGTGATGTGCTGGTTTCAAAACAAATGTCGATAAACCATAAATTATCGATTTTTTTATCGTTTTACAAATAAAGACTTTTAAACGTTCGGATTGGTGGTAATCGTCGTCTAATTTGGAGATACATAATTTATAAGGCTTTTAAGGAAGTTTTGAATTGTATGTTTGATCTGAGCTTTAAAATAAAACGACAATTTTTATGTTGGGTATCATATATAGTTTTATAAATTTTTATATTAATCGTTGGATTATTATAAAATGCATTTGCTTAAATAAATTAGATTTCGTTTTTAACCGACATTAAAAAAAGGCGGACGATTTTTTTATGTATAAAGTTTAATATCAAATCATTAAAGAAACAACTTTATTGTTCAAACTTCAAAGTACTATTTAACACATCTGATGACTAATAAATTTTCGACCACATTAATAATATTATTTAATGCTTTTACATCACTAAAGGAAGCAGATGATTAGTTCCGGTAGTAATCACGCCGTTCTGGTTTGGATTAGGAGTTTAAAAACACTTTACTTCATTATATTGGAATAAATCTATTTTAATATTATGCCTATGTAATATTGCCTGTAATATGTAACAATCATCCGCCGGTGAAGCAATTTCAAATTATAATGATACATTATATCTAAGGATATGTACTGCTATTTATTTTTTGATACATCACTTTACATTGAGAAGTTAAACAGTTGTTATAATTATTATGTCTGATCCAACAGACAAAATCCTGTTTTGGAAGGATTTTTTATTTCATATTTTTAATTCATTTGTTTTTTTTTTTATTAATTCATTCCTTTTCCTAGCAATATCATATCCACTCCATATCACATTTTAAAGAGAATATTGCAAGGAAATAGCACAAAAAACGCGACTCTAAAAATAGATGTAATCAACCATTTCTTAAGCCTTATCTACCTATCTTTAATAAATAAAAAGCACACCGCGGGAATTAATAACGTCATAATTAAAACAATAAGTTTAATAAAAGCACGTGTATAGACAAAGAAGTAGACGAACATGACAAAACATGGCCTTGACCACATTCGTGACGATTACAACATATTTTAATCAATTTTACTATCAAATTTAGAATTTAGTAATTTGTAATTGTTTTGAAACGGTCAGAGCTCAGAGGTCAAATGGATTAATAAGTGAAATTACGGAATTAAGCTGTCACTTAAAGATTGCATTTTATTTAAATTAGTAACTGTGATAAAGGTTATGGAAAAATTCCTTATCAAGCGTTGCGAAAGGGGGCTAGACGGAATTAAGACCAAAACGGAACGATACTTTTTGCTATATTGTAAGTCGTGTGGCGTGCGCATGTTTCTCTGTTTATCTCTATCTCTCTCATAAAAGCAAGCCAGTTATTTTAGTAACTTCGTTCCATCCTGGTGTCCCTTGACACCACTACACGTTTTTTAACTATATTCCGGGGGTAAAATTTCTGAGGGATACTGATAAAAAATAAATACAAATAATGACGTATTTATGTAGACGATATTACATATCAAATAGCCGATTGCCTTTTGGAATCAGAGAGACAATTCCTTCAGAGGTCAAAGCATTTGATATGTAATCGATATCTATTATTCTGTGCTAGATCTCTGATATAGAAACTCTGCCCTATAAAGTAATTTTCGTCTTATTTATAGATTTCTTATTAGGCTAGAATAATATGGAAAATATGTATCTAGGAAACGAAGTGTTTGCAACATCTCTAAAACCTAAATTGCATTATTACCCAAATTTATTTATAATCAGGCTTGATCAATTACGATTATTAACGCCTGGGAATTCACGAAATTTCTATAACAATCGTGTTACTCAGAAATCAACAAAATGGTATATGTAATTATTTCATTAGGGGTTTTATTGCGCACCCATCAAAGAGGATTACAGACTTGATGTTCTGACGTCATTAAACCGATTTCTGATCCCCTCCCAGAAGCATCAAAAGTGCCTTTGTACGTAATGTGTTGCGTAATGTACTGTTGTTATATTGGTACGGGAGCTATTAACGTTTAAAAAAAAGTCATTTTAGTATAGTTGGTTTTTTGATATACTGTTCCTCTTGCTATTTCGGTTAGAGTCCGGGCTGTCTGGCTGGTCGCAGTGGTTGCGTTTTTTAGTGCGCATCTTATCTGCACAGGATAATTTCCTTAATTTTAAGTCATTTTTTAACGCGTAATTTTTAATATTTTGCCTTTAGATAGATCCATCAGACATAATTTTTTTATTGCAAGACGTTTTTTTCGTTGTTAAATAGGTGCCAGACGCAATTTTTTATTTCGTTTTTATAAAAAATTCAAATTATTTTAGAATGTCTGTAAATTTCATATTATGTTCTTCAAACATAATATAATCTAAAATTAATTAGCCAGACGCTAATTCGATTGTTAAGTATTAAATATGTACAAATAAAAACGTAGTGAAAGTAGGTAAGTATAACAATTTGATGATTGTGTATATGGAGAGATAGTTTAAAGTGCAAGAGAGATAGAAAGGGTCGGCCGCGAAAATTAAATAACAATAAAAAATAACTTTTTTTTTCGAAAATATAAGATGCATAGAAATTGAATTGTTCCTACTCTAGGATTCCCTGTGTTGTGGGAACAAGTACCTTCCATTGGTACATTTTATTCCTTAGGCTAAAAAATAAACTATTAGGGTAGGTACATCAACAATCTTCTATACAAAACAATTTTTTTTATTACTTAACTAGCGACCCGCCCGGCCCTGGCTTCGCACGGGTGCAATGCTGATACTAAATACACTACAGAAAAACTGTGAACGTTGTATATAAAAAGTAAAAACATAGCGGCCCGCTCCGGCTTCGCACGGGTATAAAATATATAGCCGGGCGGCCGGCCGGTACCGCCGCAAACGCTACGTCCCGCAATTTTTAAATCTGTAATATCTTCGAAAATATTCACTTAAATCATACGGTGTAAAGGGCCATATAGATCTATATTAAATGAACAATGTATTCAAGGTCTTTAATTGGTTAAGGATTAATGCTGTATTGGTTAAAATCGCTTCGAAAATTAGCCATTATTTGTCGTAAAAAGTAAATGACAAAAAAAAGTTATTGTGGGTTATCCATAAGAGATAGACATATACCATCACGAACTTTTCTGTAGACCTTTTCAATGTGTACTATAGTTAGTACATTATTTTGATAAAACTCGTAGGGTTCAGCGGTCTGCCTGCGTTTGCACTGTAAGTGGAAAAAATGTAATTATTTACGACATCACATTAGAAACCTCAAAATAACAGTACTTCTCCACTATTTAATGGATGTTATTATACATATAAACCTCCCTCTTGAATCACTCTATCTATTAAAAAAAACCGTATCAAAATCTGTTGCGTAGTTTCAAAGATTTAAGGAGACATAGGGACATAGGGACAGTGAAAGCGACTTTGTTTTATACTATGTAGTGATGATGATAACAATATTATCTTAATTCTTAATATATATACATAAATCTCGTGTCATAATGTTTGTCCTCAATGGACTCCTAAACCACTTAACCGATTATAATAAAATTCGCACACCATGTGCAGTTCGATCCAACTTGAGAGATAGTTTGATAGTTTAAACATGTAGGTACCACGGGCGAAGCCGGGGCGGACCGCTAGTATACCTATATAAATTCATGCTAACTACTTTAGTTAAATTCAATACAAACTTAAACATGCGAGTGTGTGTGTGTTCACGTGTGTGTGTCGTGTGTGGTGTGGTGTGTGTGTGTTGTGTGTGTGTATGTGTGTACATCAATATTGAAACTAATTTTCTAGTTGTTTACAGATGATGGAATATTGGAAAACAATAACAATTCCTTAGACGATAACATAAATAATTCTGACAGTGTGAGGGAAGATGATGATGTTGATGATTATGAAGATGGCTTTTTAAATTTAACAATGTAATTGTTTAACCTTCATTGATATAGTTTTTATTCCATTCTTTTCAATGTATGGTAACTTTAATTTATTTTTCACTTTTATGTTTTTTTTCATTTTAGCTTTTATTTATAAGAACAAGTGTAAATAATATTGTATTCTTGCAATTATTTCCTGTCGCATAATTAAAATACACTAGCTGATGAGCTGCATGCTTCATTACTTTTTTTATATATACACATTATTTAATACTTAACAATCGAATTAGCGTCTGGCTAATTAATTTTAGATTATATTATGTTTGAAGAACATAATATGAAATTTACAGACATTCTAAAATAATTTGAATTTTTTATAAAAACGAAATAAAAAATTGCGTCTGGCACCTATTTAACAACGAAGAAAACGTCTTGCAATAAAAAAATTATGTCTGATGGATCTATCTAAAGGCAAAATATTAAAAATTACGCGTTAAAAAATGACTTAAAATTAAGGAAATTATCCTGTGCAGATAAGATGCGCACTAAAAAACGCAACCACTGCGACCAGCCAGACAGCCCGGACTCTAACCGAAATAGCAAGAGGAACAGTATATCAAAGAACCAACTATACTAAAATTCTCTCTTGTCAACGTTGGTAGCTCCTATACGATATGGGCTACGTGAACTACCGCATGTACTAAGTGTTTTGTTATTAATCCTATATTTTCTGCTCTTGGTTTACGAAGGTTAGAGAAAACTGAACTGTGAAGGCTTGTTAACGATCAATGTTACTAAATTGTTTTTGAAACGTGGGTAAGGTCAGTGATGTTAAGGAAAGGAATTTTCGTCTATAATAGAGGTTTGATCATGACAGGGCATTGCTAAAATGGCATTCGAAGATATATTATTGGTTTCAAATTAATGTCATAGGCATATTCCTATTAATCTTATTTACAGTAGGTTTTAAACATTAATGCATCCTGGGAACCTAGAAAAATAACTGCATTATAATGGATAATAGTTCTTAACGTTTGTCCTTCAAAACTTGTTGTATCTATTTTAGTTGATGACAAAAACTTGCCAAGTTTCAAGGATAGACCTGGATTAATGCCCTATAAAGTTATATTTTAACGACCATCTTCTGTGCAAAAACTGACATAACCAGATAATATTGATGTTCAATGAACGCCTTTGATGAGGACCGGTTTTCACCTAGCTATATTTATTTTTGTTAGTTATTGTTTGTTTTCTGTGAACTAGATTAACAAGTCAGAAAGAATGCGTTTTTATGATGGCAATTTTTAATGCGGCCGACGAGATCTATTTATGATCCTCATTAAATAGGAATCCTTTTGCAAATGACAAATTCCTTGTATTCTCTAAATGGTCAAATTGTATTTTATTATAAGCTACTTGAAAAACTTTACTAGCAAGTAGCAACTATGGAGTTTTTTACCGGTTCATCTCCGTAGATACTGCTTTCCGAATCGGTGGTAATTTTCAAAAATATATGATGACGATTCAAAAGTGCTTCTAGAAGAAGTCTAATTGAATAAATAAATGTTTGAGTTTGAGCTTACAAGAATGGTTTTCCCATAAAAGAAAGGATAGGTTCAAGGATTTGTTTTTATAGGTTTCTAATGCATATAAATGTTATTTTTTACACTTATTAAATTATCAATAACTATCCAATTCCCACGTTACCACCGTTACTCTCATACGGTTACTTTATGACTTTAACTGTTATCTCAAATATCAGATAACTGCGAAGTAATATATTGGCCAGCTGATCTGAGCAATTTGGTACATTTGCTATAATTGGAAGTTTTATTGCTGAAGAGTCGAATATTTTATATAATTTATTGGGTATGGACTATGGACTTAAGACAGGTAATTTCATGAAATAATTTTTGGGTTGTTGACTTTTTGTCACCGCTTGGATTGGGATAATTTGAAAACTTTATTGATGAGTTGTACACTTATTTAAAGAAATTAAAGATTAGTAATAAAATCTAAAAGCTAAGAAGAATATCAACGCTAAATCCACGAATTCTTCACTGCCGGCAAATGAAAAAAATATAAAATATTTATTTATCATTAGTTTTCCAAAAATCAACGTGTCAGTAAGGACAGTGTTACATTAAAAACAAGTATAAAACAATATACTACAAAAGAATTTACTATAAATAAATGTTTTGCATAAATTTTCAATTAACCTTTGTTAAATACTAAAAGAAGCGTATCGGGGCCAGATTTTACGATAATATTTAACCGAGTAATTATGTACAGGAAATATGCTGCAATTATTATACTTTATCTTATTCGGTTTTTTATTAAAATTTTCTAGGTCGATGCCTGAACCATGTGTTGTCACTGCTTAAAAAAAATCATGTACATTCTACATATCTATACTAATATTATAAAGCTGAAGAGTTTGTTTGTTTGTTTGTTTGAACGCGCTAATCTCGGGAACTACTGGTCCGATTTGAAAAATTCTTTCGGTGTTAGATAGCCCATTTATGGAGGAAGGTTATAGGCTATATATCATCACGCTTCGACCAACAGGGGTGGAGCCACGGGGGTGAAACCGCGCGGAGCAGCTAGTATTATATATTTTTTTATCACACTTGTTAACAATTTCGAGTCTTTGTCATCTCTATCATAGCCTGAAATGATATCTCAAAAAAACTTGTTATTTTTCAGCACGTCATTATCTCTTCGTCTGCACGTTACTTGTCAGTAAAAAATAATCTTAAACATTTTAAAATTTCTCATATTCCATTGAAAAGTTACATTTGGGGTTGCATTTTTTAGAGGACGCAATTTTATTTTTTTGATGTGTAGGGGGGTTCAGTGTGAAGCTATCACCAAGTTTGTGGGGTCGCCACCCTTGTCCCACGGCCGCCATCTTGAAAATTCCGGTTGATATGGTTTTTACGATATATCTCTTTAACTATTTATTTGATAAAAAAAATTGTTAACATTGTTTGTTGCAAATTAAATTCTCTACAACTTTGGTCCAGTAACTTTTTGTCGTAGAACTATAAATAAAAAAGTTATAAGCGAAAATGTTCAGAAATTAGAGATATTTATATTTTTCAATAAAACTTTTTTTTATCATTTTACGAAGAAATGATATCAGACCATTATTGTAGATTGTTTTTTGAGGAACAACTTTTATATACAACATTTTTTCATTAAGTAAATAGCTAAGATTTTACAGCGCTCCGAAGTGAGTACTATTTTTCAGTACTCTTAACTATACAGTATACATATATTATGTGTGTACTAATAATAATTTGTCATCAGTAATTGTTTTTAATATTTTTAATAATTAATAATTAATTTTGCAATATTATTAATAATTAATTATTGACTGAACTGACTTGAAGTCTGGAAGCGCGTTTTTTTTACGTCGAAAAGCAGGGCTGAAATGTTCTGCAGTGTGCTTCCATTGTTCTGGAGTCTGGGAAAAGAGCCAATAGCCATTATATGTATAGTTAGGAGTACTGAAAAATAGTACTCACTTCAGAGCGCTGTAAAACCTTAGCTATTGACGTAATGAAAAAATGTTGTATATAAAAGTTGTTCCTCGAAAAACAATCTACAAAAATGGTCTGATATCATTTCTTCGTAAAATGATAAAAAAAAAGTTTTATTGAAAAATATAAAAAGCTCTAATTTCTGAACGTTTTCGCTTATAACTTTTTTATTTATAGTTCTACGACAAAAAGTTACTGGACAAAAGTTGTAGAAAATTTAATTTGCAACAAATAATGCTAACAATTTTTTTTATCAGATAAATAGTTTAAGAGATATATCGTAAAAACCATTTCAACCGCTATTTTCAAGATGGCGGCCGTGGGACAAGGGTGGCAACCCCACAAACTTGGTTTTAGCTACTCACTGACCCCCCCTACACATCAAAAACATAAAATTGCGTCCTCTAAAAAATGCAAGGTTAGGCCCAAAAAATGTAACATTTCAATGGAGTATCATTCTTTTAACTATTTTGAAATTGGTACTCATATAAATGACTGCAACTGAATTCCGGTTTGAAATCTATAATATAAAAATGAATCGCAAAATGTGTTGGTAAGCGCATAACTCGAGAACGGCTGAACCGATTTCGATAATTCTTTTTTTATTATATTCCTTGAAGTACGAGGATGGTTTTTATGTAGAGAAAACGTAAATATGTACCACGGGCGAAGCCGGGGCGGACCGCTAGTTTCATATAAATTTCTCGCAACAGAATGCTTTATGAAGCGAGTAGCGACTCTAACTGAACATCGGTCATTTTATTTTATTATGACAACTCATTGTAAATGCCGTATAATTGATTATATAAATACCTTGTGTTTGGAAATATTTAAATGGTACTTTAATCCTCTCGTTAACTATTAGGATAAACACAAGAGTTTGTGAAGGTAAATATTAGAAAATGAATATTCTAATTATGTTTTTTAAATTTGTTACTTTTTCGGCTCGTTTAATATATTGCAATGAGATTTTATTATTAAAAATTTACCCCAATAAGTTCTTCATAAATTTGTGGGTTTTTTTTGGTAAATTTATAAATAAGCACAATTTTCCTTATCTAATTAACGTCAGTTCAAATACAAATGCAATAAGTTGTAGCTATTTATCGAGATGCGTACTTTTTTTCACTTTCTATTGTCACTCGTTTTTACGATTTGTTTCCGAAGTGTTGTTAATAACATGTTCGTGTGAAAATTATTTTTTTTTCGAGATGAAATGTGAAACTAAACGCATTTGTCGAAGAAATTTATAAGTAATTATTATTTGTATTAACTTTTTAATTAATTTTTAATTTGTTTTTGCACAATTTGATTTCAAATTACTACTTACATACTTATTAAAATAATTATGCCTATAATAAAAATCCTTATTCAAAACCACTAGCACTACACTTACATTAAAAAACTACAAACGCAATTTTTTTTAATTTTCAAATGTCAACCGAACGCGCGCTTTTTCAAACTGTCAGTTGTTTTTTTTTTTATCGCGCGTATTCTTCGAACAAAGGTCGCGGCTCGACTGCCTGTGCGTTTGACGCTACAGATAATGCAAGCCTTAATTGGTTAGGATCGGCATAACTACTGTTACACGGTGTTACCTTGTATGTAAACTGTTTTACATAAGAAAGCGAGACGTGGGTGTAATGCGTTGACGATATACCTATATATTATAAACAAACGGATCATCTGAGATTATGTAAATATCCGTATGGATAAAGCCTATTAATGATTTACGTAAACAGTGTAAAAGAGATCTATTATTTCATGAGAATGATTCAGTTATTAGAAAACTAGCTTTCCGCCCACAGATTCGCCTATGTCTAAAACCTAATAAATTATATACAAAACCGAAAAATATTCCTTTTGAATCACTCTATATATTAAAAAAACCGCATCAAAATCCGTTGCGCATTTTTAAACATTTAAGCATAGGTACATAGGGATATAGGGACAGAAAGAGCGACTTTGTTTTATACTATGTAAAGATAATGCGTCATGCGGTTTAAATCTAACGTGGTTAAAAATCTTCAAATTATTTTTATAAAGATATTCAAATGTTTTTATTGCTGATAGAGTCAACAGTGTTTTACTGTATTTTCTCTGTTTCTATCTAAAGTATATTGTTCTGGTACAAAATAATATACGTTCTATTTATGTTTTTTGCTAATAAATAATAAATAATAATTACTTACTATGTACCTAAGTTTAGCGGCTACAGTATGTTGATTAGCATCGTGTGCATATGACCTCGGCATACAATGCACTTTCACATGCAGCTAATTCGCATGTGTATAATTGCTCATGTAACGTTTATTATGACATTTTATTTATTAGTAAATAGGGAATAATAATGATAGTAGCGATATATTGTAAAACCACCTAAAACTATTATTATGTTACAACTTACACGTAAGGACTAAGGCCTTACTAAGGCTATTATGAAATGTTACAAAAACAAATACATAATTGGAAAAACTAAATATATGTAAATCTGTTCCTGAAAATATAAATCGAGATTTTTCGAAGAATTTTAATCGCAGGAATGAATCCACTCTTAATAAAGAAAATAAATGGTTCTTTTTGTACTAAAAGCATAAAGGAGTGATAAATAATGGCCGAGTAGGTATTTTTTCTAAAAATTCAAGGGATATTTTTATTTAAATAATATGGAATTTCATACCCACCTAATACGCACACAACTTTATCATCCTTGATAGCTCTTGATAGGTATATTATGATTCAAGATTAGATATATGTAATAATAATCGAAATGACATAAAAGCATAATAAATATTATGACTAAATTATAGTTATTACCAGTAAAATTTAATAAGCCAATAAAACTTTCATGCTCTTGCAATATTCTAGATAAATTGCAATTACATTTAATGCTCGAGCAATTTATTTCAGCGCCATCTAGTCTTCATTCTACGCACTAGAATGAAAACTAACGAGTTTCTGCATGCGTTTTCTAGATGTCGCTAGCTTGACTAAATCAGAAATAATGGCTGCAAACAGAACTTTTTAAAAGCATTTATAAGGTACTTTGGTGGTACAGGGACCAGGATACTTTTGTGAAGTATTTTAAAGTGTACACAGTCATACTTAAATGAATTCTTTTTTGAGGCTCTCCAATTATATTTATAGTCGCACGTCAATTATCAGTCCCACAGAGTGATGTTTTTAGTAATCAATCCATCTATGCAAGCGTTATATTTTCGTTACCTTTATAAATTATATATTATACTTAAGCATATTTTTTGCCTTTTGTAATGCTTAATGGACCCTCTTCACAAGGGACAGCATTGGCCCAACAAGTGCTCATTGATATTAGCCCCTATTAAGGCGATTATGATATCTCATATATCTACAATGACGGCCGATCATAGCAATTAAGGCCTCTAAGGCTCTACACTATCGTGATTGCCTCTACTCGTCCACGCTGCCCATTGTCAAGAGGTCCCTTAAGCAAACTTAGCTAACTTAGTGTGTGTAAGCATTAAATTCACCATAAAAAATCTTACCTTATCAGCCTTATCAGTAGGTGGTGAAGCTGGTGGGCTCCGCGGAAGCCCCAGGTCCTCGTCATCATCGCTGTCCCCCCGCCCCCGCCGCCTCACCGCCGCTACTAGTTCCGCCTGGTGGACGAAAGTGGGAGTAAATTAATAGAAAGAAAGAAAAAACATTTTTTGACTGAAATAACAATACACAATACGTTCAAGACATACACAATAATACTTTAATGTAGGTGTAATACTATGAATATAACAAGGCTGAACAATTTTAGGATCGGTTCAGCGAAACATAGGAACTACTGATTCGATGTGAAAATTCATTTTGGGTCGGATGTTTCATTTATAAGGAAAGGTTTTTAAGTGTATGTAGTAAAGGAAAAAATATACAGAATAAAATGAGAATAGATTTCAAAAGGAAACCAAACTAAAACGTATTGCCAAAATTATGACAAAACTAATTATTTTAAAATAACAATCATAAAGTATATTACGCATTATTTAATTAAAAATATACTAAAATAATTGTTTAATGTTATTGTTTTGATTAGTGTAATGTAAACAATAAAAAAAATCTCCTTTAGATGTTTACTCTATATTTTTGGTTTTATGGCATTCAAATGCTTTATAAATATAAATTTATAAAGAATAGAAAAAATTCGATCACGAGGCGGGACTCGAACCCGCATCCTTCGCGCCATTCCGGGGCGGATGCCTCACCAACTCAGCCACTCGTGACCCGCCCGAGTGATCGAATTTATTCTATTCTTTCAGTTTTATGTGTCTGAAGGGACACACCGCGCGCCATCTATTGAGATGATTAACAACCATTTCAACCAATATGAACACATAAAACTGAAAGAATAGAATAAATTCGATCACTCGGGCGGGTCACGAGTGGCTGAGTTGGTGAGGCATCCGCCCCGGAATGGCGCGAAGGATGCGGGTTCGAGTCCCGCCTCGTGATCGAATTTTTTCTATTCTTTATAAATTTATATTTATAAAGCATTTGAATGCCATAAAACCAAAAATATAAATTCAACAAAAAAGGTCGTGTTCCATCGTTACAATATTGTATTCACTGAAAAGTGCTTCATATTGGTTGAAATGGTTGTTAATCATCTCAATAGATGGCGCGCGGTGTGTCCCTTCAGACACATAAAACTGAAAGAATAGAATAAATTCGATCACTCGGGCGGGTCACGAGTGGCTGAGTTGGTGAGGCATCCGCCCCGGAATGGCGCGAAGGATGCGGGTTCGAGTCCCGCCTCGTGATCGAATTTTTTCTATTCTTTATAAATTTATATGTTTACTCTACTTTAAAAATAAACTAATTACACTATCGTTACAAAGTCCGCTGTTTAAACCAATTATTTCATTAATTAGCGCATAATTATGAGAGGAAATGATAACATATCAATGCGCATGCGCAGCTGCTTCCGCTGTCTGCGCCCGTGACATTTTTAAAACGCGCATCTTTTAAATGGCTGTGTTATCCTAATAGTAATAAATAGTAGGATTTGATAGACTATAATGATTCAGAAATAATTTTTCTGCTTGGATATACATATTTTGTCTCGTGATTTTAGGAATTGCTAAAATTTTAACAAATTCAATACGAGATAATATTTAAATTTAAAAACTAATCAATTTTTAAAGTACCTATGTCCCAAAAATTTAGACTTTTTCTCATCTCACTCTAAAATGGCCACCTTTAGTACGCACGGTCTATGATATATAAAAAAGCTAGATACGTTACCCGCTCTCTATTTTGGCAAGAAAAAACTCAGCTAAGTGCCCGAGTTTCACTTAGTCACGCACCATTCAGCGTCGTGGCTGGACGTTCTTTTTATATTTTAATCGGCAGTTGTTATTACGAAGTACATGAGTGAGACATGTATTATGTCTCGTGCGTGAGAGTGAAAGAGAGAACAACTGTATTGGTGATAATGCGTTAGTAAGTAGGTATGTATTAATTACGCTGTTTTTTAGTGCAATGATGTTGGCGTATGCCGCGTCTACTAGTATAATAGAGTCATTGCGCACGGTACGAAATTATAGAGCCTATGTTATGGTACTTATTTATGTTGACTATTCTATGATAAAAATATGATATAACACAATAATTCCATTTCATTAATGTGTGAAGTCCCGTGTTCCCTAGTGGGGTATGGGACAGAGATGCATTATGCATACCAACATGACATATATACCTGTTTCACTGATCCATTTTCTGTATTTTTTTATAATATACTAGCAAATTAAGAAAATGGAACCTTAGGCCGTATTATGTCATTACGTCTTATTTCCAGACTGTTTTCGCCGTGAATTGAACTGACTGTATGTATGTTGTTAATAATTATAGTATTATAAGAATTAACCAGTCAGTTCTATTGAATAAGAGACACTCTGGCACTTTTTCACTTTTTTTGCTTCACGTTCGATCGCGGGTGCAACCGCGCGGCACATATAGTAGGTATGTTTATATTAAAGTTACAATAGGTATACCCACCCATAGTCTAGCAAGCTTGCCTTCTGTCAACCAGCTGAATTTCCTTCTCCATGTTTGAGTCATAACCTTATCACATTTAACACTTTGCACACAACACTTTCATTATTTTAACGTTTTTCACTAAAAAAATAAAAACACTTTAAAATTTAAATGGTGTACTTTAGTTCATTGAAAAGTTACATTTGGGGTTGCATTTTTTAGAGGACGCAATTTTATTTTTTTGATGTGTAGGGGGGGTCACAATTCACAAACAGGTCACAAAGTCACCGCTATTTTCAAGATGGCGGCCATGGGACAAGGGTGGCGACCCCACAAACTTGGTTTTAGCTTCACACTGACCCCCCTACACATCAAAAAAATAAAATTGCGTCCTCTAAAAAACGCAAGGTCAGGCCTAAAAAATGTAACATTTCAATGGACTATATTTTTAATTAGATGTTCCACATACGTGAGCGTCAAAAAACATTTGACTTATTTTTTTCTAGGGCTGTACAAAACTATTGTGTACTTGCATTTTAATTCATGAATTTAAGTAACAGATTAGGAATATATACAAATATACATATTTATTATTTACCCTAATAACAAACAATGAAACAACTAAATTCTTATCATATATTTTTTATAACTAAAATAAACAATAATTGAATACTGAAAACATTTTAGCGAAGAATAAACAATTTTCCTTCAAACAAAATGACTCGCTTATGATTATTCGGAATTGGAATTTTATTTTTGTATTCTGAGTAATTCTGCGTAATTTGCTGTTTGCTAGAAATTCTTATCTGGGAATAACGTTATTTTATTAAGGAAGCATTTAAAAATAACTTTTGCACACAAAATTAACACTTAGAATATGAAATTTTAAATCTATACTAATATTATAAAGCTGAAGAGTTTGTTTGTTTGTTTGAACGCGCTAATCTCAGGAACTACTGATCCGATTTAAAAAAATTCTTTCGGTGTTAAATAGCCCATTTATCGAGGAAGGTTATAGGCTATATATCATCACCCTTAGACCAACAGGAACGGAGCAATGCGGGTGAAACCGCGCGGCACAGCTAGTATAATATAATTACTTAATTTAGAGACAGATTTTAAGTTTTAACCCATATTTATTTTCGATTCAAAGTAATATTTTCTTATTAACTTTGTGTTAGTAATTATCGCAAATATTACACATATCAAAACAGAGACCACATTGAAATAGATCATTACTTAACCCGACGTTGCGAACACATAACAAACAGCGTCACGGACAGACTGATTTTCATAAGATTTATGAGCCGAGCTAAACGTAATACATAATATTATTATGTAGTTATTCTTCTACCTCTTGAATCTGATCAAAACGGGTCTCAATATTATTTATTTATTATGAGAAGCCTATCACTATTATTTATTCTCAAACTTTAACATAAAGCTATTTTTATTATAAACAAAATAAAAACAATAATGTTATTCTATTCCGATACAATACGATAAAACATAACCTATAAGATCATAACTTCGCTTTGCCACAGATTAGAGAATAGTTACTTCGTAACAGATACATCACTCCCATACAAAAGCTAAAATACCTACGCTATATTTACCTACAAAATGCGCCGCAACTCGGCTGCAGTAAGAAATGTACTCTACGAACACGCACCGAGAAGCGAGTTTCCCGCGCACGCCGCGTGATTGCGTCATCAAACGAAAACTTTAGGGTTGTACCGAGCGCGTAAATTAAACACAGAGTTGCTGAAACACTTAATTTTTTATTGTTAATTATATTTGTTACATTATACAATAAAAAAAATGAAATCTTATTGATAGTAGTTGTTTCCTTCGGTTTCACCCGCGTGGACCCGCTATATGTGTCTCCTGGATAAAAAGTAGCCTGGTAGGTTATTCACTCTTGAACTCCGACACCCGACCACATCGCAATAACCGGGCATCTTGGTAGCGAGCGCGGGAAACGTGACGCGGGTGCGCAGTCTCGCGTGTGCCAACTAGGGTTGCCAACCGTACTATAATATATAGTATTGTACTATATTTCGGGTCTGCGTACTATATACTGTTGAAAACATATATAGTACGCAAAAATACTATATTTTCAACACCGACAAATGTTACAAACAAATCCTTCATTAAAAAAAAAAATATGGCTAAGTCATATAACCTATTGGCTATTGCGCATATACCAGTGGCGAGAAGAAAGAAACAGAAGTAGTGTATCATTAATAAAAAATGAGCTTTTGATTTATATTAATTTAAAAATTGAATGTGACAAAGCTTGACAATTTTATTTTAAACATAAAAACTGTGTTAAAAACAACCGACTTCAAAAACGGAAAAGTTCAAAATAAAAAAGATTTGATATTATTAATTACATATTATTTAGATTTATTAAATAGGTTTGATGTCGGTGCACGGGCTTAATACTAAGGCCCTGCGCAGACGACAGACTATCCGTGACGCACTTTTTAGTCTGTGAAAATAGAACCTATGAAATTATATGCAGTAACGCACACGACGCGCAAAAAGTCCGGCGCACAAAAAATCCGTGTAATTCGGGCAGACCGCACCGCGCCGCTCCGCACAAAAGTGTGTGAAAAGAATTGAACGTTTGCTTCAACGCGCGCTAACGCAGACGGCGCACACTTTACACGATTTCCATAGCGTCTACGTCCCTACAGCTCTGCCGACAAAATGATCGAAGATGTGCGTTGTGTGCGTTGAGTCTGTGAAAAATCCGCGACCGACTTTTTGCGCGCCATGCAGACTTTTTGTGCGCCGCAGACTCGATCGCACAAAAAGTGTGCCGTCTGCGCAGGGCCTAAGTGTTTGGCTGCCAAACACTTAGTATTAAGCCCGTGCACCGACATCAAACCTATTTAATAAATAGCACATCTAAATAATATGTAATTAATAATATCAAATCTTTTTTATTTTGTACTTTTCCGTTTTTGAAGTCGGTTGTTTTTATTTAATACTTTTAGTGTATTTTTCAACACGAATCAAACGAGCCCAATCTCGATAAAGTTGAGTCAATATATTACTAAGTTCCTATGGCCACCTTCCGATTCCATCATCAAATCAGCTCTCTGTCATGATAATTTTTCATGGCTATGCAATTTACATACGTATACAAAATTTCAGCTCAATCGGTTACCGGGAAGTGAATCAA
Organism: Colias behrii; assembly: GCA_029959065.1. Lineage (NCBI taxonomy): Eukaryota > Metazoa > Arthropoda > Insecta > Lepidoptera > Pieridae > Colias > Colias behrii. Next base: position 1,239,111 of record JARWMC010000021.1, on the reverse strand, counting down.
AGTTTCTTGGTACATTTCAATTAAGTCATCGAGTACTTACAGACAAAAATGCTCATAAAATAAAAACTACTGGGCCTATCCGAATAAAATTTTTATGGGACCAATTCGACACCATCCCGCATCGAACAAAAAAAAAAAGAATCACGTAAATGGGTTAAGAAACCTCGGAGTAATCGGTGTACATACATAAAAAAAAATTATACCAGCCGAATTGATAACCTCCTCCTTTTTTGAAGTCGGTTAAAAAAGCTGTTAAACAGTGCAAGAAGTGCAAAAAAATATAGTTTTTATAAAAATAAATATATATTTGTCTATTTTTTTGTTTTTCCCATAAAATACTATATTTTTTTAAATGTACTATATTTTTTACACCTTATTTTGGAAAATACTATATTTTGATGATGAAGTGTTGGCAACCCTAGTGCCAACCAACTGCCGCTTGGGTCGGTACCGACCTACTGTGCGGTAGGCACTTATAGCGCGACCTTGAGCGAGTGACGGAGGCCTGGCTTTGCTCTAATTCCGATGACATACGGATCGTTGATATTAAATTATCAAATAAATAGACTATGTCAAGGCGAATCTAACTTGCACACTTTACTAATTTTAATGTGAACACGGTTTTTCTCGATCCAAAAAAAAATAATAAAATATAAGAAAAAATAATGTGTGCGTGTACTAGTGTACACACGTAAGAAGTGAAACTTCTTTATGACCTTATTTTTCAAAAAATAATTTACTATATGCAATTTTACAGAAATACGTCGAATCAAGATGGCGCGTAACGGAAAAATGTCACGCGTAACGATAAAATGTTACACTAAGGGCCGATTTTTCAATGCTTGTATAAAACTTAGCCGTCCAATAAGTTTTATCCAAGCATTGAAAAATCGGCCCTAAATTTTTTTCCGACCCCGATAAAGAAGTTTCACTTCAAAAATTCTGGTTTGGTACCTATATTTACCAATGTATTTGCGAAAGAAAATAATTTAGTATTTCAATGAAAGAAAATATTTTGAAATACAAATATATCCATAGATTTATATATGTGTAATTTCAGACCAATATTATGAATTAAATTCCAAAACAATGCATTCAAAAAACTGAATAATTTTACGACTTAAATATACAAATTATAGTATATTGTAAAGTAAAAATATAGTAAAATGGGTAACTGAATTTAATTATATAATTTTCAACTGAGTAACTTTCATGATAATAATTGTTTAGTATTGAGCTTTCAATAACATTATAATAATTTATAACTGACAAGGCCATAATAAGATCCCTAATAATCTACTATATAAAAATAAGTTGGGTTTTCCTTCCTGACGCTATAACTCCAGAACGCACGAACCGATTTCCACGGTTTTGCATTCGTTGGAAAGGTCTCGGGCTCCGTGAGATTTATAGCAAAGAAAAGGTGTCTCTGGTGGCGAAACGGAGTTCGCCGGGTTTGCTAGTAATAAATAAATATCTGACACAATTCACAAAGCCTTTATCCCAAAATTAACAAGAATTAGGACACGTGTAATTATAGTAGAAAAAAAAAAATAAAAACCTATAATTAGATAAGAAATAGTAATAAATAGGGTATAATTAATAATGGAAAAGGAAACACAAAACTATCTTCTACCCGCGGTAAATTTTCGAAGATTGCCCAGAACTAAAAGGCAAGTAGGTATTGCACTGAAATATTGCAATTTTACTGATAGCAACAAAATCAAATACCTTAATTTCAATTATATTTGTAAGTAAGTAGGCATATTTAATCGAATCCTAGGTATTCCCATTAAAACATCAGGTACAACCGCGAGTCACAACTAGTGACACATAACTTGCATAGGATTTAGTGTTACCAAATATATTAACTAAACACTATTAAAATTCCGATCCTTGCAACATTATAATTTGCATACATAATACCGTGTGGGCAGGCGCTTGCGAAACTTACTTTGCGTCAATATTATATAAATTAATACTATAACACATTTACTATAGGGCTATAAAACATTATGAGGAAAATATCCTTGATTATTCAATTTATAAGACGAATTTTGTTTTTCGCTTGCCACGTAAAAGTTGATATGAAAGGTATAATCATAGTCTTCAGAAGAAAGTAACACAATAGTTATCGAATATCTTATTAAGCGTAGTTTAAAAAATTTAAGCATACATAGGAACAGACATACAACGACAACGATTTTGTTTTATACTATGTAGTGATCCTTTATTTTCAATAGAATATTTTCACAATAAAATCCAACATATTATTATAAATAAAAATAAACCGCATATCAAGGTTAATTTTCTGGTAATTCGAAGCAAAGCCGGCCAAAACAATCAGTACGAACCCTTTAGCAACAATTTAAAAGCACTCAGACATGGTACATGCAGGAAGCCGATACCCCCAACCCTGACTCATCAATTAGTCGCTTACTCATAACCTGATACAGGATTTATCATTTTATTTAGACTACTAGCTGTGCCCCCCGGTTTTAACCGCATTGCTCCGCTCGTTTTGGTCTTCGTGTGATAATATATAGCTTATATGTTGACCCGACCTGTTAGTAATATTCATGCACAATTGGAAGTAATCCATGCAGTACTTTTTGAGTTTAGCCCGGACATACATAAAGACAAACAGAAGAATAAACAGGCAAAAATACTAAAGTTGTATTTTTGGCTTCGATATCGATTGTAGAAAATTTCTCAAGTATAAATTATTTTATTCAATGTAGGTACAGTTTTGACTACGATTTTATTTTTTAATGTATAGATAAGATTTTTTTTTCATTAGGTAGCTGTAGGTAACTTCTTATCCGTTTTATAATTCGAAAAAAAAAACACTAAATGTCTGCGCCCATCTGTCAATGTGACGTAAATAAGCGCGGGATTTTTTAAATGTCATTCACGATTGTATCTCCGGTCTCGATTGAAATCGATTGAGATTGATTTTGATAGCGATAAAGTATATTGTGAATTCCTTATTTTTATAAAAACAAAGGTGAATCAAAACTATTTGTCACGTCACGTATCGGTCGATTTTATCACTCTTTATTACCTTCTTATTCCTCAAGTAAGATGTCTAAAATCACACATCCTTTACACATCTATTATTTATTTATTCTTTATTTAAAAAAAGTTATTTTTAAATACAACAGAAAAGCAACAGAAATACAAAACAAATAGAATTAATTGCACAAATGGCACCTTCTACCAGGTAACCTTCAGGTTACGCCAAAATATAATTAATATTATCTAGGTAATACAAAATAATGTTAAATATTTTTATTTACAAAACCTCGAACGGAATTTAATCGGAACCGGTCGTTTTGTCGCGTCCATATTCATCGCCCACACCGTCTAACAAGAATCTCGTTATCGATAAAATAAGGATTATAATATTATTATATATTTAGTAATAAATATATTAAAGTTAATTGGAATTTACAGACTAATAATTTGAGTATTTAGTAAGGTTTTTAAAGTGAAAACATCTTAAAACAGCAAACGTTAAATGATTAGTGTTTATATATTATACATATATGTATATAGAAATGACTGTGTAGTTTAAATGATGAAAGTGAACGATAAACATGGTATTTTTTTTTTTAAGTTTTGAAGTGAAACTTCTTTAGCCGCGTTGAGAGTAAAATTTCAAGATCACGTCATGGCAATACCGTCACGACATGAAGTAAGGCGACGATTTTGGTACGTTTGAAACAAAGAAGTTTCACTTCTGACACGTGAGCTCGGCAAACACGCTTTTTTAAATGTATATATAACTTTGCTTAGGCGCTTATATAACTTATACCTATAAATACTTATAACTTAGGTATCATTATTATAATTTAACTTATAATACCTTTTCAATTTATTTCTCAGTTATATGGGGAATATTATTGCACAAGCCAATAAATATAATTTACCTCTGACTCAATTGTTTACTTTATTCCTTTTCCTTAATCTGTGGTTTTGTTATTATTATATCGTATACTGGAAAGGCAAATGTTTGATACAAAACAGCTTATTCTGGCAATTAAAATAAATTACAATTAAATAAGTTCAAGTGATTTAGGCTATTTATTCGGTTAAAAAACGCACAATTTTTATATGACATGGACAATATTTCAGCATTTTAATAAAGACAATTTATTATTTAATTTAAATAATAAATTGTTTGTTAAATTAATATTCCACAGGGAGCTTATTTAATATTTTACCGAGGCCTATGTCTTAACAGTCGTCCTTAGTCTAATCTAGATACTTGAATGTATCTTTAAAATCGTAAATCCTATTATAGGATTTTAAAGGAGAATGGCGAAACTGGGCCTAACTGTTACAGAAATCATAATATATTTAAAATTCATTATGTTAATTTTAATAATTATTTGTAAAATATTGACTTCTGATTCTATGGGAAAACAAATCTTTGAAAAAAAAGATAATTCGTTCACTACCGGTCTTATCAAGCAGAGATGTCAGTGTTGTCAGGAGTAAAATAGTCAAATATATAGATTATTACGAATGAATGTTTATTTTTCATTTTTAGTTTTATTAAATTCAAATGCTATAAAAATCAGAAGCAAAACTTAACTTTTTTTAACACACATCTTAATTTATTTAGGTCATTCTATAAAATAAAAACATATTTTACTTAATCAATAATAATTATAATATTTTTATTGTGCATTTTTATTTAGGTAGCTGGCCATTAATAAATGTCAAATTATTAATCAGAATTGTGTCAGTGATGAGTGATTTGTTGTTTGTTGTTTGACTTTTGAGTGAAGTTTTAGTAACGTTATATTCAAAATTGTCTGAATCGTCTATTTTTACTCTAAAGATATTATTTGAATTGATTAGTCTTATTATGAAAGCGAATCCTGATTCATCCATTTATAAAGATATAAGAAATGTACCTAGTGATTGTTGATGTTTTGGTAAGTTAAAATGTGTGTTGAATAATATGTGTTGCATCCAATATTTCTATTACCTGACTGTTCTACTGTTACACTATTATTAGCTAGACAATGTAGAACTTACCTGGACCTAGAAAAGGGCAATGCAATTCATTTAATTCAAGCAAACTAACTTTTATTTTTGTTACTTTACACCCCAATATCTCTGCTGGGATAGCACAGATAGAACAGATCTATAATTATTATATTCCTAGAATCTGTATATTTTTATCTATTTAATCCCCCATAAATCATCAGTGTAACGATCAGGCCCAGAGTCCTATGGGAGTTTGCCATTCTCCTTTCAAGACCGTACAAAAATTATGTCTTAAGTACGTTTCATTATGTAATAATTACATCTTAACGTTTATGAGACTCGAAAAACTTCGAAAATATCATTTTTTATTAACTTTCACGTACGAATCATGAAAGTGTTAAATTTTACAATCGGCCGTAATATATATCAAATTACACATAAATTCCTTCAGATTGCAACACTACTTTCCACTACTAATTGATTTTGACATTAATTAGGTATCTTAAATCTTAAGAAAAAAAATTTAAGATAAATACTGGTAGTAAACACATGATAGCCTGGTCACGCAGTTTTAATAATATAATAAAAATCATAATTGCTTTAAAAAGTGTGTTAAAAAATATAATGCATTGATATTTTGCGAGCATAAGAAAAAAAAAACATCTACAATCTACAAAATAAAAACTTGCAAGCTTCGAGAGCAGGTTTTATTACAACTATACGTACTAATATGGATTAGGATACGTCATACAGCCGTTGGTAATATCTATCATAAACATATTAATAATATGATCATGATATCAATATACGTGAAATCTTAGAACTTACGCGAAAAACTAAAACAAAAGCGCGGAAAATTCTAGTGCAAATTCAAGTCTAGTAGGTATTGTTCTAAGTCGATCTCCTTTATAAGTTTTTGATATTACATTTGATCCATGCTTATTAAATACCGATACAATAATGAATTAAGATTATATACAAATATTTACCAAAAACACTTTCGTCGTGAACAACCATGTTATATTCCATAGTTTTCGAAAAGCCTCCTTCAACGAGCGAGCCATTATACTAGAACGTCACAAACACTATCACGATCTATATTATCTATGCACGATGCAAATTAATAATCTGTATTGTTACCTTCGCGCCAAATTACTGGCGACAGACTAAAGATGCGTCAGAGAGATTTTTGAAAGTCTAACCAAGAAGCGAGACCGCTCTGTGCATTGAAATTTAAACAGCTATTACTTTCTAAGCGTTATTATTATTTGATACGCACTCATAATTAACAAAATTTAATTTGGCATGCCTTGTAAAGGTTTAACGGTAATGTTTATTAAGTTTGGGCGACTCACGGTTGTTACACGTATATATCTGTCAACTGTGGATGTTACATGTAAATATTACGGTGGTTATATAAAATGTCGTAAAAATAAAACTTTAAAATTTAAACATTTGTCGAATAAAATTAAACATTACGACAGATTTTATGAATAAATAGCATACTTAAGTTATAATTGTTTACTTACGATTCTGAATTATGATATCAATTATCAAATGCAAATTAATGAAAATGAAATAAAATCGATTCAATTTTTAAAAGAGTCCGCATTTGCCTAGCGACGAAACTTCTTTAATGAAAAAATAAAAAGAAAACAATCCACTAACTCAATTTGGCAGGTTACATCTGCAAAAATTTCCAATAAAAAAAGAAGAAAAAAAACCTCCTCAGATCACGTCAATTAGACCACAGACATAAATCAACAGACCTCAATCACTAACGTATCAAATATAATCTATAGAGTGCCATAAATTATTTCGAATCAAATTGCAAATGATGTGTGGAGCAATTATTTTTAATCTGATTGATAGCACCGGTTTTGCTTGAATCTCGGCCATTTTTAATATCTCATTCGCAAACGTTTACAGTAAGTTTTTAACCCATTGAGCCCTGAACGGCCCGATCGGTCCACGACACAATAGATTTTCTATTGTGTCTGTGGTTCCGGGGCCTGAGTTATTAATAGTGCGATAAATGGACAGATTAAAAGATTCATTTACGAAGCAACTACGGAGTTTCTTGTCGGTTCCTCTCCGTAAAAACTGTTTTCCGAAACGGTGGTAGATAATTGGTAAGACTATGTTATGACAATTCAAAAGTGCTTCTAGAAAAAGTCTAATTGAATGAATAAATGTTTGAGTTTAATTGATATCACTTGAGAGTTGAGACTTACACGTGTTGTAAGCTAACGGCAATAGCTTCACCATTTACCTATATGAAACTTTTTGTGAAAAGCTTTCATGTGTGTTTTGTAGGATCATCTTAGTTCTTTATACACAAACTTATGTAGAAAATATTATTTGGTATCTCTATCATTTCCAGAACACGAAATAAGTGTATTGTTTTAAAATTAAAAACCTATTTATGTAAATTTTTTATACTGTGTTTTTACAAAACACAGTATAAAAAATTCAGGCCATCTATTGAATTATACTTTTGACGAATTACTATTATCAATTTATTTACGATTATTAATAGCTTCTTTAGAGTTCAAATTAATCTCAAACAATTAAGATTAAACCTAGTGTTAAATCCTACAATCAATATAGAGGAACTAAACTAAATATTTACTTATGACTTTGGGACCATGAGTTATGAATAAAGTTTGAACCTATAGCATGAAAGCTTTCCTACTCGACCTTAAAGAAAATTGATGGTAGTAACACATGTTACATTTGGCCCATACCCCACATGGGGACATAGGGAATAAGTTAAAGGATTTCTTAAGGTCAAAGAGGTTAATTATACCGCATACCTACCAGATATCCGAAAAATAAATGATTCCAGATCGAAGACTTTTTGTAAGACGAGATCGAATCTTGCATTTTTTTTAAGTATTTTCCTTACATACTTAATAATTAATATTAAAGTTATACACACGACTAGTATATTTATCGAAGTCTGTTCTATTTGCAAGCAATATACATACTTTGTTAGATAGATACCTAGATAAAATTCTTTATTTCTAAAGGAGTATCGACTTGTAGACTTCTTCTCATAAACACTATATTCGGCCACTAATTAGATAAAAAATAACAATTCAAAATCACATAGCATTTTCATAACAAAATACATAGTTTAAAATGTCATTTTCAATAATAACATGTAAGTATACTAGAGATTATAGATACAATAAAGACTATAATCTTATAAGAGCTTACTTCACGTCGAGGGTTTTTTCCATCAAATTGCAGATGCCAGAAACAAGCATTTAGTTGTGAGATATGGTTATAATATTTGCATCTCTATGAATATTTAGATAAATTTCGCTATCAGTCCGCAGTGTTACGTGCACAAACCTTATTGCTTTTATTGGGGTTATGTTATTAACTTGTATGTTACCTAAAGCTTTTCTGATCATGCACAATATCCATGACTGGATATTTTAATCAGAACATTATTTGTATCTTTAAAAGCACAGAAAATAATATTTTAAATAATTTCCTCCTACATAAATATGCTCTTTGAAATTCACTATATTATGCGTGTATCGTTGTACACGGTTGAATACACGATCTAAAATAAAAGACCTTTACGCATAAATGACGATAAAAGCATTATTTCTTAATTGTAAGGTTAATGTAATATTAGATTCTATAATAACCTAGGTGCAGAATAAAACCGTTACAGCATATTTAAATACAGCAAACTGGAATTGTAGTCATAAACTTTGACATTCGTCTCAATGCCGTAGTTACTCATAGCTATTGATTTGACGCTAACGAATGAGTCACACTCATAAAGCTCACTCCTTATTTGTACGTAACATATGTAAAACTTGATTAAACTATATATAGCACTGAGAACAACACCATAAATGCAACTTCACCTCAACTTCACACTTGTAACCGTAAAAAAATATTTCAACAAATATTACGATGAAAAAAGTTCGAATAAAACACGAATACTCTGTGGTTAATCAAAAAAACGCGCGCGAAAAAAAATAAGCGCAATTTTTGAATAAAGAACGTAGCGATTCGAAATTCAAGTTGGACGTTCGGTCCACGGCGCGAGAGCCTGGCGACTGCATGATTCATTCGGATAGAAGGAAAACAAAAAGTACATTCGCGCATCTAACGCGAATTTCATCTCGTTTTTGCAAGCAAATTTACCTCTTATTTAGCCTCAATAAGGATTAATTTTCGTTAGTTAACGTATGTTTGGGATATCGAAGTTATTTGAATTAAATAATTGCCCCTATAATATTATGTGGATTAAATAAATTGCTATGTCGAGAGGGTAATATTTAAAGGGTATTATGACAAATACTGTTTACTGCAGTATGTTATTTTAGAATTAATTTCATTGGTTGTAGTCTTTTTAATAATATGTTACGACGATTATATAAAACCGATGGTGCTTTAAGAGACAAGTTAACTTTCGACTTGCATAAAAGCTTAGGAATACAGATTGAGTATTTATTTGTTATTTATATTTATGAATATAATGCCACAGTATTACAATATTATTTCCTACAGTAAGGAAACGCCTTTGATGTCGCGCGATGCCGCCACCAGCGTAGGTACTTACGCTGCCACACGAAAATATGCTAGGGTTGCAACAAATGGGAAATAAAACAATTGTGATTATTAATATTATGATGAAATCATTTATTCATATGTACATTCAAAATAATTGCGATTATTAAATCTGATGTAATTATTTGTTCATAAATATATAATTACATATATTGCACTGCTAAATATTTACGTGGACACTATTTTTGTATGTTCTTAATTGTATATTATAACATTTAACTAAGTAATGCATTCGCATTGGGATGTACAATCTGATAAGACAAGAATGAGAACAACATATACACAGCTTTGATTAAAATTCTATAGATACAAATACAATCTATCTAAAATATCTAAATAACTTCTGTGATTTCGATGTAGATTTACATCAATACATAGAACAAACAGTTTGTGCGCGCCATTAGAGAATATGTAAGTATAATAAAATTATTACACAAAAAATACGAATGCGCGTCGTCCTTTCGCGCTAGTTAATGCAAACTAAGCGTGATTGCATTAAGCGGCCCGCGTCGCCCGACCCCCCGCCATGTCCCCTCCGTTTCTCTGTGCAAGTACATTCGTCGCCATACTGTAGGAAATATTGTAATACTGTGATAATGCAGTGCGCTGTTTTAATAGTATGTCTTAACTTGTATATTAGCGTATAGATACGTAACCAAAATTATAATAAGGATCAAAAAGCTTTGTAGCTTATATTAGTTTTTTACTCTGATTTATTTTATTCATAGGAAATTATAATTTACACTAGCTGCGCCTCGCGGTTTCACCTGCGTGGCTCCTATTGGTCTTAGCGGGATGATAATTAGAGCCTTATAGCCTTCCTCGATAAATGGTCTATCTAACACCGAAATAATTTTTCAAATCGGACCTGTAAATCCTGAGATTAGCGCGTTCAAACAAACAAACTCTTCAGCTTTATAATATTAGTGGGATGAACATGGGTTGTTTATTTTAGTACAGAACAAAAATATACCACTCAAATTGTTTGATAATAAAAATCCACTATTTTTTAATTAAATAAAAATGTGTACATTTCTTCAAGTAATATAAATGCATCAGTCTCTTGCCCCCTTAGATCATTAAGTAAATGATCTAAGCTTGCCCCCCCACGAGTTATTACAAATTACAATAATTTACGAGATAAGTGCGTCTGCTACAAGATAATCAGAACTGAGTCAGACACTAACCAGACGCAGCTTTTAGCTGCAAATGTCTGCGTTTTAATATTATTGCTTTTGTTTGGAAAACGTATGAAAGTATTTTGTAATTTATAACGCATTGAAATGCTTAAATTATCATATAACTATTACTTTTAACCCTCACTTTCGTAATGGCGAGCTTCCAATATTTATTCGAAATAAAAAATAGCCATCAGATCATATTGTATGTATTTTAAAAGAAAGAAAATATTTTTACTTAAAATAGTTTGTATACATTGCGCATAATAACGTGATTAACAAATAGAAGGTAATTAAAAAACAATAAGTTTTCGGTGACGGTAGGAGTAGCCCTAGATTAGGACCATTTTTCTTATGGAAATTTATATGCCATTTTTCATGAAAAATAAAACATCATTTTAATATACTTCTAGAAATCACCAAGTGAATAACAATTTATAGATTTATCACGAATACAAGTGGTTTGCAAATGTTTATCCAAGTTTCACTGTTTTTTCGACCATTCGGTTTCTATCGTGACATGTGCTTTTGAATACTTTCTATTTTTGCAATAAGTATTGCATATTCCGATCGTATCGTTATATGTTTATATATGTATTCTCTATTCATTTTATTGATATAATATCAAAGTTTCTCTTATATTATGCAATGATGATATAATTATTCTTTGTTCAGGATCTTAAAAGTTCACCGGATTTATTTTATATAAACGCCATCTATTGGTAGAGTATGGAACTACTGAAACTGGTTCAATATCGTTACATGAACAGGTTTATAGATGGCACTAGTGCGCGTTATGATCAGCAAATAAATCGAGTAGTTAATTTATGGTAAAATGCACATGCACCATTTTCACCAATAATTTTCTCTTTAAAAACTATTTTGCTAGTTATGCACGCGTCTTTATAACAACAACTTACGAATAATAATACAATACATAGGTCATACCATATTCTATACTTCTTTACAGGGTCTTTAAATTTGTGGCATTTGTCAAATACTTTGATAATACATTATAAATTATTATTATCGGTGTTTTGTGTGAGTATGTATATGTGTGCGAACGACTATACCTTTGTCCTTTAACTATGCTTGTTACATAGTACACATATCCTTTGTATCAACGTTTTTAACAATGCGATGTGTGTGTTTGTATATGTCTGTATGTGATTACGTGTGTGTCTATAAATTTTGTCAATCCTGTGACACCCGACACCCCGCTGCTATACGCCCTCTCTAAGCAATATGCCTGTAGAGTCTGGCCAGCCAAAGCTGAACCTAGTTTTTTTTTGTATCGGCCACACTATGGAATGTCATCATGGCGTTTCTGCGTAATTAGTTGTCAGTTTTGTTGAAAACGGTTCAAATCATTTGCTTTAATAACGTTTAAATCTTGCTGTGTTGTGTACCTAATGTACCTATATACTATGATCACCTTTATGAATATCAAAAGTATCAAAATATTTATTTCCTACTAAAGCCGATGTTACCAAGTCCATATTTTTTAAATTTGCCGCCCTTTACTGGGTTCAGCTTTGTATTCCTTTAAAACTCTATGTCTGTGTACATACCCGGTGCGAAGTGGACACGTGGGCGAGCGTATGCGCGGGCGCCTGCCGCTCGTCGCTCGACTCGTCGCCCGACCGCTCGCCCGTGAACACGGAGTCGTGCGATACGGACAGCCCGCTGCCGTACGCGCCCTCTCTGAACAAATACGTCGAAACAATTAATGAATAGAGAAATATAATGAAAACAGATGTATAGAAGAGATGTTTGTGGTTGAAAATGGCGAAGGTAGTTTGTAAAACAACTGACAAAAAATTATAAATTTTACAGGACAGTTTAAGATAGACCGCAGAAATACATTTATTCACTGCAATGTAATAACTCAGGCCCCGGAACCACAGACACAATAGAAAATCTATTGTGTCGTGGACCGATCGGGCCACTTGGGGCTCAATGGGTTAAAAACTTTATCTGGTTATAAACCAAGTTTTTTTATCCCCACTCCTCGCTAGGATAATAAAAGAAACAAATATACCGTAAACACAACACTTTATCTCGAAAAAAAGTAGCATTAGTGTAGAATGCGATCAACATTAACACCCCAAACCAAAAAAGCACATACTTCCTCCTAGCCTGCCGTTCCGCGTCCAGCAGTTCGCTGGTCGAACTGCTCTTGGGGTCCGGCGAACTGTCGACGCGCCCGCGCCGCTTGAACATCCGCCGCAGCCCCCGCAGGAACCGGCCCGTGCGGCCTTCGCCTGGAAACATTATGGAGATTGGTAGAAGCGTATTGTTTTATGAATACATGAAGTGAGAAGAAAATTTTACAAACAAGCGCTGTATGATATAAGTAATATTGGAATTACAATAAGATCGGATTTAACATTTGTCATGCAGGTTTTTGAATTGAGAATTGATTTGGAAATTTATTTTAGAATTAAATCAGCATTTAAGCATGGTTCAGAAACCAGCCGTAAGTCCTTGAAATTAGAACTTTAAATCATCCTGTGGCTTCATTATTTGAATATGAAAGATTATACCATACATAATAAGTACAAGCCTTCGTTATTTTTAACAAACGATTCTTTGAAGACGATATCAAATTTTCGAAGTTACCATACCCTTTATGTAGACACTAGTGGCATCAACATATATATACCACTTACCATGGGTGTTGGTGTCGGCGTGCGGCGGTCGGTAGGGTGGCTCCAGCGAGCCCTCGCGCACGCACGACATCAGCCCCGCGCCGCCTCCGCCCGACATCCGCACTGCCTGCGAGCGAACAAACAATCAATCAATCGAATAAACAATCAATCAAACAAATAATCAATCAATCAAAAAATAATCAAATAGCCTACTCACAAGTAAGAACTGTTTGTAATATAACTAATCTTATAAATTATTGTAATATCTAAGAAATATTAAAGGCAGTTCTAATTCTTTAATTTCGCGAAAAATACCAAATACATGAAGTAAAAATTAATTTTCTAACCACAAAAATTTCGTCAAAACATAGTTAACTCAAATAATACAGTTTTTTAATATTCCACGAAATCTTTATACAAGGTCGAATAACAAAAAAACCGGAGCTACAACGAAAAAAAAGAAGATATTCGCTCAAACTAGTGAATAGATACTATGCTCATTCATGCTTGTCCACAATACCCACTTCGACCGGTCAGCGACATAATAGATATAAAAATAGTTTATATACTTGAGCAAAATATAACCAGCTTACTGACCGATCTTAAGAGAAATAAATTAAATAAAGCAAAAAAATCTGTTTTCCTTTTAGTCAAAATTTACTTTTTTCTGTGTGACATGCTATTGAAATACGTATATGTATTTTTTTTTCTTTGTTTCTTTCAAATATACTGAGATAATATTATGAAATTACATAGGAGATAATAAATAGTAAATAATAATAAAAAACTACGCAATAATTCATTTTTTTTTTATTTTCACGCACAAAAAGGAACATAAATGTTAAACAAAGTCACAAAATGGTTGTTTTTCTCTAAAATCTATCTCTTTAGTACACAATTATTACTCATATATACGAGGAAAGCCGTTATTCAAGCCTTGTCCAAGCTTGGTGCGGCTTCACGCATTTCATACAGAAACCCTATCAAAATTGATTAGATTATCAATCGAAACCTGCAAGATACAGGATGTCTAACTAAGTCATGGTCGAAATATCTTATACTTATGACTTGGTTTTAATTACCGCCATAAAAGGAAATTAAAATCCTGTATTGCGCAATTCCTATGCTTGTAAAAGGGAGGTAGAAAACCGCTTTTCTTGTAAGTACCTATCCTATTTTATGCGTTATTTCTAAGAAATTTGTTTCACTAATAAATTTCTTGGAAAGTACACAGATTTTCAGGGTGTAAGCAAATTCCTATATACTGGCGTACTTATATTATGTACGTACTTATATAATATGTATTGGTAAAGTAAAGCGTCTTGGGACCTAAACAGTATAAGTTTCCCGTAAAAGGAAAGTTGGGGACCTTATATGTTTGAACTTTGAACTCTTTAGTACTTCGTTGCTGATGCAAATGCTATTATCACAAAAAGTATACTACCTATATAACGTTACATTTCATATAATATTATCATAGATCCTATAATGGCTACACACACATGCGAATATACAAGCAATATTAATCACGTATTGAAATCTTTTCTGGATGAATAACCAAAAGTACGAAACCCTATAAACCTTACAAAAACAAATTTAAAGTCCCAGAAATCCCCTAATCCATGAAGTATTTAATCTCTCAAACAAATTCCTATACTAAGCGGTTTTTACTTTACAGTAATTGAAAATGGTCCAGAGGAGCAAGGTCAGGATAATATTTACGCTACGCCAAGGTCAAGGGTAGTGGATCGATCGGATGCTGCGAGAGGGACGGAGGTAGAGTGTGGTGGGGAGGGAACGGGATGGAGGATAGGCCTCTCAGTTGAGGGAATCGACCACAGAGTGAAAAGTATTCTAGTATAGTTACGAGCACATTTGATGGAATTTGCTGATTTTAACCACATGGTTAGGGCTTGTTAATCATAAATGGGTATAACAACATACAACAATTATGACGTCGTTGTACATCAACAAAATTACATGTACAGCTGCAGCGTAAGTTAAACATTTGAAATGCACAAAACGGTTGAGTAAACTTAATTAAATACTTAAAATGTATTAATTGCGGGTAGTTTGTTTATTTAAATAAGCTTAACTGTGTTTTACAAACAGTTCGTAAGGCCCGATTGCAATTTATCATGATTTTATAGATTTTTTTTTTCATCCAAAAAATTAAAACGTAATATAAACATAAAAGACACATCACATTTATATAAAACCGTTAAAAACGAAAAAGACTACTCTTCATTGCAAATATACAACATCTTCTATAATATCCTAAACAAGAGTTAAGGCAATTAACCCTACATGTGTTAAACAGAAACCACGTGTAGAGATTGTACACACACATGATACAATAGGTGTATCATCCATGTTTACTCAATGTTACATTGTTACGTGTAAATGGGTCCTCATGTCCATGTGGTATTACGATTAACGACATTTCTTTTTTTAGGCCTAATTTAAAACTTCGTAAAAGATCTAGGTAGCTTTTCTTAAAACTTTTGTAAAGCAACAAGAAAACAGATTTCTCGTTTTAGATTCTTCTTTGTTTTTGATTGGAATCTTTCAAATTCACATTTTATAAACCTGTTCACTATTCATCTATACTAATATGTATTATAAAGCTGTTTGAACGGGCTAATCTTGGGAACTACTGGTCCGATTTGAAAAATTCTTTCGGTGTTAGATAGCCCATTTATCGAGGAAGGTTATATTATATATATCATCCCGCTATGACCAACAGGAGTGGAGCCACGCGGGTGAAACCGCGCAGAGCAGCTAGTATTAAATACATGAAAAACTACTCCTTGTTTTTACTTAATAATAATGATAGATAATTGTGTGAAATACCAAAATATTTTAACAAGTGGCAGAATAATGAGGTTTTGACTGTTTTTATTTTGAGTTATGCAAAACTTTCACTTTAGTAGTGACCTACGTAACGTAAGCAAGCGTAATCATTTTCTTAGATAAATTACTAGTAATTACATGTAAATAAGAGAATTAATTCGTAATTAAAATAACATGCAGCTACCAACTTGGCCAGCATGATGGATTATGTCTTAAAAATTCACGGGAAACAAGAACCCTTGTAGAGGATACCTAAGATTTGAGAATGGTTTTGATTTACAAAAAGAATGCGAGCGAAATCGCATCGCAGGCACAAGCTACTTACTATTTTGTTTTTCGCGTAAATAAAAAATAAAATCATTTTATAATTCTATTCCTGAATTTTTAAACATACTTTTCGGGGTTAAATATAATTGAGTCCAAGCAATTAAAACTAAAAAATGTTAACCAAAAAATAACGAGCACTTAGTTTAAAAGTCAATGTCGAGTACGAAACTCCAATTTCGCAGTATAAAAACTTATTACGCAGCTATAGTAAAGAACATTTTACACTCGCCTCTCAACCTAGTTCCCACTGAGGTGTAATAATTGCACATGCTACGGTAAATTGCAGCTGAGGTGACAAGTACTCTAGATTTCATGTACTGCCTCTTAATGTGCTCTGTGGTTTTAATAGTTGCTTGCTTGTGCCCTTTGTATGAATTTCTTGGGAAAATTAGAAGAATTCTGATTAGGGATTGGTTTTAATGGTACTTTTGCATGCGTCGGTGATAAATGGTTAAATCTGCAGTTTTATTAATAGCGTCTTAATTAAAAAGTGCGTCGTTATATCAACTGCCTGAATGATATCCAGCCCTTTAACAAAGGCAAAAGATTGCCTAGGAAGGTCTGTTAATGTGATGTTAAATGGATGATGTTTCTATCTCAACCAATCTAATACGAATGCAGCAATTTTGATAATCATTTGGTTAACAGTAATAACCAAAACTTTAGTCTCCCAAAAATCAAACCAGAGATCATTGTACAGCCCATGCCTAGAAGCCATACCCAATCCATCTATGACTTGAATGTTACAACCCCTACGAGAACAAAAGCTGTGTTTTCACAATTGCATCTCATCGATCCAGCATCCTAGGTGTGTCAAGGCCGGGCCAAGTGCATGCGCTGATGCAATCAAGGTTAACACTCCTTTACGGTACTTGGAGCTTAAATAAGCTAGCTGTTACGCGTAGCTTTGATCGCGTTGATATGGGATAAAATCAAAAATAATAACTCTATGGCACTGGTGCTAACTCTAGCTTTCTGCTGAATGTAGTGAATTAATTTGTGAAATTATTCGTGAGAAACATTTAAAAATACTCATCCTTCCTGTTTATTATATTACCAGAGGCTCTTCCCAGTTTCGTGTTATGTTATTAGATCCGGCTTAAATACAAAAATAAATACAGCCTATGATAACATAAATACATATGAATAACTTTGAAATTCTGTGGCACTTACTCAAATAAGTATTCATTATTACGACAGACTTTAGTAGGTATTATTATTCTAAAACTAAGTAGTGTTAAATTGTATACAATCCAAGACCGAAATTAATTGAAGACGTATGTAATTGTGTAGTAATATATACATAAACTAAACTAAAGGATATCATTGTGTTTTCTCGTACGTATTTCAGAGTTCCCTCCATGTATCGCGCGTGTATATACGTATATTCTTATGTATACTGTAAGTACATTATATATGTATGTACGTCATTGTTATCACATTACAATGCAGATTTGTCGACTGTCTCATCGTGATACATAACGTACGTTGTTGTATGTAGAAGGTCGAATTTCGTCCACCCGGATCCTAGTATCATAATTAAATAAGTATATTAATCACATAAAGGTCTTTAAACATGTTTCTGAAAAAGTTTTGACCTTTCTGTTCACTATCACACTTGGAATGTTTAGAATTCCTTTAAATTTTATGATAGATCTTTAGCATATAGACCACGCTTAAAAAACTATCTCTGGTCTACATATTAGGTGAGAATCTCATGATTTAGATATGGAAGCAGAGCAGTACAAACGTTTCTTAAAATACTTGTACGTAGATATGAGGAAATCGGTACATTTGTGAGTAAAATGGAAATTGGATATGCCACACACACGATTGAGTTCTCGATTGTGACATCCTATACTTATATTATAATGGCAAAAGTTTGTGAGTAAAGCATGTATTGATGAACTCTTTCCAAAAAACGTATAATTGGATCGGGATAATCTTTCGTACACACGCAAATTATACTCTGAATTAGAAGATATACATTGCCAAACATTTACTCTGCGGGCTGGATCTACCTACATCTTTATCTATGTATTTAAGATTTTTCGTGTCAGAGCGTTTGTAATCAAACCATTTAGCATTTCAAGGTAAGTTGTAAACTATTTTTTATACCCCAAGTGGAAAGGGTTTCCTAGCAGAACAACATTTGCTGATTCACACAGTTTCTTTGGTTTCTATAGAAAAAAATTTCGACATTTAACAACTACCTATCCAATATCCATGCGTCATTGAATAATCACATATTGTTTTACTTGTTCTGTTTTAAATCTCATGGCTGAGCACTAGTATGTATAACCACAGATACTATAAAACTATACTAGTAGGTATAACGACATTGTCTGCCCATACACGTCCATCGGAATGTCATTACTGCTATAATTTAACCTTAACGTTTGCGAAGCAATACGTAATGCGCATTTATTTTAATTTTGATTATCTTTAGATACTACCGCCATATTGATAAGATAATTGCAATTACTCCAATAGGACAATGAATTATTACGCATTAATGACTAATGTTGACATCTGACTATCCATATTGCGTAAGGTTTCTAGGTATGGAAGATAAGCCTGCAACAGATATTTATAATTACAAAAAAGGCTTAAACAATATCGACCTATTTTTTAAAAATCTGCCTTAGTAATGAATTTTTTATGAGTAATAAATGTTCAAATCTGGTTATTAAAATTGATTTCCAGTATTATCTATTGAAAGAAACGATAAGAATTTTCACAACGCATTGACGTTAACTTACAAGAGCCTCAATAATTTGGCAGATGTTTAACAGGATTTTTAATTTAGCACTTTATTACCTTTTACACTTTGTCTATTACAAGATACACTGCACTTAATTTTAGAGAACAACATCATTTAATCATGAACGAAGATTCTCAATATACTTACGAAATAAAGTACACCAGCTCAGGTGTTCCCGGGCTTGCAAAATGTGCTTTTAATACAAAAAGCCGTATTTATTGCTCTTCTTGAGCACCTTTTAAAGACTAAAAGCAATTTCGCTGTAATGATGTCACGTTCTTGTCTAATCGTTTTAAAATTATTTATTGGAATTGATTTTGTTTGTTCGCTAATTGGGTGAAAATGGAAACTGGAAAGTGAGACCAATTAAATTGTTTGCAGTGAGAGAGCTTTTGGTTAAGGTAAAATAAGAATATAACCTAGTGAAGGTACGTGTCATCTTCCTTTAGTTTAAATTCGGAAATCCAACCAGCATGAATCTATTGTTACAGATACCTAATATTATAAAGCTGACGATTTTTTTCTGACAAATAGGACAGGAGCAGCAAAAAAATGTGGATGAAGCTGTAAGACACTATGCTATATAATTTAATTTGCCGTAAAGCTTGACGAATTATTATATTATCTATATTATATTATCTATAGTTGATCCTACACGTTTCTTCTTCTACGAAACTGTTTTACTAATTACTTGAAAGTAAATATCCAATAATAAATAAATCGATAACCATTTAAAAACAGAACCTCATTTTTTCCAGTAAATCAAACCCAATACCCTCTACAACCAAACGAACCGAGTCATATACAAAGGAATTTAGATTTAATACATAAATTATATTTATCAATAAAACATCTGCAATAGCAAGTTGTTGATACAGATGTAACGAAATTCCTAGATCGAACAACCTCGGCTGATTGGAACTTAAGGTAGTGTCAAACAGACTGCGACACGATGCGAATTCGATTGCGATGCGATGCGAATATTTAAATAAATGTTATTGTTTAAATTATTTCATTATTGTATGTAATGTATAAACTTGAATACAGTTAATGATCGATTCGATCGTGATCGATGTGTGATCGATGTTTCAATAACTAAAATTTCTAAGTCCACTTCTTTAACCGACTTTAATTAATTTGTATAATTTATCTTTACAACAGCTGTAAGGTACCTTTTATGAATTAAAAAAAAGGAATAGGTATATATTTCTCTACTAATGAATCCTTATTATTCATTCAAGTCTAGTCTTAACCACTGAAACATAACCTCTGTAACATACTCGTCAACGCCATTTATAAACAGAAGAATAACTCCAACATTCTAATAATTCCATAAGCCATATTTCAGTATGAAGCAGGCTTTATATATGTAGGTCATCGACAATTTCCCCTACCGAGTGTTCGTCATCGCATATTTATATACGAGATTGTAACACCGATGTATTTTCTTTTTTTTTGCAATATATTCTTTGTGGTTCAGTAATTAAGGTCTCTGAATTGGAAAAGTCCGAGGTTCGAGATGCTAGTGTGAAAATTGAAAAATATTAATAACATTTAAAACTTAAATAAGAATTAGAATATGAAATATTGGCCATATTCTAATTTATCAATTGCTAAATATATCATACATCATCAATTTTTAAAGGCCAGTATCTGTGTAGATGTAATAATAATTAATCAGACCTTCACAAGTAATTTATACTTAATATGGAATAAAATCCGCTATTCTAACTAATGTAAGGTTTCCAACGCTTCTAGAAATATTATAAAATGTCAATAAATAACAAATAAATAATCGAAAGTGAGCGAACACTTTACAATCAAAATGTCCTATTTCTCTAAAAGCAAATTTTAATCAAAATCAATTTATTCATAGGCCTTTTGTATATTAATTTCAATTTACTTGACGCTGTTGTATTCGTATTTTCTTGTGTTTGATTTTAGCTAAGTACTTTTAGAAATTAAACTCTACAATGATAAAATATCCTTTGTTGCTATAGATTATAGAACATAATTTAACAATAAACAAAAAATTATATTTCCTAGTAATGCTCACACAAACTGACGAATAAAATGAACATGCTCATGCCTC
Organism: Colias behrii; assembly: GCA_029959065.1. NCBI lineage: Eukaryota > Metazoa > Arthropoda > Insecta > Lepidoptera > Pieridae > Colias > Colias behrii. The sequence goes on along the minus strand of JARWMC010000021.1, from coordinate 1,217,646 downwards.
ATACACTGTAAGTGTTTATAGTAATTAATTAATTATAGCAAGTTAAAAACTTAATTGAGATGATTACCTTCTGCTCTGGTTGCCTGGAAGAGATCATTACTAAGTGACAAGGCCGCCAAATACACTAAATTTTAGTACCTAAGACTGTTTAGTTGTATTAAAGAGTAAAATAAATAAAATAGTAAATACCAAAACTAGTTTAATCATTTTCGCGTAACACACAAACAAATAAAAAGAATAATTAATCTAGTGTAAACGCCGCCTAACACTATGAAATTCAAATGATACTGAAATATCTCAAGTTTCTCCCGCTCTAGAAATCTTCGTTGAATAAATTAAGAGAGAAAAACGTTTTCTTGTTAATACAATCACATCGAATTACACCAAATACGGTTATGCTGCAAATAAATATATACATTATACTTGGACATTTAGTACAATGTTTCATGAATGTATTCATTCATTTATTCAATGATGTTTAGTTTAAAACTAAGCAACGTTACTATGATGGTGAATTACCAAGTACCTACAACGGGAAAGGCCAAGGAAAGGCACACACAACAGTACATAATATAGGACTAATATGTTCGATTTTACGCGAAAATTTCGAAATTAAAGACTTTTTAACGGATTTTAAACGCGAGTCTTTTTAACGGATTTTAAATGTGGTCGACGGGGAGTCTGACCCCGCTCGCTGTAATGTGTGAGAAATGTAAATCGCCTTAAAAGTATTTATTCTAAAAGAACTAAACAGATGCACTTCCGCGTTACATAACTAGTCAATACAAATAATACATACCCTTGTACTCAGGGGTGTGTTGTGACGCCGGCAGCCATAGCGACCGGCGGCCCCGACGCGGCCTGGAACAAATTAACACTCATTATTGATAGGAAAATTTATTTGTAGTACTCAGGAGAACTATAAAATAGCCTTACAAAGAGTAATATTAAAAGTATAAGATCCGACCATAAAAGTGAAGTCCCGTGTCCCCTAGTGGGGTATAGGGCAGATGCATTATGAATACATGTTTCTCTGATCAATTTTCTTTAGGGACAAGTAGGTGATCAGCCTTCTGTGTCCTGCCAGACCGAGACATTTTTGAAGTGAAAACTTCTTTAGCGGCGTTGAGCACTTTTTCTGTAATGGGTATAAAATCTTAAACTCGCGTCAGGACACGTGACCTGATCGAAAAAGCGTAAGACGGATGGATATCAAACATGCTCAACGTTAATAATCAAGTTTTCACTTCTGCCGGCACTCCCGGAGTGCAACCCGTCTTTTTTTTTCTTTGTCTCCACCGGGAATCGAACCCAGGACCCCTCGGATTATCGCTCACGCGTCAACTGTGCCAAGGAGGTGGTTCAGACTTCAGACCATAAGATCTCTGACAAATAAATTTTCAGTTCATTTCATTTCCACCAGTGGTTATGTAATATGATGATACAAAATCTGTTCAGCAGATAAAGCCTTAGAGTCACGAACAAACAGATTAACCGAGCATTTATAATAATAGATATTGATTAGCTTTGCACTTGACCAATTCATGTATAGATAAGTAATGTTAGAAAATTCTAAGAAAGATAAACAAAAATTTGGAAATCTAGGTGCAATAGTGGCAAATATTCTACCCCTAATGGGAATAAACAAAATGTACCAATGAATAGTAGAAAATAACAGTACTAAAACAGTGAATTATTTACTAACATATCCATTAAGTAACATAAACAATTTTGTTTGTGTATTCATGGAGCCGTCGGGAACCTCTTTCCTCGAAGCGTCGATAGATATCCCGTGGGAAATATTAGAAACAGTCAACATATAAATATTATCTTAATCGGTATTATTCTTAATATCTTATATATAAAATTCTCGTGTCACAATGTTAGTCTGCATACTCCTCCGAAACGGGTGGACCGATTCTCATGAAATTTTCTGTGCATATCGGGTAAGTCTGAGAATCGGCCAACATCTATTTTTCATATGTACCACGGGCGAAGCCGGGGCGGACCGCTAGTAACTTAATAAACTAAGATTGCTACCAGATGATAATGTTTTGTATAGAATAAAAATTAAAGTTTATAAATAATATTCTACTTGGGTCATCCGCTTGCTTGCAAACATTCGAACAATGATGTTAGCACTTATTCGCAAATGTGGTCCTATAGCTACTTGTGGGTTTGCGTATTCGTGCAAATGTGAGTGCATAAAACAAACAAATGGTACATGACAAAATAATCGCTTTAAGCTGAGCCAGAGTCATTTAAAGATTATTTCACTTATGTGCTAGTAAAGCTACATTATCAGCCACCAAATTAAAAATAGGTGCGCGAAATCATGTGACACAACAAGCATATATTTTAACATAAACTCAACTTTATTTCCAAAGAAGTCTTGACTTGAGAGCAACTCAATTCTCTAGAGTCTCCATTGTGTTTATACCGACCATAATATAAGGCCAAATCCCAAATAAATTTATTCAAGGACAAATTTATTCCAATTTTGTTGTGGTTTGAATTAATTTTATGATAACGAGTTGTTTAAGTATTTTTTGCTTTTTTATTTCTGGCAACACGCTTTCTCTGTGCGCCTGCGTTATAATTATTATGCGTAAGGAAGCCCTTAAGGGCTTCCTTAAAATACCTTCAAAATCTATACTAATATTATAAAACTGAAGAGTTTGTTTGTTTGTTTGTTTGAACGCGCTAATCTCGAGAACTGCTGGTCCGATTTGAAAAATTCTTTCGGTGTTAGATAGCCCATTTATCGAGGAAGGTTATAGGCTATATATATCATCACGCTACGACCAACAGGAGTGGAGCCACGGGGGTGAAACCGCGCGGAGCAGCTAGTTACTAATACAAGGAAATACGTAACATTATAAAGTATTGGTATTTAATGGCATATAGAAATGTCGTGCCGCCTACCTGGCGGACCTTTCTTTTGTTGTGTAAACTAACATTTATGTTTGTAAATAGTAAAGGGCACTGGCTATATAATAGATCCGCTTTCGCTTCGCTTCGCTTCACATTCATAATACGTTGCTGAAGGTTCTCATCTCACTATGAATTTTAATATACTCTTCTTTTGGCAACATAATTATCACATACTAGCGGTCCGCGCCGGCTTAGCCCGTGGTACATATTTCGCAATAAAAGGTAGCCTATTTTCTTTCTCAGGGTCTAAAGATTGTCTGTGCCAAATTTCATCAAAATCGGTTGAGAGGTTTATGCGTGAAAACCATACATACATACATATATACATAATTACAAACCTTTCCTCTTTATAATATTAGTATAGATTCTAACGTAACGTTGTACGATATAACTTTACAGTTTACAGTAAGAAGGGTTATACATCAGAATAACACATGATGACATGAGCTATAGAAACACTTGATTTTGTCCGCGGGTTCGTCCGCACGTGTGACTGTACGGCACAAGTAGTAAGTTTATAATAAAATTTAGACCTTAAATAAAATGTTACCATAAAAATAGTGAAGTCCCATGTGGGGTAAGGGGCAGATGCATCATACATCTGTTTCACTGATCGATTTACTTAGGGACAAGTAGGTGATCAGCCTTCTGTGTCCTACCAGTCCGAGACATTTTTTTTCTTCGTCTCCACCGGGAATCGAACCCAGGACCCCTCGGTGCTCGCTCACGCATACAATCTCACGCACTGTACCAAGGAGGCGGTCAAATGTTGCCATAACAATGTTTAATTCCCGTCTCAAAATATTTTTTAAAAAATCTGGCAAAAACATCATATAATATTCGTAATAAAATCTAACTAAATAATTAAAGGTCGGTTTACACAGTTCAATATCCTAATAACAATCGATACACAAGGTAAAGTTCAATGTCTAGACGCAAAAACTGCGCGGAAACCTTGGTGCACGCTATTGTGCGCTTGCGCATTTATATCGTTTTTGTTATGATAATGTTTGAGATTTATTGCGTATTGATACGATTTACTTTTTTTGTAGAAAGTTGAAATATGTTGATGAAGTGTCAATTATATCGGCTATCAACAACACTAATCAAATTTTTATCAGCAGCTTTAGGTGCATTAATACGGAAAAATAATCATAAATCGTAACTATATGTAATGATATGTATATTCAATTGAGTAATACAGCATGAAAGCAGTTTGTCAGACAGATACAGTATAGTAGGTTCCTATATCTTTTCAGGTAAATAATTGTACAGTTTACTTTTTATTTATTTTATCTAATTAAATTAGCTTTAAATTAATATAGTCCTCATTATTACCATAGTATAACATAATATTATAAGCAGTAGTTTACTTAAGACCATACCTTAATCATAACACCATCACGAAACAATGTGCACACCCTATCGATCGCTGGGCCAAGATTGATGCTATTTTAAGGATCAGGATAAGCATTCCAGCCCGGCTCAGTTATATTTAAGGACTTAGTGCATAGTCTTAGGTTACTCACCTATGTTTCAAGTGGATATAAATGGTGGAATATTGATTGGGTGTATAAATATAAAGGTTTATGGTATTGAAGTTTGGAATGTATGATATGTATTCACTGCAATAAATTCCCTACCTATAGACACAGAATACTGATTAGTACCTAACCTATAGAGGAGCTTTAGAAGATAAAATACTGTATTCATAAATAACTGGCCTATGTTAATCGCAATTATTCCAATTGATTCTACACCTTAGACATGACAAGTTACATATTCATTTTATGATTACAGATATAAACCAATTATAAACATTATTTGGTAATTCTGCACCCAAAGTAATAGTCGAGTCACTTTCGACCTCACTCCCTCTTACAGAATGACTAGAGTTGCTAATCACTGTACCGCTAGTAACATCAACTAAAATACACATAAAGTGTCAAATTAATGAGTTAAAAACTTGAATTACACGTATAATTGCAGTTCGAAGGTGAACAATTACGTAGTAATTCGAACAATACGAGTTACGAAGTGACCTCAATGTGGGAATGGGCACAATTTGATATACTTAATGATATTTTACTGTGGCTTTTAGATTTTGTTGTGGCGTTAGAGTAGGTATATATTCTATGGTTGTGGTAATGTATGGTAATGCAATTTTTTGTAGTGGTAATATCTGAATTGGGAATTGGGAAATATTAGGAACCTTGGTCCAGCAAAAGTAGATAATGTATGATTCCAATTTGATTATATTAACCAGTAAGTATTCACAAATTACATACTTTGAAAATAATTCGATTCTTGGCAGAAAAAGATTGAAGTCCCATTTTCCATTGTATAGCATGGGGAAAATTCCACTAATGGATTTTATTTACAAGCAAATGTCAGCCTTCCATACCTTAAAATACGGAACAGCACCTGATAATTTGGATTCAGTTAAAATGTCGAAATTTAGGGCAGCGTCAAGAATTTAAGGAAATTTGAGAAGCGGCAGCCGTCGCCATAATTAGAAAATCTTCATCTCCTCAAAATAGGAGATGTCTTGACTAATTTTAGTTCACTTTAAAGCGACGTCGCTTTAACGATATTTACTTGAAGTGACTTATGAGATTACTTATTTAACATTCTTCACTTTAAAGTGCTTTTGTAATCTGGGGCAAGATGCCACTAATATTTTGAGTGGAATATACAAGTCTGTCTATATGTGGCTCAATGTATGCGTTTTGACTGACAGTGTGAAAAAGATGTAAATAAGTTTGTGTTCTTTATGCTTTCATGCTTTACTTCTCGACTGTAAAACATAGAATTCCTGACATAAAGAAGCAAGTTTCTAATATGTAGTTCTGCCCATGAAATAAATTACTTTCTTTCTTATAAAATTGTTGCTTGCGAAGAGCAATATAACATTAAAATACGCTTATTTTACATTATTTCAAAAGCCATTTCATCTGTCGCCGGAACACGCTTCACTGAATAGATATCCGTTATTGTATATTTAATTTTATATTCATTCGACATACGACATACGACAGTAGACACTGGGAATTAATAATTTAGTAAATCCTGTATTGATTTCAAGGCATTTGTATCAGCAATGGATATTGTGAATTTAATTCAAGTATAAAGGAAAAAGTAACAATTTATTAGGTCTAAATGTTTTTTTTCTACACTAATATTATAAAGAGGAAAACTTTGTTTGTTTGTTTGTTTGTTTGATTGTAATGAATAGGCTCATAAACTACTGGACCGATTTTAAAAATTCTTTCACCATTCGAAAGCTACATTATCCACGAGTAACATAGGCTAGGTTTTATCTCGGAAATCCCACGGGAACGGGAACTATGCGGGTTTTTCTTTGAAAACGCGGGCGAAGCCGCAGGCGGAAAGCTAGTTTTTAATATATTGTAGACTTTTTGAAGAACTCAGTCTGTCAGAAATAGAAATCAGTCATCGCCATAATCATAAAATCGGCATCAATGGTAAGAACTATAATTGTGAACAGACTCTATTATAATAATTATCATGACTAAGTTTAAATTGGTCAGAATAAACTCAACAATAATATAAGGGAAACTACAAGCACACTACAAGGAAGTAAAAGCAAGCAATGTAGCAGAGGCCTTATTGCCTAGATTTTCCATAGGCTCGGGTATTTTATGATTTTAAAGTCAAATGACTGCGAAACTTTCCCCCAATAAAGGCCTGTGACTACTTTATTGGATTTTTAAGCCGTTCTTTGAGACGAGATTTATTTTATAACGAGAATTTCCTGATACGCTTTCTTCACCCAGTTTTGCTTGTGGGCTTGAAGGTATCACGGTTTACATTCCAACAAATGTCATCCAAGTGAACTCATTGAATATATTTTTTCGTCTTCATAATTCGTTGAAAAGATTGAAGGACATAGGGACGGTTAGGCAGCGACAGCGATTTGTTTTATACTATGTAGTGAAGTAATAAGACATTTATTTAATATCCCAAACATAAAGTTGAGAATAAACCAGAAGTCATTATAAACGTACTTAATACCTATATATACAAATAAAACTGCGCAGTAAAAGGTAATCGAATATTTTAAGCCTTGTTTTATTTTGAATCAAACCCCATTCCTGTTAACTGTAAAGCCGAGTGAATATGTGCTTACCCACTGTGCATGATATTCATCACCTTCATTTTACATGTTTTTATTACCTTCACCTGTATGCTTGTAAGTAACCGATTCATTTAGACTAAACGGACAGATTTAATTCAAACTTTGTACACTTATCAAGGATTGGGGGCAATACCTACAATAATTTCACGAGGTAAACAATGTTTTTTTTTTTCGTATTTTTAAAGGTAATTATTTTCTAATGAACTGATTTGTTATTATTGTATGTACAAGTAACCTATGTTACCATACCTATGTAATTATAAATTCATTCATAAACATAGGGTTTTTCAGGCAATTACAATTGCATGTAGGTATTTCGTGATTTATAAAATCAAGCATGTCCACTCAATCGAATCTAATCAGATAGTTCTAGCCATTTACGAAAAGCCCGAGAAATATACACACACAAAATTCAACAAAAAAGTACATTGGTAATACACCCTCCTCAGTTTTTACCATTTAGCGCAGTCAATGATAATTTTCAGACTAAACAAGTAATTTCCATAAGTTTAAAAGTTATCCATTGCACAGTCAGTAAGAGATTCCTTCCACGAACACTCGATAAATCAATAATGTTATGTGTTTGTATGAGTCATCGAACTTTAGTAATTTTATCCAGGCTTAATTAAGGAGTTAGCGCAACTAAGGTCAGACTTTCAGTGTTTAAAAGTTTGTATTATCAAAGTTTAAAAGATACGTGTGTTTTATAAGTTTAGAGAAATATTGCACAAAGTCAGTAAGTACATATCTAAAATTTTATACTATGTTTTAGTTGTAATGTCTTGGATATAATTACAATATAACATGAGTCGGTGTTTAACTATACGTATTTATTTTACAAGAATTGTCGATTTTATATCAAAAAACATTATGATATATTAGTTTAAAATTATAAAAATGAAATCATTTCGATTTATAAATAAAATATGATTTTGCAATGGTTTGCAACATCATCCATAATTACTCTTATTCAAGAATGGAATTGAAATTCAACGAAAGATATGCAATTACAAAATTAACTAATTATTCGGAGATTCACGTGGGTATATAAATAACATTTAATTGCCTACAATTATAGCACGTACTACCACAGTATTACCATATTTCCTACAGTAGTGCGACGAATGTACTTGTGCAGAGAAACGGAGGGGAACTGGCGGGGGTCGGGCGACGCGGGCCGCGTAAGGCAAACACGCTTAGTTTGCCTTACCTAGCGCGAAAGGACGACGCAGTCGTATTTTTTGTGTAATAATTTTATTATACATAGGTACTTACATATTCTATTATGGCGCGCACAAACTGTTCCGTTTACGGATGTAAATCTACATTGAAATCCCAGAAGGAAACAATATTTCAGAAAGATTGTATTACCTAATTGTATCTGTTGAATTAAAATCAAAGCTATGTATATGTTGTCCTCATTATTTTCTAATCAGATTGTACATCCCAATGCGAATGCATTACTTAGTTAAATGTTATAAATTATAATATACAATTAAGAACATCCAAAAATAAAGTGTCCACGTAAATAATATTTAGCAGTGCAATATCTATAATTATATATTTATGAACAAATAATTACATCAGATTTAATAATCGCAATTATTTTGAATGTACATATGAATAAATGATTTCATCATAATATTAATAATCACAATTGTTTTATTTCCCATTTGTTGCAACCCTAGCGTATTTTCGTGTGGCAGCGTAAGTACCTACGCTGGCGGCGGCATCGCGCGACATCAAAGGCGATTCCTTACTGTAGGAAATAATATTGTAATACTGTGGTACTACCTTCTCTACACTGAAGTCAGTTTCAATCATTCCATCCTTATCTAACACATTAAAGATCATATCTCCATCTCCACTCGCAGCTCACTTCAGAGCTGTTTGTACTGTTTTCAATACTATTTCGGATTTCTAATCGTAAAAGGGCTTATTTCGAAACGTCAAATTAGCGGCGCCCACGCCGCGTGGGTTTTGACGATTTACAATACGGACAGATTTCATTTATTCTCGTTTTTATGGCCGTGACGGATATAGGTTATGTCGTTCCCACAGTACAGTTAGTTTTCTGTTCAATGATTTACAGCCTTGATGAACTTTGTTGCACTTAACTAGCTGACGCCTACGACTTTAGTTTGTATTGTCAACTCGGAAATATGCATGCTGTATTTACTTTATGCGATTTCAATCATTTTACGATTGAAGATATTCAGTTTTATACACATTTTTAGTAAATAACTGTGTATTATACGTGTGGATAGGTAGCTATAGGACAAGTCTATGTTTGTGAAGAAAAACATTAATGAAGCACATCCATATTTTACTGGCTATTTTTATGAAACTTATTTGTTATCCTAAACAAAGAAGAGCACAAAACAAAAACAGAAAAAGAAACACTTAAAAAGCACTTTTCATACCTTTTGCATGATACATTAATTTCCACACAATAAAGGAAAACGTGAAAAGCCATACTAAAGATATTACCTATCTAAATATAAGTATGAATTACCGTAATTTGGCCGCAAATTTGATTATGACAAATTCAATTAGGTTTGCGTCATAATGTGATTAGTGTCGTAAAATCACCTTTTTCATTAACGTCATGACTTCGCATACCTTTGTACGATGATATTTATAAATTAGAATATGTATTTTCAGTGTAAAAGCACAGATTAATAATAGTTTCTGTGGAAAAGGAATTTTAGCTATTTTGAACGTGAAACTGTGTAAGGATGGAAATTTGTTAGTTGTCCTTTCGAAAACTACTGAACGAATTTAACTTAAATTTTTGTTTATTGGTAGATTAGAACCCGAAATTTACACATTGTATCCGGATACATCTCAAATAACACTACAGATAATGAAAATGAATTAAACATAACATATAGTGCAGTTCTAAGTATTAATATCTACTTAATTTGTGTCATGCAAAATATCTTCTGTTTTAAACCTTTCTCATAATTCTAAATTCCATAACGTAACCTAACCTAGGTCAACTATACCTTTTAGTATGCAAATAAAAGGTCTAGGCCATACTACTTTACATTGTTTACTATTTGAAGGTTACCAGGAGAGGCAGGAAGTGGGAGCAGTCTAGTTAACTATTGTATGTTGTGATTGTTAATGAAATAATATGTTGTAAGTAGTGAATTGGTTGAATCAGTTTGATTGTGTTTCTGGAAATTGAAAGCAAACTCGAAAAGATGAATATATCGTATTTCTTATTAGATATTGATGTTTGATGTACTATTTTTAGTGCAAAATATATTTCGTCTGTTTAAATTAATAAACAAAATAAGTAGGTATCTTATTTTTATATTTTGTATAATTTCTATCTGGTGCTTGGAGAAGTCGCAAGATGAAGTACTTAATTAGGTATTAGGATAACATAAACGTCGTTATGATAGATTTTAGTCATTCACGCAGAAACGGCTGATCAAATCTGAATGAAAATTTGGATTCGAGTAAGTTTATTCAACTTTAACCCACCACGCGAGAGAAACAGTGTTACAAACAATTTATTAAAATTTGAATAACAAAAGTTTGTACAAAATTTCACCTGATAACCGGGAACTATGCTATTCTAAAAACTTAATAAGGATATAATATCACAGTATTACAATATTATTTCCTACAGTAAGGAATCGCCTTTGATGTCGCGCGATGCCGCCGCCAGCGTAGGTACTTACGCTGCCACACGAAAATACGCTAGGGTTGCAACAAATGGGAAATAAAACAATTTTGATTATTAATATTATGATGAAATCATTTATTCATATGTACATTCAAAATAATTGCGATTATTAAATCTGATGTAATTATTTGTTCATAAATATATAATTACAGATATTGCACTGCTAAATATTATTTACGTGGACACTTTATTTTTGGATGTTCTTAATTGTATATTATACCATTTAACTAAGTAATGCATTCGCATTGGGATGTACAATCTGATTAGAAAATAATGAGGACAACATATACATAGCTTTGATTTTAATTCAACAGATACAATTAATACAATCTTTCTGAAATATTGTTTCCTTCTGGGATTTCAATGTAGATTTACATCCGTAAACGGAACAGTTTTTGCGCGTCGTAATAGAATATGTAAGTACCTATGTATAATAAAATTATTACACAAAAAATACGACTGCGTCGTCCTTTCGCGATAGTTAATGCAAACTCAGCGTGATTGCATTAAGCGGCCCGCGTCGCCCGACCCCCCGCCAGTTCCCCTCCGTTTCTCTGCACAAGTACATTCGTCGCCATACTGTAGGATGGTAATACTGTGATAATATTATGTATAAAGTTTAGAAGAGAAAGCAATTTTACCAAACATCTCAAGAATACGATTTTACTTGAAACCAATATATTCAAAACAATTTGTATTTTATTTATACCACGTCACATATTTCGAAGTGAATTTAAATCGAATCTTCGAACAATTTTCTATGATATGAGCATTCCTTGATCCTTCCAACGCGACGGCCACGTCTATAAAAGTGATCTATCTATCCATCGTCTATATGTGACGTCACATTACTTACTATATCTACAGTATGTTGTTATTTAAAAACGATAAATATATTTATGCAGTGATTCTAATGCGTAAGTTCATCCACAGTTATGAATCCAAATGAATATCTACTTTTAAAAAGCGACCAAATAAATAAAACAAAAATCATCTAGCTACAACAATGTTTCATATTTACATTTAAAGAAACATAAAAACACTTATTTAGCCTAAACTCTAACAATTTATTTAAATATCTATGTGTATGTGTTTCGTGTTTTTGTTTCCTGTCCTCTTGTTTCGTTTCCAATATCCATGCATATTTTAATATCTAATATTTAAACTCAACCTGCTTTACATTTATCCGACGAAATTTAATGGGAGGTAGTTACGATTTTCCCGAAATAATCACCCTGTACACCGTTGGGTTCGCCTTGAGTATACTTGGTAACCTAACGATGCTTCAATATACGAATAATCCATAATCTTACTGGAATTCTCGAGATAAAAATATACCTGAGAGATTTAAGGTGAATTTAATTTGTAGTCTTATTTTACGGGAATAAATATCATTTTACTTTAATATGATTTTTATGCAACTTGGGAGTCTTTAACTCTGTTATTTGAATGACTTTTTCCACAAGACAAATTATGGGAAATTTTATTTCGGTTATCCAACGTAAGGAAGCTCTTTTAGATTTTAACAAATTTTATTCCAAAAAGCTATTATTGTATCTAATACAAACAGCTTGGTACATCTCTAGCTAAATCCTTATTAGATTAATGAAATCGCGAAACTCATAACTTATTTAATTACTTCCCTGAGTCTTAGTTGGAATCCCTCTAATCCTGCCAAAATGAAGGCGCATTTTTACCCAGGACAACCGAAATGTACTATAAATTTCAATTAAGGTTTCCGCGGTATTAAAAAGAAAATTTTAATTTCCTGTGAAAACCCAAGAATCGCGTGCAAATCTCGAAACATATAGCTACATGTATAATATAAAAAAATAAAAGTATATATAATAAAAGTATCCGAAGATATTACTTATTCTTTGTAACAGGATGGCTATAGTATTTATAGAGTACTGGAATGCTAGTTCGCGGCTTCGCCCGCTTTCTCTAAAACCTAATAAATTATATATGTACTAAAAACTTCCTCTTGAATTACTCTATCTATTTAAAAAAAACGCATTAAAATCCGTTGCGTACCTAGTTATAAAGATATAATCATATAAGCATACATACATGTATTTCATTTTCATATATGACATAAAATATTTATTACTTGTTGTTTTATCAAGAATTCTTACTATTTTACGCCTAGACGCGGAAGTTTCCATTTCAAAAGCGCATTGTTCTTCTCAAAATGGCCGAATGTTTTGCCCAGAGTCACGTTTTATTTGGAAACAACGCTTGTAGCTGGAAAATTGATATTTCTGCAGACCTGTATTGATGATGATACAAAGAGCTTAGTTTGAAAGTCTTGCTGGTTAAGCATAATATGGAGCGGTCAAAATATTGATGGGTAAGTACATGGTAAATTTATATTTTTGGTTTTATGGCATTCAAATGCTTTATAAATATAAATTTATAAAGAATAGAAAAAATTCGATCACGAGGCGGGACTCGAACCCGCATCCTTTCGCGCCATTCCGGGGCGGATGCCTGACCAACTCAGCCACTCGTGACCCGCCAGAGCAATCGAATTTATTCTATTCTTTCAGTTTTATGTGTCTGGAGGGACACACCGCGCGCCATCTATTGAGATGATTAACAACCATTTCAACCAATATGAAGCACTTTTCAGTGAATACAATATTGTAACGATGGAACACGACCTTTTTTTGTTGAATTTATATTTTTGGTTTTATGGCATTCAAATGCTTTATAAATATAAATTTATAAAGAATAGAAAAAATTCGATCACGAGGCGGGACTCGAACCCGCATCCTTTCGCGCCATTCCGGGGCGGATGCCTGACCAACTCAGCCACTCGTGACCCGCCAGAGCAATCGAATTTATTCTATACTTTCAGTTTTATGTGTCTGGAGGGACACACCGCGCGCCATCTATTGAGATGATTAACAACCATTTCAACCAATATGAAGCACTTTTCAGTGAATACAATATTGTAACGATGGAACACGACCTTTTTTGTTGAATTTATATTTTTGGTTTTATGGCATTCAAATGCTTTATATAAATATAAAAATGATGAGAAATGGTTGTTAATCATCTCAATAGATGGCGCGCGGTGTGTCCCTCCAGACACATAAAACTGAAAGAATAGAATAAATTCGATTGCTCTGGCGGGTCACGAGTGGCTGAGTTGGTCAGGCATCCGCCCCGGAATGGCGCGAAAGGATGCGGGTTCGAGTCCCGCCTCGTGATCGAATTTTTTCTATTCTTTATAAATTTATAAGTACATGGTATTTATCTCATAGTTATAAGACAAGAGTCGTCAAAGCAGTTAAACGTTCCTAATAAAGCTTGATCAGAGGGTTAGATAGATAGATACCCACCAAACAAACAAAAACAATAAAATCTTATTAAAGTAAACAATTTCGAGATACCTTATATAAAAATCATTTACCTATCGTAATATTTGACTGAAAGTAAAATATGATTTGATTAAAAACATTGATATTTAATGCCGCAATTACGCGTACCTTTTTGTATCAATTTTAATTGAATACCTATATTGGATTGCCTTCGTAGATTTTCCTCAAAACATCTACTTACGACTACGTACATTACATAATATAAACGTTTGTAACAAATCTATACTTATAATAAATCTGTAGAGAGGCCAATTCTGTACATGAAATATATTTAAAAAAAAACTATGAACCCCATATTTATACCCCTTATCACCCCATAAGGGATCGCTACTGATGCCAAAAATGCAATCAGTAAAATTTTTGTCTGTCTGTCTGTCTGTCTGTCTGTCTGTCTGTCTGTATATTTGTTATAGAAACAAAAACTACATGACGGATTTTAACGAAATTTGGCACAATTATTCTTCATACTCCTGGGCAGGTTATAGTATACTTTTTATTACGCTACGATCAATATGAGCAGAGCAGTGAACTGTGAAGAGAAATATTGGGAAAACGGGAGAAGTTACTCCATTTTTTAAGCTTCCGTCGCGTGTGCAGCCTTAATGGTTAAAGCTACATAGAAATTATGTACGACACAAATGTTCTTAAATTATTATTATTATATAAAAATAAATTCCTAGACAGCATATTATGTCTATCTTTTAAAATTGACTCACAATAACACGTGAAACTTCAATAGCTTAGCAATTCGGAGCTTTCTGATTATATTTGTCTACTCTTACGTTTACAACACTCTCACTCATCCCTAATTTAAAAAATTTAACATTATTACCTATTCAATAAAAAAAGAATCATGTAAATCGGTGTAGAAACACCAAAGTTATACATGAAATGATTATTTTTGTGTATCAGTTGCCGCGTTCGACGCGCTTCGCGGCGGGAGCTATAAAAAGGCGGCGGGTACGCACCCGTTTCGCGTTGTCACGGCATCACGTGTGAACGGCTGAACCGATTTCGATAATTATTAATTCTTTTTTTATTATATTCCTGGAAGTACGAGGATGGTTCTTATGTATAGAAAACGTAAATATGTACCACGGGCGAAGCCGGGGCGGACCGCTAGTACATAATAAACCTAACAATGTATGTACTACAATCTAAATCATAAAACATTTACTACAATGGAGATTTCACTCCTTTTGATGGAGATTGGCTGAATTTTAGCTACCTATTGTTATAAAAATATCTGGAGCATCAGCACACGCTCAAACTATTTCGTATTGTTGCAAATCTAGACTCTAGCCATAATAGACGTGCTAAATCGGAGATAAAAATTAATTAAATAAGAGAGGAATTATTTACTGCACCTTACTTGTAGTAGGTATTATGTCCTTACTTTTCACAGTGAAAATGACGATGATGATTACCTACTTTATGACGAAAAGCAAGACTTTCTGTTCGTTATGTTTTTCCTTCAAACAAAAATAGTCCTGATAATAACCACAAAAAATCAATTCGATGCTGTAGATGTGTCTTTAATATATTAGGTACCTATATAAAAAATTAACCGACCAAATAGTTGAATATTTCCAACAAAAAAAAAAAACAAAGTAATTCCTGGAAGGGCAAGATGATTTAATTTTGTTGGGAAAAACAAGTTTTATCCGTAAATCTTATTAAATAAAAAGGGTGTTTATTAAAATATTGAAGCATTCATTCAAAAGGCTTACTTGTTATCTTAATTCCAAGTAGAAGCACCGCTGAACAATTGTTTAAACCAAAGAAAAGATTCCGGAATAAGAAATCCATTTAATCTGTTTTAACAATTCAATTTATATCAACAGTAAGATTTAAGATATTTTTTAGTAGGATTTATAAAAATGGTTATGTAACGTCTACTTTAAAGATAATAATAAAATACAGATATTTTAATTTATTGCCCGAAGTTAGATCGCGTGATCGATTAGAATCTACATGTAACATACAATATTTTATGTTTTAATAACTTACCGCCCGCGGCTTCGCCCTCTTTGTCTTAAACCTAATAAATTGTATACTAAAATCTTCCTTTTGAATATATCTATTTATTTAAAAAACCGCATCAAAATCCGTTCCGTAGTTTTAAAGATTTAAGCATACAATGGGACATAGGGACAGAGAAAGCTACTTTGTTTTATACTATGTAGTGATTTAATTACTTTATTAAACCTTAAAACAATGCTATAACCATTTATTAATATCTCTATCTTTGGTTGTAACTAGTTCCAAACAGCAAAAATTTAAATCAAATACATAACACTCATATTCGATGCCATAACGAAACATAATGCATGCAAAGTGTCCACTATTATGCTAATCAACCTGTCTGACAAGTGACAGCTTACGTAATTTGGATCACGCTAATTATCATACCGATACATTTGAACACCATGTATATGGAGCGTTTGAAATGTTTACAAGTTGGTAGAAATATGTTTTAGATTAAGAAAGTGAGGGTATTGTTTATTTGAGAATTATAAATAGTACCTACATTTGGCCTTGGGACCAATACTACAGATTAGTTTAAGATAACTATAAGGCACTTATAGGTGCTTATAGGTAAGTACATATATCTATAAGTACCTCATAGACATCTTGTACCCTATCATAGGGTTCATATGGGGTTCATAGCCCATAGGGTCCTTATGGGCTATGAACACCTCACCTGTGTCTAATATGTTTATTTAGATGTAGGTACATCCATGACGAATCGTCATCTTGTATTATGGTATAAATTATACCACAATTATATGTATAGTTCTCTCTCTAACAATAATTCATTTTCTATAGAAAAGCAGCTAAAAATCTAGTACCCTATTAGCAAACAAAATGAGATGTTACGATTGTGCCAATTTTGTTTGTATATTTCTTACTTTCACATCGAGACGGCTGAATAAATTTGGATTTAATTTATAATCTAGATTAAACACATAACCGTTGTTACGTCGCTTTTATTTATAAAAATAATATAACAACAAAATACATAACCTAGCTCAAGAAAACAAATATATTGTCTAATAAACAATGACATATTTATGAAATAAATAATAAAAAGCAATCAGCGGGCAATATGCAATACATTTTGCAAGATCACTCGTAGGTAATTGCAGTATTATGTGCTTCCGTGTGAAAAGACACACACACATGCACAATAATAAGAGTACATTAACATTAAACTAGTGCGAGAGTTATATGACCCTAAGTGTGCAATTATTATAAAAATTAACCGCGTTTTACCTTGACGTCCCATCGGAGATCGCTAAAAATATAATGGTTTACAAGCTAACAATAGTCTGATCGCAATTAAGATAACAGATACCTAATCAGATAATAGCTTTTTGTCTTTTTAATAAACAAGATTACTTAGATATATCTACAGGTAATTAATAATAATAACATACGGGCATTTCTCCGCAACTCGACGTCAAGCGCCTATTTCGCGTGAGAGAGGGAGGTGGGGGAAACCAGCTAAAACTGAAACCACCCGAGCTCCTCCATACAGGTAATTATTATAAAATTCTAAAACATTGAAGAATCGACTTGCTAGAAGGGCACAAAATACCTAGACTATAATTTATAATTATGAAATACTATATTACATTTTTGGTTGTTAAATGTTTATAGGCAAATAGGTAAAATATTTTGAGCATTGTTAGAAAAGTTCTCGAAAATTCTGGATTGAGATTGAATCCGAAATCCTGTATAGGTTTCAGTCAAAAAGGGTCACGAAAAGGTTTCGTCTGCGGGTTTAGTTAATTATTTATTCAATGAAAACGGATATTTTATTTTTAATTATGTGTCCAATTTCAATTAGATATTTATTTTCAGAATATTATATGGCATATTTAATCATGTCATATGGATATAAATTACTTCGATATTCTCTGTCATCCAGTTACGTTTTAAGACATTTATTTCTCAAAAAGATTACATTTTAATCACTTACAGAGAAATATATTACAAACATGTTTATTCGTTTAGCGTTTTAAGTACGTAGTAAGTAATTTGTTAGCACAATAGAATCAAACAAGAATAGCTAAAAAAATGGGCGGTAATTTTTATAAACATAAGTTCAAACTACCCCAACGACATTCTAAAGATATAAGGCTTTAGTTAAAAAACGTTGTTTTTTGTGTGTGTTTTGTAGTTAAAAAATGTTAATTCATTTTTAAAAAACTTCCATTTAAAAACATAAGAAATTGTATTTATTAAATTATAAGGTAATTGTACATTTTATACGGTATTTCTTTATTATAAAGGGCTGCGTATTGTAACAGTTGACAGCTCCAATAAAAATTCACAGACTTCGTCGCGTCTTAAGTATTTGGTGACATTTATAACTTTGGGTCATTGAACTTCACTATAAATAGTAAAAATTGTGTCCTGTCCCAGTGTTACTAACATCACAATTTTGTCGTTATTTTTACTTTTGAAAGAAAACTTATAGAAAGCCTAAATACAATTAAAAACAGTAGGTTTATATAACGCAATATATTTACAAAATTCAATGTTTACCATTTTTGCAATCTCCATAACGATACGGATAGCATCAAAAATTAAGCAACACACGTTATCATTATGTACACTGAAGATACATTATGTATTATGAATTCTGATAATATTTATACGGTAGGTATGTTTACTATGTGCAAATAAAATTAGTAATGCTATTTCTAAGAATTATTATGTCACTCATTTGCTACAGAATGGTTTTCCAGATTTCTGAATGCATGTGATTTCTTTTAATATAGTTTGCATACACTCGTTAAGTTATTATGCAAAGTTTTATAGGTAGCATGAAAGTATCTATTGTATGGCAAATTTGACGAGGTCTCATACCCTAAAAAAAATATTTTTTTCGACAGTTGAATCATGGTTGAATCTTTTTAAAAATATTGTCCATACTGAGCCTTCCCGAAAGGACAATTTGGCAAAGGTACAAACAAATGAGTTTGTATACCAATGAAGCGATTTAAAAAAATAATAAATATATTATGTACGTGTTAAACTATAAAAGGCGTCGAAGTGGCAAACGTCTGGTTATCAGTTGGCTGGATATCGCACGTGTTTATGAGCGTAAAACCACAGATTATTAAATAGTTTCTACGTAAGTACGTTAACATTATATTTGAAAGAAATAAAGAAAGAAAGAAAACGTTTATTTAATGGCACATAGCCTCACAACTTCACAAGTATTTGCACGTGATATTAATCATTACATTAGTTTAGTTTGGTGAATGCACTTCATTTGAAAATTGACTGTTAGGGAGTTGTAGGAAGCCCTATATTGTGAAGTTTGGTTTGTTGTTTACGAGTTAGGTAGGTACTGTAGAAACGTTGATAAGGATTAAAGGGGACTAGTGCTCCGATATCCCTACTCATTTATACGGTATTATAGTTTATATTTAATCTACTTACAATTTTAAAGTTTTATCCACATATATAGTTATGGGTTTATCCTGACAGCAAATTAATTTCATTTTTGAAAACAAACTGAGCGTCGAACAATAATAAGTTCTTAAAATTGTGAAAATATGAGCAACACTAAACAAATATGTACATAATTTATTCCCAACGTACGGAAGTATACATGCTATCTTGACAACTATTTTAAAAGTCGGTTAAAGAGAGTTGTATCCACATGAATGAATAATGGAAATTTAAGCAAATGAGATTGTGCCAGATAAGCTTCGTACTAGATAACTACTGGTGTGTGAAATGGCGATATTTTCGGAGATCGAAACCTTGGCATTGTTATTTTGAAGGGATATACATTATTTATTTATAACGCTATAGTGCTATAAATAAGATATTTTGTCAATAGGTTAAGTCGTGTGTCCATTATGACGCAAGCAATTACCTACCATTTTTGATTTTACATCACTTTCAATTTTTTTAGGTTTCTTAGTCGAATCCAGGAGCTTTCCCTTCTAAGTTTCCAAATTCACAGTTTTATTTTTATAAGATACTAGCTGCGCCGCGCGGTTTCTTTCTACCGCTTGGCTCCACTCCTGTTGGTCTTAGCGTGAGGTTAGCCTATAGCCTTCTCGATAAATGAGCTATCTAACACCGAAAGAATTTTTCAAATCGGACCGGTAGTTCCTGAGATTAAATAGCTATCAGTGTCCTATTTTATTAATGAAAAATTTCCTTCATTATTTTTACATACTTCACTACATAGTATAAAACAAAGTCGCTTTCTCTGTCCCTATGTCCCTTTGTACGCTTAAATCTTTGAAACTACGCAACGGATTTTGATGCGGTTTTTTTAATAGATAGAGTGATTCAAGAGGAAGGTTTATATGTATAATAACATCCATTAAATAGTGGAGAAGTACTGTTATTTTTGAGGTTTCTAATGTGATGTCGTAAATAATTACATTTTTTCAGCTTACATTGCAAACGCAGGCTGAACCCTACGAGTTTTATCAAAATAATGTACTAAGTATTGTACACATTGAAAAAGGTCTACAGAAAAGTCCGCGATGGTATATGTCTATCTCTTATGGATAACCCACAATAACTTTTTTTTGTCATTTACTTTTTACGACCAATAATGGTTACTTTTCGAAGCGATTTTAACCAATACAGCATTAATCCTTAACCAATTAAATACCTTAAATACATTGTTCATTTAATATAGATCTATATGGCCCTTTACACCGTATTAAATAGTGGAGAAGTACTGTTTTTTTTGAGGTTTCTAATGTGATGTCGTAAATAATTACATTTTTTCCGCTTACATTGCAAACGCAGGCTGAACCCTACGAGTTTTATCAAAATAATGTACTAAGTATTGTACACATTGAAAAGGTCTACAGAAAAGTCCGCGATGGTATATGTCTATCTCTTATGGATAACCCACAATAACTTTTTTTTGTCATTTACTTTTTACGACAAATAATGGTTAATTTTCGAAGCGATTTTAACCAATACAGCATTAATCCTTAACCAATTAAATACCTTGAATACATTGTTCATTTAATATAGATCTATATGGCCCTTTACACCGTATGATTTAAGTGAATATTTTCGAAGATATTACAGATTTAAAAATTGCGGGACGTAGCGTTTGCGGCGGTGCCGGCCGCCATTGCACCCGTGCGAAGCCGGGGCGGGTCGCTAGTACTGTACTAAAACAATAACCAAAGAATTATTCGTGATATCGGTTTACCACCTTTTTATTTGCCAGTAATACCTGTATATAGGCTTCTGAAAGGAGGCCATACTAAAAAACTTTTTGTGTTTATTTTTTGTCCACTTATTTGGTCTTATTTTATCGATTGATTGATTGAATAATGCTCAATTGACCGAATTAACGCTACGACTTACGAGCGATACCATCGCGTGTGTGAGAGCTGACACATGTGAAGAATAACCTTTGATATAGGTAATATATATAAGTTTGGTCTAGTTCAGTGAATTATAGACAAAATTCTGATATGAGACGAATATGCTGTTGATTATAGGTATTATTTATTATTGACTAGAGTCTTGTTGGCTCTTTGTAGAAACTGTTTTCCGAACCAGCGGTAAATATTTTTATATTATAATTTAGATTATGTATTTTGATGAATTTAAATGATTACTAGACTAATTGAATATGCATCCATGGATTTCCATTTACGTATATTATGGGTTTAAATGACATTCCTTTCTTTGACCAGATCCATGGTACCTACTTTAAACTCGTGAGCTTATGACCTATGAGATTTTTTGTTCAATTCCAACTCTTACAAAACTACAGATCATCAGATGATCATGATGGCTTTGGCATTAATTCATCCCCAAACACTTTCGCGTACTTGTAAAATTACTATTCTATACAGGATACGTTCTCCTTTACAATGCTGTTGTTTTCTCGTCTTATTCTTGTTTATCTTCCAATCCCTTGACATATAGTCCATTGAAAAGTTACATTTGGGGTTGCATTTTTTAGAGGACGCAATTTTATTTTTCTGATGTGTAGGGGGGGTCAGTGTGAAGCTATCACCAAGTTTGTGGGGTCACCACCCTTGTCCCACGGCCGCCATCTTGAAAATAGCGGTTGATATGGTTTTTACGATATATCTCCATTATATCTCATAAACTATTTATTCGATAAAAAAATATTTATCTGTTGTAAATTAAATTCTCTACAACTTTGGTCCAGTAACTTTTTGTCGTAGAACTATAAATAAAAAAGTTATAAGCGAAAATGTTCAGAAATTAGAGATATTTATGTTTCAATAAAACTTTTTCTTTCATAATTTTACGAAGAAATGATATCAGACCATTTTTGTAGATTGTTTTTCGAGGAACAACTTTTATATATAACATTTTTTCATTAAGTAAATAGCTAAGGTTTTACAGCGCTCCGAAGTGGGTACTAATTTTCAGTACTCTGAACTATACAGTATACTTATTTATGTGTGTACTAATAATAATTTGTCATCAGTAATTGTTTTTTTTTTTGTTATTATAATATTGTTAATAATTAATTATGCAATATTATTAATAATTAATTATTGAATCTTTTCCCCACCACCCAGGAGGTACTGAGTGTGGACGAACGTTTTTTTTTACATCGAAAAGCAGGGCTGAAATGTTCTGCAGTGTGCTTCTATTGTTCTGGAGTATGGGAAAAGAGCCAATAGCCAATATATGCATAGTTAAGAGTACTGAAAAATAGTACTCACTTCAGAGCGCTGTAAAACCTTAGTTATTGACGTAATGAAAAAATGTTGTAAATAAAAGTTGTTCCTCGAAAAACAATCTACAAAAATGGTCTGATATCATTTCTTCGTAAAATGATAAAAAAAGTTTTATTGAAAAATATAAAAAGCTCTAATTTCTGTACATTTTCGCTTATAACTTTTTTATTTATAGTTCTACGACAAAAAGTGACTGCACCAAAGTTGTAGGTAATTTAATTTGCAACAAATAATGTTAAAGATATTTTTTTATCAGATAAATAGTTTAAGAGATATATCGTAAAAACCATTTCAACCGCTGTAGATACGAGTTCACACTCGTATACGCAGTGGATGGGAATGGCTCGTTACGTCGCCAGTAACTAGGGTAAACACACGTCCGCTCACGCCTGAGGCTGCTGCGTGACTGTCTCCCCACTACCCGCGAACCCGAGACATCCGGGGATATAGTACCTATACTTTACTCAAACACTACATCCCTTCCTTATTCTATTTCTTTTATTAAAATATAATCGTTTACAACAAACATACATTATATAAAGCTATCAGACTAATAAGTTAAGTATTTCATTAGCGGTATTCTTCACTTTCATTTACATCTCCGTAGTCTCCACCTCTATCCTGAACTTTCTAAACTTTCCATTCCCCCTCTGTTCTTATTAAGTCACATTACTTCTATGCTTTTGGTTAGTATCCACATTTCTAATAGTTCTACACTGTTTCGAGTTGGTTTAAAGTTTGCTGTCAGTTTGTTACGCTTCTCCATCTCCTTTACATATACTTTATCACCTGTTATTGCCCTCAAAATCTCCTCTTTCTATCTGTATGTTATTTTCTATTGTTTTTTAATTCCTGTCCCTAACATCGGAATTGTCAAATTCTTGTTCGTTATACAACCGAGAGGAAATTTTATCTTTATTTTTTATCTTTATTTTCTGTCTTCCAGAGAATGTCCTTGTTTTCCAAAAGAATTTCATTTCATCAGTTGTTCTTCCGAGCTTGTTTGTATATTCAACTTTCCAGCTTGGTTCCGCAGTTTTCCTACAACTCCTCGAATATCTCTCCTTCTTCCTGTTTTATTTGTTGAAACATATACCTTTCGATAATTATTAAAAACACAAACTCAACATTTATTCATTCAATAAGACTTCTTCTAGAAACTCTTTTGAACCGTCGTAACATAATTTCACACTTTACCACCAATTCGGAAAGCAGCATCCATGAATGGAACCGGCAAGAAACTCTTTAGCTGCTCCTCTAACATCATGACAATATTACATTTTAATTTAACATAACAGTAGGTATGTAAATATAACATAATGATGATGCCAAAGAACTGTCCCGTGGATCCCACGCGACAAGCCTCCATGGCTTTTCATTCTCCATAATACATATAATATTCCTTAATGCTGTAATAGGCTCACTGAACGAATACGTTTTATATTTAAGTTTTAAAAGTACCAATATTAAACTCTTTAATTCTATCAGGAATTCTATTGTAAAAGTGTATATCTAGACCCATTAGATAGCCGGAAAAATAGCATGTCAATTTTATTTTTGTTCCTTATGTGATAACAATGTCCATCTCCTTCTCTTGTGTATAAGTCAGTATTATTGCGTACATTTAAAACGCTATTAAAATTTAATTATATACTGTGAAGGTACAGTAAGGATGCCAGTATCTCTTAGTGAGTCCCGAGCACGTAATTTATATAAATGCGTATGAACCATTTGTGTAATATAAAAACAGTTTCAATATCTGCTGCCAAGCCCCATAGTAACCTTATGCCATGAAAGTAGTTAATAAACCAATCTAATCGTATCTTTATACGTGAAATGATGCCTCATGTTCCGAACTGTACGCAGCTGAGCTGGTCCTAGCAGCGGCAGTGCTAACATAGACTCCCCATTGTAGCTTCTCGTCTTATTTTCCTATAGCTGTGGCAAATAACTACACCGACTCCTTCAGAATCAGTTACATGTATTTCAGGTAGACTGTAAATAGTCTCCTGTAACTCAGATCCACTTAACAATAACAAAGTGGCCCTATTCTTTTCGGCGCCTTTCGCGCATCCAAGAAAATCCAAGAACACCTTTTCCATCTTTTCCAACAAAAAGCAAGTGTTGCATTGTCATCTTCTAGGTCGAGTATACCAGGCGGGAAAGTAAGTTAGTAATTCTTTACTCTTTAGTCCAATAGGCACAACCTAAAATCAGGTTCGATTTCATGTGATAACACCGGTAGTCGGTACGTATGCTTTACATTAATATAATGAAGGCTCATACTGCCTACTGCTAACAAACAACATACAATATACGTATAGTTTACATTTTAAAATGAGGCCTATACAGCTATTGCAAATTTAAGACGAACGGCCCGTCCTGCTCAGACTACTTTTACATAAGGTTTGGAGGGCCCGTACAGCCTAATATTACTAGTACGCACGTACTTTCATGAGGGCCCGTACAGTCTACATAACCAATTACGCAGGATTTACAATTTATGAAGGCTCATACAGTCTATATAAACAATTCCGTACAATTTACCATTCATGAAGGCTCATATAGCCTATATAACAAATAACGCACGATTTACAATTTATGAAGGCTCGTACAGCCTATGTCACCAATCACGCACGATTTACATTTAATGAAGGCTCGTACAGCCTATACAACCAATCACGCACGATTTACATTTAATGAAGGCTCGTACTGCCTTTACAACCAATCACGCACGATTTACATTTAATGAAGGCTCGTACTGCCTATACAACCAACACGCACGATTTACATTTAATGAAGGCTCGTACTGCCTATACAACCAATCACGCACGATTTACATTTAATGAAGGCTCGTACAGCCTATACAACCAATCACGCACGATTTTCATTTAATGAAGGCTCGTACTGCCTATACAACCAATCACGCACGATTTTCATTTAATGAAGGCTCGTACTGCCTATACAACCAATCACGCACGATTTTCATTTAATGAAGGCTCGTACTGCCTATACAACCAATCACGCACGATTTACATTTAATGAAGGCTCGTAGTGCCTATACAACCAATCACGCACGATTTACATTTAATGAAGGCTCGTACTGCCTATACAACCAATCACGCACGATTTACATTTAATGAAGTCTCGTACTGCCTATACAACCAATCACGCACGATTTACATTTAATGAAGGCTCGTACTGCCTATACAACCAATCACGCACGATTTACATTTAATGAAGGCTCGTACTGCCTATACAACCAATCACGCACGATTTACATTTAATGAAGGCTCGTACTGCCTATACAACCAATCACGCACGATTTACATTTAATGAAGGCTCGTACTGCCTATACAACCAATCACGCACGATTTACATTTAATGAAGGCTCGTACTGCCTATACAACCAATCACGCACGATTTACATTTAATGAAGGCTCGTACTGCCTAGACATCTTGCATAAACCAATAATTTTATTCATTATTATTATTTTAAACTAGCTTCCGCCCACGACCCTGCACGCGCATCCCCGCTTCTCCCCGTTCCCGCAAGACTTTCGGGAAATCTTTTCTTAGCGGATGCCTACGTCCTAACATCTACCCGCATGCCAAATTTCAGCCCGATACGTCCAGCGGCTTGGGCTGTGCGTTGATAGATCACTATATCAGTCACCTTTGAGTTTTATATATATAGAATAGATTTGATTTGCACCCAGTGTGCAGTCTCGTCTAACTTGAAGATAGAATAGGTTACATTTCAGTTTATAGTCGCAAAAATATATATATATTTTTTTTATTATTTGACAGTCAGTTCTCTGTGTATCTGTTAACTCCAATTGATTCTTACATAATATGGCGGCATCTATTGACTGGATTGAGTAAGTATTCAATAGATGGCGTTATTTAATAATTAGAAGACTACGCGTTTGACCGTTCATATTCATAATTAAGACAACGTCTGTTGGGTCAGCCAGTATGTATATATTGATCGAATATAAAATTAATATTTACAATTGCATACTTAATATTGAGCGAAATACGTAGATCAAGCGTAGATAAATTATAAAGTTATATCTTTCTTTTGGATACTACTTACATAATTTTATTTCATTTAGTCGGTACACAATTCGCTATAAGATACTACAGTACAGTTAATATTTTTTGTATCCAGTAAGTATAAGTTGTAGTACCTACATAAAACTTCCGACTTAATACTCTAAATAGTTTTATGGCCATACAAATGTGTACAGCGGGTACTGTGCAGTGTGCACGCGTAAAAAGTGTAATAATAATAATAAATAATAAAAATACTTTATTGTACACACAGATGAAGTTGACAGAAAGACAATAAATAACAGCAAAAGAGGTTAAGGTACAGTAGGCGGATATTATATGAATTAAGTATATTTGAACAACTCATACGTAGAAGAGGAATTAGTTATGTCTTCATTTACTTTTTACGACAACATATTATAATATAAACAAATATAAATTATGTCTATCTTTATCTCTGCTAGAAAAACACAGTGTCATATACGTAATATTTATTAGAAAATTATTGCATCCGTACAGTCACGTGGTCTTCTCTGAGCAGCCATACCCTTCGATTAATGGTTGCTGCTTTGCGGTAATCCTTTTTGCCGCTATTGCTATTTCTTCTTTTTAATTTTATTTGATTATTAAGAATTGCATTTTTTTCTTTATGGTGGCACATAAAGTCTTCTATTTCGAAACAAATCATCATGTCATATTTATTAATTGTTCTGATACCGACTATATTATAAAATATAATTATTATTTATAATAAGTAGTTACAGCCCTATAAATGTACATATTATTTACTATTATAAAACAGAGCGCAGCAATTACATAATAAAATCATAATATTTAATACAATCTACAAAATTTATGATACAAAATCATTGGCCGCTTTGTTTGACTTATTTAACCTCATGTTGGTAACTACATAATATAATAACTTTGGCAGACAGTGCACGTACTTAGCACCGCGTAGCTTTAGTGTCACGCTCTGCTCATGTCATACAGATTGACTAGTGCCTCGCTAAGCAAAGCCCTATACACCAAAGCGTAGCCTAAAAACTCGCAAACCATTAACTTAAGAAACTATTGCATTACCACCGATCCCTGATAAGTATGCAAATACTGAACTAAATCTGCCCGTTCAAAATGGGTTAAAATCTAGTCTGAAGGACTAACTTAATACAAGTAGGTGAAGCTATTAAGAGCATGTTATAAAGAGAAATCATTTAGCAGAATATCATTGTTTGTGTCATGAGTATATAAGTAAGAATTATCATAATACAATAATTTTGTACACGCTAGGTTTTTTCCTAACGAATAATATCCGTTTTACAATAATTATGTACTCAAATACATTAAAAAGCAAATATTTCGTCTGACGCTAATATAAATTTTATGAAAATTATAACGTTAGACGTCAAGCGTCTGAGTAGGTACACCCAGCGCTGGCGCTTCACGCTTGGTAATCTGTTTAGCAGTATACAGTAGTTACTGCGCATTACAACCATATAAAATATACTGGTACAACACGTTTGACATATTAGCGCGGCGTCAGGTTAGTGTTACGTTTTAGTTTAGTGCCTTGACGTCGCGTACGTACGCATCCTATGTGTCAAACTCAAAGCCTTAATCATGATTATCGCTTACGACTTGAACAAAAGGAAAACGTAACGTAATAACATTAGTAATCTACCTCCCTTATTTTTATAAATTCTAAGAATAATTATTTAAAATTATAGGTCTGACCTTTATCCTCGTCGCCAAATGTAGATACGAGTTCACACTCGTATACGCAGTGGATGGGAATGGCTCGTTACGTCGCCAGTAACTAGGGTAAACACACGTCCGCTCACGCCTGAGGCTGCTGCGTGACTGTCTCCCCACTACCCGCGAACCCGAGACATCCGGGGATATAGTACCTATACTTTACTCAAACACTACAACCGCTATTTTCAAGATGGCGGCCGTGGGACAAGGGTGGCGACCCCACAAACTTGGTTTTAGCTTCACACTGACCCCCCCTACATATCAAAAAAACAAAATTGCGTCCTCTAAAAAATGCAAGGTTAGGCTTAAAAAATGTAACATTTCAATGAACTAATAATTCACCATACCAATTGTCCCAATCAGTAGTGCCTTTGTTAATCAATTGATTGTTACGACACCGCATTGGAGCCTTGTGCTGATCGTACCCGCGTGGGCGTGAGTCAGAGGTCTAATGCATTGACATTATTGTGAACGTACCGTAATCTATTATGTTTACGCGTGGATAACAAGGTTTCTGGGTGTAGATTTCGGGGTGAGATGCTGCTTTAAACAATAAGTGAGTTAAGTAGGTATACGTATAGTTATATATAATGTAGTTTAATTAGCAGTTCAATAAAACGTCTTATCAATAAACATATATAACATTTAATGATTGGGTGAAGCGTAGATCAAGAAACAATAAGGTCGGCACATGCCAGTTCTTCATGTTGTTTTATTTTTCATAGGTCGATACAGATAATATGCAGATGAATTGAAAAATCTATTCAATTTTTAGACGCTTATCCAGCCGTTCAACCTTCATCAAAAAGAGGAGGAAGTTTCAGGTTCAATTCGACTGTATTGTTTTTTAGTTTATTTATCTTGGTGCCTAGTGTTATCGTGTATGTATATACATATAATTTTTTTGTAATTCTGACAATTTGAAGGCTTTTTTAACACAACATGCACACATGAACAACATATTTCACTTTACCAACCCAAGATCTTATCACTCGCTCGCTAACTACACCAAGGATGCTAAAACAACACAACAAATATTTCAGCCATAGATAATTACCACTGACCAGATAAACCAATTACCGCCTAATTAGTATAATTACAGCATACGTCACGTGATCGCAAATATTTTTAGACGTGACTAGCTTTTGCTCGCGACTCCGCTCGCTAATTTCTTAACATCTTTATTTTTCATTTATGTTTTCATACAGCGGATTGGATAGGAACATCAAGTGTATTTTCTATACAAAATCTGGGTTTCTATCTAGATCTAAGATTTGTACATTGTCTGTCTGAACCAGTTAAGCACGTTCAGTTAAAATCAATAATGAGAACAATATTTTATTGCATGCATATGGGCATGCAGAACCGAGTCCGGTTCCAAGTTTCTGAAACCCGGTTCCAAATCGAGCTCAGAACCGGGTAGAACCGGGTTACCCGGTTCTTTTATAATACCTCGGAAAAAAATACGACATTAAACAAAAGTAACTGTAAAAGTACCTGATGGGCCTTTTATTTTACGCGGCTTGTGTCTTATTTTATTAAGGGCCGATTTTTCAATGCTTGGATAAAACTTATTCGTCGAATAATGAATAAAACTACCATTATAAAAACGTATTCTAATTGCCCGTATTTGACAGTTTACGTGACATTTTTATTATTATCATGTAATACTTTATTGGACGGATAAGTTTTATCCAAGCATTGAAAAATCGGCCCTTCAACAAAATTTCAATACTTCTCTTTATTTATCAGTCTTATAAAAGTACCTTGTTATCATAATATCACATATAAACTTAAACCTTATTCATTAACTGCAAACTGTAAAGCAAAAAACCGGCCAAGTGCGAGTCGGACTCGCGCTCCGAGGGCTCCGAACAAACCTATTTTTTATAATGTTGTAACTTTAAAATTTATCTAGCAATTTTTCCTTTATCTGTGTTATAAGACGTTACTTTTACCAAATTTAAAGGCTCTGTGTTCATGAGAAGTACCCTGTAGGTTTTGAGTCCCATGCGAATGTCGAAATTTGCGAAAATTTTCAGCATTTACGGCTGTATCTTTTGATGCGTTGGCTTGTGAGTTTGACTTTTTCACAGCATCAAGGGACCGAAGACTTGAGTATTCGATATAAATTTCAGCTTGATACCAAAAACAAAAACATGACTGGATCATTATATGAAACAGTAAAATTAACAGCTTTTCAAATTCACGACAAATCTAATAAAAATATTTCAGAAGCCTTTATTTTTGTCATTTTCGAAGCCTTATTTTTTTTTTGGTAATACACCCGTAGGAAACTTATAGCATCTAATAAGAGCACCGAGACAACCGTCAAAACGCAAAGGAATAGAATCCGCTAGCGATACTAATTGTCAAAAGCGTACGCGGTATGATATTTTGCTAAGGATTTGATCACCCTACCAACGACGAAGAAAAACACACTTAAAAATAAAATATTAAAATTTCCTGTCGTTCTGGTGATTGGAATTTTTTTTTGAGATCAACGAATGAAAAAATAGATTTTTCGTAGAAACGGTGGCTCCTGGATAAAAATGTATTTGAAGTTTTTTATAGATAATTTTATGATCTACAATTTTGGTAAAAGGTAATTATATGATTAACTTACCGTCTCGGCGAAAATCGCAAAAAAACTATTTTTAAATTAACTGTACTCGATTTTTTTTTCTTTCCGAGTACCAGTATGACGGGAAATTTTAATATTTTATTTTGAAACAATTTTGTCAGGATAAAAATTTTGGTCGTGGTCGTCGTCGTCGTGGGTAGTGTGACCGAACCATTACTAAAATATCATGACCGTATGTCAAACATTAGCGATAGCGTTTATTCTATTCTCTGCCGTTAGTCTCACCCCCCAAGGTTAGACAACCAATTTTCCAACAAAATTCGCGAATCGCGATGCACGTGAGTCTGACGTTGCCAGATAGAATAAATTTGTTAAAATAATGCAGTAAAATATAAATAATACTTTATATTTTAATATTTTGGTCGGAACCGGGAGAACCGGGTTTCAAGATCATCAAAAAACCCGGGTTTACCCGGGTTTTTCGGAACCGGGTAAACCCGGGTGCATGCCCTAAATTTATTTTATTTATTTGTGACAACATTACTTTGGCCCAAGATATGATAGATTACAACTTTGTTTTGTATGCAGTTTAAAGTACGTAATCGAAAATGTTTTCTTCTCTTACTCTAGTAAGTAGTACCTCTGTCAGTCATAATAAGAACCGATTCAGCTTCAATGAAACTGATATTAAGAATTTATTTGTATACACAATTCATTTTCACTTGCTTGTCGATTTTATCAATTATTTTTCTATTTAACACAAAATCAGTATCATCAAAGTTCCATATATTAAGCCATTATAAACAAATACACTACTCAAAACAAAATAGGGCCCACCTACACTTATCTCAAAGTTTAGCCTACACGTAATTTATAGGGTAGTTATTGGAGTACTTGAGTATTCCCTTACGTTGTTGACATGTTAACGAAACTTTATTGCAGTTTTAACTATTCTTTTTAATGTTATTCTCAAGTGGGTAACCAGAAAAAGTTAAATGTTTCAAAATCACGTTCTTTCCAAATTCTCAATCACTTGTGTTAAAGTCTCATTCTGAATGTTACTGTAGCACATCGTTATTTTTTAAAGTTTAATTTGGTTTCGGTATTATTCGTGATTATTATGCCTGGATCTCGCGTTCATATGGATATGGAAACGGCAGCAAGAGCGGTTGCTTTGCTTCAAGAGGGAAATTCTCAGAGGTCGGTGGCAATACGTCTTGGTGTGTCACGTCGAGCTATCCGAAATGCTTGGGATCGTTATCAAGAGACAGGTAGTGTTGCTAGAAGACGTGGAACAGGAAGTACTCGGGCTACAACAGCCCAAAAGGACCGGTACATCAGACTAACAGCGCGTCGGCAGCGGACGGTAACCGCCCGTGCCTTACAAAATCAACTACGGCAATCTACTGGCACGCGAGTGAGTGATCAAACCATTCGGAATCGACTTCATAAAGGTGGCCAAAGGTCCAGAACTCGCGCTGTTCGACTGAAAATGACAAGTGCTCATCGTGCAGCACGACTAAGGTTTGCTCGTGATCACTTAGACTGGTCTATGGATAACTGGGGGACAGTACTGTTTACGGACGAAACTAAAGTGAAGTTTTTAAGTGACGATCGTCGAGTGCGTGTATGGAGAAGGGAAGGTGAACGTTTTTCTGAACCTTATGTCCACGGAACAGACCGAATTGGAGGTCCAAGCGTCATGGTGTGGGGCGGCATAAGCCTACATGGCAAAACAGAGCTTGTAGTTCTTGATGGAGGTACCGTGACTGCTACTACCTATGACGAAAAGGGTCATCCGGCCTCACGTTATCCCATTTTCACAAAGAATTGGCGAAGAATTCATCTTAATGCAAGATAATGCCCGCCCACATACAGCCCGTATCACTCAAAGAGCACTCTCTGATGCCAATATAAGAGTTCTGCCGTGGCCAGCCATGAGCCCTGACCTCAATCCAATAGAGCATGTGTGGGATCAATTAAAAAGGAGCGTCAAAGCAAATTTCAGCAACGTGTTTACGTTGCTGAAATTTGCTTGGCTGTTTAGCCAACAAGATCTCATAAATGCTCTTAAAGTCTGTTGGGAGGAAATACCTGAAGAAAATGTAACCCATTTGATTGAAAGTGTCCCAGATAGGCTCAGAGAGTGCATACGGAGCATAGGGGGTCCCACACGCTACTAATTACAAAATAAACCAGATTTTTTGTTAATAAAGGTTTTATTGAAACTTTTGTCATGTGTCTTATTTGTGCAATTTTTCTCTAATACTGTTAATTTTTCATAACTTTCATAAAATCGCTAATTTTTGCTAAGTTTATGTTAAAACAATTGTCCTACACTTTGTTTGTTTATACCCATTCATAAAATATGAAAAAAAGTGAAGAGTTTTTACAACACAGCAAAAAATCAGATGCAAATCTCATTTTATAATACGAGCAATTACATCTTTTATTCTTTTACTGTAAACTTGTAAAGGCTAGATCGCTGTACGGAGTTTGATGAAATTTAGCATATAAATAGATGAAGATTTGGGATATGTTTGGTGGATGTGATGAATCAGTAATGTTCATCTTACTGAATTACAGAACGAATATAAATAAATTTAGATACACACCAACCTTATAGACTAACAGAACCCAAAGCAAATAAAATCAGGTACTTCGAATTTCCTAAGTACCGATTGTTTACTTGTCTTTCATGTTATAAAACGAAATAACATAAGTACAATCAAAGCCACAGACCAACATTATAGGCCAACAGAACTCTAAAAAAATAAAATCAGTTCATATTACTATAAGTACCGATAATTTTTACATGTCTTTCATATTAAACGCAATAAAGAAGTTCAAGCAAAGCCACATCACAAAGCTATGCAAGCAATTACTGACGCCGGCGCATATTTAAATGCATCTAACATATAAATACGTGACAGTTTTAACAAGCAGCAATTATTTACGTGTTATTTTATTATAACAAGGCCCGTGCTTTACTGATGAGATATTAGAGACTAATTTGAAAGTTCTTTAATTGGAAGGTAATTCGGAACAAAAAGACAAGCAGACAGTATTTTATATAGTTGTAGGTATTATATGTTTGAGTATATTGTGGGTGTTATTTGTTGATATCAAAATAAATACTTTTTAATTAAGTCTGTGACGGTGGCTCTTGCTTCTATTTTTGTGCTATTCCAAACTGTTTCATTGTGAGAGAGTATATATATACATATATTTATTTACATTTTATTTAATAAAACTCTACTTTGTTATACCTACTAAGTTTGTACATTATATCACAGTATAAAAATCATATTTTTTTAGTGATTAAATACCAGCTATCATTGCTCCAACTTTTCATAACCTAAAAACTATATGATTTGTATAGGTATAGAAATCATAATCATAACTTACTATGCAACAATAAATACCTACCTACATGAAAAAAAATACACAAAAAAATTGTCAACATGATTAATCGGTTAATCAGAAAAAAAATAGAAATTTCGCGAACTCCGCTGTTCCTCAAGGAATCAAGTGCAATAGAAAAATCAGTGACCCAAATACAAGTCTATATGTAGCCATATGACTATATGCAGCTATATACAGAGTGTTCGCGTCACAGAGAAGTTTTTAAGCCGATCAATGAACCATGAATGTTTTAATCGATGTTTTAACAAGTTTGCTCTGTCGTCGTGTTACTCTACTCTGCAAATCAAACAGATTTTTAATTTAACTTTTTCAGGAACTACCTAATTAAAAGACTCGTTCGCGATTGGAAATGAATCTATTAATTCTAAAATGGCGAAATTTAAAATGTGATTTGTCATATACCGTCATGTTTATTTAGACATACAAAGGTACTTAATAATCTACAATTATATTAGGTAAGTAACATAATAAAGTACCTAATTAAGATCCTATTAATCTAAAATCACCTCAACCAAATTTTCAATTACTTCGAAAACATCGAAAAACAATTTCAAAACTCACACCACATACAAAAAGTTCATAACACAAACACATTACTCCCCTATCCGCAGTCGGTCAAAAGCAATCTACGTGCGGTCTGAGCAAAATTGAATTTCGCCTAACAGCCGTTGACCGGAATAAATGGATATGTCGATAATATTACGATATAATCCGTCTGCTTGATGGACAATCGGTAAGGAGTTAATGTTTTTAAGATATTCTTTATTTAGGTAGGTAAGTAGGTATTTATTTATAACACTCTAGGTATTGTACAAACTTAGTAGAACAAAAAGATAATTTGTGAGACTGATTTGACTGAACGAATAAGTTTTATAATTGTGTTGTTATTTATTTAGGGTTTAAAATAGTGTTGCAAAGAAGGTAAGTAGCGCATTGAACGCAATTTTTTTTTGAATGAAACATATTTTTTTTTATTTACTAATAATATTAACTACATATTTTGAAAATAAAAAATACACAATTACCCAACTAGATAATAATTTAATGATTATTACTCAACAGAAGTCTATAGAACTGTGTATAGAACTCTATATAAACTTAAGAGTCATCAACGATCGCAAAATAATATACAAACTTCATATTATATTACCTAAGCGAATATTTTACCTATCATTTCCTCAATACTTTGGCATCGCATGCCTTCCTTCCCACATGTAAGTTGAGAGCTAATTATAATAAACTTATATAAATCTGCATAATTTCCTCTATATTCTGTATTTTCTTTATTAAATTAACACATAATTAACAATATAAGTTAATCTTTTCATCACACGCAACTTTTAACGTCAAATGCGTTTCAGAAATAGATTCGCGGCATTTATGAATAATATCTATTGGTAAGTTTATAAATTTTTCCTCGGCAAAAAATATTACATTTAATAAAATGCTTAAGTGTTTATTCACTTATAATACCACAAGAGCTTCAAAATTATCGGGTATTTTCCGATAGGTTCGTTGCAAACAAATGAAGGAGTCAAGTTTTTAGTCAAGGTTAAAAAATCACGAGCGCGAAGCGCGAGTGATTTTTCCTGAAAAACTTGACGACTTTATTTGTTTGCAGGGAACCTTGAGGGAAATGCCAGATAATTTTGAAGCTCGTGTGGTATTCGGGAGATTATTTTTCCGTCCCAAATGTCGGCCAATAATTTCACAATTGAATTGAACCTGTCAGTTTGACGTCAACGACCAGAGAAAATTTTCAAAAAATTATCAGTATAATACCATGTAGGTTGTACCACGTGACGTCGAATGGTGCAATTCTATTGGTCGATATTTGGGTCGGAAAAATAATCAGTGTTATTTATTAACCCACAATTAGCTTCATCTGTATGTTTGTATGCTTATGTGTTTGTATTAAACTGATTCCTTTTGACCCACTTTAAACGGACAGATTTAATCCAAACTTTGTACACAACAAGGATCGGTAATATAACAATAATTTCATGAGTTTAAAGCGTGTTTTTTACCTAATCTAAATTTTTTAAATATTGCCCATTCACTGCGCTAATCACATGTCCAATACGATACATTAATATTTTTTGTAACACAGTAAATAATCTACGTCTAACAGGCACTCTACCCGCCTAGCGCCACCTTAGTGCATACCACAGATAGTATAATACTAGGTGCATACGTAATCCAGATTTACGTAATCTGATGATGCATAAATGCTGGACTGGACAGAGCCTTTCACTGAATTACCGCGTTCGTTACATGGAATAATGATTAGCTTGTGACGATGTTTCGTAAGCCCTTGTGAAAATTGTTTGATTATTTACCTTATTTATGTAGTTACTATATAATCCATATACTTAATACATACTAATATTATAAATGCGAAAGTAACTCTGTCTGTCTGTCTGTTACTCAATCACGCCTAAACTACTGAACCAATTTGCATGAAATTTGGTATGGAGATATTTTGATTCCCGAGAAAGGACATAGGCTACCTTTTATTGCGACGGGCGAAGCCGGGGCGGACCTCTAGTAATATTATAAATGCGAAAGTAACTCTGTCTGTCTGTCTGTTACTCAATCACGCCTAAACTACTGAACCAATTTTCATGAAATTTGGTATGGAGATATTTTGATACCCGAGAAAGGACATAGGCTACTTTTTATCCCGGGAAAATGACGCAATCCCGGAAATCCCACGGGAACGGGAACTATGCGGGATTTTCTTTGACTGCGCGGGCGAAGCCGCAGGCCGAAAGTCGAAACCTAGTATTTTTATATTTTTTGGTGACAAGGGATCATTAGATACTGTATAGGTTTATATATCTAAGAAGTTAGAAATTACTTGCTATAACCGTGATTTTGCCTGGATAAAGGATATTTTTTTCCCTCTGGCTTTAAAAAAATTGCCTTTTTGCTTTGCCATGCCAATACATTGACAAAATTTATTCTGATTGTAATCATGTAATGTAAATATAACAACATAACTTTTTTGTTTGTTCTCTTAAAATTATCAACGACTAAACCGATATTGATGAAACTTTTAGTTGCAGATCACTCACAAAACAACTTGCTACTCCTTAAAAAAAGTCTCATAATATATCCTGGCGGACAGAACCGCGTGCAAACTAGTTACAAAATAAATAGGTCCGTTAGTAATGGGTTGCTACAAGATGTGAATCTTATGTGTTTATGTTCCCAATCGAAAACATTAACATATTGTGCCGATTGTTCTCGATCCTTCGATATTACAACACTATTGTTTTAGCCGATATAATATTTCTACGGAAATGGAAATCTTCCGGTAACAGTTTTGTTTATTTTAAAAGTATGGGAGAGAATTAAGTCGGTCGTAAGATTTAAACGGAATTTTATAAATTGATAAAAAACGTGCACTTATATAGACATTCAATCTTTCAGCTTTCTTAGAATAATGAACTAAAAGGTCAAAACAGTAAAGTACATACTAATATCACAGTATTACAATATTATTTTCCTACAGTAAGGAATCGCCTTTGATGTCGCGCGATGCCGCCGCCAGTGTAGGTACTCACGCTGCCACGTGTAAATATGCTAGGGTTGTCACCAAATGGGAAATAAAACAATTTTTATCATAGCTATTAATATGTAATTATTTATTCACATGTACATTAAAAATAATTGTGATTGTTGAATCTAATGTAATTATTTATACAGAAACATAGTATAATATGTCGCCGCAGTGACATTGTCATTGCCTATTGATTAATTATTAACAACCAAATTTACTTATTCTCAAATTTACTTTATACATTTCCTAATACGATATTGGAATTATATACAATTCCTAGGAAGATTATACATTTCCTAGGATATCTATGCATTAAATAGTTTATTAAACAATATTTTATAAATTTCCTAAATGGTATCGGAATTGTACACATTTTCTAGGATTTGTATACAATTCCTTGATTTCATACATTTCCGGTAACATATACAATTCCTTGATTTCATACATTTCCGGTAACATATATTATATGTAATGAAATAACATTTCATCATTATTCAAATTTGGCGCGCTTCGCGTGTTCATGTTATCTGTGGCTCGGATTGACGTAGCAGAAAGAAAAAATGGCGAGAAACGATTAAAATTTTTTTTATTCGCGGATTTAATAAGTACATACATGATAATAAAATTATTCCAATAGGTATCTAACCCAATATCCTTGTCAAATGGACTAATAAGAAAGTAAAATAGATCTTATTACAAGTTAGCCTAAAGTACATATTATGTTGTTAAATGATATCGCCGAGGCCTTTGACACAAGCCGCCTTTGTCGCAAGCCGCCTTTACTGCGATTGATGTTTTTGAGAATGTAAATAAACAGAATGGAAGCAACCTTATAACTCAATAAATAAAGTATATTTTTAAATGTAGTTCCGTTTATAGTAAAAGCCGCTTTGCGTGTTTTATTGTTTCGTCTTTCACATTCGTTACAAAAATTGTGATCCACTGCACTCTTCCTAGTTTATAATGTCAACTAAAAAAAATGAGAAACGAGTTTCGACACGAAAAAAATCTCAATCGTCACCTAGGAACGTATCCCCTATAATCCCATATAAATTACCATTCCGTATTCACGGTTTCTGTATTCGCGGCATGGGTTCTGTATGGAACATATACCCCGCGAATAAGGAACTTTTACTGTAATTGAGGATTTATTATAAGTGGACTTTAAATGTCGTTTCTTTGAATTTACAGGTGAGATTACATATTTTAAGTTGTTGTAGTAACAAACTATTTGTATGTTAACTATTGTGAAAACTTTAAAATAAAAACTTTGAATTAACAGAGAAACAAATTGGTTTTCTTGAAAATCATCAATAATATATTTTATATATATCTTATAGCTACTTAAAATATGTATAGTCAAAAACATCTTCAACATCTTTGAATTGGTACTAAACAGAATTTGAAAAACCTACCTCTCGTCGCGAGGAAATCTATGAAACTTTATGTCCTTGGATTTAAATGTAGATTTGCATCCATAAACACAACAGTTTATGCCCACCATTATAGAATACGTAAGTATAAATTATTACACAAAAAAACTCTGAAGCGTCTGCCCTTCGCGATAGGTAAAGCAATCTCAGCGTGATTGCTTTACGCGGCCCGCGTCGCCCGACCCCCGCCAGTTCCCCTCCGTTTCTCTGCACAAGTACATTCGTCGCACTACTGTAGGAAATATGGTAATACTGTGCTAATATCATAAAGACGAAAGTTGGCAAACATACCTACAAAAGTCTCATATATCTACCTATATTAGATTTACATAGTTCCTACAGAAGGTAACCTACACCTGCAACTAAAATACTAAAGCAGTAAAACAAATATGACATGCATCTGTCCCATAACCCAATACAAATCAATAAAAATAAGTACAATCTTGTGATTGTACTAACCAGTAATCTTACATTACTGTACCTCAATAGCACCATACAACGTCATAAATCCCAATTTAAACACAAAGTGAAACCTATTTTGAACTTTAACCCGTTGTAATAAGATTCAAGCCGAAGGAGGTCAGATTTCTATTTAGATTTGATAGCAATTGTATTGTATTGTTTGACATCGAATAATTTTAGCTGGGGAAAGTTTGCGTACCGAGTTGGTAAGTTGTTGTTTATAAAAATATATTATTATGTATGTATCGTATTCTTTGCCTACTTAAACTAGTTAGGTAGTAGAGGCTAGAAGGTACTTATCTTATTTATTGCGTTAAAGTTCGTGAATTCGAGCCCCAAATTAAATCAGACATTTATATGTAAAGTATGTAATTTAGAATATTCGTGTAATTCGAGAAAAAAAAAATAATTGGGAATGAAATTCTATAAAGAGCTATTGCGATAGCGTAAAACGTCTTTGAAGAATACTGAATAGATAGAAAAAACAATAAAAAAATCATACACTAAGAAATAAACACATTCGCATGTTATCAAACGATCGTCAACCGTCGAACAAACGGACACGCGAACTATATATAAAATTCTACGTATATAATTACAATAAAGATACATCCACACGACCATTCAGCACATTAATCACATACAATGCATGTGCATCTGTAGCTTCCGCGTAATTAATGCTAAATATATTTACATACGATATAGTCGGCTGTTGCAGTGAAACGCGTCCTTATTTGTAAATTAACGTACGGGCAAATTGGTCCGGCATTAACAAAAAAGCAAGGCTTAGCAACAAAAAAGCTACAAAGTTTGCATAATTTTATATTAAATTTTGCTGTTTTGCCGCTGCTATCTTGATAGAGCTGTTGTTTCACTCGATTGAACCTGTGTAGAATGTAGATTTCTTAAAAAGTGTGCAATACAATCAAGTGTTATGCTCCTTGTATTGTACATTTGAACAGGGATGCTTACCTGTTTTACTACTTAACAATTAGTCGACATATAGATTACCCACGCAAGGAAACAATGTCGTATGTATTGTAAAACAGTAAGCATCCATGTTCATCTATTCAGGGCTGAATATTGTATGAGTTTCTGAAAAATAGTGAAGTTCCTTCGTTGTGAGGACTTAAAATCTTTTAAAATACTCGATAAATACTAAAATTTACCTTAATTTCAATACCTATATCTACAATTCCAAACCCGCGATGTTATTTACAATTTAGAACAAAGTCGTGATACACTTAACCAGGTAAAAAGTTATCTGCATATTAAATAACTTAGATATATACGATAAAGAGTACTGTTTTACGCTACAGTAAGCGAAACTTTATATAATGAACTATATTATGTTAAATGTAATTACCTAATGAACCGCGAAAATATAACGTGAATACATTGTATTTTCGTTT
Source organism: Colias behrii (assembly GCA_029959065.1). Taxonomy (NCBI): domain Eukaryota; kingdom Metazoa; phylum Arthropoda; class Insecta; order Lepidoptera; family Pieridae; genus Colias; species Colias behrii. The sequence continues at coordinate 1,176,042 of JARWMC010000021.1, read as the reverse complement.
ATTAAGAAAATAATACTGAATGACGTTTTTACTACATTTGAATGACGCAATTTAATTTTTTACGCTGTATCGTTAAATAATAATTTAACATGGTTAAAAAACCAGGCTTAATCTCACAAATTGACTATAAGTGTTGTCACCTGTCCTTGATAAGTGTCCAAAGTTTGAATTAAATCTGTCCGTTCAAAGTGGTTCAAATTCGAGTCTAAAGGAGTCAGTAACATACAAACATACATACAGGTGAGCGAATAAAAGCGTGTTAAAAAGATATTTCAAATACATACTTGACATTTAATTTAACGTAACGTTTCCACTACCGCAGGCGCGATAAATCCTCGTTAGGTCCGTTAAAAGACAGTAGAATTGAACAAAAAGTCAATCTTGTTTGTTTAAGCGTTTCTATGGCAACCGTTAATCGCACCCACATCGCACCGCATTATTGAAATTGTAAAAATACACAAGTAATGTAAAGTCAATCACAAATTGGTTTTCATTAAGCTACTAAGATTTGACCAATGAACTTAACTCGGACAATTAACTATATCAATTTAAAAAATGCTTAAGATTTTATTTCATAATAAAAAACTCTATATTCAACCAAATACAAGAGAAACCTCTGGAACGTTCTGGAAGTTTCGACACACAATTATCAAAGGGCTCATTACGATAAAGCAGGCAGGCTTAAACACTTTAGCATGACATCTTTTTACCAGATCTGGTGTAGTTCAGGGCAGCAATTTGGGCCCCTTGGAGTTTATTTTGATGATAAATGATCTTCCAAAGGTAGTTCATTATGCGAAGTGCTTGCTTTTCGCTGATGATCTTAAACTATCAATGGTAATAAAAGATATAAGTGATTGTGAGAAACTACAGAGCGATATTGATAGAGTTGTAGACTGGAGTAAAAATAATTTATTACAGTTCAACACCGCAAAATGCATGATAATTACTTTCTCTAAAAGTACTCAAAACCAAACAAAATATAATTACCACGTAGACGGGGCACAGATTTCGAGGGTAACTGAAGTTAAAGATCTTGGCGTTAATCTCAGTGCTGACTTGAGTTATAGTAAGCATATAACTAATATTTGTAAGAAAGCTTTTAAGAACTTAGGGTTTATATTGCGGATGTCTCGAAATTTTTCGAATATTAGAGCTATTATTAATTTATACAATACCCTAGTAAGAAGCCAGTTGGAATATAATTCCTTTATTTGGGGCCCGCATGAAATTAAATATAATCTTATGCTAGAGCGCATACAAAATAAATTCACTCGTTTCCTTTACATGAGATTATACGGGGTTTATCCTTTCTATCCGCTTATGTATCCGACTTTATTCGTTTTGGGCATGGTGGGATATAACGAGCTGAGGGTTAGAAGAGACCTGGCGTTAATCTTGTACCTGTTCAGGATTTTTAGAGGTAAGATACATAACGCGGATATTCTGGGTAAAATGTATTTGTATGTACCAGATGGATATGTGGGGCGCCGGCGCCGGCCTCCGCTGCTGCTGGTGCCGTCCGCTCGCACCAACTTGCTAGGTCAGGCACCTATGACGCGTGCACTTCGTTCACTCAATGAAATAGCAATCAAAACGGATATATTTTGTTGCACTTGGGATGAATTCACGCGAGTAGCTTTATTTGTAATATGCTATAAAAAGTGATAATGTCTTTATTTGTATGTTAAATATTTATAATTTCAATGTAACCAATTAAATGTAAAACCACTATCGTATTGGGAAACTGTAATGTTAGTGTGTGTTTTTTGAATAAATAAATAAATAAATAAATAAATAAATCTCTCGAATCGCGTCGCACAGCGCACTATAGCTGATCTTTCGTTCTTATACAAATTGTTGAATAACGGTCTCGACTGTCCAGCATTACTTAGGCTCTGTATCAATGTACCGTCTAGAATCCCCCGTCAACCCCGTTCCCTCCTGAGTGCGCCTTCATATAGGACAAATCTTGGCAAAAATTCACCCATAGTGAGACTCTCCCACGAGTATAATAAGCTCACGAGCATCTCGGGAGACGTAGACATCTTCGGTCAATCATTAACGAAATTTAAATCGTTAATCCTCAAAATCTGTAATGAGCGATAAAAATATTTTCTATTATCTTCTTATTAAATGTATTTTATGTATAAAGTTTGAATGAATTATAATGAATTTAAATAGAATAAAATATTTAAGCACTTTGACGTTCAAAATATTATTATATTAAAATTTAAAATTATTATTATATAAAAAAATTAGTTTAAAATTATATTTTATTTTCAGTAAATTGACATATTGAATTTAACTTAATGTAATGTTGTATTTTCCTGTTATTGAAGGTGCAGTAGACCATATTGTATTTAATTGTAAGCTATGTTAAATAGTATAGACTGTATCCTTTGTTGGAAAATCATATAAATAAATAAATAAATAAATAAATAAGAAATGACTCAAACCTTTCTCGGAAACAGAACAAAGGTCCTTTTAGCCGTCCTAGATGTTCACCGAATCTTAAATAAATAGTACGCATTGATTAAATAATGTTTGTATAATTATACATAGCAAACTACACATGAAAACAGTTCCTAATTTTATACATATATAGCAAACTACCAATTTAAAATGCTCCTAATTAGGGACTGTTTCGTAATTAGAAACTGTTTTAATATGTAGTTTACTAAAATAGTAATAAGCAGTACATAAAAAGTAGTCAGTCAAATTTATAAGCAAATAATTGAATTTAAACTTGAATCATGTTGTTTTGTAAACGGACGCCGCCGCGGGTCTCAGGTAGTCAAATAAAAATACCTAAACAAATATTATATCTATGAATGTTCGTGTAATGCATTTTACTTCCTGTGTCGGTAATACGATCATGATAGTGCATTGAAATTTGAAGTATCATCAACAAATAGTTTTATAGATAAAAACTTCATTTTATCATACTGCAACTGTCTGTATTTAATGTTATGATTGATTATTTTTCCGACCCAAATATCGACCAACGAACCTATCGGAAAATACCCGATAATTTTGAAGCTCTTGTGGTATTATAAGTGAAAATCTTTCTAATTAATCCTACTATACATATTATAATATTATAAATGCGAAAGTTTGTGAGGATGGATGTGTGTGTGTGTGTATGTTTGTTACTCATTCTCGCAAATACTACTGAACCGATTACAATGAAATTTGGCACACATATAGAGGGTAACTTGGATAAACACATAAGATAGGTTTTATCCCGGAAATCCCAAGGGAACGGGAACTATGCGGGTTTTTCTTTGAAAACGCGGGCGATGCCGCGGTCGGAAAGCTGTAAAATAATAATTTAAATTTCAGTTAAAAACTACTAACTACATTCTTTTTATTATAATTACGAAACAGGGCGAAACACAAAGTTTCAATAGTTTAAGTTGAAACAGACCAAAACTAAGTTTAAGTAATTAAGTACGAGTGATTGACAATTTAATAAGAGGATGCAACTAAAGTTTTGCTTTCTTGGAAACTTATAATTTTAACTTTTAAAGGACCCATGCAGAGCCTTCGCGAGCAGTTAGTACCTAGGTATACCTATAATAAAGTACGTACAGGTAAATTAGCTTGGAGAAATTTTTGCGTTTGTAGTAGTGTATGGTCAGCAAATAAAATAAAACAACATTTTATTTTTAGTTTTTATTTTATATATATAAGGGATTTTAAATTAAACTATATGTGTTTCTCCTCTGAAAAAGATGAGACTTTATTTTAATATTTGCACATTTAACATACGTATAACTTTTACATTAACAATGTTACTAAAATGAAAAATTTACTAACCTGAAAAAGAAACGACATTTAAAGTTTAATTCTTTAGTTTGAGAAGTCAAAGGCTTGCCTCGACCATGTTTTAACACTGGAGCCATTTTGAATTAACAATATAACTACGCACTACCGATCATGCAGGACGATCTTTTCATGATTTTGCCTTGGCCTACGATCTCTCGCAACTGGTACCATCACCTACGAGAGTGCCAGATATAGAAGACCACACACCATCTTTGTTGGATCTCTTTTTAACATCCTCCCCCGACAACTATGAAATCAGCGTCGTCGCTCCTCTTGGTTCTTCCGACCACTGCCTTATTCGGTGTTCAGTGCCTTTAACACGTCAATCGCAATCTCGGTGTCGTCCAGCCAGCAGCCGACGTGTCTGGCACTATAGGTCGGCGGACTGGGATGGCATGCGGACGTTTTTTTCTTCATATCCATGGAGACAAGTTTGCTTCGCTGATGAAGACCCTGATGCCCGCGCCGACTCCGTCGCTGATGTGGTGCTACAGGGCATGGAGCTCTTCATTCCTAGCTCTGTGGTACCCGTCGGTGGGAAGTCTCAACCCTGGTTTGGGCAATCTTGTAGAGAGGCTTCTCGAATGAAACAAGATTGTTATCAAGCTTGGACAGAAGCGCGAGCTACACAGGATTCCGACGTCAAGCATCTTAAAAAGATGTACAACTCTGCCTCCAGATCATTCAAGAAGGAAATATCTGTAGCGAAGTCAGAGTTTATTAATAGAATTGGTAAGAAGTTGACTCACTACCCTTCGGGCACACGTGCATTCTGGTCTCTTGCCAAGGCTATCCAAGGGAACTTTTGTCGATCGTCGTTTCCACCGCTGCGCAGGTCTGATGATTCCCTGGCCCATACTGCTAAAGAAAAAGCCGATACTCTGGCAACTCTTTTTGGATCGAATTCGACGATAGATGATGAAGGGAAAGTACCACCTACCATATCACGCTGCAATAGCACGATGCGTGAAGTAAAATTCACGCAATCTGCAGTTCGTAAAGTCCTTCTCTCTCTTGACACTCACAAGTCGAATGGGCCTGACGGCATTCCTGCAATCGTGCTTAAGACTTGCGCTCCAGAGTTGGCTCCGGTATTGACGCGCCTGTTTCGATACTCTTACGCCACCGGTATAGTCCCTAGCTCATGGAAGACCTCCTTAGTACATCCGATCCCTAAGAAAGGCACACGCTCCGACCCATCAAACTACAGACCAATCGCAGTCACCTCCTTATTCTCCAAAGTGATGGAGTCCATCATTAACAGTCAGCTCTTACGTTATCTAGAGGATCACCAGCTGTTAAACGACCACCAGTACGGCTTCCGTCATCGTCGCTCGGCCGGTGATCTTCTTGCATACCTGACTCACCGATGGGCAAAAGCTGTCGAGAGTAAGGGGGAAGCGCTGGCTGTAAGTTTAGATGTAGCGAAGGCCTTTGATCGGGTGTGGCACAAGGGGCTTCTTTCCAAACTCCCATCATATGGTCTACCCCAGAGATTGTGCAATTGGGCAGCCAGTTTTCTAAAGGAACGTAGCATCAAAGTCGTTGTCGACGGATATTGCTCCAAACCCAAGCCTATTAATTCTGGTGTCCCACAAGGCTGTGTATTATCCCCCACGCTGTTTCTTCTGCATTTCAATGACATGTTGCAAATACGCAGCGTTCATTGTTATGCAGATGACAGTACTGGTGATGCCTACTACGCAGGCCAAGCAAAGACCTCTCTGGAGCAAACTAAATTGTATCGAAACAACCTCGTGTCTAACATTGAGACCACCCTAGAGAAAATCTCGACTTGGGGCCAATCAAATTTAGTTGACTTCAATCCGGCCAAGACACAGGTTTGCGCGTTTACCGCCAAGAAAAGTCCTTTTGACGTATCCATTAACTTTCAGAACACCCCTATCACAGTAAAACCTAGCATCGGAATCCTTGGGATCGAAATTACGTCTGATGTCCAGTTTCGCGGTTTTTTGGAGGACAAAGCTAAAGTAGCTTCGAAAAAACTAGGGGTGCTCGCCAGGGCAAGACGGTACTTCACACCTGCTCATCGCCTGCAATTATACAAGGCACAAGTCAGGCCCCACATGGAGTACTGCTCTCACCTCTGGGCCGGAGCGCCCCAATACCAGCTCCTACCATTGGACCGCGTTCAGCGACGAGCCGTCCGAATTATTGACGACCCTGAGCTTTCCGATTCGTTAGATCCACTTTCACTGCGGAGAGATGTTGCATCTCTATGCGTGTTCTACCGGATCTATAACGGGGACTGTTCTGAGGAACTTTTTGAACTCATTCCAGCTGCTGAGTTTCATAATCGCACTTCTCGCCACAAATTAAAGTTCCACCCCCACCACCTGGATGCATGGCGGTCTACCACAGTGCGCTTTTCCCGACACTTTCTACCGAGAACGACGACCTTGTGGAACGATCTACCATCCTCAGTGTTCCCAAACAGATTCGACGCAGAGACCTTTAAGAAAAGGGCATATTTATACCTCAAAGGCCGGCATCACATTCGCGGTGGTCCTAACATCGCGAATGCTTATGGGCGGCGGGCATCACTTTCCATCAGGTGACCCGCCAGCTCGTGTGCCTGCTTAGGCGATAAAAAAAAAAAAAAAAAAAAAAAAAATATAAAGTTACAACACTTACACACAAATTAAACACTTCAACAAATATTATAACAATACAAATAATAACAACAATCAACAAATACAAAATTTAACAATTAAACTACTAGACCGGGAGATATTGACACAAAATTTCGAGTCATTTGTAACAGGATGGCGGTTCTACAGGGGTCTTAGTACGCAATGACAAAAAGAAAAACGATGGTGTGAACGCTGGTACCGGCGGCTTAGTCGCGTGGGCGTTAGTCGAACTCGTCGGAAAAATAGCGAAGTCAAACAATTTGTAACACAAAAATTTTAGAATTTACCGATAGCCCATAAAAAAGAAGTAGGCGGTAGTGTCATGCCATACTTTTCCGGTGTGACTTACAGCCCGCCATACCGACGCGAATGTGTTGATTTAAAAAAAAACAATTCAACCATTTGTACCAGGCTTAGTTTTGCACAGGTAACCATCGTCGTGCAGCCATTTACGAAAATCGCCATGCCATACTTTTCGGACGATTCCAAATGGTCGCCATACCGCCGAAAATCTGCAAATTTTTTTTTTCGCCGAACCATTTACCACCCTAAATTTTTTTTTCAACAACTCCTGAATGATTATAATTAATGAAAGTGTGATAATGTCATACCTGTGGGAGGTGGCGAATGTGTATAAGATTTTTTTTTATTGTAAGATTTTATTCGTATTTTGAACGATTAGTAACAGTATGGCACTAATTTTTCTTGTAAGTTTGAGGTTCAACGAATATAAATACAAAATTTCAAAGATCTAGGTGGTGGAAATCTTCACTTATATAAATTAATACTAAATTAATTTTTCAAGTATGGCAGCACTTTTTCCCCCTACTAGAAGTATGGTAAATATAATAATGGTCACATTTTATCAAATACTCTCCAAAAATCCAAATGCAATACTGGTACAAAAAGTTTGGCGAAAAAAAAAATTTTGCAGTTTTTCGGCGGTATGGCGACCATTTGGAATCGTCCGAAAAGTATGGCATGGCGATTTTCGTAAATGGCTGCACGACGATGGTTACCTGTGCAAAAGTTAGCCTGGTACAAATGGTTGAATTGTTTTTTTTAAATCAACACATTCGCGTCGGTATGGCGGGCTGTAAGTCACACCGGAAAAGTATGGCATGACACTACCGCCTACTTCTTTTTTATGGGCTATCGGTAAATTCTAAAATTTTTGTGTTACAAATTGTTTGACTTCGCTATTTTTCCGACGAGTTCGACTAACGCCCACGCGACTATCACACCATCGTTTTTCTTTTTGTCATTGCGTACTAAGACCCCTGTAGAACCGCCATCCTGTTACAAATGACTCGAAATTTTGTGTCAATATCTCCCGGTCTATACGTAATAATTATAATTTTTGAATGAAATGTGTGCTTTATGTTCTAACGGTACCAAACGACTGCACGTGGCACCTGCGGACAGCGTAAACTGGTTTATTCTGTTTTTGTGCGTGTTTCCACTTTCCACTATCAAGTGACGATTTATTTATTTGTTTTGTTTCGTAATTATTATGGTCAAATATTAATTATGAAACAAATTATTATGGACACGATATTTTATTGTTTCACGGTAGTCGTCTTGTCGTTTGCTCTAGGACGTGAAATTGAATGATATATTTTTTTTTATAAAGTCAAAACCATATTCTTTCAAATAAAAACTTGTTTTTATTGAAAACAAAAGTGTTGCTAGGAATAAGTATGAAATTAAATAGTAATGTTAGGATATCGAAACATTTTTGTATAGGCCAGAACGATATAGTGGAAACGCGCTCTAAGATCTGAGTAATATACACACCACTACATATGCAAAAATTTCTCCAAGCTAATTTACCTGTAGGTATATCAGATAGAGGTATTAAACTAATAGAAACACGTCACGCAGCACGCTGAACCAAAAGCAACAAAAGTATCAAACCATTTCAAGTTCCATAGTCCATGAAGAAAAGTATCAAATCATTTCTTCAAGTTCCATAGTCCATGAAGAAAAGTATCAAATCATTTCTTCAAAGAAGTTATAGTCCTTTCATAAATTTTTCGCGAGCAATCTGCGGACAGCTTAGGCCATAAAGCGCGTCACACACGGTGAAGATACTATAATATTTTATGTTAAGATACTCTAATATAAAACGTTATAGTATCTTAAGGTATCCGGTATCAGCGTTCTGACCATCATTTTTCTTTTTGTCATTGCGTTCTAAGACCCCTGTAGAACCGCCATCCTGTTACAAATGACCCGAAATTTTGTGGGTCATTTGTAACAGGATGGCGGTTCTACAGGGGTCTTAGTACGCAATGACAAAAAGAAAAATGATGGTCAGAACGCTGATACCGGATACCTTAAGATACTATAACGTTTTATATTAGAGTATCTTAACATAAAATATTATAGTATCTTCACCGTGTGTGACGCGCTTAATTCTGCTGAAGTATTGTTAGAGCAGACACAAAAAAACTTTTCCAGTATTTGAACAACTAGGGTTGTGAAACAGTGAAACGCCGGTTTGTTTTTATTTTTAATATTTAAGATTTTGAATGCATTGTTTGTTTTGGAAAGTTAAAAGAAAATAAAACGTTGAAAAAGAGAAAAACTTGTATCTTAACATGAAATGGAATAAGAAATATAATAAACTAGACAGGTATAGTAATAATAAGTAATTGGTATAGTAGTATATATGTATTTAATAATTTATGTTACAAAGAAGATTAAAAAAAATAAAGAATAGGTAGTATATGTATAACATAGTATAAAAACTTTATAAAATAGCCAAGTATAAAATAACAAAATAAAATCGTTCATGCCCTTGGATATCACACCTTTTATTCAAATTAAAACCGAAATACTTTAAATATTTCATTCAAGTATACGTAATAAACTTAATCAATAAATAACAATTTAAATAATATCTAAGCCCTGTTAAAGTGATGAAACTGCATTACAATGCACTAAAAGGTTTGCGAAAGAGCCTGTTGGCTCCGATGATTATGGTGTGTGACGGAGACAGCATCGTGCCACTACTATGGGAACTCACTTTTATCTCACTCATTCTGTACTCGATTTCGAGTTTAACTCACATCTATACAACAAGTTGAGTCAAAATAATACAAATATTTTCGAACCAATAAAATACACTGCACTGTTTTATTTATTACCCCATTTCGAGAAAAAAAATTCAATTGTCAAATAGGTAATATGTACCTATAAGAAATAACTTCTCTACATCATAATTTAAAGTTTAACTAGTAAAGGTTTTATCTTTTATTATTACGCCATAACGACAATTTTAAACCTTCATACTTTCCCTACACCTTGCGTACAGATCACGCATACGCATACACCTGCAAAGTACAATCTCATTCTCGCTCACAACTCGAAAGCAACTCACTACACCCTAGTAGGCGCCGGTCGTTGCTTGTCACACTCGACTGCTGCCACGGATCTGGCCGACATTGGATAGTTTTAACGTGAGGGGAATATATCAATAGAAATGAATGTTTAACGGATTCATTACTACGGTATTATTTCATACTTTTTAGTATTCATGATTTACCGCGACTTGGACGAGGTGTTATTTTATTTCTTTATTTAGTATCGCTCGAGCTCTTATTACTGAGAAGCTTCTAGATGTAAATATGGAAGAATGGCGAAGATATTTTATGGGTTTTCGTTAATTAAATGAAAATATAAGTACCTAAAGTTGGTAGGTAAAAGACGTAACTGATTATTGAGTGTGGATACTTCGGTAAAAACCCGACTGAAACTGCCAACTGCGTGAAAATTTTGCGTGTTAATAATTTTATAGGGTCACAATTTTTTAAGTTAAAACATATCAACGCTTCTAGCTACAGGGTGCGTAATACGCTAAAGCAGTAAACCCATTTGGGAATATATTTTATTTAAGTATTTACAGCTTTTTAAAAAATTTAAATACATTTACAAACAGCATTACAAAACATTTTAAAATTACAAGGGCATCATTTAGTATGTCAATTATATGCATTTACTAGGTAATATTATGCTCTGTTTAATTCAAATTACATTTAAACTTGAACATTAAAATAAATTTATAAGAAAAATAAAATTAAAACAAAGGGAATATTAATGAATGGCGATATTATTATAATGACACACCGTAACGGATTTAACGAATTTTAGTGTAGAACAAAAAACAATATCGTCCCTATATTAATCATTTCTCCAAAGCCAAAAAATGGCAAAAAACTGCCAAATTCCGCCCCGCCGCGTTCCGCCCCGGCTTCACCCGTGGTACCTACATGTTTACGTTTTTTTTTCATAAGAACTATCCTCGTACTTCAAGGAAAAGATTCTGCAGCGCACGCGATGACAGAATTTTTATTAAGGAATTTTTTACACCTTGGGTTACATTATTGCATTTTTGGTAAGGATCTCTAATTTTTTTGAAAATGCAATATAGCCTATGTTGCTCAGTGAAGATGCAGCTTTCTAATGGTGAAAGAATTTTTGAAATCGGTCCAGTAGTTTATGCGTGAAAACCATACATAAATACATAATTACAAACCTTTCCTCTTTATAATATTAGTAAAGATATGCCACGAATAATCTTATAAAAGTTATCTCACGCGTAAACTTCTGAACAGATATAGATTCTATTTAGTAGAAATGCGTGTAGATTATATTCTGGAATACAAAATGTTATTTATTCGTTTCCCACATGCAAAATTCGTGAAGCTATAACTAAAATCCGAAAACGTTTTAATAATAAACACAGAACATGTAAATTAAACAGTATAATAACTCAATTTGAATCCGAAATATATTTTACGGTGTAAGGTTATGAAAATAACGTTATCTTTAGTAAACAGTTATGTAGCGTTTCATTTTTCTTAATTCAATACATTATTACTCAAAGTCGTTGAACTTACGGTATGTGATTATGAAAGTTATTTTTTCTTACACGAAATTAACTTTTAAACGTATTTTGTATTTAAATACATTAATAGTATTTTCTGTACCTACTGTTTCCTACGAAATACGTAATAACACTCTTTACATAAGTACATTGACGACAATAAAATTAAATGTTATTACTCGCACCTGTAAGAAAAAACCGGCCAAGTGCGTGTCGGACTTGCGCACGAAGGGTTCCATTCTATCTATAATAGAAAATCACGTTTGTTGTAGGTATACTATACATATACTAGGTATGGGGAACCCCTACCCCTTAAATTTTTTTTTATAGGTATCAACAATCAGCTATTACGGTTTATAAGATACAGCCTTTTAAATGTACAGTTGTCGCGTTTGTAAACAAAAAACAACAATTTAAACCTGATAAAAGTATAACTATTAACAATTTACATACATATTTATAAAATCAAATGATAAACAAACAGGTAGATACCACAACGTACCTTGAACTTTCACCCTTTAAAGAAAGGGTATAAAAATAAATCACTCAACGGGCCCGATATTTACTTACGGTACGAAAGATAAATTTTTATTAACAAATAAATATACTGCGTGTTAGGAGGTTAATGTTATCACAGCTGAACACATCATACCTTCACTTGTACGGTCAGCAAACAAGCTTAGTTGTAATCAGGTTACGTTTAATAGATTTAACTATATTTTAATAAAAGTTTAATTTACGTTAGTTGTATCATACTTATCATAAATGTGAAAATGTAGGTTTGGATTGTTAGATTACAAACGATTCATTGGACTCGGAAAGAATTAGGTTTGTAGTAGATAAAACGAGCATAAATAACACTAGCTAAAATGCTAATCTTGTCTAATAATAATTCATCTCTGCACCAGATTTCTTTCATACGTTTTGCGAGAAATATAAACATAGATAATACAATTCAAATTAAGGTAATGCAACAGTATTAACCCGAATTACACATAGTGTTTTATATCCTATTCTTTATTTATAGGCGTTGCCGGAGTGAGTGGCTAATAATAATACCCATAAACGAGAAGATGTGACTATGAAACAATGCACACACACTAGATATACTTAGGTATGCCTCCCATAAATTTATCAGCAGTATAGCAAAACTAGCCTTGGATTTATATGGAATATGTATCTGCATCAACTTGTTTAAAAGGGATATGAAGGTCAATTTTGCGTGACGCGATTTGTATCTAAAGATGTTGCACATCCAAAAATATTTTACTGGGAAATCGAGGAAATAATTTCGCATCAAATATCCAACGAATATTTTTACTCTGACGCTACATCGAAAAAATTGTACGATTGCCATCGATAGATGTTTCTTTCCAATCATGGTATTACACGGTCTGTCTGTGTATAATTCAATAACAATTTCTGCGTTCCGCATTATAAATCTCGGTTTTCTTGGGAAACTATTATCTGATACGCACGTCTATTGACAATTGGGTTCTCATGGTGTTATTAAAACCGTTAAAAATAATGAAATAATCTCACTCTAGATAAGAGATGTTGTTAACAAAGTAACAGCGTAAAGGAGTGAAAATGTTAATTTCGCCGATTTAATTAAGAGAATTAACCTATTAGTATTATCTGGATACCAAGTCTTGGGTAGGTACGAAGACATCGCATAGTGAAGGTTTTCTATGGGAAAAAAATACATTTAAAGATTAATTTACTAATTCAATTTAATATTATTGCACTGAAATATAAAACTAAACTAAAGTAGATGTATAAATTGATACTATTAGCTTTCTACTTTATCGTTAAAAAACTATTTCTTCCACACAATGTTTTTGCTCAAATGCTTCGAAGGGTTTGTTTGCAACAATATTTTACATTCATACAGTCCATTATTACGTATTATAATCCCCTTAGTAATACGTATAAATACATGACCTTAGCTTCAGAGTTAGCGATATAACCCAGTAACGGAAGTGAAGCAAATAGGCTTACATGTATAAATTCCCAATGGTGGCAAATTAAGCTGTGGATTTACATATTTTATTAGATTTTCTCGCTCCACATTAGTTTCTCTTTTATCCAAGGATTTCTTCATTGTATTTGTCACTCTCAATTAGCGCACGTACTTATGTATTTTTATGAGTCTGCAAATTTCTCATTGAGTCAAGATAAAGTTAGACAACTACTAACTTTAATTGTCCCTAGTCCCACTAATCTCCTAAAACAATATCCTGACGCTAAAACAAAAAATTAATAATGTAAAGTGGTTTGGCGTAACCTTTACATCTGGTCACACATTCGACCCCCCGTGACGAACATTATAATATCTAGCTGGCTAGCGTACATAACACAACGAATATAAATATTAATAAACACCTCTAACCTATCCCTTGAAATAATAAGCAACCAGTTATTATTTCAAGGGATAGGTTCGCAATAACCATGGCTGGTGATTGCAATATGAATTTGCCAGTCAGTTCAATTCAGGGCGTAAACTGTCTGGAAATAAGAGGTCATAATACGGCCCCAGATCGTAAAAACAAACTACCAAACACCTCACACAATATTTAATATAGACTTTAATATAATAGAATATTCTTCGTAGTATTTATCATAATTCATAAGTCTACACGGCACGTAATGGATCCAGGGATTCTAGGATTGGATAAGGGATTTTGTTGCGGGATTGCCGCCATCCCGATCCGGGATTTAACCGAACGTCCTCCGCCGAATTCCAATTATATTACCTTATTACCGAAATTGTGTACCAATGGCTTGTATCTTGGGATTCTTTAAGCAGTCTAATGGTACCATCTTCTGCTTATCGATTTGTCTAATAGGTACTAGAAATACCCAGAATTCGACTCATACAAACATTTACGCTATTATACACATAGGTATCGACTATGGTATCGACCTTATAACCGATATAATTGTATGTCTTGTTGGAATCTTTAAACATGGCCATTGGCTTCAATGAATAAATACTTTCTAAAAAATGTACGTGTTAGACCAGCTCCTGCTAATTTTGCTCAATACTGGAATACCGAGAACTCCTTTTAATACACATTAACATCTATTAGTCATTACTGATAAGGATAACACGCTCAGAAAAGGTTCCATCACCCAACATAACGTGACGACTCTGAATTCTTACTCAGAAAGTGTGGCGTGCGATCAATCGTGCGTCGGAGTTTTTGTCGCGATCTCTGGCTTAAGTTAACGCACCTTAATTACTTGCGTACATGTCATGATCGCATTTAGATTTATACTCTGTGGCTAGCAAGGTCTATGGTCATTTATTGAGGTATAATTAAATCTGTCTGCATAGACGGAAAGTTTTCCATTGTGCCAGAATAGTGTTAACTCGCCTCGGACGGAAAATCAAGCCCGGAAATTCATAATATACTAGATTTCCGCCCGCGGCTTCGCCCGCGTTTTCAAATGAAAACCCGCATAGTTCCCGTTCCCGTGGGATTTCCGGGATAAAACCTATCCTATGTGTTAATCCAAGTTACCCTCTATATGTGTGCTAAATTTCATTGTAATCGGTTCAGTAGTTTTTACGTGAAAGAGTAACAAACATCCATACAAACTTTCGCCTTAAGATTATATGAAATTTGTAATATCCTAAAATGTTTCGGCAGCATCAAACGATGATCTGCGACCTTCGTTTCATAGATACAGCTTTATAATTTGAAGCTTTATTTCTTAAGCGACCAAAACATTTTTTATGTACTTACTTACATTAGTTATCTATCTACACACTCTGTTTTGACTATCTCATTATAATACAGTTTTACTATCAAGTAAACCTAACCCTCAAAACACTTAGCTTACTAATGTTCATATATTATACAAATATTATTGTAATGATAAAGGGAATTCTGAATAATAACACACAGACAATAACACTACATAAGGAAAATCAAACAATCAGTTACTTGGAAACCAAACTATATTTTAATAGAACAACCAGTTAAAATGGTTAAAGTTATTAAAAACCGCTTAAAATTCCCGATAACTATCAGAAGGTCTCGTGCTACTTGGCTTTACGAGGATAGATAAACTCGGGCCAAAATCAGTGCACTGTAGTTCTTATTTTTAGTTTTTTGTTTATGCATATGTTGCTGATTTTACAGTATAAACATAAGCAATGGCATTTCCAAATCGTGTCCGTTCCAGCCTTATTCTAATACCCTATTCTACACTATATACTTACGTATGAATCCAGTACGCCTAGTAGTGAGATTGGGCGCCTTGGACAAAATTCAGTCACAGCTTATTATTACAATACTAACCAAAGATCTGGTTTCCAGTAACATAATTTCGTAATGAGAAATGAAATAAATCGGAGCATAATACCGCATTACAAGTACTTTAACAACAATGGGTGCGATACCAGTCATCGAGAACAAAGGCCACTCGAAACTTATGTGCATACGGCATATATTTGATTGCTCTATAATCTGTATTACTTCTCATACAATACTATTGGTCATAATACAATTTTATGTACCTATATATTATAAATTTATAAATGTACCTATATATTTTATAAGGGTATTTTGTAAAATACCCTCATCATCGACGATATTTGAAAGGCTTCATAAATAAGCTGCTTCATAAATAGCTGGTTTAAGTTTTATTTGTACAATAAAATTTCTTTGCTTTTCAATCTAGCAAGAAATTCTCGGAAACAATAACTGAAAAGTTATCTACCGTCATTTGTCAAGATGATCCACCGAGGTATAAAAAATCGCATACGAAATTGCGTATTTATAATTGTTCTGCTAATGAATTGTAGCATGCACGACTGCACTAAAGTAATACAGATCACAATAAATCTAGACATTCTCTTTGCTCTATTGTTATATTATGTTACATATCACTGACCTCTATAGGAGGACCATTGACTTGCTCTTACGGATAAAAATAAAATAAGCTTATACTATCTTTCATCTTCATCGCGAGATGAGAGGTTTTACAATAAAGTATTTAGAAAAACCTAATTTACGGTTTATGTATAGGCCACTTTATATTGATTTCTTTTGTCAAAGAGCGATCTTATAGTGCACAGCTCCATTTGTGCCGAGATATAAATGTTACTTATGTCCAATTCAATGATTCGTAAAATCAGTCATAACCCAACTACAGACATGTGACGCATTACCAGCGCTGTACTCATACCTACAAAGTACGACGCCAATAAAAGCGAGTCTTGATAAAGTATTCGCTACGGAATTTACTATTATAGCTTCCCACAAAACGTATAAGTGCCGATAAACCATCAAATTCGTGTTTTACTATCAATTCAGCGTCACGGACACGGAAGTCGTGGGATTTTTACACGAACTACCAATTTTGGGTACTCTCCAGTTGTGTACGGCGTATTTTGAAATGGTTTTTTCGCTATAAACGGTATGGCGATATTTAGATTTGAGGAACGCGGCCTGGTTGAGTTTGGAGGAAAATAGCTGGCCGTGACAATACGACACGTTTGTAC
This sequence comes from Colias behrii, assembly GCA_029959065.1. Lineage (NCBI taxonomy): Eukaryota > Metazoa > Arthropoda > Insecta > Lepidoptera > Pieridae > Colias > Colias behrii. The sequence continues at coordinate 1,159,151 of JARWMC010000021.1, read as the reverse complement.
TTTACCCCAGAATCCCAATTTATCAAAAAAAGCCGCCGCGTCACGTGCGTTAACATCGATTTAGTAGAACTTTATCTGATGAAAGGTTTTGTATGAGAATTGGTGGAAAACGAGAAAATAATTGAAAAGATCTGTACTTTATTTTGCTTGCTCAACATGCAACATGCAGCAGATCCTTATCCGATGCGAATTATACATAGCTTGATTTTTACTGAATGTACCAACCTCGGAAGCAGCTTTCCAATATAAAAACTTATTGTCCTTCTCTTAATTTTAACCTAGAATATTAAGTAGAGGTTACTCTTATATAACATAAAGATAATAAAACACCAGCTAAAAATATTTCAATTGTAAGCGAAACGTTACTTATCAACTAGTTTACCTTTACACCCATTAATGGTTAAACAAAGGTAGATTACCTACAGTATGTGATATGGAAAAATTCGCCATACAAGGTAAAATGTTACATGCCGAGCTGATGACGTCTTCAAGATTAATTGTTAATGATATGTCACCATTGCTGGTGTTAGTCATGTCCTAGTGATACTAGATTTGATTGAGCATTATTACTTTGCTTTACATTCTCTCTTTGCTCGACAAAATTGTGCCGTTTAGCCCAAATTGTACTAAATCTTCATTCTGCAAACAGACCTGCTTTTATGTGTATTGTTTGTTTCTTTGAGATAAGACTTTTTTATTGTTTCTACTACATAGATTATCGCTACAAATTAGGTTCGAAATACTAAAACCCAGTTTAAATCAGTAAACATTATCATATCAGCCGTGGGACGTCCACTGCTGGACCAAGGCCTCCCTCAAGGATTTCCACCACAGTCCACAACAGGTCAGTAAACATATTATTACCTATCCTTGTTATTTTGATTTTTACATTAACTTACTTCAGTATTCTCTTTTAGCTGATTGAATGTAATTATCGCGATTAAGCATTTCGAGCACTGGTATCGAAGACGAAGGCGTAGTAAAGGCTCTTTATTTTTATCCAGGCAATCCAAGACTGTTGCGGAAGACTATTAGTTGCAGGCAGCCTGCTGTTAGCAGAAAATTATGTTCCTACTTAATACTAACGTAAATTGAAACAATAGACGTGGGTTGAGTGAGTAACGAATGAAAAGCAGCTGCAACCTTATTCTAAACAACTTATTGACAGTTTACAAGCAGGATGCGGGTTGAAGTTCCTACTTGTCTAGACATCTGATCCCTCCACCAGAGAGGGTATTGTTTAACGGATACTGTCAGATTTTCAAGATCATAGTCTTCTATTGATTTTTCTGTACGCGATATATGATAGAAAGCCGAGTCCATTATTTATCCACTTTTTGTCTGTTATTAGGTTTTTTTTGACTCACATGTTCTTAGAAATAATGTGAAAAATGGTAGGTATCTATTTAAATCAATCAACATCCAATAAGGTAATTAAGTATAGGAAACTGATGTCTGATAAAAGTTAAACTAATTTTGCATAATTAATCAGTTAAATGAATTAGTAACACATATTCGGTGATTTAACTAAATGTTATCATATTATATTTCGTTATACATAATTAATTCAACGGATGAGTCATAATATCATTTAAAAAAGCGAGACTAATTTTTTTATGTGGTATTCCGGTTGTATGTCTGATTTGATCTCTTCGAATATTATAGCTTAGAACTTTGTGTGTCAATAGATTTTCACGCGTAACCCCTTTGAGTGGTTAAAATTGATTTAATAATATGCTGGATGAATATTATAGCTTAGAACTTTGTGTGTCAATAGATTTTCACGCGTAACCCCTTTGAGGGGTTAAAATTGATTTAATAATATGCACCCACATAATCAAACAAAATATAAACACAGTGCTTTAGAGAAAGGATGGATGAGGTATTGGATATTAGCTCAAGGTACAGAGTAGAGACTAAAGACCATAAACTACCTTCTTTTTTTAAGCGCAAAATATTGAAGGGATTTGAACTTGGAACGATAAAGTGAAGCCAAAAACTATAGTGATTAAGTAATCATGAAAAACATGATTTTTTCATACAAAAATGTTTCAAAGTTTCGTAAAACGTCAACACAAAGGAAAGTAACATTTCAAAGTAAATTAAGACCCTTTTACTCGCAGGTGGCTAGAATCAACAAAACTTTGTAAACAGTTGAGATAAGAAACCCAACGTTGAGTCACAACGACCTTGAATTATTGTCGTACAAAAACTGGCATAGGTACAATTAGTTTTTTGGAAGTAATAAAAGCAGAGCAACATGAATTCGTTTCCTTTCTGGTTGGTTTTGTGTCGAAGTCATGCCTTATTACGTTTTGATGAACATGACTTAAAATTCATAAAATATTTATTTTGCTAGTTGTGTGTGGTTACGAAACTGTTTAAAAGACATTAAAAGTCCATCTAAATATCTAACACAAAATGCAATAAAATGCTGCATTTGCTGAGATACCGTTATCTTTCGCCCATAATTATACGTCATTAGTTTTAATTACCTAACTGCAAACAATTTCAGGATCTGTCAACTTACAAATCGTGCTATTTTTTAAAATGGAACATTTGGAATTCGGATTTCAGTTTTCGGTTTTCGTCTGTGTCTGTTGTCTGTTGTCGTGTGTTCAGAAAAGTAGTTTGTTAGACGATATTAGACTTATGACTATTGGATTTAGTGTGGAATTGAAACCTGACATATTTTTTCAGTTAGACCGCAGTCGGTGTGGGAGAACCGGCTTGACGGGGGAACGGCAAGTCAACAGGTAGGGTATAGGGCACTGACCTACAGTCGACGATGCTATGAATGGCATTGGCAACAGAAAGTTCAGCTGATGGAATTAAACAGATTAGGGAATCCTGTTTGAGTATTTTTAATTCTCTGTAAATAACTTAGATAAAGTTCTATCAACTACGTGGATAATAAGCCGTTGCTCTGTTAGGAAAGTGGCTAATTCTTTTATTTGTTAAGTTAGACGTTATTCAATGTCAACCCTAAATGCAGACTTAATTACGTTACGTATCGAGTGTATAATCATATTCAACTTAACGTTCATTAAATGTGCAAAATAATTATGGTAAAAAGTTGAGTTAACTGTAATTGGCAAAGTAAATAAGTAGGTAATGTCGAAAAGCCACTCACCTTCTTGCAACTGAACGCGAAACGCGTTGTTTCGAGTTAGTTGCCAGCCGTGTCCTTATGAACCAAAAGGTCTACTTTCGCCGATGATCGCCAGACCAAAGCATCAACCATATACGGCCCTCTCTCGTTAGGCGAACTTATTACGCTCAACAAAACAGTAACGTTCAATTGAAACGGTAAATTGCAATTGCAAAAAAATACACACAGCACAAACACTAAACGACTCAATCACTAAAGCACCGCACTCATATTTTTGAGGTTATAAAGTAGTTTTACAACTCTGGGCCGCTGGAGAAAAGTTCAAAACTTCGGATGTCGGAATACGTTTGAAATCAACGACACAACTTGTTGGGGCGATGCCGCCGCGCGAATGGCAGCGTCTAGTCGGCAGTCGCAACTTTGCTTTCGTCTCGACTCGGTGGTCGCGCTTTGAGAAGAATGAACGAAAAGGACACATAATATAATTAGCGCTTGGGCTAGAAAGAGCGCGAAATATGACCGTTCACCATAGGTGCCATCCTGCCCCCTTTCCCTAGATGCGAAATAACTTTTTAGCACCTGTATAAATCACACGACTAAATAAATAATAATTAAATTTATTGTTTCATATTTACTTCAAAAATAGGCTTTACTTATGTTTCTAACAGTTAGAAAAATAGTATATTAATAATGTTGTTAATAATGAATTATTTATCATTATTTATTTCTATCACTAAGCAATCAGATAATTTTTTGCGAATGATTACTGATGGAAAATGATTACCCTATCCTATTAGTCAGAAAGAGCTACTTATGTACCTATGTATTAAACTACTGAATGTAGTTTTAGGACTTGAAACAAAATCACCTTTATTTAAATAAAAATAACTAACTGCTAAGTAATTATAAACTGTATTTCAATGAATTTGATTGCAAATTATCCTTCACAAAACATGTTTTAACTTAAAAAAAATAATAAGATGTTTAATTAGTACATAGAATAACTTGTTACAGTTCAGAAAATAAGATTAGGTATTTTATCACATAAGGTCAGAGGTACATGCCGGGTTTATAATTCAACTAAGCATTTAACATATTATTTATTTATTACCGTTATGCCATATAAATTACTGTATACAGTAATGAATCTTAAATACATAAAAGAAAAATATATTGAAATATAATATCAGACTTTATTTATTATTATTATTACTTAAAATTGAAATTAATATTAATTTCTTTTTACATGATTCAATTATAATCAAATACAAATTGGGTAAAATTTTTTATTCTTATTGGAATTAAATTTACTAAAACATATTTAAAAATAAAGTTGATAATTGTGCTTTGCAATATGTATGTAAGGATTACATCTTATTGTAAATTATAGTCAAGCAATATTGCAAGCATTAATGTATCACTATGTTTTTTACTTTGTCAGTTTTAACAATTTCTTTTAAGTAATATTTATTTATTATTATACATGTACAGAAACATTAAAAACACATTTTATTAATTAATAAACAACATAATTTGCCGTGCCCACCTTTGTACATTTTATATACTTGGCGAAATCTTATATTGAAAATAAAATAAATCAACTCAATTTAAAATACCAGTATATTTACATTTAATTCTTATGAATACCAGTAAAAATACATTGATTACTCTATATATGATTACTGAAGAATGTCAAAATAATACATTTACAAAATCTCTTTTATATACAGATTCATTTTACGCTTAAAACCTAAATTTCAATAAATATCATTGTCTTATTAAATGTCCGTCAGGAATATCTAGATTTTGTGCTACTAGTAAAGGATTTAGTTGTACAGGCATTGGCTTCTCGTTTATTCGATGATAAACATCAGGAGCAGCTTTTTTCACAAATGCAGTTCTTACTGTAAGCACTACTGTGTTAATAAAACCTATAATAACATATATACCACCTATAATTGAAAACAGTCTTAACATAAATTGTAAAAGATTTTCTCTTTCTTGGTACACTTTAATTTTTAGCGCTGCCATATCATACTTGAAAAAAAGGCCGGGAACTCCATGAGAGCCTCTAGCGTGACTTATTGGTCTCTCCAATTCCTTGACAGAATATTGGAAAGTCTTTATTGACTCAAATGTAGTATCCACATCTGTTGGTACAACTTCTATGAAGTATTGATAAAGCATGTTTTCATCATTGGTGATCTTTTCATCGCCTTCTAGTGGATAAATAACCCCATTGGCTGGACTACCAAAGCTGAGTCTGTGTATTCTGTGACTAAAATTTTGTGGTGTATCGTCAAACAACATGTTTAAATGAATGTGACCCCTCGGTAGATGCAAACTTTTTCCAGCAGTTATGTGAAAGTTGCCAGCTACTTTATTTAATGTTAGAACTCCGTGAAGCCTACATGCATCTGGTCGACGATTTGGTTTAGTTTTTCTTGGCGGTATAGTAGCTCTCACTGAACCATGGCCCTTCTTCCAAAGTAACTGCCATAGTGAATGGTATTCCTCTCTCAAATAAGAATTTATATATTTTACTGCGTCAAATGCATCATGTTGTTCTTGTGTCAGCTCAAACCACGTATCCTCTTCCTGTAATTCACCAAAGCCAAACACGCTTTGGGACGTGGAGTCCAGAATATCGGCTCCTAAGTTAGAACATGGCATTGCCACTGTAATGTCAATGTTTATACGAAGTTTTTCATCCATATCTGTATCTGGCATGAGTTTAAACACTAAATTGCTATCTAGAAAATAACTAACTTCACTGTATACTAGGTACATTATAATTATAAAGCTTATTATCGAAAACGTCCCTCCTACCGGTGTACTATCCACGTATTCATCAGGGACTTTTGCAAACGCATCCAACTCTTTTACTTTATCTATAACGGTTTTCTTGCCGCGGTATCTTATCATTGTTTTTAAAATTTGTTTATCACAGAAATTAAAATAACTATATCGTTGAAAATACACAACAAGCAAATCAAGACGTGTTCCTTGAGATTAGTCAATTGTCAATGTCAAAGTGATGATTAAAATTTGTCAATTCCAATTTCCAAGTCAATTCTGATGGAAATGTGTCATCTGGGTGTCACATCGCCGGAAGTAAAGGAGCCAGATAAAAAAAAAATCTATAGCAAGTATAGTACAGGCAGAATCCGTCCTCACTGGGACCCAGGAATTGAAGAAAGAAAGAAGAAGTTTAGTAAAACCACAGAGTAAAACTAACGGCAAATTTATTTAGCACTAGAAGAACCCTGCACAGAATTAATTACGAGCGCGCTACACTATCCATGCGCAGTAATCCGCATATTACTTGCTCTGTATAATCCGCTCCACACCATCTCCCCATCTCCACACCTTCACTCGGCGGCTATTCGCAATGGATTTCAAAGAAATAATATGTACTCATACACATAAAACAATATGATTTAATTTAGCTCGCGTTCCAGTCGAAGCACTTGTTCATTTACATACATACCAATTTTTTTTGAGGGATAATGGCCTTAATTCACGGGACAACGGTTCATAGTAAGTTATATGTGGTTATACGTACATATTGAAAGAGACGCGGACTAGGGTTGCTTATGTATGTGTAAAAATATCTGGAATTGTTTTTGTTTCGAATCATCAAAATTCTTATGTGGATGTTTCTTAACCGATTTTGATCAAATAGGAACATTATACATATTATCCAATCTAAGTAGATTTTACCTGTCAGCGTCTTTAGGCAACCAAAAAACGTTAAATTTCGATCACGATCCGTATTTAAACAATTAAATACTGCGCAGTATCTTTTAGTTTTTTTTTAGTTTTGTGTCCATCTTGCAATTATCGAGAAAGTTGAAGGTCGAACAAATAGCGCGCGCGCGTGTCTTCTTTTGCTTGCGGCAGCCCTGGCCAGATTGGCCCTTGCGCAATGGCCCTCATCTGTAGGTATATTTTTAATACCTACACGCGGAGATACACAGGCCAGTCACAGTCATAACATTTGGTCTAAGCATATAGGCCGGTTGCAGAGGTTCACCGACCATCAGTGCGTACGTCAGTCAGTCGCGCTTGTCATATATGTATGGAAATTCATAAAACCGTTCATAGCCAGACCGACCATACGCACGCGTATTTCCATACATATGACAAGCGCGACTGACGTACGCACTGATGGTCGGTGAAGCTCTGCAACCGGCCTTAACAACGCAAGCACTTGCGGCAAATTCCCTTTGATTTGTGAAGAAATCGATATTTGATCGGATCGGCTACAAGCTTAGAGCATTGCTACAAGCGCTTGCTAGCCATCACAAACCATCACCATCCATCCTCACAGCCACACTTTTGAATTTGATACGGCTAGGTTGAGGAATGAGGTTTGGCCAAGGTTTGGCAAGCGTGCGAACGTGCGAACGCGGCAAAAACAGCTAACATCTTTTAATGTCAAATCATTTGACACTTGACATGACATTTGACTTTAATGTCAACTGTACAGTGTCATGTTTTTATGTAGAAATTGACGTATACTATTAAAATTTCGTTTTCATTGCGAACAACGGATATCATCAATTTCTATTTATATCGGCAAAGTAACAAAATATTTATGCAGTCGGACGGTGAAAACTGTACGTTGCATACATGCTTCGATTTCGTAAAAAGTGCAGTCATGGGGTGCTGTTATAGTATATGCCACAAAGATTCAGATCCTCAGGTATTTTGACTAGATTTACACATGTAGATCCCCTATTTATTAATACTACTATGTGTCTATCACCTACCTTCTTATTGTAGTAATCGCTATTGTGCAAATGTTGATACTGTTGTTATTCATACGAGTTTTTGCACTTCCGTCAAACTGTCAGTAAGGCAAAAGCATTGTTATCATTATTTCCCAGTTGATTGCCTTTTTATCTTAAACTAACCATTGAACCTGGAACTGTTTTAGAGTCAATGATATTCCTCCGCTTAAATTGTTTCTCATGCACTCCAACTAGTTAGTTACATGTTACAAAGAACTTTGTTATGAGTCATTATATAAAATTACAGGTTATTGGAATTTTTATTTTGATGTGTTCTTTATATTGACACCAATTCTTACTTGCTATAAGTGGGGCAATTAAATAAGACTTAAATAAAGTGGACGTAACTAAATCAAATTAATGAACAACCTTGAAGTGCAGGTTTATGTATATATTATATACTGCGATGTAAAATTAATGGCAATTTACTGTGTATTGAATATTTTTATATGTACAGTGGATTGTTTTGATGAGTCATTCCCCACGCACATATTATACATGTAATGTTTGTAATATTATCATTACTGTCATATTGTTGTTGATTTTTATATCTTTGTTCCATATTTCTATTATGTAAAATGATTGTGTATATTATGGTAATATGGTTTTTGTTTATTTATATTAAAACTTCTAGTTTGTTTCTCATAGAATATTAGTAAATCATATATTATGTAGTTTTTTTTTTCATTTGTTTCATATATCATTGTAAATTTTTCCACTGTCCATATTTTCCATGGTTACTATTCTATTGAATGAAGTTGGTGTTTTATTCTTATTTGAGTAAAATACACACAGCATGTAATGTTAAAATATTAAATAATACTAATCCAATAAATTACTGAAGGTGCAGATGACTGGCATATAGATACTTGTTCTATTTTTTTTCAAAAAATAATATCCTCACATAAGAACAAAAAATTAAAGTTTCCAGTATACATTATGTTCTGTGTATGCTACAAAGGTTTGAAACATTTGTGGAACACAAATGACTACTGAAATTCTTGCTTATTATATTGTGTCACTATATATACCTTCACCAATTCCAACAACAAACAACATGTATTAGATTGTTTTGAAATAAATATGTGAACATTGTTAATTTTTCTGTTTATTATCTTCAATATTCCAGGAAAATGTAGTGAATGAACGGACGCATCTCCTAGAAGTGCCGGAGCAGCAACAGGAGACGCCGTCGCCGACGACGTGCGCCTCCACGCCGCCACGCAAACCAGACGAGCAGAGCGCACTCAATAGGATATTACATGAGACTGCTACGTGAGTTATTTTTTGCACTTTTAAACAATACTTTTAAAACATTTTTTTGTATGTACTTACATTATTTGATTCCAAATAAATTGTACACTAAAAACTACTTCTTGAATCACTCTTCAAAAAAAACATCTAAATATGTTGCATAATTTTGAAGATCTAAGTGTACAGACACAAAGACGGCAGAAAGCGACTTTGTTTTATATTATGTAGTTAAGTGTATTGAGGAAACAGATTTCCATATTTATCATTTATTTAAGCTGGTGTTTCTTATGAGATCCCTAATCATTTTGATACAGATCTTACAAGATGTTTTTAAGCATTCTTCCATTTACTTACATCTCTAATTGATGTCTGTTTTTATAAAATAAATGTCATGACCTACTGTTGCGAGATATAAAATGTATTTGCCAAAAAAAATTATAAAATATATATTTTTTGTTATTTAATATTCATTTGATTTTAAAGATACAAAGAATGTATACTTTTCTAAATAAATCATGGTAATAACATCTTCGTATAGATCTTTTATCATAAATCTGATAATTCAGTTTTAATCTTGTACAAAGTCACTACAAACATATTTTTTTTATTGCATAAGCACAGACAAAAAGTTCACTTGTTTAATGTTTGATCTATGCAATATAGATAAAAATTGCAGTTACTGTTTATTATATTAAAACTAGCGGTCCGCCCCGGCTTCGCCCGTGGTACATGTTTACGTTTTCTCTCCATAAGAACCATCCTCGTACTTCAAGGAATATAATAAAAAAAGAATTATCGAAATCGGTTCAGCCGTTCTCGAGTTATGCGCTTACCAACACATTTTGCGATTCATTTTTATATTATAAATAGATAACATCTTGAATACATGATGTAATATTTACAGTACAGCAATAACATTTTTTTTTATTTTCATCATTAGAATACATATTATCTGACATCTTGCTTCATGTAATATCGAAAATGGCTGGACTCATTTACTAGTGGTAAATGATATTTTTTTGAACTATAGTTTCAGCCACATTTCAAATGAATAAAATCACAAGTATTTTTAAATACTCTATGTATATTGTACATATAAATTACAATTGAAACTGCATAACATAGTAATCAAAACTTGTTGCTAGGGATCGTATGATACTAATGAATGATTGTCCTACTGCCCTAGAAGGTTTGGTTTAAACAATGTATATTTTTTTTAAATTGCAATGTCTTGTTGACTTAATTTGTGTATATTTTAGCTTGTAGTAGGATTCGTCATAATTTTTTGAAATGCAGTGTAGGACTGAAGTGGATAAATTTTATAGCCATTCTGGACTGGCCTTAGGCATAAAAAAACGCTTTTCCAATTATAATAGTAATGTTATAAATACATTTTCTACAATATTCAATATAAAAATTCCAGTAATGTGATCGACGTGGGCGCGCTAGGCCCGTACTCGCTAGAAGCGAATGCGTACAGCGAGCGTGTGCGCGCATACACTGCGCGCGCGGCTGCCGCTGCGTTACCGCCTCCGGTAAGTATATATTATATACTAGCTAGATCTCGTGGCTTCATTTGCGTGGTACCTGAAGATTGTTTGATGTTTTAAATTTTATTTATTTGTACTGCCAACAAAAAAAATAGTATTTAATTTTATTGCAGACTATAATCTATCGCTGTCTGAACAATACTGTAGATAATAATCTAATGATAATCTGTTTCACACAAAAACAGTGGAATTTTAAAGAAGTTTTGTACAATCATAGATAAAGATGTACAAAATTTCATCACATTTTTTGTGTTATTTATGAGGGTGATATACACATAAACTACATAGCTCCATGCTACGACCGATAGTACCGGGCAGTAATGAATATATGTTATAAAAGCGGGGAAAATATTCCTAATAGTCCAAATGATACTGCTAGTACTTGTATATTATATCAATGTGTATTTTTATACACAAAATCTTAATATTAAAACTACATTTAATTCCAGGTGCCCGCAAAACTATTGGCAGACGTACCACCAGCGGCATCCAAAATAATTCTCAACGGACCACCACCTGAAATCTCTGACAAAGAACTGGTAAGTCATTTTCGTGGAGGGTAGTTGAAGAATGAATCTTTTTAATTTGATTTTAATTTTTTATTTGTCTTTGTGTTTTCTTTTTAATTTCTAATTCCTTTGTCAATATTTTATCTTAAAAAACCCGTATATAAATTAATACTAAACGAAAATGAAATAAAAAAAAGATTATGCTATGAGTAGATAAATCATAAAACTGGGCGACTGTATTTTTTATTTGCCGCTATGAGGTCGCAGGCTATGTTTTTAATTTTTCAAATAAGAAATACATGATACAAACAATTTGTTCTAATAAGATTTTAAACAAAATTATTACTTTTTTTATTAATATCTGAGCATGTTGTACTATAATTTAGCAATGATAAACTGACTTGTTTGACTGACCGGTTGGCTTGGTTGGTAGTGGCCCTGCCTTCCAAGCCAGAGGTCGTGGGTTCGATTCCCACCCGGGGCAAATATTTGTGTGATGAACATAGATGTTTGCTCTGTGTCTGGGTGTTAAATGTTTGTTGAAATTTGTATTTTGTATTTGTATTATAATAATAGATGAAATTATGTTACAAGACTAGGTACTAAAAATGATTTTTTTTCACAACCTTTTACCAAAGCAACTATTTTTTTTAATTCCCCCCACAGATAACGAACGCAGTGAAAAAAGCGGCGGCTGCCATATCGGAGCTCCGCGTGGAGCACCACGAGGACCTCGTGGTCCCGTTCCGGGTGCCCTAGCGCAGGCTGAGCCCGCCTGCTGACACTGATATAATATATCCATACTAATATTATAAATGCGAAAGTAACTCTGTCTGTCTGTCTGTCTGTTACTCAATCACGTCTAAACTACTGAACCAATTTTCATGAAATTTGGTATGGAGATATTTTGATACCCGAGAAAGGACATAGGCTACTTTTTATCCCGGGAAATGACGCTATCCCGGAAATCCCACGGGAACGGGAACTAACTATGCGGGTTTTTCATTGACTGCGCGGGCGAAGCCGCGGGCGGAAACCTAGTATAGTATAATATGTATGGTGAGGATGTCGCCGTAAGGGCGGCCGTACACGGACCGCTTCAAGCAGTTGAGACCGACGGCTTGAAGCCGCGACCGCGCGGTGAACTATAGACATTTATTCACCACCGTACACGACCTGCTCGAGCCGTCGCGACCGCTTCAAGCCTTCGAGCCGGTTTGTAGCGACAGCTCGAGCAGTCAACGACCGACCGCTCGAGCAGTCCGTGTACGTCGCTCAGCCGTTAATTGCTCGAGCCGCCAGTTTACGGCCGCTCTTAAATTTTAAATACCGTTAGATTATTACCTATCTAACTCGTGTGAAAAAATTACGCGACACTTGGTATTTTTGGTTTTATGGCATCGAAATGCTGTATAAATATAAATTTATAAAGAATAGAAAAAATTCGATCACGAGGCGGGATTCGACCAATTTAGCCGTGTTTACCCGTGATCCCACCAGAGCGATCGAATTTATTCTATTCTTTATAAATTTATAATTACGCGATAAGTTTCGCAATTTTGTGTGCGCAAGGTTGTGTTAAGTTCGGTTCGGTGGGCCGTTTGCGCTTGGAGACTGAAATCGTCGAGTATCGAAGATTTAGGGTGCTTATCCACCACAGATGTGCAAGGATGCGTATCGAGGGTTGTGTATAAGGCGTTAATAGGGGCTAGCGACCTTGGCGACGATTTACAAGGCGGGATCGGGGGACCGGCGCGAATCTACCGTAGTAAAAGTACGTATAAAAATTATTTAAAAAGATATTTGGATATTGAATCAAAATTTAAAACAACCATGCCCTGTGTTTCAATTTCAGTAACACACTGTAAAAACACTACAATAATTGACGTTATATTGACTTAGCGTTTTGGTTTAAAGTCCAAAAATCGACCTCAGTTCATGATTTTTTTCCAAAAAACCTGATTGTAAAATAAACAAATTAAAACAACCATGCCCTTTATCATATTCGAAACTTTAATATACATTTTTTTTTAGATATGTACATTAAGAATCTAAGAAGAAAAACGGTTATAACTAGAGTTAATTTTCGGTATTAAAAGGGAATTCTACCCGATTCAGATCTTAAAAAGAACCAACAGTATCGCTTCAAACGCTAAATAAAGCGATATGATTGGTTCTTTACAAACACATCCGTCGATACGCGTCCTTGCACAAGGTGGAAAAGCACTCTAAAAACACAACTGACGTACAAATTTGTCGGACCTCAATTGATTTGTATGTCGGTAGTCGCTTGGAGACTAAAATCATCGTGTATGACTTTATACGAAGGGCTTTACCGATCACAGTTTTTCAACAATCCGCAATCTCGCGAGTTAGATTGTAATCTACCGGTTTTTACAATTTTACGGTGACATAGACATGTGTGTGGGTTAGGGCTGCGTTTTAATGGAACAAGTGCAAAGTGGAGGATTAAAAAATAGGTATTACCTATATAAATACCTAGTTTTATGCTCTTGCTGAAGTTGAGTTAGTTTTATTAGATAATCTAATAACCTAAAATGTTTTTCTATCCATAAGTAGCAATATAGAAAATAACCTTGTTACCTTTGGTTGAAAAAATAAAAAATTCTCCACTTTGCATAAGTGTCAACGCAGCCTTAGCTAAAAGTGTATGAGTTACTAAATAGGGGGTAATATAGATATATAATTTTAATATTGTTATGTAAATCGTGCTTGGCAGAGGCGAACTAAACCAAGTTTGAATATTTAAAAAAAATATGTAAAATCTCGGTAATAACTGATTTTTTGTTAAACTTATTCTTTTAAAAACTATGCTTTTAAATAAAAATGTAAAAAACGATACAGTAAATTGTTGAATTAGTATTTTTTCTGCTTTTGACAATACATTACTTAATTCTTTTTATCAAATTAAAAAAAAAAAATGTTGTGTGGTTTTATGAAACCACGGTAAAAGTGAAACTTAGGCACAAAATTATCGTATTTGTACGATAATGACTCCGAACACTGCTTTATACCTACTCGGCAGCCGACCGTCACGCGACATGCGCTACACAGACTAAAAAGTTTGAGACGATGTAATAAAAGTTTCATTTTAAAAAATGCAAAAATATTTTTTCATGAATGCTTTTTCTACTATTTACTATTTTGTCGGTTTTATGATCTGACTATATATTTAACGTGGTTTTGATCGTCCCTGCGTGTAGGTTTACAAAGTGACTGTTAAAAGCTTCAAGCTTAAATGTGATGGGTCGCGGGTTCGATATCTATCAACGTAACTATAAATTGACTAGAAAACAAGTAGGAACTGCTATGGTAAAGAAAATGGTCTTTATGGCTAGAAGATAATATTATTATGGAAAAATTGGAATAAATACATAACTTGATTTCATTTATATACTTTTGTTAAAATTTAAAACGACCCGTAATATTTCAATGTATGTTATTTTTTTTCGTAAATTATTTTCTTCTTGGAATGCTCCTAATTCGAATATTATATTTTCATTTCTTTTTCAAATATATTTCTAAAAAAAAAGGATATTGGTGAAATCAAGTGCTTTTTAATAACATTTTTTTGTAAGTACATTATTTCCCAAAAACGAGCTTAATGGTCAGGGAAAGGTAAATTAATTAGTATAAAATTATCCCCACCTCCCCCCTTCCAAGTAAAAATAAGTGTCAGTGGTTTCAATATTAAATAATAATAATCATTTGTTATGTTTGCTAATTATTCAATAAGATATTTTAATCGACTGAACTGTATGTGAATGATATGTTTTCTGTCATTTTTTTCATGATAATAATTATTGTATTGTATGTATGTTTATTTATTAATTTCTATTTCTATCGTCAAATGGGTTATAAATCCGTTTGAGAATATAATATTTAGCTTTTAAAACTAATATTTGCATCAATTTCAAGTCATATTATTTATATTTATATGTTAAGGGCAAAAGGCATTTAAATAAGCCCAAATTTGAATAACTATGACAACCACGAATAATTCGATCTCGAACCAGATATTCTACGATATTTGATCAGAAATGATATTTTTGCAATATATATCCTCTCTCTTATTTGTATGTAATTAGAGCGAGAGAGATATATTGCAATTTTATGACGAAATACTTCAACTTTGAAATTAAAAGTTTGAAACCTAACCATTACCAAAGTCAATATATTTATGGCAAGTTTCACATCTTCTGGATATATTCTGTTTAACTTATCTGACAGTTATGTTCAATCGGCTATCAGGAACGTAATCTGTAGAGGTGTAATCATCTCAAAAACATTTAAAATGTCCTATTGGTATATTAAAGCAAAATATTTTAAAAGTGGTGGCAACATTTTGGTAATTCTTCAACTCAAAAAAAGATGTCGTAATGTAATAAATACCTTTAGGGCCGGCGCAGATATGGCGGAGTGCATTTTTCAATGTCAAACTATTATCGAATTTGTCCTCATTGAAATACAATTCTAAATCAAATAACAACAATTCATTCACGAGGAGCATCGAAGCGTCAAATGCGAAAGGTAATTTTGAATATTATTTCAAAGAGGACAATGTCGATAATAGTTTGACAATGAAAATGCGCTCCGCCACATCTGCGCCTGCCCTTATTTAAAGAAAGCTTACGTGTACTATGTATGCTGTTTATAACTTATGTTAAACTCAGACATCAGACAAATTATAACAAATATGCGTCTAAGAGAAATATCTAAACACGTTTGAACATGTTTGTAATGAACTAAATGTATTGTAACGCAGTTTTCATTTTAATATGTATAATGGAAACGAAAATAGATCTTTTTAAAAACGTAACGACTTTAGAATCCCTCTATTGAGCAGAACCATTAAGAAATAAAAGTTTTTTCAAAATCTTTTCTACAGTTATTACGAAAAAAAAAAAAATACAAACATCTCAAATCTAATTCTATCTCACGAACTTAAAATTTAATATTAGTGGGATGTCAACATAGTGCCAATTCATGTGTGGTCATGCTACACGATGCGAAATGCTTGTGTGAAATGCATGAAACGAAAATGGTAACCTTTGTGAAATGAATGTATAAAGTCCACATTGACTCCTAATTAAAAAAAAATGATTTAAGCATTATGGGAATTATAATATAAAAAAGTAAATAATATGTCAAAAAATCTCTTTTTTAATCTGTATTTCATTCGTTGCCGCCAAAAAAGTAATTGTATGTTGAATTATTGAATATCAAGTAATGCCTTAATGATACAGCTATTAGTTAGGTCGTATATTGAATTAATAATTTTAAACTTTGTATATACAAAGTTTAAAATTATTAATTATTAAAAAAAATATTAAATATTAAAAAAATTGTAAATTGATACTTAAGGGCAACATGGCATTCATACCAAGTCAGAAATATTTACCAAATAAAGTTAATTAAAACCAGTTAATTTTCTACCAAAATATTTAAAAATATGCCGTGTTGCTCTTATTTTAAGAAATTTGTATATTTTTAGTTCGTAAAAAGCTAATTTTGTATAAATATTATATTATGTTCAATTCTTTGTCAAACAAATGTGTATTCGATTAAAATTATTAAAAATGAATAGTGTTTATTTCCAATAGGCATGACGAAAGATTTTGAAATCCTCTTCCATAATGTGTGTATACGTTTACTATACAAGAAAAACCCTATATTTCGGTAATATACTTAAATTTAACGAAGATAAAAGCCATTTTTCAAAAAATATTTATTAACTGTGCCAAAACAGCTCGCAGGTGTCATGGCGTAGGCGTGACGTCACTCTTTAGTAAATACGTAATTATTTGTACGCATTGCGAAGAAAATTAAAAAAATATTTATTTAATATGTGTTATAGAAACGAATTTCAAAGTTTATAAGTGGTGTGCAGTATTGCAGTGTGAATCCACATAAAAATAATACTCAAAAATGTGTTAGTAATTATTTCAAGCGAGAAAATAATAAGAAATGATTGTATAAAGTTGGCGCGGAGAACCCCGAAACCACGTATTCGTGAATTCGCAATTATATTTCTGTTCTGAGTCGATACAGCATACGTGAAACAATAGAAAATAAATAAAAATGCGTATTCTCAACATATTCATAACAACAAAATACATCTGACTTTTGTTTACTTAAGCGTGACGTCACGCGTGTTTTAGTCAAAATGGCCAACTGCAGAATTTCAATGTTTTATTTTATTGATAATCTCATTAATCTTAATGTTTTTAAGATTTTTAAGTCACTATATTTAATTTATTTATTATACATTTTCCCTTAAAAACACTAATACGATCATTTATGGATACTGTCGTCATGCCTATTATAACATCCAAATTCTACTAAAAATGTAATACAGGGTGTGCCAATAAGTAGTGATATACTGAAGTTTAAAATTGAAAAAAAGTCGTAACTCCGAAACTACAAACAATCGCATAACATACATGGGGGTGATTCGGATATATAGCCCTCTAGGTCCCCTACCCCCTGCTTCAGTAAATCACTAATAACTACTTCTTGAGACATCCTGTATATAACTATATTCGCCCACATTCGACGTCATGGTCCGGAACTGTGGTCCGGAAGAAATTTTAATTAGTGATTAAAAATAAACACTTTCTTATTTCTATATCAGTGTAGAGTGTAGACTATTGAATATATTAAAGAAATCTGTTAAACAGTCATTTTAATGCCATTTTTTATGTCAATGTGTATGCAAAATTCAATGTCAATCAAAATCAATAGTCATTATTTGTATTTTTATCGATACCTTTCGTATTTTCTGTTTACTCAAGTTTTGTATCCAATCGTGTAAAATGTCCGTTTTCGACGGCGAAATAGAGTTCCAGTCTGTTTACATGGTTGATTATGCAAAGAAAAATAAACCGTAAGTACATTATGACTTAAGACATCCCTAAATAAAATCCCAACAAAAACATTTTCATGTAAAATTTTGCCAAGAGTCAAGACTCAAAGAAAAAGTTATTAGATCTAATGTAGAACCAAGCGTCTAACTTTACACGTTTTAACTCTATAAGCTCTAACTTAACAAACTACACCTTAGCACAGAATACTTAGTTAATAGTAGCTAACGCTAACCTAAAATACTTGGTATGGCCGCTTTCCGACCAACGGGTGGTAAAATTTAATAATTAATTACCATAGTTTTTGTGTCTTACGAAACGGCCAAATCACATATTCGTTTCTCAACAAATGTTTGCCACGAATACGAGCCTCTCTAAAGCCATGTATACGACGCTCTACTAAACTTCTTAAATCTTCTAATTTATAGCAAGAGTCCGCGTCGCAAGGCAATAGACGACGATTGTCTCATCGTAGGTCTCAGCCGCGATTCTCTGAAAGCCCGTGAGGAACCACGCAAATGCCCTGATGTGCTGTGCCCTATAGATTTTGAACATTACAAGTCGGCTATTGAGAGGGTTATGGTCTTTTATTTCTTAATAATAAAAAGTGATAGGTACTTATTTTATTTTTTCAATCCCTGTATGTAATTTAGAATGTGTATATAATACTATAATGTACGTACATAATATTTACCTACTGTCTACTCTACCATCGTAGGTAACGTGATTTCCACACAAAAAAATAATTTCAAAATTGGTCAACGCAAAGGTAGGTTTTCACGCAGTTCCTTAAAATTATGATAAGAAACTGTAATATTCTTTAACATGATTCAGTTCGCAAAAGATTACCCAATAGCAACGAAAAAATACATGAGCAAGGACATTGATCCGACTCCAATAGACCATGAGATACAGGACTTGAAGAGGACCGAATATCTAACGAAATATTGCTCCAGAGGTAATCATTAAAAATAAAAACTATATAATTTATGAATTTTGATTAGGTCATCATTATTAACTATATAATTTAGGTATCTCTCATGTGCTGACGCCTGTTGCGGATAAATGTCAAATAATAAAACACACTGTCTATATAATATCTCTCGTAAAAGTTACCTATAAGTTGGAGACCTAGGCACCTTTTCAAGAGCGAGAACAGAGACATAATTTAACCAGAAACATTCCTTCTATTAGTTAGAACATGGGCCATGTCAATATAAAATACCCCAGACTAAAAATATATTCGCTCTATCTTTAGAAATCTTTATTTAATCCAATTATTCCTTCCATATCCGTTCTATTGTCGCTTTTACCAAAACTAAAAAGTAAAACATCGCTAAATACAGAACTACCCTTCATGTCCGTAAACCTGGCGCGTCGAGCTCGCGCGCTGCAGACACTCCGCTTACCAGACGACATCTACATACCAGACACTAGCCAGAAGGGATCGTACAGACCTCCCAAGCCGGAGAAATACGCAGACCCACCGTCCGCTATGTCTATGAAACCTAAGTTTGATAATTCTTTAACGAGTAAGTTTAAGTGTTAAGTTATGTTTTTCAAGAGATGCGTGTGCGATGATAAAGAGTCAAGGAATTTTTCTCGTCGTTTATTTTTATGAATCATGGCATCATAGAAACTTGTATTCAATTAAATTTACCTTTACCAATTTTCCAATTACCACCTCATTTAAAAATCTCCTTACGCAATACATAACATGGTAGCCTAGAAGCTTTGTACATGATTTTCTTTTATTTAATCTTCTTTCTGTATCTCTATTTCTTATGTGTGCGTAGAAAAGCGTTAATAAATAAACTGCTACAGCAATAACGTAACACAATATGTATATATAACCAGTTTCAGCTTAATTTTAACATCTTCGATAAAAAAGAGATCTAATATCTATCTAAAGATAAACATTTTATGTCATTTTCAGAGGAGCTTCGCCGCATCTTGCGCGTGCGCACCGGCGACACAAGTTACGGCGTCAGTCACGACCTCCTCGCGCGTGTGGTATTAGAAAAGAACCCCTTTGGACCCGCACGGGAGGAACCCAAATATGGACGGTGGAAGAATCGATACTTTTACACGTATAGACTGTAGTTTTGCTTGATTGTATGATTGGTTTGGTAATAAAGATTTGAAATGACATTGCGTTTTTCATTTTTTAACAACTTAACTGTCCCCATACAATACAAAATAACACTAGCCCACGTCCATCAGTTTTTTTTTCTATTAGGGTAAAAAACATTCACATTGTCTTAGTAAATTATATTTTATAAAAATAGTTATTGTTTTTATTTATTTTATTCAATTTATATTTAAGCCTCATATATGAGCATAAGCGTGGGATAAAAGATTTTTTTTTCCAAGTTCAATGAGTCATATGTGTACACATCAAGTATAGACAATAAAACTTGATTGATGACCCGACGAACCGAATTTGATGAACCCGACGTTATAATAGACTATAATGAAGCAAAAGGTATAGATATTTCGGACCAACTAGAATCCTTTCACTCTCCTTTACGCAAAAGCCTAACTTGGTACAAAAAAATCGCTGTTGATATTTTATTTCAAGTTGCTGTAATAAATGCTAGGTGCATTTACAATGATTTGGCATCAGGATGTCCTAAATTGTCTGTTTTGCAAGTACAAGAACATTTAGTTCGACATTTTCTAGGGCCAGCAGCGAGAACTACAGAAAATAACGTGCCTCAAAGACTTTCGCTTTCTCTGACTCCCAGATCTCCAGTTTCTAGTTCATCTCCTGGCCATAGTCTTCAAGAAATTCCGCGTAATACTACAAACAATAAGTTAGTTCGAAAGAGATGTACCGGTTGCTATGAAAAATTAAAAATTCAAGGGCAGTTGGCTCGAAAAGCTAAACAAGGGCACACAGAGTGCAAAACATGTAAAAAAGCATTTTGTTTATATTGCTACAACGAAAAACATAATATTATGTGTTGATTGGTTCTCCTAATAATACTTACAAACAAACTTTTCATAATAAAACGTTTTCCTTTTCACTGTATTTTTTGTTTTATTTCGAACAAATAGGATACACACACCTACCTACCTTAGTACCTACCACAGATAATGTATAAAACTTTTGCGAAAATTTATTTCAATTTCTTGAAGGTTAGGGTTTTCGCCACACGTTCACGTAATTATATTTAGTATATCACTCCACGTTCATAACAAAAATATATCCCAAAGATTCTTGAAAAAAGAGTCACCTGTGACTCACGAACTTATTTCAAAAGTTCACCATGAGTCATATGTGACTCATTGGACAGTTAAGTTGTTAAACTACTTTTTACTATATAAAACATCCTTGCTCGTATTCTTTTAAGAAACAATTCTATATATTTTAATTAACTTCCTTGTTTAACCGGCAATTTACTTAGAAATATTATGTACCACTTTGAATCGAGAAACTCACAGAGAAACTCCTCCTTTTTGATGTCGTTTCAAAATTGTAATCAATTCGCATCATCGCATGCAAACTATTTTAATATCAACAAATGAGGTCTATCATTATTTGAAGTTGTAATCTAGGTGACATCCACCTAACAACGTCACAATGTAGCGCCCATAATATTTGATACTTACAACTTATAGTGTTACACAATGTGAATCGTTTAAAATTAATAGTGTGATGGAAATTATATAGTATAAGCAAACACAATCATGGATCATTATTTAACAACATACAGGAAGGACTATCTTTGGCCCAATTTGCCGGGAGCTGGTGGAGGCGGTATTGCAGAGTATGTTTTTATAAGTATAAAGTACTAGGTAGCTTTCCATCCGCGTAATCTTATGAAATTACCATGGTAAGGAGATGCGGTAAAAAGTAGCTTACACCACTCTCTAGGCTCTTAACTATAGACACAAAAATCATATCATAATATAGCTACGGTGCGGTGCTAAAAATCATATCATAATAAAAATGCACGCGAGTGTGCAATGTGCATACTGCATAATTATATATATTTGTTGTACATACTAAATGGAATAACAACAGCTAATGTATTCAAATTGATTTCTTCTCAATCACACACACTATATGTTTTTACTCTGTTCAATACATTAACATACGTTGTATCTAACAACGTATTGAACAGATGAACTACACATTTTTCCCACATAGTGTCCCCAAGCTATCAGGGGAGGAGCTAGCCTTCTACCAGGCATGCATGCAGCACACCAGACCGCCGGACTGCCGCTGTCCGCAGTACTCCGGCGAGCAGGTGCAGCTGCCGCCTGGCAAGGAGGGAGGATGGAGTCGGAATGAGGTATGAGTCACTTAATTCATTATTTTAGCATTTCTCTCTAAATATTATATGAGACAACAATTTATGAAAGCACCTTTTTAGCTTTAATAGAACTTTTCATATTGTCAGAAAGAAATCCTAGACATTTTCGTGATATCATTTCTACCATATTCCATCAAATTAGCCACTAAGTTTTTTTTCAAAGTGCTCCAAAAAGCCGTTACACGTCGACTTGCATAGTCTTTCATATCTATCTATACATTTTAATTAAGCCTGCTCTACGGTCTATGTCTACAGCCTCATCGAACAGAAATGCTTCTACGGTATAAATATTTAAAAGCATTTCTATTATTTTCTAATTCTGTTGTTCAATAACAAAATATATATTTTTTCATTGTTAGTTAATGGGACCGATGTTGGATCCAAAACTGTACCCAGTACGAGTGGCAGCCAGCCCGGAGTCACCCACGTCGCGGTATGATCAGCCCAATGCATTCTTGGACAAGGTAATGACGCAAATTAGGTTAAGTAAATTATGTTTTTAAAATAATATTTATTGTCAAATATATTACATAATACAGTTAATATATTTAATAAGTGATCATTAATATTAGTTATAATGATTTAATTCATTATGGTAACTAGGTATCTGTATAGTATTTCTATAGCTAATGTGTCATTCATATAATATAAGCTACAGAACTGCTAAGATCATAAAAATCAATTCAGTGCTTTTGCGTAAAAGAATAGACAAATATCCAATATCCATCCATACATCCTAACAAACTTTCACGTTTATAATACTAATGAAATAACAGTACGACTTACTATAATTGTATGTAACTATTGTAACTTATTGTGTGTATTAAATGTGTAAACTTATTTTATGTAATTAACAAATGGGCGAAAATAAAATATTTTATACTTATTCCTATATTAACTTTCACAGTTACAGTCAAAGTATCCAATGCTGTATAGCATCCTACAGAATGAAGCTTCACCAGAATTGAAACAGAGAATCGATCGTGACAGAAACAAGACGACGTACCAGGTTGATTTCTGCGAATCAGGTTTGTAATAATAAATATTTTTTAACAGACATATTGACATCCCTAAGGCAGGTATCCTTCCTTTAGGCGGGTAATGATTTTTAACACGATGTGATCCATTTTCCCATTTTATTTGTTAGATTCAGAA
This sequence comes from Colias behrii, assembly GCA_029959065.1. NCBI lineage: Eukaryota > Metazoa > Arthropoda > Insecta > Lepidoptera > Pieridae > Colias > Colias behrii. The sequence continues at coordinate 1,135,569 of JARWMC010000021.1, read as the reverse complement.
TACGCATTCATAAAGGGAAAATTGTTTCTTTAAGCAATTTTTATATTAGTCCTTAGCCCCTATTCATTAAACTACTCTGTAATGTATTACAACTACGGTTATGTACCTACCTACAAACATGCATCGACTGAAAAGTCGTAATTATGTTCACACAGGTTTTCGATTTCGTATTACGAATGTAATTTGTGTACAGTATCTATAAAAATGTGTTTTATATCACCCTTCGCTTAGTCTACATCGCAATCACGCTTTTTAACAAATTTATTCTATCTGGCTCACTTGCATCGCGAATTTTCGTGTCACGCCTCAAGCGTGGCTCTGATTGGTTGTCTAACCTTAGATGCTATAAGTTTCTTACCAAAAAAAAAATTAGGCTTCGAAAATGACAAAAATTAGGCTACTGAAATATTTTTATTAGATTTGTCGTGAATTTGAAAAGCTGTTGATTTTACTGTTTCATATAGGGCATGCACCCGGGTTTACCCGGTTCCGAAAAACCCGGGTAAACCCGGGTTTTTTGATGATCTTGAGAACCGGGTCTGAATAGTATGAAACCCGGTTCTCCCGGTTCCGACCAAAATATTAAAATATGAAGTATTATTTATATTTTGCTGCATTATTTTAAAATCTACCAACTGCTAAGCTTATTTCATTATTTTCATCTTGTCAAGTTCGAATGGTAGATGAGTCACTATTTTCTTAATGCGAATGAACTATAAGTTTATTTCATTCCAGGTCCTGGCGCCAAATTCGAAGGACTTCAACGTGCAGCTGACGAGAGCGGTACGGGTCCGTGCGCGCAGCCCATGCGGCTGCCGGGCGACCCGTGCCGCGTGGGGCCTAAACCCCGCATGACTACGCCTAAGACGATATCCAAGCAAGGGGGAGGCGCAAGCGAGCCGCGGGCTAAATGCGGTGTGTAGATTTTCTTTATTATATAATAATTGTTGAATAGTGTAGAATAGATTTGTGTTAAATGTTTTCAATAGAATTTGGCTGTAATTATGTAGGTATGTACCTATTGCCTATATTAAGATGATAAATGGCTTGTTAAAGTGTATTTGTAGAAATAAATGTTTGAAGTTGAATTGGAAAAAATAAAAGCTTGTAACATATACAGATTCTTATTTAACAAAAGGAGAGTCTGTGTCCAGTTCTGGCTATTGTAATTTTTTACTTTATCGGCTAATCAAATATTTAGTTTTGACCAATTATGGTGATTGTAGTTGATCAACAAAATTTTCACGAAATATCAATTTTTGAAGTTGATAATTTCTTTATTATTATTCTTCAATTTAATATTTTTACAGAAACTACGTCAGCCGTGCCCCCGCTCGGTAAGACCGAGTACCAGGATGGAGTGTCGAAACTCGGAGGCATTATCATGCGAGACAAACTACATAGAAGATGAAATAGCAGTGTATTGGAGAAATCTTCGTGTTTTTGATGTTTGAGTTTTTATTAAAGAGAGATCTATAGTAAATTGTTGTTTTATTTATAAGTTTACTAGCTTTCCGCCCGCGGCTTCGCCCGCTTTGTCTAAAACATAATAAATTATATACTAAAACCTTCCTCTTGAATCACTATCTATTAAAAAAAAACCGCATCAAAATCCGTTGCGTAGTTTTAAAGATTTAAGCATACATAGGGACATAGGGACAGAGAAAGCGACTTTGTTTTATACTATGTAGTGATTTCATATCAATGAGATGGTTACATATTGTGTAAGTTGAAGAAAGGCTTTGTCTACAGATTATATTAGGATTTTACATTAGGATTATAGGATACATTAGGATAACATACAAGTTTTATTTATTTCTCGAAACAAATCGCTTTCGTTATATTACTTATGTTTAATATCTACATTGTTATGTACTACTAGCGGTCCGCCCCGGCTTCGCACGTGGTACATATTTACGTTTTCTCTACATAAGAACCATCCTCGTACTTCAAGGAATACAATAAAAAAAGAATTATCGAAATCGGGTCACCACGCGTGATGCCGTGACCAAGGAAAACGGGTTTCATTTTTATACATAAAGAATAGATGATATTATAAAATTTTCTCATTATATAAATTTATAAAGAATAGAAAAAATTCGATCACGAGGCGGGACTCGAACCCGCATCCTTCGCGCCATTCCGGGGCGGATGCCTCACCAACTCAGCCACTCGTGACCCGCCGCCGCCGCTCGTACTTGCACAATATAATGTTTTCTCATTATATTGTGCAAGTAGGAGGTTATTTACATGATTTCCTGTGGCTGTTCATTATTTTTCTAAGGGTAAGAAATAATTCATCCTAGCAACGTAACCTATAATTATGAAAGTGTGTAACTAAAAATAAAGCAAGTTATCAACATCTTTATAAACTATCCATTGATACTATTTAAAGGGGGTGAAACTCATGAAATAAAACGAATATAAAGATAAATAGACGTTTATGTATAAAAGCAATGTATACAATGTGTCATGCGGGCCGAGTCTGCGCGCTTGAGATAAGCTCGCCCCGCTTGTAAAGCATTGTGCCCTCTCTCCTCTCTTCTCTCCTTTCTTCTCTTCTTACAGCTTGTTCTTCTCTTCTGACAATCTGATCTTCTCTTCTGACAGCTTGCTCTTCTCTCCTGACAGTTCTGTCATCTCTTCTGACAGAATGGTCATCTTTCTTGCTTGTGTCGTTCCTTTTGACTTCGTGTCTGATCTCTTCCCGCCTCGTGTGGTCCGTTCTGACAGCTATGTCAGTTTTTCTGGCACTTTGGTCACTTTTGATACTGTCACTTCGGACGTGGTCACTTCTGGCGTTGTCACTTCGGGCGTGATCACTTCTGGTACTGTCACTTCTAGCGTGGTCACTTTTGTGGTCATTTCTGACACTATGGTCATTTCTGACTTCTTCCCGCCGCACTTCACGCGATATTCTAGTGGCGCGGGAAATGGAGGTTTCGTCGTGCTGTCTCACGATTACTGCTCTCGCATCTGAGGTATTACGTTCTCTGAAATGTGATAAAAATACATTATCAAACAGAAGAAATATTATACAAGAGAAATGCGAATGAAAAAAAATGTCAGTAGATATTTACATGATTAATTGCATATTAACTTTTTATCGTTTACACAACAATAAATTCATAACTGTTTAGGAGTTAAAGAATTGGCAGTTTATGACTAGAATTTGACCAGAATTTTATCTATGTTTATGTAACCAATGTTTTTTTTTCTAAAAAATGAGTTAATTATGGTGATAATCTTAGTTAGTACTCACCGTCCAAAAGCAACGAGCCTTTCAATATCCCTCTGCGAGCGAGTAACTACCGGCGGGGGGCTGGCCGGGGGCGACGACCCCGCTGACCCCGCAGACCCCACCGACCCCGGAGACCCCACGGACCCCGGGGACCCGATGGACCCCAGCGACCCTGGTGATGCTGGTGAGGATCCCACTGCGGAGTCCCGTTTGGCTGAACCGGAGGAAGATGCAGAACGACGCCGAACTGCTGGTATGTGTAAGGATGCTGTTATCACACACTCGTCTTCTGAACCAACACCCGCCTGGAAAAGCAATTATAAAATTTGATTACCAAAAATAAATAAATAAATAAATAAATAAATAAATAAATAAATAAATAAATAAATAAAAATGAAATGATGTACAGATAATGTCTACGTAAGCGCTTATTTTGAAGTAGGTTAAGGTACAAAAAATTCAATATTCAAATTATGAATTTGCAAGTGGTACAAAGATTTCCAGATGTTAGGTACGGGTTAAAGCGAAAATGACAAGAAAAGAAAAAAAAAAGCTTTTCAAAGCGTACGTACAATCAGTTCAGAACATTCTGATCTAAGATACTGATAATATATTTTTTAAGTGATTTAACTGCACCTTACACGTTGTGATTAAATAAATATTTTTTAATAATACGGGATAGAGATATTAAGATAGGTCAAAATGATGACATAGAACATAATGGCACAGTATTACAATATCTATAAATAATATTGTAATACTGTGATAATGGTTTATAATCCATACTAATATTATAAATGCGAAAGTAACACTCTGTACAGTAACAGTCTGTCTGTCTGTTACTCAATCACGCCTAAACTACTGAACCAATTTGCATGAAATTTGGTATGGAGATATTTTGATACCCGAGAAAGGACATAGGCTACCTTTTATTGCGAAATATGTACCACGGGCGAAGCCGGGGTAGACCGCTAGTATTAGTATAAATACCTCGTTATAGTCACTGGCGGAATCATTAGAGTCGGCCGCTGAATCTCTAGCCGCGCTCGCCACACCACTCTCCTCGCTGCTACGAACTCTGTAATAAAAATAAATAAAATTCTTTCAATTAAATAAATATATTTACTTACCAGAGTGGCGTAATAATCAAAATCTTCCCTTTCACATAAAAGAAAAATGTTCTCTATATTCCGTGAATCAATCAATTGAAAACTCACGAATATCGAGTGACAGAACAAAAAAAAAGCTTAATTGAGAACCACCTTTTTTGCAAGTTACATGAATGTCATTCATCAACATCGACTGGTATTCGTTTCCGTGAAATTCTAAAATTTAATGTCTACAATGAAGTATAAATAATAATTAATTAACCATTTTCAATATGTTATCTGATTCTATTCCACTAAACTGTGTTAATTAATTTCATTGTATATCTCAATTACACTACTACAAAAAAATAAAAAAGTGTGCGTGTACTAGTGTACACACGTAAGAAGTGAAACTTCTTTATGACCTTATTTTTCAAAAAATAATTTACTATATGCAACTTTACAGAAATACGTCGAATCACGCGTGGTAGGGATAAGAAAAAGATGGCGCGTAACGGAAAAATGTCACGCGTAACGAAAAAATGTTACACTAAATTTTTTTCCAACCCCGATAAAGAAGTTTCACTTCAATAATAATTTTACATTATAAAAACATCCAAAACTTACCTAGTAACAATAGTCATAGCTGAGGAGAGCGAACCGGCCGAAGCATCTGACGTGGTGTCCCGCGCACGGGTGCGTCTACCTGTGCTCCGGTCATTCCTGTAGAACATAAATTATTATTATTACCACTAAAATACAGCAAATTGAACATTTTTATGATTAGGATTTCTGTACGATTTAACTATGTTGAAAAACTTACGTAAGGTTGAAAAGTTTTGGCATCCCTCAAGGTTATATAATTGGGCCAGTAGTATTTTTTATATTTGTTTATGGATGCAATTTATAATATATCTTGTCACCGAAATTAGATAAAAATATGTTAATATAAATACATTAAAAAGCTTTTTTTTAATAAACTTTAAATAAAGTCACGAGTTCAGGAATAGAGTTAGTGTAAATGTGAATTCTTGATTTATCTTTTAGCTAAAAAAGTTTGTTAATTAAATTATTTATTATGTATGTTTATGTTTTGCACGTATAGTGCAGTTCACAATATAATTTAAATCTGTGTGTGTGTGTATTGGTTTTGAAATTACAATTTTACGCAGTTTACAATTATTATGGTTGAAAGTTTTAAAAGAAATATCAAACAAATTAAATGAGATAGAACTTATTATGATTAGGCGTAAAATGAAATGAAGAAAAATATATTATTATATTTTTGCGTTAAATTAAATGTGGTAAGTAGCATGTTTTGTGGTGTTACATGTAATATTAGGTAAAGTAACATGTTTTTTAAAAAACATACGGTTATATGTATAATGTTTTGTTGTATTACATGTAATACGTGTGCTGTCATATTATGGGACCGGGTTGTAATGTCATTGAGAAAATATGTAGTCAGATTTGATGTTAGATAGATGATAATTGGCAATACATCATCACTACATAGTATAAAACAAAGTCGTTTCCTCTGTCCCTATGTCCCTATGTATGCTTAAATCTTTAAAACTACGCAACGGATTTTGATGCGGTTTATTTAAATAGATAGAGTGATTCAAGAGGAAGGTTTTAGTATATAATTTATTGTTTTAGACAAAGCGGGCGAAGCCGCGGGCGGATAGCTAGTGTTACATATGTTGGCAATACAAGTCGCAAATGGCACAAGAGAACGTACGTGTGGGGTGGAGCGGCGTGCAGGAAGTGTTCCCGCGCCCACACGCGGCGCCCGTCGGCACTCGCTTGGGCCTCCGCCACTCTGTCGTATGAGTGCATGCTTTATTGACTTGGAAGACAGGGAGATTGTCACTTTTTATTTTACTTTTTTTTTGTTAGTGACTGGTGGGATTCTGTATGAACTTTTTTATGCATGTTTTATTTACTGTAGGGAACTAAATTCACAAGTTTTAAATAACATTTAAGTTACAGGTGGAATTTTTATAAAGTTTCTTTAAGGCCGTGTACGCGGTCCGTGCGCTGTTTGGCTCAAATATGTGATTTTTCAAACCAGATTGTCCATCAACCACTTATCTTACAAACATATGAATTACTAATAATTTTAGGAAATTTTATTGTCTATGTAGTTAGTTAAGAGTTTTTTTCAATTAATACAGTATTTGTGAATACCATCAAGATAACTGAGCCGATGATTACTTGATTTCACTTTTAGTGTCAATTTCGAAGCTAAAAATATCTGAAATCGCTGACAGATCTAACACACAATTATTTTTAACTAACTGCAAAAATCCTTATTAAAATAGTTAGTTAAAAGATTTTTTTATTTTGGACTCCTAACTTACGAAATTAAAATCCGAACAATGTGAATTTTTTTAGAAATTATAGTCGACAAAATGATTATTTTCACCAAGATATTTGACTTTATTGAATATAATTTATACATATTGCAATAAAAGAATGTCTTACTTATAAGATAAAATTTAAAAAATCAACTAAGGTACCTCTAGTATTTTTCTACAAATTTTTTTAAAGTACTATAAAACACTGCGCGCGACCCGATTAAAATCAGTCGGCAGCGAGCCTTTCCAGAGAGAGGACATGTTGCTCGGCGCTCTCCTGTGGACCTATGCTGTTCATAGTAAAAGGATAGCGCAAGCCGCGATCTATCGTAATAGATCGCGGAGATTTTGACTTGCGTTAAATTGAATAGGCGCTCTTAAGCATGCTTTATTGAATAGCGTAAATATGAAATATTTAGCGATTGTGATAGGACATACGTGGACACAATTATATCATGCTATTTATTTACTGAAAAAAGGAGATTGATTTATAAAAATAGACATAAATGTATATGTAAATGTAGATACAACAAATTTTGACTGGCAACCCAGTCGATATATATTCTCCTAATTATAAATATGGGTGATTATACAAAAATGGGGTAACTCGATGTCATCAGCCAATTTAATCAAAGTCTTATTATATTTTATTCAAATAACAATATATTTTAAAACAATGAAGCGTCCTTTATTTGGTCACTCAATTTCACTTCTTTATTTAAAATACAAATGAGTAAAAAAAATAAATTAATACTTCAAACGTCAGTACTTTGGCATGTCACAACTCCGAAAACCAACAATCAAGTGACTATCGTTTAAACATTATCATCGATTTAAGAAAACTTACTAATTCACTACAATCTTTGATGTACATAGTATTATATACTACAACTTTCATAACGCAATGTTTTCCATTTTATTTAAAAAATAAAATTAAACTTTGTCATCGTTTTCACTAGTCAGTCCGTTGTATGTTTTTTAAATTTGAAATTCTCGCTAAATATCACCAAGTCGAGGTCAAATCCCTGTCTAAGTATTAATGTTGGTAATGAAGTAACTTGTGCACCGCATATTTTGACGGCCGTCATAACTGTATCAGCGCATGGGTTGTGTTTGTCCTCTAAACTCGTGCTGGGCCAGTCAAAATTTCAGTCCTATGGTGAGTCGTTATTTTATTGTTAATCTGATTTTTATTTTCATTTATAAATGGTTAACTATGATTTGTAAAAATATAGTTTATTGATATTAGAAATTAGGCAAAAAAATATAATTTGTGATTATAACCTCATATTAAGTCCCTTTTCATCAATCCGCTGGCATCAGTCCTTTGTCAGATATCGCGCCAGAGGACTGACGCGACCCCATAGTACTGATGATTCTATCGTTTTTGAGAACTTTTCTCTTGATTGATATTGGTATAAGCATTTCTATTTTATATTTCAGTTTAAAACATCATGCGCCACGCTAAAAGAAACTCAATTTGACTAGGGAAGAAACATTTAAAAAAGAGTAGCAAAGAAAAGAGCTATTGAAACAAACTACTAATAATTTTATTAAAAAGATCTTATTTTATTTTAATTATTGATTTTGATGCTTTCAGGGCATAGCTTTTTATATTTATCAGATAAATACGTATATATATAATACTGTGAAGTAAAATTACCTCAAAATAACATAAAAGTTAATTAATATGCTTAACAACATTATAAAAATATCAAGGGGCTCTTATGAAAACTCAGATGAGACTTCCATTCGAGCCTTTGGTTTTTAATTTTATTATAATTTGTACTTTTAACATAAATATTGTTAGATTTTTAGGGCTCCGAACCTCAAAAGGAAAAAGCAGAACCCTTATAGGATCACTTTGTTGTCCGTTTGTCTGTTAAGACGTTTTTTTTGAAACGTGTGGAGGTATCAATCTGAAATTTATATTGGATACTCAAGATTAAGAACCCTTGGGGCTGTAAAAAAATCAAACTTATAACGCAACGCAATCAAAAGATACCTACATCCGTTAATACTGCAAATTTCCACAAAATTCAATATTCGCATGGGAATAAAAAACACACAGGATGCTTGCCGTGTATACAGTCTACTATAAACTATATAGTCTACTTGGTAAATAGCAACGTCTTATAACATATATAAAGGTAAATTGCTAAAAGTATAAATTTTAAGTTACAAACATAATAAAAAATAGGTTTGTTAGGAGTCCAACTCGCACTTGGCCGTTTTTTTGTTTCTATTGTTTGTGAATTACTTGAAATATTAAGTAAAACGAAGTCAAAGTAGTAAAAGTTAAGTAAGAGAGTAAGAATATCACGTTGCGTTAAATGTCAGAAGGCTGGTTTGAAAATTGAGACATTGTTATTTCCCAGTATCACATATTATTAATTATCATTTTTAAACGTAACTAAGTGATTTTAATACTTTGCCATTATTAAAACTGAGAGATTTGTAGTAATATTCATTGAATTTCTTTAAGAATGTTACAATATTGTGTTTTTTATCAGTACCGTGTTAGCCTCGTCAGTCCCCTGGAGGCCAAATCCAGAAAATTTCAAATATCTCACAATCTACTTAAAAAAGTGGCTGGCCCGATTTGGTACAATATATTCATTAGATTAGCTATCATATACACCCTAATTTGTAACAATCTGATATAAAAAATATAGTAAACAAAATATCCTCAAAAGTTACCCCATTTTTGTATAATCACCCATATACATAAAATTTTTGTTTTAGAAAAAAAACTACGAACACACTAATCCTGCGGTGGGATCTTATACTAATAGTAGTAGAGAGTATAGATGTATAGACAAGAACGTAGATGTAGATGTAGATTGCAATGTAAATAAATACGTAGATAGTGTCAATATGAATCTTAACGTAACGTTGATGACAATACTGTATCTGTAAAAGTAGTTGAAGATACAAATGTAGATATTAATGGAGATGTTTGTGTACATTATTCTGTAGGTGTAGATAACACAATTGTAGCTATAGGTGTTTTTGACGCGATAACGTTTTTAAAATCGTTTTAGTCGGGTGACATGTTCAGAAACTTGTGTCACACCAAAACCTCACGAGCGCGATCGCAGGTATAACGAGAGAGAGACGGACCGATCTCCCGTCTCATCTCGAGCGCTGCCACCAATAAGAAATCACGTAAACATCTCGATCGTAAACCTATTTTACAAACAACCAATTTTTTAACAATAGATGTATGTGCAGTAGAGCAGTATGAACACTCACTCGGCGCGCTTGAGCAGCAGCGAGTCGAGCAGCGCGGGGTGCTGGCGCGCGAGCAGCACGTACGCGTCGTGCAGCAGCTCCGCCGGCAGCGCCCACAGCTCCGCGTGCCGCTCCACCAGCTGCCGCACCACGTTGATCACGTCCGTGCGCTCCGACAGCTGCTCCGCACTGTCAACAATAATCCTCAATTTATTAGAATAATGTGGAAGGCCTCGGTCGTCTCTAGCACAGGTTTTTAAATTATACCTAGTTGAGGCGATCGTCGAGTTTGTATAATTTATGTCAATGTATTGTTACTCAATAAATGATTTTTATTAAAAAAAAAATAATGCTGAATTTGATATTTTTGGTTTTATGACATTCAAATGCTTCATAAATATACATTTATAAAGAATAGAAAAAATTACGATCACGAGGCGGGTGGCTGAGTTGGTCAAGCGTCCGCCCCGGATTGGCGTGAAAGGATACGGGTTGGAGTTCCGAATCGTGATCGAATTTTTTCTGTTTTTTATAAATTTATATTGACGGGTGTGTGTGTGCGATGTGTGCGGTGTGTACAGTGTGTGTGTGTGTGTGCGGTGTGTGTGTGTGTACCTGGCCGCCTCGCCGGGCCCGCTGCGGTGCAGGATGTTGGGCGCGAACACGGTGGCCAGGTTGGCGGCGTCCATGCGGTTGTGTGCGGTGTGTGTGTGTGTGTGCGGTGTGTGTGTACCTGGCCGCCTCGCCGGGCCCGCTGCGGTGCAGGATGTTGGGCGCGAACACGGTGGCCAGGTTGGCGGCGTCCATGCGGTTGTGTGCGGTGTGTGTGTGTGTGTGTGTGTGTACCTGGCCGCCTCGCCGGGCCCGCTGCGGTGCAGGATGTTGGGCGCGAACACGGTGGCCAGGTTGGCGGCGTCCATGCGGTTGTGTGCGGTGTGTGTGTGTGTGTGCGGTGTGTGTGTACCTGGCCGCCTCGCCGGGCCCGCTGCGGTGCAGGATGTTGGGCGCGAACACGGTGGCCAGGTTGGCGGCGTCCATGCGGTTGTGTGCGGTGTGTGTGTGTGTGTGCGGTGTGTGTGTACCTGGCCGCCTCGCCGGGCCCGCTGCGGTGCAGGATGTTGGGCGCGAACACGGTGGCCAGGTTGGCGGCGTCCATGCGGTTGTGTGCGGTGTGTGTGTGTGTGTGCGGTGTGTGTGTACCTGGCCGCCTCGCCGGGCCCGCTGCGGTGCAGGATGTTGGGCGCGAACACGGTGGCCAGGTTGGCGGCGTCCATGCGGTTGTGTGCGGTGTGTGTGTGTGTGTGTGCGGTGTGTGTGTGTGTGTGTACCTGGCCGCCTCGCCGGGCCCGCTGCGGTGCAGGATGTTGGGCGCGAACACGGTGGCCAGGTTGGCGGCGTCCATGCGGTTGTGTGCGGTGTGTGTGTGTGTGTGTGTGTGTGCGTGTGCGGTGTGTGTGTGTGTGTGCGGTGTGTGTGTACCTGGCCGCCTCGCCGGGCCCGCTGCGGTGCAGGATGTTGGGCGCGAACACGGTGGCCAGGTTGGCGGCGTCCATGCGGTTGTGTGCGGTGTGTGTGTGTGTGTGCGGTGTGTGTGTGTGTGTGCGGTGTGTGTGTGTGTACCTGGCCGCCTCGCCGGGCCCGCTGCGGTGCAGGATGTTGGGCGCGAACACGGTGGCCAGGTTGGTGGCGTCCATGCGGTTGTGTGCGGTGTGTGTGTGTGTGTGCGGTGTGTGTGTGTGTGTGCGGTGTGTGTGTGTGTGTGCGGTGTGTGTGTGTGTACCTGGCCGCCTCGCCGGGCCCGCTGCGGTGCAGGATGTTGGGCGCGAACACGGTGGCCAGGTTGGCGGCGTCCATGCGGTTGTGTGCGGTGTGTGTGTGTGTGTGTGTGTGTGTGTGTGTGTGTGTGTGTACCTGGCCGCCTCGCCGGGCCCGCTGCGGTGCAGGATGTTGGGCGCGAACACGGTGGCCAGGTTGGCGGCGTCCATGCGGTTGTGTGCGGTGTGTGTGTGTGTGTGTGTGTGTGTGTGTGTGTGTGTGTGTGTGTACCTGGCCGCCTCGCCGGGCCCGCTGCGGTGCAGGATGTTGGGCGCGAACACGGTGGCCAGGTTGGCGGCGTCCATGCGGTTGTGTGCGGTGTGTGTGTGCGGTGTGTGTGTGTGTGTGTGTGTGTGTGTGTGTACCTGGCCGCCTCGCCGGGCCCGCTGCGGTGCAGGATGTTGGGCGCGAACACGGTGGCCAGGTTGGCGGCGTCCATGCGGTTGTGTGCGGTGTGTGTGTGTGTGCAGTGTGTGTGTGTGTGTGCGGTGTGTGTGTACCTGGCCGCCTCGCCGGGCCCGCTGCGGTGCAGGATGTTGGGCGCGAACACGGTGGCCAGGTTGGCGGCGTCCATGCGTTTGTGTGCGGTGTGTGTGTGTGTGTGCGGTGTGTGTGTGTACCTGGCCGCCTCGCCGGGCCCGCTGCGGTGCAGGATGTTGGGCGCGAACACGGTGGCCAGGTTGGCGGCGTCCATGCGGTTGTGTGCGGTGTGTGTGTGTGTGTGCGGTGTGTGTGTGTGTGTGTGTGTACCTGGCCGCCTCGCCGGGCCCGCTGCGGTGCAGGATGTTGGGCGCGAACACGGTGGCCAGGTTGGCGGCGTCCATGCGGTTGTGTGCGGTGTGTGTGTGTGTGTGCGGTGTGTGTGTGTGTGTGCGGTGTGTGTGTACCTGGCCGCCTCGCCGGGCCCGCTGCGGTGCAGGATGTTGGGCGCGAACACGGTGGCCAGGTTGGCGGCGTCCATGCGGTTGTGTGCGGTGTGTGTGTGTGTGCGGTGTGTGTGTGTGTGTGTGCGGTGTGTGTGTACCTGGCCGCCTCGCCGGGCCCGCTGCGGTGCAGGATGTTGGGCGCGAACACGGTGGCCAGGTTGGCGGCGTCCATGCGGTTGTGTGCGGTGTGTGTGTGTGTGTGTGTGTGTACCTGGCCGCCTCGCCGGGCCCGCTGCGGTGCAGGATGTTGGGCGCGAACACGGTGGCCAGGTTGGCGGCGTCCATGCGGTTGTGTGCGGTGTGTGTGTGTGTGTGCGGTGTGTGTGTACCTGGCCGCCTCGCCGGGCCCGCTGCGGTGCAGGATGTTGGGCGCGAACACGGTGGCCAGGTTGGCGGCGTCCATGCGGTTGTGTGCGGTGTGTGTGTGTGTGTGCGGTGTGTGTGTGTGTGTGTGTGTACCTGGCTGCCTCGCCGGGCCCGCTGCGGTGCAGGATGTTGGGCGCGAACACGGTGGCCAGGTTGGCGGCGTCCATGCGGTTGTGTGCGGTGTGTGTGTGTGTGTGCGGTGTATGTGTGTGTGTGTGTGTGTGTGTGTGTGTACCTGGCCGCCTCGCCGGGCCCGCTGCGGTGCAGGATGTTGGGCGCGAACACGGTGGCCAGGTTGGCGGCGTCCATGCGGTTGTGTGCGGTGTGTGTGCGTGTGTGCGGTGTGTGTGTACCTGGCCGCCTCGCCGGGCCCGCTGCGGTGCAGGATGTTGGGCGCGAACACGGTGGCCAGGTTGGCGGCGTCCATGCGGTTGTGTGCGGTGTGTGTGTGTGTGTGCGGTGTGTGTGTGTGTGTGTGTACCTGGCTGCCTCGCCGGGCCCGCTGCGGTGCAGGATGTTGGGCGCGAACACGGTGGCCAGGTTGGCGGCGTCCATGCGGTTGTGTGCGGTGTGTGTGTGTGTGTGCGGTGTATGTGTGTGTGTGTGTGTGTGTGTGTGTGTGTGTGTACCTGGCCGCCTCGCCGGGCCCGCTGCGGTGCAGGATGTTGGGCGCGAACACGGTGGCCAGGGTGGTGGCGTCCATGCGGTTGTGTGCGGTGTGTGTGTGTGTGTGCAGTGTGTGTGTGTGTGTGTGTGTACCTGGCCGCCTCGCCGGGCCCGCTGCGGTGCAGGATGTTGGGCGCGAACACGGTGGCCAGGGTGGTGGCGTCCATGCGGTTGTGTGCGGTGTGTGTGTGTGTGTGCAGTGTGTGTGTGTGTGTGTGTGTACCTGGCTGCCTCGCCGGGCCCGCTGCGGTGCAGGATGTTGGGCGCGAACACGGTGGCCAGGGTGGTGGCGTCCATGCGGTTGTGTGCGGTGTGTGTGTGTGTGTGCAGTGTGTGTGTGTGTGTGTGTGTACCTGGCTGCCTCGCCGGGCCCGCTGCGGTGCAGGATGTTGGGCGCGAACACGGTGGCCAGGTTGGCGGCGTCCATGCGGTTGTGTGCGGTGTGTGTGTGTGTGTGCGGTGTGTGTGTACCTGGCCGCCTCGCCGGGCCCGCTGCGGTGCAGGATGTTGGGCGCGAACACGGTGGCCAGGTTGGCGGCGTGCATGCGGTTGTGTGCGGTGTGTGTATGTGTGTGTGTGTGCGGTGTGTGTGTACCTGGCCGCCTCGCCGGGCCCGCTGCGGTGCAGGATGTTGGGCGCGAACACGGTGGCCAGGTTGGCGGCGTCCATGCGGTTGTGTGCGGTGTGTGTGTGTGTGTGTGCGGTGTGTGTGTGTGTGTGTACCTGGCCGCCTCGCCGGGCCCGCTGCGGTGCAGGATGTTGGGCGCGAACACGGTGGCCAGGTTGGCGGCGTCCATGCGGTTGTGTGCGGTGTGTGTGTGTGTGTGTGTGTGTGTGTGTGTGCGGTGTGTGTGTGTGTGTGCGGTGTGTGTGTACCTGGCCGCCTCGCCGGGCCCGCTGCGGTGCAGGATGTTGGGCGCGAACACGGTGGCCAGGTTGGCGGCGTCCATGCGGTTGTGTGCGGTGTGTGTGTGTGTGTGTGCGGTGTGTGTGTGTGTGTGTACCTGGCCGCCTCGCCGGGCCCGCTGCGGTGCAGGATGTTGGGCGCGAACACGGTGGCCAGGTTGGCGGCGTCCATGCGGTTGTGTGCGGTGTGTGTGTGTGTGTGTGTGTGTGTGTGTGTGCGGTGTGTGTGTGTGTGTGCGGTGTGTGTGTACCTGGCCGCCTCGCCGGGCCCGCTGCGGTGCAGGATGTTGGGCGCGAACACGGTGGCCAGGTTGGCGGCGTCCATGCGGTTGTGTGCGGTGTGTGTGTGTGTGTGTGCGGTGTGTGTGTGTGTGTGTACCTGGCCGCCTCGCCGGGCCCGCTGCGGTGCAGGATGTTGGGCGCGAACACGGTGGCCAGGTTGGCGGCGTCCATGCGGTTGTGTGCGGTGTGTGTGTGTGTGTGTGTGTGTGTGTGTGTGCGGTGTGTGTGTGTGTGTGTACCTGGCCGCCTCGCCGGGCCCGCTGCGGTGCAGGATGTTGGGCGCGAACACGGTGGCCAGGTTGGCGGCGTCCATGCGGTTGTGTGCGGTGTGTGTGTGTGTGTGTGTGTGTACCTGGCCGCCTCGCCGGGCCCGCTGCGGTGCAGGATGTTGGGCGCGAACACGGTGGCCAGGTTGGCGGCGTCCATGCGGTTGTGTGCGGTGTGTGTGTGTGTGTGCGGTGTGTGTGTACCTGGCCGCCTCGCCGGGCCCGCTGCGGTGCAGGATGTTGGGCGCGAACACGGTGGCCAGGTTGGCGGCGTCCATGCGGTTGTGTGCGGTGTGTGTGTGTGTGTGTGTGTGTACCTGGCCGCCTCGCCGGGCCCGCTGCGGTGCAGGATGTTGGGCGCGAACACGGTGGCCAGGTTGGCGGCGTCCATGCGGTTGTGTGCGGTGTGTGTGTGTGTGTGCGGTGTGTGTGTACCTGGCCGCCTCGCCGGGCCCGCTGCGGTGCAGGATGTTGGGCGCGAACACGGTGGCCAGGTTGGCGGCGTGCATGCGGTTGTGTGCGGTGTGTGTATGTGTGTGTGTGTGCGGTGTGTGTGTACCTGGCCGCCTCGCCGGGCCCGCTGCGGTGCAGGATGTTGGGCGCGAACACGGTGGCCAGGTTGGCGGCGTCCATGCGGTTGTGTGCGGTGTGTGTGTGTGTGTGTGCGGTGTGTGTGTGTGTGTGTACCTGGCCGCCTCGCCGGGCCCGCTGCGGTGCAGGATGTTGGGCGCGAACACGGTGGCCAGGTTGGCGGCGTCCATGCGGTTGTGTGCGGTGTGTGTGTGTGTGTGTGTGTGTGTGTGTGTGTGCGGTGTGTGTGTGTGTGTGCGGTGTGTGTGTACCTGGCCGCCTCGCCGGGCCCGCTGCGGTGCAGGATGTTGGGCGCGAACACGGTGGCCAGGTTGGCGGCGTCCATGCGGTTGTGTGCGGTGTGTGTGTGTGTGTGCGGTGTGTGTGTACCTGGCCGCCTCGCCGGGCCCGCTGCGGTGCAGGATGTTGGGCGCGAACACGGTGGCCAGGTTGGCGGCGTCCATGCGGTTGTGTGCGGTGTGTGTGTGTGTGTGCGGTGTGTGTGTACCTGGCCGCCTCGCCGGGCCCGCTGCGGTGCAGGATGTTGGGCGCGAACACGGTGGCCAGGTTGGCGGCGTCCATGCGGTTGTGTGCGGTGTGTGTGTGTGTGTGCGGTGTGTGTGTGTGTGTGTGTGTACCTGGCTGCCTCGCCGGGCCCGCTGCGGTGCAGGATGTTGGGCGCGAACACGGTGGCCAGGTTGGCGGCGTCCATGCGGTTGTGTGCGGTGTGTGTGTGTGTGTGCGGTGTATGTGTGTGTGTGTGTGTGTGTGTGTGTGTGTGTGTACCTGGCCGCCTCGCCGGGCCCGCTGCGGTGCAGGATGTTGGGCGCGAACACGGTGGCCAGGTTGGCGGCGTCCATGCGGTTGTGTGCGGTGTGTGTGCGTGTGTGCGGTGTGTGTGTACCTGGCCGCCTCGCCGGGCCCGCTGCGGTGCAGGATGTTGGGCGCGAACACGGTGGCCAGGTTGGCGGCGTCCATGCGGTTGTGTGCGGTGTGTGTGTGTGTGTGCGGTGTGTGTGTGTGTGTGTGTACCTGGCTGCCTCGCCGGGCCCGCTGCGGTGCAGGATGTTGGGCGCGAACACGGTGGCCAGGTTGGCGGCGTCCATGCGGTTGTGTGCGGTGTGTGTGTGTGTGTGCGGTGTATGTGTGTGTGTGTGTGTGTGTGTGTGTGTGTGTGTACCTGGCCGCCTCGCCGGGCCCGCTGCGGTGCAGGATGTTGGGCGCGAACACGGTGGCCAGGGTGGTGGCGTCCATGCGGTTGTGTGCGGTGTGTGTGTGTGTGTGCAGTGTGTGTGTGTGTGTGTGTGTACCTGGCCGCCTCGCCGGGCCCGCTGCGGTGCAGGATGTTGGGCGCGAACACGGTGGCCAGGGTGGTGGCGTCCATGCGGTTGTGTGCGGTGTGTGTGTGTGTGTGCAGTGTGTGTGTGTGTGTGTGTGTACCTGGCTGCCTCGCCGGGCCCGCTGCGGTGCAGGATGTTGGGCGCGAACACGGTGGCCAGGGTGGTGGCGTCCATGCGGTTGTGTGCGGTGTGTGTGTGTGTGTGCAGTGTGTGTGTGTGTGTGTGTGTACCTGGCTGCCTCGCCGGGCCCGCTGCGGTGCAGGATGTTGGGCGCGAACACGGTGGCCAGGTTGGCGGCGTCCATGCGGTTGTGTGCGGTGTGTGTGTGTGTGTGCGGTGTGTGTGTACCTGGCCGCCTCGCCGGGCCCGCTGCGGTGCAGGATGTTGGGCGCGAACACGGTGGCCAGGTTGGCGGCGTGCATGCGGTTGTGTGCGGTGTGTGTATGTGTGTGTGTGTGCGGTGTGTGTGTACCTGGCCGCCTCGCCGGGCCCGCTGCGGTGCAGGATGTTGGGCGCGAACACGGTGGCCAGGTTGGCGGCGTCCATGCGGTTGTGTGCGGTGTGTGTGTGTGTGTGTGCGGTGTGTGTGTGTGTGTGTACCTGGCCGCCTCGCCGGGCCCGCTGCGGTGCAGGATGTTGGGCGCGAACACGGTGGCCAGGTTGGCGGCGTCCATGCGGTTGTGTGCGGTGTGTGTGTGTGTGTGTGTGTGTGTGTGTGTGCGGTGTGTGTGTGTGTGTGCGGTGTGTGTGTACCTGGCCGCCTCGCCGGGCCCGCTGCGGTGCAGGATGTTGGGCGCGAACACGGTGGCCAGGTTGGCGGCGTCCATGCGGTTGTGTGCGGTGTGTGTGTGTGTGTGTGCGGTGTGTGTGTGTGTGTGTACCTGGCCGCCTCGCCGGGCCCGCTGCGGTGCAGGATGTTGGGCGCGAACACGGTGGCCAGGTTGGCGGCGTCCATGCGGTTGTGTGCGGTGTGTGTGTGTGTGTGTGTGTGTGTGTGTGTGCGGTGTGTGTGTGTGTGTGCGGTGTGTGTGTACCTGGCCGCCTCGCCGGGCCCGCTGCGGTGCAGGATGTTGGGCGCGAACACGGTGGCCAGGTTGGCGGCGTCCATGCGGTTGTGTGCGGTGTGTGTGTGTGTGTGTGCGGTGTGTGTGTGTGTGTGTACCTGGCCGCCTCGCCGGGCCCGCTGCGGTGCAGGATGTTGGGCGCGAACACGGTGGCCAGGTTGGCGGCGTCCATGCGGTTGTGTGCGGTGTGTGTGTGTGTGTGTGTGTGTGTGTGTGTGCGGTGTGTGTGTGTGTGTGTACCTGGCCGCCTCGCCGGGCCCGCTGCGGTGCAGGATGTTGGGCGCGAACACGGTGGCCAGGTTGGCGGCGTCCATGCGGTTGTGTGCGGTGTGTGTGTGTGTGTGTGTGTGTACCTGGCCGCCTCGCCGGGCCCGCTGCGGTGCAGGATGTTGGGCGCGAACACGGTGGCCAGGTTGGCGGCGTCCATGCGGTTGTGTGCGGTGTGTGTGTGTGTGTGCGGTGTGTGTGTACCTGGCCGCCTCGCCGGGCCCGCTGCGGTGCAGGATGTTGGGCGCGAACACGGTGGCCAGGTTGGCGGCGTCCATGCGGTTGTGTGCGGTGTGTGTGTGTGTGTGTGTGTGTGTGTGTGTGCGGTGTGTGTGTGTGTGTGTACCTGGCCGCCTCGCCGGGCCCGCTGCGGTGCAGGATGTTGGGCGCGAACACGGTGGCCAGGTTGGCGGCGTGCATGCGGTTGTGTGCGGTGTGTGTATGTGTGTGTGTGTGCGGTGTGTGTGTACCTGGCCGCCTCGCCGGGCCCGCTGCGGTGCAGGATGTTGGGCGCGAACACGGTGGCCAGGTTGGCGGCGTCCATGCGGTTGTGTGCGGTGTGTGTGTGTGTGTGTGCGGTGTGTGTGTGTGTGTGTACCTGGCCGCCTCGCCGGGCCCGCTGCGGTGCAGGATGTTGGGCGCGAACACGGTGGCCAGGTTGGCGGCGTCCATGCGGTTGTGTGCGGTGTGTGTGTGTGTGTGTGTGTGTGTGTGTGTGTGCGGTGTGTGTGTGTGTGTGCGGTGTGTGTGTACCTGGCCGCCTCGCCGGGCCCGCTGCGGTGCAGGATGTTGGGCGCGAACACGGTGGCCAGGTTGGCGGCGTCCATGCGGTTGTGTGCGGTGTGTGTGTGTGTGTGCGGTGTGTGTGTACCTGGCCGCCTCGCCGGGCCCGCTGCGGTGCAGGATGTTGGGCGCGAACACGGTGGCCAGGTTGGCGGCGTCCATGCGGTTGTGTGCGGTGTGTGTGTGTGTGTGCGGTGTGTGTGTACCTGGCCGCCTCGCCGGGCCCGCTGCGGTGCAGGATGTTGGGCGCGAACACGGTGGCCAGGTTGGCGGCGTCCATGCGGTTGTGTGCGGTGTGTGTGTGTGTGTGCGGTGTGTGTGTACCTGGCCGCCTCGCCGGGCCCGCTGCGGTGCAGGATGTTGGGCGCGAACACGGTGGCCAGGTTGGCGGCGTCCATGCGGTTGTGTGCGGTGTGTGTGTGTGTGTGCGGTGTGTGTGTACCTGGCCGCCTCGCCGGGCCCGCTGCGGTGCAGGATGTTGGGCGCGAACACGGTGGCCAGGTTGGCGGCGTCCATGCGGTTGTGTGCGGTGTGTGTGTGTGTGTGTACCTGGCCGCCTCGCCGGGCCCGCTGCGGTGCAGGATGTTGGGCGCGAACACGGTGGCCAGGTTGGCGGCGTCCATGCGGTTGTGTGCGGTGTGTGTGTGTGTGTGCGGTGTGTGTGTACCTGGCCGCCTCGCCGGGCCCGCTGCGGTGCAGGATGTTGGGCGCGAACACGGTGGCCAGGTTGGCGGCGTCCATGCGGTTGTGTGCGGTGTGTGTGTGTGTGTGTACCTGGCCGCCTCGCCGGGCCCGCTGCGGTGCAGGATGTTGGGCGCGAACACGGTGGCCAGGTTGGCGGCGTCCATGCGGTTGTGTGCGGTGTGTGTGTGTGTGTGTACCTGGCCGCCTCGCCGGGCCCGCTGCGGTGCAGGATGTTGGGCGCGAACACGGTGGCCAGGTTGGCGGCGTCCATGCGGTTGTGTGCGGTGTGTGTGTGTGTGTGTGCGGTGTGTGTGTGTGTGTGTACCTGGCCGCCTCGCCGGGCCCGCTGCGGTGCAGGATGTTGGGCGCGAACACGGTGGCCAGGTTGGCGGCGTCCATGCGGTTGTGTGCGGTGTGTGTGTGTGTGTGTGTGTGTGTGTGTGTGTGCGGTGTGTGTGTGTGTGTGCGGTGTGTGTGTACCTGCCCGCCTCGCCGGGCCCGCTGCGGTGCAGGATGTTGGGCGCGAACACGGTGGCCAGGTTGGCGGCGTCCATGCGGTTGTGTGCGGTGTGTGTGTGTGTGTGCGGTGTGTGTGTACCTGGCCGCCTCGCCGGGCCCGCTGCGGTGCAGGATGTTGGGCGCGAACACGGTGGCCAGGTTGGCGGCGTCCATGCGGTTGTGTGCGGTGTGTGTGTGTGTGTGCGGTGTGTGTGTACCTGGCCGCCTCGCCGGGCCCGCTGCGGTGCAGGATGTTGGGCGCGAACACGGTGGCCAGGTTGGCGGCGTCCATGCGGTTGTGTGCGGTGTGTGTGTGTGTGTGCGGTGTGTGTGTACCTGGCCGCCTCGCCGGGCCCGCTGCGGTGCAGGATGTTGGGCGCGAACACGGTGGCCAGGTTGGCGGCGTCCATGCGGTTGTGTGCGGTGTGTGTGTGTGTGTGTACCTGGCCGCCTCGCCGGGCCCGCTGCGGTGCAGGATGTTGGGCGCGAACACGGTGGCCAGGTTGGCGGCGTCCATGCGGTTGCCGGCGGCGTGCGCTGCGAGGTGCGCGAGGAAGGCGAGCAGCGCGCTGAGCGTGTCGCGGTGCGCGGCCGGCAGCAGCGACACGATCAGCCGCAGCGCCTCCCACTGCACGCTGCGGTTGCTTATCTCTGGACGACAAGACATATACGTCGCATATTTTGCAAAAGCACTTCGATTGAAATCTAAAATTGTGATCCATAACACTAGCTTATAATTGAAATCATTAGATCTTTCGATCGTAATTGTAAGCGATATATTACGTGTCAAAATTTGTCGATAGATTGCACAATGCAGGAAAAGCTTGGATTTACTAAAGACAAACTGGAAGATATTAAATGTTTTGACAAAAATAAATATATAAACCAAAACATTAAATTAAAATTCCAAGAAAAAATCATCAACAAAATAATTTCCAGAAATTACAGAATTAAAACTTCATTCATCAAACATTAAGAAATAGTGACAGACACATCGAATAACCTTCACTCACTCTGAGTCTGCAAGAATGCGGGGTACAGGTCCCGGCACAGCAGAGGATCCGGGAGGTCCCGGAGGAACTCCTTCAGTAATGTGGCCACGTCGTGTGGAAGAGCTTCATCTAACGCTGCTTCTTGACCCCTCTCCCATTCTTCACGTAGCTGGAAAGTTGGAGGTACTACGTAAGGCATTTGATGGTAAGAATGCTTTGGAGCATTTGATGTTTTTTGTTGAATTATCACGGAAATAGTTCGAAATGCCAATCACAAGAGTGAATTTCGATAGTATCATAGGTCTGTAACATAGACATTGGTTTCCTATGACGATTTGGAGGCCTATTAGTCACATTGCTATTTTAACAAAATAAAACATCAACTAATTAGTGTAGAAATGTATCCTACAAAGAGTTCTGCAATTTTATAACAACTGCAGCGAATTCTAAACTGCTGTAAACATTTATACTTCCAAACCCACATTTTCAACATTGTAAATTCCTGTTTTGCCGCATGTGTCATATTTACAAATACCTATTTTCTTACACAAACAATGATTTATGAAGCGTATTTAGAACAGGAAATTAATATAAGTGCATATCTAAAATCTTTGGCAGGGACAATGTTTCTGGTTTGATAAATTGTGTAAAATGACTTGTGCTGTGATAGACGAATCACTTAGCATCTTAAGCGCTGGGAGGTTGCCAGGTGCGAGATGGAATATCCTCCCACTCTCAACAGTCATCTCTTTAAAATTACCATATTTCAAGCTGGTTGTTAATGTTGAAAATATTTGCGCTGACCATTAAGAGCGCTCGAGTAATTTTTGGGATTGTTTTCTGTGTATCGTTGACTTGAACTTTACGTTTACTTATTGGAGATATATTTGCTCTTGAGTTGATGTTAAAACTGCGCAAAGGAGATTAGAATTGGGAATATGGTTAACAGATAATTTAATATGATACCTAAAATAAATTATCAGTAAGAAAATCCAGAACTGATACATGTGCGTCAATATTCCTTAAACTCTTCGTTGAACAATCGAAATAATGGAAACCTTAAGTACCTTTATGTTTCTCGAACGATCTACCGATTGAAATCTATCTCATATATTGCACCGTTTAGATTACAAACACTGGAGGACTTAATAAATTATACCAATCTGGGCCAACGGCTATTCACTGTTGTATGAAAAGCTTTGCAAATTGAGAAAACATTCAATTCTTGAGATATCTATTTGATTTTCGCTGTGATTCAATGCCTTTAAACTATTTTACTTTACAAAGGTAATAGTTTATTTCTTGTGATAGTGTTTCAATATCTTAATTTGCAATTTAGTTTTTTATCATTTTTCGAGCTGCATGAGACTAAATGTATGCAGAGATAATATTTGTACAAACTTTAGAAACACCACTTTTATTGAGTTGAAACGGAAAATTGCATTCACCAGTTTGTGAAATAAAATATGTGCCTTTATCAACGAACAAAACATCAGAATGTTTACATATTCTCGTTCTAAAAAATCTAGTTCGATACGCTAGCCTCTAGCAGAGGCGTAAATACCTATCCATCATTATTCATTACAATTTACATATCAAGCATTTCAGCCAACGATATTTTGCGAGCTATGGCAATCTTTTATTTATTTATTTATATTTCTTTGAATAAGAAATACTTTGTTTTGCTATTTAGAGGAAACCGTTATTACATTACAATGTACTTGTTAAATGGTTTGCTTTTGTATTGGATCGCGATGACCAGAGCTTTATCATCTTTGCCTTAATTTAATTAACCATGCTAGTTTTGATACATCGACTTATTTCTGCAAGTGTAACCTACACGATTAAAGGTCATTTCTATCGAACCACACAAAATTTTTCAATTTCCATTTGATTTGAGGCAAGGAGGAGTTACAGAATAGTTCCTCCTCTAAGGCACGCCCCAAGAAAACAACATGGTCTATTACTTTATCCCAGTTTAAAGGGACGTATTTTGCTATTTCTTACTTTTAGATAAGTCCTAGTGATATCTTAAAAATGGTTTTAAATTTTACATTTTACAATATTCCACGGTACTTTAAAGTTATAATCTTCTCTAAATCTAATTATTACTTAAATCAACGCTTGCTTTCGAACGTTTTGTAACTATGTAATCCTATAGATTTACACGCTACCGTGCCCATCTAATGTTTGATCCCGAGTGTGTTGATTTCCACTTCATAAACCAAACCAGACTTACGCTTGTATATTCTGTCATAGCAACTGGCCTGAGTTTGTTACTTTGTTAAACTGTTGCGAGTTAATTAGTGTTTTGGTTCGCGTTATGACGTATTTAATTCCGCTAATTATAGCCCGGTTTAGTGGAGTCGCGATTCGTGGAAGTGGGTTTTATTGAAAACTTTTCGTGTAACTGAGCTGTGTTTCAGGTTGTTTGTTTGAAGAGAAGTGAATTACGTACATTTATATGAAATGATGCTTAACAAAGAAAAAGTCCTGTAAATATTGATGATTACATAGTAAATACAAGACATTTACAATTTTTTCCATATACTAAGCGACAAGTGACTAACGATAATCCAAAGCAGATTTACCTTAATAAAAAAATAATCATCCTAATTAATTTAAATATTTCGTATATGTAAAAGATGATAAAATTTACAAATTTGTCCAATAAAATGATTTTTAATCAAACTAAAACTTTCTTAACACATCTAAAACACTAATATCGAATACTCCAAAGCACTCCTGAAAATTCAAACATAAAAACCTTAAATGAGCCATCACTCCTATCAAGGTACATTAGCACTAACCTGTCTAACTCTCTTCTTAGAAGCAGACACACGGAAGAGGCCGAGGGTGGAGACGTGCCGGCGCAGGTGCGCGAGGCAGGCCGACACCAGCGCGGGCACCCGCGGCCCGCTCTCGTCCAGCCCCGACCAGCCCCAGTCGCCGGAGTCGCAGGATTCACTCTGCGAATGTTTTGCTTTAAGTTATTGGCTTATGAAAACATTTGTGTGTTTATACATTTGTAAAGACAAAACTACTGGACCGATTTAAAAAAATCTTTCGGTACCAGAAAGGTACATTTTTCCCGATCATTTTATTTTTTTTTATCCCTAGTCTGCCGGGACGAGCGGCTTATTTCATATATTTCAAAGAATGAATAATAATCAATTCGATTTGTGTTCAAGATTATAGGAATTGGATTCAGCTACTACTAAAAATTGATAAGGTTTATACATGATTGTATTATGGCGTATCTTGCTGACTCGTTTGCCTTCCTAATTCCTATATCATAAAAATATCAGGAATACTGTGAATTAGAGAAGCTGTACGTTATTTATATTCGAGAAATTGTAAAAAGATTGATCTATGCTACAAACAACGAAACTGATTTCTTTCCTGCTATTGCGGCTATTAAAACGACTCAGAAATCGAAATCGTTAACAGTTATGGAAACGTTTACGGTATTCATTTTGAGTCATCAATCCGACGTCAGCGGAACACTTACGCTGATTTGTAGCTAAACAGACGTAAAATTTTATTATACCGCATAAATCTTCTTCCTGCAGAGGTAAGTGGTATTGCAACTCGTAAAAAGAGAAAGCGCCCAAAGTTCAGGGCCATTTTCGGCTAGCAACCGGCTATGCCTATTGGTGGTTTATTTCTGGACATTGGGATGGGCGAGGCGTCATCGTATAAAATTATCGTGGCCTTAATGAAAGTAAAGGCCGGCCAGGTAACCAGATACCTGTGACGTCAGCGTGACGACGAGCTACGTCAAATCTGACCTATGAAGACTTTTCTATCGATTGTGTGATGTTTCAATTATCTAACTGGGCTGTCACGGGAACAGCTGGCAATGGCTGGACTCGATTTAATAGCTTTTTTATTCACTCCCAGTCAACTTCCGTATTAATGTGAGCATCGAGAGCTCGAGATTTACTGTAAACACACGAAAATGTTGAATGTAAACATCTTAGCTATAATCGCTTTGATCGATAGAATATTATTTTATTCGCAGACTTTGATGTTTGTGATTTTTAGACTGGTAAATATTTAAACAGTCTGAGCTTCGGAGAAATTGAATACATAGATATCATTATAGAACTGGCATTTTAAAAGCAATTAAATGTAATGCCTTTTCTTCTTCCGTTAGTTTAATATTATCATAATTCCAATCTTCCTTTGGAACATCTTTGTGAGGACATTATGACTACCAGAAATAAAATCTTTATACACATAACTAAAGATAAATAGCAGGTTTATAAAAATCGAATAAAAAATAACTACCAATTCCGCTCAAATAATCGTAGAACATTGCACATTCCTTGCAATATCTGCATCGATATTAAACCCGATGTTAACATAAATCAATTGGCGCCTCTCAATATTTACGAGAATTTCGGTTTGTGTAAGCAATAAGACGTGCAGTTTCGGCTGTAATGCATCCTCCGTCGCATAAATCATCGGAACACCCTCTGTCATTACATTGATCTATTGACTAAACGTTAGTTGGCTCGTCTCATGTAAACGCATGACGCCTACGACTCGTCTGTGATTTCGTCTGCTTTGTCGAATACGTATCATTTACTTCGAATGTCTTTATAGATTTCTGGGAACAATCAGCTATCTACATAGGACTAAATCTTTATTGAACAGACTTGCTTCAGAGCTAAAAGAAGTTTTGCCTATACGCATTGCTTAATTTTTTGGAAGTACATTGTTTCATCAGTTATTTGGTCAATTCTCGAGCGTAAATTTCCAGATGATAAAAATTTTCACGTTGTATTTTAAGCACATTTTCCTCATGTCTTGGCTTTGCTACAAAAACGATCTTTAGATCATATGATTCACATAAATGATCAGAGTGTATTGCCTGCGTCACTGTTGTTTATTTCTATTCGATATCAACATGTCCATTGACCAGAAATAAGGTGATAGTTTATAAAATGATAAAATTCAAAGAAATAATCTACGGCCAGATACTCAACATCGCATTTGTAGATTATATGGTACAAATACGAACATGTATGTCTTTCATGACTTTCATGACGATGAAAAAATGTGTCATGGCAGGTAGTAATTCTAAAGGTACACCAATCTTGTGAAATTTATTAGGAGAATGTATCCTCAATTACCACGTGCCTATACAAACAAACTAGGCGCAATTATGGCCATAATTTTAAATATTTGACAAAAGTAAGTTTGCAATCAAAATACAAAGAAACATGGTAGAAAGGAAACAATTTGTACAGGATCACCGTAATCAAAACAGAATCATCCAAACGAGCACAAATATAATGTGAATTTCATATTAGAATTTTCCAATAGTTGCTTACATTTGCCGACATTGTACCAATATCTAGGAACGATAAATCAGCTCGGCCAGCGAGTAACAGAAAACAAACGTGACATTAACGTGTATTACTAGTGTTTATGGCTATTTCACGGTTTTGTTGAAAATCAAGCCAACTGCCAGACGTTACGCTTTTAACGCTTTTATTTAATTTGCTGGAGTAATTTTAGTACAAGGCGAGCATTAAAGGTCTTAATGTAAGCCTCGTTGGTTGCGGTGGATTTTAATGTTATTCAGTTTTGTATATTCTTTTCTTCGGAATTATGTGGTATGGTACAAGCGAAGTATTGAAGAAGTTACAATAGATGTTTCTGAAATATTTAGGTCCGAAAACTACTGCCTTTTGAATGAACGTACTTTCATCACATGGGATTGAATGCTACGAAACCATTTGATACAATCAGACGGTTATATAGACTGCGCAGGTGGTATAAAAATTACGGTATTTTCCCGTTTTAGCCAAAGCATAATGTTGCACGTCGTTTAAGAATGTCTTAAAGAAATAAGCGTGAAAAAGAAAGGTCATGGGTTGAATGCGGGGCGGAGAAAAAAATTGTCTTGCATGAAAGTTTTTATACCATAAAGATATAATAATTGCTTAATTTAACTTAATAAACTACACCGTGACATTTATCTATTTAATATTTAGCTTTATACTTTATAGCATTGAAATGCTTCAAATTCACCTTACCGGGCGAAAGACGCGTATTCGAATCAGCTCGTGTTTTTTTTTCTGTTCTTTAAAAAAATCTCATTAATCTATTTTAAAATAAACCCCGTTTTAAACCCGTTAAAAGCGACAATCCCGTAAACGTGCGGTGCATAGTGGATAGGCCCAGGTGCACGCTACGTGTGTTGGCGCGCGCGCCGCTACTATTTCTGATCCAAATCGCTAATGCCAAACGATAATTATTCAGTGTTTGTGATTATTCATTTTTGTGTGATCTTTGAGAGTTTTTTGTAGCTGTACTTAGTTTGATGAGAAAAACTTTTCTTTAATCTGCGGTATTATTATAATAAGCTCGAAAGTTTTTGAGGGTATCATTTAAAATTACTACTAGTAGCAATGGCAATGTCCTAATTAAGTATATCTGGAATAGGGAAATCGTTACAAACTTTTAAAGATTCTAATGGTCGACAATCTTTTAATGATCTAATATTTTAAGCTATTGCATGGCTTCTATCGCGGGCCTTGAGCGCGGGGACCGAATCGAGAAATTCCGTAAGGAAAAAACCTCACGCTCCCCACTCCGACGGGCTCGGAGGTGTGGCTTGAAGGCATGCTATGCAATAGCTTTACCGCGGCAGTCCCCGAGTGCCACACGTCTTTTTTTCTTTATCTTCTCTTTCTTTCTTTTTTTAAAAGATAACATTTTACTACAAACGTTTCAAAGTCCGTTCGGCATATATCACATAATTTTACACTATTATTAAAACACAGGTTACCGGTCTGTTTGTTTATAAATCTCGTAAAGTAATTCTAATCTATTTCTGTTTCCAGAGTGTTCGCTCGTGCCGATGTGACGTCATCGTTCAAAGATAACACAACTTTAGGAAAGTATTTGGCACCTGATAAAATAATTGATGTATGTACCTTCAATCTAATAAGATCAAATAGAAATGCTAGGTGCTTAATGTGTCTTTCATGTGCAAGGCATATCTTACATATGAAAGACATTTTATCATCTATCTAGAGAGAGAACCCAGAAGATCTATATCAAAGAGTTATTTCTGGTTGCCTACGTATTCTATATTTGTATTCGTCATATCAAAAACAATAGTGATAGAGACATGAAAAATTTTCCACAATATCACTTTCTGTAACTATAAGAGCCGATTTCATAGCTGATACGTTCTGTTAAACATATCTGTTAGAGAAAAAGCACAAACATTGAATGAAAATTTACATCAAAAATGATCAATGAGGGTATCAAGGACATTATCAAAAAATATCCTTAAATAAACGAAAAAGCGGTAGATACGTACATATTATGTCGCCACCATTTGTACATACTTGTCTGTTTGTGTTTATCTGTATTTTATGTTTATTTATGTGTGTGCAATGAAGAATTATCTATTTATCTATGTCACTCACATCATCCCCTTTCTCGAGAGCCCCGAGCGAGGCGAGCGAAGCGCGCGACCCACCGTGCTGCCGCCGCAGCGCGCGTTCCGTTTCCACGCACTGCGATAGTGGCACTCCGAATATACTGCCTGATGGTTCTGTTGACAAAGTTGATACCTATAGTTTATTCTAAAAAATAATCTATACTTAATATTATAAATCTGAAGAGTTTGTTTGTTTGTTTGTTCGAACGCGCTAATCTCGGAAACTACTGGTCCGATTTGAAAAATTCTTTCGGTGTTAGATAGCCCATTTATCGAGGAAGGCTTATAGGCTATATATCATCACGCTAAGACCAACACGAGCGGAGCACTGCGGGTAAAACCGCGGGGCATAATTGAGGATGTTGAAGTTCCTCTAATAAATGTTACAATCAATGTAACTTATTTTATACAAGTAGCAAACTATGTAGTAACTTGTTTAACAATAGAAGACACCATAAAGAGATACCAATACCACCATAGAGAGCAATAATTATAGAAGACACCATAAAGATTAAAAAGTTGATAAAATTGAAATTACAATTGAACTATCAAATCACGAATAAAGAACTCAGTAGGTATCATTAAGTACCCATTATATTAAGTCCTCACACATAAAAATCAGCCCAATTACCATTACGGAAGACTGTAATGGCTTTACAACTAGCGACATTAAGTCGGTCGATCTAAAAGCGCCGCCATTTCGCATTGTGTAGATTTAGCGCGCCGAGAATAGCGCGGCCTTTCCTGCACTGGGTATTATTATGCGTGAAAAATATGCGTGCTAACAATTAACTGATTCATTGAGTAGTCTGTAATGTGGAATTTAGAAAAACAAAATAAGTAATAAAAATAGAAAGAGAGCTTGGAGAGGATCATAATGATCATGATAGTCTTAGCCAATAGAGCAAGGTTATCTGTTATATTGTTTTGTGAATAGTTGACAAAGTAAATGCGTAGTAGTGATCAGACATGTTCGATTTAAAAAGTGACCCTTTTCTTCCGCTATGTAATCATTCAATTCATGTTTAGGATTTACATGTGTTACCACCATGTTGCCACGCTTATATCTGTCCACTTCATTAAAGAGGTTTGCTGACGCAGTATCTTTAAAAATAACTGCAGTTAAACATGTAACGCAATTCAATTCTGTGTTAATTACTGCTCCTTCAACATTGCGGTCTGTAACTCGAAAGAATGGCGAGTGATTTTGACAAACATGACCCAAATTTTTGATAAGGGAACTCCAAAATCACTTTCACGATGTATTAACGAAAATTGGCCGTGTTTCAAGTAAACAAGAATACATAAATTTATATTGATTTAAAAATAAATACTACTACGCCACCGCTAGAAGAATAGTGCGATGTTCGGTATGGCTTTGTTAGAATTGTTTCTTATAGGTGACAAAATGGATCCATGACGCATAGTGTCCTAGTTTTAATGTTCAGATATTAAGTGGGTTACACGTAAAATTTTCTTGTGCAAACGAAGCGGAGGATCCGTAGACTGAACATGATGACCTTCAAATGAAATGTGCTATTTGCGAAAACTGTTACGATTTATTAAGAACAAAACATCTTTTGAGCATACAAGCCACAGTGAAAATTAAAAAAAAAGGTTTTTTTAACTATTCACCAAATTACAATAGGTGTACCTAGTCAGTGGTAGGAAACCAACATTTTTAAGGGATAAAACTATTTGAAAAGCTAAGTCCACAAAATGTATTGATGAGAGACGAGATGATCTATCTAACTTAAATGCAACAAAAGGCCCCAAGCATCAAGGCCAAATCCAGCAACACAATTGCATAATCAAAATCGAGTGATGATGAATTCACAACACCGATTGATCACAGATTGCCGGCAAAAAGTTTCACAGCGTACAAAGTCCGCCAAAATGTTTACACATAACAATATATCGACACTCGATGACTGACAAAGCTCATATACAAAGTGTTGCTATAAATACGAGTACGCCATGGCGCCTACTAACATTATGTGTTTCACCGAATTCCAGGGTACGTAGTCATCTGCACTTTCGCCAATAGTTTGGTCAATGACATGTTGAAATTTCGAATCATTTGTAAGGTACTTGTTAGGAGAATATGGTTAGGAATGGCTTTGATTTTTGAACGAGATGGATTGTTGGATGTAGGTCACTTGATAATTATTTTTAACAGTACGACTTATATTCATTTACCACCTGATTCGTACTTAGTAAATCAGTTATCAATAGTAGTAAGTACAATTTCTTATGATATAAAAATATAGTTAATATGGGGATGTTTAAGAATTTTTTGTTGAAAAGTCTTTCTTTTTGAAATCTAATTTCGAAATTAAATGATCAATGAAACAATACAGAAAACATCTGGTGAATAGAAAATACATTGTTGCGCTAGTTCTGGTTACACTTATGTAGTTTTCCTTTCTGTTCACAGTCTAGTAAAAGTGCAAACTGAAAATTCGCAATATCATCGTCTCCTACGATCATTTACGATCCAAAATTTCTTTTAGCATCGTAACTGATACGTGAAATTGTAAAGTTTCCACTGCTAACAATCGTGTATCGTTTAAAACTCAATAAAACGCGAAATGCGCTGGTCTAATGAATACATCATACTGATTTACTGTCCGACAACACGTGAATTATTTGCGATTTTTATATGCAATTACTCATTGGTCTGCATTATTTCAAATTGGAGCTTGGTGAGAGGCTGATAGCTTAGATTTTGATCCTAGTTCAAATGTTTTTGTGAGGGAAAGAATAAGAGAAATTTTTGAAATTTTTGAAACTTGTCATGTATAAATGCCAGTTGAATCATCAATATTTGTGTACAATTCTCAGAATATTTATAATTTTCAAATCATTTAATTTTATTGTAATAACAAAAGCTCTATTAATTCTTCTAGAGGACGAATAGATGACTTTGATGTTATTTTGGCTAACGTTATAATTATAATGTTAAATGATATGATCAAAATAAAATAAACAGTCCAGAAGACGAAAACACTAACCCTGAATACATAACTATAATAATTAGTAATCCCAGTAATCCAGATAAAATGAATACTTCAAGAACAACAGCTATTGGTACAAGTGGGTTACAATCCGAGACATTATTGGCACATAGCTGGATTACTCACTGGTATCAGATGATACTGATAGCTGCTGACAACGCGCCAAAACACTTATGACATTACATGCTCTTTAGTTATTTACTGTTTATGATACAGCTTCTGGGTTTCTTATAGTCTAATGGAAAATGTAGTAACCTACTTCCCTTATATAGGTCGCAAATATTTGTAGAATTAACGAGCAACAACTGTAAAGA
This sequence comes from Colias behrii, assembly GCA_029959065.1. Classification (NCBI taxonomy): domain Eukaryota; kingdom Metazoa; phylum Arthropoda; class Insecta; order Lepidoptera; family Pieridae; genus Colias; species Colias behrii. Next base: position 1,103,422 of record JARWMC010000021.1, on the reverse strand, counting down.
CAATCATTTCTTCTGTTCTTTTAATGATTTCAATTAAAAATCATTTCTAAGCGTGTAATTTTTGCTGTTCTCTGAAGCCGATAATAATTTATGTTGGAATTTATGTTTAAGGAGGTCCTTGGTATATTTTTACCTCAAAGAACACGTCGCGCTTTTAATCTATCATTTGGGGAATGGTCTAAAACAGATAGGTATTATAGGAGTAATCAACAAATACCTTCTAAGAATAGAAAAAAATGTGCTACTATAACCTGCTAGCCGCTATAGCTTTTCTTCATTGACAATTCTCATTGCGTCATAAATATCGACGAGGTACTTATTTTAAGTACCTATGATATTTATAGATAATAATATTAATAAGATAATAATATTTATCAAATAAATTTTAATAATAGCTTCATCCATACCTTTTTCCTTATCAGCATCTTTCCGACTCTGGTCAAAGAAGCCAGTAGTGAGCGCCTTCCGCTTGAGAAGATACGCCCGCCGTTTTGGCTTAGTTGTTACTGCTGCTGTGTTATCTGGTGAAATAAAGTTAAATAACATTTAGATGACGTCATTATACAGGATGTCCCACTGTTGGTATAATAAGCTCAAAGGAGGTTATAGTTTTGCATACGCTGAGTACGTAAAAAATACTTATAAAATTCCAGACGCAGTTTTTTTTCAAATAGACGAATTCTTTCTTAATAGATGACTCTATGTGTACACCCTTAACAAGCAACCTGCCCAGCTTTTCCACCCACACGTGAGCTATCGTTTAAAATTATGTTTTCATAGACAAAATGCTCACATTAGCGAAGCGGTATATGCCGGTTGCGCGAAGCTAGAGAAGAAAACATGGATTTTCAGGAATAATTTAACAATTTTTTTTGATATAATTTTGTTGTTTAAGTATTTTTTACGTGATTACTGATCAGTGTATTCAAAACTACAAGTCCCTTCGCGCTTAGTATACCAATAGTGGGACACCCTGTATATCTAGAATACTTTGTAATTAATGGTTTAATTAAACTGGTATAAAGGATAGGGTTTAACAAAGCGTAGAGTGAAGTGATCTAGGGAAGCGCGTACCATGTTAGGCCATATCTTAGCTTACCATCAGGCGAGATTGTGGTCTAGCGCTTCCCTATTGTCAATAGAAAAGTTACCTTGGTCCTTATAACGATATTATCTAAGGTTAAGAAACGAAGCACGTGAAGGAATGAACTGTTTTTTTAAATGTATGGAAATCCTAAACATAAATTAAAGTAAATAGGTACATTTAAATTTTTATTGGTATCCAACACATCTGCTGGGTTTTCCACTTGAAGATTATCATAATATAATTATTATAGGTACAGAATATCTATTAATACCTACAGGTGTGTACACGTCATTGTTTATAAGCGACGCACATTCGCAACATTCAGCCTCCGACAATAAAAAAATATTTTGATGTAAGTATAAAAATACATTGTCATAAACTCTGATGGACGGATATTCGTCAAAACAACTATTTTGTTGCCATTTCAAGGTGCTTTTTTTCTCTTAAGTGTTTACGTGTCGCTGCTAAACTATTTATAGATAGGCAGATGATTAGGGAAATGGGTGATCTCGTTTTGTTTTATTATAGCTTACTGTAACTGATGTCGCTTGTCAATTATTGACCAATTAAAATTTTTGATACTTTATTCTAAATCAAATTAATATTTTACAGTTGAACCCCGTCTTTCTGTGGAAAACAAAACTATTTATGAAGAATAAAGCCTTATCAATGAAGATTTTAAAAACCATATAAATAGCCAGTTTCATTAAGGCACAATTTGTGTATCACCTTTGTCTGTAATTTAGGTAAAGTTGTCTTATATTGTGATTTTATCAGAAATTCATGACACAGGTCCCTTTAGGATAAAATACTTTATACTCCCTATAAAAAATAAACTAAGTACCTATATTATTTTGTCCAAGGTCAATTGCTGTTGTTAAACATTCTTTCAAACGCTTGCTTTGAATATCCACAAAGTTAAACTCTCGAATTCTACCAATTACACACAATGTAATCTTAAATGTATAAACTGCCTGTCTATTTCATAATAAATGACGTTTAAAAAACTACTCGTGCTATATCCACGATTTGCCGTATTTCTGGATAACGCAAGAGATGGTAAAAACAGAGAATTAAGAGCTTTAATGTTATTTATAATATGTTTGATATTACTTAAAATTTGTTAGGCTTTAGTCGATGCATAAATCCAAGCCACTTTTCCAAAGTTCAGGCACAGATAACAAAATAGTTGAAACGTAACCTGAGCTTAGAGTATAGGTAATAATTAATATGTATAATATTATGATGGCGGCTATTAATGATATGTTTTAAGTCTTACAGAAATTTCAACGATTTTTTAACGTACCTCGATAATATTTAAGAAAACAATTGTAAAATTGTAGATGTTTAATCACTGATATTTTACCTGTTTAAGGCTTCAAATTAATTTAAATCGATTTTAATTTTTAATATTTCTATTCGTCCTCTTAATCCTGAATAATCATTATTTTATTTTATTGTATGTTTGTAACGTAAGATCTCCTAAAACGTGAGCTGCTATAGGTTTATCACACTCATTAATAATGTAGCTTTCTGCTAGTGGAAGAATTTTCGAAATCGATTCAGTCGTTTTTAGTGTTACAATAAGAATATACGTCACATAAAAGCCATGACGCATACATTTATGACCGTCATTGGAAATGTTAATCTATAAAGCATTGTCCATTCGCATAAATTCAAAACACATCAAGATACTTAAAATCTTGTTAAATACAAACGCACCAAGATTAAAAAAAAACTTTATGACTATTTAATTTCTTAAGAAGATTTATGAAAGCGATAACACTATGACATCAGAATTACAAGATTTCACAAACTTTTCCTCCTTCTAAATTTACGGTGATTAAGCGTTTTTATTTCAAGGTTACGGTTTACAGGGAATTAAATAAATCAAATTTGATAAACTTTCAATCAAACATGAACATTTTTTACGATTGCGCATCGCATTCAAGTGTTGGGGAGACAGCGCAACGCAACGTAAACTTAAGTCAGGTATGAATGGGAGAGCACAGTAAAACACCTTTAATATTTGAGTAATAAGACCATAATTTTTTAAGTATAATTTTTCATTGATTATTAAACTATTGCATAGCTTCTATCGCGGGCCTTGAGCGCGGGGACCGAATCGAGAAATTCCGTAAGGAAAAAACCTCACGCTCCCCACTCCGACGGGCTCGGAGGTGTGGCTTGAAGGCATGCTATGCAATAGCTTTACCGCGGCAGTCCCCGAGTGCCACACGTCTTTTATTATTGAACAAGTTTTTGGACAGGAATTCACACTACGATATATTAAAAAGCGGTAAAGTTTGGAGATTGTGGGGTTTTATTAATAACTAGCTGCGCTTCGCGGTTTCATCCGCGTGGCTCCGTTCCTGTTGGTCTTAACGTAATGATATATAGCCTATATAGCCTTCCTCGATAAATGGGCTATCTAACACTGTTCAAACAAACAAACAAACTCTTCAGCTTTATAATATTAGTATAGATTAGAAAGCTACTTCTCTACCGAGCAGAATCCAGGCTCAACCAATTAAAACAGCTAAAACAAGGCAAGTAGCCACTTACTCGTTTCCCATACACCTATTCCAATTTACCATACGATACCAAACAATGATTTTTTACAATAAAACTCAATAAATGAATTAGCAGCGACAGTGCGACATGTCAGTACGAGATAATGCAGGCGTGCCGGGGATGCCAAACTATATTTAGATTGCATTTATAAGTACGCGCGAAATTCCATTCGTTCCCGAGTAAGCTGATATAGCTGGCAGAAGCGTAGCGTGCCTTGGCGGGGCCCCGTATAAAAATTTGTTTGGGGGCCCTTAGGAAGGGTAAAGATTTCTCACACAAGAAAAAAAAATGTTTGCATAAAATTAAAAGAAATATTTATTCATCATAATTATCTATCTGTCACTTATTCCAAAATTTTTACAAATAAGTATACACATATACACACAGGAGGCCAGAAAATTGCTTTTATTGACTTTTGTCATTTCTGAAAAAAATAATTTGGGAAGTTTTTAGTAATTTTTGCTTACGCACGTTGGGGGCCCCCTTGGCGTGGGGGCCCCGTATAATTGATACGGCAGATACGGCGGTAGCTACGCCCCTGATAGCTGGGTGCATTGTAACTGAAATTATTTAGCGTGGCATGTTCAGATATTTTGTAAAAATTGTGAGAGACTATTAAACGAACGTAAAAAGCATAAAGTTTAAGATTGCTTACACATTTTAACGAGATTGATAAAAACAAACAACAAATTGACCGTTGTTTCTTTTATTCTATTTATTTATATTTAAAGCGCATTGCAACACTCAACATTAACACGGAATGAACACAAAATAACATAGAAATGTATAATTTGAGTCAGTCAGTCATAATTTTTTTCCAAAAACTAAAATAGTTTAAGCATTATAGACAAACATCTGACAAAAATTTCAAATATTCTGTGGTTAAGTGATTAAAGGAGTAAGCTACGCCTAGAATTAAGTATTTCCACATTAATTTATCTTAAATATTCATATTTAAGAATACGCATGCCTAAATAGTGAATAGTCTTAATATTAGAACTATAAATAAGCTGGATGTTCATTCAAACAAAAAAGAATAATGTAAAAGCAACACACCTCCATTAGAAGAAAAATGTACCTAAATGTGATTTAAAGTGTAGTCATTTAAAAATCTTGTTCTTTTTTGCGTCAAAGCAAAAAAAATGTATTCATAGTATCTTCTTTTAATATTATTTCAAATAATAACGTTATGAAGGTCGAACATTGACCGGACTATGTAAATAGAGAATATACAATTATTAAAAACCGTCATTTTCCTACAAATTATGAGATCGAGAGAAAGCTGTTTCAAACATACTGATTGACATTTGTTGTACTGTGTTACCAGAACGTAAATCCCGCCCATATTATTATACAGTACACAATTTTGCATTCCTCACAACATTCAGTCTAGTCGCGTTGTTTATTCGCAAGAAAAATAAAATCCCGATATATCACAGACATAACTGTTGAGTCTGTTTCTTAATTGTTTGATCCCGGTTCCGATTGAACTGTTAGGAAAATAAACTGAAGCTTTTTAACCTATATTCGACGTGTTTAAATTTTAAAAGGTTTTAGATTTTTCGTGTAGATAGCTTGTAGATAGAGTTATAATTGATAAGTAAATTCAATTTCAAATTACATTTATTTACACGAATTTAGTTACAAAAATAGGTATTATTATTACATCTTTACACCTTTAACAAGACAATAAAACACAAATAGACTTTATATTTATAGTATCTTGTACACTTATTTTTTACACACACAAACTCATAAACAGAACGAGTGTGCAATTCAGAGTGAACAGCTCAAAAATTATTATATTCAATTTAAAATAAATAAATGTAAACACAGCGTAGCTTTATAATGGAACCCGTTTGCCAACTGTTTGAGAAGTTCCCAAACGAATTATCCACCTACATTTAGATTCTTAATAAAAATAATCTCTTAAGAAACTCATCAAAACATATCACGTGACAGAAGGAAACTGTGTTGCCAAGTAAAATATATTTAATCCGCAAAACTAAATACGTAAATTCTGAATTCATTGGTACATCGTTGATTGATTGTGCTGCTTTTGATAAAACAAGTTCTCAAATGAAGCTACGTGGGATGGGAATTTGTATCTTATCTTTACTATAATTAAGGTTTAAAGACATTTATTCCCATTAAGACAATAAGTCACTTACATGAGAAACTTAATTTTAAACATAGGTATGTATAAAAAATAACATTCGTTAGTTAAATATTTAGAGTAGGTTATTTACATTAGTTAAGTTAGATACCTACTCATTCATTGCATTCAAAGTTTGAGCGTGTGGTCTTCCAGGATGTGTTTCGATAATTGTTTTTTGAATACAATGAATGAGTTTACACTTTTCAATTTGCTTGGCAATCCGTTATAGAAACGTGCTCCCTCGTATGTTGCCGTTCGCCTTCCATAATTCGTTCGGATCTTCGGGAGGGCAAGATAGCTAGCTCGTCTATTAAGGATAGTGGCGATTTGATGTTGAGAATAAAATATTTGTATTTATGTTTTTGTGTAGCGCTTTGTGGATGAACATACACGTATTATAAAAGTATAATTGTTTTAAATTCATTATCTTAGTATCGTCGTAGATTTTATTCGTAGAAGTTAAAAAAGGATAGTTAAAAATGGTTTTAATAATTTTATTTTGTAAAATTTGTAGTGGCGCTAATTTATTTTTGTGCTTACAAAAGTATGAAAAGTATTACTTAGAAGTATGGGGTAGCGCTTGCTACCCCATACTTCTATTAAATACATTAGGTGCATTTTGACTAACGTGTTGTAGATGGTGTGGCGTAATTTATGAGGAATGCAAGAAGTGATATTACGCAGAGATCTAAGAAGTGCTGATAATTTATTTTTTAGGTGGTCGATGTGATAATTCCATTTTAGAGAGCTGTCGATTCGCAAACCTAGGTATTTCTCGTGGGTTTTATGTTCTAATACAACACCGTTAATTTTAAGTGGAGCGTGTGGTGGAATAATTTTGTTCTGAGCTTTGAATTTAATATAACACGTTTTAGATATATTTATTGTTAGTAGATTGTATTGAAACCATTTATTTAATTTATTTAAATCATTTTGTGCTTGCTTTATCATGTCATGTATAGAGGGACCAAAATAAAACAGACAGGTGTCATCCGCATAAAGTGTTAGATGACCATTTAGTTTTAAATCTTGTAAATTATTAATATAAATTAAAAAAAACAATGGGCCTAAAATCGAACCTTGTGGTATGCCACATGTAATTGGTAAGGGAATGCTATTGTAGTTATCTATTTTAACGATTTGTGATCGATTTTTTAAATATGATTTCAGCCTATCTAGTGCTTTACCAGTTATGTTAATGGATGCTAATTTATTTATTAGAAGTTCGTGAGAAACGGTATCGAAGGCCTTTTGTAGGTCAATAAATACTCCCAAAACTAGATTTTTTGCGTCAATGTTCTATTTTATTTTAGTAGTCAGGTCTATAGTCGCTGACAGAGTGTTACTTTTTGGCTTAAAACCGTATTGACGAACTGATATAAAATTAAATGAGTCTAAATATTTTTCTAATCTCGTGTGTAAAATCTTCTCTAATATTTTTGACAACACTGGCAAAACCGAAATTGGCCTATAGTTACCAGGTTCAAATTTTGAACCACTCTTATAGATAGGAGTTACCTTCGCTATTTTCAACGAATCCGGAAAACGTCCTTGACTTATAGCTTGGTTGAAACAATCGCTTAAGGTATGATTTAATTTTTCTTTAATGCATTTAATTGCTTTTGTGGTAATACCATCAAGACCTGTACTACAGTTTGAATTAAGGTTATTTATAATTTTTAAAATTTCATTAGGTGTACACGGATTAAAAGTGGATAATTCGTACTTTTTTGATGGCGATTTAGGTAAGATTGAGGTAGAGTTGGTTTGATATTGTAGGGGTATTAAATTTGCTAGACGAGATCCTATAGTAGAAAAATATTGATTAAATATCTGGCATATTTCATTTGGCTCGGTAATATATTCAGAATTTATAAGTAATTTAGTAGGTAAAGTACATTTTACAGTTTTGTTATTAGCTAATTTATTTACTAGTCCATAATTTCTTGGGTTTTTTTATATTCCTTGTAAATTCTTGGTAATAGTAGGAATCTTTCGTGTCTTGAATAAATATTTTTACCTTTATCTTTTGAGTGTTAAATTTTATTTGAAGGTTTTTATTTTTAGGGTTGTTTTTTAGTTGAGACCATAGTAAATTTCTTTCGTTAATTTCTGTTAAAATTTCTTTGTTTATCCAGTCTTTTAGGGCAGATTTGGAAATTTAGTTTTAATAATTGTTAAATCCTAAGTTAAGTTAAGATGTAAAGGCACAATGTTCACCAATAGATGTCGTCACTAGTTATTTAGATGCCGCTATCGAAGTGTTTATTAAAACCGTAATATAACATCATTGTGGTTGACAATATTCGATTGATACGCCCTCTAGTGTTTTATTTCAAAACTCTTATTGTGGCATTTTTGGGATTTATACATGGTCCTTCGAGAGTACCGGGACTGGTGCCTTGCGGTTGACTGTGAATAAGTCCGTTCAGCGCCTTGCGGCAGTGGTACTTGCTAGTACCGAGGGGAGAGTGCCCCTTTGACACCTGCTTGCGCCTGAACTTTTACCTCAGAGGGGAGCACCCCCTGAGACACCTGAGAGGTACGAGAGACGATTGCGGAGGGGAGCCCCTTGGTCGCCTATCTGAAGAGGAGCAGCCATTGCAGAGGGGAGCACCTGGCAAACCTGCCAGTGTCAGCTGTCAGCTGTCAAACGTCAGTGTCAACTGTCAGACGTCAGCTGTCAACAGTCCGTGTCACCTGTCAGTGTCATCAAGTGTCAACCTTGACACTGTCACAGCAGCCGTCAACAGTCAAGGTCAAAAGACAAGTAACGTCACTTGTCAGATGTCATCGTAATAAGAGAAGTTAAGTGTGTATGTGTGGGACAATTACCGAACATTAATCGTGAGTACAATTTTGAACTTTAATTACAAGGAGAAGTTAACTTAGAAGATTCAAGATATTGCATGTTTCAAGATACAAATATTAACTTAGTAAATTCAAAGTGATTAGGACTTAGAATAATTCGTTAAAAAGTGATCCGACGGGGAACCTATGCCCGATTTTCAAGTGAATAAATGTGTTCAAACACTTAGAATAATTTTAACGATTGTATCATTAACTTAGAAAAATATTGTGTTTAACCTTGTCAAGTTGTGAAGGTTATATTTTGTATCTAACACTTGTAAAATTTTAAAGTCAGTAATATTTATAGTTGTTAAAAATTGATTGTTTTACTTGTAAAAATTTAAGAACTTTATTTGGGTTACATTTCTTATTTTATGTTTAAAGTGGTTTTATACGTGTTAAAGTAAAAGGTATTATAATTGTTGTAGATTTAACCAACATTTAAATTAAGTGTTATTTTGCATAATCATATTATTATATGAAGTTTAAAGGTTAGTTTTGTTTTGTGAAGAATTAATTTTGATGATTAGCTGATACAATTTGTAAAATTTAAGGTATTGTTTTTGCATTTCTGTGTATTTTTTTCTGTTCAGTTTATTGATAACTCAATTGTTTTACTTACAATCATGGGTGAAAATTATATAAACCTTCAAGATGATATTTTCAGTAAAATTAAAAGAAATTTATGTAACTTTAAAAAGTCTCCAAGGGATAGAATTACTGTAGGATATCTTGAAGCGCGTTTAGAACTTTTAGAACAATTATGGTCGTCTTTTCACTCAAATCATCAAAAAATTGTTTATGAATTTAAAAAGGATGTATTGATGCAAAATGATTATGTTTTAAATGAAGTGTTTGATAACTGTGAAGAAATGTACCTAGATTATAAGTCCTTATTAAAGGACAAGTTGTTAATAGTAAGAGTGTCAAATGTCGGTTCTGAAAATAATTCAGGCCACAGTGTTAAGTTACCTGAGATATCCATACCCAGATTTTCGGGGCAATATACTGATAGGTCTTTAGAGTTTTTGGACTCTAATTTAAGTAAAGTAAGCATCGCCAATTCTAGTATTGATTGTTTATTTTGTTTAGAAAATCATAAGTTATTTAATTGTAAGAAATTTTCTGAAGAAATCGTTGACTCACGACGTAAGTTTGTTCAAACCCACCATTTATGTTTCAATTGCTTGACACCAAATCATTCAGTTTATCAATGCAATAGATCTACAGGTTGTAGAATTTGTAAAAAAAGGCACCACACTTTACTTCATACCAACACTCCCAAATCAGCCAGCTCAACGCAAGCTGATCAACCTGGTGAAGGAAATGCTTCAGTTGTAGGGAATGTCATTCATTCTTCCCAGGATCAAGAGGAGAGTATTGATCGTCATAAACACACTACCACACACACCAAGTCCACAACTAATGAAGTTTTGTTGGCAACCGCCTTAGTGAAGGCAGTTTCACAAACTAATTCAAGTCCGGTGGTGTTAAGGTCTTTGATTGACCAAGGGTCTCAAGCCTCATTTATTACGGAGGCTGCAGTTCAACTGCTAGGTCTCAGAAAGAAATCTGAGACAAATTTTATGTCAGGTTTAGGCGGTGACCAGAGATCACCTTGTTTATCAAGGTCCTCTGTTGTGGTTAATATTCAGTCTCGTCTAAATCCGAGCTTTGTCATCACAGTCAAGGCTCATGTGTCTCAAGCCTCATTTATTACGGAGGCTGCAGTTCAACTGCTAGGTCTCAGAAAGAAATCTGAGACAAATTTTATGTCAGGTTTAGGCGGTGACCAGAGATCACCTTGTTTATCAAGGTCCTCTGTTGTGGTTAATATTCAGTCTCGTCTAAATCCGAGCTTTGTCATCACAGTCAAGGCTCATGTGTTAACGAAGTTGACCTCATTCTTACCAAGTAAGAAGGTTGAGATACACAATCTGCCAGTGTTTGCGTCACTGCAGCTAGCAGATCCTTCGTTCCACACACCTAATAAAATAGATCTTTTATTAGGTGCTGATGTGTATAGCCAAATTTTGTTGAAGGGATTAGTCAGGGGTCCGCCAGGAACTGTAAGTGCTCAGCATACAGCGTTTGGTTGGATCCTCTTTGGCAAAATACACAATGAGGGTACAACTGTAGTTGAGGATGATATTGACAATCCAGATGCCGTTTATCTGCCACATCATGCGGTGATACGGCAAGATAAGGCAACGTCTTGTTCAACGTCGGTTCGGGTGGTGTTTGACGCCTCATGCAAGGGCACCAACGGGGCATCGTTAAACGATGACCTGATGGGCAGTCCCACAATTCAGCCCGAATTGCGACATTTACTGATGCGGTGGCGTTGCTATCCGATTTCACTTGTCGCAGACATCGTACCGTATCGATATCGTAAAATGTACCGACAAGTGAAAGTGGCGGAAGGTAATGCTGACATTGTTGATAGTAATGGTAATGTGCATGTGAGTTTAATCACATCCAAAACTCGTGTAGCACCCGTAAAACAGGTCTCAATTCCACGTCTTGAGCTGTGTGGAGCTGTTGTGCTAGCAAGACTTTTGGATGAAGTTAGAGGTATTCTTGATGTTCCGAAACATCAAACTCATGCTTGGACAGATTCGTCTAGCGTCTGCGCTTGGCTCAGGTTCCATCCAAGTCGATGGAAGACCTTCATTGCCAACAGAGTGTCGGAAATACATACCTTGTTAGATGGAAGTTGGTGGTGCCACGTTGTATCACAGGAAAATCTCGCTGACTGCGCCTCCAGAGGAGTATCTGCAACAGAGTTTATAAACAACGACCTTTGGAAACAAGGTCCTGAGTGGTTGTACGGCAATCACATAGATTATCGAAGGGGAGAAGATGCAGACACAAACCTGGAAGAACGGAAAGAAAAGATTAGTAGTCACGCTGCAACCAGTGATCAGGAAGATACTATAATTTCGAGATTTTCGTCTCTTAGAAAATTTACCAGAGTGTTGTCATTCTGCCGTCGAGTGTTGCACTGGAACAAACCTGAAAAAGAAAGGTATATTAGTAAAACGTTAACTGCTAAGGAAATACAAGAAACTCTAATTATATGTATTAAGATATGTCAAAAAGAAAATTTTGAAGAAGAAATGGAAAATTTAAAGAATAATGAAAAACTGAATAAGAAAGGTAAACTTACCTCGTCACACAAGTCACACTTTACTTACCTGCTTATACACGATGCTCATGAAAGGACTCTTCACGGTGGTCCGTGGTCTCGGGAATACTTGACGCAATTGCAGCATAGATACAAATGGAGCGCAAGTACTCCTGAACCGGAGATTGGGAGTGTGGTGTTAGTAAAGGAGGACGATTTGCCCCCAACCAGGTGGCTTTTTGGTCTTGTCGTAGACAAGCACCCAGGGTTAGACAAGCTTACACGTGTGGTCACACTTAAGTATAAAGGAAATTTGATCAAACGACCGTTATCCAAATTAATTTTATTACCTGTAAAGGTTAAGTTTAAGCTTGAATTGTTTTTTTTTGTTAAGTTATTTTGTTTGTTGTTCTTTTGGCTGGACTACGTCCATGGCGGCCGGTATGTTAAATCCTAAGTTAAGTTAAGATGTAAAGGCACAATGTTCACCAATAGATGTCGTCACTAGTTATTTAGATGCCGCTATCGAAGTGTTTATTAAAACCGTAATATAACATCATTGTGGTTGACAATATTCGATTGATACGCCCTCTAGTGTTTTATTTCAAAACTCTTATTGTGGCATTTTTGGGATTTATACAATAATCTTACTTTTATCTATAATAGATTTAATTTTATTTTCTAATATTGTATAATCTTTGTTTATTTCAGTATCAACTATGGAGTCAGACAGGGTTGATAATCTTTCGTAATTAATTGCTTTATATTGAGTTTTAACACTTTTTGGGGGTAAATATTTTTTTAATTCTACGTATATGTGCTTATGGTCGGAAATACATGAGTTTATTATTGCGAAATGAAAATTATCATTTTGAAGGTTCGTACTTACATGGTCAATGATAGATTTTTTGAGGAGTCTCTTGTGCTGTATTTTTTAGTTAGTTTATTGAGTAATATATGTCCATTACACTTAAGAGTATATTTGTATAGTTTAGTATTTTTATCTTTTGTTAACAAGTCGATATTAAAATCTCCATAGCTCTGTGCCTTTGTTGTAATTGCGATTCATACATTTCAAGGAATTTTTGACAGTTAGTATAGCCCGGTTTATAGATAACGCCTACATCAATTTTACATCGTTCTAAACTTATCCATAAGTAATTGTTCCCATCCTCGTATCGTGATTCAATAAGATTGTGTTTTAAATCGTTGTGGATGTATGCTGAGACTCCACCTCCTCTTGCGTCAGTCCGGTAGTTAAAATAATGTGTGTAATTGTCAATATTTAATTCTGAAGCTTGCGTATCAGAATTTATCCAAGTTTCAGTAATTAGAATTACGTGGATAGGTTTTATTAATGAGCTCAGGATACATTTTACTTCATCTAGTTTACCTTTTTTTCTTATGCTTCGCGCATTGAAGTATATAAATCTAAGCCTGGATCAGGAGATTTGCAAATTTTCATAGCTGTCTAGTATTTCGTAGGAGTTGATATTTTGGTTGTTTGTCTTTAAATTTATTTCTAGTTTTTTGACATAATTTTTTTTATAGTAGGCATTCCGTTAACGTATTTTATTGTGAGATCTGTTTCTCCTTCACCAATGCGACGGTTTAGTTCATCCTGTAAACTTTTAAGATATTTTTCCTGAGCTGGCGTTTGATCACTAAAAGCTTTAATATTGTTGGGTAATTTATTTTTGTTACGTAGGATTATTTTAGCAGATTCAATTGTGTCATAGCAAACCTTTATTCTACGATTTTTCCCCGGTGAATACTTGCCAATTCTATATATCTTTACTGGCTCCGGTAGGTCTGAACTTATTAGCGAGGTAATTTTTAAAATTTCGTAGTTGTCTTTAGATATCCTCTCCTCTGAGATATAAGATGTCGATTCTGGGAAACCAGCAAAAATTACATTTTTTTCGCGGCTTTTTCTGTCTCGTAGTTCCTTGATTAAGTGTTCATTTATATGTAGTTGATTTTTAGACGTAAAACCCGATGGATTGGATGATTGGTTTATTGATTGAAGATTTAACTCCAGTGATTTTATTTTACTCTCACCCTGGTTGATCTGGGATTCTAATTGAGAAATAGTACTCTTCAATATGTTTTGTTCAGTAATTATCATACATGCTGATGACTTAATTTCATTGATTTGATTCGTATTTTGGCGAATTAAATTCAAGGATTGTTCGTTGGATGATTTAATTTCGGTAATTTGTGTTTTTACCTCAGAAATGTTTTCATGAATTTTGTTTATTATTTGTTCATTTGAGCAAACATATTTTTCAAGTAATGTACTAATATGGCTCAACTCCGAGCGAATATCCTTCATATCATCACTACATCTGCAATCTTGTTCTAGCGGTTGTTTACGTTTTCTGTAAGTAATTTGAGTATCAGTTGGCATAGAACTCGTAGAAAACGAACTTAGCTTCGATAGATCGGGATGCGATCCACCGGCAGTACCCACTGCACCACTGCTGGTTAAACGTGTTGGCGATCTGCGTACACTCATATTTACTCCGCAATGGATAATTTTGCAGGAATATGAGTCGTTCTACGGTGCGTGCAGGACAAAAAAATTGCAATTGTCTTGCTCCCGCTTGAACCGCTCGCTGTGTTTCGAACGTAAATTGAAATGATATAAATACCAAACACTAATTATGCAACTTGAATTCTTATTATCACGTAAATAATTATTAAAATCGCAAAGCACTTTATAGTAAAAAGTAATACACGTCTATTCTGATTCACTAACGAACGAAGACTATATATATATATATATATATATAATTAGGTATTAAATAGAGTATAATTAGATAATTAATAGAAAATTCTCCTCTATACAATAAATATTGCAATATATTTCTTTAGAGTTAGGTATTATCTTTATTATTTACTAGCTGTGCCCCGCGGTTTCACCCGCATTGCTCCGCTCCTATTGGTCTTAGGGTGATGATATATAGCATATAACCTTCCTCGATAAATGGGCTATCTAACACCGAAAGAATTTTTCAAATCGGACCAGTGGTTCCTGAGATTAGCACGTTCAAACAAACCAACTCTTCAGCTTAATAATATAAGTATAGATTTCATTTCCTTTCAGACTATATAAATTTCTATCTACGTAACAGAAATTATATTATCAAGACAAAAAAGTCAAACTCCTCATTATAGTTTATGATTTATGTCTTCCTTTAGACAGAGTACACAAAACTGAGATGAAATAATCATACAAAAGCATTCAAAGCATATTTCGCATAGTTTAAAAACTTATAAATAAAATTTATTAATTCATTCTTCGTTATCTTTTAAGATGCTCACGTAATTTCCACCAGACTAGAATACGCAGAGAAGATAAATTATTCGTAGTTTGATTCTTGTAACGTAACGTTTGTTCCTTGTGGTTAATTCATAGTTATCAAAACTATGAATTATCCAGAGGTATAATCTCCATAATCATCATATGGTTTAATAGCTTCACTCTTATACTGTCTATGAATATAGATTCATTAATGCAGCAAACAATTTTCGCAGAAGTTTATAAATCACTATTTTCTTTCTTTTTTCATTATCTTGAGATATTATCTAGTATATTATGTAGGTACTTATTAAATTAAGAGATCGTCACATATTGTTATGTTTTCTTGAATAAGTCGGATGTTTGCTACTCTATAACATCCAAACTTCAGATCAGTTTTTAATGAATCTATAGCTTACTAGCTGTCCGCCCCGGCTTCGCCCGTGGTACATATTTCGCAATAAAAGGTAGTCTAAAGATTGTCTGTGCCAAATTTCATCAAAATCGGTTGAGAGGTTTAAGCGGGAAAGCGTAACAGACAGACAGACAGACAGACAGAGTTATTTTCGCATTTATAATATTATTAGGGATGTACCAACATAATACCTACAGTCATACCACCGTTCATGCTTAGCTTTTACACAACTACAACCCGGGCGGAGCCAGGTAAACCTAGCCTAGTTTATATCTGTTAAAACTTTATGCAATGTCTCGTCTGACGTCACCACGCGTCACTTTCGTAGTGTATTTATTTAAAGTCCATCTTGTAAATAGCCGATGTCTCGCGCGTCAAGTTATTTCTGGCAGCAGTAGGTCACCTGTGTTTAACGTCGCTTAAGCACGCTCGTACTTATATTGCGTAAAAGTGTTGTGTTCAATAGAGATAGAGTTTTGTATGTTCAATCTTTCTTTAGGTATTCTTAACACTAGCTGATCTATAATTGTATTGCTCTCAAAAGGATAATTAATGATCGTAAAAAACTTGGCTAAAATTTCGAATTCTGCAAGTACATATTCGAAATTTTAGACTAGCTTTTTTAACTTTATTATATGGAAGATTACACATTTTGTTAGGCTTCTATATCCATTAATGCCAGAAAACTGTAGGTATTTAAACCCTGTACCTAACTAAACAACATTACAATTCAATGAAAGAAGAACATGTTTTTATTATACCACCCGAGTACAATAGTCACATTTATTAAGAACAGCATTTTGTTATATTTCTAATATCACAATTATAATACAAGAATACACCATATCTGTATTTATAAGAATCTTATACTTCGATAATTATAGACTCAACTAACATCTCAATATAAGCCATGAAGGTAAATCATGAACGGATTTTCCATTACCAATAAAAATCCCATAATTCTTACAACACGATATATTTATAATAAATTTCATACACTTCTTACAAACAATTATATACAAGGTATAATCTGAGGTCAAATATGATCTGTTCAAACGCTGAAATAGCGTGAGATATTTCGGGAGAGTAGCTCTTTACTGTGCTATAAATTAAATGAGATAAGTACGTTCTATTAGTGTATCGCTGAGAAATAATAGTTTTCTGCTGTTTGCTCCGTCATGTTTTTAACATTTTCAAAGGTTTTACGTAGTACCTACACATATGGTTACGTGTCTGGAGGGCTTCTCGGTTAAGATTTTTATATAGTTCGCGTTTTGGACCTTCATACGAAGGTCTTTTTTGAATAAATAATGCTTGTTTTTTGGTAAGCTTTTCATATGAAAGAGTTATTTAAATTGATTATGTTGCAATAAACAAGCGTACAATCAAATATTCTCTTTTAAAATTATAATAATCATTTAGATTAAGTACCTAGATATTTACATCTTCCGGGCAATTGACTCTTTTAGAAGGGCTTTCAAATCATCACAAAAGGTACCACTAGTTCAGAGAACAGTTTTAACAAACAAGCCTTCAATTTTAAGACTCATCCCATTTCTTCATACAATCTCCTTAACCAATATTTAGAAACGTCGGTCAGTCACTCGTCAGATTGTATACTCCGCTTGTAAATGAGCGCAGTTAATCGCTCTAAGCCCTTTTCCCTCAACATTAAGATAATCTCGAGTCTTGGTAGCCTGCCAGTTACAATACTCAGTTAGCTGCAGATTTATTACCTTTTAATCATTTACCGTCACCTGCGGTATTCGCACCTCGTTTCTGTCGTCTTTTCCCGCTTTTTTATAGTCATATTTCCGCTTGTGTAGATTTTATGAGGCGCGATGACAAATTAATTTTTACTTTTATACGCACTTTGAGAAATTCTATTTGATTTTAATATATATGCTATCACCAATTGGCAATACGGGTTTATAGTATGTAATTTATTACCTGACTACTTTGCTTTCACCGTATAAACTAGATCTATTTTTCGTAATCTAGACCGAACGAAAAATACACGTGCAGTGCACGTACGAAGTGGTCATCTATACTAATATTATAAAGCTGAAGAGTTTGTTTGTTTGTTTGTTTGAACAAGCTAATCTCAGAAACTACTGGTCCGATTTGAAAAATTCTTTCAGTGTTGGATAGCCCATTTATCGAGGAAGGCTATAGGCTATAAATATCATCACGCTAAGACCAACACGAGTGGAGCAATGCGGGTGAAACCGCACGGCACAGTTAGTATACAATACAGATGGTTAAAGATAGAGTTTTTCTACATTTTTGAATGATCATCAATGGACATTTTACACACACTAACACCTACCTGCCTAACTAATAATAAGATACATCCTAGATTTTACTTTTAGTTGAAAAATTTCGCATAAATTGAAACATATTGCCGTATTGAAGTCGTAAAATATGAACTTTACAACGTTATCTAAACCTTAGTTGACAAGCTAATTCAACCGAATTATTACCATAACAAAAAATAGCGTGTGTGCTGAGCACACGTGTCAGAAGTGAAATTTCTTTGCCAAGATTCAAAGATACCAAAATCGTCGTCTTACTCCATGACGTGACGGTATTGCAATGACGCGATCTTAAAATTATACTACGCGCCTATTGAACTTCAAAAATATTAACTTTTGAGTTGACTTACCTTCAGGTATCTTAATACTGGTCCCAATGTTGAGCTGCTGCAGCCTCGCCAGCGCGGCCTGCTGCAGTGCGCGCCTCTCCACCTCGGTAAGCGTCAGCACGGATGTGTCCGCGAGCCGCACGCAGCGCCCGGAGCCGTCTGCCCAGCAACAGCTGCCCTGCACAACGCGTCACGTCATCATACTGATATCGAATGATTGGAATGAAAAATGAAAAAATATTTATTTCTGCTTTTTTTATTGTAGACTAGCTTACCGCCCGCGGCTTCGCCCGCTTTGTCTAAAACCTAATAAATTATATACTAAAACCTTCCTCTTGAATCACTTTATCTATTAAAAAAACCGCATCAAAATCCGTTGCGTAGTTTTAAAGATTTAAGCATACAAAGGGACATAGGGACAGAGAAAGCGACTTTGTTTTATACTATGTAGTGATGATGATGATAGGGAAGCGCTTGACCACAATCTCACCTGATGGAAAGCTAAGATGTGGTCTAAGATGGTACGCGCTTCCCTAGTAGGTACCGGTTCACTCACACAAAAAAAAACACAATAACAGGAATGATTGGATATATGTAGCAGTAAGTCCTGTATCACACCTTTTAACTTTTAACATTATAATGTTTTATATTTGAACTGTACGACTGATTGGATCTGTGTAGCAGTTAAACCTGTATCACACCTTTTAGCAATAATTATTATAATAGCTGCACTGCACAACGCGTCACGTCATCATACTGATATCGAATGATTGGAATGATTGAATTTGGATAGCAGTAAGAGCTGTATCATACATTTTAACACTAGTATTAGTGTTTTAAATTTTTGTTTTTCAAATATTAAATTAATAGAAAAATAGGATTAATAAGCCCTTATAATACACGAGGTGTTAAACTCAAATATATATTCATTCAACTAGACTTCTTTCAGAAGCGCATGCAAAGTCAAAATACATATGTATGAATTTCACATCATCACTGATTTCGAATTCAACAGATTTTTGCACACGTGGTGTTCGTGAATAATCATGATATTAGGATCCTGCATCAATGCCTGTAATCTATACTTATATTTTAATATTATAAAGCTGAAGCTGAATTTGTTTGTTTGTTTGTTTGTTTGAACGCGCTAATCTCAGGAACTACTGTTCCGATTTCATCACGCTAAGAGCAGGAGTAGAGCAATGCGGGTAATATCACGGGGCACAGCTAGTAGGATGAATAAGAGGGAATTCTCAAGGTCACAATAATGTTACTCATGCAGAAAGCAGTAAAAGTAAATTATTAAGATTAAGGAAGCATTTTCGACAACAAGACGATTATCCAAAATAGTTTGTGTATAAATATGAAAGCATAAACATAATTGACCTGATTTACATTCCGATGTCTTTAAGCTTTTATTTGCCAAGATTTTCTACGATTTACTCAATAGTTTACTACCAATTTTCAGTTATTACACATATTGTTATAATATATAATGAGAGACGAGAGAACACTGCAAAACACCATAAATAGTAATCAAGGACAATTCGACTAGCGATTTCTATCTATTTACTAAGGTAAACGCAGGTATTAACGACCCCTCTAAGGCAATTTTAAAATCAACCATATTTTTTAAGTATACTGGTTCTTCTAAAGATTTATAGTTTCATTTTATATGCTAGTGTTATGTATAAAAAATGTTTTTATTGAATCAAATACATTCAAATAAAGGATTATCTTGTAAAAAATAATTTACAATGTGACTTAGTCGATTGTTGGAATTACCGACCCATAAAAACGGCTGTGAAGCTATTAACGATTTTTATGCAGCTATTCCCGATCGTACGTGAGAGGAGGCCTTTTTCCAGCAATGGAATGTAATAGAAGCTAGTGATGATGATGATTACCGATCTTAATAAAATGAAATAAAAATGCAAATATATTCGTATTTTTTTATTATATGTAGTTATTTTTAATAAAACAAATGAGTACTTCTTAGTAATGAACTAAATAATTATAAACTTTTAAATTAATCAACATAACACTATTAATATATGTACATATATTAAATTAAAGGATTTCAAACTCTAGGGTATTTCCTTGTGCTATTTGATTGATTGCTTCGGCGAGTTGTGTTTTACTGTATACTTTTCGCCGCTTTTGTGGCTCCATATTTCTGGAAAAAAATATGATTATATGTTTTGTGTTAATTTAACCATGAAGAAGCATTTTTAATAGGCACCTATTATGTCATAAAAGTAGATGAGAAACTAAACAATCTATATTCGATCGGTAATAGCTTCCTATAGTTGCTATTGCCGACCCACATGGGTCGGTAATAAAGTATGTAAGTATAAACCTAAATTGTATTACCGACCCATAAAAAAATGGTTATTTTAATTCATTTGACCATCAGACTATAAAATAGATTATAATTGATTAATGTCATACAAAATATGAACAAATGCATATTGTTTAAACAAAAAAACAATGATTTACTACTGTAACTATTCGATACCGATCCTCGAAAAATATCATAACTTTGTATAAATTGACAACGCTAAAAAATAAACACTAGACAAAAAAGTTTAGTCGCTAATAGATTTTTATGAAGACTCATAGCTTAGATTTAAACTGGTCCATAAAACCACTTGTGTTAGTGTGATACAATAACATAAAAGAAATTTAAAACAAAAAGTTACGTTGCTGCCATTGCCGACTTATGGGTCGTTGATACCTGCCACGACTTAAACTGGTGAAGCTAACACCGTCCCATTTTTATTTTAAGTTTTATCGTTTCAAATTACTTTTTATTAATAAAATGTTGTAAGAAATGAAAAGTTGACACTTAAATGCATTGACATTTAGTAATATAAATTAAAGTATAGATGTCATTTGTTTGTAAATGTCTTAAAAAGATAAATCACAGTACTTACCCGAAGGAACAACGGAACAGTACGAAACGTCCTGCGTCCACGCTACCCCGCAGCAACTTACGTATTTTAACTCTTTTTTGCACAGTTATTCACACTAACGTAAAAGTATACGATGCTCAAGTAATACATTCGTGTATAACTTTGCCTACCTATAGCTATAATAGTTCTGGGAACGTTTAAATTTCGAATTACTTTTATAGGTCGGTAATACCTTCAGATTTTCGATGGGTCGTTGATAGCTGCGTTTACCCTAGGTATATAAATTATAAATTATTGAATATTACAAAACTTAAAGATTTAAGGTGAAAAATGTATGTAAATATTATGACAACACATTCGCAATACGCCTAACTTTTTGGACGGAGACTGCTTTTATTATCCGTCTATATAACTATAAAAAGTTGCATTTATGCCTATACCTGACCTACGAATATAAATAGATACCTACCTATTTTTCATAGTATCTTACACATAGTATTGAATTAGAAAGCCAATCTCTTCTAAAAAATAATATCCCAGACAGGATGTCCCTCTTCCACCCACGGATAACGTACCCAGTTTTCAGATCAAAGATAAAACATAATATTAATAAACTCATAAAGACTGTATTACGAAAGGCATCAGTTAATGTCGTGAGAGGAACATCAAACATTTTGCATTATTATGCTGTTGATGGGACAGTCTATTCAGAATCTTTGGTGTGTGAATTTATATTATGGTCCTAAGTCCTTCCACATCAAAAAAAATGTGTGCGTGTACTAGTGTACACACGTAAGAAGTGAAACTTTTTTATGACCTTATTTTTCAAAAAATAATTTACTATATGCAACTTTACAAAAATACGTCAATCACGCGTGGTAGGGATAAGAAAAATGTCACGCGTAACGAAAAAATGTTACACTAAATTTTTTTCCAACCCCGATTAAGAAGTTTCACTTCAAAAACAATGAATTAATGATTATTTTTATAAGAAAAACTATTAAGCATACCATTAAGGCACAGCGGATAGAAGTAAAAGCTTATTTCTTCCAAATTTAGGATTAAAATTTGAAATTTCACAGCAGCAGCCTGTTTGTGACACATAAAATGGTTTGTGAATTTATATTGTGGTCCTTCCACGTCAATTTTCCCTTCAGTAAATTACCATTTTATTACAAAAAAACCAAGTGGGCAGTTAAAGGCACTGTCGATAATTGTAAAAGCTTTTTTTCTAAGAATTTTAGTTGTCTTTGAAATTTCATAAAATGTGTATTAGCATAGGTATCGTGATATCGGTGACGCGAAATCATACGATTTTTCCCTACCATAAGATGTTCATCGCAACTAGTGAAGTTTTCACTTCAAGAAGTGTTTCTTAATAGTAATCCAACTATACCGACCACTTATAAAATCTGAGATATATGCATGAAAATTAACGGGACATCAAACGAGTTAGTAGCTCAGTTTCACCACAGACTAATAATAATATACTACGTATACAATTCACATATTATTATGACGTGAGAACACAGAACAAGCGATTGGTGGGAGTCGAGCATACTTCGGCACGAATTGGGTCAAATTCACAGCAATATTGCAACAGATTAGAGTTAAATTAGTAGCATAGTCATAGAAACATTCTGTGAGGGTGCAGAAAACAAATATCAAGTATTTCTTCTTCACTGTAGGGTCCTTATTCTCAATTTAATTTAGGATTAAAAGTTATGAATAAGCGCCCGCACGTTAAGGTCTCATTTGAATTTTTATATATGGGCTTTTAATAGTGTATTAAAACCTAGTCTTATTAAGAAAAATGTTCTTAATTATTATTCAGCCAAACGAGCTAGCAGATATTATAATGATTTCTGAAATTAATGTTTGATTGTCCATCATTTATAGAAGCATATATGCATTTCATCACGTGATGATGAGCTGGTACGATCAATCTTTGGTAGCGCATCACAGGTATAGCCGGGGTGCAGAGTTAGTAAACTGATAAATTCAAAATTTTCGATCCTGATTAAAAATTATCATACACCTTTTCTCCAAGAGTTCGCATTGCTTCAAAAACAAAAAACAATTAAAGAAAAGAAATAATTTAACACACATAAAATAATTGGAATCGATTCGTAAAACACAACAAGAAAATGCCAGCTCCAAATTCTGTGAAAGAGTTTGTTTGTTGACCGATGAGATCGTGGAATGCAGAATACAAACATTTCTTAATATATTTTGCAATCGTTGTTTGTATCGATATAAGAAACGGGTCCACGCGGGCTTACATAATTTGTATTTATAGAATTACTAGCTTTCCGCCCGCGGCTTCGCCCGCTTTGTCTAAACGCTAATAAATTATATACTTAAACCTTCTCCGAGAATCTATAAAAAAAACCGCGTCAAAATCCGTTGCGAAGTTTTAAAGAATTGTGCATACCTACATAGGGATATAGGGACAGAGAAAGCGACTTTGTTTTATACTATGTAGTGATACTGAAAATATAGTCTGTGACATTGTGCAGCGGTGTTCGTGATTCAGCGATTGTCTAAAAGCATTCCCGAGATTTATTATTTTTTTGTGAGTTTATTTTCTGTATTGTTATTGCTTATTAGTCATTGCGTTGGAAAATACTAAGAGAGCTTTTATATAATACATATTACAAGGACATTCTTGTAATTGTGTGGTGAATACAACGGTGTTAATAAAATTAAAATTATTAATGCGCTATTAGATTATTAACTTAATGATGTATAGGATAAGGATTGTTTACGCTAAATCATAAAAATATTGAGCTATGTATAAAAATCTTTCAAAAATTACCAAAAGCATTAAAATAGAGAATACAATTTTTAATACATATAGGTAACGAGTTGATGAAGAGAACAAATATATCATTGTACAATCCTTGTGGTACGGGAGCTATTAACGTTTAAAAAAAAGTCATTTTAGTATAGTTGGGTTTTTGATATACTGTTTCTCTTGCTATTTCGGTTAGAGTCCGGGCTGTCTGGCTGGCGGTAGTGGTAGCGTTTATTAGTGCGCACAGGAAAATATCCGTAATTTAAAGTCATTTATTAACGCGTAATTTTTAAACTTTTGCCTTTAGATAGATCCATCAGACATAATTTTTTTATTGCAAGACTTTTTTTTCGTTGTTAAATAGGTGCCATACGCAATTTTTTATTTCAAAATAATTAAAATGTCATCGAAATAAGTGAAATTACATCAACATGAGTCCGCTTAAAAGGTAAGTAATAACTTTATTACTTATATTATATTATCCTTTTTTAATACTTATATTGAATAATTAGTAAACTAATATTTTTAATAGATGGTTTCATATTTATTACTTACACTTTTGGGTATTAATATGAATTTGATGATATTTGGTTTTTATCAAGTTTACATTAACGTCCTATTTGAGGTTCGTTGGGAAAAGGAGGCACCATGGTAGATTGTTGCTAAAAAATTGTAAACAGTAAAATGAATATTATACATAGTATATCCTTCACGGGGACTCATGTTGATGGAATTTCACTTATTTCGACGACATTTTAATGATTTTGAAATAAAAAATTGCGTCTGGCACCTATTTAACAACGAAAAAAACGTCTTGCAATAAAAAAATTATGTCTGATGGATCTATCTAAAGGCAAAAGATTAAAAATTACGCGTTAATAAATGACTTTAAATTACGGATATTTTCCTGTGCAGATAAGATGCGCACTAATAAACGCAACCACTGCGGCCAGCCAGACAGCCCGGACTCTAACCGAAATAGGAAGAGAAACAGTATATCAAAGAACCAACTATACTAAAATTCTCTCTTGTCAACGTTGGTAGCTCTTATACGATTGTTAATTTTATTACAGTCACGACAAGACATGGAATGATCATAAAATTCTTGGTCTACGGAGTCTTGTTGACATATTAACATTATCATTACCTACTATACGTGTAATCGATAAGTGTGCACAGACGCTTATTCCGTAACAATTGCAGATATCAAAAAACTTTAAATTGATATCGAAAGTACTTAACCTAATGAGTAAAATGGCAATAATAAGTTTTTATAAATAAACGTTATTTCTCGTTATATTTTTAAAAAGTTATTATTGTCATTTTACTTAGTGTGCGCACACTTAACGATTACACCCTGTATATGTATAGTCTGCTGTCTGTCTACTACGGGATGACGTACCGTGTGACGTCATGGCTTGTCATCAGTACTGATCCATTTTATAGATACCTAATTTGGATGCTATATAAAGTTCTTAAATTAAGACATCACTATCAGGTGCTATCAATATCGATATTTAGTATTTACTATATAAAACAAAGTCCTCCGCCAAGAATGTCAGTCTGTCTGTATGTTCACGATAATTTGAAAAACTGCTGCACCGATTTTCATTCTGTTTTCAACAATGAATAGCGTGTTTCTTGTGGAAGGTTTGAATAAAATGTGTTTAGTTTTAGACGACGCGGGTGAAGTCACGGGCGGAAAGCTAGTTGGGTTATAAAGAGGAATTTCCATTAAGAAGTGAAGTATCTATTTTTATTGAGTGAAGTAATATATCATCATTCTATTCGACAAGATCAAAATACTTTAATTTAGAGGCCATAGCTCGTCATCATCGTGCAATCACACTGTAAATAAAAATAAAAGGTATTCAAAAACATCAAAATACTGAATTAGTATTGAAGATTGTCTTTTAAATCTATATATATAAAAGAAAGTCGTGTTAGTTACTCCACTTATAACTCAAGAACGGCTGAACCGATTTAGCTGAAAATTGGCAGGGAGGTAGTTTAGAGCCAGGAGAAGGACATAGGATACTAAATATGTACCACGGGCGAAGCCGGGGCGGACCACTAGTCTATATATATAAAAGAAAGTCGTGTTAGTTACTCCACTTATAACTCAAGAACGGCTGAACCGATTTAGCTGAAAATTGGCAGGGAGGTAGTTTAGAGCCAGGAGAAGGACATAGGGTACTAAATATGTACCAAGGGCGAAGCCGGGGCGGACCACTAGTTACAAATGAATGAAGGGGTTTATTTATAAAAAGCTTTGAAAAGCTTGTTCCTCATTATTACGTTAAAAAGTTGAAAAACGTCCTAATTGACGAAAAAAATATGTTTTTGCCACAGCGTATAAACATGCTTGCTTTTATAATCCTCTGAAAGTTATGAGAAAGGTACAAATAAAACAAATTGGTCTGGCGACAAATGTGTCAATACTTGAGCAGATGAGCAGCGAGCGGCTGAGACAGCTTATCATAATATTTTGGTGAAAGATTGCCTGGTTGAAGGCATGAGCTTACAGCGAGTATGTGCGGAGATGATAATTCGCTTTTTTATGTCTTTGTGTTAATTTACATGTCAAGAAACAAGGTAATTTTTATATTGCGTTTAGGGCCGATTTTTCAATGCTTGGATAAAACTTATCCGTCCAATAAAGTATTACACGATAATATTAAAATGTCACGTAAACTGTCAAATACGGGCAATTAGAATACGTTTTTAAAATGGTAGTTTTATACGTTATTCGACGAATAAGTTTTAACCAAGGATTGAAAAATCAGCCCTTAATTAACTGAATTTAGTTTAACATCTCCGAAATCGTCAAAGCTAGTTTTACAAACAAACAAATTAGTATAGCAGGTAAATCTCATTCAAATTATATCATATAGTTATAAGATATTTTTCAGTTTATTTAGTAACTTCTTTACTATACGCAAAGCATTGTAACTTGTAACCTTTGTAACTTTAAGTGTCAAATATAATGAATCTATTATTTACCTACGTAACAAACTTATGAATATTAGATATCATCTGAATCTTTCTGTTGATATTGGGAAAATTTCAAATTTCAAATTAAATTTATTTACAAGAATTTAATAACAAATTATAGATCTTATGATGAAATACCATAGACAAAAAGACGTGTGGCACTCGGGGACTGCCGCGGTAAAGCTATTGCATGCTATGCCTTCAAGCCACACCTCCGCGCCCGTCGGAG
The DNA here is from genome assembly GCA_029959065.1 of Colias behrii. Taxonomy (NCBI): domain Eukaryota; kingdom Metazoa; phylum Arthropoda; class Insecta; order Lepidoptera; family Pieridae; genus Colias; species Colias behrii. The sequence continues at coordinate 1,076,328 of JARWMC010000021.1, read as the reverse complement.
TGGGGAGCGTGAGGTTTTTTCGTTACGGAATTTCTCGATTCGGTCCCCGCGCTCAAGGCCCGCGATAGAAGCTATGCAATAGCTTAATAATAATACTTTATCTTGGTCTCGAATAATAAACACATTAATATTTAAGTAATAAACACGCTACAAAGCGTATTTCCAACAAGCGTGGCAAATCGCTCGCTCTTAACCCACACCCGGAACGGATGGCCCCGTTACGATTTACGAGCGGTGGAAATGATTCGCCAATTTCACGAAAACTAATGTGGTATGTGGCTAGTGGGATAGTATAGCTTTGTTTCTAGCGTTACACGTGCTGTTTTTTTATAAATGTATATGTGAGTTTGTATTATATATAGGAGGTCTGTTATTTTATGAGTTTAGATAAGATTATATTTTGACACTGGAGGTGTGTCTTATAAAGTGTTTTCGTGTTAAAAAAAGGAATAATATGCAGCATAAGGAAAAAGAAATACTGGAAAATTACATATGAACTTTGTGTAATTAGGTCAACTACAACATATTATCTTTGAAAAATTAAGGTGAGTTTAACTAATAATTCTTCAGTCTTTAGTGAATAGAATTATTAGCTGTCATAAAATTGAGATAACTGTAGAACTTGTAGACGTATGTAGCACGATAGTCTACAGTCTACGCGCAGTGAAGCCTACGCCGTAGCAATGAACTTACATCAAGTGACATAACTTTAAGATATTGTACTTTTATGAGATGAAATACTAGTGTTTTTCCATATCTGTTTACATAGACGGTTTAAAAGGCAGTTACCTTTTAAGTTAAAAAATGATATTGTGTAAAAATTCTGACATTTATAAAAGTCCTTAAACCTTAAAAGCTTTGTTTTTTAGAAGATCACTATGACAATCATTATAGTTATAAATATTATTTTAATTGTTTTGTTACACATTGAAATCTAGTTGAGCTTTTCAATTATTATAACTTATAATACTACTACCTCAAAGCTAATATATTCATAATATTACCAATTTAAAACCTCATTAGGTTTGACCAAGATTTTATAACAGATGTCGCGACAAGCTTGCATTAAGAGCATAACATTCTTGAAGTATTTGTCTTTATAAACATAACATAAAACGCACATAATGCATTCTTTATAATTGAAAAGCTTTCGAAGTGCCACAAAAACTAAGTGCTGACAGAAGACGGTTGTCAACCGCCTAATTATATTTAATTCATGATTTAAATAGCTCATTTGGCGCCAGCTCCTGACTCATCGGATATACTTGTATAAAAATCTCTTCTGATGTATGTGTGCAATCATTTCTATAGTTTATTACATGCGAAGCTTATAGGATCACAATTTTAATAAATTGTGGTTATTATAAAACACACGTCGATGTATAATTATGGGTGTAAATATAGTTAAGTAGTAGAAAAATAGGGATCCTTTCAAAATTAAAATTGAATTGTTTAGTTTAAAGCTTATTATCATAGGAAAACTATTCTACACTTTCTATTGCAGATTTTTTTTTTATTGATGCAGATAATTTGTTTTTGTAGCTCTAAAAAAACTTCCTTAAAATAATGACCATGAACATACAATTTAAAACATTAATTTGATATAGACTGTATAGTCAAAAACGTCGTCATCATTGCCTTTGATAATATTACAATAAAATAAATAGAAGCCTTCCTACTAGATATGATATGGTGTAAAGATTTAAAGACAAATTTGCATTTAAACATGTCTAACTTATAAGACCTTTTTTTACCGCGGTATCACACGTATAACGGGGAGCTAACGATGCAAGGTTACCTATCCTATATGTTATTAACCAGTTAAACTCTTATCATCCATTTGAATAAATTGCTATCGCCTCTTATTTATTTGTAGATATATAGAGTTATCAAACATAATATTGATCAGATAATTTTACAATGAGATAGTTCATTAAACGTTCAATTGACGTTCATTCATTAGATAATCCTTCTACCCTCATCGTAAAACTATTTTTGTATGTTTTATATGCTTGATTGTAAACATGATAATATCGACCATTAAGCGGCCATAATATTTATTTTTATTTATTTAAAACTTTAAATATTTGCGATTTATGACAGATTTATATATTTGTAAATAATAAAGAATGAAATCCACATATCTAACAAACTGACACAATCAATAAGTGAAGTGTAAATATAAAGAATGAATAACGACTGACCTGAGGTGTCCACGAAGCGGCCGCCCGGCTGGAGGAGCGGCTGCGCGTGCGCCACAGCCGCCGGCTGACGCTCTGCACCACGCTGCTCGATGATCGTGACTTTTGCATGCCACCTGTAGGGAGAGCCACCGATGCATGAGACCCACGGCCCAATAACGTGGACAGAAACGAGTGCGACTGGGACGGGGACGTAGGCGTCGACGCCACCGACGCGAATTGCAAATCCCTATACGTCAAAACCCATGCCTCGTCCGTCTGACAGCCCTTGTTGGGCCCGTCGTCATCCACATCACTAGGCATACGCGGTTTTATATTACGCAGGTTTTTATCATAGTTAATACGCTTGAAACGATCAGTCTTTTCGGAGTCGACGCTCTTTTTTCGCGCCATTCTCAAGTAGCGTTTGATGGTGTCACTCACGGATTGCGACACGTCGTCATGGTCTACGCTAGAGCGGCGCCGCGGGCGCCTCTCGGGCGGCGGGCTCGTCGGGCTAGTGGGCGCTGTCGCCGCTTCCAGCTTATCTTTGTATGATCTCTCCAGTTCCTGCAACACTTCTTCAGGTATGGGCTCAGTTTGAGTCCCAGCATCCACGCCTCTCTCCTCCTGCGACTCACCCAGTACTTCGATAAGGGGCGGCGGCGACATGGGCGGGGAACGAACATAGTCCTCATCGTTACCGTAAGCACTAACAATCCTACCTCGTATATTAATTCTGGAACTTGACGCACTATACACGCTAGAACTGAACCCACCGGCACTGGGACCGCCACCTCCACTCCTTCCGCCTCTATATGGCTTCGTTTTACGAAGATCATGGTATAAATTTTTCAACAAATTCCTATCGCTTAATAAATCTTGTACAGATTGATCCTTATTCGACGACCTATTGTAATATCTGCTAAGATGCTCCCGCAATATTCTTTGCGCAGGATCTGTATCAGAGTCTGCGGGAGCGCGCTCCGACTGCCTTTTAAGGTAATTTCGTAGCGCTTTAACGAGCTCCTCACTTTCTGTGAGAGGAGGAGGATCCTTATCGTCTTCTACTTTCAGGTACTTTCTCAATAAATCAACTAGTACTCCTTCATCATTATCTCTAGGCTCAATGTGTGGACTAGTGTTTCTTGCTGCGACATTAAATGCCGCACTGGACGGAGTGAAACCCGATTGTGATGATGGCGGTGGCGCTGCAAAGAAGTCTCTCCTTAACTTTGCTATATCAAATCGGCCACCTGATGTGTGAGGGATGAATAACTCTGTGGGCCGCACGGGCACCGGAGCATCGTCGGAAGGCGACCGGGCGCGCACAGAGCCACCTCTTGCACGTTTTTTTCGGCGTGGGCGGGCCAACACGCCCGGATAGGAACTTTTCCGCCATAGCAGAAACCTCGGCTCCCGCTGACAGACCTCTTGGAAGTACGACTCGATGCGCGGAACGTCCTCCGTGCGGTTCTGCGCGCCGTCCGGGATGAGCCGGCGGCCGGCGTCCGCCATGTACTTCCATGTTTTCCGCGTCAGCAGCCATCGCTCTCGCGGCCTTTCCCGGCGGCGTACGGCCTTGGTCATGAGGTCTGGGTCGAAGCGGGCTGGGCGGCGCTCCATGCCGTCGGCGGTCACGCGGCGCGCGCGCGGCTCCGTCGCCGCATCTCTCTGCCTCGGCACGCGCACCTGCCTGCGCGAAACTGAGCGTTCCTCACGGCACAGAATATTATGCGCCGAAATAGACGTCCGGTAATAGAGCGGCCGTGAACTGAATATAGGGTGGTCTCGCGCGGCAGCACTCTGCTGAGCGCGGCGCGGACTGGCGCTGCGTAAACAAATGGGCTCCCACGCCGGAGCCGCCCCGGCCCGCGCCGCCGCCCGCCCATTCCTTGACCTATGCGGTGACAACTTTTCCCACTTGTCGTTACTACTGGTCAGGGCTAGCCCTTTACGTAAATATGTTATAAATTCGATGTTACATGTGCAAGGTTTGCGACTGCGTATGTGTTGACATAATGCGTGTTAAATTAGTTTGTGTTATAATAAATTTGTTTTGAATGTAAATTATTTATAATATGTCATTTTCTTATCATAACATGTTTATGAATCTTCAATCAAGAAACGTGTCTGCTACAATGACGAGACTGATACATTATTTTATATTTATAAATTAAACATTGATAATATCATTGTTTTTATTATATTTTTTAACATAAATATTTCTCTTTGTACAGGCTACATCCCAAATCCAAAATTGAACAGTACGTGTAGCATTAAAGACACTAAGTACTTATCTATTTTCTAAAATCCGTTGGAAGATGATACTAAAATTCTATCACAATAACTCAGGGCATGAAATTCCTTGGACGAACACCAAATTCCGATTAAATTTAGGAAGACAATGGCAACAGAGTTAATTAAAAGTGTCGTGTTTATTATTAGATTCAGTTATTATAATAATCCTGTCGGTATTTAAATAAATCGGTTATTACCTACACTTCGCATTTCCGCTGCAGAAATTTGAATTGTAATTTGTAATTGTAATTATATTCGAGTGAATTACATAATGATATCTTAATATAAAAATTTAATAGTTTGGGCAAACATAAAAGAATTGATGTTAGATTATTTTCTGAGGAATGAAATTGCTTTGACTTTTTTAAATTTGTGTTAAATAACACAAATAAAATAAAGTGTATTAATTTACATTTAAATGTATTTTTTTAATATATTTCAATTGCGAAAAGATGAAGCTTCAGTTTGCAGTAGACAATCTAAAATTTTACATATTGAGATTGAGATTTTTAAACTTCCATACTTCTTAAAGAGCACAAAATTATTATAAAGATAGGTATAGAATTTAGAAGACTTACAAATACCGCTATAGTCTGATAAACAACAAGAATTTTGCTAAGACATTTATTCATCGAACATCTCATATTGAATCATAGCATTTGCACGCCTCTGTCGTATATTAACTTCCTCAGCCACTTATAAAACGCTCACTTTTAAAAATAAACTTTCAAATAGCTTTCGTTTTAATTCAGCGCCATCTAGTGTGCGATAGAAGAACTATGAAAATGTTCAGACTGAAACTTTCATGCCGCGCGAGGTTCGAGTATGAGTGTGTTTGTTTTTTGATAAATGCGCTAGGTGGCGATGGAGGCAATGTTTTATAGATTTTGCTACAATACTTTTAGTAGGTACCTATTATGCATTTCTTTGACTACAGACAATATAGGATTTCTCGTTAATGTGTTATGTAAATAGACTAGGGTAGGAGCCTTTAAAAATAATAAAAAGATAAAAAAAAAATCGCAGTCGGATGAAACCCATTAGAAAAGGAGGGGAATATGATGAAAATAAAAGGAAAAATAAATTACGGTCAATCCAATCTGATTTAGTAAAAGCTCATTATCACACTGTTTGTATGCGTTTCCTGAGAACATTTACTATGGTAATGTTTATTTTTTTTTACACCATATTAAAGTAGAGATTTTAATGAACAAAAAGCTCCCCAAGTTTTTGAAAAAAGCTGATATTTTGACGGGTGACTTTTCGATTGAAAATTAGGTCGTTTTTTTAGTATTAATTCAAAATAAGGCGAAAAAATAAATATTTTCAATCAAATAAATTACAGTGTATTTGGGACATAATAAAGTAAGTTTCCACCAAATTTCGTAGAAAAAAAATAAATTTTGAAGTAGATAAAACTAAAAGACCAAAAACTTGTTTTTTTTAATTTTTCACCTAAATTTTGAGGTTATGTGAAAAAATTGTGAATGAAAAAGTTGTAGAACTTTTAATTACCTACAACTTTGCCATTGAACTTTTTTCCGTAGGACTTGTAGTTTTGTCGGAAATCGAGAGAAACCATTTTTTTCTCTTAAAAGCTCCCCCCTCCCACTTCCCGAACTCGGATTAACCGTAATTTATTTTTCCTTTTATTTTCATCATATTCCCCTCCTTTTCTAATGGGTTTCATCCGACTGCGATTTTTTTTTGTTTCAAAAATTATCTACTCTAGTCTAAAAGAGCATATACAGGTAAATTAGCTTGGAGAAATTTTTGCGTTTGTAGTAGTGTATGGTCAGCAAATAAAATAAAACAACATTTTATTTTTAGTTTTTATTTTATACAGGGTTACTTGTAAAACACCAGCAACCTCGCAGGACAAGATAGCTAACATCATAAGTAACAACATTTGTTCTACGACTTTTGGCATAACGCAATAAATTATTTTTAAATGATTTTTTAAACTTTTATTGTACTCTCCTTACATTTGTAAGTCTATGTTCTATTAATTATCGGATGGACGACGCGACGCCCCCTTCCCCCTCTCGTTCGCTTTTTGTTTACGTAATTTTTGGGAGGCGTAGAGTTTATAATATTCAGACGGAAAATTAAATGAATATTTATTTTTGTATGAAAATAAAATCTAACAAATTATCAAAAGTCGAAATGTTGTTACTTATGATTTTAGCTATCTTGTCCTGCGAGGTTGCCGGTGTTTTACAAGTAACCCTGTATATATAAGGGATTTTAAATTAAACTATATGTGTTTCTCCTCTGAAAAAGATGAGACTTTATTTTAATATTTGCACATTTAACATACATATAACTTTTACATTAACAATGTTACTAAAATGAAAAATTTACTAACCTGAAAAAGAAACGACATTTAAAGTTTAATTCTTTAGTTTGAGAAGTCAAAGGCTTGCCTCGACCATGTTTTAACACTGGAGCCATATTGAATTAACAATATAAAGTTACAACACTTACACACAAATTAAACACTAGTTATGGCCCTGCCTTCATACAAAACTGCTGAATACGCCGTTCGCACGGGAATAGAATGTGGATGCGATTTCCCTTAGTTAGCATCCAAGCTTACGTCTTTATAATTATTAAACTGTATAAATTCATTCTTTAACTCCGGTCTGCATCGTGCAGACATGGGTGTAAAAGTCTCATTTTAGCTATTAAATGTAGTTTTTAAGTACATCTGAGTTTTCATTTGTAATTCACTTCAACAAATATTATAACAATAATAACAAATAATAACAACAATCAACAAATACAAAATTTATCAATTAAACTACGTACATAATAATTATAATTTTTGAATGAAATGTGCTTTATGTTCTAACAGTACCAAACGACTGCACGTGGCACCTGCGGACAGCGTAAACTGGTTTATTCTGGTTTTGTGCGTGTTTCCACTTTCCACTATCAAGTGACGATTTATTTATTTGTTTTGTTTCGTAATTATTATGGTCAAATATTAATTATGAAACAAATTATTATGGACACGATATTTTATTGTTTCACGGTAGTCGCCTTGTCGTTTGCTCAAGGACGTAAAATTGAATGATATATTTTTTTTTATAAAGTCAAAACCATTTTCTTTCAAATAAAAACTTGTTTTTATTGAAAACAAAAGTGTTGCTAGGAATAAGTATAAAATTAAATAGTAATGTTAGGATATCGAAACATTTTTGTATAGGCCAGAACGATATAGTGGAAACGCGCTCTAAGATCTGAGTAATATACACACCACTACATATGCAAAAATTTCTCCAAGCTAATTTACCTGTACGATTATCGACAATCTGACATGAAAAGATATATAATATGTACTTTTAGCAATCGATTACCCATAAAACATTTTGTACATCTAATTTAAATACAGGATTGTTACCTATATGTAGCAAAAACGCATCAACAATAATTCTCTACGATAAAAGTCAAATATATATAAATCTTCATTTAGGTTCAGTTTAAAACTTTTAAAAGCTACGCGGAAATAGGAACGGCTCCGATGAATCGCAACCTGCACCTGACCATAGGATATAATGACCTGACGCCGCTGACGGACGTTTGGGAAAAATAAATTGTTGGCATAATACTAAAAAACATCAAACGAAAACACGCAAATTTCTCAAACGACCTGAAATGTTTTTATCGACATCGTTTTGCTTTTGAATATGCTGTAAAATATTAGTTGTATCGTAACTTACAACAGATGATTTTTTCTTTTGAAATATTACCGAAAAGCCGATACAAGAGAAAATATAGAGTTCGAGGAGTGTGCCTGATTTAGTAAAAGCTCATTATCACACTGTTTGTATGCGTTTCCTGAGAACATTTACTATGGTAATGTTTATTTTTTTTTACACCATATTAAAGTAGAGATTTTAATGAACAAAAAGCTCCCCAAGTTTTTGAAAAAAGCTGATATTTTGACGGGTGACTTTTCGATTGAAAATTAGGTCGTTTTTTTAGTATTAATTCAAAATAAGGCGAAAAAATAAATATTTTCAATCAAATAAATTACAGTGTATTTGGGACATAATAAAGTAAGTTTCCACCAAATTTCGTAGAAAAAAAAATAAATTTTGAAGTAGATAAAACTAAAAGACCAAAAACTTGTTTTTTTTAATTTTTCACCTAAATTTTGAGGTTATGTGAAAAAATTGTGAATGAAAAAGTTGTAGAACTTTTAATTACCTACAACTTTGCCATTGAACTTTTTTCCGTAGGACTTGTAGTTTTGTCGGAAATCGAGAGAAACCATTTTTTTCTCTTAAAAGCTCCCCCCCTCCCACTTCCCGAACTCGGATTGACCGTAATTTATTTTTCCTTTTATTTTCATCATATTCCCCTCCTTTTCTAATGGGTTTCATCCGACTGCGATTTTTTTTTTGTTTCAAAAATTATCTACTCTAGTCTAAAAGAGCATATACGATTATCGACAATCTGACATGAAAAGATATATAATATGTACTTATAGCAATCGATTACCCATAAAACATTTTGTACATCTAATTTAAATACAGGATTGTTACCTATATGTAGCAAAAACGCATCAACAATAATTCCCTACGATAAAAGTCAAATATATATAATAATAATAATAATAACCCCCCGTCGTATCCTTACGTTGCCGTCGTGGTGGGGCTTGTGAGCCTTAATGAGCGCTAGAGCTATGCCGGTAGAGTTACTCATGCCGGACAGGTCTAGGGTGAAAGGACAGACCAAGAAGGGTACACCAATGCTTTTGACCCAGTCACAGGCCAAAGGTATTTCTTCCTTCTTCCTCTTTAACCATTTTTAGTTAACTCTCTCCTTATATCATATTACTTTCTATCTTTTCAACATACTCTGTTACTGTATGATTCTCTTCTTCATCCATTCACCCAAGCCACGGTGGAACAGCATACGCCAAGGGCTGCGTGGCTAAAGGAGTGTTTAGTCGTTAGTATGCGAACTCGGAATACCAGGGAATCTTGCGTTTTATTTACCCTTACCGCGGTGAACGCAGGGCTCTGCCGCGGTTGACGATTATGTCCCTAGCTTCTAAAAATACAACATGATAACCAGGTCCAAATCAAAGAGGACCGCGCAAAGAAAAGAAAGTGAAGATGTTGGATATAAACACGTTACATCCCCATCTTCTTCATCATCAAAATCACAATTATCATTATATTCATCATCATCATCATCATACTTCCGATCTCCAACCATATCATTATCATCATCATCATCATCCAACTTAGGGCTAACGGATGTTGCACAGGAGGCAGAATCTGTCCAAGTACCTGTGCCCAACGTTAGTGCTGCAGAGGTGCGTAAAAGATGGAGTAAAGAAATGAATGAGTTCATCTTGCGCACATATCTTCTACTCACAAATATGGAATCGGACACCAATGCATACTTACCACCACTACACACTAAATTTTTAGAAAAGTATCCTTATATGGAAGTAAGCAGACAGAGAATTGGAGATCAGCGAAGAGCAATCATTCAAAAAAATTTATTACCAAAAACTACTATAGACAGGATTTACGAAGAAGTTAGAATAGAACTACAAACGAACAATAATTATCACTCCGCGCAACTATTATCGAACACGGGTACACAAATAGGGCAACGCATGAAATGGACGAAGGAATACAACGAGTCAATATTGAAAATATACTTTAGAATTACACAATTGGAATCTAATAAGACAGCGTATAGAAAATTACTACATGAAGAATTTGTAGCTACACACTCGGAATTAGGTCACTTATCAGAACAACGAATAGCGGATCAAAGAAGAGCCATCATTAACAATAAGTATATAACGGACAACAGACTAGCAGAAATCAAACAAGAAATCTCCAATGAATTAAAGATCCAAAATAGAGAAAACAATTACTCACAGTCTTTAGGCACACAGCCGCAGCAACAATTAGAAGCAGCAAATATAAACAATACATACACGAGCCACGAGGAAGAAAACATTCACACCGAAGAACAAGCCTTGTCTGGGGACAATACTTTACAGGAACTTGCTGCCCCGATTTATAATTCTACTGAAACTACTGTTGACCTGAACCAAAAAATAGAAAGCACCTTTCATGAAGCAGAACAACTCTTTGCTAACACTGACCCTACAAGTAGACCCTTCATCCGACGACAAAAGCTAACCAAAAAGTTCTCAACTATAGTACAATACATTAATACAACGCTATTACCCACCAAATTGCACCCAGATATAGAGTTTAACACTTTACACAACATACTGTACTGTGCGGCGTGGACTGCGGCTAAGTGTAACGGGACAAAAATAGAACAGCAGTTGCAAGAGATTCACCACACACAAACTAAAAAAATCCCATCATGGCAAAAAAGACTTGAAAAACAGATTGCAGATTTGCGGGCAAGTATAGGTAGAGTTACACAATTTATAAATGGCAATAGAAGCCGAAGAATTATATCAACAGTCGAAACAATTAAATTGAAATATGCAACACACGCTCAGCACGAAAATAGCAACTCAGATCCTAAACACTTCTTGGATACACTAAAACAAAAATTAAGCGCAAAATCAGCTAGACTTAAACGATATCTTAAATGTACAGCACGTAAAAAACAAAATGCAATATTTATAAGTAATGAAAAAGGCTTCTATAGAACTTTGAATTCATCGGAAAATAACACAATAAATCGTAAAATATACCTTCAAAAGAAGCATTACGTGAATTTTGGGCGAATATCTGGGAGAATCCTGAACAACATAGCGACAATACAGAATGGATTAAAGAACTGCAACAAGAAACTAGTGGGATTTGCGACATGGAGTTTGAATTCATACCAGCAGATATATTCATAGACGTTATCCAACGAACACACAATTGGAAAGCACCCGGTACAGATCACATACATAATTATTGGTACAAAAAGTTTACTTGCTTATACCCTTATATACACAATCATATAAATGCATTCATCCAATCACCACATACATTACCAACATTTATAACACACGGAATTACATACATGCTGCCCAAAGATCCTGATGACACTTGTAACCCAGCCAAATATCGACCAATCACTTGTCTGCAAACATTCTACAAAATATTAACCGCGTGCATAAGCCGAGTTATTAACCAACATTTAACTAAATTTAATATTCTGGCAGAACAACAGAAGGGTTGCAGAAAGGATAGTCAAGGCTGTAAGGAACAATTAACAATCGATGCTATTGCCATGAAGACTGCAACAAACCAAAAAAAGGATATATATTCTATGTTTATTGATTACCAGAAAGCCTTTGATTCCGTACCACATAGCTGGTTATTAGAAGTCTTAAATTTATATAAAATACATCCAGTACTTACAAATTTTCTAAAAACATCTATGACAAATTGGCAAACTGCACTTAAAATAAAATCTTCTTGTGAAACTCTAACTACTGAACCTATTCAAATTCAACGTGGCATCTTTCAAGGGGATGCCCTTAGTCCTTTGTGGTTTTGTTTAGCCCTCAATCCCCTTTCCCAACTATTAGACAAATCAAATGAAGGGTTTTTATTAGAAAACAACAATACCCATTACAAATTAAGTCACCTTATGTATATGGATGACATAAAGTTATTCGCAGCAGATAAGAGAACACTATTTAAATTAGCAGATATCACACAAACATTTTCACAAGATATAAGAATGCAATTCGGAGTGGATAAATGTAAAATATTATCCATATCTAAAGGTACAATAAGGGAGGATAACTATACATTAGAAAACGGAGAAATTATTGAACCGATGACTGAACATAATAGCTATAAATATCTAGGATTTAAACAATTAAAACAGATAGCTCATAAGGAAACCATATTAGATTTAAAAACAAGATTCACACACCGCCTAAGACTAATATTAAAAACCCATCTTAATTCTAAAAATACAATCAAAGCCATTAATACTTTTGCCATACCTATTTTGACGTATTCATTTGGTATTATAAATTGGTCGAAAACAGATTTACAAAGCTTACAGAGAACCGTAAATACAAATTTAACAAAATACAGGAAGCACCATCCGAAATCTTGTGTACAGAGATTAACGTTGCCGCGCTCAGAAGGAGGGAGAGGATTGATAGATATACAAAACCTTCACAATCAACAGATCCGGTCACTTAGAAGCTATTTCCACACGAAATCGGAACACTCACTACTACACAAACACGCAACCCAGCTAGACAAAAAACTAACTCCACTCAACTTTCACGACACTAACCCTCAGCAAAACGAACACAGCGTAAGCATACAGCAGAAACTCTTGGAATGGTCTAGTAAGGCCCTGCATGGTAGACATCGATCTCATCTGTGCCAGGCTCATGTTGATAAAGAAAAGTCGAATGAATGGATAAGAAGAGGAGATTTATTCCCAGAAACTGAGGGTTTTATGCTAGCCATCCAGGATGAGGTTATTGCCACACGAAATTACATAAAACACATCATAAAGGATTCTAATCAGACTTCAGACCAGTGCAGACATTGTAACGCAGGCATAGAAAATATTCAACACATTACCGGAGCATGTAAATCATTAGCGCAAACTGATTATAAGCATCGTCATGACCAAGTAGCAGCAATTATTCATCAATTCTTAGCTCATAAGTACAATTTCGTCAAAAAAATAGAGCCATACTATAAATATAAACCCGAAATCATATTAGACAATAGCAATTATAAAATTTACTGGGATAGGACAATCATAACCGATAAAACAATTAATTACAATAGACCGGATATCACTGTACACGATAAATTTCAACAAAATGTTTACTTAATAGATATAGCTATACCTAACTCACATAATATACAATCCACTATATCAGAAAAATTAAGAAAGTATCAGGATCTAGCCATAGAAATCAAAACACAATGGAATGTGAAAACAGTCCACATAGTTCCAATAGTTCTATCAGCCACCGGTATAATCCCTAAAACACTTATACACAATTTAAACACTCTAGAATTACCATCACACACATTCAACATGCTACAGAAAGCAAGCATCCTTAACACATGCCGAATAACGCGGAAGTTCTTAAGACGATACACAAAAAAAAATCCACTGCTTGGTGGGCGGAGTCTAATAGCTCGCTATCGCGAACGCGGGTGTGCGCGAAGTCATTCTTGCAAACTCGCCGCGCTGCCGCTGGCCGACTCGGGACAAACATGTATGGAGTTGTCATACAGTTATAATAATGTTATACATATATTTAATTGTTGATTTATTGGTTTTATTTTCTTGCTTATAAACAAATAATCTTCTTTTTAACAACTACTTAGACATTATTAATAATTATTATTATTTCGTAATGTTTACTTTATTACAAAATAATACAGGTTATAAATAATCTTTAAAATAACAAAAAATATTGTTACTGAAAAAATGAAATGGTACTCAATAAAGCGGACTACTGAATTGATTTAGATAGAATTTGATGCTGACGTAGATATTACATCATGCCCAGAAATGAAAGGTACTATTTCTGAAAGAAGTTATAAACCCTAATTCTTCTCAGTCAAAGTCAAGAGTGGAAGATATCACATAAACAGTAAAACTGATGCGAAACTTTGGATGTTAATTTGTATATTTTTTTGTTAGTTGTTACTTAATCACGTCAAGACTACATTACCAATTTTGATAAAATATAGCTTATTGCTTGGATTTACACATAGGATACTTTTTATCCGAACTGAACACTTGTGTGGGATGAAACAGGATTCACGATATAACCTAATTCCACGCGGGCAAAGCCGCGGTCGGAATGATATTTTTTTAAATAAAAAAATTGTTTTAAAAAAAACACAAAATATATTGACGCATGTATTTATTTTTTGCACTCTATTATAATTGTAATTATTCATTACAAATAATCAAAATAAAATAGCCAGAACAAAGTTAGGCCCTGGTAGGGTAGGTAGGCAGGTACAGCAATGTGAGACGAACACTGGCTTATTTATACCAATAATAATGTATTATAAACATTAAATTAAGTTTACTTTCTAACAACAAAAATACATAATATTAGCTAATGTGAAAACGAATCAACCAATCATCCCACAACAATGAAATGTGCACACAAATATTCATCCAAATCGGTTCATGTGATTAGGAGGAGTGACTGCAGCGCCATCTTCCGGGCCCAATTGTGTTTCCAGATCACCCAGGAACTCAATTTAATATACTTACACAAAATTTTTCGAAATGAAAACTCACATTACTATGTAAATATGAATATAAACCTGTTTTAGTACTAAGCAATTTCCCGCACAGGTGTAGTAAGTATAAATGAAATAAATATCAACATCAAATTCTTTATACAACATACTTATCTACCACCTACTAAGAAATGTAATTCTTGAAATTTTTTCGTATTTTTTTTAAATATAATACTACTCCAATGAGCTCCTGTTCCATATTACGTCCACCATACTTCCACTAAGTTCACCATGATTTTTTATTTCTTTGCACTTTGTTGCTTTTTGCTAAAAATGGAATCATGCGATAAAACCAGTAGAGCGTTGATAACATACATTTTTGACTGAATAAAGGTACTTACGAAGGAGTGGGTTCACATTGTGAACAATCAGTGGGTTTATTTTCCTTCTGGATTCCGGATTTCTGAAAAGATTATCTATGCTATAAATGAAAAAATCTTACACATTCGTTATGTACTTAAAACAGGGGTACATATCAAACATCGTCTATAATACAATTATCATCAAATTTAAAATAAAACCAACTTACTTCATTAATTTGTTCCAATTGTAAGCATTCTTTTTCCTCCAACCTTTATGTTTCTTCTTCTTATTTTCTTTATTGTCCCCATTTGTCTCATTTTGTCTTATCGTGTTGTCACCCTTTGTTACGATTGCGCGAGCGACACAAGTACCCCGTGTGACGGCCGTAGCGGGAATGACTCGTGCAGCGATCGGGGTAGCAGGGTTGCCAACCGTAAATTTCTTTTCCTCGTACGTTTGCAGGAAAAAACCTCGTATTTTGGCTTTCGAACCTCGTACATCAATAAAAATCGTAATTACCTATGTTAAATCAAAAATAAGGCATAAACTACTGAATTTAGGACATAATGAAGTTATCTTTTTCAAGGTTGCTACTAAATAAAAAACGTTGTAAGTATTAAAAATAATCTTGTCCACATAGTATACCAGAAATAATAAAAAAAAAATGCTTGGCAGTAAGTAACTTCTAGTATTAGTTTACATCTCCAAATATGAAGTCAATATTTTAGATCAATGTTCTATGTGTTTTAAAGACGATTAATGTCAGGAACGCAATATTTTATTTCTGGTTAATCCCCGGATAGTGACACACTAACCATAAACTCCCTAAAGTTCTAGTAATTGTTTAAGTGGCTTGGATACTTACGATTTACGCTACAAAATGTTGCCTGCAACGAAAAATTATAATTATAAAATTTCCTCATACCAAAATATCGTACAAAGTTGTACGAGGCTAATGGTGTCCTCGTACCTCGTATGGATGACCACAAATCTCGTATTTGTACGAGGAACCTCGTACGGTTGGCAACCTTGCGGGGTAGGAAGGTACAGGGCGGCTCTCGCTATATTGGCTGGTCGCGCGCTAATTTCAAGTATTTCTTGTTTATTTCAAAACCATCGCATATTTCAAAATTCTAACTCGGTAGACGTATAGGTTGTATATTTTATAGTTAATATCCAAAAAGTCGTAACTTTACGTTTGTTATTTTGAAGATGCCAGAGATTAAAAAAAAATAACAATGAGAACTTTGTATTTTTTTTCTATCGAGAAAATATCATGGAATCATGTTTCTAAAACAGTAGACGTATTGTGTTACTATTGAACTTTCTTGTCAAGAATTTTCATCACGACAACTTTAATAATATAAAAATTACGAAGGTTTAAAAAGGGCCGTAAATGTTAGAAAAATTAATTCATCACCTTAACATCATCCACTTTATCATCAACATATACAATATAAAGTATTCCGTTGCACGCTTGGCCTAGGCCCGCGTGTAATGAGTAAAGGGATACTCATCAAGTAAAGGAGTAAAATAAATATAAAATAATAATAATAATAATAAAACTTTTTATTAGCAGATAGGCAATATTAAAATTAACAATTTAGGTACTTACAATCTACTTAATCTAACAACCTAAATGCTAAAAGGATTGCCGCTCAGCATTTTACAATGAAAAGCACAGGCCTTCATTGTAGAGCTGATTTTCAGCGACACCTAATTATACAGTGATATCTAATTCTAAGATTCAATATAATAAATAAATAAATAGATAAAAATAAATAAAAAGAATAAATAAAATATTAAATAGTAATATCTATTTTTAAATAAATAAACATATTGTGTTAATAAATATATAAATACGTGTGATAAAAATATACAATGAAACCATGACGAGAATAATATATTGTGTGTATGTAGTTACAATGTGCTATAAAATGTTTAAATGTTTTTCTGTTTACATAAAAGGTATGCTGTTAAATTCTTATTAAATGAAAATTTTGACTTTTTATCTCGAATAGGCGGAGGTAAATCGTTCCAACAATGCGTTGCTGCCCATTTGTAGCTACCTCGAAAAGCGCTTGTACGATACTTAGGTACTATAAGAGGATTCGTCGTTGTTCTTGTAGGGTACACATTTGATTGTTCTCTCCATTTAATTTTATCGTAAAGATATTTAGGTGACTCCGTTTTGATAATTGAAAATACCATATTAGCCAGATGTAATCTCCTCCTTGCAGCCATTTTTAAAATATTATTATTATTGAGATAAGGAGTTACATGATTTCTTTTTGGTATTCCAAAGCAGTATCGTGCGCAAGCGTTTTGAACTCTCTGAATCATTCGCTCAGTTCTGACCAACAAGCATGGACCATAAACTGCATCACAATAATTAAGTTTGGATAAAATCAAGCTTTCAACTAATTGTTTACGAAGTGAAATGGATATGAAATTTCGAAATGAGTATATAAATCTTCATTTAGGTTCAGTTTAAAACTTTTAAAAGCTACGCGGAAATAGGAACGGCTCCGATGAATCGCAACCTGCACCTGACCATAGGATATAATGACCAGACGCCGCTGACGGACGTTTGGGAAAAATAAATTGTTGGCATAATACTACATAGCACACTCGCGTTATATAATTCAAATACGCACTATAGTCTTACGAAAAATAATGCGTTAAATTGCAAAAAAATTACGGATCACAATAATTTTTCTGCAGTTTGCAACTTCGCGAGTTAGATAACAACCGATAGTTAGGTGGCATATTATATAGAAAATTTAAGTACCTATGTCTTTATTTAAAGTTAATTTAAAATCCCCTAACCTAAAGCAATCGAGTTTAGTTTAGCAATTAAAGTTTAACATTATTTTTTATAGAATTTAGATGATGATACCTATCTTTATCGGACAGCTAATTTTCCCTAAAATTACAAACGTTACGACCACTTATTCTAACGAAAAGAGGTTTTAACTGTAACAATATATTACAGTCGAATCTCATACACATATAACTTATGTATGTGTTTGAGATTCGACCGATGGCCATCTGTGCCTAATAGAGGGCAAGTTACGTCACAAAAACCACCACTTATAATAAATAATAATTATAATAAATCTTTATTTGGTTGATGTATATTACAAATGGATGTTTGAACTTTCAATACAATTATGAGTACAGGCACTGTAGCCAAATTTTTTGCATGCAAAATTTTATCAGTTCTGAGCATCACATGTAAAATATTAGGTACATAAATTTAAATTGTTTATTTATATTAAAATCATCATTTATGTATTATACAAAAAATATTAATGATTAGCCAAAGGTACCTTTTTTTATAAATTTGTCTAAATAGTATCTATCTAGTACCTACTTAATAGGTATGCTACGAAACCTAATAATTATAATATGAACAGAATTAAAAATTATTCGGATGAATGTTATATTGCCCAAAGCTAAATATTTTGAGTGTTTCTCTTTTTCCCCAAACATAATATTAACATATTATTTTTTAGAACTGTCTAAAAAATAAAAATATAGGTAAATGGTTTCTAAAATCAAATAAAGCAGGTATTGAATAAACGATAAAATATGTAGATACTCCCTCCTAAAATGCAATTTAATCGCGTTCTAATTAAAATTGAATATTTTTATTTTAGTGTACGAATAAGGCACATGTATTTGACTTATTTGTCATTGGTTATTAATAGAAATAACGCTTTAATTAACCACTATATACACAACACGACATAATTATTTTAATGAATTTGATTAGCTTATGTTATCATGTGTATTTAAATCAAATATTCTATGTCCAAGCTATTAACCTAAATCAGAGTAATATAACTGCAAGAAAGAATTGTTTATGATTAACGTTGCAGTTGTATACAGTGGCAACAAAAAACTTCTTACGTCACTTCAAATTGAAATATAATTCAAAACGCAATAAACGCTCTTAAGTTCAATATTCATAAATAGCTGCGTAAGCTAACAGACATTGAAAATTTTTCCATTATGCAAATTGAATTGAATCACAAAATAAATGAACGCTAATCTGTTTGCAGAAGAAATATTTGGGATGAAAATACGAAAGAATTGCCATTGCAAAAAATTATAATTCAGTTATGACAGCTGTGCTCTCCTGACCCAAATTGTGCTCTGAAGGTCTTAGAACTTTTAAGAATTTCATCTATTTATCGTGTAATAATAGTGTAGTTATGGCGCCTTAGGTTATGGTTAAACGTTTTAAATTTATATACAGGTCGCATTTTAATATGCAACTTAATAGTTGCATATTATTTTTATTGGTTTGTTTAAATTTTATAAAAGAAAACAAACAGCTGATATTTTAATCTATACTAATATTATAAATCTGAAGAGTTTGTTTGTTTGAACGCGCTAATCTCAGGAACTACTGGTCCGGTTTGAAAAATTCCTTTGGTGTTAGATAGCCCATTTATCGACGAATGCTATAGGTTATATCATCACGCTAAGACCAATAGGAGCGGAACAATGCGGGTGAAACCGCGGAGCACAGCTAAAGCGAAGAGAATAGAGTTTTAATTTAGTTGAAAAAAACACATAAATAGAATGCTTTACAAGCACATAATCTTATTTTGGATTATCGGATCTGCAGCATATTGAAGGTTTAAGGCTCATAACTAATGCGATGTTTATAAAATAATGTTTTTGCTACACATTTTGAACACATTCTTCTTATTATAAGTTAACTTTAACACTACATATTATAAAGAATTTTAAACACAATTTGACTAGCTCACAACTCCATTGTATATTCTGTCCGTTAGTTTTCAGCCGATAGGCAGTTAGCTAAAAATTTATGTAGGATAAAATAAGATTTTTGAAGCGCCAGATGAAACATTCATTATCTAGAATATTTTCTTTCTCCTAGGTTATACTATAATGTTGTTTCAAATTCGGTATTTGAAATGTCGAGGGCCTACATGTTTCTATTATGTATTTATGTAAGTACGTAAATAATAATAGAGCATTAAAATTAAATTGGTGGTAGTGATTGACAATATTATAGCTACGTTGTACATACATTATGGCTAGTGAAAAACCTAGAAACAACTGGGTATTCTTTTTAATATCTGCTTCAAGTATCATCATCATTATCAGCCCAATATAATCCCACTGCTGGGACACGGGAAATAAGTCGTAATCCACCACGCTGGCCAAGTGTGGGTTGGTGGATGTCACATGTCATCTTTTGATTCTTCGATATGTCGGTTTCCTCAAGATGTTTTCCTTCAGCGTTTAAGTTCTACAAGTATGGCAAACTTTTCTTATAGTTGTATTCGTTTATTACTAGATCGAATCCAAACAAATGCTCTTCACTGCGTACAATTTGTCTTGGTTAAAAAAATATAAGATGGACTTTACGATATACGACTTTACGACAGAGTCACGTGTTTTTAATACATTAAAATGAAATGAAACATTTGATACAAATACTACTTCCCCAACAATTTAATTTTAAATGTGTAGTGTCGTTGGCCGACCGATTAACGAACTCTCAAATGACATCTAATTTATTAACACTTGTATTTTTATAAAAACGTCGACATATTTTATCTTCTCCCGTAACTTGATTTACAGGAAAATTCAGTTTAAAAAACATGTATGGAATTGAAACTTTAAGTCTGCTAAAGATTTGATTTTTGGATGAGTAAGCGCGGATTTTATTTTTCATTATTGTTTTAAGAGAGTTTGTCGTTTAGCGATCGCATCGTTCAAGTTTAGAAATCAAATGCAGGATATATCATAAACATATTATTATGTATATTATTGTAAGCCAATACCGGTTGCTACGACCATGGTTTAACGCGCTAATCTCAGGAACTAAACAAAAATTAAATAAAAAAAATGTTACTAAATTCTTACGAAACTGCTTAACTGATTCTACAATCGTTGAAAATTGTAGAAAATTTGATTTAAATCTGTCCATTTAAAGTGAGACAAAATCGAGTAAAAAGTAGTCGGTTACATACCAACATAAAAACATACAGGTGAAGATAATAAAAGCGTGTTAAAAACACCAAATTCTTTTCCAACAAAAACCCAAATTGCAACCTTACCCTACTACCCTCTGTCATATCAACTATTTCAGAACTAGCCTGCGTCACTTTCATTAAGCACTTTCAATCCGTATTCGGGTTCGTGACAGAATGCGCACGCGCAAGCCAACAATTCGATTGTTACCGAACATTAGCAATGCAAAACGTTATTAATATATTTTTATAGCAAGTCTCTGGCAACCGGGTTGTGCCTCTAATGGATATTTGACGTCAGATCGGATTTGGGTCGGATCCTTATAATAGTTTGTTTGGTTGCATTATGTTTAGTCGATGAGTGAATCGTAAGAAAGGTAGTACGTACCGTAGTAGGTATTATGAGTCGTATGTAGGTACTACCTTCTGCCTAAAGTTTCTGAAATCTATTCTTACAGAGAACAAGAGATTTTCAGTTTATTTTTGAAATCGCATATATTTAATTCAATATTGCAGTCATATCGTTTATATATCGAAGCTATGTACATTACAAATGTACCATCTTCATTCTTATTTGTATACAAATATCTATTTTCTTAATCACATCTATCTTATCACCGGTGACTCATTTAAAAAAACTTTTACAATGTATAAAAACAATTCTTCTTCAATAATGGGACAGATAACTATTAGCATAGATAAAATATCTCCGTTTGATACATTCTTTGGCGTTTTGTCTATACGTTATCGTTTATGTGTTTGTCATGGTGGTCAATGGCTTTTGCTAAAAATTAACCTATTTTTACTGTGAAAGACCAATGGCTTATCAATTTTAAGGAAAAGTTTACGGTGTCACTGAAAAGTTTTATACAATTTTGCGCAATTGACTTGCGTTATAACGATTAGCAAGTAGATAATATCAATCAAATAGGAAAGGAGCCATATGTTTTGGCATTTTCGTTGAAAGGACTCTTTTAGGAAGTAATTAAGTGGCCTGCATAAGTAATGGTGATCAGTGGCCAATGTAAAGTGCGTTCGATGTTCCTTAGAAAAAGACGGTTAATAGTAGATATAATTATTGTTAAATAGTGTAAGGTTCCTTCATTTGTTTTTTATTATATTACTAGCTTCCGCCCACGACTTTGTACGTGCATCCCCGTTTTTCCCGCAAGAATTTCGGGAAATCCTTTCTTAGCGGATGCCTACGTCCTAACATCTACCTGCATGCCAAATTTCAGTCCGATACGTCCAGTGGTTTGGGCTGTGCGTTGATAGATCACTATATCAGTCACCTTTGAGTTTTATATATACATATATATAGATAGGATTATTTGAACATTTTTCCACTTATATTTTTCATACAAACATAACAAACCTTGCACATGTAAGTACGCTCTTAAGGCGTTACCCGGCAATTTCGACTATGTTCAACCTCTATAAAGTCTGGTACAACATAAAGCACAATACCGAAAAAAATATATAAAATAGGATGGTCTTTGATCTTTAATTGCTTGCGAGGACTTTTTTCCAAAGTTAATAGATTTCTAGAAAAAAAATGTGCCGTGGTCATCGATTTTTCCGCAAATACTCTATAAACTTCGTAACCTGCTGACTTAGAGCTCTGAAAATTTTATGTTTAATAAATTATCAGTTACACAACAGTCCCTGACGAGGATTTTTTGTTTCACTGATTGGTATCTTTTTAAATACAAAATGCGAGGAAAAAAGAAGGTGCAGCGGGAGAGGTTTGAGATCCGTTAAGTATGGTCAAGGTTATTAGCGCATGTATAAGCCTTAACTACGCACGCACGTCCTTTTGAGATTCCATATTCTCAACGTGTAATTTCTTCAATCCTCAATAAAGTCCCGAACGTTCCAGTTAAGTCCATTATTATCTATTTTTAGTTTTAGTACACAAAACACGTGTACCAAACACTATTTGATAGTGATGTCCAATTGTCTTGCTATTATACGCTAAAGAGACGTTCCGTGAAATATCGATAAAAATATAATCGATAAAAAAACCGAGTCAAGACGAATGTCAGTGCTTACAAATAACAGATCAGTGTAGGTATTTTCGTTCAGCTGTAACAGAAATTATTGGCGGCCATGCGTCCCAGTCGTCCTCGATTTTTCTCAGTCGATAAAACGACATTGAACTTAAAAATATTATTTATGAGGAATACATATGATTGAATCTTTATTTTGATATTTGCTGTTATTAATATTATTCCATTATTTTATATTAAATGTTCTATGCATTGCAAAACAACAAGATATACCTACCTAACAATAAAATCTGAAGTAAAATACATATAAAATAAATCGAAACCCGCTTAATGTAAACAAACATAATATGTATTCCCATATTATAAACTTAACGGAACCATTTGTAAATCTAGAACATGCTTTATACTACTCAATATGATGAATTAGGTACTTACCTATATTAAGAAAATTTTATACTGATCAAAAACTAAGTTACCAAATTGTCGTAGCCCGTAACAATAGCATCACAAAATACAATATTTCTATATGTATATTGTATACTAATTTAAAACAAAATAAAATATTGAACATTTTCTAACATAGGTATCTCAGATTTAAAATCTAAATGTACCTAACTACCAGAAACTTTATTAATACGGGAAATATTTTAAGGTTCTATTTAATACAATCAAATGAATTAAAATTAATAATACTTACATGTATTATTGCTATAATTGACACTATTCTCCACGACTTGTATTCCCATGTTTGACTAGACTGTATCACTCCATAATAGTGTCACACTACACGCCAAAGGCGTTTCTGAAACACTTTATCATTTACATTATAAATGTTTTTACTTCACATCACTTTTCACTTGCCTTGACATCTACAACTATAAACAATCACTTATTTTAACTAACAACTTTCCCGCTTCACTGTTTAAAAATAGAAAACAATTTTTATCAAAGATAATAAAAAATAAAATTCAAAATTCGAATTTCGAATATCACTGACAGTTGCGCCTAAAGTCGTTTTTCCCGCGTAAAAGCAGCACGCTGGATGCGTGCGCCGAACCGTCCGTACGCCATGACACTGCGCTTCTGTAAAGAAAAAATATACATGCTATAATTTTCTGTCACGGAAGTGCGAGCCGCGAAATTTTTCATATTTGTTTTAAATAATTGCGAATCATTTTTCAATAAGCTCTAATATTTAATCTACGAAAGAATAATGAATCCAGTCGTACGGAAACTAAAATGTAGGTTGAGTAATTGGGGTTTATATAATATTAATATAGAATTGTTTTTTGAATCTGTAGCGTAAAAAATATGTCATAATAAATTAGGGTGCAATAAAACAAAAAATTAACAATTTGAACATTCTGTTTGTCGGCATTTCCCAATTAATTTTGGGAATTTATTATTTAATGTAATTGGAAAACATTGAATAAAATTATTTTTAACAAAAAAATTATTAGAATCAGAAAAACACAAACATTAATTACTTAATTTTATAAACTCTTGACACAGTTTCAATCATAAAAAAAAAATATTTTTACGTCTTGTAACATTTAACGGTCTAATGAATCTGACATATTCTTCTAACGATCTTATCATTGAGTTTTATTTTAAAATTTACGTGTTGTATAATTAACTTGACTCTGAAAATATTAGAATAGAAGAAAATAGGTCAAGAGTGATAATTCAGTAAGTATTATACGTAATAATAGTATTATTTATAGAAAAACTTTGAAGTAGAAGTTTAAACAATTGAACAAATGAAATTTCCCGGTGTCACAATATGATTATATTTAATTCTGTTGATGAATGGTTCGCACGGCGCAATGTCATTGCCTCGGCTAATTATATCAGCTGAACTTGGCTTATTTTGGCAGATTTTTTAGGTTATAGATTAAAAAAATTCAATTACCCTAATTTTGTTAAAAAGTCCCACCATCTTTCATGAACAGGATATTACGAGATACCTTTACAGATTACGATTCACGATTGATAATACTAATAAATAAAATAGTTTAAGTAATAAATAAAATAATGTGTAAGTAGTAAGTACATCATCGTGTTTCAGGTTACGTGAAATTTATGTAATAAAATAAAATACTATCTAGCGATGCCAACTTTTTGAAGAAAATAAAGACAGTAAAGAAATTTCCATAGGAAAATTTAGATGTCACACTTACTCAGCATTTAATTAATATAAGTTTTAACTTAAACTACACTACACAATAAAATAATTTGTATGTAATTTTTTCAAGTACCTAGATAGTAAAGGTTTTGTTATGGTAAAACAATTCAGAACGCCTTATTACTGTTCATTTCTATAATGCGATGTGAGTTTTTTCATTAGAGCCATAACACATTAAAGTCATACTCAAACATTTATTTATTCAACTAGACTTAGCGCGCGCGCTTTAGAAGCTTTAGAATGCACTGTGAAGCGTTTTTCACGATGTGGTTCTTTTAATGCCATCATCAACACGTTGCGTTGTGATCAATTTTTTCGCGGAATCGGTCTTTTTTCGGTCTGTGGGCGTAAAGTATACAACTAACTTGCCTTATCGGTGTCGCTCCTAAAAATTGGCCTACTAAACGTAAGTCAGTGAGATTTCACGACCACACGCTTGCCAGGGAATGTTGGCAGAGGCGTGTCACCGTACAAAAATAATGTTAGACGCATCGCTGTTATTCGCCATTTCGATTGATTAACCAAATCGTATGTTTGTCATCGCACCGAGGAAATTGTTTATTTGGCTTGTTATTTTTTAATCAACGTCTGAACCCTGAGCGAAGAAAGCGCGTCTTTGATAAGAGTAAGATAGCGGAAGGAATTTTTTTCACGGCCGTTTTGAGAAGGTTACCATAACTTTATGGAATAGTTCATTTAATATATGTATTCTGTATTTATTGTGATAATATTTTTTGTTAGTAACCCCTAGCCCCTCTCTATATTTATGAATAACTATTCGAACCAGAGTTAAAATAGACGTCAAAGTTGAGTTTATTTATGACGCGAAAGCATTAATTTCTATATAAGACTACTGATCCTGTAAGGATTTTCGCAAATTTTTCTTATAGAAGATCCACAGCCAAACTGAATAAATATCTATATGAATAATATTTTTCTAAATATTTCAATTTCTATTGAATAGCCAAACATTAATTTTCTCACCTGTAAATGCAGTAACACAATAGTTTATCGTGAATCAAACAGTAGCCTCTATTACTGGTTCCCAAAACAAACCTTTCTAATACTTGCCTACGTAGTAATTATTTAGTGTTGTGTTTTAATCTGTGCTAATACTTACTCGAATAGTTATTGTTACGATATAGAAACGAAAAATCGTCTTATTAGTACAGGAAACCCTCGGGTAGATCTTAATTATCTACCCAAATATTATGTAATACATCTATCTATGTATTACAGGCATAAACCTGTATTTACAATATTTGAATATTTTGATGGTTATTATTTGTCTTGATTATAATAATTATTTATTCATATATTTAACTAGAATGATTTGATTGTATAAACCACACATAATAAATCGCTAGAAAGTGCGGAAAATAGGCAACACACGTTTATTTCTATTGACAATGTTAGTTTGATGAACGGTGGAGACTGGCATTCGAGTCTAAATATACTCTAATTCAAAACAGACGCTCGCAGATAGCTGTCTACTGTCACAGATATTGAAGGAATATTACTAGACTATGTAATATTTGAAATACATTACCTACATAACATTCTTGCTGCGTAAAACTAGGAATACATAATACTAGCTGCGCTCCGCGGTTTCACCCGCGTGGTTCGCCTTCTGTTGGTCTCAGCGTGATGATATATAGCCTATAGCCATCCTCGATAATTACGCTATCCAACACCAAAATAATTTTTCAAATCGGACTAGTAGTTCTTGAGATTAGCGCGTTCAAACAAACAAACTCTTCAGCTTTATAATATTAGTATAGATTAAAGTTTGTTCATACATTTTAAATCCCTGAAAATTCTTAAGCTACAGTGAACTCTGGGTTTGCAACTGTTTTCCGATGTTACCTACTTTTTAAATTTCTAGAAATGTTTTCTTCAGTTTTCTTACATACATCATCGTAAAATCATCGTCATTGATAAAGTATCGAACGGAAAAGTAGCTATATCTTGCTATAAGATTTATTCGAAAAATTGTTACAAAGCAATCACACTGCCAAGACAAATAAAGCGTGTGACTGAATGACGCAGATTTTCGCTAAAATCAGTATATTATAGAGATCTTGTCTGCTCGGATTAGGAAACTCCTCGGTTATTTATTCTGGATGATTTGGCTCGTCATTCACATTACCTCTAATTAAATTTATGTATTGAAAGATCTTTTTCATGGAAATAATCTTTATTTTTTACTTCGTGAATTCGATACATAAAAGTGTGATTATAAGTCTTCTTTTATGAATTTACTCTTTTAAAGATTCATTCAGGGTTCATTTATAACAATTTACTAACATAACTAACATACTCTTATATTATCTGTGTTATAGTTTTGTTATATGCGTTCATTCAAATCACATACCTTAACCTATGTAATATCTAACTCTAGCGTAACATCTTTACTATCTATAGGTACTAATATTATAAAGCTGAAGAGTTTGTTTGTTTGAACGCGCTAATCTCAGGAACTACTGGTCCGATTTGAAAAATTCTTTCGGTGTTGGATACCCAATTCTTCGAGGAAGGCTATAGTCTATACACCATCACGCTAAGACCAACCGAAAGCGGAGCCACGCGGGTGAAACCGCGGAGCGCAGCTAGTAATTTATATAAATATAGGTTACTCATACCGGCCCTCAAGGATTCTTTGCTAACACTATGACATAAACATGAATAAATTTAATAAAGCGCTTAAAAAACAACGGAGATAGAACGACGGAATATTCCTCACCAGAATTTATGACAATTATGTGCAGTGCGGTTAGATTAAAGCCCATTTTATTTCATTCTAAAGAAACTGCATAAAACGATTATGACATAACATTGAAGTAGTCTATAAAATAAAATTGTATGATAACATCAGTTCGTGCAGCTGTCGCGAAAAACTCGCCAAGTACATAAAGCTGGTTATTTAAGTGGCGTTCAGGAACTAAATAAACATTTTCACTATTTCGTTTGTATACACTTGGTTCGAGGCGCCGGCTATTTCAAGATCAGACGTTATGACATGTCTTCATTTTGTAGTTTATGCCCAGTTTCAGCTTCCCATTACAAGGACAGACAGAACATTCATCTGGTTGTACAACGCGAAACATTTCAAATCGATTCAGTTAATATTTGTTATGTAACTCAATGGAAGAAAAGCCACTAAGTTACTAAAAGTAGGTTAAGTATAATTCATTATTGTATAGTCTAAGGACGTTCTTTACATTTCTTCTTCATTTATATGCATAGTCCAATAGAAGCAAGTAAGAAAGGATGATGATACCCACAATTTATTCCACACTAGTTACCAATGTACCAAGGCATAAACTTCAGGTCACGTACACCCAGATTGTTGAAACAACAGATCTCTCACGTTGTATTTACGACCCACCACATCATTATACTCCCTTTAATCTCTTGTTAGAACAGGACAGTTCACAAGGGCCATACATCACTATGACTCAGCGTGACGCACGTCGCGTCATCACCGTCTGGCCTGTCTCATTGCAACACCCAATACTGTTAATTTGATATAAATATCTCGAAAAGTCTTGGCGAATTTCGAGTAGGTGTTTTGGGCCAATTAGTGTTCATTAGCTAAATAACAATCAAATAAGAGATTACTAACATGTCGTTTGACTCTTTTCTAAAAAAATATGGTCCATATCTAAATTTTTTGGGTTTTATTTTAATTTTATACTTCTATTTTTATCCATTAGGACAGTGCGAATCCTTACTGATATCAATTTCTGTATTATTTAGATTTTAGAAAGCTTTTTACTAAAGGAGTCTTTCTGAAGTCTAAACCTATGTTTCGACATACCGGCCGCGGCAGCGGAATTGTAATTAACTACCTTCTACATTGTATTTCGGTTCAGCTGGATTAATTTTATGTGAGAAATAAAAATAATGATATATAGATATATTCACAAAGAAACAGGTAGGTACAATATAATTTGAGGACCCTGACTTTCGAACTAGCAGTGTTATTTTATTCCATTTCCATAATTCCAAAAAGAACAATTTCTTTCCATAGCATAGAGCGAACGAACGAGAATAGTCCACATTTTGACACAATTCGCAACAAATAAATAAGCTATAGTCCCGTTAAACTGAACAATTTACGGCTAGTCATAAACGAGTTTATGGCTAGACCTTCAGAGATTGATTTACCCAGATGCTAGGCTATTTCTAATTAAATTCAATATAAATCTAACGTGGCATGTGAAATTTGAAATACTGGATGAATGTGTTCTTGTGCTTTCATGTATCTTTTCAATGACATTTTGACATTCATTTATGATCTGTGCATAAGTTTGTTTGTTAGTTGACCGGCACGTTGATAAAGTAGTTAACGCGTGAGCCTTTGGTAGCTGGTTCGATTCCCGGAGGAGACTACCAACAAAAATGTCTCGGTCTGGCCGCACATAGAATACTGATCACCTATTTGTCCGTAATGAAAATCGGTCAGTGAAACAGATGTACATATATAGCTGAAAGCATGATGCTTCTGCCCCATACCCCGCATGGACATGACAAGTGACACGGGACTCCACATTTATAAGTAGATCTTAATAAAGCCTCCGTTAATTATTATTTATACTTATTTACGTACTTTTCAAAGGACACAAAACTATGTATCGTTACGGGCTGCCACTATGTATATTTTTTATATAAATTTTCGTGTATGTACCTCTGCACATCGTAATTTAGAATCCTACAACACGTCTAATTAAACAAATTACAAAGATCATAATTTAAACATTCAAATCGCGCGGAAACGTAAGAAATACAAGCGTATAAATATAGTACATAATTTGTTTAGCACGTAACATCCGATTAGATGTTATTGTAACTAGTATTGTGTTCCGGCTACGAATGTTAATAAATAACTGAATTGCGTCGATTTATTGTTTTCTTAAAATTACCTTTGCGTGTTATGATTATAATATGTACTACTTACTAGCTTTCCGCCAGCGTCTTCGTCCGCGTTTTCAAAGAAAAACCCGCATAGTTCCCGTTCCTGTGGGATTTCCGGGATAAAACCTATCCTATGTGTTAATCCAAGTCCAATCCAATATGTATGTACCAAATTTTATTGTTAGGTATCGGTTCAGTAGTATTTGCGTGAAAGAGTAACAAACATCCATACATTCTCACAAACTTTCGCATTTATAATTTTTGTAGGATTTAGCTACCAATTATACTAGTTAGTGAGTTTCTGACGCTCACAGGTTTGATTATTATATATGTATTTCACGGGCATTGCAGAATGCATGTAACAGTTTATAACATAGTTAAGATTGTATGGAAAATAGCTTATAATTATTTATAATTATAGTAGGTATATAAATAATCATTTCTGATATTACACATGGGAAGTGTGTTTATATTGTAAAGAAATGGTTAACTATGAATTAACGATGTACTAGCTGTGCCCGCGTTTTTATCCGCATTGCTACGCTCCTATTGGTCTTAGCGTGATAATATATGTAGGTATAGCTTTCCTCGATAAATGGACTATCTAATAGTGTTATAATTTTTCAAATCAGACCCGTGGTTCCTGAGATTAGCGCGTTGAAACAAACAAACAAACTCTTCGATAGATTTACTCAACTCACTTAACTTTTCTTCTACAGTCTATGTGATAGAGTTATTCTTATTTTATCCTCAATCTAATTAAATACCACCCAAGACATTGCTCGTCATGCTGACGTCAACATATTTTACGATTGCTTGGCTTGTCCAAGCCGCAGAGCATGTTTTATGGTAAAAGAACAGGATAATGTTGAATCTAAATCACTACATAGTATAAAACAAAGTCGCTTTCTCTGTCCCTATGTCCCTATGTTCCTATGTATGCTTAAATCTTTAAAACTACGCAACGGATTTTGATGCGTTTTTTTTTTAATAGATAGAGTGATTCAAGAGGAAGGTTTTAGTATATAATTTATTATGTTTTAGACAAAGCGGGCGAAGCCGCGGGCGGAAAGCTAGTAGTATATATACACCAAATATAATAGAGAATGGGCAAATTAATAAATTATATTGAATTCTGAAGTATTTGCTAAAGCTGCCGCTGTAGGAACGGTTGTGGAGAAGAGTATGAATTAAAATTGCCTTATGAGCTTAGGACCAGCTATTCTACCTTTTACCCTACCATTCTTTTACTCTTATATCCCAGAAATATCAGGGGAGGATTCAGATCACGGAAAAAAACACATCATTCATTTAGTTAATTGTAGTAGGTAATTAATACAATTTTCCCTTTGACGCGAGCAAAGCCGCGGGTTTAGCTAGTATAAAATATCATTATGTGCCTGCTACGAACTTCACGTAACCAAAAAATTCACAGTATTCAAACCAACCCACTAGTCCCTTAGTTTATTACAATGTTAAATATATAACAGTCCAACTCTGTCCGTCTGTATGTCAGTAGTAATGTGCATCACTGAGTGATCCTGTCAGTTGAATGGTTGAACATTAGGCAGTGTAAACAAAGTAACGGGTTCGACTCCAAGGCCACTGCACTGTTTGATCTTTAATTAATTGAAGTATTCCATTATAACGCTAAAATACGGTTTGTTTGAAAACGTTTTATGGAATACATTACGATTTATTTTATTGGTTTTTGTATAAAACGCTAGAGCGCAATTTATATAATTAAATATGGATCCGTTTCAGATAGATACAAAGAAAAGTTCGTCATCTCGTTAAAATTTTGTATTTAAGTATTTAAAAAAAATTACTGACCGGTTGGCTTGGTTGGTAGTGACCCTGCCTTCCAAGCCACTGGTCGTGGGTTCGATTCCCACCCGGGGCAAATATTTGTGTGATGAACATAGATGTTTGCTCTGTGTCTGGGTGTTAATTATCTATATAAGTATTTATTTAAAATTATATATGTATGTTTATCAGCCATCTGGTTTCCATAACACAAGCGAAAGCTTAGTATGGGGTCAGATCGCGCCGTGTGTGAAAATTGTCCCGAATTTTTTTTTTTATAAATATTTAATACTAATACCTACCGGTAGGTATACCTATATAAAAAAAAAAAACAAAATACATGTGGCACTCAAGGACTGCCGCGGTAAAGCTATTGCATAGCATCGCTGTGCCGGTTGGAGTGGAGGGCGTTAGGTTTTTTCGTTACGGAATTTTTACATTCGGTCGCCGCGCTCAAGTCCCGCGATAGAAGCTATGCAATAGCTTGAAAGTCCGCAGTAATTACAGAAACCATACATTAATATAAATATAACACATTTTTTCGACTTTCGTACTTGTAGACAACCAAAACACAGACTAGTAAATAGTAGAGTAAATTATTATTAAAGTTTCAAATCTACTGTTAATTCGAATTTAATTTTTGGCTAAATCTCAACAGGAACATTCATGTAACACTGAATGATTCACGATAAGATGATAACATGACTCACTACACACATAACAATATTATAAATTGATATTATTAGATATTACTAACTGGTTATTTGATACTGACCACATACTACCTACATCGTTTTTATATTAAGTGGTGAAACATGACGATACAATTATCTACTTACCTATATTACTTGTACACCTATTTAAATATGAAATTGACTGTATCTCAATATCTTAAAAATTGGAAAGCGCCTCTGTAATTTATTCCATTATTCCTACACCTACCTTTCTACGAAATCCTAATATGTATTTCAATATAGAAAGACCAGTTTTTGTCGGGAAAACATATCATTACATAAAAAAACATACCCATAACAAGTACCTAGGTATGATTATTATTGTTGGGGAAAAATTGTAACGGGAAAACTAAAGAGCGCTCGAGCGAAGCCGTGGGCGGAAAACTTTTGTGAAATAAAGTCAAGTTCATACAGTCTAGTGTGGTCTAGTTTCTTACTAATTATTGTGCTCTCAGCTACAAAAAGAGTGATATTTCAATTTAAAAAATAATGTAAATTTTATGATCAGCAATATAAAAATTTACATAATAATCGAAATTACAGGTTTAAACTAGTATTTTCAACTAACATCGTCCTGGCGGGGCACTTATTACAAACATACCTCGCACATTATTGGTGAAAAACACCCTTATACCATTTCCCCAGTACACTACACTTCCGTAAAATTTAAGTAACAAATGACTATTTATCATTATTTACACTAGGTATTACGATAAAAATAGCTCACGATGGTATTTATATATTATTTACTATTAACTACCTATTAATAAATCTATTACAATAATTATTCACCAGACGTAACATTGGACTATTGTATGAATGCCAAATCTTACATACGTTAGCACAATCAATTATTGGCAAACTTGCAATCGTCATCAAATCGGCTTCAATACAAAATATACTCTATTCCATTGTTTTAGAATTCAATTTAAAACAATCAAATATATTATTAATCAAAGAGGTGTAATCGAAATTGTGTTTAATGGCCCAATAAATAGGGTTTGGATTGTCAAAACAATAGCAAAAATGACGTCACAACTGCATCTTCTATTTTTAAGTAAATATAAATAGTGGGTTGCTTTCGTAGAAATCCCGTTATAAATGGAGCAATGCTAAACAGATTTCATAGGTGTTAAAATATTTAGATATGCCCGACGTTGACTTGTTACTGCTATTTAATTATTTTATCTTGGTGCAGTGCCTGGAGCATACAAAACCGTAAAAGCTCGGATTAGAGTTATAGTGAATGAATTAATACGATCGATGTGGGATATTGTTTCTTAAACTATAAATTGCAATGTTTACCCAAATTTTTTTTGTGCACTCCATTGTTTCGTTGTTTAAAAAAAAAATGTTATGAAAAATTAATGTTTGACCATATATTTTCACTTTAAACAGTATTTCTTTTTTTTATTCGAGTAGACATATTATAGGAATATTTTTCAAAGATACCTGTGTATAAAAATAGCAGTAGGGATCTCAAACAGATAGAAAAACGTGGAGGGGAGAGCGGAGCCACAACTGCTATGTACAATGGAATTTCTCGGCCGGTTTAATTATAAATTAAACGTACTCTATTGAGTAAATTTAAAAAAAATAAGGTAATTAATTACGACTAATGAAAAGAAAAAAAATTATTAGTACCAGATCTGTTTATTTAAATATATTACAATTACCTACATTGTTGCCTACATCAAATACTTAGTTGAAATGATAATATCATCGTGAAAGCGTTCTATTAGTCGTTTTTTAATAGTTTTTCTACCGGGATATGCTCTGTAGTGATGACGTTTTTCAACTTTTGCATGGTAAATTGGCAATCATCATTCTCTTCTATGTAGGTACTTGTATATTTGCTCCATTGCTGCATCTACTTAGATTAATTTTCTTTTCAACATTACTGAGGTGAATTGAATTTTTCAGCAAATTATAATAATCCGAATGATATTTTGCTGCAAGTGTCTCTAAGTCGGTTATACTCGATATAATCTCTATAATAATCGGTTTTCTGGACGGCTATAAAATTCATGATGGATTCATTCAAAGTTGAAGTGTTGATGTATGAAATCTGACTACGCCGGCATTTTTTTGTATGGAGATACTACAAAGACCTCGTCTACTCGAGAGAATGCCGCAATTTGGACGAATTAACCCGGAAATTGAGAGTAGCAGAAGAAACCATTAAAATAATAAAAGGGTATTCAGACGTTTAAAAGACAACTTTTTCCGGTGATGTTGCACTTGCAGTGAGCAACAGGGGGGGTCATTTTGAAAATTTATTGTAATTAAACACCTTGTAATTGGTTTTATTTTGTTTGCATTAAAATTTTGCACTTACCACTTTTAGATTTCAATTTTTCGATTGAAGCCTTATGAATAATAAAATGAAATTTTCAGGGTAGCTACCTCATAGATAGAGTAAGTTTTTAAAAAGCAAAACGGATATTTTTTATGTGATTTTATTTTTTACGGGCCCTTGAAGTTATGAACATACTGGGTAATTTTATCTTTCTTGGCAATAAATTCTTTTTTTTTATTCCATTCGAAGATCTAACGATAGTAAATGTTACTATACTGAATTGGCCTTTCTTTCAGCTTAGCACACAAAAAAAATCAAGCATTTACCGCCATAATTCACGTCACCATAAATCAAAATCTCTACGTACTCGGCGATAGGTGAAAATTTGAAAAAAACGTCATAACTCCGAAAATACGAAAAATCGCATAATATACATGGGGGTGATTCGGATAGCCCTTTATGTCTTCTACCTCCCAGCTTCAGTATATCACTACTTCTTGGGACACCCTCTATGGTCAAACATGAATTTTTCACAATAATTTGTTTAAACAATGAAACAATGGAGTGCACAAAAAAAAATGGGTAAACATTGCAATTTATAGCTTATTTAACAATATCCCACATCGATCATATTAATTCATTCACTATAACTCTAATCCGAGGTGAAAACCCCCAGGCGCTCCACTATCTTGTCAAAACGTATGTCTAGTATTTGAGCTGTAGAACCGCTATAGACCTGCTATGAAAGCACGCAGTATCTACTTCCCTATGATATAATGAAAAATACATTTAAGAAAATTTTAGTACAACTGTTTTTTTTTTAAGAATACCAATTATGAAGGAGTATGATTTAAGAATAACTAAAATGATTTACAAGATTAAATCTATCTCGCATTTGTGTATGTGCGCGTGTTGCTATTTCAATCCTTCCAAAAGTACCCATACAAACTGTCGTTAGTTATTTATAATGTTACTATTACACAATATACTCCGTTGATCCATAACTTTAACACATGACCGCCTCCTCCATCACCCACAGACAGCGAATCACTAAACTTGTGTTAGCATTAGGGTGCGTTTATACTGAACCTAATACAATTTTTAGTTAAACTAGCGGTCCGCCCCGGCTTCGCCCGTGGTACATATTTACGTTTTCTCTACATAAAAACCATCCTCGTACTTCAAGGAATATAATAAAAAAAGAATTATCGAAATCGGTTCAGCCGTTCTCGAGTTATGCGCTTACCAACACATTTTGCGATTCATTTTTAACTAAAATTAAATAACATATACCTACTTTATATATTGGATATGGATTTGAAAAATATAGATGGGCTTAGGGCTAGCTTTTCTAAAAGTACAGCTTGTATAGCTTGTATATAAACATTGCATGATTTACTATTGAGTAATATCAGTACTATTATATATTCTGTGGTAATATGTCAATTGTTAGAAATAAATCCCCAACTGGCAACTCGAACCGAGTGGGAGGTTATGAAAATGTGTTTAGTTGTGTTAATTATTATTTTTAGTCGATTATTATTTTATTGTTGAAGGTAGACATATAAAATCATTTTATAAGAAATAAAACTTTCTTCTTTGAATTTAAAATCCCTAAGACTATTTTATATTTTTGCTACTTATGGTCACGACTTTATTTAATAACAAATTTTATAATTCTTTAGATAAAAAGCTCTACGAACACTTGTTATAATTCCTACTGTTATAGAGACTACCCTCATAATGTTATTTACCTTGTATAGACTAGCGGTCTTACTAATAAAATGTTACCCATTCGCTTTACAATGGATTAGTTATTGCAATAACCTGTCTTGTTTTTATGATTGACGGTTCATGTGAGCAAGAGCAGGACAAAGCTATGGTAGAAAACGGTAGAAATTTATACATCTTTTTACTTTTTGTTAGTAATGCCGTACGCATTTAAATGCATAGAATTATTACTATGTTATTTTCTTTTGTTAACCAATATGCACTCCACCTAACTGGGCGACCAGCCAGCTACTATGCACAGCTAATTGCGAACAGTGTACGATAGGGCGTAAAGAGTATAAATAGATGTTTCTAGATTAACTTCCACGTGAGGTAAATAATAACCTTAGTGCTGTATCTTGAGGTTGAATTATGTTGAGATGCAGTCGGAAATTTTTGATGAAATTGTTTTCGAATCGAAAGACATTAAATATTTGCAGGCTATGCCGTATGAACGGCTTGTAAGCTTAAAGCTATATGTATCCATAGGTAGGTGCTATTCACAGAGACCGCAGCATAGTGTACATTTGTGTACTTTCATTAAA
The DNA here is from genome assembly GCA_029959065.1 of Colias behrii. NCBI lineage: Eukaryota > Metazoa > Arthropoda > Insecta > Lepidoptera > Pieridae > Colias > Colias behrii. Next base: position 1,038,994 of record JARWMC010000021.1, on the reverse strand, counting down.
AAATGTAGGTAGGTATTTGTGTTGATTTAAAGCAGACAAAGTCGGTAGTTTTAGGTAGTTTATCTATAAATTTCAAAATATTGTGACAGTTTTATAACGCTTTTATTACTGTTATTATGTTCGAAATGATAAGTATGTGCATAATATATTTATCATCTCAACTATTATGAAAGTGTGAAAAATATGAAAACATGCCTGCCCTGACTTTTAAGATATGCATTGGGAAAATTTTGAACCAAAAACATAATTTTATAGCATAGCAATGTCCAATGCCCATTTTGTCTGAAAACTTTTCTAGAAAACATGATGATATGCCTGCGGCTTTTGAATACTAACATTTTGGATTTGGGAGCTTATGTGAAAATTGGAAACATTTTTTGGTTATTTCAAAGGAAAAATATTGACGATAAAATATACGAAACTCACTATCAGTGACGCTTGAAATGTCCGTCTGTCTATTAATAAAAATTCACCCAATTTTGTTCAGCAGTTCACGCATTCTACATAAACTAACTGCCAGAGTTACCGTCATTTATAATATTAGTATGCATCGATCTATTGTGCCTGCGGTATCAAAATATCGAGTATCGTATAAACTATGGTCCGGTGACGGAACCCATTGTCTCCAATGTATTGTTTTATATGACTTGCCTTGCTGGTATGTGACCCTGATGTACTTATTTAAAAGTAGCTTGCCCTTATTTATAAGTATTTTCCTAAACCACCGAAAGTCATGACTGTGTAAGTATTATTATTGGTACCTCTCGTAAAGCCCTTAGGTTTTTACCAGTTTGTAAATTGAATTGGCCTCTGAATTGACTAAGAATTATGTTTTTAAAAGGGCAGATTTAAGGTTTAATTTAGGTTAGTATGTAGGTATTTTGTTCCAGATAAAGAAAGTCTATAACTATATTTATATTTGTGTCATATTTTTTCAGGTTACGCCATTTCTGAGAAACAAAAATGAAAAATAGGACGTGGAAAATTTATAAAAACGTTTTCCTTATGAAAATACAAGATGCGTTTTTCACAAAAATACCGAAGATAAATATTTAGAATTACTATATTGTTTTAACTCAAGGACGGACGGATGTCCGTTCTATATTATAAGACCTCGAAAATTTACGGGCTAGGTCATTTAAGATTTTATTATAAACTAGCGACCCGCCCCGGCTTCGCACGGGTGCAATGCTGATACTTACTAAATACACTACAGAAAAACTGTGAACGTTGTATAAATAAACATAGCGGCCCATAGCCGGGCGGCCGGCCGACACGCTACGTCCCGCAATTTTTAAATCTGTAATATCTTCGAAAATATTCACTTAAATCATACGGTGTAAAGGGCCATATAGATCTATATTAAATGAACAATGTATTCAAGGTATTTAATTGGTAAAGGATTAATGCTGTATTGGTTAAAATCGCTTCGACAATTAACCATTATTTGTCGTAAAAAGTAAATGACAAAAAAAAGTTATTGTGGGTTATCCATAAGAGATAGACATATACCATCACGGACTTTTCTGTAGACCTTTTCAATGTGTATAATACTTAGTACATTATTTTGATAAAACTCGTAGGGTTCAGCCTGAGTTTGCAATGTAAGCGGAAAAAATGTAATTTTTACGACATCACATTAGAAACCTCAAAAATAACAGTACTTCTCCACTGTTTAATGGATGTTATTATACATATAAACCTTCCTCTTGAATCACTCTATCTATTAAAAAAAACCGCATCAAAATCCGTTGCGTAGTTTCAAAGATTTAAGCGTACAAAGGGACATAGGGACATAGGGACATAGGGACATAGGGACAGAGAAAGCGACTTTGTTTTATGCCGGCTGTACACACTCGCCGAGACACACCGAGACAGGCCGAGAACGAGTATGTACATGGTGGCATTCGTCTTGTCTCGCTCTCTCGTGTCTCGCCTCGGTTGTCTCGGTTACTGGTCGGTTTTTTGCGCCCGAGTCAAAGGGTCTCGTTGAGTCTCGCGAGGAAAACGAGAGCGAGCATGTATGATGTACACACTTGTTCAGTTAGTTGCTCGCTGACGTTATTTATGAACGCACGTGTTTCACTATGTGGTCTAATGAACGAGAATTACAGTTTTTGGAGTGTTATCAAACAGAACCTTTTTTATGGAACTTATTTTTTACGGATTTATTTTAAATTGGCCAGAAGGTTCTGCCACCAACTCAGCCAATTGATTTTCCATTGTACTTCTGAAACAAAGAAGCGTTTCTATTGATTCCTTAAAAATACAATAAAATACATTAACTATTCAGGAAGTTTTTATATTTATTTCCCTGTTTCTACTGCGGTGCATGGTAATCATCCATCATCTTCTTTTTCTCCATGGTTTGAGAATTTTTTTTTATAGTAAATGTTTAAAAAATTATAATAGCTCACGGCACAAAGACAAATAGCAGCAGCTTTTTCTACGTCCATTCTCGTGTAAGTCTTCAGTTCAAATGTTAGAACGAGTGTGTACAGGCATGCTCTCGACGAGAGTCTTTTCGGCCGAGGCTCTCGACGAGAGGCTCTCGACGAGTGTGTACAGCCGCGGTTATACTATGTAGTGACTACACTTTGATGCAGTGAAGCGTAAACAAAATTAAAAGGTAAGTAAATGGTTAGTTATCCAATGATTTTCAATTTTAACTCGGGAAAGACAAAGGATGTGCTCATAATATAATACAGCAGATAATTCAGGTAAAAATGGCCACAAAAGATAATTAAAATTACATACACCTCCTCTAATTAATAATATATTTAGTTAAATAAGATTTGATGGTTATAGAGTACACTGGACATACCTACTTACTTTTTTTTGCACACATGCTTTTTATTTAGATATACCTAGGAATTTCAACCAACTTTAAATTGCGATATGTTATTTGATTATCTATGACAGTTAATAGTTATCCTATATTAAGGAAAATATACGATTTCCTACGATAGAGTCCGTCTCAAGTTCCATTCTCAGTAAAGTTAAGCTTTACGATTTGTCATTATCGTGTGTACTTTATAAACCACAAACATTACTCATAAATAAAAATTATTAGATACATTAATTGTATCACAATAAAAAATAATTTTTACTAACTTAAAAAGAAAAGCGGTAGGTAATAAGAGCAAACGGCAAGCATTCATTTTATTAAACGAGAAATGCAGACGAGAATTACAGGAGGTCAAAAATATGTTTTAATCAAAAGCATGATTTTAGATCTCTAGATAAAATAACAATAACGTAGAATTTATTTTTATTCAATAGATACAATACAGAAAAAATAGTAATTAATTAAATAATACAAAGAAGCTTTTAATTTGTAATCTAAGCTTTTAATAATTTGAATTTTGCTTTCACCTCGTCTGTATTTGATAGGTGCATATCATGTCAAATGATGCCAAGGCGTGTCGAGTTACGCTAAACTATACCGTTGTTTTGTAAACGTGGAGTTGTTAATGTTATCAGTTATCACTAACAGTAACATGGTATCGTGATCCTTGTGTTAGAACTATGGCGAAGATTTTGGGTTAAATGCTGGTAAATTGAAATGTTACAGTTACAGTTAGTACCTTAGGTAGATGTCAAGTGTAAGTCGCTGACCATTGGTGCATTTTGTTATAGTAAATATTTGAAATTTAAAATCTGTAAAGATTGAATACATTACAATGTTATTATTTTAGCACTGTGCCATGCAACATGCGATAATTAAAAGAGAAATGCTACTTTATTAAAAACGCTACAATCGAAATGGAATTGAAGAAAACCATGGTGTTCGTGGTCAACATGAAAGTTTTTACCTAGCATTTTTTGTAACTTTTGCGTGAATATAACTTGTTTAGTGGGGTCACTGAAAATCAGGGCTGCGTTATATTATACCCTTAGTTATAGCAGACAGAGAAAACATTAGAAGTTGGCTTCATTATAGATAAGGGACTGCCGTACTCTTTATTTTTCAGTTAGGTATGTATATTATTTTTTATTTATTTTTTATATGATGTTGCTTTTTTCTTTTAAACATTTTTTTTATCCAGTAAAGTACATATATGGGCACTTGCAAATTAAACATTTATTCTTTATCCTTTCCTCTATGTAATGTTTATGTTACACTGATATAAACAAAGATAAAGCATAGTTCCAACAACCCACCGAAAGCTCTGATCAATTCCCTCCCACATCCAAACTCATATTAAACAGAGTTTTTCAATATAATAACATACGTGTAAGTAAATCTATTACACAATGAACGGCTCTATAAATCAGCGAGATTTCCATCGGGAAAGATCAAACGATCCGTTTGGACGATTGTAAAATACATCAAACGCCTGTGTCCTACTTTCTTTCGTGAATGTAATGCTCTCTGTTTAATCTGTGCTTCGTAGTAACCGTGACGTCACTATATCTATTACTAGATAGCAATAAGAAGGAAAACAAAGCGTAGTAATTTTATCCTGTAGATTCATTGTGTTGATCTGTCATGTAGCATTTGTACACTCTGCTATTTACTTTGTCGGAGAGGAAAGGCTTGATTAAGTAAGTTTGTTTGTTGGTTACCTCAATCTACTCTAACTCAAAAATGGAATATGAACGTTTATCCCACGCTTTAACCCTGGTTGCCCTGGTCGTAGCGGCCGTCCGCCCCGACTTTACCAAGTTACTCGTCTAGGTAGAGACGGGGCGGGCGGCTAGTATAAAACAATTAGTAAATTTTGTCGAGAGTTGAATGATGTAAATTACGTTTTGATGCGTCTGTAACACTAAATAATAAGTTACAGACGCAAAAGTAATAAAACAACGGTGATATTCTTGTAAATGTGTAACAGAAAGTGCCTTCGAAGTAGCATCAAAATTTTCTTAATTATTATCTATAATAAAAATAGTACATCTTCTTGGATAGGGGAGGGGAAAAAAGAAGAAATATTATAAAAAGATATCGTACAGGTCAGATATTATAATTTTCAATTCAAAAATTTAGTTACTTTTCATTCACCTCACCATTCATACAAATTACTTCAACGAAAAATGAACCCGACAAAAACGCAACAAGAAATATAACCCCAAAATTACATAATATTGTAACTTTTTCCATTAAATATAATTTACATCCGTGAACACGACTGCTTCATGTTTTCTATAATTCAAGTATATTTTTGGGTTATAAATGTGCCAGGAGCGTGTGTCACATCCCGATCTAGTACATTCGTCGAGATTATAATAAATAGTTGCGGTTTATCTGTGTTTTTATCTATTATGCTTCTTTTAAAACTCTTAAATAACAGTTAAATGATATTGCTTTATTTCGGTTATCCACTAAAATTTGTGGCGTCTTTTTTTTCATTAATTACAATTAATTAATTAGGACGCAAGTCTTTATAACTTACTACTAGCTTTCCGCCCGCATAGTTCCCGTTCTCGTGGGATTTTCGGCATAAAACCTATCCTTGCTCAGGTCTCCAACTATCGTTGTACCTTTCTACCAAATCGGTTCAGTTGTTTCGGTGTGAAGAAGAGATTAGTAAGTTATTTAAAAAATAATTATTTTAACTTTTTAAGACTTAACCAGATAGGAAAAGTTTGTTTTAATAAAAGCTGTTATAGTTTTATTAATTCAATAACTCCAACCAATTGTAAACCTTACTTACTTGCAACGGTAAAACCTAAACCCATAAAATAGGCTCATATTTTATATTTAAGATACATACATAATAAAAAAATAAATAAAATTATTTGAAAATACAAACCAAACTAAACCATGAATAATATCAAACACGAAAAACATCGCACGCGGACATAAATCATTCTGCATGTATGTTTATTTATATCTCTGTAACAAGCCAAAACGAGACCTATAGACTTCCTTTGATCCTTAATATGTTGTTTTTAACATAAAGACTGCTGTTAATAAATTATATGTCATTAAATTGAGTGCTGTGCAAAAAAATCTGCAACTTTTTTATGTAAGTACATTTTAAAATTTTTAAAATAACGTTTACAGCAATTATATTTGTTTGAATCCTGTCTTATAAAATATAAACATAAAAGAACAGTTCTTTTGCACCGAATTTTGATTCTGGAACTTCTTGCAATTGGATAGAACCTACCTACACATCAACCATGTTTCCCAAATTATTATGAATGTCGTTTTAATAATAAACTTCCAAGACATGTGTCTTATTGTTGTACCTAAGATATTTTATTATTATTAATCTCTAAATTTAATATCCCGTTGCAAAAAAACAATAAAAAGGATTCATATCAATATATCAAATAAATATTTTTATTTAACTTATAAAGATCTCTATATTATAGAGTCAAAATAAAAGACACAAGCGGATTCAACCTAAAAAAAAAACAAAACCAAAATCACCAACCGCAATCCTAATTTCAAAAATGGAACTTACGAAAAAGGTTTAATCCACTTTCGACGCACAATAAATCCACAGATTATCACTAACACACGCGTAGAACGTTTCAAGGCGTTCAGTTCGCGGTAGCTACTGAAGCGGCTGGCGTGCTGTTAATGTGGTACTGCCAAAACTACGTCATACGTTGGCCCCACAGGTTGGCCCAATATCGGCCAGCATGACCAACTTTTGGCGAAACTGTGGTAGAGGTAAGGAAATAGTAGATTTACTTCTACACGAATTTTCTTGTTTTTCCGAGAATATTAAAAATGTTAAGCCAATAGGCTCTTCTCTGTAGAAAGTAGATACTACTTTCCGAACCGATGGTACCTAAATGGTAGAAATAAAATTATTCCAAAATGATTCTAAAAGAAGTCTTATATAATAAAAAAAATTTAAAGTTTGATAGTTTATACACCATAATAATAAGCAATAACTTAGGTGTGGTTTCAATAGGTATATGTATACCTAAATGAATCATAAACTTATACTAGAAAACAACACATCAGGAAATTTCATGCTGTATTTGAAAATTTAAACCGCACACTTATAATATTTTAACAGCACATGAGCCACGAGCCAGGCTAATACATATTTATTTTTAGATGAAAGGATGTATGTCAGGTCCTCCGCGTTCAAAATTAGAAAAAATCAATACTCACGAGGAGATGAGAATGTAGAGTCGAATTTATCATCCTACTACTATTATAAAGGCGAAAGTTTGTAAGTATGGATGTATGGATGTTTGTTACTCTTTCACGCAAATACTACTGAACCGATTACAATGAAATTTAGCACACATATAGAGGGTAACTTGGATTAACACATAGGATAGGTTTTATCCCGGAAATCCCACGGGAACGGGAACTATGCGGGATTTCTTTGAAAACGCGGGCGAAGCCGCGGGCGGAAAGCTAGTTATTTCATATTTGGTGGTTAATCTCTAAATGAGCAGTTGTAAATTGTAACGAACTTTTCAACAAAAACAATGTTAACATTAAAACCAGATCGAGAAGATAATTTTTTTCCACCAAAAAAAATCCAATTCTACGTTTCACAATGTTCGCAAATCGTTCATCATTTCATGAGCTACACATAGACAAACATACCAAATAGACCTCCCAGACCACAAACAATTCACATACCACGCTATATATCACAGCATCATTAAATCATTCCAATGTGATTGATTGCGACACTTCTCGCAGACAGTTTGTAGAAACTACCATTCTTAGAATTATATTTGCGGCGAAAATGCATAATTAAACGGTACACGATGAATTATGTCTCCTTCCCTTTTTCCTAGAGGTACTACGCAGTTATCATCCCTACTAATATTATAAATGCGAAAGTAACTCTGTCTTCTGTCTGTTACGCTTTCCCGCTTAAACCACTCAACCGATTTTGATGAAATTTGGCACAGACAATCTTTAGACCCTGAGAAAGAACATAGACTACCTTTTATTGCGAAATATGTACCACGGGCGAAGCCGGGGCGGACCGCTAGTTTTTAATATGTGTAACTAGTTCTTGAATTGCGCTTGTGAGAAACTATAAAATTGGGACAGGCAAGTTCTCTGCAAAACTACGATCTAATTGTCTACTGGGTTTACAGAAATAAACGATGAATCATCGTCGATGATTAGGTAGATCCTGGTCTGAATAAAGCTGTGAAAAGGGTCAAAAGTTCAATGGAGATTTTCGACTGCAGGGCAAGTTAGTACTTAAATGTATCTGGAAATCAGTGATCAGGTAAGAATTAATACTCATTAATATTTTTATTTTAAGGAACTATTTATTAGTGTGCGGATTAAGAAATAAATCTTCACAATCATAACCTATTCATATTTTAGTACGGGATTTAAAAAAGTAGCAGGCTGAAGCTTTTGAGCAACAATTGTATCAGATCAAAAACATACTTCTTATGACTAAATCAGCCTCATTTCATCACAACAAACAAGGCTTATAACTTAAAAACCACTCAGGTAAGTACACGGAAACAGGACTATAAAATTATGCGCTGCTTCTTTCGCGGGAAAATTAGCAGATTATAAATTTTCACAGAAACACGCAATATATAAAGCTTGTCACGCATCGGTCACTTTGCGTTGAAACTCTAACGGCTTTCGGGAACATCTACATTAGTGTCTTTCGGGGAAACTCTGCGTATATTGTTTATTTATAAACATTAGATAGTATATAATGGCAATAAATCAGGCTTGTTTAATAATGAAAACAAATAAGTATAATTTTAGGAGCAAAGCTTAAACGCATAACGTAAACGTAGCAGTATTGCATTGCAGTGATCACACATACGTCATTTAAAATATTTACCTCATTTAAGAAGATGTGTAAACGTAATATCAATCACATTTTTAAAGGATATTATTACATAAAAAAATATGATAGACTAGATTTCCGCCCGCGGCTTCGCCCGCGTTTTCAAAGGAAAACCCGCATAGTTCCCGTTCCCGTGGGATTTCCGGGATAAAACCTATCCTATGTGTTAATCCAAGTTACCCTCTATATGTGTGCTAAATTTCATTGTAATCGGTTCAGTAGTTTTTACGTGAAAGAGTAACAAACATCCATACATCCATATTCCATACAAACTTTCGCCTTTATAATAGTATTAAGATTAAGATAGATATTTAGATTTAAGATTTTGTGTACCAAGGGGCTGATACAAGAATAAGTTGTATCAATTACAATAAAAAAGGGATTCCTTAACAATAACGATTGAAAAATCACCGCAACTCTAAAAGAACTGTTACAAAATTACGAAGTTACATACAGATTGTATCTAATTGTATTGTATTGTATATTGTAATTTATGTTTAAATTTGATAGATATTACACAAGATATTAATAATTTAAGTATAAAAGGCCCTATTTTACAATTTACATGCAAAATCAACATCCATTGCATATCGAATAGCGCGGGAAATAATAACGCATAATTCCTATTTCAAAAACATTTAATTCCCTCTCACAGATAATACAAATGGGTGACAGCAGTGACGACAGATTAAAAACGAACAATGACGTGACATGGCGGCAAGCCACTGTTTGTGCAAATATATTGCATATTTAATTAATTAAAGGATTATAACATGACGTTGGAAACATCTGTACGTCTGCTTCGCATTAGTGGCTTGAATAACTGCTTTTGTTTCGAAAATGTTATTATCTATAAGAATTTTCAAGACATGTGAATGGTTTTCACATAAAGTAATTAAGTATGTACATAATACAGGTAGGTAAGTTTTATGAATGAGTAATACAATATTACAGTTAAACTTTTTGCATACTCTTTTTTCCCCCATATAGGCATTTTATTTTGGTACTTTGAATTATCAGAAGAATATTAAATTGTAAGAAATTAATTAATTTAATTTTTTGTAAATTGCCGCTGTGAAGATGTTTTTAAAATTGTACCTGGTTTCGTTGAAGCATTTGATAACAACAGAAAATCTGAACGTTCACGTCTAGAATTTTTTTAATACAATAATTTCACAGATTCAATCTCCCACAAGTCACAATCTATTTGCGTTACCTACTAAGTACGTACTACCAATATTCTATACTAATATTATAAAGATGAAGAGTTTGTTTGTTTGTTTGTTTGAACTTGCTAATCTCAAGAACTGTTGGTCCGATTTGAAAAATTATTTCGGGTTTGATAGCCCATTTATCGAGGAAGGCTATAGGCTATATATCATCACACTAAGACCAACAGAAGCGGATCCACGCGGGTGACACCGCGGAGCGCAGCTAGTTAAAGATCAAACCGGCACTTTTTCCTTATGTTTTCTAAGGCTCACTTTATACTCAGGCTAAATTGTATGAATGCACACATATTTTATTTATCAATTGATATTAATTACCTACTTAACAGTTAACCAGTATCACACCAGTATGATACACAGAGTCATGAGTAACTTATATTATTGTGCAATAAAACATGTCAAGTAGATAATAAATTATAATTTCACATCTCAGTCATAGAGCAGAGTGGCGCAGTGGAAGCGTGCTGGGCCCATAACCCAGAGGTCCGTGGATCGAAACCACGCTCTGCTAAGAAACCTTTTTTATTTTTATTTTTTCCTTATACAGAGATGAAAGATTTTAAATGATAAGATTTCTATTTCCTGTAAATAGTCGATCTTTTATGATAATTTTTAAATAGTTTTTTCAATAATGTTTACATTATCGTAGATCAATAATAGAGTATTTTATACATTTTTTATAGTACTTGAATGACTTGCGTTCTAAAATCACCTTATCTATAACCTTGATAAAGTTATAATAGATTTAAAACTCAACATATAAAACTATTAGATACTGATACTAACTAAAATAGTAAATACTATTTCGTGTCTTAAAAATTGCATCACGTAGGTATCTATCGGGTAAGGTTTTTTTGGTTTTAAGTGAAGTAGCATTAAGTTAGATATAAATCAAGAATTAATAACGCCTCTCACGAAAATTACAATCTTTCCTTAGTTCAGAGTGTAGAGTGTAGATATGATGTTGATGTATCATGTAGGTACTCCAGGAACGAAGGATCGCGATCCAGTATAACCTATTTAAGTGAACAATACACTGGTAATTAACAACAGATGGTCACAAATCATGCACCATCCACAATGGTTGGCAATCTGCCAACGAAGGCACGAGACACAAAGACATCTTTGTTCAAATACACAAATATCGGGCAAACATCACGTTTCAACTTTCAACGAATCCCTAATTTATCACCTCGTCACATTGTTGCAGATTATTGTTTAGGGCGATCGTTTCCTAGCAACCACTGAGAGAAATTTTAGTGACCAAGCCAAGACCAAGCTGCAAGCAGTGACCTAATATACCTATAGCTATGCGGTAGAGTAGAAATTTCCTTGTTGCTGTTATGCGCTTGTGTAGGTGACGTGTAAAATAAAACTATATTATTCTACCTCTCAGTTTAGCTTAGATTAATAATATTGGTTAATAAAATCAAGCAAATCTTTTACTTAGACTTAAATTATTGAAAATATCCTTGTTTTCATAGATACAGAAATAATACCACTGAATAACTCAATATTATACTGGTTTTATAGGTAGTAAATCTCTCACTAGATTATAAGCTGTCCAAATGTTATGAGATGTGAGACAAAATTATTTACAATTTAACTAACAACTAACAAAATTTCAAAATAAATCGTTTTATAAATAAAAAGAAATTGCATACAAATAATGAATTAATCACTTCCTGGTAAGCTTAAAGCTTAAACTGAAATAGAGGAAACGAAATAAAACAAAACATTCCAAACTTGTAAAATATATTTCCCATAATAACAAGATATAAAAACCGGTGATATAATACAATTAATGTTCTCGTATCAGAATATCGCAGTGTGGATTACTATCTTGGCAGCACACCAAACCATTTCAGTCAGGTTATATGATATTTTTTAAACGTAAAAATACGTAATAAAGCGACTTAGCGAGATAGTAAGGTTGTTTAAATTGGTTAACATCAAAGACGTCTTCTAGGTAATTTCTTAATTATGTTCATATTTGTTTGCAAAGAACAATAATTAAAAATTGCAAATGTTATGTTATTTCACAATTCAAAAGTCTGCTGATTATAGTTAGATATATAGATAGATAGATAGACATGTTTGATGTTTCTTGAAGATACTGTACAGTCACGAGCAATAATATATGCCTAGGGGGTGATGTGCAAAAATATCTGTCACTAGAACAAATTCAATAATATCTGTCTGCCAGTATACAGCAAAAATATCTGACATTAGTAGGCAGCATAATAAAGTGGCATCAAAATTATGTGACGAGAATGTTACAGCAAATAATTGTGATAACCTCTCGAAGCATAAATATGTGACGTCACCTAGGAGGCAATATTAACTGACACAATTTTATATTTCTGTATTTTGCATCTATTCCTCACACAAAGCATAAATATGTGACATCAACTAGGAAGTAATAATATCTGACACAATTTCATATTTCTGTATTTTGCATCGATTCCTCACACAAAGCATAAATATGTGACAACAACTAGGAAGCAATAATATCTGACACAATTTCATATTTCTGTATTTTGCATCGATTCCTCACACAAAGCATAAATATGTGATACCAACTAGGTGGCAATAATATCTGACACAATTTTATATTTCTGTATTTTGCGTTGATTCCACACAAAAAGCAAAAATATGTGACATCAACTAGGAAGCAATAATATCTGACACAATTTTATTTTCAATTTAATATTGAATTAATACAAAATAAATAAATGTTATTTTAACTACGTTGTTTTAAAACATTATTACCATATTAATTAATATGTGCCGTCGTTGTATACTACATATTGTATGTCTAGATATTATATCCTAGTAGCTTAACACCCGCGGCTTCGCCCACGTTTTCAAAGAAAAACCCGCATAGTTTCCGTTCCTGTGGGATTTCCAGGATAAAAGCTCTCATAAGCGTTAATCCAAGTTATTTATTTATTTATTTATTTATTCTTTATTGTACATTAGGTTTAATCTTATTTTATAATATCTTAATGGATTTAAATGTACAAAAGGCGGCCTTATGGCTCTAAGCCATCTCTGCCAGGCAACCTTCAACTATGTGTGTGCCAAATTCCATTGTTTTGTCTTTTATTTGTGTGAAAGAGTAACAAACATCCTTACATGATACTCACGAACTTTCGCATTTATAATATTAGAAGGATATCATATCATGACAAAATTAAAGTATTCATATACTTATATGAATACCCACTTGGGTAGATCTATTTTATTTGAAGGTTCAGTGTAACCTTCGTGTATTATTTAGAAATTGTTTTGTTATATTTGACGACTTGACGTTAGCGGCGTTTGACACGATTGCTCCGTTATTCATTTTCATTTACATACCTATAATATTGCTATTATTTTATTGAGTATCGAAAATTATGGCAAGTTATCATGAAAAATGAAAATGAAAAATATATTTATTTCATACACACAATTTTCAAATACAGAAAGTGGATGAGTCCTCCTAGTAAGTTTACAAAAACCTGTGTCAGGAGGACTCGCTCAAAATTATCATATTATCATATTATCGTAATTTCATTTATATAAAAAATATTTACAAAATATAATGTGTCTTTTGTTCATATTCTTACCCCAGCAAAATACAAAACACTAATTCAATAAAAAACGTTTGGCCTTTTTAAAATCCTATCCTATCTTATCCTACTAGTCCTACTATAATCCTACTTCCTATCCTACTAATCTAGTATTATAATTAATGCGAAAGTTTGTGAGGATGTGTATGTGTGTGTTTGTTACTCTTTCACGCAAATACTACTGAACCGATTACAATGAAATTTAGCAGACATATAAAGGGTAACTTGGGTTAACACATAGGATAGGTTTTATCCCAAAATTCCCACGGGAACGGGAACTATGCGGTATTTCTATGAAAACGCAGGCGAAGCCGCGGGCGGAAAGTGTGTCACATATTTATGCTTTTTGTGAGGAATCAATTATATTTTACAATAGAGAAATATAAAATTGTGTCAGATATTATTGCCTCCTAGGTGACGTCACATATTTATGCTTCGAGAGGTTATCACAATTATTTGCTGTAACATTTTCGTCACATATTTTTGATGCCACTTTATTATGCTGCCTACTAATGTCAGATATTTTTGCTGTATACTGGCAGACTGATATTATTGAACCCGTTCTTATGACAGATATTTTTGCTAATCTGCAAATGGTAATATATTTATGCTTCTGACTGTACATTATTGTCAATCAAATAATGATTCGAAGTAAAGAAATAGTAACATATATTTTGTGAATAATTTTTTGTTCATTTGTCAAACTCGTATTAACATTGTTGTATATTCATCTATCTTCACAAAATTCTTCCCATTTTCAACATCAATACAACCGTTCCCCATCATACGGGGCCCCATCGAGCTCCGGCTGCCTGGTGCCCTCGGGCGGGAGGCCCCAGCGCGGCCGGCACCCGTTGTGAGCGTGGTACCGAGGGATGCGGTCATCTCGTACCATCTCGTATGCTAGACGGGCTATACCGTGTTGGTACTCGGATAGACCTGTCTTGTAGAGGCAGGGGCGCACGTAGCCGAGAACTGGAAGAGATTTATTGATGTTATAATTTATGATAGGTAAATTTTAAAACTGCAATAGGCCGAATGTCAGGTAAGTTGGTAAGTATATGACACGTTTTCTATATTATGATATTAGATAGTATAAGAATAAGTAGAAGTAGGTAAGTATGAACTAGACTTTTAGAAACATAAACCTTATGAATAGAAATTAGTTAACATTGGTCGTAATTTACTTTTATAAATCACATAGCCAAGGCTAGTGAAAACTAGGGCAAGTACATAGATTGGTTAAGAAGTATAATAAACTAAATTTTAATTGAAAATATCGTATACCTAGGTCGCTTTTTACATCGACATGTCACTCAAATACTTTTCTTATTACGTTTGTTTGTGTCAGGATAGTAAATTACAAAAAGATACATCAACAGCTGATGCTGACGTTGTTTTGTAAATATTCACGGTTTGAAAACAACAGAAGAATGAGATAAAAATAAAGATATTTACTGAAACCTTCATTAAAGACTAAAATAGCGCTTCGCTATATCACATAGAAGTTGTTATTATCAGCGATAATATTGACAATTACACATGACCCGTTGTATAAGCAATTTACCAAACATCGCATTCAATTCAAATCAGACATATTACAGCATCATCGAACCTGTCACAAACATATTACTAATTATCATTTCATAAACACGATCACAATGTGGCTCATTGTGCACATAACTACAAAACAAACATGCAATACTTACATGGTACAATCGCCCGGATAGAATGCAAAACAATGAATACAATATTATTAAAAATCAGGTGAGATTATATCAGTTAGCGAGCTTTAGCTTGTATAGACTACAGGCCCATGTTGAAAAAGTTATGGGTCATTTGAACCACCAGGTGACCTATCTAGAACGATATACTTAAGAGCATAAAATAATAAGATTCAGCACTATGCCGTCACTTCTAAGCTGTCCAACTCAGTGCAGATGAGAATTCAAAAGTACAGGTAGTAAGTCACTCTACATTTTGCACTCAGTCATCTGCACTGAGTTGGACAGCTTACAAGTGACGGCATAGTGCTGAATTGAATCTTATTATTTTATGCTCTTATATCGTTCTAGATAGGTCACCTGGTGGTTCAAATGACCCATAACTTTTTCAACATGGGCCTGTAGTCTAGTAGTGGCTAGTTACGATATCGACTATCGTCTTCATACTCGAAAACTCTACAATTGGTATTGCCATTAAAACTAATTTTGCTTAGCTACGTAGACAGAGAAACCAATAGACAAATTGATATCTTATGTCGCATTCACACAAGAAAAAGAGCAACTTATGCCGGTGTTGCGTAAAGAAATGAGAGAGAACGATAAAATTTTTTGTTTCACCCAGCGTGCCACTTTTTTCAAGAAAAGAAACCTACTTTGCTAAACAAAGTTTGACAGCTAACTATCGTCTTCCCTAAAAATATAGTTTTTACATGTTATAAGTTAGAAGTAATTCATTGTGTTTGGTTTTGCATAATTTAAACTTACCGTTAATACCTTATAAAATAATACCATGGTGCGGTGTAGTGTTAAAGGGTGTAAAAGTGATAGTGAAACGAAAATGCCTGGATTGTCTTTTCACTCGTAAGTATACAACTCTTTATCAGTTAATAGGCCTTCATGATACTTTAGCGTGTTAATATATTGTGTATCACGTGCTGTTGACTTGAATACATTGTTTAAAAACCACAAAAATAACAATTATAAATTTTAACCTAAAAAATTTTGTGTTGCCAACTTTTCTACAAATTGTTACCCACTATTATGGGAAATCTTAATATATATAAATCTCGTGTCACAATGTTTGTCCTCAATGGACTCCTAAACCACTTAACCGATTATAATAAAATTCGCACACCATGTGCAGTTCGATCCAACTTGAGAGATAGGATAGTTAAAAACATGTAGGTACCACGGGCGAAGCCGGGGCGGACCGCTAGTAATAATATATATTCTGCAGTGTGTATTTAATTAAATATCTGAAATATTCAATGGCTTTTTCCAGTTTTCCTGGACCGGATAATTTACGAAAAATTTGGATTGTAGCTACAGGACGAACAGCTTGGAAACCAA
The DNA here is from genome assembly GCA_029959065.1 of Colias behrii. Taxonomy (NCBI): domain Eukaryota; kingdom Metazoa; phylum Arthropoda; class Insecta; order Lepidoptera; family Pieridae; genus Colias; species Colias behrii. The sequence continues at coordinate 1,022,315 of JARWMC010000021.1, read as the reverse complement.
AACCGTCATCAAAAATTTGCAGCAACCATTTTGAGAAAAAAATGTTGATCCAAAAGAAAAAACTTACAATGCTATATCCTTATGCTGTACCTATTCTGGTAAATATTTAGTGGCATATTAATCTTATCAATTAAAGTCTCAACTTTTATATTATGTTTTATGTTTTTAAAATTTAATCACCTGTAGAAAAACATTATTTTGTGCATTTTATTACTTTTATAGACATTTTATTATTATATTATTTTATTATATATATATTATTTTACATTTATAGACAAATGTTAACTAACGAAATTTTTTTGAACTTCCGTCCTTATTGCACATTAAAAAAAATGTTTAAATAATTGTCGGTAAAATATTTCACTTTTTGGAGCCCTTCATATAAATAAACATTGAACCGGAGGGACGTAGTTAATTAAGTTAGAGATAATTTAAATGTAATTTTTTTATTACAATAAATTATTATTAAGTAAATTTCGGTTTTTTTGCGCCTTCGCGGGTCGGTCAATATAATTGGCGCAGCCGGTAGGATTGTTAAGTACATATAACACGCATTGATTATAGGAAGATGCATAAGGCCACCCAGTAAGGACTTGTACCCAGTAACGATTGCGACATCGCGCACACCTGCGGTTCCAGAAAGTATTACGGCAATCACCACCACCGCAACGCTGCCCCGCCGAAGTCAATGGACGCTCTTGGTTCCAACATTGAACCGGAGGGACGTAGTTAATTAAGTTAGAGATAATTTAAATGTAATTTTTTTATTACAATAAATTATTATTAAGTAAATTTCGTTTTTTTTGCGCCTTCGCGGGTTGGTCAATATAATTAAAGTGTGTATCTGTTAATTTACGAAAATAAACATTATTTTATTTATTTTATTTTATAAAAAATAATAAACAATCGAGTTTTCATCTGCATTATCATTACATACACATTTTCATATGGGATTATGATAATGATATATACATATTATATAATACATAGGTATGTGTAAATACATAATATGTATTACCCATCTAAAAGTAATATGTTTATTATATACTAGCTGCGCTCCGCGGTTTCACCCGCGTGTCTCCACTCCTGTTGGTCTTAGTGTTACGGTACAATATAGCCTTCCTCGATCAATGGGCTATCTAACACTGAAAGAATTTTTCAAATCGGAATCAAAGTAGTTCCTGCGAATATCCCTTCCCTACTCACCTTCACCCCGTCCCGTACTACGCCTCCTCATTGAATTATACAGTATACCTACTATTTTCTGTAAATTGACACTTTTAAAAATTCGTTATATCTTTTGAATGGAATATCGCGGACTTTCTTGTAGATATTGATCCATTCTATAATACCGTAGAACATTTTTTTGTTCTATCTTCAATAGATTCCGCAGCGCACGCGATGACAGAATTTTTATTAAGGATACATTATTGCATTTTTGGTAAGGATCTCTAATTTTTTTGAAAATGCAATATAGCCTATGTTGCTCAGTGAAGATGCAGCTTTCTAATGGTGAAAGAATTTTTGAAATCGGTCCAGTAGTTTATGCGTGAAAACCATACATACATACATAATTACAAACCTTTCCTCTTTATAATATTAAGTATAGAAATGTAAGTACATATGTATCTACATAATATCATTATGTGGATATCTCATTATTATCCACTTATGTGAATAATGATATTGAGAGATTTGTATCTTACAAATTGTGGGGTAAATTTTCCCTCATACGGTAACCCTAAATATTGTGACGTAATCTTTTCTATCCCTTTCTGCGACACGCATTGCCGGTGTCTATTGGATTGTCCGTCTACGCTTAGCTAAGTTAAACCAAATTTTTATGACACTAAAAAGTACAGCTAATTCGGTACTAATAACGTAAAAACCAGATTTGGCTATATCTCGATTTTTTTTGCTAAGTATAACTTGTAATTTTTATGTCAATTACACGTAACAATATTCTAATACTAAAAAGTAAATAAATATTATATCTTAACTACACATATTCAACGATATCTAGGTAGGTACGTCTACTATTTTCCAATGAAACAAAAACTAACTTCTAAAATGCGTTTTCAACGGCTCCAAAGTCGGTTTATTCATGTCCCGTTCATACAGCTCTTTGGCGACCTTCATCAGCTCGGTGTCTTTGATGGCCAGCTTCGCGGCTGGTGGCGGAGGCTCCTCAGACACCTGCTTCTCTGCCTTGCATGTTGGACGCTTCTTTTCACGCGGTTTGAAGGGACGGGTTTTGAATTCTTACATGAAATAAACAGGATTTGGCGATATATATCCTATAACATGTACCTATGTACATCTATCGTAATATCGTAAATTAAAAAGTATTTTAAGCTATATTTATATGAGAAATTTTACCTTGAGACAAATGCGCACAGTAATCGTTAAAATACGTCGACTGACCGCGCAGGCTCCTCATCGTGTCCTTTATGAACTTTTCTATCTCTTCGTCCGTCCATGCTTTCTATAAATTTACTGGAATTCTTATATAACTCATTATAACTGAACTACATACAAAAAATAGTAACATTAGTTTTTGATACATTTAGCTAGGTATCTATTTTATAGTCGTAATTAAGTATCTATGTATATGTCGTTAAATAAAATGATTATCTAAGTAAGTCTAAATGAAATTTAACTATTTGTATTACTATACTAATATTATACGTAGTATATTATTATTAGTCTGTGCTAATATTATAAAACTGAAGAGTTTGTTTGTTTGTTTGAACGCGCTAATCTCAGGAACTACTGGTCCGATTTGAAAAATTCTTTCGGTGTTAGATAGCCCATTTATCGAGGAAGGTTACAGGGTATATATCATCACCCTAAGACCAACAGGAGCGGAGCAATGCGGGTGAATCCGCCCGGCACAGCTAGTGTATTATATTTTATAATCAACTGATAATATCACCAAATTTTATATTGCTAAATTTTTTTTTGTACTATTCTTTATGTGTGTGCTTAGGTAGTTACTATTCTAAAATAAATGTATTAAGTAAACATTATAATAGTGTTTTATTTATAGTTAATTAAGTAAGCGTGCTGCGTGCGTGTTATCCTTACATCTTCCGAACCAACTCTAGGATCCAACCATTTGCCTTCGAATTTTGCCCACCTCAATTCAGGTCGGCACCTGCAGCAATCGTAATTGGTTTTATTATTATTAGCAGATACGAATATGTGTCATAATATCGTAGGTATGATGTCTTTTTTTCATTTCTGGCTTTGCGAAGCAGACAGTAATGATGATCATATTAAACGTAGATAGTATGGTGGATAGAAATGCAAAATCTTTCTATTACACGTTTTTAGACATAGCTTGATAAAGTCAAGTCACAACATAAATAATGGAATTTATTTCATTAGATTCAACCCTATAGGTGCCTTTTTGAAACCGAAGTGTATAGTCGTCCGCTAAACGGATGAATAAAATAAATTAGTTGTCCGATTACCGGATGAATAAAATAATTTAATCGTCCGATTATTCGGATTACTAGGGATTACTAGATAACCTGGGTTGGCTTTTTAAAACTATTAAACTTTTATTTTTAATATCCAAATAGGTAGCGAGGAGCGAAGCGACGAGCGTGTTAGGTTAACCCTTGAACTGCCGCACGAGCCGAGCGAGCGAAGCGAGCGTGCCGCGGCAGCGGCCGGCGAGTGCCAGAAGCGACTTTAGGGCTAATATAAGCATGTTTTATAGGAACAACTTTTCTCTAAAATCAAAAATGGCCGAGATATTCGCCCTCAATACGTTAGGTTAGGTTTAGGTTAGGTTAGGTTAGGTTAGGTTTCTTAAAAAAAAAAACTACACAGAAATAGGAGCCCCGCGAAGCGGGGCTCCGTCGATGCGCAAAAAAAAATCAAATACCTACGTCCTAAGTATTTTATGATTCCTATACAATTTTCACTTTGGATCAAAAATTTTCTAAGTCCTTACTTTGCGCCCCCTTTGCTTTAGGCGGACCCCCCCCCTCCTCCCCCCTCTCCTCCCCCCACAAAAAACCTATAATACGTGCGGCAGTTCTCTAAAGAAACCCCGATAACCTAACTATATAGATAAATAGATGTTATCGGACGATTAAATTATTTTATTCATCCGGTAATCGGACAACTAATTTATTTTATTCATCCGTTTAGCGGACGACTAGCACTGTCCTTTTGAAACATCCACATAATATAGTAGGTAATCAAACCATTATACTAGTGGGGTCTCTAATAACTTAAGTTTATTTATGAGAACGTTGTAGGAGATAGCCCTCAATTTTTGTGCAACAGAAATTTAATAATCTATTTATGTTCTACAATACTTACATCTGCGTCTTCCTGATAGGATGCTGCCGGAACTCATCAAAATATTCCGTTAGAAAAGACATTTTCACACATAAATTTTATTCCCAAAATCGTAATACGCTTATCAAAATAGATTTAGTTGACACATTATTGACTGCTTGTTTCAAAACTAATGTTTTTTTAAGTTCGGAAATAATAACGTTTTCCAAACTTTTTCTTTGTACGGATAATACAATAATTTGTAGAAACCTAAGGTAGAAACGTTGATACAACTGAAATATCTATGTTCAACAATAAGACTGATGTTATGACTAATTTCGATTACAAATTTCTTTCAGTTCCAAGCTTTCATGGCATTGCATGTTTGTGATTTGCTTACGTAGTCAACATTTGGTTGTCTGATAATGTTTAACGTTTTTATTTAACAGGTAACTAGCTTTTCTCCCGCGGGTGCGCCCGCTTTGTCTTACTCTTATCAAATTATAGACTAAAACCTTCCTCTTGAACCACATTAACTATTAAAAAAACCACATCAAAATCCTATGCACATTTTAATGATGTATTCTTGCATAGGGCTTTGCAGCGGCTTTGTTTTAATCTATACTTATAATAAATCTGTAGAGAGGCCAATTCTGTACATGAAATATATTAAAAAAAAAACTATGAAGGGGTGATAAGGGATCGCTACTGATGCCAAAAATGCAATCAGTAAAATTTTTGTCTGTCTGTCTGTCTGTCTGTCTGTCTGTCTGTCTGTCTGTCTGTCTGTATATTCGTTATAGAAACAAAAACTACACGACGGATTTTAACGAAATTTGGCACAATTATTCTTCATACTCCTGGGCAGGTTATAGTATACTTTTTATTACGCTACGATCAATATGAGCAGAGCAGTGAAGTGAAATATTGGGAAAACGGGAGAAGTTACTCCATTTTTTAAGCTTCCGTCGCGTGTGCAGCCTTAATGGTTAAAGCTACATAGAAATCATGTACGACACAAATGTTCTTAAATTATTATTATTATATAAAAATAAATTCCTAGACAGCATAATATGTCTATCTTTTAAAATTGACTCACAATAACACGTAGTTTCAATAGCTTAGCAATTCGGAGCTTTCTGATTATATTTGTCGACTCTTACGTTTACAACACTCTCACTCATCCCTAATTAAAAAAGTTAACATTATTACCTATTCAATAATAATAATAAGAATCATGTAAATCGGTGTAGAAACACCAAAGTTATACATATAAAATTACGTAAGGTATTCAATGCGGTTCGCGCCTCTTTGATGGAAACCCATGGAGCGCATGTACTAAGCACGTCTTCTATGTCATCTTCGGTTTTCTGAGCTACTGAATCGATAATTTCGTCATCAGATAATGCAAACACGTGTTTACGTGAGTCATAAATTTATTATGGTATAGTCCTAAAATGTTTTCTAAGAAACAATAGTGTACTTACATTGTCGGCAAGTTTATTTTATTTTATTTTATTTTATTAAGGCTCATTAGCAGCTGTACATCGATTGTTTTACATAAAAAGTACACAAAAAAGTTCAAGTTCTTAAAGTCGGCAACTTATTTTTGTTCGAACAATAGAGATAATAAATTCCAAATGATCAAGTTGTAAAGGTTGTAAAATAAAACGTGCGGCGGGTCCGCGTGCGAGGTTCATACAATATTTGGCTGTTGATGCGAATAGACGTTCAGAGTGTTCGACCTTATTGACAGATTTCTTTTGTTGTTTTTCTATAGGTTTTAGTAGTGTTAAAGCATATTATTAGTTTACATTTTATTTCTTTATAAGTGAAGTACCAGTAGGTACGCATTTTAGTTATTTTGGAAGTGTTTAATTATATTAATAGTTTATTTTCGTAATTATTTGTTTTTCTATAGGTTTTGGTAGTGTTTAAGCATATTAATAGTTTACATTTTATTTCTTTATAAGTGAAGTAGCAGTTGGTACGTATTTTAGTTATTTTGGTAGTGTTTAATTATATCAATAGTTTATTGTCGTAATTATTTGTTTTTCTATAGGTTTTGGTGGTGTTTAAGCATATTATTAGTTTACATTTTATTTCTTTATAAGTGAAGTAGCAGTAGGTACGTATCTTTGTTATTTTGGTAGATATTAATAGTTTATTTTCGTAATTATCATATATTTATTATAGTAGTGTTTAACTATAATTATTATAGTTCATTTATAGATTTCTTTTGTTGTTATTCTATAGGTTTCGGTAGTGTTTAAGCATATTATTAGTTTACATTTTATTCCTTTATAAGTAGTAGTAGGTACGCATTTTAGTTATTTTAGTAGTGTTTATATTATAATATAATATTAATAGATTTCATAAGTGCAAGGTAGCTTCAGTTACTGTTGATTAAAAATAAAGACCATCTTTATCTCGAAATTCTAGAGATGCTAAGAGGATGAGAAATGCGCGTTCTCAAGAATCGGCAGAGGAAAGAGCACATCGGTTAAACTCTATGAGAGTTAGTGCCTCAACTTCTCGAGCCAATGAAAGCTCTTCAGAGAGAGAGATGCGATTAGCAGCTGACAGAGCGAGACGAGCTACATCACGGGCGTCTCAAAGCTTTTCTCAACGAGAGCTAAGGCTTACCATTGACCAAGAACAACATGTGTTATCCCGAGCAGCTGAAACTGCTTCACAACGAGAATTGCGTCTCACAGCTGACCGCGAACGACATACATTATCTCGCGAGTCCGAAACATTTACTGAAAGGGAATTACGTCTCACAGCTGACCGCGAACGACATACATTATCTCGCGAGTCCGAAACATTTACTGAAAGGGAATTACGTCTCACAGCTGACCGCGAACGGCATACATTATCTCGCGAGTCAGAAACCTTCACTGAGAGGGAATTACGTCTTACAGCTGACCGCGAACGTCATATATTGTCTCGCGAGTCAGAAACCTTCACTGAGAGGGAATTACGTCTTACAGCTGACCGCGAACGTCATATATTGTCTCGCGAGTCAGAAACCTTCACTGAGAGGGAATTACGTCTCACAGCTGACCGCGAACGTCATATATTGTCTCGCGAGTCAGAAACCTTCACTGAGAGGGAATTACGTCTCACAGCTGACCGCGAACGTCATATATTGTCTCGCGAGTCAGAAACCTTCACTGAGAGGGAATTGCGTCTCACAGCTGACCGCGAACGTCATATTTTATCTCGAGAATCTGAAACTTTTACTCAATATGAAGACCGTTTGACAAATGATAGGGTGCACCATAATATTGTTCGATCACTCGAAGATGAACATGAGCATGAACAACGACTAGAGTCGGTACGCGAACATTACAATTCTTTGACACAAGAACGATTAATAAGTTTGTCTAATGAAAGATTAAGAATCGAAAATATTCGGTCTCTTGAAACGGACGAACAGCGAGAGGCCCGTCTTACTGCAGACAGATTTCGACATAGTCTTAATAACTTAGATGTACACATAGAAGATCAATCTAGAAATACGGTGGCGTGGTCCGACAAATATAAAAGTGGGTTTGCTTATAACTTCACAATTGATTACAGATCATCTTCTGTAATAGGCGATATGAACGTGGTATGTTCTTTTTGTAATGCTTTAAAGTGGAGTAAGGAGTCGGCTGGATTCTGTTGTTCTGGAGGTAAAATAAATTTGCCTTCATTCGAAGACCCACCGGAACCTTTGAAATCATTACTATTAGGGGAACATGTGCAATCTAAACAGTTTTTCGACAACATTCGCACTTATAATAGTGCGTTTCAGATGACATCCTTTGGTGCTCAACAAATCTCCGAAGGTCCTTTCATGCCTACTTTTAAAATACAAGGTCAGGTTTACCATTTGATAGGATCTCTTTTGCCTGAAGACCAACCTAAGTTTCTTCAAATATATTTTGTATCCGACTACAACGAACAGTCGAATATAAGAAATCAATATTTCCCAAATTTAAATGCTGAACTCATTTCACAACTTCAGAACATGTTGCATCAGATTAATTCGTATGTATGCAGTTTTAAATCGGCATTAGAAGCTCTTCCTCGAGATGATGATAACAATTATAAAATTGTTATAAATGCCGATAGGCGTCCAACGCAGGAACACCCTGGGCGTTATAATGCTCCATCCACGAATGAAGTTGCTGTGGTATTGGTCGACCAGGAATGTGATAGGCGTGATATCGTTATCCGTTCCAGAGACAATCGTTTACAACGTATTTACGAAACCCACAGGGCTTACGACGGTTTACAATATCCTTTGATATATTGTCGAGGGGAAGATGGTTATAATTTTGCTTTATACCAAACTGATCCGCATACAGGCGCACCTATTTATAATAAAAAGATTTCATGCCTTCAATTTTACTGTTACCAATTGCAAGTAAGACGGAATAGGTTTGTATACTTGCAACGTTTTCGTGGCTTATTCAATCAGTTTATTGTAGACATGTACGCAAAAATTGAAACCGAAAGATTAGTTTATATACGATCTAATCAAAGGCAGCTGCGCGCTGAAGAATACGTGCACATTCGCGACGCCATGCAGCAAGATAATGATACGGTGAATATGGGCCGTTTAGTTATTTTGCCCTCTTCTTTTACTGGTGGTCCACGCTACATGCACGAACGTACTCAAGATGCTTTTTGCTACGTAAGAAAATATGGACGTCCCGACTTATTTATTACTGTAACTACCAATCCTAAGTGGGATGAAATCACTCGGGAGCTTCTTGAGGGTCAAGCACCGCATGACCGCCATGATATCATCGCAAGAGTTTTTCATTTAAAATTAAAATCAATGATAGATCTATTTACCAAAGATAACATTTTTGGAGAAGTATTGTGTTATATGTATAGTGTTGAATGGCAAAAACGCGGCTTACCCCACGCACATATCCTGCTTTGGTTAAAAGATAAGGTTCGACCTAATGATGTAGACAGTTTAATCAGTGCTGAAATTCCAAGTCCGATTGCAGATTCCGAGTTATACGACATTGTTAAAACTCATATGATACATGGTCCATGTGGTGCATTTAACGTGAATTCTTCTTGCATGCAAGACGGTCGTTGCACTAAAAGATATCCAAAAGCCTTAGTGGAAGAAACTGTAACAGGACATGATGGATACCCGTTATATCGTCGCCGTTCAAGAGATACTGGTGGTTTCACTGTTGAAAAGCGAGTGTCTGGACAACAGGTTATTTTAGACAATAGGTGGGTCGTTCCGTATTCTCCTGTGTTGTCCAGAGCATTTCAAGCTCACATAAATGTTGAAATGTGTAATAGTGTAGAGTCAATAAAATATATTTGTAAGTACATTAATAAGGGCAGTGACCAAGCTACATTTGCTTTGAGAAATGAAAATGATGAAGTTACAAGATTTCAGTCAGGCAGATATATAAGTTCTTCAGAAGCTGTGTGGCGGATCTTAAGTTTCAACATTCATGAAAGATATCCACCTGTGACTCATCTGGATGTTCATCTTGAAGGCGGTCAACGTATATATTTCAACACCGAAAATGTCACAGAACGGTTAGAGAACCCTAGACAAACAACTTTATTAGCATTCTTTCGACTTTGCCAAACTGATGATTTTGCAAAATCTCTTTTATATGAAGAAGTTCCATCGTATTATACCTACGATAAGCAACGAGGTGTCTTTAATCGTAGACGCCGTGGCAGGCCTGTAGATGGCGAGTCAGGTATTTTCAAAGAACATGTTCTTGGTAGAGTATACACCGTTCATCCTAACAACGCTGAGTGTTTCTATTTGCGATTATTATTACATACTGTGCGAGGACCAACCTCATTTATAGATTTGAGAAAAGTAGACGATGTTGTTTATCCCAGTTATCATGCAGCTTGCCAAGCGCGTCATTTGCTTGAAAATGATCAGCATTGGGATGACGCTTTAGCAGAATCCTGTGTTAGTGATAATCCAAGACGGTTACGTCATTTATTTGTAACATTACTTACATTTTGTAATTTGTCAGATGCTGTACAATTATGGGAAAAATATAAAGACAAATTTTCAGAAGACTTTCTTAGAAATATATCTAACAATGATGAAGGCACAACTAATGATAATTTCCGTGATCTTGCCATAAATCAGTGCTTATTAGCTCTTCAGGATGAGTTAACAGCAGTTGGCGGTAAATCACTATGTGAATATGGTTTGCCAACACCAACCTCAGTCGGAGAGGTAACTAATAGGGAATATTCCGCAGAGATTGGTTACAACTTAATGGAACTGCTGACAACATTAGAAAACGGTGTCCCAATGATGACTGCAGAACAACGTTCAGTTTATGACCGCGTGTGCGGAAGTGTTCAAAATAATTTGGGAACAATATGGTTTTTAGATGCACCTGGAGGAACTGGGAAAACCTTTTTGACTAAATTAATATTGGCTTATGTTCGAAATCAGCGTAAAATAGCTCTTGCCGTAGCTTCATCTGGGATAGCTGCAACATTGCTACCAGGAGGTAAAACGGCTCACACTATGTTCAAAATACCAATTGATTTAGATCGCACGGAAAGTCCAACCTGTAGTATTTCAAGAAATAGCGACAAAGCAAAGGTATTACGCGAGTGTAATTTAATCATATGGGATGAATGTACGATGGCCCATCGAAAAGCAGTAGAAGCGGTAGATAGAACTTTAAGGGATATAAGACAAAATGATCGACCAATGGGCGGTATCACGGTTTTATTTTGTGGTGATTTCCGACAAACCTTACCGGTAATACCACGGGGAACCCGAGCTGATGAGGTTAGGGCTTGCCTGAAAAGCTCTTATTTGTGGCGTGATATACAATCGGTGCATTTGACTATAAACATGCGAGTGAGAACTGGAGATAACCCGGATGATAGTCAATTTTCTGATTCATTATTAAAGATTGGTGAAGGTACCTATCCACAACTACACCAAGGAAAACTTATTCTGACGCCTGAATTATGTTGTATAGTGCAATCTCAACCACATCTTATATCGTCGGTTTACGGTGACGTAACAAATATATTAAATAGGGACAATTCCTGGCTATGCGAAAGATCTATTTTAACTCCTCGCAATGACCAGGCATCTGAGATTAATAACAAAATACTGTCGAATATACAGGGGGAAAGCAAAGTTTATAGATCAATAAATAGAATGGTCGATGAACAAGAAGCAACTAATTACCCGATAGAATTTTTAAATTCTTTAAATATGCCCGGACTTCCTTCTCACGAAATTTGTTTAAAAATTGGCATTCCGATTATTCTACTCCGAAATTTAAGACCACCACAACTTTGCAATGGAACTCGACTAAAAGTAACCCAGTTGCAACAAAATATAATCGAGGCTCAAATTTTAACAGGTTGCGGTGCAGGAGAAACCGTCTTTATCCCCAGAATACCCTTAATACCAAATAATTTTCCATTCCAATTTAAAAGGACGCAATTCCCAGTATCGGTGTGTTATGCAATGACAATAAATAAGGCTCAAGGGTAGACTTTTCATGTTGCCGGAGTAGATCTCGGTGTCAGTTGTTTCTCGCATGGTCAGTTATACGTTGCTCTTTCCCGTGTTAGCAGTTCTAGAAATCTTTATGTTCACGTGCCGGACGGGTCAACTTTCAATATAGTTTACCCGGAAGCTTTGCGCTAAAGTATTTTGGTTCTATAGGTCCTTAAGCCTCATGTGAACCTGATGTAAATAATATTACCAATACATTTTAAATTAATAATACACAAGGAGTTACACGCTGACGTAGTCGCGGGCACAGCTATCTATACTTTTCTGCCGGAAGTCACTATTCCACGCGGACGAAGTCGCGGGCAAAAGCTAGTTTTAAAATAAGTATGTAGTGATGAAGCTTATTGAATGTTGGTGTTAAAATAGCAATGATACTTATCACTTAATTTTCTAATGCGTTTCAGCGTGTTGCGTGTCTGTGATCCTACGCGTAACGCGTATTGCTCTATTATGCAAAAACTAATGAACTTACTTGGACCAGTTTTATTATGTTGAGACATTGATAGAGTTAAAAAAGCAGATTAAAGAAATCGATATCGATGTGATAGCCTACCTACAAAGTAAATGAATCGTTGCATATACCTGCTAGTATATAATGTTTTAAGTTCGCATACATAACAAATAATCTTACAGGTAAGTATATAGAAACACAAGAACAATAATTTTCAAAATAAATCAAACCAAAAGTTGGTAACTCCTGAGATATAAAACTCATAATAAGCCAGTCGTACGTACAATTTTTATGCGGCTCGGTGGCCGCACACTGCCGTGACCGTGCTACGTAAATCGGAACGATATTTTTGGATACCACTAATTTGTCGTACATCGTTCGAAGGTCATTATCGTTCCCAAATCAATCCAAGGTTGACGACGCCTGCTCACGATTGATTTATTGAAAGTTTATACTTAGCATTTTATTTCATAAAGGTTGAAGTGGATGCTATCGTTAATTCTAGTTATGTAATGAGAAGCAATTAATGTTTGTATTGCATGTAGATTCAGCATTGATTCACAATTATGACGTCTATATCTTTAAAATAAGCATTTAATAATAAAAAAATGAATCGCCAATAATTGTGTTGGTAAGCGCAAAACTCGAGAACGGCTGAACCGATTGTACCTAGGTAGTTTTGGAATGGAATTGTTTATCGTTATCGTTATTTCTTTTTTTACAATATTCCTTGAAGTACGAAGATGGTTCATATGTACCACGAGCGAAACCAGGGCGGACCGCTAGTAAGCATTTAAAAATTCGTAAAAATAGAATTTACAGTTATGTAGTAAGGTATCGAAATTAGACTAAGGACCGAAAGGGCTGAAAAATTATGCTTTGTACTTTCTACTCAGTAGTGTTGTGAAAAGGCATGTAACGATCATTGAGATAATATTACTACGTATGGAGGAGACACCACGAACAAAATCTGTGCGCCATTTTTTTGCTCTAACTCAGTTTTAAAAATTATTATCTAGTTAGGTACTTACCGATGAAAAGTTATGTTAGTCACTTTTCCGTATTATTTGTGCAATATCGTAACACACACGAAGGCATATTTGATGCGTTTCACTTTAAAACAAATAAAAAATGAGCGTGCAGTTAAGCCATATGGCTTATGTTGAGCGGAACATAAGTGATGTAGGCGGTGTCGTCTCCATATGTATATCTCAATGGTAACGATTAACTTCCTTAATGCTAAGCATCGTTATGTTTGAAAAATCAAATTATCGCTGCTATAAATGAAAAAGCCATTTCCCTACACAGAAATATAAGGAATGCAAGTAGGTAGGTATAAGTCATGGAATAACTAGAGTTCTCCTCCTAACTTGATCTCCATTTAAAAATTAGCTACATAGGGAAGACGTCACAGGTAATAAGTAAAATAAAACAACCAACATTATATTAAAACTATTTATTATTCTTAGACGTAACATACAAGTGATTTTATTTATTCGACATTTTTACATTTAATAAAACAAGATTTGCAACATTCAAACGGTGCCACATACTTAAAATTATCTATATCTTTACCTTAAATCTTATCTTGAAAATATATTAAAAACATAATGAAAAATTAATTTTAGAAAAACGAAAATCATTGTGTATAACAAAAGTTTCATAGTTTTACTATATTTAATAATAACGGGTTTGATTTAAGTTATGCACGAAGATATAAAGAAAATTTCTTAAACAATTGCATTCTTTTTTAATTTATAAAAAATGGGAATTTATTCTCAAATCATTGTTAAGGCCGTTTATAACAGAACGTCAAACCAACGGCAAACGGCAGTTACAAAATTACTGAATTAATGTAATATTTTTAAAAGTATTTATAGTATTGCCTTGAAATTTGTTCTGTTATATAACGACCTATAAAAGCTCATTATACTACGTTTTGGTCATTTGGGAATTTCCTTAAAACGATTGCAAAAATTGACACTTATACAAGGAACACACGAACATTTTGTAACTTTTAAAAATAATAAGATTTTTTTCGTCAAAAAAATTTTTGTTGTTTCATTAGGTGGGTTTGATTGTAACCGATATTAAATCAAAAAAATATGCTTTACCGCTCATTTATGGTAATAAAATCTTAGATTCATGTTCATAGTAAATAGCAACTTAATGTCTTGTCATTTAAATTATTTCTGTAATTAGATAATTTTTATTATATATATTATTTTTCTTCTTGTATATCTTAAGATACAATTTATAAAAACAAGTTTGAGTATTGTTAAATTTCAAGAAAATACATGTCAATATAACTATGAATCCTTTTAATATTAAACCAATAAATGCATTGAATTGTATCATTGTAAGACAGTACGACATCACGTCTTATCCTTACGAATTTTCAAGTCTATATAAATAACACGAACCATCTTATTACAAACCGGGCCTAAAACTTATTAAAATCATGGTCATAGTCTTATTACAAAACATGTTTGACAGACAAAGACAAAGACAATAGAAACGGACAAGTTTAAATCTCTGTACTAAAGATAAACCATGACAATTTTTAAAATGAAACTTTTTAACATCGTCTCAAACTTTTTCATCTGTGCAAGTGGCATGACGGTCGCATGGCGGTCGGGAGAAACTGAGAATATTTAGTAAAATGTCTATAACCAGAAAGTTTCACTTTAACCATGTTCTCCATAGTTTCAAAAAACTTTATCCTCGTTAAGTCAAGTACAGATCAAAATTTGCAACCGGCGACTCCCATTAGAATCTAGCCCTTATATACA
This sequence comes from Colias behrii, assembly GCA_029959065.1. Lineage (NCBI taxonomy): Eukaryota > Metazoa > Arthropoda > Insecta > Lepidoptera > Pieridae > Colias > Colias behrii. The sequence continues at coordinate 1,007,221 of JARWMC010000021.1, read as the reverse complement.
CGGCAGCAACGTCGTGATTCGCGTAGCCGAGCCGTTTCGCGTGTTTGAATATTTCATTGGTCGTGGCCGTGAGGGGGAGGGACTGTTCCAACGCGTCCCCGAGCCCGAGGGCCAACTTGAGGTCCTTCTGCATGTGGCTGAGCGGCTGGTGCGTGGAGTACGAGGACTCGATCATCGCTGGAATTGGAGAAATCAATTTTAAATTTCCTGATAAAATATATTATATGTATGTACTTAATTGTTAAATAAGGATATTCGTACAAAAATTGTAAGTAATTTAGTTTATATTAGTTACTACATATTACGTAAATATAAATAGCATAAATAACAAGTTTAAAAACATAATTGTTCATTAAGTAATGGAGGTGCAGGTGCTGTAGTTAAAAAACTTGCAGCTATAGCAGCGCCTGCAGCTGTAGAACTTGCAGCTATAGAATTTAAAGCTATAGCAGCGCCTGCAGATGTAGAACTTGCAGCTATAGAATTTAAAGCTATAGCAGCGCCTGCAGCTGCAGAACTTGCAGCTATAGCAGCGCCTGCAGCTGCAGAACTTGCAGCTATAGCAGCGCCTGCAGCTGTAGAACTTGCAGCTATAGAATTTAAAGCTATAGCAGCGCCTGCAGATGTAGAACTTGCAGCTATAGAATTTAAAGCTATAGCAGCGCCTGCAGCTGCAGAACTTGCAGCTATAGCAGCGCCTGCAGCTGTAGAACTTGCAGCTATAGAATTTAAAGCTATAGCAGCGCCTGCAGCTGCAGAACTTGCAGCTACAGCAGCGCCTGCAGCTGTAGAACTTGCAGCTATAGAATTTAAAGCTATAGCAGCGCCTGCAGCTGCAGAACTTGCAGCTATAGCAGCGCCTGCAGCTGTAGAACTTGCAGCTATAGAATTTAAAGCTATAGCAGCGCCTGCAGATGTAGAACTTGCAGCTATAGAATTTAAAGCTATAGCAGCGCCTGCAGCTGCAGAACTTGCAGCTATAGCAGCGCCTGCAGCTGTAGAACTTGCAGCTATAGAATTTAAAGCTATAGCAGCGCCTGCAGCTGCAGAACTTGCAGCTATAGCAGCGCCTGCAGCTGTAGAACTTGCAGCTATAGAATTTAAAGCTATAGCAGCGCCTGCAGATGTAGAACTTGCAGCTATAGAATTTAAAGCTATAGCAGCGCCTGCAGCTGCAGAACTTGCAGCTATAGCAGCGCCTGCAGCTGTAGAACTTGCAGCTATAGAATTTAAAGCTATAGCAGCGCCTGCAGATGTAGAACTTGCAGCTATAGAATTTAAAGCTATAGCAGCGCCTGCAGCTGCAGAACTTGCAGCTATAGCAGCGCCTGCAGCTGTAGAACTTGCAGCTATAGAATTTAAAGCTATAGCAGCGCCTGCAGCTGCAGAACTTGCAGCTATAGCAGCGCCTGCAGCTGTAGAACTTGCAGCTATAGAATTTAAAGCTATAGCAGCGCCTGCAGATGTAGAACTTGCAGCTATAGAATTTAAAGCTATAGCAGCGCCTGCAGCTGCAGAACTTGCAGCTATAGCAGCGCCTGCAGCTGTAGAACTTGCAGCTATAGAATTTAAAGCTATAGCAGCGCCTGCAGCTGCAGAACTTGCAGCTATAGCAGCGCCTGCAGCTGTAGAACTTGCAGCTATAGAATTTAAAGCTATAGCAGCGCCTGCAGCTGCAGAACTTGCAGCTATAGCAGCGCCTGCAGCTGTAGAACTTGCAGCTACAGCAGCGCCTGCAGCTGTAGAACTTGCAGCTATAGAATTTAAAGCTATAGCAGCGCCTGCAGCTGCAGAACTTGCAGCTATAGCAGCGCCTGCAGCTGTAGAACTTGCAGCTACAGCAGCGCCTGCAGCTGTAGAACTTGCAGCTATAGAATTTAAAGCTATAGCAGCGCCTGCAGCTGCAGAACTTGCAGCTATAGCAGCGCCTGCAGCTGTAGAACTTGCAGCTATAGAATTTAAAGCTATAGCAGCGCCTGCAGATGTAGAACTTGCAGCTATAGAATTTAAAGCTATAGCAGCGCCTGCAGCTGCAGAACTTGCAGCTATAGCAGCGCCTGCAGCTGTAGAACTTGCAGCTATAGAATTTAAAGCTATAGCAGCGCCTGCAGCTGCAGAACTTGCAGCTATAGCAGCGCCTGCAGCTGTAGAACTTGCAGCTACAGCAGCGCCTGCAGCTGTAGAACTTGCAGCTATAGAATTTAAAGCTATAGCAGCGCCTGCAGCTGCAGAACTTGCAGCTATAGCAGCGCCTGCAGCTGTAGAACTTGCAGCTATAGAATTTAAAGCTATAGCAGCGCCTGCAGCTGCAGAACTTGCAGCTATAGCAGCGCCTGCAGCTGTAGAACTTGCAGCTATAGAATTTAAAGCTATAGCAGCGCCTGCAGATGTAGAACTTGCAGCTATAGAATTTAAAGCTATAGCAGCGCCTGCAGCTGCAGAACTTGCAGCTATAGCAGCGCCTGCAGCTGTAGAACTTGCAGCTATAGAATTTAAAGCTATAGCAGCGCCTGCAGCTGCAGAACTTGCAGCTATAGCAGCGCCTGCAGCTGTAGAACTTGCAGCTATAGAATTTAAAGCTATAGCAGCGCCTGCAGATGTAGAACTTGCAGCTATAGAATTTAAAGCTATAGCAGCGCCTGCAGCTGCAGAACTTGCAGCTATAGCAGCGCCTGCAGCTGTAGAACTTGCAGCTATAGAATTTAAAGCTATAGCAGCGCCTGCAGCTGTAGAACTTGCAGCTATAGCAGCGCCTGCAGCTGTAGAACTTGCAGCTACAGCAGCGCCTGCAGCTGTAGAACTTGCAGCTATAGAATTTAAAGCTATAGCAGCGCCTGCAGCTGTAGAACTTGCAGCTATAGAATTTAAAGCTATAGCAGCGCCTGCAGCTGCAGAACTTGCAGCTATAGCAGCGCCTGCAGCTGTAGAACTTGCAGCTATAGAATTTAAAGCTATAGCAGCGCCTGCAGCTGTAGAACTTGCAGCTATAGCAGCGCCTGCAGCTGTAGAACTTGCAGCTATAGAATTTAAAGCTATAGCAGCGCCTGCAGCTGTAGAACTTGCAGCTATAGAATTTAAAGCTATAGCAGCGCCTGCAGCTGTAGAACTTGCAGCTATAGAATTTAAAGCTATAGCAGCGCCTGCAGCTGCAGAACTTGCAGCTATAGCAGCGCCTGCAGCTGTAAAACTTGCAGCTATAGCAGCGCCTGCAGCTGTAAAACTTGCAGCTATAGCAGCGCCTGCAGCTGTAGAACTTGCAGCTATAGCAGCACCTGCAGCTATGGAATTTACAGCTTTAGAAGTTGCAACTACAGCAGCGCCCGCAGTTACACCACCCGCACCTACACCATTCACAGCTACACCACCCACACCTGTAGCTACACCACCCACACCTGCAGCTACACCACCCACACCTGCAGCTACACCACCCACACCTGCAGCTACACCACCCACACCTGCAGCTACACCACCCACACCTGCAGCTACACCACCCACACCTGCAGCTACACCACCCACACCTGCAGCTACACCACCCACACCTGCAGCTACACCACCCACACCTGCAGCTACACCACCCACACCTGCAGCTACACCACCCACACCTGCAGCTACACCACCCACACCTGCAGCTACACCACCCACACCTGCAGCTACACCACCCACCAGGGGCTGGTGCACACACTCACCGCGGCCCTTCAGTATGAGGTGCGGCGAGGCGAGCGGCGTGAGCGCCAGCACGTCGAGCAGGTCGGCCTGGCTCAGCCCCGCGCGGTCCGCCAGCGCCAGCCCCTCGGCCAGCGCGGCCAGCGACACGCCGCCCACCACCTGCAGCACCGAGTTCATCTTCGACGCGTTGCCGATGTCGCCTGGGAATCGAGTGCGGTTCATTATCCTTTTATAATTAATAATTTACTCGATAAAAAACAACAAAACAAACTGTGTAACTGTAAATGGACGACATAGGCTCCTGAAAAACAGTTCTTACTATGTTAGGAGCCTGGGTCACTTGATTAATATTTTTATGTGAAAATAAATGATTTATTTATTTATTTACACAATTTCTTGTGTTTCACACATAAAAATAGCCCTCCTGATTGAATTTACGGCTATAGCTATGTGCCTTGACTTTTACGAGGCATTCGATTTTGTCTACCATGATTTGAAATGCACAAACTTAAAAATTATATTTAAACAATGTGTCGTATAATATTACTAGTTGTTCATTGCATAGTGTTATGAATGTTAACTAAGAAGTATCAATGGATAAAAAGTAAAATCTAAATTACAACGCATAACTTAATATGGGGTACCACAGGGTTCGCATTTAGTTCCATTATTATATTTTATAGTTTCTTTAAACTTTTTCGTCATTTTTATAAAACAAAATTAAATCGTAAACGTACATACGTACGTAATTTATGAAAGCTCATGGTACTGTAGAACTGAATATCAGTTAATAACTATTGACAGGGCATGATTGGGTTAGTATTTTCTGATAAAGATTTTGCTCGAAAGACGCGGGTTCGAATCGCACTTCGTAATCGATTTTTTTATATTCTTTTAAAATGTTTATTAATAAAGCATTATAATGCTATAAAATTAAAAATATCACAAAAACACATTGTTTTATCTCAACTAGCACACAAAAATCGGACAAATGCACTACTACCAAGGTAAAACGAATTCTTGCTCATCGCCTTGAAGCACGACTGGCAGTCGTCGAACAGCGTGCGGTCGCCCGCCGCCAGGATTATCAGCGTGCCCTCTTCCGCTTGCGTCTTTGAGCCTTGGATCTGGAAATACGACAATTTTATTATTATTACAAATTTTACAGACAATTAACCAAAAAAATATATATAAAGCAGAACGGTTGCCGTTCACTTTAGACACATAAAACAATACAATATTTAAATGGACAAAACAGATGAGGCATTTTGAAGACTCTTTTGATTAAATATATTTTGAATTTTTAGATATTAATTAACATGAACATATTGATGTATTACTTACTGCTAAATTATGATTCATATACCACAATTTCTTATCGTATATGTATCATTAATTCTGAAATGCATTTTTTTTAGTTATTATCAAGACAAACTTCGAAACTGCCGATTTTACCCCACAACACTCTAATACAACGCAATAGCAGCTTTAGCATCCACCCCATATCGAACTATTTTCTACCAAAACTAACCTGTGCCTCCAAATACCGTCCTCCCTTGCCGCTGATCGCCTCAACGATGTCGTGCGACGTGTCCGCATCTATGGACGTCATCTCCACGTAACCCTTGCCTTCTAGCGTTGGACAGTGTAGCACGCCACAGTTGCCGAACACCATCTTTGAAAAAATTATGTTTTAGATACAATTTTTTTGTTATTAAAACTTTTGCAGAGGTAAAAGTGTGACGATGACTTCGCTACAGGAAGAAGAGTAGATGGAACTACTAAACTAGCTTCTCTTTAGCCAAGTTATATGTTATGTGTCTAGTGTTTAATAACTCAGGCCCCGGAATCACAGACACAATAGAAAATCTATTGTGTCGTGGACCGATCGGGCCGTTCGGGGCTCAATGGGTTAATAAAATTTTAATATACATAATATTTCAGATGGATAGTATTTATTACAGGGAACAATTACCTTGAGTTCAGATAATTGGGAAATTGTAATCTGTATCAAGGTAATCGCTTCTAACGTGGTACAATATTAGGATGCCGAAGTACTAAAACTAATTTTGTTTATCTGATATGGGGCATTTCACGCGAAGCGGACACAGATATCGGGGTCAGGTTTCCGATTTCGGTTATATTCTAGTATGTTACACCTGTATATACCCTCGGTATGTATACGAAATATTTTTGCATTTAGAAGCTTAGTTTTCAAAATACAGGTCTTTGAAGATGTCAGTAAGCGCGAGGCATGACTTTGAATGTAATTATCAGTTCAAGAAAAGGATGTTTTTAATAAATTGATTACTGAATAATAATCCCCATTAAAAAACCTTTTTATTCTCTTATTTTGAATTTCGAATTTATTTTTAAATTCCTAAGAAAAATTAAAAAATATTTTTCTTTGTAATTTTTTACGAACTTAGCATATTTTTAAAAATGTTTAAGATCATTAAATAAATGGCTTATATTATGCTTAAACTTCATGCCGAGTACTAGAGTGGTCATCGCAGAAGTTTCGAAGCTACATGTATTATAATGGCGAAGCGCGGCAATATCCCCATACTAGCGCCTAGCGCGACGCACTGCAATATTCATGATTTCATGCCAACGGGGATAAAAAATAAATTCGAGAAATTTGGATTAAATGAGGTGTCAACGGATAGGTCTTTAAAAATTAATTGGAGATTTATATGTAGGTGTTTTGCTAAAATAAATAATTAACGAGATATACGTATTCAAAGCCGTAAAAGTGCCATACTGCTTGTCTGAAAAATATTTTTTCGTAAATAAAACAAAAATGATAATTTCTTGCTTGTAATTTACCATTATCAATAATTAGTAAAACCTGGAACGGTATCGTTAACTTACTATTGAGCTGAATACTGCAGAACGTCGCGCTAATCAACTAGGGCTAGTATGGGGATATTGCCGCGCTTCGACATTATAATACTGTAGCTTCGAAACTTCTGCGATGACCACTCTAGAACTTGGCATGAAGTTTAAGCATAATATAAGCCATTTATTTAATGATCTTAAAAAAATTTAAAAATATGCTAAGTTCGTAAAAAATTACAAAGAAAAATATTTTTTAATTTTTCTTAGGAATTTAAAAATAAATTCGAAATTCAAAATATGAGAATAAAAAGGTTTTTTAATGGGGATTATTATTCAGTAATCAATTTATTAAAAAAATCCTTTTCTTGGACTGATATTTACATTCAAAGTCACGCATGCCTCGCGCTTACTGACATGTTCAAAGACCTGTATTTTGAAAACTAAGCTTCTAAATGCAAAAATATTTCGTATACATAACGAGGGTATATACAGGTGTAACTTACTAAAATATAACCGAAATCGGAAACCTGACCCCGAAATCTGTGTCCGCTTCGCGTGAAATGCCCCATATTTAAAATTTGTGTTTGCATGAAAATGCACTATTAACATATTTTATCTGTGACATATTTAGCTCTTATATTAATTTTAGATTTTTAACATTTTTTATTTTTAAAATTCTATTCTCTTCTTTCTATTAAAATATATTTACAACAAACTGAAACTAACAACCCCAAACTTAATATTAGATTTTATTAAGGACTTTTTTTTGGATTACCTCCTTAGCCGCCTGAGGGTCTGCTACGCAAGAGAAGGTGATATCAGCCTCCTCCACCACATCACACGGCGTCACCGCTATCGTCGCACCAACCTTCTCGAAGTCTTTGCACTGGAAGTAAAAGATATTACCATTAATCATGTTTCAAGGTTCGGATTATGTATCGTTAATTACTCAGTAGATGTATAATTGATGATATTACTGGTCGATTGAAGGGCGGTCATTAAATGTAATTTTGTTATGAAAATCAGGATGCATTACTATTTCATCTAATTGTATAATAATCCCAATTATCGTTAATTAAAATCCAGAGCATTTTGTAAAAGAGTTTATAAATATTCTGCTTAAAAAAATTGAGTTTTTTTTTTTAAACAGTAGAAAATTTACATAAGCATTATTGTCGATTTAATTACAGCGCCATCTATCGCACCCTCGACAAAACTACTTCACCAATAGTTGCGACAGATGGCGCCACGCGCTTTCAGTCCTAGACGAATCGATAGCAAGCCACGCGAACGCTCCCCGCGTCAACGACCGTCCGCACCGTGCGCGGCCATTTTGATAACGGCTCTTTCCCGCCACACACGAGTCACGCACAATTGAACACGGTGCACTCGCCTATACTGAATTCCGAGTCATATGCATACGACACGCAGACAGTTGGAAACCGTTTTTGTCGTTACATCCCAGTATCAACATGCGGTATTCCGAAACATGTACAGACTTTTGGTAACAATGGTCAATGTTATCATGGCACAAATCGTTGTGCGATAAGTAACAGCTGATATGCTCGACAATGACTTGACTTTTTTGTAACGGGAAAGCACGCTCGTAAATCATAATTATATGGACAAGACTACGCCTGCTTTGATTGCGGTTAGGTCATATGTGTTAACTGTAAATGCCTTAAGTAATATAGGATATATTATAAAAGCGAAAGTACGTTTGTCTCGGTGCCGGTCTGTTGTATAATTTACTTAATAATAACTTTTGGCTCAAAAATTTCAAATTCTTAAGACATCATCATCAATTAGAAAATGTATTCGTCTTAAATGTTCAATGGACAATGTTATTGTTGCGGTGTATTTTTAGAAGGACAAAAGGTCATACCCATAATACAACGATGCACTTGTGATGTAAATTATTAATTTACGACGACTAAAATGCATGCGTCATATTTTGATATTGACTCTGAATTCCCAATTATAACTTTTATACAAGTATATTTATAGTATTACATTTCGCAGCTTTCGTTTCATGTTTTCCCCATTTGGAAATAAAGAAAGACCGTAAACAAGGAAGGTAATACTTACAGAATTAACATAATTTTACCCATATTATGACTTTATTCATTAAGATCCTACTGGACATTAAAAACCTAAAACCACCCTTAATTATTTATGATAATATCTCAAAAGAACAGCAAAGAAACTGCATTACCCTAAAAGGAAAGCAAATCAAACTTGTCCAAGTTATTTCCATCTACCTACCATATTTCCTTGTGTAATTCTGTCAAAACTTCGCTGTTATCGCACGTATCCCGTGACCTTCAAATGGCAAGTTCAAAGAGATCCATTCAGGAAGCTATTCCTGTAGATATAAATATTTATGTCACAGCCGATCGTTAAGTATTGAACCATCGACGTCTGGCGACTGTGAAGGTGACTCAAATGTTTGGACAGTCCCTATGCTAATTTAATAGTATCTATTTCATATACATATTGCAACCGATAAGGCTATCACGTTGCGTAAGCTCCACGTGTCCTCGGTTATTTTAGTGTTAAATTACATGTGTTTAGTAGTCAAATACGATAATTTACAAAGGTAATACATAATTAGATACTTCACGCAAATCATATCCTAATCATCTGTCTCGACAATACTGAACTAATACGAACAGTAACTATACTCATAAACAAGAAAATTCAATATCTTTACAATAAAAGGTACAGAGTAACCGAATGGATTAATAATAAAACACCCAAGTAGGTCAGTAATTGTTCGCCGTCTATCCCCCGACCCTTAATACCTTTGATAGGTCCCTGGAAGCTTTCAATTTTAATAATAAAGCAGGAAGCTACTTTAAACATTTAAAAAGTCGTCATTTACACCCGAAAGCGTATACATATAAATAGTTGTTTAAAGGTAAATAATGACGTATTTTTGCGATACGTGTTAAAATAACACCTTAATTATGGACACAAAAAATAAATGAACGAAAATGGCAAAATACATCACATAACTCAGAATTTACATGTTAATGTATTCAGCATTTAGTGGCATTATACTTTGGCTTTCATATTATTGTGTAACAGAAAATTGGAAATAATTATTATCGTACTTAACATAACAACGCGTGGTTAAAGCTAATTACTTTGGAATATAATCAATAGAATAATTTTCGCGCTACAATGCAAGACTGAACATTTAAAAACAACTTTCCATTTAGCAAACTGCAGTGCAATATTATATTTATCATCTTTGCACTGTTAAATCCTGCATGTTATAAAAAGTGTCGTTTAAAAGATACAGTAGGTATTAAGAAAGTTCCTTAGATAATAGTTTCTATGACAAAAACAGTGACAGTATTTTCCGCGACATAACATGAAAAGGGACATTCACAAACCGACCGGGAAAGACGGTATCTGATAACTAGGAAGCAAAAACATTGGCCGATGTTTATTACAACATCCTCAATAACGCCGGTTTCTATGTCTATCTTTAGTTGATCACGACCAGCAAGATATAGGTATAGGATATCTTTATTATGATTTATAGCATTATTTTTTACATCTCAACTCAGTGAGGGAATGGAAGTTGTCCAGTAGACTCTGGGGAGAATTCTAAGGCGCTTAATTCGAAGCGTAGTCAGTTACAGACGGTACGTAAAATCGTCTAGACTGGAGAGTGTAGAGACCTACGACGTTTTTTACCTATACCTAGTTAAGTGTTCAATCGGAATATGAGAGAAGAAAATAGCGGAATTTGCGAATATATAAAACAATCACACTGCTATTGCGCTCTGTCCAAATAGGTATTCATCAAAACAACACTTTGATGGATTAACTTCGTAATTTATGTGAGTCCGAAAAAAATGTATAAGTACAGAGAAATATCGTTCTTCTCTAACCCAAAACAGTTTTATTAAAATGATTACAAAAACTTCATATCTACACAATAAGAACTGTTGTTGGGTATTGAAAAAGTTCTTTAACATGTGTGCATGCTTCCCCAACGCAAAAATGGAAGAAAATTTCTTAAAATCATATAGCTTTTAAAAACACTGCAAATAAAAAAGTACAATGTTTTCAGGGTATGCATTTATATATGAATGTTTTTAAGGTATCTAAGCATGTATGTTCACTTTTATAACCAAATTCATAAACAGATTTAGAATATGCCGTCAGCACAACAGCATCATGTGACAATGGTTTGAATAAATCTATTCGCAGAGCACTTGCCGTTTTATTCATTAAATTACCATTGTTTTGCTCGTTACCTAAATTGACAATGAAATGGCCTTTGACCATAAAACCGTGAATACTAATTGATAAGTAATTGTTCACTTATTTCCATGCAATAGAATAAGGTCGGACCAGAGCTTGCTAAGTGGGCCGTGAAACGTAAGCAATCCAAGAAAATACCTATTTCTTTACCGTCTATTTAATCAGGACTTAACAATATTTAGAAGCAAAATATTTACTATTGTTTTGAAAAATAATGACTATTGTTTTGAATATAAAGTATTGTTTATATTATTCAAATCATAAATTCAGTACCACTGGTAAATTCTACAGACCAAAAACTCAGTTATTATTTAAAGTCGACCTTAAAACTACTACTTATACAAATTTCGTTTCGATAGTCTAAAAAGGGTCGAGTAACTTGAAATCAGAAACCAGTTGTAAAGCATCCAAGAAATCTAATACTTACATATTAAAAATGGTCGCAATGCTGCGCTTATCACAACATATCTGAACATTGAGGGCACGAGGCCCTTTCACCGCGTTGCTCAAACAATGCCGTCGAGTGTGCTGGCGTATATACAATTACATGACTGTCAGTCTAGACTTTAGGTATTAAATGGTATTAGGTATACAAACAGCTGCCTTTGTGTAAGCTGTAGTTTAAAATAATCCTCCAAGGAGGATTTGATTTTCGTTTCAGGACTGTGTCTGTGACTGTGTTATTTATAAAACGATTAAAGAAAGAAGCTTCTTTTTATTTAAGTTATATTCTTTAAAATTGGTTACTATATTTATGTTTTCTTACATAGAGATAAAGATTTTATCAAATCCGTTTCGAAGGACCAAATTCATAAACAAACGGCTCACATATGTAACTGTGCCAAATAGACATGTTAAATAATCAGATATGGCTCGAAGCTTCTCTCACAATCTTCCCTTTAGGGTATTCCCAAAAGCCCTTCACGGATGAAAAATTCCTTTTTCTTTACCGAGTGGTTTTCATTACCCTTCTGTCCACTGTACTTGTTTGTACTGAGCACATTCACTCAATCGGAAATAATGATTTACTTTACGTAAAATTGCGACAAAATATAGGCGCCTCTGGTATGATAAAAGTACTTTCGAGAGGAACTCATAAAAGCAACATTCCGATCCCGTGGAAGTTCTCAAGAATGGCAATATATAAAAACTTGTCAAAATTGTACACGAAGAAACAGGAGTTCAATGCTATCAACTATAATATTCTACCATTAGTCACCTCGCTTATGTGAGGGTGTGGTGCCGTCTCCAAGCCAGTGACCCAATTCATAAAGCTTTTCCAGCCTTAAGAATTAAATAAAACTTTCTTTCGCCCGTGAATCGTGACTTGATAGACCCAGATTTAATAGCTTTTGACGAGACTGGTTGCCGTCGTAACTACTTTAATAGAATAGAACGTTCGTTCTAGACTCAGTTTTAGAACGTAAAATTGTTATTACTAGAGTATGGACAAAATTGCTTACAATTTAATTACTCTTTTAATATTCCGTCCCAGCAAAACGTCGTGAAGACAAGATACATAGGGATAAGATATTACGCACATCTATAATTACTCTGGCGATATTTATTAATAGTGGTATTATAAATATAATTTATATAAAATATACGTACGGTGAACCGTGACCGATCAATCTTCAATATACAGGGTGTCCCAAAAAGTAGTGATGAACGGAAGCTGGGAGGTAGAGGACCTAGAGGGCTATCCGAATCACCCCCATGTATGTTATGCGATTTTTCGTATTTTCGGAGTTATGACGTTTTTTTCAATTTTTCACCTATCGCCGAGTACGATGATATTTTCACTCATGGTGACGTCAATTATTGCGCTAGATGCTTGATTTTTTTTTGTTTGCTAAGCTGAAAGATAGGCCAATTCAGTATGGTAACATTTACTATCGTTAGACCTTTGAATGGAATAAAAAAAAGAATTAAATGCCAAGAAAGATAAAATTACCTAGTATGTTCACCACTTCAAGGGCCAATCACATAAAAAAGTTTTCCGTTTTACTTTTAAAAACTTGCTCTATCTATCAGGTAACTACCCTGAAAATTTCATTTTATTATTCAGAAGGCTTCAATCGAAAAATTGAAATCTAAATGTGGTAAGTGCAAAAATTTTATTAACATGATGATCATTATAACCAAATTAAAACCAATAAATAGGTGTTTAATTACTAGAAATTTTTAAAATAACCCCGCTGTTGCTCAATGTAAGTGCGACATCACCGTAAAAAGTTGTCTTTTAAATGTCTGAATGCCCTTTTATCATTTTTAATGGTTTCTTCTGCTACTATGAATTTCCGGGTTATTTCGTCCAAATTGTGGCATTCTCTCAAGTAGCCGAGGTCTTTTTAGTATTCCCATTGAAACAAATCAATGGGGTTTAGGTCGAGGGACCGTGGAGGCCAGGCTTTAAGGCAGGCGTCACCGGCGCATGCGCAGGCTGCAACGACCAATCCATCTTTCAGGGTATCTTTGCCCTTTAGCCTGGCCTCCGCGGTCCCCGGACATAAACCCTATTGATTTTTTTCCGTGGGGATACTACAAAGACGAGAGACTGCCACAATTTGGACGAAATAACCCGGAAATTCATAGTAGCTAAAGAAACCATTAAAAATGATAAAAGGGCATTCAGACATTTAAAAGACAACGTTTACGGTGATGTCGCACTTACATTAAGCAAATTTTAAAAATTTCTGGTAATTAAACACCTTGTTATTGGTTTTAATTTGTTTTTATTAATCATCATGTTAATTCAATTTTTGCACTTACCACATTTAGATTTAAATTTTTCGATTGAAGCCTTCTGATTAATAAAATGAAATTTTCAGGGTAGTTACCTGATAGATAGAGCAAGTTTTTAAAAGCAAAACGGAAAACTTTTTTTATGTGATTTTATTTTTTTAAGGGCCCTTGAAGTGGTGAACATACTGGGTAATTTTATCTTTCTTGGCATTTAATTCTTTTTTTTATTCCATTCAAAGGTCTAACGATAGTAAATGTTACCATACTAAATTGGCCTATCTTTCAGCTTAGCAAACAAAAAAAAAATCAAGCATCTAGCGCAATAATTGACGTCACCATGAGTGAAAATATCATCGTACTCGGCGATAGGTGAAAAAATGAAAAAAACGTCATAACTCCGAAAATACGAAAAATCGCATAACATACATGGGGGTGATTCAGATAGCCCTCTAGGTCCTCTACCTCCCAGCTTCTGTTCATCACTACTTTTTGGGACACCCTGTATATTTCACTGTTGCTTAGCGCACACACGTATACAAGTTTGCGTAAATTGCCTGTATATAAATGTCCTACAACTCGTAACTTCACGGATAAATTTCGTACAAAATTAGGATTCGATACGTTTTACAAAGTCCTCGAATACGAAATTTCGTAAAAAAAGTTGCAAATTCTTGTTGATACGTTTAAAAGTTGTCTCGACAAACTTTTACATCAGCCTTTCAGCATCTTGAGCATGATACAAGTTAGACTGAGGAACGTCATTGAGCCCTATCAAATTTCAAAATCTACACCAATTACAAGCAGCAAACTTTTACTGATATTCAGAAAAGTAAAAGCTAAATTTTATATAGACTTGTATGAATTAATTCATTACTCTTTCAATCAAAAGCTGAAAAATTGTATGCAGATAGATTAAACATAAGTTACATAAGCTATTTTTGTGTTACAAACTGGGCCACGGGTTGAATAATGACATAATTGTTGCATCAAATTAATAATAGCGTAATAGCACATCATACCACGTCCTATCCTACTTAATGTATGTGTATGTATGTTTGTTTCTCTTTCACGCAAATACTAATGAACCGATTACAATGAAATTTAGCACACATATAGAGGGTAACTTGGATTAAAACATAGGATTGGTTTTATCGCGGAAATCACATGGGAACGGGAACTATGCGGATTTTTCTTTGAAAACGTGGGCGAAACAGCAGGCGGAAAGCTAGTATGTTATAAATGCACGCTTTGATTATTTAATCTACGATTAGGTATGAGATTAAAGAATACAACGCAATCTAACTAATCCCCGATAACTCATAGAATTTAGATCTCAGACAAGTATACTGACATTATTAGAAAACGTGTACAGAATTACCTGTGGAATTACTTTAAAACATCGATGACAAGCAAGCCTTCGCTACAAAATTAGCATTTTATTACACCATCTGCGCATTTCCATGGTGTGTTCATTACTGGGAAAAAACTTGTAAGCCTTTTAGGTATTTGTAAATGAACTTTTTTTGAAGCTTTTGATGCTCTTTACAATATGTTTACTGAAAAAAAAATACACATTTTGCTTTACATTCCTAACGTATCTTTGATACAAAAATAATTTTTCAATCCTATATCACACGTGTGTTTTCGCACATAAGAAACAGAAAAAATACCTTTTTTTATTTAAAATACATTAAAATAAACAAACTCAGTTGACTTTATACAGAAAAAAAAAACGGAAAGGTAAGTTTATCTAGGTTATTCTAATGCATGATATTCTAGGTGAATGCGTGAATACATTTTTATATTTTAACTTGCAACATGCTTGCTGCATAATATATTGCCAAGTTTAATTAGTTTAACGGATGTCGTATGAAATATGATTCTTTGCCTAAATTAATGAATTTGTATTATATTGCTTTTCATTTTGTTTACAACTGCAACGTTGATACGAAATAATATGTCGCGATCTTGATGTGCCCTTGTTTGTTCCAAGCAAATGATTCCGATCATGTCAATTGTCAAATTTAAACCACAATATACAGATACATACAGTAAGGAAACTTCATACAAAATGTTCGAAATGGCTCCCCCCCCCATCAAGCGTGTTTACGAGGGTATTGAGGGGGATCGATAGTAGCGGGTGACACATCCACAGATTTTGAATGACAAAGATACATAGTATAGAAAAAAGTTTAAAGTGATGTCAATTCACATTAAATAAATATCGATTGTTTCAGTTTGTAGCCCTTTCAATAAATATATTTGTAAATACCGTATCTGACTACAAGTTAAAAAGAGACTATTTTTTAATTTCTATAGATATGGCAGCATGAGTTTTAAATTATGTTGACATATTTCCACCAAAATGATAGCTACAAATAGTCACTATTAGGAGTCCAGTCTGTTTAAAGATCGCATCTATTTTTTACGCAATCTAGAAGAGCACAAAAATCTAAAAAAATGGAAACCTTAAAAAAATCTTGTTTAAATTTATGTGCATAATTACGTAAATATTAGGGAAGAAAAAGATAGATATTATAATTATTGTATTTTTATCGATACGTGACTTTACCACTTTGTCAAGCACTAAGCCTGTCAAACTATTTTCTTTTTCATCCTAAAACAAAAAGGAGGTTCTATGCTCGTATAATAATAATTTTAATTTATTTTTGCATATTTTGTGTTTTTTAATTTAATTTAATTTATCGTTTTAAAAATAATTTAGTAGGTATACCTACATACAAGTATTGTAAATTCTGGTTTAAAAGAATTATTGAATATATGTATAATACAAATATCAAGCATCCATACTAATATTATGCGAAAGTAACTCTGTCTGTCTGTCTGTTACTCAATCACGCCTTAACTACTGAACCAATTTGCATGAAATTTGGTATATAGATATTTTGATACCCGAGAAAGGACATAGGCTACTTTTTACCCCGGGAAATAGGATAGGTTTTATCCCGGAAATCCCACAGGAACGGGAACTATGCGGGTTTTTCTTTGACTGCGCGGGCGAAGCTGCGGGTGGAAAGCTAGTTATAAATAATTTAGGTACATTAAAAAGCCTTTGGCGTCCATAACAAAACAAACTTTCGAAATATAGCACTGTTAAAAAATTGGTTGTTTGTAAAGTAGGTTTACGATCGAGATGTTTACGTGATAACATAATGCAGTGGCAGCGCTCGAGATGAGACGGGAGATCGGTCCGTCTCTCTCTCGTTATACCTGCGATCGCGCTCGTGAGGTTTTGGTGTGACACAAGTTTCTGAACATGTCACCCGACTAAAACGATTTTAAAAACGTTATCACGTTAAAACGTATTTACCAAGGTGTATTAATTCGGATTGTTTATTCTTGTAAATTCATATTTAGGCTACACCATTTTTTTTATTTTAACGGGTTTTTATCTCAAAATTACCACAAAATCAACTGTGAAAAAAAGCAAACAGAAATATACAGGCCGAATTGATAACCTCCTCCTTTATTTTTGAAGTCGGTTAAATATTTAAAAAGGTAACAGCCCTATAGCTATAATAGTGCTTATGTCATAATTTCATCGCAGGGGCTTAGTTTCCTAACTGTATGTACGTAGTATATATCTGTCAACTGTGTTTAAACGTTCAATTGCTAATTTGCAAATTATCACAATGACAGGAAGAACTAAGTATCAAATTAAATGACACATTGAAAAAAAAAATACAATGTTTATCCCAAGATTTTCCTTAACCTTATCTTCCTTCTTATAAAAAAGAAGAGCGTTATTTTATTAATTACTAGCGGTCCGCCCCGGCTTCGCCCGTGGTACATATTTACGTTTTCTCTACATAAGAACCATCCTCGTACTTCAAGGAATATAATAAAAAAAGAATTATCGAAATCGGTTCAGCCGTTCTCAAGTTATGCGCTTACCAACACATTTTGGGATTCATTTTTATCACAGAACAGTAAAAACATATAGAAGTGCGATTATGTCATAATTAGTATGAAAACCTGTGTCGCCAAACCCACACATTTAAACCGATAGTTATACAGTACACTACAAGTAAACTATGACTTTGATTGGACAGCTTAATTTGAGTAAAAACTGACTTAGGTTATAAATTCAGCATTTCAATATGTACCCTAACGCACCATGTTACGGTTTATTTTAGTATAACATCCCTAGGTATATTAGCTGTTTTGTTTCTCATTGCACAGAAATTCCAAATTCGAAAACATTCAGCTACTCCACAACAGAGGGCGTTAGTTTTCGATAGATATAAATTTGAAACGCAACACATAGAGATAAGGTTGAAATTTGTGTCACTCAACATTAATGACATTAACTTGATATTTATCTGATGCTATGCTCTGAGGGATGTCAGCCTTGTTATCGATAATTCACAAATAAATATTTTTTGTGTATTTTTTTTTTCTTTCTTTTATATGAGTATAGTATAATGTGTCACATTTTGGAGTATGTTTATTACTACTAAGTAGGTCTTTTTTATATTATTATTATTAAATAAAAAACGGAATAGAATAGTATTAATCTATATTTACAAAATACAAACAGAAAATATGCATTATTTTAAATCTTGGAACTGCCGTAGGTTTGCTGTATCGGTGGCCTTTGTTAGACCGCTTAGTGCTGTTCGGCATCCAGTTAACTCGTCACGTTGCATTTATCCATTTCTCTTTTAAATTAGCCTCTTTGGGAAATCTATAAATAAATTGGACAAATGAAAGCTAAGGAAAAATAAAATAAAGTTTAATATTTATAATGTTTGTCTTTTCTAAAGTATCGATACTGTCGATATGCGCCACAAGCATCACTAAAGCGACATTCGTTTGTTTATTGCAATAATATTCCAGAAAGTCTTGTTTGCTGTTCAATCTATAATAGTACTAATTTCTTACGGATTAAGGTTCATTTTGACTAGATATTTGTATACAATTTTGACAAATTACGACAAGCGAAGTTATAACATAAAATATAATTAAAATAAATAAAAATAAGACTTACCGATGGTATGAAATGCCTCCATTGCTGATATTATTTCGTCTGCTATCATTTTTGCACTCTAATACCGAACAACACGTCCTAATTAATGAATAAATATGGAAAAAAGGTTTGACATCTGACAACCGACTCGAATATTTTTCTGCGCACAACTGAGAGCAAGTTAGGTGATCTTACCTTACCAGTGACACGTGGGCCACGCCCACATCACACTTCTATCTACTTTACTGTTCTGTGATTTTTATATTATAAGATAAAAATAAACAAAATTCAGTGAACGTCAAAACAGGTACCATTTCCCAAGTCCGCGAGCGAATGCGTCACACAGCACATAACGTAAACAAAATACTACCTATATACTCCCGATCTTGAGTATATATTACAGATAGTATAAATACTCTAAGCTCCCGACTCATCAAAACAAAACTAATAACTAGCCATTATAGCGAACGTTTCTTCCATTTTATTAAACGATATTAAACGAGCTAGACAAAATATCGCCGCTTCTCACGTGACTTGTGTATAAATTACCGATGACGTCATAAGTGCGAAGAAATATCGCGACCACTTTCTTATTTGGCAAAATTGCTGCGTGTCTGTTCACCTTTTTATATGTAACGGCCGGATCGAAATAGGGATGTCATTAGACTAGTAATCAATTTATAATACTGCAGTTTAATTTACGCGTTAATTTACTTAAAATGCATGCAGGCATTGAAAATAGCTAATAGTTTCAAAGTAATAAAAAATATAGAATATGAAAAAACAATGTGAGGGAAATAGCATTTTTTTTGGTACTGACTGAGTGTTGGATAGATAAAAACAGTATCATACCATCTATTGATTCGTATTCCTCTATCCAAACACAAAGAAGCCATAACCAAAATGACGGTGTAATTGTATATATCAAGGATAATCTTGATTACTCTTTCTCTGAACCAATAGTGGATGGTGGCTCGTGTTTAAGCGTATCTCTTGCAAAAAACAGTACTACACTTATTTGTTCTTACCGATCCCCTAGCTCAAATCCAGCTAAATATATTGAAGACCTAAATCAAATATTAGGCACTACGCGAACCAATAATATTATTTTGACTGGAGATATCAATCTTGATTTATTGCCTGGTAGTATCACCGGTCATACATGTGATTATCTGAACTTGATGCATTACTATGGATTAAGGCAAGGTATTAACAGGCCTACACGAGTGAACTCCTGTATTGACCATTTCATGGTTCGCAGCAAAAATGAATGTAAAACAGTTGTATTTGATCCTCTTACTGACCATGCCCCTATACTCTTGTTAATGAATATGAATAAAATTACAAAAAATAACGTACCTCGTTACACCACGGTTTATAATAATGATCTCCTTTTAGAACGCTTCAAACATATAAACTGGTCTGAGATATACACAATTGAAGACCCAAACCAGATATTAGAATTCATCTTAAATAAGATACGGGAAGTACTTGATAGTTGTAAAGTCCTGAAGAAAATTCCCAATCGAAAGAAACCTATTAAGCCGTGGATAACCCAAGGTTTGATAAGATGCATTAGAAAAAGAGATAAATTACACAAAAAACTAAAAATATCCATGAATAGCGACTCCCTTAACGAATACAAAAAATATAGGAATGTGTGTAACAAAATAATAAAAGATGTTAAAATAGCGTATTATAAAGCTGAGTTGGAGAAAAACAATGGTAACGCAAAGAAGGTCTGGAACATAATCAAAGAGTCTTGTAACATAAAGCCTTGTAAAGTACCCAATGCTGACCTCTTGAATATTAAACCCAATAAGCATGATGCCTTGGCTGAAATAAACAATTACTTTGTATCTGTAGGAGGTGAACTTGCAAAGACTACTCTAGCTTCCCTTAATGAAACAGAAGAGAAACTGGCTTCTAAATCTAAAAATAAGGAGCCACCTCTTGACTCCTTCGTGCTTACTCCAACTAATCACCTCGAAATACAAACCATCCTTGCAAATATAAATATAACGAGTGCTTCCGGTCATGACTTAATACCAACATTTATTTTCAAGAATTTCAGAAATTATTTATCCGCGCCCATATCTTACCTATGCAATAAAAGCTTTTCAACTGGAATCTTTCCGCATATCTTTAAAAAGGCGATAGTCACTCCAATTTATAAATCAGGTAATAAACTCTCACCGACAAATTATAGGCCAATTTCCTTATTATGTACCCTTTCTAAGGTGTTAGAGAAATGCGTTAACAGGAGACTTATGAGCTTTTTGGAAAAGAAAAATCTACTGCATAACCATCAGTTTGGCTTTAGGTGTGGAAAATCCACTGAAGATGCCACTCTGAGACTCACTACTTTAATTTCTTCATATCTAGATGATGGCTATAAGTGCTTGGGTGTCTTCCTAGACCTAAAGAAAGCGTTTGACACCGTCTCAATTCCGATACTCTTGGCCAGGTTGGAAAATTCGGGAGTAAGAGGTGTTACTCTTGACTGGTTCCGAGACTATCTATCTAATAGATCTCAAGTTGTTCGTTTGGAAGGCTCTTTAAGTACGGAAGAACATTGCTTGTATGGAGTCCCCCAGGGAAGTACATTAGGACCTACACTTTTTCTTGTCTATGTAAACGAATTATGTAAGCTCAAACTAAACGGCGGCGAAATCACCATGTTTGCCGATGACACAGTCATAATATTTAAGGCCAATACGTGGAAACAGCTATTTGAAGGCACAGAATGTGGTCTCGGTGAAGTAACGGCATGGCTTGAAGATAGCCTCTTAAGTCTTAACTGCGCTAAAACTAATTACCTCTGCTTCAGCAAAACTTCCGCTTTAGAACCAGTAAATAAGTCGCTCAAATTACATGTGTTTCCCTGCAATCGTAGTTCTCATAGTTTCCAATCGCAATGCATGTGTCCATCCATAAGCAGGGCTACGCAGATTAAGTACTTAGGAATAATTCTCGATGACAAGCTCAATTGGAAGCTCCAAATAGCGCACGTGTCAATGAGAATCCGGCGGTTGCTGTTTATTTTTAAGACATTGAGGACTTTTGCTAACTTCAACCTAATTTTGCAGATTTATAAGGCCTTAGGTGAATCTCTATTATTCTACTGTTTAACTGCTTGGGGTGGAGCTGCAAAAAGCCATTTCATAGAAATTGAACGAGCTCAGAGGGCCTTGCTGAAAGTAGCCATCAAAGAATCGTTTCGCTACCCAACCGCCCTCTTGTATGAGAGGACTATGGTACTTAGTGCTAGGAAATTGTTTATTTATAAATGTATTAGACGTTTCCATCGACAATGCTCATTTAACAGCATCAAGAAATTCAACAGGAGAATAGTCGTCCCTGTACCGATGGCTAAGAGTAAATTTGCTAACAGACAGTATAAACATTTGGCTCCTAAAATGTACAATGCCCTTAATAAATACCAGAATGTAGCTAGGTGTACAAATTACCAAATAAAATCTAAAATTAAAAACTGGCTCTCTACTTTTGATTATGTAAATACTGAACGTTTACTCTATTAACTAGGACAGTTCTTTTCTCTAATAAAGTCATTCACACACTACACTCCAACACTACACTCTCATACAAGTTACAACACTCTCACACCTACACACCATATCATGTTTTACGTCCACACACTAGGGTTAACCGAGTGGATTATAAACTATTTTTATTTTTTATTTTTACTTTTTTTATTTTAATGCATGTATAATTATTAAATAGGTAATCAATAATAATGTATAATGAACAAATGTTGAAATGTAACAAATAATATTATAATAAATTATGTCTAAAGCTGAATAAATTCGTGTACATACGCCATGTAACAGTGTAATATAAATTAGTGTGAACACAGGCTCCTGAAAAACAGTTTACAACTATATTAGGAGCCTGGGTCTTTAAATTTTTGTAAGATATATATCTAATGGTGCAAATAAATGATTTATTTATTTATTATTATTATTATTTATTATAATACCTGGTTATTTAGAAAAACAAGCAAAAAAAAAATTTCTTTATTTGTTTCAAAAAATTTTTACATAATATTGTTAAAGAACATAAAATACGTGACATAATGGCAGATTTTAGTTGCACTTATAGAAAAGCTCTCACGCTTTACGTTGCGCCCGAAACAGCGATTGAACCCGAAAAAGAATCTGAAGATCCTCCACCTGATTTAAATTCTAATATATTTTCAACGCCGATTAAAGTTTCCGACAATACTCCTTCCTATGCCGATATTGTTAAAACAAAAGTTGAAATTCACGAACAAAAACAAGAGAAAGCTGTACCTAAAAAGAGAAGAATAAAAACCAGAAATAATTTTCAAAAGAATTCGGTATTGGATTGGGATTTTTCATCATCGGCATCGGAGCAAGAGATTAAAGATGAAAAACCAGATGATCAGCCGGCGGCATCTAGTGATAGAATTAACTTTAGCGAGTTGTTATTGAAACTGAAAGATATAGTATTTTTGAATAAACTTAGTTGGCAAGCTAAAATAAGTAAATTGATAAAAACATGCATTGAATGGATTATACTTTTGATGGTAGAGAACATATCAGATTGGCCGTTAGTTAAGAACATTGTAGATATTTAAGTTTAAATAGTATCTTAATAGCTTGTCCGACCTCAAATGAAGCAAGAAAATTAATTAAAATTGTATCCTTAGGTTTAAGTAGACGTTAGATAATATGTTTTACTGTTAGAATAATCTGTTATGTTATGTTTTGATTTTATTTTTGAGAGTGACATGATCAAGTATGATCAAACTCTCGTATTAAATAAAGATTAAAAAAAATAATAATATTGTTACATATGTTGCATTGAACCCCACACTAGGATCCCCTGTGTTGTGAGGCTCAATCTCTTTCATCGTATTACATAACAAAACAACAAAAAAAGAAATATATATATTTTAAACAAATAATTGCCATTTTAAGTATTGAGAGTTTGTGTGTATATGCGTACATGTATATGTGTGTGTGTGGTAAGCAGTTATATAAACAACTACCTTCATCTTTTCCTTTATTATTTCTACATGACGAACCCTTTTGACCCTTCAGTTGAACATTCTTGAGACTAATATATTTGTCACGCCATTCGGGCACTTTACTAAAGAAACGTGGAATGTAGAAATAAAGCTAAGTAGAATATTTGCTCAAAATTTTACTTTCTGGTCCAAACGTAAGAATTGCGTTTGATATGACTTAAAACAGATCTTAAGAGATGGACAAC
Organism: Colias behrii; assembly: GCA_029959065.1. NCBI lineage: Eukaryota > Metazoa > Arthropoda > Insecta > Lepidoptera > Pieridae > Colias > Colias behrii. The sequence goes on along the minus strand of JARWMC010000021.1, from coordinate 983,439 downwards.
GGCTACATTTTTTTTAGAATCTAACGTAGATCCTGAAATAAAGAATGGTATTATGTATTGGATTGGTTACCACACAATAATTTGAAGTGCACACGAGCAAAGCCGACCAGAACGCTAGTACATAAAATAAACATGCTATAAAGAAGACGGTTAAAAAAATAATAACCCCGGCATGCGCAACCGCACGATGCTCAGTACAAACTAGTTTATTTATTTATAGATCCTGCCAGTTAAAACAACGACCTAATTAACTGATAAATACATAATTAATCTATAGCGCTGATCGATTTTTATTTGACAGGTGTTCATAGATCAACGTCGCATAATATGGAAAACTTTTTCAACTGTCTATCGACGTAAGAAATATTTGCTATAGGTTTACTTTGTGACAGTATATTTTTAATAAAGTTAATATTTTTACCAATTTTTTGTGTACAACAAAAAAATATTAAGCACTCCAAGTTCAAGGATAGATAAAAATCCGGTTAACATCAGATATAGATAAACATCGTACTGTAGCTTCTTTAACATCATATATAATCACAAACGAGAATCCTTGTTAGCAGGTTGTACTTACAAATATGCTTGTACGCGCTCAAAATGTTGAACAAATCTGAAGAAGATTGGCATAAATAGAACAATATTTTTAAAACATCAGATAATTTTTATCCCAGAATGGCGCAGACGGTGTAGCGATCAACTGCGGGACTGAAATAAGAACGATTCGATAAGAATAATCCGATAGACTTTTAGACGACCTTCACGGCTGTTATACAATCCATATTTTATTTATTCCCTCATCGAAAACTGTTCAAACAAAACACTTCAAAATACGCATACTGAACCGCTTCATAAGCATGAATAAATATCTATTCAGAATATAGGCTTTCAATTTCAAAGCCAAAAATGGCGCACCTCAATAAAAAAAGTGGGTCAAATGATACGTCACCTTTCTAGCTATGGAAGATGTTAACTTGGCGACGTAGCTATTGACGTATTCTTTACTTCGCACTTGTTCAAACGAAGTGATGCCAATTATGGCACATGCGATATGCAATGTTGTTCCGAACATGTAATGCAAATCTTTGTTCCTCGTTGGTCGAGCGGTCGATAACAGAACAGCGCATCGGGCCTTGGATTCTATCCCTGAACCGAGTATGTACATAAATCATGTTATAAAACTTTGTGGCTTGGGGATTGAAATCGAGATGGTGGCAAATAATTTGCTTATATGCGGATACGTTGTAACAGAAGATGGTAATTTACAAGGGAAACTGTTCGATCTCCAATTTTACAAAGCAAGAAGGTGGATAAATTTATAATTAAATTCATATTTGGCCAAAGAGTATCAGGACACTATATACACAATTAGTATTTATATCACATTAAAACAGACAGATATGTCTCAAGCGGAAATGTGTATCTATGACGCAGGTACCCTACGCAATGTACCAAAAACTGAAGTCGTAATAAGGATAATGTAAATTCATACTTAAGTACGCATAAATACTGCAATTTATATGTAAACCTAATGTATATGAATTACCGTCTAGCGAAACTATACTCTCGATGATCATATTTGTTCCGGCTTTCTATATTGGTATCGAAAATAATATTTTATTACACTACTAATGTAGTTAATGTTCGGAGCAATGATTCATATTTGTTTTTCATCCACAAATCCCAAGATGCACTTTAGACTTATTTGATAATTATATAAAATATCTTTCATATTCGTTTTTTTTTTAATTTTCAGAACCTTTATTGATTTAAGATTCTCAGCTTGAAAATAGAAATTGGCCTTTGCCTTTTTAAACGAAAAATAGGGCTGAAATATAGTTCAAGGAAGAAGTTCAGCCAGAAACCGTATTACACGAAAGAATAGTAAAGTTCAAAATTTATTATGTAGGTCAAGGTTTTCTTTTATTATTCGAATAAGGAATTAAAAAAAAATCAGGAATGCAACGACGGAATAAACTTAACATTTAAGTGCCTACAGTATCTGGGTTTTGAACAATAATAAACCCAGATTTACTTTATAATTACCAGACCTGTCTTCAATAAAAGAGGGATTGACGTTAAATGCAGGGCAATTAAAACTGTAAGTCTCAAAGTAAACAAATGCAAACACCACAAAATCCATAAGCCCCAAAGCAGCCAACCCACTTCGAGCAGAGAATTACTACAGATAAATACGTCATTTTTTATCTAGCAGCGATTAGATAATGAATCTCATCCAGTGTAGCAAGACGAATGGCAAAATTTTGGCATCTTTACGGTGCGCTTGTTCTGAACAAGACTGCATAATTTAAACTTTGCGCCAAAACGTAGGTCGAGACTGTCATATCCGTTGAACAATTTAAAACGATTAACAGATGCAGAGTTCAAGCGAGATGGTAAACAACTTTGCACGTCTTTACTCGCACAAAACATAATTTGTATAGTGTAATTGTAATTATAGATAAGGAACTGTCTAACGAATCTGCGTCACGTAGTTCAGGAGTCAAGGTCACTGCTTTTGTATGTTTTTCAAAACTTAATGATAATGGTTTTCATTTAACTAGATCCTTTTCTGAGCTATATTCTAACTGCATTGTCCTCATGTATCTATGGTTCACTGGACAATCGCCCAGGGTCACTCTTGCTTGTTCGCAGTTAAACAACATTACTTCTATTTTAAACTAACAAGATTAATAAGTATTACTGGTACGCAAAATTTTCTTTTGAGCAAAATATTGATGAAAGTTTTTGAACATTTAGTTATTTTAATCAGTCATAATAACAATAAAACAATTTGGTACTTCAGAATAATATACTCTATCCTTTGGTAAGGGTTTCAAACTACGCAAATCACCAAGAAATCTGGCAAGTTGCAACCCTTAAATTAATTAAGCTCTGAGTTATACGTTTGCGTCGACAAATCAATCGAAGTCGACTCAAAGAATTTTAGCTTCTGTTTCTGAAGGTATTATAACAAACCAGCAAATTTTTAAACTTCTTATTCTATTGTCAAGATATCGCTTATTTCTCCTGGTGGGTGTTTGTGAAACCTTACTTCTTGCCAAGGAAATTTTATAATCCACTTATTCGTCTTCAATCCCTATCACCTTTCGCAATCGCAAGGATGTCGCTAGAAGCAAGTCATAAGAACCATGTTATGTAACTGGTATAAAAATTATTTTCCTTTCCACTAAGCTAAGGAAATATAAAACTGAAATTCTGCATGTGTCTCACGCTTTTACGCAAGAACTATTTAACGAGTAAAGCTGAATGTAAATTTGTTATACATTCGAATAGAATTAACCTAAATGCGAAACGATCAAAGTAGGAGGCGCTAGTATCCAGGAGCTAAAGTAAAATTGGAAAAATTTCGATTTATTTTTTGTCTGCCTAGATGTATACATTTTTACATTATATTTTCACTTCAGCACGACTTGTACATAAATACATGATAGTGTTACAAATATACACATTCATGACTACAGATAATTAACCACACAGATAACAAATGTGACTACTGACTAATGATCTCTGAGACGGAACCAACGCTGGAATGTAAGCCATTTGTAAGTATGATATTCTTTTAAAAACTACAATAGAAGTGACTTATATTTTTACTATTTATATTTATAAATATTTTTGGCATAATGGTGATGATGATATTATTTGTGACATAGATGCATCACAATTAAACAAAGTAATGAACCAGTGTACCTAATGACATTCAAAATAGATCCTTCCTTGAATGACATAACATTTGTAGTAGATAATTATTACAACTATTATCCGTATAAAAATAATAATAATCCAATTTATTTTAATCACATTATGGTTTCACCGCATGACGCATTACCAGATTAACAAGAAATGTAACATAGTAATGTCCTACATGAACAACCTTGCCACTTTAGACATAAAAAGAAAACCCCATGGTTTTTTAATGATTCCCATTGATACCTAGATGATATCGTATACAATATTGCCTGATGTATATTCTAGTTCTTTGTCATCAGTGATCACTGCATCACCATTCAATCCTAAATCTTAACAAAGAAATGTAGTTGCTATTAATATGCATGTATAGTTATCAACACTTTATTATATATTTATTCCAGGTAACCTTGAAGCCAGCTGAATCAATAATGACGAGATTACTAAAGAGAGACGATAACTTACAAGGAGTTTGGTTACCTTTATTCTGAACAAATAAATTGGACAGAATTTCTGGCGTCATCTAGTATTGAACGAATTATGTAACACCAAAAATAGATAAGAAAATTAAAGAAGTACGTTTTAAACATTAAAATATTTGTTTTATTTCACCAAGAATTACTTTCTAGAACTCGACACTAAGACAAAGTCATTAAATGCTCGGAATATAGAAACTTTAATTATTTATTAAACGTGAGAACACAATATAAAACAACCAACAATGACAGATTATTAACTTAGTTAGCGTGTGATTAGCGTTGTGTGTCATAGTCTTAATATATATAAATCTCGTCTCGTGGACTCCTAAACCACTTAACCGATTATAATAAAATTCGCACACCATGTGCATTTCGATCCAACTTGAGAGATAGGATAGGTTTTATCCCGGAAATCCCACGGGAAAGGGAACTATGCGGGGTTTTCTCTGAAAACGCGGGCGAAGCCGCGGGCGAAAAGCTAGTATTTATATAAACTAAAATTCAGTATTAAGGAAATAGTTTCTTTATCTTAATATGGATGATGAGATTTTCGAAAGAAGTTGGTGTTTGAAGACTTACTTCCTTTAGACCGTAACAACGTGACAAATTTAAGTAACAGAGATTAATGTATAACCCGAATGTATTTATCTAATTCTTGGTAGTAGTAGGTATTAACTAGTAAACATTTAAACATAACAACTACCTAGTTACATAATTCATACAGTAAAAAATATTGTAATACTTGTAGAAAGTCCTTATAACATAACTAAAAACGACAATTACATACTCGAAAAACGTTCGTCCTATCAATTTGGCGAACCTAAATATTTCACCTTCACGCTACACAAGTCAATAATAATTGGCCTACAAAAACCGATAACACGAAATATAACATTGGAATATAATCGTCTTTAGTTCCTTCACATGTATGGAAAGTTTACACTCTAGCAACATAATTCTTAATATTTAAAGACTCCAATATATTCTGCCTCGCTACAGGCTCGAGTCTTCATCGATTTTTACACGAATAAATCCGTTGAGGTTTCCAACGTTCAGTTTCTTTCAGTAACTTTTGAAATTAAAGGCTTTAGCGGGATTCCGAACGAAAGTTCATTAATTTTTTCTTTGTTTAAAATGAACTTGATTAAAGGTTTCTAATTAGTTTTTGTTTTAAATACGCTGAAATTTTATTACTAAATGTTTTATAACGTTAATAATTGATATTGATAAGTTGGTAATAATGAAAATTCACTTCATCATGTAACCTTGGAAAACGGAAGTTATACAACTTCATTTAAAACCTTTTGCCACGTCAATATAATAAGAACAAATAGTCCAAGATCCCAGAGCGATAAGACATAACTTATTTTCTAAAAGATGAAACTTTAAGTTCTCAGTAGTGTCTCCTGTACTTTGTATACCTGCGTGTTTGTGAAGTTTGCCCAGTGACACCTGGGCAGGTACCAGGTGAGAAAGGTGACTAAAAATAAGAGTTACTTTACTTAAATTTAGATGGCTGATTTTTAGATATATTATATAGAATATCATTCTCAAATGGTATCGCAAGTATCAGACACTTTTCATGGACCAAAACTTTTGTCAGACGCTTTAAAGCTCCACTTCCAAAAATAAATAAACTTTACTTATTTTTAAATGTCTGATTTTTTAATATGTTATCAACATAACTATTACAAAATTATATTTAATTAGTCAGACAAATTGGAATGACCAAAAATCCACTAAACACAAAAAATATTCGGCCGTGAGTACGAACGCGAGAGCATTATGCAATATGCATGCGTTTCAGAGCGAGTGTATATGTATATATGTGTATAGGATAGTAGGTAGGAACCCGGTTCTCCTTCTTTAACTCACATTCTGTTTCAGTCTACTGTGTATGTGCGCGCAATGTATAGTATACATTATACCCGGCGCGGCGAATGATGATTCCTATGACAGTTCGTCTTAGTGATTGCTCGTATGATGGGTCGTGTCGATACTTTACTATTTTATAGGCAAAGGCGTGATTTGCATTCAGCGACGTTGGTAAACATGTTTTTACAAATATTATAAAATTAATTTTAACTAAAATTTTTGACGTCTATTATGTTGTTGTTGTATTAATTTAAGTTTTTTAGCATAGATTAAGTAGGTAAGTAAAACGAAAGTTTTCCAAAGCATAAAAATGCGCCTTATCATTTTCACGTAATTTTTAACCCGTTTAACACAGTGTATATTATTTTATCATGAAAATGGAAGCCCCCATTTAATTTGTCTAAAATACTTATATTATCATAGGTAAGTAAATTAACGCGAGCGGTAATGAATTAATTAATTACGCTGCGATCTTCTGTTCCATTTAATAGTGAATGAACTGAAGCTTAAGCATGGAAAAAATGTGAACTCGTTTCCATTATCGAAATTGGTTTATCGATACTTTCCGCACTAGTCGATAAATGCCAACGATGTAAGTTTTGTAGGACGTAAACGCAAAGTCAGATTGATATAATTTCTCGTAAATGTTAAGAATGGTTATAATTCCAACGGAATATCATTGTTATGGCATAAAGCTACATAAAAATTAATAAATGCCATTTTTAGACGCCTCCAATACGTTTCTAATTTAATGGTGACGCCATTACAAGTTTGTCTCTTGAGAATAACTGTCAGTGTCATAGGAATCATCATTCGCCGCGGTATAATGTATACTATACATTGCGCGCACATACACAGTAGACTGAAACAGAATGTGAGTTAAAGAAGGAGATCCGGGTTACTATCTATACACATATATATACACTCGCTCTGAAACGCATGCATAATGCTCTCGCGTTCGTACTCACGGCCGAATATTTTTTGTGTTTAGTGGATTTTTGGTCATTCCAATTTGTCTGACTGATTAAATATAATTTTGTAATAGTTATTTTGATAACATATTAAAAAATCAGACATTAAAAAATAAGTAAAGTTTATTTATTTTTGGTGGAGCTTTAAAGCGTCTGACAAAAGTTTTGGTCCATGAAAAGTGTCTGATACTTGCGATACCATTTGAGAATGATATTCTATATAATATATCTAAAAATCAGCCATCTAAATTTAAGTAAAGTAACTCTTATTTTTAGTCACCTTTCTCACCTGGTACCTGCCCAGGTGTCACTGGGCAAACTTCACAAACACGCAGGTATACAAAGTACATGAGACACTACTGAGAACTTAAAGTTTCATCTTTTAGAAAATAAGTTATGTCTTATCGCTCTGGGATCTTACTCTAAAAGAAGCTAGAAGGAAATAAAGGTAACATTTCGAGACTACCTATAATTTCTAGACGAGCAATTTCTATTTGGCCTTAAAAATAATTTTAACTTACAAGGCATGTCAACTTATGTCCCTAATAATACGCCAAGCTGTATATTGTAGCGCTTTATGCAAAGTAATGCAGACAGCTTCATCCGTTTCGTGTAATTTCATCAAATCCACTTCCACCCTAAAGGTCAAAAGTGCAAGTAGCGGTAAAACATATCGACTTACAATTTTGCTGTGTTCATGTAAGATAATGAGTAAAATTGTTTGTGAGACTGCCTTAAACAGAATGTTAATATAAATTTACTGAAACTGGCCTGTCTGGAATTTATACAGAAAAATCTTTCGGAAGAATTCTTTATTACGTTGAGTTGGCCTTAGGTATATATCTTGGACATAAATCTCATAGCCCCACCAGCTAGATAAGAGTTTATTTCAGCTTTCATTATATATTCCACACGAATTACCTACACGTAATGCAGTGGAAATTGCGGTACGGTGCATTCGCTAAGCTCTAAACTTGGCTGGGACGAAGATTCTCAAACACTTGGCTAACACGCAATACCATCACAACATGTATAATATACCATCGTTAACTGCTTATGTGTACTAGCTGGGTAACGCGGTTTCTTTCACGGACATAAGCCAGTAATTCTATAGCTTGTGTCCTGCTACTATCACAATACATATTATGTACTGTTAAGTTTTATCAAATCCATATGGTATAGTTTTTATAGTTACCCATTATTGTATGACGAAATTATTTAAAGAAAAACTTCAAAACATCGAACCGAACATTCATACTTAGTACTTACGTAATTATGTAATTTAGTACAGAAGGATGGATTATCTACATTAACTGGCCTATACTTTATTAACAAAACAATAAATCACACATCGAACCAACAAACCATCCCGCTAATAGGGAAAACTGCGAGGATATACTGATAGCATAATCAGTTATAACAATTACCACAACTAACCTTGTAAAAGTCAATATTTGCTCGCTAGTGCACCAAGGTCGTATCTGTAAGTTCGGGGTGCATGCGTGCAGCGTGATGCTTATCGACCGTGAAAACTTGAACACTGTGACCTGCGTCCGATGTAAAGAACTTTCAGCTACCATTTTAGTAAAGAAAATCAACATTATGTAACGTTGTATAAATGTTAGGCTATATTGATATATTCTTGCTCAAGGATATTGCTATTAATACAGGTAAATTAGCTTGGAGAAATTTTTGCATATGTAGTGGTGTGTATATTACTCAGATCTTAGAGCGCGTTTCCACTATATCGTTCTGGCCTATACAAAAATGTTTCGATATCCTAACATTACTATTTAATTTTATACTTATTCCTAGCAACACTTTTGTTTTCAATAAAAACAAGTTTTTATTTGAAAGAAAATGGTTTTGACTTTATAAAAAAAAATATATCATTCAATTTTACGTCCTTGAGCAAACGACAAGGCGACTACCGTGAAACAATAAAATATCGTGTCCATAATAATTTGTTTCATAATTAATATTTGACCATAATAATTACGAAACAAAACAAATAAATAAATCGTCACTTGATAGTGGAAAGTGGAAACACGCACAAAACCAGAATAAACCAGTTTACGCTGTCCGCAGGTGCCACGTGCAGTCGTTTGGTACCGTTAGAACATAAAGCACATTTCATTCAAAAATTATAATTATTATGTACGTAGTTTAATTGATAAATTTTGTATTTGTTGATTGTTGTTATTATTTGTTATTATTGTTATAATATTTGTTGAAGTGAATTACATGTCCCGCAGCCGGAGGCCCCAAATGAAAACTCAGATGTACTTAAAAACTACATTTAATAGCTAAAATGAGACTTTTACACCCATGTCTGCACGATGCAGACCGGAGTTAAAGAATGAATTTATACAGTTTAATAATTATAAAGACGTAAGCTTGGATGCTAACTAAGGGAAATCGCATCCACATTCTATTCCCGTGCGAACGGCGTATTCAGCAGTTTTGTATGAAGGCAGGGCCATAACTAGTGTTTAATTTGTGTGTAAGTGTTGTAACTTTATATTGTTAATTCAATATGGCTCCAGTGTTAAAACATGGTCGAGGCAAGCCTTTGACTTCTCAAACTAAAGAATTAAACTTTAAATGTCGTTTCTTTTTCAGGTTAGTAAATTTTTCATTTTAGTAACATTGTTAATGTAAAAGTTATATGTATGTTAAATGTGCAAATATTAAAATAAAGTCTCATCTTTTTCAGAGGAGAAACACATATAGTTTAATTTAAAATCCCTTATATATACAGGGTTACTTGTAAAACACCGGCAACCTCGCAGGACAAGATAGCTAACATCATAAGTAACAACATTTGTTCTACGACTTTTGATAATTTGTTAGATTTTATTTTCATACAAAAATAAATATTCATTTAATTTTCCGTCTGAATATTATAAACTCTACGCCTCCCAAAAATTACGTAAACAAAAAGCGAACGAGAGGGGGAAGGGGGCGTCGCGTCGTCCATCCGATAATTAATAGAACATAGACTTACAAATGTAAGGAGAGTACAATAAAAGTTTAAAAAATCATTTAAAAATAATTTATTGCGTTATGCCAAAAGTCGTAGAACAAATGTTGTTACTTATGATGTTAGCTATCTTGTCCTGTGAGGTTGCTGGTGTTTTACAAGTAACCCTGTATAAAATAAAAACTAAAAATAAAATGTTGTTTTATTTTATTTGCTGACCATACACTACTACAAACGCAAAAATTTCTCCAAGCTAATTTACCTGTACGTAATGTAATTTTACATCTGTCAATCCTTAATTAGTCATGATTACACATTGTTTTTAAATCAGAAAGTATTAAGATTCCTTTTTATTTAGGTTACTTTCTGTTCTTATAACTTCCTAAGTATAGAAAGATGGCAAAGCGAGACTAGTAGATGACTCAGTAAACCGAAACCATTTAACAATATAGGTCAGGTAGTGATTTTTTACGGTTAGACGGCCAGACACGGATCACTTGAACAAATGAAACAAGCATCTGCCGTACCTTTATATTGTGGTCTATACCGATATATACCGATGTCTACATTCTGTCTTCATACATCTTGCGGTTGTAATAATAACTGTTTACGATAACTTCAATCAACATTATTCAAACAAGGATACATCATACGAGGCTACTTGTCAAATGTATTATTGTTTGTTAGCTACCATGACATTTAATTCTGAAACAAACATATACCTATTTGAAAGGTTTTGAAACGTAAAAAGAAACATAGCTTTTGATCTTCGTTGCTTAGCGTACAGGCACAGTTAACCCGAATTCAATTCGTTATGATAATGGTGTTATCTACTGTTTCCACACAACGTATTCTCTTCGATTGAACAGCATAGCAACAGTCTTACGATTACAAAACCAAGTAATTCGTGTACGGATTACGCACACTAGGACAAATTAGTCTTGAAATCTTATCTATGTGATCATAACAGCAATTTGGATTGTAACTAAATGCTAAAAAAATGCCAGTTAAACATAGTACATTGTTTACTTTATTATTCAATTGAACCAATATTCCTTATTCCTTAGTAAATACTCATCAAGACGACACAATCACCGTGATTGGTTCGCCAGTGGCCACTCGGCGCCGCGTCTTTCCAAACTATACAAGGCCAGTACGCAACGGTGTGAAACTAATCACGTATAGTTTTGAAATAACTTTTTTACAAAGTTCTTCCAATCTATACAACAGCAGTACGCAAATACTCGCGTATACTTTGTAGTGAAGTAAGTAAGAATAGCGCTCCAAAATATACAGCGCCAGTACGCATGCAGACTAATCGTGTACATGTTTCGGAGTAAGCGCGGCGTCTTTCCATTGCTCGCGTTTATATTATTGTATTGCTGTTTTGAAATCTATTATTAAAATGCATGTGTATTGTGTATGTAATGTTGCGTACTGATTGTATATTTTTTGTATCGAGGATGCTTGTGTCTTCGTTCCCGACTATGCTGCACGACTTACAATTGACAATAGTGCTAAAATGTAAGAATCTAATAAGTCCAGAAGAAGACGGTTGCGAGGCGACGGAGCCCCGCTTGGCGGGGCTCCTATTTTTGTGTATTTAAAAAAAAACACGAACATAACCTAACCCATAGGTAATCCTTATATCTGTTACCTATTTATTTTTCTAAGCTTACCTAAAAATATTTTTATTACACATTTTACCGAATCAATCAAGAAGAATAAAAGTAGATAGACATAGCTGTACAAGTCTTTGATTGTCTATATATTTATTATTTCGCTCAAGCGTAAGTGGTGTAGTAGGTATATTTAGTTATATTTTGCGTACTGATCGTGTATAGTTTGGAACGAAGAAGCAAGCATCCGCGTTACAAAGTATACACGAGCAGTTTCCTATGGTTGCGTTCTGGCTATGTATAGTTTGGAAATACGCCTCGGCGCCGTCAATTGCTCGACTTGCCAACTGGGCCGGTTCACATTGACTGACTCGTATCACTCTAAATATTTCAGTTGTACGACTTCTGTGTACTACTATTCCTATATTCTTTTTATACCTTCCATTGAATTTGGCTTTCAAATCGCTGCAATTCAGGTCGCATATATTTTTATCAATCTTCACTGTTAGTTAGTTCGATTCGAATAAATTGGTTAAAGAGTTGTGATTCATAAATAACTCTTTTGCCTTCTTTTGACAGAAAAATTGTCACTTATAATACCACAAGAGCTTCACTAAGCAATAAATAAGCAATAATTTCACAATTGAATTCAACCTGTCAGTTTGACGTCAACGACCAGAGAAAATTTTCAAAAAATTATCAGTATAATACATAATATTGTAATACTGTGATAATACCATGTAGGTTGTACCACGTGACGTCGAATGGTGCAATAGGCATGACGAAAGATTTTCAAAACCTCTTGCATAATGTGTGTATACGTTTATTAAACAAGAAAAACCCTATATTTCGCTAATATACTTAAATTTAACGAAGATAAAAGCTATTTTTCAAAAAATATTTATTAACTGTGCCAAAACAGCTCACAGGTGTCATGGCGTAGGCGTGACGTCACTATTACGTAAATACGTAATTATCTGTATGCATAGCGAAGCAAAATTAAACAAATATTTAATTATTAAGTATTATAGAATCTAATTTCAAAGTTTATAAGTGGTGTGCAGTATTGCAATGTGAATCTACATAAAAATAATACCCAAAAAAGTATTAAAGAGAAAATAATATGAAATGATTGTATAAATTGGACGGAGAGAAACCCGAACCACATATTCGTGAATTCGCAATTATATTTCTGTTCTGAGTCGATAAAGCATACGTTAAAAAATAGAAAATAAATAAAAATGCGCATTCTCAACATATTCATAACAACAAAATATACCTGACGCGAAGCTGTTTACATAGACGTGACGTCACGCGTGTTTCAGTCAAGATGGCCGACTGCAGAATTTCAATGTTTTATTTTATTGATAATCTCATTAATCTTAATGTTTTTACTATTTCTAAGTGACTATTTTTAATTTATTTATTATAAATTTTCCCTTAAAAACACTAATTCGATCATTTATGGATACTGTCGTCATGCCTATTCTATTGGTCGATATTTGGGTCGGAAAAATAATCAGTCCTATTCGTTTTTTACCTGTTTGATTTTATATTTCAAGTGAGTGACTATCACCAAGAATAAAATAAACATTTAACCGTACAATGTTTTGAATTAGTCACTGACACGAAAATTAAAACACATGACGTAACATTTTCCGTATCCAAATTTCAATACTCGCTATCCCTACCGTATACTTGACATCTATTGAAACAGTAAAATTAAAAAATTAGAACAGTAACTAACAGTTACTTATAAATAATGAAACCGTAACGAAATTCGCATGCGAGCCGAGACCTAGTTACGACATCAGCTGATTGTATCAGCACTTTACTGTAATTAATACCATATTTTATTAACACAATCGAATCTATTTATGATATTAGTATTATCGTATTGAGGGAAAACTAACAATATTTATGAAGAAATTTTTGTATAGTAAGTTACACAAATATTGTCACCTAATAATTCTTAGTTCTAACAACTTAAGGCGATATTCTACGAGCTATCGTTTTATCGATTATACTATTATAGAATATGAATGAACAATTTCAATTACAGTGGCGCGAGTCTTGAATACCAATTCCATTGAGGAACGGACGAAAACGGTCGACATTGACATTTAGACGGGATTATAAGATGTTGCGGTGTATTGACTTGCGAATTAGATTCAATATAAACTTCCGAAGTATGTATGTTGTTTCCATATCAAAGAGGCTTTATCGATTTTGTGGGTGGAATAAAATCAGGATAAAGTTAAAGATGTAATACATTGTATAAGTAAAGGGTAAGTATAAATTTGTTTGTATTTGTACAATGAGCAATACACGCGAACAAAATCGCGGCCGACAAACAAGTAAGTTCACAATTTTAACTCAAACTCCGCTACATCACTACATAGTATAAAACAAAGTCGCTTTGAGTGATTCAAGAGGAAGGTTTATATGTATAATAACATCCATTAAATAGTGGAGAAGTGGTTTCTAATGTGATGTCGTAAATAATTACATTTTTTCCGCTTACATTGCAAACGCAGGCTGAACCCTACAAGTTTTATCAAAATAATGTACTAAGTATTGTACACATTGAAAAGGTCTACAGAAAAGTCCGCGATGGTATATGTCTATCTCTTATGGATAACCCACAATAACTTTTTTTTGTCATTTACTTTTTACGACAAATAATGGTTAATTTTCGAAGCGATTTTAACCAATACAGCATTAATCCTTAACCAATTAAATACTTTGAATACATTGTTCATTTAATATAGATCTATATGGCCCTTTACACCGTATGATTTAAGTGAATATTTTCGAAGATATTACAGATTTAAAAATTGCGGGACGTAGCGTTTGCGGCGGTACCGGCCGGCCGCCATTGCACCCGTGCGAAGCCGGGGCGGGTCGCTAGTTATACATAATGGAATTCTACCGTCTCCGAGTTTTAAAAATGTTGTTAATACTTTCAAACTTAATGAATGCTGATGAAAGACTTAATTAGTTTTGGGAACAAACAGAAATAACTTGCTAACGTCCTCGTACATCCGATAACGAGCACACACACACACACACACACACCTACACCCACACAAGCTGGTTACTTCAACGTACATTAGCAAATATTATGTATGCCATGCGTAATTAGAATTAATTAGATAATATTGTACATAACATGGTGCATAAACGCATTATTGGTTATTCGCATTACTGAATTCCTTGAAATTTGTATTACTTGGGCATATTGGTTCGTTCTTGCTTTGCTTTAATTTTAGCACAAATTACGTATTGTGTACCTACTACATGACCACAAACTAAATTATTAAAAAAATATTTATCCAACATTATAAACGCTAAGGCTCCTTATGACGGACGGATGGATGCATACTTGATACACTTTCACGCAAAAATAGCTAATCAAATCTGAATGAAATTTAGCACAGATACAGATTGATATGGTCTCTTGATAGTCTTTCACGCAAAAATATCTAATTAGATCTGGATGCAATTTAGCACAGACACAGATTAGTACAGTCTGCATTAGCACATAGACTATTCCTACTATAAATTACCTCCCTCAAACGAGCCGCGGGCTGGAGACTGAAGTAAGTTAATCAAATTACCTTGCTATTCTTCTACTACAGTCAATATTAATGAACAGCTACGTAGAAAATTTTGCATTAAACAATTTAATATTGCCGAAGCCATAAAGCACAAGGGTAGGTTCGCTAAAATTGCGGTACACGTGAGCTGTCAATGGCTTCTCCACCTTTCAGAGAAAGGGACAAAACATCAGGTATTAATGACACTCTAAGCCTTTGTGTTCAGTATAAATTACTACGTTTTGGCGGGATCGTTAGAAGTCATTAGGAAAAGCAATGCAGTAATGTATTCGATTCAATTCGATTTACATATTTAGATTAAGGCAGTTTAAAGAATGAGGCTTCTTACGTAAAGAATGTATGTACAGCTGTGAAAATTGATAGCGCATAAGAATTATACCTTAAATCGTGGTCAGATTACAATCAAAATCACAACAGTAAAACTAACAAAACACACGTTAAAGATCTCACATTAATACGGTTTGTTAAAAAAATATAGGTCATTTCGCCCATAAAAAATTTACGGGCACTACATTCTTCTATAGGAAATAGAAAGGGACAGAATCACATCAATTTGAAATCCAAGATTAACTGCATCTTACTCGGAGCAATTAACAAGCCTGGAGAAGTAACAATTAATTGAACGTTTCTTATATAGTGGCTCTCTTTTATTCAATACCCTAATTAATGCGATAGAAAGAGACAACACACTGTTATCGGCTTGGCATTCAAATCCACATGTAGCCACTTTTTGTTCTAAAAAGGTAGTGCTTGCCACTTTATCGAATACTAAAATATCGATAAATAAAAAAATTAAGTTATAAAATTGCTTGAAGATAATTTAAGATTCTTTTAATTTTGAATTATGGATAGGTAATTCCAAATTTTTAGATTCGTTTAATTTGGAATTATTCATTTACGATGCGTATTGACTGCCTTGCATTGTATGGTAGTGGTATTTATAAAAAAATATTATTAGGTATTTCGGTTTAGGTTGTTTTTTATGGTTTCGTAAAAAGGTACGTATTTTTTCCTGTTTTCATAGATTCATTCTATTAATATTAATATCTATTCTACTAATATTATAAAAGCAAAAATATATAAGAATGGACATTTGATATTCTTTCACGAAAAAACTACTGAATGAGTTTTTATGGAACTTTCCAATTATACATATTATAGATTAAACATCAGAATAACATATAGGCTACAATTTACCGCGGGAAAATAACTCATTCCCACAGGAAAAAATTGGTAAAAGTTTAAAATAAATTGCTTCAAATAAAACAAATAAAATTTAAAATTTTTTTTGCAACATTTTATTTCGATACTTAATTAACAAATTACAATATTTATTATTTAAAATAGATGCCACCTTAAACTTGTGGCACAGCATCTCTGCAAAGCACTTTACTTTTCTTCCCGTCTGATTCGAAATGATTTGAACAAGGCCGAGAATGTTTTGAAGGCTTCCAATTTTCCCTGTGCTATAGCTTTAACCCAAACATCTTTTAATTTTTCTCAAGCCAGAAACCTGCAAATAACAATAAAATCCATACTTAAATACCTTTTTTTTTCTCCTAACCTAAAGCAGTCATTATCAATGAAGTACTTCGTACCTACTCAAGTATCGATAATTGCACAACACTATGGAAGTTATATTTTGCATTTTTTCTAAAAACTAAGCTGATTATGATTTCATTTCAATGATTACGGTTAGATAAAACATAGATGATTATGAAAATAACGTAAATTAACTTATTTATAATACAATTAACAAAAAAATTGATCAAAACACTAACCTGTGAAAAGACAAATTCCAATCTTCATCCGATTTCCCAGTACTACGGCTTTTACAGCCGTGAACAACACAAGCCATGTAATCTTTAGTAAATTATCTTTTCAGAAAATAACATAAGAAACTAGAAAACACGTTTTTCACTTCAAAAACAATAATTAAAATCACCATGCGTTAGTGACCAGACTGGTCACTAAAACAAATTGAAATGGCTACATGTCATTTCAAACTGTCGAACTGACATATATCTGTCCTCTTTTTTCGCATGACATTTTGCCATAAGCCAAAAAGGCCAAACTAGTGCTTTATTGTTCAATTAATTGTTACTTCTCCAGGCTTGATAATTGCTCCGAGGCATCTTATGAATGGCTTCCCCCGCTATATGCATCTCGCTTTATCCCATAAGTGTGACCGAGTAAGATGACATTTACAAAATGCGTAGTCTCGTGTGAAGGCGGAAAAAATTCACGTGCGTTGTTATTTATATATCGTGGAGACAACGAGGTTATCTTGACCCCAGTACATATTTAGAACCGTGGGGCTTCAACGTCTACGTCTCGAAGGATCTCTAGAATAATGGCCGTATTATCTGAACTAAATATCATGTACAGGTTTTGGAATAGGGATTAAATGTCATGTATGATGGATAACTAAATTGATAATTGTTACATAATGTTTGTCATTTTATCTTCAGCTGTTAGATAAGCTAATTTATCGGAGCAGTTGTTTAATACTAAAATTGTAAATACAAAATTATTAAAAATCACACCTGGCATTGTCTTTTTGTTGACAAATATTCACTAGAAGTAAAATGAAATACAAATGCCTTTACACACACAAATAAAAATGCCTTTATAAATCACAGCAATAGCAATAACAGAGTGCATATTGTTACAACATTCTCCGAAATTCTAAAATCAATCAAACGGCAAATCATAATATAGTTTTCCTTCCTCAAAGCTATACGCATTATACAGTACTACCTAGTAAGGTATACCTATACCTAATAATTAAAGTGTTAAACATTTAGACCGTGGTCACGAGGTAAAGACTACGAAACTACTAGGTCATTGCAGGGTTCAAAAATTGGATCGAATTATGATACTTATATCAGTTACATCAAAGCCCAAAACATTTCTACTAAGGCTCTTTCAAAACTTTAATATTTCGTATACATAATCCATATTCGTTAATAGCATTAAAAGAGACTCGTTTGTTAATTGTTGTATATATTTATCCTACAAAATTGTATTTTAATGAAATTTCGAATTAGGTGCTTGTTAAATACGTGATATAGAATATTTTATGTACCAGGCACCTATTTGTTGTTTTGTATTTCAATAAATTAATAAATAAATTAAATAACTGGTTCCAATACGCAATTTTAAACCAAGGACTACCTATATTTGTATCGCACTACGCAAATTGTAGGATAAATACGTTTACAAATAATTATTTATTCACGAAATCTTCTACAAGTGCGAATATATTAACATTTGAATAATTATGGGTATTTTCACCAAACCTCTTTTCATTACAACCATAAATAAGTAATCAATGAACCGTAATACGCATTATTCCAATACACATCGTATAATCGTATTAGTTTCATATAAAAGTATGAAAAACTATTTATTACGCTGGCCATACACGCTAGGGTGTACCTGACAGGTTTGCCTGTACAGGTCACCTGTTCAGGTTAACCGGAGCGTGTATGTTAAGCTGGCCATACACGCTAGGGTGTACCTGACAGGTTTGCCTGTGCAGTTACGCCTGTCAGGTAAAGTTGAGTTGAGAAGAGGACATACACGCAGCGGTAAACCTGCACAAACTCTCATTTGAAACCATGCCCTCGGCCGCGGCGCTTGATATCGACGCAGTAGCTTTAATTGATTTATTATTTATTTTATTGAAGAAAAAGAAATATAAACGAAGATACCGTGAACGATGGTGCAAATAATGGTTATTGCAAAGTTATTGTTATTATACTCTCATGTGAACTTGTTGAAAGAATTGATATATGAGCCGAATGATTTTCGCAACTATCTACGATGAAAAGACGTATCTCAAACTATTAGCAGCTATGACTCCTTTACACATATGCACGTGTTTCCCTGCTAGCACTCACTGGACAACTGACGACTACGTCGAACCGCCCCATACACGCTCAGGTTTGCCTGCACAGTTAAACTGCACAGGTATACCCACGCGTAAAAAATATCAATTTTCATATTTTTTCTGTCGCCTGAACAGCAGACTTATTACGTTATTGACCTACGCAGGTATACCTGTACGGTTGACCGTAGCGTGTATAGCTATTGACCTACGCAGGTATACCTGTACGGTTGACCGTAGCGTGAATAGCTATTGACCTACGCAGGTATACCTGTACGGTTGACCGTAGCGTGTATAGCTATTGACCTACGCAGGTATACCTGTACGGTTGACCGTAGCGTGTATAGCTATTGACCTACGCAGGTATACATGTTCGGTTGACCGTAGCGTGTATAGCTTGCGTTAGCCGACGATAAGTTTAAGCTGGCCATACACGCTAGGGTGTACCTGACAGGTTTGCCTGTGCAGTTACGCCTGTCAGGTAAAGTTGAGTTGAGAAGAGGACATACACGCAGCGGTAAACCTGCACAAACTCTCATTTGAAACCATGCCCTCGGCCGCGGCGCTTGATATCGACGCAGTAGCTTTAATTGATTTATTATTTATTTTATTGAAGAAAAAGAAATATAAACGAAGATACCGTGAACGATGGTGCAAATCATGGTTATTGCAAAGTTATTGTTATTATACTCTCATGTGAACTTGTTGAAAGAATTGATATATGAGCCGAATGATTTTCGCAACTATCTACGATGAAAAGACGTATCTCAAACTATTAGCAGCTATGACTCCTTTACACATATGCACGTGTTTCCCTGCTAGCACTCACTGGACAACTGACGACTACGTCGAACCGCCCCATACACGCTCAGGTTTGCCTGCACAGTTAAACTGCACAGGTATACCCACGCGTAAAAAATATCAATTTTCATATTTTTTCTGTCGCCTGAACAGCAGACTTATTACGTTATTGACCTACGCAGGTATACCTGTACGGTTGACCGTAGCGTGTATAGCTATTGACCTACGCAGGTATACCTGTACGGTTGACCGTAGCGTGAATAGCTATTGACCTACGCAGGTATACCTGTACGGTTGACCGTAGCGTGTATAGCTATTGACCTACGCAGGTATACCTGTACGGTTGACCGTAGCGTGTATAGCTATTGACCTACGCAGGTATACATGTTCGGTTGACCGTAGCGTGTATAGCTTGCGTTAGCCGACGATAAGTTTAAGCTGGCCATACACGCTAGGGTGTACCTGACAGGTTTGCCTGTGCAGTTACGCCTGTCAGGTAAAGTTGAGTTGAGAAGAGGACATACACGCAGCGGTAAACCTGCACAAACTCTCATTTGAAACCATGCCCTCGGCCGCGGCGCTTGATATCGACGCAGTAGCTTTAATTGATTTATTATTTATTTTATTGAAGAAAAAGAAATATAAACGAAGATACCGTGAACGATGGTGCAAATCATGGTTATTGCAAAGTTATTGTTATTATACTCTCATGTGAACTTGTTGAAAGAATTGATATATGAGCCGAATGATTTTCGCAACTATCTACGATGAAAAGACGTATCTCAAACTATTAGCAGCTATGACTCCTTTACACATATGCACGTGTTTCCCTGCTAGCACTCACTGGACAACTGACGACTACGTCGAACCGCCCCATACACGCTCAGGTTTGCCTGCACAGTTAAACTGCACAGGTATACCCACGCGTAAAAAATATCAATTTTCATATTTTTTCTGTCGCCTGAACAGGTGTGAAAACTTGCACAGTTCTGTAACATACACGCTCCGGTTAACCTGAACAGGTGACCTGTACAGGCAAACCTGTCAGGTACACCCTAGCGTGTATGGCCAGCTTCACAGAACTGTGCAAGTTTTCACACCTGTTCAGGCGACAGAAAAAATATGAAAATTGATATTTTTTACGCGTGGGTATACCTGTGCAGTTTAACTGTGCAGGCAAACCTGAGCGTGTATGGGGCGGTTCGACGTAGTCGTCAGTTGTCCAGTGAGTGCTAGCAGGAAAACACGTGCATATGTGTAAAGGAGTCATAGCTGCTAATAGTTTCAGATACGTCTTTTCATCGTAGATAGTTGCGAAAATCATTCGGCTCAAATATCAATTCTTTCAACAAGTTCACATGAGAGTATAATAACAATAACTTTGCAATAACCATGATTTGCACCATCGTTCACGGTATCTTCGTTTATATTTCTTTTTCTTCAATAAAATAAATAATAAATCAATTAAAGCTACTGCGTCGATATCAAGCGCCGCGGCCGAGGGCATGGTTTCAAATGAGAGTTTGTGCAGGTTTACCGCTGCGTGTATGTCCTCTTCTCAACTCAACTTTACCTGACAGGCGTAACTGCACAGGCAAACCTGTCAGGTACACCCTAGCGTGTATGGCCAGCTTTACATTATACAAAACCAATGCGTCATATCACGTCTGGGTGAGCAATGAAAGCTACGTTATCCCTCCATAGTTTACTGTTCATTGCTGCAAATGTATTACATTATGATGGATGTGGATGGATGCAGCAATGTGTGCAATATTGCCTTCTAGACAGTATATTCGGCAATCTAAAGACCTACACGACGATTACTTAATCCGAGTCCTTGGGACTACCCACGTCTATTGTTATAACGCTTATCTTGTTATAGAACACTTTCTATTTCTTATTTCGTTAAATATATTTTCTGGGTCAGATAATATTAGTATTTTTTATTATCCTTTGAAGACTACTAATCCATAACACATACGATATTTCTAGACCAATCCAAATTTATCAATTCTCCCTTTTTGATGTTGGTTATTTGAAATAACAAACATTAAAAAAAAGAACAATCAGTAGATCTCATATCGTTTGCATCAAATGCTTCAAGCGCGTATTTACTGTAAATAATATATGAAGAAAACTTTTAAATTAGAGAAAATCTCAGACATCAAAGAGTTATTCGTCGGGGAGGCCGTGCGTCAAGATCCCACTCGAAGTGCTTAGAGAATTAATGTCTGAACATTTTCCGACGAAAAAATATATTTTCTGTAGGTAAGAACAGAATCTATGTGAGCGCTGTCAAATAATTCAATCACTAGCGAAATTCCTAGTAAACGCAAACTTAAAAACAACTAGTTTTTGCTAAAATGGATAGGTGTCTACATATTTTAAACTGTAATGAAATATTGTTGAGAAAATTTTCGATATACAAACTATACCTTGTAGACATTTTAAATGCTATTTCCAGTATAATTAAGTAGTTTTACACTTGAGCAAAACATAAAGGGGCGCTTACAGAGCAATCATACGTCAATTAAAGTACGCAATTCTAGATCTGCAGCGTAATTATACAATAAAACATAATCCTGGTAAAAGAGAGCATATAATTCATACTAAAACGCACCCATTAAATTCGGGGACACATCACAATGGATGATAAGCGTTCGTGTCACGTAGATAAGCCTGACAGAGATCGATCAACGCTAACACGTGAAACAATAGATCTGCCCTATTTCACGCATTTTAGGACGAGAAAAACTTCGGCCACACACACACAGATGGTAAACGTTCGGAAAAGGAGAGCTTCTTCGATATAACTACCGCTTTTGTATAGAATGATGAATGGTATAAGGTAGAGGGAAAATAGGTCGAAACATCTCATAAACGATAGAGATAGATGGCATCCACAATAATGTCATCTTTAGCACAACCAAAGTACCTAATTTATCACGAACTAGCTGCGCTCCACGGTTTCACCCGCGAGGCTTCGCTCCTGTTTGTCTTAGCGTGATGATATATAGCCTATAGCCTTCCTTGATGAATGGGCTATCTAACAGAAAGATTTTTTTAGATCGGACCGACGGATTTTATTAGCGCGTTCAAACAAACAAACTCTTCAGCTTTATAACATTTAAGTACAGATAAAACTAACAAACCTAACAAATAACCACTATCTTGAACAGAGAGCATAAAATAATGAGTTTCTTGTGACATGTAAATGAGAAATGAAAGATAGAACAGAACGGACGTAAATTTCCCTAACATGATCATTTTATAACTACCGACTCTATGTAGTTTTAGACCGAGATAATATCTCTAAGGAACTAGGTATTCTTTACGATATTTTCTAAGAAAAAAGTTTCTTCTAGGATACAAGGTCTTTTCTATCTTTAACTGAAACAAGATGGTCACAAATCACAATACAATGGAGAACAATTTGCATTTCAATATATATAAACAAAGTTGCACTGCCACTGCGCTAATCCAAAAACATACTGAGAGTCAACTGCCCTACCTGTCTTTGCAAAGTTGGAAATCTTCCAAATCGTCTACAAAAATATTTTGTACGTGACTCTATTACAATATCGACATTGTTACACTCTTTAATAATGGAAATGGGCGATCTAGTTCCTCCTTGAACTAAATACATACAATAATCCCAGAACATGTAATTAGTGCTGGACCTTGTAATTCCTGGAGCTTATATCTCAAGAACAAATATATAATTACGCTTCTAAGAATTCTTATTTCAGAAATAAATATCTACTAGTTGGTAATCCGCGACCTACGCTAATAATATTTCGTTGCACGTACGAACGAAAATTATTATTCTTACTCCGACTTGAGTTACATGTACTCTTAGCTATATTTCGAGCAAATATCGTAAAAATGCTTATAAAACTCCCGAATCTCACAAGATAAACACCAAACCGAACCTAGACTTCTAAACATAATGTAACACGTTTACCGAATTTCTCAGTAAAAGCGAAGTGCACACTTTTTTCTAGCTAACCCGTTAACAGCCCAAAATAGCTTTTTTACTGCCACTAAAATCGCAATTCGAGTAACGACTGTAACACATTGGCGAGTAATTTATCAAGGTTCGGAATCCCCTGCCTCGTCACACGAACTTGACGTGCTTTTGGCAGTTCATTCCACATACAAAAAGCCATACTCCGGTCCTATTGATTTTGGATGACGAAAATAGTTCCTAGTCGCGACGTGGGCTGTTCTAACAAAAATAATACTACTATAAATATGATTTAAGATCAACGCTAACCTCTTGGAGGCTGAAATAATAATTGGTCAGATTAGAGACTTGAAAGAGAATTTTTATTGATATTGATGGCGCTTGGAAATTTCCAAGACAAACTTAATCCTTACCAATGCTGATCTATCTTTAAAAGATAAGTATTTGTGATAACTATAATTACTACTAGCTTATACAAGGCCATTTATCAAAAGCAAAAAAACAATTATAGGAACATTAATCTGTAGATTTCGATTATATTTTTTAGGATATGTACCCTTATCACACCATTTTTGGGGCATTAGCTTAGTTACACTTCTGATTCATTTTAATTAATATAGACTTCAATAATAAGTATTAGCGTCTATCGGAACCCTAACATTCCTTTTTCCCACAAATCATTCATTAATATTTCTATCTACATGCGTAGATAGATACGTCGATGTCAAACTCACATCTCTAGGGGACATGAATTCAGCTGACTGGTTGCCACTTTCCAGTACCAAGGTTCTATCTATAACTGCATTGCTAACGACATGCAAAGGTTACATTACGTAGGCGTACCCACCATAAAGTTCAAGCCTATTATCCCTGCCAGGAAAACCACTTTAATCTATCCTATTAATAGAAAACTAAGCTTGCATGTAATGACTACATTGTCTTCAAGTAAACATCCTATTTTGTATGAAATAAAAAATTCTTGGACTTAAGAAGCTATCCAAAATCTGAATATGTTTAGTTGGAGTTTTTAATAAAGTCACCAATTTTTTAAGACACGATTCACACGACAAAGCTGTGGGTAAGCACATAAGCGTCACAAAATGAACTCCAGTATAAAATAGAAAGTCCTTTCTATACATTTAAACTTATAAAGATATCACAACGATGACGCAACCAAAGATCCCTTAAGCCCTCGTTCTTATTATATTTTCATAAGAATTAAATTGAGAGCATCACCCTTGAGAAGGTTACGCCTGTTTACTATAAAATTTATAAGAGCTAATCATTCAAAGACTGTTTTGTAGCGAACTTGAGAGTTGAAACCGAAACGCTATCTATGATCGGATCTAGAATATTTTAATTAATTTGAGGAAAAAGTATAGTTTCCTATTAACATCATCTTAGTAGGTAATCGACGAGTTTTTGTCTCTAGAAAAGTTTTAATTAAAATTTATCGCTTCGCCATGACACTGCAAAAACATTTTGAAATAGTTCCAATAGCAAACACTAATTGTTATACATACTAAATTAGACAAACGATAATTTTCCTTAAAAATTGTTTTCGTATATGAAAGTAGGTCAATTTGTTAATTTACTAATTTGATCTTTAAAGTAATTCAAATAGAATTATCATTCATATATCAGTAAATGACTTATTGCCTCCGTTATCAAAGAAATACCTAGGTATTTATAAAATGGCCGCAATTTAAAAAAGATTACCATTATTATTATTTCTTTTTACATCACGATAATTGATATATCTATAAGTAATCCTATATCCAATATCTATATCAAAATATTTCGACTTCGATTTTTATCTATAAAAACATACACATCGATTCTACAAATCACAAATCGTCAACATACCATTTAAATACTACCTACAAATATCAAAATATTCTTCAAAGATACGTTTAAAATTAAATTTCCCCGTAATCATATGAAGTTTAGTGTGAAATCGTGAGAAAATAGCCTTTACAAACTATAAAATACCTCGACGTTTACTTTGATAAGCCCGAGACTTTATACTATCTTTATAACAATCATGGAATGTATTATCTATACTAATATTATAAAGAGGAAAGGTTTGTATGTATGTATGTATGTATGTATGGGTTTCACGCATAAACTACTGGACCGATTTTGATGAAATTTGGCACAGACAATCTTTAGACCCTGAGAAAGAACATAGGCTACCTTTTATTGCGAAATATGTACCACGGGCGAAGCCGGGGCGGACCGCTAGTAACGTAATATATAGATACCTAGTGCGAGTTTCCTTAGATAATCATACAAAATATAAGTATTTCTAAGTAGGTAGTTATGCCTAGCTTCATCCGATCTATTTTCTTATAAATGGTAATAAATCGTTAATTTGATCAATTGGATCGATTTAATTTTCCAGGTATACATATAATTACTTTATAGAAAGGAAAGCGAGATCGCAGAAAAAAAAATTCACAAAGCTTCATTTTAATAATCAGTTTTTATTTAATGCAAACGTTTATCGTTAATCAGGAAGTAATATCCACAAATATTGATTTACCTAATTATTGAAATTTACATCGAGTATATATATTTATAAATATTTCGCAAACAAACAAACTCATAAAAAGTATTTTTATCAACACAGATAACATAAAACGTGAATATTTTTATCACTCTCAAAAAACATGATTGCTTTATCTGAAAATTGCTTTTGTACATAAAAAGGAAATTATTTTAATGAATTGCATGGTAATTGATGTTTAGAATAAGAAGATACCTACCTACCTAGTTTAATTTATTAGTAATTTATTTAAATATTCAGAGTGATTTATTATTTACTATAAACGTCATAAAATTAAATAAAAATTATTACAATACATACCTACATTAATTTATTACGAATACCGAATTGAAAGAACCAAACTAAATTAATTAATACTGAGTAAGAAAAAATATTAAATTTCTTAAAAAAAAACCATTTTAAATATACGAAAAAAATTGATCAAGTAACGAGCAACGCTGCCGTTGTGAATAGGGCCTATAAATAGTTAACATTTCTTAGCATTCCCGGCAGCAAAACGCAGCACAATGAGAATGATTCCGAACAACGGACACCCGCCGCGCTTCCAAAGCACTTTCGCCTCCGCTCGGCGCCCGTCGGCGGCCCTCGCTCCCCACAGCTGACTGGGCCAATGACAGAGCGGGACGGGCAACAGCGGCGCACGCACGAGCAACAGAGACGGCGAACCGCGCAACTCGCCGCCGCCGCCATTTATTCCTTTCCAGTGTATCACCACGGTCGCAGTGACAGCGTCTTGTAATATCGCGAAAGCTAATTTTTTATGTGAAAATTATGTATTAATCTTCCACGAACGACGTCGTTTTACTTGTGTGTGATCCATAGTTGTTAACGATGAGAGTTTGTGTGTGATATTATTGAAAATGCTACGTGTTTAATGGAAATGTGTGTTTCGTTTCCACATCTGTTGTCAACAAAAAACGTGGATTATGCAAGTTGGAGTGAGATGTGAACGAGTATAAGGTAAATTTCAAGTGTTAAAAGTTATATTAGATGTGCCGTGATGTAACTTATAAGTATCCCATGCGTATGTTTCGAAATACCTAAGCCATAGTCATTGTATGGTGAGCGAAGTCGCGACAGACGAACGCGAGCGTACTTGTTGGAATTAATCCGTAGCAATGTAAAAACATTAACGCGATTAAAAGATGTGCGTCAAAGTAATTTTATAAAGACTTTACACGTAAGTGGAGGTAACCATGCGAGAAACTGGTCTTACCTACCTTCAATTTGTGATTAATTACGATTACACGTAAAAGTAATTAGCTAAAACGGATTTTACAAATTTCAAATCACTAATAATTGAGTAATGACCAGAATGAAATACAATAAATTTATTCATCTTTAGTTCAACTAATTGAAACTAAAGTTATCTTAAAAGTCCATAAACAAAGTAACTCCCACATACCTACATTGTGTTTTGCACTAATAATTGGACGTATTTATGCAAAAAGGGACCAACCCACACCGAATCAATTTCGAGAAAATGAGGTTTTTGTGAAAATCGTTTGCAAAAACTATATGTTGTAAAATTTGGGGAAAAAAAGTTGTTAGGCGTGTGTATCATATCGAATCCTATCTAGGGATACCAGATACATGGATATTTATTAAATTTTAACAAAATAATCCTTGAAAAACTGCCCGGTTCCGTCTTGCAAAAAAACACTTTTGTGGGTTGGTTCTTTATAGCAAAATTATTTTGGTTTTTATTGTTGCCATAATTAAAGAAAAAAGTTAAGCATCCGATCAAAACAGGCTAAATAAAGCAGCGACAGTTCGCTGGAACTAATTGCAACTTACGTATGCCCTTAAAGTTAACAGGAAATATATAAAAATCCTTGATTAGACTTGTCGTACTGTATGGATTAGAAAGCTGGGCAGTGAAAAAGATGGAAGAAAAACGATTACATTTAGCGCAGATGAGAATGTTGATATGGATGTGTGGGTTGACAGGAATGGATGAAGTAAGGAATGAATATATAAAAAGAATATTTAAACTGGTTTTATTACAGAAAGATTGAAAGGGAATTGTCTGTCTTGGTATGGACATGTGGTGAGGATAGATGACACGCATATGACTTAGAAAGTGATGGATATGAATGTTGATGGATGCAGAACAAGAGGAAGGCCAAGGGAAAGAGGTGTAAGTGTGCAAAGTTATATTAAAAAATAATAATGAGTAAAATATGCCCTGATGTTTGTCAGGAGAATAGAAAAATAAACCGTGTTAAACCGACTCCAAATAACATGGATTAAGGACACGAAGGTCACGATAATTTTGTAATAATATCAAAATACATATATTTGTTTCACTTTAATGACACTACTTTTGTATCTAACTAAGATACAGTAGACCCATCTTCTGCTTTCATCTGTCTTCATGATAGTGATGATTCATTATGTTTTTTTTTATTTAGAAGAGATTTGTGAAGACAGAGTCTTTTGTTTAAGTCTTTTTACATATTTAATGATTTATATGTAGTTTTCCAGGATATAAACAGTCTTTGTTTTATTGAGCTCAGTACTCAGTACTCAATCGGCCAAAATCGGTAGCTTTGGATAAAAAACTGTGACCAGACACAAAAAAAATTATGACTGATTTGTTTTACTGTTGGATGGTCAATCATGAATGCTTTAAGCATCCTCGTTAGTTTGATTTGGATCACGGAAAGATTAAAAAATGGTGTTGAGCGTTTAATATTCTGAAATAACTCCTGCGGGGCTCTGCTTGCTCTGGCCCAAAACCATACGTACTTCCGAGGAGAAATTACCGGATTTAAAAAGTTTTTTTGCATCTCATTCCGAACAACGCTCAAATTTTTTACAAAAAAATTAAATAAAAATAAAGACCAAGGATATTGTAGAAGATGATATCAATGGCTTTTCCGCGACTCCCGATTTTGAAGTAGGTAATAGATGTTTACTTTTAAGTAGATACATTTTTTTTGTAAAATTGTAGTAAATCATTTTGTAAATTCTTATTTAGTGCTTTTTATAATAAAAACATGATTAAAGTTAAAAAAATAGAACATATTAACCAAATTCAACATAGAACCAAGCCCCTTGCATACTTAAAGGCCGAGAAATTCCATTATGCAAACAAGAACCAAAGTCAGTTGGTTCGGGTTACCTTGAAAACTAATGAAGCTTTTTGTGATAAAATAGAACCAACCAATTTTGGTTCCATCTTGCATAATGAAAGTTGGCGAAATTGGGTTGGTTCCGCAACTGACATGTAAAAAACTGTACTTACAGTTATCAAAGCTCTACCAAATTTTTTGAGAAGGTAGAAAACGTTTTTTTAACACTATCTGTGTACTTAACTCAATTTCGCAAAAGATGTGGGTTGGTCCCTTTTTGCATAAATACGTCCAATTAATCATATCCTCCTACTTAATGATACCTATTACATAAATAACACTAACTTTCACTTTTTAACTAAGTACTTATATGCAATAGTAAAAACTAAAAAAAATCATAAAAATAATATTTCTCAAATGCTAATCTTGACCTACAACATGTTTGGTACATGTTGTAGGTAGAGATCAGGTTCTATACATAAATTAACATACTAAATAAAAATGTACTTATTGTACAAAGTTAAATATAATTATATGTCTAAATTACCAATTTAGTTGTTAAATAAAACAAATAACTTCAAAATCTACATCCCTAATATTATATTTCATATCAAATTAAATAAAAACATTTCTAATACCTATAATACAAAAGCATGTAACATGTTTAAATTGTTGGCAAAATGATAAGAAATAACTAATACGCTTTGAAAAGTAAAATAAACGTAATAATTATAATATCATTGTCTGTCATACGCTACAAAAACATTTATGCTAACAACATGTACCTACCTATTAGAATTTATAAAATTAAAACTTTTGTAGATATGTTGTTGCTAACTAATAATTTTAATAACCATCTTATAACATGCATGAAGGACATCCGTTTAATGTATTAATGGGGTATTAGTTATATTTAACTGCACTAATGTATGTTGGAGATTATGTATGTTTCATTATATATAAACTCAGAAAGTTTATAAACACATGAAATCTTAATAAATGAGATTGTTATTGACTGATATAAAATTGATATGGTTATAATTACAACATAAACATTAAATAGTAATCTAAATCTAATTTAGGCAGGAAATAGTTATCAGCCTTAGGAAATTTAGTTTATTTTATTTTTTAAATATTTTTTAAAAGATTTTCCTATTTTTAAAACTAAAAATATGTTTAGCTAGGAAACAATAAATAACATATTATTCACTATTCAACATAGTTTAGTTATTATGCTTTAGAATTAAATAAGTGTAAGGAAATTAGTGGTTAGGAACTTGAAGTTAATTATTATTTTTGCATCATATTATGTTCTAATATTTGTACTGTAACGCAAAAAATAAAAGTAAACTTTCTTCTTGTTTCAGTCAATTGACTATGAGGGTTATAAAATAATGCGGTGGCTGCACAAAATATTGGCGCTGGCAATAATTTGCGCAGCAGCGGAGGGCTTCGTCTGCCCTTCCACTTGCAACTGCACCAAGACCCGTCTTGTGTGCTCCGGCACCGCCGTCCCCAACAACAAACTTACGCGCGCAGTCCTCGCCGACTATGGAACCGCTCTACAAGATATCATATGGACAAATTCCAACATCCAAATCTTAGAATCGGACCTCTTCATCGGGCTAGACAATCTAGAGTACATCGACATCAGCAGAAACGAAATCAAAAGGACTGAACACGGGCTATTCACGGGACTGAATCGATTAAAACATTTAAATATATCCAGAAACCAAATTTACGATATACCTAGATTCACTTTCGTAGACTTAGAAAACTTAGAAGTCTTAGATGTATCGCATAATAAATTACAAGCCATCCCATTTCAGGTCTTCGGGCCGATGACGAGATTGCACTATTTAGATATATCTAATAATAAAATAGCTACTTTCTTAGACTACTATTTTAAACCTAATCGTCAACTGAAAACACTGTTCCTAAATAATAATAGCCTAGTCAAAATTACGTCTAAAGCTCTAGTCGATTTGAAGGAATTGGAGATTCTCGATATTTCTTACAACAATTTGGATAACTTTCCGAGACAGTTATTCGAGACCTTGCTAGAGCTGCGAGAGTTGAATTTAAGCTACAATAAGTTTCAAAACATATCACAAGATGCTTTTAAAAGTCTGAAAAACTTAAGGTTAATTAATATGGGAGGAAACAAGTTAAGACTGCTGCCCCCGACGCTCTTCCAATATAACGAAAACTTGATAACAATCTACCTCGATCATACCGAAATAACAGTGATACAGAACACAAATTTTCAAGGGCTGGATAAACTGCAACATTTGTACATACGGAATAATTTTTATTTACGAGAAATAGAAGCTTTTGTATTCCAAGATACGCCTTCATTAACCCATCTAAATATAAGCAATAATTCGTTAACGTATTTGCCGCTCTCTTTGAAAATGTTGGATAAATTAGAAGAATTAAGTATAGGAGGGAATCCATGGGCGTGCGACTGTCGAATGGAATGGTTCGTTAGCTGGGCTGAAAGGAGACTCAACATAATAAAGTCAGATCTGAGCTGCACACACACTTATCCCAATGACATGTTAACCATTTTGAACAACACGAACTGCAAAGCGCCGCACCTCGTGAGCAGTAGCCCCTTGACGTTATACAGATTGCAAACGAGCGCCCTTTTAGAATGCAGATTCGAAGGCAATCCGATGCCTTCGATCACTTGGATTACACCAACCCGTCAAGTTTTTCATTGGAACCCCGAACCATCGATTCCTGATATATTCTACAAGCACGGTGTCGCCCACGATCAGTATTATAAACCCATAGACTATACGACATCGAGAGTGACCATACAAGACGATGGATCTCTAAGTATAACGGATATTCATAGAGAGGATAGTGGAACTTATACATGTTATGCTACGAATCCGTCGGCTAATGTAACCGCCGAGATCGTTCTCAACATAGATCCTATGACAATGTTTGAAATTAAGATGTATAGTTTATTGTGTGGAGCGATTTGTGCGGCAGCTTTTCTCGGTCTCACTCTGCTAGTACAGGCTTTGCGTTACATATTCTACAGGTCAGTACTACAACTATTTTTTTATATTTTATTTATTAATATCTTCAACAATATTTGTATATATCGTATATATTTAGATAATCGTATAATAAATTATGTTTAACTATTGCAGGTTCCGTTTGCTAGAAACTTGCTGCAGTTGTTGCACTTGTGTTAACAGAGACGCGCCACGAACGCGCCAAATTTACAGTATGTTGGATAATATAGAACAGTATAAACGGTTGCAGTTAGAAAAACTAAGAGAGAATTACGCGGTACAGGTACGCATCGACATTAATATATAAATATTTTTAAATTGGAAAACCGTATCTCATGAAACTTTCTTTTTTAGGTGCATCGAATAAAAGAGAACTGCACTCAACAAATGGAATGGATTCAGACCAGTTATTCATCGCAAGCTGCACACCTACGCAACATTAGGGACATCGGTACCAATCATCTGAGCACCATGCGAGACCAGTACTACGATCAGGCGAGTCTAACTTTTTATTTGTTAACGATGCTCTTTAATCAAGCACTAATCCGTAAATTCAGGGCGAACGCAATATACATTTCTGCAGCGCATAAATTAAAATAAAGATTTTCGCGAGAGCGCAACCTTCACATATTAACGCGCGGTTTGTTTATACAGGTGAAACGCGTTCGAGAATATTCAACGTCTCAATTGAACTGGGTGCGCGAGAACTACGTGTTCCAGAGGAACAAAATACGAAAGTTTAGCGCGCACCAGGTGCTGCGACTGCGCGAGTCGTACAAATATCAGCAGCAAACGCTCAACAAGGTGCTCGAGAATCTGCCGAGCCTCTACTTCGAGAACTGCCGCAGCGGCTCGTGCGGCCGCAGCGACTCGATGGCGTTCGACCCGGACGTCGAGGTGATCGACATGTACCTCAAGACGAAGCTGGAGAAGCTATCGAGCCTACCGAACCCGATCGACGACGAGAGCCGGATGTCCGTGTACTACACGCCCACCGAGCGGTCGGTCAACTCGCGGCGCAACTCGCCGGTCACGTTCCCGGAGGGCATCCACATCAACATGATCGAGCGCGGGCCGCCGCCGCGCCTGCTGGCCATGATCCGGCCGCTGCCCGCGCCGCCGCCCACGCTGGAGGAGCTGGCGCCGGCCGCCGAGCCGAGCCCCACCACGTCCAAGGCGACGACGAGCGCGCGCGCGTACGCGGAGGAGGCCAAGCCGGCGAGCGAGCCGCTGCTGGGGCGGGCGCGGGACGCGGCGCGCGGGCTGGCGGCCAGCGTGAGCTCGCCCGAGCTGCGCGGGGAGGCGGCGCGGGCCGCGCGCGTGCTGCTGGCCGTGGAGCTGGCCCGGCCCGAGTGCCAGCTGCGCCACCCGCCCGGCCGGCGAGTGTGCGGCGACTGCGTGGGGCCGTGCGAGAACACGCCCTTGTAGTACAGGCTGTTGACGCGTGTGTTCAAGATCTACGCGTTCGGCCGGCCGGCCCGTCGTCTCGACGACATCCGCCTCTGCGACTTCTCCGAGTCGCCGTCCTACGTGTGATCGTGTGAGCGCTTCTCGCGTCGGGTAGAGACATTTGGGACGATGGAATCGCTTGTACTTCTAAGTAAGCTGTGATAGTTTAGATTCGAATTAACGTATTAGCGAAATTTGATTTCTCCTAGTGGTAGGTTAAGGGAGCCCGCGATCGGCTCGTCGGTCTAGCGTCGGAAAGTATGTAAGCGTTCTGTGGGTATTAGAAATCTTGTAAATAACTTTTTTATTTTAACCGTTTTTTTATTTCCATTTCGACGTATTTTAGGGTAACGTTAGAGAAATATGCATTTTGTATTCGTTCAGTCGACTTAAAGAAGCGTAGTTGAGGCGAGGTTTAAGGAAGTTGTTATCTCCATTGTTGTAATTGTTGCGAGGTTGCTGTAAATTGGTGTATCGTATCACATTCGAAAGACTCACGTTTCCTTCTGTCCATCTCATTCGGTCTCCTAATTCTTATATTTATAGATTCATTTTTCTATGTATGTGTAATTTAACGGATGACGACTTTGCTATTTATATATTGTATTATATTCTGTGACACCGTCGTATGTACCGCGTCTTACAGTGATATGCCAAATGCTACAAACCAGCAATGATTATATTGTATAACGTTTCTTATTATAAATATACAAATATTGTTGAAGATTTTCTAAATATTATAAAAACAAGAATAATTAGCGAATCATGAAGAATAAATTATTTTTCAATGTACAATTTTTTGTTTGATTGTTTCTGATATAAAAAATTACCAAGCTATCGAGGTCAATGATACCATCGTTACTAAGCTACTTTTCGAACAGCAAATTTTTTATGTATTTTCTATAATTAAATGAGTTTAAATTGGACTTTAACCAGAAAATAAATAAAACACTCACTTCTTAAAAACCATTTATTTTCATGGTAAAACTAAACACCACACGATAAATACACACACACAATAAATTATTCATACGATTTCAAGTAGCACAAGTGACGCGGTTTAAAAATAATGATCGATTAATGTCACTATAAATGTAGGGGTGGATTAATGTTATAATAATTGGTTGAAAACTACCGAAAATTTTCCAATAGTTTCTAATTATTATGCGGTAATTTGAGACATTGATAATTAATCATTTAAAGGACGTCCTAATAAACTTATTTTTAACATGTACCGAAGAGTTAAGAAATGTAGATTGGATATTTTAATTTCATCCGTATTTAAAAGCAAAATATTTTCGTAAATACCATGACCATTGGTCATGTCACGACAATCTTTTTAAGAATGTAAAAAAGGATTGTTTTAAATAGTTATTACCAAATTTACATTATAATACTGGCACTTTGCCTCATGGTGTGGAAAGCGTCGATCGCCTATAGCACACGTCTAGTACCTTATAGTCGATTGTAGTGTTTAAGACACTCTTATCGTCTATAAAGAGTCTTACTTCCGATATATAACGATACACACAAGAATAAAAATAACATTATGGATTAGATTTAGAATGAAAAAAATCCTATATAAGGATGATAATCCGAATAGTTTTCTACATCCAACTATGAAATTTTATTAATTAGTAAATAGACCGTTCAATAAAAATAAAGTCGCGTGAAAAACAGACACAGCTGACATTTTATATGCAATTGTTTATGAAATTTAACACCTGCATTCAGAGTACACGAATACTTCATTTTCATTTCTATCACTTGATAATAAAGTTCAAATTCGAATGAAATTATTGAGAAAATATAATGATACGCATATTCATTATAATTATGCTTACACTGTAAAAGTATGGTAAATATCACCGTAGAAGGTTCAATTCATAAAGCGTTCAAGGTTTTTAATTTTATAGAAATTGGGTTTCAAATATAAGCTTAGATTGGATTAAATACTAATTTTAATTAAGAAAAGAATAATTACAAGTTATGTATTTGAAATTATTTTCTTTTGATCTAAAAAATATTTAATTTTAAGTTAAGGATAAATTTAGCTTTCATTGTGGACATATATTATTTCTTAAGTTGCAATTAAAATATTCGATGAAGTTGTTAAAATTAAAAACGTAACATATTGTTAACGAAATTTAAATTACAAATGAAAAATAAATAACACATACGTAATATTTTAATAATTATAAGCTGGAAGTATTTAACCTGACCATATGATGTGTCTCTCAAGACTTATGTGAAACACCTAACTCATCGACTACTATTGTCTTAATAAAATTGGTCCTATTAAAAATCACACCAAAATTTATATCTGCTTATTACCCAATTAAGATAAAACAAATAAGAGTTGTTAATTCTCCGATTAATATAATATAAATAATAAGAAAAGAAAGACTACACAAAGTGGAATTCTAAAAAAAAGTCCAAAAATGTTGTAACTAATCAGGCCCTAACAACAAACGGAGTATCTTTATCACTTTGTATCTTTAAATAACTTCAAATAGCAAAACAAATAACCCCTACAGCAAATAGTAATATGAAATACTTTAATAATTAGGCGCAAATTATTTTTATAATTTAGAATTTATTGACATCACTCACATAAAAATACGTCCAGGCCTTTATGTTCTAGATTTAGGGCTATCACCCTCCTGTCGCAGTCGGGTAATAAACAACTTATTAACATCAATGCCCTTCCACAAGATTCACAAAAAAAAAACAACAAAACATTCCTTAAAAAAAAAACAATTTCTCAATATTCTAGGCACTTACCTTAGCAGCAGTGCGGTTCCACACAAGCACCTTATGCCCCGAGTTGAGCAGATTCTTCACAATGCCACTGCCCATGATACCCAGGCCGAGGAAGCCAAACTTCATAGCGCTGGCTTTAATGTTCTTCTCGAGGAGTGTTTCTGATACATTCTCCAAGTCGAGGGGCGGTGTGTCCTGGAAGGAGCGGGGGTTTTAGTTTTTGTGACTTGAATATATGTTCTATGTGAATCAACTAAGATTAGGATTGACTCTAGGTCATTTTGTTACGTCATTCAAACGAACTAATAATTTAAGTTTAATAACGTCTGCATTTAAATTTCATGAAAGAGTCAGACAAAATAAAATGAACTATTAGTGAAATTCATTAATGATTTCTATGTAGATTGTATATTTCAAACGATATTTCACACGAAATTGATATTCCCATTCATAATTGAATAACATAGTATGTAATATAAGAATTGAATCATTTTATTGTGCACCTAATTATCCTACTAATAAACGCAAAAATTTGGCAGAATGAATAGATGTAATCATGTATGTTTGTCACTCCTCCACGCAAAAACATTTGGTACAGAGAGATTTATAGTCTGGATAAGAACATGGGCTATTTTTTCCAGCTTTTTTATCGATGCCAAGGATCGATTCTGCCCTAGGTAAGAATTACTCTTTGAATTTTAAAAATTTAAATTAAAATAATTATAAAAGATTTATATAATTAATATTCCTATCATCAATTAAAAAGTAGTTTTTAACAGTTTTATTGGAAATCATTTGAATTCATTCAATTTACGGAAACTATCTTTGGAGTAGCCAAATACCTACAAAACTTATCCAATATTAACAACTAACTTAAAATATCAATCTACCCGCAACTAACAACCAAAAAAAAACTTACAGGTCTCAATATATTCGACGGGCGATGCAGCAAACTGGACTTCTTCGAAAACGAATGGTTAAGCATCGACGGCTTATCATTGGCCAAGTCCGAGTCGGTGAAGGAGCGCGACGCACTCTTGGCCTTTTTGCGCGGCGTCGGCTTGAGGCCCGTGGACGAGGAGCGTTTTATAGATTTCACCTTTGAAATCAAACGTATCTATAAATGCCGAGGGGACGTTTCTGTCAGTATTGTGGTATATTTTTTAAAACATCAAAAGCGGTTCATCCGTTTGTGAGCAATGATACATGCGTGCTAATGTTCCTTTTATTATGTTCGTAGTAAAAAAAGTAGGTCAACCTCTTTGGGCTGAAAATGGCTAAAAATACAAACAACGTTTTTTTTTAAGTATAATCAAAAGTAACTAGTATTAATAAGTAGATTACGTTCAAGCAACTTTGTTCAAGATACATGCACAGTGCACACAGATCTTTATTTCAACCCTTCTATTTTGTTAGTATGTACAGTCAACTAAAGATGCAACAGTGATAAAGCCTTATTTTTTTAATGTAGCTACCCCGCAATACGTTCAAAATATAATGGATTTATGATATTGTTTATGCCCAAAGGCAGACAAAAAACTAATAAAGTTTCACTTTAACAATCAAGAAATGAGACGATAAACATCTAATTGATTTATTATTGTATGTAAATTTATTTCTATATTGAATCGATTTTGTCAATTACGATTACTCGAATGTCCTTTTTTGAAGGTATCAACAAAATCAAAATCGGTTAAGCGATTGCTGGCATGACATTTTAGATAATTAACTTTATAAAAAAGGTAGTTCGAACATGCTGAACACACGAGCATCATTGCCAAAGCCAATACAAATTCAAAATCAAATACAAACCCATGCTAGTAGGTACTATACGCGACTAGTTCAACGCGATACGTTACGAGTGGTTCGTAAATTTTAGTTGACATTATTAAACACTGTAAAAATTGTTCCCAAAAACAAATAAAAAGCTCATTTCATAGGCAAATAAATTACTTGGCGTATTTTAAATTTTAATATACATGTGACTAGAAACACAAAACTTCGACAGTCATTCGCGTGTGTTGCCAGTATTTATTATTAAATATGCCTTTATTCTCTTGATAAAACTAGAGTAAAAAGGGCGAGTGGTCGTAGATGTAGCGGAATCTGGGTTCTTTTCAGTCATGGTTATCTCGATTCTCGCTTGCTAAGTTTACAAAACCAATATTATCAAGATTCTTATTTAATTATTAATTAATAACCATTACCATACATGTATAGTACTTCAGTAATTTATGTTACAAAAGAATGTAAACAATATTATACAGGGTGTCCCAAAAAGTATGGATATACTGAAGCTGGGAGGTAGAGGACCTAGAGGGCTATCCGAATCACCCCCATGTATGTTATGTGATTTTTCGTATTACTCATACTTTTTTGGACACCCTGTATACAAATATACAGGTATATTAGTTGTACCCATACTTTTTGGGACACCCTGTATACTTTTTTTTCAAAACAATTAGATAATTTTTCCATATCTGGTAACATAACACGCACACAGATGCACGTGTACGCACAGTGTCGCATACACAACTAGAGGTATCGATGCCCTCTATATATGACTTTTGTTTTATAATCTGTCCTTTAAACAATATTTATTATAATTCTTAATTTAAATTATTTTATTATTTTTAAGTATTAATTAAATTAAACTAATTGTTATATAATATTACCATTGAACACACAAATCTATATCTACAAGTAGTATTTTCATAATTAGTAAATATTTTTTATACAAAGCAGTTATAAACAATATTGATTAATAAAATTCCAGAAAATAGCATACATTGCTATGAGTTAGCATCCCCTAATATCAAACGCACCCAAATTTAAACAGAATCAGTCATTCCATATTCAAAAACATATCAAACTTAAAACAAAAAAAAAGCATTCCTTATTTAAAAAAAAAAAAAACATTATTTAAAAAATAGTTATTCCATATTCAAAAACATGTATCAGGAACAAAATCAGTCATTCCTTATTTAAAAATGGAAATGAAAATCAGTGATACCATACTCAAAAACCGCGCCAAATAAAGGCCTACCAGTAACATTACCTGTCCAAGCCATGCAAACAACATTCGTCCCTATTACCTTGGGCGTAGAGCTCTTTTTCTCCTTCTTTACTTCGGGAGTTGGTTCCTCCGCTGGAGGTTCGTCTGTACTCTCTTTACGAATGTTGTCCTTTAGTTTGTCAAACTCTTCTTCAGGGTTGCGAGCGTGCTCGTCGATGTCACCGAATTTCTAAGGATAAAATGTTTGTGAACAATTATTCGTATATCACTTACTAATTGTTTACGTATTATTTGGATTAGTGTTAGGTATGTTGTAAATATTCTCTAAAAAGTATGTTACTTTTTTGGTTTAGAATAAAATAAGCAAGCATTATTTTAACCCACAGAAGCTCAACATTTAATCAAAAAATATTTAAACGTCACATGGAAGCTCAGCAAAAACTGACCAAATTATTCCTAGAAATCCATCTGAAATATTTTTTGATATCTGATTGAAATATTCTCGGAAATCTGGCTGAAATATTCCCGTAGATCGTCGTTATGATCTACTGAAGCACCGACTGAAGCCATTTTATTCCCTGCCACGTTGAAACTGCCATGCTTAAATTCCACTACGTTTATAATTTATTGCCCTAACCTAAAAATGCGCTTATACATTTTTACAATCTATACATTTTTCTGGTTACACTAATAAATTTATCCATAGTAAAAATACTATTTTATTCACATAAAAAAAAAGTTTGGCAATTTAGGTAGAAAAATTTCGCGAACCCTCTTAAAGCACGTCTTTTTGCTAGTGCACCGCTTTCTATTACATAGCTGGTGAAATTGTTAGATGAGCTAATCTCAGGAATTACCGGTTCGAATGAATTGTACTAATGTGTTCATTTTTGGTATTGAAAAGTCCATGTATTTAATATTTAGAAGGCCTGACATCACGCTACGAATAATTGTAAATTTAATGAAAAACGTTGGAAAAAGGATCAAAATTAATATTAGCTAGTGTTATTATGAATCCATAAAATAACCCGCGTCTGAAAACTTTCCATGTAAATCGAGATCGATCTATCCTCGCAGCTTTTCGTTAGGACAAAAAGTTAATTCTTTGAAACGAGATATGCTGCAGTATTTCTGACTATATTGGATCCAGCCTATAAGCTTGAGTGTAAACGTCTTTATAAAATGAAAATATTAAAAAAAGATCGTGTGTGCCGAGCACACATGTCGGAAGTGAAACTTCTTTTGCAAAATTCAGAGATACCATGACGAGTTCGAGTAATATTTGATTCTAAGTTCGTAGAATATGGTTTATCTGTGTGAAAGGCCAGGTTTAAAAAGTGTGCCGAGTCTCATATAACTGATATCAAAAAGGAAATCAATCAATGGATTCTATTCTTAATTCTAAAACACGAACATAAAAGTTTTCTGAAGAAACGTGTTTTCAGAAACAACATAATCAAGTTTCAGTAATGAACATATCGACTTTCTTTGTTGGGAAAATTTAAAAATTTCCAGGGGAATGTGATAATTAATCGGGGTAAAAAGTAGCCATGTCACTGCTTAGCCTCCAGTCTCAAAACGCAAAATTCGAAGTTATAAAAAAACACAGAAACAATAAAAATTTAGGTGAGGAAATTGACAAAACTTGCAATAGACAATAAGTCTGTGGAGAAAGGTGGAATGCCTCCATCCCAAAAAGGGTGGATCCTCGACCAGTCTACTCGACTAGCCGACCGTTTAAAAGCCCGATGGATGATGTCGAAAAGTTGTATTTATGCTCTGTAGCGAAAGCATTTCGCTTCTGCTATTCAGAGCGAGGTCTTTAGCGCATCACAGACTTTTATTCGTTTAACAATATAGGAATATAACAGGTAATATAACATCTGGCAAGAAACAAAATACCTACGGAAATGTAAACAGAACTGATGTTAAATGCAAGGGCATTCCCTATCAATATGATATTATTATATTAAGTAAAACGGTGTAGACGGTATTTAAGTTCCTTACAAACGTCCAATCTTTAAAAACTTCACAACTGGATTTCAAAGGGAGATGGCATGATTTTACTAAGCTAAACTTGTGAGCGAAAGAGACAACTAATGTAAAATGTGGCTAATGACGAAAAAAAAAAAAATGTTTCGATGTCTCTGGAGCGCTAATAACCTATACTAATATTATAAAGCTGAAGAGTTTGTTTGTTTTTTTGAACGCGCTAATCTCGGGAACTACTGGTCCGATTTGAAAAATTCTTTCGGTGTTAGATAGCCCATTTATCGAGGAAGGTTATAGGCTATAAATCATCACGGTACGACTAACAGGAGAGCAAGGGGGTGAAACAGCGCGGAGCAGCTAGGTATAATATAATTGTACTCTATAATCTTATTTCATACTTTGTCATTTACTATTGTTTATAGTGCTATTACTTATTAGCTAATAAATAAAAATTATATTATCACATAGAAATAAAGTCCTAAATCACTGAGGATGCATAAAAAAATTATTAAGTTATAATTTAATACAAGTGCCAGAGTATTCTGCAACTAAAATAGATCTTAACACATACAAAACTCATGTTTTTATATTTTCTATCAACTATTTATGATATCATCAAAAAACTTAATACACACTTATAAAAAGGTCCAAAAATATTATATCTATTACATATATTAAACATGGGTTACAATAGTCTTAGAGCAGTATTAATTCCAGTGTGGAAAAGTATTGAGAAAATTAAGAGAGAGAGAGACATGGCACCTAGCACCATCTCTTTCCCACTCCGTAATAATTAATACTGCTTTCTGACATCATGGTTACAGGTACAGAGAACAATCTTACCTCAGGATTAACAATATACTCCTCAATCTGAGCGATGGCTTCTTTAAAAGCGGCCGTCTTGCACGACTTGACCAGTTGCTCTTTATGCTCCTGGTACGGCTTGATGTTATGTTCCTCAATCCAGGCACTACACAATAAATTAGTATTAATTTACCAAAGTGTGTCATTTTTAGTAATTGAATGTTCTTTTAATAAGTATTATAAATAAGTAAAACTTTATTATAAATAATTTATATTTGGTAAATAAAAAGGGGGTCTAACTAACAATGTAAAATCTTCCCTTAATAATAATTATTGGAAAGTGTCTAGATCATGGGAATAGCTTGCCATAATTGGCGTGCCATGACTGAGGCCTATGTCCAGCAGTGGACAAACATGGGCTGTTAATGATGATGATGATGTCTAGATCATAATCCTTATATTTAGCAAATAAAATAATGCTGTACATGTGTAGTCATTTGTTTTGCGTATACAAATTAACACTAAACTCTGAAGTTAATTTATTAAAAGGAAAATAAATTAAATCATACAGAAGACACATGCTGCATCTTCAAAATTAAAAAATATTCTTAATTATAACTGGAACCTATATCAGAACTCAATATACATAAAATACATGTTCTTATTTGAATATAATATATTTAAGAAATTAACTAATTTTTATAATAACATGTCTTTGTATGCATGGAATTAACTTGAAGGAAATATTATGAGGCTTGCAGTTAATAGGACAATTGCAAATGCATATAACTATGGGCCACATATTGATTCACTGCTGTAATATATTTTGGGTTACATTTAAATATGCAACCCATTCTTTTAGCTTTGAGTTCCCTAATAAAATACAACTTTATAAATTGAATGTTGGTTTATATCATAGCATTCTAGCTGCACCACACTCTGATGCAGCTAGAATGCTATTCAACTTTAAATCTTATATATAAAAATGAATCGCAAAATGTGTTGGTAAGCGCATAACTCGAGAACGGCTGAACCGATTTCGATAATTCTTTTTTTATTATATTCCTTGAAGTACGAGGATGGTTCTTATGTAGAGAAAACGTAAACATGTACCACGGGCGAAGCCGGGGCGGACCGCTAGTTTCAAATATAATATACTAATCGGCCAACGACCTAATCCTTTTGGACAATAATCCCTAAATAAACAAAGATTTCAAAAAAAAATCTTTATAAATA
Source organism: Colias behrii (assembly GCA_029959065.1). NCBI lineage: Eukaryota > Metazoa > Arthropoda > Insecta > Lepidoptera > Pieridae > Colias > Colias behrii. Next base: position 939,583 of record JARWMC010000021.1, on the reverse strand, counting down.
ATACTTCTACATAAATCTATTAAAATTAAGTTACAATTTATGAAATGGTGTCTCTTTATTTATTAATTATTATTAATTCATACAGGAACAAACCTATTGTTTATAAAAAACAAGAATGTCTAAAAAGATATTCTTTTTGGTTGCATGAGAATAAAAGAAAATGCTTTATGCTGTTTACTTCTTAAATTTATCTATTAACAGTTGTTTGATGATTAAATTTTAATTCAAATTTTATTGAATGGGAATTTTGCTATAAACAATCAGTCAATTCATCGATATTAATATTATTTCAAAACAATATAAAAATCTAGGAATAGGCTAATTAAATCTGGTTCCTGATGATGATGTAATATAATGTACAATCATTAAATTGTTGGTATAAAATTATAAATATTAAAAGCGGACTTACTAATTGTTTGTCCCAAAGAAATAAATACATTGTACATTCATTGCCTTCTTCGGAGGCTTCAGTTCTGGGGTTGGTATGGCTACCTGAAAAATCATCAAACAATCATATTATAAGACTTTCTCTTCTATCTCTTATAGGTACTCTTCTTATGGGTTTTTGTTTTGATAAAAACAAAAATTTTAATTTAATGTGAATGTACATAAATATGTTCCTATACACTTGACTGAACTTTTGAACGTCTACAATGAAAGCGTTTAGTTTAATTTCGATGTCTTCTCACCAGTGACCGTAATAGCGTCAGCTTTTGTACACAAAAAATTCCCGCTCATTAAAAACATGTTGATTACATCGAAATTTTCAACAAACAAATTTGGTACGATTGTTTCTTGACATCAGTACATGGTTTCTAATTTATTTAAACTTTATTTAGAAAGAGAATAACTATAAAATAGCGTAACAAGCAGACTTACCCGGCCGGGCCAAGGGCTGAAACCCTTCATTTTAGCCCTGGAACAAAAAATTAAAAGAGTTACACATTGAACACGTGCTAATGTATATATTTACAATATTTTTTTTAAAGTTTTAACTACATACCAAACTAAATCACCAAGTTTATACGCGACAGACATTGTATACGTCCACTTCTTTCCACTTTCCTCGACGAACTAATTCAATGACTACTCACTACAACAAATTATAGAGTCGTGTAACTTTTCCGCGTCTTATTTTTGTCTATGGTTAAATATATCCACAGAAAATAAACCGGTAACATTTTGTTTATTCCAGATAATCAATCAAAATGTTTTCATTGTATTTTAACGTGATTTTAACACTGTTTTAATAATTTTGTAGTTATTTATTTACAGCCGCGCTTTTAAAAATGTGTTTTGATTGAAAAAACATAACATTTTCAACATATTTTACATCCTGCATACGAATTTCTTTGCAAATTTATTATAGTATTTCAATTTGAGTAATTTCAATAGAGTCACCTATTTATTTTGCACTATAATTTTTTATAAGTTATCATTACAAAAAAAAAACAAAAAAAAAAAAGAAAAATTACAAAAAAATCTTTATATATTTGGATGTGGTTAAGATATGAAATATACGATTTCAAATACATATATCCAGTAAACGGAGATAATGGAGATGGAATGTTTGTGAAATACTTCCTATTATTAGCATTACCGGAGTACCATTAAAGAAAATCGTAAATTAAAGGTAAGAGTGCAGCTCTATATGTCAAGAAAAAGTTGCTGTCAATGTCACAACTCACAATTTCCGACATGTTTTCGTCCTCAGCGCCAAAAGATATTTTTTTATAAAGTTTTTAAATAACATGTCTAAAAGATTTTTTCCTCAACAATATGGAGAGAGAAAAAAAGCGAAATTAGATGTAACCATCTCTGATCACAACTTTCCACTGAGTCAAAATGTTAGTTCCAATAAAGGTAATTTTACAAAATCTTTTAAACTTTGCGGAACATATTCGGCCGTAATGATGATTAATTTCTTAAGTATTTACTAATATTTCAGGTAACAATCAAGCTGATAATTGGGGTGACGATAATGATGACGAGATTCTGCTTTTGGCGAGTCAAGCGTGCGAGGAAGCGTACAACGAACAAAATATTACCTCGTTGGCCGATTACAGTTTTTGTATGAAGCCGGCAGTAACAAGTACACAATACGATGCAGTTCCAAGTACTTCTAAAGCACCATTTGCGTTTAAAATACCAACTTCAAGTCCCTTGAGTACTATTTCAACTAAGTTAAAGGATAAATGTGAAAGAATATCATCACCACTCCCCGGAATATCATCTAAAGTAAATAATGAGCATATGAATTTAAGTGATGATTTCATTGTCAATGATAAGATATTTAAGGGACAAGATTCAGACCAATTTTATAAACAGCTGCTTCAATTGCAAGAGGAAAATGCTAAACTGAAATCGGAGAATGGAAAACTTCTAGAAAAATGTGTGACAAAGGAAGGTAAGGATGGTTTATCAATTTAAAAGAGTTATTTAATTATATGATTGCATATAATAAGTATTTCTTTAAACATTTTATTTTTCGATTTCAAGGGGAAGCAACAATACTTAGAACACAACTAAAAACTTGTCAAATGGCTGTGGACAATGCTAGGATGGAAAAAGTAAAAATACAAGAAAAAGCTAAAATGGAGTGGATGGAAAAGATTGGAGTGGCAAACAATCAAATACATGATTTAAAGAATCAGTTAGATTTTAAGGTAATTTATTGTTATATTCAATTATGATTATTAAAACAAGTCTTATTATGTACACTATGCTAAAAACTATTGATGCTTATTAAATGGGAACAAGTTATGAATTCAAGGATATTATGTATAAAGTTGTTTATAGTATAGTAGGTATTGTAGGTAATTAAATTATAAATTTATAAAGAATAGAAAAAATTCGATCACGAGGCGGGACTCGAACCCGCATCCTTTCGCGCCATTCCGGGGCGGATGCCTGACCAACTCAGCCACTCGTGACCCGCCAGAGCAATCGAATTCATTCTATTCTTTCAGTTTTATGTGTCTGAAGGGACACACCGCGCGCCATCTATTGAGATGATTAACAACCATTTCAACCAATATGAAGCACTGAAAGAATAGAATGAATTCGATTGCTCTGGCGGGTCACGAGTGGCTGAGTTGGTCAGGCATCCGCCCCGGAATGGCGCGAAAGGATGCGGGTTCGAGTCCCGCCTCGTGATCGAATTTTTTCTATTCTTTATAAATTTATATTTATAAAGCATTTGAATGCCATAAAACCAAAAAATATAAATTCAAGGTAATTAAATTGTTAAAATGTATTGACTAGAAATTATTTTTTATATTGGCGATGCCAATGCACTGATATTTTTCATGTTTTATTCTTAATTTTAAAACATTCAAAGTTCAAACTTTGTGCAAGTACCTATGATATGAATAATTTTTTTCAGAACTTAGAAATTATAAGTATAAAAGAAAAATGTAAGATGCTGGAATCATCTAAAATAAAACTCACTCAAGTAACTGTTGGAGCAAATGACATCTCAGCTAGGTAAGTTTTCAATTTTTTGTTATATGTGATAGTTGATCTGTTTATCTGTATGTTGAGTTGGAAAAGAGGAGAGATTATTGAAGTGAAACTTCTTTATGCGCGTTGAAAGTAAAATTTCAACGTCCTGGCAATACCTGCATGCCATGGAATAAGGCAATGATTTTGGAATCTTTGAATCTTGCCAAAGAAGTTCCACTTCTGGCACGTGTGCTCGGCACACACGCCTCTTTTCATAAAATTAACACCCTTTTAATAAAAAGTTAATATTTATTTATTCTTTTTTAGTCATAAGCAGAACAGTTACATGGAAAGAGATAACAACATGACTCAAGCAAGAAGAGTGAAGACTACAACAAATAGTGTACAAACTGACAACCAATCACATATTCTGAAATTAAACACAATAATGAGGACAGGTAAATAAAATATATTTTGTAAGATTTTATCAGCAATTTATTTTCAAATATATTAACTGCGAATATGGTTTTGAAGATTGAATAAAGGAAAATTGCATTCAAAATTTCTTAAAAGTATCAAATATCCGCACCATCTGGATGGTTGGCGCTCCACCACTGTCCGCTTCACCCGCAACTTCCTTCCGCGTACGGTGAAACTGTGGAACGATTTGCCACCTGCGGTGTTCCCGAACAACTACGACATTGGGGCCTTCAAGAAAATAGCTTATTTGTCCATAAAAGGCCGGCAAAGCACCTGCAACACTTCTAGTGTTGCAAGTGTTTATGGGCGGTGGTGACCACTTAACATCAGGTGGCCCACCTGCCCCTCTGACATAAAAAAAAAACATCTTTTAAAATTATTTCAATTACTAAGTTAAAACAAAATAAACTAAGAGCAAAAATTACTTACCAAAGAATGGCTATTTCTCATGCTTAATATTTTGATTCAAATTTTATCTCAACCTCTAACATCAATATTGTGTCATTGCCTTTATCATTAGATTCGTATAATAATCAAATTAAACAAACTATTTACAAATACAAAAATTTTAATTTATTTCAGAGCCATCTACCCTCAAGAAACTTCTGCCGCTCATAATAGAAACGCACCCAGACCAACCTTCCATACTAGAATACAACGAGAAACTAAAGAAATCAGACACTACAGTGAACAAATGTCGAGTTTTTAATACATTTTACCGACTACCCTCAACGCCCAGTGTGGGTAGACGGAGAAATAAAATTAGTTTAGCAAGTGTGTATGAAGATTTGACGTGTATTGCGGCAGGCGAGAGGAACAAGGATAGATATATCAATGTGAGTAATTTTTATTTGTATATTAATAACAACAACTTTCTGTATCTTCACATGAATTTGAGCATGATTAAGATTTAAAGGTTTAACCAGTGCTAAGTGGCCGGCAAAAGTTAGATTATTTTTATAAAAACTATTAAAGAACATTTATTTATAGAGGTTAATTAATTACTTTAAAAGACGTCTGAGGGAAATGGTATTTTTATGAGAAAAAAATACTTGCACCCAAAAAGGTTTTCGATTTGGAGGCGCCGGGTATCGATCCCGGTACCTCTCGCATGCTAAGCGAGCGCTCTACCATCTGAGCTACGCCCCCCGTTGGGAGTTATGTTGAATATAATTATACTATTCATTATTTTTACGTAATACCGTCAATTATTGCAAGGACAATAAAGTGAAAGGTATGACAACTTAACAATTTTACGAAATTCATATCGTAGTTATCCAATAGATAATTAACTATATGGAAAATTTTATACTTAATAATATTGGCTGAGGAGTTTTTATTTGAAAGAAAGAAAGAAAGAAAACGTTTGTTTAATGGCACATAGCCTCACAAGTACATTATGAAAACAATTTATTATTTATTTATTTGTTTGTTTGATGCGCTAAACTCAACAGGAACGGGTCCGATTTGAAAAAATCTTTCAGTATTACATCGCCATTTATAGGGGAATGCTAGATAACAAAGATAACATGCATGCTAAGACTCATAGGCACAGGTAGTACATGATAAAAATGTGATATTAAGTTTTGAAACAATATTAACAATTGTATTCTGTAAATAAGGAGTAATAAGACTTCCGTATATATATTCTATATATAACTTAAAAATGAATTTGGAGAAGGCTCATATAAAGCATTCTTTAAAGAACTTGGTGTAGTATCTACTGTTTTCTCTTATCTATACTAATATTATAAAGCTGAATAGTTTGTTTGTTTGAACGTGCTAATCTCACGAACGACTGGTCCGATTTTAAATATTCTTTCGGTGTTAGATAGCCCATTCATCGGGGAAGGCTATAGGCTATATTATATCATCACGCTAAGACCAACAGGAGCGGAGCCACGCGGGTGAAACCGTGGAGCGCAGCTAGTCCTACTAAATAATATTTAAAAAATATTATAAATGCGAAAGTTTGTATGGATGTATGGATGTTTGTTACTCTTTCACGTAAAAACTACTGAACCGATTACAATGAAATTTAGCACACATATAGAGGGTAACTTGGAATAACACATAGGATAGGTTTTATCCCGGAAATCCCACGGGAACGGGAACTATGCGAGTTTTTCTTTGAAAACGCGAGCGAAGCCGCGGGCGGAAATCTAGTTAATAATAATATTTTATTTTTAATAATCAGCAAAGCAGCAAGTTGTCACACTGCACTAATTGTACAGCAAATAAAATCTTAAGGGATGATCTAATGTATATTGTTGTTACTTATGAAATATTTTTTTTGTTTAGTTTTTTCCATTTTTATTTTTTAATTGATAAAAAAATATTGAGATAAAAAAATTTGGAGGCGCCGGGTATCGATCCCGGTACCTCTCGCATGCTAAGCGAGCGCTCTACCATCTGAGCTACGCCCCCGGTTGTTCAATTGTTCGAATTAACGAATATCTTTCAATATTTTTACGTAATACCGTCAAATGCAAGGACAGTAAAACTTGTTCAGTATGCTACAATTATTTATGTGGACCTTTCACTTGTTCAATTTAGGGCCTATTTTTCAATGCTTGGATAAAACTTATCCGTCCAATAAAGTATTACACGATAATATTAAAATGTCACGTAAACTGTCAAATACGGGCAATTAGAATACGTTTTTAAAATGGTAGTTTTATACATTATTCGACGAATAAGTTTTATCCATGCATTGAAAAATCGGCCCTTAAGCTTTTATAAAATGATATTTTTCTTTGTTATCAATCAAAAAGCAAGTATTTCTATACCTTTAATGTGTTATTCTGAGATAAAAATTTCAAAAAAGGATCGTCTCTTTGATCTCCTAAATACTGTACTATGTATTTTGTCTAAACATGTATTAATTCGATTTTTTTGAATTAATTTTTTTAATGATAAAAACATATAGTTGAAAAAAAGACACTAATACTAAAATACGCTTTAATTAAGATAAAATCATGAAGTTGTTCTATTTTATCCTGAATAAATTATACAATGTTTTAATTAAGTCAGTCCAGTCTAAAGCAGTCACCTTACTTGCTTCATTTACGTTAGTTTAAAAAATTAAACACCTAACACATCCTAATGCATCCATATCTATCGTGAAAACCTAATGAAAATTCGTTCAGCAGTTTATAAATAAAATATTACTTTTATACTGATAGACGATACAACTAACAAGTAACTCTGCAGTATGTAATGTAGTGATTATATTATGTGAGAGTGAAAGTTACTACTGTGCTCCAGTTACGTATTATGTCCTTGCCTTAGGCATTTCGACGGTATAAAAAATTAAACTGAACCGTTATTTTAATATTGTTATAAACGGGGGGCGTAGCTCAGATGGTAGAGCGCTCGCTTAGCATGCGAGAGGTACCGGGATCGATACCCGGCGCCTCCAGAACCTTTATTTTTTTAAATATAAACAAGGGAACAAGAATAAAGTATAGTTGAAAAAAAGGGTTGTGAATTCCTTAATCTTATATATAAAAATGAATCGCAAAATGTGTTGGTAAGCGCATAACTCGAGAACGGCTGAACCGATTTCGATAATTCTTTTTTTATTATATTCCTTGAAGTACGAGGATGGTTCTTATGTAGAGAAAACGTAAACATGTACCACGGGCGAAGCCGGGGCGGACCGCTAGTAATGAATAGATTTATTCATTTTTATTTGTACAGTCTATGGGTAAATATATTAGGGTAAGAACATAACAGATTTCAATAAATATCCCATGTTCATCCATCCCACTTCACATAATCAAAATCTAAGATAAGGCATGTTTGTTATGTACAGGCGAAGTAAAATGAAGCATATTATGAAGGAAAAAACTAATTAAAATGATGGTCACTTTTTTTTTTGTTTATAATATATTACAATTTTAAATTTAATTAAACTTAAAAATCTTTCACTACTAAAAGATCACGAAGCACGTTTTCGAAAGTTATACCCTTATTTACACCTAGAAAGCCAAAGTTACATTTTCTCTTACAATTATTTATTTGTGAATGAAATAAACAAGTTTTGCTTACAGTATCAGATATAATATAATTACAAGACTTATTGAAAGGCCTGAGATATACTTTCACTAAATTGTCCTTGTTTGACGGTAGATATTATGTTAGAAATACAATTGTTTGATAAATTCGAGCAAGTTATTAACCGGGGGCGTAGCTCAGATGGTAGAGCGCTCGCTTAGCATGCGAGAGGTACCGGGATCGATACCCGGCGCCTCCAAATTTTTTTTTTAATAAGTCTATCCAGTCATATAGTTAAGAAAAAATCGAATTTCCTATTAAGTTCTTCAGGAGTTGAGACATAAATAATTTATAGATTGTGAGGTGTTACTTTCGAATTTTCGTTTTTCCACCTCTTGTCTTTTCAACTCACGTCATCATATTGGAAACTAGCGGTCCGCCCCGGCTTCGCCCGTGGTATTAACGTTTTCTCTACATAAGAACCATCCTCGTACTTCAAGGAATATAATAAAAAAAGAATTATCGAAATCGGTTCAGCCGTTCACACGTGATGCCGTGACAACGCGAAACGGGTGCGGACCCGCAGCCTTTTTATAGCTCCCGCCGCGAAGCGCGTCGAACGCGGCAACTGATACACAAAAATAATCCTTATGGCATGATTCTGTATTCACGCGCGATGACTTACAGCGTATTTCATGTATAACTTTGGTGTTTCTACACCGATTTACATGATTCTTTTTTTATTGCATAGGTAATAATGTTAACTTTTTTTAATTAGGGATGAATGAGAGTGTTGTAAACGTAAGAGTAGACAAATATAATCAGAAATCTCCGAATTGCTAAGCTATTGAAGTTTCACGTGTTATTGTGAGTCAATTTTAAAAGATAGACATAATAATATGCTGTCTAGGAATTTATTTTTATATAATAATAATAATTTAAGAACATTTGTGTCGTACATGATTTCTATGTAGCTTTAACCATTAAGGCTGCACACGCGACGGAAGCTTAAAAAATGGAGTAACTTCTCCCGTTTTCCCCATATTTCCCTTCACTGCTCTGCTCATATTGATCGTAGCGTATTAAAAAGTATACTATAACCTGCCCAGGAGTATGAAGAATAATTGTGCCAAATTTCGTTAAAATCCGTCGTGTAGTTTTTATTTCTATAACGAATATACAGACAGACAGACAGACAGACAGACAGACAGACAAAAATTTTACTGATTGCATTTTTGGCATCAGTAGCGATCCCTTATCACCCCTTCATAGTTTTTTTTTAAATATATTTCATGTACAGAATTGGCCTCTCTACAGATTTATTATAAGTATAGAATAGATATGGTGACGCCAAGCAGTTTTTTTAGTAATTTATATATCATACATCATTTTATATTTCGATTTTTTTCATAGAATATATGTAGTTTCGGTGTAGGAGCGCTCGCTGCAAAGTGTTACTAATTGAAAACGCGTTTTCGTGGGAAAGCTCTACCACACCACCTTAATGCAGAATGAGTGATAACAAAATTACATGATAATTGTACTAGTAGTAATAAACCGAAAAAGAAATTAGGGTTTTTGGTGTATTTATTTTTTGTTACCGCTTTATACATGTCAACGAAGGTACTATTGACCATATTTTATGCCATTACATACAATTTGTAACCAGACAGATTCTCACCTATATTTTTTTTAATGTACCTGTGATGTGGTCTATATACAGGTATAATAAAATAGCCCAGGATATCGCTGGCGAATAATAAGTATTTAAGAAATAAAATAAAAGAAAATCCTGGAGGCGCCGGGTATCGATCCCGGTACCTCTCGCATGCTAAGCGAGCGCTCTACCATCTGAGCTACGCCCCCGTTGGGAGCCATGTTGAATTTAACTATTTCTTTCATTATGTTTACGTAATACCGTCATTTGCAAGGACAATAAAGTGAAAGGAGAATTTTTCGGATACAATATAATAATATGTATGCCTCAGGCATTTGTATCATTCAGGAAATGTTATTAATACAAGTTAATCGCCCCGTCTTGTCGTGTAACTTTGACGAAGTTTCACTTCTGCGTTCATCGCTTATCGTCATAAAAAGTACCTTATTTATTATTTATTAAATAAATTAAATTATCGACTGCGGCTTCGCCCGCGTTTTCTAAGAAAAACCTGCATACTTCCCATTCCTGTGGGATTTCCGGGATGAAATTCTGGGTCTTCAGCTATCTACATACCAAATTTCATTGTAATCGATGCAATAGTATTTGCGTGAAAGAGTTATAAACATCAATCCATCCTCACAAACTTTCGCATTTATAATATTAGTAGGATAGGATACTAAAAATGAAAAAAAAAATGAAAATGCTCTGTAATCGTTATACAGATTTAAAATTTGTTTTTATTAGTGTTTTCAACGGTTTGTGTAGCCATTAATTTCGAATGATTTTATTTATTATGTCGCTGTTGTCACGGATTTCATGAGCTTATTTTTTTATAAATAAAGATAGAAGTTTGAAAGTCAGCGTGTGAACTGATGTTTTTCTTCTGACTTCCGATCCTTTGGTTTCAAAAAAGTATTGGAAGGAAATCCACCAATATTCTTTTCATTTTTTTTAACTGCCTCTTATAATGAACAAATATAGCACATATAATAAAAGTCCAAAAGGTCTGGAGGCGCCGGGTATCGATCCCGGTACCTCTCGCATGCTAAGCGAGCGCTCTACCATCTGAGCTACGCCCCCCGTCGGTAGCCTAACTAAATTTAACAACAGTTCATATTAAAACAAGGGCATTTGGTCAGCACAAGTGGCTAGGCTAGGCCTTTCACTTAACGAAACAAGTACAAAGTATAACATACACTTACACAACTATGTTCCGTGGCTTCGCTCGCGTGGTTAATAGACAATTTTATAGGAATAACATGTTGTACTTACAATTGTAAAAAGGAACATATATCATTCTGTAGCCTCCTATCACCAAACATAAAAATCATACCATAAAATCGCTTCGTTGCGACGTAAAAGAAAGACAAATAAATAAACAAACACACTTTTGCAATTATTATAATATAATTTTACTAATAGATATTATCTATTAGTAAAATTACAGTGAGTTCCACATTCTAAGAGCGCACAAGCTAAGCGCGAGCCACCACATCTAAACAAAATTGAAATACCTAATTAAAAGAAGTTGTGGCCAAACGATTTACAATTATAAAAAAAAAAAAAACATATTGATGGTGACTACGACATGACGATTATTATAATTATTACACTAGCTGCGCTTCGCGGTTTCACCCGCGTGGCTCCGCTCCTGTTGATCTTAGCGTAATGATATACAGGGTGTAATCGTTAAGTGTGCACAGACGATTATTCCGTAACTATTGCAGATATCAAAAAACTTTAAACTGATATCGACAGCCCTTTACCTAATGAGTAAAATGACGATAATAACTTTTTAAAAATAAAACGGGAAATATCAAAAATTTTACATCAAACACGCCCATACATTTAGTATGAGATATGACTATTTTTTGATATCTGCAATAGTTACGGAATAATCGTCTGTGCACACTTAACGATTACACCCTGTATAGCCTATAGCCTTCCTCGATAAATGGGCTATCTAACACCGAAATAATTTTTCAAATCGGACAAGTAGTTCCTGAGATTAGCGCGTTCAAACAAACAAACAAACTCTTCAGCTTTATAATATTATAGTAATAGATTTTAGATTACATTTTCTTTCAGATCTTTAAACTGCTCAAAGAGGTATTACAAGAAGTGCATACAGAATTAAGTCTAATAGCTCAGCGCGTAACGACGGCATTTCAACGGGAAATGGACGAGAGGTACATAGATTCGACTGCCAGCCTGAACATGTTTGGAATACGGGATTTGATTAGTGGCAAGTGAGTATCACTACATAGTATAAAACAAAGTCGCTTTCTCTGTTCCTATGTCCCTTTGTATGCTTAAATCTTTAAAACTACGCAACGGATTTTGATGCGGTTTTTTTAAATAGATAGAGTGATTCAAGAGGAAGGTTTTAGTATATAATTTATTAGGTTTTAGACAAAGCGGGCGAAGCCGCGGGCGGTAAGCTAGTAAATATATATTTTGTGGTACATTATGAGAGTGTGTAAGCAGCTAGATGCGATACACCATTTTAATGTTCCTTTTTATATTGACGATATCTTTAAAGAGATTATTAAAACGGTTCGTTATTATTTATCAATGCAGTATGAAAAAAAAAACAAATTTATTCTTCTAAACCACACTAAACAAACAATTTTCCATTTCCAACTGCTAGAAAATAGACAGAATCAATCAGTATTTAAAAACGCAGTATAAAAAATCTATTAAAATCGTTTAAAAAAGCTAACTTATTTTCAGGCCACTATACAAGGAAGAGCAAGCCATACTAGCGCGTCGTTTCACGGCCGTGTCGTATATTCTACTGCGAGACAGCGCTGATATCAGCATACTGAAAGACAGTGTGATACAAGATATACTGAATGTAGTTTGTAAAATATGCAGTACGTTGGATACTGCGGTAAGGATTTTTTTAGTGATTTTTGCGGATAGTTCTAAAAATGTGGATTTTTTTATAAATGTATAGATTTTTTATGAAAGTTAAATAATAATTGTTTACGGTTATTAATCAGAATATACTTCATAAGTTCAACAAATAATATTTCCCAAAAAACATGGTACTGTGTTACCTTTGATGTAACTTTGTTGTATGAATGTTTAATATTTATTTTTATAGCATTCGAATTCTTTATTAATTAGAATTTTTTTTATTCCTTAAAAATATCGATTGTGAATGTTCTTAAAACTTCCAGTGCACCGGCGTCCTCTACAGCGGCCTACTCATCTCGCTCACACAATTCCTATCACTACTAGCGCAGCATTTCCCGGCCTCCCAACAGACAGACATACAAAAACACATGATACTCGCGCGTCCAACGCCGGCCGTGTGCGTTGTGTTGGTTCGTGTTGGTGCGTGTGTTGGTTTGTGTGTTGGATGTGTTGGTGGCAATCTGAGGATGGATTATGATCAAGGCGTGCTGTTGTATAAGAAAGGTAAGGTTTTCCAACTGAAATGAGAATTGAAAAACAAACACTTTTTGACGTGACAACGTCTTATAATTCGATAGAGCCGGCTGCACGCACGAAAAAACATGACTCATGCGGCGTTACCTCGCTCTGAGGCGTTCCATGTAAGGCTTGCAGTGCAAGCGAGAGTGCGAAACGAGCGACAAAGAAGCACAATCGGACGTTGTCACGTTCAACTATCGTCAGTAAACCGACTTTACAGACAACCAATTTTTAACATAGAAATAAAACATACACACACACACAAAGAAAATGACGTAATATTAAAAATTGGGCTAGTGTGCTATTTATTTTAATTGATGTTTGCAAAACATAAGTCAAAATGCGACATTGAATATCAAATGAAATAAAAATAATACTTACGCTATTTTTATGTATTTTAAAAATTTATTAGTTATCTCACTAATTTTGGAATTACATAAAATACTGTCCATCAGTCTTCTTGTTATCACTAACCTCCGAAATGTCGGGACGGATTGTAATAGAACTTTCACTATCAGATAACTTATAGCGTTATTCAGACCCGCGTCGTTATTTCTCAATCTATGTCTTAAATACCTACTTTAAAACTATCTCATTTCTTTTGCAGTTAAAATTTATATTTTATTTTGTTAATATTTTTCAGACTCATGTCTCCTCCAAGTGCTACTAAAGCAAATAGAGACCGCTCTTAAATGTATGGAAAATCAGAATATGCAAACGGAAGCTGTGACATTATGTAGGAATTTACTTATGTTGTATACTAAGTTCGATTCTAGTACAAATGAGGAAACCAGGTATTTTAAATCAATTATTTATATTTTTTTCTATGACTTTTATAAATGTCGAGTAAATATATTCGCACAAGGGACAATAATATTAAGATATTATCTAACAAAATAATTATTTTTATAAATTCTTCTTTGTATGTCTGTCTGCGTGTTGATATGGTTAGCTGGCCTTAAAATAATGAAGATGCGATCGATTTTGACGGTTCTTACTTGTTGCTAAATAATTGATACATAGAAGATTAAACATAATATGTATGTCTGTTTTTATGTTTATCTTTGTCTGTTATAAATCTAGTGGACTATTTCAGATGCGATTGCCAGCTGGTGTTAATGCAAGTTATTGTATATGCGTTGAGGATATGTGCCAATATGTTGAAACAAACAGACAATACAGGTAACACTTTATTACTTTACTCCAAAAATTGTCCGAACCAAAACTCGCCTTATCGCGTCTATTAAGCAGAGTTTTCTTAAATGTAACTTTGAATAAATTGTATTCTTTTAAGCTATTGCATAGCTTCTATCGCGGGCCTTGAGCGCGGGGACCGAATCGAGAAATTCCGTAACGAAAAAACCTCACGCTCCCCACTCCGACGGACACGGAGGTGTGGCTTGAAGGCATAGCATGCAATAGCTTTACCGCGGCAGTCCCCGAGGGCCACACGTCTTTTTTTTTTAATTTTAAGGCTTTTTAGATTTTAAACGCGAATTATTTAGATTTCGAACACTTTAAAGCAAGCGGGACCGTGTTTAATTATAAATCATACTCCCCTTAAATCAAACAAGGAAATATAAACTTTATTGTAGTTAAAATAAAAACTAAATTTAAATATATAAATAATTTAATTTTTTAACATATAAATTATATTTTTTTAAATACAATTTTCAGCGGATATCCATTCCGACTTGCTAAGCACATGCCGCAGTGGTATACAAGTGTTATACCGGTGTATACTGAGGGACGTGGAGTTCGCTTCCCGGCTCGGGTACCACGAGGGGCATTTGGCTGAGCTGTGCGCGATGCAGTTTGGACAGGATGATGTTTATAGTGAGTAATAGTGGACACAGTAGACTCTACCAAGATGCCTTCATTGTAAATTGACAATAATGTCATACAATACTATTCTGAAGTATGCAATATTCCAATGTAGAGATAAATTTTCATGCTTGGAAAACCGCAGTCACATGTTGTCAAAGTGCTACCGGCTACGGTAGCACTTTGCACAAAAGCAAAAGGAGGGTACATATACCTATATATGTACCCTCCTTTTGCTTTGCCGTAGTCGGGTAAAAAATAAAAAAAAAGCTTTTTGTACCAAAAGATATTATTGTCAGCTGCTCGTTAGAGATCGTCTGACAGGAAGTTATGTTTGTTTTTTTTAAATTTTTGACACATATTACCCTACTTCGAATGGAAAGTCGTTCTTGAATTGAAAATAATGTAACTAACATGAAATCTTTTTAATTGAAAGTAAATACGAACTAACATTTCTTCTTTAATTGAGACAACAACATCTAAAAAGTTTCCCAACTTTCTTGACTTTACTTAAAATATGTATATATTAAACTGAATGCAGGGACTTTAAAATAGGAAAATAGAGCATTTTAATTTAATATGTAAACTGCCAAATTAAATGAAAAAAAAAACATGCGTTTTGTATAGAATTTTTTTTAATATTTTATTCTTAATATTTTTTCCAGGTACAATGCTAGCTGAAATTTCGAGTACATTCCAGTCGTCGCCGGAAGACACGACGCCATCTTATACGAAAAAAGCGTGGATGAATAGCTTTAAAAGTTTCTCTATTGCTGATTAATACATATATTATTTTAATATTTAATATTTATCGGCAATGACAATAAATGTGTTTTACTTTATTAATATTAAAAAAACCTCAGAATATATTTCTGCATTGCATTGAAATTACCCAGTTTTAGTATGTTTCTGTTATTATTTACACGATGGAATGAATAATAGAATTAGTTTCATTTTTTTTTTTGTTTCCTTTCTTAGTTTTGTTGCCTTGTAATTGTTTAAAAGTATTATGTACCGCGCATCTAAAGCCACATTATAATTTTAGTAAAGAATTGTAACATATGATTGAAACTCGCATGATCTCATCTGCTAGTTATTAAAAACCTGTATAAAAAAATTGTATCTATTTTTATTCAATTAGTTATTTAAACTTCTGCCATGTTGTGTTTTGTTACGATACGATTCCTTGAATTTTAAGTTACTTATTCTTTAAACTTCAATGAATGAATGAATGAATAATAAAAATAATATAATTTTAAGAAACTGCGCATGTTAAATATAAGTCCGACTCGCACTTGACCGGATTTGTTTTTATCGGCATTTATACAACACGAACTACTGATGTATTCATACAAATACTTTAATTCTTTTATAATAAATATCTTATTGTATTAAAAATTCCCAGTTTTGAAACACAAACATATGGTCTGTAGATATAAAGATAAAAACTGTACAGTACGAATATAAAAAGCCTGATCTTAAATATGTACTTAGTTTTATTGTTGAGAATGTTAACCTTTTTTACGTATGTAAATATGAAATATAATTTATTTTCTCATTTCATTGTTTTTTTTTACCGCCTTAAATTCTATGACTATAATGGAAAATATCGTTTTTTTTCATTTGATAGTTATTTAAAGCGATGGCTTCTTCAATTTTATAAATATCTAGCTACGTTTCGCGGTTTCACCCGCTTGGCTCTGCTCCTATTGGTCTTAGCGTAATGATATATAGCCAATAGCCTTCCTCGATAAATGAGCTACTTATCTAACCCCGAAAGAATTTTTCAAATCGGACCAGCTGTAGTTCCTGAGATTAGCGCGTTTAAACAAACAAACAAATTCTTCAGCTTTATAATATTAGTTTAGATTTACCATTGAAACTTAAATTGTTTGGAATGTTAGCAATATTTTGCCACGATTTGCCGAATCTTATTTTCATCAGATCTGGAAAAAAAGCTCTTTTTAGGGTTCCGAACAATGTTCCGAACCCCAAAAGGCAAAAACGGAACCCTTATAGGATCACTTTGTTGTCCGTCTGTCTGTCAACACCCTTTTTCTCAGGAACGAGTGGAGGTATCGAGCTGAAATTTATATCGAATTCTGAAGTCTACGGTCCCTTGATGCTGTGAAAAATAAAACTTATAGCCAATGCTGCAAAGATACAGCCGTTTATGTTGAAAATTTTTGCAAATTTCGACATTCGCAGAGTTGAGTCTTGAAATTTGGTACAAAGTAACGTCTTGTAACACAGATATAGGAATAATTACGTAAAACATGAATTTTGAATTACATTATGTAAAAAAAAAAAATACGTGTGGCACTCGGGGACTGCCGCGGTAACGCTATTGTGCTATGCCTTCAAGCCACACCTCCGCGCCCGTCGGAGTGGGGAGTGTGAGGTTTTTTCGTTACGGAATTTCTGGATTCGGTCCCCGCGCTCAAGGCCCGCGATAGAAGCTATGCAATAGCTTAAAAAAAATTAAGCTCACAACCCCTTTACTCATGAACGTATGTATTACAACAAAAACTCAGGTCTATAATAATCTTTACCCTGTAATAAAATCAAACTTCTATAACAACGCAATCAGAAGAATAAGATAAATGCCGAAAATTTTCTCAAATTTCGACATTCGCAAGAACTCAAAACCTACCGTACATGTTGTATACGTAGTACATGATTATTAGTCTGTGCTACAGGCTACTTCCCGTGATCGTGAACTCAGAATCTTGAAATTTGGTACGAAGCAACAACTTATAGCACAGATAGAAGAACAATTGCAAAAAATTTTTTTTAACATCATTAATAATTAATAAAACGGCAATTATTCGAAAATGTTCGAACAAACATCTATTAGAATCTGGCAGTAATTTGTGTGTAATCAATTATTATTTCTAGTCATCGCTAGATGTCACAGTAATTAAATATAATAAATCTGATATTGATGCAGATGGCGCCTAGTAGTTTTTATATTATAAGTTTACGCTTATATCAATATTTAAATAGCCATCAAAAATTAAACTATATATTTTTGTTAGTGCTTTATAGTATAAACATTACATTTCATGAATCGTATAGTATTGAAATTGAATACAGCGCCATCTATTAGAGGGAGGCTGTAGTCATTATTAATTTCGATTCTTCTAGTCACCACTAGATGTCACTGATATAAAATAAATGTTATAGGATATTAATATAGATGGCGCTACTAGATTTAATTATATAAATAAATAAAAGTTTTTCGCTAGAGCAACATTTTATTTAACATAAAAAATGAATTGTGCCCTTCTTTATTTAATATCACTGATTTTTGCCATCCATATTGTAATGTTTACATTTTATTCCGTAAATTCAGTAATTATGAAATTGAAAACAGCGCCATCTATTAGAATCTAGCAGTAATTCTTGTGCAATTAGTACTTACTAGTCATCGCTAGATGTCACAGTAATAAAATATAATTATTCTGATATTGATATAGATGGCGCTAGTGAATTGTATATGTCATATGTGATATTAGTCTAGTTTGCAGTCAATATTTACATAGCCATGAAAATATTAACTAAGTATATATTTTTTCTTAGTGCTTTAAAGTGTTAAAGAATATCACTTTAAGGACTAAGCACTGCGGAAAAAATATTAATAATTTTGAATGGGCTCCCCATTGGGGGGTTATTTATAGCAAACAATTAAGAAAAAACCATGAACTTACGATATGGCATAATAAAAATTGAAAACTAAAAAAAATTTGCGGTGGCTAAGTTTGGTGAGCTATAATAAAGCTATATGGGTAGTTCTACAAAGTAAGGAATTTTTAGCGGCTCAGCCAAATTATACTAAAAAAAACGTTTCAAAGTAATTAATTTGTACGGAATACTGTTATTTAAAGCTGGTTCTTGTTGGTCACTGAAAATAATTAATAAAAACATTTATTTATGCCACTAAATCTTTGTCCAAAGTGTCAAATTCTCAGGATCCTGAACTGTCCCTCGGACAAATTCTGGTTTAAAGTTCGTCGTGATTTATTTACTTTTCTGTATCAAGGTAATTTGAAAGCCAAATCGGTGAGTTTACTGTGTTTTCTTGCTAGGTAGAATAATTATTATCTTATTTTCCCAAAAAAACATTAAAAAAATATTGTCAACATTTTGTCCCCACGCTTTCATATCAGGATCCTGGTCGATGTAAAATAAGCAAATAACAGCTAGGTTTTTTGTCGTGCGAATTTGCCGTTCAGCTGAGTCAATCAGACGTACGAAAGAGACAAAGAATATCATCTAGCTATTCACACCTAGCGCGTAGTACAATCAGCCCGGCGCGGTAAGTAAGGGAAGTGGTGTCGTAATCAGTGAAGTTCCCAGAATCCTGGTAAGATATTTTTTAAGTAATTAATAAATAATATTAGGAAATATAGCGTTTTGATACGTAAGATGCTGACGCAAAGGCCTAGTTTTGCTTAATTCTGGTTAAATGTTGTAAATTGATATGTTTTTTTAAATATTAGACAGATATTCTCAGGATCCTGGTCTCAGGTTCCTGTCAAATTGAAAGCCAGGATACTGAGGACCATCCAGGATCCTGATAAGTTCACACTAAAACATTGTTTCTGCGTAAGATAATTTAAAACTTTCTACCTATAAACATTAAACTACGTATAAATTAATGAAATAAATCATTTGAGTAGCTGTCGTAATTAAATATCTACAGATAATTAGTATTGGTAATGGTCTTCTTTAAGTATGCACGTAATCTTTTAGAAACTTCGGAAAAAAGCATAAAACATTACTTTTACCGATCTTGGCAGTTCCTAGTACTATTTTGACTGTAGGTGTTTACACTACAACTTAACTTATGTCATGACTTGCTAGAAAAATAAATCTTTAATAGTCTAATAACAATGATTATACACATGTAAGTGTAAAATAGGGTTGGTTGCATTGCACTGTATTTTGAACACTAAATATTATATTTTGTTGTACAGAAAAAAATTGCGAAACCAAAGAAAAGCTAGAAATTGAGGTATGAAAAATTAAAATAGATCCCCTGAGATTGGCAGCTGAAAAAGAAAAAAGACAGACTACGATAAAAAACAGACTCAAAACAGAAGCGAAAACTGAATTCCAAGAAATGTAGAGGCAAAGAAAAAAAATGTAAAGGAAAATAAATACACTGACTGTGAGTGCCTTATCTGTGGTGGTCTCAAAGCGAAGATACTACAGGAAATGACTGGTTCCAGTGTCTAGTATGCAATAATTGGGCACATGATGGATGCATTAAAGGCGATTCTATATTGTTTACATGCCCTGACTGCTCAGCTGACTGTAATTTTAAAATTTAGCATAAAAATAATATAGTATTGAAACCGCCAAAGTTTAAATTTATAAAGAATAGAAAAAATTAGATCACGAGGTGGGACTCGAACCCGCATCCTTTCACGCCATTTTGAGGCGGATGCCTGACCAATTCAGCCACTCGTGACCCACCAGAGCAACCGAATTTATTCTATTCTTTCAGTTTTATGTGTCTAAGGGACACACCGCGCGCCATCTATTGAGATGATTAACAACCATCTCAACCAATATGAAACACTTTTCAGTGAATACAATATTGTAACGATGGAACACGACCTTTTTTTTGAAATTGATATTTTTTGTTTTATGGCATTCAAATGCTTTATAAATATAAATTTATAAAGAATAGAAATATAAATTTATATTTATAAAGCATTTGAATGCCATAAAACAAAAAATATCAATTTCAACCGCCAAAGTTATTAATACCTACCTTTTTTATTATTTATTTTTACTAGATTTAAGTACAATGCTAGTATGAAGTGTCATTATGTCTCAGACTTCATTATTTTCATGTTGTTAACTATCTTTATGAAGATTTTACTGAATTAAACTTAGAATTAGATTTTACTTAATTCTTAATGCTTAATGATCATATTTTGATGAATGGAGTTCCTGTTCAAGACTCTTTAAGTATAGAATTAGTATGTAAGCCAAGCATAGAGCTATTTTTCGTTATTATTAAAGGTACTAGTACCATTAAAAATTTATTTAATAATATAAATTCATGTAAAACATGATAAATAAACGTTGATCTCTACCGATTTTTGTTGTTTTTCTCAGTTTCCTGGTGACCTGCTCAGTTTCCTGTGGCTTGATTTCCTTAAAATGGTCATAAATCGAAAACTATTACATATTCTGACTGTTCCGCTCTATATACTTTTAGAGACGTTGTACTCTTGTCATTAGACTGAATTCCGCAAACAAAACGTTTAAAAAAATGAGGGCCGAAATGAGACTCATTTTCTTCCATACTTTGTAGAACTACCCATATAACTGAATAATCAATAATACCAATAAAGTATTATATTGGTATAAATTAATGATGTTTTATATAAATAATTAGTATAAATCAATGCAAATGGTACCACTAAAGGTATCATTGATTTATCTATACGTACAATCTTGCGTACAATTAATTCATCTATGTTTATGTTACCGGTATTCTATACAATACCAAGGTAATGTAAAGAATACCTGGGGCATTCAGGTGATGTATGAAATATTAATTATGATTAATATTTTCCATATTTCCACACTATACCTAGGTAATTTATACAAGCCTTGGTATTGTATAGAGTACCTACCTGATGATTCACAGGCAATGTCGATTGTGGTCTATAATATTTATCAATGTAAACCGGCCTATAAAATAAAGGGCAAATAAAACATTTGAATTAACTTTATTAAAATGTTAACAATTAGTCTGATCTCTAAAAATAATAATTATGAAACCTTTTCATAGATAAAAAAGCATCTGAATACTTTTATATCAACTACAGTAAAATTACAATATAATAATATTAAACTTGTACCTATAGCATAACGCAATGGCTCACTCGTACTCAGGTACCTATGTAATACGAGACGGTACTAAAAAAATCAAAAGAATTCTGTTAAAATAATAAAATCCTAAGGGGTTTGAGTACTTTTGTATGGGCTAGTGGCGTCGTGGTGAACTTTCGCGGCCAGTGATGAAACTTGGATATTTTAAAAGAGCAATATATTGCGTATATTAGCGTTCATATACATATTTGATTAGAGCTCTTAAATAAATAAAGGAGAAAACTAAAAAACTCAGAAAAATCTTATAATAAATCATCTAGATTCTTGATAAATGAATAATACAAAACCAAATATCTCTGTTCCTAATACGTTTCGAGATTTATGTTCATAATATCTTTGCTCAAAATATATTGCTCTTTTAAAATATCCAAGTTTCATCACTTTCCGTGAAAGTTCATCACAACGCCAAGTTTACCCAAACCCCTTTAGGTAAATTAATGATTGCTCTCGTCTTTTACATACATTACCAGCTGCGTATTCGGTATTGTATAGAATACCTAGGCAAAGTATAAAATGAATAATATTTCATACATTACCTATAATATGTTTTAGGTATTCAGTATTCATTAATTGCCTAGAGCCCTAGACAATGTATAGAATACCTGATTATGTAGATTTCCGATTCCGGTAACATAATATTATATATTAAAATGCGAAAGTCTGCTTGTCTGTTACGCTTTCGAAGCTATACTAAAAATAGAATCAGAATGTAAAAATAGAATATACTTTATTGCAAATATGAATAACTACATAATATTTATTAATTGTATTGTATTGTAATACCCAAAGAGTTTATGGACGTGTCTTGGTCCGCGGAAAACCACAGGTTTAAAAATAATAAATTAAATATCATCGAAAAAATAAAACCACATCTGATAATATCCACTTTATTAAATATAAATACATAATCTAAATACAAATTACATTAAACCTTAACAGTGGTAACTGCCACCGTCGGCTCCACAGCATCAGGGACATGGAAGAAATACAACATGAACCCTGCTGCGAGCAAAAAATGGAATGCTAAAATCGATCCAACGAGAATTAGGAAGTATTTCGACTTTCTTAGCGCTGGTAGGAGCCAGAAAATCAGTACAGCTCCAGATATAAAAGCCCCGAGGAGAACTAATAGCCATTGCAGCCAGGATACTTGAATGGTCCATAGTATTGCAACTGGGACGTATATGGACAGGGAATAACCGTAGAGGCAGAAAAGCGACATCATTGTTGGTGCTGAGGAACCCTGTAAAGAAATATGTTTTTATAAGATGACAAAAAATAAAATTTTATAGCATTATATGCAACTAATGAATATTTGAAATGGAACAAATTCGATCAGGATTTGAATGCACATCTCAAACAACACCCAAAGCTTTTGAATCGTCAAAATATAGAAAAATAATAATTTTCCAACCATTTTTTGGGTAAAACTATGCTTGTCTTGTTAATAGTAAAATAAATGAGAAAGTATGTTTTTTTAGTTGAGGAAGTTTCCCTTGACCACGCGTTTTAAATCCTCTATTTTTAAAATATAGTTTTGTATATGCCATGTTTTTCCAAACACATTCATACAATAAAAACTGTTTAAAAAATCTAATTAACATTTTTTTTAGCCAAAATTAAACCAAATCGCTACCTTTACAGAATTTGTTAGCGATTTGGTTATATACCTTTGCAGAATTTGTATACAAGATATACCTGAATCTCAATCTGATCCTGAGCATCAGGGGTCGATGTCCACTTGAGTGCAGCCCACAGAGCGAGCGGCACGAGCCACACGTAGCAGAAGATCGCCGTCGCCGCGTACGACACGAGGTGGAAGTCGTACTTCCAGTGAATGAGCTTGTTAGCGTTCTGGAGATAGCTCGCTATGTTACCACTTACGGCTATCGTGAAGATCTGCAAGATTAATTGAATGGAAGTTTAGATATATGTAAAACACCAGGCAGTTAAATAAAATACATTTATCAATAAACAATAACACATATGACAACTAACAGAAAATAATAACTAACATAGAACATTACAAAGAAAGCAATAAGATAAGAATATTCAGATGTTCTCTGGCTGTGAAATAGTCCAGGCATAGAATATACCAAGAGTTGTTACATTGCATTACTTGCATAGAATTAAAAATAAAATGTTTCTGTAGTTGTAGTTTTATTATAATATCTTACCAGTGTTACGGAAATCCAAACTGGACCATACAGGTCGGGTTTTCCTTTGATCCTCTCATCAAAATAGTTACGAGACACCTTCTGAGGCAGGACTGAAGATACAATTCTCTCGACCACCTCATTTGTGTGAACATCAAAGTACTTTTGATAGTATTCTATTGTCCAAAAGTTATGATTGCCTGAAACATTAAATTTACCAATTGCAGTAGTTTCTTAAAATAATAACTAAGAAGTAACAGTCAAACAGATCAAAGAACAGTATTAAATTACATTGCACAATGTATACAAATGTATTGTGTACAGAAAATTATAATTTACTAGATTTCCGCCCGCGGCTTCGCCCGCGTTTTCAAAGGAAAACCCGCATAGTTCCCGTTCCCGTGGGATTTCCGGGATAAAACCTATCCTATGTGTTAATCCAAGTTACCCTCTATATGTGTGCTAAATTTCATTGTAATCGGTTCAGTAGTTTTTACGTGAAAGAGTAACAAACATCCATACATCCATACAAACTTTCGCCTTTATAATAGTATTAAGATGTAGTTATATAAAATATGTATTTAAAAAGTTTCATACCACTTTTTGGAGTCTCTTGATCCTCGCTAACTGGCTTGGGTTCAACATAGTCATAGCTTTGTGTACTGGGGTTTGTGTATTGGTTTGTATGCACAGCCTCCACGTCGATTCGAGCACTTCTGTTGTGCTCTGGTGAATAATCTTGAAAGTTTAACAACTCCCCGGTGTTCACATTCGACATCGTGTATTTTTTTTTTTTTTCACTAAATATTCAGTTCTTATCAAGTAAATAGAACTTCTTCTAGGAAAAATGGGATCAATATTTTGTTATCAACTGTCAGTGACGCATACACTGTCATATGTCAATAATTGGAGAAATGTCACAATGTGATAGCAATAGTGTTGGCCAAAATCGGTAAAATATTTGAAATCATTCAGGTTCACACTTAAGCCAATGAAATGACAAGAACGGAGAACCACAGAGTAACTAGGTAATTTATGACAACTGACAATTTAAGTTATGTCAGTTTTTACAAATTGTCAAAAATTTGAATTGATGTACACCTATAATAAATTTGTAAAAGGAAAAATGTTTTTAGAAAGATCGAATTATGTTTTGAGAGGATTCAGTATATTACGAAACAATTTAAGAAATTATAATGTTGTTGCCTCTGTGTTACAAAACCCAAATGTTGGAGAAAAAGCTGAAGTTAAGGTTATGTTTGGAAATATTAAATTTAAATATTTCATAAAGTAAATATTTACTAAGTTCTACGATTATTTCTGCTTACAGGGCTGGGTTAGGAGTTTACGTATCCAAAAGGAACACATTTTTGCGGACGTAAGCGACGGTTCTTGCGCCAAAAAGTTACAAATTGTGATTCCTAAAAATCTGAAGACCGATGATCTAACTTACGGCAGTGCTGTGCATATCACTGGAAAACTGGACACTAGTCCTCGAGGACAGCTTGAATTACGAGCTGAACATATTAAAGTCTATGGAAAATGTGTTGTTTTAGATGGATACCCTTTCAATCCAAGAACGGCGCATCCTCCTGAATATGTACGTCAATTCTTACACTTACGATCTCGTACAAACTATATATCAGCGATGTTGAGAGTTCGTCACTCAGTCACAAAACATATACACGACTTTTTCTGTTCTAGAAATTATTTGAATGTGAACACACCAATATTAACATCAAATGACTGTGAAGGTGCTGGAGAAACGTTTAAAGTGCTGCCAGATAGCGCAGATACAGTTAAGGCTATGACGCAAGAAGGCAGGACCCCAGATACTGTTTATTTTGGTACAAAATCATTCCTCACTGTATCAGGGCAGTTACATTTAGAAGCTGTATGTCGAGGCATGGGAAATGTTTATACATTAGGTCCTACATTCAGAGCTGAAAACTCTAGATCAAGATTGCATTTATCTGAATTTTATATGCTTGAAGCTGAGTTGGCTTTTTGTGAAACCATAGAAGAGTTACAGGCAGTTATAGAAAGTCTAATGAAGTATATATTTACAGAAATTAGAAATACAAATGGAGGTGATTTGCATTTAATTGATAAGAATAATGTAAGTCCAAAGTGGCTAAATGAACAATTTATTACACTAAGTTATGATGAAGCGAAAAGTATTTTAGATAAAAAAGGTATGACTTCTAATGAAGAGGGAATAAATAAAGAACAAGAGTTGACTTTGGTGAAGCATTGTAATGGTATTCCAGTGTTTGTTGTGAGATGGCCAAAAGATTTAAAATCATTTTATATGAAGGAATTGGAATCTGACAATAGCAAGGTAATAACTTTTAAGTATTTGTAAACTACCCAATGATTGCACTGCAATTATCAAAGGTTAACTACTCATTTTAAATTTTTTTATTTATATTTAAAACTCAATTCTTTGTTACAGGTGGAGGCATTAGATCTCCTAGGGCCAATCACAGGTGAAATAGCAGGAGGAAGTTTAAGAGAAGATAATTATGAGAAACTGCAATCAAAACTGCCATCAGAAGCATTGAATTGGTATTTAGAACTACGAAAATTTGGCAATATCCCCACTGGAGGCTTTGGTCTAGGAATAGAGAGGCTGTTACAAGTTTTATGTGGTATACAAAATATAAAGGATACACTACCATTCCCTAGGTGGCCACATAATTGTAGTATGTAATTGTAAATAGATGTATATTTGTTGAAAATAAATTATTATGAGTTTGTACTTGTTTTATTGAATCCCCACTGAATCCTATTAGATATTGTTATAATTGAGTTTTTTAATTTAAATTCAAAACTGATATTTAAAGATTAATCTCTATATTGACCTACAGACATATCCACCATGTAGAAACCTATTATATCAATTTTTTTACTTTCATCCTAATATCAAAGTTGACATTTTATTACTAATAACAGTTAAATTACGAAAGAAGAAAGTTGGTATGAAATGAGCTATGAAAATCATATTTTATAAAAAATTAGGCCCAATCAAAGAGAAGTTGACTTCGTATAATTGTGACAGGAATTAAAGAAAACAATCATATTAAATAATGGTTTTATTTTAGTGAAACAAAATCAAAGTTGTAAGCAAAACACAATGTTCTTTAAATATTTTATTTTGAGGATTTTACTTTAAATTCATTGATTTTGATGTAAGTCGAAATAACATTAACCTAGAGATTCCTTCAAAAATCAAATTGTGCTAAACCAAACACCAAATTAACCCTATACAAACAAATTATATACAAACTTAATATCTTACAAAACCATCAACTTCAGTGTACCTTATAGTTTAATATCACATTTTTATGAAGTGGCTTTATCAATTTTATTAACAACTAATTATTAGAATGGAAAATAAATTATCTACAGAACAGCGTAGAAGATAGTAATTATAAAGAAATAAACAGAAAAGATACTGAAAAAAAATCAAAACAAAATCCTAAATATACATAAAGTACATTATAACTAGTTTTTTTTTTACAATTTATTCATTTGGCAGTGTACATTCCTACCGTATTGAAGCAATCTATTTTTATAAAAAAATTAGAGCAACACTTAATTTATCAGTTATTTAAATCTACCTTAACAACAAAATATGTACAAAATACCTATTATATTGTGATCATTTTTTTGTGTTT
Organism: Colias behrii; assembly: GCA_029959065.1. Lineage (NCBI taxonomy): Eukaryota > Metazoa > Arthropoda > Insecta > Lepidoptera > Pieridae > Colias > Colias behrii. Next base: position 911,984 of record JARWMC010000021.1, on the reverse strand, counting down.
ATGTGATTAGTGGTTACTATTCAAGTATACAAATATATTCCTATAATTTTATATAACAGAAAAAAGTTATACCTGTAATAATAACGGATACAATTTTCACTTTTTTATTTGTCTTATTGGATCTTATTGTGCTTGATAGACAAGCGAAATCCGACACTAACGAACTTATTTTAGAGTTCATTTTATGAATTCAATCGTAATTAAAACAGCATCTAGTAATCAGTCATATACAATACGAAAACAATGACAATTCATTGATTTTTAATAAATCAACTTCCGAAATACCGATAGTTCATCAAAATAATCATACAGTATTTAATTCACAATAACAATAGTGATAACAATCACGTCCTTGTATTTCCCAACTTGCGTACACTTAACAATCACATAATAGAACATAATCCAGAAAGTTCATTTCCCTTTTGCACTGGCGGCTGCCGTTTCAACTGTACTCCTTCCAACTGGGGTTTCAATTTAAACTCTAGCTCTGGCTCTTCACCAGGAGGTAAAGGCTCATCATCAGCGCTAATGTCTTCGAGCATTTTATCATCTTGCGGGTTAACAAACGCTGGCACTTTGTTGATGTTGATGCGAATGCCTCCGAACGGCAGGCTGGGGGCTGGAGTAGCGTCTTCTAGTTGCACATTGCCATCAATCGATGATGTGACAGTGATCTGTGTTGTTTCGATCACGGGTGCCACTATTGACTCCACTTCTGCTGTTATTACTGGTTCATCATCTGTAAAAGAAAGATATTTTTAAAAGATTAGCACTAGTTATCAACAAAGTACCTTGTTCTTAAAAAATATATTTTAAAAAAGAAAGGAATAATCTTCTTCAAACAGCAACTAATAGCGAATTTGACACAGGTTAAACAAGATCCATAAATTCAAAATTTATTTGTTGAATTGCAGTAACAGAGAGTTCAAATTTGTTATTATACTTTGAGCAATAAATACTTAACAACTAAGTTCTTATCCTATATCTATCTAGACCACTACCAAGAAGTTATATGGACTCAAATTATAATTTATCCATCACATTAAAAAATCCAAATAATCACCTGGATCAACGGGCTCCTGCTTAATCTTGACCTTGGCAAAGTCGATAGCAGCCAGCTCGTCCCGTTTGGTCCTCTCTGCTTGGGTCTCATCATCAGTGTCTGCTTCATCCTCCACAATCACCTGTTCCACCGGCTCTGCTTTGAGCACCACGTCGTCTTCATCACCGTCGTCTGCTTCGTCAATCTGGTGGGAAATATAACAAAATTATTATACTTATACACAAATTGATAACTTAAAGTACGAGTTTTTGTTGTGACATAGTTTCAAAATTCAGTAAAGTATTATTTAGCATAAATCATGAAAATGCATGTTCTGCATTCCACACATAGTCGCAACAAAATTTTGTTAAATGTATTATTCAAACGAAATAATCACACTATTAATTATTAAAAGGAACAGAACAAATAACACAAAACAAATTAAACACACCTTCAAATTCCAAAAACCTCTCTCTCAAAATTTAACGGGGAATTTATAAAACAAAATTTAAAACGGAAACATCATCATAATGTCAAAATTAGTCAAATAATAAAACCTACAAAAACCCAAATAAATAAATCATGTTAGTGTAATGTTAGTGTGTTTTTGAATAAATAAATAAATGTTTAAAACTCTCCATACCTCAACAGGCTCTGACTCCATATCATTCTCTGGCTCGACCACCTCCACGACCGATTCATTGTCTGACTCATCAGCTTCCACGTCCCTGATCTCGATGGCTTCTTCATCTTTACTCTCCTCTGCAATGTCCACTGTGGATTCTTCCTTTGGAGCATCCTTTGTGAGTGACGCCTGTAAAGTAAAATCAACATTTTATTATTGTTGCTTATTGATTGAACTGCATTTACTGCATTAAATAAATAAAATCATCATTAAACAACGTACCACGCAAACAAATCACGCACCATACATTCGTAAAACCACAAACGCGCATCTTATAACCATTAAATCACGCACCCTATAATCATTAAAAACACGCACCCTATAATCATTAAAAACACGCACCTTATAATCATCGAAGCACGCACCTTATAATCATCGAAACACGCACCTTATAATCATCGAAGCACGCACCTTATAATCATCGAAACACGCACCTTATAATCATCGAAGCACGCACCTTATAATCATCGAAATACGCACCTTATAATCATCGAAACACGCACCTTATAACCATTGAAGCACGCAACTCATAATCATCGAAACACGCACCTTATAATCACTGAAACACGCACCTTATAATGACCGAAACACGCACCTTATAAACACCGAAACACGCACCTTATAATCATCGAAGCACGCACCTTATAATCATCGAAGCATGCAACTCATAATCATCGAAACTAGCACATATTATCACCGAAACACGCACCTTATAATCATCAAAACACAAGACACGCACCATACAATCGTAATCACTTGTCACGCACCTTATAATCGTCGAAGCAGGCCGGGTGGTAGTTTCGGCCTTCGTGCTGCAGCGAGTTGCGCAGGTGCCACTCCTCGCGGTCCTCGTTGTAGAACTGGTCGAAGGCATCGCCGCAGAGTGCGCAGTGCCGGCCGGCGGGGGGCCCCGCGGCCACGCTCGGGGCTTCGCCCGCTTCTAGGACCTCTTCAGAGGCTTCTTCCTCCGCGCCGCCCGTTTCGAACCAGCTCTTTTCTGTGAATTTAACGTTAGCATTAAAATGTTTTTATACTATTTAAATGAGATAGCGTGATCAAATATTTGTGATTGTAGATAGATAGAAAGAAAAAAACTAAATTATTAGAAAATGTTCACTTTTGTTAACCGTTAATCAAAGTTGTACTCTATCTTTCAATACTACAAACTTTTAAAATAAAACTATTGTGTTGTTATTTGTGTCTCATTTGTAAACAAATAAACAGAACAAAATTTAAAATCAATTAAAAATCACTACAAATCTCACCTCGCTCCTCCAAATCCTCGATCTCTTCATATTGCACCCAGTCAGACAGATCATAGTGCCAATGCCTGCTATGTGCCCTCCTCGCAGAGTCCCTTTCCCGTCTATTCTGTCGGAAGTGCCAGTCAAGATGCTGGGAGTATCGCACCGTGTGTTCTGGGGGAAACCGGGCCCCGCAGCCACTGCATTGCATACCGCCGTAGAGCTTCGCTACTATGGCTGGTTGTTTACTGAAATATGGATAAACGAATAAAATACATGATAATGTTTGAGAATAAAAAGCTTGAAAAGATAATCGATTTTCTAAAAGGAGGCCTGAAATCTATATGAATTTATTCTGGTAAAATACAATCGAATAATTTTATCAGATCATACCTACCACTAAATCTCTATAAGAAGAATTAAAATGATTCAAAAGTTAAAAACAAAAGAGTATGATAATATAATATCGAAGATATAAAATATTCCATATCAGACATAATACAATGTTTAGCCAAACAATCAAAAGTACAAATAAAAACAATTGTTTATAAACATTATTTTCTCAAAAAGTTGTTTTTCGTATATAAGCATTAATAGACAAAAATATACTCACACTCGCAACGTCTCCGGCTTCAACAGATCCACCTTATGCACAACACTCTTGTCTTCTTTCTGCTTCTGCTTAACGTCTTCCTTAACATCTTTCACCTCAGGCTTTTGCTCATTGATCACAGACACGATACCAGAAGCAACAAGCTTCGCAAATAAATCGTTTACATTGATATTGCCCAATACTGGCATGGGATGGGGTTTTTCTTCAGCGGGCGTTTCTAAGCCGGGTATTTTGTCCGGTTTCACGAATAATGGTTCAGCCGAACTGTACTCTGAGCTCGCGGCCGGCGCCATGCTTGTTGGCATCAAGCTTGCTAGCATGTCGAGACCTAGAAAAAATGGACGTCAGATTATACAAAGTTTTACTGGTTTTACTGAGGAATAAAAAAAAACTAATTTTCGGGAAACTATCTTTTTTTATTAAAAAATTCTCACGAGGAACGGCATCATTAATGATTGATTAAATCAAATTAATCTGATATATGTATTAATTTTAATGAATAGCTTACCTTTATTTTCATTATCAGGGCTAGGCGACTTTTGAGGCCTATCCTGTGGCTGTAAATCAGTTTCCATCGGCACTTCATTATTTTCCACAATTGCTTTTGGCACTGAAGAAACTTTACCCTCCATATTTGCAATCTCAACTTGTCCTGGCTTAATGTATTTAGGCAAAGCAGAGAATCTAACGAAATATTTCTCTCCATTAATTAGTATGGGTTTAGGAAGATCTCCAAACTCAACTTTGAAAGGTTGCTCATTGATAAGTACAGTCTGCAACGCATCTACGAAACGTATCGTAAAGTATTGTCCGTTCACTTGGAACTTTTGTACTTTGGCATCTAAATAAACAGGAAACACGGTTGTTGCGTTTACAATAAGATTTATTTTACCAGCTACGAGATCGGTTCTCTTCGCTTTACCTATATCTACTTGCGGGAGTGGTCCTTCTAAATGAACCAGATGCGGTTTTCCATCAATTATGACACCAACAGGCTGACCGCCAAAGAAACATTCGTACCATCTTCCATTTATGTACAACTCTCTGGTGGGAGCGCCAAATCTGATATCAAATACTTGTTCATCTATTTCTACTTGTTTGTAACCTTCCGTAAATGATAGAACTACAGAATCTTTATTATCAAATGTGACGCGTCGACATCCCGGTAAGAATTTGATCTCGCGTGGATCGTCCCAGTCGAGCATAATCACTGCCGTCTCACCATAGAACCTTATTTCTCTAGGAATACCATCAATTTGAATAGTTTTAACTGGATCTTGATCTATGTACTCGATAATTCTATAATCAGTCTGTGGTATTTCATAACCAGGCAGACCAAGAGGTGGTGGGGTAGACGATCTCTCGTAAGGTGTGAGAGGCGATTCCCCTTGGCACATGCCAAGTTTTGGTGCAGGAAGTGGAGGAGGCATCGGCATGCGAGGATCAAAAGGCGGTCGCTGCATCCTCTTATCGAATTTACCGCGGAAGAACGGAGGAATTGGTCCTCTGAACCTTCTATGCCCGAACTCATCCATTCGCGGTCGCGGACCTCTCCACATGGGAAACGGTCCCATATTAGAATACATCGGCATCATTGGAGGCATTGGAAGTAATGTTTTCCTCTCGCCATCTATTTCCTCGTGGTGGTTGTTAACTCTCATATCGGAATCTTGGTTGTGCATGTTATCTTCTGGCGCCGAGTCGGCATAAGCGGATGGCGTGATTCTCTCATCTATATCTCCAAACCTATTCCGCTCTGAGGGAGACGATTTAGGAGAAGGAACTTTAAGATTTTCTTCTTGTATATGCGCCTTTAATTTACGTTTAGATATTTCAAGCGATTCACGTTGTTTTGCCTCCTTCAATTTCAACTTCTCATTAAGTTGCAACACTTGATACATTAATGTATTATATTGATTTTTGTCGAGCTGACCATCATTATATTGTTCTTTTGCTTGACTCATGATTATCGAAATAGTCTTTTTGTGATCTTCAGCGTCGAAATCATCACCACTTTCCGCTCTAGCTTCATTTTCGTCAGTACTGATTGTACGACGTCTTTCTTTTTCAATACCTAGAACAAATACAAATTAAAAATCACAATTCTCATCAATAAAGTTAAAGCATATCACTTATTAAATGATATAAAATATACATACTAGGTGATTTGGTAAATAGGAGCGGTCTTCCTAAACGATCCTTGCTCCTAGTTGCCTCGGCTAGCTTAGCTCTAACTAGATCTAACTGTGACGGTGTCTTTTTAATAGATTCCTTCTCTTTAACTTCATTCCAATCCTTTTTAGGAGAACCAACAGGAGTAGATACTTTGTAATCATCGTCTTCATCCATTTTGTCATTTGGCACATTATTTACTACAGGAGCTGGTTGGGGACCGTTTAATTCTTCTACTTGAGGTAGTTGTCGCAAATCTACATCTTCGTTACCAAACAAGCTGAAATTAACAATATTACAATTTGATTCATACTGGTAGAATATTTAAATTATACTATTTCATAAGTTTGTCCGTAATTACATAGATTTTAAAGACACCTAAAATAAAAATAAAAGGAATCATGATACTTACATATCAAACCTATCAAGCTTATTTTTCTTTACTTTGCCCTCTAGCGTTTCAGTAGACGGCCGTTTCTGACCGATAGGCGCCGCCTGTTCTGCTATAACAGGATGCAAAACACGCAAGTCTACATCCTTATTTTCCAGAATAACCTCCGGTAAATCTGAAAACACGTCTATATTTAATGCAGTTAATTTCAAGGCAGAATGTACTTCAACGTTTACCTTCATACCAGATCCAAGTTCGCAGAAGCAAGATGAATACCAGTGCTTCGTTCAATTTTAATTATCAATAATGTCGGTCCAGTGAGCTGACTTTTGGTCATAAATAAACTAAATGTATGAACTAAATAATATATAACAGTCTTTTTATTCATTGAAATCATAATCACATGAGATTACAGTGATAATTATAATAATGATTTTCATATAAAAGAAAAGTTGAATAAATATCACACAATACAAATCATATTGTTCAATAATGTTGAAATGATTCCAGAGAAATGTACACCACATTTCTACACTTAGTTAATGCTATCTAATTAGTATAAAATTCTTGACTGTAATTTTTTCACTAATAATACATACTTACAGTAAGCCTGACCGATATTTTTAGGTAGAAATTGGGGATAGAAAATACAAGTTTTGAATAAAGATTATTTAGTGTATCATTGGGATGGGACATTTAAAATTTGAAAATACTATTTGGTGGTGTTTTCATAATGTTGAAAAAAAAAAATCAAATCTCGAGAATGGATACAGAAATGGCACATTAAATGGCTGTGCTACATTTTTTTCATCTTTATAAATGCGACACTCATTCTAAAATAATGTAACTACGAATTGAAAATATATCTCATAAATAATTAATCATTCGTGAAGGAAATTGTGTGTATAAATTTATCTACGATAACAAAAAATAAAATTTCAAAGGATTATGTACTTAACTAGATCACAGAATTTCTGTATAAAATTAAGAACATAAATAGATGTCTTTTTTCAATTGATATCGGATCGTCAATAAACAGATATCTGTACGTATAATTTTTTCCGATGAATGTTAGCATGGTCCTCCGTACCTACTTGCGAATGTTTTAAATTGGTTGTTAGATAAACTATTTGTATAAGAAGAAACGAAAAGAAACAGAAAAACGTAAAAAATTCATCGTGCGTGCATCCTTCATTATTGAAAAGATTAGAAGATTGTAGAGGAAGATGGTGCATATTAGTCTTACGAGGTTGGAAGAATATGAAAATAAATTTTATAATTATTCTCGGGTGAAACTCTGAAAGAGATAATACTTCCGGCAGCGTCAACAATCAATATATACCAATAAACTGCGCTGGTGTCTCTGACGTAAATGGTTTACCGGAATGCATGTAGACATTCATTACAAACCCACAAAAACACGCTCCGTTATCCATTGAAAAAGGCGAACGTCTCCAAACACTAAAATAAGCGTGACATCCAATTTAGATGAACACTTTCCTAAATTAAGCACGGAAAATTGTTATCATACTGTCCACTTGTTGTTGTGATGTACAATAAGTTCTTCGGTTTGTTATTTTGATCTTGTGAAGAAATTTATAAAATTTTAAAAGTAAATAGATGTTTTTAAACGTGAAAAAACATAATTAATTGATCATCATGGAAATTAATTCGATTTAAGTGGTATTCAAAAATGTAGTAATGGATCAATATTTAAATTAACCCTGGAGATATTTGCAGCTATCATCACTTACATTACTAATGAATACACACAGCATATTGGCAGTAGATCCTCCGATGTGATTCCAGTCTTTTTATGATTTTATTGTTAATAATTCTTTCCCTCGAAAACCACTACTTGTGTAGTGGGTTGTCTTCAAAGATTTGTTGTGTTTATTCTCCAAGAAAGGTCATTATTAAAGATGTTAAAAACAAAAATGTGTAATGATTTTTCAATTTTGTCTTTTTCGTAAGGAATATAACGCGTTGTCGCGTAAAACTTAGATATATGTGTTTTCAGTGTAAATGTTGTGTCAGCTCACTGGGTGTTTTTGTAAGGTGAAGTGATTTATGTAAAATTTATATACTTTGTTATATTATTGGGGTATTTAAGGTTATGTTAGTTTTTTTTTTTCACTTGGCGTTGATGACCTTAAAAATAAAGGGTACAGAATCCTACACGTGTCAATATGAATACTCATAGACTTGAAAAATGTTTTATTTCCACACAGTGCTGGCTTACAACCTAATATCACAGTTCGACTAGAATTCGTCTTTTAATCTAACCTCGCATTCTAAAGAGGGAAATCTTACTTGTAGATTCTTCTGCAACTTTCTTCTCGGGGACTTTTTCCTCGGGCCTTTCCGGACTTTCGGATTTCTCTTTATTCCGTCGCATGTAGCGCTCCTTGTGGTAATTCTTGAGCTCTTTGAAAGCGACAACCTCCGGTTCCGCCGGTTTCTCGTCGACTTCCATTCTCTCTTTGAGTTTTAATTTCTTATCTTTATTCTTCGGTTTCTTTTCCGGCGAGCTCGAGCTGCTGTCTTTCGAGCTGTCTCTACTCTCCTTTCGCTTCTTTTTCTCGCGCGACCCGTCCTTCTTTCTTTTAATGGGCGTCGGTGGATCCGTTTTAGGTTCGGTTCTACTAATTTTCGGGATCGGGGGCAGTTTGTTGATTTTCTTCGGGTCGGACACGTGTTCGAGGTACGCTTCGACCGGTTTGTCTTTGTGTTCCTTCTCGATTTTTTTGGGTCGGCGTTCCCTCCTTTCGAGGCGGGGGTCTCGGCGGCGGGGTTCGCGTATGTCATTGGGTACATCGATGGTGATGACGTTTTTTCGTTTGGTGACGCGCTCGAGCGGCTTGATGTCGAACACGTTGGGCGCGATGGGGGGCGGCGCGGGGGCGAGGGGCGCGAGGGCGAGGGGCGCGGGGGCGACGGGCGCCAGAGCGGGCGGGGGCGCGGGGCGGCGCGCGAGGCGCGGGTCGCGGCGTGCGGCGGCCAGCGCTCCGCTCACGGGCGCGATACGACCCGCCCCGCTCGTTTTGTTCACGGGCTGCGGAACATAACTTATATTGAAACACTAATTTCGAAGAATACATTTCAGACAACTTTATTCATCTGTGTAGGGTGCTTTAATCTGTAATATTTAAGTGTGCATAACATGTCTTTCAAAATATGTTTGTTGTACAAAAGTATATTCTGTTGTATAATTAATATAGCAAAAATTACAATGTTACAAAAAGGAAACAATGCAAGGTCGAAAGTCAACACTTAGAGAAGAAATAATAGTATAAGTAACCACATTAAGTACTATCTTTTAGGGCCGATTTTTTAATGCTTGGATAAAACTTATTCGACGAATAATGTATAAAACTACCATTTTAAAAACGTATTCTAATTGCCCGTATTTGACAGTTTACGTGACATTTTAATATTATCGTGTAATACTTTATTGGACGGATAAGTTCCAAGCATTGAAAAATCGGCCCTTAATTTTATATTTATTAAGAATCACAATAACCAGTTTTTATTTGATGTCGTAAAAATAAAAATTTAAATATAGAAGTGGTTCAGCTTAGGATATAAACTAAAAAACTAACCATGTACGAGTAATACAATTAAAAAATCCAGCAAATTTTTGAAATTGCTGTAACTAACACTTTAAAATAATATCTTACGACATCGAGAAACCATCTTAATTAGTTTATGTCTGATTAACAAGAAACAGCTCAAGATAAAATTTAAAGATAGTAGTAACAGTAGCTCTACCATGAGTTTACGCACACGATACTCGCTAGCGATTGTAGTAAGCGGTTTGTATAAAATTTCGTACAGCGCCCCCAGTGTGTCGTAGCGGAACTTAAAAGCCTACCATGAGGTGCAATAGTATACTACAGTAGATAACGTATAGTAAACAGCTATACTACACTCGCTGTAGTAACCATACAATTTTTACACCATGAGTTCTAATTTTGACATATGTCATAGTTTATAACCATTCGACGATAGATACGTCATTCACGGTAAATAATCTCGTGAAAGTTAAGTGAACTATTCACGTTTACTATTGTAGTTACGTCAGACTCAACTCTCAACTCATGGTAGAGGTACTGTTGTGTACCAAGTGTTAAATAAAACTTACCGGCCCCAATCTCTGTTTGACGGACACGGCAGGTGCGAGCTCCATGGGCGGAGCGACCACCGGGTTCACCATCGCCACCGGCATCGCGCTTGCCACCGGACCCAACTGTAGACAATACATAATTGATTTAATAAATAGATAATTTAAAAATAAATAAAAATTAACACTTCTAACGCAGAACCTAAAACTTAGTACCTACATAATGTAAACTTTCAAAAGTGTTTATAAACATTTACACGTGTTAAAAACATTTACACTTTTGCATGTAAACATGTTTTAAACTTAACAAATGTGGATCGTCGCTCCTACTACTACGGAAGAGAATCAACAAGAAACTCAATAGTTTTGTTTACATTGACATAAACAAATATCCAAACAAAAAGTCTTTATCCTATATAATATTATAGTCATCTTTTGTATTGCGACCATAATAATAATCATCATACACTTACATCAATAATTAGATCATATTAATTGTCTAGCTGGTTCAATGTAGGGTAGAATAGTCTAATTAAAATTAAGGATGAGTGTCTCTGATTGATTGAGATATGTATATTGTATAAAGTAATGAAATAACAAAACAATATACATTTTGTACATATACATATACAAGTATAAATTATTCTGTGCAAACTGTAAACTATTTATGGATGTTGATAAACATATAATAATAACATATAATATGAGCAGTTAATGTGTTAGGGAAAATTATAAATAGATTCAATAATTTGCTGAGAATCTCTTGAGGAATTGTTTATGAACTAATTTCTTATACATCCCACAGTATGTAAGTTAAAAGTATTAACTAATACAAGAACTAATCCATATATATTCTCCTAATTCTAAATATACATTTTTTTTAATTAATTTTATTATATCTGCGATCAGTCGCTAGACTATAAGCGGAAGGATGCTGCTCCCATTGGAGTCCACCCTTTGTATATCTAATATATCCATAAAATTTTGGTTTCATCAAAAAAAACTATGAACGCAATAATCTTGCGGTGGGCTAGTACTATCATGATAAGCCACTAACCTTTTTAGCAGTCTTTTCAGCCATCTGGAGCTGTCGCCTGGTCTGTTCCAGCTCCATTTCCACCTTCTTCCGCTGCAGCATCAGCAGCTCTTGTTCTTTTTTGGCAAGGATCGAGCGCATGTGCTCCTCTTCCTCGGTTAGTGTGGATGAGCTTGGCGCTGGTGTGGTCTGCGGAGAAATTATCTATTAAATATGTGACTGGGTTGCAATTATTGTTCATAAGAACTTTGGTAATTAATAACTTGTTTACTTCTCAATCAACGAAAATATTGCCTAATGATTACAATAGACTGACTGTGCATGTTTACATCATTATTTCTTAAAAAGTTAAATTTACACATTTTGATGAAATTGGTATTAAAAACACAAACCCATTTTCTGAATATTGAAATTTGCTTGTTTGAACTGTTGTGTGTTTGAAATCATTGTAAGAGTATAGAAAGTGTAAAATAAATATAAGTAGATTTTTGCAAACCAATTTAAAAATGTTATATAATATAGTAAAGTACATTACTAGATACATTTATAGCAGTTATATTAGATAAGCTGTAACTAAATAATTACTTTAAAGTGATAAAATATATTTATGCATAGATGTATACATATGTAACAGCAATAAAAGTGCACAAGAGAAATTAGCTGTTTTCTAACTAACAATGAAATTATGCAACAATTTTGCTTAAAATTAAAAGGGTATTAAATTCCAATAAAAACTGCTGAATGCATAGCGCACGGGAATGATACACGAAAATTACATCAAACATAATCAACTAAAAAAACACCTTTTTCAGAAAATTTGGATTTACATGGATGTTTGACTGGTGAGGTTGCGCCTGGATTGGCCAGGCCGGGTCGATCAGGTTTACTTTCACATCCAGCTGGTACAACTTTGTGGACGGAAACACTTCATGCCACGTCTCCCGCAGCTTGAACATCTGCGACCTAATCTTCTCATCCACCTGTAATTGTAAACGCTCAAGTTATTACAAAATAGTTCAATAAAAATATAACATTTAATTCACAGATAATAAAAACGAAACAATATTCACCTGTTTGAAAGTCTTTGTGAACATATTGACGATACTCTGCGAGAACTTCTGTGTGTATGCGCCGCCAACATTCTTGATAATGGAATCAACTAAATACAGAACTGGCAGCTTGATGTCAGGGTGAACCTGTGCGGAGGAAACATACTGTCTAGTCCCAAACCCCTCATCTGAACAAGGCTTTAGCTTGTTCAGAACTCTCAATTGTAAGTTCATAAAACCCCGTAAAATAAGTGGTGTGGGTAAGAATAAGACAAGATTTTGTTTAGCAAAACCCGTTTAATTTAATCCTCAATGAAAATAAATTAGAAGTCAGTTTCAAAAACTCTTTATTTCTCAACAACATGTTGTTACAACTGGAAAAGAAATGTTAATTACATACCAATGTAGGCTCGCATTCTCTACACTAGTGATGTGCTTTATACAGGCATCCCCATTGATTTTAATCATAACTATACCAATTAAGTGGTAGCAAAATATTAAAAAAAAATACATAATGAATTAATCATCAAACTAAAAAAAAAGAAAGCTGTTCCAGCTGTTGATCATTTTATAAAGAAATTATTTTTTTCACAGTATTTTATGGTTACTTGTTCTACTAATAGCAACTGACACACAGGGTAATTTTATAACAAAAATAGTCCAATGTCAATTATAAATAGACTTCCTAGCATTTATACAGCAGGTACTACACAATTAAATGTATTAGTTGGAACATTAAATGTTTAACAAATCTTTTTGTTTTGAGAAATAGAAATACGAATGAATGCGTTATCTAATCAATGACACAATATTGCACAGTGAAATCTAGAGCTCAGGGGATACCTGTTTGACGACATTAAGGAGTTTGTGATGTGAATGTCGAATTAATCACTGTTAACACAAAAAACGCAGCCAAACGTGCGTCATCATTTTGAACCACTTTCACGGAAATTCACGTGATACCGTGGTATGTCGACGCCCGCCGTACGCATTATTAAAAATATGAATTCACCTTCTCCAAATGCTTCTCCACCGTATCAACGATAACCCCTGCATGCTCGATGTTCTCTTCTGCGAGTATCGTGAGCATATTTATCAGCGGCTTGCTGTTCACCGTCAAATCGGCCAAACTCGAAGCATATTCTTCTGCAATTTCCTTTTCTTTCGACATGTTGAAGATTTTCAAAAATCACCATAACAGGCACAATCCTCTGATGAACATCACTACAAAAATAAAATTTTTAAGTTGTAACGTGGCTTCACATTAAAAATGGCGTTAGTAGAAGAAACACGTAGGTTTAACTTACGTTATCACAGATAACGACGTGTTGATACTCAAGCTGGTAACAATTACACAATACGTAATGATTATATCACGTATGAAGAAAAATACACATTTCACTATACATTTTAATCACGTAGAGCACTTATTTTGAACAAATTTCCTAAGATCACTCTTTCAGTTCTATCCAAGCAAACTCTTCGTGAATTTGTGAAATCAAAATGGCGTCGCAACTCGACACTCGTTTGTGAATTGTGATTGTGACAGCTATAGTCTATGGATGGAACAATAGGTCTATTATCTATTACAGACTTAAAAAGGTTGAAAGCACAGAACTGTTGAAAGTTAGAAAAACAAAATCACAGCATATAATATTGTATTCATCCTTAGAGTATATATATTACAATAGTATAGAGCGAGTGTATTGCACAAATTGCTTAGTGCGCATCGTAGGCAGATGAGCTATAGATACTTTATAGATGTGTGTGTGACAAATAGGGATGGGTAGATATCTATCAATTGCGTGTTGAACTATCGATAAGTTATGTAAATAAATATGTATCATAAGTAAATTTTATGTTCAATAAGATAATAAAGGAAAAATATATGAATAAAGTATAAATATGTAATTTTAAATTTGTTTACCAACTGAATAAAGTTTGTTTATTCCATTTGAATATTTCTTGTATTAATTATAAGTACTTTAAAAAAATATGTTTAATTGGAATATCAGAAAAACGTGAGTACTTTTTAAATAATAAAGTTAATAAAATAAAAGATCGGGCTTAGTGCTATTTCTTTAATAATAAATCAAACAATAATAATAATGTTTTAAAAATGTTAAATAACAATAAGAAATAATTAATAATTTAAAATGATAATATAATAACTAATATTAATAATTTTTTTATTTAATTTTATCCATTCTACTATCAAAATCTTCAAAATCAATTTCGCGGTTCAGAAAATATATAACAATATATCGTAACATTACATACTTTACATTTACACTATAATATATTCAAATTCAAATTCAAATTCAAATTCAAATTTCATTTATTTACAAGAATGTAGTTACAAAAAAGGTGTTATTACAATGTTAACGTGCTAATACATTCTACCCACTTTCTGGGTGTGCAAATATTTAAATGGAAATAACTTAAATTACACTACACCAACACTACACAAATTCTTCGCGTCACTAATCACTATTGTTAAACGTCACTAATTCTTCCTTGTCACAGATTCCGCAATGTAATAAGTTCTTGAATATCATAAAATTGTTTCTCCATTAACCATTTCGTCAGTTTCTTCTTAAATATATTTACTGGGAGATCCTTAAAGTTATCCGGTATTTTATTATATATTGTAATAGTCATAAATATCACACTATTTTTTACTTGATTTATTCTACATGTTGGAAAGTGCAGTTTATTTTGATACCTCGTTAACATATGCGAATTTACTTCTCCTTTCTTTTTAAAATATTCTGGGTGGTATTTAACAAATAAACATACTTCTCTTATATATATGCAGGTCAGTGTAAGGATACGTAATTTACCGAACATTGGTTTGCAACTGTCCCTTTGATGTAATCCGCACAGGGCTCGGATACATTTCTTTTGTGCCACAAATACTTTCCGCACCTCGCAAGACTGTCCCCAAAGAATTATTCCGTAAGATAGTATCGACGATATATATGCATGGTAGGCATTTATTGCAGCATTCATAGATACAGTATCTCTTAGGCGACGTAATACATAAACGAAACGATTTATCCTACCACAAATATATTCAATATGACTGTCCCATTTTAGACCTTCGTCTACCAGAACACCTAAGAATTTATGGTGTTTTACCTGTTCGATTACTTGATCATTACATTTTATATCTAGATTAATTTTGGTGCAATTCTTTGTATAATATTGAATTATTTTTGTTTTTACTAAGTTTATTTTCAGATTATTATTTTGTAGCCATTTTACTATATTATGTAATGCTGTATTTATATCTCTCTCATATGTATTTTTATCCGTGCATTTAACAATAAGGGTAGTGTCGTCTGCGAATAAAACTGTTTTGTGTTTCACTGATCTCGGTAAATCGTTAATATATAAGAGGAATAAAAATGGGCCGAGCACACTTCCTTGTGGTACACCTGATTTATTAACTTTTTTCTCTGACCTATATGAATTTCGTGTTTGATTTATCATTTTATGAATCTCCACATACTGATATCTATCATTTAAGTAACTTGCTACCCATTCTTTAGCAATTCCTCTTATCCCATATTTCTCCAACTTAAACAAGAGTAATTGATGGTCCACAAAATCAAATGCTTTGCTCATATCTAAGAATATGGTGGCTGCTGGTTTTTTTTCAATAAAGGCTTGAATAATTTCTTTCACCATGTCGAAGCATGCTAAAGAAGTAGAACTATTTTTTCTAAATCCAAACTGTTCCCGACATAATATCTTGTTTTTATCAACATAATTTTGAAATCTTTCTAAAATTACCTTTTCAAATATCTTAGATAAAACTGGAATTAGTGCTATCGGTCTGTAGTTTTTAATATCTTTTGGATCATCTTTTTTATATAACGGTTTTATAACTGATGTTTTTAGAACATTAGGAAAAGTGCCTTGCTCCATAGATAAATTGACAAGAAAGGATAACGGTTTGCAAATATGTACACTGGAAGCCTTTAATATTTTTGTACTTATACCGTCTGTTCCTACGGAATTCGTGTTATTTAGGGATTTTATTACTTTTAGAATTTCGTCACTACTTGTTGGTGTCAAGAATATAGTATTACATTTTTCCGTAGTCAATGTCGTTTTTATTTGAGTTGCATCGTATTTAAAATTCGTTTGATTTGTTATGTTAATAAAAAAGTTATTAAATTGTTCACATATATCATTCATTGAGTTGTATACATTATTATTGACTACAATCTCTTCTATTTCTTTAATATTGTTTTCGTCATTAATATTATTAGATATCATGTGCCATAAAGCCTTATTTTTATTTTTTGATAATTTAATAATTTTTTCACATTGAATTTGCTTTGACTTAAGAATGCACCTTTTTAGAATATTTTTGTATTTTATATAATAACCCCAACTATTTATAAATGTTTTCCTGTAATATATACTTTTTAAATATAGTAGTCGCTTTCGTACACAACATTTCTTCAATCCTTTGGTTATCCAATTAATGTAAGGTTTTCGCATTCATAATATGTATTAGAAAGTGTATCATACAAAACACACCACAAATTTATTTATAATACATTTTTAAAAGAGTTTTAATTTTAAAGTTAAATAAATAATTTGATAAAATATAGTTCTTCAGAAACTTTATATCGAGTACAGCGTTGGTCAGGTCACATCACTACGATCACGTGGCGGCAGTGAGGCGCGCGAGCGAGCCTGCGCGTGTCCGCCTCCCACCTCCCCTTCACCCCCGCGATGCTAAATTTACTTTCATAAAAATAAGTATAACAATCGACTTACTGATGAAATGTGATACTGGATTTCAATTTTGTGTATTTTCTAGTATCGTTTTTGCAATATAGAACTGCACATTTCACAATGTTTATTCGTAAATATGAAAAAAATTCCAGAGCAACGCACTTCGACAGCACTCAACCACGACTACGAGCGCTCGCGGCGGGAACGTCGTGTTGTTCCCACCTGTGCCTACTGTTCCCACTTGGTTGTTCGCACTCTATAGATAGTATATATACTCTAAGTATTCATCGTATTCATACACCTTTTATACCTGAAATTAAACTACAAAGTTCAAATCGCTAGCTTTTTTTTTCTGTATCTAAGGCTGTCATGTGGCTTTCATACACATTCCCATTTTGCACTTTTGCAGCACTTGCTCTGTGCTGTGATTCGCAGCCCGTGTTCGCAGCATGAATACCACATAAATACGTAGTATTTGTATACTCTTTGGCATGAATATGAATTTGGAATATACCAAGGAATTTATTTAAGCCAAAGACGTTATACTGCTATAATAAGACTACGCGCCATGGCGCAAAAAATGGTTCAAGGGAGAGCGTTCTTATCTCTTTTTATTTAGATAGAAATGGCTTAGCAAAATAAGGGACAAATTGATCGAAAGCGAGCGAGTAAATGTACTGTATATATAATTTTTGTATGCAAATATAAATTGACTAAAAACATAGTGTACACGGTATATTTTACTCTAAACGTGTTTATAACACTAAGTTATAATAATTATAACTTAACTCCAGCTATGTATGAAAATTATTTTCATGTATGAAAATTATTTTCATACATAGCTGAATAATGCAAATGTTTTTATAAAATATGCTCCGGGGCCCAGGCTATATTATAACATATAAAGGTTTTAGATGAAACCGGTTTTTTCATAATATACAACCAACCACAACCAACCCACGAATGTAATTTTAATAGAAGCAAAACAGTTTTGTTTTTGAAAGTCAGTCAAAGTGGATAACAATTTAGCAAAAAAGTGTTTTGATTTGAATAGCAAATTGATCTGTGCAATTTGATATATATCGAATAATAACAGAATATTCAAAAATAAAAATCAATCTATGAAAGATTTTCTATTCATTGTCTGCAACGATGTTGAGTAATCTGTGTACATGGTAAAGTTTCAATTTTTAACTTGTCATCTGTGATCTGTCATCCAACAAATAATGTTCACGTATCGTGCGTTCGTGGATTGCGTTGTGTGATTTGATATTTTTAACTTTCGAAATTAATTATATCAATTCAATAAGTGTACCAAGCTATTTAACAAAAGAATGTAAGTATTTTCCGACTCGAGTTCTCTTATTAAAATAAATTAATTATGCCTAATAACTTTACAAATTAAGTATGATTTTCACAAATTAATTTTTCCATAAACGAGTTTTTCCACTTCGTGACAACACAAGCTAATAAAATTTCAGGTTTATGTGACCTAACGAAGGTTTGGTTTATAATTTTTCACAATCCATTGAGTATCGCATTTTTGTCGTGGCCCACTTGTTCAATAAATATTTAATAATCACTTCCCTCTTCAGTGTCCTAATAATCCATTGTATTAAAATGTGAAGTAAACAGTCACGTATTCCTCGTGCATTTAATTTTAGTTTTAATCTGACTTTTTATCTGACACTGTGCCTAACCTGATAACATTATCTTTAGGTATAGTCTGCTCAAAGGTATATTCATTTCACCTGATAACAATGACTATTTTAGTTGTCCTTTATATTTAATCTTAATTATTACAAGGTAAACATTGTTATTGCCTTAAAATATATTTCTCATTTAATTTAACTTTAAACTCTTTTTATAGAATATCTTCTAAAGTTTTGCATTAATGTTTCTCTGCATTAAGAATGTACTGGTAAAATTAGTAGAATTGATAATGTAATACATTCTAGGAATATAACAAAACTGATGCATGACAGTAAAGCTTAATATCAAAATACAGTTAACTTTATAGTAAAAGTTTTTATACTTATTGCAATGAGACTTTCTTTGACCTTCTTTTAAGATGGAATACAGCTATATGATAGTGATGATTCAATGGCCTAATTTCATTTTTTGAAAATTATCAAAATTTACAAAGAAAACTTAGAAGTTTATTTTAATATCATCATGAAGATTTATTTATTTTACAATTATTGTAATGAAATAATAAAGTCTACTCAGGTAGATATCTGAAGGTTATTATGAATAATTACTGAGAATTATTTACATAAGTTAAACATTTCAATGTCAACACTACTGATAATTTTTTTTATGTCCATAAATACAATGTTTCTTATAATTCACTTTGATGTTTTTATATGAGGATTGTGATCAAATTTACTATTTTCTGCTTGTATTGTCATTTTGTGTGTAAGTATTATTTTCTTACATCCATTCAAGTAACCAATTAAATTTTGTGTTATCTTGTTTTAGTAAAATTTTTGGATAATATATTCTGTTATTGTTTCAAACAAATTTTATAAAATTAAAAATAAAAACTTTATATTCATTAAACCGTTGAAGGGCACTCTTTTTGGGACTTACTGAGATGTACTGTATTTAAAAAGGAACTATTTAGAAATATGAATATTAATGCAAAACTTGATTAACCTAGAATCATTAGCATATTTTCCTCATAACAATACCTACATGTGATCGCAATAGGTTATACGATTTTTACCATTTTATAACCTTTTGTGTAATATTAACAATAATTAAAAATAATTTGGAAAATCCAAAAGTGCACGCCTCATAATTTTTTTTTAATAAATATTTATTAATTATTATTTTTGTTTATTTAATAACAATTAAACCACATCGAATCAGACCCTGAAAAATGAAAGGGTTCTATTCCTGAGCATACTCAAGCGTAAGAGAAAAAAAAAGACTCGATTAGTAAAGTATTTCGGTCGCTATCGTGTTAACAAGAAAAAGGATCCGCACATACAGACACACGGACGTCCAAGACAGAACTTTTTTAAACTGTTTTTTAACTAGTTTAAATAACAAAAATGACATCAAAAATATCATGAACGTTAAAAATAGTGTTTTTTCTTAATATGTGTGTGTATGTATTATCTTACAAGTGCAATGTATGATACATAAAGACATTTTAAGTTTGAAAAATCAGATGTTTTGCGCTTAGTGACAGTAGTACCCACCTCAACGCTTCGCTTATGAGGCGTGCAAAAGTAGGTTATATATAACCATTTTAACATGTGGCACACATTGAATTTATTGAAAATAGATTAGGACTAATAAACCAATCTCTTTAAGCATCCAACATTTTACAATAGTTTAAATTTTATGTTACCTATCTTGTTCAAAAATTATAGTTTACTCATATAATATATTGCCCTCAGAATGGCTGAACCAAACCCGCAAGCAGGCGACACCGGCCCACCAAAGGGCATGCCGGCATTGAAAGCTCACCTTATGGCCAACAAAGTAGACGTCGCCCTGTGGGGTGTACGAATTTTAACTATTTTGTGCACTATCGGATATGTCATCCCTATTTTTACCAAGTAAGTGTCATTTTGTTTTCAAATGATTTGATGAATTAGTAATAATTCATATTATAATTATTATATTTCTAAGTTAAGTTAGCTATCAAATTTCAATCTAAAATAGGCTGGATTTTTCAAAATGTTGTTTTTGCATAGCAACTGTATAAATTCATTGAAGTCACAGATTACATGATGCATAAGATATGCAGTATAACATTACTGTTTATGCTGCATAAATACTACTTTTACTGGTTTTTATAGAATTACCTTTTTATCATGCAGTTATTAACTCCTACGGTTTTTATAGACAATAGAAGGGAATGATTTCATTGTTTTATCATGTAAAGGATCATCATTTACATATCTAATTAGTTTTGTAATACATTCTGTTCTTTGTCACTTGTCTTAGAAGCTTCATATTTTTACTTAATAATCAACATACATAGACTATAGCAACCTATTTCCCAACAGTCCCGTATCATCATTCTACAAGGCACTCCTAGCGAATGCCGCGACCTCTGCCCTCCGTCTCCACCAGAGGATACCGCCAAGTGAAATAGCACTCTCTAGAGAGTTCCTCAACAGATTCTTCCTTGAGGACAGCGCTCATTATCTCTTCTATTCATTGATCTTCATGAACGTCACACCGCATATATGTATCCTTTTTAATAATTTAGTTTATAAGTAGTTAAATACTTCAAATTATGCTAAGTTGTGTAGAAATGTGTGTTCAAATTTCCTGAGGAATGTATGGGTAAGTTTCGGTTTATAAATTAGAAATTAGATACTTTGAAGGTAGTTCGAGAAATAATGAACTCAATAAACTGAATCACAGTAGTAACTACGAAATATGTATTCAATCTTTAAACTTAATTAATGCTACATTTTTAAAATAATGAAAGACATTTTATGTTCATTATGTGCAATACAATTAATAAACACGTGCTTTCTTTGACCTCGGCAGTTACATAAAGACATTAGAATAAAATTACATAAGAATAATACTATTTATGTTATTTAATACTTATCTGTGTTCGTATATAATTCAATGATACAATGTGATTAAGTTCGATCGAATAACCCATTTGAGAAATAAATTTTTCGTCCGTTCCAATTATTATTTTTAGATATAAATTATTAAATAAAAAAATCATTTATTGAATAATTAGTGGGTTTGGTACAAACGTTACATTTGCTAAAGTAGGTAGGTATAAATTCGTATACAAAAATAATGTATGTTTTACCTATGTTTTGCTATGTTGCACATAAAAGATAATCTTAATACAAATATTTTATTTTTAAATGTTATGCTTGAATATTCTATGCAGCAAAGTACATCGGTCGTCACAACCTTGAGGCTACATTAACGCGATAATTCTTTATATTGTTAACAATCACACGTAATATCTGATTTTTAAATACACAGTGTCATTGGATTTTATATTATAAAATGAAGTACCGACTATCCGGTTTTGTATGGATGCCTTAACTTAACTTACCTAAGGAAAGTGAATTTTTGACGACACGATTTTGATAGGCCTATGTCTTTTACTATTCATACCTAATACAATTAATTATGATATATCTCATACATTGTAAATTTCTAAAGAATTACATTAGTTGCCTGCTCTTATTTCATTTGGTTTTGTTTATTTTTAAAAAAAATTCCTATACGAATGTGAGGTAAAAAGATCTTTATCATGTTCGATCAGGTTAACTAGTACTTTTTATGATTACACTGGTCAACAATGATTTTGTTGCCCTGGATGTGAAAGTGGTTTCGAATAATTTAATGCATATTATATATAAATCTATTAATTGTTTTGGTAGATTGGCTCTAGTTTTTTTTTAATCCTAATTTTCTTATTAGTCCATAAAACGCACCATGAAATAGAAGGTATATTTGTTTAATATCATTTATTTATCACAAAGTTTTACTAATTGTTTTGTTTTAGTTTTTAATTAATTTAAATGGATATAAAAATAGAGAAAAATCATTAAAACTTATGAAATAGTACAAGGAAATAGATTTTATAGGCTGCTCTTCTATAGTTAATTTGGGGACAATAGTTTCTTAAGGACCAACACCAACAGTAACCTGTCATCATGTTACGATCCCATGTACCCTGATACTTTTATTCCATAATTATTAGTTCCTTTTCGATGCGTTCTTCCTGTTTCTCACAGAAATTTCCCAGATTTACTGGAAATCTATCTAGGAGACTGTGGGGAAAGTGTAGCTTTATGCTCGTATTTGCTCATAGAATATTGAAGTTTTTTAACAACTTTTGCGCAATTTCTTTATAAATTGGTGCTTTAAATTTACCTTAAATTTGCCAATACTATACCTCTCCATAATTTACATTCAGCATCAGTTATTAATTTTGTTAAATTTTCATAATTTATCAATTTTCGACTCGTCCGTCCTGTAGGGCCATCGGATATTCTTCTTATACTTCTAGATTCCCTTAAAGGCCTAAATTCTCATATTTATTAATTATTCCCAATAAATTTGCTTTTTCTAATCCCATTAATAAAAACCACAAGGGAATTTGGTGTACCTATCCACTTTTCTGACCAAGTGCTACTCGGTTGCTTCAACTCAATACAAACCGTACATTGTTATTCATAAAAATGATTTTTTTTTCAGAAAAAATTTATTATTCTGATATTCTACATTCAGTTTTATAGAAATGGGTTATGTCTGAGCGAATAAATGTGCAGAAAACCTAATTCACCAAAAAAATAAACACTTGTTAGTAACCCGTATTCTGAAGAGCCGTAGGAGAATTAAATACATATATGAAAATCCAAATTAAAAAAAAACTAGAGCCAATTAAATAATTTTAATGATTACATTCGCAAACTGGGTCCTTGAAATATATAAATCTGTAGAAATATCCAGGGCAACAAAAAAAAATTGTTTTTTTGTTGAGCTGTGTTATAAATAACTAGATTTCCGCCCGCCGCTTCGCCCGCGTTGTCAAAGAAAAACTCGCATAGTTCCCGTTCCCGTGGGATTTCCGGGATAAAACCTATCCTATGTGTTAATCCAAGTAACCTATATGTGTGCTAAGGTTCAGTAGTTTATGCGTGAAAACCATACATACATACATACATAATTACAAACCTTTCCTCTTTATAATATTAGTATAGATTATAGGTCGTTTGTCAATGTCGTATGTAGTATCTACTTACATAGATATGTGTATTTTATATAAAGAAATGATTTTTATTGATCTATGTTTTACTAGATTTAATTCATTATTATAGGTACCTAGTCACAGTTCTAGTAGTCTTTTAGACAATTTATCTTATTGCCTGGCAGCTATTTTACATACTCTATTTCACCCTCTTCGGGCTTTATTAACAGACTAAAAATAGTGTAGGCCCTAAGTAGTTACTATACACATACATCTTCTACTATACATATAAAAATAAGTCGGGTTTTCCTTCCTGACGCTATAACTCCAGAACGCACGAACCGATTTCCACGGTTTTGCATTCGTTGGGAAGGTCTCGGGCAAAAAATTTCAACAGAATAGCAGGAAAAAATGAAATGTGGTGGCGAAACGGAGTTCGCCGGGTTTGCTAGTATTATATACATACTAGCTGCTTAATATGTATACCTAACAAGTAGCATAGATATGAGTCAAAAATCATACAATCCTCGCGATCCAGTAGCAATTATTTTATCTTCCACACGTACAAATATAGTAAGATTTTCAAATGACGTTTGACAAACATCTCATTTCGTGTTTTGAGACGAGTTGTGACGTAGAGAAAATATGCCATAGTAGATGTATCTACTCCGCGATGTCAAGGTGAACCGCAACGGGTTTTTATAACAACAATAACGTAATTAATGTCTCATAATACTTTCCGTTTAAACAAGATATAAAAATTATATTACGTTAGAGCCAAAATGTTGTTAAACAAGTTGTATTTATGTACAGTACTCCAAAATTAATAATGCGCATGCAGATCTTCGCTAATTATCGTATTTCCAGAAACACCCGAATCACCCCGAATCATTGAATCGTAAGTGCCCTAAACAATGCACTTGCATCTTGCACCTTGTTCGAAAGAAATAGGAGTCAATTCAGAGTCGTACACAATCGAAAACAATTCGGGCGATAGGTGACGGTAGCCTGTCAGTCAAAGAATTCAAAAATCCGTCAGTCGTCTTTATATATTGGTGGTGACCGCACGTATTATCTCTGTATGGATTTTATATAGAGCTGCTGTTACATACCCTTCTTAGTTTTGTTTCAAAGTTGAATTTTCCGGTATAATGATTATTTGCACAGGTAGCAGATAGCAGTGGGGAAAGTGAAAATTAATAAGAGCATAATGAAAGTTCTGATCATTCTACGATATCAGAAATAGAGATAATCCCTGATTCTGTAAATCCTTTGGACTGAGATTTTAATGATTAGAATTCACAATTTAAATGTAAACCAGTGTTTAAAAATATTTTTTTTAATATAAACTTTGTCTTATTTTAACCTTCCATACATCCATCATTACGCCAGCTTCAGTAAGACACGTTAATAGTTCTAAGTATAGAATTTTCCAAGTAAATCAATACATCAAATATATATTCGCAATCGTGTGGCTTATCCTCGCTAGCCACACTAGCTAACTTACATTGAATTATCGAAACAAATTTCGTTACTTATCTCTTTTACAATAAAATCACAATAAAACTCATAATTCTAATAAACTATGCACGAAGAAAATACATTTAACCACTCTATATACATATCGTCTTCGGAGGCTCGGGGAATATGACAGTTGCCGAACAGTGACGAATTTTTCTATGCGCATTATCAGTTTGGGAGTACTGTACCTATATGTATAGGTCAGTTTAGGTTTTTAATCTTTGAAACTGCTGAATGGATTTCGATGTAAATTTCCTCAGTTATAATTTATGAATTACTAGCTCCCGTTCCCGTGGGATTTCCGGGATAAAACCTATCCTATGTGTTAATCCAAGTTACCCTCTATATGTGTGCTAAATTTCATTGTAATCGGTTCAGTAGAATTTGCGTGAAAGAGTAACAAACATACACACCTACACATACACATACATCCATCCTCACAAACTTTCGCATTTATAATAATTAGTAGGATATGATAGGATGATAGTTCTCGTTTATATAGTTAATAGTAAGAAATGTATAGTAGGTCTCAAGTAAAATTTAACCGGCCGCCGCGCCGGCCGTAATGAGGGCCAAGTGACAACTCATGCGCAACGTGACTCTCACCGAACTCTGCATATATAATATTTAATTTACCATTAAAGTTATTTTTATGGTCGTATAAATTAGGTTGAATTTCTATTACAATATAACGGATTGAATTAGTGACCAAAGCATTTTACGTATTGTCTTTATGAAAATAAGGGTTATTTTGTAATTGAATTCATAACAAAATACTTAGCCTTTATTAAATTGGTACAAAATTTCGGGTATTTCTTTTATTCGTCAAGACAAATCCGCTATTTATATTATTACAAAAATGAATGTACATCGGATACAGTTAAAGTTTTTTAACTTTAAATTTATAGAATAGGTACAACCGTTACCCAAGAGACAGAAGAAGAGTAGTACAGTTAGAAAAGTCACTCAAATTGCTTTATGTACGTAGCTTCGTATGGGATATTCAAATATAAATACGTAATAACGTCAAAATAGTTTTGAAATGAAACTTCTATAAGCGCGTTTACAGTACCTAAATATACGGCAATACCGTCACGTCATGGAGTGAGCCGACGATTTTGGTATCTTTCAATCCTGCCAAAGAAGTTTCACTTCTGACACGTGTGCTCGGTACACACGCTCTCTTTTTCAGTCTTCAGTTTTTTTTTTATAAAAGGCTTTCCTATAGAAGAATAAGTACTATAATACATAGTTTAATCGGCCTTGTACTTAAGTATATTATGTCACCAAGCGCAAGGAATGAAAAAACAAGGTAAATAAAATCGTTTTAATAAAATTAAAACAAGATACACAAGGCCGCGTTAAAGGGACCATATATGGTTATACATAATCGAATACGTATCTACAGGTAATTTTAAATGATTGTTTTTACCACTTTGCAAACTATAACCACAAAGTATTCAAAGAATATGAAAATCCCATGGGAATAACATATGCAAATGTATTAGAATGTGTCAATATTTGTGACATTTCTCACTACTGCTTATACATATACCTAAAGAACGTTTTTGTGTAAAACGTGTTTTATTTTCCTACAATGTCATAACAAAGTGTCTTATTTCGAACTAATCATTCGATTGGTTGATTGGTTGGTTTTGTTATAAATGAAATAGGCATATAGGATGAATCTTAGGAATTAGAATACATTAAAATATCTGTAGAAATTTCGACATTACACGTACTTACATAAAATATTATGACGTATACGTAACAAGCAAAGGCACATAATATTATACCGCCGGGATGTAATCAGCATATTGTTTTTTTATTTTTTTATATTAAAATATATCTGAATTATTTTCATAAATATATGCTACGAAGAAACGAGTTTTATGATGCCACTTGATCATTATAATATCACGAATTTACCTACAACTCCGCATATTTATACACTTTAATTTATCTCTTTACTTATCAGTATAAGTATATTGCAATAAACGTGAGAGTTTTTTGTGTCAGGTCAACATTATATTACTTTATAAAAAAAAAAAAATATTCATATGGAAAATAACAAAATAAATTATCTTGTAATACTAGGCTTATACCAAGGTTTTTAGTCAATATAAATAATGAGTTTTCATATAAGTGTACTGTATAATGTATGTATGTTGTGTATGTAGGTATAATTCATTGTATTTTTCTGGATTTAGGATGGAAAAAGGTAAATCATTTTTCTTTTTTACCAGAATAAACTTATATTAATAAATGGACAAAACACAGCTATAGTTTAATAAATGCCTTGTGTAAAACAATATAAACCAGTCTATAGTACTACGTTGACATATGACATTTGACAATTAAATTTGACAGTTTAGGTACCTGTGACCCACAAACATACAAGCACACTTTCTAGCAGCTTTGCATGATATTATCAGTTTTAAATATAATGTCTATCTCTAATTAGTAGCTACTGTATCACGAAAACTTACTATAGATATATTTTTACACGTGATCACTATATAATATAATTATAGATGTTGTGTCTAACCTTCGCAAGTATTATTCGAATAATAATTACTGTCTATAATGTTGGAGTTTTATAGCCATTTTCTGGTTAATTCACAATTTAGATTCATTTTTGTATTTAGGTTTGTAATTAATTAAAAAAAAGAATAGAAACTCAATATGTATTATAAAATTGTCTATTAGTATCGGAACTATAAATTATAAAATGCTTTTAAAAACAATAGTGATTTATCCTTTTATATGTACATATACATATTTATAAAGTAAAGAGGTTATTAAACTTCCTCGGTCAATCAATAAAGACCAATTATTGTTTATTCACTACGATTGAATGCTTCACTATAAAGGATATCTACTATAAATGATCAATAAAAAACTTTCATTATAACAATTGCTTTATTTTTCATAAAATTCTCAATTAATTATTGAAATGAAACTTCTTAATGCGTGTTGAGAATAAAATTTCAAGTCGCGTCATGACAATACCGTCATGACATGGAATAAGGCGGCGATTTTGGTATCGTTATATCTTGCCTAAGAAGTTTAACTTCTGACACGTGTGCTCGGGACACGCTCTTTTTTTATAAATAAATGCTATTGTTATGGAATAGTTCTGTCATTAAGAGGTATATGTATTTTAGTTTAAGTATGATATAAGCAATTATTCCTTAATCGAATATGATCAGTAATTCTGGTGCCAATATTCCTGTTCGCGATGCTCCACGCAGCTTCCTACTCGCTCGTCATTCTTGATGTAAGTACCATTTTTAATTTTTCTTTATTAGATAAGTAGATAGAAAAGCCAAAAGAGCTTGAGCAATTTGGTGGTGGTGTTGTAAAAAGAGAATTTGAAGCTAGAGACAGAGAGAGGAGTTTAAAGCAGAAGAAGTGTAAGGGAGAGAGAGAGAAAGAGTGACAAATAAAAAAACAGCAAGTACGTTTATGATATTTCCGATGAAACTTTTTTATTTAAACTTTTTCATTTTAACATTTCCTGGCTAGAATCGTATCGCCTAAAGCAGTTTTCTCTAAAAGATTCAATGAAATTGATACCTTATTTCTTGGCAGTAATGTTCAAAGTCTATTGTAACGCTCATTATAAAACTCTGCCTGCTACAAACTTAGGCAGAGTTTTATTGTACAACAATTATATTATGTTTTATGTATTTCCTTTCAGACTCTAGGCCAGAACTCATTGTGGGTGGTTCGCATCGGTATCTCGCTGGTGGAATTCCAAGCGAGGAACATTTTGCGCGCGGCCGCAATGGCTGAAATCGTGCTATTCCCGCTCATCGCATTCTTAGCCCTGCTGTAAGTAGTCCTGTTTAAATAAAAGTAATTATTTATTCGTTATTTAGGGTTGTCAAAGACGAAATAAAATACATTTTAATCGAGTTGACTGGTTTTCTAATCGACTTGTGTTATAATTTTGGTGTAGGTCCAACGCATCTGTTTTTGTTTTCTTTTTCTAATTTCTTATCTGTGTGCGTTCCAGCGGGTACAGCGGTTTGCTCTCGCCGTTCATGTACTACTACTTCGTGACGTGGCGGTACACGTCCCGCCGCAACCCGTACACGCGCAACACGTTCCGCGAGCTGCGCGAGTTCGCCGAGCGCACCGCCGCGCGCCCCGCCCTGCCCGCGCCGCTGCGCTCGGCGCTGCTCGCCGCCGTGCAGCTCGTGTGCCGCCTGGCGCCGCCCGTCGAGATACAGCAGTGAGTGCACACACACCCCGCACACACACACCGCCGTGCAGCTCGTGTGCCGCCTGGCGCCGCCCGTCGAGATACAGCAGTGAGTGCACACACACCCCGCACACACACACCGCCGTGCAGCTCGTGTGCCGCCTGGCGCCGCCCGTCGAGATACAGCAGTGAGTGCACACACACCCCGCACACACACACCGCCGTGCAGCTCGTGTGCCGCCTGGCGCCGCCCGTCGAGATACAGCAGTGAGTGCACACACACCCCGCACACACACACCGCCGTGCAGCTCGTGTGCCGCCTGGCGCCGCCCGTCGAGATACAGCAGTGAGTGCACACACACCCCGCACACACACACCGCCGTGCAGCTCGTGTGCCGCCTGGCGCCGCCCGTCGAGATACAGCAGTGAGTGCACACACACCCCGCACACACACACCGCCGTGCAGCTCGTGTGCCGCCTGGCGCCGCCCGTCGAGATACAGCAGTGAGTGCACACACACCCCGCACACACACACCGCCGTGCAGCTCGTGTGCCGCCTGGCGCCGCCCGTCGAGATACAGCAGTGAGTGCACACACACCCCGCACACACACACCGCCGTGCAGCTCGTGTGCCGCCTGGCGCCGCCCGTCGAGATACAGCAGTGAGTGCACACACACCCCGCACACACACACCGCCGTGCAGCTCGTGTGCCGCCTGGCGCCGCCCGTCGAGATACAGCAGTGAGTGCACACACACCCCGCACACACACACCGCCGTGCAGCTCGTGTGCCGCCTGGCGCCGCCCGTCGAGATACAGCAGTGAGTGCACACACACCCCGCACACACACACCGCCGTGCAGCTCGTGTGCCGCCTGGCGCCGCCCGTCGAGATACAGCAGTGAGTGCACACACACCCCGCACACACACACCGCCGTGCAGCTCGTGTGCCGCCTGGCGCCGCCCGTCGAGATACAGCAGTGAGTGCACACACACCCCGCACACACACACCGCCGTGCAGCTCGTGTGCCGCCTGGCGCCGCCCGTCGAGATACAGCAGTGAGTGCACACACACCCCGCACACACACACCGCCGTGCAGCTCGTGTGCCGCCTGGCGCCGCCCGTCGAGATACAGCAGTGAGTGCACACACACCCCGCACACACACACCGCCGTGCAGCTCGTGTGCCGCCTGGCGCCGCCCGTCGAGATACAGCAGTGAGTGCACACACACCCCGCACACACACACCGCCGTGCAGCTCGTGTGCCGCCTGGCGCCGCCCGTCGAGATACAGCAGTGAGTGCACACACACCCCGCACACACACACCGCCGTGCAGCTCGTGTGCCGCCTGGCGCCGCCCGTCGAGATACAGCAGTGAGTGCACACACACCCCGCACACACACGCCGTCGCGTATATACATTATACACACACCCCGCACACACACACACACACCGCCGCGTGTATTCACGCACCACGCACGCACACATGTAACACAAGTCACACGTATGGCATAATTTTACATTCGACACATGTAACACATGCAACACGAACGGCAAACATGCAAAACACGCCGTACGTACGACACAATCTCATATTACACGTAAATGTATAATATATTCTCTTTCTAAAATTGTCTCCTATAGATCTTTGCAATATGCAAAGATCGTATAATGACACCGTATGAGAGACTATCATATTATTATAGTCTTACAATATCATGTTACACTTTACAGGAACTTGACATCTCTTGGCCATTTAACATATTTTTTTATTGAATATCGTATCATAAGAAGACAGGTTAAATAACAAAAATATCGCCAGCAACCAGAGGCGGCTCGTGACAAAATAGTATCGGTGTTCACTTAAAATAAAACTACGAAAATACAATAGTATTTGACAGTTTACGTGACATTTTAATATTATCGTGTAATACTTTATTGGACGGATAAGTTTTATCCAAGCATTGAAAAATCGGCCCTTAAACACTAAAAAGTATAAAGTACACGCTATTTCAAAACGAATTCAATGATCAATGAATAGTAATATTAGAAAATCCCCGAATTTGCATTCGCGCGCGTATTTGGAGTGTTTGTTTATATAGGAGTGGCAACGTCGCGCGCAATTGCTGCTGTCATGCGATGCGGCCGGCGGTAATATTACCGGCAACGTCGCGTGAGAGCGGCCGGTGCTCCGTATATGGCTATTTTTCCATAGTAAATCTTTTGTTTCACGCGCAGGACTGTGTCGAAATTTCTTTTTCACTCTTATTGGATTTCGTATTTATAGTAAAAGGAGAATGGGCATTTTACGAAGTTGGGCCTGAACACTTGAGTTGGACCAATACACATATTAATTTTATAATAGATCATAACACATACATAACGGGAAAAATATATATAAAAAAATAATCAACCGGGTTTTTGTACAGTCACATCAAGTTTTATTTCTTAGTGTATAATATTTTTTGCAATTAATAACTGTTATAAGACAATGACAATATATTTATGTTACTCCTATTCACTTTCACTTACAAAGACGTACTAATCTGAAGCCTTATAATAACCGAAATACACTAATATTATGTTTTGTAACAGGTACCTATACCGTGTTTATTATAATTCATCGTAGTTAGACGTTTTTTTAGGGTTAAACTCAGTCACTCCAGTGACATTTATGTTTATATTTACTTCACTCGAATTAAAAACACCGTTATTGTGCGCAAAATAATAGCCAAATAAATAAAACTTTTTGCCTTGACTGTACAAGAACCCAGTTGATTTATTTTTTTATTTTATTTTTTTCGTTAGGTATGTGTAATGATCTATCACAAAAACAATATTTCGTGTGTATTGGTCTTAACCCAAGTTTCAGGCCCAATTTGACGCGTCCTCCTTTGTTTTGTATTTTTAATTAGACGAAGTCGACTGACGTTTACGGTGTTGTCAGTTTTTGATGAAATAAAAATAGCGATGTGACAAAGTGAAAGATTTATAAAATCCTGAATGAAATTGCCTCAATCGTCTAGTGAATATTTAGTGTGTAACAATATAACATCAAATAAACACAACAATAACAACAATTAACGAAACAATTTACAAAAACAATAACTAAACAGTGACACAATAAAAATAAAACACTGATTGTATTCTACTAGTAACTTATACCTTATATAGCTTTATATATTATAAATAGAAATAATGTAATTTTATAGTTTAAAATGATTAACTATTCACACTCATTGTTCATTCATCTGATTGAATGAGAACTGAATTCCTCACTACAAAGTGACATTAGCTGCTGTCAGCTTCGTCTAATTAAAAATACATAGGCAATGTACTGAATCTTATTTCATTGGAGCACAATCGAAAGTGCTCCGTAAGCTCCGTTTCGCGCGTTACTTATGAAATGATAAGAGATAGTGATGGAATTTATTTGTAAAGGTACTTATTTTATTGATTGATTTTATTTGAGTTTTATTACGATAGATTTTAAATAGCGATATTAATTATTAAATGAATGAGCAGGTATAATTTTTTTATAATTATTTATGGGAGTTCACTGCACCAGTGCTCCTAGGATGAGCCGCCTCTGCCAGCAACAGTTGTTTATTAGTCTTCTCTTTCACTCTCGCGCATCCAGCACGACTCAGGCAATTACCTGACTTTCGTATCTTCTATAACTTTAAAAACATCTAATCTCAAAACGATATTTTCATCTTTCTCACATATAATTTTTTTTTTCAGATAAGCATTGCTGTCGAATCATCGATGCATCACTCAACAGCCTCTGGGAATATTTATTTTATTTTAAGCTGTTACTCTTTGACAGATAATAATAAAAATAAAACTGCAGACTTGCTCCTTGGTGCAACCATAGACAACAGAGCACACATGGGTCAAACGATGTTTATAAAGTTATTTTTAATCTATGGTTATTAATATACAATTTATAAAATATATAAGGTACGGGTTAAAAGGTACTATTTTATCCAACTCTGTCCAAACTAAAGCTTATGTGTGCTAAATTTGCCTTTTATATCTATGTAATAAAATCTGGAATTAAGATAATATACTGCAATTGTATTTTATCACATGCAACACTGACCTAAATTTTTATTTGTATCGAAAAAAATCATTTGTCTGTAAGTCGCAGATAGGTTAAGACTAGGGTTTTTTGCTGTCTAAGTTACATATACATATATAAAAGTACACCGTGCATGTTTGTATGTTATAAGTTGGTTGTATTGTGTACCAGGTCTATTGTAAGATTAATTTTTATGACACGAGAACAATTTTGGTCCAATTTTATTTAGCTATTTAAGGAGTTGTAGGATAATTAATCAATTTTACCTCTAGCCTTATCAATAATGTGCTAAAATTTGTTCCATATACATTTAAAATAAAAAATTAACGACGAGGTATTTGTTATCTATGATCTTATATGTCTATGGTTCATTTGAACATTGCTGAAAAAAAAGATTCTCTTTTTAATGACTGTCACAATTTTACTTTGTTTTGCATTTAATTTACATCTTCATTGACTTCATTTCCAATATATTATGTGAATACGGTTATACATAAAATAGAAAATAATTAAATACACATTTTGTATTAAGACTTAATATTTGCACTTGGTTTGGGATGAATGTAGTAAGGATTTTAAATAAATGTTGTTTAAGAAATTTTTTCGTGTTTTTTTTAATCCTACATCTACCATTTTTTCAAGACAAAATTTTATGAAATTTTCCTTATTTTTTATTAAGCAGGCTTTACTCGTAATTCTACAACTTTAATAAATATAAGTTAATATAAAATGACGAGCATGCAAAAAAATAGAAGCATATACATAATATACGTACATAAATAGAGCATTCTTTCGTTGTTCTTAGTGCGTTCGAAAAGATTTTATGCAATGTTCTAATACTGAACAATACTGAATACTAGTTTTCGTTTACACTAAAAGAGCACGAAATAATGCTCTTGCTCTAGCTCTATATTCGTTTGATATAAATGCACCGTCATGATGTAGCTTTTTAATGCTACCTTAAAATTGAATGAGTAGTTTTCAGTTAGATTCACAGTTAGATCGTAATAAACAAAAACGTATTTTCTCTCTTAAATTTATACACTGAATAACTATAAAAGTTTGTTATGATGATGGCGATGATTCTCAGCCTCCCCGTTAATTATAATAGCATTTATACCTTATTGTATAATCAGAATTGGATTTTAAAAGTAAAGCGATATGCTGTACCTCTACCACTTGCCTCATTCATGTGCACAGGTGTGCACATGAATGAGGCAAGAGCTCAAAATATTTTACTTCTTTCAATAAGATTACGGAGACGATTATATTTTTTAAAGCCTATATTTGATACATATTCCGATTTAGCACCTTACTATATATTTCGTAATCTGTATGAACTATGCAACACTATTAAATCAGGGAAATGTGTGGTCAAAGAATTGTTTTTACAGATGTGAGGACTCTACCCTGATACTTCTATTAAAAGTAAGTATGTCAAAAAAAGCTACCTTTAAATCTATACTAATATTATAAAGCTGAAGAGTTTGTTTGTTTGAACGCGCTAATCTCAAAACTACCGGTCCGATTGAAAAATTCTTTCGGTGTTGGATAGCCCATTTATCGAGGAAGGCTATAGGCTATATATCATCACGCTAAGACCAACAGAAGCGGAGCTACGGGGGTGAAGCTAGTATCATATAGAGTGATAGAAATCTATTTAAATATCACGCTACGTTGTCACAGATAAACATAAAAATGGTTATGTTTCACATTAAATAATTCAAGATCTATAAAAACCGAGATGTAAACATTACTATATCATCCTTTTAATTTATCTTCGAGTCGTATATCAAAGTTAAACACATTTTCAATCTGCTCCATGACAATACATTTCAATTAAGGCAAACTCATGTCGTTAGGTGCTGAATAAGCAAAACCGCAATCTCGTAATAATTACTGAAATTACACAACACTAGGAATATTTCTCGTATTCTGTTGACTAAAAGAACGATATATTTATAGCATTGATTCCTTTACAGTCATATAAGTAAATATATAAATAATTTACATATAATTATTATATTATGTATCATTCTATTCTATTATTCAGGAAAATGTTGATACTATTGAGCACCATGCACTTCAACATTATTTCAAAATATAACCTACTTAAAAATGTTATGCACAAAATCAATAAATAGGTCAACGAGGAATAAATTAATGTACTTTATAAATATCCGAGTTATAAGCCTCTTACCCCATCAGGGATGCAGCAAAGTGCTTCGCAGAACCAATTAAATTCAAAGCCTTAAAAGCTCTCAAAGGTTAAAAAAAACTGTATTTCTAGTAACAAATAAGCTTTTTACTATTTACCTTGTCGAGGCTATGTCAATAGGTGAGCTTAGAGACAGGAAATTACTTGCCTCTCTCCTAAGAAATCAATTTAATTGCTTAGATCACGAGTGAGCATTGACCTTGTTGTAAAAGCTTATGAGTAGGTAGAGCAATATACTAATATACCTATGTATATATTATGAGGTCGCAAAGGAAGTGTTGTACCTATATATTACAACAATAATAAAACTACGGCGGAATATTGTTGTTGAGAACACTAAGAAAATCATAGAGCTTCGAATCCTGCAGCCTATCTTCAATTCCAGTTTATGAAAAATTTATACTTACCTACTTTGCGAGCTTGATAATATTGTTATGTCTCTACAGTTAATAATTTCTTCCTATTTTATCTAAGTGGCATTAATTATTATTAATAAATGACAATATAATAGAAAATAGAATAAAAAAATACAAACCTGTGCCCTAATTATTGCTCCAATTTTTAAAGTTTAGAACCTACTAAAATCACGAATATACAGTGTTAACCTGAGAACGTATTAAGTGTTTTGGCATTAATTTGCTTAAAACCATACCCGCTTCCATAGCAAGGCAATTAAGCCTTCCTTGAGGATTTGAGGTCATAATTTATCCACTTAAAAGCGTGTACAAATTGTTCTACCTTTATATAATACCTAAAACAATTTGTTTCATCTCAAATTCAAACACAATAAAGTATTTGTGTTTGTTTTAGATTTACCTAGTCAGCGTGGTAGATGTAATTTTTTTATACAAAGCAAATAGTTTACATCAAATGTCCTGTTTTTATGTTTTTGTATGCAATAAAGATTATAAATAAATAGTTTTATAAAGGAAGCAACCTATTTTATGTAATCTTAGGTAGGTACAAATATATTTGTGCAGCTAAGGATATTAAAACTATGTTTACGTCAGCGTGTCTACAAAATAACAAAAGGGAAAAATGAGAGCAAAGGACTAATACACTTATTATTCGTTGTATAATCACAACATTATTATAATATATCGGTAGCACTGTCCGGGCTTTCGTTTGATTTATTCGTTGAATATCATTACCATCTTGAATGTTAGCTGTTTGTAATGACAATGATACTATTTATCGAGGTCTATTTATTGCCTTATCATTTATGTTTCTCGTGTATTTTTAGCTGATTTATTATTGTCTGCCATTCAAGATTATTCTGGATACATAATATTATTAACGTAAAATGCTATGTGGAAATCGATCCATCATGTTTTCGGAGAGTCATGTTGAAGACTGATATGAATCAAATATAATAAAAACTTCCGTACATTTTTTCGGGAAGCCATCTATCTATTGAGTAGGTACGTTCCAAACGACCGTTCGTGTAAAAATACTTGTTTAATTATGAAAATAAAAAAAAAACACTTTTCAGCCTTTTCTTTTTAATTAAAACAGAAATACTACAATATTAATTATTGTCAAGTCGATTTAATAAAATTATAGAGCTGTTAATCAAAGAATAAGTAATTTCTAATTTAAAAAATCTTCATATTGTATTTCCCGGTGATTGGTCATTATGTAAATAGTCATTTTTTTGTATTTGTACGTTCTTTGAGAGAAACTTATTTTTATACAACCTCCTGCACATTATCTGAACTTAGTGGGGATATTGAGGTACCTAATGCAAGAAGAAAACTATACTAAGAGCAATGATTTCTTATTGATTGATACAATATGTGGTGGTAAATGTTAAAAATACTTATGTAATGACGATTCGAAAGTGCTACTAAATAGTAGTCTAATTGAATAAATGAATGTTTGAGTTTGAGTTTGAATACCATTAATACATTCGAGTAGGTACATGTGAAGTGTGAAGTCCCGTGTCCCCTAGTGAGGTATGGGGCCAATATGGGGCAGATGCAGTATTCATACGTACAATGTTAATCTTTCTGTGTCCTGCCAGACTGTGACATTTTTTTTCATTGTCTCCACGATGAATCGAACCCACGGTTCTACGGTGAAACGTTAACCACTGTACCAGGGAGGCGGTCAGTGTAAGAATGTACTTACATCATCAACTTAGCAACTAAATAGCTACTTCTAACTTCATTCTATTGAGAAATGAAATAGCATGAAAGCTGAGATATGTATGATCTATGAACGGAAGTAAAACGTATTTTTTAGATGTTGAAGCATTCGTAAGGTGTAGTTTTCTCGATTGTCACTATATTTTTAACGTGTATACTAAAAATGGATTTTATATGCGTTATCATAACATTTTGATAAAATATGCAAATGTATGTAATTCGGTCAATTTATGAATAAAGAAATAAAGGCATAAAACGATAAAATTTTAATTAGCATAAAATAAATAATTTACCTACCTATTGTTTTACTCTTGTTTACGTCAGAAAAATGGATTACATTAAAAGACAAAAAAATTCATTTTCCGTAAACTATTATTTTTATTGCCTTTTGTACGATAGTAAATAATCATAGACTGTTATTACATTATTGTTACGAAAGACAAGACATTGCAGGTTTCTGAATAAAATTGTACGGTTCGTACACTTGGGGATGCTGCTGCTGATAATAATTAAAACTAAGCTGCTAAATAATATGCTTTAATATTGCTATAATGCTAAGAGTTACACACGTACGCGGCTCGCGACGTTTTAACGTGAACTAATGCTATATTATGTGAATGAAAATGCTGTGACACACAAAAATGATGATTTTGCACTCTGTACGGTTGCACCGTACAAAAATGATTATTATATTTTATTATTAGGTAGTTGATAAGAAATCTGGGAAGAGACTAGAGATAGAACTTGTAATATCATAAAGAACGTGACGTTTTGGGATCTACGAATAACCAAGAGCATCAAGCTTTTTTAATTTTTTACCTTATCGTTGCAAAGAGAAATGCGCTGTTTGTTGTAATATCTAAAATATATTGTAATTTTACAATAACATGAAATAACTAAAGAAATGTCATAGAAACTGTTTTTTCTGAAGTTGCATGTATTGTAGGTATATCTAATTTATAGTTTCAGGACTACAAAATGTTTG
Organism: Colias behrii; assembly: GCA_029959065.1. Lineage (NCBI taxonomy): Eukaryota > Metazoa > Arthropoda > Insecta > Lepidoptera > Pieridae > Colias > Colias behrii. The sequence continues at coordinate 873,013 of JARWMC010000021.1, read as the reverse complement.
TGGAAAGTGTAATCTGCATATTACTTCGCCAACTTATACTCAAACAACGTGAGGAAAAAAAAAATACCATTGAGAAAAACCCCGTGAGGAAACTGACGTAGGTGATACAGTCTTTTGGTGTCGTTTTGGGAATAAAATATCAATCAATGATGATGATGATGATGATGAATGATAAATGTCTACTACACATATGTATTCGACTAGAGGACTTTAATTTTTAGCTTTTTCTGACTAAATTTCAAGCTAGAGCGTTTATGTAGAGTTTCTATGCCTATAATAATTGTAAAATGTATCAAAAACCGTTTTATACCTGAAAAAAAGTAAAGTTCGTTATGTTAATGGCTCTACATGTGACTCTATGAAAAAACATCGAGCTAGAGCATTCCCGCAGTGCAAAAGTTAGACGTTAACCATACAGACTGTTTAAACTTACTATGTAAGGACTTAATGGCAATTGGCAGGGACGTAAAAATGCATGCGTCGAAGTAGGATCGAGTCGAGACTCGTTGGCGACGGGGGGCTGGCCAGCACTCTGTCGAGTTGCGTCGAGCCGAACGGACGTGTCGCTCTTGCACGTGGATAAAGACGATACATGCCTGCTACGTGTTTTTTCATTAATTAAAACTCGTGTGACAATGCAACTGTTACGATAAATAGTGTTAATTTTATTTCCAAAGATAAATAATGGTATGTTTTTTTAAGTGCTAAAGTGTAATGTGATGATGTTTTGCGTGGAGTGGTGTTCGGGTGTGGGGTGACAATGCGCGAGGGTGTGTTAGTGCTGGTGGTGCTGGCGGTGGCCTGGGGCTGCCCCGGGCCGCTGCCGCAGGGCTGCGCGTGCACAGACGGCGGCACCAGGCTCACTTGCCGGTCAGCTGATCTGCAACACTTGCCGCCGTTGAACGATCGGCTTCTTGTGCTGTGAGTAAGAAGTATATCACCTGGAAGACATACAACTAAAATAATACTATATAAATTTTTTCTATTCTTTATAAATTTATATTTATAAAGCAATTGAATGCCATAAAACCAAAAATATAAATTCAATAAAATAATACTATTTAGCGATAATACGGACATTTGTCATAATGTTTACCTAGGTTAAGTTTCAAATTGTGATTGTCCAGAGCAATAAAATAATAAATAAATGAAAAACTCTCTTTGGAAACGTTTGATGCATACTTTGGCTGGAGCAAAATACGTTTTTAAAAAGTTTACAGGCAGGATACTTCGCATGCATATTATTAATTTGTTTATTATTCATATAAAATCTAAATAATCTGCTACTTGTATCATGATTCACACATGTTTGACCTGGCGGCTGGCGGGAATTAAAATCATGGTCACAAGCTGCAAAAACCCAGAGTGACTCTACATTTTATAATTGAGTATGAATGGCAGTATTTGCAGATTGGTGACGTCTGGAATTTTAAAATTTTGTTAAATATTTTGTTTTAAATAAGAGTTAGTTCTTTTGTTATTTTTATTATAAGATGCTGTCTGGAGAGACAGAGTGACCATTTTAAAGAGAGCTTTCGTTGTATTATTAGTACTATGTTAGTACTCCAGTGGGAAGCCGGTTTTCAAACTTTCATAACTTTTAAGGATTTTATTAGCTTATACATATTTTATTTATTACTTAAATATCTCAGAAAGTAAATATTTTTTACTAACGGGTTCATGTAGAAGAACATGTTAATTAACATGGAATTACAAGGCGTGTATAATTTTTTTGAGTAAGTATTTATTCTCGAAAGACAGTATGATTTCAGCGATATTATAATAAAATTTCATCCCAAAATATATTACGTACTTATTGTTCCCAAAGCAATAATAATAAAACAGAAGCTAAATAAAGGCTGTAAAGACAAACCTCAGGCTGTATCGTAGATCGTGCGACGGGATGAAGCTGTCACTGCCTATTTACTTATCCGAGACTTATTCAATCTATAAAGTTGAGCCAACAATCTACATATAGTATATAGATGTGTATATTCTAACACAATGAGTGATAGATATACAAAAGCTTACATAATATTTTGTTATAAAAATTCATTCATATTTAAATTTATTTGAATTTAAAAACGGTAAGTGATGCTCTACTCTTTATCTTTTATTAATTATAGGTATTGTATCCTTCAAGGAGTAATTCTTTCTCTTGTTTAAAAATTAATTAACAGATTTAAAAATGTATACTGTCTTGGCTAGTAGACATCGTCATAAAGTAATAAGCTCTACAAAGCTCTACAATATATATTTTAAGCTGTGTTGTTTCTCTTTTAAAACAGTTAAACAACTATATAAAAAACCTTTATATTATGTTATATTTAGGCGCATCCAGTGAGCTATATCTGCGTCCGCCGGGGTCGAGTGTAGTAGTATAGAACACGATTGCTTTTTATTACTAAATCCATTTTATACATTCTGTCTGTAGTCTGTACACCTCGTCTGTGATGCTATGAATTTCTGATATTATACCGTGTTACAATATACATATATTCATGTATTTAAATGGATATCTGTGGATATGATCACTTTATTAGTAATGTGGTAAACGGAATAACTAAAACAAAAAAACATAATTTCTAACAAAATGTAGAGCTATATATTTTAGTTTATTTGGTTAAGTAAATTAATTAAAAGGAAGACTGGCTACTTACTCTGGCTTCGCTCGGCTTGAACAGGGATAAAACTGAAAAATATCCCACGTCCTTCAGAAATAATGTGGGTAGCAGAAAAGGGATGGCTGTTTTTGAGTTATCCGTACAAGTATATAAAATCAAACATTTATCTATACTAATATTATAAAGCTGAAGAGTTTGTTTGTTTGAACGCGCTAAATCTCGGGAACTACTTGTCCGATTTGAAAAATTATTTCAGTGTTTGATAGCTCATTTATCGACGGTCTTCAAGCGTAGAGTGAACAGGTACCTTCTAGGGAAGCGCGTTCCATCTTAGATCATATCTCAGCTTAACATCAGGCGAGATTGTGGTCAAGCGTTTCCCTATTCTCAATAAAAAAAAGAAGGCTATAAGCTATATATCATCACGCTAAGACCAACACGAGCGGAACACTGCGGGTAAAAGCGCGGAGCACAGTTAGTTTTTTATAATATGCAGACACAGATCGATAAGCAAATTACGTGTTATTTTCACTTGCTTATTAGTCACTGGGAGATTTGATATTTGGTAGAGTCACCCAGTCAAATTGGTTCGTAAAGTGTAATTAAGAGAAAATTATGAAAAACATAAATTTAAGAATTACATGGAAAATAAATACACGACCAATATGATTTAATAAATATCTTTAATCACGAGGATGGAGTGTAACAATCAATTATTTAATTTCACGTATTTAATTCTATTAGAGTGACGTTTGGCCTACTTGGCTGCTCATGAACTTACGACACAATAAATATTAAATTAAGATGGCGCAGAACATACAAATAGGTATATATAAAGGAAAACAAAACAAGGAACTTATAATATTGCCCTAGTTTAACTTCTAAGGTTTCATAATATGATATTTATTATAAAGATCTTAATATTGTAAATATGTATAATATTGTACGTGAAGAAGACTTATGAGAAATAATAATATTACACCTAGTTTACACTTACCTGTAGCAGGTGAAATGGGATTATAGAGCATGTATTCTTTATATATAAAAGCAGGTTATAAATATAAAGTTGTATTAATTTAATCAAAATTACGTTTCATAGGTTTTCAGGGAAGATCTAAAATATTTAATATATTGTTATCTGTACCATTAAATTTATTAATGTACCAGTAATTTTATTGGTTTAAATTAACTAAAGGTAGAGCTTTCATTTATTTGTATATAATAAATAATATACTTTATTATTTAAATATGTATATTATGTATGCATAGTAGCATTATATCTGTAATTTGCAATTTATTATTTAATAACCTTAATAGTTACTTGATACATAGTTACATTTTTTTTAATTTCATACCGGGTCGATAAACCAAGCGTTGATGTCTTTTGTATCGATTTTTTTCCACTCACGCGCAACGTTGATTGATGACACTGATTTATAAAGCGTATGGAATAATTATATTGTACGCTTAAGAATAAATTGTGTTTTGTAATATAAAACTATTGCATTTTTATTTTGTAACCGAGAAAATGCTTTTCCTATGTACAATAAAATGCCAAAAATGAACTTCCTATGACGTCATAAATTTACCAAATAAGAACCTTTATAATAATCCGAAATTATGTTTTCATATCGGTAATCCCATTAATGTTTTGAAAGCCACAACACCAAATCTAATTAGCTTAATATATTCAGTGTGCGGTAATAGGAATTATAATTATGGTTTATTTTTGGTACAAGAGTGTGTAGGTGTAGGTGTGAAGACAAGAAATAGCAGATAATTAATTAGCAAGATAATTTACATGTTATTTAAATTACTGTCTAATGGTCGGTAAAAGTATTATTTGGTCTATATGCTCTTGTATTCGTATGTCGTTTGACAAAAGCGTTCTTATAAAATGCATAATGGTATTTCTAATAAAAATATATAAATTATATGTATTTGAGTGTATCATAACAATTTTTTTATGTGTACTCGAAAACCCTGAAAATTTTAAATTCGGGATATAATTATTATTTTTTTTAATTTTGAGAGACAAATATACTTACCCATTTGTATGTTGACATTGCTTTTATCCAATATATTGAAGAAAAAAAGTGAAATCACAGATACAAGGTATATTATGAATTCTTTAAGGAAAATTGGGCAAATACGTGTGTCCTTAAAGATTCAGTTTCGATGTGCCGATGTATGGTTACAGCAGATATGTCGAGGTCGAAACGCGGAATGGTTTAATTCTATTTTCCTTAAAAACCTTATTTATTTCGTAAGGCCCTAAAAAGAGGAATTTAGTTGAAATTGGTTTCTTGAAGTTTTAATGGTTTATCGATATTGGTTGACGTCATGAAGAGGATACGTAAGTTACGATTGATAAGCTCTTTAATAAGAATTTATCTGATAAAAAAATAATAGAGATGATATTTTTTTGAACTAATATGTTACATATAATTAAAAAAAAATGCTTATCCTTCCTCAAACATATTTTTTAACTTTTTCCTTTTAACCTTGTAAAGTCAGTTATGTTAAGTTTAATTAAGTTTATAAAAAAAAAACTCTACCCAGTTCAAATATGTTTCAAATCACAGCGCCAATGATATTTTGTGTCAGGTTTTTCACTCTTCCTACAATCTACCTGCCTATTATCACACATACATGGTGTTTCATTAAAAAAAGCGATGTGTTTCCCCACCCTGTGTAATAATGATGAAATAAGAGAGGCGTAACCTTTTATAATTGACTTGAAGGCAGATAATTTAATGCTCTTTAGCGAGCAATTAATAAAGATTATTTATGAATATAATTTTACCGACTCTGTTGTGATAAGGAATTAGGTCGGCGAATGAATGAGATTTATTGCGTATTTTTGTTTAATTTATTTTTAGATGTTTATTTTATCGAGCGATGCAATGAATTATGTGTTTAAAGTCTAAACATTAGGAAGCTTTGTTTCTCAATATAAAGAACGAGGAAGAATGGTTGTCAGAAATATTTTGTACTTATGAAGATATTATAATCATTAAATTGTAATTACGTATTTTTATTTAACTTTATACTGGCTGTAAAAAATGCATATTATAGATTAACTTCCAATGTGAGGCAATTTCAGCATTGTCTCAAATAAAATTATAGATGTTTTTCCTTCAGTGTGGAACAAACATACAAACTGTTTATTAAATACAAAAAGTAGTCGCCTCGTGGAATCGAATAAAACACTGTTCATCTAAAATATTATGTCTTTTTATGCCGATTGAAGTGACCTTCTAGGAAATAAATATTCTATCTATCTCTTACTATTGTTAATTTATAATATGTTATACATATAATCTTTTTCTTCGTACAATTTTTCATGCACAAAAGATTATTAGATTAGGAACAATCATTTGACTCTATTTATTAATCAAAATGTTTACAACACCATTCATTTCAATGAAATTTAAGATAATAACAACTCTCAAGTTTCCTTTAGAAATACATTTCCATTGACGATGCTTCTGTGGGTGGTAGTTATCAGTTGAACGCAGGTCTAGGCTATCTATTTATAGCGTGGAGGGAGGGGGGGGGGCAATCAGATGCAACCACCCAGGATTACACCCCGCTCAGAACGCATAGACACACCCTGTGAAACTTCAACTATTTATAGATTTTAAACAGCTTTCAGCTTTGAGTATGTGAAAAAGTAAAGAAATGGAATAAAGTTTATCGTAAAACTAGCTTACCGCCCGCGGCTTCGTTCGCTTTGTCTAAAACCTAATAAATTATATACTAAAACCTTCCTCTTGAATCACTTTATCTATTAAAAAAAACGGTTGCGTAGTTTTAAAGATTTAAGCATACAAAGGGACATAGGGACGGAGAAAGCTTTGTTTTATACTATGTAGTGATTATAAGCGCGAAAAAAGGTAAGAAACTGCTGAATTGAATTTGAAAGTCCTTTCACTAGTGGACGCTACATACTTGTAACAAAACTTAAATACAACTAACTACAATGTATGAGTACAGACACAGATTAGATAATAGTTACGTACAGTGCAGTGAATATACCAACTATATTTTTTATAGGTATCTAACTGAGCAGCTTAAAAAAGCTTTGTTGCGCGCGCTGGTGTCTGAGTTTTCATTATAATTTATTTTATTTAATCCAATTTTACAGTTATATTAGCAGGAGGTTTACCAAACGAATCATTAGTTGAAAATATACAATTTTATAAGTACTAAATTTGAAAACTGAATGAAATTAATTTACTTTTTGTTACGATACAAAATCTACTTCATATACCTCAAGATACACAACACCACACAACACGCTATTTTCAGGATATGTTAACAACTACAATGATTTGGGACTTTCGTAACATGTGTCTTTCCTGTTAGGTTAGGAAAGGGACAGGCGGGATGACAATGTAAAATAAATAATATTATAAAGCTGAAGAGTTTGTTTGTTTGTTTGTTTGAACGCGCTAATCTCGGGAACTACTGGTCCGATTTGAAAAATTCTTTCGGTGTTAGATAGCCCATTTATCGAGGAAGGTTATAGGCTATATATCATCACGCTACGACCAACAGGAGTGGAGCCACGGGGGTGAAACCGCGCGGAGCAGCTAGTGTAAAATAAGAGCAGAATACTAACAGGTTTAATAATACATATTTAAGTACTAAACTGTCACTCAATGGAAATAAACTTTAATTAAGTGGGCATTAAACTTTTAAAGGATTTTAAGTGCGTTTTATGCATTGTTTATTTCGAACTGACTGACATGAAAATGTCTTGAGTCGGTGAAGTATAAGTACAAGTACCTTGACCAATAGATTAATCATTAAGGTATAAATGATGACTTTTAACCAATAGGTTATGGGCAAAAGTGATCATTTATATTATTAGGTAACATAAGTGCTCGGAAGATTATCGTATCATTAAAACATGAAGTGCTCATTTCAATTCTAAAGTATATATATATATATACAATACAGGTATTCTATGTTTAATTGTAAATATTTAAGGTCTATTTTCAAGTTGTGTAGGTAGTCGTTTCATCTTTGCAAGGACGTTGGACAAAGGCCTCCCTCAAGAGTTATAGATCTCAAAGTGTTCAGAGATCAAAGATATTGTTTGACAGTATAAATGTACATTTGAATTGAAAATAGTTTAAGTGGAATATTCAAGTAAAAGGGTATTATAAATTTTGTAGATATTATTTATACGCAACCTTATTTCGAATTTCCCTATCTTAGTCGATGTTGAATATTTAATTATACATATCTAGTTAATGTTACATTACATTATATTATACTTACTTTCCGCCCGCGGTTTCACCCGCGTTTTCAAATAAAAACCCGCATAGTTTCCATTCCCGTGGGATTTTCGGGATAGAACCTATCATATGTGTTAATCCAAGTAACCCTCTATATGCGTGCTAAATTTCATTGTGATCAGTTCAGTAGTATTTGCGTGAAAGAGTAACAAACATACATACACATACATCCATCCTCACTTTCGCATTTATAATATTAGTAGGAAATAGGATAGGATAAGATAGAATTAACAACCTCATATCTGCGACTGCCACCTCCAAACAAAATCAAGTGCCAAAATCTTACATCCTCGAGCTTAATGTCTAAAACGCGATTAGCCATTGTACTAAGTGAATTGTATAGTTATATTTATACAGGCCATTACTGGATGCTCCAAATACAAGCGTTAAATGAATTCTTGGAGACAAGAAGAATGCTAGACCATTAGTATGTGTTGTTCGCGATATTTCGTTGAACGCTCTGTGTAGAGTGCTATTTTAGGATGTATGACATTTGTTAATTAATAGACTCGGGATATATTCAGGATGGTGAATAAGGGTTGTAAATGTGGAGTGTATTGCGCCAGCGCCACACACACACATGCACACTGTATATTTGTTACATAAGTTTTATGTTACTGTTATTAACGTGTATATATCAAACAAATGGATTCAAGAGGAGAGTGAACAGGTACATTCTAGGGAAGCGCGCTCCATCTTAGGCCACATCTCAGCTTACCATCAGGCGAGATCGTGGCCAAGCGCTTCCCTATTGCAGCATAAAAAAAAAATAAAAAAAAATAAAAATTGGTACATGAAATAAATATTTTTTTCATTTTCATTGCGTGGTTTATGAGTTATAAGATGCAGATAGAGACAGACGGAGGGAGGTGGTCTTGGTAGTATTTATCATTTACACTGTTAAAATATAATTTAAAATAATGGTCAACTTAAATATAGAAAGAATGAAGGATTTATAAGTTGGAATTCACTATTGAAAGCTTTTGAAAGTAGCTTTAAGTAAAATGAACAAATCTTTGTATTAGAATATTATGCATCACTCATGCTTACTAAATGGAGATGAAGGTTAGAGGAGCGTGAAGTTTTAATATTTTTAAATGTGTATATCTTAAAAATAATAAAGGCTTAAAAATAAACCATTAAAAAAGAATTAAAAACGGAAATATAATATGTGTAGTTTTTCTTTAATGTGACTCGGACGTCACTGCGAAGATATATTAAAAAAATAATGTCGTATCTGTATTAAGTGGCGCCGAGAAACTTTTGAACAAATATGATATAAATGCTTATTAAAAGGTTTTAGGTTAAATAAAATATTTACAATTTACTGTTTTATATTAGCTAATGCTATTCCAAGAGAAATTCAATTTTAATTATTTCTTCAGTTACTCATAATAATTCTTCAGTTGGATTCAAAAGACTCAAAAATAAATACTATAACATTAATTTACCTTTGATTTGATCAATACTACTACTACTACAATCAATAGTATAAACTCTATTAAGTAATTTATTTATCTTATCTTAAAAATAATAAACTCTAGTGAAGTTAGAGTGCGCAGCTCCTTTATTGCTCTCAATATGGGCTCTCAATGGGAAAATGTTTCAATAAAGGACTCTTCCTTTATTGAAAAATTTTCCCAATTTCTGTCACATCAACACACCAAAGTTAGACTTTCAAATTGAAAATCATGCCTAGGTATACAAGAATTTTAGGTACGTAAAGCTGGCGATGAAAAATTAGCGAAATTAAAAAAAAACAACACCAGAATTTGTTGCTTATTTGTTGCTAATTAGTTGCTATAATGACGATTTTGTTGCTCAACCCGTTCGCTGAAAATCAGCAACAGTTCTAGCTTAACGTTAAGGTAGCGTGAAGAAATCGGAAAAAGGGATGGATCGTTGCAAAAATGCAGGTGAATTTGTTGCTAATTTGTTGCTGCATAAAAACAGTGAAAATTTTGAATTTTTTTCATTGGCGCCAAAAATAACACTGGCCACGTCAACTTAATTGTCGATTTTCGGTAGTGAAACATAAAAAAAAATTGTGAAAAACGTTGTGAGGAGCAACAAATTTTTTTTTATGTTTCACTACCGAAAATCGACAGTTAAGCTGGCGTGGACGATTTTCTAGCAAACCGGTTTCAAAATTAACTCTACTTCCGGTTTCTATTTTGTTGCTGGCTCTGTACACTGTGCCAGTGAACGATGTGAGGAGCAACAAATTTTTTTTTATGTTTCACTACCGAAAATCGACAATTAAGTTGACGTCGCCAGTGTTATTTTTGGCGCCAATGAAAAAAATTCAAAATTTTCACTGTTTTTATGCAGCAACAAATTAGCAACAAATTCACCTGCATTTTTGCAACAATCCATCCCTTTTTACGATTTCTTCACGCTACCTTAATGTTAAGCTAGAACTGTTGCTGATTTTCAGCGAACGGGTTGAGCAACAAAATCGTCATTATAGCAACTAATTAGCAACAAATAAGCAACAAATTCTGGTGTTGTTTTTTTTTAATTTCGCTAATTTTTCATCGCCAGCTTTACGTACCTAAGAATTTTGTAGGGTACCATATACCTATAACAGAACAACACTTTTAATTCTATAAATTAACTGAGCTGTCTCCATAAACTCATTAGCACGGACGAAACCGCAGGCGGTCGTAGTACGCCATTGAGCTTCAAGTAGATTCATTTACTTCATATAAATCTCACATACCTACATATCAATCTATGTTCACGCGTCAATCCCAACTTGTATAAGATCTATCCTTCTATGGCTATTCGTATAATTAAGGCCACAGATAAGGTACTGGTCTAGCCAGAGTAAGCAGTGACAAATAAATAGCTGATCACTGTGATTTATCACCTATTATTTATGTTTATCACGCATGAAAGGTTTTTGATAGTGTGCGGTGATTTTGGAAGCTAATAAGTGGTTTTGGATTAAAGTAGTAGGTGTATTTTTAATTCAATTATACCTATTTAATAGAGGTTTCGGAAGAGGTATTCAAAATTTCGTTGTAGATAATTTATTATAAGATTAGTATTTTGGATTAAGTGGTACAATTTTATAAAATGACAAATGAAGAAAATTCAATCGAGTATTTTATTTATTTATAAAAGGTATAATGTTTTATAAAATACTAGCTTTCCGTCCGCGGCTTGGCGCGCTTTATCTAAAACCTAATAAATTATATACTAAAACCTTCCTCTTGAATCACTCTATCTATTACAAAAAACCGCATCAAAATCCGTTGCGTAGTTTTAAAGATTTAAGCATACATAGGGACATAGGGACAGAAAAAGCGACTTTGCTTTATACTATGTAGTGATAACCGAGCTATTTCTGTTGACTGAGATAACAACAAAAGAACAAAGATCTCATAAACTTTCACTACACTGACCTTATTGGAAATTATGGGATGCGTATTAGAAAAGTATGGGATATACGCATCATAATTATAATTTATCGCTGTAGAATGGGTTGTTTTCGTCCATAATATCTCTCGGCTGCCAAACTCTCAAAAATAAGTGAATTGAATGTAGCGGCAATAATTTGCTAACAAAAGTCGCAGTGATTCTGGTATAATCACAGTGATTTATATTATGATCGCAGTGAGTTTGCAACCCTATTCGAGAGATAAAATAGGCTTGTCGCGTGTCCTTTCCGGCACTACCCGGATATGTGCCAGTTTTCTAGTTTTAGCCAAGTAATGGTTGTTTTTCACTCTCCGAATTTACCGCCATTTTTATCGTCTTTAACTCTTTAGCCTCATATGGGAAAACAATCTACGAATTTTATTTCTTATTTAATAAATAGAGATTTCAGTTGAGATAAATTATACTCGAAAAACAACTTTCCGCACAAATTTCATTAATGACGTGAAACTTCTAAAAAGTGCCATTAAGTGAACTGCCTTAAATATATTTCATGATAAACTCATTAAGCTTTTTATCTCGCCCGAGTTGGGATAGGCCTAGTCATTAAATTCACAAAGAACTGATGGAAATGTGGTCAAAGTCTGAGAGAGGGTTGCGGGATTTCTTTCGTGATGTGAACAACAAAATAAGTTGTTGCGTTATTTTAATACATTTTTCTGATTATACAACTTGACTTTTCTATACAATATGGCCAATTGTTGTCTGATATTTAATGTACGAGAGTATTAGAGTATTGAAAATCAATCCATGTTTTATTTCTGCGTGATATAAATAAATTATTTTTAAATAAAGCTATCGGTTACAAATATCGCTTTACGAAACTCAACATTTATAAATGAACCGAAATTGAATAAAGGAAGTATCAGATATCGAAACAAATTTTGTGTTCAGCTTTCTCCCTATAAATTTAAATTTTCGTTGTCAGGAATATTGTATTCTTACGTTTCTTTGTCACCAAATAAGAACAAAATTTGCATTTGAATCCCTAGCTAAGATTTTGTTTTTTCAATTTGCTTTATAAAAGTAACTTTGTAAGTTATTAGTATTTGGATACTTAATTAAGTTTATAAAACATGATTTTGCGCAATAAATGACGTACGGATCTTGAAGTATTAAGATTTGGCATTTGTCTCTTGAATTTTATGTATTCTTGTCGCGTCTTTCGACTTTACAATTCTCTCATAATAATGAGTTTTCCTGTTATAGTCCGTTTTCTTATGGGCATGCTTGTATGGAAAGGTATACATTTTTGAGTAAAGCAATGCCATTTGGTACGAATGTTATACTCGTCCACCTAAGCCCAAATCGCCCGGTAGCCAGTCATTACTCCCCGGCAGGAGGGAGGGAGGGGGGGTTAAAGAACAGAGCGCTCGGCGCTCCGAAAAAAAATTCTGGTGGATTAATTTGGATCTTTGAGTCGAGTTTGGTGTCGTTATCAGGTAACTAGATGATGCCCAATTCATTCCCCATACCAGGTTTTTAGAGTTCCATAGCAAAATATGTCACAATCCTTAAAATAACAAAGTTTTAGTAGTGTAAAAATCCAAACAAACCTGTATAGTTTTATATTTTTGTATCAAACTTGGTTTACAAAAAATACTGTCTGAAAGGCCATTTAATGCAAATTCTAAAAACATTAACATGTAACATATATTTTACCATTTTAAATGTAAAAAAAATTATACAAAGTACAGAAACGTTCGACAGCGCAGCGTAGGGGACGGCTAATAGACCCGGAAAACAAGCAATACTAACAAAAAACAAACAGCCAAGTGCGAGTCTGACTCACTCATTGAGTGTTTCCTACTTATTTGTCCCATACCATGTTAACTGGTCTGGTAGGACCTGGATATCTGATACTCACAAACTTTCGTCTTTATAATATTCGTGTGATTTTTAATCATCTTTAAATTATAAATGAAGTCAGGTAACAGTGTTAAAAATAAAGATATATAATAATAGAACGTTAAAGTATTAATAATAATGACAACCACCTCCACAATTACATAATTAGGTACCTATATTAGAGCTGGCGTTTAAAACACTTCAATCTGGAACTGCAAGATTTCACGCACCGATATCTTATTAATTCAAAGCTTCTCTTTTCTTTTTATTTCAGATGGGGAAGGAATATTCAGATTTTTTTGTAGGCCCCCCAAATATACACAGCCTGTAAAACTGCCCTTAAGGTGTGTTGTTTAAGGGCAGCTTCTGTGGAAGCCAAATTTTCTATTTGCTTATATGTTAATAAATTGTTTGCGACCCTCATTTACTGTCACAGCGGGGTATGATCTGAAAAACAAACATGTACTTATAATACTTATAAAAATATAAGTTCTGGTTAAGAGTATCTTTAAAATAGTTTGGAAAATCCAAAAGTGCACGCCTCATAATTTTTTTTTAATAATTATTTATTAATTATTATTTTTGTTTATTTAATAACAATTAAACCACATCGAATCAGACCCTGAAAAATGAAAGGGTTCTATTCCTGAGCATACTCAAGCGTAAGAGAAAAAAAAAGACTCGATTAGTAAAGTATTTCGGTCGCTATCGTGTTAACAAGAAAATCGTCCGCACATACAGACATATTGAATTTTAGTTTTGACCTCATATTGGTTAATAGATACCCCAATAACCATGAAAATGACACCCATGACGAAAATATGTAAAATTTTCGTCGGTGCCATCTTGGATTTTAGTTTTGACCTCATATTGGTTAATAGCTACCCCAATAACCATGAAAATGACACCCATGACGAAAATGTGTAAAATTTACGTCGGCGCCATCTTGAATTTTAATTTTGACCTCATATTGTTTAATAGCTACCCCAAAAACCATGAAAATGACACCCATGACGAAAAGATGTAAATTTTTTGTCGGCGCCATCTTGGATTTTAGTTTTGACCTCTTATTCGTTAATAGCTACCCCAAAAACCATGAAAATGACACCCGTGTCGAAAAGATGTAAAATTTTCGTCGGCGCCATATTGAATTTTAGTTTTGACCTCATATTGGTTAATAGATACCCCAATAACCATGAAAATGACACCCATGACGAAAATATGTAAAATTTTCGTCGGCGCCATCTTGGATTTTAGTTTTGACCTCATATTGGTTAATAGCTACCCCAATAACCATGAAAATGACACCCATGACGAAAATGTGTAAAATTTTCGTCGGCGCCATCTTGAATTTTAATTTTGACCTCATATTGTTTAATAGCTACCCCAAAAACCATGAAAATGACACCCATGACGAAAAGATGTAAATTTTTTGTCGGCGCCATCTTGGATTTTAGTTTTGACCTCATATTCGTTAATAGCTACCCCAAAAACCATGAAAATGACACCCATCACGAAAAAAAGTCAAATTTTCATCAGCGCCATCTTGGATTATAGTTTTGACCTCATATTCGTTAATAGCTACCCCAAAAACCATGAAAATGACACCCATGACGAAAAGATTTCAAATTTTCGTCGGCGCCATCTTGGATTTTAGTTTTGACCTCATATTGGTTAATAGCTACCCCAAAAACCACCCACATTTGCAAATATGTTTGCTACTTAGGAAAAGTTCAGATTTAAAGATATAAGTAGGTAATGTGACGAATTTAATTTATTTCATTCCGACTGTTTCTCGGAATAACATACATTTACTAAGAATTGCATACAATGCCGGTTTTAATATATTGCCGGTAACATAATATTATGTATGATAATAATTCTTAAAAAAGTATTTTATACATTTCTTAAAAAGCTTCGATATTGTATACAATAATACAATTCATATTCAAATTGTTGTAAAATAGTCACACTTTTTTAAGTTGGTTGAATACACTAAAATACTTATATGGATCGTACCTACTAATAAAAGTAACTAAATGAATTTTTAAAGTTCCCAGTAATCTTCTGGAATCAATTTCAATAAAAATATAAAAATTCACTTCAAAAAAAAAAAAAAAAAAACATCCGTCTTACGCTTTTTCGATCAGCCACGTGTCCTGACGCGAGTTTTTTTTTGTTTATTTAATAACAATTAAACCACATCGAATCAGACCCTGAAAAATGAAAGGGTTCTATTCCTGAGCATACTCAAGCGTAAGAGAAAAAAAAAAAAGACTCTATTAGTAAAGTATTTCGGTCGCTATCGTGTTAACAAGAAAATCCTCCGCACATACAGACACACGGACGTCCAAGACAGAACTTTTTTAAACTGTTTTTTAACTAGTTTAAATAACAAAAATGACATCAAAAATATCATGAACGTTAAAAATAGTGTTTTTTCTTAATATGTGTGTGTATGTATTATCTTACAAGTGCAATGTATGATACATAAAGACATTTTAAGTTTGAAAAATCAGATGTTTTGCGCGAAGCGACAGTAGTACCCACCTCAACGCTTCGCTTATGAGGCGTGCAAAAGTATTTTATACATTTCTTAAAAAGCTTCGATATTGTATACAATAATACAATTCATATTCAAATTGTTGTAAAATAGTCACACTTTTTTAAGTTGGTTGAATACACTAAAATACTTATATGGATCGTACCTACTAATAAAAGTAACTAAATGAATTTTTAAAGTTCCCAGTAATCTTCTGGAATCAATTTCAATAAAAATATAAAAATTCACTTCAAAAAAAAAAAAAAAAAAACATCCGTCTTACGCTTTTTCGATCAGCCACGTGTCCTGACGCGAGTTTTTTTTTGTTTATTTAATAACAATTAAACCACATCGAATCAGACCCTGAAAAATGAAAGGGTTCTATTCCTGAGCATACTCAAGCGTAAGAGAAAAAAAAAGACTCGATTAGTAAAGTATTTCGGTCGCTATCGTGTTAACAAGAAAAAGGATCCGCACATACAGACACACGGACGTCCAAGACAGAACTTTTTTAAACTGTTTTTTAACTAGTTTAAATAACAAAAATGACATCAAAAATATCATGAACGTTAAAAATAGTGTTTTTTCTTAATATGTGTGTGTATGTATTATCTTACAAGTGCAATGTATGATACATAAAGACATTTTAAGTTTGAAAAATCAGATGTTTTGCGCGAAGCGACAGAAGTACCCACCTCAACGCTTCGCTTATGAGGCGTGCAATATCGTGACCGTCCTTACCTATCATGCATTGTAATCACAAACTTTTCAATTTCACTGTCTGCATATTTCGTATGACATTCGTAAATGCCTTCCATGCCTCAAATGCATGTGTACTCATGGTTTTTTTAGACCTTCTAGCTTTGGAACACATTATATTCTGTACTAGCTATATGTGTCGACTGTTCTTAACATTATTTTGGCTACTACTACTATATCGTGTGTTCCAAAGCTAGAAGGTCTAAACGAACTATGGGTACACATCGGCACAGGACGAAGTCATCAATACCTGGCATGTAACAATGCTAGCTTCATGTTTAACTAATGGACTTATTAGTAGTTACATATTACTATGTAAAATTAAATTGTACCTTAATATTGACACGATTTTAAAAGAGCAAATAAGGAGTTTCTTTTTTCCGGTTCTTCTCCATACATACTGCTTTCCGAATCGGTGATAAATGTTAAAAAAATGTTATGACGATTCAAAATTGCTTTTATAAGAAGTCTAATTAAATAAATAAATGTTAGAGTTTCACTTTAGTACCCAAATTAATTTCTTGACAAATAATACTTAAGAAATGGTTTTCTTGTATCAGGTCCACAAAGAACACACGTTTTGCCCTTATTCCATTCTTTTACCAGATGTTACACAAACTCATATTTAATGCAAGACGCTAATAAACTGCATTTGAGGCATGGAAGACATATCCTAAAGCCACACGAGGGTATGAAGCACTTTACAGTGGCAAATATGCAGACAGTGAAATTGAAAAGTTTGTGATTACAATGCATGATAGGTAAGGACGGTCACGATATTTTAAAGATACTCTTAACCAGAACTTATATTTTTATAAGTATTATAAGTACATGTTTGTTTTTCAGATCATACCCCGCTGTGACAGTAAATGAGGGTCGCAAACAATTTATTAACATATAAGCAAATAGAAAATTTGGCTTCCACAGAAGCTGCCCTTAAACAACACACCTTAAGGGCAGTTTTACAGGCTGTGTATATTTGGGGGGCCTACAAAAAAATCTGAATATTCCTTCCCCATCTGAAATAAAAAGAAAAGAGAAGCTTTGAATTAATAAGATATCGGTGCGTGAAATCTTGCAGTTCCAGATTGAAGTGTTTTAAACGCCAGCTCTAATATAGGTACCTAATTATGTAATTGTGGAGGTGGTTGTCATTATTATTAATACTTTAACGTTCTATTATTATATATCTTTATTTTTAACACTGTTACCTGACTTCATTTATAATTTAAAGATGATTAAAAATCACACGAATATTATAAAGACGAAAGTTTGTGAGTATCAGATATCCAGGTCCTACCAGACCAGTTAACATGGTATGGGACAAATAAGTAGGAAACACTCAATGAGTGAGTCAGACTCGCACTTGGCTGTTTGTTTTTTGTTAGTATTGCTTGTTTTTCGGGTCTATTAGCCGTCCCCTACGCTGCGCTGTCGAACGTTTCTGTACTTTGTATATTTTTTTTTACATTTAAAATGGTAAAATATATGTTACATGTTAATGTTTTTAGAATCTGCATTAAATGGCCTTTCAGACAGTATTTTTTGTAAACCAAGTTTGATACAAAAATATAAAACTATACAGGTTTGTTTGGATTTTTACACTACTAAAACTTTGTTATTTTAAGGATTGTGACATATTTTGCTATGGAACTCTAAAAACCTGGTATGGGGAATGAATCGGGCATCATCTAGTTACCTGATAACGACACCAAACTCGACTCAAAGATCCAAATTAATCCACCAGAATTTTTTTTCGGAGCGCCGAGCGCTCTGTTCTTTAACCCCCCCTCCCTCCCTCCTGCCGGGTAGTAATGACTGGCTACCGGGCGATTTGGGCTTAAGTGGACGAGTACAACATTCGTACCAAATGGCATTGCTTTACTCAAAAATGTATACCTTTTCCCATAAGAAAACGGACTATTAAAGGTTTCTACATGCTACAGAATAATTATTGAGAAACAGTATTCGAATGTTATATAAAAATTGCGGAATACCAATACTGTATAAACCATGTGTGTAACAATTTTTTATTAAATCGACCTTTTATAGTAGGCTTCTTTAAATTGTATTTTTATAGTTAAAGTTTACTCTACTAATTTAGTATATTTTTCCTAAGAATTATTCTATTCGTTGAGATTAGCCCTTTGTCTCCTTGACTTGCGTATAATTGCGGATTACGACGAATGCCAAATAAAGAGCCAATTGTAGGCAGATCAATTTAGTGCTAATTATACAAAACAATAACCTTAATAAGCAAGTCAAATATGTATTATTTCAATTAAACATATACAAGTTTGTAAAAAGAATCTTCTTTTCGTTTGTTTTACCTTCAAGCCTCTAGGGACGTTACAAAAACTTGTTCAATAAATCTCATGTAATGGATACGATAGATGTTTTGTTACGAAGGTCCGTTTCGATGAGGAACTTGACTCAATCAATTTGTACTATTGATTTTGTGGTACTTTGATATTCAAATGAAAGCTGAAGACTTTCTCACGTCCTTGTTAACTTCTGTAGAATTATAATAGAATGCACAATGTTTCTTGTCCGCTTTGTTTTGAGTTTGAAAGCAAACTATCAATGAACTATCAATGAATGATAACTCTTGTGTTTTAGATTTAACGAAATTAAGGAATAAATAAATAAATATCGATAAATGATGTGTGGATGATACTGTTTATTGCCTTCCTTATTTTCACAATAACTAAGAGAAATACTTTCACAATTTTAAAATTAACATAAATTCTAATTCAATTTTCATGCCATTTACCCTAATTTTTATAGAACTGCAAACACCCAGAACACGTACAAAGCTCCGTACATACCTACATATTATATTATATCGGTATAACCTTTGACCTCGAAATTTATTCTACCCGAAAGAGTGTTATTGCTACAATCCATCATCTGCCGTCATCACCAGGCCTCCCCCTCCCCCGGGACCACAGATCTGTTAGACGATTATACTTTTACTTTTTATTATTACACGCTTTATATTAGCTTCACCTGTATGTTTGTAACCGACTTCTTTGGGCGCGATTTTGACCCACTTTAAACGGCCAGATTTCGTTCAAACTTTGTAGATTTATTGAGGACCGATGACAATACACTAATTTGATAAAATAAATAATAGTTAAAAAAAAATAAAAAACACGCTTTTTATAGAAAACCGACCTAAAAGCGTGTTTTTTAGTTTTTTTAAACTATTATTATTATAGAATTATATTATCTGTGCTTTTATACTCATTGACAGATTAAGTTCGTTTCAGAACGATTCTTTTTGTGTTACGAAAAGAGCACACAATGTTTAGCATAATAGACTACAAGCCCGCATAGGAAAAAAATATGGGTCAAATGAACCACCAGAGGACATATCTAGAACGATAGAAGAGCAAAAAATAATAAGATTCATCACTATGCCGTCACTTGTAAGCTGTCCAACTGAGTGCAGATGAGAATTGAAAAGTACAGGTAGACTCGGTAAATTTTGGTCATATATTTTTGTACGGCATTCTTAACCATCGATAGATCCATTAAAAATAATAAGAAACCGCTCAGTGCCGTACAAAAATGGTGGTCCACCGAGTCGGAATTTTTATTTAATTTCCGAGAGTTACCGGGGGTAAATTTGGTCATTTGACCATGTACGGCATCTGTGTCATACTATTGCTATACTGCTTTTAATCCATTATTCCGCAACGCCGTACAAAAATCATGGGGACAAGGGGAAAAAATCGAGAGTTGCAATCCCCTCTCTTTCCCCACTCCAGGGGGTCATTTGACTAAGTACGGCTTCGGTTCCAAAACATTATCTAGCACTCAAAAGTACTATTAAAAGCAATGCCGTCAAAAAATAATTGTTCTTTTAAATGTATACCAATAATCATCTTAATTTCATCGAATTCTTGATATAAAGAGCTGTAAGGTCATTTGACCCTGTACGGGAACTTTTTTTTTAACATGATATTGTAAAATTCAATTGTTGTATAGTATTGCCGTTCAAAAGAAACCGTTCTAAAAAAAGTTATAGAGAAATGCAAAACCGGAAATTTTGTTAAAGTTTAAACATCGTAGATTAATGAAATATAATAGTTTTCTACACTTTATTCGTTGTTTTAAATAGTATTAACATAGATAAATTAGGAAAAAACGATGCCGTACATTTTTGTGCAGACCACATCTTTTAGGCTGATGAAAGCGACGAAAGCTACAATTTTAAGGGTGCTTTATGGCCATCTGGTACAGCACGGCATTAACATATTTTTACCCGACTACGGCAAAGCAAAAGGAGGGTTATGATTTTGACAGGTCATGTATGTATGTTCATCTATTCCCTCGTAACTTCTAAACTACTTATCAGAATTCGACAAATGACATATCATTAGAAGCGTCTGAATTGTTCACTGGATAACCAGCGACCAGCTAGCTAAAGGCTACATGGGGTTTCACAAAATCTAATGTGGCGCCCTCTAGCGGACAAAACATACAGAGTAAAAAAATAAAGTTAAGATAAATATGCCGTGTTTGGTATCATTTGAAAGCGCTTTACTTGTACATTTTGAATATGTATATATTACTAGCATTTGCTTGTGACTTTACCTGTATTCATGGGCTGATTGCATATAATTCACATCTTTTCGTTCATAGCTTTTTTATTAGTTCATCAATTTAACGGAGTCCATTCCACCTGACTCCGACTTTCCAAGGTGATAATTAACCACCTCGAGCTTCTTCATATTAATGTATATTTATATTTTATTATCAAAATATAAAGCAAACATTTCGTTATATGGATTTTTTTCTTTTTCAGATTTTTCCCCTTTGAACCAACGAAAATGTACGGCACATGAAAAAATATTATCTATGCATAAAATACTTTAAAAATAAATTTATTTCGTGTTGTGTCAAATGACCCCCTGGAGTGGGGAAAGAGAGGGGATTACAACTCTCGATTTTTTCCCCTTGTCCCCATGATTTTTGTACGGCGTTGCGGAATAATGGATTAAAAGCAGTATAGCAATAGTATGACACAGATGCCGTACATGGTCAAATGACCAAATTTACCCCCGGTAACTCTCGGAAATTAAATAAAAATTCCGACTCGGTGGACCACCATTTTTGTACGGCACTGAGCGGTTTCTTATTATTTTTAATGGATCTATCGATGGTTAAGAATGCCGTACAAAAATATATGACCAAAATTTACCGAGTCTACCTGTACTTTTCAATTCTCATCTGCACTCAGTTGGACAGCTTACAAGTGACGGCATAGTGATAAATCTTATTATTTTTTGCTCTTCTATCGTTCTAGATATGTCCTCTGGTGGTTCATTTGACCCATATTTTTTTCCTATGCGAGCTTGTAGTCTATAATATGTCAGTGTATTGAACCAATTTATGGATATTGATGATGTATGAAATGGAAATTTGAGAAATATGAATGTAATATTTTATGTTGATATTCTTATTTTCATGTTTGAAGATAAAACATAATTATATATATGTAATTAAACATCGTTTTGGAATTTCGGATTGAACCCAGTATTGCTCGGTTCCACATTTTTACCAAGTGGAAGCCACCATACCAAAACAGTTATACAGTAAATTTTCTCAAACATAATATATTAATTTGTACCATGATAGTAACATAGAAACAAACATATTTCTAATTACACAGCTCACCTTATTTAAATATAAACAGTAAAGATCGCTATCAAGCAAACATAAAATAGAATAAATATAGTCAGTATATAAATAGAAAATCTTATCTTATATTGAAGGCCTATCGTTATTTGTATCTCAGAATAGAGAACTGAATTCTCGGCTTTACCCGTAACAAATGTATGCGCCGCATGTCGTAATATAAACATTACATTACATGCCGTGGATTTGTTTCTAAATAGGCCATGTTACAATGTAACAGTGTAACAACCTACGAATTGAATGTTTATTGAAGTGAAACTTCTTTAGGCGCGTTGAGAGTAAAATTTCAAGGTCGCATCATGGCAAACCGTCACGTCATGGAGTAAGGCGACAATTTTGGTATCCTTGAATCTTGCCAAAGAAGTTTCACTTTTGAAAAGTGTTCTAGGCACACATGCTCTTTTTAAAAATGTATTGTGAGAGATTAAAATAAATTGTAGAGTCGAAAGCTAAATATTTAAAATGTCAAAAAATACTCAGAAAAAATGATGAGTCGTGAAATTGAAATTTTATTTTCAGATGCTAACAACCTTTTACTATCAGACAACTTTTTTCACAATTTTTTATTGTAAAATAAATAAATATAGAGTCGAATTTGACACCATACAAACTGACGAGGTCGTTGCCCAGGCGGGTCGCGGGGACTAATCGCCCTTAGCCCTCCCTTGATAAATTATATTGTAATATCATCCCACTTCACACTTTGAAATTAATATGTTTTTAATGCGCAATCATCAATCGCGTATCATGCCTATGTGAATTCCATATTACGCTATGGTATAATATTCTGGGGTAATAGTACAGATATAGAAACCGCATTTAAGTCACAAAAACGGTGTATAAGAGCTATATCTGGTATAAAGCAGACAGACAGCTGTGTTCCATATTTCAAAAAGTTTTTTCTATTAACTCTACCGTGTTTATATATATATGAAGTTATAATGTTTGTAAAATGTAATCTCAGTATGTATGAACATTTAAAAAGTAAGCGTAATGATCATAAAATATGTATGTTACCCAGTAAAACTAGACATTTTTCTAAAAGCATTTTTGGTATGGGTCCAACACTGTATAATAGACTACCTAAGGCAATAACAGAAATAGGAAGTATAATTAAATTCAAATGTAAATTAAAAGACCTTTTAATACAAAAATGGTAATAACGATTTGCTTATAATTGTTATATAACTATTGACTTATTAATGTATATTTATTTTATTAATGTATTTGACTTAAATTTAAAATAATTTTGGACTTTAAAGATAAAATTATTATTTGTTTAGCTGTAAGATTATGTATTTGTAATTTCATATGCCTAACAGGCAGATTATGGCGGGACTTATGTTTGTATAAGGCGATTAACACACGGTACCGCCACAGTATTACCATATTTCCTACAGTATGGCGACGAATGTACTTGTGCAGAGAAACGGAGGGGAACTGGCGGGGGGTCGGGCGACGCGGGCCGCTTAATGCAATCACGCTGAGTTTGCATTAACTATCGCGAAAGGACGACGCAGTCGTATTTTTTGTGAAATAATTTTATTATACATAGGTACTTACATATTCTATTATGGCGCGCAAAAACTGTTCCGTTTACGGATGTAAATCTACATTGAAATCCCAGAAGGAAACAATATTTCAGAAAGATTGTATTAATTGTATTTGTTGAATTAAAATCAAAGCTATGTATATGTTGTCCTCATTATTTTCTAATCAGATTGTACATCCCAATGCAAATGCATTACTTAGTTATATGGTATAATATACAATTAAGAACATCCAAAAATAAAGTGTCCACGTAAATAATATTTAGCAGTGCAATATCTGTAATCTATACTAATAGTATAAAGAGGAAAGGTTTGTATGTATGTATGTATGGTTTTCACGCATAAACTACTGGACCGATTTTGATGAAATTTGGCACAGATAATCTTTAGACCCTGAGAAAGAACATAGGCTACCTTTAATTGCGAAATATGTACCACGGGCGAAGCCGGGGCGGACCGCTAGTAATTATATATTTATGAACAAATAATTACATCAGATTTAATAATCCCAATTATTTTGAATGTACATATGAATAAATGATTTCATCATAATATTAATATTCACAATTGTTTTATTTCCCATTTGTTGCAACCCTAGCGTATTTTCGTGTGGCAGCGTAAGTACCTACGCTGGCGGCGGCATCGCGCGACATCAAAGGCGATTCCTTACTGTAGGAAATAATATTGTAATACTGTGGTACCGCGTACCGCCGCGGTTGGCGGTGAAGCGGTTCTCAAGTTGCATTGGCTTCTATTAAATCCGTTGATACCAAACACACATACACCGCCCGACCGCGCGGTCGAACGGTCCGTACCTCGTAGGGATTCACTGCCAACCGCCGCGGTACGCGGTACCGTGTGTTAATCGCCTAAGATCTGAATTGTACCCATATTCATGAATAAAAATATTTGAATTTGAATTTGAATCAAAGTAAAATATTGGTAGAACAAAATGTTTAGATATGTATTTTTAGCACGTGTTTTGTTTTGTGTTTATATGTAGAGCTTCCTTGTTTACCCACTCTGACGGTGTAATATTCAATATTATTCCCGTAAAAGCCTTGGCAAATTATTATTTTTGGACTACAAGATACAAAGCAGAGGTAGTAGGCTCATAATTTTGCAATGATCGTAGTTATACTCAGATATAAGCTTAAATTAGATTTGATATTTTTAAAGACCATAAGTTGTTGGAACGCTAGTACGTTGATTAAAAAGCTAGCTCTGCCTTGGTATTTCAATTTGTTGATGTGTATGCTGTTCCTTTGTCTTCTTTAGATACTGTCTATACATATATACGGACTCTCAAAATAGTGTTAAATCTTTGCTTATTGTGTACCTAGAGTCTACTTTTTAATTCGTTTAATTATTATCAGTCTTCAGTGTAGACTGCAGAAAATTAAAAATACTAATAAATATTTGATATTTAAATGAAACGCATTTGAGGTTCAGAATCTTTGATTGTAAAACCAGTCGATTACCATTACACTGTATTACTTTTATAAAAGCTTACTTGCGAGTGGTAAGAGTAACCGGCACTTGCTTTAAAATATTACAATATACGCGGTCACGCATCGCAATTGAATGAATAAAATGCACACAGGAAGTCCTTTATTACATCAGATATATAACCACTGAAATATCGCTCTTTATGCTGGAGTAGGGTTGCCAGCATTACGTTTAATTAAAATTTCTAACAAAAGCAAAAATATAGCATACCAAATGTACTTAAGTAAACGCTGTTATACATATTATTTTTTGGCGTTACCAACTGTGCTTAGATAGTAATAAAAAAGTTTTTATTAAAATGCTCATTTAGGTAAATGAAAAACAACAACTTAGTTTGCTAGAGCAAAGTAAAAACAACAGCCTTTCATTTTAATTACGTTTTTACGTGATAACGTTTCATTAAACAACCTTAAAAAAACATTTTCTCTGTGAACTGTTTTATGTCCTTATCTTTCTTCTTTATCTAACAAAATGTGACGCATTCTTTCAGTTGTCTAGATAACTCCTTTCGCCTAAATATTATGCGACAATTGAGGCTCTTTGTCATCTCCATATAAGTGTAGTGCTAACTTAGTCTCATATTGTTTATTACTTTCACGGTCATTTGCGGTCAGGACGAACTACATCGAGTATCTGACAAGTGACAACCCTATCACAAAATGACACGCATGCAAGGCATGCGTATTGGATACCGTCCAAATCCAGTATGAATGCACTTTTTCACCCCCCCCCCCTACCCGGGAGTTGGCACTAAACTCGACCTCGGCTTGTTGAATGAATGCTCATATGCTTTTACAGTAACTCGAGTGCTAATCATAATTGATACTTTAAACGTTTTGATCTCACGAGTTATGAACAAAGGAGTGTTGGAATAAGAACAAAAATAACTCAGGGAAGACCTAGATTCATTTTGTAATCTAGCATATACTTTGTTTTAAATCATATAACTATGTATAGAACTAGGATAAGTGTGTTGTAACATTCAAGGTAATTTTCTATTAAAATATGAACAATTATTTAATGAAAGAACTTTTGCTACCGACTAGTAAAATAGAACCTAGGTCAATATATGTAGTTCTAGAAAATTATTTTGTAAACATACTATATACCTATCTATAATGCCCAAAAGGGCCGAAATGTGGTCGAAACAATTTACAAATAAACTATTCAACCACAATAGATATTTAAAACAGATTCAACTGTATCGTGATCATGGAGAGCAAAGACTCATCAATGCAGGCATGAATCATATTTTCCAATAAAACATAATAATTAACTACGATCCTTTCATAATATAGGCTCTGAGAAGAGCAAACTGTTTATTTTAATTTTACGTGAAACTCAGTTACTTTTTTGTCTTAAAACTATTAAAATAAAATTAATGGTATCCAATATTTGTAGACCGTACATATTACACGAATAAGTACATTCCACCTAAAAGGTTGGATCTGTAATTAATTTATATTTATTCATAATTAATGAATCAATTAATGTTAATTAAAATCAACTTAATATTTTGCACCTTAACTTTACTTAAAAAGGTATTTTTTATGAGGTTATTGAAAAAGTGGACCTTACAAGTAAAAATGTGTACCTAATTAATTATTAATTTTACAGCAGCAAGTAATCCCGGTGGGCAACAACGGTTAAAATGAAAAAAAAAACAATAATTTAAAACATGTCGTGTATCGAAATTTCCAGTTCATTTAACACAGCCATTTTCTAATCTCTATAGACACAATTAATTTATTACAGGATAGTTCTATGTCATAAGATTTTTTAATGACAAACCCCGAAAAAAACAATCATAATAAAAGCTAATGTTGATACATTTTCCAAATAATTTGTTTTCCATTAATCTTATTTACTGTTATCTACGTCCAAACTAGACGAAAAACACAACAATAGCCATTTTTCACAAAACTTGTAGAAACTAGGTCGTCTTATCCAACAAAATACATACAAAAACGTCAGTCATCTCTCCTAGGACTATATTTTGTGTGGGAGTATATCCCTACCAGTTTCGATTAGTAAATAATCCAGGCAATACCTATGTTTATGCTCCAATGCTGCGTCAGCCTCAACTGTCAGACATAGTGAAGAGTGATAAACCGTTGTTTAATTATATTATAATTTTCTCTATAATAATAATTATCGCAAGAGGACAGGATTGTAGAGACACTAAATACTCCCAGATGTTTTAAACTTTTAGCTCATGACAAATTACATTATCATCTTATGGTTGTACATTTTTCAATGATCATTTTTATGAACATAAAAAAGCACAGGCCCACTTTTGAAGGTGACGATTGAATGCAAATAATAGAGCCCTTCAATAAAGTGGAAAAGAGTTGATATTAATAATATTAGCCATAACTTCAAATGCTACTGGTCCTACATATCCAGACATTTTATAACATATCCAACCTACAAATTATAGTATATTTGCATGATTACTTACAACAGCTTCGCAGTTTCTTTGATCAGTAGCTGGTGATACTCATCGATCAGATAAAAATAATTTAAGCTCCGTGACCGAATTACATGGACCACGGTTGGGTTTGAAATTTAATTCCGGTTTGGTGCCGCCAACAATGACTATTTTTTGCGATTAAATCAACTTCTGATTGAATTTGCTAATTGAATTGAGCCGTATGTATGACAATGATTCGTTTTTATTATACATACCCGGAGGCTACGTGACTTTTTTTCCAAAATAATATATTTTTTTCAACTCTATTGTTTATTGTTTCATTTTATATCAGTATGTTCCTTAGGTATGTTCATTTATATATGAATAACTTTATAGGGTAGATAGTTAGTTTGTGAAAAATACATTGTAAAATAATAATAATTAATCTTAATGTAGGTACTGTACTAATAAGAAATTACTAACAAGTGGACCTATTTTGTTCTGTTAATAAATGAATTTGAATTTGAAACAAAATATACTAATTTGCCCTTTCTCCATCTCCCTGAACATCTACATATTCTTTCAAGTGGAAACTTATTTGATTTAGAAAAGAAGTTCTCAAATACATTCCATACGTTATAAAAAGGTCAAAAACTATATTAGAGATTTTATAGCAAATTTATTGCTCAATAAAGATTTTTCAATTTAATAACCATTGACCAGATGAAATCTTCAGATCAGTATTTAAAGCCAAGGCAACACGGAACACGTTGCCCCTAGCGCTTAACTAGAGCGGTGATAAAATTTTATTGGCTTATGATAGATCTATTTCTATTTACTTGTGTTTGATTTTACGCGAATATTATAGAGTCTATAATATAGACTAACTGCTTCCACGTTAATGAGTTTTTCCTTTTAATCCTAATGTTCGTAATCCTTATGATTAACAGAATAAAAAGAAGCCTAAGGAATAACCTTATTACATCGGCTATCTGTCAGTGCACGTCCTATCAAAATCGGTCCAGCCATTCCGTGTATATACACCGTGTATATATCTGGTTATTTTGATATAACAGACACTCCAATTGTATTATTGGTTTATAAATTTAAAGATTTTTGACGGATATTGAAGGACTTTTTATTTCTATTTGTTGCAGGGATGTGTCACACAACAACATCAGCTCGCTGCCGCCAGACGCGCTGCTCCTCGCCACTGGGCTTCGTGACTTGTAAGTTTACCTAAACATTAATGAGGGAAGCTAGAGATGCAATTTGCATTGATTCGAAGATTTGCACTACTACAACTCTATATCTCTATAGGTAAAAATAGAGAAAAAACATAGCTCTCTAAGAAAAATAATATGACAGCTTTATCTAGATTCTAGCCTTTCCCATTTCTCCACAATAAAAATGTCCATTATACGAATATATCACTATCTTTAGGACATCGTGAAGACGTTATATAATACATATCTTACACAGCTCATAGCAATTCAAACTTATGTCCCTTGTTTCAACACCTTTAAGTGGAAAGGCAATAATTTTAGTGCAGAACTGCGATGGCTCGTGCAGGTTTGGCGACACATTGCCTTACTTAAAACTGGTTCGATGCATTCAAGCACATATAATATAATACTATAGATTCAGGTATTGCACTGACGTCTTTATACGTCTTTACAAGTCTCAAATATTTGCTAATGCGCAAAATGACAATGAGACATTGAGTTTATTGCGTAAGAGACGCATTATGAAATTCTGTATTTAATTCTAGGTGTTAAGTGATCCTTGTATTACGAGATGTATTGTATTTTTAATTGTCTTCGTCTTGAATGTAAATGGATTGTACAATATTTCATTGGTATTAGTATCGTTTTAATAATAATTACATAGCAGCGTAGAATTGAAGGATCTGGGTCTGGAGTCTGGACTCTGGGTCGATTCCTGAAGAAATATTATAATTATTAATAAATAAATCATATCATAGATAAGTAATTATTTAATAAACAGGGGTGTTTATTAAATAATTACTTATAAGTGCTTAATGCTTGCATTTATTAGCTGTAATATAAAACATAAAATGATTTTAGTAGCCGATTAATTGAGATTATCGGGTCACCACCTGAAGAACTTGCTTGCTGAGGTGCACCTGTTTGTGAAAGAAAATGTTTATATTCTTTCACTTTATTAATTATTATGATAAATTATCAATTTTGCGATGTTTAAAAATCAAACGTGTAAGTTTTAATTTATACGCATTGCGATCGTTTTAAGAACTCGAAGTAATTATAATTTAGGTATATTTACACCTACATTCAGGCACAAAGTTATATAAAATTAATATCGATGTTTACAAACGTCGTAATTAAAACCCTTTATACATAAAGTATCGCTAGTGGTTTGGAAGTAAACTACAAAATTCGCGGTAATTTATTTCCAATGTTTATTATTATTATGCCAAGTCGTGTCCTGAATACCGTTGCTAATCCTGTGACGTCATCGGTATGGGGCAACGCTAGAGAGTTGGTCTGAAAATGTATTCTAGACTTTTCTGTTATTAATTGTTGTTTTTATAGGTAGAGAGAGTAATTTTATGAAAAAACAAGGTTTGAAACTACAGACAGAAAGTCCAGAAGTACTTATTACATATCCTTACCGAATAAAGCCATAGATAGTTAGCTAGACTAGCTTACTATCTACTATAATAACTAGCTTAGCTGGTTAACAATGTTCTTGAAAAGTACATATATTGGAAGCATATAAGAATTAGATTAACAAACAGGTCACTCATAAGTGATAAGGTCGCCTAATAACTATGTATACTGTTTTTTATTATAAAATTGTAACAAAATTTCATTTTTTATATAGAAAAGTTATATAGATAAATTAAATAAACAAATTACAAAACTTTTTCATTACCGTAATGGTACAATGACAATACAATCACATACAATCTATACATACCTACTTACGATATGCTAAAACATATTTTCATGTACCGATCTTTGTTTGTCCAAGATAAACGACCCTTCAGATTTATCGTTATTAAGAGAGAACCATAAAATCAGGCTGTAAAAGCAGTTTGCTATTGAAAGCATCTCAGCAGGTTTTCTAGATTAGTGTACTTAGGCATTATATATAAAAGCATAAATCTTTTATATTACTAAGAAATCGTAAATAATTGTATGGAATATCGCAAATAAAGGAGAGATATAACTTGGTTTTATATCTATTATAAATTAAAGATGTAGCGATGACTTAAACTAAATTATTTGGTAGGTATGTATGGTTA
Organism: Colias behrii; assembly: GCA_029959065.1. Classification (NCBI taxonomy): domain Eukaryota; kingdom Metazoa; phylum Arthropoda; class Insecta; order Lepidoptera; family Pieridae; genus Colias; species Colias behrii. The sequence goes on along the minus strand of JARWMC010000021.1, from coordinate 842,020 downwards.
TTACCCATACTTACTTTTATATATTTGCAAGTGATTCAACGATATTTAGAGCTAGTCCTGTAACTGCAGCACGTATTATTGTGATTATTGAAATATAAACAAAATATTATGTGATACATTGAGCGTTGAATGCCTGTAAACTATCAATTTAAATATTTATTAGCAGTCCAATTACTCATTTTTCAACAACAATTATGTAACAGGAACTTATCAGCCAACCGTTTGGAGCGCGTAGCTGCGGGCGCGCTAGACGGTGTGGCGTTGGCCAGGCTGTGGCTCGACCGCTGCATGCTGGCCCAGCTTCCCGCCGCGCATCTACCACGGCTGCATTATTTGTAAGTTTATTTAGTAGTAGCTAAAAGCTGTGCGTTCTGTGCTGGGTGTCTTTTTTACTAATTAACGCTAACTACTTCGTTAAAACTTTGTAGCTTCAAAATGTTCGTATTATAAAGTATACCGTGCTTATAAGGAATTTACAAAAATAATTTCTTAGACCTTACAGAATGTTATATGAAGCATGTTGCAAAATTTCTAATGCGAAGATATAGCATCTTTTCATAACAACACTTTTATAAAAAACTAGCTTACCGCCCGCGGCTTCGCCCGCTTTGTCTAAAACCTAATAAATTATATACTAAAACCTTCCTCTTGAATCACTCTATCTATTAAAAAAAACCGCATTAAAATCCGTTGCGTAGTTTTAAAGATTTAAGCATACAAAGGGACATAGGGAAATAGGGACAGAGAAAGCGACTTTGTTTTATACTATGTAGTGATGAAGTAAAGGAAGATAAGAGGGTATCTTTAGATAAACAAAATAGAACGCGAAAAACATCGAAAGCATATATGAAATTCGACATGTAATAACATACACTAGGGAAGGCCTATAATAAAGACGTTTCTTTGACCCTCAACACTATCCAATATCATTGAAATTAGGTTCAGTGAATGTTTTGTCGGAATCATGCTAAGGGATTCCAGCGCTACCTTTTTTAATACCTATATCTTGTACGTTTTATTATACAGAGTAACCCGCGATTTCATGTACTACTATAAACTTGAAAGTAAATCGATTTTTTTATAAAGTGTAAGTATCTGTTTCAAAACAAGCTATCAAATCCTACAGACTCTTATAGCGCCACGACAATTCAGACCTTTTTCAGATTTCTGTAGACTGTATGAAATATGAATTACTCTGCGTTATGTGTTAATTTCATTATTAAATCAAGTTGTCACAGTTATATATTCAAGAAAAAATTATCTCTTTGTGTCTCAGTTCATAAACTACACATTAGTTAGGAAAGCATTCACACACAGTTTTTTTACATCCTTCAGATACTTAAAACTAATAAACCGAATATCGATAGCGTTCAAATGACACACATAAAATATATTTCAAAGGTGAATGAACCAAAATAAAATTAGAATCGAACAGTTTCAGTCCGTAATAAAATAAACAAAAAAATGATATGAACCACGTGTGGTGCCGGCTATTTCCAAGCGTTTATTATTAACAACCGCATAAATTACTCTTTCGAAACTTATGAGCCGCATATTTCAAAGTTGTATAAAAATAAACATTTGGATAACAAATATTATTCTTTACAATAAAAGTTTTTATCGCGTGTGTGATAATATGATAGGAATGAGGTGAGAAGCTTGTGTTTGAAAAAAAATAGAGCTCTTTCAGAAATTTTAGTAAAACTCTAAGTCTATTTCAAAATATTATGCTTTAAGTACATCGATATAAAACTTTTTACTTCAAATAAATTAATTGAACAAATCGATCTTCTTATTAATTTTGTTAACAAAATATAAATAGACAAAGTTTCGCCAAAACTCATGTAATAAGAAAATGCAGCGTTTCGTAAACAAATCAATCTTATATCTTAGAAACAAAGGCTGAATGGATCTGGCAATAAATAAAAATCTACTTAGTCTGTGCAACCGATACTGAATCTGTATTCTGGATAATCTGTGGATCGTCGAGACGTCGGGTCGTGTAAAAAATCCCAATCCCGGGGGTCGTTAACATTACCTATACGATAACACACGGCACCATATTGGATGGACGATAGTTTAATGAAATATCTTCTTTCGCTGCTAGTTTTTCAAATCTCTTTATAAAAGAGCCTTTAATATTGGTTTTTTCTTACCTTTTCGGGTAAATAAGCTATCGATATTTGTTCCATCTCTATTCAAGTGAAAACATTTTTCTATTTTTCTTTGTTATCCATAGTTTTATGACAATTGAAAGGTTTCTTTGAAAGTGCTTAAAGCTTTTTAAAATTTCAGTTATTACATAAAATAGATACTTTCATTTGTTAAATACGTTTGTAAAAATCATATAATTTGTAATAGATGGCTATTTTTATTTAATAAAACGTAGTAATAGTAATTTCTACTTTGTTAATTTTTTATGATAGCCCGATTTTTTTTTAATTTTGAACAAAAATGTTTACAAAAATACTAACAATAATGTCATAAATACGTCATGTCACGATTATAACAAGTCAAAAGTATCTAGAAATATCGATAAATCAACGGTCCAATTAATTATATAGACGCAAGAAAACCAATAAATAGGAAAGTAAGTAAACAAAGTATTAAATCTCCGAAACCGAAGTGATTGCAAATATTTGATTTGTTCCTCGCAAATTCAATATAATATAACAACAACTTCGGAACTTTTTGTTTCTTTGATAATACAATCAAGGTTGATGTTTAATATTAGTTGTGAATAAGAATTTTGGATGTGTGGATGGATGTTTACAACAATCATACTGGATAAGAGAACCGCTGTACCGAATAGCATGAACTTAGCACAGACCTAGTTACATAAAAATATAATCTGGAAGCTACAAACGAGCGAAATCACGGGCTGAGTTACAAGATGTTTATCATCATCATCAATTATTGTTATATAGGGTTGTGGTGGTGGTGGATTACGATTTTATGCACAATACATATATATGTATATACATAATAATGCCAAGAAATGCTAAGTTAAATATATAACACATTTAATTGAACAAAACAACAAAATCTATTCACGCGACACAATCTCTTTAATATATTAACTAAGGATAACGCTACTTACTAACATTCTTGATCAATTACGCATTGACTAGAAGACGTCGATAAATGGGGTAATCCCACATAATGCCACAATTAATTCACCGCCTGTTCCGATAGATTAGGACTCCGATTTCCGTGACAAGGGTAGCGGCCACAAGGCAGCTGGAGGCGAATCTTATCTCATGAAAAGACGGCAGCCATCTTGAAAATGTTTTATTATGTGTCAATTCACATCACACCACACGTATGATATGGAAGCCAGAATTTAAAAAAAAATATTATGTATTAGTAAAAAAAATAAATAAATAAATATATTTTATTAATAGCATGTTTTTAGTGAGTAGCTCTAGATTTTGTAGATTGAATTTGCTTGTTTTTATTTATAAGCCAAACTAAATCAGAAAAAGGTACCCACTCCCACTGAAAATTTCTTTAGGTAAATCTTACATCTTTTTCTATTTGAAATGTACTTTCGGGATAGTACTATAAAAACTAAATAATTATTGGACCCTTACCTTTGGCTTCGGAGAATTTAACTCCACGATTGAACTCTTTATAATGATGTGATTAAATATTGAAAAATATCCATAGATATCCATATCAAATCGAAAATTGCGTTTCTTTAAGTCGCTTGCAAATATACCTAGAGGCAAAAACCTATACCTATTGATATATGAATACGAATAGATACGAATATTCATGTTAATAAATACGAATATTCGTGTTAATAAACGTAAATATAAACGGATACATTACTTATCAAATAGATTCGTCATTATTTAGTAATCAAGGTGACTTGTGCGAAATGTGTAAGGTCATGAGGAAAGAGGTTTCGAAGGCTGCATTTTTTATTAGTGGGAAAAACATATTAAATACCCAAAACGTACACAAGTGATGTATTCAAGAAGAATTTTGGTTAGTACGATGACAGTATAGGAAATAAGTAAAATATTTTAATCTATACTAATACTAATACTAATCCATACTAATATTATAAATGCGAAAGTAACTCTGTCTGTCTGTCTGTTACTCAATCACGCCTAAACTACTGAACCAATTTTCATGAAATTTGGTATGGAGATATTTTGATACCCGAGAAAGGACATAGGCTACTTGTTATCCCCGGAAAATGACGCAATCCCGGAAATCCCACGGGAACGGCAACTATGCGGGTTTTTCTTTGCTGGGCGGGCGAAGCCGCGGGCGGAAACCTAGTATATTATAAAGCTGAAGAGTTTGTTTGTTTGAACGCGCTAATAACAGGAACTACTGGTCCGATTTGAAAAATTCTTTCGGTGTTAGATAGCCCATTTATCGAGGAAGGCTATAGGCTATATATCATTACGTTAAGACCAACAGGAGCAGAGCACTGCGGGTGAAACCGCGGGGCACAGTATTTAATATACATTGTTCATTCAATGTACAAATATTATACTTGTATAAATTAATATTACGGAATTTAATATTAATATGTACAGTTACAGTTTGTGATCAAATATCACACATTATCATTTAAGCACGATGTTGAGAATGGTTATTGTTTTCCGATACAAAGTAACATAACATCATATAAATAGTAATAATACTTAAATGTATGTGTGTGGCAATAATAATATTATAGAATAATTATTAATGTCTAAAGTTTGAACAATAATATTTTCTCCCCTTATTTAAAAATTAATAAATGTTATAAACATCTACAACTAAATACCTAATCAATTCGTAAATCACGATTATTATATTATACCTAATCTATGATATTTCTGTATTTTAAAGAAACTTAAAAAAGTTGTTTTATGAACAACAAAAAAAAGGAATAGCAAAGAAAAAATCGTGTAAATTGGCGGTTCTTGTGTTTTAAAAATAGAACGTCGTCGGATCTTCCATCCATAGATTATTATAGAACATCGTTGCACTCAAAACAAGAGGTTACAGTCTGCTAGTGGTCTGAGAGCCAAAGATCAAGCAGTGTCAGAGCCTGCAGCCTTGACACCCCGCTGTCCCGTCATCTCGCCCGAAGGTCGACAACTATGATTGATTAATGATTCGATATTTTGTTATAGGAGCGATGTACTTATGTGTTAAAGAGAGAATATAAAATGTGAAAGTATGTTTATATATGAAAGTATGCTATGTTTTTACACTCTAAGCGCAAAGTCATTGGTAAAACTCGGTAAACAAATCGATTTATTTTGGGATAAAGATCACAGGTGCTATAAATCACGAATCTTTAATTAAAAGGTTCGAGTTGCGAAATGTCATGAAGTATCTGCGGTTTGTTGGCTATCGATGATATACCTTGAAACGCTTCAATTATATCATGAAATAAATCATAAAGAAATGTCGAATTTCTGAGATTAATTCTGTAGAATCTGTAATCTATAATATAAAATGAATCGATTTCGTTAATTTTTTTTTTATAATTTTCCTGGAAGTACGAAGATGGTTCATATGGAGGGAAAACGTTAACATGTACAACGGGCGAAGCCGGAACGGACCGCTAGTGTACTATAGTAATAGTTAATAATGATAGGTACTGTAAAAGTAAATGGGTAGAGTTAGGGACGTTTTGTAAACTTTTTCTATTTTATACTTTTGTTTGTTGGTCGAGAATAGATGTTGCCTTGTAACAAAGGAACTTTGAAAATACGTCCCCACTGCAATAATGAGTGGGGGCCTATTACGTTGCAATAAAGTTTATTATAAATTATGATCCAAATGTCATCGTGCGAATGTATTGCTCTCGGCTTTCGCACGGTTTCGCAAACCGATAGATAATTGAGGGCAAATTGTATGTACTCATACGAGTTTTGAACAGGTATTTATGATCTAGTTTTTATAATTTAAAACATATTGTGTACGTAGTATGAGACTGGAGCGACTTTTGATAAATTGTTTTAATTGAAGCTTGCGAATTTGCATAAACAACTTTATTACGGATGTTAAAAGTGATTTATTTATTGGTAATCGCGTACCATTTTAGACGTGAAAGTGTTATGGAAATGATACACAATATATTTTATTTGCTGATGGCCCAGACTTATTCGCAAATTCCAATAAATAACGTTTTCTTACGTCACCGAAAAGAAATTGTAAACGAATTGATTAAAAATAAGTTTAGTACCTAGTTAGAAAAATAATTCGAATATTAACAAATTACAGAGCACAATTGCCTTTAAACGTTCTGAATATCAATTTAATATAAGATAACAACGACTGTTTATTAGAATTCGATGAAATAAATACAATAACAAGAAGATACAATTTCACTCGAAATTTTCCCTGAAATTTGTACCAAACAATAATTAATATTCTGTTTAGTTCTTTTATTTATCCAACTACTTATACTATAGGTATATGCTTTACTTGAAAGAGTTACTTTGATTCCTTTACCCACTTAATTTACCTATTAACATTACAAACTTTTAAAAACCTACCTAATATGTGACGTCATCAAACGATAGCTATATTTTATTTGAATTTTTCACAGGTCAGCAGAAGAAAACTTAATAACAGACATAGAAGCAAACGTGTTGTCAGACATAAAAAGCTTGCGCGTCCTTCGTCTGGCACGCAACCGACTGACTGCCATTCCATCCTCCCTGGCTCATACCAATAGACTACAGGCGCTGTAAGTAATAAAAAAAACCTAATTAAGAAGTTATAAAATATAATAATGGACTAGGACTTATAAAAATATATATATAAAAAAGCGTATATGATTTCACAATATTGTAGAATAAACCATATAGTGCAATTAATGGAAGCAAAATTAATTCTTTACCACTTCTATAGTTATAATTAGGTTCAAAAGTAAACATATGCGTTTAACTACATAAGATCACTTTTTTAATATCAACGTATACAGGCTACTCCCATATTTTATATGTGCCTAAGTTACGTCAAAGAGCTTTAATGGATCCACATTTTAAAGTGAAAAAATTATATTACTAAAAGCTTTTCTAGTATAATAACTTGTATAATTACTTTTATAATGATATAAAATTTATTATTAAATCCGACAAACTTTATCTCAAAGTTATAAGTAATTTGCGAGCGCAAATAAATTTCGTAATTTCGTGAAATGTGGTCAATTAAAAATTGCGTCAATTAGATTTGTAACCTACAAAAAGTTTCAAGTTATCATTTTGCAAATTGCTAGGATTTATCTCTACTAATACTAATATTATAAAGCTGAAGTTTGTTTGTTTTTTTGAACGCGCTCATCTCAGGAACTACCTAATGTTCCGAATTGAAAAATTCTTCGAGAAAAATTATTCGCGCGGCACAGCTAGTGTTTGATAAGCCTTTGGATTGAATTTATATTTTTGGTTTTATGGCATTCAAATGCTTTATAAATATAAATTTATAAAGAATAGAAAAAATTCGATCACGAGGCGGGACTCGAACCCGCATCCTTCGCGCCATTCCGGGGCGGATGCCTCACCAACTCAGCCACTCGTGACCCGCCCGAGTGATCGAATTTATTCTATTCTTTCAGTTTTATGTGTCTGAAGGGACACACCGCGCGCCATCTATTGAGATGATTAACAACCATTTCAACCAATATGAAGCACTTTTCAGTGAATACAATATTGTAACGATGGAACACGACCTTTTTTGTTGAATTTATATTTTTGGTTTTATGGCATTCAAATGCTTTATAAATATAAATTTATAAAGAATAGAAAAAATTCGATCACGAGGCGGGACTCGAACCCGCATCCTTCGCGCCATTCCGGGGCGGATGCCTCACCAACTCAGCCACTCGTGACCCGCCCGAGTGATCGAATTTATTCTATTCTTTCAGTTTTATGTGTCTGAAGGGACACACCGCGCGCCATCTATTGAGATGATTAACAACCATTTCAACCAATATGAAGCACTTTTCAGTGAATACAGTATTGTAACGATGGAACACGACCTTTTTTGTTGAATTTATATTTTTGGTTTTATGGCATTCAAATGCTTTATAAATATAAATTTATAAAGAATAGAAAAAATTCGATCACGAGGCGGGACTCGAACCCGCATCCTTCGCGCCATTCCGGGGCGGATGCCTCACCAACTCAGCCACTCGTGACCCGCCCGAGTGATCGAATTTATTCTATTCTTTCAGTTTTATGTGTCTGAAGGGACACACCGCGCGCCATCTATTGAGATGATTAACAACCATTTCAACCAATATGAAGCACTTTTCAGTGAATACAATATTGTAACGATGGAACACGACCTTTTTTGTTGAATTTATATTTTTTGTTTTATGGCATTCAAATGCTTTATAAATATAAATTTATAAAGAATAGAAAAAATTCGATCACGAGGCGGGACTCGAACCCGCATCCTTCGCGCCATTCCGGGGCGGATGCCTCACCAACTCAGCCACTCGTGACCCGCCCGAGTGATCGAATTTATTCTATTCTTTCAGTTTTATGTGTCTGAAGGGACACACCGCGCGCCATCTATTGAGATGATTAACAACCATTTCAACCAATATGAAGCACTTTTCAGTGAATACAATATTGTAACGATGGAACACGACCTTTTTTGTTGAATTTATATTTTTGGTTTTATGGCATTCAAATGCTTTATAAATATAAATTTATAAAGAATAGAAAAAATTTTTTTTCTATTCTTTATAAATTTATATTTATAAAGCATTTGAATGCCATAAAACCAAAAATATAAATTCAACAAAAAAGGTCGTGTTCCATCGTTACAATATTGTATTCACTGAAAAGTGCTTCATATTGGTTGAAATGGTTGTTAATCATCTCAATAGATGGCGCGCGGTGTGTCCCTTCAGACACATAAAACTGAAAGAATAGAATAAATTCGATCACTCGGGCGGGTCACGAGTGGCTGAGTTGGTGAGGCATCCGCCCCGGAATGGCGCGAAGGATGCGGGTTCGAGTCCCGCCTCGTGATCGAATTTTTTCTATTCTTTATAAATTTATAAATTTATAAGCCTTTGGATTGTTTTTAGAATGAAAAGAGTACTCAAGTGAAGAAGTTTTTATGTATGGTTCTAAAGATATTCAATTTAGATACTGAACTACCAACATAATCGATCCTGAAACATAAAAGTTACTTTCTTTACGCACTAAAGATTTGATTCCACGTTTTCTAGTTTTAGTTAATTTTCATTACAAAACCTTTTCAAAGGTTCGGTCGTTAACCTTTGATGAAAAATCGCCCATTCACTGCCATCAGTGTCAAATGTCAATGGAGTACGAGATAAGGGGTTCACCAGCATAATATACAGGACTGGATGTACTCTTTTTTCTAATATAAAAAGAAAATATATAAACATAGAACATATTACAATGGTACAGATTATTTTTACTGGTAACAAATGACTTGATAGGGCCGGTCGTTATAACTTATAGATTACACGTGATTTTTGTACTGTTTCGCTTAGAAGAGATTTGTTTTTGTTTTTATACGGCAACCAGCAAAGCACTTGATGTGATCACCGCCGCCCATAAGCATTTGCAACGTTGGGAACATTACGATTGTTTTACCGGCCTTTGAAAGATGTCGCAGTTTAATGTTGCTTGTAATAATAAATGTGTTTAAATATACATAATATTATTTTTTTTTTAATTTTCCCACAAAGTAAGTATTTTTTGATGAACATATTATTTACAAAAAAGAACAAATTATAGCATAGTGAAGAGCCTTCTCTGGTTTTTTTGCAGATTTCGTTTCAGAATTCTATCATTATGGTAATGAAAATACTGTCCCAAATGTTTCCTAAATCATAAAATTACTAAATACTAATTGGAAAAAAATACTTTGAAACAAGGTAATTTCCTACAAGAACCTAGGTAGGTACATCTAGCATCGAGCTAGGTCTACGTCCCGTCGCGCCGCCCACGCTGGCGTCCACGTCACACTGTCATATAAAACCGCTGAAAGAAAAACGATGCACATACACTTTTTAGACCGGACTCTCAGTGGAGTTTCGTTTGCAAAAATCGCGGACCTAAATCTGACTTCTGATATATATTGTATAGATCCCAGACATCCTATAGACAGATGTTGCCAACCAGTTTTGTGGTCCCCCTGCCCGCACCCCGGTAATTAAATATGGCGGCATACAAAGAAAAAAATAAAAATTTCCAAAACATGCCGTGTGGGGTATCAAATGAAAGAGCTTATTGAGTAGATCACGAATATATAGCATACTATATACATTTCTTACACTTTCTCTAAGATTTTTTAGAAAATTTACGAAAATGGTCCATTTTTGAGTTAACTTTAAACCACTATAGATTGAAAACTCATGAATATATTTTTTAAATTATTATTTTAAATAATTAACAATAGTCCATTGTTTACGATTCAATATTTCGTACAGTGAAATAGTTGCATGGGGGAGTGGGGGGAGCATTCAAAGATGGCGAGTATATTTTCAAGTTCATATAGTATATAGTTATTTTCATCAAATCCACCACATAGCTCACTTATATTATATTACGAACTATTGAATCATAAACAATGGACTATTGTTAATTATTTAAAATAATAATTTAAAAAATATATTCATGAGTTTTCAATCTATAGTGGTTTAAAGTTAACTCAAAAATGGACCATTTTCGTAAATTTTCTAAAAAATCTTAGAGAAAGTGTAAGAAATGTATATAGTATGCTATATATTCGTGATCTACTCAATAAGCTCTTTCATTTGATACCCCACACGGCATGTTTTGGAAATTTTTATTTTTTTCTTTGTATGCCATATTTAATTACCGGGGTGCGGGCAGGGGGACCACAAAACTGGTTGGCAACATCTGTCTATAGGATGTCTGGGACCTATACAATATATATCAGAAGTCAGATTTAGGTCCGCTATTTTTGCAAACGAACATCTCCTTGGAGCCTGCTCTATTTCACCGACCCATAAAATCGTTTAAATTCTGCTTCTAACAGCCATTCGAAACATGCTATCTATTGAAAATGTTGGTGCAAATTGCCTTGGTTTGGTGTAAAATATTTTGATATATTTTCCTAAATTACTTTTTACTACTTATACCTACTTAATGAAATATTTCAGTAGTGCTATTTAAAATGAAATATGAAAGATTTAAATATTGGAATTTTAAATTTTTCTGGCTTACCTATCGATAGTCCCGTCAAGCACTTTTCTAAGTCATTCTTTAAGTAGGTACCTTGTAACGAAATTATTAGTGTTTTTTACAATAAATGTTCCAAAGTTTGAAATCCATTCTTATCCTTCTCTTCTCCAGTCCCATCATTATTTTCTTGTTTATTTGTTTGTTTTTTCTTCATATGAATAAATCATTCATCCGCCATTACACATTTTAAAAGGAAGTTGCAAGGACGTAGTTGCCATTACAATTAATGTCACGTAAGTGCGAATTGGAAGCAAACAGCAATAAACTTCCTGTGTAAACATAAATAAGTGATTCAAATGCTTCTGAAAGTCGTTAATATAAAATAAATATTATGAATACTGGTAACGCCAATATAATTAAAATAGTAAATGTAGAAATTAAACGTTTATTGTTTGTGGTGTGTTCCTTCATCCTTCCCTACATACGAGCACAACCAATCATCGCGTGGTCACTAACCACGTGACACGTCCAATAAGACGTGAACGCGACGTGCGTGTCGCTGGAGTCAGTCGAGTTCGCTCCGTTCCTTCGCGAGGTTCGGGACTCGGCCACCGCCGGAGAGCTTCCACGAGGCTCTCTAGATCATCAGGCATTGTGCTTTTGTAACACCCCCGGGGAATCCCGCTCCCCGGCCCTTGGTCGCGCTCACCGCCGCGTGTGTGTTTTGCGTGGAGTGTTTGGACTGGACGCCGTTCGTGCCCGCCGCGAGCTGGAGGACCCTGACCGCGTGGCGCGGCGCGTGTTCTGGACGCTACTCCCTCCGATGAGGTATGTGCCGTGTGTTCTCGTCTTTCCCTCTTTGCTTACACCACGTAGATCGAGTCTTACAGTCCGCTTGATATCGAAGAAATATATTTACGTATATTTTTTTATATTGGCGCGACCATTGAGTGGTACCTTCGACCCGGATAGTAACCATTGTTGGTCCTTACGAACCGTACATTACCTGATGATTCCACCGCCCTTATTAGGATACTCATTGTGTAGGACCTAATAAGCGATTAGTAGTATCTTCAATGCGAAATACTATTTAATATACCGCATATAATAGAACGACAATGCGTCTTCTACTATTCATATAAAATATATTTTAAACCCGCCCTTATTAGGATACTCATTGTAGGCCCTAATAAGCGATTTAACAGTACATTCATTGTGAAATAACTATAACCGCATAGATCGACATTGCGTCATCTATTATTTTCGCTTAAAATATATTTTATTCCGCCCGTGACATTAAGTTACGCGTATATTATTATTAAAATAGTTAATTAAAACTATGTTCATATCGTTTATCCGCAGTTATAACGCTAAAATCATTATAAATCGAACATATTACATCATATTTTATTTACCCGCTACCCGCGCTCGAAATTTATAACGTTATCGAGTACATTCCGCGATCCGCTGTTATAATCCGACCATATTGGAAATACATACTCGGTTCTTATTACGCTTGCGCTTGACCTACTTTATTTGGTCGTATTACTTGTTATTGTAACTTGCATTGTAACATTCTCTGTTTGAATATATACTTTTGTTATTAAAAATGCCGCCTAAGAAAATGACTAAGTTACCTGATAGTGACGCTTCGGATGTTAATGATTCGGAAGATATAAATGATTCGCAGTTATCCATGTTATTAGCTAAACGCGAAGTTATATTCGAAATGGTGCAACAAATGTATGATTTGTCTTTAAACGTTCATAACAACGCCTCGCTTATGGAAAGTTTCCTTGACGAGTCCGCGCAGATAGAATCATTACGTGAAAGATTTGAAAAGTGTTTAGACGAATACAATACTCGCTTATTATTATTAACACCTACCGCGAAACCTGATTATAAAAGCCTCGTTGCATTCGAGTCTTTATATAGCAGAGTTATAAGAATTAAATCGCAATATTCGCAACCAAGTCCGTCACACGGAGATATTAATAATTTGCATAAAAATAGGCCTAAATTACCGCCTATCGAATTAGTACCATTTTCGGGTGATATTCGCTCATTTCCGCTGTTTCTTTCGAATTTTGAATCAATTGTTCATAACAATCCCGGCCTTACAGATGCCGAGCGTTTATATTATTTACTAGGTAAACTAACGGGGAAGGCCACAACTGTTATAGCTGGTATAACCCCCTCCGCTGAAAATTATAATTTAATTTTACAAACTTTAAAAGATAAATATGATGATAAACGTATGTTAGTATCCGCGTATTTAAATCAAATGTTTGATTTTAAACCTTTGCATTGTGCGTCCGCAACAAACTTTGATTTATTTACTGATAACTTTATTAGCGCAGTGCGCGCCTTACAGAATATAAAGTTAGATAATATTACAGATTTAATGATTGTTCATATCGCGTTGAAGAAGTTAGACTCAGATACTGTTCGCGCTTTCGAGACTAAGTTTGGTAGTGAAATGCCTACTTTTGATAACTTAGTTCAATTTATTCAAACTCGTGCGAAGGTATTAGAACGCATTCATCCTTCCACAAATTCGGGAATAAATAAACCGCCTCGAAAGAATAATTATAACCGCAGTTCAAATAATAATACTTCTTCCGCACCGCCTAAGACGTATCAGTCTTACGTAACAACAGCTGATTCCGCTTATAGTTGTCTTTGTAAAAATATTACGCATCAACATTTATATAAATGTTCGAGTTTTCATAAAATGAGTCCGCAGGAACGTTTGAAATACGTAAAGGATAGAAACGCGTGTATAAATTGTCTCAGTATAAAACATCGCGTTTCTAGTTGTTCGTCGTATTCTAACTGTCGCGTTTGTAAATTAAAACATCATACAATGTTACATTTGAAACGCGAATCTTCCATACCCGCGCCTGCGTCTCACCCCCCGCCGCGCAGCACACCGCCGTTGTCTGCGCCGTCACCGCCGTCGGGCGAGTGCGTCCGCTCCGACATTGCGCTATACACCGCTAGCTATACCGCTGATACTGATAACGCATTTCAATGCAACGCGCCCGCGAATAAGCAACATACTATTTTATTATCAACCGCTGAGGTCGTCGCTTATAATTGTAAAGGCGAACGGCTTATTGTTCGCGCGCTTTTAGATTCCGCCTCACAAAGTCACTTCATTACAAATGAATGTTGTGAACGTTTAGGTATTAAACCGCAGAAAACCGAACGTACTATTATTAAGGGGTTCGGTGGTTCAGAAAAAATTATAAATAGTAATTCTATAAATATAAAATTTTATTCGCGTCTTGACAACAACATATCTTTTAATATTTCACCGCTAGTTGTTGATCATGTTACGGATTTATTACCTACCGCTGTTATAGACACTTCTGTCTTATCGCATATTTCGCATTTACCGCTCGCAGATGAGAGTTTTGGTACGCCAAATAAAATCGATTTATTAATCGGTGCTTCTCTGTTCCCTCATCTGCTTCTCCCCGACGTAGTTCATGCATCTCGTGACTCGTCGGCGCCCGCTGCATTGCGCACGGTGTTAGGCTATGTAATAATGGGTTCAGTACCCACCATACCTAACATACATAAACCGCCCTTGACGTGTTGTCACGTTCAAGAGACCGCCGCTATTGACTCATTAGTCAGGCGTTTCTGGGAGCTCGAGGAGCTTCCTACCGCACCGCCCGTTCAACATCCCGATGATGTTGAATGTGAAGAATATTATAAATTAACTACAACCCGCGATCCCGTGAGTGGTAGATATATTGTTTCGCTTCCATTTAAGGATGATTTCTACACTCTCGGTGATTCATTTAATATTGCCCGCAAACGTTTCATGTGCCTTGAAAGAAAGCTACAGGCTTCACCTAAATTAAGGTTGGCATATGATGACGTCATAAAAGATTATCTAACGAAAAATTATATTTCACCCGCGCCTCCGTATGATCCGCGTGACCCTACACCTATTTATATTATACCGCATCACGCTGTTCTGCGCGAGGATAAATCGTCGACTAAGCTGCGCATGGTTTTAGATGCTAGCATGCCAACTTCTGGAAGCCAGCGTTCGCTGAATGACCTTCTGCATGTTGGGCCGAATTTACAAGGCAATTTGTTTACAATTATTTTAGGTTTTCGTCTCCACGCGATTGCCATGACCGCCGATTGCCGCCAACAATTTCTGCAGATTTTCGTGCGTGAGTTTGATCGTCGTTTTCAATGTTTTTTATATCGTTTCAGCCCGCAGGATCCGCTGCTTCTTTATCAATTTAATCGAGTTTGCTTCGGCATCAAGTCTAGTCCTTATCATGCACTGCGCACGGTAAGACAGCTCGTAGAAGATGACGGCGCGAAATATCCGCTCGCGAGTAGCATTGCGTCTCCGTCGTTGTATATGGATGATATCGCCTTCTCTATTCCCACGGAATGTGAAGCAGTTTCCGCGTCGCAGCAGCTCATCGATTTGTTTAAGGGAGCTCAGTGGGATCTAGTTAAATGGAATAGTAATAGTAAAAATGTGTTAGATAATCTTCCCGCTTCGCACAAACTTTTACCCTCCGCGGTGGAGTTTGATAAGACCGTGCAACATAAATTACTTGGTCTGCATTGGTCTACCGTTGATGATTGTTTTTATTTTAAAATAACCGCACCCGCCGATGTGATGTGCACTAAGCGCTCCATCTTGTCAACTATCGCCCGTCTGTGGGACATAATGGGCTTCGTTGCTCCCACAGTCGTGTATAAGATCCCATCAGATAACTTCTACCATGTTTCTGGTATTGAAATTCCCGCTGACGTTCTTTCGCGTGGCATTACGCCACAAAATCTCGTCTCGCACCCTCTGTGGTTCCAAGGACCCCAGTGGGCTCGTTCGGACCCATCTGAATGGCCTCTTAGGAGTCTCGATGGTGAGTCTATTGCGGACATTCCCGAACGAAAATTATTAGCGCACACTGTGTGCCCGCCTATAAAGCATTGCGCTTTATACGATACCGCCCTTCGCGTCTCGTCGCGTCGTGTATTTTATATTTATAGGTTCCTTATATTATTACCCCGCCGCGGTCTTATGATGACCGTAGAGGACCTTAATTTCGCTGAGAATAAAATTATTCCCGCCCTGCAAAATAAATATTTTGCAGAGGAGTATTATAATATACTCTTTTATGAATTTTATTCGCAGGCTTTCAACCGCTTGAAGCCTTTTATTCGCAACAGACTTATCCTCATCGGACGTCTAAGCGATTCCGCCCTGGAATATGCACATAAGCATCCAGTGATATTACCGCGCAATGATCACATAATTATCATGATCATTGATTATTATCATATTAAATATTATATGAATATTATAACGCATTTGTTTCGTGTTATTTTAATTACCGCGTCTTTATTATCATTACCCGCGCCGCAAGTCAAATCTGATCACGTCAGTTTGCTTGATAGGCATTCGCTACTGGACAAGTTAGTTCAGTCGTTTTGGAAACGTTGGAGAATGGAATACTTACACGGTCTGCAGGTTAGGCAGAAATGGAATGCGCCTTCCACACCTGTTGCTCCTGGAACGGTCGTGGTTGTAATAAATGATAATGCACCGCCCCTAACCTGGCCTTTAGCCGTCGTAGAGAAAGTACATCCTTCAAAGGACGACGTCGCGCGCGTTTGTACAGTTAGAACCGCCAAGGGAGCTTACCTTCGCCCAGTCGTTCGTTTATGTCCGCTTCCAAGACAATAGTTATATCGCATTAATATATTACCGCAGTTAGTTAAGTTTAATTTTAAGTTTTGCACCGCTTTCGTTATAATTTCTTAGTTATAATACCGCCGTGACTTTAGGAATTTTTATACCCCGCTCGCATTACGCGATCCTAGAGTCATAGAATTTGTTAGTTATATTTTCCGCCGTGACTTTTAGGAATTTTTATTATCCCGCTCGCATTATGCGCTCCTGGAGCCATAGAATTTGTTATTTATATTACCGCCGTGGCTCTTAGGACTTTATTAACCCGCGCGCGTTATGCGATCCTAGAGTCATAGTTTTTCGCTGTATCTTATGATTGGTTTTAAATGGTGACCCATTTAGGGGGGGTGGATATGGTAACGCCAATATAATTAAAATAGTAAATGTAGAAATTAAACGTTTATTGTTTGTGGTGTGTTCCTTCATCCTTCCCTACATACGAGCACAACCAATCATCGCGTGGTCACTAACCACGTGACACGTCCAATAAGACGTGAACGCGACGTGCGTGTCGCTGGAGTCAGTCGAGTTCGCTCCGTTCCTTCGCGAGGTTCGGGACTCGGCCACCGCCGGAGAGCTTCCACGAGGCTCTCTAGATCATCAGGCATTGTGCTTTTGTAACACCCCCGGGGAATCCCGCTCCCCGGCCCTTGGTCGCGCTCACCGCCGCGTGTGTGTTTTGCGTGGAGTGTTTGGACTGGACGCCGTTCGTGCCCGCCGCGAGCTGGAGGACCCTGACCGCGTGGCGGCGCGTGTGTTCTGGACGCTACTCCCTCCGACGAGGTATGTGCCGTGTGTTCCTGTCTTTCCCCTCTTTTGCTAACACCACGTTGATCTAAATACAGTCCACTTAATATCGAGAATATATTTACTTATATTTTTTATATTGGCGCGACCAAATACGTCATCTTTGTTTAAAAGATGAGAACAACCAATAAAAGTGTGTCCATACGATTTGAGGAGCTTTTGATATTTTAGCGGCAATCACTACATAGTATAAAACAAAGTCGCTTTCTCTGTCCCTATGTCCCTTTGTATGCTTAAATCTTTAAAACTACACAACGGATTTTGATGCGGTTTTTTTTAATAGATAGAGTGATTCAAGAGGAAGGTTTTAGTATATAATTTATTAGGTTTTAGTCATAGCGGGCGAAGCCGCGGGCGGTAAGCTAGTTTAAATAATAAAACTCAAAATTCAATCCAGATTGGGAGGCCTCTTGGTATAAAAATTGATCTACTTACCTTCTTCATTAATATTCAATAACGTTAAACTAAGATTAAAAATAAAAGTTCAAGTATTAAAAATACTGAAATATTAAAAATAATATTAAAAATCGCTAGGGCGAGACAGTATTTCACGCCAGCTCACCGCCTGCAACTCTATAAGGCACAAGTTCGGCCTCATATGGAATACTGTTCTCACCTTTGGGCTGGAGCACCCCAATACCAACTACTTCCTCTTGACCGCCTGCAACGTCGAGCCACTCGAATCGTCGGCAAACCCGAGTTAACCGATCGGCTCGATCCTTTGGCACTGCGGCGGGATGTTGCGTCTCTGTGCGTATTCTACCGCTTGTACAATGGGGAGTGTTCCGAGGAACTTTTTGGCTTAATACCGGCTGCCAAATTCCACAATCGCACTGCACGACACAAGCTCAAGTACCATCCGCACCACCTGGATGAGTGGCTCTCAACAACTGTGCGCTTTTCACGGCATTTTCTGCCCCGAACAACAAAATTGTGGAACAGCTTGCCATCTTCGGTGTTTCCATCTACCTATGATATGGATGCCTTCAAAAAAAGAGCCTACGCGTCTCTCAAAGGCCGGCAAAACAATCGCAAAGTTACCTAACGTTGCAATTGTTCATGGGCGGCGGTGATCATTTTCATCAGTACACCGCCCGCTCCTTTGTCGGTTGTTGTATAAAAAAAAAAAAAAAAAAAAAAAAAAAAAAATCAAAAGTATAAACAAAGGAAATAGCAAAAGTTCAATGTATCTTACCATAACTGTGGCTTCAGGTTCAATAATCCGTTGAAATGCAATGCGCGTCATAAAGGGTCTTATGATAGCAATGTATACTCGGATTTTTAATTAGATAAAGTAAACTGACGTTTACTGTGTTGTCAGTTTTTGATGAAATAAAAATAGCGTTGTCACAAAGTGAATGATTGAAAATCGGGAATGAATGAAATTGAATCGATCGTCTAGTGAATATTTAGTGTGTAACAATATAACATCAAATAAACACAACAATGACAACAAACACAACGTAATTAGTTACAATTAACGGAAAAATTACAAAAACAATAACGTAAACAGCGTAACAATAAAAATAAAAAAATGATTATAATTACATTCTACTAGTAACTTATATCTTATATAGCTTTATATATTATAATTAGAAATAATGTTATTTTATAGTTTCAAATGATGAACTATTCACACTCATTGTTCATTCATCTGATTGAATGTGAACTGAATTCCTCACTATTACTTTAAATGTGGCAACATTATTTTACAAATTGACATTAGCTGCTGTCAGTTTACTTTATCTAATTAAAAATCCGAGTATAGGTCACGTTTACACTATAAACGTACTTGTGGCTATTGCAATTAAAGCTATTTTGATCTAACGAAATGTTAATGGACACGAAATATTTCTGGTAGTATGAAATTATTATAAAGGAATGATTATTAAGAAATTGAGGGTAGTTAAACACATCACACGGAAAACCTGCAAACATATTATAATATTATGATTTTACTACAAGTAAACACGTATTCTAAAAAAATGCACATTATAGTAGTTTTATAACAATATCTTTTTTTCTACTCTCTCTTCTCTACTTCATCAAAATACATGTATCAAAAAAACGATTGATCAATAAATAAGATATAACAAACATACTTACATAATAATAGGTAAAATAACAGTTGGAAATAATATATAGATAGATTGTAATTAAACTCTTGTTTCAGGAACCTAGCTAGCAACTTGATAACAGAGTTGACGGACACATCGCTTCCTTCGCTCCCACTACTGCATACTCTGTAAGTAATAATATAAGTTATTATTGTGTATAGTATAATTTTGGCCTTTTTCTAATTTACAAGGAATAATAATAGAAATAGCAGATCTTCACACCTAATATGGTACGAGATGATAAACATATTGATAAACATGGAAGAAAATTCAACGAGCAAACTAACCAATGTCCAAGAAAAGTATTATATCTTCTTATATATAAAAATGAATCGCAAAATGTGTTGGTAAGCGCATAACTCGAGAACGGCTGAACCGATTTCGATAATTCTTTTTTTATTATATTCCTTGAAGTACGAGGATGGTTCTTATGTAGAGAAAACGTAAACATGTACCACGGGCGAAGCCGGGGCGGACCGCTAGTTATTAATATAATGTTTTTGTTTGGCACAGACCAATAAGAAAGTCTATTAGAACGTTTGAGTTTGAGTTTATTATATTTATTAAAAAAATCATATGAAAAGATAATTTTCACTACGTAATAGTTAAAATTTCATTATATTGCAGTTGTATATTGATAAAAACAGTATCAATCGAACAGTAATATCTCAATTACCAAAGCGTCTAATGCTGTTCGAGTGAGTGCGTGACTGGTTCTCATATGTCATGTTATGTTGAAGGCGAGCGGGTCCGCGGGGCAGTGTAGAGCTTCTCAAACTTTGGTGTGTTGTACCCCAAATAGATAGGCTATAATGATATCATTAATTCTAAATGAAATGATTACAAAAATAAATATTTTTACAATGCAAAAAATTGGCAATTGTAATTACATTGCTATTGCCAGACTGCTTCATAGTATGTTTTATTGAGAGCTTTAGGGCTAAATAAAAAAATTGTTTTTGCTCAATACATGTATTTTTAATCATTCACTGATCGTAACTGCCTGCAGATCGCTGCAGCAAATCGGAATATTATCTTTTTTTATTTTTAAGATAGAACTTGCAAATGTAATGATCTCTTACTTCAATAGATAATACGAAGATCAAAGAGTATTCAATACAACCTTCAAAGGAAAGCAAACCTTCAGCTTCGTAAAGACTAAGACGAACTCTCAAAATGTTAATAAAGGTGGTTCTTTTAAGGAGGTCTTTACCAAAGTTTAAGAAGCACAGGCCCACAGCATCTCGTGAGCCGTGCATGATCTGACACAAATACCGCATGTCGATGTGCGATGCGTTTCATTACATTACTGCTTTATGGCTGTGTTTTTGTCCTCGTAATGTGTAAATACATAACTAGTCTCTTACTAGGGGTAATGTGTAAGTACTCTATTAGAACTAAGAATTCTTCAAATAATTTCGAGAAAATCATTTACGTTCGTATTAGTGAATTTATTTTTTAGTTAATTATTGTCAATGGCTACATACGTCTTTTTGAACCAGTCTAGTCTATATTCGTGTAAAAAATGTAAAAAAATATATTTTATTCTTTTTGCATACAAAAAGAATAAAATATATTTTTTAAACCTATTTGTGAAACTTATAATGGTATACTTAATTGTGGATTTTGGTATACATGAGATATATCCAAGATGAGATGAGCATTTATTTGAATCCTTAGCCGCTTTTATCCAGAGAAATAGCTTTGGCAAGCACAACCATCTACATAAATCGCTTAATCTCCCGTCCCTGGGTTTGAATTGCCATTAATATCGAAATTAGCAAAACAATAGTACCAGTTAAGCCTCCCATTTGCTAAAATCACAGTCATTAAGATACACAGCTAATATGCACATCAATTGTTTGTTTGTAAGTAATGGCCGATCGTTATAGACGCAATAAAATGTGAATGACCGATAAGCAAGGGGCAAATACATAGAAATGATGGAAATTATTCTGGGGTCCGTTCGTTGGGGCTTATCGGAATTTGTTTGTGGCGATTAGTCTAGCTGTTGGTTTTTCCGGCTATTGGTATGGTAAATTATATTTAATTGTTTTTTTTGGGGAAGTACATTAAAAATATACGCTTTTTATTGAACAATACTGACGCGATTTTGCTCAGCATTTGCTGATAACCGTGATCAATTCGTCATTTACCAATAACAATTAAAAAATCTTTAAGACGGAGAAAAGCTTCAACGTGACGAAACGGATCAAATGAATCTGAAACCTGAAAAATTACCTTTAAACCTATACCTATAATAGCAATACACATTATCTACTAAAATTTTTAGTAGGTATGTATTATTTAATGAGGGTATATAAGTACTAAAATTGATTACTCCCAGACGAAACATATTAACTCATTCGAGGCGTAAAACACAATAAGATCCCAATTCATTTAATTGTTTAATAGATGTATAAATTTAAATGAATTCACGTGTTCAACCCCTAAGTGAATTGATTAAAGCAGACTGCGGCATACTTGGGGGTAATGAGGTGAAACGAAATTTTCTTTACGGGCTTGTAAAATGTTCGATATTCTTGAATTTATCACCGATATATTTTAGAGTTTAATGTGGAGTCAATGTTTTATAGAACACATTTTAGTGAAGTTTACTTTTTATTAAAATACGCTATTTTGTATTACATTGATTTGATAAGCGCCAGACATTGTTAAATTTATTTTAAATAAGAAATGCAGGTACTTACAACTACCCGCTACTAGCTAGCTACTAGTTATTATTCTGTGCCGCTACACACTTCATTATTGTATGTGACTTTTGATATAATAGAGCAGGCTCCAAGGAGATGTTCGTTTGCAAAAATAGCGGACCTAAATCTGACTTCTGATATATATTGTATAGATACCAGACATCCTATAGACAGATGTTGCCAACCAGTTTTGTGGTCCCCCTCCCCCCACCCCGGTAATTAAATATGGCAAACAAAGAAAAAAATAAAAATTTCCAAAACATGCCGTGTGGGGTATCAAATGAAAGAGCTTATTGAGTAGATCACGAATATATAGCATACTATAACATTTCTTACACTTTCTCTAAGATTTTTTAGAAAATTTACGAAAATGCTCCATTTTTGAGTTAACTTTAAACCACTATAGATTGAAAACCCATGAATATATTTTTTAAATTATTATTTTAAATAATTAACAATAGTCCATTGTTTATGATTCAATAGTTCGTAATATAATATAAGTGAGCTATATGTATGTGGTGGACTTGATGACCCCACTAAATGTTTTAAATTGCAAGGCGCAACTTTCACTGAAGTTACCGATTTGAAATCTAATCACACAGAGGCTGATTCAAGAATGTTCTGCCATATTGCAGAGATAATTATTCTAAACCCTGACACCGATATTTTTGTATTAGGCCTTTATTTCTGGCATAAACTTGAAAATATACTCGCCATCTTTGAATGCTCCCCCCACTCCCCCATGCAACTATTTCACTGTACGAACTATTGAATCGTAAACAATGGACTATTGTTAATTATTTAAAATAATAATTTAAAAAATATATTCATGAGTTTTCAATCTATAGTGGTTTAAAGTTAACTCAAAAATGGAGCATTTTCGTAAATTTTCTAAAAAATCTTAGAGAAAGTGTAAGAAATGTTATAGTATGCTATATATTCGTGATCTACTCAATAAGCTCTTTCATTTGATACCCCACACGGCATGTTTTGGAAATTTTTATTTTTTTCTTTGTATGCCATATTTAATTACCGGGGTGGGGAGAGGGGGACCACAAAACTGGTTGGCAACATCTGTATATAGGATGTCTGGGATCTATACAATATATATCAGAAGTCAGATTTAGGTCCGCTATTTTTGCAAACGAAACTCCACTGAGAGTCCGGTCTATAAAGATAATTAAAATAGTAAATTTTTAAAGCTTCAACAAGAGTTTCGATATATTATAAAAATAATTACCTACTTATATCACAGATAATATAATTTCTACTAGTACCTACTTATTTGAAGATCCATTTAAATACATAAGAAATCAACCATTTATTGTTTACTAGCTTACCGCCCGCGGCTTCGCCCGCTTTGTCTAAAACCTAATAAATTTTATACTAAAACCTTCCTCTTGAATCACTCTATCTATTAAAAAAAACCGCAAAATCCGTTGCGTAGTTTTAAAGATTTAAGCGTACAAAGGGACATAGGGACAGAGAAAGCGACTTTGTTTTATACTATGTAGTGATTGTTACGTGTAACTTGTCGTGTCACGTGTGTGTTACATATCGTGTACAAATAAATGTTACATTTAACCCAACACATATTGTTACATGTAAATAAATAGATTATGTACATTCTACATATCAAGATTTACGTCCTTGATTTTCCTCGTGACAAGGTCTAACATAAAATAAGATGTAATACTTCACAAAGCAGTAATAATAATCTAAAGAGTGAATGAATCTAAAGCTAGTCGTAAAATTTTTATGTACTTTTCGCATTACTTTTAGGCTCAGGCTATAAAGTTAAGATCTTGAATATGATGAGTGGACTAACCGTCTTAATTTTATTAGTGTAACGCTTTTATTTAACACTAGAGCGCTCGCGCCTAAAATTTACACCACAGAGTGCACTTCGTTGCACCAAGGAAGCTGGCGCGCTGCTAAAATTGGTAGTAGAGGAATACCTGAGACAGCAACACTCAAGCACGATTCTTTAAAAAAAAAACATTTAGCAATATAATACACTGGGTGACCTATGCCAACCGCGTCAGCGTTCTAGTGTTAAACATTACATCGTAATATTAATTTATCTAGCAGAATTTTTACTGGAAAATTTATTATTATTAAACTCTATCTAACCGTACACGAACATTATTTCTTGATCTTTTAGTGTAAACGAAAACTCGTATTCAGTATTGTTTTTATCACCATTGTTGTGCATTTGCACCGTTAGATAAAAACAATGGTCATTATTCATGAATGGTAGATGATTCGCACACAAACAAAAATACAAACAAAGGTACCTACAATCTACATCCATCATGCATTTTTAATTTTTATAAGCTACTATTCAAATAACGATTGAATTTCAGAAAGTATAGATAAAGGTATAAGATCCCACCGCAGGATTAGTGCGTTCAGTTTTTTTGCTAAAAACAAAATTTTATGTATATTTATAATAATTAGGAGAATATACATATTATATCGACTGGGTTGCCAGTCAAAATTTGGCCGAAAGCATTCGTTTATAGGTAAGTCCTTTGTTTAACACTACCTATAGTCTAAGATCCCACAGCAGGATTACCTACTGTGCGTTCACAGTTTTTTGCTAAAACCAAGCTATTATGTATATATTTTATAATAAGGAGAATATATTATATCGACTAGGTTCCCAGTCAAAATTTGGCCGCAAGCATTTTTAATAAAAAAAAATTTAATCGATTTTTCGGGAAACATTTCGTTCACTACTTATTTATAAACGTTAGTGTCACAAACATTTTTAATGAAATTTTGTAGGATCATTTCAATCCGTCCGCATCGCGTCACTTGTAATAAATATAAACTATAGAAAATAAAAATGTTGTGTGGTTTTATGAAACCACGGTAAAAGTGAAACTGTTCGAACGGTTCCAAACACTGCTTTGTGTAGCGCATGTCGCGTGTCGGTCGGCTGCCGAGTAGGTATACCTACTCGGCAGCCGCGATACGTACGCGACATGCGCTACACAGACCAAAAAGTTTGAGACGATGTAATAAAAGTTTCACTTTAAAAACATTATTCATTAAATGTTAAAAAAGTTTAATTAGATGAATACAAAGAGCAAGTAACAAAGTATTATTTTTATTAATTACTGTGCACTTTTATATTCGATCCATGTCGCAACGAAATTAAAAATATTATTGCAAAATAACTATGTGCTTTATGAAACTTTAGACTGAATTATTTCAGAATTATTACTTACATTACGCCGAAGAGGGTCACTGACTTGACTTAAAATTAATAAAATTAGCGAATAATATCTAACAATTTAGTTTATTACACAAAATTGTTTTTAAAGGGGTGTTTTAAAACGATTATACATATTTTCTAAATACTTTTGCGTCATAGGTAATTTAAAAATGGAATAACATTCTTATTTTTTTTTATTTGCGGCCAGTATTGCGTAGTTACTTTTTAATAATCTGTGGTTACGTTACGTTATCCATTTATCTCAATAAAATTGTTTAAATTTAATTTTGTTCCAATTAAAAACACAAAATGTAAAAGAATAAATTTGACAAAAAAGCAGTTTTAAGCCACAATTATTTAGACGTCGACCAAAATTGTATGTACTATCATTTACAACGACGAATAGTAAATGTCAGCTCGCGACTACAATTTAAATTTAGAAATTTAACAGAACATTTTACTCTGGTCCCGATATTGCGAGATATAAAGATGTCGTTAATGTGACATAAAGCAGATATAACTTCTACACTTATTGCTTCGGGACTTTAAAATTTTATTAATCTTTCATAATATAATCTCTGGTCAAAGTTGGTGCGGCCGTAAATGTTATGACTGGTTTATGGTTTATGAGCAGTCAATTGGATTTGTAGTTAATAAAATAGTTCACGAAGTTTTTCAATTTGTCTTTAGTGCATCATATTAAACTCTAGTTCGGAAGAGTTTTAAGGTAATATTTTCGTTAATAGTTTTTCTTATTGTATCTTGTACATACATATTTATATTGTTGTTGTAGAATAAAATATAGTCCGAGTTTCTAAATTAAAATTTGATTATTTTTATTCAGATATGTACAAAAAAGTAAAAAATAACCGCAAAATTTCAGCAAACGAGTTTAAAACAAATAACGCTCTATTATCGTATCCCATATATTACGTTCAAATTATCAAATGCACAGATAAAGTTAAAAATCTTTCAGATAACACTTGCGAGGGTTTCAGCGCAATTCGCAATGGTACAATAAACGTAATTTAGTGTCCTTTGAACACAAATGCCTTTACCATTGTGTGCTATTGTCACGGGTTGACGACCTACACACACACGTTTATATACGTGTGCTATGCAATATTGTGTCTGTGTGTATTCCCAAATGGTCAACTTTGTTTACAATATGTTTACAGCATTACGCTTTTTAGTCTTAGATTTTTTGACTCAATGATGCGATTTAAATGTAAGTGAGGTTGGACTCAAATTAAAGTAAGTTGTTTAAACCTAAATGAGTGTGATCTTACGATAATTAAGTAAAAGCAAATAATTCCGAAGATCTCTTTTTATAAATATTTTTATAAATTTTCATTATACCTAATATATGTATGTAGTGTACCTATAAGCTTTCCTGGCCAAAATCATACCCAAAGCTTTCCACAACAAACATCACAAACTGAAAACTTTGTATTATTTTACGTGATTTGTTTATTACCAGAACCCTTCCATTAACTTTAACTTTAGCCGAGTTATGTTTATAGTATGCGTCTAACCCCACAGTTAGAGAAAAAGTTATAATATTTGACAATTGTGAATAGTCTCGTCCTGCCCCTTTTTAATCATCCCCATTTTATGACACTGATTTATCTCTGATATTTTCCTTGAGAAGAATTCAGACGGTCGCCAATTGTTTTCGTAAAATACCGTCATTTATGAAGTCGTAAGTTGGGAATAAATCATGCTGCTACATTTTTAGAGCGCTATATTAATTTGAAGGTTTATAAAAATATTTTTATGTTTAAATTCTATCCCTTGTTTATACAATATTGTCTTTTATAAGGCAAACTGCGTAGTCCAAGCTACATAATTGTCAAATAATTTTATTATCATTTTATTTGGACTACTATAAGTAGGTACATTCTGTCATTTATTACCATGAGATAAATCTAATTTTAGGTTGGTAACAATTTTGTAGAAAAGTGTTTAATCATTTTTTCGAAATAAAAAAGCTTTTATTTTATACGTCTTCATAAAACTTCTAGAGAATTACAAAACTCCTCAACTGTGCCTCGACTTTGTTTATGTTCAAAGATTGACATAGGACGAAAATTAGTATTAAAACGACTCATATATTTTTATAAAACAACCGAATAACGATGCTTTTTTGTTTTTCCTAAAAGTTGAATTTAATAAAGACCTACTTGATACAATCTTACAACTGTTATTACAAATCTTAATTTGCCGATTGAATGTAACTCAATCACACCAGAGCCTCAATCAATCTACATAGGTACTATTTAGCCTAACTATATTTTATTAAGTTACCCTGAAATAGTACTCCAGTCTGAATGCTTTGAAGTGAATCATTTACCATACGTTTTCATACATTGAATATTGAACAGTTTGTCAGTCTGTTGGTACAGTAACAAGCGTGCTGATGGACGCTCGTAAAGTTGCCAATATAGCCCTCGTGAATTCTGAAACCACTTTTTATTCGCTGTTTATGAGACTAGACTTTTATTAACTTTGTATAAATAATATGTTAGTATAGACTATAGATACTGGATAGGTTTGTATACTATAATTGTTTATATAAAGTAGCCTATAGGCATAAATAGATAGAGTTGAGGAATGTGTTTCAAAAGCTCAAATCAACTAATTTATTAGAAATTATATTATTCGATATATACCACAGAACATTGCTGTTCACATAAAAATAACTATTTAGCCTATATAGTTCGATAAAGTACAAGTCTTGGTCAGTTTTAGATTAGATATAGATGTAAAATGTATTAATAACCTTTGCGGTATGAAACAAAAGTAAATTATTGGTAATGTGGATACTGTGGATGTACATCCTGGTTTGATTTTATTTAATGATGTGAGAGAACATTCGCGATAAATCGAGTTATAAACAACAATTTGCACATAATCCAACGGATTTGATGCGTTGTTTGACGTAAAGCCAATTGTTTATATCACTTTATATTATTTTTATACGATTACTGTCTCTTTTTATGTTTATACAATATATTCTCAGGTTGAAATTGATTCTTATAAAAATTGTGTTATCTGTAAAATTCTACCATCCGCCAAAAATATAGTGAATAATTTTTTATTCGTAGTAAAACATAAAGAAATATTACCAAATTAATTTTGAAATTTCAATAACAGAGCTTTCTGTTAGTCTGCGTAGCTGGCTACGCAGAATGTTATTTTTTGTTGTTATAAATACTATTTATAATATATATTTACATGTGACGATATAATAATAATGATCATGTGTTTCATCTATGAAATGGTATTTTTTTTATTATATGCTAACTGTATGAAAAGCTTACATATTCAGCACCGCACTGAATTTCATATTTATTCCGAGTAATATAAATCAATGAATCCCAAACACAGGGGCCAAGGGGCAAACCTATAATTTGTACACATATAAATATTCCTTTTATTGACTGTATTACCATAATAGAGGCGTCCCGTCGCTGTGAGCGCAATCCAAAATAAGATAGTACGGCTTATTGCTATACAAAAATCGTATTCGCAACTATTGGTTTGGGCACAGATAATAATATAATATGTAATATGTGTTGGGTTACCAGTTTCATAGTCAGTACTGAGATATTTGTTTTATAATATTTTGAGTTTGTATGACAATATTTTTGACCATTATAAGAATTTAATTACAGGCTGAAGTAGCTAAGAAAACATTAAATTCTATGTGAAAAGCAATGAAGACTATGTATTATTAAACGTATAGTATTATTAGAATAAGTAAGTCAAGATAGCAACTGCTAATAGAGATAATAGGGTTTTATTTGTTATACAATAAACATAAAATTAAAGGAGTCTGTGAGAAACTTTTACGGCAATTAATTCAAGCTTAAATTGCTAACAATTATACACACATTCAAGTAATGACGTTGGTATTTCTTTGAAAACTGTACTTTATTTAATTTAATAAAATTACATGTTTCTATGTTGATTTTAATTAATTAAGATTGTTTAAAGGGAAAAATTCAGAGAATTAATTAAGTGGTCAATGAGCCAATTTAAAATAATAAAACGATCGGAATGATTTTCAGAACAAATTAATATATAACGGTATTTCAGTAAAATTCTTCTATAGATTCTCTCATAATCATCGTTAGGTATATCTAATTTCACCATTTATAAATATCATGAAATATGTTTTTCCTTGTTTTTGAGCAATACTTGAACGTTTGGACGCAACCCATTTATTTTTGCTTTTTTTGATTATCAGCATCATACAGATACAGAATATGTAATTTTATGTAGATATATTACTTTTGGTTGGTATAGTTCTTGATAAAAGTGTCCCAAAAAGTTCTCGTTTAATTGTTGTTAACGGGAAATTGTAACCATTATTTATTTTAAGGGTTCCGTACCTTTTTTTTTTTTTTATAGTGGAGAATGCATTTAGGCATACCCAGGGCACTCGGGGGAAGAGCCCTGGGTTATGTCGGACTCACCCTGCTGAATGCAGGGTCCTACCGACTAAACTCCACTCTGTTCCGCCGTGCCGCTTTATTGACGGGGCCGCGGGTATTCGGTAGAACCGCGTCCGCAGACAAGGGTTCCGTACCTACTGAAAGGGTAATTTTAAAATGGCCTGTTAAAAGCAAAATAACGATTGTATTATTATCAACAGGGTCCTGAAACGCAACCGCATCACGTACATCGACCAGAACGCGTTTGTTAACACGCCGGCGCTGCGGGTGCTGTAAGTACTTTTATTTCAAATGCATTACTTGAAATACAGGGTGTCCCACTATCGGTATACTAAGCGCGAAGGGATTTGTAGTTTTGCATACATTGATCACGTAAAAAAAAAAAAAAATACTTAAACAACAAAATCACGTTAAAAATTTTTTGCTAAATTTTCCCTTTAAATCCATGTTTTCTTCTCTAACTTAGCGCAGCTGGCGTATACCGCTTCGCTAATGTGAGCATTTTGTCTATGAAAACATAATTTTAAAAGATAGCTCACGTGAGGGTTTCAAAGTTAGGCGGGTTGCTTATTAGGGGTGTACAAATAGAGTTTTAAGAATTCATCTATTTGAAAAAAAAATGCATATGGAATTTTTTAAGTATTTTTTACGTACTCAGCGTATGCAAAACTATAACCTCCTTTGAGCTTAGTATACCAACGGTGGGACACCCGGTATAGTGAATAATAGTAAAAAAAAAAAGTGTATTTATAATTTCTTCTTCTCTTAAATGGCAATACCCAATCCCAGTGAGGATGGATTCTGCCATGTATAATTTTATACCGATATTGTAAAGTGGAAAGATTTGATTGTGTTTGTTAGTGTTTGTAACGAATTACGATTTAACTCAAAAATTATCGTCAGATTTTACTACTTACTTACCATCTTTATCGGTGTATCATCAGGCATATTATATTCCGCTTTATCACGGGTCAACACAGGCGAAACCAGGACATCAACTAGTATAAGGATAAATGTTATAATATCGTATACCGTAGTTTGGTACAAATAAAGATATAGATAAAGATAAACGCACATACAGATTACAGTATAATATAAAGTAACGTTTACTCGTATCCCGAAATATGTACCGATTTTCGGTCTCCGCTTCATAATAATAGTTTTTCTCTGTACAAAAAAATAACATAACAATCGCACTGAAGAATAATAACCAGATATTATTTCAAGGAAAATACATCGTAATATCATTTAAACTTTATAGAGAAGTCTTGAAATTTGAACTCGATCCAGACTAGAAAGGGGACAGTCCCAGACAAGAGTAAACAAAATATGTATCACACAAGTCTTAAGTGACTATTATTATGTGGTAATTTATTTGCTTGAACAAAACACAGCCTCGCTGCCGCATTCGGCAGAGTAAATTTATCGTCAGAGTGGGCCATCTATTTAAATTTATCGTCATGTTTTTGGCTTCATAATACTTAAGTTCAATTATATGTTCCATATCGTTAATGTAATGTGTGGTAATTTACGTTGCTACGTTTTCAGTTCAATTATAAAAGGCGATAAAAATTTACAGTACTTTGACGATAATATTTTGCGACTCCAACGCGATAGTGTGTCTAACATCGTAAAAATTTATTTCACTATCGCAGCCATGTTGTTACACATCCATTGCGCCTCTTCAAGCAATTTAGATAAATGGAAAGCAGAATTGACGCAATCTATCATGCTTATTTTTATTTTCCCGCCGGGTCCCATTAAGCTGACGTTAGATAAGACGCTATCGCGTGATTTACGGCGTACGAATTATTTTAATTACTCCCTAACTAAAAGTTTACGCTGACTTGTAATTACACTATTCACAGATGGGTAACATGCAATCACATGAGTAGAAAGACGGAACAGAGACTAAGCTTCAAACAACCGCGCGAATCGATTGCACTACTACAAGTACGCGGGGCATGTGTGTGTGACCTCAGGCCGCTTGTCGCGTACGCAGCGATTCTGGAAAAAACCGGTTTGCGCTTGCACAGGCTGAGGACAGTCTCAGGGTTGATACGACGCACGTTGTTTGTTTTATTAGTTGCAACTTGCAAGTTTGAATATTTTAATATAAAACGTAATATTTTATTGTTAAAAATGGTTGTTTATTGTACTGTGTGTATGAATCATACTAGAAAAACTAAAAATATATCATACTTCAACTATCCCAGGGAGTACAATAGGTGAGTAAATATTTTGATTATTACTTTTTCAAGTCAGTACCTACTTGCGTTTATTTTATTAGGTCCTTTTTTAATAAGATGAGAATTGTACATGGTGTGTTTTTACCTTTCATTATTATTACAAGTTTAGCATTTGTAAGTATGTATGTATGTATTGTAAGTGTGTACATACCTAGGTTGGGTTGTAGTAGGTAGTTTTGTTTAATTTGTCTTAACCTATTGTGACAACCCTACCAAAATAGGTAACAATTTTGCACGTTCTTAAGAAGCTTAGTCTCTGTTCCGTCTTTCTACTCATGTGATGCAATGTTCTACAGTAGAACTTCAAGGACATAGACAGGCTTCTTTGTATACCTAGTAAGTAAAGTAAAAAACGTGTAACAAAAGAAGGGAATCAACAAGATTTGAATAATTCGAGATAGCAGAAAGAGAATTGGAGTGTAAGAATCTCGTATGTCGAAACCTGTCTCGTAAGTTTTCACATATTTCCTGTAAGGGCAATTTATATTCTAACATGTAGGTAGACTGAATAAAATATTCACACAATCAATAGAATCAATATAGACAATAGAATTTGTATAATACTTCTATCGTCTACGAAAAATAAACCTTCCAATTTTCTCATTAAAAGGAAAGAACCCCTGAACAATAGTTCCGTCCATAACCGTCTTTTACTGCCGTTATTTATATCCAAAATCTATTTTGTCAATCACAGTTTAGTTTTTTACATTTTCCTATATATTTCACATAAATTTATGGTGTTAAAATATGATCTTTTCTGCTGTTTCTATCATATTATAATCTTCAATTTCAATCAATTTCTTGTGTTGCAGTTAATACAATTTAAATCAACCGCTTTCTATTAGTTATTCTTATTTAATTAAATAATTTAGTAGAAGTTCATGGATGACATGAAGCATGGTAGTTTACCTATGCTTTATGCTTTGTTTACATAACAAACTACTCAAGGATGTAATAATACAAATACTCTTCACCTTGGTCTATTTAACGTTAATATATAATCTAATCGCACCCTTGATTGGGATCAAACGTGGGTTTATGTTTATTTTAAACGTGTTTGGATGCATTTTTTAATGTATCTGTATTGAATATCTGTAAAGATCTATGTTAATCATAATCAAAAGGTAAAGAAAACAAAAACAATATTCAAAGAAAAATTGAACAATATGGGCGCTTAGCTCGCTTTTCTCCAAAAAAAATACACAAATATGGCATACGATTAGTAATTTTCATCAACTATTAAACCAATGTATTGATAATATGGACCACGGTAACGTTCAGTGTTTTACACTTTTTTTTGGGTTACACTGTTGTTATTTTATTAGTCTGGGGATTTAGTATAGTTTGTTGCTCTATACTAAAATATTAACACTGAACGTTACCGTGGTCCATATTATCAATACATTGGTTTAATAGTTGATGAAAATTACTAATCGTATGCCATATTTGTGTATTTTTTTTGGAGAAAAGCGAGCTAAGCGCCCATATTGTTCAATTTTTCTTTGAATATTGTTTTTGTTTTCTTTACCTTTTGATTATGATTAACATAGATCTTTACAGATATTCAATACAGATACATTAAAAAAAGCATCCAAACACGTTTATAATATCAATGTATCAAAACTGTCCTAATATGGTATTAAAATAAGCATTAAAACAATCTCTTTATTTGTTACACAAAAGACATACAAGGTTCTACAAAAACAAGTAAATCTTAGTAATAAAGAGTACACGTGGTCCCTAAACCATTCATTGATCACATTAGTCGCTAATAATGTGGCAGTAGTTTAACATCTCGGAAGTTTCTGCGACTAACGATCGCTGCACTATTTCAGGCGGGGCCACTAAACCTAATGAAGTAGAATTTAAACATTTGATACGTTTTTTTTAATTATTATTATAGTGTTAAGTTATAATTGTGTTGTAAATAGGTATGTTTATGAATGTGAAGATGTTTGGCGTATAGTACTTAGCCAAAATATTAACTTTTTGAATCAGATTTTACAGGCAATTTTCAATCAACCAGTTAATTTTTGATTAGACTTCGACCTATACATTAATTGATATTCATGTAAATTAACTATTATTTTATTCTACTTTACAGACACAATCTATATGATGAAACAATGTAGAGACATAAAAGAAAAAACAATTCGCTTGTTCCAAAGCCCTACGCACTCCCTCCAAACAGTTTCTTCTAAGACCCCGCATTAATAACATCGCTGCAATTCTTCACCTTATTTGAACCCGTCGAGAAAAATATTAAAGATTTATGAGTTATAGTGGCCATAAACTAAGAGATTTTTTCCTAAATTGCGTGCACAGTTGAATAATGTTCCTCGTTAGTACCTCGGCTTGGGTTACACTGTTGTTATTTTATTAGTCTGGGGATTTAGTATAGTTTGTTGCTCTATACTAAAATATTAATTAAATTTAATATGAAATATTTTACTCGCAACATGTGTTAAGTGTAAGCACATGAGAAATAAAAATATTTTAATGATATCATACAGTTAGCATCGGACAACAAAAAGGTTATTTTGATTTCAGGAGTAGTATCATAAACTATTTTTACGGTAAATATTTCACATAAAATACCTGTAGCTCCTTTTCATACGACTATAACACCCACAACGATTTACAAGGATATTTTTACCAAAGACACGTCGCAATTCTTCATACTTGACCCGTTTTATTTTTCACACCGACACAAAGAAGCCTAGAGGCAACACATGTTACCAATGCCCTAGCCCCTACCCGTCTCCTTCATAAACAAACCATCAACATATCAAAAGCATATTTCGCCACAATAGATTCTGGATTTATCACATATTATTTGCCAACAATCTCGGAGATTATTTGAGATAAACAATAGGTCTGTTTGAGCTGTATTGATATCAATGTAACTGCTATTTAACAAGAAACAAAGAGCTATAGTTCCGTCTCAAATGGATGTATTATTTTCCAAATGATGATGTTTTCTTCGCCATTATTAGTGTACAATACAAATGTATATTTCTTAATGTGTGTGATGAACACTTTCCTCCTTACGTTCAGATGTATTCATACTTTGTCCTCGTTTATTAACCGCTTATTATTAATGAGAAGGAAGACTTAACGCAGTTCTGATATAATAAATCTGACGATTTCATGATGTGAAAATGGAACAACGACTTGGTTTAATTTTTGGGTAAAATAAACACACAAAGCGGTTCTGAAATTTACAAAATATGTTGTGGTTATGAGTTATGACGTTTGTTTAGGTTTGCAAGTAAAATATTGGTCCGAAACTTTGATGAGAACCCTAGCTCAGAAATACTGACTGTTAAATGTACTTAATAATGTTATTCTGGTTTTTGTGTATAGCGGTTGAGTTATTGTTTTAATATAGATTGAAAACATGATGTTTCTAGTTCGTCTCCAGTAATTGAATTTAAAGCAAACAAATGAAACTTATGATAAAACTCATTATAAAAGGAACTTTTTTCAAATGAGATTTTTATATATTTTTCTTTATCAATTTTTTAAAAAGCAAGACGTGTACAGAACGGGTCTTTCAATTCCCAATTGCCTTCTTTTTGAATGTTGAAAACTTCTTGAGAAATAAGTATTTACGTAAAGTGGAAAAGATAAAGTAGGTACACATTTATTAGTCTTTTAGCGAAAAGAAACTGTGTGTAAAATACTTAACTGTTTTAAATGAACACCTTTAAATGGTGTTTCTGATATGGCAAATGAATTTAATTATATTTAAGTAGTCTTATATTATGTTTTCTTTGTTGACAGGCGTCTTGAAGATAACATGTTAAGTGAACTGCCGCCTGCTATCTCGCTCTTGCCAATGTTGGAAGATTTGTAAGTATATTTATTCATTCATTGTTTCAATTATTTCATTCAATTGTGTGGTTGTCAATGTAACCGAAACTTGAATCAACGTGGTTACGTGGCTCGCTATCCATTCAGATTTTAGAATTGATTTATTTTAACAAAATTATTGAGGTAAGTACATATTTGTTTTTTGAAAAAGTGTGACTATTTTATTGGGAACTATTTACCTACCGAATTAACTGCTTATTTTTTCAATCTTTATTTGTAACGTTTACGAATTTCTGTAGCCGTGTTCATTATATGCTTCGTGATTTCAAATCAAATATGAAAGCAGACCAAATCGATCGTTAATACAAAAGTTGTTATGCACACTGTAATTAATTATAATTTTAATTTTGAAAGCATATAAAAACTCTGTAAAAAATTATTTTAAAACATCACATCTTTTCATAGGTCCCTAGCAAACAACAGAATAGAACGCGTGTCCCCTGGACTGCAAGCGTGCTGCCGACTCATCAGGCTAGAGCTGCGGGGCAACCCTTTATCCCAGCTTCATCATCAAGCGCTGGAGCACCTTCCTCGCTTGACTACCTTGTGAGTATCGACCTTGTAGTGTGCATAGATTGGCAGTTGTGTCAAGTGTACTTCGGTTTGAATTGGGTTGCATTTGCTGAAGTTATAGTTCACTATTTTTTGCGTAGAATATTAATTTAGAATCATTTAAATAACTAATTTGTACTAACATCTATGTGATTTCCTAGCGTGTCATGTCGCGCTTTAGTACAAGATGACAACGATTCAAAGTTGAAACTACTGCTAGCTTTTTCTATTCTTTATAAATTTATATTTATAAAGCATTTGAATGCCATAAAACCAAAAATATAAATTCAACAAAAAAGGTCGTGTTCCATCGTTACAATATTGTATTCACTGAAAAGTGCTTCATATAGGTTGAGATGGTTGTTAATCATTTCAATAGATGGCGCGCGGTGTGTCCCTTAGACACATAAAACTGAAAGAATAGAATAAATTCGATTGCTCTGGCGGGTCACGAGTGGCTTAGTTGGTCAGGCATCCGCCCCAGAATGGCGCGAAAGGATGCGGGTTTGAGTCCCGCCTCGTGATCGAATTTTTTCTATTCTTTATAAATTTATACTACTGCTAGTATTTAAGTATTGTATGTA
Source organism: Colias behrii (assembly GCA_029959065.1). Lineage (NCBI taxonomy): Eukaryota > Metazoa > Arthropoda > Insecta > Lepidoptera > Pieridae > Colias > Colias behrii. Next base: position 804,542 of record JARWMC010000021.1, on the reverse strand, counting down.
AAAAACGCCTTTGAAAAATATTTGTGTCTACTCATTTGGAAAACGTTTTATTGAAAACATTTATTTCCTAAAAGAATAAACGTGAACCAAGCATAATATTACGTTGTTCGCTGCAAAATACACAATCCCTTTCATTTAAGCTTTATCCCGCGAAGTTTAAAATATCAAAAGTGAATAACAAAATTGTAACACGACTTCAAATAGAATGCTGTCCATTTGGAAAATAAAATAATTTCGACAGAGTGACCTATATCGGGGATGCGGTGCAGTTGTGACCAAACTTCACGTGTACTGTACCAAATATAATAAAACTTTAACTCGAACTGTTGTTTTCCAATTTCCAACGAGCATTGTGTGGCGGCGACACCGGGTCGCATTGTTTACGTTCCCCGACTTCTAGTGCAATGTGAAATAAAACCTGTGCTTTACAACTTTCATCCAGTTGTTTATAAGTACGGGTTGGAAATGAGGTCGAAACTTACCACAATTTTAATACTGAAATAGTAGAGCGAACCGGGCAGCTAGCGCTTATAAGTCCGCATTCAATGTTGAGTTACCAATGCATACAAGGCCGGTATAACCAGAACTTAGGAACTTTGTTTTTGTGAACGGATTTACGGTAAACAATTCATAATACTAATATGAAATTGATTATTCCAATTAAGATTATACCTACTGCTAAGTGCTAATTGCTACTCTGTGTAGGTATACTTAAATGAACTTTCATATACTGTAAGCTCTACTTCGAATGATATGCAGATATATTCTACTACATTTATGTAACATCTTGCCCTAATTCAAATTAGAAATTTCGTAATGGAGTCCGGGGCATGTTATTAACCACCAAAGTTTGAATTGGTTTACTTTATGCTCTAATCTCTTTAAGGATATATAAAATCGATGTTGTTTTTCGGCTAGTTAGTTATTTTAGAATTTGTTTTTGTAAATAGACATAGATAATTAAGACATTCAAACGTGACGATGACCAATAAGAAAATTGATACTAAAATTACAATTGTGTCAAGGATTATTTTAGATTCAATCATTAAGTGGATAATTTTGGAATATCTAACGCAGTAAAATGAAATAGATCACCTTCAATTAAAGCTGATTGCGAATTGCGGTATCATTCCAGGATCTTCGCTTGGATCAAAGAACTTTGCCAAGATTAATCGTCGTTGCTAAATATAAAAAAAAAACTTTCTAAACTAAAACTTCAATTAGTTTAATGATGTAGGTAGTAAGTAGTTCATGTCTGACCTAATTAAAGGTTTCGTCGAAGTTTTGGCATTATTTCTGATAATGTTCTTATTCAATTTTTCTAAAAATATTATTATGGACCCTTACTAGGGAACTTTTTTTTAACTAATATAATTAATTGTAAGAAAATGTTTCTGAAATAAGGCAGAGATTTTATTTCCCCATCACAAAAATTGTAAAAGGAGAATCCGAGATACGGTAATTATATTATATCTTTGACTTTGATAATCATATTTACATTAAAATATACGCCTCCATAAATCAAAGCAATTCGCTCTTTGTTTTGTAGATTGTAATGATGGTTAATAAACTGTGATGCGAATACTAAGTGTGCTTTTGTCTCTGGGGATTTGAAATTCATGCTCTACGAGTAATTTTATAAGCTCGTTATATTATTAATTTGATAAGTATATTGTTCCCATTTTATATGCTAGCGTAACAATCCACTTCATAAAGAAAGTATACAAAAATGTAGGCTCTTTGTAATGCGTTTCACATCTACATAATTTGAAATTATATCCTACTATAATATTATAAATGCGAAAGTTTGTGAGGCTGTGTGTGTGTGTGTGTGTGTGTGTGTGTGTGTGTGTGTGTGTGTGTGTGTGTGTGTGTGTGTGTGTGTGTGTTTGTTACTCTTTCACGCAAATACTACTGAACCGATTACAATGAAATTTAGCACACATATAGAGGGTAACTTGGACAACACATAGGATAGGTTTTATCCCGGAAATCCCACGGGAACGGGAACTATGCAAGTTTTTCTTTGAAAACGCGGGCGAAGCCGCGGGCGGAAATCTAGTTTAAAATAAGAATAGATAAAACGTCTTTATTTTTCGCATCCAGCCTACTTTATAATAACAGACAGCGTATAAGGTATATATACCTAAACTTGCGCCAATTTAAAGGCCAAAATAAAGTTATATTTATTTTTGATGACAATGAAACTTAACTAAACTTATGTTCTCTATAATTATAGTATTATAAGTATCATAGTTTTGTGTGAGAACCACTTCTACGAAGAAAGCCCCCTCCAACTGGTTCTATTTTTAGCTGTTAAAATATACTTCAGTTAATTATAAAAATGCTGACGTGAATATATTCTATATAGCTTTTAGAATTCTCCACAGTCAGCTATATTTCTAAATTGCTAGATTCCGTGACCCAATGAATGCCACGTCTTGTAACTCTATGAATAATCTTTCCAAAGGCGATCTGACGACGAAATTGGCTCGACACTTCTTGTCCGTACACTAATTATCCCTTTTCAGATTAATTTGATAGGTTTTTATATCCCCCGATATTGCGGTCTTGATGTTTTTTTCAATTCTGTGCGAATTTGATGTGAATGAATATTTCTATTGATATGTTGCATGGATTTATGGTTATGATGTCTTTATTTTTTGTTATTGCTCTACATTCTATACAATAGCATATTAATACTGTAAGGATATATTATACTGAGATTAAGACATTTTATTAATGCGAACATTATACCTCGGTAATATTCGAGTCGTTTCAGTTTATGTCTAGCCGAGTACGCGCCTACGCTTCTACGTAAACTAACTAAATAAGTGCAGAATTTAATATTGTTTCTTTGACGTTATTGATTTTTGGATGTATAATACTCATTTTTAATAGAAGAAAATTAAATATCGCCTTTATAATTTATAACATACCTACCGCTCTCTGAACCTGTCTTTTTAAATGTTTTTAATCCCTGCATATGACGGCTACCAAGTTTCACAAGAAATAGTATAATACAGAATCAATCACACACGCCTTATTACAGGATACTATCAGAAGCCCGGGGTCTGCCCAGCGTGCCGTCTCTCAACGGGACCTCTCGCCTCCGGACCTTGCGGCTGGACCGAGCTCGACTCACTAGACTGCCCACCCATCTGTGCTCGTACACACCACAGCTACGTGCTTTGTAAGTATACAATATATATTCATATAACATATATTCATACTACACTAACATTTATTCGTTCAACTAGATTTAATTGAGAAGCGCCTTTGATCGTTAAAAATATAATTTGATAGATTCGGGTGGGAAAGCCATTTCTACAGAGAAGAACAGACAAGGAACAGTATAGTTGCTCTTTTAAACGTGTTATGTAATTTAGTATAAGTTTTGTAGCATTTACTTAATACTTAATAAGGTACAGATGTAGTTTGGTAGGTATTTCAGCTTCTTTCTTCAATGTTTTACTTTACACACGCAATTGTCATGAGTTATGTAATGCCTAGGTATATTTACGAACAAAACACATTTCTTGTGACAATTAAATTTAAATTTAATTAAGCGTAAAGATAAAATTCCGGGATGAATGATATTTTTCAAACATATGCAGAGGCAATAAGAATTCTCTGAAATTATTGTTATTGCAGAAAAGGATTTAAACAATAATTATTCAAACAAACGTTCGACAGTTACAGATAAGTAAAGAGGTTCCCAGTAATGTTACCTATAAAGTTGCATATTCTCTTGTGTTGCTCGAAACTTCTAGATATTTTCAATGCTTAGATAAACGAACTGCAGTCAAGCTGGGACTTATCTGAAAAGACATTAGTCTTTCTTATTCTTTGAGAGCTTTCACATCTATCACGGGCATTGGAAATCATACTTCTTGAAGTCTAGTGATAGTAAATAATGCAGTATAACAAATAGGATATATAATGCAGTTGAAGTTTATTATGTAGCAGTGTAGTAGAAAATGTGTTGTATAAATTAAAATGACGCAAACGTGACCATAACTTACTCTAAAAAAAGGTATAGAAAAGATTCAATATTTCTTGTAAATAGGTTTGCTTATTAAAGAAGAAATAAATTATTATATTCAATTAAAAAACTTATTTAAAATCGTCAACAGAATAGACAAATAATATTGATATTAAATTAACAAAATATACCTACGTTTCTAATTATATGCAGTATTTTCTTTAAAAGTAGGTAATCAGTCCCTCTCAAACTTCCGAAGTTTTTCATCAATCATTAAGGAAGGATCTTCGAAATCAGCATAAAGTTTTTGAATTATGATAACAATGTTTGTTTCAAACAAAATTTAAGCCATCATTAAATTACGTTACTTTTTATAACAAAAACGGAAACATCACAAAAGTCAAAACTCAGATATCATAATACAATTTTATATTAATAAAAAGTCATAGGTACATACTCACTAATATAGGTACTCAATACACCTTAGAGTAATATATTACAATACTACTGTATATATACTATACTTACTGTATATACATACTCTAAGCAATACACATTTTATTATTTCTTCCAAAAATAATAATTAATTAACAACATAGCCAAAACAAATTTCGAACCGTCAGCACAGACAAACAATACAAATCAGTGACGGAGCAAACCAAAAATAAAATTGAATCTCACTGAACTAACAAGATAATCTAATGTAATCGCAACCTTCATCATAATTGAGCTGTATTTGAATACTGCATTATTTACATGAGGCAACGTGGGCCGAATTTATTCATCTTGCCAACAATGTACGCAATGTACTAATATTTAATCTATGGCCTCATTAACACTCACAACATCAGAAGCTTAGTAATTTATCATGTGATAGTGTCATATACGTTATTATAATGATATAATACCTGCGTACATAATTAATTAAAATTTATTATATTATGGCAACATTTTGCTAGTGGAAATTCCTCGTACGCATTTTCCCGCGCTTTTCTTGTGGTCTGTGGATTCATGTCATAAGCTTAGGTGAAGTGCTTTTTCGACAATTATTTTTTTTTTAACTAGGTTAGCTGAATGTTTTCAATAGTCAAATTATGATAGATTTACGAAAATGTAAAAATTTTGGTGAGATTTAAATAATATAAAGTAATAATATTCACTACATCTCAAACACGTAGACTTCCTATCGTTGACACACAAACTGGCTGTCGATATATTTACATTATCTGTGGACTCTTGTTAGTTTCCCGCCCACATTTATTTAAATACTTCAGTTCGTTGTTCGTTTATCTAAATTAAAATCTCGGAAATGTATTCGTGTAAAAATTATTATTTATTTACACTTGGAAATTATTGGATGACGTGTTTAAATGTTTTTATAATTAATGAAAGCGTTTATCACTAATTTAGGCTAACTGCTAACACGTCATGAGAAGGAAGTTCAGGAAGAGGCGCGTAAAGTGATAATTATTAATTACTTTAAAAAAATAAGTATGTAAACTTTTAGTGTAACCTTTTAGTAACTGGACACTTTTAATATTTAACGTAAAACTTGTAAGCTATTTCAATACCAATGACATTCATTAGTTACTAAAGAAGTATTCTTTTTTGTTCAGCAAAGTTGTTCAGTTACAGTGATGACCGATATGTGCGTTTAGGAATATTAATTTTTTATTTAGTTTCGTTTTAATACTGAATTTTGTTATTTTACAGGGATGTGAGATCTAACCAGTTAGACGATGTTCCTGACCTGCGTGAGTGTTCCGAGCTACGGGTTTTGTAAGTCTTTATATATTTATTACAAATAGTTATAGGTATACCAAAGAATACGTAATAATATTTCATTGACATGCGTCGTGCAGTAATTAGTACGTTATTATTACAATTGTTTCTTCGAAATATTTTTTTTCTGTTTTTATCTTTTCATTTTTTGAACAATTTGCATACAATATAATATTTTCTAATAACTTTTACTTGGACTGTTAAATAAAATATGGTCATTTTTTGCGACTGCCTGTTCCTATGACTAATTAATTTTATTATTTATGGAAATACTTTTACCAGGGATTTATCAGACAACAACATAGATTCTATTGGTGATGGCGCACTCCATGGTCTCCGGCGTATACATGACCTGCTTCTGGCCAGGAACAGGATTAAGAGGATACCTTCGGATGCCTTCCTGCATACCACACGCCTGCAATTATTGTAAGTACCTGATCTTATTAAAATAAAATCACTTTCGCATTTCCCTGAAATGTACCTTAAATTTACTCACTCTATGTTCGTGTTAAGAATTTATTTTTCCTCGATAAAAGTTAGAAATTCATACTTGTTCACTTAAAAATTATTTTTTTCTCACAATAAGTTTTAATTTCATACTTTTCTGACCTCTGACACATTACTGAGACTAAATTAAAAAGTAGGTTAATAATATATCCATCTCTTGTTTAAAAATAAAACTGTAATTATAGAAAGTGTTTAGAGAAATAATATATACCTAACACTTTAAACTATAAAATCTACATGTAATATTTACCACCATTTAAAAACCCATGCACAGTTAAATAAAACTTACAAAACACATAATCACAATTTCTAGTGCATAAATGATGAAAGAAAGAATCGATATATGATTTATACCTACGTTGTCGGCATTTTGTAAGCGGTACAATACCCTCAGAGGGACAATTATGGACATCAATTACAGTGCCGTCTTTAAGGCAGGGCCCGCAGGGCCCTGGCCCGAGGCCCCGAGGTAGGCAGGGGCCCCACAATTCTGAAAATTTTCACAATTCAAAAAATTTATTTATTGAACTCTCATATGTGGGGTGTTAAGAGACGGGGTTACGATTTAGCCTATTGCGTTATTGTAAACTGAAAAATGATAAAGTTAAAATTTAAGGATTTTCCATCCCTTACATAGGCCCCAGCCAGTACCTTGGCCCATAGCCTCGTTGATCCTAAAGACGGCACTGATCAATTATGGCTATCTCCGTATCTGGCCTCGCGATCCCAATATTCAATTAGGCAACCTGTCCGTAATTTCTTCGAACAATCGTCTTTCCGTATCTTCATTTATCAATTTATTATTCAACACCAGCAATCAGTCTATTTTTACGTTTTTGTCCTTTGAATTTAGTAGTCAAAAGAGGTATGCGTAGAAAGAAATTATATGTATTATTGTTTTCTTTATGAACTTTGCTTTTACGGCTGCTATTATGCTAAACGGTAAACCTCTATTAGCCAAATAATTGTACAAATTAGACGAAATAATAAAAATTGATAACATAAACAACTTTATAATCCAGGAAATTATTTGCAATCAATAGTTATTTTTAATGTAATATCATTAATAACTCAGGCCCCGGAATCACAGACACAATAGAAAATCTATTGTGTCGTGGACCGATCGGGCCGTTCGGGGCTCAATGGGTTAATAATATAGCATTCTATTCGTAACTACGTAAACTACTACACAATTTATTATACATACCGTATTCATAAAAAATTTACAAGTAATTCCAAAGTGGAGAAACTTATTAAATGATCATTTTCCGCACAGACGCTGTTTCTTGGAAACTGCGTTCATTATGCAAAAGAAGATTGGCTTCAGTCGAAGTTACGTAACTTCTGCTTTCACGACTAATGAGATAAATAACTATGGGAATATTTATGTTAACTATTTTAGTTCGGAAGATGTTTAATACCTACCTGTATGTGAAGACCTTTTATTGTTATATAATTATCTACACATACTAACTACATCTTTAAGGTGATGAATTAATTTTTCTAACATTTACGGCCCTTTTTAAACCTTCGTAATTTTTATATTATTAAAGTTGTCGTGATGAAAATTCTTGACAAGAAAGTTCAATAGTAACACAATACGTCTACCGTTTTAGAAACATGATTCCATGATATTTTCTCGATAGAAAAAAAATACAAAGTTCTCATTGTTATTTTTTTTTAATCTCTGGCATCTTCAAAATAACAAACGTAAAGTTACGACTTTTTGGATATTAACTATAAAATATATAACCTATACGTCTACCGAGTTAGAATTTTGAAATATGCGATGGTTTTGAAATAAACAAGAAATACTTGAAATTAGCGCGCGACCAGCCAATATAGCGAGAGCCGCCCTGTTCCTTCCTACCCCGATCGCTGCACGAGTCATTCCCGCTACGGCCGTCACACGGGGAACTTGTGTCGCTCGCGCAATCGTAACAAAGGGTGACAACATGATAAGACAAAATGAGACAAATGGGGACAATAAAGAAAATAAGAAGAAGAAACATAAAGGTTGGAGGAAAAAGAATGCTTACAATTGGAACAAATTAATGAAGTAAGTTGGTTTTATTTTAAATTTGATGATAATTGTATTATAGACGATGTTTGATATGTACCCCTGTTTTAAGTACATAACGAATGTGTAAGATTTTTTCATTTATAGCATAGATAATCTTTTCTGAAATCCGGAATCCAGAAGGAAAATAAACCCACTGATTGTTCACAATGGTAACCCACTCCTTCGTAAGTACCTTTATTCAGTCAAAAATGTATGTTATCAACGCTCTACTGGTTTTATCGCATGATTCCATTTTTAGCAAAAAGCAACAAAGTGCAAAGAAATAAAAAATCATGGTGAACTTAGTGGAAGTATGGTGGACGTAATATGGAACAGGAGCTCATTGGAGTAGTATTATATTTAAAAAAAAATACGAAAAAATTTCAAGAATTACATTTCTTAGTAGGTGGTAGATAAGTATGTTGTATAAAGAATTTGATGTTGATATTTATTTCATTTATACTTACTACACCTGTGCGGGAAATTGCTTAGTACTAAAACAGGTTTATATTCATATTTACATAGTAATGTGAGTTTTCATTTCGAAAAATTTTGTGTAAGTATATTAAATTGAGTTCCTGGGTGATCTGGAAACACAATTGGGCCCGGAAGATGGCGCTGCAGTCACTCCTCCTATTCACATGAACCGATTTGGATGAATATTTGTGTGCACATTTCATTGTTGTGGGATGATTGGTTGATTCGTTTTCACATTAGCTAATATTATGTATTTTTGTTGTTAGAAAGTAAACTTAATTTAATATTTATAATACATTATTATTGGTATAAATAAGCCAGTGTTCGTCTCACATTGCTGTACCTGCCTACCTACCCTACCAGGGCCTAACTTTGTTCTGGCTATTTTATTTTGATTATTTGTAATGAATAATTACAATTATAATAGAGTGCAAAAAATAAATACATGCGTCAATATATTTTGTGTTTTTTTTAAAACAATTTTTTTATTTAAAAAAATATCATTCCGACCGCGGCTTTGCCCGCGTGGAATTAGGTTATATCGTGAATCCTGTTTTATCCCACAGAAGTGTTTAGTTCGGATAAAAAGTATCCTATGTGTAAATCCAGGCAATTAGCTATATTTTATCAAAATTGGTAATGTAGTCTTGACGTGATTAAGTAACAACTAACAAAAAAATATACAAATTAACATCCAAAGTTTCGCATCAGTTTTACTGTATTAGTGATATCTTCCACTCTTGACTTTGACTGAGAAGAATTAGGGTTTATAACTTCTTTTAGAAATAGTACCTTTCATTTCTGGGCATGATGTAATATCTACGTCAGCATCAAATTCTATCTAAATCAATTCAGTAGTCCGCGTTATTGAGTACCATTTCATTTTTTCAGAGTAACAATATTTTTTGTTATTTCAAAGATTATTTATAACCTGTATTATTTTGTAATAAAGTAAACATTACGAAATAATAATAATTAATAATAATGTCTAAGTAGTTGTTAAAAAGAAGATTATTTGTTTATAAGCAAGAAAATAAAACCAATAAATCAACAATTAAATATATGTATAACAATATTATAACTGTATGACGACTCCATACATGTTTGTCCCGAGTCGGCCAGCGGCAGCGCGGCGAGTTTGCAAGAATGACTTCGCGCACACCCGCGTTCGCGATAGCGAGCTATTAGACTCCGCCCACCAAGCAGTGGATTTTTTTTTGTGTATCGTCTTAATGCGAATATGTAATGTATGAAAGTTTTTGATTGGTTCAATCACGATCGTGTTTCGTGCTTGTGATAACTATCATCAATAATAATCCATTAGTCCAACATGAACGGTTTAAACCCACGAAATTAATATTTCAACAAGTGCTCAATTAAACAGATGGCATATTATGCGGCATTTTATGGTATCATTCCATTGTAAAATCACGAACTTATCTCGAAAATATAAGAATATTATAAAACCCCTTTTTTACCAGAAGGTGAATAACCGTCCACGTTCTAAAATGATCTCAATGTTTCTAATAACACTAACGAGACACCCAGAATGCTCAATTTGAAACTAAATTAGGTGTCCTCGCTAACAATATGCACCTTCTTTGTTGTTACACAAACTTGTTATTTTTCATAGCTTTTATCTGATTCCATTTGGTCCGAATGAATTAGCTGCAATCTTGATTTATGTATATTATAGCTATGACAAGAGAAATAAAAAATAGGGTTTCGATAGAAATCACAATATCGATTTTGTCAAATAATTTCTTGATATTTTGAATACGAAGTGCAGGATAAGGGTGCTTTTTCATCAATAATGTGCGAGGATGTGTAGCGAGGAATGTGTTTGTAAATAACCAATCATATCACTTCATTTAGTTTGAAGTTTGAAGTGGTTAGCGTTTGAAGCGACACTATTGGTTATTTAACACACACAAACATATTCCTCGCTACACATACTCGCACATTATTGGTGCAAAAGCAAAATGTTGTATCAATGAAATTATCATGTAGAATTATTTATGTAGGTAACACAAAAATTCAGGCACATGAAAAGTTAACGTTTAAAACGATTATTGTTCTGCTCCTTTTAATTATAAAAAGAAGCCAAATACTTTAAAAAGCGTTTTAACTACGTTACAGTATACATTTAAGTTGATTTAATTAAAAATCAGTTGATTTATTTCGCATGACATGTTCTTGTTACAGATTGTCTCACTATAATATAATAACAACTTTACTCCAGAAGTAATAAAACTTGCTTAATAATCTGTTTCTTTGTTGCAGAGACCTCGAGTCGAACCAAATCGAGCACATCGATATGGAAGCTTTCGTCCCAATTTCTAAATTAGAAGACTTGTAAGTAACAGTTTCTGTAACCTTATTACGAATGTATTCTTTTGAATTTTTGGCGCCGCCACGTCTTATACTGTTGAATAATAAACTGTAAAGAAACACGGCTAATGTTTCCTTTTATAACTTTATTTGTTTACGTACTTAATAATGATTTCTATAACTTTCAAATTACCATCACATTGTAAACGTAATTTTCCTGAACTTATTAATTAATTGCTATTCAAGGAGTAAGTAACAAAAGTTTAATTACTGCTACATACCATTTTTTAAATTTATATCCACATGTAAAATTGTATAACCTGTTTGTTTATCTTTAAACTTTTGAATGAAAATGACGAAATCTCTTGTTTCCCAAATTGAAGTAAGCCAATAAAAAATAATGGTCACCATCCATTAAACATACCTATAAAATCTAATTTATGTTTCAACGCCCTAATCCATTATCATATTATGTGAATGTATTGCAAATCCAATATTCCTATGCATTGAATTGATAAGTGTTTTACATGTAGTTTTCCTCAAATAATACCCAGAATTTAACCCAATTTTTACCCTACTTTATTGTTACATTATGCATGGATAAGAAAGGGGGAATAAATAAAAACACTCTTTATGTGAATTTGTTCTATGAGTAATGAGATCCTCCATTGCACATTGGTAGGTTGGTTCAGATGTGGTTCACAAGCCGTCAAAACTCCCTATTTCTTAATTTCGAAACTTTAGACATCTAATCCACCACTACTTTACATCGTAACCCTAGTTACGAAAATCACAAATCAAATGCGTCACGTACTTAATTTACCAATGCTTCTGCTCGATTGCCTTCATATAACACATGAGCAGTCCACCCCGGATTTGATATATAGCCTATGGTAGGATAGCACATATTTGGATACTTATGTAAAAATTTTTCGTAATCGGTCTAGTAGTTCCGCGTTCAAACATTCTCTCAAATCTTCAGATTTATATTATTGGCTTAGATAAAAAACATTTTTGTAAAATGTATACAATATGTATGTATGTATGTACAGAAACGTGGGCAACAACATGTTCCCCTCTCTCCCCGCGAGTGGGTTACAGCGCTTGCTCCACCTGAAGGCTCACAACAACCCGCACCTGCGCCGCTTCCACCCTCCGGAGCTCTTCCCCAGGATACAAGTAAAGTACACATGCGTATTATGTTTTATTTTTTTAATTTTATTTTGTAGTCGTCACAATATTTGCTTAATGGACAAAGCGTTTTTGTTTTGTTGCTTTTATTTTTTTTGTTTACATTTTTTAATGTAGGTTTAACCTATCAGTAACCTAACTAGGTTACTGATAATGTCAATTGTGTTAAATTTAAATCGATTTATTATTTCGTTAAATTATCCGTCTCAATTACTATCCCACTTATACCGAAAACTTTAATTTACTTTTATCTTAATATCCGAACTCCCTCAACCATTAACTCACTTATTATCCCATCTTTACCGCAACCATGACTAACTATCGTCTTATTATCCCATCTTTACCTCAACCATGACTCACTATTGTCTTATTTATCCCATCTTTACCGCAACCATGACTCACTATTTTCTTATTATCCCATTTATACCGCAAACATTAACTCAATATTATTATCCCACCTATGCCGCAACCATAAACTCTAACTATCTTCTCTGTCAGACTCTAGTCCTATCCTACGCATACCACTGCTGCGAATTCCTGCCCCTCATGGAGGAGGTGAATGAGGAGTGGTCTGAACACGAAGGCTTCAGCGATCTGGTGCTGATCCCACCAGCTCATGTAGACCTGGCTGCGTGGGCCAATGCTACGGATATATGGCCGCATTATTGTGAGTATTAGAATATATTAGAATTCTGTAATACGTAATTGAATGTTGGAGGAATCAATAAAGTTTTAAAAAATGCAAAAAATTATTAATTTATTTCAATTATGAATCTATTTTCGGTACCACTATAGGACTTTTTTGTTACACAGGTATTTCAAGTCATTTTTGGAAACAGATTAGCTTATATATTTAAATGTATTTTAATTTTTAATTTGAGTATCGGTCAATTTTTAGTTTGATTTAAAGTTAGAATTAAAATCTAAAATGTGTCTTCATATTATCATAGTGAATGCAACGGGTTCTGGTGCGCGACTAGCGGGCGCTTGGACCGAACGTGCTTCGCCGCGAACCGTGCGCTGTGTACCACTTCCCGGTATGTTACCCATATTTGTTTTTTAATAAATATTTCAGGACAACATACATATACAATTTTAAAATAAATACTTATATAGATAATTAACACCCAGACACAGAGCAAACATCTATGTTCATCACACAAATATTTGCCCTGGGTGGGAATCAAACCCATGACCTCTGGCTTGGAAGGCAGGGTCACTACCAACCAAGCCAACCGGTCAATCAATTCAATTTATTGTTGTCAATTACTTACACTCATTATACTACTTACACTTCTAAATTCGCTCGCACTTGTAGTACTACTCACACTTGTTATACGGCTCACACTTATTATACTACTCACACTTGTTATACCAGTCACTTTTGTTATACTATTAATCCTTTCTGTACTCACTATTTATTTGTTTTGCAAATAAATAGTGAGTACAATAAGCATTGTGACTAAATAAATAAATAATATTCCTGTTTAAGGCTTATACATGCGCTAATAACCTTGACCATACTTGACGGATCTCAAACCTCTCCCGCTGCACCTTCTTTTTTCCTCGCATTTTGTATTTAAAAAGATACCAATCAGTGAAACAAAAAATCCTCGTCAGGGACTGTTGTGTAACTGATAATTTATTAAACATAAAATTTTCAGAGCTCTAAGTCAGCAGGTTACGAAGTTTATAGAGTATTTGCGGAAAAATCGATGACCACGGCACATTTTTTTTCTAGAAATCTATTAACTTTGGAAAAAAGTCCTCGCGAGCAATTAAAGATCAAAGACCATCCTATTTTATATATTTTTTTCGGTATTGTGCTTTATGTTGTACCAGACTTTATAGAGGTTGAACATAGTCGAAATTGCCGGGAATTGCCGGGTAACGCCTTAACAATGTTTCATCATCATCTGTAATCAATGTTTAACTTATTTTCCTATATTTACTTCGAAGTGTCTAGTCGTCCGCTAAACGGATGAATAAAATAAATTAGTCGTCCGATTACCGGATGAATAAAATAATTTAATCGTCCGATTACCGGATGAATAAAATAATTTAATCGTCCGATTATTCGGATTAGGTACTAGATAACCTTTTAACACTAAAGCTAGTTGGGTTGGACTAAAGCAAAGGGGGCGCAGGACTTAGAAAATTTTTGATGGAGTTGGTGTCATTATAACACCTATTTATTATTGTTTTATCGTAAAGATTACGCTAATATAAGCATGTTTTATAGGAACAATATTACATATTCGCCCTCAATTCGTTAGGTTAGGTTTAGGTTAGGTTAGCCTTTAGGTTAGGTTAGGTTAGGTTTCTTAAAAAAAAAACTACACAGAAATAGGAGCCCCGCGAAGCGGGGCTCCGTCGACGCGCAAAAAAAAATCAAGTTTAGGTTAGGTTAGCCGTTAGGTTAGGTTAGGTTAGGTTTCTTAAAAAAAAAACTACACAGAAATAGGAGCCCCGCGAAGCGGGGCTCCGTCGACACGCAAAAAAAAATCAAGTTTAGGTTAGGTTAGGTTAGGTTAGGTTTCTTAAAAAAAAAACTACACAGAAATAGGAGCCCCACGAAGCGGGGCTCCGTCGACGCGCAAAAAAAAATCAAGTTTAGGTTAGGTTAGCCGTTAGGTTAGGTTAGGTTAGGTTTCAAAAAAAAAAACTACATAGAAATAGGAGCCCCGCAAAGCGGGGCTCCGTCGACGCGCAAAAAAAAATCAAGTTTAGGTTAGGTTAGCCGTTAGGTTAGGTTAGGTTAGGTTTCTTAAAAAAAAAAACTACACAGAAATAGGAGCCCCGCGAAGCGGGGCTCCGTCGACGCGCAAAAAAAAAATCAAATACCTACGTGTGCCCTCCTCCCCCCACAAAAAACCTATAATACGTGCGGCAGTTCTCTAAAGAAACCCCGATAACCTAACTACCTATATAGATAAATAGATGTTATCGGACGATTAAATTATTTTATTCATCCGGTAATCGGACGACTAATTTATTTTATTCATCCGTTTAGCGGACGACTAGCACTGTCCTATTTACTTACACATTTTAACTTAGCATTTTAAGGATAAATGCTGAACTTAGATTTTGGTGAATTTTAATACGTTAAAATCGAGTGCTTAGCCTAAAATTTTAACTAACTAGGTAGTTAAATTGACTACACAATGGTTTTTTTCATAAGACTGCATGGCAAGTTACAAGTTTTTCAATGTTAAGAGTTCAACCGTGATCAAATTAAAACTTTGCCCATTTTAAATTCAGTTAAAATAAAATTGAATAATTAATTCTATCAAGTACCCGCGGTCCTTAGCAGAGGTTAATGAAGAAAATGTTTTAAATTTTTAGTTTATTAATGATTTTTAAATTTTAACGCACATACTCATTGCTTTTCTCTATTTAGTGTTTATAATAATTTACCGTTATATGTACAAACTTGATTCCGATAGGTATTCAACACGCGCAATTTACTTTTCTAATCTAGTTTTACTCATACATTTCAAACACTTAACTAGATTTACCGCTATTAAAAAAGTTATAGTACATATTAGTAACAGTGCTTATAGTGTTACGGTATAGAGTGTTAACGACATAGAGTGTAATGGCATAGAGTGTAACAGCATAGAGTGTAACGGCATAGAGTGTAACTGCATAGAGTGTAACTGCATAGAGTGTAATGGCATAGAGTGTATCGGCATAGAGT
Organism: Colias behrii; assembly: GCA_029959065.1. Classification (NCBI taxonomy): domain Eukaryota; kingdom Metazoa; phylum Arthropoda; class Insecta; order Lepidoptera; family Pieridae; genus Colias; species Colias behrii. Next base: position 788,507 of record JARWMC010000021.1, on the reverse strand, counting down.
GTAACTGCATAGAGTGTAACGGCATAGAGTGTATCGGCATAGAGTGTAACTGCATAGAGTGTAATGGCATAGAGTGTATCGGCATAGAGTGTAACTGCATAGTGTAATGGCATAGAGTGTAACTGCATAGAGTATAATGGCATAGAGTGTATCGGCATAGAGTGTATCAGCATAGAGTGTATCGGCATAGAGTGTAACGGTATAGTGTTAACAGTATAGTGTACAGAATACCACATTACAGACTATTCATTACTTTATAGATTTTATTTTGTATCCAGGTCCATTCCTCCCGTGCGTGGACCTGTTCGACTGGTGGACGCTCCGCTGCGGCGTGTGGGCGGTGTTCCTGCTGGCGCTGCTCGGCAACGGCACCGTGGTGTTCGTGCTGCTGTTCAGCCGCAGCCGTATTGATGTGCCGCGCTTTCTTGTTACTAACCTCGCGGCTGCTGACTTCTTCATGGGGATTTATCTGGGTGAGATTTTTGATCTATAAACTAACATACATGACGTCATGTAATTGTGTGTAGTGACGTCGTATCTTGACGAACTAGATTTTTTTGTCAGGAAACGTTTAATTATTTACAGGAGATAATATAGTTATCGTATCTGTTAGTTATTTGTTATAAACGGTACCATTGAAAACTCATATACAAACTCAGTTGAATAATACAATTATTAATTATTAAAAGAATAAAATAACATATTTGGTATTTTATAATAGAAACATCCTCATGATGGTAAATGTTAAAATATGCTATGACGATTCAAAAGTGCTTCAAGAAGAAGTCTTATTAAATAAATAATAATAAATATTTGAGTTTTTTACTGTCAGGTTTCCTGGCGGTGGTGGACGCGGGCACGCTGGGCGAGTTCCGCGCGCACGCCATCGCGTGGCAGGCGTCGGGCGCGTGCCGCCTGGCCGGCTTCCTCGGCGTGCTGTCCTCCGAGCTGTCCGTGTTCACGCTGGCCGTCATCACGCTCGAGCGCAACTACGCCATCACGCACGCCATGCACCTCAACAAGCGGCTGTCGCTGCGCCACGCGGCCGCCGTCATGGCCGCGGGCTGGGCCTTCGCCCTCGCCGCCGCTGCTCTGCCGCTGCTCGGCGTGTCCGACTACCGCAAGTTCGCCGTGTGCCTGCCCTTCGAGACGGGCTCCCCAGCCGCGCTCGGCTACGTGGTGGCGCTGCTGCTCGTCAACGGGTTCGCCTTCCTCGTGCTGCTCGGCTGCTACCTCAAGATGTACTGCGCTATTCGTGGCTCACAGGCCTGGAACTCGAATGACTCGCGCATCGCGAAACGTATGGCGCTGCTGGTCTTCACTGACTTCCTATGCTGGTCACCCATCGCTTTCTTCGCTTTAACCGCCGCGTTTGGCGCACAACTAGTCTCGCTTGAGGAAGCTAAAGTTTTCACAGTGTTCGTTCTACCACTGAATTCTTGCTGCAACCCCTTCCTCTATGCAATATTAACGAAACAGTTCAAAAAGGACTGCGCGCTAGTGTGCAAAGCGATAGAAGAGTCGCGAGTGACGCGCGGCATCGGGCGCTGCCGGCACTCGTCCAACTTCAGCAACCGGCAGACGCCCGCCAACACCAACAGCCTGGCGGAGCGGTCGTCGCGCGGGCAGCCCGGCGCGGCCTGCGCCTGCCGCCGCCTGCTGCCCGGCGCCGCGCCCGACGCGACCCGGCCCGCCAGCGCCGCCAGCACACCCGCCAGCGGCGAACGTTTACTGCGCTGGCTGCGAGCTTGCGGCCGGCGCGGCGCTACTGCGGCTCCCCCCGCCCCGCGCGCCCCCCCCGCGCCCCCCGCCCGCGCCGGCTCCGTGTCCTCCTCGGTGGAGTTCTCCTCGTCCCGCTCGGACTCGTGGCGCACGTACGGCCGCCCGCCACCACCACCGCGACGCGCTGCTTCGTGGCTTGTTGCGCGCAAGACCTCACAGGACTCCAACTTATCATCCTCCCGCAATGATTCCTCAGGTTCCAACGCGACCGCGTCCACTGGGACCTGGCGTACTTCCCGCTCTGGTGGTAGTGCAGCGACCACTGGGGCAGGTTCATCACGACCAAGGTTAACACGCCAGCCGGCGATAGTGGCTGATGAGCCCCCAGCCTCCCCCGGCGCGTTACCGGCGCCGCGAATGTTGCACACCATCCCCTCGGCTGCAGAAACCGAACTACAGCCAGAGGATACTGACCCCCGTTGAAACAACAGAACAAACAAATTGAACGATCAACTTGCTCGAGACAAAGTATTATCAAATCATAGACTATTCAAATTAGCTTCTTATAGATGAATTCCAGTCACCCGATCAAGACTTCACCCGAAGCTATTTAAAATTCCCTCATCATCATTAATGTTGAGGTGATCATGTACGCCTATTCTAATAGAAACGATATGACAATTATTTTTAAGGAAATTTATTATTAAAATATTAGGCGTAAGCCGCTCTCGCTCTCGGCTCTCCTATGAGAATAAAAAACAGTGTCTTACGCAACCGTCCATTAGCGCCGACCGCCGTGACTCAAATGAGCCTCTTCACAACATTTTAGCGACTACCCACATTTCCCTCGCTGAACTCCCACTAGATGACCGAGAAGACAAATAAATAATTATATTTTGTACAGTATTATTAAAATAATGATACTAACGTAAGAGCGTAATTTTAAAGATACGATATATTTATTTAGAAAAATTTATCGATAAGTAGATTTCCGTTGTTCGATGTATACCTAGCTACGTTAAGATGTGAAGTGAATGAAGTGATATTATTTGTAAATTTTGATGTGAATATTTTAGCTGAGAATAAGCAGTATTTAAATACAGTAAATTGTTGTTTAAATAGTTATTTACAGAATAAGATAGGTTTTATACAGCGAAGCTTCGAGTAGATCACAAATGATACATTAAATTCACAATAATAAATCTTTACAAAAAGTACATCAAATTCATTTAAAAACACTGTCTAAAAGAAACATTAATTTAAATGTTTAATATAAAAATCAAACTCATTTATCGATTTTATAATTTTAAAATAATAAAAAAAATTTAGTTATAAATATATGTAACGGGTACGTTAAATTGTTACAATTAAATTTTATCTACATCCATAAAGATTTTTGTATATTCTATTAAAATCGGAATGTTATGTCTACAGTCAATTATTAAATTTTACTTTACTTTGAAATAAACTGGCCTAACTAAGTTGTACCTAAACAGTTGTTAATATAATATTTATTTTATTATACTGTTAGTGTAGTGTGTAAATTGTCTATTTATTAATAATATTGTACGTACGAATGACTGGTAATGTTATTTATTTTTTTCTACAGTACAATTAAATAATATGAAGAATTATCGAGTTTCATTGTATTCTAACATCCCTAACACAAAACTTTTCAAGTTTTATTCCCGTGTCCCCAAAGGACCTTAATCTAGAATGGCGGCCATTTGCATTTTATGTCATTATTGACAACCTGTGCTCTCAGTTGAAATATGAATACTACCTACGTCACAAGTCACAACTCACATTAAATTTGATTCATCATTTTATCTTATGTCTAACCGCATATATCAATGATTCAATGTTCATTAATTATAGAGTGCATTGCTCTGTATTTTACGATTGGAAAAGCATAAATGAAACACATCGGAATATTATAATAATATTTTTTATTATATTTACAAACACGTTATTGTACAGATAACGTAACTATAAAGTTGTTATAATTTAAGTTTTAACAATATCAAAGAAGGGATAATTCTAAAAATAAATAATTAAATAATAAAAACAAAGACACTGCCGTTAGTGTTTTCTTTTCACGACTTTATCCTTAAAATTTTACAATTTTTATTTAAAGAAACAATTGAGTTTACTTAGTTGCAGTCTGTACATACAATTTGAATATATACCTATTGTCTTATTTAAAAACAAAACATACAAATTTGATGGATAATAAATAAGTGCTAAAATATCTAATAAAAATTTTATCATACAATTTCACAGCAAATTAAGCGAATTTCGTTGTACAATGACTAAGCGTTTCATTTTAGCTTTTACATGTCTAAAACACAACGAATACCTACTGCCGTATAGAAAATAGAAATAATAAAATGAATCCTCATATCTAAACACTATATTTAATAAACATAATAAGAGTTGTTTATACTATTCAAAAATTAATAATTCCATTATTCCTAATTGCTAAACGAAAATCCGTACTACAAAGCAGCCTTCACTTCCTAGTTTGATGCCCGTAATTTGTATACGAAATACAAGAGTCAGTAATACTCAACAAAATACACTAATAATTATTATTACATAGGTAGTATAATACTGTAGGAATCGAACCAAAACCTAGTTACACTACACATCTATACCAAAGGAAAAGTAAATATAGAATCAAATGAATTTTTTATCGCTCTTAAATTTAAATCGAACGCAGTCTGCGAGCGGATATTGGTACCAGTAAATAAAATTACAGCGGTAGCACCTGGTGCATTGACGCATGTATCCAGGCCTTTATATCGTATAGATATACGATCCGATTTTAGATTTAGTACTATATTCCAATAAACAGAACATACCACGTATATTTAAAGTTATGTTAACATATTATTGATAGAATAGTTGCAATTGTAATTTACTTGTACATATTTGTAGACTTGTAGTTACGAAGTACACTATACATATAGGTAGTATTATATTATCTGTGACTATACAAAAACTCATAAATGGGTTTATAAAAAAATGATACAATATTATATTCCCAATTTGTATTTAATTGACAATAATTAAGAAAATGTTATTTACAAAAATAATCTAGCTTACATTTCTACATAAAACAGTGTTCATAATTAGTACGTACAAAATTCATTAAAGTAAAAATTAATTTTCCACAAATATATAATAACTAATTTAGCTGGACGAATACAATCTTGCGTAAAATGCAACATAGTATAAGTACGTAAAATACAACATAACATCCTTTCATTCTTGAAATCTCTTGGCGATAATAACCAAAGATTAGCAGGAACTCAATGTCCTACCATTTACAAAATCAAGGAACGTGATCCGCAAATCTTAATCTAAGTGGGGTTAGGATGTGATTCAGAGCTTGGTTCCGTATGCTCCTCCTCAGGTTCGCGGATGACGTCACGTCGTCTGCGATTCCTCCGGTTGCGAAATTCGGTGAACTGTCGGCCGAGCGAGTCGTCAAACTGTCGGCCGAGCGAGTCGTCGAACATGTCCAGTCTGCGGCGGCGATCCTCCACGCTAGCGGATACGTTGGAAGCGCTTGCTGCGCTCGTCACTTTCTCTTCCGTGTCTTTTTCTTCGTCCACTTCCTGGAATGAGAAATAAAATTATAGATACAGGAATCTAAAGAATAGCGAATTTTTATAGAGTTTAGTTCGCGATTTGGTGTTTAGAACACACATAGAAGAGAAATAAATTTGAGTTCTTATCTTTAGGTAGATTTACTTAGGTATAAATTATTCTAACTAAAAGTTACTAAACTACATACTATTTTTATGACACACATGTAAATTTCTGCAATTAAATGTGTATTTCTACAATAAAAAAAGTCATTAAGCTTTATATTAGGGAATAGCTTGCATAATTGCCGCTTTAGGATTTCATTCGTAACATTCCTACGTGAGCCGAGGTAGAGAAATTGCCAAATTGCGGCAATATTTCGCCCAGATTTGTAAAAATTACTCAGCTTATTTACCATGGCTAATTACCCTAATACCTATTTTTTACCATAAATCCATTAAATGCCTTATATATCAACTATCAGGGTTAGTCTTAAGATTTAAAAAATGAAAATTAGCTCTACTATACTTACACGATGTTAAATATTTTATACAAATTTAGTAAAATTAAATAAGGCAATCAAATAAAACTAAGAGTATAAAAATGATTTAACTAGGTATGATATTTGATACTTATGATTTTCATAAGAAAATTATGCTTACAAATAGCTTAGTAGTAAGTAAGTAACTAAAATAACTAATAAATGTAGAGCAGCTGTTTGAAAATGCCAAAGAAAAGGAGAGATATAGAGACTTTTAAATTTTAAACTATGTATTTAATTATTTTATATATTTTAAACTACACATCTAAATGAGTTAGATACCTTAATTTCGGCAAACGTCACAGGCATAGTGTGGTGCCGCAAGCGCGGCTCGTTGCGGCGCCGACGCCGGCCGCGGGTCAGCGCGGATGCCGCCGCAGGGTACACTGCGTCCATACCTATTTGTTTACATAGATAATGGCTTAAATATAATCTGTATTCTGATAATGTGAATCATAAACTATGCGTAACAAATTTCGGCATAATCGATGCAGTGTTAGAGTAGTAGATAGTCGATATTCACAATTATTCACATCCATACAATCGTTTGAAATAATTTATTAACCAACTAGCTTACTGGCCGCTTTACGGTATCTATTTGTATTTATGCTATCCGAAAGTTAATACAATCACCGTTCAAAATTTCATCAAAATCAGTTCATGGGTTTGAGCGTGACATACGCGACGTTTAATGCTCTTTTAAGTACACGACAGAAAGAGTAACTTTCAAATTTGTAATACTTATTAATAGGGATATGCTGAATGAAAATAAATAAATAATGTAGGTAATGTAAAACAACCCCTGTAGCTCTATCAGTCACGAATCATCGCTTTTTAAATACTGATAGAGCAGTCACCTTTCTTTCGTTATTTCTTATAGGTATAAAAATGTATTTTATTGAAATTTATATTATTCAAATATTCAAAACAATTGAATAAAAGAAAATTTTGTAACGAAAAATCGAAACAGAACGAAAAAGAAATAACTAACTAAATCATAAAGGTAGAGTTATATAAAATAATAGAGATATTATATATTGAATAAAAGAAAATTAGGTTCTAAACAATTTTTATAAGATATACTAATTGAATTTAACGTAACGGCACCAGTCTTGTACAGATTAAGGAAAAAATTGAAGTTTTTTGCAAATTTCTCGTAGGTTTTTTAACTTTATTGGATATTGTTTAGTTATACCTTTAGTTCAATGTTAGTTTAACGTAACCAATTTTAGAAAAAAGATTACAATGCATAAATAATGAAGTTATTTAGAAATTAAAAAACCACTTTTTTGCACCAGTGTTGGACAGTGAAAAATCTAATGATGGACACCCAGTTTTGGACAACATCCAGTTATGAACACCCATTTATGGACTGCACCTAATGTTGTTTCTCCAGTTATTTACACTTGGAGAAGACTTATAGTTATCAATAGAATCTTGAAAATGATGATTGGAATACAATAAATCGGGGATGTATTTATAAAAAATAGTACTCATTAATTATTTTGCATACTTATAATATTTAAAACAGTCTTAATTTCCATTTTCTAGGCAAAAATTGGACAAATGCATCGTTAAATACGAGTTATGTCCGTTAAGAAACACCAATATGGGTTTTTTTTCTCAATAAGTCAGGGATGAAAAATATAACTTAAAAAAAGTACTGCCATTCCATCCATTTTGGGACTTCTTCTTCTTCGTCATATCATTCTAGTCAGAGCGAACGTGGTCAACATGAGGTTTGGGGGGGTAGATGTTACCCGCTTCAAGATATTCCGCCATATCTCTCTGTTTCCTGGCATTCCGCTACACTCGTGAAGTGAATCGCCAATTTGAATCCGCCAGCAGCCTTAATCTGATCGGTCCATCGATATGGATTCCAAATTGTGTTGTGTTGTCAAGATGGTGTGGATGAAATTTAAGCGTGTGTGCTATATGGTGATGGAATTTAGCAGCAGACAGCGATCTAAACAGTTCATCAGAGAACTCTCTATGATAGATGCGTTACAATACGCATAAGTATGCGACTTCTCTACGCAGTGATAGAGAATGAAGCCGAGAACGAGTCGCACAGCACATAATGACCCATTGTTCTAAAATATATTCTTCATGTTTAGATAGATATTATATTGTTGGACCCATTAGTGTAATTTTAACAAAAATATCAATGTAGTGGAACTTTTAATGCATGGAGGCGGGCGTTGGCACCTGTGCCACAGCTTATTTAAGCTTTTATGGGTGCCATCGTTCATAAAGTTTTTGTAATGTGTATTTTTATTGTTCCAAATAAACAATTTTGATTTTTTTTTAATGTCCATTATAGGAACCAAAGCAAATCCAGTCATGGACAATTGTTGTACAATATTGGAACCCTTTGTTTGAAATGGTCGTGATAGGTATATTATTAATCAGAAAGAAAAGACAATACAGAAAAGCGCACGTAATTAATACCTTTAAAAAAAGTTTATTTTCGACATATGTCCATAAATGGATATATCCATAGAATTAAATCCAGTTATGGACACTGAAGAATTTTATTTAAACAACTTAACCTATCATGATACTAAATCGTGTAATATTTCGTACACTTAACTACTATAAATAAAAGTAATATCAAATTTTGCTGACATTTATACAAAAATTCTTATAACCAAAATTGTGTCCTCACTTCCTTAAGGATTTCCTTAGTAAAAACGGATTTCTTCGAAACGAGTCGCAGCAACTAAACATAACGTTCTGCCATCTTTAAACATTTTGGCCGAATAAGATGAAGTGTCGTATTTTGATAGCTTATGAACCAAACTTTTATTTTAAGTATTGCCAAATTATATAACGTTAATTTTTGTCTTAATATTTAAATTTAATATTTATTTTGTCCATTACTGGATGCTTGTCCACGACTGGTGCCGTTACCTTATATTCAATTTATATTTTTGGTTTTATGGCATTCAAATGCTTTATAAATATAAAATATATAAATCTTTTTCTATTCATTATAAATTTATAGATATACTAATTTTTAACGATACGACTAATAAATTCTGAAAAGCGGATGTTATGTTGTGAAGAAAGCTAACGAGCTGCGGAGCTATTAGCTATCGTGTTTTATAATATGTAGTTTTACAATGCTTCCTCTTTCAATATATTATTAAGATGTTTAAAGAATCAATTTTAAAAGAAATATAATAGTAATAAAACATGATGTTATGATTGTCATAAAATTGCAAAGGAAATGAGCGCGCGAGATTATTTTCACTAGTGAAAAACCATAAATTTAAATATAGGATAAAATATGTGAACTAAATAACAGATGGTAATGACAGAGGCAGTCATACGTTAGCCAACACTTGGGTCAGTAAAAGTAATAAGTAAAAGTATAATATTGATAAAAATTCGGCGTCCTTGGTACAATGGTTTGCGCATGAGCACTACAACCGAGAGTTTCAAGGTTCAATCCCGATGTATCATAATCAACAGGGTAACTGATTGGTAAGTGAAATAGATAAAATCTGATCTGAAAAATACTTTAGTTTTTAAATTGCTGACTCTCCAAATCAAGCCAGAAATAAAGCAAAGATTAATTTATCTAAATATGTACAGATATTAATGAAAGTCCAATCCTTATTGTATGTTTGTAACTAACACACAACAAATCACATGAAATTGAATATTTGAATAGATTTACTGAACATTACATAGAGCATAGAGCATTAAATAACCATAAATAATCAATTAGTTAAACTGTTGCCAGGTAGCTACAATATGTTTCAATTAATGTACACACTACAGTATAATATACTCACCGCTGTAGCAAATGCTCAATCCAATATTAAATGGCACTGCACTTAATCACTTCCAGACACGCGAAGCAAATATGATCAATACGCATAATACAAGTAAATGTAAAATAGTACGTGACGCCGAACGAAATTATAAATATCGCACGTTCACTCCAGTCTCCACGCGAGTGCACTATCGTGTCGGCCGGCCCGATCCATTTATGCAAATCATGCAAACTGTGAAATTAACCGCGCTTTTTTCCCGAGAAATCGACATGTTTTGGTGTGTGACCGCGTAATATGGCACACTGCCAGCGCCTCACGGCCGCGTTTCATAAACAAAACGAGCACTTCGATAAACAAAATACAGGGAAGATTGTTTATAAATATGCAAATAGAACTTATGTAGAGAGTTACATTTATTTGCCTTTCTTCATCTCAATCGATAGCTTTGTTAAAAGAGTTTGTTTAGTTAAAACGTCTTTGAATACATACGCTACTGTGTATGTACCGGCGCTCTATTACATTGTGACGCGGCTTTCAGCTCGCTTCAATGTTGCGGCAGTGCGTTACTTTCCTTGGAGCTAATAGCGTAATGTTTCATTGGATTTCCAGACAGATAATAATCTGAAGCCCTAGTTCAATAACCTGAGCTGATAATGTCATTTTAATCGAAGGTTACGTGATTGGAAACTAGGAGCGGGTTTCATTACCGTCGAATAATTTAAATTTCAAATAAACAGCTTAAGTATGATCAATAAACAGTTGAATTACAGTTTAGTGAGATAAATCCAGATTCTTATTATAATATAATTATGATATTGATTATATTGATTATCATCTAAATAGTAAATACCAACACATAATATAATTATGATAATATAAGGTAAGAGGATTAGACATGGGTAGGTAATGCGTGTAATAGTACAAAAGTAATATCACTTTGACACGTAATGCAACATCACGCATTACGCATCAGTTACAAACATCACTCGCATCACTCATCACTTCGGCAACGTTCGGTCAGTAAAAATCAACTATTTACAACAATCAATGTTATAAATAGTTGATTTTTAAATACGCCTGTCTTCCTTAAACAAAGATTGCCAGTCCTAAGCCTGGAGGGCCCCTTTTTTATTTTGTTTTACATTTGCTTGCGTTCATTACAATTATTAACAAACAACATAAAGTACGTGGCCAAGTATGAAGGAAAATCAACTACATTTATTAAATATTTACTTAAATTGTAATTTTACGATATATAATAAGTATTGCAGTTATTATTTCTATTTTTCAATATGATCTGTAATACTTCACATATCACCTTAAACATTACTCGGTCATCATTTCATTAAAAATCGATCGGGTAATGTGTGATGTTACGGATTAATATCACTTCCGTGGAAGAGATGCGTGATGTTGCATTACTATTTGACGTACTGTTTTGCGCATGTCTAAAGAGGATGCAGTGACAGCACTCAAATGGATTCTGCAAGTGCTCTTGCTTTTATATTGTCGTATAATAAAGTCGATTCTGAACGAAAAAAAGAGAAAATCCGAATTTACGAATGAGAAGTGAGAACACATCTGATTTGCTATGTGTAAAATAATATTTAATAAGCTAGCTAAGGCTGGAACGATTTTGACGGGACTTTGACTGACAGATAGCTGTTGTTTTAAGGAATAACTTTAAAAATGTTATAAGTATAAATAAATCTATTTTATTAACTACACCTGTATAAATAATGTTATAACGAGTATGATCGGTCGATCCTTGGTGGAGAAATAATAACTACTATAAATCAAATCGTAATTTGTTAAAATAATAAGCTAAATTTATGATCTATCTGATTCCTGCTTAAATTTATAATTAACTAGCTTTCAGCCCGCGGTTTCGCCCGCGTTTTCAAAGAAAAACCCGCATAGTTCTCGTTCCCGTGGGATTTCCGGGATAAAACCTATCCTATGTGTTAATCCAAGTTACCCTCTTATATGTATGCTAAATTTCATTGTAATCGGTTCAGTAGTATTTGCGTGAAAGAGTAACAAACACACACATACACATCCATCCTCACAAACTTTCGCATTTATAATATTACTAGCTTTCCGCCGGCGGCTTCGCCTGCGTTTTAAAGAAAAACCCGCATAGTTTCCGTTCCCTTGGGATTTCCGGGAGAAAACCTATCGTATGTGTTAATCCAAGTTACCCTCTATACGTGTGCTAAATTTCATTGTAATCGGTTGAGTAGTATTTGCGTGAAAGAGTAACAAACATACACATACACATCCTCGCAAACTTTCGCATTTATAATATTAGTAGGAAGTAGGATAGGATAGGATAGGATTATAGTTGGTTAACTGTCAATAATTATAATCAATATCTGTTTTAACACAAATAGAATTGCAGCGTTTGTTTGTTTGTTTAAACGCCGCGCTCTTATTACAGAAATTACTTAGGACCAATTTCAAAAAATATTTTACCTTAATAGGGTACATGATCGGTGATGTAGCTCGGGTTAATTATAATTAATAAACAGTTATGTATTATTTTTTATTTATTTATGTATTAAATAATTTAATGAAATAAAGTGTTCTAAGTAAATTTTATTTCTTTTCATCTGATACGGAACTACAGGGATATTATAAAAAAATGCCCCTATGTACATGATACAACGGTAGGGTAGAGTGCTAGTCACTCTAAACTAGTAACAAAAGCCAAAAGATCATTTTGAAATAATTTATGTCTGTCTCTCTGTATTCCGGCTTTCACGCAAAAAATTACTAGACGGATTTTGACGAAACTTTTTTTGATACTAGTTGTACATGTAGTCGTGTATAGTAAAGGAGATATATTATTCCTCTCACAGATTCCACTACAATCTTATTATATTTTATTCCGGTTGTAAATATATTTTTGTTCTGTGGCTGTAAAATAACAAAGTCGTAATATTTATTCTATATTTTGCACTATCAAATGTCAATTGTCAACGAGATTGTCAATGTTAAAACTCGAATGCTCTTGCCCTATCTAATACTTAATCTGTGGCTCTTGCTCTGCTAACTGCTTCAACCTGTGACTGTAGTGTGAATTGTGATGTGATCGGTGATTTGTTTTGCCACTTGTGTAGGTTCTAACGAAAATATTTGCACATTTTTGTTACAGAAGAAATACAGTAAAAATATATCAAAATGAGTTACATGTTAGGACATCTTCACAATGGTTGGCAGGTGGATCAAGCCATATTATCAGAAGAGGATCGCGTTGTAGTAAGTGCATATTGTGAACTTTCTAGATTGATACCAGAACAAACACTGGATCAAACATTACTTAGAAAAATATAGAATACTTGATTTACTATGCTGTTTACTTAAAATGTGTATCTATTCATTGTGTATTACATAAAATACATCCATAGAATGCTTTAGAACTGATTATAATGAAGATATCGCCAAATATATAATATGTATATATTTACTCAAATTTTGAATGTGAATTTTCAGGTAATAAGATTTGGTCATGACTGGGACCCTACTTGCATGAAAATGGACGAAGTATTATACAGTATTGCTGAAAAAGTAAAGAACTTTGCTGTCATTTATCTAGTGGACATTACAGAAGTTCCGGATTTCAATAAAATGTAAGTAATTTCACCTTTAAATTAAAAAACTGGTGTTTTGAATAATTGAGGATGTTCAGATTATTAGATCTTTTTGAGCTAAGTCATTATTAAAAGTTTCATACACTCATTTACCAATATTTCCGCTAAACAGTAATTGTTTGATAGCATGATATCTATGAGATATTCTATGAATTCTAAATAAGATTATCTTTTTAATATTTTTATACTTTCAGGTATGAATTGTACGATCCTTGCACAGTAATGTTCTTCTTCCGAAACAAACACATAATGATTGACTTGGGCACCGGTAACAACAACAAAATCAATTGGCCACTAGAAGATAAACAAGAAATGATAGATATTATTGAGACAGTGTACAGAGGAGCTAGGAAAGGCAGAGGTCTTGTGGTATCACCTAAGGATTACTCTACAAAATATAGATATTGAAGCAACCATCTCGGCTCTATGGGAATTTTTCTTCGAATTCTGTTTGGACAGATATTGCGTTTGGCGAAATGTGATGATGTGACATTTTAGATGTAATTGTACAAATTATGATAATTATTAAAATATAAGTTTTAAAGACCAACTGTCTTTTTATTTTTTCCTTTTCATCATAAACATAATGTAAAAATTGATGAAACCTTTTAAATGAATATAAAATATTTAGTTTGAGTAAATTCTCACTTATTATGACATTATCCCATATACATATTAAACTACTACCTTATCTATGTTATCAAACTCTCTCTATGTTATCAAATGTGTTGGAATATGAATAGTGTAACTTGGTTTCTAATAAAACCCAAATAGGATTAGGTAGAAAAATCCGATTGTATCTGGTCGCAGTAATCTGGTTGAAGTAGTAGTTCTCAAAATTAAAAAAAAAAACTTATAGATTACTAGATTTCCGCCAGCGGCTTCACCCGCGTAGTCAAAGAAAAACCCGTTCCCATTTCCGGGAAAAAATGCAGTCTGTGTTATTCTATATACCAATTTCATTGTAATCGGTTCAGTAGTATTTGCGTGAAAGGGTAACAAACATACATTCATCCTCACAAACTTTTGCATTAATAATATTAGTAGGATAGGATTTTATTATTGGTACAATACAAATGCATTAGAATACCTATTGAAGATAAATAAAACAACAAAATGCTTTTAAAAACACATTTATTCAGTCTTCAAGAGACAAAAATGGGAGTTTACTCATATTGTAAAGAGTCAGGACTAGTAGCAAATGCTTTGCCTTGTACATACAACCTTGAAAATCTTCATATTATATTAAAGGGTATTTTGATCACTTCACACACACACAAAATATAGAAATGTGAGTGATGCAAATTAATACCTTGAATACAGACACATAGGGTTACTTTTTGCATGTTTTATACAATACTATACATGGTTGGTTTTATAAGACCTGCATTTTATTATCTTTGAAGTATATCTTACTACATTTTCCATGGCTAGAATGTCCTTTTTTCTTCACTGCAGCAACTTTAAAGTGTTAGTTTGAAAAAAATATTTCTGAACTTAAATTTATACAAAAAAAGCAACTCCTTATCAGTAGGTACAGCAGAAAATAAAACTACAAGTGTAGTTCTATCTATTTGGAATCGATGTACAGTCAGCAGCTGCATACTAATACAACAAACAAGATTTTGTTCAGCAAATATCTTGAGAAAGTCACGTGCGGAGTTAATAGTCTTGATACTTTGTTCAAATGTACTTTTGATCATAATGAATCGGATACATGGCGATGTGAAATTGTGACTAGACACCGCCGAATACCGTGATCACGAGTTCCGCACTGTTTACAACATTAAATAAAGTATTAAAAACGTTTCATTGCGCTATAGTACCGTCAACATAAAAGTAGTACGATACAAAATGCATAATACTTGACTTGTAGTTTATAAATGATGAAAACTATATTACAAACAGTCATTTTTTATACATAAATGTACATTATGTTCAAAGAAATTGTATCAAATTCCAAGTATCATGCAAATTGAACAGTAGACATAACTTTGTTATGTTTTTTGTAAGGGAAAGTAATAGCGCATTCAGAGTCCATTTTAGTAGCGAAGTCCAGTTGGTAGTTTCATTAATTTTTATGCGGTTATAATAGTTATCACATATATATAACATTTTAGCAATCATGTAAATTGGTTCGTTTCTTGTAGAAAGTAACTTAATAATTGCGTCTTCTCGAATACAATCTCAATTTTTATTACGACCGAATCAATAATTTGTGTATTTTAGTACTTCCACTAAAGAAAACAACATTATAACCGCACAAAAATAATTAAATTAAATTCTTCGGCAAAAAAAAACTAATTCTTCGGCTCTTCATCATTCCTGTTGGTGTTGACTGTCCAATCATGTGGTGCTGGTGCCCAGATGGAAGCTAGTGAACGGAACGGGTCGTAGGGGCGCGGTTGTGGGGCGAAGCCCGGCGGCGGCCGCACGGGGGCGCCGCCCCAGCCCCACGCGTCGCATGTACCACCCCATACGGAACCGAGTGTGTTGTAGGTGGGTGTCTCGTCTAATCGAAAAAATAATAAAATTTAATTATACAAGCAAGTATAAATTAATGTTTGTTAAGCAAGCGAAATCTACTAAATGGATGTTTATAAAATTTGAAGGTGTTGTATAATTAAAACATCACGTATTATAACATTATTTACGTGTTTCTGACTGGTTTCATTCACATATTTGTTAGGTATAAAAAGATATTCATTTTCTATAGACTGATTAACAAAAAGCTTTAAGGAAATCTTCATAATTAATCTGTGTGTGAGTTTGAAACTATAGAAAACACGGCTGGAAACCTTTCTGTAATTGTTTTATAATAATATTTTGTTGCTGATTATAAATGAGTAAATGATATGATAAACTCACCAAGAAACTCTCTAGTAGACGGTGTGAACGGCGATCTATCCGGAGTACCAATAGCTGGTCTCCAGTTGAATTCTGTTTCTGGCCGTGGTGGCTCCGGAGCCCCATTGTAATAGAACAGCGAGTTATCCGTGTGGTCTGGCTCCCGGCGTCGAACATCCGATCCTATGGGCGCTAGCGGAGGCCCAGCCACTACTGAACTCCATGATGCCCCCCATCTCACTGTACCACGTGATTCGCCCACATCTCCAACTTCTTCTACTTCTTTAACAACAGCGGGAGAACGCGGAGGAGTTACAACTCTCTGTCTTCGCTTTTCCTTTCTAATGTGCGGGCGTGTGGTATTCTTTCTGACAGTCTCATCGTTTCTGGAACGTTCACGGCGGTTGTTCGGCGAGCGGCGCGTTCTCTCCACTGGTACTTTGGGCGGAGATTGCGCGCGTATCGGACTGATCTTCGGTTCGGCCACTGTCTCTTCGGGGGAATCTCTCGCGTCCAATTCAGCATCAGCAGTATAAGCTTCATCGTTGTCTTGCTCGTCTACTGGAGTAGATTCTTCGGAGGTACTCGATTGCACTTCCACATTTTCTTCTGTTTTCGTTTCCGCAACTATCGGTTCAACGTTTCTTTCTGGGGACGTTCTTTCGGTTTCTGGGTCCTCGCTGGAGCGGGACGAGTCATCGTCTGCTCGGCGCAGTACTTCTGTACGCCAGCGTTCGAAGGCCCGTCGTTCCGCGCGGGGGTCGGTGCGGCGCGCGGGGCGGCGGCGGCGGGAGGTGGCGCGGGGCGCGGGGGGAGGGGGGGCGGTCGGGTCTGCGGCCACCTCGCGCAGGTCGAGCGGCGCGCGGGGGGCGGGCGCGCGGGCCGTGCGGGCGCGCCGCAGCAGCCGCTCCGAGTCGTACACCGCCGTGAACAGCAGCACGGCCAGCACGAGGAACGCGAGCGTGCTGGCGAAGGAGCGCAGCGGCGCGTCCCACGGGTGGCGCGGGTAGGCGGGCGCGCAGCGGGCCAGCAGGCGCGCCGGCACCGTGGCCAGCAGCGAGTACTCCACGGGCCCCAGGTCGGAGTGCAGGCGCAGGCGGGCGGCGTGGCGCGCCAGCGTGAAGTCGGGCGCGAAGGACAGGTGCAGCGCCTGCGTGTGGTTGGGCGGCAGGTCGAGCGGGCCGCAGGGGTGCAGGCGGAAGCCGCGCGCGCGGCAGCCCGCCCGCGCGATGTCCCACGCGCCGAGCCGCACGCGCACGCGCCCCGTGTTGCGCGCCACCACGCGCCGCCGCACCACGCCCGTGCGCGCGTCCAAAACGCACTCCTCCGCCTTTACGACAATCGATTTGATTCAGTTGCCAAGCATTTTCAACATTACGACACAACTTGATGAAAATATTTATTTCAAAATGCATTGTGATTTATTCAAATTCGAATGATTTATTGTGTTTATCACCTAACTAGCTGTGCCGCACGGTTTTTTACCCGCAATGCTTCTGTTAGTCTTAACGTGATGATATATAGCCTATAACCTTCCACAAAATTAAATGGGCTATCTATCACCGAAAGAATTTTTCAAATCAGACCAATAGTTCCTAAGATTAGCGCATTCAAACAAACAAACTCTTCAGCTTTATAATTTAGAATAGATTTAATAATAATAAAAAACATAAAAATTAATGTAATATTAACCTCAAAGTGAAAAATAGACGACGGTCCAGGTCTCCTACCGCCTATGTCGAAACTCGGGAATGCACCTACACCGAACAGCTGCACACCCTCCACCACCGTCAAGTTATTTCTGTAAATACAACAAGTATTAATGTCTATAAATAAGAATGTAGAAAATAAAAGTAGGGTTATTATAGAAATAGAAATAGAATTCGTCGAAAAATAACGTATTTTTCGTTATATCCAACTCGAAGGACCAAACCTGCTATTATAGACAAACAGTGATCACAATTAAAGTTTTATAAATATCATACATCATCACTATCACTACATAGTATAAAACAAAGTCGCTTTCTCTGTCCCTATGTCCCTTTGTACGCATAAATCTTTGAAACTACGCAACGGATTTTGATGCGGTTTTTTTTTTAATAGATAGAGTGATTCAAGAGGAAGGTTTATATGTATAATAAAATCCATTAAATAGTGGAGAAGTACTGTTATTTTTGAGGTTTCTAATGTGATGTCGTAAAAAATTACATTTTTTCCGCTTACATTGCAAACGCAGGCTGAACCCTACGAGTTTTATCAAAATAATGTACTAAGTATTATACACACTGAAAAGATCTACAGAAAAGTCCGTGATGGTATATGTCTATCTCTTATGGATAACCCACAATAACTTTTTTTTGTCATTTACTTTTTACGACAAATAATGGCTATTTTTCGAAGCGATTTTAACCAATACATCATTAATCCTTAACCAATTAAATACCTTGAATACATTGTTCATTTAATATAGATCTATATGGCCCTTTACACCGTATGATTTAAGTGAATATTTTCGAAGATATTACAGATTTAAAAATTGCGGGACGTATCACGTAGCGTTTGCGGCGGCACCGGCCGGCCGCCCGGCTATATATTTTATACCCGTGCGAAGCCGGAGCGGGCCGCTATGTTTTTATATACAACGTTCACAGTTTTTCTGAAGTCAGGAAAATTTCCATAAGTCGGGAAAACTTCTATAAGCTGGAAAATTTCCATAAGAAAGGAAAATTTCTATATGCCAGGAAAAATCCATAAGTCGGGATAGTAACGATAAGTCAGGAAAAATTACGATAAGTCAGAAAAAATTTCTATAAGTCAGGAAAATTTCCATACGACGGGAAAATTTCTATAAGCCAAGAAAATTTGTATAAGTCAGGAAAATTTATATACGTCAGGAAAATTTCTATACGTCAGGAAAATTTATATATATATATAAGGAAAATATGTATACGTGAGGAAAATTTCTATACGCCAGGAAAAATCCATAAGTCGGGAAAATTACGATAAGTCAGGAAAAATTTGTATAAGTCAGGAAAATTTCCATACGTCGGGAAAATTTCTATAAACAAGGAAAATTTCTATATGTGAGGAAAATTTCTATAAGCCAAGAAAATTTGTATAAGTCAGGAACAAGGAAAATTTCTATACGTCAGGAAAATTTCTAAACGTGAGGAAAATTTCTATACGCCAGGAAAAATCCATAAGTCGGGAAAATTACGATAAGTCAGGAAAAATTACGATAAGTCAGGAAGTCAGGAAAATTTCCATACGTCGGGAAAATTTCTATAAACAAGGAAAATTTCTATATGTGAGGAAAATTTCTATAAGCCAAGAAAATTTGTATAAGTCAGAAAAATTTGTATAAGTCAGGAAAATTTATATACGTCAGGAAAATTTCTATACTTCAGGAAAATTTCTATAAACAAGGAAAATTTGTTTAAGTCAGGAAAATGTTTATAAGCCAGGAAAATTTCTATACGCCAGGAAAAATCCATGTCGGGAAAATTTATATGTCAGGAAAAATTGCCATAAGTCGGAAAAATTTCTATAAGCTGGAAAATTTTTATAAGAAAGGAAAATTTCTATAGACAAGGAAAATTTCTATACGCCAGGAAAAATTCTATAAGCCAGGAAAATTTCTATACGTGAGGAAAATTTCTCTTTGCCGCAAAAATTTCTATAAGTCAGGAAAAATCCATAAGTTCCGTACACTTAGATTGGTTGCAAATTTAATACGTAATATGAAATATTATATCGAAAACTTTCCCAAGTTTGCAGAACTTTTGGAATTTTTTCCACGATCATACAGCAAAAAATAATAATTTAATTGCAATTTTAACATTGTTCCGGACTGCGGACAAGGTTGCAAAATGAGATTTATTGTCGTCCCAATGTACCATTCACTTGACCGAAGTTTGAAAACTTTTGGAATTATTGTGAATTGATTGTCTTGACTGACTGGAGTAATTGCTCTAAACCGTTGTTAGGCGATTGTGAAGGTAATATTATTATTTATTTAATAAAGTATTTAATTTGATAGATAAATTAAAAAATTTAATCAGAGAGATAATGTAAAAGCAGTTTTAATCCTACTAATATTATAAATGCGAAAGTTTGTGAGGATGTGTGTGTGTGTGTGTGTGTGTGTTTGTTACTCTTTCACGCAAATACTACTGAACCGATTACAATGAAATTTAGCACACATATAGAAGGTAACTTGGATTAACACATAGGGAAGGTTTTATCCCGGAAATCCCACGGGAACGGGAACTATGCGGGTTTTCCTTTGAAAACGCGGGCGAAGCCGCGGGCGGAAATCTAGTAAAATATACAATTTAACACCATATCAACGTACCTCAAATACAAGTACGTAGTCAAAGCCGCCGCTTGTTTCGGCGCGAACTCAATCTCTATATCCACTTCAGAAAACGGCTCCAACACGAGCACGGGCAGACCGAGGGTGCTGTTGTCCCTGTCACTCCCGTACTCATCCCGATCGTCCCCTCTCTCTTCCACGGGCCGCACCCCACCCGCTATGATCTTCCAGCCCTTGATGGAGAACGCATCTGACCACACGCAGGATTCCGTTTTGCACCATGTCGAATCACCGCCAGATCTGTAAAAGAAAAGTTTATTAGAAATCGATACAAATAGTGAAAGTGAAGTTTTTTTAATATTTCAGTATAACGATTTTCGACGATTCAAAATATGATTATTAACGTGATTAAAGGTAAGCTAATTGAATAAATAATTTTGTACGGTGCGAACGTACAGAGCGCAACATCAACATTTTCTGTATGTCACATCATTTTCACTTATTAATACTTTTATTTATACTTTAAGTTCACGTAAAAACGTCGCGAGTCGCAGCAACTCATAACATTATAATTTATAACAGAGCTATCTTAATTAGCAGCTTTGTTTTTATTATCAGCACCATCCCCAGGTGTACGAATCGTACAAATTTTTTCGAAATTGAGTTTAAAATTTAATCAATAAAATAATAAATCACGTTTAAAATCTGTTAAAAATTATTTTCATTCCAAATGTACTTGTGTTGAATAAAAAAAAATCATTTATTTTTCATCCACACACGAGCAACTTCAAAATATGCGCACACGCATCCATGTGCTTTTACACGCAAACTCACTCAGGCGGCAGCGCATCAGTGAGCGTGGGCGCTAACACGGCATGGAGCAGCAGGCGGCGCTCGGGGCAGGGGTTGCGCACGCGCAGCCGCAGCGCGCCCCGCCCGCCCACCGCCACCAGCCCCGCGCCGCCCAGCCGCTCGCGCCCCGCGCCCTCCGCCCCCACCACCGCGCTGAACGCCGCCAGCCGCGGCCACTGGTGCTCCACCCTCAGCTCCACGGGGGTTTGCACCACCTCCACATAAACAATTTAATTAAAAAAAAAGACGAGTTGCACTCCGGGAGTGCCGGCAGAAGTGAAAACTTGATTATTAACGTTGAGCATGTTTGATATTTTGGAATGGTATCCGTCTTACGCTTTTTCGATCAGGTCACGTGTCCTGACGCGAGTTTAAGATTTTATACCCATTACAGAAAAAGTGCTCAACGCCGCTAAAGAATCTTTCACTTCAAAAATTGAATAAAAATAACAAAATTTACAGATAATAATAAACTTATGTGATTATAATTTACAAAAATATAGATGTACGAGCGAGCACGTACAAAGTGCAATGAGGTGTTTTGATTGCATATTTCGTAACCCAAATTGTTTTCAATGTTTTACACTTTATTATACAATTAAATCAGTTCATCGCCGACGGTCACTAAGAGCACCTCGCATGACACATTTCATCCATCGTATTACAAGTTTCCGTTTAATACAAGTTTCAATAGTTTAAATAATTATTTTATTTCACAATATTAATTAATTATATACAAGTACGGGAAAACCAGTACAATAGAATTACTCAATTCTATATTTTTGTGTGTGTGTTTATGAAATGAAATGAAATGAAATGAAAACAAGTTTATTATGGACATATGAAAAAAAAAGATACAATTTATTGTTGGTAAAAAAGGAGCTTAAAAATATATGTACAGTATTCCAAAAGTAATAATGCGCATTGAAATCTTCGTCGCTGTTCGGCAACTGTCATATTCCCGGAGCGTCCGAAGATGATATCTATATAGAGTGGTTAAATGCATTTTCTTCATGCATAATTTAGTCAAATTATATGTTTTGTGCTAAAAGAAATTAATATGTATTTGTAAGTAACGATTTTGTTTCGATAATTCCTTGTAAGTAAATAGCGAGTATAAACCCACGATTGCGAATATATCTTTGTTGGATTGATTTACTTGGAAAATTTTATAGTTCTTTTAAAGTGTCTTATACTGAAGCTGGTGTAATGATGGAAGAAAAGAAGGCTAAAATAACACAAAATTTATCACTACATAGTACCTATAAAACAAAGTCGCTTTCACTGTCCCTATTTCCCTATGTCCCTTTGTATGCTTAAATCTTTAAAACTACGCAACGGATTTTGATGCGTTTTTTTAATAGATAGAGTGATTCAAGAGGAAGGTTTTAGTATATAATTTATTAGGTTTTAGACAAAGCGGGCGAAGCCGCGGGTGGCAAGCTAGTCTTTACTATCTATACTAATATTATAAAGAGGAAAGGTTTGTAATTACGTATGTATGTATGTATGGTTTTCACGCATAAAGTACTGGACCGATTTTGATGAAATTTGGCACAGACAATCTTTAGACCCTGAGAAAGAACATAGGCTACCTTTTATTGCGAAATATGTACCACGGGCGAAGCCGGGGCGGACCGCTAGTATTGTATAAAATATGGTTTTCAAACACAGGTTTATATTTAAACCATATATCGAATAATTAAAATCTCAGTTCAAAAGTATTTACAGTACTGATCATTCTTCAATATTATGACAATTATAAAAAAATAAAAATAAAAACAATCAAAATCAGGGATTATCTTTATTTCTGACATTTTAGATACATCGGAACTTTCATTATGCTCTTCTTCATTTTCACTTTCCCTACTGCCATCACCTGTGTAAATTATTTCATCGATTAATTTAATTCACCTTTAAAAACAAAACCAAGAAGGGTATGTAATAGCACCTCTATATAATTCAACACAGAGAGAACACGTGCAGTCACCACCAATATTTAAAGACGACTGACGGATTTTTAAGTTTTTTGACTGACAGGCTACCGTCACCTACCGCCCGATTTGTTTTTGATTGTGTATGACCATGAATTGACATCTATTTCTTTTGAACAAGGTGTAAAATGCAAGTGCGTTGTTTAGGGTTCTTACGATTCAATGATTCGAGTGTCTTCGGAAATACGACAATTAGCGAAGATTTGCATGCGCATTATTAAGTTTGGAGTACTGTACGCCATAATTAGGCCAACCACTCAGTGTAAAGTGTTGTATGTAAGTTTAAAGTGTGAAAATGTTTGAAAGCATACAAAATAGCGTCAAAACCGCACGTGTGTGTGTGTGTGTGTGTGTGTGTCACTCACCTGTGTAGTGTGCAGGTACAGCGAGTAGTTGCGCGGCGCGCGCGCAGCGGCCCAGCGCGGCAACCGAGCGAGCAGAGCGCGCACGTCCGACCGCACCGCAGCGCCCCACGCCGCACCGCGGTTGCTGCGTGCCCGCTCTGCCCACGCGGCACCATCTGGTCACAGGTCACAAAGAACACATAAAAAATAAAAATATCTTTATTGAGTACAAAAATTAATACAGTACAATTACAGTGTGGCTCTGTCTTCCTAGCTAGGAAAATCCTGTGTTAAGGAAGACAGTTCCTTCCCAGAGAACATGTTCAGTACAAAACAAAGATTACATTGAAAAAAACAGAGAAAGTAACATATTTTTGAAAACTACCCGCAAAAATTATTGTGACAAATGATATAGTTAAATTTTGTAAACATCTACTATAATGGATGGAAAATGATATTGTGTAATAATCATCTGTTGGCAAATCAAATAAACAAATTACATTTCGAAAAGTACCCGCAAAATTTAAAAAAAAATTTTTTTTTTCAAAATTTATGTCAATCAATAGAGCTATAAACAATATGTTTAACATATGCACACATTTTTATATGTTATTTTTAAACATACACTCTAAATTAGACTCTATAACCAAGCACATACAGTCCATTATTCCCCAGCAAAACCAAAATATCAACATACCTGCAGTATCGAGCGGCAGGCCGGTGTAACAGTTGGGCTCGCACAGCCGCTCCGGGTCGTAGTATATGTAGCCGACCGTCTGCCGCCCGGGGCCTATCTCCGCCTCCTCTATGGGGCTGTTGTGGGACAAAATTTAATTTAAATACATACAACTTTTAAGTTAATTCGGATGTTAGCAAAAAAGTTTTATTAAAGTACAATAAAAACCCATGGAGGGTTGTCGCGTAAAAACCACAGGACAGTTCTTTGGCATATTATGATAATATACAGTTACATATTTTGGAAAATTAAATTGTAAAACTGACATGATATAAAAGAGCAACTATGGAGTTTCTTGCCGGTTCTTCTCCATAGATACTGCTTTCCGAATCGGTGGTAAATGTTAAAAATATGTAATGACGTTTCTAAAGTGCTTCTAGATGAAGTCTAATTGAATATATAAATGTTTGAGTTTGAGTTTGACAATTTTACAACAAAACATGTACCACACCATAAAATTAAATCTGCAGAAACGATTTTATAATACAAAAAATAAAACAACTTTACCATAAAATCGCAAAATTAAACAAATCAATTAAAAATTCAACAATTTCTTATATTTTTTGAAACGAAACTTCTTTAGTCGCGTTGAGAGTAAAATTTCAAGTCGCGTCATGGCAACTCCGTCACATCATGGAGTAAGGCGACGATTTTGGTAGCTTTGAATCTCCAAAAAAGTTTCACTTCTGACACGTGTGGTCGGCACGCACGCCCTTTTTTCAAATATCGAAAGGAAAAATATATGTATAATCTGTGCCAAAAAGGTACGTACATAAAAGTGAGGGTCTCCAGCGTGTTGTCTTGCGCGTACGTGACGCCCGTGACGCGCATCCACAGCGACATCGAGTTTTCCACCACGAGCGCCACTCGCGTGCCTGCGTACTGTAATGACGGGTTTATGTAAGAAACTTTTCTTAGTGTAGGCGTGTTAAGGGTTATTGGTCCTTTGAGTAGAAAGTTATGATGATATTATTATTATTATAGCACTAGATTTCCGCCCGCGGCTTCGCCTGCGTTTTCAAAGGAAAACCCGCATAGTTCCCGTTCCCGTGGGATTTCTGGGATAAAACCTAACCTATGTGTTAATCCAAGTTACCTTCTATATGTGTGCTAAATTTCATTGTAATCGGTTCAGTAGTATTTTTCCGAACGTATAGAAATTTTCCTGGCTTATCGAAATTTTCCTGGCGTATAGAAATTTTCCTGACGTATAGAAATTTCCCTGCCTCATAGAAATTTCCCTGACGTATAGAAATTTTACTGGCTTATAGAAATTTTCCGGACTTACGGAAATTTTCCTGGCGTATAGAAATTAACCTTGTTTATAGAAATTTTCCGGACTTATGAAAATTTTCCTGTCTTTTAGAAATGTTCCTTTCTTATGGAAATTTTCCACCTTATAGAAATTTTCCCTACTTATAAAAATTTTCCTGTCTTATAGAAATTTTCCTTTCTTATGGAAATTTTCCACCTTATAGAAATTTTCCCGACTTATGGAAATTTTCCTGACTTATAGAAATTTTCCTGACTTATAGAAATTTTCCTGACGTATATAAATTTTCCTGGCGTATACAAATTTTCCTGGCGTATAGAAATATTCCTTACGTATAGAAATTTTCCTGACTTATATAAATTTTCCTGACTTATTTCCGGACTTATGAAAATTTTCCTGTCTTATAGAAATTTTCCTTTCTTATGGAAATTTTACACCTTATAGAAATTTTCCCGACTTATGACAATTTTCCTGTCTTATAGAAATTTTTGTTTTCTTATGGAAATTTTCCACCTTATAGAAATTTTCCCGACTTATGGAAATTTTCCTGACTTATAGAAATTTTTCTCGACGTATAGAAATTTTCCGGACCTAATTTTCCTGACTTACACGAATTTTCCTCATCTATATAAATTTTCCCGACGTATAGAAATTTTCCTGACTTATAGAAATTTTCCTGACTTATAGAAATTTTCCTGACGTATATAAATTTTCCTGGCGTATACAAATTTTCCTGACGTATAGAAATTTTCCGGACTTATGTCGATTCAAAAGTCTTTATTTATTGCGTTCTTCAATTCTAGTGGAACTGAGAGTACAAATACCGTCAAATGTTTGACAGAAAGAAGTGCTCAACTTTTATATGGGAAAATGGAATTGTCGCCTTACTCTATCTTACTCGCAATTTTTACTTATTTGCTCACCGTTTGGACCTACCCTGGTCTACGACAAACATTTTAAAACCAAAATCAGCTCAATCGGCCCAGCCGTTCTCGAGTTTTAGCGAGACTAACGAACAGCAATTCATTTTTATATATATAGATGATAGATGATTTATTTCGTTTACAGTTGAAATAACATGGATATTAATCAGTGTGATTTACCTGTGTCGCGCGATTTTACCCCTGGACGAAACTGAAAGTATTTTTATAGCTTATGTGTTATTGATAAGCTACATCACTGTCGAATATCATTGAAAACTGTTAAGTGGCCGCTGCTCACGTGCACGGAGCGCGCCACGTGCCCGCCCCATACGTACCGGCGCGGCGGGCGGCGCGCGCGCCTGCGCAGCGGTGAGGCGACCGGCGTGCGCGCGCAACGCGAGCGGCGCGGTGGCGCGCGCGTGCCCGCTGCTCACGTGCACGGAGCCCGCCACGGCGCCCTCCCGCGCCGGCGCTACCACACGCAGCGCGGCCAGAGACCATCCGCGCGGCGGCACGCACTGCTGCAATACAAACGCGCCACGTTACTTACAATAGACATCCATAGATAATGAAAGAAATTTGAACAACTACCCTCAAATTTAAAAAAAAAACAATGCAACAATTCCATATCAATCGAACAGGCATTATGTTATTTTTAAAATGTAGATCAATTTTACAATGTTTAAAAAAATGTTTATTATTTTTATTTAAAAACTAGATTTCCGCCCGCGGCTTCGCCCGCGTTTTCAAAGGAAAACCCGCATAGTTCCCGTTCCCGTGGGATTTTCGGGATAAAACCTACCCTTTGTGTTAATCCATGTTACCTTCTATATGAGTGCTAAATTTCATTGTAATCGGTTCAGTAGTATTTTTCCTGACGTATAAAAATTTTCCTGGCTTATCGAAATTTTCCTGTCTTATCGAAATTTTCCTGGCGTACAGAAATTTTCCTAACGTATAGAAATTTCCCTGCCTTATAGAAATTTTGCTGGCTTATAGAAATTTTCGTGACGTATAGAAATTTTCCTGGCTTATAGAATTTTTCCTGGCTTATAAAAATTTTCCTGAGGTATAGTAATTTTCCGGACTTACGGAAATTTTCCTGTCTTAAATTTTCCTTTCTCATGGAAATTTTCCTGGCGTATAGAAATTTACCTTGTTTATAGAAATTTTCCTGGCGTATAGAAATTTTCCGGACTTATGAAAATTTTCCTGTCTTATAGAAATTTTCCTTTCTTATGGAAATTTTCCACCTTATAGACATTTTCCCGACTTTTGTAAATTTTCCTGACATCGTAATTTTCCCGACTTATGGATTTTTCCTGACTTATAGAAATTTTTGCGGCAAAGAGAAATTTTCCTCACGTATACAAATTTTCCTGGCTTTTAGAATTTTTCCTGACGTATAGCTATTTTTTCCTGGCTTATATAAATTTTCCTGACGTATAGAAATTTTCCTGACTTATAGAATTTTTCCTGACGTAAGTATAGAAATTTTCCTGGCTTATAAAAATTTTCCTGAGGTGTAGACATTTTCCGGACTTACGGAAATTTTCCTGTCTTAAATTTTCCTTTCTCATGGAAATTTTCCTGGCGTATAGAAATTTTCCTTTCTTATGGAAATTTTCCACCTTATAGAAATTTTCCCGACTTATGAAAATTTTTCCTGACTTATCGTAATTTTCCCGACATGAAATTTTCCTCACGTATACAAATTTTCCTGGCTTTTAGAATTTTTCCTGACGTATAGATATTTTCCTGGCTTATATAAATTTTCCTGACGTATAGAAATTTTCCTGGCGTATAGAAATATTACTTTCGTATGGAAATTTTCCGGACTTTCAAACATTTTCCTGTCTTATAGAAATTTTCCTTTCTTATGGAAATTTGCCACCTTATAGACATTTCCCCGACTTATGGAAATTTTCCTGACATCGTAATTTTCCCGACTTACGGAATTTTCCTGTCTTAAATTTTCCTTTCTCATGGAAATTTTCTTGGCGTATAGAAATTTACCTTGTTTATAGAAATTTTCCTGGCGTATAGAAATTTTCCGGACTTATGAAAATGTTCCTGTCTTACAGAAATTTTCCTTTCTTATGGAAATTTTCCACCTTATAGAAATTTTCTCGACTTATGGAAATTTTTCCTGACTTATCGTAATTTTCCCGACTTATGGATTTTTCCTGATTTATAGAAATTTTTGCGGCAAAGAGAAATTTTCCTCACGTATACAAATTTTCCTGGCTTTTAGAATTTTTCCTGACGTATAGATATTTTCCTGGCTTATATAAATTTTCCTGACGTATCGAAATTTTCCTGGCTTATATAAATTTTTCTGACGTATAGAAATTTTCCTGGCGTATAGAAATATTCCTTTCGTATGGAAATTTTCCGGACTTGGAAACATTTTCCTGACTTATACAAATTTTCCTTATCTTTATAAATTTTCCTGACGTATAGAAATTTTCCTGACTTATACACATTTTCCTTATCTATATAAATTTTCCCGACGTATAGAAAATTTCCGGACTTACGGAAATTTTAATGTCTTAAATTTTCCTTTCTCATGGAAATTTTCCTGGCGTATAGAAATTTACCTTGTTTATAGAAATTTTCCTGGCGTATAGATATTTTCCGGACTTATGAAAATTTTCCTGTCTTATAGAAATTTTCCTTTCTTATGGAAATTTTCCACCTTATAGAAATTTTTTCGACTTATGGAAATTTTTCCTGACTTATCGTAATTTTCCCGACTTATGGATTTTTCCTGACTTATAGAAATTTTTGCGGCAAAGAGAAATTTTCCTCACGTTTACAAATTTTCCTGGCTTTTAGAATTTTTCCCGACGTATAGATATTTTCCTGGCTTATATAAATTTTCCCGACGTATGGAAATTTTCCTGGCTTATATAAATTTTCCTGACGTATAGAAATTTTCCTGGCGTATAGAAATATTCCTTTCGTATGGAAATTTTCCGGACTTGGAAACATTTTCCTGACTTATACAAATTTTCCTTATCTATATAAATTTTCCCGACGTATAGAAATTTTCCTGACTTATAGAAATTTTCCTGACTTATAGAAATTTTCCTGACGTATATAAATTAAATGTAATGAATAGATCCAGGCCGACCATAATGACGAACATAATATGTGAAATGAAATGAAATGAAAATAAGTTTATTATGGACACAAAAAAAAGATACAATTTAGTTAAAAAAAGGAACTTAAAAGATATACGTATGCCATAATTAGGCCAACCACTCAGTGTGTTATCACTGATTTTCAGTGGCCGCCTTAGGATGTCTTATTGACAGTAGATGTATTTCCGTTCAGACTAAGGTATATGTCATTGCATCTTGCGCATATTATGTGTATGTCGCCGGAAAAATAGCACCTAAGCACCTAAATA
Organism: Colias behrii; assembly: GCA_029959065.1. Classification (NCBI taxonomy): domain Eukaryota; kingdom Metazoa; phylum Arthropoda; class Insecta; order Lepidoptera; family Pieridae; genus Colias; species Colias behrii. The sequence goes on along the minus strand of JARWMC010000021.1, from coordinate 758,513 downwards.
GCCCAACATTTTCTGCATCTTCTTCTCTGTGCTAATTGCATCGCGTAAATGGATGTAATCTTCAAAACGCAATTTAGCTTGGTTCAACCGAATGATTCAGGGCCTCCGTTTTAATTTTAACGTTATAATATTATTTCAACGCAATATTGTTGAAGCAGTCGACGAAATCGCGACAAATACTTGTCAGAATTTTTACATTTTTATAGATTTTTTTTAAAGAAGGATAGTTCGATTAATGAACTATCCTTCTTGGTTAGTTTCCTCACCGAAAATACCTTATCAATTTCTGAAAGCACGCGTAAACACAAATATTTGAGGAATTTTTATGTATCTGTTTTAATTGCACTTTTCAATAATTGATTAAAAAAAATACAGACTGTAATAGTTTATTCACCCTTTTTACTTTTTAATTATTTTACACAATACATTTTTGAACGCATGAATGTCAAACAATATTTATCGTATTTGACAGGATTGACAACTAATGATTGACATGTACGAAAATCAAAATTATTTTTATATTTTGAAATTTAAATCCACGATGTTATGAGCAAAGTTGATATTATGTTGTCGATTCAAAAGTCTTGTTTTAATGCGTTCTTCAATTCGAGTGGAACTGAGAGTACAAATACCGTCAAATGTTTGACAGAAAGTATGCGGTCAACTTTTATATGGGAAAATGGAATTGTCGTCTTACTCTATCTTACTCGCAATTTTTACTTATTCGCTCACCGTTTGGACCTACCCTGGTCTACGACAAACATTTTAAAACCAAAATCAGCTCAATCGGCCCAGCCGTTCTCGAGTTTTAGCGAGACTAACGAACAGCAATTCATTTTTATATATAGAAAGAAAGAAAGAAAGAAAAGACATTTAATTCAACACACACATAAAGACAAATAAAAATAAAACAGAAATTAAATAGAAAAACACATTGAAATTACGATATAAAACATAAATACATATTAATAAGGTGTGACTCTGTGTGCTGAACAGGGACCCCACTCAGGAATTCTGCGGCTTAAGAGCTGCAGCACTGATTTTCAGTGGTTCCCATGTTCCCAAATGACGCCTATAGTGGCAGAAAATTAAAAATATGAATAAATTAAAATAGATACCTATACACATATATACACTACATAAATATCAAAACAAAACAAAATTCATCAAAAGAAATAATAATAATATGATTTATTAATAAATAAGTTAAATATTTATATACCTAAGGATAACAGAAAATAGCAGTATAAAATTAGAAAAATAACCATACGCAAACGAACCAAGCAACTAATGTTGATTGATTTGCCGATGTAAAATGGATTTCTTAAATTCATTACGGAAGCTTAGTACACTGCATTTATTACGCAATGGTGGAGGCAAATCATTCCAACACTTCGTTGCTCGGTACCGAAAAGCACCCCGGAAAGCCATGGTATGGTGTCGAGGCATAGCTAACCTAGTCAGTGACGCCCTGGTTCTGTACACAGTGTCAGAATTCCCCAACCATGATAGTTTTTCATAGAGGTAAGCGGGTACATTTGACCGTATAACTGCAAACAGCAAAACGGCAAAATGTACTACAATACTTCGACGGTTCTCCATGTTTAAAATCCTCGCATTATTCAGGTAAGGTGTTATATGCGATCGGGGAGGTACATCACAGCAAAAGCGAGCGCATGCATTTTGAACCCTTTGTATTGCTTTTTTTGAGCGTCCCAGGATTCGATCACCATACATTGCGTCACCATAATTAAACTTGGACAATACCAATGAGTCACACAGTCTAATTCTTAGCTTCGTTGATAGGTGGTTTCTTATACGGTACAGAACTTTAAGACGGTAGTAGCAATTAGAAATTGTTTGGTTGACGTGTCTCTCAAACCGTAGTGACTCATCGAAGACAATACCAAGATTACGGGCCTCTCGTACCCGCTCTATTGTCTCTCCTTTTACGCGAATTGGAAGAATTGATTTCTCAATAATTGTTATGGTATATGGAGATCCCAGCACCATGAATTTAGTTTTAGTTGGATTTAAACTAAGAGCATTTCGTTCTGACCATGCAGCTATTCGTGCGAGATCTGCGTTTAATTGCTCGATCGCTGTTTGCGTTTCATTAGGTGCAAATGAAATGTACAGTTGGATGTCGTCAGCGTAAAGGTGGTATTTGCAATGTTCTATGCTTTTGATTATATCAGCAGTATAAATAATAAAAAGTAAAGGGCCCAATATTGTACCTTGAGGGATTCCTCTCTTAAGAGCTATAGGTTGCGAATAACACGTGTTACCAAGGTCGTCTTCCACCGCCACACATTGTCTGCGATTACCGAGATAACTCCTGAACCAATGAACAGCCTGGTCACTCAATCCATAGTAAGCTAGCTTGGCCAGAAGGAGATCGATATTTATTGGGTCAAATGCCCTAGAATAATCCAACAAGACCAAGATACTGCACTTACCACCATCCTGTGCATCTAAAACATTGTCCACAACGTCCAATAGTGCGGTTGTAGTACTCCTACCTTTTCTGAAGCCGGATTGTCGGTGGGGAAGAATATTATTAGATTCAAAGAAATAGGAAAGTTGAGAGTGGACAATTTTTTCGATTATCTTTGAAAAACAAGGCAAGATACTAATTGGGCGGAGGTCTTTGAATTCCTGTGGATTAGCTACCTTTTTTATCGGCCGGACTATAGCCTCCTGCCAAAGGTCTGGAAAGATATTGGTATTGAAAGACATATTCACCAAATGAGTCAAGGCGGGCAATATAGGTGATTGAGCGAGCCTGATCATGTCTAAAGACAAACCATTGACTCCCGTGGCGTTTGAGTCCGAAACTTTAAGTGCTTTTACAATATCGGATTCACAGATGACTTGGAAATCAAACACTTCATGACTAAAACGCTCTGTTTCAAAATAGGCAAGTATGTCTGGCGGTATATTATTGTTGCCTGGTATGTTGGCGAAATAACTGTTAATGGTATCCGGATTACTAATATGAGCGGGCAACACCATGTCTTTTTCAGGTTTGATATTCACTTGATTCTTAATGTGTTTCCATAATATTTTAGGTTTATCGATATTCGCGTTAACATATTTATTGAAATAGGCATCCTTTTCTCGTAATATTGCTAATCTTACATACTTTTTTAGCTCACTATAATAAGATTTATGACAAGCATCAGTTTTCGCCTTAGCCTGAGCCTCATTTCGACGCGCCATCATGAGTTTAATATTGTGATCCATTGGTGATTTTTTTCTTTAATTTTTACTGATTTTAGTGGTGCGTAGTTATTAAAGAGAATTATTAATAAATTTGTTAAATAAAGAACTATTTCGTTTACATCTTCTAAATTAAATAAAAAATCTAAATTCATACCTGATAAGCAATCATTGAAGTCATCCAGATTTATTTCCTTAATTGGCCTGTAGGTAATCCATCTTGGCACAAATTTAGGTTTTCGGATATTCATAGCGCAAGCTATAAACGCGTGGCTGCTAAGCGATTCTACATGATCCACTTGAATGTGTGAAATGGGAGCGTTTGTACAAATTAAGTCTATTAACGTTTCACTATCGTTGACGAAATGAGTTGCCTCAGATACGATCTGGTTCAGATTCGTGGCTTGTATAAATTGTTTGAACTTATGAGTATTTACTGTGTTTTGTTTTAAATTAATATTGAAGTCTCCTAATAGAATTATGTAGTCACACCATAGAAATGTGCTGACTGAGTCCGAAACTGCATCCAAGAAGACATCACAGTCCAGCCAAGGTGGTCGATACGCGGTACCTACAGCTATAGTCTTACCTCGAATATTTAATTTAAGCCACATTTGTTCTACGAGAGGGTGAGGAGGACATGATAATATGCTGATCGACAACCCCCGTACCACATAAAAGCCAACTCCACCACCTCGATTACGAATACTGGGCGGGCGCGGGATATGCTTGAGGCGATAGCCGGGTATGCGAGGAGCACGTCCCTCTTCTCCCTCTCGCAACCAGGTTTCGTTGAGAGCCAAAATGTCCACGGCGTGACGTTCCATCGCTGCAATTAGCTCATCGTGTTTAGTTCCCAACGAACCCGGATTAAGCAAGCCAAATTTTATTCTCAATCATTTTACTGATAACATAAATATTCTATATCTATATATTCCAATAAAATAAATACAATAAATAAGTTGTTTATATAACAAAAAGTAAACAAATACATATAATATATTAAAAAATTTATAATAAAACTAGCGGCCCGCCCCGGCTTCGCCCGTGGTACATATGAAAAATAGATGTTGGCCGATTCTCAGACTTACCCGATATGCACAGAAAATTTCATGAGAATCGGTCCACCCGTTTCGGAGGAGTATGCAGACTAACATTGTGACACGAGAATTTTATATATAAGATATAGCTATAGGTAATATGATGATAATAAATAGTGTAAATAATTGGTTGTAAATTGATTATAATTGAATAAGTTGTAAAGATATTTTGCATACTATAAAAGTCTATCCACAGAACCACACACAATACATGCTGAACGTAACACAATAACATATTTTTCACAATTAGCAGTAAAGGTAAAATTATCATAATAATTATCACTTATAATACCACAAGAGCTTCAAAATTATCGGGTATTTTCCGATAGGTTCGTTGCAAACAAATGAAGGAGTCAAGTTTTTAGTCAAGGTTAAAAAATCACGAGCGCGAAGCGCGAGTGATTTTTCCTGAAAAACTTGACGACTTTATTTGTTTGCAGGGAACCTTGAGGGAAATGCCAGATAATTTTGAAGCTCGTGTGGTATTCGGGAGATTATTTTTCCGTCCCAAATGTCGGCCAATAATTTCACAATTGAATTGAACCTGTCAGTTTGACGTCAACGACCAGAGAAAATTTTCAAAAAAATTATCAGTATAATACCATGTAGGTTGTACCACGTGACGTCGAATGGTGCAATTCTATTGGTCGATATTTGGGTCGGAAAAATAATCATGACAATACACAATACAATTAAGAAAGAGCATTTTATACAAATTTCATATAACAATAAACAGACATAATATAAAAGTTTCACGGTAAGAAATGTAACATCCATAATATTGCTATCTTCCATTATTTTACAAGGACAATTTAAAAACGGACAATGTAATATACAGGTTAATATAAAAAGTTTAAGAAAAAAGTGTAATAGTTTTAATAATTTTGAGATATCTTGCATAAAGAGTGAGTACGATATATGTTTAAGTTTTATAATAAATTTTGAGTATTCAATAGTAATTTCTAAAAGGTTCATCAACCAAAAACCTGACGCAAGTCTGTTTCTGAGCGTATCCAATGCGAAGATGACTTAGCATCACGTCTGGCATATATACGACCACCGCGGGTCCAAACAAAACGCCATTTTTTAGCAGTCGCTTCCTCTCTTACAAGATAAAATAGGCGTCGGTTTAATGGCGTAAGACGTTCGTTAACGTAAAATCTGCGCGGCTGTTCCGGTATATCCATGCCTGACGTATCGGCGCCGCGCCTCACGCGGGCCGACTGCAGCTGATCGCACAGTGCGGCGCACGAGACGCACCACAATAGGGCGCGGGCGCGCGGCCGAAGCGCTAGTGCCTGAGGCGCTGTCCATGCTAGATGCGCGTTTCACGCCTACACGGTAAGCACACATAACATCTCTTTCATCGAGTTTCACACCCAGCTTTTGCGCAAGTGTAGTGACAGTGTGCAGAGGGTTTTCACCAGCAATTTCGGGAACACCCGATATTTCTAGGTCGTTTAAGAGATGCGCCTGTTCATTTTCATTCAATTGTTGTTTCAAATGGTTTACTTCCTCAGCCATGTCTTTTTGCACCGTATTGCAATGCTCCAACACTCTCACCCTCTCCTCCACTCCGTCCAGCCGCGAGCTAAATTCGCCAACCACTTTAGAAAGGCGGCTCATTTCCTCCCGAAATGCGGATAGTTCCGCACGCAAAAGTTGAATCTCGCGCGTGAGTGTGGGCGTATTGTTTCCCGATTCGGTGCTGCACACATCCAAAAATACATCGCTATCAGTATCATATTGTGTCTGCACTTTAGATACTTTGTGAAGACATGTTTTGCATTGCCAGTTAGAGTTAGGTTTTGTATGCGGACTTATATTATGACACTGCCTATGATATACTGTATTACATTTCATACATTTAGCGCCATCTGTTGCAGCGTAGAATTTACCACAAGAGGAACACTTGTTGGCCATAATTCTAATTATTGATAATTTCCTGGTAAATCTTAGGGTTGCCGCGAGATGGCACTGAATTTAATATTTGTAAGCTTATATTAAGCGATTAAAATATTTAAGTTTGTTCTATTCACTATTTTTTACAAAACTTCACACAGAAAATTACAGGGGCAATATATTTGTTAGGTACAGTTTTACTTTGCCTTTATATAACTGTTTGTTATTTATTTTGCTCTGCTACCATAATACAATAACAATAGTTAAATACATCCCGAGTACATACCTGAAATCTCGTGCGCTGCTTCCATAAATATGTGGTGTGTCGGTCAGTCAATTAGTCAAAACAATAGGGTACCCTTTTTGGGGAGGAAAAACTATAATTACGGGAATAATTTAAATTACATAAGATAAAATAAAAAGAAAAGAGACAATTTAATGTATATAGTCACCACTTCTGCCAGGCACACTACGTCGCCATTAAAATTCTTCTCACATAAATAACTCGCGTCCGCGCGTGATTACTAATATCAATAAAAAGTACAATTAACAATTCCGCGGGCCGATTTACTAATTTACTACGTGGTCAGCACGTAAAACAATCGACGACACGCTCCGATGCGCGCGTAAATAACTTATAACCGATAACAACACTAAATACACGACTTCACACTAGCGGCGCGGTTAGCGGACCCTGATAGAATAAGACAATAATTAATATGAATGCCGCTCCCTCACCAAGTGAGGTATTCGCCTCACCAATTGAATACATCGCGTTTCCGCTATCAGTGTGACTATTTAATTATTTTATCTATTCCGAACAATAACAAAGGATTCACGTATGAAAAGTAACGTTGTATTTTCACTTTTTAGTTGTGAGGGTACCTGTGTCCAGTACGGCTAACAGCTGATCGTCAGCTGTAATCTTTCACTTGGCACTAAAAACTTAGTACGTTGATACAATATCACTGTGGTATACGCGTGTTTTAGTGATTTATAAAACTGTGCACATTTAGAGTATATTTACGTAAGTAAACTATTTTTAAAAGCATAAATAACTGAGAGCTACATTGACACTCCAAACGTCAATTTGGGAATGACACAACAATTTGGGAACGACAATTTGGGAATATATATAGATTCAAAGACACCAACCATTATGTCTGGATTACAAATTAAAAGTTACGTCATGCTTAAAAACTTGTTAAAATCAATTTAAATAACCAACCGGTGCAGATATAGAGAGCGTAGCGGACGCGCCCGGCAGCGTGGCGCCCAGATCCGTGATACACATCTCAACACACGCCGGGTTGTGAATCCGCAGCCCCACGCGCCACGTGGTCGACGTGCCCACGGCGCCCAGGTTCAAGTTACCGTCCGACGAGTTGGGCCACTCCCATTCCTGGAAAAACAATGTTGGATAAAAAAAATTTCATAATTATTTCATTGAGGTACACATATGGAGACGACACCGCCTACATCACTTATGTTCCACTCAACATACGCCATCTGGCGTAACTGCACTCAGTCGCTTGCTCGCTCATTGGCGCGAACGTCACGCTCATTTTTTATTTGTTTTAAAGTGAAACGCATCAAATATGCCTACGTGTGTGTTACGATATTGCACAAATAATACAAATAATACGGAAAAGTGCAAAGGAATAACTTTTCATCAGTAAGTAACTAGATAATAATTTTTAAAACTTAGTTAGAGCAAAATTTTTGGCAGGCGACATTTTGCGTCATTTGTCATAGATTAAAAATTTAAGATATGACATTGGGCATGAAATAAGTGTTGTTAGTAATATTTGCTGGCGTATATTTTTATAGTATAAAATAATAATTTTACATATTTAGAAAAGCATAGACTGGTTGTTAATTGAAAAAAGGTGAAATCATGAAATATGAAAAATAATTACTTAATCACCAATTTTTTTTTTTGTTAATTGATTTTAATCAAGTTTTTAATTGATATTGTATTTAAAGCTACTGACTTGAACGTATAATTGAATTATTATTTATTTATCTGCACTAATATTATAAAGAGGAAAACTTTGTTTGTTTGTTTGATTGTAATTAATAGGCTCATAAACTACTGGACCGATTTTGATGAAATTTGGCACAGACAATTTTTAGACCCTGAGAAAGAACATAGGCTACTTTTTATTGCGAAATATGAACCACGGGCGAAGCCACGGGCGTAGCCAGCCAGCTAGTTCAGAGATAAGTAATTGATATTTTTTCTATTCAAGGTTTCCATGTCTGGGCCGTGAAGAAAGGGAAAAACCGGCCAAGTGCGAGTCGGACTCGCGCACGGAGGGTTCCGTACAAACCTGCAATATATATTTTGTAATGTAACTTTGTGGCTTCCTTTTTTAGCGCATGCAACCACACATATATTTATGTCTTCTATTACATATTATTTAAAATTTACAATGCTATTTTATATGTGTGTTGTGTGTGTTGGAATATGTTTTCTTTCTTTCTTTCTTTCTAACTAAAAATTTAAGGTTTTCGGAATTTTTCCTTTATGTGTGCTATAAAACGTTGCTTCATGCCAAATTTCAAGATTCTAGGTCGACTGGAAGTACCCTTTAGGTTTTGATTCCCTTGCGAGTACTTGCGAGTTTCAAAATATGCAGCTTAAATTGCTGTTTCTTTTGATTGCGTTGACATAAAAGTTTGATTTTGTTACAGCTTAAAGGTATTATAGACCTGAGTATTTGGTATGAATTTCAATTTAATATCTCTACGCGTTTATGAGGAAATGGGTAGTAAGTTTAAAATTATTAAAAAAAATATATATTATGTGATGTAACTAAAAATTTATGGTTTTCGTAATTTTTCCTTTATCTATGCTATAAGACGTTGCTTCGTACCAAATTTCAAGATTCTGAGTTCACGGGAAGCACCCTGTAGGTTTTGATTCCCTTGCAAGTGTCGAAAATTTGCGGCATAAACGGCTGTATCTTTTGATTGCGTTGGCTTAGAAGTTTGATTTTTTCACAGCTTCAAGGGACAGTAGACCTGAGTAATTGATATAAATTTCAGCTTCATACCTCCACGCGTTCCTGAGAAAAAGGGTCTTGACAGACGCACGGACGGACGGACAGACAGACGGACAACAAAGTGATCCTATAAGGGTTCCGTTTTTTCCTTTTGAGGTACGGAACCCTAAAAATGGGTAAAATTTGTCCCAAACAACAGTGAAGAAACCTGGTTACCATCCGATAGAACTTGCGTCTGTTCATTGCATTTTCGCGATGAGGATAAATATACCACAAAAGCGGGAAGGCGTTTTCTAAAGAAGTCTGCTGTTCCTTGTATTGATGTTAGTAATAATAATAAAATTTTACGGATTTGTATAACAAATAAAATATTATTTTAGCCATCACTAACATTATGTTATATTTATTTTAGCCGAAGGTGTGCTACAATAGTACTGAAAAAAAACAATACAAGCAATTTCTGAGCCGGGAACATGTTCTACTAAACTAAATAAACATTTTGTACAACATTACACGGCTTTTATTTTTTTTTCTAAAAAAGGCTCAATTTGTAAGGAATGAAACTTCCCATAGCCCTGACTGAACCTAAAACCCGAAAAAATTAAGTTATTCCATATGACGTCACTATTTACATCATCTTATATTATATGCCAGATATTGTTAGCCCCGCGTAGTAAAGTCAGTTTATACCTAAAATAAATATTAAGTAAGTACAAAGAAAATTTCAAGTCAACGTGCATGTAAGGAGTGGCACCCAATAAAATACTTAGACAGAATGAAACAAAGTGTCGCCTCTATAGCGGTGAGTCAGTGACATCGCATAATCTATGACTGTCTAGCCGTCATTCGCGCGCCGCGCGCCGCCGCGCTTGGCGCACAGATTTTGTTCGTGGTGTCTGCTCCATACGAAGTAATATTATCTCAATGAATTATTTAAAATTATTGTAAACATTTCATATTTATGTATAGATCCGGCTCGAAGGACCATAAACACTTACGTACATTTCATATAAAATCTTGCTCTTCGTGCAATTTATACCAAAACTAATCAAATTTAAATGTACAAAGTTCAAGCAGTTTTATTCACATAATATTATAATATTAGTCCAGGATCCTTCGCCCATTTTTGCACGTGATTACTATCAAGCTAATTTTCCGTGAGTAGCTTTATTTTGATGAGACGCCCAATAATTTCCTGTACGAAACTCTCGATTGTGGTAGCTAACAGAGGTAACAAGGATAAAATGTGTTGATTTGATGGTTCTCAAATATTTATTACTAACTGAATTTTTCACATAAAGATTCAGTAGTCCTTCGAGCCCAAATTTCCATTTAAACCAAATAATAATTAAAAAATATTACCAAATTACATTAAGGTATTATTACAGATATTAGTACGTAGTACATGGTAACTCAATGCCAAATTACGATAAATACTCACAAATCTAAACTTCCCGCTGTACAACCGAAGCGGCACGTGGTACAGTGACATGTTTGTATGAACCACGATCGCGAGGTCCAGGGTTACCTCCTCTGGGGGCTTTTCGCGTAGTTTGATACGCACTAACGATTCATAGCCACCCGGTTTCAGTGTGACCGGTATGAAATCTGATATCTGGTGAAAAATAGGAAAATTATACGCTAATAAAGAAAATGAATTCATTGACGTATATTTATTATTTCAAAACGTAATTTGTGTTGATAAAAAGTGTATGCTGAGCACACGTGTCAGAAGTGAAACTTCTTTGGCAAAATTCACAGATACCGAAATTTTTAACTCCTTGACGTGACGGTATTGTCATGACGCGACCTTGAAATTTTACACTCAACGCACGTAAAGAAGTTTCACTTGTATCTACTATACAAGAAAAATACACATAGAGATAATTCTTCTTATTACTGAGAAATAGTTGAAAATTACTAGTTTTAAAGTAGATACACAGCCCCCCTAGACAAGTGGCTTTCTATTAGCGTAAAGTTTAATAGAATAGATTATGAATGTATGAGATTGACGTTTGTATACGACGACGACGACGATTGATTACGTCAATCTCATACATTCATAATCTATTCTATTAAACTTTACGCTAATAGAAAGCCACTTGTCTAGGAGGGCTGGTCTCCTTACCCTAAAATAAGGTTTAGCCTCTTCTGGCAAGCGAACGGCCGTGATCTGTAGCGGCTCGTCGAACCGATTCTCTGCGCGTATCTCTTGTTCTTTCACTGCGTTTTCAATGTCCGATGTGACTATGCTGTAAAACATTTTCAATTCAATTTTTTTTCTTGATAAAATCGTTTTAAATCGTATTTTTTTACGAAGACACAAAGGATCAATAAAGCTATTGTATAAATATTTACCAAAAATTTGAAACATAAAATATTCTGTAGCAAGGTATGTTTAATATATTTTGAATTTGTTGTTTATTATATTGGAAAGAGCATATCGTAAAATAACTCGTACCGGTTAATACCTTTATTACAATAATTATGTAATCATTATTGAAAAAACACAGCAATTGTGCAGTTCTAACAAAACGAGAAAAATTATTATCTTATGCCCTTACAAGGTTAAGTTGTTGAATTTTGTTGTCAAATGTTACCTATTAAAACGAAACTTTACTTTAATTCGTTTTTTCTATAGTCATAAAATGGTACTGTACTATAATAATAATACAAATTAAAAATAAAAACTTACTCTATCGCACTAGGCGTGAAGGCCAGCGTCCCCGGCAGTATACTGACACTGTACGGCACCGTGGCTTTGCCCACTCTCACGCAGCCCCCGCACCACGCCCACTGCCCCATCTGCCCTAATAGCCCCAATTCGTCCCCACTCAGCCCACTGGGGTCGTCCCCGTTCTGCCGCGTTTCATCATCACTTTCGATTTGCCTCTGCTGCGCTTGCGCATACAGCTCCGCGTCTGTGAATATCTCTATTTAAGAATTCCGATCGTTATATTATTGTTAAAGTATTGGTGTTTCTTTGTGGTCGAACGTGCTGCGTCCGGTCTGGCAACTATGTATAAAATTACAAATAAAAAATTCAAATTAAAATAGCAAATAAACAAAACATTTTTCATTACCCATTATAGCTTTTTTAACAAAAATACGTTATCACTTTATCATTTATACAGTCATATCTCATTTTGAAGCTTCAATGCTTGACGAAAATATTTTTAATTCAAATTCCTAATTATGTCAGATATTACGATTTACACTTAATATTGCAACGTTAACTGTGTTAATATATAAATGCAATACAAAATACTAATAATTAAAACTCACAGTTAAGCGTAAGTCGTGCGACTCGTGTGAACTCTTCAAACGGCTCGAGGTGCGAGCGCAGTACTGTCAAATGAGCCCCGTTGTGAACCTCCATACCACCTGCATGTGAGAAAATTATTAGAATTTTTATTTTTATATTTTATAAGGTAGGTGTATATTATAAAGGTATGGTTGCGTGTTATCTGATGCGTGCGTATGCGTGTTAATGCGGGTTCGAATCACATTACAGATTTGAATGTATGTATGAGTTTGTGTGTACTGTATCGTTAGCGGTTTGCGTATCTGCGTGTGCGTATTAGTTTGTGTAACTGTTTCGTTGCAACGTGCGAGTTTCTATTGCGAGTATACACTCGCGGGTGTGATTTGTTACCATTGGCGGTGTGTTGGCTTGTATCTGCGCGCGTTATCGTTGTGTTGTGTGCGTATGAATGTAAGTACGTGAGCGTGTTTATTCATTGGCATGTGTGTTTATGTCTGTGTGTGTGTGCTCACCGTTAGCAGTGTGCGTGTCAGCGCAGGGCTCGTGCGGCGCGGGGGCGGAGCGCCAGCAGCGCGCGGCGCCGAGCGACGAGTCAACTCGCACTGCTACATTCGCGCTGTTCGCCGCTTCTACATATACCTGTATACAACACGATTTCATTGTTCATATTATTATCGAATTATTATACGTTTTTATTTGTCAGAAGTTAGCACACATTTCAATATTAAAAATAACATAATTAAGGTTTGAAGTATAAAGTAGAAAATAATGCTTTTCCATATAACTGAAATGTTGCAAATTGTTGAACGATCGATGAATTTACATTACAATTACACGTACAACAATTACACACGACAATTATTACACGTTGTTTTGGTTCATATTTTTTTCCTTCAAACTCAGTGGATATATTTCGTTATATCTGTTCGCCTGTATAGCACGCACACGGCCAGCCCCGGGCTGTGCCCGTACACACACACACGCACACACCGTACCGTGCGCTCGGGGTCGCGCGAGCCGTGCGGGCGCAGGCGCAGGTGCAGCGGGCGCGCGTGCCCCCCGGCCGCCGCGCCGCGCGCCTCCACGCACACCACCAGCCCGCCGCCCGGGATGTTCGCTTTTATCCTATAAACATATATGTACTTGTTATTATCGTGAAAGTCAGTCGTAATCTCACAGAAAACACGGTTTTTATCGAAAAATATTTATGTTTAATTTTTTAATACAGAAACACGATTAAAATCGACTAACTACTTGCATAAATTAAATCACACAGATTAAAAGAACAAGTTAAGCTTTAAGCCAATTCAAGTTCTGAAATAGAAATTTTAATTGTGTGAACAATGCTTGTGTAATGCGCAGTATAAAACATATGCAATGTGAACATGTGTGAGTAATGTTATATAGTGCAAAATTTGTACTGTAATTTGTAGACAGTCTTCCATGTATTTCTATGTTTATGTGTCTTTTTGTGTGTATGCATAATATGCTCAAGTTACGTGTCCTCACTCACCGCACATACGCCGCACGGGGCTGCTTGTGCGCAGGCGACACGCGCAATCGCACTAGCGCGCGGCTCTCACGCGGCGGCACCGCCCACACATCGCGCGGAGCCCTGCTGCCCCCGCCCGCTAGGCGCAGCCCTAGCCACCCGCCCGACGAGTACACCTCGCTCACCTGAGCACGCGCAACACATGATTGCCCCCACTAAGTCATCAGATATGACAGCGTACATATTACCACCGCTACTGCCAGAAACGGTGATGGGTGGCGTACGAGTGACACACAATTCATTAGAGCAAGTAGATAAAAAAGAAATGCCAAATAGGATGCTAAGCGTAAAACTCCAGACGGTTCGACCAATACGGCTATATTTTTATGTTTCTGTAAAGGCACAAGGAAGGTTCTGATGGAGAGAAAACGCAAAAAGGTGCAATGGGTCAAAACGTCTGCTGGGGCAAGTAGTAACATATTAATATTTGTATTTATTTGTACCAAAAAGATGACATATACGTATCATACATCTCTTTCAATTTAAAATACAAAAACAAAATTTTGAAAAAAATAAATATTTAAAACTATGTATTGAAATTGGTCACATTGATGTAAAAAAGGCTTAGATCATTAAGTAATGGATAACACTCACAGGCGTTTCCCCTTTTGCCGAGGTATAAGATTATTTGAATCGAAAAATCTTATGCTTTCATAAAAACTACTTGCGTAATCGATTACAAACACTCTGCGTATTCGTAAAACATCGAAAGGACGTCTGCAAGTGCTCCGCTAAAAATGCCGTTTTATGCTGTCAAGTCTTGCAGAAACAAGTCAAACACATCAAATTTTAAAAAAGATGGAATAACCTTTCATTTGTAAGTATTTTTTTATTTTTTTTACGTAAATATCTATTTAAATGCATTTTCTAATAATCGTCGATGTATCGTTTAGCGATATGATCAAGACAAAATAATCGAGTCATGTTTATTCGATTATTGACACGAGACTATCATGGAATGATTTACAAATGTAGCGAGACTATCTTGGAAAGAAATACAAATTTAATCTTTATGAACTACGCAATAAAGTTGAATTTAGAACGCGATATTGAACCGCACTCCCCACGAGACTATTTTGGAATGAAATACAAATTTCGCGAGACTATCTTGGAAAGACATACAAATTTAATCTTTATGAACTAAGCAATAAAGTTGAATTTAGAACGCGATATTGAACCGCACTCCCCACGAGACTATCTTGGAAAGAGATACAAATTTAATCTTTATGAACTTAGCGATAGAGTTGAATTTAAAAACTCGTCGCTTAAAAGGTCGTAAATTTTTACGACTTTCTTAGTGACGGAATACTTCTAGCTATCGTTGTCGATAAAAAAATATTTTTCTAAGTATAATTTGAAATGAGATGAGAAATAATCTTTATTATATTAAAATTTTACACAACTGCACAAAAAGGAGTATAATGTTTATTTTGTAAGTATATATTTATTGAAATTTACGCTCGGTTACTTTTAACTGGCAGAACATTTTAATGGTACGGAACCCTTCGTGCGCGAGTCCGACTCGCACTTAGCCGTTTTTTTGTAATGTTTAATCTTGCAACCTTTCTATTATGTAATTTGTTCATATGTAGGTATTAATATTGCGTAAATACATATTCAAATACAAATAAAATGGCTTCTTATTGTTTTTTCGTATGCATATAATAATGATGAAAACGTTACAAATGATCTGTGTAGTATTTTTTATGAATATAATATTAATGTTATTTCTAATTTCAACAAAAATATTATTTTTGTAATATCGATATGGTTACATCCCTTTAGAGCGATTGTATTATTACGTATATGTACAGAGATTTTTCTGTGTGATCGATGCATGTGTGCAAAAACATGATAGTGTGTCAATTTTGTAATAGTTTGAGTTTGTAAAGACACAAATTATTTTTGTGAATGTGTGATTGTGTTTCATAGTGTGAGTTACCCTCCCCGCACCAAAATCGGCAGAAAGTTTAGTAGAACATTTGCCAGCGTGCTCCATCCATTACTTAATGATCTAAGAAAAAAGGTGTTGTTGATAAGCAGCTTGCTTACGTTTCACACAAAAAATCTGACCAAAACAAAACTATAAATTTAAGTACTTAATTTTCATAACAACACCGAACCAGTTTATTGTGCTATACATTTATGAATGAGCCCAATCTTCTAATTCATACAAATTTCGCATATTATTACAAAATTGGATAAATATCCTGCTCCGGTTACGACAATCATGATTATTTAAGTTGAACTAGTTAGATTAGTTATTAATATTTTAAGCTAAATTCTACAATATTCTAGAAAAGTTCAGTGAAAAAAAATTTTTCATCGACTATCTCACAACGGCTCCTTTATAGTCTTATCGCCGGTATATTCCAAGAATTACATGGTATATTTTTAATTCGTATGATAAACATTTAAATTAAAACAACGCGCCAATTGTATCATTATACATAATTAATTAATTTTTATGCCTAAACTTTTAAAAGCGGCGCTGAGCTGAGTAGAGAACGATACAAATTATTTTAATTAGGGCCGATTTTTCAATGCTTGGATAAAACTTATCCGTCCAATAAAGTATTACACGATAATTTTAAAATGTCACGTAAACTGTCAAATACGGGCAATTAGAATACGTTTTTAAAATGGTAGTTTTATACATTATTCGACGAATAAGTTTTATCCAAGCATTGAAAAATCGACCCTTAGTAATTCGAATGCTGCTTTTTGCGAAACTCATTTATTATACATAGCTAGTTCATACACTTTAAGACGCAAACTCGTTTTTTTTTAACTTTTATAATCCATATAACGTACATCAAAAATAATCCAACTTCTATTCGTCTCAATAACCAGAACTCGTTATTATAGTTCATGAGTACCTACTACCTAGTCAATAAAATACTTAAAATGATCTTATACAAGTTCAGTTATACCTAGACGAAACTTATCTATTAAATTCAGAAATATTTGACATTTTAACTTTTTTTTGCAAAATTTCCAAATTCTTCGGGAAAACGATAAAAAAGTACCTAATAAAAACATTTCTGAAATTAATAAGTTTCGGCTAGGTAATGTTTACTTTTTTATACTCCAAATGAGCCATTTTCAAAGATATTTTCAACCCTTTAAAACTATTACACCTATAACAATTAACAAGTCACCCTGTATAACAAATGCCTAAATCATAATTATACATTATTCATTCATTCATTCACGTACCTGTATAACTTTATCGGTAGGATTGTACAACGTGAGCTCGGGCTCGACGGACGCGTTCGCCGGCACTCGCAGACCAATCAGCGGCCACACGTCGTATTCGCTAGCTACACCGATCGCCGACACCTATGGGAATAATTTATAATATACCTAATGTAATGAAAGATTAAAAAAAGCTGATAAAAATAAGTCGGGGTTCGAGACCAGGCGTGCAGGAAATAAATTGATTTTTAAATTTAACTACGCATTTTATAACATGACCACTGCTCAAATTGTAAGGGCAAACACCGTAAGGAAACCGACATGTCGAAGAATCAAAAGCTCGACGGCATGGAGGCTTATAGAAGGCCCGTGTCCCGGCAGTGGGAACATAGGCTGTTTTCCAATTACAGAGCATAATGCGACTCAGTGGCGCACAATGCCGAATTATGCTGATGCTTAATTGGAACGTGAAACGCACCAGCAGGTTGCGCTAAGTTCAGTGTTGAAAAAAAAAATATTCATAGAGTTAGCAATAACCTCATTAATGTGTAAATAAAGTGGTATACATAATAATTGGTTGAAAAATATTTACGCTTATTTTAAGTAATTTGGATTTTGATTATTTCATTAACATTTTTTTCAATGTTTGTACCTTCATCCATACTTATATTTATTTTTTTAACACAATTTGAATTAACTTTGATTATTTCGAAAAAACTACAATGAAACGGAAGCTTTAAAATTTTTCCAACAATTAATAATTACTAACGATAAATCGATTGCACGCATCAATTCACGCGCATTACTTTTAATGCTAGGCGTCCATTAGAGACGGATCGGGGCGGGTCGCATCGCAACGGGCCGTCTCTAATGGACGCGCTGTTTGCTCCTGCGTCCACCTGTACGGGGCGCGGCGGACCGCCTAGGCGGATTTTATCTAACAGACGCTCGCCGCTCAAATCCGCCTGCCTGCGTCCACTAGACGGGTCGGGGCGGGCCGGGCCGCAGCGCACCGCCGGCAGAAATCCGCCAATGCGTTGCGGCCCGCCCCGACCCGATCCGTCGCTAATGGACGATGTTGTTACAAAACATAGGCCGGCGTATTTTTGCGTTGCGATGCGGCCCGGCCCGATCCGCCTAGTGGACGCCTAGCTTTAAGAGTGCTCGATTGTGCGAAGCGTTGCTGTAGTTGGAACATTCAACGTTAAGCATTATGCCGCATAATGCGCTCTAGTGCTGTAATTGGAAAACACGGATAATGTGCTGATGATGATGATAAAAATATATCAGTCCACTCCAATATTATATAAAGTTTAGATATATCTAGTGTGAGTAACGATTACCGAAACTAGTTAAATTCATATTAACTCAATAATTTGAATAATCAAAAGACTTATCTATAGCAAAGTCAAATAAAGTCCCGTAGTTAATGTAGATGTACTTGTCACTTGAAGAAAATAAATAAATGCCTTTCCAATTATAAGCATTCACCATTACTCTTTTATATGACGAAAGTATACAGTAAAAATGCTACATCGATAACGTGAATAAGCTCTGTTTATACTTTATTCCTCTTTGTTTACCCAACAAATAGAGTCTATATGGTTCGATATCTTTCGTTAGTTCGTGTAGATATTTACTTTACTAAATAAAAAACAAACACAGCATCGTTTACCTGTATACATTATACAATCTACGTTATAAAAGGAAAATTGAATATATCGAAGTAAGTCTAAAATTGAAAGAATAGCTGCTATAGTTAAAAAAAACGAATGAAAATGTCCAAGATATTCGAGATAAAAAATATACTTAGACAGATAAGAATAGTTAATTCTATCAAGCGCCACCTATTTATTATACGTCCTCTTTCATCCCCATAGAATAATATTTTCAAAACCCCGTACAAATATTGATATGCATTCAATTTTATACCTTATATCTCTCACAATACGGTAGACAATCATAAATACAGGATACTTCAGTTAAGATGCGTTCAATTTTATACTTTACACCTTAAAGAATACGGTCGACTATCGTACATACCGGCTACTCTTATACACCTAGCAACGTGTGTTCATAGATTATAGACTATATATATTCATTCAATTTTATCCCTTATACCCATACGAATACGGTCGAAAATCATACGTACCGGATACTTATGTACACCGAGCGACGTGTGTATATAGAGATGCGCCGTGACGAGCCCCTCGCGCCTGCCGAGGTACACCACAGAGAACGTCGTGTTGCCTTGCGGTGGCACGGACTGTACATACAATGAATAACAAATTTGCGACCACAGATCTAATTAGATTCCGAAAGGGTCTGTGGGTAGACAATTTTGATGGAAACTATAAATGAAGAAATTTATTTTTATAAATTACTTAAATGTTTAATGAAAAAATAAATAATGAATAGGAAACTATTTCATTATATCGCCTTTATTAAAATACATAATTCAATCAGTTTTAATTAGATATTAATATGTTATAAGTACAAAATTGCCATAATAAAGTACCTTATAAATGTACTACGAAGCTAAAATAAGCTACTTTATTACATTTGAATTTTTATGGACAATAATACCTGTATGCATTTTGTGAAGTTTTCCAAATAACTTATTGCGAGCACGTAGCTGCATCGCATTCGGTCCAATCAATAATTTGAAACACGCATGGCGGAAAATAGAAATGTATATTTTTCACAAAATACATACTTACATAAACACTGCTTGATTTTAAAATTGTTGCGACTAGCGACTAATTTAAATGCAAATACGTCATATTAACAATAATTTATATTTGCATTAACTTCCGGAAATATCTGAACTAGTTATAACCTTATAATAAAAGAACAAAATATTACACATATTATTTTAATGTTCTAAAAGACAAAAAATAGTAAAAAAAAAATAATTAATGCTTAATTTCTTTTTACTACGCTTCATTATGAAACATCCGTTTTATTTTTTTTTAATTCTTCCATAGACATCATCCCATTCTATAAAGTTTTAAAAAAAAGTAGTAATCCGATGTTCCAATTTCAAACGACGTGCAGACCACGTCAACGGGGACGCAGGAAAAGTTCGAGCTTGCCTCCCTTCCGCTCATGACAAGGTCCGAACTTTTCCCGCCGCCCAGTTGCGTTCCTTTATTCTTCTGACACGTGCACGGCTTCGAAACTTCGCTCTTCTAGAATGTTCTCGATCCAATGGACGCTTATACTCGAGGTATACAAGTTTATTATAAAATCTTAAAGGTTAAACGCAACATGCATTCGCAAATTAGGTCACGACTTCATTCAAATGAAGAAAATTAATTACTTAACTTTTTCTCATTATCCCTGACCGTTCTTATAAGCCAGTTTTATGCAAAATATTCCAATACAGAAATTTAATGAATTAAATTATAATAACTAACAATATAACGTTATTATATGAAATCTATAACCCATTTACGGTTATTACATAATTCAAAGCAATTGTGTTATTACACACATTAGTGACGCACATGTTTACACTGGGACCATTTGTTATATTGATTTCAAAGGAGAAATTATATAGTAGGACGGGCGTCCCTCAAATGTAAAGAATTCCTAATATCAACAATTGATTGATTGAACTCTTTGTGAAAGGTTATACGCTGCTATTTTTATAATAAATTAAAATGGAACCCGTTTTTCCAACTTATTTTTATGAATTTGATATTTTATTTAAGTACCTTTGGCATACAACCTTTCTGTATTCTGTATAACATCATTATGCATTCACGCAAGATTGTTTTTGGATTCGAAAGTAATAAAAGTGAATATACATACAATTGATGTCATAACGTTTTTATGAATTCCCACGATACTATTTTCCCCCGTATCTGTATGCGCATAAAATTCAAAGTATGTAATTATAATAACAATGTGCGAATACGACAATCTTTATTCCACACAGAACAAGCGCAACCCTCCTTGAACTTTCCGGTTTACGAACTTATAAAAAATGTCATTAAATATCCTCATCTGCTCATGCATTGACCTACTTAACTGCCGAACTGGATTCCGTTGTGTATTTCATATGAAAGGGCAAAATATGTGCGATTTGATAACATTAAATTTTTTATCGTACCTACTTAACATTTTGTCGAGCAATTTTTACGAGATAATTTACTGGTGGTTAGAATGTGTGACTAATTTTCCGTGCATTTAGAAAACAATGTATTTTATAGCTAACTCGCTAATTTAAACAATAAACTCAGGCACAGTATTTCTAATGTCACTTGTGGAATATAGTTTTAAAATCAGTTTCGCCAACTTTAAATTATCTATTGTTAGCAGTTTCACGACATAGTCCATTGAAAAGTTACATTTGGGGTCGCGTTTTTTAGAGGACGCAATTTTATTTTTTTGATGTGTAGGGGGGGTCAGTGTGAAGCTATCACCAAGTTTGTGGGGTCGCCACTCTTGTCCCACGGCCGCCATCTTGAAAAGAGCGGTTGATATGGTTTTTACGATATATCTCTTAAACTATTTATCTGATAAAAAAACATTATTAGCATTATTTATTGCAAATTAAATTCTCTACAATTTTAGTCCAGTTACTTTTTGTCGTAGAACTAGGTATAAATAAAAAAATTATAAGCGAAAATGTTCAGAAATTAGAGATATTTATATTTTGCAATAAAACTTTTTTTTTATCATTTTATGAAGAAATGATAACCGAGCATTTTTGTAGATTGTTTTTCGAGGAACAACTTTTATAAATAACATTTTTTAATTACGTCAATAGCTAAGGTTTTACAGCGCTCCGAAGTGAGTACTATTTTTCAGTGCTATTAGCTACACATTACATACATATATTATGTGTGTACTAATAATAATTTGTCATCAGTAATTGTTTTTTTCTGTTATTATAATATTTTTAATAATTAATTTTGCAATATTATTAATAATTAATTATTGACTCTTTTCCCCACCACCCAGGAGGTAGAGTCTGGAAGCACGTTTTTTTTTACGTCGAAAAGCAGGGCTGAAATGTTTTGCAGTATGCTTCCATTGTTTTGGAGTCTGGGAAAAGAGCCAATAGCCAATTTATGTTTAGTTAAGAGTACTGAAAAATAGTACTCACTTCAGAGCGCTGTAAAACCTTAGCTATTGACGTAATTAAAAAATGTTGCATATTAAAGTTGTTCCTCGAAAAACAATCTACAAAAATGGTCTGATATAATTTCTTCGTAAAATGATAGAAAAAAATTATCGAAAAATATAAATAGCTCTAATTTCTGAACATTTTCGCTTATAACTCTTTTATTTATAGTTCTACGACAAAAAGTTACTGGACTAAAGTTGTAGAGAATTTAATTTGCAACAAATAATGCTAACAATGTTTTTTTATCAGATAAATAGTTTAAGTATTCGTAAAAACCATTAAGTTATCGTAAAAACCATTTCAACCACTATTTTCAAGATGGCGGCCATGAGACAAGGGTGGCGACCCCACAAACTTGGTTTTAGCTTCACACTGACCCCCCCTACACATCCAAAAAATAAAATTGCGTCCTCTAAAAAACGCAAGATTAGGCCTAAAAAATGTAACATTTCAATGGACTAACATAGGTATGCATAATATTATGTTATTAGCCGATTCTCAGTGACTAAAAAACTATAATTTCCAATAGCCAAATTAAAAAAATATACGAGACTATAGTATGTAGAGTAGTATCTTAACAAAGTTATACATTTTTAATTAACACATTTACGAGGGTAGGGCGAAAATTTAAGCCGTAACAATTGGAATACAACATACTCAACTGAAAATTGAAATAAAATTATACATTTTTGGTATTCTTTTATAAATACAAAGAATGTTTTTTATTAACATTTTAACATACCTACATAACTTAACAAGCAAAACTGAATACTATTGAGCCTATGATCTATATATTTTCATCATTTCATCATCCTGTCAAGAAACGTACCTTAGAGTCAAAAAAGGAAGCATGAAAGTCTGGCGTAGTGCCCGCCACGGAAGCCAAATGTAGCGTAGTATTGGCCATATTGGTCAATGTGACTAGACGAGTGTGCGGCTCGGCGAGGGCGGAGCGCCCGAAGCGGAGCGCCGGCGGCCAGAGGGCCACGCCCTCGACGCTCTCGCCGGCGCTCTTGTTGCTCTCCACTGAGATTGAGTCTGCCCCCCATTCCTGTGAATGTTCAGTATGGAGGAAACTGTGTTGCTGGTGCCATAATGTAGCATTTATTTTATTAAGCATAGAATTCGGATATCACAGATCCATTTGATAGTAAAAAACTTAGGTATTAATGTTAGTAATTACATCTAAATCTAAGCCCACCATAATAATTTATGCCATCATAAAGCAAGTTGTGTTACAAGTGTTTATGGGCAGTGGTGACCACTTAACAAAAGGTCCAACTGCCCCTTTGCTTGCTTCACCTTAAATAAAAATAAAAATACATTTGTTGTTTAGCAATTAAAAGAGTAAGAGTAACACTGAGTTTGCTGGCTCTTCTCTGATGATACTACTTTCCAAAATTATGGTAAATATGTTTGGTGTTTAAAAAAAGCTTCTATAAAGACTTATAGATAAGTTTGCCTACCATTACAGTGTAAAATAACTTGAGTGTTGATTAGACCTATAATATTGTGATATGGTTTTCAAAACTAAGGTATATTTAAAACGTATCGTAGCGATAAATGTGCAAAGACACAATTGTAAAATGTAAATATAAAATTCCGTTGCTGAAATGTTGTTTATCATTCAAAGAAAAATGTAAATGGAGTTTGAGATCAAAATCTTCTAATATGAATTGTAAATGCGTAACAAAATACACTACCTGCCACCTCAATATACATATTTTTAAAGGATCCATTGCAATATGCATCTTGATACTTTTATTCTCCCTACAGATATGTATCAAAGAAGTTATTTTTAAAATCAATGGAAACAAATTCTCTTGCAATAACAAGGTAGTTTTGAAGTAAAGATGTAATACTGACAAATCTAGAACAAATTGCATTGATTTTGTTAGTTAGGTAGTCGTAGGATACATTTGATAGAATTACTGCCTCTTTTGTATGTTTCTTATCTATACTTAATATTATAAAGCTGAAGAGTATGTTTGTTTGAATGCGCTAATCTCAGGAACTACTGGTCCGATTTGAAAAATTCTCTCTGTGTTAGATAGCCCATTTATTGAGGAAGGCTATAGGCTATATATCATTACGATAAGACCACTAGGAGCGGAGCCACGCGGGTGAATCCGCGAAGCGCAGCTAGTCTAAGAATAAGAACAATGATCAGTGGTTACTGGTTTTCCTGTTCAAGACAATAAATAACTTGGTTGGACACCTCCGCATATCACAAAAAGTTACCAGGCTTTATTTTTTAAAGATAAAATGTTAAGATGGCATTCATATGACCTTACTGAGAATTTTCTAAATAAAATGTAAAATATACTTTTATATTTTGAGTGTAGGTTTTATAATAGCAATTAGGGATGAAATAAATGTATGTTATTCAGTGAAAATTATTATTTTAGGATCTTAGCTTTAATTATACATGAAATAATTACTCATTTAGATTATAGATAATAAAGAAAGTTATCTTATCACTTTTAATTCTTGTTTGTATACAATTTTTTATAATTATTTATAATGAATTAAATGATTATTTTTATTTTTTGTAACATCTAGATTGATTGAATGTATGCAAATTTAGTAAGTAAGTAGTTTCTTGATTCAATGTTACACCCAACAAGTGTTGGTCCATAATATTTTAGATGAAAATCAACTGAAAGATTATAAACAATTCTCAAATATGTTGTTACATGTAATGTCAAAATTTAATAAAAATAATTTTATGTACATTTATAAAATATAATGGAACACACCTTTTTTCATTATATTATTATAATTATGTTTTACTCACTTGAAATGCAATGCCGTCTGTGAGAGAATCCTGAACTGATGTACCTGTGACAAATATTAATTGAGATAAGTTCAATGATCAACCTCTTACACACAAGCCCATTGATACTGAATGGAGTAAAATCAATTCCCAATTACCTATTGTTCAGTGAACAATACTACCCAAATTAAGAATAAAAAAGCAATTCTGATAGTACTTAAGCTTTCAAAAACATCATTTTTATGAATTTAGTAAAAGTAAATATCATTAAGTATATTACTGGGATGATAACACGCGAAAATGATAACAGCTACGACATAATATTACAAAGTTATTCAATAATTGTACATCGCTCTTGTACGCAAGTCAAGCGGCTGCGCGCGGCATGCGCGGTGCACAATGCATCCGCCTTGTTGCATCTTTACCGCCAAAACGACTCATTTCTATCATCAACGCTGATAATTTTATCTTACAATTTTGTAGGGTAAAAAGAAAAACAATCAGGCCCCAGTCAAAAATAACACCATATCGCATTCGATTACTTTCGAAGTTCTCCTAGCAATTTTAACACATCATTTTCCTTGTAGATAATAATTAAAATTTCGGCAAATACAATGTGAGAAACATATAGATACAATTATTTATCAAGTGAAATCGATTTTACCATGGCTCTTTCCCTGTGCCGTCAGCTTTGAGTTTAGGGATATATCCAGCGATGTCAATAAAAATACGTAACACCACAAAATTTTCCGATACATTTTGTCGCTTAAAATCATACTTAAACACTAATTATTATCATTTCAACATAACATTAGTTCATTAGAGCACAGTGCAACATTTATCTCATTACAATCACAAGATGTGCGTTCAGTGTTCATAGAAGAATTTGAGACGAAAACTCACTCTAGCTTGCTCTAGGTATATTAGGTAGGTAGTCAATACTTCATTCAAATAGTCATAGCTATAGACAAGTCGAAATGTATGATTATATGATGTAACAGTATACATAAATGCTTTTTGACATTACAGGGAGAGTTTAAAAGATAATCTTTTTCGGATATATGTTATATTTTTTCATAAAAGCACATATGTATTTCTTTTGTTAATTTATATGGGACTTTTAATGCTTATAGAAAACGAATATGCTATTTTTTCTTTTTATTTATATCTTCTTTCATCGTAAATGCACCTAAATTGTCATCTGTCATTTGTCAACATTGACAATAGACATTTTTAGGGCAGTGAAGTTTAAATTGTGTAACCAATTTACCAAAATAAAAGAAGAATAATATTATTTGCTCTTCTAGTAAATGTTACAAATTTCTTTTTCATTTTTGTTATTTATTCATTTTTATGTTAGTTTGTCGACGTTGTGTATCTATTTATTTAAATCAGTATTAGCTATGTCTGCAAGAAAAAAATTATTTGATTTGTCTATTATATATGTCGTGGCCATAACGTAGATTTGCTCATTTCATGATATGATCGATCATTTCACGAAATGGTCGCATTTCATGAAATGGCCAACATAGTTTGATCAGATCGTGAAATCGTCAACGTTTTACGATTTGGCCATCCACATTTGGCCCAGATCGTATAAAATATTAAAAAAAAATCAGAATATTCTAAAAACTTGTTTAATGTCATTTAAGTTAGTGCCGCGGCAGCGGCCGGCGAATGCCAGAAGCGAATCGTTTTTGCAATAAAAAACAGTTAGGTTAGGTTAGGTTAGACTTTGATAAACAACGCACGAGCCGAGCGAGCAAAGCGAGCGTGCCGCGGCAGCAGCCGGCGAGTGCCAGAAGCGGATCGCTTTTTAAAAAACAAACAATTATAATACTATAGTAGGATATATAAATATATATCCTAAAAGAAAAAATGCGTCTTAAATTATTTTATTTAAGACGCATTTTTTCTTCAATACATAGTATAAGATATCCACATTTTCCATAGTACTCGAACCGTCGTAAATTCTTTGCTATGACTTTCTTCATATTGTTATTAAACGAATTATGAAGTTTTTAACTGCGAATAATTGAATTTTCGCCAGCGGCCGCCATCTTATCACATAAACACAGAGCTTGCAGCGCCTCTACCAATGATTAATGTAACTATTTTACGATATGATCAAATAATTTTGATCATTTCATGAAAAAACCGCGCGTTTAGTTGGCCATATCGTGAAACGATTTCTTATCATTGATCTGCTCAAGCCACATCATGATGTGGCCAAACTAAATTGGCCATTTCACGAAATGCGACCATTTCGTGAAATGGCCAATCATTTCATGAAATGAGCAAATGAGTAAATGTATATCGTAAATTTGCTCATTTGATCATATCGTAAAATGGTTACATTAATCATTGGTAGAGGCGCTGCAAGCTCTGTGTTTATGTGATAAGATGTCGGCCGCTGGCGAAAATTGAATTATTCGCAGTTTAAAACTTCATAATTCGTTTAATAACAATATGAAGAAAGTCATAGCAAAGAATTTTCGACGAAGAGGTTCGAGTACTATGGAAAATGTGGATATCTTATATGTATTGAAGAAAAAATGCGTCTTAAATAAAATAATTTAAGACGCATTTTTTCTTTTAGGATATATACATATATTTATATATCCTACTATATTATTATAATTGTTTGTTTTTTTAAAAAGCGATCCGCTTCTGGCACTCGCCGGCCGCTGCCGCGGCACGCTCGCTTTGCTCGCTCGGCTCGTGCGTTGTTTATCAAAGTCTAACCTAACCTAACCTAACCTAACTGTTTTCTATTGCAAAAACGATTCGCTTCTGGCATTCGCCGGCCGCTGCCGCGGCAGACCGGCACTAACTTAAATGACATTAAACAAGTTTTTAGAATATTCTGAATTTTTTTAATATTTTATGGACTCTTTATATTTTATACGATCTGGCCAAATGTGGATCACCAAATCGTGAAACGTTGACGATTTAACGATCTGATCAAACTATGTTGGCCATTTCATGAAATGCGACCATTTCGTGAAATGATCGATCATATCATGAAATGAGCAAATCTACGATATGGCCACGACATATACATATATCTTGTACATATGTGTACATATCTAATCAAAAGTAGTTTCATACAGTTTATCAACATTTCACAAATCGAATATTCTTCAGTATTTTTTATAATATTTCTTTTTTTTGTAATGGCAAAACCATATTGTCAAAAATGAAAAAAATGTGTTGACATTTTTACGTCTGTATTTTACGTCTGTCAAATTTCCAAATAAAAATAAAAAATAACTTTTCTGATTTTCTCATCGAATGTTGATAGTGCTATATTTTTATCTCAGGCATATTATTTTTTTTACTAGGTATAAGATAAAATTTCAAAATTTCCCTTTTGCGTGAGCTTCTAAGAAGAATCATGGAAGACAATGGTTTGTGTAAATAAACATATTTTCTGCGTATTGTTTATTTGCTGTGCTGAGAAATTCTTATTATAAAAAGATATATTATTCATTATCAGGGGATGGTGATAATGAACGCAACGCTGCAGGAGATGGTGATGAATCAATGGCTGAAGAAAATGAAAATGATAATGATACCGACGATGAGGAGGATTTTGATATATCGCTCGCGGCTTCGCATTCCGTAAGTCCAAAACAGTGTATTTGAGTTGTTTTTTCTAAAGCGCCGGTTCACATAAATTTACGGCGTAAAAACCGGGCGTATAAATGTAGCCGATAGATTTGGCTGCGATCCGGTAAATTCGAGAAAAAATATTGCAATTGTACCAATTGAACCTTATCAGAATCTGCTATTATTATTATAAATGATACTCCGATCCGTTATTTTTAGGTTACTATATAAATTCAACCACTACTATGAAGCTTAATGTTAAATATTATTTTTAAAATATTACAGTACATGGGAACAGGGCTTGTAGCAGTCAGTGGCCGTTGTGTACTAGAGCCAGGATGGACGGGCAGAGTCCCTGTAACTGCGCACCATGGGATCGTGTTTCCCGGAGAGATTGTTCCTATGCTGCTCACTAACCCGCAGGATGCTGCTGTGCTAGCTCAGACGTTGGCGAATGATAAGCTGTTTGGATTGCTTTGTCCTGAGTAGGATTTTTATATTCTAGTTGAAGTTGATAAAGTTGACCTATATGACTTTGTTGATTATAAATGAGATTTTCTTTCATAAGTATGAAACCAGCCATTTAAGAGATTTTTTTATGCACTTTTCTTGTACAAGCGTATGCCTGTAGTTTTGAAGATTTTATGCATTTATAAAGATTGATTAAATAATTAGTATATTTACTTGCTAATAATTCTTTCACAGTTTTATTATCATATTTTTTCTTTACTGATTTGAGCAAAGGTGGTGTGAATAAAGAACAGATGAACTGAATAACTGTATTAATATTTCCTTTAAAACTCATCTGCTACTTTTCTTACTTTCATAAATTTATGATTGTTTTTGTGTAAAAATTGCTAAAATTTTGCCTGCAGCTTACTAGTCAACTATTTTAATTTCCTGCAGAAATGAGAATTGTCCTAAATAAAGTTTGCTGAAAAAAAAACAAAGTAGCAAAGACTCAGTTAATAATCATAATCATATTATATAAAACTTTTACAGTGAAAGTGGTACAGTAATATCTGGCTATGGGGTGCTCTGTGAAGTGTTTGAAGCGAGTGGAACAGATGTGGCCCCTCAGGTCCTCACATTCAAAGCAAGAGCCAATCACAGGTTTCGATTCCTTGAAATGCCAAAGTATTCACAGCCCATAGATATTTATCATAGGTATGAATTTTTTGTAATAAGTATGAGTTTTAGTTTGGTTTTCCTTTGTTGGTATTGTGGTGTGTGTATTTCATATCTGTTTTATAGTTTGGTTTACATATTTGTTTTTTTTCTATATATATATTAGTAACCATACAGGATATACAGATTTACAGAGATGTGAAAATACAGTAACAATTACTTAACAGGCATAGCCAGAAACCTTTTTTTTATAATATGCACTGATAAATCAATATCCTATGGTTTTTAAACAACATTCTATGGTTTCTTAAATATTTTCTATTTTTATTTTTATACAAAATTATCATGTGTTCCACAAATAAAAATTCACAGCTATTTTATTCACATGTTATATTCATTGTTGCTATTTATAAAAGATACAGATTGCAATAAAAGGTCCATTAGTAAATGATGGTTGGTAGTGACCCTGCCTTCCAAGCCAGTGGTTGTGGGTTTGATTCTCACCCAGGGCAAATATTTGTGTTGCATCGATGTTTGCTCTGTGTCTGGGTGTCAATTATCTATATAAGTATTTATTTAAAATTATATATGTATGTTTATCAGCCGTTTGGTTTCCGTAACACGAGCGAAAGCTTAGTATGGGATCAGATTGTGCCGTGTGTGAAAAATATCCCGAAATATTTATTTATTGAATTGTAGGATGCGCATGGTGTGTGTGCGCGTGCTGCCCGAGGTGCAGCTGGGCGAGCCGCTGCGGGCCGCGCGCCTGCCCAGCCTCGACCGCTGGCGGCGACAGCGCACGCAGTCAGTACACGCTTTTACATAATTATAATAGTAGAAGATCCGAACATAGGTCGACCTTCACCGGCGTGATATTAGAATGAGACCAATTTTATAATAAATGTAGTCTATTAAAAAATCTATTAAAGATGGGCTACTGAAAAAATCCTGGCCAGGATATTTTTAGTTAATTATTAAAAAAATCTTTTTATTTTTTTAATTATGCAGTGTTGAGACAATAAACAATTTTGTTATAAAACAGCGCTCATGCTGATATAAAAAGTGAAAGTAAACGGTACGGACATGCCTGTTTATACCTGCCAACCTAGCAGTTTGTCCAATAGAAATTAAGAATATTAGAAAACCCTATGACTGCATATTCTGTAGGTTTCATACTTCAAGTCTATTATAATTTTTTTTTTATTATCTTGATAAGTACTGCAATTAATTAATAAAAAATATTTTTTAAAAATTAATTAAAATGTCCTGTCCAGGATTTTTCCAGCAAACCCATTTTTAATACATTTTTTAATCGACTACATCTTTCTTATATATAAAAATGAATCGCAAAATGTGTTGGTAAGCGCATAACTCGAGAACGGCTGAACCGATTTCGATAATTCTTTTTTTATTATATTCCTTGAAGTACGAGGATGGTTCTTATGTAGAGAAAACGTAAACATGTACCACGGGCGAAGCCGGGGCGGACCGCTAGTTTATTATAAAATTGGTCTCATTTTATTATCACGCCGGTGAAGGTCGACCTATATTCGGATCTTAGACCATAAAATATAGAAAGAATGTTGATATAGTGGCATTTGAAGTGAAATATACATACACTAGCTGTGCTCCGCGGTTTCACCCGCATTGCTCCGCTCCTGTTTGTCTTAGCGTGATGATAAGCCTTCCTCGATAAATGGGCCAACAACGGAGGAATTTTTCAAATCAGGCCAGTAGTTCCTGAGATTAGTGCGGGTGAATCCGCGGAGCACAGCTAGTATTTTTATATATAGAAAGATTTTATATGCAGGCTCGACACCAGGTTGCGCAACATGGACGCTGCACAGACCCCATGGCCGCTCTTCGTGTACGATATCTTCGACTATCACCGCATGAGACAAACTATCCAGGAATACTTCAGCCATATTGTTAAAAGTATGTAATTACTTACCATTATTTTAACATACCATGGTCTTACCACAAAACAATTTAAACACAGTCTAACTTTAAACCAGGGATCTGTCATTTTAATAGTTGTTTATGTGAAATACGACAAAACCAGATTAAAGAGAACCCGCGCTTAAAGTTAAACTCTGTCTAAAGTTTTTTGTGGTAAAACAAACAATTTCTTATTTACTAAAACTAATTATTTACTAGCTTACTGCTCGCGGCTTTGCCCGCGGAGTCAAAGAAAAACCGAAAAGCTTACTGAAATGTATTCTATCCGGGAGAAACCTATCCTATGTCCTTTTTCAGTTCTCAAGCTATCTTTCTACAAAATATCTAAATCGGTTCAGTGGTTGAGGCGTGAAGAAAAATAGACAGATAGTTACTTTCACATTTATAATATTACTTAGGATTAAATAATTTACAGTAATACAATTTGTCTGTTTACATTCTTTGACAACATCACTGCACTAGCGGAAAATTTGTTTTAAAAATAGAGTAATAAGTCTTCTGCATAATGCAATCGAATATATTTCAAAATTTTACTAATCAAAATATATTACCGACATTGTATTTGAACTAAGATAATAGTCAACTTCCGCCAATTTTAATGATTTCAAGAAACTCAAAATGAAATATTTATAATATCCACAAAAAGTTACTTTTATAAATCTAGTATCCTTTAAATTATAGCGCCAATCCCAGAAGACCCAGTGTCACTTTCCTTCTGGACGGCATCGAACCTGACACTTTCACCAAAGGAAAGACTCGCGTTGTTCATAGTAGATGATGCTCTACTGCGACTGCACATGGAGGTGCGGCTTATACAAAAGGTAACTACCCTCTGGCAAGTGCTGGGTTTAAAAAATAGAGTAGATTAAAAAGTTTAATGTCCGTTAAGATGGCGAAAAGTGAACAAAATAGTCTGACTTATTGCTGATTTTTGAATTATTTTTTCTATTATTATACAACACTAGCTATGACGCGCTGTTTTTCTCGGGGACGAATCCGAAGGCAAAATCATGTATTTCTATAGCTCATCTATTATTCTGATGTACATCCTCTATTACTGTAAACTTTCATCGAAATCCGTCCAGTAGATTTATCGTGAAAGAGTAACAAATTCATCCATCCTCAATCCGATAATTGGATTGTACTATGACAGTTTGTATATTCACGGATACATTTTTACTCTATAATTTCATAATGACGTCAAATTCTTTCGTTTCACAGAACAATGTGTTGTGCTGCACGTCGTGTTCCACTGAAATAGCGAAGCGGGAACACATCTTCGCCATGTCCAGTGAGGGGGTCCACTCAAATTATACTAATTTAGGTATGTTTACATGTTTTGTATGCTATCAATTTATGTAGATTGCATAAATAATTATTTTAATTATTATAATGAGACGAAATTAAGTATATAATAGTATATATTAGTTTAGTATTTGTGACCACTTAACATCAGGTGGCCCACTTACCCCTTTGCTTGCTCGGAATCTTCCGTTGCGTTACGTGATCCAAACTGGCTGTCAGCCAATAGCATGTTTAAATGTTAAGAATTTGATTAGCTTTTTACATATTAGAATGTTCCAATATCTATAGTTACATTGTTCAGTTCGCATTTCATTCTTCATGAATAGTTGACGTTTTTAGTTTGATTTGTTGTTTGTCTTTGATCGTTAGCGCTTGTGAGCGCTGGTAACCCGCGCAGGAAAATATATGAACACTCGCCGATAAGCGCTGATAGGCGCCGACAAGTCCCGACAAGCTTCAACACGCGCCGGTCAGCGCTGGGCGCTGCCATATAAAATTTGTCTTGGTCTGCTTCAATCTGCTTTCTTTGTGTAGAACGAACCAGCGCTGACGAGCGCCGGTAAGCGCTTATAAGTTTCCAGCTTTCTTTCTGAATACGGCCTAACATATTACTTATTGATTTAAATACTTTATTGTACTGCCAGCATGTATGTATGTATACGATAAAAATATATATAATTGTTGTGTAGGCGGCTACATGCACGACATAGTGACGGTGGTGAGCACCTCGCACACGGAGCTGAGCGGCCCGCCCTCCGCGGAGTACTCCTGGTTCCCGGGGTACACCTGGACCGTGGCGCTGTGTGCCGTGTGCACCACGCACGTGGGCTGGAGGTAATGGGGAACTCATACAAGTTAAAATAGACGAATTATTCCATTTATAAGTTAATTAACTAATCGGGAAATCGAGAAATAGTAGTAGAATAGTCGACTGAACGTCTATACACACATTAACAAAGTTTTTAATATTTTTTTTTTTTTAAGTTTAGTTTACACACATCAACAAAGTCTAGGGATATTTGGTATTGCATTAAATATCTCAAAACCTATGGAGAATTTTGTGATATTGTAAATGGAAGAATTATAGCTCATTTTAAGGTCTTTAGTAAAAAATAAAAACAATTCATGATTTTTTTTTAATTTTCATCAAAAATGTTAATTTTCCTCACTAAGGTGGAAACTTGGATAGTTACTTCATTTCTTGTCAGAAAACTATATTTTTTAACTAAAATTAGCAATATGTTTCCAAATATTTAATTATAAATAATCAGTGTTGCATTTACATTATTTTAAATGACGAATTAAAATATGTCTCTACGTATAGGTTCGACGCGCTCAAACGCAACCTACGCCCGCAGCAGTTCTATGGCGTGTGCCGCAACAACGTGGTCCCGTGTGAAACTCGCCGTCGCCCCGCACTCGCCCCCTCCCCCGCCCCCCGCACACGCACCACGCTCATATACCAACTGCGTGAAGACCCACTTGACGATACTTAAGTTACTTCACCATTGTAGAACGTGTAACGTGAAGAAAACCCCCCTCCCCCTCCCACCTGCGACCCGTCTCTGCACTCATACAAACTGCGAGAAGACTCACTTGACATGACATATAGAGCAAAGAACCCCCCTTCCCCGCCCACCACCTCCTGTGACCCGCGTCCGCGCTCATATATACGAACTACGAGAAGACCCACTTGATACGTAGCTTACTTCATCATTGTAAAATATATAGTGCAAAGAACCACACCCTCCCCCGCCCGAACTTCGAAAAGACCCGCTCGATGATACTTAACTCACTGTTATAGATTAAGATTAAAAGGACTTAGCACCCCCTTCCCCCTGCTCCCCTCCCCCGCGCTCATATTTACGAACTAAACGAAGACCCACTTGACGATACGTAGCTTCGATTTGCCCTCCTAATGACCCGCCCGTATTGACGGGCGGCGTTAGCTTCCTACTGAAGAGGGCAAATCGCCCTGAACAGTACTCCCCAGACAGCCTCCAAACGGAGGCTGTGCGTGAGATAACCTCTATCGGATACGTAGCTTACTTCATCGATTTAGAACATAATATAGAGCAAAGGACTTAACGCCTCCTTCCCCAGCCCACACTTTCTCCCCCCCCCCCCCCTCTGCGATCATAATATGCGAATTACAAAAACCCACTTGACGATATGTAACTTTTGTCATTGTTGTAGATTATGTATAGCAAAGGACCCAGAATGGATCCTTGCAGCACCCCCCAGTGTTGCCGAATTCAATGTTTTTGAGTTCCTGTGTTATTTGTAATGACGAACAGCTCTTTAATAGTAGTTTTAAGTGTCATAAATGTTTTGTTAATTTTTGGCGGTGTGTTATTGTAATTATTCCTATGGCGAATTTTTTTAACTTGTCATTAAGGTTCATTAGCTTTATTTCCTATCAGAAAATGTTAGATGTAATACAATGTAATGTATTCGTAATAAAATAAATTTATGTCTGTAATTTTCAGTATGAATGATGTTAAAATATGTAATTAATCTATTTTCATACATTCAATAAAATTGCATCTTTTTCCGAATACTTTGCTATAAATGCATGCTTGAACTGGTAAAATATAATGCCGATATTAATACATACACTAATAAATTTTCAAAATATTTTCATTGACTATTACTTTTAAATAAATAAGTATCAACATTTAAGGGCGTTTTCACAAAGAGAGCATTAATATATGAATTAGATTCTTAACTTGCGGTAATCATGGTGTTTTAATGTCGTCTACTTATAAAAGTAGAACCTCTATAAGTCGAATATCAAGGGAGACGCCAAAAAATTCGAGTTAGAGAATTTTCAACTTATGGAGGATTTCGGCTTAGGCGGATTTCGATTCGACATAAACAGTTTGAGATTTATTCTTATCAATTTTGAAAGAGAGGTAAAATAAATAAAAATTCAACTTGCAGAGGTGACAAACATATTTTTATTTATTATAAATCAACATTACTTCAAATCATTTTAAAATAAAAAAAATATATCATTGTCTTATATATAAATAGCAGAAAATTCTTCTTTAGAGTTACCGGTTTGCTCTATAAAATTACGTAAGGTATTCAATGCTGTTCGCGCCTCTTGGATGGAAACCCATGGAGCGCATGTATAATTCACGTCTTCTATGTCATCTAAATCATTAGTATCAGTTTTCTGAACTACTGAATCGATAATTGTATTATTCACGTCTTCTATGTCATCTAAATCATTAGTTTCAGTTTTCTGAGCTACTGAATCGATAATTGTATTATTCACGTCTTCTATGTCATCTAAATCATTAGTTTCAGTTTTCAGAGCTACTGAATTGATAATTGTATTATTCACGTCTTCTATGTCATCTAAATCATTAGTATCAGTTTTCTGAGCTACTGAATCGATAATGTTGACACTTGCACTTTCCCCACAAACTTTTTTAAAAAAAAGGTCCTTTCTTTTTTTGAATTTTTCTAGCCATCCATTACTGGCTCTGAAATTAACGATTCCCAATGATTTAGAAAATATTTGGGCTTTTTCTTGTAACTGTGGTCCACTAACACTGATATTTTGGCTACGACACTGCTCAAACCATTTAAGTAAGCATTCCTCCAAGCCCGGATATTTTGCAATTCGTCGTCTTTTACAGGACAAACTTTGACCGTTTTGTATTTTTCTCTTGATATCTGATTCATTTTTTATTATTCTTGAAAGAGTACTCATTGGTAGGCCAAATTGTTCAGCAACATCTTTCCTTTTTTGACACCTCTTCACAGCTTCGAGCACTTCTAATTTTTCAGCAAGACTCAAAGTTTTTAGTTTACGTTTCACAGCACTCATGTTGACTGTTGCACTAATTGATGTGTATTGCAGTAGAACCAAACTACTTCTGACAGTATTTAAGTCGAAAGGAAATCAAAATTGAACACCTGACACCAAGCAAGCGTGTTTACGTGAGTCATAAATTTATTATCGTATTCTCCTAAAATGTTTTCTAAGAAACAATAGTGTACGTTTACATTGTCGGCAAGTTCTTAAAGTCGGTAACTTATTTTTGTTCGAACAATAGAGGTAATAAATTCCTAATGATCAAGTTGTAAAGGTTGTAAAATAAAACGTTGCTTTGTTCGAGATAGGTCAAGGTTTTTAACTTATCGAGGTTCGACTTAACGGGGTTCTACGTATAATCTTTAGTATATTTCACCAGATATTGTATTTATTATTTTTTAAAAGAAAATATCATATTGAACATTTGTACATTACGTTGTACAGATACACTTAGATCTAAATATTTATAAGTCTATTATTAGATTGTGAATTATAATTTATTATATGAGATATTAATAGAACAATAAATTATCTATACTATTTTGTGTTTTATTTATTCATAGTTTAAAAAAAAAAGTTGGCAAGTAATGGAAATTGCATGCTTAAATTCTTACGAATGAAAAACACTATATTATTACAGAGACGAAAAATTATATGACATGTCATGAAATTTTTCATAAACCATCTACATCAACCCATCAACACAAACATAAGTAAAATCAAAAATACGTATCAAGGTAGCAACTGAAAGAGATTGTTTTCTCTCATTTATCGACTGTTAAACTTTTTTACGCATGTAGCGTAGCTTTTACATAAAGAAGTCCAATTTTTTTTTAAAACCACCACCGATTCCCACTGTCGCTTCAATTGAGAAGAATCGGCAAAATTCTATATAGTGCAGTGCCTGGAGCATACAAAACCGTAAAAGCTCGGATTAGAGTTATAGTGAATGAATTAATACGATCGATGTGGGATATTGTTTCTTAAACTATAAATTGCAATGTTTACCCAAATTTTTTTTTGTGCACTCCATTGTTTCGTTGTTTAAAAAAAAAATGTTATGAAAAATTAATGTTTGACCATATATTTTCACTTTAAACAGTATTTCTTTTTTTTATTCGAGTAGACATATTATAGAAATATTTTTCAAAGATACCTGTGTATAAAAATAGCAGCAGGGATCTCAAACAGATAGAAAAACGTGGAGGGGAGAGCGGAGCCACAACTGCTATGTACAATGGAATTTCTCGGCCGGTTTAATTATAAATTAAACGTACTCTATTGAGTAAATTTAAAAAAATAAGGTAATTAATTACGACTAATGAAAAGAAAAAAAAATATTAGTACCAGATCTGTTTATTTAAATATATTACAATTACCTACATTGTTGCCTACATCAAATACTTAGTTGAAATGATAATATCATCGTGAAAGCGTTCTATTAGTCGTTTTTTAATAGTTTTTTCTACCGGGATATGCTCTGTAGTGATACTTTTTTCAACTTTTGCATGGTAAATTGGCAATCATCATTCTCTTCTATGTAGGTACTTGTATATTTGCTCCATTGCTGCATCTACTTAGATTAATTTTCTTTTCAACATTACTGAGGTGAATTGAATTTTTCAGCAAATTATAATAATCCGAATGATATTTTGCTGCAAGTGTCTCTAAGTCGGTTATACTCGATATAATCTCTATAATAATCGATTTTCTGGACGGCTATAAAATTCATGATGGATTCATTCAAAGTTGAAGTGTTGATGTATGAAATCTGACTACGCCGGCATTTTTTTGTATGGAGATACTACAAAGACCTCGTCTACTCGAGAGAATGCCGCAATTTGGACGAATTAACCCGGAAATTGAGAGTAGCAGAAGAAACCATTAAAATAATAAAAGGGTATTCAGACGTTTAAAAGACAACTTTTTCCGGTGATGTTGCACTTGCAGTGAGCAACAGGGGGGGTCATTTTGAAAATTTATTGTAATTAAACACCTTGTAATTGGTTTTATTTTGTTTGCATTAAAATTTTGCACTTACCACTTTTAGATTTCAATTTTTCGATTGAAGCCTTATGAATAATAAAATGAAATTTTCAGGGTAGCTACCTCATAGATAGAGTAAGTTTTTAAAAAGCAAAACGGATATTTTTTATGTGATTTTATTTTTTACGGGCCCTTGAAGTTATGAACATACTGGGTAATTTTATCTTTCTTGGCAATAAATTCTTTTTTTTTATTCCATTCGAAGATCTAACGATAGTAAATGTTACTATACTGAATTGGCCTTTCTTTCAGCTTAGCACAGAAAAAAAAATCAAGCATTTACCGCCATAATTCACGTCACCATAAATCAAAATCTCTACGTACTCGGCGATAGGTGAAAATTTGAAAAAAACGTCATAACTCCGAAAATACGAAAAATCGCATAATATACATGGGGGTGATTCGGATAGCCCTTTATGTCCTCTACCTCCCAGCTTCAGTATATCACTACTTCTTGGGACACCCTCTATGGTCAAACATGAATTTTTCACAATAATTTGTTTAAACAATGAAACAATGGAGTGCACAAAAAAAAAAATGGGTAAACATTGCAATTTATAGCTTATTTAACAATATCCCACATCGATCATATTAATTCATTCACTATAACTCTAATCCGAGGTGAAAACCCCCAGGCGCTCCACTAATAATTTTTACTCCTTTGAAAGATATTATGCATACACATTACAAGTGCAACTAAACAGAATTGAAATTCATCAATTAAGGAAATTATCAATGATTTCGTTCGTGAAAATTGAAATAATATTATGATCTATCAGTGCCTGTGATCAGTGCTGATTGCAGTGAACGGATTTGCTGACGTGGATCTACAATGTACAATATCTTGAACGAACATGTTTTCATTTATTTATTTTTTACATGTTAAATCATATTAAGCGAGTTTTAACTCTATCAGCCGTACAAATAAAAACTTGCTTATTCAAACGATATGAAATGAATAGTTATGATTAGAATAAATAAATAATAAGGATGTCATAATTTCTTACAAATAAATTTGGAATAACGTCGATGTAACTATGCTCCCGCTATGCACGTATGTTGTAGCAATGAGGATGGCAAGATAAAACTAATCTCAGATGGCGCTGCGTACGGTTGTTCTTAATGGCGTCAGTTTGACAATCTTGAAGCGTGTAATCAAAGCAAATCAAAGCAAAAAAAAAACACATTCTGGGGAGACTACTGTCGATTATTCGACAACATGGATGCCAAACTGTATGCTACTTGGAGCGTGCTTGAACTCAAAGCTGAGTTAAAGAGAAGAGGGGCCTCTGTAAAAGGAAGAAAAGCTGATTTAGTGGAAAGGTAGGACTCCTACAGAAAATTCTCTATGTTTGTTTTTGCATATGTCTAGGCCAACTTGGACCTTTGAAATCAATTCTCTTACAATGTTTGAACAATTAATATCATAACTGAGTAACTTATTATTCAATAGTTTGTAAATTTATTATGTTTTTCCTCATTTTTCTATGGTAGCAAAGAATACAGTTGTGTAACTAATCTTAAGTATTTAAGTTAGAATTATTGAGACTAAAGTAATTCAGGATTATATTTATACATACTAAGGCTATGGCTTATGGCTTTTTTAACTTTCAGGGCTATAGAGTGATGTTTAATAGTTTTTTTTGGTATTTCTTTAGAAATTTGCGGCACGAATTAAGGGGGGGAGGGGAGGGAAAGGGAGGGGGGAGGTAAGGGGAGACCCCCTATAAAGTGGGGGGGTGAGGAAACCCCCCCTTCTATTTTTTTTAAATTTTTTTTGAGATTATATTTATACTAGCTTACCGCCCGCGGCTTCGCCCGCTTTGACTTAAACCTAATAAATTATATACTAAAACCTTCCTCTTGAATCACTCTATCTATTAAAAAAAACCGCATCAAAATCCGTTGCGTAGTTTGAAAGATTTAAGCATACAAAGGGACATAGGGATAGAGAAAGTGACGTTGTTTTATACTATGTAGTGATGTAGTTAGAAATATAACGAAGATTATGGGCTTTCTTGACTGCTCCGGCGCTGCAGAACGTGGCGCTTGCCCCCGTGTACCTCGTTGCAGGCAGGAGTCTTCACTCGCCTTCGTAGCTTCGGCTTTTTGGTCGCCTTTGGCGACCAGCCTCAGCCACTCCGGCTCGCTTGACTCTGCCTGCTCCTCAGCACACGCGGGCGCCACGCTCCTCCGCGCCTCCGACTTTTTTAATACACTCTAGTGTATGACAGACAAGTACCACGTGGAATCGGGGTGGACAGATTCGGTTCTGTGATTAACAATTTGTGTGCAATATACATACAATAAAAACATTTTTTTAAATAATTATTTTTCAAATCTTGTATACATGTTTGATACAATTTACAATGGCAATGAATGGATCCATTTTATTTTTTTCCACCCATCGTCTCCACATATTCTATAATATTATCACCGAAGTTTGCTGGGTGGTTATAGTTATCTTTTTTAAAAAATCTTTTTACAACATGCCACTGGGACTCAAATGGGTCAGAGGCAACAAATGGGTTGTCTGGGTCTGAGTGATTAACTTTTTTATGAACATACCCATATTGCCCCAAACAATCATAATATGCTCGCCGATAACCCGTATGAATTGTTGTCCCCTCAGCAACATGCTTTTGAATGAACTATGGTTTTTAATATGTACATTAAGACATTTGTTATCTCTTTCAAACACAATTCTTGTTGTTTTGTCAATGTAACTCAAACAATTTTGAACATAATCTCAAAAATTAAAAAAAAAGATTTCTCTGTAATTACACGTTTCCGCACGAAAAGCCGCTAATGTATGTTTCGGGGCATCGTTATCGATCGATAAAAATTAAAATCGCGCCGAAATTCGTGCCGCACGTTTCTAAAGTCAACCCGTTTTTTTTTTCCAGGTTGGAGCTGTATGACAAAAACTTTAACTTTAATACACCACAACTCTCTCCAAATCCAACGGAACCCTCTATTGTACTTCCACCACTGGAGATGTACCATGACATAAATAGTAACTCTTTGTTACCACCAATTGAAAGACAATTTATTAGATATTATTTTGATTGTTGCTATTTTACAAGAATACTAAAGTTTTCTGTAATTTTGCAGATTCAACAAAAAAACCGATGCGTCAGAGAAATTATATGAAGCCAGATTCCTCTTATTGATAAGATCTGCATTTGTCGGTGGATACTTCTATATAAAAGGATTTGTCCAGAAGACAATGAAAAAACTTTCTTATCAAGTTGACATCAAGATAGATGACCAGGGTGGTATTGACGAATGTCATTGTGAATGTCCTGCCGGAGCAGGTACTGAAGCACACTGCAAACATGTTGGTGTGGTATTATTTGCTATACTGCATATGCGCAAAGATAAAATAATATTAATAACAGAGTCACAAACGCAGCAACTCCAAACGTTCCACAGACCAAAAGGAATATTTACAGGAACTCCAGTTAAGGCTCAAAATCTTGTGAAACGAAGATACAGCAAAAATGTTATTTTTGAGGCATATCCTATGAATTCTATAGATAAAATAGCCTATAATAACAGAATTCGAAACCTTGTTCTGAATTTGAACTCTAACATGCCAATGAAACAACTGTATGGACCTGCTAACCCCATTGCGGTTATACAAGATCATGATTATTTAAAAGATACTTCAGATGTGATGCTTTTGAAAAGCCTAAATTTATTAGAAATTACTGCAGATCAAATAAGAGAAATAGAAAACGAAACAAGAAATCAAAATTCTAACTGTCTTTGGTATGAATATCGTAGTTGTAGGATAACAGCCAGTGTTTTTCATACTGTTTGTAATCTAAGAGCACAATCTTTAGAATCATTTGCAAAACAGTTACTCAAACAAAAAAATTTTCATCCAGAGCCACAGCGCATGGTCTAATAAATGAACCAAATGCACTGAAGAAATATTCAGAAACATATGGGCTGGTTCCTGTGCAGTGTGGCATGTTTATATCAAAAGATAGGCCCTACCTAAGTGCCTCACCAGAT
The DNA here is from genome assembly GCA_029959065.1 of Colias behrii. Classification (NCBI taxonomy): domain Eukaryota; kingdom Metazoa; phylum Arthropoda; class Insecta; order Lepidoptera; family Pieridae; genus Colias; species Colias behrii. The sequence goes on along the minus strand of JARWMC010000021.1, from coordinate 715,451 downwards.
GCCTTACTTGGCGAAGATACTGTTTTAGAAATAAAATGCCCATATGTAAGCAGAAACAGGCTTATTAGTCCTGAAACTGTACCATACATTCAGACTCAAAATGGAGAACTGGTATTAAAAAAAAACCTGTCCATATTATTTTCAAGTACAAGGACAAATGTATTGCAGTGGCAGAAAATTCTGCAATTTTATTATATATACTTTTAAAGACATGAAAGTAATTTATATTGAAAAAGATGAGGTATTCCTAAAAGACATGTTACTAAAATTAGATTATTTTTTCAATAATTATGTGAAGGCTGAAATCATAAATAAATATTTATATAAAGATTATTATAATAAAATAAAAACAGCTAAAATTTATTTATGAGTTTTATTTTATTTACAATGCACTCTCGGAAATTACACAACATTAAACATATAAAAAATATTTTCGAAGCTAACGGCATAAAGCATTACAGGTAAATTAGCTTGGAGAAATTTTTGCATATGTAGTGGTGTGTATATTACTCAGATCTTAGAGCGCGTTTCCACTATATCGTTCTGGCCTATACAAAAATGTTTCGATATCCTAACATTACTATTTAATTTTATACTTATTCCTAGCAACACTTTTGTTTTCAATAAAAACAAGTTTTTATTTGAAAGAAAATGGTTTTGACTTTATAAAAAAAAATATATCATTCAATTTCACATCCTTGAGCAAACGACAAGGCGACTACCGTGAAACAATAAAATATCGTGTCCATAATAATTTGTTTCATAATTAATATTTGACCATAATAATTACGAAACAAAACAAATAAATAAATCGTCACTTGATAGTGGAAAGTGGACTGTGGAAACACGCACAAAACCAGAATAAACCAGTTTACGCTGTCCGCAGGTGCCACGTGCAGTCGTTTGGTACCGTTAGAACATAAAGCACACATTTCATTCAAAAATTATAATTATTACGTATAGACCGGGAGATATTGACACAAAATTTCGAGTCATTTGTAACAGGATGGCGGTTCTACAGGGGTCTTAGTACGCAATGACAAAAAGAAAAACGATGGTGTGTACACTGGTACCGGCGGCTTAGTCGCGTGGGCGTTAGTCGAACTCGTCGGAAAAATAGCGAAAGTCAAACGATTTGTAACACAAAAATTTTAGAATTTACCGATAGCCCATAAAAAGAAGTAAAGTATGGCATGACACTACGGCGGTAGTGATCCAAATGCAATACTGGTACAAAAAGTTTGGCGAAAAAAAAAATTTGCAGATTTTCGGCGGTATGGCGACCATTTGGAATCGTCCGAAAAGTATGGCATGGCGATTTTCGTAAATGGCTGCACGACGATGGTTACCTGTACAAAAGTTAGCCTGGTACAAATGGTTGAATTGTTTTTTTTTTTTAATCAACACATTCGCGTCGGTATGGCGGGCTGTAAGTCACACCGGAAAAGTATGGCATGACACTACCGCCTACTTCTTTTTTATGGGCTATCGGTAAATTCTAAAATTTTTGTGTTACAAATTGTTTGACTTCGCTATTTTTCCGACGAGTTCGACTAACGCCCACGCGACTAAGCCGCCGGTACCAGCGCTCACACCATCGTTTTTCTTTTTGTCATTGCGTACTAAGACCCCTGTAGAACCGCCATCCTGTTACAAATGACTCGAAATTTTGTGTCAATATCTCCTAGTAGTTTAATTGTTAAATTTTGTATTTGTTGATTGTTGTTATTGTTTGTATTGTTATAATATTTGTTGAAGTGTTTAATTTGTGTGTAAGTGTTGTAACTTTATATTGTTAATTCAAAATGGCTCCAGTGTTAAAACATGGTCGAGGCAAGCCTTTGACTTCTCAAACTAAAGAATTAAACTTTAAATGTCGTTTCTTTTTCAGGTTAGTAAATTTTTCATTTTAGTAACATTGTTAATGTAATTAAGTTATACGTATGTTAAATGTGCAAATATTAAAATAAAGTCTCATCTTTTTCAGAGGAGAAACACATATAGTTTAATTTAAAATCCCTTATATATATAAAATAAAAACTAAAAATAAAATGTTGTTTTATTTTATTTGCTGACCATACACTACTACAAACGCAAAAATTTCTCCAAGCTAATTTACCTGTAAGGTCATTTTTAGGGTTCCGTACCTCAAAAGGAAAAAACGGAACCCTTATAGGATCACTTTGTTGTCCGTCCGTCCGTCTGTCAAGACCCTTTTTCTCAGGAACGCGTGGAGGTATGAAGCTGAAATTTATATCAATTACTCAGGTCTACTGTCCCTTGAAGCTGTGAAAAAATCAAACTTCTAAGCCAACGCAATCAAAAGATACAGCCGTTTATGCCGCAAATTTTCGACACTTGCAAGGGAATCAAAACCTACAGGGTGCTTCCCGTGAACTCAGAATCTTGAAATTTGGTACGAAGCAACGTCTTATAGCGTAGATAAAGGAAAAATTACGAAAACCATAAATTTTTAGTTACATCACATAATATATTTTTTTTTAATAATTTTAAACTTACTACCCATTTCCTCATAAACGCGTAAAGGTATTAAATTGAAATTCATACCAAATACTCAGGTCTATAATACCTTTAAACTGTAACAAAATCAAACTTCTATGTCAACGCAATCAAAAGAAACAGCAATTTAAGCTGCATATTTTGAAACTCGCAAGTACTCGCAAGGGAATCAAAACCTAAAGGGTACTTCCAGTCGACCTAGAATCTTGAAATTTGGCATGAAGCAACGTTTTATAGCACACATAAAGGAAAAATTCCGAAAACCTTAAATTTTACGGAACCCTCGGTGCGCGAGTCCGACTCGCACTTGGCCGGTTTTTTTAATATCTTATATGTCTTGGTTAATCCAATTAAGCGCTCTATATAGTAGGGGAGCCCAAGAGGGGATTTTGGGATTTACTCGAGCGCGTCAGATTACTATAAGGGACGGTACCTTAGCTATTCATTAGTACCTCTAGTCAATATGAGCAGTTATGGTTGGTGGGTGCGCTCAGGGGCCCCGCTGGAAAATTTGAATAATCCATAATTCCCTAAGGTTGAGCTCGAATCGTCAGATTAGCGAAATGGGGACTTCTTATATTGTAATTAACCCCCCCCATATATTAATCTGACGCGCTCGAATAATATTACTTTAATTTTTTACCCTTTCTTCATAGCGATTAAATCGCCACTTAAATCGTCAGATTAACGAATACTTTTTTTCAGTGACGTCCTGGAGCATGCAAAATATCAATATCTAACGCGCTTGAGTATTTCCAAGCCAATTATTTTCTTTTTTAAATTAAAAAAAATCAAAAAACCCTTCCCCACCGCTAAAAGTGAAAACATTATAGGACCTTTTTTTCTCGCTATGGTCTAATCTACCAATTCTAATAGGTTCCCGTGACGCTCGAGTAAATCCACATTTAGCATCCTGGGCTCCCCTACTAATATGTACACGTTGTGAGGCTATTTTCCTGTCATGTAAAAGAGCAAGACCTGGCAATTGAGCTTTCCCACGTAAGAAACTAGGTATAAACAAATTGAAATGGCTACATGTCATTTCAAACTGTCGAACTGACATATATCTGTCCTCTTTTTTCGCATGACATTTTGCCATAAGCCAAAAAGGCCAAACTAGTGCTTTATTGTTCAATTAATTGTTACTTCTCCAGGCTTGATAATTGCTCCGAGCCACAAACTTTTTTAAAATAAAGGTCCTTTCTTTTTTTGAATTTTTCTAGCCATCCATAACTGGCTCTGAAATTAACGATTCCCAATGATTTAGAAAATATTTGGGCTTTTTCTTGTAACTGTGGTCCACTAACATTGATATTTTGGCTACGACACTGCTCAAACCATTTAAGTAAGCATTCCTCCAAGCCCGGATATTTTGCAATTCGTCGTCTTTTGCAGGACAAACTTTGACCGTTTTGTATTTTTCTCATGATGTCTGATTCGTTTTTTATATTTTGTAAAGAGTACTCGTTGGCAGGCCAAATTGTTCAGCAACATCTTTCTTTTTTTGACACCTCTTCACAGCTTCGAGCACTTCTAAAACACTGATCATAGACCGATTGTGCTCACAATGGACACTGATGCACGTGCTGTCAAACCTATGATCTCTGAAAATTCTGTAAATAGGACTGATTGGGAAGAGGTTTCTCGTGATCTAGATAAAATCGATTATACTACTGTTTTACAGGCAAACACTGCTGCGAACATATTAGTTGACACCATTAAGGAAATTATCCAAGCTCACACTAAAAAAATTATTAGATCTAAACGCAAAAAAATTCTTAAGCCCTGGATAACCCCGGGTATACTAAAATGTATCAAAAACCGCGATAAATTGCACATTAAATCTAAAAAACAGCCTAACAACGAAATTTTAAAGTTAACTTATACTAGATACAGATCATTTTGTAATAAATTACTGAAAAATGTCAAAAAAACTTATGAGAAGTCTAAATTGCAAACATCCCTTCATAATCCAAAACTTTTGTGGCGGTCCCTAAAAGAAATTGCTCAAATGAATATTAATAAAAATTCCCCAACACCTTTAATAAGCGGTAAAAAAAAAATGGTTGCCTGTAAAGTCGGTTTTACGGGCGAAGATTTTACGTGACAACGTCTTTTTCTCGGTAGAATATTTATGTGCTGCGCGCGCGGCAGACCGCGGGCCTCTCTCTCGTTCGGTGACTCATTGTAACGTTACCGAGCGTTACACTTTTTCATAATAGTAGGGGAGCCCAGGATGCTAAATGTGGATTTACTCGAGCGTCACGGGAACCTATTAGAATTGGTAGATTAGACCATAGCGAGAAAAAAAGGTCCTATAATGTTTTCACTTTTAGCGGTGGGGAAGGGTTTTTTGATTTTTTTTAATTTAAAAAAGAAAATAATTGGCTTGGAAATACTCAAGCGCGTTAGATATTGATATTTTGCATGCTCCAGGACGTCACTGAAAAAAAGTATACGTTAATCTGACGATTTAAGTGGCGATTTAATCGCTATGAAGAAAGGGTAAAAAATTAAAGTAATATTATTCGAGCGCGTCAGATTAATATATGGGGGGGGTTAATTACAATATAAGAAGTCCCCATTTCGCTAATCTGACGATTCGAGCTCAACCTTAGGGAATTATGGATTATTCAAATTTTCCAGCGGGGCCCCTGAGCGCACCCACCAACCATAACTCCTCATATTGACTAGAGGTACTAATGAATAGCTAAGGTACCGTCCCTTATAGTAATCTGACGCGCTCGAGTAAATCCCAAAATCCCCTCTTGGGCTCCCCTACTATAAGTGACTCCCAGTCGCAACCTAATTTAAGACGTTGTCACGTCAAAATTCTCCAATAAATACATTAAATAATATAAATAGGTATTTTTCAAACATAGGCCGGAAATTAGCTGAAAAAATTACTGATTGCTCTAGTTCCCAGTCACAACATAAAAACGTAAATTTACATCCACCCTGTAACTCATTTGTACTGCTACCTACTAGTGAAACCGAAATTTTATCAATAATAAATAATTTAAAAAATGATTCTGCTACTGGCTGGGATGGTATACCTACCCATTTAATCAAAATGAACAAAAATATTTTGGCTAAACCACTAACTAAAATTTTCAACCTATCCATTGAAACTGGTAGTTTCCCTAACTATTTTAAGAAATCTCTCATAACCCCGGTATTTAAGGGCGGTGACAGGAACAGTGTCGAAAACTATAGACCTATATCAGTTTTACCAGTTTTCAGTAAAATTTTCGAGAAAATTATAAGAGATTAATTAACTTTTTTACTATTAACAAGCTTATAGCTCAAAATCAATTTGGTTTTCAGGCGGATAAATCTACAGAGGGAGCAGTATTGGACTTAACTAATTATATAACCAATAGGCTAGATAAAAGAGAAAAATGTATAGGCATTTTCCTCGACTTAACCAAGGCTTTCGACACTGTATCTGTTCCCATCCTTTTGTCTAAATTGGAAAGTTTTGGAATACGCGGGGTTGCACTTAATCTTTTTACTGATTATTTAACCGCCAGAACTCAAAGAATTAAAATAAATAATCTTGTGAGCACCGATATGCCTGTATTTTATGGCGTTCTGCAAGGCAGTGTACTCGGACCTAGTCTATTCTTAGCCTACATCAATGATCTGTGTCTTCTAAATTTAGACTGTTGTAAAATAATTACATTCGCGGATGACACAGTCCTGCTTTTTAATGGTACAAGTTGGAGGCATGTTTTTCACAACGCGCAAAGTGGTTTTCAAATCATACTGGACTGGCTTCGTTGTAATAAGCTCACAATAAACCTTAAAAAAACTAAGTGTATTAACTTCAGTTTAAAAAATGATGTTTTGCCGATCGACCTCTCAATCAAAGCTCACACTTGTAATTATAACAACATAAGTTTGTGTTCTTGTCATACAATTGAGAGTGCTAATAATATTAAGTACCTAGGGGTTATTCTAGACTCCCGTCTGACGTGGCAATTGCATATTAATAATTTGTGTTCTCGTACTCGTAAACTGATCTGGACCTTTAAAAAACTACGACAGGTAGCTGAACTTAACCTACTTAAAACTGTTTATCTTTCTCTCTGTCAGAGTATACTTAGGTATTGTATTGTAGCTTGGGGTGGCACTCATAAAACTGTTCTTCTACCTTTAGAGAGATGCCAGAGGTCAATACTTAAGGTGTCAGCATTTAAGCCAGTTCGTTTTCCCACAAAGGATATATATAATTTATTCAATGTATTATCTATTAGACAACTCTATATAGTAGACACTGTCCTTAAATTCCATAATCTAATAAACATTAATGTAAGTTTTTCTAACATAAACTTAACTCAGCGTTCAACTAGAGATGTAGTAAAACATCAAACATTCAATACGACCTTTTTCCGTAGGCAATTTCTATATTTGGGACCACACTTATATCATGTAATAAATAAAGAGTTGAAAATATTTAATTTATCTCGATATAAAAGTAAAAAAACTATAACTAAATGGCTGCTCTCAAAGGATTACTACTACACAGAAAATGTAATTATCTCTAAAACCCGCTGTTAACGTGAGAGTTTATATAAGTTATTCAAACGTAAACACATTCTACTCATACTCTACCATTACATGAACCCACACTCCTCCAATCATGCACACACATAAAGACATGACACACACACACACCCACACACACACACTCATACATTCACAAACACACCCACACATATATATATATATATATATATATATATATATATATATATATTTATTTTTTACTTTATTCTCTGTTTAAATTACGTCAATATATTTCTCAACTGTAACATGGAAGGACATCGGTACCCGTAATACAGACTATAGTCTAGTACGGGACCATCGTTTTTGTATATTTTGTAATTGTGGTTGTGAAATAAAGATATTTTTATTTATTATTTTATTTATTACTAGCGGTCCGCCCCGGCTTCGCCCGTGGTACATATGAAAAATAGATGTTAGCCGATTCTCAGACTTACCCGATATGCACAGAAAATTTCATGAGAATCGGTCCACCCGTTTCGGAGGAGTATGCAGACTAACATTGTGACACGAGAATTTTATATATAAGATTATTAATTTTTCAGCAAGACTCAAAGTTTTTAGTTTACGTTTCACAGCACTCATGTTGACTGTTGCACTAATTGATGTGTATTGCAGTAGAACCAAACTACTTCTGACAGTATTTAAGTCGAAAGGAAATCAAAATTGAACACCTGACACCAAGCAAGCGTGTTTACGTGAGTCATAAATTTATTATCGTATTCTCCTAAAATGTTTTCTAAGAAACAATAGTGTACTTACATTGTCGGCAAGTTCTTAAAGTCGGTAACTTATTTTTGTTCGAACAATAGAGGTAATAAATTCCAATGTTCAAGTTGTAAAGGTTGTAAAATAAAACGTTGCTTTGTTCGAGATAGATCAAGGTTTTTACTTATCGAGGTTCGACATAATGGGGTTCTACGTAGGTATAATCATCAGTATATTTCACCAGATATTGTATTTATTATTTTTTAAAAGAAAATATCATATTGAACATTAATTGTACATTACGTTGTACAGATACACTTAGATCTAAATATTTAAAAGTCTATTATTAGATTGTGAATTATAATTTATTATAAGAGTCATTAATATAGAACAATAAATTATCTATACTATTTTGTGTTTTATTTATTCATAGTTTTAAAATAAAGTTGACAAATATTGGAAATTGCATGCTTAAACTCTTAGCTTAAACTCCTACGAATGAAAACAGAATGTGGAATCAAAACTATTATTACAGAGACGGAAAATTATATGACATGTTATGAAATTTTTCATCAACCATCAACATCAACCCATCAACACAAACATACCTAAGTAAAATCTTAAAATACGTATCAAGGTAGCGACTGAAAGAGATTGTTTTCTCTCATTTATCGACTGTTAAACTTTACGCATGTAACGTAGCTTTTGCATAAACGAGTGCAATATTATATTTTAAAACCACCGCCTATTCGCACTTTCGCTTCAATTGAGAAGAATCGGCAAAATTCTATAATTTTACTCCTTTAAAAGATACCTATTATGCATACACATTACAAGTGCAACTAAACAATTTAAATTCATCAATTAAGAGCGCTTATTCAATCTAACGCAAGTCAAAATCTACGCGATCTATCGTAGCTTGCGCTATCCTTTTACTATGAACAGCAAAGGAATCAAGGAGAGCGCCCAGCAACATGTCCTCTCTCTGGAAAGGCTCGCTGCCGACTGATTTGAATCTACTACTCGGGTCTTCCTCGCAAGCCTTCACAGGCTTCGGGGTAACTGTTCGGGGCGATGGCCCCTTTCAGTGATAGCAACGCCGCCTGCTACTACAGGCGGGGCACTGGGTGGGACCGGATCGCCCGTCAGCCAGCGGCGAGGAAGCGGTCGTGTCCTAGGAGATTAGGTCACGTGGTAGCTGATTTGAATCGGGTCGCGCACAGTGTTTTATAGTACTTTTTAAAACAATTGTTGAAAAATAATAGAGATACCTTAGTTGATTTTTTAAATTTTATCTTATAAAGAAGACATTCTTTTATTGCAATATGTATAAATTATATTCAATTAAGTCAAATATCTTGGTAATATAATTTCTAAAAAAATTCACATTGTTCGGATTTTAATTTCATAAGTTAAATAAAAAAAATAAAATAAAATAAAAAAATCTTTTAACTAGGTAACTATTTTAATAATGATTTTTGCAGTTAGTTAAAAAAAATTGTTTGTTAGATCTGTCAGCAATTTCAAATATTTTTAGCTTCGAAATTGACTAAAGTGAAATCAAGTGATCATCGGCTCAGTTATCTTGATGGTATTCACAAATAGGTACTGTATTAATTGAAAAAAACTCTTAACTAACAACATAGACAATAACATTTCCTAAAATTATTAGTAATACATATGTTTGTAAGGTAAGTGGTTGATGGACAATCTGGTTAGAAAAATCACATATTTGAGCCAAACAGCGCACGGACCGCGTGCACGGTCTTAAGGAAATTATCAATAATTTCGTTCGTGAAAACTGAAATAATATTATGATCTACCAGTGCTGATTGCAGTGAACGGATTTGTTCACGTAGAGTTGTTCGTGTAGGCGAGTTTCTCTACGTAATAAATTTTAAAGTGTCGGTTGTACCTCTAAATATTATAAGCGCGAAAGTTAGTAACGTTGTTACTCTTTCACGAAAACCACTGAACGGATTTTGATAATACTTAGGAGTGATGTAGCTTACGCAACATAGTATAGGAAATATTATATTTTATTTGTATAATTGTGTGCTAAGTAGGGAATATGTAGGTTTATGGTAATTAAGTAGGAAAGGTAACAGAAAATAAAACAGAATTTATTAATATTCATCTTTATTATCTACTTCTTAATAATAATATTGGAAAGTTTTCAGTCACTAAATAGTCGTCTTCAAATATCACAGCAATGTTGAGCTCAAACTCTGAAACAAAAACAAAATACATTTGTTAAAGTTGCTTGAAAATTCAAAATTTTATAACTGGTTATATGACATGTAGTCCACATAGAAAATAAATTGCGTCTTGAGATTAGAGTTAAAAATTGGCTCAATAATTTAGTTTTGTTTTCATACAAATCCACACTTTAAGTGGGATGTTAAGTGGGATGCGAGTTTGAGGTATTTTATTATATGAACCAAACATGAAGCAAACTGTGATTTATTTTTTCAATACACAACATCTTTAAAAGTGAAATTAAAAAATTCTAAAATTCTTCACGCAATTTTTAGACGATTTCTTACTACCAATATATTTCTACATAGCACTACGATCCAACCGATCTGTTAATAATTTCTACACGACATTTTAGAAGTAAAAAACCGTCCATAAATCACGTGCGGCCGTTTTGAGAATTTCGTCATTCCAATATTTTACCTACATAATAACGTCACAAAACAAACAAACGAACTAAAACACATAGCACATGGAACATAGACACCCACCGATCTTAAAGTGCGCGGACAAACAAACGAACAAAATAAACACAATATACAGGGTGTTCCACTGTTGGTATACTACGCTCAAAGGAGGTTATAGTTTTGCATACGCTGAGTACGTAAAAAATACTTATAAAATTCCAAACACATTTTTTTTTTTCAAATAGACGAATTCTTAAAACTCTATGTGTACACCCCTAACAAGCAACCCGTCCAACTTTGCCACCGGCACTTGACCTATCGTTTAAAAAATTCGAAAAAAATTCGACAGTAAAATGTGTTTTCATAGACAAAATGCTCATATTAGCGAAGCGTTATATGCCAGCTGCGAGAAGCTAGAGAAGAAAACATGGATTTTCAGGAAAAATTTAACAAAAATTTTTTGATATAATTTGTTGTTTAAGTATTTTTTACGTGATCAGTGTATGCAAAACTACAAGTCCCTTCGCGCTTAGTATACCAATAGTGGGACACCCTGTGTATCACTACATAGTATAAAACAAAGTCGCTTTCTCTGTCCCTATGTCCCTTAAATCTTCAAAACTACGCAACGGATTTTGGTGCGATTTTTTTAATAGATGGAGTGATTCAAGATGAAGGTTTTAGTATATAACTTATTAGGTTTTAGATAAAGCGGGCGAAGCCGCGGGCGGGTCGCTAGTATCATATATACCGATCTTGAAGTGCGCGGCGGCGGTGGTGGGGCAGGTGAAGAGGCGCGGCAGCACCATGTGCAGCGGCACGGAGCGCGCGCGGCACACGTCGCCCTCGCCCACCTGGATGTTCTGGATCTCCGTCGCTGCACAAGCAACAATAACAACATATACATGTCGGGGATTCCCCCCCCCTCTGATATAGACTCGAACAGACATGTCCACTCGGCACGAGCTCCAATACTTGAATGCCCGTCCGCTACCACGGCCATGTCCTAGTGCACTTCGTGAGTCATGCGCTTGCGTTCGGTAATATCAGAGGGGGGGGATCCCCGACATACATAAAAATGTACATATAATACAATAGCTGTTCCCCGCGGTTTCACCCACATTGCTCCGCTCCTGTTGGTCTTAGCGTGATAATATATAACCTATAGCCTTCCTCGATAAATGGGCTATCTAACACCGAAAGAATTTTTCAAAACGGACCAGTAGTTCCTGAGATTAGCGCGTTCAAACAAACAAACAAACTCTTCAACTTTATAATATTAGTATAGATTTAATAATATGTGCAGCTGTCGTATGGTGGTTTTACACAAATAATATGTGTGGATGTGTAACGAGGAATATGTTTGTAAATGAAGAAATATGATTGGTTATTTCCTGTGTTATCATCTGTAGTCATGTGTGGTTGTATGTAATCATCTGTAGTCATGTGTGATTGTTCGTTATCATCTGTAGTCATGTGTGATTGTTCGTTATCATCTGTAGTCATCTGTGATTGTTCGTTATCATCTGTAGTCATGTGTGGTTGTTTGTAATCATCTGTAGTCATGTGTGATTGTTCGTTATCATCTGTAGTCATGTGTGGTTGTTTGTAATCATCTGTAGTCATGTGTGATTGTTCGTTATCATCTGTAGTCATGTATGGTTGTTTGTAATCATCTGTAGTAATGTGTGATTGTTCGTTGTCATCTGTAGTAATGTGTGATTGTTCGTTATCATCTGTAGTCATGTGTGGTTGTATGTAATCATTTATTATCATCTGTAGTCATGTGTGGTTGTTTGTAATCATCTGTAGTCATGTGTGATTGTTCGTTATCATCTGTAGTCATATTGTGTGGTTGTTTGTAATCATCTGTAGTAATGTGTGATTGTTCGTTATCATCTGTAGTCATGTGTGGTTGTATGTAATCATTTGTTATCATCTGTAGTCATGTGTGGTTGTTTGTAATCATCTGTAGTCATGTGTGATTGTTCGTTATCATCTGTAGTCATATTGTGTGGTTGTTTGTAATCATCTGTAGTAATGTGTGATTGTTCGTTATCATCTGTAGTCATGTTTGGTTGTATGTAATCATTTGTTATCATCTGTAGTAATGTGTGATTGTTCGTTATCATCTGTAGTCATGTGTGGTTGTATGTAATCATTTGTTATCATCTGTAGTCATGTGTGGTTGTTTGTTATCATCTACGGTCATGTGTGGTTGTGCGTGGTAAATTGTAAATTAAAACACACAAGAAAATTCATTCAAATCGGTCCAGCTGTTTAGGAGGAGTTCAGTGAAAACACACTATCTATTGCCTGTTAATTTCATATCATTACTTACTCCTAGCTGGCTTTGTCCGAATGAATTTTGTGCAAAACCTGACACTCTCACGCATCTTCGTTTGGATTTTATAAATATTTAAAACATAAAAATAACTACGTTAAAAACAACCAACTTCAAAAACGGAAAAGTAAAGTTTCGTTCATAATTTATTATTTACATACGTATACAAAATTTCAGCTCAATCGGTTACTGGGAAGTGAATCAAAGTTACTTGGTACATTTCAATGAAGTCATCGAGTACAGACAAAAATGCTCATAAATTAAAAACTACTGAGCCTATCCGAATAAAATGGGACCAATTCGACACCATTCCGCATCAAACAAAAAAATAATCACGTAAATCGGTTCAGAAATCTCGGAGTAATCGGTGTACATACATAAAAAAAAAAATATACCGGCCGAATTGATAACCTCCTCCTTTTTTTTTGAAGTGGGTTAAAAATTACTTGCTCGAGAATTTTCATTTATTCTTATTTCTATTCAGAATATTAATTAATCTATATTTTTCGGAAATATATATACTATAATTCAGTTACAATTTCAGTTACAATTTATAGTAGAATATATATTAATTAAAGTACTGTTAGCAGCAAAAGCCAAGGCTAAATCCAAGCTCAGATCTGACAATAGTGAGATACTTCGGGAAAAGTTCAAAAAAATTCGAAATCGTTGCAATACACTATGTAGAGATGCACAAAGACGCCATATTCACAAATCGGTCGAGGACGGCGACTCTGCTAAAGTTTGGAAATTCCTTAGATCCCTTGGTATTGGCAAATCCCCAAATAATTCCTTACCTTCATGCGTAAACTTGGATAGTCTCAATACGCATTTCTCTTCTCATGTTAACAATTTCGACGCTAAAGTTAAACAGCGTACTTTAAATAGAATTACCTCTGACTCTGTTCCTTTGCATCCTCCGTTCAAGTTTAGTCAATTTTCTGATTGTGATGTTAAGAAGAACATATTAGCTATCAGCTCAAAAGCTGTCGGCAGTGACTGCATTAGCCGTAATATGATCATTCCCATCCTTGATACTATTGTTCCCGTAATCACACATATCCTGAACTATTCAATTTCCTCACATACCTTTCCAAGTGCTTGGAAAAATGCTTTCATTATCCCTCTACCAAAACATTCTAAACCCTCTACGCTCACCGATTTCCGCCCCATATCTATCCTTCCATTTCTGTCAAAAGTCCTAGAGCGCTTAGTACAACAGCAGCTTAGCGTTTTCCTTAATAAGTTTGATCTCCTTAATCCTTTCCAATCCGGTTTTCGTCCCGGTCATAGCACGGTTACTGCTCTAGTTAAAGTCACTGACGACATTCGCTTTCATTTGGATCAAAAACAGCTTACGCTACTAACATCTCTGGATTTTAGTAATGCTTTTAATACAGTTGACCATGATATCCTTCTCAGCACGCTTAGTTCTCTTAACATATCTCCAACAGATATTGATTGGTTTCGTAGTTATCTACAGGAACGCCAGCAGCGTGTCCAAGTTGATAATTCTTTTTCCTCTTGGGCTGACGTTACTGCTGGTGTTCCGCAAGGCGGTGTGCTTTCTCCTCTTCTTTTTAGTTTATTTATTAATTCAATATCCCTCAACATCACTTCTCTCTATCATATGTATGCCGACGACTTTCAAATTTATTGTCACACTTCGCTTGAAGACCTGCCGAATGCTATTGCTAAAATGAACGACGACGTATCCACTATTGTTGATTGGAGTTATAGTCACGGCCTAATCGTAAACCCAAAAAAGACGCAAAGTATAATATGCGGTACGAAACACTTTGTATCCAAAATAGACTTTTCTACTTTGCCTAGGGTAATAGTTGATGGGATTGCTATACCGTATAGTACCGAAATTAAGTGTCTGGGGATTTGGATTGATTCGTGTCTATCTTGGAATCACCAAATAAAGGAGGTTCGAAAAAAGGTTTTTGCTGCTGCGGGTTCGCTCCGTCGCTTACGTAATTTTCTGCCGATACCGACTAAGATTGCGCTCGTCCAAACACTCCTTTTACCTATCATAGATTATGCTGATGCGTGCTATCCTGACCTCTACGAATACCACCTAGACTGCCTTGAGCGCCTTCAGAATTTCTGCATAAGATTTGTGTTTGGCTTGCGCAAATACGATCACGTCTCCGAGTTTCGCACTAAGCTCAAATGGCTTCCCATCCGTCTTCGCCGAAATACTCATATCCTTCACCTCCTGTACTGTGTTCTGTTCGATCCGAGAACTCCGCGATACTTAAAAGAGAGATTTGAGTTCCTTGTGGCTAACGTCAACCCGACGCGTTCCTCTAATAAACATCGTCTAGCAATGCCACCGCATGTCAATCATGTTTATAACTCTTCGTTCACTGTGCGTGCCATTAGACTTTGGAATGCTTTACCCTTAGACATAAGAGCAGCTCAATCTCTATCTACGTTCAAAAACTTACTGAAGCAATTTTATTTATCCAATTAGTCATTAGGTAATTTCATTATTTATTTTATTAGTCAATTGTGTCGGTGTGCGTTTTTATGTATGTATGTTTTTATGTATGTGTATTTATATATGTATGTTTATTTTCATATTATAATATATATGTTTGTATCTATTTATTTAGTTATATTATGTATGTACATTATGTATGTATATATGTGTATGTTTATGTATATTTATATGCTTATATCTTAGATCATTAAGTAATGGATAACACTCACAGGCGCTTCCCCTTTTGCCGAGGTATAAGATTATTCGAATCGAAAAATCTTATGCTTTCATAAAAACTACTTGCGTAATCGATTACAAACACTCTGCGTATTCGTAAAACATCGAAAGGACGTCTGCGAGTGCTCCGCTAAAAATGCCGTTTTGCACTGTCAAGCCTTGCAGAAGCAATTCAAACATGTCGAATATTAAAAAAGATGGAATAACCTTTCATTTGTGTATATTTTTTTAACGTACATTTCTAATTAAATGCAATTTCTAATAATCGTCGATGTATCGTTTAGCGATATGATCAAGACAAATAATCGAGTCATGTTTACTCGATCATTGATGCGGCCCCACGAGACTATCGTGGGAAGAAAATATACAAATTTAATCTTTATGAACTAAGAGATAAAGTTGAATTTAAAACGCGATAATGACCCGCATCTTTACGAGACTATCTTGGAAAGAAATACAAATTTAATCTTTATGAACTAAGAGATAAAGTTGAATTTAGAACGCGATATTGAACCGCACTCCCCACGAGACTATCTTGGAATGAAATACAAATTTAATCTTTATGAACTTAGTGATAGAGTTGAATTTAAAAACTCGTCGCTTAAAAGGTCGTAAATTTTTACGACTTTCGTGACACAAATTATTTTTGTGAATGTGTGATTATGTTTCATAGTGTGAGTTACCCTCCCCGCACCAAAATCAGCAGAAAGTTTAGTTAGAACATTTGCCAGCGTACTCCATCCATTACTTAATGATCTAAGGCTTATATTAATATCTATTTATATATGTATTTTTACGTATTTTTTTATTTTTTTTCTGTTCTTAGTGCACTTTGCCCTGTTTTTTATTACTTTTGCACTGCGTCTCCTTGTTCACCAGGTTGTCTGGAAGAGATCGCTGTCTGAGCGATAAGACCGCCTGTTGTGCTCTTTTATTAAGTAATGTATTGTGTCCTTACTTGTACTTTTCTCTGTGGTGCACAATAAAGTATTTTTGTTTTGTTTGTTGTTTTGTTTGAATTCAGTCTTGATGTATGTTTAAGATAAAAACTGTTGATAACAATATTTAATAAGTATATTTTTTTTAAATAAGATCTTTCTTACCATCTCTAGAATATCCTTCAGTGAAGCCGCAGGTTTCCACTCTGACGAGTTGCAGCTCTATTGACTTTATTGGAACTGAACAATCGTCTACGCGAATCTAGAAAGTATATCATATTTATTCGTCATTTTTCTGATCAACTGTTTCGGAAGTAGTTTTTATTTTGCTACCTCACCTACAACGTCGCAAACAACAGATTAAAATACATAAAGTAAATATATAAATAAATAAATTTATTAATTACTAGCTTTTCGGCTGCACAGTCTACAGCATACCTAATTATACTAAATGCAATGTTGTAATTGAAGGGAAAATACTCTAAATACCATAGTATTATATTTCCGGATATTCGCTTGCCATGACTCTAAGATATATCTCTTAGTTGTAGTTATTTTCGAAAACAATTTTCTATAAAAAAAATTCGACAGTAAAATAATTAAATTATGCTATACCTTGCCAGTAATAGGTTTATCCAGCGGGCACACAGTCGAGTCTATCTCTGCGTAAAGCTGAAAGTGCGGCATGTTCGCACGTGCGCCCGCGCCGGCGGCCGACGCGCGAATGGTCGCAGGAGTGATCTCGCAACGCACCGGCTTTTGAGGCGCTGCGTCTTGCTGAAATTGATAATGAGGATCTGAATTTTGATATCATATTAATACCATGTATTAAAAAATGATCACCACTAAGCCTATGTGTACTATCACATTTTTTTGTTTACATTTGAAAGATTTCGACATGTACCTAGTAGTGAAATTTATTTTATTTGTGGTTGCGCCAAAAAAATAATAATTATAGACACCAAAATAAGTTGCCCCCGAAATTGCAAAACACATTTTTTTCCGGTTGTTACTTATTTAATTACTTAATATAATGGTATATTTGTATGATAAATATATCATTTTAATTTTTATGAATGTACAAGTTAGCAGATAGCCTATAATTTATCCAGGAAAGAAAAATATTTTTAAATCATAATATTAATACCTATGTCAGTACTAAAATCACATTAACAATGATAACTAAATCGAAAACATATAAAACACATACTCACAGGTTTATATTGCACAAAGAACTGACAAGACGCGTTCAACGGTTTTGCTAAGAAGGATCTCTTCATACCACATCTCAGAGTATACATAACGTTCACGAACACCCCATGGTATGTCTCCAGGAGACCAGGGCCTGCTGAACTGGGTCTCCCCCGTAGCGGCATCTCAAATGGAATCTCGGTAATACCGACTGGAATCTTTCCGGCTGGAGCTAGTTCCATCGATGTGTTTACGAGTGTAATGGGCTGGAAATTTGTACATTATTTCTATGAGTATTATTGTGTACATAAAGGGTAATGTATGTAGATAGGTTTGGAAGGCTTTGTTGTGCCATATTTCTTAACTGGACAAATTAAATTCTTAAAGAAATATTAATAGCCTTATGTGTGTGTCACAGAAAAACACTCACACAGCTTTCTGAACCAGCGGTAAATGGTAAATCTATGGTAAGATGATTCAAAAGTGGTTATAGGAGACTAATTATTGATTGAATAAATTAATATTTGTGTTTGATAAATAAATAAAATCAATAGGTATTAAAATTTGACTATAATTATTATAAACTAGCTGTGCCGCGCGGTTTCACCGCATTACTCCGCTCCTGTTAGTCTTAGCATGATGATATATAGCCTACATTACTTGTGGATAATGTAGCTTTCGAATGGTGAAAGAATTTTTAAAATCAGTCCAGTAGTTTATGAGCCTATTCATTACAATCAAACAAACAAACAAAGTTTTCCTCTTTATAATATTAGTGTAGATAAAAGTGGCGAATTTACCTTTATGCTATTGGAAAATGCATCAAAAATGCCAGCGTTCTTCGAGCTGATCTGCAGGTTGACAGACCCCTCCATGGTCAGCATCAGTCCTTCGTGTCGCACATCGCTGCTACTCTCTACTACTACTACACCCGCTATTGTTTCCTGAAAATTGTAGAAATCACAGAAAACAATTTTTTTTTACTTGCAAAAAAATTGGTTCGTGAAACGTCTATACTATGCGATGGTCTTTGTGTTAACATATAAATGAGATTTCTTCGATAAGTTCATAATTAAATCAAATATGATATAACATTTATGGGACTTACCCCTTCATGGTACACTTTACTGGCTCTTTTGAGATTTATCGCGAGGCTGGATGACATTTTTAATGATACGAGTAATAAAGTTTTTCAACGAAATTTTAATAATTTTCAATTTCGTTATTTGAACATTACGATAGATTATTAATTAAATAAATGAGATTAGCAACAACACATCACAAAACAATTCAATATTTTTCTGCCGTCAAAATAAGTTTTCATTTGTCAAACACGACAATTTGACGTTTAAACGTATGTCAAACAAAAGTTAATTGTAATTTGTAGTTAGTAACATTTATATATTTATGGACTTTATAAGTATTTGTACATTTCACGTTAATTTTAAAATACTGTTTATATTAATAAATATAAGTATTAATGTGCGAATATCTTAAAATTTTGTAAGTTAGAAAAGATGTATCCGAATGCAATCTGTCACAACAAAAAATCGTTGATAATTGATTATTGAATGTCAAATCAAGTCATAGTCGCACAGAGATGTCTGTCAGTGGCGGTTGGATGTGAAACGAAGAAATACGAATTTTACGATTTTATTTATTTTTGCTACTTCTGTAAATAGAATCTTGTAATAATTTTATTGTATATTTATTTTCAATAATCGTGTTTAAACTTGTGCGAGTGTGGTGTAAACGAAATAAGGTGATGCCGAACATAGTTGCACCCCGAATGGATCGATATCAGCAACATTGAGTTTAATTTTTATTCACGTCACTGAAGGGGTGGTTGAAGATGGAGAAGTCAGCACGGCCACGAACGGCTCTGAATGAGTGTGTTAAAGTGGTAGTGCGATGTAGGCCTCTCTCTGAAAAAGAGAAGAACGACAATTACGAGGAGGTAAGGACCGAGCCTTAGTTGTTTTGTTGATGTAGGGTTCCACTTCCAGGGCTGCGCAGACTTGGTGCGTCGTCTCCAATCTCTCTCTAGACGACCGATAAACAATATCACAGTAAATAGTATTGAACATGGACTTTCATTGTGGCGTTATCATTTAATTTCGATCGATAACGCATATCGTAAAGAATACCGACTACCTGCGAAATAATAATTTTAAAATGCAAAATCCGTAGTGTTACGTGAGATGGATAAACGTTTCATAAATTAATTTTTCCTTACAATGAGACTGCTTGATATTTTCAATGAATTTAACACGTGAATCACACGCGTGGGCAATCGCGAGTTACGAATATCTACGCCTATACAAAGTCATACAGCGTTAATTCCGCATAGTAGGTATAATGAGGTCCTAATTATTAAAATTAGTATTGTTGAAATGCATACAATCATGGACCAAAATCACTAAGCTTTGTTCTATCCTTTCATTCAAAGTAAATTATAATATGTTTTTTAATTGTATAAGTTGGTCCTTGATCTAGTAGTCCACTTTATTTCTTCAAGGTTTTATATAATGGTAGAAAAAAGCAATTTAATTACTTATTTTTATTGAATAAAATATTAAAATGATGTCTGTAACACACTTTGTATACATTATTTAGTGTAAACTATAAATTACCATGTTTTCATTCTAAAATAATTAGTTAAAACAAACTGATTCATAAATAAGAGATATTAATTATATTATATTTAATGATTCATTATTACAGTATTTATCTTTACATTGCCTAATTACATTTTAATCTTGTTTTAAAGGATTAGATGATGATGAAATAGTTGAATAAATATAAATAGGTTATTTAAATACTTGATTAAAATATCCACATATACATTACTTATGCATTTAAGAGATCATTAAGCTAATATATGTCCCTATTTAACAGTTACCTTATTAAGTCTAATTTCCTGTTAAATGGAAAAACATGACTCGATCTTATTTACACATACTCTATACTGTATGCAGATTCTGCTATATTAAGTGCATTTAATGTGTTTATACAAATTCTTGATACATTTGCACTTAAACAGTACATATTTAAATGTCTAGGTACTGTGGACTATGGACATAGTTTTTCAATTTGCAAGTGTACGTTTCTATTTTACTATTTATAATTATTTCTACTTGAATTAACTTATGAAACCTGAAGTAAAGTAATTTAACCTTTTTTTATATGGCTATACTATATTAAGACAATTTTTTTGAATTATTGATGTATAAAAAATGGTAACTTTTATTCCGATAGTAGATAGGTACATCGCGGCCTATAAAGTCAGACTAAAGAAGCGCGTCCACAGAGCGCGTCTGACTCAGACGACGTAAAAAACTGAAAATAACCACTTATAGATTGAAAACGTGCTAGCGATACGGTTAACTGGCTCTTTTTACGTCGAAAAGGACAATGTGAGCGAGTGTACCGAAATATTTTTATTTTTTTTATTTCCCATTTTCATTTTGCGCTCCATGTTTTGTTCGTTCGCGATTTTATATTGTCACTCGAAAAGTATTATTGTAGTCGAGTTTGCAGCTTCATTCATGTTGTACCCCAAATAACAAGCGATAGACACTGCTGTTCCAGATTATATAATCTGTAGGTACCTGTAGCAAATGTCATTAAAAATCTGAAATCATGTTAGGTACTATTTTTTGTGTGACAAACTAACAAAAAACTTTTTCAATATTAGTGGGATTGCATTATGTGTAGTGTGGCCCCCATACCTACTACAAAGCTCAAGTTATGTTTTTATATTTGTCGCCTATTTACGTGAGAGTTTACGTCACAAAATATCAGATATTTACGTTATCAAAGTGCAGATTATTTCATTTATTTTAAAGGTGTTATCTCGTTATCTTCTATTAATTTAATAGGATTTGTCATTTACTATCTAGGATCTACCATTTTGTCATTGATGAGTTATGAATTTTTTTCCAATAATACAAAAAGACACACGCACCCACTCAACCCAGAACGTAATAATATGACCAGTGTTACATATCCAAAAGAAAGAGTAATTTTATTTTAAACATTTTTGTCAAGACTACATCAATCAAAAGACACAAATTATTTTCACACAGCACCCCGTAAGATAGCTAAAAATATCACTGTACCAATTGCAATGGAAGAATTGGTTTACGTGTGTCGAGTGTATTGCCACTTGACCCCGCGGTAAGTAGTTGAGCGTTGAGCCCATACTCGGATGTCCCATATTTAGTCATAGATCGGGACCGTGTGGCTACGATCAGCTTTTACCTCGAATTGTTCCACACCATACAATACAAGTCAAGTTCGTTTTAGAGAATGTGCCTTGACCTTAGGAGTTAGGAGTCGTGTATTAGTGGGATCTGGGAAGATGCATTTCGTATAGATTTCTTTGACAGCTTTTGGAGATGAGGTGAATAGATTAATTGGACTAAAACAGGAATATCTGGAAGGTTTCGTACAAGACATATACTAAGACATTTACTTTGTATCAGATGATACAAAGTAAAGCTTTTTTATTAAAAGCTCTGTTAACAAAACTAAAGACAAAACTTAATATCATCCATATATTATGAATAATGTCTCGGTCTGGCAGGACACAGAAGGCTGATCACCTACTTGTCCTTAAAGAAAATCGATCAGTGAAACGGATGTATTGCAGATGCCCCTTACCCCACTAGGGGACATGGGACTTTAAATTAATTATGAATAACCTTTCTCCCAGACTCAATAAAAGAACATAGGTAATTTCAATCAAAAGGTATTTATCATATTTATACTATTTATTCACTAGGTGATCAAACCCATGCCACGGAGTGCAATGCTCATTAGGTAGTCATTATCAATTACACCTCTGCCATGAATAGAATTCAGGACCTTAATCGCAATAAGTACATTAATAAGCTTTTTAACTTTTAAGTAGGTACTCTTTGGTATTATGACCATAAATACTGTGTCATTCAACCTTCATTTAGTTTATTAAGAAGTAATTAAAAGTAATCAACGATACAGAATAAAAAAGCTTAACCTTACTTTTATACAACTTACTAATTGCATTTTTAATATACTCCTTAATTAGTACGCGTTAAAAGTAATTTTTACTTTTCCGCGACATATTATGTCACGGTTCAAGCACAGTATTACCATATTTCCTACAGTAGTGCGACGAATGTACTTGTGCAGAGAAACGGAGGGGAACTGGCGGGGGTCGGGCGACGCGGGCCGCGTAAAGCAATCACGCTGAGATTGCTTTACCTATCGCGAAGGGCAGACGCTTCAGAGTTTTTTTGTGTAATAATTTATACTTACGTATTCTATAATGGTGGGCATAAACTGTTGTGTTTATGGATGCAAATCTACATTTAAATCCAAGGACATAAAGTTTCATAGATTTCCTCGCGACGAGAGGTAGGTTTTTCAAATTCTGTTTAGTACCAATTCAAAGATGTTGAAGATGTTTTTGACTATACATATTTTAAGTAGCTATAAGATATATATAAAATATATTATTGATGATTTTCAAGAAAACCAATTTGTTTCTCTGTTAATTCAAAGTTTTTATTTTAAAGTTTTCACAATAGTACAAATAATACAAATAGTTTGTTACTACAACAACTTAAAATATGTAATCTCACCTGTAAATTCAAAGAAACGACATTTAAAGTCCACTTATAATAAATCCTCAATTACAGTAAAAGTTCCTTATTCGCGGGGTATATGTTCCATAAATATGCCGCGAATACAGAAACCGTGAATACGGAATGGTAATTTATATGGGATTATAGGGGATACGTTCCTAGGTGACGATTGAGATTTTTTTCGTGTCGAAACTCGTTTCTCATTTTTTTTAGTTGACATTATAAACTAGGAAGAGTGCAGTGGATCACAATTTTTGTAACGAATGTGAAAGACGAAACAATAAAACACGCAAAGCGGCTTTTACTATAAACGGAACTACATTTAAAAATATACTTTATTTATTGAGTTATAAGGTTGCTTCCATTCTGTTTATTTACATTTTTAATAACATCAATCGCAGTAAAGGCGGCTTGCGACAAAGGCGGCTTGTGTCAAAGGCCTCGGCGATATCATTTAACAAAATAATATGTACTTTAGGCTAACTTGTAATAAGATCTATTTTACTTTCTTATTAGTCCATTTGACAAGGATATTGGGTTAGATACCTATTGGAATAATTTTATTATCATGTATGTACTTATTAAATCCGCGAATAAAAAAAATTTTAATCGTTTCTCGCCATTTTTTCTTTCTGCTACGTCAATCCAAGCCACAGATAACATGAACACGCGAAGCGCGCCAAATTTGAATAATGATGAAATGTTATTTCATTACATATAATATATGTTACCGGAAATGTATGAAATCAAGGAATTGTATATGTTTTTCCCATTTGGTGACAACCCTAGCATATTTACACGTGGCAGCGTGAGTACCTACACTGGCGGCGGCATCGCGCGACATCAAAGGCGATTCCTTACTGTAGGAAAATAATATTGTAATACTGTGGTTCAAGTTATAAATACTTGCACAAGTTGTTCATATTTGTTATTTTTAATTAATTACAAGTATCAGTGTTGGCTAAAGATATCAGATAAACACAAAAAGTAGACTACGCCAGTTATGTTTTTGGAGAAATTTGAACTCTATCGTGACATCTGCAACGGAACCACATTACCTATGTATTTTTTTTTTTTGCGTTTATTTCAAAGAACTTTAAAAAATTTACAGGACCAAAGTTAATTTACAATAAAGTTAATTGATAGTACAATTAATATTGAAACTCATAATTATGTATGTAGGCTGTATACCTACTGAACAATAAACACAAACTTCAAAAGTGTTTCTTACCGATTTTTCTAGAAGCGACACCGAATCAGTGATAGCGAAGAAAGCACTCTTAAAAGTTCACAATAATAAAAAAGTTAAAGATTGAGTTTGTCGTAGTAGGTACCTACCTTTTATCGGATGAATTGTAAAGAGCAATGAACTCTCGTAGCGGGGCCTATTGTATCATCTTTTTGTCGCTTAATACACATTTAGCTGAAGGAATAAAATGCGGGCGTATTCTTGCTATAATTACTCATTTATTTTAACATTCAGCAAAAGATTTCACTCGGTGCATTTCGAGATAACGCGATCGCAGCGTAACGCTTGTTAATCTTGTTATTTACAAAACAATCACCTTTTACGCATAGTGGTGTATCAACAAAGCTGAATTATTTGATAAATCCGAAGGTAATAACAGTATGTAATAATTAGTACTTAAGAGTAACTATAGGATATGTTGTATGTTTTTATTTATAATTGGGTAATTAAAATCATAAATTGTCTCTATAATCACTAATGGGATAAACGCTGTATGACTTCTATAAAAAATATTCGTCTAAAAATGTCCAAGAATATAAATCCATATTTTTTATGAAAAACGGAGACCTTCAAATCGTTGCCTTCAAACGATACAGTATTTAAAAATTCAAAAGCACTGATAATTAATTGTATGGTTTTATTACGATTACTGTAGACAGATAAGGGTTAATTTAACAGGATGAATACAAATATCGATCCAGTAATTATAGTCGTGGTGGTATATTTATTATTTACATCAAATTTATTGACTTTGCCTCGTGTTTCAAAATGATTCACCGGTCGTACTTGTACAACAATTCAAAAACGTATGATACATTTGTTTGCCCTGAAATAAATAAAAAAACACGTGTGAGACTTTATACAGGGATTATTTTTAATATTCCAACTTGTCTAGGTGAAAAAGTCCAGCGTCGAAAGGAAGTGGTACGAGAGGTTATCAACAAAACAGACCGCGGAGACTAAGTTTGAAGGCCCTTTGCAGGTGTGAACGGTGTAGGTGACTAAGTGACTAACATGACCAGCGTGGTGGTAGATTAACCACAAGGAACACCCTGTATATTGCTCTTTAGATTATTCCCATACCATTATTGATTCTAATGAACTCCCTGTATATGATTCCCATACCATTCTAAATGAGAATCATCTGATGACACATGCCATATATTTTTGGTATGTTCTCATCGTCGTCCCTTTTTACCCGACTGCCAAAGAAGGAGGGTAATGTTTTTCGAGTGTATGTAAGTATGTATGTATGTCTTTTCCTTTGTGACCACCTGTAGCCTAAACGGCTTGATGGGTTTTGATGTATGAGGTATCGTTAGATTTGTCTTGATTACGGGAGTGTCATAGGATACATTTTATCCTAAAAGTCCCACGGGATAAAGACATAATAATATTTTTTCTAAATTTCCCTTTAAAAAAATATGTATGCGGTATCATTAGATTCATTTCAATCACGGGAGTAATTAATATAGGATACGTTTTTTCTCAAAATTCCCACGGGAACATGTTAATTCTGCGTCAACGCAAAGCAACTCATGCGTTAGCAAGCAAAAAGATAGGGCGTGGCCTGGCATGCGGCGCGCGGCGCGGTGCGGAGGGGGATATGCTCGAGTATACAGCCCGATTGCGGGCACACGCATGAGGGCACACGTCGTTGACGGTCGTCTCTAAATAGCGATTTTTTCGATACTTCGTCGTCTGACGCGAAACTTATAAAGTATAAATAA
Source organism: Colias behrii (assembly GCA_029959065.1). Lineage (NCBI taxonomy): Eukaryota > Metazoa > Arthropoda > Insecta > Lepidoptera > Pieridae > Colias > Colias behrii. Next base: position 689,181 of record JARWMC010000021.1, on the reverse strand, counting down.
CTCGTTCTTTTTTTTTTCTTTCGTGTTTCTCTCTTTAAATTTATTCGTTCTTTCTAATTAATTAACTCGTTCTTCCGTTCTTTTTTTTGGTTCTTTCTTAAATTCTTCATATTAATTAATAATATAATAATAATTATTAATAAAATAACTAGGTAGGTAGATATTTTTGGTTAGTTTAAGTAACATACTTTTAAACAATCCTCACTTATTCTTTTTGTATTTTTTTTTTAGTTATAGTTCAACTGTTTTTTTTTATTATTATTAAGTACTTCTCCATTAGTACTGATTTTTTCGGCAATAGGTATCAGATCATTTTAAGAAATAAAAACATACAATATGGGATTATCTCGCAAAACAAAAAGGGCTCAGGCTCGGGCTAAAAAATTAAAAGCCGAATCTCCTGAGGCACGCGAAAAAAGGCTTTTAGAAGCAAGAGTAAGAATGTCCCAATGGTACAGCCAACTTTCACCTACTTCACGTCAAGAGCTTATAAATAACAAAAGTACCCGTAGACGTACTTTACAAGCACGTGAGTCTAGCGTTGATAGGGAACAAAAGCGGCGTAGGCTTGCAGCTAGCAAATCTGAAAAGAGAGCTGCTGAGTCCCCGTCGTCTCGTATGACACGACTCCAGCAGATGCGGGAATATGCCACAAACGTTCGTGAACATGAGTCTCCATCATCTCGCGCTGCTCGACTCGAGCAGATGCGGGAGCATGCGGGAAATGTTCGCGAACACGAGTCTCCACCAACTCGCGCTGCCCGACTCGATCAGATGCGGGAGCATGCCGAATTAATTCGTGAGCATGAGTCTCCATCATCCCGCGCTTCTCGACTCGAGCAGATGCGAGAGTATGCTGTGCAGTCTCGTAACAACGAATCACCTGGCTCGCGTTTAGAAAGACTTTCGGCTATGAGGTCACAGTCTCGTGTTCGACGGCAGTTGTTTACAAATAGTGATGCCACATTCAATGAAGCGATTTCTCAAGTGGCGGATGTGGTGTGCTACGTATGTCATAAGCTTCTATACAAGAAACAGTCACGCAGTATCTTAACTGCTAATATTACTGTTCTACCACAAAATGTTTCAGACCGCATAGATTGTTGCAATAGATGCGCCAACAAATTGTCAAGGAATCAGTGCCCGTCAAATGCATTTTGGAACAACATGACTGTTGCACCTATTCCGCCTGAAATTGAATGTCTATCAGAGATGGAGCTGCGGCTCATTTCTCGGATAAAACCGTTTATAAAAGTGGTGCGTCTGGGTGGTCGTTACGGACAACAGGGATTTAAGGGGCAAGCCATCCTCTTTGCACAGCAAGTTGAAGAGATACCTGAACAGCTTCCATTGAATATAGCAAATGCGGGAATAAGTGTGGTCACTGAAAATTTAGATAACGTGACAAACAATCGACGATACTCGGTAGACATCGAAAAAATTAAGAAAGCATTAGAGTGGCTATTGCGAAACAATCATTTGTACTCTAATGTGCAAATTAATACTAACATTACCAATGAAGAGATACGGTCAAGTATTCTGGAGGCAGTTATCACATTAGAAAATGCAGATCACATTAGAAATGAGCCAAAAAATCACTTCAAGGCTTTGGGACATGACCGTCACATCTTGCGTGGGTCTTTTCACCAAGGCAGTGATCGGTTTGAAGAGGAATCCCGTGGCCGCCAGTGCACGGCTAATGCCGCCACGGCTATCGCCTACTCCAGTTCCAAACCATTAAATGAATGGGCCCCATCTGACTTGGATCGAATTTTATTAGCTGGTAATACATATTTCAACAGGTGCATGTCACGACTTGCAAACAGACCGCAATTTTTAAATACTGAAGAGCTATTACCCGCAGTTTCTGTGGCCGCTACAGAATTCGAATTAAATATACAGCCCGATGTTGTCGTTGGAGTTGTTAACTCGAGTGCGCCATCTGACGTTCTTGAAGGATACTTCCCTAATTTGTCTTCGGGGATTGAATATTTTTTTACAACACACGATAAAGGAATTATTACATGTCAAACAAATATTGCATTGGCGGTAATGAAAGTAATCGTCGAACGCAATCAGTCTCCCGATGTCGAGATCCCAGAATATTACTTATTCGACTCACATTCTCGGGGACCCAAAGGTTATGTTGCACCTAACAGAGGAGCCTCCATGTTGATGAAGTTTGCAAATCAAGGCGATTTATGTCAACATCTTGCTGTTGCACTACAGGTAAGAGGCCATCGAGATATGCAGTATAGTATCACAGCTATAAATGCAACACCCTTGGTCATCCCAAATGAATCGCCAGTACTGAATGAACAACACGACACTCAGATAGTTAGCGACGGCAATCTGAATAGCAGTGATCCTGTTCACGAAGAACACGCGTTTGTTACTACAGCTCTTATGCCGATTGATACTAATATTCCAGATCTAAACGAAGTTGTTTCGAACGCTAATACCGTAGAAGAGAGACCAATACCTATCTACGAACTCAAACGGAAAACTGTGCCCCCGGTCAGCGTCTTGAGAGAGCAAAGAGCAGAAGAGCTAGCGTGGATAAGGTTATTCCCAGATGGTCGAAATGGGCTTAGGGAACAAAGACCCGTTCCAATAACACCGCTCGATTACTACCAAACTCGAGTGATGAGCAATGACAAACGGTTCCAATTTAACGAGTACATATTTTACGCCCTCTCGTTAGTAGAACTTTGCAAGGCTCAACAAAATGTTTCAGTCTGTGGCCGGTTGCGTCAGGATGGAGCTGAGCCCACAGATGTTGTACAAAATGTGCACCTGGTAATGCGCAACATACGTGGCACGTCCGCGTACTGGCACAAAGCGTATACGGATCTTCTTGCCATGGTGAAAAATTTAGGTCCTCCTCATTGGTATCTTACTCTCTCTTGTAACGATTTAAATTGGCCCGACATGCTAAAAGCCCTTTTAGTTGCCGATGGCCGCCCAAATTTTTCTTTTGAAGATTTGACCTTCCTTGAAAAGCAGCACCTTGTCGTGTCTTACCCAGTCACGTTATCAAGACAATTTATGTTGCGCCTAAACACTTTGTTTACTAGGCTGAGAAGAGAAGAGGATCCGATTTTAGGAAAGAAAATTATTGATTTTTGGTGGCGCATAGAATTTCAGCTACGAGGTAGCCCTCACCTTCACATGGTTTTATGGTGTGCTAATATGCCGGCTTTTGACACCCCTGAAGGTATTCAGTTGCTGGAGCGTGTTGTCACGTGTGAGGTTCCCGACGCTGAGGACGACTCAGAGATGCATGATTTAGTCGTTCAGTTACAAACACATCGACACACTCAAACATGCTTCAAAAATAACCGAAACGTTTGTAGATTCGCTTTCCCGAGACCAGTGTCTGAAAACACTACAATCTTAGACGACGAGCAAGCAATGAGAAATGGTGGAAGATTTTATATATTAAAAAGAACAGATTCGGAAACCATGATAAACTGCTACAATTCGAGATTATTAAAACTGTGGCGCGCCAATATTGATCTACAGCCTTGCGGGTCAGCTTTAGGTGTGGCGTACTACATCTCAAAGTATATCTCAAAAGCTGAACCTGCAGAGGTCTCTAGATCAATAAGGCAAGCTATAAGTGCTGTAAGAGACCGCGGTGGAAGCAACTTAAGACGGCTGGTTTTTGCTATCCAAAACGCAATCTTGTCTCACAGAGAAGTCTCTGCCAACGAATGTGCGTTTCGATTGTGTCATTTAAAATTAAGAGATAGTTCACGTAAATGTGTTTTCGTAAACACTTGCGCGCCTGAACAAAGATACCGAATGCTTAGGATTGACACAGAAAGTTCCGAACCGTACAAAAATGTATTTGATAGGTACGTTCACAGACCTCTTTCTCTGGAGCAACTTAGTTTAGGTGAGTTTGCGATTTGGTACGAGGTTGTCTCTACTAGAAACGATACAGAGGAGGATGAACAAGATGCTGATGCCTATGATGCTGAGGATGAGGACGTGTCTAGTCGTCGATACATTACCTTATTAGACAACGTAGGTAGGATGAAAAAGCGGACACGTCCAGCTATACTCCGAACGCGTTATTATACGCTGTCTTCAGACCCAGAAGCATATTACTACTCATTGGTCCTGACTCATATTCCGTTCCGAGCAGAGGAAGAGTTGTTGGATGGTTTTAATACTGCAAAAGAAGCTTTCTGGGCCAAAAGGCATCGACTACGTCCGCTGCAAGAAGGTTTTGACGCCGAAACTATGATGCGGTGGGAAACTGAGATCCAACAAGCTATAAGCCGCATTGTGGCAGAAAACTTGGCAGCAGGAACCGTTGAGGAACAAAACGATGACGCAAATGACAACAATGACGTTCAGCCTATTGAACACATACTCGACGACGGCGGTCATAATATTATGATCGAAGAAGTCGAAGATGAACCAACTGACATAGGCATGCCAGACAATCAGTTTGAAACATTTGTAGCTTCATTGAACATGAGTCAACGACAACTGTTTCAAAAAATTTCCCAAAAGTTATTGGACGTGTCGAATTCTGATCCGTTACTAGTTTTTGTTACTGGAGGAGCTGGTACCGGAAAAACATTTACCTTAAAAGTTATGACTGAACAAATTCGTAGGTTGAGTAACACTGAAATAGGTAAAAACGTGATTGTTACTGCACCAACTGGAGTAGCAGCCAGACTAATCGGTGGAACTACACTGCATTCCACTTTTGCGCTACCAATTGAAAAGGAAAGAAATGAAACATTACGCCCACTAACAGGTGAAAGGCTGCAAAGGGAGCGACAAAAGTGGAGGCATATAAATTGGCTCATCATCGATGAAATATCAATGGTGCCCTACTTAACACTGCGAAACATTCACATTCGCCTCCAGCAACTAAAACAGGATCAAGGGAACTTTGGTGGTATCAATGTAATTTTGTTTGGAGATCTCATGCAGTTACCACCAGTTTCCAGAATCACCGGTGGTTCTTACTGCTTCCGACAGCCGTCGAACTTAACTGGTGAAACAAATCTGTGGCAATTGTTCAGCTTTTGTGAATTGCCACAGAATATGAGACAGGCAGGAGACAATACCTTTGTGGACATTCTCAATAATATTCGTGTTGGTGAGTTAACGATGGACCAACTTGAGATCCTGGACAGCCGCAGAATTCCACTAGAGGGTCCATTTGCCGATGGAGAGGCAGTTCGAATTTTCCCTACTACGAAACAAGTCGATGCTTATAATTCAGCCATGACTAAAAAGTTGGGCAAATCGTTAAAGCTCTACCAAATAAACGCTGTTGACATCTCCCTAGAAGCTAAAACCTACGGTCAGTGCCCTCGCAAACAATACATTTCTGACGACCCGAACAAAACAGGGGGCATTCTCGGCACACTAACTATTGGAATTGGATCTCGCGTGATGTTACGCCGCAACATCAATGTAAACCACGGTCTGGTGAACGGTGCTATGGGTATCATAAGAAGAATTGAGTGGCCTTCTCTTCGCAGAGAGCAGTTAGAACCAGGTGAGTTACCGCAGGCAGTATTCGTAGAGTTCGACGATCGTTCTGTTAAGGGCAATGAATTGGGTGTGGGGGTTCGCATAGAGCCCTCCACTGTCGACTTTGATGCGCTTCGCGGACAAGGGAAGATTGAACGTCGGATGCTGCCTTTGATACTTTGTTGGGCTGTAACGGTACACAAACTGCAAGGTACCACCTTGGATCGGGCTGTCGTGGACCTATCAAACGTGTTTGCAAAGGGCCAGGCTTATGTAGCCCTAAGCCGTGTTAAAACACTTGCTGGGTTAGCAATAAAAACACTTGACCCAAAAAAGCTGTTGGACCGGCCCCACGACGAATGTTCTTTAACTGAACTTAAACGTTTGCGGGATCTTCAGCAGTAATGACTCACCTAATTCTTTTTCTTCTTCACTACCAACAGCCCAGATTGGCGGTAAATTTATGTTGCGGAGTAACATCACTCGTAATCTAAAGCCAAATGTCGTCGAAATAATTTAAAATGGTACTTACATATACATAGTCTTCTACATCTACAACATTTTCGTTAAATAAAAACAGCTAAAAAGTTATAAATAAAAAAATTATTATTAAAAAAACAAAATACCCGACTGCACACTAAAAAAAGAGTAAAACAAGCCCCACAATAATATTGATCAATCAAATGCTAAAAACTAATTATGTAATACCGTTTAAACAATACCTATATTAAAATACACTACAATATGTGTTCGTAATCGATAGTTAAATAAACAGAAACTTATTTTGAATACAAATTTACTGAATATAATTTATAAATGTTGATGGAAAGCATCGCAGGCGGGGACCACCTTGACCGCCACCAACGAAAATTCTGCTAAATGGTGCACAACCGAAATGACTATAAATAAGCCTCTGTTGGTCCCCGCCTGCGATGCTTTCCATCAACATTTATAAATTATATTCAGTAAATTTGTATTCAAAATAAGTTTCTGTTTATTTAACTATCGATTACGAACACATATTGTAGTGTATTTTAATATAGGTATTGTTTAAACGGTATTACATAATTAGTTTTTAGCATTTGATTGATCAATATTATTGTGGGGCTTGTTTTACTCTTTTTTTAGTGTGCAGTCGGGTATTTTGTTTTTTTAATAATAATTTTTTTATTTGCAGGATTATTGCAGTTATTAAATTTGCTTTATGATAAAGATTTAATTTTGGTGATGGATAGCTTAGTATTTAGTTGGAAATGCTATTTGCTATAGAATTTAATTTACTAACATAGTACCTAACATTTGTGTAAAATCGGTTCGTTTTGGTAATGAAAAGCTGCTTGTACTTTTTAAATATTAATTGTAAATATTAAAAGAGGTACTGTGAGACCATAAGCTTTTCCTACGTACAGAAAATTAGAGGAAAAATCCATAGTTTCTTATTTCAATGCCGAGTAGTAAAATTATATACTAAATCATAACGTTAAAAAATGTTAATATTCTAGTAATAATAACTTGACGCATGATCATAACAAATCGGGATTGTTAATAGACAATTTTGTATTTTTACCTATTAGTCTATATGTGGCACATATCCTTATTTCTGTTTGATTTAAAGAATCCAATACTAGTACTTTTAAAAGTACCTTATTACTTTCTAGTTTCTAACAATAGCATGCTGAGTTAGGTGATTACTGATTAGTGCAATTGATCGATATTTCACGGTTATTGGCGGCTACATGGAGCGTGCGACAGACATGCTTCGGTTAGCTTATCTGACAGGTGCACGTGCAGCTCGAACCGAAATTATCTTTGTTTTCTATCGATAATGGAACTATAAACAGTGTGGCATGTAGGCATGATATGTACGAAATAGTTTAGAAATATACGTACAAGATATTTTTACAATTTATTGACGTCAACGTTTGGATCACCCTGTATATATGCTGTTCAGCTATTTCACATACGAAATAGATTTGTTTTAAAAATTATATTTTCAAAATTCTAACTTCAGAAAACTTTTTTAGAATTTACTTCGTTTAAAATATTTTTTTGTCTCTCAACCTAATGAGTGTTTCACCCCAAAATAAATAAAATTAGTCCGTTTTCTTATGGGAAAAGGTATACATTTTTGAGTAAAGCAATGCCATTTGGTACGAATGTTGTACTCGTCCACCTAAGCCCAAATCGCCCGGTAGCCAGGCATTACTCCCCGGAAGGAGGGAGGGAGGGGGGGCTAAAGAACAGAGCGCCCGGCGCTCGGAAAAAAAATTCTGGCGGATTAATTTGGACCTTTGAGTCGAATTTGGTGTCGTTATCAGGTAACTAGATGATGCCCAATTCATTCCCCATACCAGGTTTTTAGGGTTCCATAGCAAAATATGTCACAATCCTTAAAATAAAAAACTTTTAGTAGTGAAAAAATCCAAACAAACCAGTATAGTTTTATATTTTCGTATCAAACTTAGTTTATAAAAAATACTGTCTGAAAGGCAATTTAATGCAGATTATAAAAACATTAACATGTAACATATATTTTATCATTTTAAATGTAAAAAAAATTATACAAAGTACAAAAACGTTTGACAGCGCAGCGTAGGGGACGGCTAATAGACCCGAAAAACAAGCAATATTAACAAAAAAAACCAGCCAAGTGCGAGTCTGACTCGCTCATCGAGTGTTTCGTACTTATTTGTCCCATACCATGTTAACTGGTCTGGTAGGACCTGGATATCTGATACTCACAAACTTTCGTCTTTATAATATTAGTGTGATTTTTAATCATCTTTAAATTATAAATGAAGTCAGGTAACATTGTTAAAAATAAAGATATATAATAATAGAACGTTATAGTATTAATAATAATAACAACCACCTCCACAATTGCATAATTCGGTACATTTGAGCTGGCGCTTAAAACACTTCAATCTGGAACTGCAAGATTTCACGCACCGACATCTTATTAATTCAAAGCTTCTCTTTTCTTTTTATTTCAGACGGGGAATGAATATTCAGATTTTTTTGTAGGTCCCCAAATATACACAGCCTGTAAAACTGCCCTTAAGGTGTGTTGTTTAAGGGCAGCTTCTGTGGGAGGCAAATTTTCTATTTGCATGTCCTTTTATGTTAAAAATTGTTTGCGACCCTCATTTACTGTCACAGCGGGGTATGATTTGAAAAACAAACATGTACTTATAATACTTATAAAAATATAAGTTCTGGTTAAGATAATCTTTAAAATATCGTGACCGTCCTTAGCTATCATGCATTGTAATCCCAAACTTTTCAATTTCACTGTCTGCATATTTGCCACTGTAAAGTGCTTCATACCCTCGTGTGGCTTTAGGATATGGCTTCCATGCCTCAAATGGAGTTTATTTGCGTCTTGCATTAAATATGAGTTTGTGTAATATCTGGTAAAAGAATGGAATAAGGGCAAAACGTGTGTTCTTTGTGGACCTGATACAAGAATACCATTTCTTAAGTATTATTTGTCAAGAAATTAATTTGGGTACTAAACTGAAACTCTAACATTTATTTATTTAATTAGACTTCTTATAAAAGCAATTTTGAATCGTCATAACATTTTTTTAACATTTATCACCGATTCGGAAAGCAGTATGTATGGAGAAGAACCGGAAAAAAGAAACTCCTTATTTGCTCTTTTAAAATCTTGTCAATATTAAGGTACAATTTAATTTTTCATAGTAATATGTAACTACTAATAAGTCCATTATTTAAACATGAAGCTAGCATTGTTACATGCCAGGTTTTGATGATTTCGTCCTGTGCCGATGTGTACCCATAGTTCTTTTAAACCTTCTAGCTTTGGAACACACGATATAGTAGTAGTAGCCAAAATAATGTTAAGAACAGTCGACACATATAGCTAGTACAGAATATCATGTGTTCCAAAGCTAGAAGGTCTAAAAGAACTATGAGTACACATGCATTTGAGGCATGGAAGGCATATACGAATGTCATACGAAGTATGCGGACAGTGAAATTGAAAAGTTTGTGATTACAATGCATGATAGGTAAGGACTAAGGACGGTCACGATATTTTAAAGATACTCTTATCCAGAACTTATATTTTTGTAAGTATTATAAGTACATGTTTGTTTTTCAGATCATACCTCGCTGTGACAGTAAATGAGGGTCGCAAACAATTTTTAACATAAAAGGACATGCAATTAGAAAATTTGCCTCCCACAGAAGCTGCCCTTAAACAACACACCTTAAAGGCAGTTTTACAGGCTGTGTATATTTGGGGGCCTACAAAAAAATCTGAATATTCCTTCCCCATCTGAAATAAAAAGAAAAGAGAAGCTTTGAATTAATAAGATGTCGGTGCGTGAAATCTTGCAGTTCCAGATTGAAGTGTTTTAAACGCCAGCTCAAATGTACCGAATTATGCAATTGTGGAGGTGGTTGTTATTATTATTAATACTATAACGTTCTATTATTATATATCTTTATTTTTAACAATGTTACCTGACTTCATTTATAATTCAAAGATGATTAAAAATCACACTAATATTATAAAGACGAAAGTTTGTGAGTATCAGATATCCAGGTCCTACCAGACCAGTTAACATGGTATGGGACAAATAAGTACGAAACACTCGATGAGCGAGTCAGACTCGTACTTGGCTGGTTTTTTTTGTTAATATTGCTTGTTTTTCGGGTCTATTAGCCGTCCCCTACGCTGCGCTGTCAAACGTTTTTGTACTTTGTATAATTTTTTTTACATTTAAAATGATAAAATATATGTTACATGTTAATGTTTTTATAATCTGCATTAAATTGCCTTTCAGACAGTATTTTTTATAAACTAAGTTTGATACAAAAATATAAAACTATACTGGTTTGTTTGGATTTTTTCACTACTAAAAGTTTTTTATTTTAAGGATTGTGACATATTTTGCTATAGAACCCTAAAAACCTGGTATGGGGAATGAATTGGACATCATCTAGTTACCTGATAACGACACCAAATTCGACTCAAAGGTCCAAATTAATCCGCCAGAATTTTTTTTCCGAGCGCCGGGCGCTCTGTTCTTTAACCCCCCCTCCCTCCCTCCTTCCGGGGAGTAATGCCTGGCTACCGGGCGATTTGGGCTTAGGTGGACGAGTACAACATTCGTACCAAATGGCATTGCTTTACTCAAAAATGTATACCTTTCCATACAAGCATGCCCATAAGAAAACGGACTATGCTGGGGATTCATCATTCAAGCCTATTGAATTAACACCGCGAAGGGGTTTAAATAAATACTAAGTGAGAACTCATTGGAATATTTATTGATGATGCATTTTATATTATTTAAGTCATAATAAAAATGTATGTGTTGATCTTTTGGAAATTTTGAACACGTAAGGTCATGGTCATTTACGAAGTGGAATCGAAAATAGCGAATAAGAAGTGTTATTTCAAGGTGGTTTACATAACAAAAAATTTATTTTGTTTTAAAGCTAAGCGACGTGTTTTTCCATTAAATTATCCTCAATTATCATCCTTTTAATATCAATCCTCAATCAATGCAATTATTTAAATCGATCAAAAGAAATATAAAATAATAGCCACAAAAAGTTATTTTATGGTAACCTTTTTTATTCATTAACTGTGGTGTTGGTTTAATATTATCGTGTAAAAGGGGTATAAGGGTTATGCCTATTACTAAAATAATTACCAAAAAGTGTACCATGGAATGTGTATGATAAAATTTTTAAACTACTATTTGATATGCTTGGTCTGGTCAGTCAGACTGATAGACTTCGTGGATTCCTAACCGAAATTATTTTAGTTCGAAGCCCAATGGTCAAGGAAAATTTGACAAAAGTTTTATACTGGTCTTGTTCGAACGTCTAACATCGTAAAGTAGATCTACCACTGAAGTAAAGCCATGGTACACCCCCATCCAATATTCCATATTAACATTTTTCTAACCACCAGGTGGTAAAGGTATGGCCGGAGAGAGGCGCGGTTCAAGTGAACAACCCCAAGGGACAAGACAAGCTCTTCACGTACGACGCCGCTTACGACTGCACAGCTGATACCAAAACTATTTACGATGAAATGGTGAGTTAATAGTAGATAAAATAAAAATATAAATAAAGATCATTTATTGAACAAGGTTCCTTACATTAAAATATAGACCCCAGACTCCCAATATAGCTTTCGCTGTGTTTCAGGAGTCTATGCCTTCCCGATACAATACATTAGAAATAAGATATAAGTAGGTATACCTAATAGGGAAATATAGAAATGTTGTAACCGTACTTTTGTCAGGGTAAAATGTGAAGGTATTATAACTGGCCATAACCGTACATGATAGAGAAATAGAGAAAATATTTACCTTCCTGCATTATTTTGGCTATCCTCCAAAATTGCTTTTGCAAGGCCTTGCACTGTCCACGTATGATGCAAAAAATACGATAAAATAGCGCTTGAAGAAGAATTCCAGCATAATTTAAACGCGGTCGAAATTTACTTTATTCATTATTCATTGATATAGAAATGAATGTAATAGCATCACTTATAGATAATATTTGATAAGAAATTAGAGATATGAAAGTTCTGTTCAGTTTCACAAATTCACCTGATACTGGTCAGTATTTTTTGCAAAGTAAACGTAAGGTCACTGAAGACACGATACAATACAATGCGCTTTTTATTACTTTACAACAATCGTTTTATTTTATTTTAGATAACAAATTGTTCTCTATTTTGTTACGAACGGAAAATTTTGGTAATTATATCTAGGTTTTTAATATTATGTTGTAAGTAGTTCTAAATAAGACTCTTAGCTCGGAGTAAATTTATCTATCTTATTACATATTTTCCAAACACAGAATAACAAAAAAATTGTTAAAGATAAAATAAGATCTTCCTTCCTGTAGTTAATTAGCAATTAAGTTTAAATAATTAATTAAAAACAGATTTTTGGCAAAACAAATGCTCCATAATGGCTGATGAATAATTCACTAGCGTCAACTTTTAATTCTGATTGCACGTGAGCTGCAGTCTGCATCTCATTAATATTTTATTTTGAATTGAATTTTCTGCGCGATAAAGAATATTTATTAAAATTTATCAGCAAAACGAAATGGTTGTTTACAACACAGTGTGACACTTGCGATTATACTAATGCATTTTGAACGTAAATTGATTGAATTTTACGTAAACAACAGAACAGAAAAAGTATTCTCTTGAATATTTCAAAACAATTTTAAAGGATCTGCCCGATTTCAAAATCAAAACCAGACATAAATGAACTAGCAGGTATTAAAACCCCATCACATAGCCAATTTCTGATAATAGTGGCTAGTTCATTTATACATAATGCAAAGAACTTAAAAAGGAAGACGAAACATGGAATTAGGCGAAGCCTTTAATTCGAATTCTTTGTTAAATGTAAAAAGCATTTCACTTTTTTACGTACGTCCATAAATAAAAGATGCCGTACAACCTAAAGGCAAGTCTTGGTCTATTTTAGGCACTTTATATTTGAGCAATAGAAATAGCTGTTCCAGTACAAAATAGTTCGTGCGATGATAATAGTATTTTCGCATAACATTGGAGTTGAAACGCCAGAACACGGTACGAAATGTTTGTATTACAATTAGGTGGTGCACGCAGTTGCAATTACAACTTCAGACGGTTCGTGTTCCAAGTATTATAGTAGAGGATTAATTGTGTTTGTAGTGTGATTAGAATGGAAAGATACGTCTAATTTTCTAAAGATTTACTCATTGCTGAGCGGTTATCAAACACACTTTTGTGATAGAGAAAGATTTAAAGTCAAAGATGATAATTTAGTCCTTAATAGTTTTTAGACTGCTATAATAAGAAAATGGTGGCAGAAAATTGTTTTAAATCGGTTTAAAATTCGACAAGGAAAGTCACATATAATTTTTTATCTGTATTTAATGATATAATATAACGTATTGAAGAACTAGAAAATAACGAAGATTATTCACACTAATGAGTGATTCTCAAAATTTGCGTATCGTCGACCCGAAAGATTAGTAACCGTGCGTTTGACAGCAGAAGGTCAGTGATTGATTCTGCACTTAAAAATATATCGTTTGTTGAATGAGATAATAAACTTCCAGCGTTTCGATGTTTATGTTTAAGGTAACAAATGTTTTTATTATCCATTAGTTATAACAATATCAAACGTTTAATCCTTAATATTACAACTGCTCAAATCGTAGCCATTATTTAACCCGCACCAAAATCCTGACTACATTGTTTACCAAAATGTAACATTGCAACACGTTTCCAAATTTCTAAATAATGATGTACGTTTACCAAATCTCTCGAATGAAATCATTACAATGGTTGTGACGAAACAGCGAGACGAGCCAAGTGACGCACGGGATAATTATAATCTGCGGAAATTCGCGTTCAGGGAATTTTAAAATGCGGCTGAATTTTACGAGTGCAATGGGAAATAGATTTTTGTAAACTAGTCTAGACCAGCTCGTCAAAACTTTTGGACGGTGAATAAATTGGACCTTGTATTGTTCCCTGCGGGATGCCACGTTTTAATGTAATCGCTGGGATACTCAAACGTATAAGATAAATTTTGAAGTAAATAATAAACCTAAATAAATGAAAATTAACAGGTCCGATATAATTATTTGTTTGATGTGACACATTTGCAATAATTTTGCGTTAGTTTGATTTTTATACGATATGAACCAAAATATATCGTTATCGCATCAATAAGAGCGTGTTATACTTAATGTTTATTTTATTTAAGACGCATAAAAATAATGATGACCTTTCTTAATTTTATTCAGCAGAGGTTGTTTAATTATATTATTTTGTCGTATCAAATTACTTGAAATCAATATTAAATATAATAGTGCTATATACATTTTAAAGATCACACCAACGCATTGCAGCTTTGATCTTATTATAATAATAACCACTAGATCTGTGATAATAACAAATGCACTAATCAGGCCCTTTTTGAAACAAACAAGGTAAACAGGCGATTAGCTCATCATTCAAGATAAATAGTTGTTTCAAAAATAAAAGGTTGTCATGATGTAATATGATCCGTATAGTGTCGGACACTGCATATGTTTATTTGGTTCTAAACAGCCTCCCACTCGCTTCCGAAAATTGCAATATTCTATAATAATGCTTCCTTTTAACCTTGATACTTGTGAAGGCTTTTCAAGTTAGAATACCGTGTTTATCTCATTGATACTTATTTAGTATTTAACAATATGTATGTAGTTCCGTACATTGGAACTATTCTATATAATCATTATTCTTCGGTAAACTATGTTTAGTTTGTGTTCTTGTTTCACCGCGTTTATTATTGAAACAAAGCCTTTATCTATTATCATAATAACAGGCATAAACGCATGTAATGTTTTAGTAGTATGTGCATTATATTGCATTCATCTATACTAATATTATAAAGCTGAAGAGTTTGTTTGTTTGTTTGAACGCGCTTATCTCGGGAACTACTAGTCCGATTTGAAAAATTCTGTGTTAGATAGCCCATTTATCGAGGAAGGATATAAGGCTATATATCATCATGCTAAGACCAACAGGAGCGGAGCCCGCGGGTGAAACCGCACAGCACAGCTAGTAATATATAAATTTGTATTAAAATATTTTAAGTGTTTTTAAATCTATTTTCGATGTTTCAATGTTTGATTCAAAATCTATGAAAATTATTCCGCGCTACCAGGTTAATTTCACTGTTCCGTTTCAATTGGATTATACGTTTCAATTCGCTACGGAACCCACTGCTTGCTAATATTTCGCGCTTGGAACAATTCTCTGTTTACGGTGTGAGTCACAGTGTAGGCGAAAGGTTCAGTATGACCTTCTTCTCATGTACATCACGCGTTACTAATTAATTGTGGATTTTTTCTTAATTTATTATATCGTAGTATACTGTGGGCGGTCGTAGTACGTTGATAGAGTGATTAACATTGCCTTTTTTGTCAGGGACACTACTTCTGTAGGCTTTGTTATTCTGCGGGTAGTTTCCTAAATAAGGATTGTTTGGTTCTTTATGTATAAAGTAACATAGAGATTAATAAGATTTTTTTTTGGTTCCTTAGCTTCTGTCATGCATTCAGTCTTTTTATAATTCTCATGTCATAATATGATTAATTTTAGTTACGGACCATTTTTATTCTATTTAAAGAAATTATAGGATAATATTTATCGCGTTGTTTGCAAAAAAAATATCACCAAGTGACTGGAGTCATAAAATTTTGCGTAAACTAAAATTTAAAATTTATTAGTCCCAAGATAAATTTTAATGCACCTTTGTCATTACTACCCACGTTGTCATTTATGATATGCCCAAATAAGTATGCCCGATATTGTCTGAGTTAATATCAATAAAAATCATATAAAAACATTCATCATTTAAACAGATTATTTCAGAACATCAGGGTTGTTCCATTGCAATCACATTTAAATTTATAACGGAATTTTGATGAAAGATTAAGTTTCCATTAGTCGATTTAATAACAAGAAACCTTTTCATTACTTAACTTTCAAAACTTTAAGATTCAATTGGACTGCCGCAATGAAATTAAACTAAATTCTCATTTCGACTGCATCTTTTAGGTCAACTACTTTCAAAGCGCTGAAAGTTTTTTCATTATTATTAAAAGTTTTCTTTTTAGAAATACCTATTGACGTTTATCCAAGATCTGATAATGTATTTGTTTTTATAAATTGGACGGACAGCTCGTCTCGTTATAATATTTTTGGCAAAGTGCCAAATTGAATAAACTGTATAATATGTACCTATATAGAAGTAGATACTGGAAGTTTTACGTAATCTTGTTTTTTCATAAAGAGCATAATTTATATTTGAACGAATACCTTTGTGTTTAAAGTTGGTAGTAAGGCAGTTTACAACCACTACCTGAAGTAGATTTTAATGTGTATTGAGTACCAATTTGTGGGAAGAAGTTACACTTAATAAATAATAGATAGATTTTTTTAACCATTCAAGGTTTCTAAGTCTTTGGAAGCAAATGGTATCAAACCACAAACCTTCATGGGCTACGTCCATATACCTATATCACTACAGTAAATTTCATTAATGCATTGTAATTTTATTTATTTATTTATTTATTTTACTCTTTAATACAACTAAACAGACTTACATACTAGAACATACAAAAATAAAAGCAAGGAGCAGTTTAGTGTATTTGGCGGCCTTATCACTTAGTAGTGATCTCTTCCAGGCAACCAGGGCAGAAGGTAATCAGCTCAATTAAGTTGTAAAGGTAGGTCGAGAGAAAAAAAGAAAAAAAAAATAATAAAATAATAATAATAATGATGTATAAACAAAAGAATAATATATGAAAATTAAAACACATAACAATTTATAAATTATATACAGTACTCCAAAAGTAATAATGCGCATAGAAATCTTCGTCACTGTTCGGCAACTGTCATATTCCCGGAGCGTCCGAAGATGATATGTATACAGGGTTACTTGTAAAACACCAGCATCCTTGCAGGACAAGATAGCTAACATCATAAGTAACAACATTTGTTCTACGACTTTTGATAATTTGTTAGATTTTATTTTCATACAAAAATGAATATTCATATAATTTTCCGTTTGAATATTATAAACTCTATGCGCATCCCAAAAATTACGAAAACAAGAAGCGAGCGAGAGTAAGGGGGGGGGGGATTCGATAATGAATAGAACATAGACTTAAATGTTAGGAGAGTACAATATGTAAAAGCTTAAAAAATCATTTAAAAATAATTTATTGCATTATGCCAAAAGTCGTAGAACAAATGTTGTTACTTATGATGTTAGCTATCTTGTTCTGTGAGGTTGCTGGTGTTTTACAAGTAACCCTGTATAGAGTGGTTAAATGCATTTTCTTCATGCATAATTTAGTCAAATTATGTGTTTTGTGCTAAAAGAGATTAATATTTATTTGTAAGTAACGATTTTGTTTCGATAATTCCTTGTAAGTAAATGAAATGAAATGAAATGAAATGATTTATTTGCAAGAAATGTGGAAGATTTAAAGATGTTACATAATTTAAAGATGTTAAATAGCGAGGATAACCCCACGATTGCGAATATATCGTTGTTGGATTGATTTGCTTGGATAATTTTATAGTACTTTTAAAGTGTCTTACTGAAACTGGTGTAATGATGGAAGAAAAGAAGGTTAAAATAACACAAAATTTATATTGTATAAAATATGGTTTTCAAACACAGGTTTAGATTTAAACCATATACTTAAATCTAATCATTAAAATCTCAGTTCATAAGTATTTACAGTACCTACTGATCATTCTTCAATATTATGATTTATGACAATTACAAAAAAATAAAAATAAAAACAATCAAAATCAGGGATTATCTTTATTTCTGACATTTTAGATACATCGGAACTTTCATTATGCTCTTCTTCATTTTCACTTTCCCTACTGCCATCACCTGTGACCTGTGTAAATCATTTCATCGATTAATTCAATTCACCTTTAAAAACAAAACCAAGAAGGGTATGTAATAGCAGCTCTATATAATTCCACACAGAGAGAACAAGTGCAGTCACCACCAATATTTAAACACGACTGACGGATTTTTGAGTTTTTTGACTGACAGGCTACCGTCACCTACCGCCCGATTTGTTTTTGATTGTGTATGACCGTGAATTGACTTCTATTTCTTTTGAACAAGGTGTAAAATGCAAGGGCATTGTTTAGGGCCCTTACAATTCAATGATTCGAGTGTTTTCGGAAATACGACAATTAGCGAAGATTTGCATGCGCATTATTAATTTTGGAATACTGTACTGTACATAAACATATACGACACTACAGTAGATACAAAAATATACTTATATAATATACATATGTCTACTTATATTATACAAATATACCATAAATATATATACATATAATATATAATTATATAATACATATAATATATAATTATATACACTACTAATATAAAAATTTAAAACAATAAAAGTTACTATGCCGAGTTGAAAGCGGATGACAGAAAGTGACGACGAAGGAGGTTTTTAAAAGATGATAAATTCTTAGCTTGTCTGATTGGTAGTGGCAATGCATTCCAAAGATTAACAGCAGTTACCGTAAAAGATTTCCCAAAAAAGTTGGTACGTCGCACAGGGACACATAAGGTAAGTCTGTCAACCGAACGAAGGGTATAGTTTTCATTGCGCATGAAGGAAAATTGGTTTCTAAGGTACGTAGGAGCGGAAGGGTCAAAAAGGATACGGAAAAGTAAATGCAACAAATGCAGATTCCGGCGAAAGCGGATGGGGAGCCACTTGAGCTTTTTTCTATAGAAAGAGACATGATCATATTTCCGAAGGCCGAAAATAAATCTTATGCAAAAATTTTGGAGCCGCTCAAGTTTTTCAGTAAGCTCAACTGATAAATCAGGATAACATGCATCAGCGTAATCAAGAATAGGAAGAAGAAGGGATTGCGCTAGCATAATCTTCGTGGGAATGGGCAAAAAGTTACGAAGCCGCCGGAGCGTAGATGAAGCAGCATAAACCCTGCGGCTTAATTCCTGGACATGATTGGACCAGGAGAGCGTTTGATCAAACAGCACGCCTAAGTTTTTGACTACCTTCTGGTAAGGCAAGACTACGCCACCGATTTTGATGCTTGGTAAAATACCCCAGTCGATTTCTGAAATCATATAAGGACTACCGATTATGATGATATTGCTTTTGGAAGGATTGATTTTTAGTCCAAATTCATTGCTCCATTTAAGTATTGTTGCCAATTCAAAGTTACAAAAGTCAATTGCCTTAGGTAAGTCAGCGAGAGTAGACAGGGTATAAATTTGTAAATCGTCTGCATACATATGGTACGGAGCCGTCAAGCGGGAACATAAGGAGTTGATGAAAATGGAGAAGAGGAGAGGAGACAAGACGCCCCCTTGTGGAACACCAGCAGAGACTTCGCACCAAGACGAGAGACGAATTTTAGTATATTTCAGGCTCAAGTTGGCTATAACTCATGATAACAACATGCAAATCGTAGTGCAGCCAAATACACTTGAAGTATCCACAAGTGTTCGCAACTAAGTGATTCATAAAACTCTATTTATACTGAAATCGTGAAACACCAGGAAAAATATGCTCCGTTTAAAATATTGCCGTTTGTTTACATTAAATGGTCCATTGTGCGCGTGCGCAGCTCGCGGTGCAGATAAAAATGTTTTATGCTCTTTCTGGGAATGTTGTTTAGTCTTTGTATTGTTACTTAGTTTAAACAGATTCTTTTTTATTTTATTTTGGCTATAACGATAGCTTGTTAAGGAAAAAATTATATTCAAAGTTGTTGTTGTTTGTATCCTGAAGGAACTTAGAACTAGATCACATTTAAAGTGCTGTTACTGTTAGTATTTATGTTTACGAAAATTGTTAATCGATAAAAATCTTGACAGATAAAAAACAAATGAACTAATAAAATGTAGAACGATATCTATTCAAAATTGCGCAGCGTGGCCAATGCATTATCTAGACAGGTCGCTGAAAGACAGTTAGATTTTAAAGAAAGCACTATAATAATAATAGGATAAAGTACACAATATTATTATGGCATTAGTATATTTCGTAGTCATGGAAGATATATTTTAGACGACTGATTTTATTCGTGCAACACAGTGTACGTCGTAATAACTATAGTATCTATATAATGACCGGCAAGTCGTTATGTCTGTCAGTCAAGGCTGCGCGTGCGCATACAAAGCTTACGGTAATTACGTCAGTTTACACAATCGGTGATTTTCAGATGCGCCGTTAAATTCATATGTTGTGTAACTACAGTGACATGTTAAAATGGACTTTGTGTTTTTTGTAATTATTTTCGATCCGCTCTGTTTATGTATGCAAATGGAGGTAGTGATAATGAATAAATTTACATTGCATTTTGCGAATTTATTAATCAGTACCAATGTCAGAAATGCTTCTTGCAATATATTTTTTTGACGACGCGGTTGGCGCAGTGGTAAAGTAACTGCCTACTGAGCCGACGGTCCCGGGTTCGATCCCCGGTCAGGGCAAATATTTGTGTGATGAACTCAATTATTTGTTCTTGGGTCTGGGTGTTATTATCTATATATATGTATTTATTAAATATTATATTTATCGTCGCCTAGTACCCACAACACAAGCCTTAATTGAGCTTACTGTGGGACTAGGTCGATTTGTGTAATAATGTCCTATAATATTTATTTATTTATTTATTATTATTTATTTATTTTGATGGACTTTTTTATTGGTACAGCTGATTTGTTGTAATGCGTTCGATGTATAATAACTTTAGGATTTATAATCTTTATAATGTCGCTGTTTGTAATAAAAGGTTCATATAACAGTAAGGATTAATCGTGTTACAAAATTACAAATCTAAACTAATATTATAAAGCTGAAGAGTTTATTTGTTAGTTTGAACGCGCTAATCTCAGGAACTACTAGTCCGATTTGAAATATTATTTCGGTGTTAGATAGCCCATTTATCGAAGAAGGCTATAGGCTATAATATCATCACGCTAAGACCAACAGGAGTGGAGCACTGCAGGTAAAACAGCAGGGCATAGCTAGTACACTATAAACTTTAATTACTAAACATTATAAATATCTAACTTCCAAACCAAATTATTATAAAATACACCGTATTTTTCCTCGAAATGTAAAAAAGGTAAAAAATATTTGAGGTCATCTAATATTTTTTGCGGCAAGTTATTCTTTCAGCTGATGATAGTGCCAAGTTTTCTATCCAATTGAAAACGAGTAATAATTCTATAAATTTAAGCTACTAAGAAACTATGAAATGTAGTTTTTAAAACTTTTGATAAATAAAGAGGCTGAACTGAGTTTTTCCTCATAACATCATTATTATAATATAGCCTCATTAAAATCGATCTATACATTTTTACATTAGCCACTTACGTACGAAAGAGGAAAATTATAATAATAATTGTTTATATTTTCCGTATTTTCTTTCATATCCTGCAATACTAAATTGTATATTGAAAACAAATCCGTCAATTTTATTAATGTTTTGAGATAATACTTTAATAAACATTTATTACTACATTTAAAAAGCTTTTGATCGTACATATTAATCTGTACATATATTAATATCGTCATCACATGCATTAATCAATTAAATATTTTATAACACAAGCTATTAACTTTTTTTTTGTGTAGACTATAAGGGCGGCCGTACACGGACCGCTTCAAGCAGTTGAGACCGACCGCTTGAAGCCGCGACCGCGCGGTGAACTATGGACATTCATTCACCGCCGGCCGTACACATGACCGCTCGAGCCGTCGCGACCGCTTCAAGCCGTCAACTGCATGATGAAATTTCATCGTGCCGTCGACGGCTCGCGAGCGGTCGTGAGGCATACACTGACTGCTCGAGCCGTTGACTGCGCTAGAGCCGTCGACAGCTCCCACCCCCCCCTGAAAATCAATGACTCGACTAGTCAAAAAAATCAACCGCTCGAGCGGTTGGTAGCGACGGTTCGAGCGGTCAACAACCGACGGCTCGAGCAGTTGACTTCGACCGCTCGAGCCGTCCGTGTACGTCGCTCAGCCGTTAACTGCTCGAGCGGTCCGTGTACGGCCGCCCTAATAGATTGAGTTTTGAGATCGGCACTCAGTGAACGTCACGAATAATAGTGTGAATATAATTAATATCGTATAGGAGCTACCAACGTTGACAAGTGAGCATTTTAGTATAGTTGGTTCTTTGATATACTGTTCCTCTTCCTATTTCGGTTAGAGTCCGGGCTGTCTGGCTGGCCGCAGTGGTTGCGTTTATTAGTGCGCATCTTATCTGCACAGGAAAATATCCGTAATTTAAAGTCATTTATTAACGCGTAATTTTTAATCTTTTGCCTTTAGATAGATCCATCAGACATAATTTTTTTATTGCAAGACGTTTTTTTCGTTGTTAAATAGGTGCCAGACGCAATTTTTTATTTCAAAATCATTAAAATGTCATCGAAATAAGTGAAATTCCATCAACATGAGTTCCCGTGAAGGATATACTATGTATAATATTCATTTTACTATTTATAATTTTTTAGCAACAATCTACCATGGTGCCTCCTTTTCCCAACGAACCTCAAATAGGACGTTAATGTAAACTTGATAAAAACCAAATATCATCAAATTCATGTTAATACCCAAAAGTGTAATAAATATGAAACAATCTATTAAAAATATTAGTTTACTAATTATTCAATATAAGTATTCAAAAAGGATAATATAATATAAGTAATAAAGTTATTACTTACCTTTTAAGCGGACTCATATTGATGTAATTTCACTTATTTCGATGACATTTTAATTATTTTGAATTAAAAAATTGCGTATGGCACCTATTTAACAACGAAAAAAAACGTCTTGCAATAAAAAAATTATGTCTGATGGATCTATCTAAAGGCAAAAGATTAAAAATTACGCGTTAATAAATGACTTTAAATTACGGATATTTTCCTGTGCGCACTAATAAACGCAACCACTACCGCCAGCCAGACAGCCCGGACTCTAACCGAAATAGCAAGAGAAACAGTATATCAAAAACCCAACTATACTAAAATGACTTTTTTTAAAACGTTAATAGCTCCCGTACCAATAGTAATGTGTTAAATAATTTATTACTTTTTCACAACTTGTTCTACAAGTACTGCAGATCAATTTTCTTATAAGTACTAGCATTATAATAAATATGTTTCATTGCTTAATAAAATACTATAGAAGAAAGAATAATAATATACATGCAAATTTAACCCAACGAAAAGTAATTTTGAAAATGTTTTATCTCAATTTCACAATACAAATTCAATTCTTATTGACTTCGAGGTGATGTTGCTACATCTTTTTTTGCCCTCATAAAATCGAGCTAGTGATTGCCAAACTACAAAATAAGAATAAATTATCATTATTTTTGTTTTCAATTAATCACTAATATGTATTAGTAGGGACTGGCTCTCTTAACAAAGGCTATGCCTAGCAAGAGAGCCAGAGCCTCATATTCAATATTGTACAATCGAAAGGTGAAATAAAGATTTATTTTATTTTTATTATTTATCGCTATATCAATTCTAAAGAATAAGTATTCGTGTTATTTTAAACATATTATTATCATTAATTTTGCGTGTGTCAATACATCGTAAAAAATAAATCAATACGATAGGGCCTAGATCGAAGCATGCTCATTGCACACCATATAATATAGTAGGGTGGCAACCCTATTTCCGGTCAATATCCCGCGGTTGCCACAATCATTATAATTGAACTCTCAGTAGGCGCTAAGTGATTGATGGCCTTTATGTTAGAGCGCTTCCGATCTGATGGATTTTATTTAAAACATTGACCTGCTTTTTAATGTTTCTAATACAAAGCGTATTGTTTTTGTATAATAATTATAAAGTAAATATATAGGTACCTACCTAATACCTATAACGTTGTTATCCTTATAAAAGAATAGTCATTATGATTATTGATTTTTATTTACAAGGAAAAGCACGAATTACATTCGTCAATTTTATACAGAAGTAGTTTTTTTTTGTATTCGCTACTAAATTGCCTCCAATATTTTCCTTATGAATATTTCGTTTACATTCTACTTATGAGTTTGATTTGCAGTGAAAATCTCGTAACTTAACGCGAGAACCATAATATTTATATCTGTGAGAAGCCGTATCTTTTGGAATCACCAAGACTCATTGAATTCAGTTTTTAGCTTTTTACAAACTATCGTTATAAACAACGAACCAAACTCTCGAATGCCATAATATAATATTCAGTATCTCATAAACAATTTCTTCTGCAGGTCAGGCCGCTGGTGGCGTCCGTGCTCGACGGTTTCAACGGCTGCGTCTTCGCCTATGGACAGACCGGCACAGGCAAGACCCACACGATGGAAGGTACACCTGACGACGAGGGCATCATACCGCGCACCTTCAGGCACATGTGGGCGCATATAGAGAACACCGCAAGCCCAGATGTGACGCATCTCGTGTCGTGCTCGTTTGTGGAACTGTACCTTGAGGATGTAAGGGATCTGCTCAGCAAGGAGTGCAAAAAACTCACGATTAGGGGGCAGGTTAGTAGTATTAATAAAAGTATTTAAATGGCAGACGCCTTTTGATTTTGTAGACTTTAGTCAGTATAGTTGGTTTTGCTTCAGTTTTAAACGGAAAAATATGGAGTCATATTTGACTTATAAGAAATCTAATATATATATAAATAGTCAAACGAACTCGACAATTTATCTGTTTATGTGCTAAACACTACATATTATATCACTCGATACCGGAGGAAAACGGTTATACTATGTTATAACGATTCAAAATTACTTCTAGAAGAAGTCTATTGCAATAAATATTTTTTTGTGTTTGATACTGTGAATTGCGAATAGCACGCTACTACGTGTATCGTATCGTTGCCTGTAGCAAAGATAGTATGAATGATTGCCAAAAAAAAAACTGATACATCGCATAAAACAGAATTACCATAATGTCTCATCCGTCCCTCATTTCTAAATAAGACAAAATAACCATAAATACATGACTAACTAGGTAAACCGAGCAACTCGGTTGAGATAAACACTTCCGCGCGTATTGTCAACATTAGCGTCTCCTATAGCCTTGTTTGTGTTCAGTCGTGCTTTATTTAGTTTACTCGTATATCCTTATTTAATAACATCACGACGAGCAATAGTGGCTTAGAGATGGAGACCTCTGAATCTTACAAAAAAGAATTCGTAACAATAGTAGATGCTTTATAATTCTGAATACAATAAAAAGAGTTCGTGACTAGGCAACTGTGCAAAAAATTATAAATTTATGGGCCTATTGTTAATTTCACCATTGCTCAAATTGGTCAGAGAAAAGATCGTGATGAATCCGGCATGTCATAGAATGGAAAATTTGGACGACATGTGATGTGATATGTCGACACGCACTTGACCATTAGGTGGTTCAAAATCCAAATAAAGAAAAGAAAAAAATAATGAAAATGGTGTTTGCAAGCAAAAGAAACAAAATATACTTAAAATACACAAAGAGGTAACATAAAATCATAAGTGATTAATTGCAATTTTATTATGTTCTTCACATACTGTTCTGTGGTTCTTCAGCATACGCCTTATAGTAATAGTATGTATTTTAAAAACAAAAAAAAATTGGTTGTCTGTAAAGTCGGTTTACTGATGATAGTTGAACGTGACAACGTCCGATTGTGCTTCTTTGTCGCTCGTTCCGCGCTCTCGCTTGCACTTCAAGCCTTACATGGAACGCCTCAGAGCGAGGTAACGCCGCATGAGTCATGTTTTTTCGTGCGTGCAACCGGCTCTATCGAATTATAAGACGTTGTCACGTCAAAAAAAAACAATATTCATGTTTTTACATGTGCTCGTAAAATGGTGTCAAATGAAACAAGAAAATACTTTGTTAGTACATCACATTATCGGTAAGGTCGGATCTATGGTCAACATTGCAACAAGGCCCCATAGCCTTAAAACACCTTATTTGCTAAAAACAAACACATGACTTCACGCGCTAAAACGTTTAAAGGTCAGTTATTACACGTTATTACTTTAACGTTATGGAAAAAGTTCCAAAGTTAACGTTCCAAACCTTAGATCCAAACAGACACTTCAGTTTTATTTATTTGTTTACATTTAAAATAAAACAATAAACAAATATATTTATCAGCATGTCCCGAAACCGCAATTGTGGCCAAGGGCAGATTGCTTTTATTTCATAACTTCAAATAACACGCGTGAAATGTGGGTAATACAAGGAATATCAATATTTTTACACGAATAATAATTCGTGTAAAAATAATTTAACAAACGTTAACATTTTACCCTACTTTAGTTTGCGTTCGTGTGTGTCTTCATGTTTTCACTTCAGTAATTATTGTTAAAATAAAATTAATTACTCCGCTCTGTTTCCTTGCCTCTGTGAGATATTGGGAAAAGTGCAATCGTGGGAAAGCGAAAAGTAAAACTTAACGTAAATGACATCTCGAATAACGATTCGGAATGTCAGTCTTATGATATGTAGATACAGACTAAAAAAAACTAATAATTGGGAAATGTTAATAAAAAACGATAAAGTTAAAGAGATTCAATAACTAACTTGCCGGTTCTTCTCCATAGATACTGCTTTCCGAATCGGTGGTAAATGTTAAAAATACGTAATGACGATTCAAAATTAGTGCTCTTATAAGAAGTCTAATTGAATAAATAATTGTTTGAGTTTGATGCGAGATGTTGTAATCATGTATTACGTTCTATAAGTAATACAAAACATAACACAGTACAATAAAATTGGTACTAATCATAATCAATAAAAATATTAAGTGTGTTTATCAGCATTATCGATCATTATCAAAATGTTAAGTAGCGATAAGCCGACCCTGAAACAATCATTAAGGTTAAAAGATTTAATTTATCTTTATGAGTAGTATTTGCGAATTCTAGAAATAGTATTGCGTATTGTAGATTTGAATTAATTTTATACAAGTTAGATAATAACGCATTAAAACGTTTCTATGCTGAGTCGACGAATGAATTGATGTTTCAACACGATATTTAGTTTCTTATAGTTTGGGTTGCTTGTTGGAAAATAGTAAGACAAATGAATATACACACCCTACAGAAAATGGGCAAAAAAAGAGACTCAAACGTGTGTGTGATTTTCTGTATGCATGAACTTAAAAAAAAGCTTTTTAATCACGAGAAATGTTTCTTTTAATACATAGTGAAAACTGAAAACACAAACTATATGTTTCATTCGAGATTAATATACTAAAGTTATCTCTGATGTTGTTGAAATTTGAAATATATGAACACTATTCACGACCTACCTCGAAGGACCATACACAATCATTGAATTTAAACACATTTGCAATGAAATACTTTCAGTTTCGCGATAAGGCCCTTATAAAGTTTAACCGTGGAAACTCCACGATTGCGCGTAAGTACCAAAAACCGTTTCACGTAGGTGTGCAAGTTATAACGAGCAGATGAAAGTGAAGTGACCTTGTGTAATTATGCTCATTGTTCATTGATGCACTCGTGATTCCCTTTTCTAGTTGGAAATTGAATGCTGGATTAGCTGACGTTCCAACGAGGGATTTTCGCGGCTTTTGTGGAAGAAGCTTTGATTAATGTAGTGGTTAGATGTTTTTGAAACTTAGTATCTAGGATTACTTAGTACGAAGTACTGTGGCGTTAAGAATTTTTTTTCTTCTACCTATAAAAGTTAAAGGTATCTCGGGTAAACTTTTTGGGCACTGTAGGCTGTTCAGTGTTCACCTACTAGACCGTAAAGAAAATCAATACGCATAAAAAATAAGATTACAAAATAAGCTAACATTATTTTCAATAACAAATACTCAAAAGCTGTTTACATAACTTTAAATTGAGGTTTGTTTGGTTGTTTGCTGTCCAACCGTCCAAAACGGTGCGAAATGTATATCTTGTTTTGCATCGTAATTCATTGCGAAATTATTTAAATTAATTTCGTATTAATCTCACATATCGTGTACGTAGAACAATCGAATAATAAATAAAGATATGTTGACCCCAAGTGCATTTAACGAGTAAAAAAGTCGGCATGAACATGTACAATTTGCTAAATAAAAAGCTGATATTGCCAAATGCAATTAATTCGCGCCAAATTACGTTTTCTACCACACGCGTCGCTGATTACGGATAATTACTATCCTATTTGTGAGTCATGCTTGTATTTTAGGTTATTAGTATACAGGGTGTTGGTATACTAAGCTCAAAGGAGGTTATAGTTTTGCATACGCTGAGTACGTAAAAAATACTTATAAAATTCCAGACGCAGTTTTTTTTTTCAAATAGATGAATTTTTAAAACTCTATGTGTACACCCATAACAAGCACCCGCCCAGCTTTGCTACCAGCACGTGACCTATTGTTTAAGATTATGTTTTCATAGACAAAATGCTCACATTAGCGAAGCGGTATAATTATGCCGGCTGCGCGATGCTAGAGAAGAAACGTGGATTATCAGGAAATTTTTTTTGATGTAATTTGTATTTTTTACGTGATCAGTGTATGCAAAAATACAAGTCCCTTCGCGCTTAGTATACCAATAGTGAGACACCCTGTATAAATATGATATTAAAATTGTTCTCAAGGGCAGATGTGCAGATTGTTTGTTAGTTACGTTTTCCGCTTTAATATTTTTTTATTATCTTTTAACAAGTAGGTACAATTAAATAATAAAAAGAACAAAAGAACAATGAAAAAAATGTATTTGATATTATGTATTTTTACGACTTCAAAATGAAAATCTGGTATAATTTAATTTAAAATTCTATTAGCACACCAAATTTTAAAATTACCATTATTTTATAAAGATAATCTTTTATTTTTGATAACCTATATGCCTAAATGTATCACGTAGATTTAGGCGAAAAACTGGTCTCAAAAGTATAAGAAATCTTCTTAAATAACTATTTTAATTTAAATTTTCGTTGCAAAAAATCTCATTCGAGAGTTACATCAAGAATTACTTACACAATAATTTTATTTGTTGTAAGTGCTTCTGCCTATGCGGGTTTACAAACAGTAAAAGAAACTTCATAAAATATTATAATGGCCATTGTCACTTTCTTGTTTTGATAACAAATTCTTGTTTGATGAACGGATATCGGACGTCCTACGACGTAGTAAAGTCAGTTATTGTTTATGCGTTTTAATATTTTCTCTCTTCAAAAATTCTGTAGATCATCTCTTCTTAGTTAATGCCAAGATGAAACAAAATCTCTATGTTTATCAGGCTCAGTTTGGAAATCTGAAACGTATGGATTAGAATTAACAAAACATGTTCTTTAGTTCCAAGGATATGAAATTTAGTTCTTCTTATTCTAACTACGAATATTTTAACGATTAAATAATAGCTTTATTATTATTTGAACGAATTACTTTAAATATGTAATACGGTTTCGTGGTTACTGAACCATTAACCAAGCAGTTACATTTGTTTTGTATGTATGACATAATAATACAAATGGATGGATGCTTTTTATTTATGTAGCCATTATAGATGTTAATCATAATAAAGTATAGGCTATTAAACGTGTTCTAATAAGGAAATACTTAGCTCAAAGTGTAGTTTTTGAGTGCATTTATTTATGTTTAATTCCCTTTGTGCAAATATTATGATGCATATTCAAACCGGATTCCTTGCAGTCGCGACAGTCGGGATGTAATTGACATATTTTTCTTTGTTTGCTATTTACAAACAATATTGTCTCATGTCTGTCTATTTTATAATCACAATGAATTAGACGTCTTTTTTTTAACGTCTCGGGATTTTTTTAACGTAGTTATTTTTATTTAATACTTTTTAGTGTATTTTTCAACACGAATCAAACGAGCCCAAACTCGATATATGTATTAACATTTCTTAGCCGCCTATTTCTCCACCAGGAACTGAACGGCTTCTACATCCCCGAGATGACATCAATAGTGTGCAAATCAGCGGCAGAAATGGTGCGCGTGATGCGCGCGGGCAACCGCAACCGCGCCGCCGGCCGCACTGACATGAACGAGCACTCGTCGCGGAGCCACGCGGTGTTCCTGGTCACCGTGGAGACCGCGCACCGCTCTACCAACAGGATACGGTATGTATTGCTTTGTTGTGTTCAAAAGTGAAGTCCCGTGTCCCTAAGTGGGTGAAGGGGCAGATGCATTATGCATACATCTGTTTCACTGATCGATTTCCTAGGGACAAGTAGGTGATCAGCCTTCTGTGTCCTGCCAAACCGAGACATTTTTTTTCTTCGTCTCCACCAGGAATCGAACCCAGAACTCCTCTGTTCTACGCTGACGCGTCAACCACTGTACCAAGGAGGCGGTCAAAAGTTCTTGTGTTTAGGTGTGTAGTTTTTATAAAGCTGCGTAAAGCACGGGCATGAACTTTCCTGGCCTTTCTTCACTAGAGGTCGGGTTAGATCGACCCGAAATTGTTGTGTACTATGTCCAAGAGCACTTTTTAATTATTTTGGCGTTTAAGTGTGCTATGCTGGCTTGGATAGAATTGGCGATAAGGACTATATTTTTAAAAGTAGCTTACCTATTCATACGAGTCTCCGATTCCCCTACCCGTAAACACGCGATACCATTTTGTACTACTTAATTCGCAATTGCATGATGTTTTGTCGATCCAGTACAGACGAAATATAAAATATCCAGAGTTCCTTGATATACCTACTAGCCAAATAAAATAAAACAAACATATCGATTACGCATTTAAACAAAGGCTTATATACTTATATAGATATAGTCTAGACTCAAAGGGGAAAATTACTTAATGACAGCGATTAGGACAAAATATACCCTAAGCCCCTCAAATAGCGCTTAATTGTTTCGAAATTTTAGTAATTAGAGCTATTACTCATTTCAATTGGAGACAAAATGAGATCGTAATCATGACTAAGTATCAACGTTCAGTTATGATTAATTCTACAAATAATTACGGCTGAATAAATGTTAATGAAATGCAGGAAACAAATTTTGTTGGTCCACACAAAATAGTCTAAAAAAAACATTTGAATATAACTTGTATCGCAAATAGAGAAGAACGTAATTTTTTTTTTCATAATTATTGTAAAAATTATAGGTTCTATTTTAGATTCACTTCATGCGATAACTATAGGTATCATATATTGAGCAAACCAAGAGGATTAAAACATGTTTCGTAATTGATACAATACCATAAATTAGTAACTGCAACATTTTAAAGAGAAATATCCAAACGTTTAACACAACAATATACATATAGTCGTACACTAAACGCATGCATGTGGCCTGAGTAACAATACGACAAACAAAGCTGGGGCAATGCGCCGAATGAGTAAGAGATGAGCCAGTGGCGCCTATTAGCTAATGCCATATTAACATGTCCTGTTTTTAGTCTTATTTTAACTCGATAGTATGTGAAAACAAAGGGATTTTATGTCCCGTGAAGGGGAAAAAAGACAAATAAAAAGTCACTTATGGTGTGACAAGCTCCTCTCTTCATAAAGACCTATATTAAAAGACTAGCTGTTCCCTGCGGTTTTACCCGCAGTGCTCCACTCCTGTTGGTCTTAGCGTGATGATATATAGCCTATAGCCTTCCTTGATAAATGGGTTATCTAACACCGAAATAATTTTTCAAATCGGACCAGTAGTGCCTGAGATTAGCGCGTTCAAACAAAGAAAAAAACTCTTCAGGTTTATAATATTAGTATAGATTACTAAATATATAGTTAGTGTTGCCGGTCCTTCCTATTCAAGGAGAACGTACAAGTGGGTCAAGCTTTTGGCATTGATCTTGTTAATAGACTAAAAATTGAACCTCTTTCATCTCAAATATTATGCCTGAATCTCCAACCTTGAAAATTATTCCTGTCATTTATGCGACGACGTTCTGTTTCAAAGGGTATAGTTATTTAGGTATTTTTACACAAACTGAAAAAGTTAATTGAAAAGACATTGCGCTTGACTAAAAAAAACACTACCATAAAAAATTTGCCAGTATTTTAAATTTTTATATTTGTACAGAAAACGTTCAAATTATACTGAATGCTCAGGATCATTTAAGTAATCATGAACAAACGATTTCTTATTTTCATTACAAAATCACTTAGTTTTTACTAAGTACTTTAACGTGGTGATGTATAAAAACATATGCGGTTTGATTTCGCCTTCTGCGGTTGCAGAGCGAGGACACGACGCTCGCTTTCAGTAACACCTGTTACTTACAAATATAATTATTTTGTCTTATTCTCGATCTAATTAGCCCTAGGAGTCAGAAAACACTAATTGGTCAAACTTTCTAAACATGTAATCATTTTTATACAGTTCCTTTAATATATTAAAGGAACTGTATACATATTAACAATACAGACTTCAGGATTTCGAGATACTTTAATTGAATCTCGACGCTCTATAACAGTTTTTTTTTTCAACATTTTTTGCAGCTCTTTTCATTTCTTATATTTTGTGATCGGCATCACTTCCTATGGTTCTGAGTAACTATTTAGCGCCAGCTCTTTCCAAGCATTTGAGATAAGTCATTAAGAAATATTTGATGCTGCCAGAATTCAATGCATCTGCAAATACCGATTAAATTTTAATGACTTACCATTTAAGTCTTCTTGACCACACACATAAATTCTGTCGCAATTTGTGATCAAACCGCCATTAGATTTTCTGAATTGCAATTTACTCAATGATAAATTGCCTAAAATTTATTGGTTCATTTGATCTGGGACTAATTATGGAAATATTATTAATATAATTAAGTTAGGAACAAACTGCTACAAAGAGGGCCGTACAACTAATACAAAACATAAAACAAACCAATACAAGAAACACTACAAAGTGTAAGAACAACATCAAGTGCGTAATCTTGGTGCGCACGCGACGTCCATTGTTTCGCGAAACCAGTTCGCATTACAAGAACTTATTTGTCCTAACCGTGACGTAAGCGAGGAGGTTTCATATAAATCCTTCAAGTCCTTTTATAGTGACATTGGAGATATCATAACGCCATATGAAGTGATCCGCAATGAGGTCTTCAATTTTAACTTTCTACAAAAATGTCTTAATGTTTACGTATGATGAAGTGTGCCTGAAAAAATAAGGCACAAAATATATTACCTGGATCTATGTGGTATTCTGTATAATTCATCATTATAATTATAAATCTTGCCACTTCAGAAGATACATATTTCTTCAAATGCAGTTGAATCGTAAATATTATTGTAACAGAAAAAGGGTGGACAAGAAATCATGTTTCTTGTATAATAAGATGAATGCATCTTTCATTGTATTGTTGCGATTTTTTGTATACGGTCGATGGCCGGCAGATTTGCAGACTAAAGAATTAAACAGCTCCTATTAGCATACGATGAATGATGATACATCAGCTGTGCTTATACCTCTGATTCATATGACATATTTTTGGGCAATTACTCCTACAGTCCTACTGCATTCAATTAATAATATCTGATGATTAAATTTGGCAAATTTATGTAGCTATTAAAGTACCCTGTCTCAGTAACAAATGACCATCATTTACAGAATAATTTTAAATTATGAATTACTATTAGTCAAGCCCAAGCGGTTATTCTTTGATATAAAAGGAGATACAAAAAAAGTATCAATTCATCTTATTCACACATTAGTAGAACATGAAAACTGTAAGACATTTTTTACCTACTTACAACCTACACATAATATAATTAAATCATATGCTAACAATACAGTTATATAGTGCAGAAGCTTAGTAATAAGGTCATTTCCATCAAGGCCTATGCCAGCTAAATAGTTCATGAAATGAAGTGTGCGTGGGCGCAGGGAGCGGGATGGAACTAAGTGATGACGTGAGATTCAATGTGGAACTGACCTTAAGTAAATATACACGTGTTTATCTGAAATCTTCGCTAATTAGAAGAACAGAGCCTTAATTGAGATCTTGAAGATTTTTTTATTGTTCAATTATACCTGAAGTGTAAAAATCGTCTAAGGATTTAATTTGAATGATGATGGATTGGAGAAGTTTTATCAGGTAAGGAATTTTTTCTTGTGTTTGGCGCAACTTGACATAAGAAAGCAACATCTGCAAGTCATGCAGCGGACATTTCTTCCTCCGCCATATTTGAAGTAATGCAGGTAATACCTACTGTCCAAATAATAATTTGACCAGTTTTTACACGACCTCTCCTCCTCCTCTCATATAAAAATTATCTTATGATATACATCTCTCAAGACTGTCTATTAATGCCGCGTCACGGCCGCGTTTAGCTTCACAACTTCATTAATATCTTTATACTGTTCAAACAATTATGCTTGTTTCATTTCTAAGTAAAGTCATTCGTAAAATATTTTCTGTGAGAAAGTTTATAATTTCAGGTACCGACCTCTCGCATCGCTAGATATTAACAAAGCCCATTTAAAAACCTACCGACTAATTTTAATTTATATGTAAATCTAAAATGATTCCATAAAGAACACTAGTTTGTTAAAATAGATCTAGAAATTACGATTCTAGGCTATACCTGTCTGCGACCTTGTCCTTTACCGACGCGAGGGTGGTAACGTCGATCCAATTGCCTGCTTATCGACCACTGTGACGTCAGCACACCATAACTCAAGTGATAGTCTCATATGCTTTATGAATACGTCAGTTATTATTTCTGTACAATTAACTATGTCTACAAATATTTTTTTTGCTGTATTTTAAGCAGAATAGGGTCAATCTACAAATGAAACAGAACGAGGGTCAGTCTCTACTTTTTTCCGCAATTTGTGTCAAAAAAATAAGGCGCTATCCTGTATAAAAAAGGTGAAAACTTCCTTCGCGCGCGTGCATAAATATTCTAACCACTCAGAACCTATTAGATATTTTTAAATAAAACAAACAATGCTGGTTTTCTAACAATCTCTTAACTGAAGTTTCAAAGAAAGCCCCACAGAAAATAGAACCGACTAAAGAATGGGTATACTTTTGTATTTATATTAATGCAG
Organism: Colias behrii; assembly: GCA_029959065.1. NCBI lineage: Eukaryota > Metazoa > Arthropoda > Insecta > Lepidoptera > Pieridae > Colias > Colias behrii. The sequence goes on along the minus strand of JARWMC010000021.1, from coordinate 654,078 downwards.
TAATCTTGCACGATTGAGTGACAAACATACTCATATATTTACTAACTAATTTGTTATAGAGTAAATATATATGTGTACAATTTACTGTTGAATACGGTGTTCGATTTCGATAATGAACGTAGTGTAGCGTGAAGGCTGCAGTTTTTCATGTTTTATCTTGGGGAAGCAATTAGTTCTAATAGCTTTTCCACTGCAGCTACGATCACATTGTCTATAGGGTAATTCCGGGGTAGATGGCCATACAGGAGAGATGGCCTATCGAAATATTTCAGGGATTCGTTCACTAGGTGTCACTATTTAGCGCTTAGTTTGCTGCGTGTCGTGTGAGAGGGCAAAGGTACGGCAAAAGATTAAGCAAAAAACAAAGAAAAGGTAAGTAAATCCTTTGTTTTTTGATTCGAATAGCTTGAATATTTTTTAGATGTCAACTGTTTTTCACAAGTGTGGTGTTAGTTTCTTAAATTAATGGGTATATTTGTATTTGTTGTAAAGTATACGAACAGTGCTACGTTATAACCTCAAAATTATTTGTTTCATGTCATTATTTGTTTTAGTTTTTGATGTGGCCATCTCTCCCGGAATATAAGGACAGATGGCCAATTCTAGTCGGTATATGATGGCCATAGTGACATAATATAAAAATAGTGTTTTGTACAAATAATTGATTTATCTTTATATTTGTTTTAGATGCCTAATAAATACAAGAGAAAGGCAGTGGCTGTAAGAGGTCGGAAGAATCGCTAAAAGCAGCTATTAATGCTGTAATGATAGCTCATCGGTACGCGCGGCAGGACTCCAGTACCAAATACCTATAAAAACAATAAAATGAAGAATAAAAATAAAAAGAGCGTGTGTGCCGAGCACACGTGTCACAAGTGAAACTTCTTTGGCAAGATTCAAAGATACCAAAATCGTCACCTTACTCTATGACGTGACGGTATTGTCATGACGCGACCTTGAAATTTTATTCTCAACGCGCTTTAAGAAAATAATGTCAAGAAAGGACCAATGGGACCTACTTCATTTGGAGAAGAAAACGAGAATAAATTTGTTACGTCTATCAAAACAATGCAAGCTAAAGGCTTTGCTTCAACGATGGGTGACGTGAGATAAATAGCTTACGAATTAGCCGAATAGTTAAATTAAAAGTAAATGCATAATTTCAACTGCTTGAATGCGTCCTTATCCAAGACAATGAGATGTTATCTCCTAACTACGTATTTAACATGGATGAATACTACAGCTAAACAGTCGTCCGGGACACGTGCTTGTTGAAAAAGGTTCTAAAGCGGTCTCCTAATTGACGTCAACTGAAAAGGGGGAGACAATAACTAAAAAAAGCGCGTCGAAGAAGATAAAAGAAGACTTAAAACTATAAAATGGGGCAAAAAGTAATCGTAAGCCTATAATTGAGTTATGGCCATCTTACCTCTAGTGCCATGGCCATCACGCCCGGACACTTCGGGAGAGATGGCCAATTGTAATTTTTAAAAAACTTAAATTAATAAGGTGATCTTATTAGAATTTATTACTTTTATGTTTAGAATATCATAGTTGAATCTTTAAAGTTTAATAAAAAATAAATACAATCACAAAAACAAAAGTATTTCATTTCTGATAGAGCTTAGAAAAAACTATGGCCAACTACCCCGGACTTACCCTAGAGATTTCATTTTTAGTGCCAGTTGAAGGTATAACAGAACAAATGTTTGTAATTAACTAATTTACTCCATATAAAGGAACGAATTGTGATGTGTATGTGATACTAACTTTAGATAGGATTTGAGAAGGCAGAGCAAAGACTGGAGGAGAATCAAATTTTAACCAATTTCGATAACAGGTATAACGTAATTTTGTTAGTAATTTGCGTTCAGCATTTTCGACTTCTCTAATTCTATAAAAAGGGGCAAATTAAGCTAATTTTATTTCGGCAATTGCTAAATTTTGTCACGTTCAAGTCTTGATAGAAATAGCAATGAAATTGCTCTTGTTCTAACTTCTAAATTAGATCAAATTCTACCTACTTGGATCTATGCACAGTCTAGTCACCTAGAGTATGGTAAAATACAGATGAATTATGATAATTCATTCACTATGATAGTGATAACTAAGAATCATTGATAAAAATGCAAGTTATATATTTCATCATTGAGTCATACTCTATGTTTAATAAATACCTTTATCGTAAGAATGAAGAGTTATCTCTTCATTCAGTTTTAAAACTGAAAATATAATTTTAAATACTGTTTATTTATTTACTATCGTCTTTAACATGGATTCGTCCACTTAGTGTAGTGTAGTGTAGCTCTCCTGTCCCGTGGGGATTCCGGGATAAAACATATCCTATGTCCTTTTCAGTTTTTAGGGTTCCGTACCTCAAAAGGAAAAAACGGAACCCTTATAGGATCACTTTGTTGTCCGTCTGTCCGTCCGTCCGTCCGTCCGTCTGTCAAGACCCTTTTTCTCAGGAACGCGTGGAGGTATGAAGCTGAAATTTATATCAATTACTCAGGTCTACTGTCCCTTGAAGCTGTGAAAAAATCAAACTTCTAAGCCAACGCAATCAAAAGATACAGCCGTTTATGCCGCAAATTTTCGACACTTGAAAGGGAATCAAAACCTACAGGATGCTTCCCGTGAACTCAGAATCTTGAAATTTGGTACGAAGCAACGTCTTATAGCATAGATAAAGGAAAAATTACGAAAACCATAAATTTTTAGTTACATCACATAATATATTTTTTTTTAATAATTTTAAACTGACTACCCATTTCCTCATAAACGCGTAGAGGTATTAAATTGAAATTCATACCAAATACTCAGGTCTATAATACCTTTAAGCTGTTACCAAATCAAACTTCTATGTCAAAGCAATCAAAAGAAACAGCAATTTAAGCTGCATATTTTGAAACTCGCAAGTACTCGCAAGGGAATCAAAACCTAAAGGGTACTTCCAGTCGACCTAGAATCTTGAAATTTGGCATGAAGCAACGTTTTATAGCACACATAAAGGAAAAATTCCGAAAACCTTAAATTTTTAGTTACATTACAAAATATATATTGCAGGTTTGTACGGAACCCTCGGTGCGCGAGTCCGACTCGCACTTGGCCGGTTTTTATATTGTCTTTGTACCTAAATTCATCTAAATCGGTTCTTTGGTTTAGGCGTGAAGAAGAGACAGACGGACAGACCGTTACTTACGCATTTTTAATAACTATAATTAGTAGGGATCGTGCTTATGGGTGATATAATAAAGAAATTAGTGATCAACTGCATTGAATCGATTTCGTCACAATCCGTAGCTTTAAGATTAATCATCGGGTCTCACCTGAAATGGACACTGATAACCTTGTTCCACAATACTAGGAATTTGTACTGGAATTTATCTTTAGTACTTACAGTTTTCCCTTTACAGCTAATGATTTGAAGAATTAGTTTTTAATTGAGTTTTTTTAGGAATATAAAAAATTTGATCACATAAAATTTTTGTGTTCGTGTTATGAAAATTGTTCTATTGTATTTTAATTTAAGTTTTTATCGTGATTCCAGAATCATGTTTTAGTGTTACAAATGGTCATTATTGTCATTAAATTATTAACTGAATGAATTATATGCATTTAGCACAATACCAAGAAAGAGAGAAATATTTCCAAGTTCAGTTTGTAACCATTTTTCTACCACAGTAGCTGTTATATTCTTATTAATTAGTATAACGATAACCCATTGATATAATCTATACTAATATTATAAAGCTGAAGAGTTTGTTTGTTTGAACACGCTAATCTCAGGAACTACTGGTCCGATTTGAAATTTTCTTTCGGTGTTAGATAGCCCATTTATCGAGGAAGGCTATATATCATCTCGCTGAGACCAACAGGAGCGGAGCACTGCGGGTAAAACCGCGGAGCACAGGTAGTGTGGTATAATTAGCTAACATTGTCCAATATTCTTCGCATACCAAGTGGCCATGTAAGGCCTCAGGAACTGTCGATAAATACCAGTACCACGCAACATTGCCTTACGCGACTGTTCCAACAAAAACGTAATGTTGGTCAATTTACTTTATCTTTATATTGCTTAGATATTTTAAAAGTTATAAAGGTGATAGATATACATGATTAGCAGTTTTTTTTGCTAGAAAACGAATTGCAAAATTGACAAACGTTCGGTAAAATTCTGCTCGTCTTAGCGCAGCTCAAAATCTAGATTTATTAGCGGGTAAAATGTAAATTTAAAAGAAGCGAGCTCTAAAAAAATAATTCAAATTTGGTAATTAGCTAATGCTGGAAATAAAATCCAAATATTTATAGATTACCTACATAAACTAAGAAAATAACAAAAATATGGGAAATTTAATGAATTTTTTTTATAATCTGTGAGCAGATAATGTCACTTTGGAGGTACTTACAAAAAATGTATTAATTTTCGATAGCAACAATAACATCGCTCGTAAAAAATCATGGAAAAATAAAGAAAGTCCGTATGATTCAGTATTGGCCCAGCTTATCGGTTCAGTGAGTTTTGTTAAACGATTTCGCGAATTTCTTAACATTGAACTTGTGCTAAATAAGATCCTTCTAGATTGTTCTAGAATTTAAGTCTAGTTTTAATAAAGGTTCGATGGTTAGATCGATCGATTCATTATGATCGTACTCGTGGTGATAACGTAAATGCTTGCTATTCTGGAATTGTGGAATAGACATTCCCCCGGGAATAATGTTGTAATAATTTGAATAACAATAAAATTATATTTTTAGAAATATCACATAGCTATAGGAGTCATCTAATTCCATACATCGATACGATAAATGAAGACGAAAGACAGGCAGTTGACAATTTTTCGACAACAAAGTTCGAGGCTTCTTTATTGTAAATCTCAGCCAAGATATAAAACGAATATCTTATATATAAAATTCTCGTGTCACAATGTTAGTCTGCATACTCCTCCGAAACGGGTGGACCGATTCTCATGAAATTTTCTGTGCATATCGGGTAAGTCTGAGAATCGGCCAACATCTATTTTTCATATGTACCACGGGCGAAGCCGGGGCGGACCGCTAGTGTACTATAAAACAATAGTACATAGGTCTTATATCTTACGCCCCGCAAGATAATTCACAGGCTAGACGAGAGCCATAAGAATAAGTTTTATCACTCAATATTAATGAGATGCTAACAAAACTAATTAATATGTCACTTAATTGAAAACGTTTACTTTGAGTCTTTGTTCTCCATACATAGCAGTGATTTAAATATTCGTAGAATAGAGTATTCATTGACAAACGAATACAATATTGTATACAGTTTAGAAAATGTAGTACTTAATTATGTTCGCCTTAGTGCTAATATTTTTTTTTATTGATTATTTATTATAGTGGCAAACTACTGCCTAGCGATGAGCTCTACGTATTTGCATAAAACCAAAAATGAATAAACGATAGAGAGTAGAGACTATACCTTCCTGGATGAATTTATAATAAAATATATGCAACACATTTTCAGGCTTCACAATTACATAAGTGTGTATGTAGGTAGGTATATAACAACAATGTGTCAATGCAACAGTTAAAAATAAAGTATTTCCCTGTTTTTATACAAACTACCGGCCGATTGACACCAACGTGTCAATTTTAACAACTTGTTCAAGGTGTTTTACACTTTACGGTCATTTGAGTACAATAATATTTACTTTTTATTCTGTTTGGTAATCACAAACAGTTGTATTATTGCATAATTTGTGCGTTTTTGTTGACTGTACAAATATCTATGACATACTGCGACATTGATTTTTTTACGGTTCCGTACCGAAAGGGTAAAACGGGACCCTATTACTTTGTTTCTGTCTGTCTGTCTCCAGGACATATCTCATAAACCGTGATAGCTAGAAAGCTGAAATTTTCACAAACGATGTATTTCCGTTGCCGCTACAACAACAAATGGTAAAACTCCGACTCGCACTAGGCCGGTTTTTTCTTTTCTATTTCAATGATTTACCATATTTTTTAAAATAATATAATATACCTATAGTGTACGTACGTTTTTATTTCAAGGTTTAAACTAGAAACCATGTTAATACTATTTGCGACTGAGAAATATGAATGAAGGAAGGTAATCCAATATATTACCAAGTAAAATTTGCTCCACGGTGGTAACTTTTTAACTCCCTTCCCGATGACATTTCGTCAGCTGTTGTCAGATCATGTTACTAAGGAATGTGCCGATTCATGTTGAAATAATTTATTAAAATTTAATAGCATGGAAGATTTATCAAGTATAATTTGAACTTTTGTGTCCAAATTGATATATTAATTTATAGTCCCTGAAAAAATGCAATAGTGCGTTTTTAACCTTCTTATAATAAAAAAAAAATGAATAACCTTATTTTATTCGATACTTACGGTTGTAATGTTCAGAGCAAATTCAGAGCTATGTTTATCTTACAAAGCGGTCGAAATAACTTTTATTCAGTAAATAATAAATATTAATATTTGCAATGGTTAAGTAGGTGTATTCGAATATCAATATCTAAACTATTTAAACCTTAAACTCCGACTAACTTGTAGCTATTTTCAACTTAACCTAACATGTTTTTGACCGCAAATATATTGTTACACTGTCATGTTATATGGAAACACAATAATGGGATTAAGTAGACCATTCCAGCACATTATACACATACACTTCAGTTGGTCGATACACCGCGCGGTTTGTGCATCTATTGCATAATACTAACTTGAGAAAATTGAAGAAAAAACAAATTTATATATAGTTGAAAAAACCTGAAAAATAAGTGAAGGATGTTCAGCGCTTTAATTGTGAAAAGTAAGCGAATTGACCTCGAAGGATAGTATCTATTTTTATTTCGTATAAGAGTCCTTTTACATTGTCCTAATTTTTGATGGACACTAAACGTGACTTGACGTGTTAATCTTCCTACATTTTCGACCTCTCTCGACAAAACGTCAAAAATCCTTACTCCTTTCCGTAAATTCCTTTTCAAGGATCCGGCATTAAATTCTGTCCACCTGATTTTTTACAAATAACAGAAATGAGATCAATCACAATTTAATTTACAATCCATCGGCCGCAAGTGCTCGTATCGCGTGACCGCCCTGAAGTCAACCCTCGGCCTTTTGCGCATGTCTTACGTCTGACGTTCAGTATTGAAAATAAATAAATGCAGTCTGAGGTTAGAAAAACATAGGAACACATGATTAAAACTATTAAGCTATTAAGTTTCGCTTCATAATTGTTTTCCGATTACATTGTGAAGGTACAGTGTACGGAGGATCGAGGACACGCGCTAATTAAATTATTATTTTTGCGGTGTTTTGTTTTAAATGGAGAAGTGACGTCATTTACAATCAATGTGTACGCAAGCTTTCCCGCTTTCTATGAATGGGGGTTTTCCCATCATGTTCCATTTTCAAATTTATTGACAGATTCGTTTCAGTGTGCGGATGGATGCGATCGAAGGTAGACGTATGATGTTGTATAGCTAAGAACAGCGTTAAAGGTTATGGTCGATAGTAACGTCGCAGTTTAGCAAAAATTAAGATTTAATGTACTAAGACAGCGCATGTCACTTGCTTGTGTTTTTAAACAATTGCCCTTAGTATAGTGGAATATCATAACAATATCGAATGTGCTTTGTTACTTCAATGGTATGATTCGTATCTCCGTTTGGTATCATATGATCAGATGTCCTCGTTTAAACCCCCAAAGGAAGTGCTAATGAAAGCGCATTGCTCTCGGACCTATTGTTTATAAACGACCACCTCCGGAAGGGCTTAGATACTTTACACTTGTATATTATAGAGATGCATATGCCATGTTATATGCGATTTATATTTTAAATTGAATAGCTATGCATCGCTATACGACGTGTTTTAAATAAATAACGCTAATATACTCAACTCATTTCGTAATTTTTAAGGCTTTTACTTTTTAGTTCAAATTACCGAAACCTAATCTATCGTAAAATAGTTTGAAAGTTTTTAGTTTACCTAGTCAAATTCCAAACTTTGAAATATTTCATACTTAAACCTCGATTATACGACTTAATACACAAAACAAATATAGTATTCATGTCCATAATAATTTTTTTCAATTAATTTCCAGAGTGGGCAAGCTGAACCTAGTAGACTTGGCAGGCAGTGAGCGGCAGCGCAAAACTGGAGCGTCAGCTGACCGGCTGCGGGAGGCGGCACGAATCAACCAGGCGCTGTCTTCGCTGGGCAATGTCATCTCAGCGCTCGCTGAGAACAGCCCTCATGTGCCTTACAGGTTGGGAATTGATTTTTTAGGTGTGTTTAGAGTGTGGTATAGATCGGAATTATTGTGACGAGGTGTCATAGTTGCCTTGATGCAAATGAAATTCATTCATGGAAGTTTTCGATGGAAAAAAGTTATAGTAGTCAATGATAATTTTGAAATTATATTAAACAGAAAAACGGTTTCATTTACTGGATAGATACAATGACCAGTCATAACTGTTTCTTTAAAGTTTCTGGTTAATGTTAAAAATATGTAATGACGATTCGAAAGTTCTTCTAAAAGAAGTCTAATTGAATAAATAAATGTTTGTAGTTTCCATTTTTTTAACATTACAAAGCTACTTCAATCTACTTCATCATCATTAAAAGCACAATATATTTTGTGATTGTCTTCTTACACGACTAAAACATAGCAAAAGTGCTACTTACGTTGAACAGTTACTATAAATCTTGACCATCATCATAAGTCTACTAAATCTTTTAGCAGTACATAAAATATTAATAATCATAATAATGCCTTTTCCAGAGACTCAAAGCTGACTCGTATCCTGCAAGACTCGTTGGGCGGCAACAGCAAGACCATAATGATAGCGAACATCGGGCCCGCCTGTTACAATTACGATGAGACTGTCACCACCCTGCGGTACGCGCATCGAGCTAAAGGTAAACCTTACATAAGTGTTAAAAAAATTCAAATTAGGAAAGATAGAAGTATTTTTAACCTTTGAATGAAGATCGTTAACAAACTGTTCATTGTGTAACGCTGTTCAAATAAAAATTATACGCTCAACTTCAGGACAAGAAGATCAAGACAGAAATGAATATTTTGATAAGTTAGTAAATGATTAATTTGAGCGAATATTTATTCTTATTCGTGAAAAATCTTATTATGCATGTTTCTTTTAACAGCAAAATGTAATAATATAAATAAAGAACAAGCGAGTGCTGATTAAACTGTCACAAATTGATCAGCATTATTACTAAAGTTATTAACTACAAAACACAGCGTTAACCAAACCAGTGCTTACCAATCTGTCTACATTCAACATTCTTATCTTGACTGACCGGTTGGCTTGGTTGGTAGTGGCCCTGCCTGCCAAGCCAGAGGTCGTGGGTTCGATTCCCACCCGGGGCAAATATTTGTGTGATGAACATAGATGTTTGCTCTGTGTCTGGGTGTTAATTATCTATATAAGTATTTATTTAAAAATTATATATGTATGTTTATCAGCCATCTGGTTTCCATAACACAAGCGAAAGCTTAGTATGGGATCAGATCGTGCCGTGTGTGAAAATTGTCCCGAAATATTTATTATTTATTATTATCCAACATATTTCTTACAATTCCAGCGATAAAGAACAAGCCAGTTCGCAACGAAGACCCGAAAGATGCGAAACTACGTGAATACCAAGCGGAGATCGAGCGACTGCGCTCGCTCATTGAACAAAGAAAGGCGGCGGAAAAACGGAAAAAACCGCCAAAACCACGCGTCAAGAATATGCCCGAATGTGAGTAGATTGAATTAGTTCTAGAGGGTAGAATCACTACATAGTATAAAACAAAGTCGCTTTTTCTGTCCCTATGTCCCTATGTATGCTTAAATCTTTAAAACTACGCAACGGATTTTGATGCGGTTTTTTGTAATAGATAGAGTGATTCAAGAGGAAGGTTTTAGTATGTATATAATTTATGAGGTTTTAGACAAAGCGGGCGAAGCCGCGGGCGGAAAGCTAGTTCATCTATATCTTTGTATGTATCATTTTTAATGCAATAAATGATTTTTTATTTTAATGTTGAATAATTGTACGTGGTAATGTAGAAATTACCCCTCCCCCCCAATTCAACGTTCGTGTAGCAATAGCAATCGTAATTAATTTTAGACTCCATCTTATTTTTCAAAATTAATAGTTTTATACTTCAAACTACATAGCGTATGAAGAGCAGCTTTTTTATTTTATTTTTGATTGTATGGTATATTTCATTGTCATCACCCTTGTGTACTTTATTGTATTCAATCTCGTCGTAATATACGATAAGATCAAATAGAAACCTGTAAATAGTAACTCTATAATCATACAATATATTTTTACCCCCAGCCGAAGAAGACACAGCGATAATCGAAACGGAACACATCCTAGCGGCATCCACGATAGAACAAGAGAAAACGCGGACAGAAGAATTGGAACACCAAATTCGATCATTAGAAGAACGACTGGTCCAGGGTGGGGGTGGGAAAGATCTCCTGAACAACCTGAATGAGAGCCAAGTGATCCTGGAACAGAGACATATGGAAATAGCGGAGAGAAAGAAGAGGGAGATAGAGATGCAACAGAAGATAGACTTGGAGGAAGAAACCACGGCGATAGTTACGAACACGTTTACCACGTTACAGCAAGAGGTCGATCATAAGACGCAGAGGTGAGTGTGCTAAAATTATTGTCATACTAGCTGTGCCGCGTGGTTTTATCCACGGAAGAAACGAGAACTTCTAACGGTGCATTTACATCAAACGAACATAGAGCAAGAGCATTCTTTCGTTAGCTGTGACGCGCAGTTTCATCTACGGAAGAAACAAGTATTTTTAACGGTGCATTTACATCAAACGAACATAGAGCTAGAGCATCCTTTCGTGATTTTAAGTGTAAACGAAAACTCAGTGTTGTTCAAACTTTTCGAACGCACTAAGAATAACGAAAGAATGCTCTACGTCTGTTTACACTAAAAGAATTTGACATAGTGTGGTTAGAATGAGCTTTCGCTCGTTTGATGTAAATGCACCATAAAAGCTTGTGTGTTATTCTGGTATCACTATATTTCTAAGGCAGCCACTACATCTGGCTACATCACTGCCAAGTATGAAACAATCTGTTCAATAGTTTTTGCCTGAAAGAGCAACTAACATACAGTTGGCGTTTATAGTATTGGTTGAAAAAATTGATATCATTTGATAATCGTGACTTATGTTAAATAGATTTCTTTGGGACAGTCTCAATTAATATATGCTAACTATTATACCTATGACTGACCGGTTGGCTTAGGTGGTAGTGACTCTGCCTACCAGGTGGTCGTGGGTTCGATTCCCACCCAGGGGAAAATATTTGTGTGATGAACATAGATTTTTGCTCTGTGTTTGTGTTATTATCTATATAAGCATTTATTTAAAATTATATATGTATATGTATGTTTATTAGCCAGCTGGTTTCCATAATACAAGCGAAAGCTTAGTATCGGATCAGATCATCAGTGTGTGTATGTATTCATGAATGAGACTTGTTTTATGCATCGTGTGAAAGGGATATAGTAAAAACGTTATTATAATTATATTATAGGAATTAGGTGAAATAAAAAAATTATATAAAAATATCTTTATTGTCTCCAAAAGTATGACAAATCCATAAATGTTGTTTAAAATTATTTCGTGGCTGCATTATTAGAAATTTTATGGTGTGATTGCAATTTGATCTATAGACTTCTGACAAATAGCTGTTTTTATCTTGGGATCTTCAGTCACTATAATTGTATTATGATTATGTTTTAATGCCGGCTCCATCTTCATGCCGTTAAACTCCGCAAATAGGAGAGAATTTGGATGGTTTTCGCGTTGTTCAAGCACGTTCGTATCCAACGACAAATGATATGCACCTCTTTAACATGTACATATCCACATTCGTGGCACTCTGTATGTCACTCTGTATAATTTGACGCGTTTGGTATGACATATTGTTACGCCATGTCTCGCTTTGCCATGCCATGTCTCGCCATGCCATGCCATGTCTCGCCATGCCGTGCCATATCTCTCCATGCCATGCCATGTCACATATACCACCGTGTATAACCCGGCGCGTTGCGGCAGGCTGGCGCGGTGCCTGCAGAAGTACGCGGCGCTGCGCGAGGAGGCGGTGGAGCAGCGCGAGGCGCACGACGCGGAGCGGCGCGAGCACGAGGCGCTGCAGGCCGCGCTGCTGGCCGCGCTGCGCCGCCGCCTGCTGCTGGCCGACAGCTTCGTGCCCGCCGCCGGCCGCCACGCCGTGCTGCGCCTGCGCTACGACGACGACGCCGACGCGTGGGACCTGCCGCCCGGGTAACGAGCCGCTTGATATATTACAGCTGGAGTGAATCGGCACTGCTTCGCAAGATGTTCATATCGTGAGGCAAAAGCTATCTACTAACAATAAAAGGTAGCCTATGTCCTTTCTCGGATATCAAAAATATCTCCATACCAAATTTCATGCAAATTGGTTTTTAGGCGTGATTGAGTAACAGACAGACAGACAGAGTTACTTTCGCATTTATAATGTTAGTGTGGATTTATTATGTATATATTTTAAACTTTATTCATTGCATTTTTAATATCAATTTAATAACAAAGAAATAAAAAAATGAACAATTTTTAATTACCAACTTACCTTTGAAACTAAAAAAGTAATTCAAATCGCAATATCTCAAATATTCAAACAACCTAAACAACAATAATTTGATCTCCATCCGTCCACAGCGGGGCAGAGCCCCTAACAGTGCGGCCCGTAGCGCTGGCGGGCAGCCGGCGGCCCGTGTGCGGCGGGCTGGCGGGCCGGCGGCGGGCCGACAACCTGCTGGAGCTGCGCCCGCTGCCGCTGCCCTCCACCGTGCGGCACTACCCCCCGCCCCCGCCCCCGCCCCCGCACCCCGCACACCCCGCACACCCCGCACACCCCGCGCACACAGCTCACCCCCCCACAGCACACACCCCGCACGCGAGGTCGCTGTCCGCCGCCAAGGTCATTAAAGTAAGGAAACATTTACATATTTTAATAGTCTAAATTTGCGAAATAATCTCAAATCCTAAATTATAATCATTATAATAAAAAAAATTAAGACATAAACACGCTTTAACTCATGAAATTATTGTATTGTCACCGACCCTTGATATGTGTTCAAACTTTGAATTAAATCGTTTAATGTGAGTCAATATTAGCTTATTTTTAAAATCCTTTATTTTTATACATAAGATACTATTATGAATCTCAAAACTAATGTCAAATGTCTATTACAGTCAGTGGAAGCCCCAATGAAGAAGGATATTCCAGAAAGCCGCCGTGTGAGCGCCAAGCCCCGCCCCCCCTCCGCCCTGCACCGCCTCGGTACCGCCGGTGTGCGGTAGACATACATACATACACACAAAATGGGGGGAGATATACTGTAGTGGGGGGATTGACACACAACACTAATAAAAGGGATTCGTTGATAAGTAGCTTATGTGAAATAGGGGGGATGTTCAAATAATAACTTCGCAGAGTATAAGAGTATTGTAAAACTAGCTTATTTGAAATGGAGGGAAGGGGGTAACCATTTCACTCCGTAAATGTAGATTAACTTAGGAGGTAGATAAACTAAAATGATGGGTGGGAGTAATAAACATTTCTTTGTCAGCTTATAGGCAAATATGTGGCGTTTAAAGACACATTTGGTTATATAATTAAGCCTCTATTTTGTTCCCATGCAAGAAAATATAATATGTTCCTATCTAAAATGTAGATAGTTCAAGTATCAATGATTTTAGTTTACTACAAAATGGTTCGACTATAAATAATCTTTTCCCCTCTTACGAAGCTATACAATCTCTTTAAGGATGGATGCAAAATTGTTTAGTATACATGTATTATGTACATACATATACTATATTATGAAATAATAATATTTGAGCTGGCCTCATTATTGTACAAATAAAATAGTGTTGTGTGTCGACTCCATCTGTCGTGTATTATATCGATAAATAACCATTCCGATATTTCCCTTTAACTTTTAACCTCAAAACATTTGAAACGTCATAAATGTTAAATTACTAAAACAATGTCCCATGCCCCAAATATATGGGACATTACGATATCGGAATGGTGATCGTCATCCGTCAGTCTTGCCTCCATAGTTGTAAAGCGACTGTATGTTATGGGCCCTCTTCACGATGGGCAGCGTTGGCCCAACAAATGATCGTCAATGCTTGCTGCCATTACGACGATTAAAAAAAACATCTACAATGACGACCGATCATAGACATTTAGGCCCTTTACACGTAATTGCCTCTAATCGCCCAAGCTGCCCATTGTGAAGAGGGCCCATTAAATAGTTCGGCATTTTGTTAAGGCAGTCGCAACTCGATATTTTTATACGAAGATGTAACGGACTGCTTGCTTCGACATCACAGCGACGTCAGTGTATATGAGCCTTAAGGCTCGCTCACATACTGCCTCATTTACATTAAGTGTTAAACGTGCGTTCACATGCGACAATCGTTCATATTACATTTTTCAAAAATAAAAAAATAAACAAAAATAACTCAACGTCATCTAATTGTATTTTGTCACGTGTGAACGCACAACGTCGAAATTAATGTAAATACGTATACAAATAGAAAGGATATAATATAATAATGTAAGATCGTCACAAATTCCAAAACGACGCAACGTTGTGTGACGGTTTCGATCTCAGTCCAACTAATTCCCAGTATTTACGTTACAAAGGTTGATTATTTAATATCTATTTTATGATATAGATAGATTTCTCTTTATTTTGAATCAGGTGTTTGGCTCTCATTCGGTGTAAAGTATGTTTCATAGTACGCTTATTGTATTGATAAAATAACGCTCAAAAACGATGCGCGAATAAAACTATGAAATAAGTCGCTTCGTTATATTATGTACCCGATGTGCGACTAGAACCTGATCGTCTTTTGTGTTATTTATTTCATCATGTTTTAACCGAATTTTGATTTTTATTTAGGTTTGTTTTGTACGATATTTTACCGTTGTTGTTTTTAGTAAATTATTTATTGCTTTGAACGGAAGGTTCGAGGCGAGTGATATTAGTTTATTGTAGTTGTAGTCGCGATTTTAATGTAAACGAATACGAAATTTTTAATCTCTCTGCAATACGTCACATGACAATTTGAAAATTGTAAATGTTGGAAGATTGTTGCGAAATTTATCATTTTTATATTAATAAAATAATATGTAACGATATTTTCAACATTTTCAATGATAGATAGATAGAATGCAATGTAAAAATAAATTTGAAAATTGTGATAAGAGATGTTCAAATGCATTACCAAAGATGGAAAGCGTCCATTCCATAATCGATAGATGTCCGTATCGATAAACAGTGATGTTCCTGTAAATTATTATTGTCGATGTTTTGTTAACGTTTCCATACGATTTCTAGTCAATGATTCTTGTATACAAAATAAATGTAAATAATATAATAGGTATTGAAAAAGTATAGACTTAGAGTAGGTAGTGGCTTACGTTCGCACAATACTTTTTGAATACCAAAAAGCTGCTCATGTTTTGTGTAATTTTAGTACTTTTAAATTTTGAAGTATAATTTTAAATGTTTATCAAATTGAGTAGGCGATGTAACTCATGGCTCATTTACGTTAGTCGCTATTAGTACATATTTGGATTCTCATATAACTGTACGCTTCGTCCTATATTTAAATAATAAAGTAACAGGTATGGTTTATTGTTGTATTCAACATTGTATTAACGCCTAGGCTTTCTACTGAATACCTATCACTTACCCTCCAGTTTGACCGAATTTTGTCGGAAATGTGTGGCCTAATGTAAATGAGTCTTTATTTATTTGTATTTATATATTGGTTTGTATAAAATCTGTTGAAAGTGATCATGTGATATGAATTTGGAAACCGCTAGTCAGATGTGCCGCGTACACGCTTATACTCACTAATAAAATATTTTTAATTCTATACTCATTGTTTTTTTTTACCCCTTCTTCAATTACCTAACCTAATAATTAACTTACTTATGTTTCACAAAACATTGAATTATTCTGAGCCTATAGTCTGAAATGGATTGTTATCATCATTTCCATATCTTCAATAAAAATAAAATTAAAAACGATAAAAAAATCCCCCAAGGCAACGAAGAAAAGTTAAATATGCCTAATTATTCTTCACACATCATGCCCTTTCATTTTGATATGTCTCTTGGGAGTTGGGTAGGCATATTTGACATTTTTTATCCCTATATCTAATAAATGGATGAAACGATTTTGATAAAAAATGTCTAATTGTACTTTACACGTCATGCCCTTTCCTTTTATATGTCACTTGGGTAGGTATATTTGACATTTTTTATCCCTATATCTAATGAATGGATGAAACGATTTTGATAAAAAATGTCTAATTGTACTTTACACGTATTTACTTTTATCCCTTTCATTTGATTAGTCATTTGGGTATATTTGACATTTGTTTTTTTGACGTGACAACGTCTTATAATTCGATAAAGCGGCTGCACGCACGAAAAAACATGACTCATGCGGCGTTACCTCGCTCTGACTCATCTGAGGCGTTCCATGTAAGGCTTGAAGTGCGAGCGAGAGCGCGGAACGAGCGACAAAGAAGCACAATCGGACGTTGTCACGTTCAACTATCGTCAGTAAACCGACTTTACAGACAACCAATTTTTTTATTACTACTTTTAGCCCTATATCAAATAAATGGATGAACCGATTTTGATAAAATTTCACTAATTGTAACTGACAGGTCATGTCGTTTCATTTGATATGTCACTTGGGTATATTTGACAAAATCCGTTTTTTTATTCCCACTTTTACCCTATATCAAATAAATGGATAAACAAACTGATTTTGATAAAATTAGACTAATAATGTAACTGATAGGTCTGGGCTCTGGCCGTTTCATTTGATAAGTCACTTGGGTATATTTGACAACATTCGTTTTTTTATTCCCACTTTTACCCCTATAACAAATAAATGGATGAACTGATTTTGATATATTATGACGAATTTTTTTTCAAACTACAAATAATTAGCCTGTAGGTTGAATCTAGTCTATCAGAAAATTAAAATTTTTCCAATATCTGAAAATGTTTGTTTACGGAGATTTAGGCACGGTCAAAAAGAAAAATACCAATCTTTGTTTTGGAGTATAAAAACATCCATAATGTATTGCATTTTTTTAATATTCAATGTATCTGGTTACAATATACAAACATGAACCTAACCGGGAGGCGAATTTCCAAAGCCTATCATATAGGTACTATTTGAGTCACGAATCGGGCTCAGATGAGCTTTTGTTAATGCACATTACTCGACAAAATATAATCTATCTGAGTAAAAAAAGTGACTCAAATGGATTAGCTTTTGACGAGATATTATATGGTACCTACGTTCAAACGCGTGGCAAGCAGCTTGGCAAACAGCCCGGCAAGTAGCCTGGCAAGTAGCCGGGCAAGCAGCCCGTGCGCTACAAACAAATAAACACGGGCGCATGCACAAACAACATGTATAAATGCTTGTGTCCGTGCTAGTGTCACTCACTTTGAACGCAAGTGTCTGAATCTACTAATATATTATAACATTACATACGAACAAAACCTAGTCGAGTAGACTGTAGAGTCTTGTCGACTAATATGCATAAACAAAATCTCATCTATTAGAGGCTTTGGAAATTCGCCTCCCGGTTACGTTCATGTATGAATACTGTAACCAGAAATTCGCAACCGGGAGGTAAAAAAATAATTCGCGAATATGTATCTTAATTATATAAAACTAGCCGCTCCTATAAAGCGCGTCACACACGGTGAAGATACTATAATATTTTATGTTAAGATTCTCTAATATAAAACGTTATAGTATCTATCTTAAGGTATCCGGTATCAGCGTTCTGACCATCATTTTTCTTTTTGTCATTGCGTACTAAGACCCCTGTAGAACCGCCATCCTGTTACAAATGACCCGAAATTTTGTGGGCAAAAAAAAAAATTCTGTGATGATATTATAATATGTATAGCCTGTAAGCCTGCCTCGATAAATGGATTAAATTATAGGTAACAGTAATTTTCAGTTCCTGAGATTAGCGCGTTCAAGCAAACAAACTCAGATTTAAAATAATAGTAGTATAAATTATAGATATGTCTTTAAAACAGGTAGGTATTCGAAAACTTTTGAAAGGCAACTATCCAAGGATAGAGGTAGGATGTATTGAAAATGTACGAAAATCCGCGAAGTACAAAATTTTGTACACCACGCTACTTTTATTTACATACTATGTTTATACTACATATATTTGTTTAATAATAATTAAAAAAACATTCATATATTTATGTATTTTACTTTAATTATAAGACCATCCCACAAAACATCACATGAGTTAACCATTTTTCATTCCTTATTTTGTGTTGTGGCAGTAGGTTATGGTTGCTGAAACCATCAAAAGTTCCTTCTAATATCACACCATTTATTTTCATTAAAGTGAGTTAGGACTTAGATAGCTACGTAATAAAAACATATAACAACTTTATGATATACTAGCTTTCCGCCCGCGGCTTCGCTGCGTCTTCAAAGAAAATCTCGTATAGTTCCCGTTCCCGTGGGATTTCCGGGATAAAACCTATCCTATGTGTTAATCCAAGTTATTCTCTTTACGTGTGCTCAATTTCATTGTAATCGGTTCAGTTAAAGTATTTGCATGAAAGAGTAACAAACACATCCTCACAAACTTTCGCATTTATGATATTAGTAGAATAGGATAGGATTTGTTTAGTAATAATTAAAAAAAAAACATTCATGTATATTTATGTATTTCACTTTAGTTGTATGACCATCCCGCAATACACCTCATGAGTCATGGGCCATGGCCCAACCATTTTTCATCCCTTATTTTGTGTAGGTTATGGTTGCAAGGTTGCATAAACCACCAAAAGTTCCTTCTAATAATATCACCATTAAGTTTCATTAAAGTGAGTTAACCTAACTCACTTTAATGAAAATTAAGTACGTAACTCAGTTAAGTACGTAATAAAAACCTATAACAACTTTATGATCTATACAGTACATAGAGAAAGTCATGTTAGTTAAATCTCATGGTTTCTTCAACAACAGCAACTGAAGAACAGCCACAGAATAGTAACTAGTAGTGGAACATATTTTAAAAATATTTTAATAATTTTCGATAAAAATAAAAATGCATTTCTTTATAAAATTTACAAAAAACAACGAACGACAAGTTCTCTATTGTTTTGTTTATTTAAGCACCGTAGCGATTAACTTAATTAGAAACGTATTGTATTTTTAGAATATATTATGTAAATACAAAAAAATTGTAACATATAGATGTATTTAATACCATTTAATACTACTACTTCCCCAAAGATGGGAACACTTTCGTACGAACTTCGAAGGGTCTTATCGATGGTAGGTACCAACGCAAGCAGGTAGAATATTTTAGACAAAGGACAGGAAAAAAAGTGAATAGTCGCAAAAA
Source organism: Colias behrii (assembly GCA_029959065.1). Classification (NCBI taxonomy): domain Eukaryota; kingdom Metazoa; phylum Arthropoda; class Insecta; order Lepidoptera; family Pieridae; genus Colias; species Colias behrii. The sequence goes on along the minus strand of JARWMC010000021.1, from coordinate 634,519 downwards.
AGGTAGTTTTATAGATTAAAATTTTCGTTGGTACATAATATTATTATGAATAACATATGACCACATACATGACGATGCGGCAACGGACTACCCTAGTAGGCCTCGATGTAAATTAGAATAATAAGATTTATGATGGCTCAGTACGATGGCAACAAATATGTTTAAAAAAAATATTGTTACCGATTCGCCTCTAGTCAATAGACTTTCAGAATCAACTTTGAAAAGTAATAATTATTTGATATTTTTTGTGTAATGACAATAAAAGAGATTAAAACTACACTAGGACGAAATCATTTTTTTGAAGTGAAACTTCTTTATGCGCGTGGAGAGTAAAATTTGAAGGATGCGTCATGGCAATACCGTCACGTCATGGAGTAAGGCGACGATTTTGGTGTCTTCGATTCTTGCCAAAGAAGTTTCACTTCTGACTAATTTTTCAATTAATAAAGTTATGACGTGGTTATGACATATTAAATGATGCTATTTTATATAACCATTGTATCTATTAAAATAAAGAAATAAAGACAAATTAAATCAAGGAGTTTAATTATGTTGATTTAATATAAAAAACTCAAAAAAGCTACGAGTTGATAACTTCTCAGGGTCAATTTGTGGAACGTCTTGTAAAAATGAAAATATATGAAAATTGATTAAAAAAATACATATTGATATTGAAAGTCCAATTTTAAATAAATATAAGTACATCATTTATTTAATTTATACATCAAATTTATATAATATTATAATTTTTTTGTGGTAGCAACACTGTTATAATTTGAAATTAAACGTTCAACGGTTTATCGTGAGCGTGTTTCTATCGTAAAAATCGTTTTTTGCACATCACTGATTGTAACCGTCGTAGCAGTTCAAAAATTGGGGGGCTTTGTTTCGGTTACAAAATGTTGGAAGATAAATAAAATACAAAAATTCGCTTAATAATGGCTGATAAGTTGAAAGATTATCAAGTTCTTGACGTTTTCTGCGGAGGTACGTTCTACAAAGTGAAGCACAAGGTCACCAATAACATATTTGCGTGGAAGGCATACAATTGCTACGATTATTCCTCTGAAGAAATACAAAACGTCGTTGTTGAAGTGAAAACTTTAAGTAAATTGTTATCAGGCAGCTTACTGCGCTACTACGACACTATTCTCCATGGTCCGACCAAGACTTTGTACTTTGTTCTTGAATACATCCCATGGCAAAGTATACAAGAGTTAATCGAAGTCTGCAAGGTTGAAGAAAAGTATTTTTCAGAAAATTTCATATGGTTTTTGCTACTGGAATTAGTCCGAGCATGTAAAAATATTGAAAAGCTGAAACTTGTGACGTTACGGAAATGTATTACGCCAGGGTCAGTTTTTGTTGGTGCGAACGGCGAAGTGCGCATAAATTGCTTCGATCTAGACCCTCCTGGATCCCTAGCAAAGGATTTTATGCAACAAATCGGGTATATGATACGGACATTGTGTTCTCCATACAAAAATTACGAACAAAAGATTCAGGAAATTATATACAGTGATGACCTTATGGATGTCGTAGGTTTCATTACAGAAGATAGAAACACAAATTTACGACCTGATGTAGTTCTTTATCATCCAACAGTCCTTACAAACACAGATTCTTTGAAAGTGCCCAAACATATCAGTGATATATTAGTGCAATTTAGTTATTCTAGCTCAGAAGTCAATAAGTGTGATTCAGAGAAGGCTGTGGATATGTGTAAGGTCATAAAGCCTATGCCAAGGACTCATCTGTTAGAGGATAGCCCTATCTACTGCAATATAGTCCCTCGGAGGCAACAACAGAAAGAAGTATACTGCGGGGAGACTAACAAAGAATGTTTATCTCCTACTATTGCTGCCTTGGCTCTTGAGCTACCTGGATATGTACCTAGGAGCAAAAGACCATATAGTGAAGCTCTCAGCACATATGAGGGCCCTCAGAAAGTGTCAGAAGATACACTTAGCCACCAGTGGATGTCTCGCTTGATAGCTTTGAGACAAAGAGAGGAATCTCTTAATCAAAGAGAAAGAGATCTCATAGCCAAGGAAATAAAGAACAGTCCAAGTACTAAACTGATCTCATTGGATCAATCTCCATTATGTTTAGATAGTAATGGAATAACACTTCCACCAGAAATAAATCAAATGAATGATGAAAAGAAACAATGGGTTTCTCGGCGTCGTCGCCGCCGAACTAGCTCTGTTAGGTCTCGTAGCAGAAGGAAGAGCTATTCATATGAAGATCTAGACAGCTCCCTGTCAGCAGATCAAGGAGATAGCAGCATGATTGTAACAGCTGCCAAGATAACAAGAGAAAACATGCCCCGAAATCTGTTCCCCGAACTTGCAACTAAAAAGGTGCACTTCACACCAAATAATCCATTTGCTGAAAGCGATGAAAGTGTTACACTAACTTTTTATGAACTAGATAATGTTGATAATGAAGGCTACCAAGTGCCGAGACAGGATTTGAAGGATATAGCTAAGTTTAAATACTTGAATGTGGAGAAGACTTGTGAGAAGAGAAATAATGACTGGACTCATTCATCTCCCAATAAACAGGCTAAAATCAGTGATGTGTTCTCCGATATCACCAATAAAAGCAATCTGAGGAAGACACCTTCGAAAACAAGCATTGCTTCAGTGTTCGAACATATCTAGATGTTCAATAATATCCAGTAAGAGCCAATGGAGTATGGAGAGCAAGGTAGGTGAAAGTACCTTTGAGAGAACCAGATCAATAAGACAAGTGGACCAAACTCCTCTCGCCACTCCAGGTGTTAAAAAAACAAAGCGCAAGTCATTGCTTCCATTCAAAACTCCCTTTAAGTTTATGTCTTCATCAACTAAGATTTAATTTAATTATTTGATCTCTTGAAACTCCTACCTACTTTAGCATTAATATTTTAGCTTTATATTCAAAATTACTCTTAAATTTTATTAGGTTTATGATTATTTTTAAGCATTTGGTTGTGGTATTGGCAGCTTTATTTTTTTTACTTTTAAAAACTTAATAGTTTTAATTTTTTAGATTATAAATTTGTACATAAGAAAAATATACGGACATAACCCACCCATATTCATTAGATATTAAGGATATAGATATATTTAGAGATTATATTGTATATTTGGATATAAATCAAATTATATTGTGACTCAACCTTTGTTTATAGATAGAATAAGTTTTAAAACGATTTGCTGATCTTCATAAAGTTTAATAATGTATACAAGGGTAAATTAGCCCTATTTGTCTTCCATACATAGTAAATTTCATACAAAATGCTAAGTCAAAATTATAAATAAGAATCAAGTTCTCAATTTATTATATAATTGTTTTAAAATGATGCCATATTACGAATGCTATGAAGCAGTTTATATATAATTTTTGTTAATTAGGAAATAATAAATAATGATAAGGAAAACATGTTTTATTTCATCTTTAACACATCACACTTATTTTTTCTTATTGAGAGCCTTGTCTGCACCTTCCAAGTACTTCTTAGGCAGGCCATACTTCTCGATTAGCAGCTTAGCTACAAAATGTGTCTGAAAAAAAGAAAAACTATTTTTATATATCCATCATCATGCTTTTTTACTAAATATTACAAAAAATAAAACATGATAATGATATTTCAACAACACACACTCCTTTTTATATTTGTAATCTTTACAATGAGTGTTAGATGCAATGCATAATCAATCATTGTTAAGAAAAATCATGTTATTTCAATTACATAATATTATACTAGCTTTCCGCCGGCGGCTCCGCCCGCGGTTTCAAAGAAAAACTCGCATAGTTCCCGTTCCCGTGGAATTTCCGGGATAAAACCTATCCTATATTACTCGTGGATAATGTAGCTTTCGAATGGTGAAAGAATTTTTAAAATCGGTCCAGTAGTTTATGAGCCTATTCATTACAATCAAACAAACAAACAAACAAACAAACAAACAAACAATCAAACAAACAAAGTTTTCCTCTTTATAATACAAGTGTAGATTAGTGAATGATAAAGCATTATAGAACTTATAGTACTGTAGTAGTAAATAGTATATTTATCTATGACCCTGAAGATGGCGCTTATATCTGAATTTTTTTTTTTATTTCCAATATCTCGAATAAAAATAGAGCTATGAAAACGAGACCGAATAGATTTTATTCATTGGCTCGAAATCTACATGTGGATGATTTCCAAAAAATTTTTTTTTTGAACAGAAAATTTTTAAAGCTAAAACCAATTTTGTCTTGACTCTCTAAATTTTGTATATCATTAAATATAAACTTCCGTATATTCTCTGTAATAATTGAATGGATTTCTCGATGTGGAATTATTTTTTTTTTTGAATTTATTTTCAGATTTTTTGATAGCAAATATCTGCTAGAATAATAGATGGAATTGAAAAAAAAAAAAGCAAATTAAAGATAATAAAAAAACTCAAATGTGGTTTTTTTTGTTTTTTTAATATTTCGGGTTTTTCCACCAAAAATTAAAAAAATAAAATTTTATTATTTTTTGATTACCGATATCTCAAAAAATAATTATTTTTTTTTCTCAAATCAAAGTTCCACTTTTTTATTATATTTTAATGAACATGTGGTTAATTAGTTTTTTTAATTTCCTTCAACGGAAAAATTAAAAAAACTAATTAACCACATGTTAATTTGTACAAAATCCGTTGAAGGAAATTAAAAAAACTAATTAACCACATGTTCATTAAAATATAATAAAAAAGTGGAACTTTGATTTGAGAAAAAGAAATAATTATTTTTTGAGATATCGGTAATCAAAAAATAATAAAATTTTATTTTTTTAATTTTTGGTGGAAAAACCCGAACTATTAAAAAAAACAAAAAAAACCACATTTGAGTTTTTTTATTATCTTTAATTTGCTTTTTTTTTTTTTCAATTCCATCTATTATTCTAGCAGATATTTGCTATCAAAAAATCTGAAAAAAAAAAAAAAAAAAAAAAATAATTCCACATCGAGAAATCCATTCAATTATTACAGAGAATATACGGAAGTTTATATTTAATGATATATAAAATTTAGAGAGTCAAGACAAAATTGGTTTTAGCTTTAAAAATTTTCTGTTCAAAAAAAAAATTTTTTGGAAATCATCCACATGTAGATTTCGAGCCAATGAATAAAATCTATTCGGTCTCGTTTTCATAGCTCTATTTTTATTCGAGATATTGGAAATAAAAAAAAAAATCAGATATAAGCGCCATCTTCAGGGTCATATTTATCTCACTTGCTTCAGTCTGTGACCTCACTTTTTCATGTTTTTTGTCAAATTTAAGAAAATTAGTATTTGTAATTTGTATGTATTATTCGACCAAGCCAACTAGACGCTCGGGTGGAATGCGGCCTCCCCGCCCGCTTACCGCCTCAGGTACCGCGTTCGCCTTAGTACGGTTCGCAGCATCGACGCATTCGTACGTTTCGCATCGCTAGTTATTTCTGTACTTTTTATTGTTAATCGTAAAGTTAGTTCTAGGTGGTATGAAAATTGATAACTATGTTCAAGTTGTATATTCTAGTATTTTTATATGTAGAACACGTGTTTCGTAAGGGTACAATTAAACAGTGTGAATAAATAAATATTATTATTTTGGTGTTTTTATTAAATCAATTTCATAAACGACGGTGATACTAATAATTTATTATTTATTAGTATATATTATATATTTCTATATATTGAATATTAGTGATAAAACTGATTTGAATAAACTGTTTTGAGTGCATTTATAGATTTGAGGTTAATTAAAACGATGTAAATAAATTATACATACCGACGTATAATTTATTTACATCGTGAATTAAAAATTATTACATTATCTAAAAATTATTATTTTTTGCTATCTGTACCCGAGACATGGGCGGGTGACGTCACAGTTGAAAAGGGTCTAGTTGGCTTGGTCACGTAGTACATGTAAGTATCAATATTATAACAGTTGAAAGAAAAAATCTAAAAAAACAAACAATAAGTCAAATACAAATAACTGTAAGTACAAATGACTGAGGAATTAAAAAATATGTATGTTTTGATCAAGTATGGACATTTATAGAAACGTCATCATTTAATAAAGTAGTACATATAACAAAAGTATGTTGATCTTTAATGCAAAAAATTACTGAACTTATTTTGCTGAAAATTCGTTTTTGATTGCAGTAGTCATGGTGGTCATAGTAATCGTAGTGTTAATAATAGCTTTATAAGTTAATGGTAAGTATACTATTGCTAGAACTCGCGGCGTCACTCGCCTGGTACCTGGGTTAAAAAGTAGATTTTGTAAATACTTATCCAGATTATAATCTACTTGTACCAAATTTCATACAGATCCAATCACATGTATTTTCGTGAAAGTGTAACAAACATTCATCCATTCAAACTTTTCTAATTAAGTATAGATAACTAGTTGTGCCTTGCGGTTTTGCCCGCATTGGTCTTAGCATTATGATATATTATAGCCTATGTGTTAATCTAAGTATATAATAGAGAGTATCTGTGTGTGGATTTTTCAAAATCGGTTCAGCAATCATTGCGTGAAGGATCAACAAAAAATATACAAACTTTCGCATTTATAATAATATTAAGATATTAACCTGATCTCCCTGCAACATGAGCTGATCCTGTGTGGCGGAGGGTGCTCGTGTCACTCCGCAGGATGCTGCAACACCTCGCTGGCATTCAGTGGCCAGTTGGGATAAAATGAAACCATATGTTTCTAGGTTCGACACTAGTGTGACCTGTGAAAGAAAGTGTTTCATTAATTTTGAGGACAATTTACGGTTTTTTTATATGATCTTATTTCAATAAAAAAAATTTGCAAGACAAATTGTAATTATTTAAATTTTATAACATTTGAATGAGGTTGGATTATCATATCTACACATATTATGAAGAGAAGAGATTTGTTGTTTTGTACGTAAGAAATAAAATCAACAACTACTCTCAATAAATAAAAAAAAATAATGCGCTATTTTAACAAAAATTGTAATAGATATTGGAATTGGCGATGGAAAAATTTCTCACTTTCTTTAAATTTAATATTCCAAAAAAGTTCTACGTTTTGTCCTGTATGATGAGGATATAATATTTGATCTACCTCGAGCATTTTTTTTAACAGCCATTTTTATCCGCTATTACAATATTAGTATTTTTTCAAAGCTTTTAACAAATTTTTCTCCTGTATTTTCTATCCAACTTCTTATTCTCACTCCTTGTATCGCCGCTCATCAGCATTGCCGCATTTTGTGGGTATGTTCCTCCCTTCTTGGAGAAACATACCCACAAAAAGCCACATTTTCCCATTGAACTATTATTACTAGGTATAGAGAAGACACCACGAACAAAATCTGTGCAATAAGAGCGACGGTGCGGGGCGTGCCTAGTCAGTCATAGATTAGCGATGTCACCGCCTCACCGTTAAAGAGGCGACCCTTTGTAAATATTCCGCCTATTACTTATAAATTAAAACCAATCAATGTAACATTTATTTTTTTATTAATCTTATAAAAAATATTAACAAACTTATCAATTAAAACCAATAAAATTGGTACGAAGGTAATTGATTTTCATCTTTCATGATTTAACTTTTTTTCAATTAATAACTACATTCTATTCTTTTCTAAATGTGTTAATTATTATTTTTCGCTATAAAAATATTTACTTACTTCATACTCAATGTCATTTCTTAAATTGTTACTCTATGACAAATGACGCAAAATGGCGCCCGCCAGAAATTTTCCTCGAACTAAATTTAAAAATTTAAAAAATGATTGTACTAGTTACATAACGATGAAAAGCTATTCCTTTACGCTTACTCGTTTGCTTTACATTACTTGGATTATTAGTGCAATATCGTAAGTCGTAACACACACGATATCGTAACACACACGGGCATATTTGATGTGTTTCACGTTTTTTTTTTTTTGCTTTAAAACAAACAAGACATTAGCGCGACATTCGCGCTAAAGAGCGAGCAAGCGACTGAGTGCAGTGTACCGGCCGACCTCAGTTGAGCGGATCATTAGTGATGTAGGCGGTGTCCTCTATACGTAGTAATAGTATCTCAATGCATTTCCCCCCCTCTTCACCTTCTTGTTCCCGCTGCGTGTGACGACGGCCACGTGCACGGGCGGCAGGCGCGCGCGCACGAGCCGCGCGGCGCCGTGCGCGTAGCGCAGCTCCGTGCTCGCCGTCATGCGGCCCAGCGTCAGGCTCATCACCTCCTCCCACTTTATTAGCTCCTGGTACATAGACAAATTTATATTTTAAGGGCCGATTTTTCAATGCTTGGATAAAACTTATCCGTCCAACAAAGTATTACACGATGATATTAAAATGTCACGTAAACTGTCAAATACGGGCAATTAGGATACGTTTTTAAAATGGTAGTTTTATACATTATTCGACGAATAAGTTTTATCCGAGCATTGAAAAATCGGCCCTAAGGTTCATGGGGTGACAAATTTATGGTTAATAAAATTTAAAATTGGTAAAATGAGAGTAGGACAAAGGTTTCCCTAAAAATAAGGTAAAGAACAACTATAACAAAAATTGGGCACCCATCCAATTTATGAGCGCACCGACGGTGGCTTAGCCTCGTTTTTTATTTGTTGTTTTAAGGGCGTAAAACGGGATCCTATTACTAAGACGTCGCTGTTTGTCACCTGGTTGCAAATTATGAACCGTGATATACATCGAAAATTTTCGATGTCTGAAATTTCAGAAATGTATTTCTACTACCACTATAACCACGTTATAAAAACGCAAAATAAATCGGTTAAGAGCGAGTCGGACTCGCGACTTGTGCTTGTTTATAGAAAAAATGGAAAAATTGTTATTAAGTTTTTCTTTAGCATTTCAACTTGAGATTCATTAGATATCAAATACAAAATATGCTATTGTTGTGTTTGTGTGTGTTGGAATAAATGGTTTGTTTCTTTCTTTCAAAATAAATACATACCTGTTCCTTCTTTCCTGTGGCTTTAGCGAGAGTCGCATCAAGTTTGATACAGCCGCGGCCAGCTTCCAACTGTCGCGCAGTTACATATTCCTTGATCGTCTTCCGAATTTCGTTCGCAGCTAATGCTGTGCCTTTTCTGTGTAAAATAAAAATAGATATTAAAATCACTGATTGAGTGTATATTAATTGTTGAAATTTACAATATGTACTTGTACTGTATTTCAACAATGCATACAATGATAGTCTTTTAAGTGTTTTGATTTACAAATGTTCTGACGATTCAAAAGTGCTTCTAGAAGAAGTCTAATCAAATAAATAAATGTTTGAGTTTGAGTTAGAATAATATACCAGGTTAAATATAGTTAAAATTACATTTTTTGTAATTTTTTGCATGCAGTATAGTAGTAGTTCGGAATGAAAATGCCTTTTTAAATTGAATTCTTTATCGTAAGGGAACCCAAAGAGGGTTACTAAAAAAAAATATCAAATTAAAAAAAAAAATATCTTTTTTTTTTCAATATTTTATTAATGTGCAAGCTTATAGGGCTCAAGTGGACCATTTGCTTGTTCCTAAATTCACCGCTTTTGAAAGTTTTAAAATGTCTGCGGCCGCAGAGATAATACCCAACAAACAAAAACTTTCCTTTGTCTGCGTAAAGCATAATGGAACCAAAAGCAAATGTAATTAGCTTCATTTGAGCGTCATTTCATTAAAATTGTGTAGGATATATTATTATGAAATATTCGCTTTTCCAGCTGCATAAATTTGAGAAGAAACAACGCGGTTGTTTTTTCCTTCCTGTATTCCTGTATTTTGACGATTCTAAAGCGCTTCTAAACGAATTTTTTAATAAATATATTTTTGAGTTTTCTTACAACGTTAGGTACGTACTTGAGCGGCGCGAACAGATCGGCGACGTTTTTATTTACGACGAAACGTCGGGAAAGTAATATAATGTAAATAATATAAATAATCGCGTTTAAAATCCGTTAAAAATCTTTAATTTATAAATTACTGTGACATATTACTAGTACTCCGTTAAAAATCTTTAATTTCTAAATTACTGTGACATATTACTAGTACATACTTGAGCGGTGCGAACAGATCGGCGACGTTGGCCGTGATGCTGTACAGCTCGCGCACTACGGGGGGCGCGGGGGCTTCGTCGCACACACTCTTAGAGGGCGCCGGCTTCACTGCAGTGTGCAGTTGGTATACTATGACATATTACTAGTACATACTTGAGTGGCGCGAACAGATCGGCGACGTTGGCCGTGATGCTGTACAGCTCGCGCACTACGGGGGGCGCGGGGGCTTCGTCGCACACACTCTTAGAGGGCGCCGGCTTCACTGCAGTGTGCAGTTGGTATACTATGACATATTACTAGTACATACTTGAGTGGCGCGAACAGATCGGCGACGTTGGCCGTGATGCTGTACAGCTCGCGCACTACGGGGGGCGCGGGGGCTTCGTCGCACACACTCTTAGAGGGCGCCGGCTTCACTGCAGTGTGCAGTTGGTATACTATGACATATTACTAGTACATACTTGAGTGGCGCGAACAGATCGGCGACGTTGGCCGTGATGCTGTACAGCTCGCGCACTACGGGGGGCGCGGGGGCTTCGTCGCACACACTCTTAGAGGGCGCCGGCTTCACTGCAGTGTGCAGTTGGTATACTATGACATATTACTAGTACATACTTGAGTGGCGCGAACAGATCGGCGACGTTGGCCGTGATGCTGTACAGCTCGCGCACTACGGGGGGCGCGGGGGCTTCGTCGCACACACTCTTAGAGGGCGCCGGCTTCACTGCAGTGTGCAGTTGGTATACTATGACATATTACTAGTACATACTTGAGTGGCGCGAACAGATCGGCGACGTTGGCCGTGATGCTGTACAGCTCGCGCACTACGGGGGGCGCGGGGGCTTCGTCGCACACACTCTTAGAGGGCGCCGGCTTCACTGCAGTGTGCAGTTGGTATACTATGACATATTACTAGTACATACTTGAGTGGCGCGAACAGATCGGCGACGTTGGCCGTGATGCTGTACAGCTCGCGCACTACGGGGGGCGCGGGGGCTTCGTCGCACACACTCTTAGAGGGCGCCGGCTTCACTGCAGTGTGCAGTTGGTATACTATGACATATTACTAGTACATACTTGAGTGGCGCGAACAGATCGGCGACGTTGGCCGTGATGCTGTACAGCTCGCGCACTACGGGGGGCGCGGGGGCTTCGTCGCACACACTCTTAGAGGGCGCCGGCTTCACTGCAGTGTGCAGTTGGTATACTATGACATATTACTAGTACATACTTGAGTGGCGCGAACAGATCGGCGACGTTGGCCGTGATGCTGTACAGCTCGCGCACTACGGGGGGCGCGGGGGCTTCGTCGCACACACTCTTAGAGGGCGCCGGCTTCACTGCAGTGTGCAGTTGGTATACTATGACATATTACTAGTACATACTTGAGTGGCGCGAACAGATCGGCGACGTTGGCCGTGATGCTGTACAGCTCGCGCACTACGGGGGGCGCGGGGGCTTCGTCGCACACACTCTTAGAGGGCGCCGGCTTCACTGCAGTGTGCAGTTGGTATACTATGACATATTACTAGTACATACTTGAGTGGCGCGAACAGATCGGCGACGTTGGCCGTGATGCTGTACAGCTCGCGCACTACGGGGGGCGCGGGGGCTTCGTCGCACACACTCTTAGAGGGCGCCGGCTTCACTGCAGTGTGCAGTTGGTATACTATGACATATTACTAGTACATACTTGAGTGGCGCGAACAGATCGGCGACGTTGGCCGTGATGCTGTACAGCTCGCGCACTACGGGGGGCGCGGGGGCTTCGTCGCACACACTCTTAGAGGGCGCCGGCTTCACTGCAGTGTGCAGTTGGTATACTATGACATATTACTAGTACATACTTGAGTGGCGCGAACAGATCGGCGACGTTGGCCGTGATGCTGTACAGCTCGCGCACTACGGGGGGCGCGGGGGCTTCGTCGCACACACTCTTAGAGGGCGCCGGCTTCACTGCAGTGTGCAGTTGGTATACTATGACATATTACTAGTACATACTTGAGTGGCGCGAACAGATCGGCGACGTTGGCCGTGATGCTGTACAGCTCGCGCACTACGGGGGGCGCGGGGGCTTCGTCGCACACACTCTTAGAGGGCGCCGGCTTCACTGCAGTGTGCAGTTGGTATACTATGACATATTACTAGTACATACTTGAGTGGCGCGAACAGATCGGCGACGTTGGCCGTGATGCTGTACAGCTCGCGCACTACGGGGGGCGCGGGGGCTTCGTCGCACACACTCTTAGAGGGCGCCGGCTTCACTGCAGTGTGCAGTTGGTATACTATGACATATTACTAGTACATACTTGAGTGGCGCGAACAGATCGGCGACGTTGGCCGTGATGCTGTACAGCTCGCGCACTACGGGGGGCGCGGGGGCTTCGTCGCACACACTCTTAGAGGGCGCCGGCTTCACTGCAGTGTGCAGTTGGTATACTATGACATATTACTAGTACATACTTGAGTGGCGCGAACAGATCGGCGACGTTGGCCGTGATGCTGTACAGCTCGCGCACTACGGGGGGCGCGGGGGCTTCGTCGCACACACTCTTAGAGGGCGCCGGCTTCACTGCAGTGTGCAGTTGGTATACTATGACATATTACTAGTACATACTTGAGTGGCGCGAACAGATCGGCGACGTTGGCCGTGATGCTGTACAGCTCGCGCACTACGGGGGGCGCGGGGGCTTCGTCGCACACACTCTTAGAGGGCGCCGGCTTCACTGCAGTGTGCAGTTGGTATACTATGACATATTACTAGTACATACTTGAGTGGCGCGAACAGATCGGCGACGTTGGCCGTGATGCTGTACAGCTCGCGCACTACGGGGGGCGCGGGGGCTTCGTCGCACACACTCTTAGAGGGCGCCGGCTTCACTGCAGTGTGCAGTTGGTATACTATGACATATTACTAGTACATACTTGAGTGGCGCGAACAGATCGGCGACGTTGGCCGTGATGCTGTACAGCTCGCGCACTACGGGGGGCGCGGGGGCTTCGTCGCACACACTCTTAGAGGGCGCCGGCTTCACTGCAGTGTGCAGTTGGTATACTATGACATATTACTAGTACATACTTGAGTGGCGCGAACAGATCGGCGACGTTGGCCGTGATGCTGTACAGCTCGCGCACTACGGGGGGCGCGGGGGCTTCGTCGCACACACTCTTAGAGGGCGCCGGCTTCACTGCAGTGTGCAGTTGGTATACTATGACATATTACTAGTACATACTTGAGTGGCGCGAACAGATCGGCGACGTTGGCCGTGATGCTGTACAGCTCGCGCACTACGGGGGGCGCGGGGGCTTCGTCGCACACACTCTTAGAGGGCGCCGGCTTCACTGCAGTGTGCAGTTGGTATACTATGACATATTACTAGTACATACTTGAGTGGCGCGAACAGATCGGCGACGTTGGCCGTGATGCTGTACAGCTCGCGCACTACGGGGGGCGCGGGGGCTTCGTCGCACACACTCTTAGAGGGCGCCGGCTTCACTGCAGTGTGCAGTTGGTATACTATGACATATTACTAGTACATACTTGAGTGGCGCGAACAGATCGGCGACGTTGGCCGTGATGCTGTACAGCTCGCGCACTACGGGGGGCGCGGGGGCTTCGTCGCACACACTCTTAGAGGGCGCCGGCTTCACTGCAGTGTGCAGTTGGTATACTATGACATATTACTAGTACATACTTGAGTGGCGCGAACAGATCGGCGACGTTGGCCGTGATGCTGTACAGCTCGCGCACTACGGGGGGCGCGGGGGCTTCGTCGCACACACTCTTAGAGGGCGCCGGCTTCACTGCAGTGTGCAGTTGGTATACTATGACATATTACTAGTACATACTTGAGTGGCGCGAACAGATCGGCGACGTTGGCCGTGATGCTGTACAGCTCGCGCACTACGGGGGGCGCGGGGGCTTCGTCGCACACACTCTTAGAGGGCGCCGGCTTCACTGCAGTGTGCAGTTGGTATACTATGACATATTACTAGTACATACTTGAGTGGCGCGAACAGATCGGCGACGTTGGCCGTGATGCTGTACAGCTCGCGCACTACGGGGGGCGCGGGGGCTTCGTCGCACACACTCTTAGAGGGCGCCGGCTTCACTGCAGTGTGCAGTTGGTATACTATGACATATTACTAGTACATACTTGAGTGGCGCGAACAGATCGGCGACGTTGGCCGTGATGCTGTACAGCTCGCGCACTACGGGGGGCGCGGGGGCTTCGTCGCACACACTCTTAGAGGGCGCCGGCTTCACTGCAGTGTGCAGTTGGTATACTATGACATATTACTAGTACATACTTGAGTGGCGCGAACAGATCGGCGACGTTGGCCGTGATGCTGTACAGCTCGCGCACTACGGGGGGCGCGGGGGCTTCGTCGCACACACTCTTAGAGGGCGCCGGCTTCACTGCAGTGTGCAGTTGGTATACTATGACATATTACTAGTACATACTTGAGTGGCGCGAACAGATCGGCGACGTTGGCCGTGATGCTGTACAGCTCGCGCACTACGGGGGGCGCGGGGGCTTCGTCGCACACACTCTTAGAGGGCGCCGGCTTCACTGCAGTGTGCAGTTGGTATACTATGACATATTACTAGTACATACTTGAGCGGTGCGAACAGATCGGCGACGTTGGCCGTGATGCTGTACAGCTCGCGCACTACGGGGGGCGCGGGGGCTTCGTCGCACACACTCTTAGAGGGCGCCGGCTTCACTGCAGTGTGCAGTTGGTATACTATGACATATTACTAGTACATACTTGAGTGGCGCGAACAGATCGGCGACGTTGGCCGTGATGCTGTACAGCTCGCGCACTACGGGGGGCGCGGGGGCTTCGTCGCACACACTCTTAGAGGGCGCCGGCTTCACTGCAGTGTGCAGTTGGTATACTATGACATATTACTAGTACATACTTGAGTGGCGCGAACAGATCGGCGACGTTGGCCGTGATGCTGTACAGCTCGCGCACTACGGGGGGCGCGGGGGCTTCGTCGCACACACTCTTAGAGGGCGCCGGCTTCACTGCAGTGTGCAGTTGGTATACTATGACATATTACTAGTACATACTTGAGTGGCGCGAACAGATCGGCGACGTTGGCCGTGATGCTGTACAGCTCGCGCACTACGGGGGGCGCGGGGGCTTCGTCGCACACACTCTTAGAGGGCGCCGGCTTCACTGCAGTGTGCAGTTGGTATACTATGACATATTACTAGTACATACTTGAGTGGCGCGAACAGATCGGCGACGTTGGCCGTGATGCTGTACAGCTCGCGCACTACGGGGGGCGCGGGGGCTTCGTCGCACACACTCTTAGAGGGCGCCGGCTTCACTGCAGTGTGCAGTTGGTATACTATGACATATTACTAGTACATACTTGAGTGGCGCGAACAGATCGGCGACGTTGGCCGTGATGCTGTACAGCTCGCGCACTATGGGGGGCGCGGGGGCTTCGTCGCACATACTCTTAGAGGGCGCCGGCTTCACTGCAGTGTGTGCGCGCACTGCAGGGTGGGAGGGCACTATGCGCACTACTGCGTCCACGCCCTTGTCGATTTCCTTCACTTCGAGGAGACCCTCCTGAAATCAATTTGTTATCATTGAGATATACATATGGAGACGACACCGCCTACATCACTTATGTTCCGCTCAACATACGCCATATGGCGTAACTGCACGCTCATTTTTTATTTGTTTTAAAGTGAAACGCATCAAATATGCCTTCGTGTGTGTTACGATATTGCACAAATAATACAAATAATACGGAAAAGTGCAAAGGAATAACTTTCATCGGTAAGTACCTAACTAGATAATAATTTTTAAAACTTAGTTAGAGCAAAAAAATGGCGCACAGATTTTGTTCGTGGTGTCTCCTCCATACGTAGTAATATTATCTCAATGTTTGTTATGCATTAAAAATAATGTTAAACAAAATGAAATTTTTTATTTATAGAAATCGTGAAGTATGTTAAGAATTAAGAAATAACTTTAATCACAAATCATTAATTCGATATACAAGACTTCGCATTTTAATACAATAAAAAAATTCTAATGTTTGGTGCCGTTGCATATAAATATTTAATTTTTATTTCAAAGTCTAATAAACCTCATTATTAATACTAAGTTTTTATACCCTTTGCATAGCTTCCAGAAACTTCCCCATCTTTTTAAATGTCGACTTTTTGACGTCGAGCGTGCGATCCGATGGACAAAGCGGCATCAGATAGTTTCTGGAAAATTATAAACATTCCTATATTACTTACGATTTTTTATTAGAAAAGTCTTTTCACACCATCAATCTATTTTATTTAACTTATCTGTGAAAATAAAATAATGGAACTTCACTGTATAATCTTAACAACAGAGTCCGTTTTATAATCATGAATTACGCTTGACATAGTACATTCAATTATTGAAAAAAAAATATTTTTAACAAATAATAATAATAATATAAACTAACATGTAAATTAAATAAAAAAAATCGATAGAATAAGAGCCTTACCAGCGAAAGCTTGACTATAACTTACTTATACAAAAGATTAGTTTTCAGCGGTAGTTCTATATCCTTTGCATGCAGTTTGAGGAAGGACAGCAAGCACCATCGGAGCAGACCATCCATGCCATCTGGTATCCTGTCTTCTTCTGAATCGGAACATTCTGGAAACATTTCATATACATTTAAGATTATTTTTATTCAATTCTACCATTAAATCCATTCTTGAAAGAGAGCCCATGTACCTTGCTAGTACATTGCTATAAGACACAATAAAATATCCATTGGCCACTATAGAAATAATTATATAATTGTTTTTTAAATGAAACAATATTAATTTTAACTTTTAATGAAGAATGAAATAATTGTATGACAAATCTGAACTATAAAATTGGCTATCAAATTCCTCTTTACAAAAATGAGTTAAGGGGGTTTCTAATTTATGAGTTACCATACAAGATATTATACGCATTGAGAGATTTATCAAAAAGCAAAAATTGTACAAAAAAATCATCAACAAGAATTTTAATAAATTTAAAAATAAAATTAAAGTAACTGCAAAGACAGGACCACACATTCGCATATTGCATTACCAAGTAATCAGTACATAAGTATAAAACAAAGTCGCTTACTCTGGCCCAATAAATAAATAAATAAATAAATATTATAGGACATTATTACACAAATCGACCTAGTCCCACAGTAAGCTCAATTAAGGCTTGTGTTGTGGGTACTAGGCGACGATAAATATAATATTTAATAAATACATATATAGATAACACCCAGACCCAAGAACAAATAATTGAGTTCATCACACAAATATTTGCCCTGACCGGGGATCGAACCCGGGACCGTCGGCTCAGTAGGCAGTTACTTTACCACTGCGCCAACCGCGTCGTCAATGTATGCTTAAATATTTAAAACTACGCAATGGATTTGCTGCGGTTTTTTTAAATAGATATAGTGATTCAAGAGGAAGGTTTTAGTATATAATTTATTCGGTTTTAGACAAAGCGAGCGAAGCCGCGGCCAGAAAGCTAGTCTATTATAAATGATAAAAATTTAACAAAATACCTGTTGCTACAGTATCATCTAATTGTTCTTCAACAACTTCAATATTACTATCAGGAGGCTCCTCTATCACTTTTGGTTCATTTGCTTGAGGTACAGTTTCGCGCACCAAACTTGGCCATTCCTCTTTCACAGGATGAATATTTAACTGTGAAATGTATTCGTTATGCTGATTATTGTTTAAAAGAGATTTTAAATATATGTACAACTATTAAATAATTACTTAAATCATTTTGTTTCTGGTATATACTTGTGTCAAGTAATTATTACACTTTTTGCATAAAAAAAAATTAAAACATAAGTACTTAAATATGTAATTAATATTGAATTTCTAAAAAAATATAAACATACAAAAATAATGTTAGCAACTTACTTGTCCAATTTCATTTGTAATATTGTCAACAATATTTGCAACAGAATGTTGCATTTTGGGTCGTTCAATTTTATTGAATTTCAAATCCTTACATAATAGATCTCCATAAACATGTAGCACTTCTAAACAAACACCCCTGAAATAAAAGTCAATTAAATTAATGAATTTAATGATTATTTTTCATATTTAACGCGCTGTATAAAATAAATGTGCACTATAAAAAAAGTTCTTGTACTACAGAATATGCTGAAATAATGTTATTACAAAATAACTAATCATACTGATAAATGCACTATGGGTATTTCTTATTTTTGCTTTTATATAGCCTTCTCCACCCTAAAATGGCAAATCTAATGATAATATCTGGCAGATTAGCTATTTACATACAATTTATTTATTGAAAATCAAAGTAATGTACTAGTAATATTAGTAATAAATGTCTCAATTCTAATTATAATGAATAAAACAGAAAATTACCAACATAGGTGCTATGAGCATGTCTCCAGATGACATGGTAGCTCTACCAACAATGCCAGCAGCTGCATTGTCAATAGTGCACGCGGAGAGCAGGGCACCTTTTGTAAAGCGAGGAAAGTGGGCCGCATCTGTTGTGACTACTCCTGGGGCATATAGCGGAGCTCCACCTTGAACCTGGATGTAAGGATATTTATTTTATAGCATACTTAACTTGTATTGAAAAGGGATGAAAATAATATATTATAATCAGTTAAGTATTATGTTATTTAGGTATATATGTCATAAACAATCTATTAATAAGTGTACCAATTATAAGAAGATTTACAAAGTTAAGATCACTTATGCTATAAATAATTTATGAAAAGTAGGTGCAACATATAAGTTGTAGGGATTTTTTGAAGTGAAAACTTCTTTAGCGGCGTTGGGTATAAAATCTTAAACTCGCGTCAGGACACGTGACCTGATCGAAAAAGCGTAAGACGGATGGATATCAAACATGCTCAACGTTAATAATCAAGTTTTCACTTCTGCCGGCACTCCCGGAGTGCAACCCGTCTTTTTTGTATGAGAGAGGAGGCAACAGAGCAGGCGCGACGGATTATAATAATTGATAATAATTCTACAGTATCTTACCTTGTTTAGCACAGGTGAATGTATAACAATAGTTGGCACTAGATCTGGAACTATCCATAGCGCACATACTGTGGGCACTAATAATTCTTCAACTTCAATAATCATCGGCACTCCATCTACCACATAAACGCCGACGGTGTCTCCCGAGTGAAGCACTAATTTCATTAAACTACTAGTTGATTTATTGGGCACAATTTCCTTTATCCTTTCTTCTGGAGCCGAGGGATACTTCTTTTGAATCCGTTGTATGAGATTTTTCCTGAAAAAACACATAAATTCGTAAGCTGGCACATTTGAAAGGATTCCTATCGGAACAGAACAAAATGCAACATACTTCTCAGAGTTTTTTAAAGTATTGTTTGATTTTAATTTATAAGGTTTTGCAAACATTTTGGCGTGCTGTGCAGGTTAGAAAAATCACTTAAATTATATATTTACACAATAAAACCATATATTTTCCACGCTTGGCGGGATGTTTTGCCATAGATGACATTAGTCATTACATCTGATCGAGTGTCAAAAATGAAGGATAGTGACAGTGACGACTTGTTATTGTCCAGAAACGTTCAATTTTCAATATTTATTCAATAACATGGTAATCACAGAACAGATGGTAATCATTATTATATTGTTAAATAATTGTAACTATTTATCTGATTCAGTAGCAGTGATTAAAGGTTTCTGACTTCTGTCTGTAGTTCTATTCTAATTTCAAAATTTTCTCTGATAAATACTTTGGATAAATATAATTATTAAAAATAACACTTGATAAAAAAAAAAAAAAAACATTTAAGATCATTTAAGTTGGATAAGGATGGATACGTTTCTTTTGGGGAAAAAGAACGATGAGATTTATTATATGCTTTTTGGATATATGTATGCATATTTTAATTTCTTCAAACTGCCGATAAATTGGAAATAAAGTAAAATTTATCCTATGTCCTTTGACCTTTCTCAGATCTAGACTACCTAGAATTGATTGACAGACAGAGAGATTGAGTTATTTTCGCCATAGAATATTAGTAGTTAGAGATGTAGAATATTAGTAGTTATGTAGTTAGAGAATATTAGTAGTTATGTACATATTATGTACGTTTCAAATGCTTTTCCAACAAATCTAGATTCTAGATTAAAGAACTATGGCACCTATATTATTACATATTACTGTATTTTACATTTACAGTGCGCAGTTACATGGCAGTTACATAAAATTATTTTATTGTTAGTGCGCCATTAATATACAACGTAATCTTCTACTAAACATCAGCCCACACCACCCCCATGGTAATTACAGTCATTATTTACAACAGGATCTTGTAAATTACATACATACATAAATAAATTAATAAAACATTAATCATTTAAAAATACAAGAAAACTAGGTATTACTAAAATAAGAAAATGATGTGATGATTTGTGATAAACAAGCTTTCGGACATTTGTTACATCTAACAACGAGTATTGAAAAGATAAAAAGAAGAAATAAACTTTTTTATGAGTACATATTACTACATAAATATAAGTAATTAAATAAGCGGTAAAAAGTTGCCAAACTTATTCCATGATAAAAACGAGCAAAAAATCATTTAGGAAAATTATCTTTATAAATATTTAGTGCATTATTAATAGAATGAAAACGAACAAAACTGCCTCAGTAAACGCACATAGTCGTAGTATGTTACGTTAATACCAAAGTTTATCAAAAGCCAGGGTATTAACTCTGGGAGCCGGGATAACTCCCGCATTGCAGTTGCAATACTGCAATGCAGTTC
This sequence comes from Colias behrii, assembly GCA_029959065.1. Classification (NCBI taxonomy): domain Eukaryota; kingdom Metazoa; phylum Arthropoda; class Insecta; order Lepidoptera; family Pieridae; genus Colias; species Colias behrii. Next base: position 613,622 of record JARWMC010000021.1, on the reverse strand, counting down.
ACTCGATACTCGTATGTGGTACTTTGATTAGTTTGGGAGTTATTGGAATGAGTTTGATTTATAAAGGGATTCTGTGAGACTTGTAGGCAAAGAGTTTAGGACGGCTACAAATTGAGTTGTTTTAATTCGAATTTCTTCAAGGTAAGGACTAAAGGAATCACCCCAAGTCTTGGAAAATACGTACCTAAATATCTTGGTTTGATCATGTGTTGTTTTTATGACAGGTTGCTTTTTTATTCAACTTCTTGTTCTCCAATCAACTAACAGCGAAGACAATGCTACCATCGATCACGATAAATCTCGAAGAAAATCAGATAAACAGCAAGCTTGATTGATCATGAAGGAAGAAGGAGATTCAAAATTGTTACCATAATAATCCAAGCAATGTTTAATAGACATAGTTATTATAGTCTCTTTGGATTTCTTCCTATAGGTAACGTTTGCCAAGATGATTTTAAAAACCAGATATTTCATTCTATAAAAGTTTAAAACCATTTGACATGAATGCAATTAAACCAAGCTATTTTTAGCCATATTATGTTCTTATTTATGTCAGAAATATTCAAAACTTATGACAAAAATTATCGCGTATGTGGTCGTAAACGTTTTGTAGTTATTCACAGTAGTTATTTAATAAACATATTCAAATACCCATATATGCATATAGAGTGCCAGCCTTCGTTTCCCTAAAGGCCCAGTCTTGTGTAAGTTCTAGCCTATACACTTAATGCTTTCTTGACCTTACCGTCTGAAAGCCTTTTCAGCGCTTTACAAGTGGAAATGTGTCAATGGAACGATCTTGGGGCACTTTCAAAAGGTTTTTCGTTAATTACAGTCCCCTTTTTTTTTTTTTTTTTTTTTTTTTTTTTTTTTTTTTTTTTTAGTGGGGAAATCTTGCATAGATACCCACGGCTTCCGGGGAAGAGGCCGTGGGTTATGTCGGATTCCTACCGACCAAAACCCCACTGTGTTCCGTCAAGCCGCATCAACGACGGGGCCACGGGTATGTGTAGAATTCATCCGTGACCTAGCTAATATATGCTTATTGTAATATGTTCGCATGTATAGTCGATATTGTTGGAGTTTTATTTATGTACCTACCTACCTATATTAACAAATGCAAGTGTGTTCATTATCACTACATAGTATAAAACAAAGTCGCTTTCTCTGTCCCTATGTTCCTATGTATGCTTAAATCTTTAACACTACGCAACGGATTTTGATGCGGTTTTTTTTTTAATAGATATTATAGTGATTCAAGAGGAAGGTTTGGTATATAATTTATTATGTTTTAGACAAAGCGGACGAAGCCGCGGGCGGAAAGCTAGTTAGCTATAATAAAATATATTTTATAGGTATCCTACTAATATTATAAACGCGAAAGTTTGTAAGTATGGATGGAAATTTGGTATGTGAAATAGGTATGTAGCTAAAGACCCAGAATAAGACATTGGCTTCTTTTTATCCCGGACATCCCACAGGAACGGGAACTGTGTGCGAGTTTTTCTTTGAAAACGCGGACTAAGCCGCGGGCGGAAATCTAGTCCAGGTATTACACGAATGATATCACGCGACAGGCAACACATAGTTCAAAAAACAATGAAGCGTAGGATTTAAGTGGTAATCGGCTGAGACTAACACTTAGGCACGCTCGGCGATAATGAGGGTGTGCTGGATATACTGTAATCATATTAGTGGGGTGGATTGTGTGGCTGACTGTAAGCGGGTTTCAGCGCTTTAACTTTGTGTGTATGTATGTGGTGTTGGAGCTCGGGAAGAGAAGTTCCAATTTGAAATTGATAGATAGTTGTATAAAGTGGTCATGAAATTATGTGTTTTGTTTTGTTCTTGATATTAATATTATATAAAAATAAACTATTACTCGTAGGGTAGGAAAATCGCTACACACATCATCGAGATAATATGTACTACGTACTAGAGAGGCGATCGCTACTACACTCTCTTTAACACGAGCTAGAGGCAAAAGTCACAGTCTCATTTAGTCTGTGCCGGACTGTGCCCCCCGCTTGCCGCGTCAACACGTGTTATTGCTCTGTTCAAAATGCCTTCGTGTGTGCTAAGATATTGTTGTAACAGTTCCTATAATACAAACAAAGCCCGAGGAGTGACTTTTCACCAGTAAGTTTCCTTATTATGAGTAAGTCATGCATTTTACTAATATTGTTATCATTTTGCGAAAAATCACCACGCGTTCTGCGTTTCGCGCCATTTTTCATAGACTAACAGCACAGACGTGACACTATCGATGAGTATGTTAAAAAAATGTAACTGGATTTTTTAACTATGAATATACAATATATACTAGGAAAGATTACCGTGGTGTAGTACCTAAATATTTATACTTTTACCCGACTACGCAAAGTAAAACGGTAGGTTATATTAAGTAATATTTATTTATTTACCTATTTTTATTTATTAAAAAAAGGTTCATCAACAGTTGTTCCAATAGGATTTATAAATTATTATGCACAACAATTACAAATAAACACAACATTCACAGAAACTAATACAGTAAAAGTTCCTTAATCGCGCTTCCTTTATTCGCGTTTTCACTATTCGCGGATTAAAAAAATGCGACCCAATTTCTATATAGGTATCTTACCCAATATCCTTGTCAAATGGACTAATAAGAAAGTAAAATAGATCTTATTACAAGTTTGCCTAAAGTACATAAGATTATGTTCTTAAATGATATCGCCGAGGCCTTTGACACAAGCCGCCTTTATCGCAAGCCGCCTCTGCCGCGATTGATGTTTTCGAGAATGTAAATAAACAGAATGGAAGCAACCTTATAACTCAATAAATAAAGTATATTTTTAAATGTAGTTCCGTTTATAGTAAAAGCCGCTTTGCGTATTTTATGTTCCGTCTTTCACATTCGTTACAAAAATTGTGATCGAGTAAGGGGGCGTCCATAAATTACGTGAGGTGTTTTTTTAAATTTTCTGCCCCTCCCTCTCCCCCTGGTGAGATGTCGTGAGATTTTATTCAACCCCCTCCCCCATCCCCGAATCTCACGTGAGATTTTTCAAAATGTGAGTTTCTTATACGTAAACGCCATCAACATTGAATCATCGTATCCATTTAATTAGGGCTATTATAAACCAATACTCCAAAATTCGATTACATCATGAAGCAAAAACTGATAAAACTATTGATTACTACACAAAACGACAAAAGCTTACTAAATGGATATTATTTAAAGGAAATTAAAATACATAGTTTAATATAAAATCCTCTTTTTATTCCGATATTTGATATTTTATTTATCCGAGTAAACAGATTGCACAATGTGTCGCATCTGCACGCATTGCTTAATCGTTGAACTTGAAGCCACGCCCCGCTCGTTCCACACGTACCCCACCACATCGGCCGCGCGCAATGTTTTTGTTTGGAATAGCCACTCTAGTACGTAGTACATACTATCTCTATGACACACATTGCGTTTATTTCGCAATGCCAGCGTTAAATTTATATCTAAATAGGAAATTAATTAAAACTTCCTGCCTCTACACTTATTGCATAAGACCTTAGCCTTACTAATTAAGAAATTATATAAATTGCGTATTAAGGCCTATTTAATATTCATAGTCATTTTGAAAATATTTATTTGTTTCAATTTTGATATTAAGCAGTAGATATAAAATCGTAGTATCAAACTAAGAAAAAAATATCTATTGTGCACTTGATTGAATAATGAAAAGCAATAATTTAACAAAGGTACCATTAAACTGAAGACTCTTAAGCAAATTTAATCTAATCCCAGTTTAGCAGTTCTAAACATAGCCCGCTAAAGGTGCGGCCTCACGGGGGGTGTAGCCGGACTTCCTGTGCTGTGTGGCCACACCTGTTGCCAAGTATCGGCTCAACACTTTGATATCCATGTCGTGGCCATATCGTAGATTTGCTCATTTCATGATATGATCGATCATTTCACGAAATGGTCGCATTTCATGAAATGGCCAACATAGTTTGATCAGATCGTTAAATCGTCAACGTTTCACGATTTGGCCATCCACATTTGGCCAGATCGTATAAAATATAAAGAGTTCATAGAATATTAAAAAAATTCAGAATATTCTAAAAACTTGTTTAATGTCATTTAAGTTAGTGCCGCGGCAGCGGCCGGCGAATGCCAGAAGCGAATCGTTTTTGCAATAAAAAACAGTTAGGTTAGGTTAGGTTAGACTTTGATAAACAACGCACGAGCCGAGCGAGCAAAGTGAGCGTGCCGCGGCAGCGGCCAGCGAGTGCCAGAAGCGGGTCACTTTTTAAAAAACAAACAATTATAATACTATAGTAGGATATTTAAATATATATCCTAAAAGAAAAAATGCGTCTTAAATTATTTAAGACGCATTTTTTCTTCAATACATATAAGATATCCACATTTTCCATAGTACTCGAACCTCTTCGTCGTAAATTCTTTGCTATGACTTTCTTCATATTGTTATTAAACGAATTATGAAGTTTTTAACTACGAATAATTAAATTTTCGCCAGCGGCCGCCATCTTATCACATAAACACAGAGCTTGCAGCGCCTCTACCAATGATTGATGTAACTATTTTACGATATGATCAAATAATTTTGATCATTTCATGAAAAAACCGCGCGTTTAGTTGGCCATATCGTGAAACGATTTCTTATCATTGATCTGCTCAAGCCACATCATGATGTGGCCAAACTAAATTGGCCATTTCACGAAATGCGACCATTTCGTGAAATGGCCAATCATTTCATGAAATGAGCAAATTTACGATATGGCCACGACATCCACATTACGTTAAGTGATCACATGCATTGTGCAACACTGCGAAACAATAACCATCGATGTGTCGAGCATTTTCAACGAGATTTCTAACTCATTTTGATGATGAAAGTTTTTGTATTTGTTTTTATAAGTAGCAAAGCTAAATTGGACTTTTAGGCTATGTCTAGTGGCTTTTGCTTTTCGATTTTCGAAGGTAGATACTTAAGTAAGTTAGATAACTATCGATCGAAATCGCACCTTTATGTTTGTTACGTATAAATAAACTTCATCTAACTAAGTGTAATTTTTATTTCCATCCCTATTCAGTGATATTGTGGAAAAGATTTGTGTAACTGTAGAGCTTCGGTATGTTAAGTGCATTTGAGTTTCCAAAGAATTCGATAGCAAATAAAAGCGAGGAAGTTCAAAGTTTCCAAGAGTTCTTTATACGTATTTGTTGAGGTGAACTAAATAAACGAGTAAACATAAACTTTACTTGGTATTTTTGTTAGAAACGAATGTTGGATCCTTTTGCGATGTTGTCTAGGGCATTGGCGTTAATGAGATATTAAAAGGCACTGACTTAGGTAAAATAATTAAATCCGAAACGATTATTTCTTCCTGCGTAAGTTGAAAATGAATTTGGAGATGGATATGCACGATATCACGATGTTTCTTGCTTCTTCACGTAAGAACTAGAGGAAGTCCGATGAAACAGATTATATTCTGGAATTAGGTACATATTGATACCTATATTGTAAACATTTCTCTATAGTCTGTGCCCTTGGGGATTGGACCATAACAAAAAGTACACGATTATAGCATACAGAACAACATTCCTTGTATGGTGTAACTCGTAAGTATACCGTGGAATGAAGATGTCATTGTTAAGATGTAACTGATCAACATACAATGCAACGATAGGTTTGTCGGGATTGCTGTCGACTGTTGAGCAACGAATTCTTTGGCGAAATGAATAATAAACCCATATGGGACAGAATACATTGATTACATGAATGTATACAACTATTATGTCCATTGATGTGGTTTATTTATGTGTGTACTTTAGTTTGAGTGTGCCTTACTATTATAATGTCATGAACCTAACATAACTATGCATTTAAATTTTAGTTTATTATCAAATCAATTTATCTGGTCTGGGTCTATACGCAAAGGGTCTGGTCAAATCTATTTATTAAAATAAGAATCACATTTATAGTTTATCCATTATAAAACATTAAATATCATATATTTCCTCTTTATAATACCTATTATGAAGATGAATAACTTCTAAGTAATTTTATCAGAACTGAATCATCTCTGACGCAAATCTGTCAGAATTATGAATGAAACTAAACTTTCTCTTATTAGCGACAATACGTCTTAAAACGCAAAAGAAAGTTAAATGAGAAATATAATCCATATTACTCACATTACATAGCAGTTATTATGTGAACTTGCGTATTACGGAATATTATTTTGACAAGGTTATTGTCTCGATGTTTTATTGCCTACTGCTTGGTTTGGTTTTGGTTTCATATCCGCTCTCACGAGTCACGGGTGATGTTTTTAAACTCGCGACAATTGGATCCTTGAGTAAAAGATAATTTTCTTATTACTGGTGTTATAACGCATTGTAAGAATTAATTTATATTTTATAAGATTAAGGAAAGGTTTGCAGTTTCCCTTAAGTATGCCATTTTTGTGTGATGGCACAAATGCACGATATTAGATAGGTAAGTATGTACGACATGACGAGCATGTATTACGAAGGTATTAAGTAGGTATGTATTATAGTTACCTATTTGTTACAGTTTTGAAATTAAATAAATCTCACCATTTTGGGATATTGATCTCAGGACTAAGTTCGTAACAACTAACAGGAGCACTTTTCACACTGCAGCAAAATTACACACTAATAGATATACCTACATAATTAAATTTTCATATGTAACCCACATAATAAAGTTTCCACTTACCACCCACACGTTTTTCTTCATTGGCATCGTTGTTATCTTTAGTTTATGATTATCACTTTAATTTTCTCTAAATCGGGATAATAATATTATAGCCGTTTATACTTTATAGTCACTTATCACTTATATGCTATAAAAGGACTAAGTATTGATCCTTCGCACCAGTAAGCAGGGACACACCTGAGTGACAACGGAAGCCACTTGGATGACGGGAAACGATGCGTTTTTCGAGTGAGGGTACTTTTTATTAGTTATTTGTTTTATTATTTTCACTGGGTGAGCGAAGTTTACACAACGCTACCTAATTGTTTGTTTACTTAGAGATAGTACTAATTTAATTTATAGTTACTAGGTATGTACATTTAACTTATAATATAGGTAGAAATCATGTAGAATTAATATTATTATTTTTTGGTTTCTTTATTTTCTACACAATCTATACTAATATTATAAAGCTGAAGAGTTTGTTTGTTTGTTTGTTTGTTTGTTTGTTTGTTTGTTTGTTTGAACGCACTAATCTCGGGAACTACTGGTCCGATTTGAAAAATTCTTTCGGTGTTAGATAGCCCATTTATCGAGGAAGGTTATAGGCTATATTTCATCACGCTACGGGCAACAGGAGTGGAGCCACGGGGGTGAAACCGCGCGGAGCAGCTAGTATAATATCTAACTCAAAAACTATTTGACTTTATTCAATTAGCTTTGTAATTGAAAAATATTATTTAAAATTCGTCAAATAGTTTTTGAGCTTCATTGACCATTTTTGACTGGCTAGGTATATTTTTAAGTTCCCACAGATCAATCGGAAGTCGGTTGGTTAATATAAATAAGTAACATGTAAGTTATACTTTAAAGTTTAAAGAATAGATACCTACTTAAAATGTGAATTTGTTAAATTTTAACTGCCTTAATACAGTTATCATGGATTTTATAAAATTATTTAACCTCAATAATATGTTAGTTATTATAAAAAATGTACTTACAATTAAAAATACTTGAAATAAGAATAAATTAATATTAATAATCTAACTTTTGTAAATAGTTTTTTTATTTTATCACGGACAAACAAAAGATATAAAATATAATAATTTCATTCCCACATCATAATTATTATGTCTAACGTCTCATTGTTATAAATTCTAATTTTAAGGAAAAAATCTATTAAAATTTGAAAATATAACGTACGGTCTATCAATTTTCTAATAAGTGCTAGGTACACGTTTTCGAAAAGATAAATACGGTGGTTTTATGAGGTCCAAGTTCCATAACTCAACCACTGAAATTAAAAATAAAAAATGTCTCGACTTCAAGCTCTCATATTCTGTGAATAGGGAACAGCGATTCCCATTTCCCACCCGCGCATTTGTCTGACTGACTGACGGCTGTTGTTGCAGTTGTACACGACTAGTTGAAGACTGAAGTTGATACTTGATATTTCATTCATCATTTAACCGTCGAGCGGGACGCACGTACCTCAGCGCCGCGATTTTCGAATTAAAACGATCGTAAAATAACACGCGAATTTTAAAATAATTAATTAGTGAGTGAGAGTGGAGCTCGAGCACTGTTGTGGAACAGCAGTTATGTGTGCATTAGTTGTATGCTGATTTCATTATTTTGGTAAGTTTTCTAATGTTTATAGTTAAGTGCAGTGATCTTGTTTTAATTACGGCTAGATTATGTACTTTTACGATTATTTTTTTATGTATATTTCTGGTGAATGTGATAACCCTTTCAAAAGGTTACTTTTTATTTTATCGGGTAGTGTTCTAGAGAAAAGGAATAATGATAATAATATTTATTATTTATGCGATATGATATAGGTACTTAATTAAAAGATCCACTTCTAACTAATTGATATAAAAATGTAAATACGTTTATATGATAAAATTGGTACCTATGCCTACCTTCGACAAATAATATGTAGACGTGTATGTATGTGTTGTTTACTATGCTTTTTAATTTAGGTACCTACCTACTTATAAAATCTGAAGTTAGCAGTTTTGTTTACATAGACACAACATTGCAAAAAGGCAATTTGTGTTTAAGGGTCTTAAATTATTATTATATCTACCTTAATTACCCGAAGTAGCTAAACAACTAAAATTTTTCAACAACAATAGGTACCTTTCTGTGAAGCATTCTTTTTAAATGGCATTATTCTTAAATGTCATCATTTTGAAAATTAAATCGACATTGAGCTAGAAGTTTTCATTAGTTTCGACTATAATAGCATATAAATGAGCGTAATCTAACACAGAGCGAGATCATAATTCATTACAGATAAAATCATCCAGTACATGTAACTCCAATGATAGTTTATCTACATTTAAAAGAAACCCGTCTTACCGTACATACGTATAGTTAATGTTTGTAATAAATACATGAATAACACGTACAAAAAAGAACATAACAACTAAAACTATTCTAAGCGTATTAATATTTTTAAAACCACCACGTTCTACTACACATACCTATCAACTACATTCTGGTTAATAATATCCCTCACTGTAAAAATGTCTTTCCAATACACTTCACCAATATAAGAACACAATTTTTGCATACCTGTCACCCTAAATAGGTACCCTTGCTATGATAACATTCTGGAAATACCGAGCGTGAAACAAAAGGTTTTTGAGTATTTTAAATGAATAGTAATAATCTTCTAGTTAAAAACGGAGTAAGTTAACAAATAGATAATAACAGTGAGCAGGTAGACAGCATTAGACAGGTTTAGAATAAATAGAGTGTTTCAAAACAAGTCCATTTCACACCCCCTAAATGTTGTTTCCTGTAGGACAAGCATATACTCATGTCAACTTTACAAGTCTGTAAATGATTGTTGTATAATACAATATTAAATAATACAATCTTTTGGAAACAATTTGTCCCAGTTTGCTAGCTAAGGCGATTGCTAATTGCGAATATTATAAAATACTAGCAATGCCCTGCGGTTTCACCCGCATATATAGCGATATCGTGACAGTGAAAAGTCTACTATAGGTCGGACTATAGGCTTAATTTTTAATCACATGAAAATCACCTTTACCCCGTCCGGTCCCGCACTACGGCCTGCTCATTGTATTGAACAGTATACCTACTATTTTCTGTAGATTGACACTTTTAAAAATTCGTTATATCTTTTGAATGGAATATCCAATTTTTTTCATTTAAAAAGTACCTATTTTACTGGTATTGAAACAGTCTATAATAAAACATCATTTAATGGGATAAGGATTAATATATGTGTATGGATAACATGGTTTGATTACTGTCGGCACTTCTATTTACTTTGAAAACGTAAAAAAGTTGTTGTAGTAACATAACTACTGAAGATGGACATATAGTATCGCGGACTTTCTTGTAGATATTGATCCATTCTATAATACCGTAGAACATTTTTTTGTTCTATCTTCAATAGATTCCGCAGCGCACGCGATGACAGAAGTTTTATTGAGGAATTTTTTACACCTTGGGTTACATTATTGCATTTTTGGTAAGGATCTCTAATTTTTTTCAAAATACAATATAGCCTATGTTGCTCAGTGAAGATGCAGCTTTCTAATGGTGAAAGAATTTTTGAAATCGGTCCAGTAGTTTATGCGTGAAAACCATACATACATACATACATACATAATTACATAATTACAAACCTTTCCTCTTTATAATATTAGTATAGAAGTATAGATGTACGTACAAAGTCTAATAAATATATACCTACCTACACGTCGTGCGGGTTTAAAAATCATTTAAAAGTTCTCAAAAGACAAAATCAAGGCATATGTTAATACATACATATGCATAATACTATTGAGTGAACTTTTTAGTAAAATTGTTCATTTGTATAACGAAAGTTTCAATGGCGGAGTTATGAAAATTACATAAGCCTAAGTGCTGCAAAACACGAGACGTTGCTCTTCGCAAGCTCAGCGCCAAAACAATGGCCCTTTGACAAGAAAGGCCTTTTGGATCCGCTGTCTTGGCTTTTGTATAGCACTATACACTTATACAGGCTTTTAATGATGCGAGGCTAAATTAAAACTTCGCTAAGAAGAAGTCTTAGGTACCGAAGAGTTAGAGAAGAAATAAACTATGGAAATCGCCGGGAATAAACCTACATGAAAATACTTAGTACGTAATGTTTAATAAAAACCATTGAATTAATTACGAAGTAAAAAAAAAACAAAAAAAAAATGTTGTGTGGTTTTATGAAACCACGGTAAAAGTGAAACTGTTCGAACGGTTCCGAACACTGCTTTGTGTAGCGCATGTCGCGTGACGGTCGGCTGCCGAGTAGGTATACCTACTCGGCAGCCGCGATACACGCGACATGCGCTACACAGACCAAAAAGTTTGAGACGATGTAATAAAAGTTTCACTTTAAAAAGAATAAACGAAATGCATTTTTTTCTCGGTCCATCAATATTTAAAATTTGAATGTTTGAGAAGACGAATGGGTGGATTGTTTTCAATCACGCCGATGCCAGATCGCCAGAAAGGCTCGTATTATTCGTAGGAGCGGCATGATATTTGGTAAAGACTAAAGATATCTACAGCATGCAGCAAAAAATCCTTTCAGTTAGATTGATGCTTGTGTGTAAAAAATAGAGCATTACTAGATTATGAGAAAATTATGGAAATAAACTGTTAAACGGTTACACATGGTGTATTCCCGGTCAACGTAACATTCAACACTTAAAAATCTACTAGTCTAGATTTACAGAATGGCAATGCGTAAACGTTCACTCTGTAATAAAAATACCACATAACGTAGTACGATTTCATCAAAGATAACGAGGAATAAATTACATAATTCGTACGCATAAGGTCACCCGCTACAAAGGTTAAACGATTGTCGATAAAACTGATTAATTAAATAATGTAAAACAAAAGCGGCGTAATTATTGCATACAGAACCAGTCCCGCTTTTTGCGTCCTCGTACGGCGAATGCCATCTCCTTATTGGCCTGGCCGCCTGGTAGCTCGGCGAGCAAAAACTTGGCCAAATTAATAACCTCCTCAGTACTTATTACGCGTTGGTCCTTCGAACCCGGAAATATGGATGTAAAAGTTACTTTACTGGTAACAAACATACGTTATATCAAGACAATGAATTGTCCGAAAATAATGGTTTGTTGAATTTCATGTATATATATATCTACTTCTCTATTGATATAAATCTTATATATAAAAATGAATCGCAAAATGTGTTGGTAAGCGCATAACTCGAGAACGGCTGAACCGATTTCGATAATTCTTTTTTTATTATATTCCTTGAAGTACGAGGATGGTTTTTATGTAGAGAAAACGTAAATATGTACCACGGGCGAAGCCGGGGCGGACCGCTAGTAGTAACTAAAATTAGGCAAACAATACAGATTTCAGTACAAATAAAAATCATCTTATTCTGGGTAGTCAACAATCAATAATATTAAATCTTACGTATTCATATGTACGCTATAACATATACATAATCTCAAATCATATCAATATTAGTGAGATGATTAATTTGATGACAGCACAACTAATCTTAGGCCGTGTTGGCGTCTAATACACTTTTTATCTCAAACTACATAACTTTGAGCACGTAATTTGTAAGTTACGTGAAGGAATTGTAATGAGAAATCAATTTATGTAATTAAGAGTATCAAATCTAGTTTTATCCTAGATATCACTCCACCTACGCCATATTACGATACGTTTTTATGTAATTTGTCTATGATAATTTGATTGATTTATTGTAATTAACTTTCACTGAATCCTGTAACTATATACGAGAAATCAGATATTTTTTTTTTTCAATAAAGTATACACCTACCTACTTAAATTGTAATATTTTTTTAATGTTTTACACCTTATCATGATGATGTTTCTGTTCATTCTGTTTCACAAATTTTGCGACGATTTGATGACGAATTTGATACTGACTTGGAATTTAATTCAAAGAAACAGCTTGTCCATATAACTTAGTATGTACAATAATTGCCCATAAAATTTATATTTTATGTATTACTTGCGCACAGTGGGTGTTTCGTTACCTTGATCGTGGTGTCTATTATCGATGTTTGGCATAGAGTATGCAAACAAAGGTTGTCAAATTATTTTGCAACTGCCATGCACCACGACAGTCGACTTGTACTTCCGCCTTCGATCGAGCCGCTCATCTGCTGTGCGCGCGCGGCGGGCATTGAAAACACGTGTATCGCAAATCGGATAATTGGCGCAAATTCATCGAGTGCTGCAGCATCTCAAAGGTACGTGGTGCATTGTTTTTGCTGCTCACTATTTCTGAACATCGATTTTGTGTTAACGTAATTTTCCCTTATGTAGTAGAAGCCACCCGCTATTTCGGCTTGGTGCGATTCTACAGTGGGTCATGAATGATTTATTATCAATTGCCGAAGCATAAATTCTATTGAAAAGTTGATTGATTGAATTAGTCAGTTGATTTAGATTCAGAATTCGATGTAATTTTGCGAGTGGTTGTAACCTATATTTTCTAGAGCTTTAGTCATGTGATAATGTTGTACCTATCGATGTATACAAAAAAGGAGAGGCTTTAGAGAACAACTACCTGTGCCCCGTGGTTTTATCCGCATTTTTCCACTATCTAACACTAAAAAAAATTCAAATCGGAATCTGTACATTCTGACATTAGCCCGTTCAAGCAAAAAAATAATTATAATATACTTATATCATATATGATGTTTTATATAATATATATGTAGCTATAAATAATACATATTAGGTACCTATGTTTTATGTATAGCTACATAGGTCTATATTCAAAATATTAGCAATTTGCGCAGGAAAATTTTTCCGTCGATATATTAGAACTTGGATTCAACTTCATACAAAGAGCGCGAGGGTGTATTATGTATCGCAATGAAAAGCAACCCTCTATAGTCTATATTTTCACGATGAATAACCGAGGACTGAGGACTGGAGTAGGTATATATTGAGGTACCTAATCTTTCGTAAATACCTATGTTTATACTTTGTGTGGTTTCCTGCTCAGCATGTTTGTTAAAAAAGATGTGAGTACTATTTTTAGAATTATCGTTTACTAGAATTTTCGTCGTATAGAATCAGAGGCAATTGTTATATTCATGGTAAATATTTTAATAACATAGATATTTGAAATCGGAGAATACTCGATGTCCCCCATCAAATTATTAATTTACTTACACTCTCATGTAATGTATGGCAAGCATAATGTGATCTACAAGGTCTGAAAATTGCAAATTCATAACGTTAATAACTAAGTTTTAATCGTTGATGTGTTTCGGAAGTGGTCGGTTACCATAATTGCGGTCTTCTCACATGGCTGTGGCCTTGTGCGTGGGAACTGTTATATAATATGTATATGCCATTCATCATAACATCATTTGAATTGAAAATTATTTGTGATAATCTGTTTACACATTCATTAACGACTTTGTGATTGAATCCATATTTGAACAATGAATTATGAGACATTATAATATGTATTATGTAGATATTATTTCATTAATTAGAAATTAAACTTGATATGTAATGATCATAGACAGTCATAGTCCATAGACATAACATTTATTTAGAAAATAATCCTATTTTTCACACTGTTCTTAAAATTAAGAAATAGCTATCATTATAATAAACAATCAATAGGAAATATTTTATTCAAATTAAGTCAACACATGCTTGTATATTTACGTAAGCCCACCCCGAATTCTCGAGTTTGAAGTGGTGGACAAGTTCATGAATATAAATATACCAATTTGTATTTATAAACGAACACAGAGACGTTCCCCGTTTGGAATAAAAGTCACATTCAATTTATGCATCTCGCGGCGTGTACAGGAAATCATTATTAATCTGTGGTCCTGTGGTAACAGCTGTCATTAAATTTTTTTGGTGGGTATACGGCGTTTGCGTATACGGTAGAATAGTCTGTAAATAATGAAAAAAAAATGTAATTCCTTCGAAACAAATGGAACAAATGTGCAATTTGTATAATGAAGATGAATTAAATGCAACATGCACAACTCAAAAACGCATGTTGTATTTGCCTGTAATTGGATCTACATCTTGCTATGCATGCTAATTAGGTATGTCACATACTCAAAATATATTATAAATATAAGATGTACATCTGTTGGCAAATCAAATAAATAAAATAAAATAAATAAATAAATAAATAAATATAAGTAAATAGTATCTTACAAGTAAGTATATCTAACACTACCTGTTAATATAAGACATATACATATAACATTTAAAGAAATTGATGAAATGGTGACTAATTTATTGACTAATTTAAATAATATTGAATATGCGTAAAATAACACGATGAAGAATGTAACGAAAACAAAACATAAGCCAACTGAAAGCAAACATGCTTATAAAAGTCGGTGTTTCATATAAAATTGACACAGATGTTCCTTTTGCGTCGAAATTATTATTATATCACCACCGTTAACGCGAATAATCGTAAATTAAATGGTTATTGTGAATTTCAAGAGTTTTAAAGGACAAAACTGCAGCCTTACATGGTCTACAGAAAATAGTATCATAAAACATGCACCTTGAACTTTATCGCTATAAAATATTTAATTTACAGATCAATTACGTGTTTTTTGTTCGCTTTAAATGACTTTATCGTAATGTTATCGGCGTGTTTGATCGCCGCACGCCGGTCTAGGTTACCTTGTTTATTAGTAACTCAGGCCCCGGAATCACAGACACAATAGAAAATCTATTGTGTCGTGGACCGATCGGGCCGTTCGGGGCTCAATGGGTTAGCAGATTTTGAGCTCTTGGAATTTACCCTGATATCAAGTTATCTGGAAGTACAAATGCTGATGTAGAACACGAATTTTAATTTAACCCTAAACTATTATTATTCGTGAAAAATGATACGTGATAATGAACAAGCTAACTTTCGCCATTTTTATAAATTTTAGTTATTGAAGTATTAAATTAGCTTAGATTATCAAGGTACGACTCATGGTACGACTCAATACAATCCTGGAATCTATAGTCCTTGATTTTTATGTGAGATATTTCTGGAATTTTCTATAATAGTTTCGCATTAACCAAGCATTAACAGTCCGTTTGTCATAGCTGTGGCAGTTGACATGACCCTTTACTTGCCCTTTACCGTGAGATTGTGATCTTGTCGCTATTTCAAATTGAAAGTATATAAAGCAGAGTAACCATATTACTTACCTATAACACGTATCTTCTTTTTATTCGTTTATGGAATCGATTTATTAAGAAACAAAAATAATAATCTGTTCGTCTTTATTTCTGATTAAAATCAATGATCGAAATATCGGGCGAGAAATTTTTCTCTTTTTCTTATTAAAAAAACAATATATATCTCAATATAGATCATGAATATTAAAACAGTTTTGTCTTATAAGGCACTGAATTAACTAAGTGAAATAAATAGCAGGTAAAGAAACAGCCCGCTTCTACCATTTAAAATTATTGATATTTTTAATTTATTATCTCTTCCGCATATCATCAAAAACCTTGAAACGTACCTATTGCAAAATAACAAAAAAATCCCTTCTCCAAATAAACATAACCATGATTGGCATAACACTGCATTAAACGCGCTGTAAATCTATACTTACTAATATTATAAAGCTGGAGAGTTTGTTTGTTAGTTTGAACGCGCTAATCTCAGGAACTACTGGTCCGATTTAAAAAATTCTTTCGGTGTTAGATAGCCCATTTATCAAGGAAGGCTGTAGGCTATATATCATTTCGCTAATACCAACAAGAGCGGAGCACTGAGGGTATAACCGCGGAGCACAGCTAGGTCTAAATATGTATAAACGCACGCATTATTTCTGCCGGCAATTATTGTTATAATCAACAGCGGGCCGATCGTACTCGTGAAGTAAATAAATAGCCGACCACCATGCATATCCCATAAATAGAAACATAAAGCTCAGCTTACACTCTCGCTGAGGCATTTCACGGTGCGGTGTTATGATGAGTTAAGACACGGATTAAATATAACTATTGCAGATCTATTTTCGTAATGCCTGGTTGCATTTGGAGGGTGTGTAATTGGAATTTAATATCGGTATATGAGGAATAAGTACATTACAAATTGATGATGAAGTTTGAGATAGTTGAAACTTATTTTTTTAAGCGTACAAGCATGTGTTTATCTCTTCAAGGTATAAATGGTTTAACTTGTCCAATCTATCACTATAAAATATGAGAAAGTCTGCCTGTCTCTCTGATTGTGCGTTTGCACTTAAACTTAACGCTTGAATGACAACGTATCTGGATGATTATTATAACAGTAATAAAAGTGGGGGTTAAAAACTTACTCGAGAATATGAAGCCAGCTTAACATCGGATATTGGGAGGGACGATCACCCATAAAAGTACACTTTGAATTACTGTTATCCTAGATTACTTTATCAATCATGAGCCTGACTTTATTGCTGCACTCTCACGGTCGGCTGCAGACCTTTCAAAGTTATTGCTTGGCTATGTAACATATAAATAAACTATCTATCTCATATTCTAACTCTTTACTAAATATATGTAAGCTTTTTAACTGCCTTTTATAATAATTTATTCCATTACCAATAAATTCACTATGGTCCAAGTTCTAATCTATTTTATGTATGTTAAAATTTAAGAACAATTCAGCCATTCTGGCGTGAATACAAATGTTCATTATGTTTCGAAATTATAATATTTATAACATTCGATACACCACCATCGATTCTTGAACTATTAAAATCCCGTTAATTTTTCAATATCATTGTTAGAACGCGTACCATCTGATGCCATAATCAATCACTAACTTTTTCGATAGCTATTATTATACTTATTCTTAATTTCTTAATTTCACTATCTAACACCGAAATAATTTTTCAAATCGGACCAGATTCTACCTGAGATTCCTAAGATTAGCGCGTTCAAACAAACAAGCTCTTCAGCTTTATAATATTAGTATAGAGGTAGATATAGCACTTACACTATGCGTATATATAGTTACACGTATAATAATAGTATTTAGTGTAATGAAATGGCTCCTTCCTAGTCTAGGTTTCCATATAACTATTATCTTGGAGAACCCACCGCTTCTGAGAAGATGTTTCTTCCAGCTTCCTGGACTGTGTGGCCACTTATGTGCAGTTAACTTTTAAACTATCGTGAATTATAAATAAGCATTTGTATATTGAATTTTACTACAAGAGTGAATCTTACCCAAATTTTTCGGAATATTTGTCTAAGTAGAACTATATTATTTACTGCAACTGTACTGTAAATACAAACTGATTGAATAAGTGTGTAACATCTTAAAAAGTTCTTAATTTCTATAGGTAGGTAATTGATATTGTCGTGTAAAATCAAATCCAAAATTTCTTTATTATCTACATAGGTATTCGGTAGTCGGTACGTGAGTGATATACAAACATGTAAAATAAAATTCAAGAACTAAGTAAAGTTAGCTTAGATTACTTGTGCTCAAGTAAGTCATTACTCGTCTTAAACTGCGTCGCTCGTTAAGAAAACTCATTAACATTAAGAAACTTGCCTTGATATTTTTACTCGTAGTTTCTAAAAAATCTTGTTATTTTATGATTAATTTTTCCAGTGTCTGTAGATATACAAAGAAAAAGTTTTTATTCTAAATTATTTATAATTTCTATTTTTATTTAATAACAATTTGAAATGATTAAAAAGATAGAGACGAAAGAGTGTAACATATTTCAGCATGTCGTAATTAATCGCATATTTATTAAATAAATTATGTATAATTGATTTACGGACGGAGATAGGTTGTATAATTATACAACCTATCTCCGTCTCTTATCTGTTTCTCATTTTATTCACAAAACTAATTAGTTTTGTGAATAAAATGTTTGAAAATTTGAATATTAATTTATCGATCTTTAACATTGTGTTTTATATAAATTTACTAAAAATTTGCTGATATAAAATTTAGCAGGTTACATGTCATTTTATGTATTAATATGTACGATTGCTACGAAGCTTTATTTATCACGAATATTGAGTCACAAAAAATTCTCGTAGGTAAATTTCCTCATATACCTCAGAGCATTTCTCCCAAAGATTATCCTTCGCATACAAAACTCAACGTTCTTAATACTATAAGTATACATAAACGTCTTCGTAAAAAGGAATAAAAGTCGGATAAAAATGATCTAGGATGTTAGTGGTCTTATTTGAACACTCGATACCGGCTTGGAGTTATCGTTAAGAGCCTGTGTCCGAGTATACGAATAAATACTCTTGTCTTGGAGATAATTTTGAATCCGTAATGGGTTATTGTCTTTCTTTATCTTTATGATGGTTATTGGTTACTATGGAATTGTTTTTGTTATCTTATTTTGTTTTAATATTATGTTGAAGCCAACTTTAACAAATGTCATTCGTATTAATTCATTCGTATCATTGTATTCAGATGTTTTTTTTGTGTTTTGGTTATCTGTGTAAATAATGTTATAGAAATTATGATTTAAATAACATTTTGAAAGCACTTAGCCTGTCTTTTAATTTTAATTTTAAAGCTTAATAATATTAGTTGTTAGTGTTGTTACAGTTTCAATTATTATTTATCTTTAACGTTATCAAATCTGATTTAAATATAACAGTCCTTCCATGATTATATTTCTCAAGAAATAATTAATCATTTTTCACTCACATACAGTCGATCGCATATCCAAGAGCATTTGTTTCTTAGTACGCAAGTTTTATGGTCGCCGACCGGTAATAACTCGGGAATAATAAATCATTTACGTTGTTTATAAAATATGCTAGGAAATAGCTAGTTTCATGTTGCCCTAATTGAAAAATTTATATTGCAATTTTATAATAAGCTTTATTTAAATGCAAACATCAAGGATGAAGATAAGCGGGTATACCTATGCGTGTATGACAGAAGGTGATTTGTTCTTTTTTCAGAGGAAAAATTTATGGTGTAAACGTGATATTGTTATTTTGAATAAAATATTTATTACTGATTCATTTCTATTTCAGGTATGTTAAAATTTAGTATCAAAGACAAGAAAAGATATATTGAGACATCATCATCCATGTAAGGAAAACTCGACCAAAACATAAAAATAATAAATATTATTTCTAACTAATCAGGAAAACGACCATACTTTGCAAATATTGCTGTATAACAATGAATTTATAATTGCTTACTCGAATGAATATACCTAATATATGTGCCAAGAATTTTAATGCTATATGGCAGTTTTTGTGATTTGTCTGTCGCGTGCAAGTTTTAGACTGGTTTTAATCCGGAAGACTCTTATGACTATCATTACGATTCGTTTTATTCGTATCTGCGTAATTCCGTACTATATTGTAGTCTCCCCAAATTAAATTGAAGTGTCGACGGGGAGATATTTGAAGATTCCTGTAATGCAACAATATATATTCATATCCTATGTCTGGCTGTTTACCTATTACAATTATGCAAACGTAAAGTTCAAAAAAAAAAGTGGGAAGAATTATTATAACATGACTTAGTACTAGCACAGAATAATAACTAGTAACTAGTACTAGTAATCTAGCAGGCCATTGAATATAGAGAAACTTTAATTTTAGGAAATAATAAATGTTGCCTGTCTATAGTTCTCATAGTCACGGTTTCTATAAGATATAATAAAAAAGTCTATTAAAAATAACAATTAGGCATAAGCGCAATAGACCGGGTAAAAAACCGCGACGCAATTTAAATCTGCAACAAGTAAAAAAACTTCACGCATACGTGGTTAGGACTATTTAAAATATTACATACAGTGATTATTGTCAATTATAACGTGTCGCTGAATAACACGAACACGAAATATTGATTAGTTTCACTAAAATATGCAACCGTTGCATCTGCCTTGCCTTGACCCACGCAACGCATTCCTAACCGCCTGCGATGCGAGATATTGTTTTCGATTTTTGGTAATTTCTAGTACATATATCCAAATTCAGTAGTGTTTATTAAAGAGGAACGTATGTTTATCCCAAAACTGAAGGCGTAATAGCTCACCGTATCAAATGGATAACATGTTTTTTTTCGTCCCTCAATTTAAACTTTTTACGGGTACTATAGGAATTAGGTCTCATACGAAGGTTGTTAATTTTGGAAAACTAGACAGATTACCAGGCTTCTTTTATATCCTGCGAGGTAAGGACAAACATCTAATTCTATTTATCTCAGACTTAACAATATAATATGCATTTGATATTTTGGTTTTATGGCATTCCAATGCTTTACAAATATAAATTTTTAAGAATAGAAAAAATTCGATTCGAGGCGAGATTAGACTTTTTTCTGTTCTTAAAAAAATTATAATATAATATGCGGATTTGTTTTCATAAAAATTTCGTATCGTTATCGCTATTAATACGACACAGGGAAATTAAATATCCATTATCAATTATATCCAACTTATTTATTTCGTTAACTCCAATTAAAGCATCCACACGGCTTCGCTGTCAATCCGTCGTTTGAACTAATTCCGACATTTTGACATTTCCGCATTTCGACACCTTTGGTGCATCGGAGCTCTTTTCCGGTGTAGTTCACAAGTCGTTTTTAAATTGGGATTATTTTTGTGTTAACTGTATTGTTATTGTTTAAATTAGTATTTCTTTAAATATTTTAATTAAAATAATCAATTTTCTTAATACTTTGTTCAAATTTTCTTATTACTAGAATCCTTAGTGTAGCGATACCCAAACTGTTTAAAATATGTACTTATCAAATTGAATACGATTGCAAAACTTTTACAAAAAGAATCGCGTAAGTTTGTTTTATTAGTTAGACTAAATAATAGTCACATATATAATCTACTGCGTGCAATATACTGGCGTGAAATATTCACAAAATACCTACAAATGAAAGAAAACATTGCTTACACGTGAATCACAAGTACTCTTACAAACTTTATCAAGTTTACCTAACATAATGAAGACGTCTGTGAGATCTATTAGTGTTTACCTGCTGCGCCTGCACCGCAGGAAGTTGCGTCATTGACCGGACGAATATAAACTTTGGTGAGAGGTGTCGTCTGCGGTCTGTCCTGAACACCTTTTTTCAGCTGGAATACTTTATTGCATCTTCTTCGTAGGAACAAAAAAGATTTATATAGGTTCGAATGCTTACTACGATTAGGTACTATAGATTAGGTCGTGGTAGAATTCCAACCAATACCCGGGGTCCCATCATTAAAGCGGCTCGACGGAACAAAGTGGGGGTTTTAGTCGGTAAGAATCCGACATAACCCACGGCACCATCCCCGGGGGCTGTGGGTATCAATGCAAGATTTCCCTTCTTAAAAAAAATTAAGTACGTTAGATTAAAGAAAACTTTTGATTTATAGTCTGGGACGACTACTTAAGCAAACCAAAGTATAGGTACAATATTTTTATAGTAGAATATTAACCGTATTCATTTTCATTGTTGTTGTTTCCGGTCAAAACCGATTTAGTCTTCTGGGAAATAATTACAATAATAACAAATCATGACGTCACAAAATGACAATTGATTTGACATTGACAGCGGTTCTTCAAAAGACGCGTTTAGCATAAAATTATTTTATTGGCGCCATAATATATAATGTTTATTATGTAATTAAAGTCGTTCCTGTAGGACTATGAATTTTTATAGATAGTAAAAAAGTAATAAAAATACCTATATGGGTAGTAGGTAAATGCACGGAACAATTTCTTCTATTATATTTATGTATTTTTTACAAAATCCGAATCCATTTCTTTTATTTCAATTGTATTGTACACGCGTATTGTGAAGAGCCCTTAGTGTTCACATCAAAGCTAGGGTTTAGGGCTTAAATAATAGTATGGGGGAGTTGCTATAGGGAAACCCGCATCCCGTCAATTATATAGTTAAAAGTTATTCCATTTTACCATTTTTATTGACCCTTAATTTATTTGAAGAAATCTTTCTGGGAAATACGATCAATTTCTAAGTGGCTATTGATTAAATTCATTGCTTATTTTAAATAATATCCCAATAAAAAAAAATAATGTTGAAATTTAAATTAGAATAATTATTATTAACAGCCTACACCGAAAAAAAAGTTTGTCAAATAAAACAAGCTTAAAGTTTCTCATATCAAGCTTTTTATTGAATATGCCATTGTAACTATTATTGTGCTATTATATTATAACCATAAGTCATAACACTTAAACCACAGAAAACTTAAAGAAGTGACTGAAACATAAATTGCTTGAAACACTACATTATACCGCGCCCGGAGAGCCCCGCACTTCGACGTGACACCCTTGAGAGGCGCGTTGAGACGCACTGCGTTTTAAACTCCTCTATTCAATGAAGCAGGAAGATAATCTTATTCTCACATTGTTTAATTTTTTTTCACAAAACTGAATAAATGCAGACTAACATAAGCATAAAAATATGGATCAGGAGTAGAGATAAAGCAAAAGTAAACACATTCCGTATAAAATTGTACAGCACAAAAATTATATGTCATGTTTTATTTTGACTTTAAATAAAATAGTCCTCTGATGAACTTCATCATAATATTTTGGCTTTACATTTGTTATAATACATTAAAACTAAAGTAGAAAAATACGATGTTCAGACAAGCAGACGCTTTTAAAATCATTGAAAATAACAGATAAAAGAATCATTGTTTTTTCATCACAATTCTAATTATTTTGGAACTATTTAAAACAGACAATTTTTTACGGGAGAACAGAATACTTAGGTACGTATAAAGTGGGATTACACCCTACACAATTGTTAACAACAATGTAACAGTACGTACGTGTGACGTTAGATGGTGATCGTCATCTAACACGTCTGGTTTTTATCCCTCTTGACAGTTGACTGATATACTTTTGAGTGCAACACAAACTTGTTAGTAGGTAAACAACTAACTTCAATGAAGAATGGTGCTTCAGTAGTTTTATCTTAAGAAATATTTGTGATATTTCGTTAATCGTATTTGACAGTGAGAAACATGCATGCAGTTCTTATTGTGAAGACTTTTTTAGGGTTAGAACGTAAAACCCACAAAAAAGTTTATTTGAAATAAGTAAATAGTCTTCTGTCGAAGCACAAAGTGTTGATTGATAATCGAGGGGAAAATTCTCTTAGGATATAGGAATTTCCGTTCGGTCTCCGGGGAAAATATTGTTTTCAATGTTTATATATGTTAGGTACATAATATCTGCTTCGTGCTTCAAAAAATAAAAGAAAACTGCGTATTAATGTATTATGTATGTATTGTTTAAACAATAATTTACATAGTTTTCTTTTGTTTTTCATGAACGTCAGAAAAGTATGAAAAACATCGATCATAAGTAATGACTAGGGTTGCCAACCGTACTATAATATATAGTATTGTACTATATTTCGGGTCTGCGTACTATATACTGTTGAAAACATATATAGTACGCAAAAATACTATATTTTCAACACCGACAAATGTTACAAAGAAATCCTTCATTAAAAAAAAATATGGCAAAGTCATATAACCTATTGCGCATATACCAGTGGCGAGAAGAAAGAAACAGAAGTAGTGTATCATTAATAAAAAATGAGCTTTTGATTTATATTAATTTAAAAATTGAATGTGACAAGAAGCTTGACACTTTTATTTTAAACATAAAAATAACTGCGTTAAAAACAACCGACTTCAAAAACGGAAAAGTACAAAATAAAAAAGATTTGATATCATTAATTACTACATATTATTTAGATGTACTATTTATTAAATAGGCTTGATGTCGGTAAATAATATGTAGTAATTAATGATATCAAATCTTTTTTATTTTGTACTTTTCCGTTTTTGAAGTCGGTTGTTTTTAAGGTGGATGTTCCGACCGTCCCTCCATACATTTTTGATGACGACTAAACACTTAACACAGACACTATTTCTTTAAAACTAATCATTTTATCACTTCTCTACAATGAAATGTGTCCGCGTTCGACCTTTTTAATCAATAACTTACATTATTTACTTAGAAAAACAACAGTGAAATACCGGCAAAATTTGACACTTCTACAGTAGTGTGCGTGACTTTTGCCAAGCGAAACACGACATAAAGCACGACATCTAGCGCGTCATGTCTAAACGAAAGGCGATGTTTAGACATTGACGCGCTAGATGTCGTGCATTCGCGTTCGTTATCTTATACATAATTCGCATAATTCTAATAAATCAAAGTTCTATGTGTAATAATTGAGTAATTTCATTTCCAATCGTTCAAAGAAAATAACAATAAAATAAAATAAAACTAATGACCTTAGAAACTATGTTTTTTTTTGTAAACAATTTATTACTCATTATTGTTCGTCCGTCGTAGGTCTGTAAACTGTATTGTACACTGAAGGTAAATGGTACTGTAGGTACTTTAGTTCGGTGTCGTCGTCGGCTTGATATAAAATTACATTCTTGATTTCATTGACACGCGCTATGATTTGCGCGCGGAATTTCTTGTGTTGTGAATTTATTTTTGTATGCTATGCATTTTAATTGATTCAAATTGCAATATTTCTCTAGTATGCATTTGAGACTATATTGTAAATTGTAATAATTGATCGTGGGTATAGTAATTAATTATTCTAATAACGCAATTAGTAATATATGTATTTTCGGTGGGATTCAAAACAAAAAATTGGCCCGTGATTTTTATGAAATTTCACCACATTGCAAATCACATCAATCATAGTTCATACACATGTATGACGAAAGTGATTAGTATTGTGGCTAACATTGACTCATCAGTTCATCACTGAAACCAGTGATAAATCAGTACCTATATCATATTGTGTTTGAATATTTTTAAACAATGATATAAGTATACAATTATTATAAATCGGTAAACTATTAAAGTAATCACAAACTTGCAAACATTGGTAAAATGTCCAGTAGTTTATGAGCCTATTCATTACAATCAAACAAACAAACAAAGTTTTCCTCTTTATAATATTAGTGTAGACAAACACTATGAATACGATCACGAATGCAAATTCGGGGATTTTCTAATTATTGCTAAATAATAATTGAATTCGTTTTGAAATACTCTATAATTTTTAGTGTATAAATAGACATTTATAATGTGGTGCTCATTTTTTTTGTACTGCTAACGCTATTGTAGGTACCTATTTTCGTTGTTTTATTTCAAGTGAACACGGCCATACAATTTTGTCACGAGCCGCCTATGATTGTAGGTACTTTTGTTAGGCTCCTTCGTCGTCCGCGTCGGCTCGAAAGTTCTTGATTTCATTGTCACGCGCTATGATTTGCGCGCGGATTTTCTTGTGTTGTGAATTTATTTTTGTATTATTATTATTTTTTATTTTTTTTTATTTTATTGATTCAAATAAAATATTTCACTAGTATGCATTTGAGACTACATTGTATTATGTATAATTTATCGTAGGTATAGTTATTCTTATAACGCAGTTATATTTTCGGTGGGACAATTTGACCCGTGATTTTTCTGAAATATCACCACGTTGCAAATCACATCAATCATACACACGTATGACGAAAGTATAGTGGCTAACATTGACTCATCAGTTCATCACTGAAACAAGTGATAAATCAGTATATCATATTTTATTGTGTTTGAATATTTTTTAAACAACGATATATACAATATTATTATAAATCGGTAAACTACCAAAGTACTTCC
The DNA here is from genome assembly GCA_029959065.1 of Colias behrii. NCBI lineage: Eukaryota > Metazoa > Arthropoda > Insecta > Lepidoptera > Pieridae > Colias > Colias behrii. The sequence continues at coordinate 587,193 of JARWMC010000021.1, read as the reverse complement.
GAATTTTCAGACAGACAAACAAGTAGTTTGTTTTATCAAAGTAGGTATCAGTAATTAGTATACTCTACTCCGTTCACGTCACGCGTCGCGTCGCCGCGGCCGAAATCAACAAGTCAAATGATTTTTGTTCTAATTGTATTTTGGTAGTAGTTTGTTTAGAATTTACATATTATCCATTGTATATTTTTTATTTTGTATTTGCTGTAAAATCAAAAAGTGAAAAACTTCATTAGGTATACTGTACGACACCTGAATCTGAATCGCGCAAGCGAAATTTTTTCATTACACAGAACATATACAACTTTCCGACATACTTCATTGAGGCCGGTCTGCCAATCGAGTATGTTGAGAAACTTCACTTATTCGATGGAGGAAATCACCTTCCTTCCTCCACAGTTGCGTGACCCCGACGTGCATTGAACACGCAGTTTTCTTATACTAGTAGCAAAAATCAAAACCATAATATTATGTTTACCTACTATATTTTACTAAAAGTCGAGTGCGTCGAAATCGTAAATAATAATATGTTTTTCACCTTCCTGGTTATTTTCCCATAGTAAATAGTGTTTTAGGTTTGTTGTTGTAGGTAGGAATAATAATAATTATTCTTACTTGTTGGTTATGAAATGTATAGGTATTGAAATAATTTACTTTTACAAATCATTAGTGATATTAGTTTTGAGTGAAAATGCTTGGATCAGCATAATATTATATGGTACTTCAAATACATGTTTTGATAAAAAAAACAATAGTGTAATAAAATAAAACTGCGTTTTATTGTAATCAATGTTGACAATTATTATTTTCCAAAATTATTGATCAATAAAATAGTTTACACCAACAAATATAACTTTTATTTTTATAACAATCGTTATAAACCGTAGCAGGTGGCGTTTTGAAGTTCTGTCTACTCATACAGAAAAATGGAAAACTTGTTTTTTTTTGTAAACAATTTATTACTCATTATTGTTGTAACTTGGCAACTCGAAGCGTGGTCGTCCGTCGTAGGTACTTTTGTTCGGCGTCGCGTCGTCGTCGGCTTGATGACACGCGCTATGATTTGCGCGCGGAATTTCTTGTGTTGTGAATTTATTTTTGTATGCTATGCATTGAATCAAATTGCAATATTTCTCTAGTATGCATTTGAGACTATATTGTAATAATTGATCGTGGGTAGGTATAGTAATTAATTATTCTACGCAATTATATTTTCGGTGGGATTCAAAACAAAAAATTGGCCCGTGATTTTTATGAAATTTCACCACATTGCAAATGATATATTATACAATTACAATTACAATTATTATAAATCGGTAAACTATCAAAGTAATCACAAACTTGCAAAATATGCTTTTCCGAATTTTCAGACAGACACACAATTTTATTAGTTTGTTTTAGAAAGAACATAGGCCACCTTTTATTGCGAAATATGTACCCCGTGTGACCCCGACGTGCATTGAACACGCAGCTTTCTGATACTAGTAGCTAAAATCAAAACCACAGACATATATTTTCTGTGATCAAAACCATATTTTTACCTACTACCTATATTTTACTAAAAGTCGAGTGCGTCGAAATCGTAAATATGTTTTTCACCTTCCTGGTTTTTTTTCCATAGTAAATAGTGTTTTAGATTTGTTGTTGTATATTCATACAACAACAAATCTAAAACACAGAATAATTATTCAATTATTCTTACTTGTTGGTTATAAAATGTATATTGAAATAATTTACTTTTACAAATCATTAGTGATATTAGTTTTGAGTGAAAATGCTTGGATCAGCATTATATTACATATATCATATATGCTACTTCAAATATGTACATGTTTTGATAAAAAAAAAAACAATAGTGTAATGTAATAAAATAAAACTGCGTTTTATTGTAATCAATTTTGACATTATTTATTTCCCAAAATTACAATAAAATAGTTTACGCCAACAAATATAACTTTTATTTTTATAACAATCCTACTTCCTACCAATGCGAAAGTTTGTTAGGGTGTTTCACGCAAATACTACTGAACCGATTACAATGAAATTTAGCACACATATAGAACGTAACTTGGACACATTGAATAGGTTTTATCCCGGAAATCCCACGGGAACGGGAACTATGCTGGTTTTTTTTGTAAATGCGGGCGGAACACAGACATATATTAATATATATCTGTGGGGCGGAAAGCTATTCGTTCATAATATAAACCGTAGCAGGTGGCGTTTTGAAGTTTTGTCTACCCATACAGAAAAATGGAAAACTTGTTTTACATTCACGCCATCTAGAGTTAAATCTTTATCATTTTTGTATACGTCTGTGTGTGTAAACGACCCTGTATGCAATGACAGATGTTATAACGCATATTTTTACCGAATTGGGTGGATTTTAAGGCAATGATATGACATATTTCAATAAAATATAATATTCAGTAACCGCCATGACTATTCCTACGACTTTAAGGTTTTCCAATTACGCAAAAACTCAAATAAACTAGAAATGTAGAATTCAGCGCCATCTAGCGGGACATTGGCTGGGAACAGATCGTAGCAATCACCTTAACGCAGTTATTTTTATTTAATACTTTTTAGTTTTTAGTGTATTTTTCAACACGAATCAAACGAGCCCAATCTCGATAAAGTTGAGTCAATATATTACTAAGTCCCTATGGCCACCTTCCGATTCCATTATCAAATCAGCTCTCTGTCATGATAATTTTTCATCGCTATCCAATTTACATACGTATACAAAATTTCAGCTCAATCGGTTACCGGGAAGTGAATCAAAGTTACTTGGCACATTTCAATTAAGTCATCGAGTACAGACAAAAATGCTCATAAAATAAAAACTACTGGGCCTATCCGAATAAAATTTTTATGGGACCAATTCGACACCATCCCGCATCGAACAAAAAAAGAATCACGTAAATCGGTTAAGAAACCTCGGAGTAATCGGTGTACATACATAAAAAAAATTATACTGGCCGAATTGATAACCTCCTCCTTTTTTTGAAGTCGGTTAAAAAAGCTGTTACACAGTGCAAGAAGTGCAAAAAAATATAGTTTTTATAAAAATAAATATATATTTGTCTATTTTTTTGTTTTTCCCATAAAATACTATATTTTTTTAAATGTACTATATTTTTTACACCTTATTTTGGAAAATACTATATTTTGATGATGAAGTGTTGGCAACCCTAGTAATGACATCATTGAGTACACATTATTACTTTCCTTGAATTAAAAAATAACAATTAATTCGTCGATTGTTTGTTTTGTTTGTACAAATGTTTTGTGAAGAGTCAAACCACTTGAATCGACACTTCGACTTTAATACTTTGGTCACGTTTTGTAGTTTGAACTCATTATACATACCTACGTAGGTACTTGTTATTTTAATTTTCGTGTTTTTATCTACTTAAACTTTATAGGTAATCCATTTCCACATTAAATAAAATAACTGTGTATGGCTCGACTTAGTTAATTAATTAATTTTTATTGACAAATAAGTTGTCTACCAAAATGTTATGTAAATACCTACCCAAGATTGATTGAATCGATTAAATTTTGCTAAAATACTCTCATGAAATTTTGTATTCTAACTGTAAACGGCTATAATATCTGAATCTTCAATGGTTTTTCTTAGACCTTTAGAACGCAGATTTATTTTATGAACATTCATAGGATTTTTAATTTTTTAGGCATTTCAACAATCTGTAGGACAAATAAGAGGTTTGTTTTATTATTTTTGTTGTAATATAAAAGTGTTATATAAAGGCATAGGCAACAAAATAATAAGACACGTCACCGGTAATTATATCGGGTTTAAACTTTAAAGGAATACTTTTAGTGCTTCTCGTAATAACGTGATGTGAGACAGACTTATTCTCCATGACTGATTTTATTTATATATATTTCATAAGTACCAATCTATGATTTAATAAGGCTTGATCAAAAAAAATAGCCTTAATTAAAAGGGACACTAAAACGAAACGTTCTCTTATTATCAACGTTGACCGTGTAAAAGTTTTCTTTTCCATATAGGTAGCTGGCACTCTGCCTGACTACAAGGTTTATACTTGCCGACGCAAAATAAAACGACGCGAATCACAAATCACAATACTTGTAGTAACGTGAAAGGAACTTGAAAGGAATCAGTCCATATAAATAATATAATCAGTCATTACCAATAACAGATAAAAAAATATATATCGTTCTCAGTACACTACTCGTAAATTAGGAATTTTTTTTTTTATTATCAATGATTACTGAGAATTTTTTTCCATATTGATGGCCGATAGACACTGCTTGACTGTAAACTGTAAAGTACTCGTATTGAAATTGGCAATTAAATAGCTTAACCTCGCTGCAAGCATATTACTATTCGGCAAAAACGTTTAAGTAAACCTAAACTTATAAATCAGACCTTTAGGGCCGATTCAGTGCGACGCGGATGACCTACGCGGACGTCCGCGACGGACGGTCAAATGTATGAAACCTTACACCGCGTTCAGAGCGACGCGGAGCTGTCCGCGTCGCGGAGAGCTATCCGCGCGCGGTCGAAATCGCTCCGCGCCGCTCCTCCGCGCCGCGGATGTCCGCGGGCGGACGGTGCTTGGTTCTAATGTATTTGTTCAGTGCTCGGCGGACAACAGTCACGCGGAGCGGATGTAAAGTACTGTCGTTGTCATGGCGGCTGCGTCAAATGTGCAAACCGAGAGGGTTACAGTCGATCCCGATCCGCATCGCACTGAACGACAAAATCATCCGCGACGGACGCAAAACCTAGTCCGCGTGCGGACGGTCCGCGTCGCACTGAATCGGGCCTTAAACATCTGCTAGACACGAAAATCAAGCCCAATACGAGAAGTGCGGGAAAATTGCACCATATGTACACCGTGTTCTCATTTCACTGCCTAATTTCTGAGAACCCCTTTTTTTCGTCTGCTTATTTACGCTCCTTTGAACTGAAAAGCTTATTAGATGTAAAGACCACACAAGTAAGGCAAACATTCCCTTCACGTTCTTTGAGGGGGCGAAGCGTTTTGTTTACAAATAAATGCGTAATTAGGGAAATTGTGCTTATAAGAAAACTTCGGCTAATTCTAAGATTTTTATGTTTTTTCTTTTTGTAAATCTAAAACTTTCAAAACAGTAGTCTTACGAAAACAATATCAAAATAACAATGTTAAAACAGTCTAAATAACATTCCTCAAATTCCAAAGTAAAGATTTGTAAGATTAAATTGAGCCGCTACTAAGTGTTAAGTGTAATTTTAGACGTGTAAATATAATATAGCCATCAATCAGCCAGTGAAATGCATTGAGAGATCAAAGCGGGGATTTATTCGTTGGATGCATTCTGTGAAAGGCCCGATTTTAAGATATTGTGTTCACGAACACGTAAGATTCTTGCATTGTATTTCGTAATCAAATGCAGAATAAAATCTGATTATATAACATTTTTGTAAGTAGTTCTAGAGTATTTTTGTTAGTTTCTGAAGATCCTGATTTTGCGTTAAAAATTATTGTTTTGTTTTTCTTTCTTCATATTATTTACCAAACAAATTATTGTCAAATTAAGAGTAATATTTACGAGAAATTCCATCAACATAATATTAAGTATTAACCTTAAACAATTGTGAATTTTCATTGCCCTTAACTTGAACGCGTCTAAAAACAAAGAGGTTATGTTTATAAACACAAGCCGAACGGTTACACAATGGACAGTAGGAAGTTTTCGAACGAAGATTCCGGGAACTCGCGCCCGTTTTACGCGCGTCTAGACTGGGTTGCCAGTTGCGAGTCAATGGGCGCTCGAATTACTTCTTTTTTCAAATCACTACTCTTGAAGTTATGATTCATTGCTATTATAACATTTTTGAAATATCTTAATTTTTTATTATAGTTTGGCATTGTTTATTAAATTAATTTTCATGCACTTACCTAAGTATTCTAAATTCAAATTAATGCATATTATATTTTAGTCATAAGAATTTAGTTTGTAGGTGGTGTTAAAGAATGTGATCCATGTGCATTGCTAGTTACAAATAGTTTTCTAACAGTACATTTAACCCTTTGTGGCTGGAACTAAATTATTGGGATATTTTGGCCCACAGCCATTTCCTAACCCATTGAAATCGATCGCGTCTGCAGCTAGTGAAGGCGCTTTAGGCCGTCTAGACTGCAAGCTGCGCCCATGTTTGGACCAATAAAAAGTGCAGTATTGCGGTAAACAGTCATGATATTTTAATTTTTATTCGAGTTTTTATAACCGTAACCGATTTTTCAGTTCAGTTCAGGATTGCGAAATGTAACGAACTCTATGTGCTTATAATGAGTTCTCTTTTTAATTATTGATATTTTTAATAAATTCATTTTCAATGATAAGATGTGATTTGTTGGTTTGTTTTCATTATCTTCTGTTTGTTTTTATAATAAACGAATGAGATAAATAATATTTACACGATTCGTCGATCATACTAAAAATAGTTGATGCGTTGATAAAGATGTTACTCAAATTACATTTTAGGAATTTTTAATTGCGAGGAAAAATTCGCATTAAATCCCAAACCCGTAGGCGCGGGTTAAATAAATTAGACACACATAGAGTATTTTCGTACAATACCTAATTCAATTATAGGTGAAGAAGAACATTGTGATGCATCCGGCATGTGCTAGAAACAAAAAGTTTCACGCCATGACATCGACCATTTGCAGCATGGTGAATTATGAAAACCCAAATATAAAGCCTATGTTTTCGCAGTGATATGATGTGATGATGGTATTATTGAAAACTGCAGTCAAACAGAATATATGGTTAAAGGTAACACGAGTCTCAACTCTCACCTATATTAGCGTTAGTATTCTGTGCCTATATGTAACACTAGCTGTGCTCCGCAGTTTTACCCATAGTGCTTCGCTCCTGTTGGTCTTAGCGAGAAGATATGTAGCCTATAGCCTTCCTGGGTAAATGGGCTATCTAACACCGAAATAATTTTTCAAATCGGACCAGTAGTTCCCGAGATTAGCGCGTTCAAACAAACAAACAAACTCTTCAGCTTTATAATATTAGTATAGAATATAGATACAGTATTTTGTCTATGTTTGTATCTTCTATTCTTGTCTTCTCATCCTCTAATGACTTTATTAATACAGTTGTGTCGTGTTATGGAATTGAACATTATTATTGTATCATGTTTCCGTTTCCAAGTTCTAATTAGTGATAGGAAAAGAAAACATACATGTGTATATCATTTTCTTTATATATCTCTAGAGAACATCGTTACTGTATAATTGTAGATACAAACCTATTTAATGAATTGAAACAACATCATGTTTTCTATTTGTTTTAGAAGTAACGTATAAACTTATTTCTCTAAGTTTTTCAATAATTTCGGATATAAATGAACATCAATTAAACTTTACAAATTTATAAACAAGATAGTCGTGGCAAAAAGAGAGGCATTAAGTAATATGTATTACTTAACTGTATACTTACTTAACTACTTGATTATTAGGCAGTAGGTATGATATGTACCTATACTAAGCTGCCTAAAAACCGTTTTAACAAACACGTAAAATTAAAACATCCCATGCGTGCAGCCTGCAGGGCACTCGTTAATATCTTATCCTAAGTAACCCGAGCACTAGCTACAAGAGTCGTGGGAACATTGGCCCTTGACAGATACACTGATTTATTTTCCTTTCATATATTACATGTTTTAACTATACAATGTATCTTGAAGTCTAAAACATAAGGTTTTTTTAAGTTGACTCATTCCAATAAGAGCCAATAAGTATTGAAATTAATTAAATGGTTTTGTAACAAATAGGGTATTTACATTTGCAAACCTTACATTAAACATTGAATATAAAGCATTATATTAATTTGAAATTGGATCTGAATCTCCTGCACCTTGCTAGGTGCAGGAGATTCATAGAGAGTTGCTTTGTTCTTTTTATAGTTTTTACATTTTAATTCAAAAAGCAATAATGGCGCGGAACATTGTCCAGCTTTAAAAGAATTTAAACGCTTCTCGCAAAACTACAAAAGGGATAAAGAGTTGTTTAATGAGAGAAACTGCAAAGAAACGGTAAGTATCATCCAATTTGTAATTCTTAAAGGTAGATTTAAGGAAGTCAGCGTTTCTGCAAGATATAGATTAGTTAGGTGATAAATTTATATTAGGTAATGGCAGAATGCAGAAAAAAAAGTAGAAACTTGACAGATCGCGATTGAACACCTATATTTTACAATTACTATCTATCAGCAAAAATGGGGATACATTTGGCATAGCTTAAAATCACATGTCCACACTTATCCTGATTTGGTAGATGTAATGCGAGCGAAGCAATATACAGAAGCTAGTTGAACTAATGTGGTTGAAAGAAATGCTTGAATATGGGTGTGGTGTTTTGTTCTATACATATAAACATATGTATACATCTGGCTTTACGCGTTTTGTTGAAGACGAATTCATGTCTTCATCTCTATTATGATAAGTTTAATAATTTTTCGCAATGTGGTCTTTATTATATTAAATGTTTAAATATTGCACATTCCAATAAATATGTAATAAGCGGCAATCTATTTCCATTAAGGCACTTTCACACCATCTAAAATTTTGAGTATTATTGATTGCCCCGGCTTTACTCGGGCTTACTACGGGGGACTTGCGCGGAGAGAGTCATGCATCTCGCTCTAGCGTGGAGAAAGTAATGCGCATGTGAAAGAGATGGGTGGAGGATTGATTCATGTTGCGGATGCTGTGACGAGTTTATGCCGTAAATATTTACTTAGTTTATGTTGTAGTGAGTACGATTTTTGTGATACAAATTGGATGATTGCAGACGCTTAAATATATTTACATTGTATTACCGAAAAACCTACAGTTTTATTACTTAGGTACTCAAGCTACGTATGCAACTGCCTTAGACTGTCTTTAGAGATTTATAAAATGAATTTATTTTTTTATACATAGGGAAACAACGAAATTTTTATGCAGGAATTGTCTTTTTTCTGACTAAAGATTAAGAAAAATGAAAGCAATATTTTTAATGATGATAAAGCCCTTATGGATGAGTAGTACGAGATAGCTAGGCATAAAGTTAATAATCCGTTTATCTTTCGCCCCATCTCTTATGACTAAATATAAAAAAAATATCATTATTCCATTAATTTCCATTACAAAACTCCAAAATTCCGATCAAACTGCACTCCAACCGCCAAAATTCGCGAAATTTACAATATTGATTCTGACCTTAGTTTCCCTCTCGCATAACACTTTCCACGCTCACCCCACGCCGGCTAGACAGTGTGTACGCGCGCTTTGCCGCGGCCGGTGTTGCCTGCGCAAAAAATTATAAATAATATATTTTCGTCTGTGATACATGTGGCTTATTGTTTATGATTATCGTAAATAAGGTATGTTCTGTGAGAATATTATTTATTGAAATAATATTTGGGATGTGTCGTTGCCTGGTCAATTTATATTTTAAGGGTAGGAATATTAGCTTTTTTATTTTTTTAAATTAAATAATAAAACAGTGTAATGTAAAAATAATTTTTAAAATCGATTTTTGATTAGTAAAATTACGTGTTATTAACACTACAAAATTAAAGACAACAAACAAAACGAATTAATAACACTTAATAATTTGAAAATTATTAAAAAAATGTGTCAATTATAATTTAAAACGAATGTGTATTTAATTTGACAATTGAATGACGAATTACCTATTTTAAAGATTAAAAAAAAACATTAATAACCCGTCAATAATAACTTGTTAGTTTAAAAAATTCTAGTAATTAAACTACACGATAATGCTTGTTTTCACATTAATTCTAATTAAGTAACAATTTATGTCCTAGCTGTTTCTTGTTTACTCAAGCGTAAAAACAAACACAAGAAAATGCTAATTATGTAGAAATTACAGACGCAAAGCGATGTCTTCAGTAAGTATATAATTAATAATTTTTTATTCGTATTTATTAAAACCAAATTGTACGTACCCTGATTTTAATAAACCTAATTAAATTTAAATATTATCAACTGATTAAATAAATAATAAATAAATTCTTTATTCAGGAGTAACAAGGGCCCATTACATTACAAACACTAGGTATACACAAAAATTACATACAAAAAATGAGGTTTATTTCGTATCCTATCCAGGCGTATACAATAGGCTATGTAACAAAATGAAAAGAATGTATGAAAACTTCTTAACTATAATAGTTTCTTTACGTCGTTAACAAGTATCGAAATAGACTAAGTTTTAGCAATCGAGATGTGAACGTTATTTTAAATACACGTCACATAGAGTACTATTATATATTTGATGAATGGCGAAAAACTAAATCTCGTTTATTAAAAACGAACTTGTAAAATACTAACATTGTAAACAACACTACAAAAGGGACATCCACCATAGAAATTATAAGTATGTACATATAATTAATGTAGCCTAGATCAGAGATATTATGCCAAAATAATCTTCCTTTTTAAGAAAGCATACATTTTTTTTACATTGTTGTTATTGACATTGCTTATACGCAGATGAATGATGTAATATAACCAGTAATAGTTACGCATTGTGTTTGCGAAGATAAGAAATGACGGCCGCAGCCTGCTAACGGAAGAAAACCGATTTTCTCTGCTCTGATAACGTGTTATCAAATGTGCCTTTCTTGATAACGTTCGCGATCTTATTGCTGTGAAATGCGATTTATTTGCAACGTTAGGTGGAGCTGAAATAGTTGTATGTTGTATCCAAATGAATGAAAATTTCTACAGCTTTGAAATATTCCCAAACCGAAATTCTAAAAGTTGGTCCATTCAAAGTCAGACAGAGAGAGAGTATCTATGCCAATAGTCCGTTGGGACGGAATTCCGGCTAGACTTGCAAAATATCAGGCACAAACTTTAACTGGTGTTTTTTTTTACAGCGCGAAAACGAGCAGTTATTCCCGTCATTCCATCCATTACTACATTTATTTTTGGGAAAATATCGAAAACATAATAATTAATACCTAAATATTATGTATTATATCTTTCATATAGTTTTGTACTTATTGTCGACTATTGAAAACATAATGAATATCGATAATAATGGTTCTTTTACGAGTGTATGGAATAAAGCGTATGTCGTAAATCGCTTGTATAGTCCATTGTGTAGGCTTCAGCTTTCAGACGTGTTCATATTGTCAACAATATTTGGCCTTTATTATTTTAACAACCAAGTGTTTTGACTGGCTGTATTTGAGTTTAGTTGTGTTTATGTTTTGACTAGTAATAGTATAGTAAACAGATTCTGTTCACTATGGTAGGTAAAGCTAAAGGTACGTTTTAAAGATTTCATAAACTTTTTTATTTAGCTTATCCAAAAATTCCAATACCTACAAAAATTCCAGATGCTCAAAATCTTCTTAAAATGTTAAAAATATTATAGAGTTTATCATTGTTATACATACTTTTAATTGAGATAAACATCGGATGGTCGGAGCAATTACCTGCTTTCAATGCCCGATATTTTTGCCTTATAGTTATTACTTTGAAAATATAAACGATAAATGAGCAACAAAGTAAAACAACTCTATTCTTTATAATTTCTTTATTGCATACCCAAAACATTTTTTAACAAAAGCAGGGCGTAAAAAGATGCAAAGGGTGGCTTGTAAAAGCGATGAGGTCATCAACCCTTAAAAACTAATTTTGACCAACAAAATTAAGGATTAGGTAAACCACAGCGCCGGTAGGAATGTGTCACAACTGTAATAATATTAGTGGTCATGTATGTCATGTTGTGATCGTTGCGCACGCGCAGGCCGTACAGCCACATTGTTAGCGGTCAAGCAGTCACGACGGTGCAATGACTGATATTATTGATACATGTTATCAGATCGGTTTATTCTCCTTTTATCTTAGGGTTTGAAGTAAATAATGAAATTTATATCTTTGCATATAGAGATGTAGAAATAATTGAAGTAGACGTTTATTTGCTAAGAGCATTAAACCAACTACATATATTTGTTACATGTAGTTTATAATTTGGCGCTAAAATTAGTGTGGTCACCAATGTGGTCACAGAAAATGTATTTCCAATAATTTAATAACACCGCAGAGGGTTGGTTGTCTGCACGAAATTCGTGTGCGGTTTTATTACTATTGTTATATCATAGCTGGATTAATAAGAATTAATATGTTAAAAGCTATAATACGCCTCATCAATTAATTGATAAAAAACTTGATTTCGCTTACTTTCATCAATAAAGTTGCACTAAGAGATTTTTAATCTGCATTTCATTATCTGTTCATCGGTTTCCAACTCAAAACTATAACGACATTTTAATTCAAAAATAAAAATTGATTATTAATTTAATACCATTTATTGATACATTAATGTTCTCACCAGGCTAAGACACGACAAACGTTGCAAAAGCAGGATTAGCATGCCGTGAGACAAGGCCAGTGGCCGGCAACGGTGACATTTGCATTCATCACGCCTCTATAGCTGCTCTTACGAAATTTCGTATGTAATTAATTTTTACAGCGTGTAATTATAATGGAGTTATAATTCCCCTTGCACGACTGATAACAGCTCGATGAATGAGCACTTAGAAGTTGGGCATGCTTCGTCACGAGTTTGGTTCCCTTCATTAGATCCGTTCAGAAAATTGATGTGAAATTGATGGATGAAGGTTTCGATCTGGCATATTTAACTATGCTTAAATTTGCTACTTACATAGCTGACGTTTTGTTTATCTCGATCAATCGATATTCAACGATCCTTCAGAACTTAGTAAAAAACAGAAGTGTTTGCTTGATCGCATTCCCCTTGGAAAAATGTAACTCTGAGAGTAAAACTTCAGTTTTTTTAAGATTCAAGGAAGGACACTAGAGTTCGCTGCGTAAACTGTTTCAAGAGTTTAGTCAGAAGGGAAAAAGAGTATGTCTTAAGAGGTCCAGCTTAGTTCTTAATTCAGAATTCTATTGTTTATAATATACAGTTGAATATTTTCATAAAACAAAGACGTTGCTGGATTATCCTAAACCAAATTATAAAGCTTTTGTCTATGATCACAATTTTGAGCCTTTTCCGAGAGCTTTTTCTGGCGCTTGAGTGTAAACTCAAGCAAGAGAAGGCTATTGTCCGAAAATTCTTTCATCTACCATCGCGGTATTTCGCCACTCTACGACAGTCTAACCTTCCCAGTTATGGCCTGGTCACGTTTGAGCAGTCGTTATACATAGCGTGTCTGTTAATAGTTATCGACAGTCCATAAACAATTGTGTAATGCTTGCTACTGATACTGTATTGTCTCTGGTCGTGGTAATTCTGTATCGGTCAGTTCGAGCTAGGGAGAACTGACAAGGACCACATGAAAACTTTAAGGATAATGAAGTTTTACGTTGCCTTATTGACTATAGTGTTGTTCTTTTTTTTTTGTTTTCATTGAAACATTGTAACTTTCAATTAACTCTGTCATATCAGGCAGAACGTATCTTGAATATTATTTTATTTTGTGTGAACAGTACACGTATTTGTCTCATAATACAGGCTTCGCATATTCCTATAAATCGATAACGATTGCAATTGAAATAACCCAAAATTTTGTTACATGTTTAATTGTTCATCAATTCAGTAATGCATGATTGCACCATTTAGCATTTAGTAATAATAAAGGTCAACTTTTCCATAAAAACGATAACATGCACCATTGAATAACCAGATTTATTCTAAAAGCGGTGACGAAATTTCCTCAATAGTTGCGTTCAGTGGTCGGAGTAATGGCTGAGACTTTCAGTTTAATTCCGGTGATTGCCACTTTTAATAGTTCATTATCACGCAATGAAGTAAGGAAATAATTGATATACGGGAAGCGTGACGATAAAAAAAATACTATCATTAAATTGGCAATGTTTCAAAATGGATTTGTCGCACATTGATCGGTTACAGAGTGTCGGAAATTGAAATGATTGTTGACAAATATCCAATCCAATTTCATAGAATATACTGGCTTTATGTAATTGTATTGTGTATATTTGTAATCTATACTAATATTACAAAGCTGAAGAGTTTGTTTGTTTGTTTGAACGCGCTAACCTCGTGAAGTACTGGTCCGATTTGAAAAATTATTTCGGTGTTAGATAGCCCATTTATCGAGGAAGGCTATAGGCTATATATCATCACGCTAAGACCAACAGGAACAGAGATTATAATATAGTCGTTCGTATCGTCGTAACATTACTGAAGGAATGCTGAAAATCACTTTATATTACAGAAACCATAAAGGTACTTTGAATCGAGTCATACGCTCAATTTTGTGGGTATATAGCATTTTCCTTACTTTCTAGAAAAATAATCAAATTTAGAGATAAAACCTTTAAATCCCACCTTGTGAGCATACAAGTATAATACCATTACTCGTACTAGCGTAATCGAATTTACCAACCTCAAGTAATAATGTACTTTGCGACGATGGTGTAAAAACACGAAAATTGTTTTAAAAATTAGTCTGAAATTGTTTAAAATTTTACATAACATAAAAAAGGGTAATGAGACCAGCTGACCACACCTTACATTAGGGATTAGTACTTCCCACTAATTGCGTTGGCTAAATGACCTAAAAGCAATTGACCTAGAAGCAATGTCTAATGGCATGGAAAATTTTTACCATTACCACAGAATACATAATAGTAGCTAAACGCTACAGAACGGACACTCTCCGCCTCCCGCCAAAATTAAACACTTACCTCACCCCGCACGATCAGTCTAAAAATGGTCCACATTTTTCTACAGGGACGATACGCAACGAAGATTGACAACATTTATCAAATTGACTTAAAGTAATTTTATTATTTTGGATTTGTGATTATCGTTTTTCGTAGAAAACGGTTAGATATTGTGCTGTTTGCGGATGTATTTCATCAGAAAAACGCGAATTTTTTTACGCTAGTCACAAATGTGCCAACCATAAAGCGTTAACACACACATTTGCAGTCTCTACAGTGTGACTGTCAAAACGATAATTTTGTATGGAGTGTCCGGGGTGTGCCATTACCTACCTCTAATTTATGTAGCTTTGCTCTATGAATATAAATAAATAAATAATCTGTCCCGTAATGCCTATTACACCCATCATCTGAAATTATTAAGTCATTAGCGAATGCATTGCGATATCGATTGATTACTTATTAAAGAAATAAAGTTTACGATACTAAAACATAATAATCCATATACAGGGTGTAATCGTTAAGTGTGCACAAGCGATTATTCCGTTGCTATTGCAGATATCAAAAAACTTTAAACTGATATCGAAAGTACTTAACCTAATGAGTAAAATGATGGCCATAACAAATTTTTAAATTAAATAAATACGTTAAGGACAATTACATTTATTTTTAATAATTAAGGACTTTTATTTTGGATTTTTATTAATTAAGGACAAACATGTATACATAAAAAAAGTAATAATAAAGTCTACACTGGACAAATCATTCATACAACAATAATAAATCTATCACAATCATAACTTGACGTTATTAAAACAGTAAGGAAATGAAGTTATATTATACATAAACACTCTAACAAAAAAATAATTGATTGACTCTAATTACAATAAATAATAATAAACCTATCACGCTTTAAAAACTGGCATTAAATAAATTCTTCAAATCGTCAAAAACAAACACTCAATATTATGTACATATTATATAAACATTTTTTTTTTTTTTTTTTTCAAGTGGGGAAATCTTGCCTAAGATACCCACGGCTCCCGGGGAAGGAGCCGTGGGTTATGTCGGATTCCTACCGACTAAAACCCCACCGTGTACCAACGCGCTGCTTTAGACGGGATGCGGGTACACATTCACAATCTTCCGCATGTCCCGCCCAGCAGTTGCCCGTTCCCAGGCCCTCCGCCACTTGCCCGTTTTCAGGCCCTCCACCAAATGCCCACCCCGGGGCGGCACAAGCTGTACACGAGCTCACGCCACCCGCTCGCCGATGATGGATTGTTCCCCGTTCCAGCATCGCGCATCGGAATATTATATAAACATAACTTAACTATATTTTATAACTGCACCTTGACCATTCCAATAGAAATAAGAAATGATCGAGCGCATAGATCACGATCTATAACGATCACCTTGACCGTGGCGCCCGCGCAGCGAGAGTGAAACCCACTCAATAATTTGTAAACAACTTACTTCCGATCCGAGCATTTACATAAATGAATCGATTCCAATTTAGTTGTATATTTACTTGAAAGTTTTTGTGAATGAAAGTTTTGTTTGATCTTCCAAATAATTTAATGGTAAAATGACTTGTAATATTAGAAAAGGAGTTATTCCTAAACAACCTGTTAAAATCTATAATACTAATAGGTAGCTGAAAAAGATAGTTGAAGAGTTTGTTTGTTTGTTTGAACGCGCTATTCTCATAAACTAATCGTCCGATTTGAAAAAATCTTTCGGTGTTAGATAGCTCATTTATCGAGGGAAGGCTATAGCCCATAGGCTATATAATTACCATCACGCTAAGACCAACAGGAGCGGAGCACCACGGGTAAAACCGGGCACAGCTAGTACTTTATGTTTTTGTTTGCATTTAAAAAAATTGACTATTTTGATAATACCTATATCTTAATCAAAGCCTGGCGGGTGAGCTCCTAGTATTATTTTTATTTATTTAATAAAATAAATATACAATTAGTTATCTATGGTCTCTATATACCGGTCAATACTCAATACGTTGCAAAGTATTGAATAATTCAGAGTGCACATGCGATGCTGCGCGGGCGCAATATTTATGATCCATGGAAACGGTCCGGGGTCAGACGCGAGTCGTTATGCTAAATAGGTTTCACTTTCTATCTCGTCTAGATTAATATTTATTTTAATGAGAGCTAATTTTTTATTTGGTAATATCTTGCTCGCCGATTATGTTTTACGCAACATTTTTGGGTAAAACAAATATTATTGTACTGTATACTGTTACTTTTATAACAATTAATTACTAACTTATTTAATATTTTATTATTACACAGATAATCATATTTTATGACCGAATTATAAAAAAAAAACAAATACTTGCATCTACAAAATAATTATGTGTAATTATAATTTTCGTCATCAAAAATAATTCACGTAACCAATCATAAGGGCTTTAATTGAGACATTATGTAATTATTTTATATCAATGTCATACAAAACCCTTTATCTATTCAAGTTTTTGTGACAATTTGGATTTTGCCGCGTAAATTACAATGGCATGGCGCATTGAAGGCATTGAAGTTATTAAATTTTACGAACAGTATTGGGAACACTACTTCCAAAATTCTTCAAATAAGTCGTAGTAATTTATTACATAATATACGTATACCTTTAATAAAAGTCAGACAGTCAATAATCGTTGTTTATTTTGTTACAGATCGCAGTTCTTTGGAGAATGTTACAAGCAAAAATTTGACTGTTGGTAAGTTAAAAAATATATACCTATTTTAAAGAAACATTAAATCATTATCATGGATAAAGTATAAATATATGTAGTTATTACAGTGACAGACTTAAAATTTTTAAATTTATTATTATGTACAACGTCAATAAATTCATCATATGTAACTATGCTTGAATTCACATTTAAAATTTTAATTTTCACTCACAGAAAAACACGTTTGCCTTATAATAATCTAAGTATTAGATTTATTGACATCTTTTTACCATAACAAACCTATTTACTGTGTTTTTATACATATAGAGCATGCTTAGAATATGTAAATTGGGCCAAACTCACACCGGGAGTCGCTCAATTATAAAAAAATCTATTAGGATTACTACCGCAAATGACTAACAGTGATTTTTATTAATATACTATAGGCTATTTCACGATATTTTATTACATAACGACGTATTTTTTCCTTAAGAAAAAATCTTTATTAATGACCTTGCAATTCGTTTCATTAACTTATTAGTAACTTGAACTTGATCAATGGAAACATAACTCTATTTTATTTGTTTCTATACGCATTACTTTGTGATTGCAATTTGATATCGATAAGTGGTTCATTAACAATTAGTTATGCTAATAAATGTTATTTACTTATAACTTATTTTTATTTATTAATATTAAATTTTTATTTTTACTGAACTTGATAACGATAGACCCAAGGGAAAAGACGATTATGATGTAATTTACCTCTTTCATGTAAAACTTAATAAAGCACTTAATTTACCATTTTTATATAAAAAAAATTATTATCGATAAAAACACTGACGAAAACGTAGGCGTATTTTCAATCTTCTAGCAAACGAGATTGATTAATAGAACTAACTATCGCATATCAATAAAAAAATGAACATACTTAAATTAAAGCTTGAGATTTTTCGTACTAAATACGGACTAAAGAAATAAAAGGAAATTCAAACATACAGCTGCAATCATTACTCTCCACGCTGCGCTGAAATAGGTACCTATTTAATATGCAGTAAATTGCTATTCAACAAGGTATTAGCATTTCAAACATATAAATAGGTTTTTTTATTCAATTTTCAATACTTTTGTGGTATGTATTGGTGAATATGTTATCAAAACAGTTGAAAATGCAATTTTTCATACTAGTAATACTATACTTACTATGGTAATACGTACGAATACAACTTTCGTTGAAATTATGTAATTTAAATTGTTTAATTACTATTATGCAATAGTGATTGATATTTATCTTCTAGGTTTATGGAAATGCTCTGCATTTTTAATTTAAAATACGATAAATCTTAGAAAGTTGCATAATATCTTAAAAAGGTGTAACAAATTTTTGAAAAGTTATTGTTGTCATTTAACTCATTAGGTAGTGTACTTTCTATATCAGTTTGGAGTTTTTTGATATCTGTAGTAGTTGCGAAATGGTCGCCTGTGCATACTTGACGATTACACCCTGTATAGTGTATCGGGAAGGCACAGGCGAGAAATACAGCGAAAGCTATATTAGGAGTCTGGGGTCCTCTTTTTTGTGTAATGTATTCTGGTTCAATAAATGATTTTTTTTAATTATCACACTAATTATTATTATCTATGAACTGTAAGCTTTGTTTATCTTTAAAATTAAATTGACAATACTTAATCAAAAATGTTATCGCATTGTCCCAAAAATGACTTAAGTAGGTACTCAATTTTCAATTTTTTTTTGTATATATTGTTCGTAGTAAATAAGCTTAAATAAAAACTATAAAGTTATCTATAAGTGCATCATTATTCGCTGTTATACCATATCCATTGACACATGTGATAGCAACAGGCCGTGAAATAGTATTTATATAACTGACCTACTGCAATCTAGATGCTAGCTCGGATTACACAGCTGAACAGTTGATTGTCACATTTGCATGAGTTAAATGTATTATAAGTTGTCTAGACGAGGTTTGAATAATGATTTGGGGACATGATACATCTAACATACTTTTAGACACGTGGTATATGTCAATAGTCATACCAATAGTATCGCTTCAAATGCTAAATGAAGCGATATGATCGATTCTTTACACACACATTCTCCATTGTGCCAAATGATTTCCTAAGATCTATTACTTCTACTACACACACAATTTCAAACAAATCAGCAAGTAATTAGTTCCCTAAACGTTTTGCATCCGTACTCAGTCGTGCGTAAACGTCCGATTTCCTTCCACATGTGAGTAGTCCCACTATGAGTCAGGCGTGCCATTTCGGGCACACCGGTCCACTAAACGGAGCGTTGTTCGGTTTATGACCCTCACAATTGTCTCATTTGACTACGCAGTTAACCCATTTCGTGGTGGGTTAATAAACATATAGGTAACTTATATGGTGCGTATTGTATATTAAGGTAGGAGAAAGTACAATAATTTGTTTACTAGCTATCCCGCACGACTGTATGTAATCTTAAGTACTATCATAAGATGTGTAGGTAAAATGGATGTTTGTTGCTCAATCAAGAAAGACTATTTAACGTATCTATGGCTAAATAATAGTCTGCATTAGCACATAGCAGGTAAAACGCGAGAGAAGCCGTATTTTGAAGTGTGTAGTTTCAAATATAGAAACAAATTTTTCCTAAGAACGTAATGAACTGAAAGCTGATTCAAAGTCTCTTCTGTGGTTTATGATTATGGAATCGTAATTCAATGTTTTTCAAACGGTATATTCACAATTCACATACATCATCTAGTTCAATGTTAACAATGTGGTAACATCTATAACCATTTCTTAGTAGTCATGCTGTATCATAAGTATCCAGGTAGCTGACATATTTTATTAGCTTCAGACTGTATCTTATTGGAATGATATTATATTTAATTAATTCCAATTAACAATTAGTCATTCTTCTAAAAATAATAGCGCCTTAGATATACTTAATTAATTTCATATATATACAGGGTGTCCCACTGTTGGTATACTAAGCTCAAAGGAGGTTATAGTTTTGCATACGCTGAGTTCGTAAAAAATACTTATAAAATTCCAGACGCATTTTTTTTTCAAATAGATGAATTCTTAAAACTCTATGTGTACACCCATAACAAGCAACCCGCCCACTTTGCCACCAGCACGTGAGCTATCGTTTAAGATTATGTTTTCATAGACAAAATGCTCATATTAGCGAAGCGGTATATGCCGGCTGCGCGAAGCTAGAGAAGAAAACATTTAGCAAAAAATTTTTGACGGGAAACACGATTCCCCTTCTTACCTTTATAGATAAATAAATCAAACGAATCGAATTCTACTACATATTTTGATTGTTATTTCGTCGTTTGAAGATATACTGCAGTTGTATGAAGCGGAATAATTATTGCATGTTAATAACAAACTTATTATTGATCGATTCAATTGTATGCGCGTAAGAAGCACGACTTACTGTAATGTATGATAACGATTTTCCCACGGAATGTCATCTATCTAGATCGTTTATTGATTAATTGCATTGTTTAAATAAGTTTACAGAAATGTTGAGCGTAGAGATAGCTAAAGAATGTTTGTTGTGTTCATTGAGAGGTTAATAATTAATATGTATCGCTGTTTTACTATTTGTTGCTTGCATATTTGCAAATTACTAACACATTCATAGCGTTACCGAACAGAAAGATATCAATTACTTATATTATCAGTAAAAAATAAGAATAATGCTTAATTGATAATTAATAATATCGTAATAATATGCTCTTACATATAGGAATAATTCCTCTCGCTTTTTCGTCTTTTCGGTGTACCGGTTAATGTTATTAGTAAAAACATATCGTCTTTTTGATATTAAAAAAAATATAAAGCGACACACAGACAACCGTTCCCCTTGTTCTTACGTAAAATCGATCATAAAACACATGTGAATGCATCTGTTTAATAGCCCGGTGGGGCTTCAATTTGTGTAGACTTCACATTAATTATATAATATAATACGTTTTGAATAATATCATAAATGTCATGAACATAGAATATTGTTTATCAGCAATATAATAAGCAGAATCAATCGGACTGCGACAGCTTTCTTTACCAGTTCGATTAGACGAGAAAGCACGCGTTTGTATGTAATGTGAATTGTGTATTTGTGTGAGTTTAAGGGCACATTGAAGGTATCATTTTACCTAATAGTAAATTTAAATAGTTCCAGGAAACAAATTTAATCATTACAATATAAAGTTTAGTCAATCGAAATGCAATAATATACAAAATTATAATAATTTTAATATCGCCGCCTTTTGTATTATATTAAAAGATTGTCATTCGCTAAATATTTATAAACCATCTTAGAAAAAATAATTTGTCAACGAAAATCTATTCGTCCTTGTTAGAATTATTATAGTAAAAGCTTTTACTGTTTACTTGTATAGCGTTGTTCAGAAGTTTAATTCACTTCCTCTCACTTCGAGCGCGGTACGCTGTATGCTTTGATACCTACCTTTTTCTTACCGTGATATATTTTTAACATAGGTTTAATAATTGTACCTTAATCACTTTTTTATGTTTTTTTTAAAGCTATTGCATAGCTTCTATCGCGGGCCTTGAGCGCGGGGACCGAATCCAGAAATTCCGTAACGAAAAAAACCTCACGCTCCCCACTCCGACGGGCGCGGAGGTGTGGCTTGAAGGCACGCTATGCAATAGCTTTACCGCGGCAGTCCCCGAGAGCCTTTTTTATAGTCTTTCAGTCTTTTTTATACAATTGTGTTTTTTACAATCTCTACGTCAATTATTTATTGACTGAAACGGATAACGACTTCCTATTGTATGCAACGATTAAAACAATTAGTATTTCGGCTCTCACGTGAAACAAAGATTTGCGTATAAATGGACTTTACGTAAATCTTACTGTGAGTAATAATTGTTTGTTAATTGCACACTTTTTAATTTTTGCCAGTAATTGACGTACTTTCTAAATAATACAATATCTATTTAATTATTTAGTTGAAGCGTTATTACTTATAAGGTATATGTTAACATAATAAAACTTTAAAACGCGGCAATTATTGAACATCATAATTGATATCTTGTGTGTGAAATAATGAGTTAGGGGTGTATTTAATCTCATAAAAAAGAGAAAGATGAATATTTGCCACATACATTAGTATGGGGTATAACAAAACCGCGGGTTTATCCCATCTCTACGTCGAGATTCTAACATACGGTCTACTATTAATATTCCATATATCCCCAATTCCCCGTGGGAGACGGTTTGATGAATGAGGGGTTTCAATGTTACCCTTTTCTGCTGATAAATTTTCAGCTGCTGATTCATTTGCATTCGATGCGGCGTTAGATTGTATTTTTTTTAAATGATATAAAATTGAAATAAAATGAGAGGTATTTTGTATTTTGTCTATGAGGAAAAATAATATTTACCTACTAATAATGAGTAGGTACGTTTCAAATTCAAGTTATGATCTTTTTTTGACATAATTGTTAATTTATAACAGTTTGAACGATTCTTTTGAACTGATTTAATTTATTTTAATTATTTACCTAACTGTATCGCCTGACTGACTCGACATAAGTTATCGAAAGCACTTCTCTGTTCGTTTTCTAACCTATTATATCATAATCCTTAAAAAAATAAATTAGGCCTACAAGTCAACAATAACAATACAGTCGACTAATCGCCGGCAGATGGTCAAGTGACGCAAGACGTCGTTCCGCTTTCCGACTGTGGCTAACACGCTGCGTGACAAGCCTTTAAAATTTTACGGGATATTTTTTTTAATTCCTTGTAATAATTTACAATATTTATATGTATATAGTTGTAAGAATCCATAGGCTCCTGAACAATTAAAATGTGTGTCAAAAGCATATAGCAATGACTAATAATAGATTTTGTTAACTATTTATGTATATTCAATATTCTAATAATATTATTCAACTATTCAATTAATTATTTATATTGTAATGATAATTATGATATTGACGTAATTGAACGTAACTCATTAGGCGTTAATTATGATTTACTATTGAAATTATGCGTTAATTGACACTAGTAGAGTGCTAGCTCCGGTCGTGTCGGATGTCCGTTGTAGAGCTCTATGGGACTTGTCACTTGACTAATTAGAGAGGGCTTGTAAATCCTATATTCGCACACACGTGTAATCTATCTCTGTTGCAACTATCAAATGTATGAAACTAGAGTTATTTATTGTTTTAATAAACATAGGTTATGTATCTATGTTATGTAATTAAAACTTTATAATATATCGAAATACATGGCTATAAATAAAAAGCCGTAAGTGTTCATAATGTCAAAATATTTAACCCAATTTAGTAACAAAATTCGGTCTCACAGATTTTTTATTAAATTTTAATTCACCATAGCTATAAAATAATAATTAAATCACATCTAACGACCTAACGAAGGGTCACCCCGTCCGAAACGCGCGCCCAATTTAATTACTGCACTTTCACAGGCGCACGCGCACGCGCTAACGTCTTTATTACATACTACCGGTCCGCCCCGGCTTCGCCCGTGGTACATATTTCGCAATAAAAGGTAGCCTATGTTCTTTCTCAGGGTTCAAAGATTATCTGTGCCAAATTTCATCAAAATCGGTCCAGTAGTTTTTGCGTGAAAACCATACATACATACATACATACAAACCTTTCCTCTTTATAATATTAGTATAGATTCATTAATCCGTACTTTATTCTTCACTAAAGTTCTTTGTAAAGTGAAACATATGTGAATACGTACAGACTTTCTGATTTAACATAGCGCAAATCCTAATCCTTACATTTAAATTTAAAATCATCCGTTGACATAACGGTATTAACTTTATGATCGGATTATGTCAACAGGCTAGTTCAGTATTACAAGTAACGCAAGAGTCAAAATTTGGGTTTACTTATGTATTTTGCGTATATATCTTACATGAGTCTTACATAACTACTTAAATTATATATATGTAATTAAGGTAATAGGTAATACCTACAGTCCTACAGTGGACAATTGATCATTCTCCTTGAAGTCAGTAAGGCATAAGGACATTCCTCAGGGGCTACAGGAACCAAAGCTACAGAATAATATGCCAAACTATAAGCATTGCTGAGATTCGCCACATAAAAGCAGCTCTAAGTAAGCAGCCAGTCCTAGCATTTAAAGTAAATCTGGAGTAAATATAGAAACTATAATAATAAGTTTAGTTATGCGAAGTGTCAGGATATGTCAATTAGCCGGCTACATAACTCGATCGTAACCCGTCTGTAATTACGGCTAGGTCGCGCCGCCGCTTTTATTGTAGGGCTGTCAACTTAATTATATAGCGGGGATTAAGGTTGGCACGTCATTAGTTTTAAATCATATTCGCAAGATTCATTTACTATTAGACTACGGGTATATATATCATGACAGTAAAATCGTAAATAGTTGTAAATTTTACAAACACAGGGATTTATTTTATCATTCAACTTTTGATAAATTTTTTTTAATAAAAAAGTATATGGCAACCCTGTGACGTTAAATAAATTGCAATAATGTTTGTGAAGGGCGATTCGACTCTTAATGTTAACTGATACTTATTGAATTCTCGATACGTTAGTTATTTATGGCATAATTAAATAAAGTGATAATTTATGTTTAGAGTTTACATTAACTTCTGTTTATTAAATTATAGTGAGACGTCTGTCGCCGTATAAGTCATGTAATTAATTTAATTATGTATTTATTGCTATTTCTCATTATCAGTTTACTTTTATATGATACAAGGTTTGTTGGTGAATTATTAAAGACGTTTTCAGAGAAGCGCTAGGAATGTTTTGTGATAAACATTGACAGATCTTAACAATTTCTGGAGACTAATTAATATTCTCACTACTTTCACGTCTATTATTAATTTATTATCTATTAAATAAATTGTATTACATATTATTTTTAAACTTTTATCATTAACTAGCTGTTCCCCGCGGTTTCACCCGCATTGCTCCGCTTCTCTTGGTCTTAGCGTGATGATTTATAGCCTATAGCCTTCCTCGATAAATGAGCTATCTAACACCGAAAGAATTTTTCAAATCGGACCAGTAGTTCCTGAGATTAGCGCGTTCAAACAAACAAACAAACAAACTCTTCAGTTTTATAATATTAAGTACATATAGATGACGTTCCCAGAAGACTGTGTTTTCAATTTCTTCCGTATTCACCTTTGGGTTTGCCATTACAAAAATCGTAATGTAGCAAGTTGCAACAAAGTCTAGTAGTACTATACAACTCGTAATACATGTTATTTATTATGCACGTTTTTGTCCGAACCTGTCAGTGATAACGGCACGTTGGATAACAGGCGTTTTACTGGATATAGCGTGGAAAGTGTGAAAGCTATGTTACGTGGTTGACAGCTGATTGTGGGGCTGACTCATCGATATATCGTTAATAACAATTGCTCTTGTTGAAGCCTTTCTTGACCTGTCCATGCGTATGTTACTTTCCAATCAGAAAGACTGCTAGCTTAGGTCAGATTCAGAAGCTATGTAATAGGACTTAGGAGGTATAGCTTTGCAATAGGGAGGTACCAGGTTTATAGGAAGGACGATGAAAATGTTTGGGTAAATGTTTTTGGATAAATTTCATAATGTCCAGTAGACCGACCACCGAGGAAAAGATGATTGAAACGTGTGTTCATTAGTCTGCTCTCTTTTAATTTCTATAAAGCCTATAAAATTAAATATAATAAAACAATTTATTAGGTGAATAAGTACTGAGTTGTTTTTTTTTTCATAAGCTCTAGCCTACAGTAGGTACTTTCAGTCCTAATAGTAAAAGTAAAATAAATAAATATTCGTCAGAGAATTTGTCACGTCCCAAAATATACACTACTAATATTTTTCAATTAACGATTATCACGATTGAGTTGTTTAATCGAGTTAAATGCGAATCGATTTGAATCTATTAAATTAATCGAACTCGAGGTTACAGCGGTCACGGACAGTTGACACCATGTCACGTTTATATTGCATTTAACTGTAAATATCTACATAATTTCAATGCATCGAACATTTCTTTGTTTTCGATTGAGCTGGCCTAAATCTAATTTCTTTATAATTCGTTTATGAGATACTAATATATATAATTTTTTAAGAACACGTTCTGAGTTACGATAAGGAGAAAGCTTATCATTCAATATTTATCAATATTACATTCGATTTTTCGAGATGAGCACAATATTGTGTTTGAGTACGTTAGTGATTTCCTTTATATTTCTTGGTGTTGTAAACTTGTAATGAAACGGATGTAGTTTTCTTCATTAAAAATAATGAATAGAAAATCTTTTTACCCTATTTATAGAAGAGTCAAGAAAAAGTTAGCATGAGTTAATTACAAAATTACAACCTCTTTAGACGCAGCATCGTGGTTTATCTGCACTCTGTGCATCTTAGTTCTACTTCTATTATTATCTGTGGCACGGCGCATTTAAAAATTAGAACGTGTTTCACGCTAAACCAGAAATACAAAATGTGTGTTATGAAATAAAGTTAAAAGTTAATAATTCGAAAACATTGCGAAATCATAAGGCTACAATTGTTTAATTCGTAATTAATTCTAATCCGCTTCCTATAAATACATTAAACGAAGGTTAATTCAAATTACTGATGATAAAAAGTTTTAACAAAAACCTGGACCAGTTCGTAAACTTGTTTTAAATGCTGGCAATTGTTATCACAACACCGTAGATATTCTCCCCTCACTGTAACCATTCTTGCATATATCCGGCCTTGAAAAAATTGATATGTGCTTAAAAACTATTATTTTGTGCTTTATGGACATGGCGCAGGTAATGTTCGTAATATCACGTGAATATGAATTGTAAACTTGAAATAAAAAGGGCAAAGTGCTTTATAAAAATAATCGCTATATGTTTCTTGAAATGAAATAGCAAAAAATGCATTTAATTATAGCCATGTTTTATAGTAATCATTTAGTTTGTTCTTTGTAGTTCACTACGAGTACATTGATTTGAAATTATTAATCTCTAATAACAAAAATAATGGCCTACTAGAATAGGTACATAAATCTTAAACATTTTTCTTGTCTTATGTGTGAAGAAAAAAACAGACATGCTATCATATTTTCCTTCTATTTCAATAACCATTGTTAAATCTCAAACACAAATGCAACGTTAACAGGATTTCATACCTTATAAGTGTTAAAAACACGTCAATAAGACGTATAAACTATAAACCGTCTACTTAGTAATGAGATAATCACGTTATGACTGTAAAATATTAAAAAAAGATAATAATAGTATGAAGATGTTGACGTAGAAACAAAATAAAGCCATCTGTGGCAGCATGTGTTGTGTTACACCATCTGACAATCATTTAAAAATAACACAAAGAATTAAACACTCTTGTACTACGCGTATTATTTATTGGTCATATCAATAAAACACCAGACAAGTACTTAACGAATAACTTAATAGGCATTGCTCATTGTTACATATATAATATTAAAATCAAAAAAGACTGAAAATCGATTAATCGGTCGAAAATTATTATTTTATCCGATACGATACCTTTATTTTCCAATTAATTATCTCAATGAGACCAAAACGTCATTCAGAAAGAGCTACAGGTAAAATTAATTAGTCAAGGAGATAAAATACATAAACCCTCTTAATTCGAATTGCTAAGTTAAATCCTATTTAAACGAATTATAAAAATCCATTGGCTTTTATTCGATCTGGGAACATCGAATGTGTTGTTTTAAGTTACTTTACAAAAACAAAAACCAGCAAAATCGATAAATCTTTCAAGAATCTAAACAGACCAAGACATCCTCTTTTTCTCTACATAATATAGTTTCTAGATAAGCTATGTATTCCCCTAAACACGTAGTTATGCAGTTATGACCTACTGGTTCGTATTTCCACAATTATGTACATTTACGTATGCGGATCACAACAATGGCGTATCAGGCCATTGGGTTACTGTACAACCGTGTGAATTCATCTTAAAAGCGATTTTTAAATAACAAATTCATATCATTTAACTTAACGCTGAACAATTTACTAATAAACTTACTACCTACTTATAACAAAATATTATTTATCATCCTTATTTGAAACAATCAAATTCAAATATATAATCGGAAATATTGCTACTTCGTACAGACACACAACACTACATAATATAACCTAATATTACTCTCTTTTATCATACATTGGGTAATCATTGTTTTCCTCATTAAATTCCATTCAGGCAAGCCCATACAATAGTTCAATTTGCACATACCGCCTCCACTTGTCGAAGAAAAGGACTTAATAGAATAAACAGACCATCAAGTACTTATTAAACAATTTGCAATGGGACAATTGAAGTGATGAGTAAATTTCCTGTAACCTGTTTAAAAGTAAGCGGACACAACGATGGACCGAACTTAATAGATCTCTTTTTAGGGCGCTGTTAAGGGGTGCCAAAATCTACAATTATTCAATCAATGAATCTAATACAGAAATCTACAAATTGTTATTTATGTATCTAACTACTTATTGTTATTCATGGGCCAAAATATATGAATGAAACAATAGATCATAATATGTTGAGTTTAGAAATTCTAAAAGAAGCGAAAGATTTAATGATGAAGATTATGTAATTAACAATGAATGTAAAGAGAAAAGAAACTAAACACTTTTATTAAATTTTGTTTCATAACTATGTTTTAACTTTAATAAATCCAGCTATATACTAACGTTAATTTTAAGTGATTAATTTGATAGCAATTAGCTATGTATTATAATATTTTTTAAGTTTTCTGTTGTTATAAATATCTAAGGACTTGTAGGCTTCACATTTCTGCAGCATAGTCTTACTTCGACTTACTTATAAGAATCAACTGCAAATGTACAACGAGTACAGCCATCATCTATGTACATACATTATACATTTCATACTAAAAGGGGGCATAAAATTAGTATTTAGTACGCATACTTAGGATCCGTCTCTGGGTGCGCACACGCAGCATATTCGAGCATCTCGCAAGGAGGGTCACTAACTGTTTGATGGACCATTTCCCCAGTTACCCACGGTTGTGGTCGCTCCACTTATAAACGCACTGTGATCAGACTATATTGTTATGGTGACTAGCTGCGGTCGACGGTTTCGCTCGCTATTTTGTTACAGCATCTGTAAATGATTGGGCTCATGTGCTCAATGATTGTGATTATTTTGTGTCAACAATTATAATTATGTTTTCTTTTTCGTGAGAACTATCGGTAAGTATCGGAAACTTACTTTTTGTAAAACGTATAATTTTTGTAAAGATTTTTTCCTTATATTTTAATTACCCAATGCAATAAGAGTATTTCTTTACCATCGTGGAGAAATTTGCAATTGCTCTTACGTAAATTTTTGATTATATCACAAAAATAGTATTTCAACAAAATCTTGAAAAGAAAATAAGCAATTAAAATAGTTTCGCATTTTTTAAATATGAACCACAAATGATAAATGTGCACGATTAAAATTAAAATAAGTTAAGTTTTTGGAATTAAAACAAGATTGCATCACAACAAATTCTTTTATAGTGCAACAGATAAAAACTGGAGAAATTTTAGGAATGATAAATTCGCAATTATTCTAACGATATTATTTTAATTACATGGTATTTTTATATGTGCAATGGATTTAATTCTGAAAAATATTAGGAGGAATTAATATAATTTATAATAACAATTATTTCCATACATAAATATTATATTTCTGTACTCGTTGTTAATAAAATCCAGCAGTTTATAATCAATAATTGATAGATTGATAGACGCTAGCAACGTTTTACGCAACGCCGCGGCCGCGCCGATGCACAATGCACATACGTTAAATATACTAAACATAGTCGGAACTTTACGTTTGTTTGTTTATCTTTGCGTAACACGTGTGAAACGTGCATTGCTTTAAAAATAGTTCACGTTAGGGTTTGTGCAGATTTGATAGATTAATACATACAGTTGACTCATGGTTCTAGGTGAAAAAGCCAATATTTTCTTTTTGTGGTGTTCTATAAAGGTCTACAAAAATATATCCATACGCATTTTAAAACAGTGTCATTCTAACAAATATATAATGAATATCATATTTAAATAGATAGTAATACATCATATCCACAATAAAGAAAAATCTAAATTCCTATGAGTTAGTACCTAATTGATACAGCTTGAGGGCTACACAGTACACACTACAAATAAAGGGCAATTGGAAACAATAGGCCGTTTACTTGTGCCCTGCATTCTTTATGAACGAGTCACGGACAGAAGATTAAATATAAAATGGGTGATAGTGTGACACCAGCCTTATAGATAGAGATCGTGTTGTGTTGCGGGCACACCAAGGATTTTATGGAATATTTTATGCCACTCACTTATGGTTATATTTTAATTATTGTATAAATTAATTACTGCTTTGTTTATTCATTTATTAGGTCAAATAATTTCAAAGTGAAAGAGGAATACTGATTTAGTTGGCTGTACTATACATCGTATTGCAATAAAGGATTACACTAGTACTAATATGACATTTTTATAAAATGCCATATACTTAGTAGTAATCTTTAAATACATTTTTCCAGTTGCAACGAAGAACGACTCTAAATCTTGATAGCCTGCAGGTCAATGGAGTGGCCTTATTAACATCATGTGGGAATTATCTCAACACAATTTAACCACACAATAATTATACACAACGAATCAGCCTCATTGTGGTCCAGACCTAACGTAAAAGCACCAAAGTAAGGGGATACACGAAAGCATCTGCGGGTTGCGGTTCGACTCCGGTATCGCAAACCGACACTGTTTCGCAAATCAGGAAGCCTTATGTCTCTTGTATTGTTGGTGCTTTTTAACGGTGTAATATTGATTTTGTGTGCGAAATAATATTCTAATCGTGGAAGGAAAATAAATAGTCGTTTCGCAATGTTGGCTGCGGAACTGCCTGGAAATTGTTTTTTTTTTTGGACCAATATAAGAGTATATGCTTGCGGATGTATATTTTCTATATCGAATTTTGATATATTTTCTATTTATCTTTCATCAAATAGGGCTATTTTTTGCATAATTGCTACTTAGAATATTCAAATATAATTTATGTATGGGTAAGCGAATGATTTATCTCTATGATAAATTATAACAACCATTATCCTCAAGTTATCGAACTATTCCTATTTCGATTCTTCAACTTTATGTTGGAAATAATAAATCACCTTTTTGCTCTGATCTCTCCCGTTAGCCCCACGAGTTTGTGAACTCACAACTTCGGTAATGCTTCATCTTTCCAAACTTCTCAGACAGTTATCTTTGTGGAAATAGCTTATTAAATATGCATTAAGTGTATGTTCAAAGTTTATACATAGATGAAGTTAGGGCAATACTTAAAATATTGTGCTTTTTTAGAATAAGAAAAGTTTACTCCGAAGTTTGCCTATAATAGAAAAGATACGAGCAGTATTATAGGAACTAGATAATCTGAAAATATCAGCGCTTCAAAATGGACTATAAACTAAATGAGGTTGTTTGTTTAAACATACATAAAAACAATCGTTAAAACTGAACAGTATGAAATAGAATTTGGAGCACATGATCGAATCTGCAATTGAAATGATTTAATAACAAACAGGGTCGGGTCTAATTGAAATAAATTGCATTTAAACGACAACAATTGTACGTCCAATTATATCGTCAATAAATCACTTGAACGCAGGCTTTGTATATTTTTTCCTGGGTGAAAAATATTGTTTGCTCGTATTTCGATCTTAAAGTTGTTTATGATGTTTATTCCTTTATTAATTCAGTTTTGAAATAACACGTGTAAATTGTAAACACCTAGATAATACCAGAAATTGACCAACTCTATGCATAGGCATACGTTCACGTTGATATGTAACAAAATGGTCCGTAAATAATTACAGATAAAATAATCTTTTGATCTGTGGCATTATATTCAAGTTAGATCTTTAATTAATTAATATTAATCTAATTAGCAACTTATAATAATTCATATTTAACAAACAATATTTATGGACAAAGGTCACAGACATTTCGATGATCTAAAATTAACAAAATGATATTTATCAGATTGTGTTGCAGCAGGTTTCTTGTGCAATACTCTTGTTTTTTGGCGCCGATGTCGACGCGACTTTTTTAAAATGCATATAACGATATAATATTATCGATCATACATAAAATATAATAATGGAATCATTCAATTTCATTTCATTGTAAATCTGCAGTATTACCCCAAATTACTAAAGTCTAAATAATTACAAATACCTTTAAATTAACCATCGTTTTATTTTTGTTATACTATGTTCATAGTATATTCCTCACTAAACAATAACCTCCTTATTACGCACCTCCATTCAACACACACACAGACTGTCTAACTAATTCACATATTGACGATATACCAAGAATCAGGAGACAATCCTACGCAGTGGGTGTTTCCTTCCCGGGTCGAAGTCCGGCAGTCCTGTTTCTTGTTATTGGGAATCAATTACTCGCCGATACAAGGAAAGGATCTAAGGAGAAAGATAGTACAGAATTTTATTATTGTTTTTGAGAAGAACAAAATTATGGGCAGGATGGTAGTAACTATTTAGTATTTACTAATCTGTGGCGGAAGTCTAAACGCATCTTTTGCGTCGCCAATGACGTTTTTATCTGCTTATAATTTTAAATCTTTTTGTCAATTTACTATTTTTTTTAGTTGTTAAATTCTTCGTGGGACTGATTAAAATGGCTTATTCGTTATTAATCATCAATAATGAAATATTTATCTTAAGTTGTGTATAATTCCGTTATCTCCCTGCATTGCAATTTCTACCTCTCTATTGCATCTGAAATACAGTTACAACTTTCTTTTCTTATTACAAAAAAGCTTAAGAATTCCTCATAACACTGTTACTTTAACTACAGCATGCGTGCGTGCGTTTATCTGCAAAAACCGTCGACCAATCCCCATCGCGAAGCCGCAGGAGCGGGTTCGATTATCCAATTAAGGAGCGTCGAGTGCAACGCACTAGCCAGCTATTGTCCTGGAATAGGGTTGTCACATCTCATATTGTTGTCAAGAATACCCTTTAAACTTTAACAAATTAATCATAACTTAACAACAATTTTACTAACCTTGCTTTTACATTTTAGTAGAGTGATACATTTCGTTTTTTTTTAATGTTCATATTTATTCTGTTTTAAGCATCATATTTTGTATGATTAGAACTTAGAAGTACTATACTTATCTTATTATTTTACCACCCTTCAAAATATTGTATTGCTTCTATAAGTGGAAATAAGAAATCCATCATCGACGCTATATTGTGCCAAGCCTATTTTGTGCCTTGTAACAACCCTATCTTGAATTGACATCGCATATTGCAAAGCAGGAAGAAATACCTAACAGCTTTGACAACAATGCACCGGATTATTTATGTATTCATTGATAAGGACGTGGGTATACCTTATATTTTATGTATGGAAATCTAGGAAATCACAGGTAAGAACTAAATTCTGAATGACGGCATGGCATCTCGGTTGTAAACGAAATCTTATCCAATTCATAACTTATCAAAACATAACATTAAACCTATTTTGTAAATGTCAAAAAATATGATAAATGTATTGTTTTTATTCACACTGATCTCATAATAATTCCAAAGCCCTGAGGCCAGTTCAACTTAACCTATTCTAAGGTCTGCGTGGGCCCAAGGTTTAAAACATAGCCCTTATTGCTGGGACAAAAGAACTCATTTATTTTGTTTGAAAAAGCGTAGGATTATAAAGCTGTAATCATTTGTAGTACTATGCTCGTAACATTGGCTCTCAAACTAGTTGATAAACAAATGAAGTCAGATATTGGATAATATTAATCCTAGACAGCAGAATGAACTTGTACAATTTCTAACTGATGAATATAGAAATAAACACAATTCTTACAAGTGAAACACAGCATTCCTGGAATCCTATAACAGATTTACTGCTCCATTCAGGATTAAACTAAAATAGCTCACGACAAATTGGTTCCATGCAAACGATTCGTTTACCAAAGTTTCAGTACGTGTATACATGCTGAACGATATCATGCCAAAACAAAATTATGGTTTCTGCGACTATTACGGTATGATCGATTTTTATTTTTCCCTGGTACCAGTTGGTTCCAGTCTTGTTATCTAGTTTATGCACTTCGTTTATTGATTTCATACAAAACGGTATTTGGGAGATTCGCTGAAAATTGAATCGGGTCGTACCGTGCTTGATTTTATGTCCAGTAACGTTTCGGTTGTTGGATTTTGTTTGCGATCAAATTAATTCGGGTGTTTATTGCTTTACGCTTTGTTTTTATTGCATACAAATAATGTAATCATTCAAAATGGATTGTTTGTATATTCTCGTCTCATTATCTAATGAATGCAAAATTATTCTTTTTCTTGTTTTACTCTAGCTTCTTCTAGAAATGAGAACAAATTAATATATTTTTTTGCAAACAGATATTATAAGACTGAATAGGAAATTGAGCCACTGTTTTGCGAAGTTAATTCCACATTAAGAAATCAGAACATTTCAATAGCTTTTCTTTCCCTACTAGCCCTGCCAGTAAAAATATACAATTCAACATACTTTCATAAAGAAATTTAACTCAATTCGTGCTTCCTTATTTATTATGCATTCAAATGGGGGATTGTACTTTTTTGATCACGAAAATACAATTCACGATTTTGAATATCATCCATGGGCATGATGCCTTTTAATTTTTATATCTGGGTAATGGGCTTGTAGCATGTGCTTTGAATATATGTCATGTATTTAAGAAGTACTTTTTTAAACCAAGTACTTATGGCCTTTTCCTTATTTAATATCATTAAAACTTAGACTTTGCGATCTTTAGTAAATGTGTTTAATACACAGGTTTAATACTTCATCTTTGCCAATGAATGATAAAATATCCTTATTTACAATAATTTCGAAGAAAGAACCAGTTATTACCTAATTTGGTGTCGTTTACGTTTCCTTATAGGTATTGTTTCCTGATCAAACCCTTTCTCACTAGGCTGCAACATCAGTGCTCCTGTCGGAGCGCTAATTTCCGCGCTCCGGTCTCCAATCGACACACGACAGACGGTCGGTGCAAACATGCCGCCTCCAGAATTAGTAGGAAGTGCAGCTTATATTTTGATACATTATATTGTGATGGAATACAAACGACCTCCTCGATTTTGGCAAGCTAATATGTATAAGGGAAGAATAAATAATGAAATAATGCATATATTCATCATTTCATCGGACCACTCCATGTTCGCGAACTTAACAAACACACGCTCGCGTCCACGAACAAACTACAATCCCCTTTGAGATCGCGCAAAAAACCGCTTCCCGAGCGCTCCGCCGTGCTCCGATCGTGCTCCAGTCGCGCTCCGCGATCACGACGTATCCATTATGTTTGGTTTGCGGAGCGAGCGCGTTCACAAACCACGGCGAACCTAAGTGGATACCCGGCTTTATACCAACAGCACTATTTTTAATACAACAGGCGATTTATTTTGTGCTTGTTCTAATAATAATTAGTTCAATTTCTCACATAATTTTGGACATGGCGTATTCTAGATTTAAAACCACTTAAAGCGTAGTAAATTTAGCTATTGAAGTGCAATATTGGATACAATAGGTACATATAGGTGTACATATAGGCACAGTCCAGGTAGACAAAGCACATTTTTTGCAGGTCGGCACTAACAAAGCACAAGCAAGTAGAATATATCTCATCACGCATTACTCCTCACGTTTTGCCCTCTCCACATAAGGCCTGCCTGTATCATGTAGCCGCTTTTTGCGAGTTCAAGGCTTTACCATAAAAGAAGCTAATACGACAAAAACTTCATGAATTTTTTCGATCAATCTAAATACAAACGTTGGAACAACATTCTGAAACGTTACAGCGTCCGTAAATGGATATGCCGTGATATCATCGTTATATCCTTACGTTCGTTTATAGCTTTTTCTAGGACCACATTTGTGAATACTTCATACATTGAGATTACCAAAATTATCTGTAATAGTTATTATGCTACTACTGTATCAGCTATTTGAAAATATTTTACGTAGTTATAATGTCTGAAATGCATTTCAAAATATTTCGTCCTTTTTTACACCTACAGACGTTCCTCGTAATTCTATTTTGAGTTTAACTCAAATGAGCGGCTGTCAGCTCCACCGTTTCGCTTTGTGTTTTTAATTATAGTTCATCAGAAAACCTTCGACGAAATTAACTTCATTAGTTTTTCTGTACGTTTCGTTACGGCCCTTGTGAGATGCAAATTAGTTTTGACTTAAAATCATCTACGCCTAATTTTAGCTCGCGACTGAAAACATAAAAATAAACTTAATTATTATTTTGGAAGGACTCAGCCTTAACACTAATTATTACATGTCATAATAATTAAGTCGATGTTACAAATAAAATTATTGAACAATCTTTAATAAAGGTTTACTAAGTATTTAGCTTAATGGACAAAAAATAAACTTTAATTACTTAATTAGAGGATATAAGCATAATTGAATACAATGCGATGCATCACGTTGTGTTTAAGGAAATTAAAAAATAAATTATTTTCGTCAAATCACTATAGTCATTAACAGGTGGTCATTTCCTTAAACAACATTCGTCAGAGTTGTTTACTAATTAATGTAACAAAAACGATACATAAAATCTGGTGCCTTAAAAATGTTGTGTCATTTTTTGTTAATAGATGCCTAACCAGCGATGGCGTACTACCGTTGTGGGCCGACAGCCATCGGCAGCCGCGCCTCGTGGTCGGTGACCAGCCCGGTGGAGCCCAAGAGCTTCGAGCGGCCCCTCAGCGGAAACTATGACAGGATCTTCAACGCTTTCGAGAGGACCAATGCGTTTGAATACGTCAAGAGCACGTTTGAGGGGAAGGAGGAAAGGTGAGTGCTTCCGGAAAGTAAGGTTACAATATCGAATATGGTAGAATTGTAGAAAAAGAAAAGCACAATCCACTTTGAATATTTTGAATTTACATTTTTTATCAATCAAAAGTGAGAAGATAGAAATCCAATTCACGTAGATTTCTACATACTTATATCTTTTACAAACAAACCTCGAAATACCCCTACCTATAGGTATTTTAAGACACACTGGGATCCTCAATAAGATCCTCTTTAACTCTATATAGTATGTACAAAATCTTCCTCCCCAGGCACACAGGCAGCAGCGACGTGATAGTGAACAGGAAGATGAGCAGCAGCTTCGAGCGGGCGGACTGCGCGCTGGCCGCGCAGACGCCCAGCACGGACGACGAGGACTTCCGCGAGAAGGTGCTGTACTCGCAGGCGAGGCAGCTGTTCCCGCTGCAGGAGGACCTGGCTGACTGGATCAATAAGACTATTGGTGAGTGGATGAATTATTATTAAGTGACGTACTAAACAGTCTGATTCGTATAGTTCACTTTTCAGGGCAGAAAACAATTTGAATTTCAGACTTTAACGTAACCACATTGGAAGTCACTTATTTTGTTAAGTATCTAGTTAGAGTCGTAGGTTTTGTAGATTTCATAGGGTATTCGTCATAGAAATCTAAATAACAAGACACTAGAAGTCGTAAGCGCGCGTGACCTTGTCGCCACTCAGGTGACTTTCACATCACCAGCTGTGCCACCAGTGTGTTCGTCACAGTTCAGTTGCTCTGGAGACGTATGTGTGTAAACATGGTGTGTTTCAGCATTTCCCATTGCGGAAATTCTTCCACAAGTTGTAATTATACTAATAAAGGAATAATATTTCATCGGTAAATATTTTTTTTTAGAAATAATGCCGTTTTTCCTTAAAATTATAGAATATTTACAAGTATTACGAGTGTCACCATAGTAATCGAAATAACAATGAATGACACAGTCGAGCATTCTTATTATCACGTTACACAAATTTCAACCTTATTGGAGCAAAAAGAAAAAAAACGTCTCATATACTTAGGGATGTTATTCTAAAATAAACCGTAAATTCGTGCGTTAGGATACATATTAAAAAGCTTAATTTAATATTTAAGTTAGTTTTCACTAAAATCAAGCTGTCCAATAAAAGGCATAGTTTACTTGTGTGTACTGTTTAGCTATCGGTTTAAATGTGTTGATTTTGGCGACAGCGGTTTTCATACGAATTATGACATTATAGCACTTCTATGTGTCTTGTTATTTAGATTTCTATGGTATTCGTAGTTTCGTAGATATTAGTAGACGCATCAGGTAAACAATATAACTCAAACTCAAACTCAAACTCAAACATTCATTTATTCAATTAGACTACTGTTTAGTAGCACTTTCGAATCGTCATTACATAAGTATTTTTAACATTATTTTACCACCGATTCGGAAAGCAGTATCTATGGAGAAGAATCGGCAAGAAACTCCATAGTTGCTCTTTTAAATCATGTCAATATTACATAATATGTAACTTATATCTAACTACATAATATATCATAATATGCCAAAGAACTGTCCTGTGGTTTTTACGCGATAACCCTCCATGGGTCTTTATCGTCTATATATTCCTGAATACTGTAGTACGCTCTCTGAACTAGTACATTTTTTATATAAGTTTTAAATTTAGAACTACTAAACTCTTTAATATTGTGAGGAATTCTATTATATAAGCGTATACCTTGACCCATAAATGAATTTTTAACTTTAGCTAATCGGAAAAATGGCATTTCAATTCTATTCCTGTTCCTTGTGCCATAATCGTGTCTATCTCCTACTCTTGTGTGTAAGTCGGAGCTTTTGTGTACATGCAAAATATTATTAAATATATACTGTGATGGTACAGTAAGGATACCAGTATTCTTAAAATGATCTCTTAGTGAGTCCCGAGCACGTAAATTATATATAGAGCGAATGGCTCTTTTCTGTAAGATAAATATAGTTTCTATATCTGCAGCCTTGCCCCACAGTAGAATTCCATAGGACATAATGCTATGAAAGTAGCTGAAATAAACCAATCTAGCTGTATCTTCATCGGTGAGATGCCTTATTTTTCGGACTGCATATGCAGCTGAACTGAGCTTACCTGCAGCGGTGTTGACATGGGCTCCCCACTGTAGTTTCTCGTCCAATGTTAACCCTAGAAATACAGTAGACTCAGTAGGATGCAATACCTCCCCGTTCAAGGTAATATCTCTGTTCAACTTTTTTACATTAGGAAGTAAAAATTCAACACAAGTGGTTTTTTTGGCATTTAATAATAAATTATTGGCAGTAAACCATTCAGATATGTGTAAAAGAGCACTGTTCACTTCGTCAACATTTGGGTCATGCCTATCCACATTAAAAATTAATGAGGTATCATCTGCAAACAGAACTATTTCACACCTATCCTGCAAATAATAGGGAAGATCATTGATATATACCAAGAACAAGAAGGGACCTAAAATTGACCCCTGTGGAACACCAATGTTAATTGACGCACCGCTAGAACGTTCTCCATTAACAACTACAGTCTGTATCCTATCATGCAGGTATGACGCTATGAGGTTCTGGGCTTTTCCTTTAATTCCATAGTGATTAAGTTTACGTAACAAAGTACAATGTTCAACGCAGTCAAATGCCTTGGAGAGGTCACAAAATATCCCCAGAGCATTTTTTGAGTTTTCCCATGCTTTATATATATGTGTTAGAAGTGCAACTTCAGCATCTGTGGTTGAGCGCCCCTTTGTGAAACCAAACTGTTTGGTGTGCAGTAAATTATTAGATGCAAAATGACTACTCAATTGGTTTAATATTAACTTCTCGAATACCTTACTTAATGTTGGTAAAATAGAGATAGGTCTATAATTGTTACAGTCTTCTTGATCGCCCTTCTTAAATAGAGGTATAACTTTACTAAGCTTTAGTAAATTAGGAAATGTACCATAGTCACAACACTTATTAAATATGAAAGCTAAATTTTTCGCAATATTTTCTATTATATTATTAACTAAATTTACGGACATTCCCCAAAGATCACAAGTATTTTTTAGATTAAGCGTCTTAAAGGCAGCAACAATATCACTAGCAGTTACGTGTCGTAATTCAAATAATGTACTGCACCCCGCAACATGGTCCCTCAAAAAGGTTTCTGCAAGTGCTGAAGACGAATTTAAACTATTAGTAAAAGTAGCAGGGACACTACTGAAGAATTCTTCAAAAGCAAGCGCAACATCAGCACTTTTGTCAATAACCCTGTCATTATTTACAAGTTTTATGGTATTTCTTGATTTGCTTTTACCCATTTCACCATTAATAATTGACCAAACTGTTTTAACTTTATTATCAGAGTCGCGTATTTTTTCTTTGATATATAAACGCTTTGCAGTAAAACAAACTTTTTTAAAAATTTTTGAGTAATTTCTAACATAACTAAGAAAAGATGGGTCTTTATTATATTGCTTCATACCATATAATTCATAAAGAATGTTCCTGCACCTATGTATACTAGCTGTCGCCCATTTACTAAATGGTAAATCCTTGGTAATATTTAAAGATTTAACTTTAAATATTTTTTCAAATTCATTATGTACTAAATTAAAAAGATTATTAAACATTTCACAAGGACTATTAGGAAAGGATTGATCATTTAGTACGGGCAGGTTTTTATTAATATTATTCCTAAATTTATTAATGCCTTTTTTAGTTATAGGCCTAACATTAATCCTTTTAAATGTAGGTATGCAATCCCATTCAAAAACTACTTTCTGGCCACAGTGATCCGAAGTCAATGTATTGAGAATATTTTTCTCTAAACAGATGCAGTCACAGTATATATTATCAATACAGGTTGCAGAAGTAGGTGTAATTCGTGTGGGTTCGTTAAAAAGTTTATATAGATTAAATGACTGAAATAAATTAACAATTCGTGTAGCCGTTTGTGTTTGAAAAAGTAAATCAATATTAAAATCACCACATACTATAACTTTTTTTTTACTCCTGCATAAAATTATAGTAGATTGATGGTCTGATACCGAACATGTACCAGACTGGTTAATATTATATGCTATTAACATAGCAAGTTCACGCTTATATCTAGATGGCAGATACACTGTATTCTTTGTCAAAATAAAAGATTTAATACATAAGTTAATGTCAAAGTAAATAAATGCATCACGATGATGATTTGTTAGGTTATACAATTTTAAATTCATATTATGAATTAATCTATTTTGTTCTTGTGTTAAACCAGGTAGGTATGGCAAGGTACACAACATAAATTTACATTTAGTCTTACTACTAATATCTAACATTTTTTTAAATCCTATATCAATATCCTTATTATTTATATTTAAACTGTCCCCATATAATATAATTACAATATTATTCTTATTAAAGCTGAAATGATCCAATGATTTGATTATATATTTATATGAGCTATTAGGCGTACAAACATTAGTAACTTTAAGCCCTAAGTTGTTAACCATAGCGATCTACAAATATACCAAAAGAATACACACATTTTTTTTAAAGGTAAAATCTTACGTCGTCCCATATATGTAAAACTGAACATGAATTGCAAAATCATCTTAAACGGAAAAAAGAAAAGCGAGAAACTTGGACATTCGGTTTTCTACGCTTTCATGGGCTACGCAAATGTGTGCCGAAGCCAACGCGTTATCCACGCCTCGCCGTCTCCTTGGCGACTGATCCAAGTAATTATCGCGGAAAATTGACAGTCAGCCAGTCATGTTTTTGAAATTAAATCGCCACAATTTGGTGGTAAATTAAGAGCTAGCGCGCACGAGCAACTTTGTCTCCGCAACTATTTTGTCTCTCCCATCAATTTGTATGGGGAGTTGCGTCGCTACAGCGCGCACTTTCATACTAGCCCATAGGTGGGAGAGACAAAATAGTTGCGGAGACAAAATAGTTGCGGAGACAAAGTTGCTCGTGCGCGCTAGCTCTAAATATTCTGTAATAGCAATACGGTTCCTAACAAAGTACGGTATATATTTAATTAATTTTTGGTGGTTGTCTTATTGACCTTGTCCGCATTAAATAGCATTGTTAAGACTTTATTGGTGAAGCGAATTAGGTAATTAGTAGGGATTAATAGATTTAATAAGAACTGTTAGCAAATCGCCAGCTAAATTCTTGAAACTTTAGTGCCAATTTTTAACCGACTTCATTATAGTATTGCTTCTTTATATTTCAATATGTTGGATAGGTACTTTTAGTTCCTTTTAGAAACTTTCAGTCTGTGCTCTTTTTCGAGATTCAATAACAATTCATCAGTTGATGCTGTTGATGATTATGTTGTTGCCGATATGACTTTGAACTTGGAACAACCAGACCTTATTTTATGTATTTAATTCGTGTATTTATCTGTTCGGCTATTGACCAATTCGATATGGATTATCTCGTATTGCAATAACAGATCGTAGACATAGTGTAAATGAGACTAATCGATTTTACATATCTCTCGATACTACCGGTTCAAATAATGCTAGATAGATCTAGGTCACTGTATCACGAATGTTCTTAATACCTATAAGTTATTTTACGCTTATTTTCGGATTTTATCACATCGTTACCAATTATTTCTTAATAGATAAGTACATTAGCATCGTACCTAAAGTTCTTAGACGTATCTACAAAAAATTTATGTGTTCTTTCACGTATCTACGTATTCGCAATAGAATTTTTTGGTGTTTCACCGATTAATTCTTCAATAATGATTGAAAAATTCATCCATTTCTACTAACCTCTAAGAATTCAAAATACAGAGGTCGGTATTTTAATAAGCGTAATAACAAAATGATATAACGTAGTAACTAGAGTATCGGAAGCCTTACAATAAGTCTGTAATCGGGGCGAGTGTTGTGTCACTGCTCCATATTCGCATTTTTTGCCAAGTTTAATGTTAGTCGCGAGCCGCAGTTATTAACAAGTATTATATCATAATAAAAAGCATTCTTTACATTACTGGTATATTGTATTTTATATTATGTAGTTATTGGCGCTATTAAAACTGATATTATATTGTACTTTTAAACGATATTTCCCAAAACGATGGAATTTATCAATTCGTAACGTTGGTTTTTTTCTGCTTTCTGTTATGTATTTACTATTTTTGCACAGTTATATGATACATGATGACGAAGCACAAAACACATCGAATCAAAATCTTTCAGCATTTCAATACTTTCTTATTTTTTAGTCATTCTTATAAATTGTCATTGCATTGAGTATCATAGATATCGTTCAAGTTTTGATCTTTACCTTACCTTCATTATACAGAGTTGATAAATATACATTGTAATACAACACACGCAAACAAACAGTAATTCAATCGAGCAGTCTGGTCTTACCCTTATTATTGGTATAGTACACACGGCGCGTGGGAGCGTCCAATCAATGATTCTTTATGTGTCGTAGTTAACACATTACAATGACCACGTGGGCGAATTTGCACATTGTGGTGTCGTATTGATTGCTTTTCATTATAATATACAATACAATAGATAATAATTAAACAATGGTGGAAAATTTATCGTTGTGTATTTTATGTTGTCAATGAGTTTTAAATGTATCCAGTAAATAACTAGATTAATACAGCTATGCATTTTCCGATACAGGAGCTATGTCTATTTTTCGATTATTATTGATTACTGTAACAATGCCTTTTCTAATTAGCTGATTATTAGAAAATATTTATTGCGATTATATATTTGTAGGTAAGCGTTTTATTCGTATCGCAAAGACAATTATTCGTGATGTGATAATTTTGACATACGTTTATGCTAAGCATTTATGAATATTACGGTCATAATCGAATAATCGCTGCAATGACGATAAAGCAATTTTTATAGGAAGTAGACCAAGCTATAAAGTAAACTATTAAACAACTGTCGTATCAATTTAAACATGATGCTAATAACCGCTAACAGTTTTGAGGTTAGAATATCTAGAATATAATATTTAACAATGACGTTAACAAAATATAATACGACACTTGGCCAATTAAACGCTT
This sequence comes from Colias behrii, assembly GCA_029959065.1. NCBI lineage: Eukaryota > Metazoa > Arthropoda > Insecta > Lepidoptera > Pieridae > Colias > Colias behrii. The sequence goes on along the minus strand of JARWMC010000021.1, from coordinate 542,705 downwards.
CATTGGTCTCGTTAAAGAATGTTGTTTATTTAATGGCTTCGAACTAACAGAGATATGATTTCATGTATGGTGACATACTTCGGAATATTAGCGCAATTGTACGCACTATTGAAACCATTCCCTAATTGGAAGCAGTAGATTTCACGTGAACTATTACTTCAAATCTGAGGAGGAAATGATGTTTTAGACCTACCCTATATAATTATTAATAATTAGCGTCCAATATTACTTTTCTCGTTGGAATAACAACTGAAAAGGGTCTGGCATTGCCCTGCCCATACATACAAATACTTAACACGTTCAGTACGGCATCGGGTCGAAAACACCTGAAGTGAACTATTCGCGCGGGCCGGAGAGAGATTTCTATTGCTATCGCATGGGCCGGGGTAGTTTACTTTAGGATTTTTTGTAGTGAGAGTGTGACAGATATACTGACTGGTATTCTGCCACTAAATAGTACCCATAAAAGGAAAAATATTGTATCGGATCTTAAAGACCTGATACGGCCTGCAAAGAAATTTTGTCCTTGCAGGACGGATATCGGATCTAAAAGACCCGATGCCTGATAACCCGATAGCCGGCCCTTGGTGACAGGTCAGTTAATTAGTGATGTGCATAATAATTAGACGTTGCGATATTGTATTGATATCTATTATTATATATCTAACAAAATTTTACGATTATGACGCGGCAATGGATGCCGTGGTTGAGATTTTTGATAGTTTGAAAAAACATTTTTTTCAAAGAGAAAAACAAATTTTGGAAAATAGATTTTACATTTTTATAGTGATTCCAAGAACTTTTTGATTCACCCTCGTATTGTCATAACTGTTATAATGAAGCGCATACTGTTTTTGAGGTAAAAATAAATTGATTTTTTTTAATTATATAGTCGATTCATTTGACATCACTAGCAATCATATTCACTAGTGCCGGGATCAGGTGTATAAGATCCTATAATTTTACTACTAATTTAACCTCCTTTAATGATATTTTTTTCAAAAACGGGTCTAATGTTGTTATGCAGTGATTCAATAACAATACATTTCAAGAAAGAATATTCAAAAAAGTCTTCAACTGGATGACACATTTGATTTTAATGTCAAAAGGTGTAACAGGTCCTTTCCACCTGATGCCGGCCGTAAATGAAGTTCACCAACAGGTCTTGTAAGCCCTATGCCGGCCCAACGATAAGTAGCCAAAATCGGGCCCCGTCTTGAACGTGTTAACAAATACATACTTATATTAAATAAATGGCCAAAAAATAGTAAAAAAGATAACCATGTTGAGATCCAGTTCGTTCGTAGTATGCTATACAATTTGTATTCCTTCTAAAACATTTACCCACGTAACAAATAACAATAAACTCGAAACAGGCACAAAGTACGTGCTATTTGTAAAGCTGATTAAGCATAATGTCCGACAAGGTTCGTATGTCAGCTTCGTTTAATCCTTACAGCTCACTGAAGCTGTAAGATTAATTATTGTGCAATATTTCTTATGTGCATTTAGACAGATTTGTTAAATCCCTTTACTTTTATTTTATTTTAAATATTATTGCTTTGCTATGTCTTGCTACGGCGGGCTCCTCAACGAATCTATACTAATACATATTATTATACAGGTGAAAAGTTTGTTTGTTTGTTTGAACGCGCTAATCTCGGAAACTACAGGTCCGATTTGAAAAATTCTTTCGGTGTTAGATAGCTCATTTATCGAGGAAGGCTATGCTATATATCATCTCGCTAAAACCCAGGAACATAGCTAGTGTTGTATTATGTATACATTTTTCAACGTTATGCTAACGTATTCAAATAAATCAGAGTGTTTTTATCATTGACATGTAGAAGTGGTCTCTGTCATTTGCAATTCTAGGTCTTATTATAGATTACGTTATGATTATGAATACATTACAACAAGCATTATTGCAATTATTTAATATTTTATCAGGGGACTACATGACCGGGTGTCAATTTATGTAAGTAGGGCAATAAGCCATAATACAGTCACGCGTGAAGTCGAGTTTCTAGGCGATTATCCATTTGTATTCTGTGCACTCTTATCTACAATCGAATGTGCTATTTTTAACACTAGGGCTATTTTCGCAATGCTTAGCTTTGATAAAGTATATGTGCCATTAATAAAGATAAACAAGAGTGTGGGAACTAGAGAAGCTCCCTGCGGGACACCATGCACATGCACAACATTTGTCGTTGTCCTGACATTACATTAATTATAAATAAAATAATATGCATATCTTCGTCATTGTATAAAAAGACTAAAATGTTTGAAATAATGTGGAAATATTAGAATTCAGCAATAAGTACAAAATCTTTGGGTATACAGAGATATTAAAGTTTAAAAAGGACATTGCATAAATCATAATGATTTAAAAAAAAATTGTGTTGTATATAAATAGTATTAGTACTAGTTATACAAATAATAATCTGATTAAAAATTCCGTTAGAAAAGTGATGACGGACGTTCGCCATTTTTGCATATCCGCACTTCCTGCACTCACTAAATAAGGTTTTCATGTTATATAATTTGCATAAAAGTGATCGACGTGACATACTCCGTCCATTTCTTGTCTAAACTACCACCGGCAGGATTTATTGCCTGTCCAATAAAGTTATCGTCGCATAAAACATGATTGCTTTTCGTCTTATTGCAATATAGTTGAATCTTCTGTAAAGCCGCTTTGCCCTTGTACCGGCCTCTTATTTTATTTATTGTAAAGTTCGGAGCCTGTACTAATTATTTATTTACATAAAAAGATTCAAGTGAGACCGGTTACAACTTGTACTTTCATTGCTATACTTTACATGCAAGGTGAATTAATTATGAAAGATATTTCAATTTTACATCGTGTATTGTTGTTTTAATTATGAACGCTATTTTTTTGTAATCGGTAAATTCAGCAGCAACTCACAATAAATACTAGTCCAATATGTATTATATCTTGTCGGAAATTGTCAAGTCATAAATTGTAAGTTCATCCAGAAGTCGAGCATCATAATTGATTTATGGCAATTCATATTTTTTATTAACTAAATAACTTTTAATTAACTAGTCTGGTAACACGCATAGCAGAGTACACTCATATAAATATAGTAATAATAATAGTTTGCTGTTGCTTTGAAAGAGGAACTAAATGAATTCCTAATTACACTGCTCTTTTATAATCATTCAATCAATTCAATCAACCTTTCATCAGCCAATATCTAGAATACGCAAGTATTCTAAATCCATACTAATATTATAAATGCGAAAGTAACTCTGTCTGTTTGTCTGTTACTCAATCACGCCTAAACTTACGAAGTAACTATTCTCTAATCTGTGCCTAAACTACTGAACCAATTTGCATGAAATTTGGTATGGAGATATTTTGATACCCGAGAAAGGACATAGGCTACCTTTTATTGCGAAATATGTACCACGGGCGAAGCCGGGGCGGACCTCTAGTATTTCATATTTCCCATTTATTACAGTTCAGTGCCTATTATTACGGAGAGTCGTGACACGATATAATTTAATATCGGAGTGAAATTCCAGACATTGTCAGTTGTTCAGATTCATTTCTAATACTTTGACGTCGAGAGTATTATAATAAAGTTATTAATATCGTACAGCACGTACAGAATTGGCTCGCGTGACCATTCACTGTAAAACGGTGAAAAAGTGCAATCAAGAAAGTAGTCAACCTTTACGTAAATGCCTCAAATAGCACATGGTATTTTGTAATTCAACAATAAATGTAAAGAAAAATTATGCAGTTATTATAATGATAATTAAAGAATGTTTATTCACGTTGAAATAATGCTCATAGTTTGAAGTAAACATAATTTTTTAACTGCATAAATGTTGCCCTGGAAACTATTTGATCTTTACGGAGATATTATTATCGCAAATTTTATGCAAATGTAAGTGTTATTGACGTATAAGTGTATTTTATTATAAGCTGAAAGAAGAGTCGATTTAAGAGAACCTTGTCGAAAGCTACAAGGTGAAGGCATCGCTGGTGGTCCTACGAGAGCCGTCTCTGGTTATCTCACTGCGAAATTCGGTTCTTAACGGGTTTGGTTTATCAATATTAAACAATATTACTAACAATATTAAATAAAAAATAGAATACAAAATAAATTTGTATAATGTTATTATTATACATGTATAATAATAACATTATACAAATTATTTTAAATTATAAATGTCATATAATCATGTATTGTGATCTTCATAAATACTATTTTATGTATTTCTTCTTGTTTTGGTAGTACCTGGAATAAATTTTCTATTATTATACATAAGTACATAAATATTTGATATGGATCTATTACTAGCTTTCTCTCAGGATCATTTACGTATGTATGTAAGGTACATAGGATGTAAAAGGTCGGGTATATAATATGAGCATGACGAATAGGCGCACAATATCGCAATCAAATATTCATGAGGTATGCGGAGTCAGGGGCTCGGCTTGTCTGCGGATTATTCTGCGGCTTACTATTAGACTATACCTACTTCAGTTATTTTTCAAATTATTCTAACAATTACTGTTCAGTGTTTGAGTTATGGTTAGTGATTTCGTCATAGAATGAGTTCGAAGTCGTATTTCGTATTATGTCTAGTTTCTATAATAAGTGTTTGGCTTAGTGAAGAGATTAACACCGCGGATTAAACGATTCATTTGATTCTAAACTGCAAAATCCTCAGGTTTGTCCCGAAACCGCAAATGACTGGGCAGACTTACGGCTTAGCTCAGCTCTATTGGAATTGAAATGGATAACATTGCAACACAGAAACAGATTTTGATTCAGCCTTCTTTAAAGCCTCTATCTAAGCCGATAGCCCGACCTAATTATCTCATAACAAAAACACCCCCAAGCATTCTCCGATCAAACGCCGTGAAGAATCGAGCCCAAACTAATTAAACACAGTTAGCAAGTATTTGAATTAGCATCGCGGGCTGTGGCTCGTCACACGAGCAGCGATGCGGCGCGTCGCGTGCCGACCGGTGCAGTTATGTAACGGGCTTTGCTATGTTTATGTTCGCGATAACTGGACTATTTACTTGGATAATAACAAATTGATGGGAGTGCTGTGGATAGTCCATTGGCAAAAGAATTGTATACTATTTGTCTTAACTTCTTTAATGAAAGTCTTAATTAAGCGGTGTAAATAATACCTACATTTTTTGTTCCACGACGGTAGAGTACAGCTGACCTATAGCATTAAATAAATATATTTATGGTGGGCTTATTGATCAATAATTCTTGACCGACAGAATTTATCGATTTTAGCACATCGTTTTCCTTTACCGTTTTGAGCAATAGTGCTGAGAATAGTGCCTAGATAAATTGAACTGACATTGTTTAAATTTATCGCACTCTCGCCTGGTCTCGAACCTTCGCCCTTTCATTGAAATTGAAGTTCTCTAAAGTTTTGATTTATAAATGAAAGGTCAATATTATTTTGATGGAAAATTGATTACATGCCCCTACCCTACATACTGTGCCTACATAATTACTTTAGCAATAATGTCGTAATAAATAGTGATTTAATTATGTGTAACGTGTTTTAGTACGTTATGAATGCCCTCCTTTAATGAATTGTTCTTTCGAATATTGCTTTTATTATATTTATACATAATTTTAAAAGAGCAACTAGTTACGGAGTTTCTTGTGAGTTGTGGGTTCTTCTCCGTAGAAACTGCTTTCCGAATCGAATAAAACTATGTCATGACTATTCAAAAGTACTTTTAGAAGAAGACTAATTAAATTTAAATATAAATGTTTGGGTTTGAGTTTGATGTACGGCTTATGTATTTATTTCAGAATTATATAAACAGGTTTCTTCCTAGACATTATTTTAATGATTTTATTCCATTTTCCAGGTATAACATACGTGACGGGTGAAAATTTCTTGGATGTTTTGGACAATGGTGCTGAGTTATGCCAACTAGCTGCAGTCATACACGACCGGGCTCGGGAGGCGCTGGACCAAGGACTTATTGTGGGGGTGAGTTACCAAAAAATCATGTGTAGAAGCAGTTTGTTTATGGATTGTAATCGGTTACATAATAGGTTTCTAAAAACAACATAGAAAGGCTGATATAACACCTTTAACTGTTCCTGGTTATATTATAACATGTTCTATTTGTTCTCTGTAGGATTTATTCTTCTTCTATTAATTATTTTCGTAGAAATCCAGTTGGCTAATATTTTATATTCCCTATTTTGTATTGTCAGCCGGTGCCAGCGATCCGCGGGCGGTGCTGGCAGCGCGCGGCGCGCCGCAGCTTCTTCTCGCGAGACAACGCTGAGAACTTCATCACATTCTGCCGGGAGCTCGGTGTGCACGAGAACTTGCTGTTTGAGAGCGATGATTTGGGTAATTGATCTCTATACCAATATTATATAGCTGAGGAGTTTGATTGTACTAATATTATATAGCTGAAGAGTTTGATTGCTTGAACGCGCTAATTTCAGGAACCGCGGGCGGGTCCGATTTGAGAACATTATTTCACAGATAGTTATATTATCACGCTAATGAGCGCAGCAATGCTTATAAAACGCAAGACACAGCTAGTTATTGAAACTTTCATTCTGTTTTTCCTATTTATATCAAAATATTCTACAAAAGCACGTTCTGCTTAACTCAATACTATTTGTTATACTTCTGTATAACACCTTCACCTTCACCTGTATGTTTAATGTAACCGACTTCTTTAGACTCGATTTTGACCCACTTTATACTTTGTAGCCTTATCAAGGAATAATGACATTACGATAATTTTAGAGAGCTTATTGTTCTGAAAAAAAAAATGTAAATTAGAATGTTACTTTCAGTTGATTCTATCATTACCTATTCATGTAACCTTTATTTTTGTTAATCTATATTAAAGATAATATCTCGTTGCACAGTGCTGCACCACCAGCCGCGGCAGGTAGTGCTGTGCCTGCTGGAGGTCGCGCGGCTCGCCACGCGGTTCGCGCTGGAGCCGCCCGGGCTCGTGGCGCTGGAGACGGAGATCGCGCGCGAGGAGCGCGACGCGGGCCGCGACTGCAACACGGTTTGTGCGCCCTGGCAGTTCCGGGACGCGCTGCCCGTGCATAAGTACGTATAACCTGTATTACTGTCCAGAGGCGGCTCGTCCTCAGGAGCGCTGGTGCAGTGAACTTCCATAAATAATTATAATAAAGTTATACCTGCTCATTATTTAAAATCTATCGTAAAAAACTCCAATACTAATATCAATAAAATAAGTACCTTTACACATTACAAATAAAATACATTACATACACTCTTGTTCATTTAATAAGTAACGCGCGAAAAGGAGCTTACAGAGCACTCTCGATTGCGCTCCTATGGAACAACATTCTGTACATTGCCTACATACGAAATCCAATAAGAGTGAAAGAGAAATTTCGCCACAGTCCTGCGCGTGAAACAAAAGATTTACTATGGAAAAATAGCCATTTTCGGAGCGCCGCTCTCAAGCGACGTTGCGCATCGCATGACAGCAGCAATTGCGCGCGACGTTGCCACTCCTATATTATAAACAAACACTATGAATACGCTCGCGAATGCAAATTCGGGGATTTTCTAATTTTGCTAAATAATAATTGAATTCGTTTTGAAATACTTTATAATTTTTAGTGTTTATATAGACACTAGATCTTCGCCCGCGTTTTCAAAGGAAAACCCGCATAGTTCCCGTTCCCGTACTTTTTGATTTTTTTTTGGATTTCCGAGATAAAACCTACCCTATGTGTTAATCCAAGTTACCTTCTATATGTGTGCTAAATTTCATTGTAATCGGTTCAGTAGTATTTGCGTGAAAGAGTAACAAACACACACACACACACATCCTCACAAACTTTCGCATTAATAATATTAGGAAGTAGGATTAAAACTGCTTTTTACATTATCTCTCTGATTAAATTTTTTAATTTATCTATCAAATTAAATACTTAATATAAATAATAATATTATTACCTTCACAATCGCCTAACAACGGTTTAGAGCAATCTTCCGTATCCTCTATTCCTCTCCCATCTCACGGAACCGTTGTATTAAGTTCTCTTCTGAATTATTTCTGAGAAACACGAAATATAAGGTTATTTATTATGCATACCATGTTTAAATATAAATTTATAGTTGAATCGTTTCTATCGCCTTAAATACGTTTATCTATAATATTATTTTTTATTGACTTATCGAAATTTTCCTGACTTATAGAAATTTTCCCCACAAAGAGAAATTTTCCTGACGTATAGAAATTCTCCTGTCTTATCGAAATTTTCCTGACCTATGGATTTTTCCTGACTTATAGAAATTTTTGCGGCAAAGAGAATTTTTCCTCACGTATAGAAATTTTCCTGGCTTATAGAATTTTTCCTGACGTAATTAAATTTTCCTGGCATATATAATTTTTCCTGACTTATACAAATTTTCCTGGCTTATAGACATTTTCCTGACGTATAGAAATTTTCCAGTTTATAGACATTTTCCCGACGTATAGAAATTTTCCTGGCTTATAGAAATTTTCCTCACGTATAGAAATTTTCCTTGTTTATAGAAATTTTCCTTTCTTATGGAAACTTATAGACATTTTTCCTGACTTATCGTAATTTTCCTGACGTATAGAAAATTTCCGGACCTATGGAAATTTTCCTGGCGTATAGAAATTTTCCTGGCTTATAAACATTTTCCTGACTTATACAAATTTTCCTTATCTATATAATTTTGCGGCAAAGAGAAATTTTCCTCACGTATAGAAATTTTCCTTGTTTATAGAAATTTTCCTTTCTTATGGAAACTTATAGACATTTTTCCTGACTTATCGTAATTTTCCCGACTTATGGATTTTTCCTGACTTATAGAAATTTTCCTGACGTATAGAAAATTTCCGGACTTATGGAAATTTTCCTGGCGTATAGAAATTTTCCTGGCTTATAAACATTTTCCTGACTTATACAAATTTTCCTTATCTATATAAATTTTCCTGACTTATAGAAATTTTCCTGACGTATAGAAATTTTCCTTGTTTATAGAAATTTTCCTGGCGTATGGAAATTTTCTCGACTCATGGTTTCCTGACTTATAGAAATTTTTCCTGACTTATCGTAATTTTTCTGTCAATCGAAATTTCCCTAACTATGGTTAAAATCATTTTTCTAATCTTACCAAACGCGACTTATCCACAAACCTATGTTATTGTTATATTACCTACTATAAAAAAATTAAGTATTGCACCTTCAAATGCCTTTCAAATTTTAAATTCCATGTTATCTACATCAGTACATCATTAAATATTTTGGAAAATAAATTGTTACCTATAATTAAATAATTGAGTTTATAAATTTCTAATTACAGATCTACATCTGAATCAAAACCCACCTCAGCAGAACCAAATGACAGTAAGTACCTTCCTTTTCAATAAGTACAGTAAGTACGGAGTACCTACCTTCTTTTCAGTGCTTAAAATATTTTATTTTTTCAGCTTTGTCAATCGTACAAAGAACTTTATCCAATCTCGGTGACAAAAGCAACGGATATCTCTCAATAATACCGTTTGTCTACTTGTCTTTTTGGAATTTTCTCGAATCGTTTGCCGAACAAGTAAGGGTGCTCCATAAAATACTTCGCAAATATTCAGTAATCCCCTGCTCCTATTTGTTGAGACCCTCTTTACATTGTGTATCTTGTCACTTGTGTGCTATGAAATCACAATAAATGCTCAGTAAGCTATATTGTCTGCCCTGTATTTTATGGATATCCTTTGCTATGTTTAAATCATATGTGAGCTAAAGTAATCAAATAATGTTTAAATTTCATCGTTATTTATAAATTCATTAGAATTTTCGATTTATATTTTCGATTTATAAATTCTAAACATCAGTAATAAACATAACAGCCTCAAAAAACATATATTTCATAAATCATTATTTTGTTAAAATTATGTTTTAACTGACTATTTTTTGTATATTCAGTGAGTTTTTACTTCAAAGTGATTAATTAACGATAAATTTTCCCTCCCTGTTAATTACTCGTACCGCTAGCACAATACAACAAATCTCCATTGAAATAGTTATAAAAACATCTATTTGTATAAACCCCGTGTTACCAGTTGAGGGTTGCGTGTCGGACAGCGTGGAGGCGGAGAGCACGCGCAGCTCCGACTCCGACACCGACGTGCCGCTCAGACCCACCAACGAGCTCGACAAGCGGGTATGTTTCAAATGTATAATCTATTATTAGAAATTTCGATAGGAAACTGTAAACAAAATTATATGACTTTTACGTGTTTGATTTTAAGCGAGTATTATATTATTACCTACGAAATTAAAGACTACGCCTATCTCCCCGTATCACGCTCACTGCAAAGTATGCGAAATGTGGGATAATATAAGGATATCTAAAATTATATGAGTAGAAATTAACTTTTTATCACTGACAATTATTCCCAAGAAAAATTAAATTACATCTCATATTATGTACGACTTCTGTATATTTATTTTTTATATTGCTTTGTAATTTCTTGTGAATTAGGGAGCTAAATTAATTAGTTAACCCGTGCCCACCGGTTTTGCTTTAGATAATATCCTAATTGAAAAAAAAAAAATACGATAGCAGAATAAAAATTTAAGAATACTATTTTTTTAGTCTATTAATTATTATCAAATAAGCTTTCTAATCCATAAATCTCGTTCCAGGTGCAGTCAATAACACGTTTGTTGGAGCGCGGGTGTCGCTGCGGTGAAGAGAAGTGCTCGCGTCTGCTCAAGGTGAAGAAGGTTGGTGAGGGACGGTATAACATCGCTGGCAGGAACGTCTTCATCAGGGTAAGTAGATAATTTTATATTTTATTGGTTGAAATAAAGTAATATATCTATAGAACTGTATTAGTTGTTAATAGTTGTTGTGATTTTGCATACTTCTAACTGTAATTTTGTAGTAGTTTAAACTTACTATTAACTACCGACTACTTAGCAAGATAATTAATATCTTTATATTTTATATTTTGCAATATTCTACAATATTCTAATAACATCTTTGTCTATTGCAGCTACTGAAGGGCCGTCACATGATGGTGCGTGTGGGGGGCGGCTGGGACACGCTGGAGCACTTCCTGTCGCGCCACGAGCCCTGCCAGGTGCGACTCGTCACCAACGCGCGCCAGGCCCTCCTCCCCCTCACCCCCCCACCCCCCGCACCCGCACGCACGCCCCCCCACAGGACCTCCCCCTCCCCCTCCAAGGACTCAGTCTCCCCCGCCAGCAGCAAGGCCTCACTTAGCAAGGAGTCCTCCGCAGCTGGTCTCTCGCCCGCACACAGTAAGACCTCCATCAGCGGTAGTACCTCCCCCGTGGACAAGACGAAACCCAAAGATGCAAGCATATCCCCTGCGTATAGCAAGAGCTCGATCAGCGGCAAATCTTCTCCTGTAGAAGGCAAACTGGTCAGACGCAAGACGAGCAACGGCATCCCGCCACCAGAAAGAACTTCCACACCCATCAAACCACTTGTTGCAAGAAACAGATCGGCATTAACGTTACCGCTTAATGAGCAGAAGACCATACCACGCTCCAGAAAGCAATCTGCACCAGTTAGCTTCAGCACGCCCAGCACGCCCATCAACCGTGCCACTGAGCAGAGGAAATCCTTCAACGCGCCCAAAAAGTCACGCAGCATGAGCCTCGCCACGCAGAAAGACGACAAAAAGTTCTGCGGGACGGACAGGTTGAACCAAGCGAAAGCTCGAAACGGGAGCATTACCGGAGTGACTGATGTGCCAAGAAAAACGCGCAGCCAGAGCCTCGCGTCGACGCCCATTAATGAGCCCAAAAAGACGCTAACGAACGGCTACGCTAAAACCACGCGCAGCATGAGTCTCGCGACCACAAACGACTTCCCAAAACCGCTGAAGAAGAGCCAATCGGTAACAAACACGCCGTTAACGCAGGCCGCTATCGAGGAAAGTATCAGACGGTCGCTCGAAGCGAGTATCGCAGATACAACATCTCCGAAGAAGCCGTTCCTGCACATAAAGGCGAAGTACCGCAGCCCGCCGCCGCGCGAGGTGCCGCCCAGATAACGCGCCATTCCATTAGTCTTACACACTGACGCTAGAGTAGTTCACGCAGCGAGCTCGGGGCTCGCCATTGAGTTACCATGTACTAGAGAGGGCATCTCTACTAAACTATTTCTAACACGAGTTAGAGTCAATCGTCTCAAGCCATTTTTTTTTTGTTACATTTATTGGTTTTAATTGATAATTTTATTCATATTTTTTTAATATGATAAACAATTGTGACACATGAAACTGAAAGAATAGAATAAATTCGATTGCTCTGGCGGGTCACGAGTGGCTGAGTTGGTCAGGCATCCGCCCCGGAATGGCGCGAAAGGATGCGGGTTCGAGTCCCGCCTCGTGATCGAATTTTTTCTATTCTTTATAAATTTATATTTATAAATTTATATGATAAACAATATTCATTTGTTACATCGATTGGTTTTAATTTATAAGTAATAAAAGGCAGAATATCTACAAAGTGTCTACTCACTAGCCGGCCGGCGCCGCCGCGCTTGTTACACAGATTTTGTTCGTGATGTCCTCTCTATAATAATATCTTACCTCAATGGGGCTCGCGAGCGTTCTGTTCGGTTCGCGCTCGTTCGTTTTTGTTATTTGATCTTTGTTGAGCGATCTCGTTTTACGAGCGACCGACTCTCCGCCCGGAGGCTAGTCATAATTAATTTTATTTTAATTATAATTTAATAATTTCCGATTGCAATAATTATGTTAAGATTATTTATAATTTCGATGATAATTTAATGTTAAGCTATTGTTACGCGTCGCGCGACGCTTGTGAATGTTCAATTAGATTTCTTATTATGTCTTATATAATTATAGAAATTCGATTATCGCTTGATGCCAATTTGTATTCGTCTCGCTTTTATACTATATTTGAATTGTAGTTCCGAAGCTTCTCGGATCGAAGCGTTCTCACCGACCTCAAACGGTACAAAATTGTTATAAACCACACGAGTCTATTTTCATATCGAACGGTACGGATATTTTTGCACCTAGATAGATAAGCACTAGATAGATACGAACTAATTAATTAGACCCCACGAATCGATTTCTTCCAATTTTGAATTAAGGACAATTGATGCGAATTTTTCAATCTTATGATCGATATTTACGAGTTTAATAAAATTTACATTACATTTTACACAGAGCTTAAATAGAATTAGTGAAGAGCGAATTGCTTTCAATCATGTTATACGAGTCTCACAATTTCTATTTACTTTGATTAATTTCGATGAATGCATGAAACCAACTGTCTAAACGGATTGATTTCTATTAAATTTCTTTTCATTACACGACAATTTTAAATTTTTAAATATTTTATTAAAGTCTCATATAACATGGTTCGATGCAACAGCTCTACAGCCTATGTAAACCACTAAGCAATTTTGTGCCAACCGATTTCAAATTTTTTCTTAATAAACTTTTGATATCTAATGTTGTTTTTATTGAAGCACCCTTGTATTGCCAACTGCTTACACTTACAGCTAACCACCGACCACCGTAGTTAGATTCAGCTATTTAAACAGGAGAATTTATAGAAAAATATTAAAATCGCAGCAAATCGCAAGCAATTTCAATGCAGAATGCTGAAATAAATTCACTTCATTCAATTAGTGGTAAAATGTGTATTTCACAGATAATTTTTTTACTGTCATCAGCCGGGAATCGAACCCAGTATGGTGATTCATTAAACGACTTTCTGATCAATGAAGTACTAAAATTAGGAAATTATTAATCAAATAAATCAAAATGTAAACTTTTACACTTCTATTAACTAGTAACTGAGCCACTATAATGCTGTTTCATAGAAAAATATAAAAATACATCATTTATATGATTTATATCGTGAATATGACACTGATAAAGATATCAAGAAGTAATCAATCCTTCTAAATATTATGAATATAAATATTATAAATGCGCTAGTTAATCATGTCTGCATTCTGTAACTTTCACGATTCACGATTTAACTACAGTACCGATTATGATGATATTTAAAACAGAGGTAGGCTTAAGACCTGTGTTATTCACTTGCATCCTGAATGCTTACATTCAAACAATACTTAAACAAATGTTTGCGCTCATGACACATATTCTATGGAAGAAACATTTGCAAATGCCGCCCTACACCTGTGCGTTAATATTTGTGTGCACGTGAGCGACCGGCAAAAGCCCGCATTACGATTTTGTGGCATAAACAATTGCTACTGCTACTTGAACTGACGACTGACTGACTGACTGAAAACGACTGCTATTTGAACTTATTTTCATTGCATTAGGTATTTCTAAAGTATGTTAATCATATTTAACTACTTACTACAATTAACTTGGACATAACTTGACATAAGAATAAGAATACGTAGTCGTAGTAGTATGCCATTTCGAAGAAATCGTCTTGAGTTCCGTACAATTACAAATAGGCAAAAGTTGACCAAATATGCAAAAATCACGGGGCACCCATCCAAGATATGACCGTGCCAACCGTTGCTTAACCTCGATTTTTATCATTACGTTTAAGACGTCTATTTCAATTTTTACGAATAATAAGTATTATTATGTAGAATATTATCAAATACACCTAAAATTAGTGCGTGGATCATTTGCAAACGACATTGGTTTTCAGTTCACTGAATAATTAATAAAATCCTTATTTTTTACTTCTATTTAAAATTTGTTTTTATCCATAATATTTAAATAGTAACTACCGTACATAGCATTATATTATAATTTACTGTTTTTTCAAACGTATATATTCCTTGAAATTTGAAAGCTTTCTCGGTCCAGTCGGTATATTTAGGGTAAATCGAATACCCAGAAACTTTCCCCATGATTCTGTAAATTAAAAAATGGTTGCCTGTAAAGTCGGTTTTACGGGCGAAGATTTTACGTGACAACGTCTTTTTCTCGGTAGAATATTTATGTGCTGCGCGCGCGGCAGACCGCGGGCCTCTCTCTCGTTCGGTGACTCATCGTAACGTTACCGAGCGTTACACTTTTTCATAAGTGACTCCCAGTCGCAACCTAATTTAAGACGTTGTCACGTCAAAACTCCTATGTATTCTTTATATGAATCTTTAAATATTTATAACAGTGTCGCAAAGAAGATCTACCGAAAGGCGAGCGAGTGGTGGTGCCGGTGCGAGCGTCGGTGACACCTCACAAGCGTCGCTACACTTACTACAACAAGATGTTCACTCCCATCGCCTACCACCTGCCCAAACCTATGAGAATTTCGCTTGTGTGAATAATTATGTTATGAATATATATTTCGGAAACAATGTAACTTTATTTGCATATAATAGGTTTCATTAAACAGTGTATGGTTGTGTTTATGTAACTGTCTCAAAATAACGGAAATGTGACTCTCTGCTTAGTGAAATGATTTCAGATTAGTTTTAAACTTTTTAGTAATTACATTTTAATCTTCTGTATAATAAAAATGAATCGCTAAATGTGTTGGTAAGCGCAAAGCTCGAGAATGGATGAACCGATTTCATTAATTCTTTTTTTTTATATTCCTTGAAGAACGAAGATGGTTCTTATGGAGAGAACCATCCTCGTAAACGTAAACATGTATCATAGGCGAAGCCGGGGCGGACCGCTAGTTTACATATAAATATTAAATACATATATGTTTCTTCTCACGGTGCATTTACAGCAAACGAACATAGAGCTAGAGCTAGAGTATTATTTTTTGATCTTTTAATGTAAACGAAAACTCGTAATCAGTGTTGTACAGTTCAGTTGAACATTGGATAGAATCTTTTCGAACGGACTAAGAACAACGGAAGAATGCTCTACGCCTGTTTACACTAAAAATAATTTGACAAAGTGGGGTTAGATTTTAGAATGAGCATTCGCTCGTTTGATGTAAATGCACCGTTGTTTACAATTTGCCCTGTACCTACCGTGTACGGTGTACGAAACGAAATCTTTAGAAAATACTGAAAAATAATTAGAAAGTTCATAATGCTTCAAACATTAGTAGGATACTGTGGAATTGCTGTCTAAAAATATCTAAATAATAATCAGTAACTTGATATTATGAAACAATATTTTACGATATTAAAATAAGTCACCCAAGTTTTACGTATAATTGGATATAGGATTCAATGTTATAAAATTGTGTGTATTGTGAATGTGGTATTATTGCACTGTGATTACTTGATTAGTGATATGAAAAAAATAAAACACGTATTATTTAATAAATTTTTATTCTATAAAATAATACAAAACTATAGTAATGCTAAAATCATATACAGGAATGGATGATAAATGCAGATCGGAATTTAGATACAGAGAGCGGAATTACTCGTAAAAATAGTATTTTAAATGACAAAATATGTATGTATAATAATCTAGTCACTAACTAGGCGTATGAAGCCAAGCTCAATAAACTATATAAACACAACTCGTTGTTTTATTTACTCGGCAACTTTAGACATTGTTATCTCCAACTAGAATAAATTTTAAACATTCAATACAATTTTTTTGTATCAGCAATACAATTTAATACTTTTCATGTTTTTACCAATTAAAACATATTGATAAATATTTTTCTGTGTATAATTGTCTTTTTTTAAGATTTATTGAGAATATTGCATTTGAACATCAGAGGAATGATTATTTAGTATTTTTGAATGCTGAAAATTTTCAATCGGTGGGAAAATCAATTTTGTATATTCAGCATTGTTCAACCATACACAGATAAATACGTAAGCCGAATGAGATAAAATATCTGAACAAACACTTCATAGCAGGTATCTATACAATACTTTTAATTCTTAAAACTAAATCTTAACCTATAGGTAATAGGAATAATATAAATAAAATTTTGGTATAAAATGTATTACATATGGCTAAGTGCTAAATAATGTGGCAGTCCTAAATTGGACAAATGCTTAAAACTATCATTTTTTCAAAAGAAAATTGAATTTGCAAAAAATTTCAAGGTACCATATTATTCAGTATGGCAATGTGTAAAAATATCAAAACTAGGTTGTTCTAAATAGAATGAATATATTTCGCTATTTTATTAAATAGCCTCTATTGCTATTTTTAAGCAAAAATAGAATAGAACTTGGTGCTTTTAATTTGATTTTGGCTATTAGTGTTATTAGATGTATCAGAGTGAAAAATATCAACTCATAAACTATAATATTATATTTTGGTTAACAGTTGAATATAATGTAAATTATTTTTTGTTCGAGTTAATATCAGATAATAATTTCCTTATGGCTTTATACAATGTGGTCGTGCTGTCGTCGCAGGGCAATAATTTAATGTAGATTAACGCATTTTACACAATAAAATATAGAGTTAAAACGCAAATAGACTCGATTTAAGGATAAAGGTACACAACGTATTTCAAATATCATAATAGTATATCGGTGGCGTTACATTATAATAATTTTGATACCACACTATTCATTTTTTCTTCATTATTTTTAACAACGAAATTACAATACTTTTAATACGAAAACTAACAATTTACGTAAAATTTACACAAATTTAGTAAATTATCGATACAAATCGCTTTCATTAACACTTGGTTGACTGCTCAATAAATATTCCCAGATATTTCCCTTTCATCCCGATTTCCCTATTGCCCTGCGACATCTCCCGTCCCGCTCACTTCTTCTTACTCTTGCCGAGTGTGAGCGTGTGGTGCGCGTGCGACTGTTGCTTGCGGCGGTTGAACTCGATCGTGTCGTCCTCGATCTTCTTGCGCAACTCCTCGAGACGCTTCTTCTCCTCCGTGTGGTCCTTTTTCAATTTGTCGAATTTCGCGTGCAGCTGCAACGTGTACAGTTAAAGCTATTAATACAGTGATGTCAGTTAAATTGAAACGATTGGAAGCAGGGAGGCAAAATTGTGAAGATGATTATGATTGCAACATTACTGGTTGTGGAATTTTCATAAAGTTAACTGCTTCTAACAATGCTGCAACTAAAAACAAGTTAAACACCATAAATTTGTCAGAAGAAACAGATCCACATCGAAATTATGAGAAACCAAATATAATCTTACCTCTAAATTAGTAAAAAAATAAATAAAAAACATGTGACTCACCTCCTTCTCGGCCTCCTTGAGCTCAGCCTCCTTGTCCTTGACGCGCTGCACGAACATCTGCCGCATCTCGTCCTCCTTCTGCTGCAGCTCCGCCACGTGCGCCGAACGCTTCTGCTCGAACGTCTGCTGGAACGACACCTGCCACAAGGAATACACGATCAGTACTTGTAGCGTTATCATTATAATAAGTTGATAGAATTCTTGATTTACTTCCTTGTTAGAGTATTTGTCATGGAAGAAGTCATCTCATTTTGAAAAGACTTAGTTTAAATACGTAATGTCTATAATGTCATCGATATAAAATACGAATAGCATAGGCCCCAGGACATTTCCTTGAGGTACACCAAGCTTGTTGTGTGTTACTTTTTAGTTGGTTTTAGACATTAATGTGTATTGTAGTGCAGTGTGTGTGGTGTGCGGGGTGCAGTGTGCGGGGTGCAGTGTGCGGGGTGCAGTGTGCGGGGTGCAGTGTGCGGGGTGCAGTGTACGGGGTGCAGTGTGCAGTGCGGGGTGCAGTGTGCAGTGCGGGGTGCAGTGTGCAGTGCGGGGTGCAGGGTGCAGTGCGGGGTGCAGTGTGCAGTGCGGGGTGCAGGGTGCAGTGCGGGGTGCAGTTCTCACGGGCTGGTTGTGCGCGTCCACGTCGCTGAAGCCCATCTGCGCGAGGCGGCGGCGCCGGTACAGCTCGTAGTGCCGCGCGTGCGTGTGCTCGCGCATGTCCTCCATGTTCGTGCGGATCAGCATCTCGCGCAGCTTCACAAAGTCGCAGTGAGACTCGTTCTCCACTGAAATAACACAAAAACATAGATATAAGTGAAAATTTAACATTATTTTGGTAATTTCAGAAGGTGTAAACAACAATATTCGCACTAAGGGTCGGCGCAAACGGGTCACCGACTGTAGTCGGCACGGCGAAACATGATCCCTATGACACTGACAGTTATTCCCAAGACACAACCTTGTAATGGCGTCACCATTGAACTGGAAACGTATTTGGAGGCTTCTAAAATGGCATTTATTAATTTTTACGTAGCTTTATGCCATTAAAATGATATTCTGTTGGAATTATAACAATTCTTAACATTTACGAGAAATTATTTCAATCTGACTTTACGTTGACGTCCAGCAAAACTTACATCGTTTGGAATTTATCGACTAGTGCGGAAAGTATCCATAAACAAATGTCGATAATGGAAATGAGTGCTTATTTTTAAAACCGATAAAATCAAACCAGATAGTGAGACTATACCTGAAAAATATCCATTTACCTATTATAACAAATTACGAGAAAATGAAAAGGTGCTTTTTTATTTTTTGGAAAACTTTTGTTTTATTTAACTACTTAATTTTTGCTAAAAAACTTAAATTAATACAACAACAATATAATAGTCGTTAAAAATGCAGTTTATAATATTTGTATAAACATGTTTACCGACGTGGCTGAATGCGAGTCACGCATTTGCCTATAAAATAGCAAAGTACACGACCCATCATACGGCGCATCACTAACACGATCTGTCATAGGAATCAAGGTTCGCCGTGCCGATTATAGTGGCCAGCGACAGCCACTTGACACATTTTTTCATATATTTTGTTGCGGAGACTTCTGTAGCGAGTGGTCGCCACCGGCTACACGTGTGCGTGCGTGTCTATCCTATCCTACTAATCCTTCTAATATTATAAATACGAAAGTTTGTGAGGATGGATGTGTATGTGTGTTTTTGTTACTCTTTCACGCAAATACTACTGAACCGATTACAAAGAAATTTAGCACAAATATAGAGGGTAACTTGGGGACGGGAACGGGAACGGGAACTAAATATATGAAAAAAAAAAAGTGAATGGCTGCACTAGCCACCAATGGTTATGGCCGGTGGCCTGTATACGCCGACCCTAAATCCGTCACTTTCTCACCTTGCACAGTCCCCCACGGGTACTGCCTGGCGCGCACCGTCTTGTTCCCAATCTTGACGAAGTCCGTGGAGCCCACCACAGCGAACGGGATGTGGCTGTTCATGCTGCTGTTCACCTCCGACACCGACTCGTCGTCCACCGGGAACTGGTAGATCTCCACGCCGTTGGATTGCAGCTCTTGCATTATTTTCGACTGTAATGTTTATGAACATATAATTAGGTAGATTTTAAAGAATTTATGCACATGATATTGCGTTTGCTGGACTTTTTTGACACTACAATATTCATATAATATATTATATAAATTATTAATATATTATTATTATTATTATATATTAATAATATTCATAGGAAAAAAAAAGATGATAATGTATTATGTAATGTGAACTGATATTTGAAATATAATATGATTAAAGCTTTCTAAAGTGTAGATAATACAGCTGTTATGGTTCGAAACCAGTATCTTAATTATATTTTTACTCTTAATATTTACATAATGAAACAGAAAGGTGTAATAATTTATATATAACATTATGCAATTTTAAATCTAATTAATAAGCTATTTTTATTACCTTAAATTTCTGCAGTTCCGTTTTTGAAATAGTATCAGCCTTTGCAATGATGGGGATGATGTTCACTTTGGTGTCCAATTTCTTCATGCACACAAGGTCTATGGACTTCAGACCATGGCCTGTAAACAATTATAATAAGTGATTAAACTCTAAAATAATCAATTAAAATATGTAAATCCTGCTAATATTTTAAACATGTTAAAAATTTGTTCTATGGAATATTTTCATTCTATCAGGCTAAAACTACTGAATTGATTTGGATTAATATATTATTTAGGAGCAGATGGACAACATACTAAAAGGATTTATATTTTATACAGACATTAAAGACAAAGTAATTTTATTTGGCTTATCATAATATTTTTTATCATAGTTTACAATAATTTTACATGCACACGTGAAATTTTTATATATGTGAATGTAAAAAAGTTGCATAGCTCTTTTAAAGATATATCATTCTTATTATCATATATTTATACATTGCACTGAATAATGCAAGTAAATATTGCGTAAAATTATAAAATACGTCTTATTAACCAATAACCGAATAATGAATAACATTAAACAACAAATCACAGCAACTTCGAACAATAAAATTATCAGTCGCATCTATTTTCGTAAAGAGGACAATGTACCCATAACACATGCATTCAAATAGACAAAGTGAAAGTCCTTGAACAAAAATATGATATGTATGGCTTCGATATTTTTACACAATCTAGTGCAAGGTCTCATAGTGCACTTTCCATGTTGGTTAATAGAATCTAATGAGGATTAGCGGCACCCCTGTGCAGCTGGTTAGTGCTGTCATTGCTTGTTTGTCATTAACTCATTAGTAGATTATTGAATGCAAGCAGTGCGAGCGGATATTTTTTAGAATATCGATTATTCCGATAAGAAAAAATCAAATAAAACTCAGTAATATTCCTGTTAAAACGATAAAATACACTCACCGGCACGGAATCTTGGCCACTTCAAATTTCTGCGAAAAATTACACTATTTCTTTTCTACTACAAAATTCAATAAAAATTTCATCACTACTAGCTATTTTAATGTTTTTACAAACTTTTAGTAATAATTTGAAGTTTATAAGAAGTTCTACCGTGTAGATATGAATTAAACAAGAATTTACGCTTTTCCTGTGAAATTTAACTGATTTCTTAAAAAATGCACAAAAATTAGAAAAAAGCGTTTCCATAACAAAAATTGAACCTTTTAATATTGGGTGTTTCCGTCTCTTGCCTTAAACACTGTTTGCATCCTTTCTGGCATACTCTAGAAGACATTTTTGATGTCCACTTGAGCTATAGTGTACCAAACGGCCCCAGCTGTATTTCTAAGCTCATCAAACTGGTGGTGAGTTGGAATCGAACTTTATGTTTCTTTTAAGCATGTCCCAGATATGTTCTATTGGATTAAGATCCGGGATACGAGCTGGCCACTCCATTTTTTCAATAATAACCTCTTGAAGGTACTCTTAAACGCATCGCACGACATGCGGACGTGCGTTATAATGTATTTGTAGCAAATTTTCTTCAATGATAAACCTGTAATAGGCCTGAACATGTTCCTGGAGAATTTCCTCGATGTACCTGATCAAATTTAAGCCATTATCTACGATAACTAACTCCGTGCGAGCATCGGAACTTACACCTCCCCATACCATTATTGAGCCTCCATGAAAAATCGCCGTTTGAGTTATGCTGATGGGTGAAAACTTCTCTTCTCATTTCCTCTATACTGACTCTTGGCTATCAGAAGCTCGTAAAGTGCCTTGTCACTCATCTGTGAACACCACACGAGCGCACTGGCTGTGGGTCCAGTTTTCATGTTCTCGCGCAAAACGAAGACGTTCTTCTCAGTGATGTCTGAGGAGTTCTGGACGGCGTGCTGATCTGCAAACCTTTAAATTAACTTCCTTCATTAGTCTTCTCACCGATCGCTCACTCACATTTATTGTCCTGGTCTTTTTGAGCCGATGGCGTATCTCAACAACTGTCAGAAAGTCATTTCTGAGTATCTTTTGAACAATAAACCGGTCTTCTCGAGCTGATGTGCACCTCACGCGTCCATTTCTTAGTCTGCACGTATAGCTGCCAGTCTCCTGGTATATTCTCCATACATAGTGCATCGCTGAATGGGGTACGTACTGTACATTAGGTACTTTATGTTGCGGCAGTCATCGGTCTAACATTTTGATGGCCCGTGCAGGTTGTTCAGATGTTATCGGTATTTTTTATTGTTTTTTGTGATCATTGACTACAGCACAACAATAACAATATCTTAAAACGGCATAAACGATATCGAAAAACGTTTAAAACGAACCATTCGTAACTTCGGCTTAACCGCACAAATCACAAATTTCGACTAACTCTCAAAAAGTGGTAAAAGATTATTCTCAAACATAATGATTTCTTAACATAAATTTAAAGAAATAATATGTTAACATATCTGAATACAAAAAAATCGTGAAAAACACTTCAAACTTTTTTTATCGGCAAATTTGTAAGTGGCCAAGATTCCGTGCCGGTGAGTGTATATATGTGGGACTATGCTACTGGATTCAGACACAATAAGTTATATTTATGTATCAATCTCTATATTAAATAACTTAATAATACTATCATGTATAATGTATATTTTATTCATTCTTATTTAATTTGTATTATTTTTACACAATTATCACAACAGCAGATTGTAAAGGAAGATGATTTAGGTCAACCTCCATTTAGGAACAAGCCCACATAAAGGCAAATTAAATTAAACTGTGTATCTACCTAATGCGGGAGAAATCTACGTTTAATTTAGTTTGAATTACACTAGTGAATTTCCCTAAACAAGTTTATAAGTTTATTGCATTCATACTTGTATTTCTTTTTCTAGTGTGTTCTTTCTTATGGGAAAAAAACATTCGAAAAAAGTTCAGTTAAATAATTTAAATAAGACTTTAAAGTTTAAATGCTTTGTACAACTACATAATAGGTCGCATCGTTTATTTTTTAACATTGGCGCGTTGAAATCCGTACGTACGTACGTAACGTACAAACCCAAAAACATGCTCCCCATTAAGAACTACCCTTTCGGGAAAGTCGGTTAAAATTGTGGCAAAGTAAAAGCTGATCCCGTTAGCTGCGCCATTGGCCCAGTGTGTCAGGCGCGTTATGAATAGTGAATACTCATTGATTCGCGTTTGCAGTGTCAAGGACACCATGCGCCGGGTCAGCTGGCTCTTATTTATTTATCGAGTGGAATTAGAGACCTACTTTAGTTTAGCTTGCTGTGTATTTTCAAGATTTTAGCTATAATAGATGAGAAGATGTTTATCAGTCTCTGCACTAATAAAGTTGAAGAGTTTTGCGTTTCTTTGCATGCAATTTATGGAGCAAAACAAATCTTCAAATTGAAAAATTGTTGAAGGCATAAAATCATGATGAATATGCAATCATGTAAAAAGTAGGACACAATAATTATATGGATACGTTTATATTATTGGGCAATAAGCAAGTTACAACTTACAATGATAAACTTCACTTTTTTTAATGTAGGGTAACTAAACACTAAACATATTGGTACATTTCAAAATAAAAGTTTAAATGTTATTCAACTACATTACACAGTATATCTTTTAAATATTTTTTTACTTACCAGTTGGACAAATGAAATACAGACAGACATGCAGACGGCTGTCATGATAAGTCGGCAATGCCCTCTTAATCTTCAGCTCCTCTTGCAGGAAAGCCTCAAACTGGGCATCAATATAATCTACCACAGCCTTGAAGCTATCCTCCTTGTTAACTTGGTCCCCATAGCCCACTGTGTCGCAAATTGTCAGCTAAAAATATAATTTTTGTGTTATATTTTGAATTTACATATATAAATGTACCGTTGTTGAGTCTTATGAACAACATTTTTGTTTTAATGTTTAAATAAGTACTGTTGTGGAGGTTTCTATACATCTACAGTAATAGCCCTGTGCATTCTCTGTGTTATGTTAAAAATTTAAGCCTTTTCTTCCTAATCAACATGTCAGATCATAGCTTTTAATGCAAACACAAACATAACATTGATTCTCAAAATACATACATAAACTGATTCATAAAATTATTCACTACATAAATATGTATTATTCTTATCATTAATAAGTATTTGCTTTTAATACAAGCTGGGTCACTTGTTCAACTGCACTTGTAAAACTTGTCATGACTCATGTGTACATTTCAAACTGCAAAACTTATCTTAACCCATATTTATGCACCTCATTGATATCTAAAAAACTTTGAAATTAAAAAAAAAACAAATTTTTCCACTTTATATTTTAGTATAGTATAGACTTCAATTTAAAATAATTGTTATAAAATACTTTACCTTCAGCCTGACATTGCTCTCCTGCAGTTCATAAGTATGTGCCTTCAATTTAACAGTGGGAAGGTTGTGAGGGCTCGGCACTGACTCAAAGTTAGTGTTGAACAGTGAGTCCATGAGCGTAGACTTGCCGAGACCAGTTTCACCTGTTTAACATAATGTTTCATAATAAGCTGTAATTTTTCCAAGTATTTGAACAGTATTTCTACTCAATTGTTGGATATGTCGATAATTAGGTCTGTAGTTAGAAATTCAACAGTTATATAAATTGTGTTGACTTCTTACAATAAAACAATAATAATATGGTATATATAAAATACAAACTTTAACTGTAGGACTTAATAATTTATTTCAAATTTGATATACTTTTTGTTGAAAGTATCAAAATATAGAAGTGACAGTTATGTCAAATGTATCTGTGGTATGTTATGTCTGTAATGTGCTTTTGAGGTTATGTGCCCAGCGCACCTCTATAAAAGTAGTAATTTTGTGTCGAGAAGTAAGTTTCGGATTGATTGAAATTGTAATTGTATCGATCGTGTTATCCAGTAAGTTAACCAACGAGGATGGCATCGAATTACCTAATCAACGTGCCCAAACTGAAAGGCAGAGAAAATTACTCAGAATGGGTTTTCGCTGCAGAGAATTTTCTAGTTCTGGAGGATATGGTGCATTGCATCAGGCCAATATCTGGGAAGACGATAGAAGCTGCAGAAGATGCGAAAACAAAAGCAAAGCTTATTATGACTATAGACAGCGCCTTGTACGTGCATATCAAGGAAGTCAAAACATCGTCAGAACTTTGGAACAAGCTTAAGTCATTATTTGATGATTCCGGATTTTCGCGAAGAATATCTCTTTTGCGAAACCTTATCTCAATACGGTTGGAAAACTGTGCTTCCATGCAGGCGTACGTGACGCAGATCGTCGAGACAGGTCAAAAGTTGAGCGGGACAGGATTTAAGATCAGTGACGAGTGGATCGGCTGTCTTTTACTAGCTGGATTGACGGAAAAATTCATGCCGATGATTATGGCCATTGAGCATTCGGGCATCCAAATTACAACGGACGCCATTAGAACCAAGCTGATGGATATGGAAACGGAAGTGGGTTCTCAATCTAGTGAAATTGGTGGGGCTTTTGCAAGTGGCGCGCAGAAGTGGCAACCTAAGAAAAATAAAAATGTGTCATCCGGTGCGCAAAGTCAAGCTAAGTCAAACGTCAATGTCAGTGGTGGTGCCAAAAGTCATGTCAAATGTTATCGGTGTAAACAAACGGGCCACTATAAGAATCAATGTCCAAATAATGATAATTCAAGTAATCATTCGAAAGCATTTCAACGTAAACAGAGTAATGCATTCAGTGCAGTGTTTTTGAGTGGCCAATTCAACAAGTACGACTGGTACATCGACTCTGGCGCGAGTATGCACTTGACGGCCAATGAAAAGTGGATGAAGAATGCAACATACCACGATATGCGGGAGATATGTGTTGCAAACAATGAGAAACTTCAAGTATTATGTTCCGGCGACGTAAATATTGTGACGAAAACGGATCAATGTGAATATGAGATACCAGTGAGAGATGTTATGTGTGCTCCAGGATTGACAACAAATTTATTGTCAGTAAGCCGATTGATCGAGACTGGTAACAGAGTTCAATTTACGTCAGAAGGCTGTAATGTGTTCAACAGAAATAATGAAATGGTGGCTATGGCTGTGCTCAGTAACGGAGTGTACAAGTTGAGACTTGCTGACAGTGAAGTGACAAGTTTAGCAGTGTCAGGAGATGTCTGGCACAGAAGACTAGGCCATGTCAATAGCACTTATTTAAATAAAATGTCAATTGCTGTGGAAGGAATGGATCTCCAAGAAAAAGTTGACATAAGTAAGTCATCTTGTAATGTATGCTGTGAGGGCAAACAGTGTCGTCTGCCATTCCCAAGTGGTTCCAGATGCAATGAGTTGCTAGGTTTGGTACACACAGACATTTGTGGACCAATGGAGCATGAATCGTTGGGAGGCTCGAGGTATTTTATCTTGTTCATTGACGACTTCAGCCGAATGATAGCAGTGTACTTCTTAAAGCATAAAAGTGAAGCGCTCAGATGTTTTGCAGAATATAAAGCCAAAGTGGAGAAGCAAACGAGCAAGAAAATTAAAATTTTGAGAAGTGATAATGGTTGTGAATACTGTAATAAAGAATTTGACACATTTCTCAAGAATGAAGGTATTATACACCAAAGAAGTAATCCGTACACACCCGAGCAAAATGGTGTATCGGAACGGAATAATCGTACTGTGGTGGAAAAAGCGAGATGCTTATTGTTTGATGCGAAGTTAGGCAAAGAGTTCTGGGCAGAGGCGACACATACTGCTGTGTACCTACAGAATAGAACAGTACTTCCATCATTGAATGATAAGACTCCATTTGAAGTCTGGTTTGGTCATAAACCAAATGTGAGCCATCTCAGGATATTCGGTAGCAGTGTGATGGTACATGTGGCAAAGGCAAGACGTCAGAAATGGGACAAGAAAGCTGAAAAATACATCCTTATCGGATACCCTGATGATATCAAAGGATACAGGATATATAATCCAAGGACAAAGTGTATTACAACTAGCCGAGAGGTCATTATAATGGAAGAGGATAAACATCCAGATATCACTATCCCAATTATTGAGAATGAGAGAAAGGAAAACTCATGTTCAGTGGGAGACATAGAAGATAAGGAGACATCAACCTTAGAAAATGTCACCGGTGCGGATGAAACCATAATAACTGATGAAACGCTAGGTTTGTCGGATAAAGACTATATACCAAGTGATTACGAAGATGCTTCTGATTTGCCGGCACGACCCAAGTCTACCAGGATAAGGAAAAAGACAGAAAGATACATAATGACTAATATGTGTGTCTCTGAGGAGTTTGATGATGTCGATGGTTTGTCAATAGAAGAGGCTTTACAAGGAGATGAAAAGGACCAGTGGTTGTTAGCGGTAAAAGAGGAACTTCAGTGTTTTAAGGACAATGATGCATGGGAGTTGGTGAATAGGCCTACGCATGGTGAAACTATAGTGAAGTGCAAGTGGGTTCTTAAAAAGAAGTGTGATTCAGAAAATAATGTGCGTTATAGAGCTAGGCTTGTAGCTAAGGGGTGTTCTCAAAAGTATGGTGTGGACTACAGTGAAACATTTTCCCCTGTTGTGCGGCATACAACACTTAGGTTACTTTTTGCATTGTCAGTACAGTTGAATCTAGAAGTTACACATTTTGATGTAAAAACTGCTTTCTTGAATGGGGAACTGGCTGAGACAATATATATGCAGAAACCGGTTGGTTATGCTTGTTCAGATAATAGTAAGGTGCTTAAATTGAAAAAAGCTATATATGGTCTCAAGCAGGCATCCCGGGCTTGGCATAAGAAGGTAGATTCTTGTATGTTAGTTGATGGTTATATAAAGTCAAAAATAGAGCCATGTTTGTATATTAAAATTGTTGGTAATAGTAGAACTATTGTAGCTTTGTATGTCGATGACATGTTTGTTTTTTCCAACAATAGAGCTGAAAATAAACACCTTAAAACCATGTTAAGTAAAAATTTCAAGTTAAAAGATTTAGGTATTATTAAGGAATGTTTAGGAATGTCTGTAAGTTTTAATAAGGAAAAAGGAACTGTTACATTAAATCAGAAGAAATATATAGATAAATTATTGTCTAAATTTTGCATGACTGATTGTAAGCAAGTAAATACTCCTATGGAGGTCAATTTAAAATGTAAAAAAGAGACTACTTGTAGTAGCCAAAATCCTTATCAGCAGCTTGTCGGAAGCTTAATGTATTTAGTTGTTCTTACACGACCCGACATAGCATATGCGGTGTCTTATTTAAGCCAGTTTAATAATTGTAATACTGAAGAACATTGGCAGTATGCAAAGAGAGTGTTAAGATATTTAAAGAAAACAAAAGATTTAGGCTTGAAATATTGTAAAGGTAATAATAATAACATTGTAGGTTATGTAGATGCAGACTGGAGTAATGATATTAATGATAGGAAATCATACTCTAGGTATTGTTGAAATATGAATTATGTACTTTTGTTTTGTTTGTAATTTTCTATATTTTGAGTGGGAGTGTTGAAAGTATCAAAATATAGAAGTGACAGTTATGTCAAATGTATCTGTGGTATGTTATGTCCGTAATGTGCTTTTGACTTTTCATCATATAAATTAGGGATGCATCGATACGCCTTTTCGCCGATACGATACCGATACCGATACTCTTATAAAAATATCGGCGATACCGATACCGATACCGATACTCTTACTGTGAATTCAAAAATAAAGGTATAATAAATAAATCACAAGTCAGATTTTTCTTTTATTAATATAAAAAGTAGAGACATAGGTTAAAAATTAGGCAATAAAAAATTTTAGTAATTAAAATAAACATTGATAAGATTTTTGTTTAAAAAACAAAGTAATCCTAAGTTTTGCGCAGAAAGGCGATTTCGCAAGTCTGTTTGAATAAGAACTGCGCTGGAAAATAGTCTCTGAGATGCAACAGAACTCATTTGGAAACTAAAGTACTTTTGCGCAGTTTTTTTCAAG
Source organism: Colias behrii (assembly GCA_029959065.1). Classification (NCBI taxonomy): domain Eukaryota; kingdom Metazoa; phylum Arthropoda; class Insecta; order Lepidoptera; family Pieridae; genus Colias; species Colias behrii. The sequence goes on along the minus strand of JARWMC010000021.1, from coordinate 513,077 downwards.
TTTGGGTATAAAACGTCATTGCGCCAGAAAACGATGGATCTGCATCTCTCGATATATTGGGACAACTCAACAACACACTCACAAGCGCGGGGTTTCCCCGAGCATAGTTCATGTCTCGTTTGCAATGGAATAGACGAGACAACACGCTCGTTTACACTACATTTTTAAATTAAAATGTATCGTTGAATCGGTCATAAAAATATCGTCGATACCGATATATCGGCTAACCCGAAGTATCGCCGATATATCGGTATCGGTATCGGATGCACCCCTAATATAAATTCTTTCTTTAATTGGGCAAGTAATTATTCCATAAACATATATCAAGTCCAATAATTCAAAATAAAGAACAAGCGCTATTGATGCTTATCTTGTTAGTATGTTGAATTATAACATAATTTTGGTTCTCGCTCACTTACAACTTATACTTAATTTACACTGAAATTTCAATATCATGGTTCATATTATACAATCACGGTTTTAACATACTAATACTAATTAAACACAAGAAAAGTGAGTAAAGTTTCTATTAAGCTTAACGGTAAATTGTATTTGTGTCATTTACATTAGAAATTTATAAACTAATTTTTACAGCATGTGTGTGTGCAGAGATTGTATATGAAATTAATTAACAAATAAATGGAATTATCAGTGTACAAATAGAACAAAGTTCCTGTTAATATTGAGGAAACACATCTTTTTATGGATCACTCTAGTGAATATTCACCACATGATTACAATAATGTGTCCGTCAATCTCAATAAATTTACATACTCTTGCTTTTGTGAATAACGTGAATTTATAATAATTGCATAGCAAATGAAAGAGGTCGAGTTAACATTTTATAAAAATATTATTTATACAATGCATTCCCAGACCTCGGATATTTTGATACATTTGATAATTATAAAAACAAATACAATTCAATTCAGTGCAATAGATAGAACGCGTATGTAACGATTGAGCAAGTGAATTAAGCATGCATAATTGAATCACATACCGATACAAAGAATGTTGAAGACAAATCCATTCTGCACACTTTTGTTAACCAGTTGGTCCGGAAGGCTGTCGAAGCCAACATGCCCAGACAATTTCAGCGTACGCATTGCAGCTTCAATCTAAAATAAAGTAACGTTTTTCACAAAAATCCAGTGTAGGTTGCTGGTTGACTCATTAACAAAATATGCACGAGAGATTAATGTTGTTGTTTGTTTGTAAGTGACAATCAATGTTATTAAATGATTTGTGGTATGTCACAATTAAACAAATCGGACTGATTTCAATAAACAGAGATATCAATGGAGAACGCCCAAGCGATGACTCTCTCTAGGGTTAAATAAAAACATGTAAATATAAGATATTTTCGCTGCTTGTTAATATTAAAACATTGTAAAAAGAATAAACATCGTGATAATATTGAATAACACGTATAAGACATGATTTTTTTACTTACTTTCGCAGGTTCAACATCTATGGCCGCCATTTTCGTACACTCTCTTTGAGGATTGCTGTATAACTGAAGTTATTTGATTTTCAAATGTCAGAAGCAAAGATTTCTTGACAAAAGCAAACTTCACACTACAAGAGTACCAATATTATGACAAAATCTAGAAAAATCAATTATTTAATAATAATTTCTGTCATATTAATATAAGTTATTGCTCATTGATATTCTATACAAAAAAAAACAATATTTTATAAAAACAAAGAAATAGGGACACAAACAGCTTTTGTTAATTCTATTATTATTAGAAATGGATAGTAATGTTTTTATAAGTTCCTAATGTTGGTAAAAGTGTATTTTCAGTATTGCAAGTTCAAAAACATTCCTTTGTTATAGGGAAATGTTAAAATGTCCATACATAATTATTATCGTTTACTACGATACGGAACAATGAATGACATAAATATTGTTAAAAACATAGGTTTTATGTAATCTCACTTCTCTCGGCTATTTTTTTTGTAGGTACATACTTTGTAATAAGAAATCTATAATTTATTTCATGAATAGGTAGTAGAGGAAATATAACCTAATAATAATAAATTGCAAAAAGTATTTTTCAATATGGTTATGATTAAGACACTATACCCAACTACTAGAAATGTTTAAGCTCTAGGTTATTGTTAATTTCCAGTAAATATAATACTTGTTATTCTATCTTTTGAATAGAATATGTCGTCATCAGCCATTGGACGTCCACTGTTGGACATAGGCCTCCCCCAAAGACTTCCAGAACGGCCGATCACCAGCGGCCTGCATCCAGCGGCTCCCCGCCACCTTGATCAGGTCGTCTGTCCATCTTGTTTGAGGCCGTCCTACGCTGCGTCGTCCTGTACGTGGTCTCCATTCGAGAACCTTTCTGCCCCAACGGCCATCGGTTCTACGGGCTATGTGCCCAGCCCAGCTCCACTTCAACTTGCTAATCCGGTGGGCTATGCCGGTGACTTGAGTTCTTTTGCGGATCTCCTCATTTCTGATTCGATCACGCAAAGAAACCCCGAGCATAGCCCTTTCCATAGCTCGTTGAGCGACGCGGAGCTTGTGCACAATGCCCGCGGTTAGGGACCACGTCTCAGATCCGTAGGTCAACACTGGCAAAACACACTGCTCGAAGGCTTTCGTCTTCAGGCACTGCGGGATCTTGGACGAAAAGATGTTGTATAGTTTCCCGAACGCTGCCCATCCGAGTCGGATTCGACGATTGACCTCTTTCCCGAAATTGGACTTACCTAATTGGACAGTTTGTCCCAGGTAAATATACTCGTCAACAATTTCGAGCACAGAGTTTCCAACTGAAACCGGAGTGGGCACAACATGGACATTCGACATGATTTTCGTCTTGTCCATGTTCATGCTAAGGCCCACTTGTTGTGAAACTCTGTAGAGGTCACCGAGCATTGTATTGAGGTCCTCCAGGGACTCCGCCATGACTACGATATCGTCGGCAAATCGAAGGTGAGTGATGTACTCGCCATTAACATTGATGCCAAATCCTTGCCAGTCCAGGAGCTTGAAGACATCTTCGAAAGCAGCGGTAAAAAGTTTTGGAGATATGACGTCTCCTTGTCTGACGCCGCGCTGCAGAGGAATTGCCTTCGTGCAATGCTCCTGAACCCGGACTGACATAGTGGCGTTATCATACAAGCTTCTCAACACTTCGACATACCGATAGTCAATGCGGCAACGCTGGAGAGACTTTAACACGGCCCAAGTCTCGATCGAATCAAAGGCTTTTTCATAGTCCACAAACGCTAAGCATAATGGCAGATTATACTCCTCCGTCTTCTGTATAATCTGCCGCAGCGTATGAATGTGGTCCATGGTGCTATAGCCACTTCGGAAACCGGCTTGTTCGGGAGGCTGGAAGTCATCTAGCCTGCGTTCGAGACGATTCGTGATGACTCTCGAGAACAACTTATAAACGTGGCTCAGCAGTGATATTGGCCTGTAGTTCTTCAACTGGGTTTTGTCTCCCTTTTTGAAGAAGAGGACAACCATACTGCTGCTCCACGCTTGTGGCGCTGTGTTATGTAATCTCACTTCTCTCGGCTATTTTTTTTGTAGGTACATACTTTGTAATAAGAAATCTATAATTTATTTCATGAATAGGTAGTAGAGAAAATATAACCTAATAATAATAAATTGCAAAAAGTATTTTTCAATATGGTTATGATTAAGACACTATACCTAACTACTAGAAATGTTTAAGCTCTAGGTTATTGTTAATTTCCAGTTAATATAATACTTGTTATTCTATCTTTTGGATAGAATATGTAACACATGCATTTATTTCAATATAAACAAACTTACATTTTAAATGAGGGAAAAAACAATCTTATTAGGTATATATTAACCTTTAATAAAACTACAAGTATTATTATTAAAAAAACAAAATACCCGACTGCACACTAAAAAAAGAGTAAAACAAAATATTATTATGTCTTTATCCCGTGGGACTTTTAGGATAAAATGTATCCTATGACACTCCCGTAATCAAGACAAATCTAACGATACCTCATACATCAAAACCCATCAAGCCGTTTAGGCTACAGGTGGTCACAAAGGAAAAGACATACATACATACTTACATACACTCGAAAAACATTACCCTCCTTCTTTGGCAGTCGGGTAAAAAATGCCTCTCCTAAAAGGCCACACGTTTATAATTTTACACGTTTTTATTTGAATGTGAATACAAATGTATTTTTTATACGTAATATTCAATTACATGATTCTTTACATAAATTATTTTAATAATCTTTGTTTTATTGATTGTCAGGGAAATCGTAGCTTGATTTTTGTAACACGGGCAACACTGACGCAATCCAAAATGGCAGAAAGCGACTTCGGTGCGTTATCATGTGAGCCGATGAAATAATGTTTTCTTGAATATTATCGTCGCGAGTGATTTAGAAATTTGTGAAATAGTGAATTGTGACATAATAAACCATGGCGGATTTAAAATCCCCGCCGTTTAGTGATATTAAAAGACCTGAGGAAGTGGTCCGAATGACGACTAATGATAGCCTGAAATTTGCAGTTCTTATCGGGCTGATTGAAGTTGGACAGGTAACCAACCGCGAGGTGGTCAACACTGTTCTGCACCTGGTAAGCTTACTATTTTACAATAACCACAAGTACTAAGAGTAAATCTTATAAGACTCGTGTAAGAAAGGTTATTGCAAGTGCAAGACATTTCTCTCTATTATTGTTATGTTTAATGTTTTTTATTGTTACTCTTAAAATTTGTTAATTATGTTTATGATAAAAGATTATCGAGTACATAATATAACGCGTGGCGAAAATATCTATTTTGATTGTTTTAATCGATCGCTTGGGTAGTGGTGAATTAAGTCGTGGCTACAAGGACCGGCGAGCTGTTTGTTTTGGTGGTAGCTGTATCAACTCGGAGATCATTCACAAGTAAACAAGAATTTTTAAACCGATTCTATTAATTTGTATCTTTATTACCTTATAACAGTATGGCGATTGGGCTAAGGTGTTGTGGTTAATTAATGCGTAAAATATCGAACGATAGTGTAGGCGGCCGAGAGAGCTGTTTTCATATTGAGCTCTGATTGACTTGATTACACGGATATTTTATTTTTCGATTTAATTTGATTTATCATGAATGATGAAATACGTACCTATGTATCTATAATCAATAGAGTAAATAGGTACTTCGCGTACATAATATTATAAAACATTGTATTTATTTACATTTAAATGTTACCTATTTAGATTTACCTATAATAACCTTACACACGAACAAATAAAGGTTTTGGTAGGTAAATTGTGTAAATTTATAAAGAATAGAAAAAATTCGATCACGAGGCGGGACTCGAACCCGCATCCTTCGCGCCATTCCGGGGCGGATGCCTCACCAACTCAGCCACTCGTGACCCGCCCGAGTGATCGAATTTATTCTATTCTTTCAGTTTTATGTGTCTGAAGGGACACACCGCGCGCCATCTATTGAGATGATTAACAACCATTTCAACCAATATGAAGCACTTTTCAGTGAATACAATATTGTAACGATGGAACACGACCTTTTTTGTTGAATTTATATTTTTGGTTTTATGGCATTCAAATGCTTTATAAATATAAATTTATAAAGAATAGAAAAAATTCGATCACGAGGCGGGACTCGAACCCGCATCCTTCGCGCCATTCCGGGGCGGATGCCTCACCAACTCAGCCACTCGTGACCCGCCCGAGTGATCGAATTTATTCTATTCTTTCAGTTTTATGTGTCTGAAGGGACACACCGCGCGCCATCTATTGAGATGATTAACAACCATTTCAACCAATATGAAGCACTTTTCAGTGAATACAATATTGTAACGATGGAACACGACCTTTTTTGTTGAATTTATATTTTTGGTTTTATGGCATTCAAATGCTTTATAAATATAAATTTATAAAGAATAGAAAAAATTCGATCACGAGGCGGGACTCGAACCCGCATCCTTCGCGCCATTCCGGGGCGGATGCCTCACCAACTCAGCCACTCGTGACCCGCCCGAGTGATCGAATTTATTCTATTCTTTCAGTTTTATGTGTCTGAAGGGACACACCGCGCGCCATCTATTGAGATGATTAACAACCATTTCAACCAATATGAAGCACTTTTCAGTGAATACAATATTGTAACGATGGAACACGACCTTTTTTGTTGAATTTATATTTTTGGTTTTATGGCATTCAAATGCTTTATAAATATAAATTTATAAAGAATAGAAAAAATTCGATCACGAGGCGGGACTCGAACCCGCATCCTTCGCGCCATTCCGGGGCGGATGCCTCACCAACTCAGCCACTCGTGACCCGCCCGAGTGATCGAATTTATTCTATTCTTTCAGTTTTATGTGTCTGAAGGGACACACCGCGCGCCATCTATTGAGATGATTAACAACCATTTCAACCAATATGAAGCACTTTTCAGTGAATACAATATTGTAACGATGGAACACGACCTTTTTTGTTGAATTTATATTTTTGGTTTTATGGCATTCAAATGCTTTATAAATATAAATTTATAAAGAATAGAAAAAATTCGATCACGAGGCGGGACTCGAACCCGCATCCTTCGCGCCATTCCGGGGCGGATGCCTCACCAACTCAGCCACTCGTGACCCGCCCGAGTGATCGAATTTATTCTATTCTTTCAGTTTTATGTGTCTGAAGGGACACACCGCGCGCCATCTATTGAGATGATTAACAACCATTTCAACCAATATGAAGCACTTTTCAGTGAATACAATATTGTAACGATGGAACACGACCTTTTTTGTTGAATTTATATTTTTGGTTTTATGGCATTCAAATGCTTTATAAATATAAATTTATAAAGAATAGAAAAAATTCGATCACGAGGCGGGACTCGAACCCGCATCCTTCGCGCCATTCCGGGGCGGATGCCTCACCAACTCAGCCACTCGTGACCCGCCCGAGTGATCGAATTTATTCTATTCTTTCAGTTTTATGTGTCTGAAGGGACACACCGCGCGCCATCTATTGAGATGATTAACAACCATTTCAACCAATATGAAGCACTTTTCAGTGAATACAATATTGTAACGATGGAACACGACCTTTTTTGTTGAATTTATATTTTTGGTTTTATGGCATTCAAATGCTTTATAAATATAAATTTATAAAGAATAGAAAAAATTCGCGGTGTGTCCCTTCAGACACATAAAACTGAAAGAATAGAATAAATTCGATCACTCGGGCGGGTCACGAGTGGCTGAGTTGGTGAGGCATCCGCCCCGGAATGGCGCGAAGGATGCGGGTTCGAGTCCCGCCTCGTGATCGAATTTTTTCTATTCTTTATAAATTTATATTTATAAAGCATTTGAATGCCATAAAACCAAAAATATAAATTCAACAAAAAAGGTCGTGTTCCATCGTTACAATATTGTATTCACTGAAAAGTGCTTCATATTGGTTGAAATGGTTGTTAATCATCTCAATAGATGGCGCGCGGTGTGTCCCTTCAGACACATAAAACTGAAAGAATAGAATAAATTCGATCACTCGGGCGGGTCACGAGTGGCTGAGTTGGTGAGGCATCCGCCCCGGAATGGCGCGAAGGATGCGGGTTCGAGTCCCGCCTCGTGATCGAATTTTTTTCTATTCTTTATAAATTTATATTTATAAAGCATTTGAATGCCATAAAACCAAAAATATAAATTCAACAAAAAAGGTCGTGTTCCATCGTTACAATATTGTATTCACTGAAAAGTGCTTCATATTGGTTGAAATGGTTGTTAATCATCTCAATAGATGGCGCGCGGTGTGTCCCTTCAGACACATAAAACTGAAAGAATAGAATAAATTCGATCACTCGGGCGGGTCACGAGTGGCTGAGTTGGTGAGGCATCCGCCCCGGAATGGCGCGAAGGATGCGGGTTCGAGTCCCGCCTCGTGATCGAATTTTTTCTATTCTTTATAAATTTATATTTATAAAGCATTTGAATGCCATAAAACCAAAAATATAAATTCAACAAAAAAGGTCGTGTTCCATCGTTACAATATTGTATTCACTGAAAAGTGCTTCATATTGGTTGAAATGGTTGTTAATCATCTCAATAGATGGCGCGCGGTGTGTCCCTTCAGACACATAAAACTGAAAGAATAGAATAAATTCGATCACTCGGGCGGGTCACGAGTGGCTGAGTTGGTGAGGCATCCGCCCCGGAATGGCGCGAAGGATGCGGGTTCGAGTCCCGCCTCGTGATCGAATTTTTTCTATTCTTTATAAATTTATATTTATAAAGCATTTGAATGCCATAAAACCAAAAATATAAATTCAACAAAAAAGGTCGTGTTCCATCGTTACAATATTGTATTCACTGAAAAGTGCTTCATATTGGTTGAAATGGTTGTTAATCATCTCAATAGATGGCGCGCGGTGTGTCCCTTCAGACACATAAAACTGAAAGAATAGAATAAATTCGATCACTCGGGCGGGTCACGAGTGGCTGAGTTGGTGAGGCATCCGCCCCGGAATGGCGCGAAGGATGCGGGTTCGAGTCCCGCCTCGTGATCGAATTTTTTCTATTCTTTATAAATTTATATTTATAAAGCATTTGAATGCCATAAAACCAAAAATATAAATTCAACAAAAAAGGTCGTGTTCCATCGTTACAATATTGTATTCACTGAAAAGTGCTTCATATTGGTTGAAATGGTTGTTAATCATCTCAATAGATGGCGCGCGGTGTGTCCCTTCAGACACATAAAACTGAAAGAATAGAATAAATTCGATCACTCGGGCGGGTCACGAGTGGCTGAGTTGGTGAGGCATCCGCCCCGGAATGGCGCGAAGGATGCGGGTTCGAGTCCCGCCTCGTGATCGAATTTTTTCTATTCTTTATAAATTTATATTTATAAAGCATTTGAATGCCATAAAACCAAAAATATAAATTCAACAAAAAAGGTCGTGTTCCATCGTTACAATATTGTATTCACTGAAAAGTGCTTCATATTGGTTGAAATGGTTGTTAATCATCTCAATAGATGGCGCGCGGTGTGTCCCTTCAGACACATAAAACTGAAAGAATAGAATAAATTCGATCACTCGGGCGGGTCACGAGTGGCTGAGTTGGTGAGGCATCCGCCCCGGAATGGCGCGAAGGATGCGGGTTCGAGTCCCGCCTCGTGATCGAATTTTTTCTATTCTTTATAAATTTATATTTATAAAGCATTTGAATGCCATAAAACCAAAAATATAAATTCAGGTAAATTGTGCCTAATGTTTTAAAACTTTTATCTATAAATTAAATAAAAGTGTTTGCAGGTGTAAATTATATTGGTTCCGGACGAATTCTACCAATGCCCCTGGTCCCGCGGTTTGAAGCGGCCGCGGCTGGACGGAACACAGTGAGATTTTTGTCAGTAGGCATCCGACATAACCCACTGCCCCTTCCCCGGAGGCCGTTGGTATCTATGCAAGATTTCCCCACTTAAAAAAAGGCGTAACTACCTACCTATCTTACGTACTGGATTCTTTGATCGACCTAAATGGAAGAAATTGCCAATCAATACATAAGATCTAACTTTAAATCCCACTACAGCGAAATTATATTTTTTTTATTGAAATCGATAGTAGGTACCTAGTTAGAATAATGATTTCGAAAATACAAGCAAAAAGTAGGTAGGTCTATACAGTCATTTTATCTACGATAAAGTGAATTTTCAAAGGTATGCTCGACACAGAAACCTTTTATATTATATAAATTCTATAATCTATACCTAGCATCCTAATTCCTACATTTTTTTTTATGAAGCCGTAATTTTTTACGGCATTATGCCCAATATGTTCTTGTAAAATTGATTTGTCTAGAATAGGTAACTTCGTAATCCATTGTTATATGGATATTGCTTATTTGCTTATAATAATATTCTATTATAATATATAGCCCATGACACAAATCATAATATTCCACAATTACAGTACATATTGATTGTGAATATAAAATACACATGAATATGTTATAATATGAAAAAAATATCAACATGTAGGTACTTACCTATATTTCTATTCTTTATAAATTTATATTTATATGTACTTAACTAATTACAAAATTGTCGAAATGCATAAAATATGTAATTTTATTACCTAATTTAAATATAATTTTTACCACGCGCATCGATCCTAGGTGCTAATCCATTACCATTATGTAGACTAGAAGACCATATCTTTAAGCAATATTATCATACATAAACGACAGTACTTTTGTAAAATAATAATTTTAACAATTAGTGTCTAAGTAGTAAGTAGCCAACAATGCATCGTAAATTCTTGAGAAATAAAGGGTGACCATGGTAACGAAAAAATAAATAACAACTGTACATTCTGACTACGAAATTAACAGTGAGTGTCATCTGGATCCGTACTATCTCGTATTCAATAATATTTGAATATGCTAAGAAACAAAATAAAACATTAAAAACAAATTGAACTTAAAAATTCTACCTATAGAAAATAAATATTTTCGGTTTCAATTTATTGAAGACAAATCTGACTGGAAAACGAAGAATTACATAAATAATAAATAATCAAATTACAAAATAACAAAAAGGTAACCTTAAAAAATTAAATTGCAAAATACCCTTCACAATTCAAGCTCTAATTCTGATTGACCTTTTTCAAAAGTATTTTAATACGTAAGCATTGTGACCCAATTAAATAATTATAATAACGATAACTCGTCGTGTATTTATTATTATTATTAAAAATAATTTACGATTGAGGTGACGCATTTGAACAAGGCTCAATGAATTTGAAATTATTTCAAAAACCATTTGAAAGTGTTTAAAAATCCACAAACGACATATGTATCAATCACGCTCCTTTATTGTCATTTTTAGTACAAAATATGCAATAATTTGGTGTCTGTGATGCCTACATCCAGATCGTGATATTTGCGTGTCTAAAATTTCTAATAAACAATGGCTCTATGGCGGTATGCAAGAAAACCACAGTTATTAATAACTCAATACATACCTACTCGCTGTTTTGCGGTTTAACAAATTTACAAAATATAGATTTCTATGATTCATATAAAAGATATATCGTCTTGATTCGTAGATAGATATCTAATCAAGAGATAACAGTAAACATTAACGTTCTACTTCTAGCGCTCTACTAATGTAAAAGCATTGTTAATACTCACCCATTATAAAGTTATTAATCCTATCTTTGTGCACAACAAATAACGCTAATACAGATAAATAATTTCATTAATAAGTGAGAATGCAATGAAGTTAATCAAAGGGCGGCAACAATTACGGTCGGAGCTTGTTTCCCCGGTGACGTCACGCGCAGAGCAATCATTGCTTTGTTTCCTCCCAGTTCGCGATGGATGAACGTTATTTATTATGCAATTATCGAGGAAAGAGTCATTTATGCAAGCTTGATATAATTTTTGCTTCTACATGTTAAGTTTTCATTTGAATAAGAATATACTGTATGTTTGCTCCTGTGTATCAAATGCATATAATATGTTCGTATTATCCAACTCATAAGAAGCCCTCAAGTCTATTGTTTATTTGTGACTTCATCGGAATAATTTAACGTATACAACATTGTATAATTTATTATAAGGCTTTAATCGGGGGCTCTTTGTTTTCTCAGCTGTGTCAGACATCCTTTATGGTGTTTTAACGAGTCGAAGTATGTACTTGCTATGTAATTACCACTATCAGGTTAAAAACATTTTATTTCATTGAATAAACTAGACACTAAAACTTACGTAATAAAGTTTATACATCACAATTGTTCTATATTTCTGCTTTTAAATGATGTTGAAACAAAATTCATATTAGCTAAATCCCACATTGAAATATGTTATTCAAATCCATAACCTAATTGCTTTCGAAATTTCAGCTAATCAGTTTTTGCGTGAAACAATAACTAATTTCGCCTGATCTATCCATTCAAACTGGGATTTATAATATGAGCGATTAGCTGGATATTAAATGGGTCTTCATTTGTTTGTTAAAATTGTTGTTAATTCAGTAAAGACTATTTATTTATTTACTATGTAGATGTATCATTTAACGTAATATAAGCAAATATATACTGTAGGATACTTTTTTTGCGAAAAGAATTACGGTTACTCGCAAAAAATTTTCGCAGCGATGGACAGCTATTGAAATAAAAAAAAAATGCATAGGTATACTGTTGTAAACAGATATTGAATACCAAATTAGTGTTTGATAGGAAACGCTAGTAGGTAATTATTCGGGGCAGAGCTGGTTAATTGGTTATTAATTACATTCGGTGTAGCGACGGGAGATGGAGTGCATTTGGTTACATTGGCTTGATCATTTTAGATTTTGCTTTACGGCTTAAATTTATATTTACTATCTACACATTTTAGAGAAACGATTCGATTGCACAGTTCGTGGTTTCAGATTAAGTTTAAATGAATGAGATTATTATTATCATTCTTTTCTCCTACGATCTTATTAGCGGTCTTATCTACGATGTATATACGATGTTAGTGAACTTAGCAGATCAATGTCCAGCAGATCAAAAAAAAATGTGAGTTCTTATCGCGTGCAGTTGAGTTCTACAGTTCCTGATACTTTTTAGAAATAGTTCTAGCGATTTTACCTTAAAAAACGACATTTGAAAAAATGATCTGCCAACTTCCCGTAGCAGATCATTTTTAGCAGATCAAAATAAAATGTGAGTTCTTATCGCATGCAGTTGAGTTCTACAGTTCCTGATACTTTTTAGAAATAGTTCTGGCGTTTTTACCTTAAAAAACGACATTTGAAAAAATAATCTGCCAACTTCCCGTAGTAGATAATTTTTAGCGGACCAAAAAAAAATGTGAGTTCTTATCGCGTGCAGACGAGTTCTACAGTTCCTGATGCTTTTTAGAAATAGTTCTGGCGTTTTTACCTTAAAAAACGACATTTGAAAAAATGATCTGCCAACTTCCCGTAGCAGATCATTTTTAGCAGATCAAAAAAAGGTGAGTTCTTATCGCGTGCAGTCGAGTTCTACAATTCCTGATACTTTTTAGAAATAGTTCTGGCGTTTTTACCTTAAAAAACGACATTTGAAAAAATGATCTGCCAACTTCCCGTAGTAGATAATTATTAGCGGATCAAAAAAAAATGTGAGTTCTTATCGCATGCAGTTGAGTTCTACAATTCCTGATACTTTTTAGAAATAGTTCTGGCGTTTTTACCTTAAAAAACGACATTTGGAAAAATGATCTGCCAACTTCCCGTAGTAGATAATTATTAGCGGATCAAAAAAAAAATGTGAGTTCTTATCGCGTGCAGTTGAGTTCTACAATTCCTGATACTTTTTAGAAATAGTTCTGGCGTTTTTACCTTAAAAAACGACATTTGAAAAAATGATCTGCCAACTTCCCGTAGTAGATAATTATTAGCGGATCAAAAAAAAAATGTGAGTTCTTATCGCGTGCAGTTGAGTTCTACAATTCCTGATACTTTTTAGAAATAGTTCTGGCGTTTTTACCTTAAAAAACGACATTTGAAAAAATGATCTGCCAACTTCCCGTAGTAGATAATTATTAGCGGATCAAAAAAAAAATGTGAGTTCTTATCGCGTGCAGTTGAGTTCTACAATTCCTGATACTTTTTAGAAATAGTTCTGGCGTTTTTACCTTAAAAAACGACATTTGAAAAAATGATCTGCCAACTTCCCGTAGTAGATAATTATTAGCGGATCAAAAAAAAAATGTGAGTTCTTATCGCGTGCAGTTGAGTTCTACAATTCCTGATACTTTTTAGAAATAGTTCTGGCGTTTTTACCTTAAAAAACGACATTTGAAAAAATAATCTGCCAACTTCCCGTAGTAGATAATTTTTAGCGGACCAAAAAAAAAAAAGTGAGTTCTTATCGCGTGCAGACGAGTTCTACAGTTCCTGATGCTTTTTAGAAATAGTTCTGGCGTTTTTACCTTAAAAAACGACATTTGAAAAAATGATCTGCCAACTTCCCGTAGCAGATCATTTTTAGCAGATCAAAAAAAGGTGAGTTCTTATCGCGTGCAGTCGAGTTCTACAATTCCTGATACTTTTTAGAAATAGTTCTGGCGTTTTTACCTTAAAAAACGACATTTGAAAAAATGATCTGCCAACTTCCCGAAGTAGATAATTATTAGCGGATCAAAAAAAAATGTGAGTTCTTATCGCATGCAGTTGAGTTCTACAATTCCTGATACTTTTTAGAAATAGTTCTGGCGTTTTTACCTTAAAAAACGACATTTGGAAAAATGATCTGCCAACTTCCCGTAGTAGATAATTATTAGCGGATCAAAAAAAAAAATGTGAGTTCTTATCGCGTGCAGTTGAGTTCTACAATTCCTGATACTTTTTAGAAATAGTTCTGGCGTTTTTACCTTAAAAAACGACATTTGAAAAAATGATCTGCCAACTTCCCGTAGTAGATAATTATTAGCGAATCAAAAAAAATGTGAGTTCTTATCGCGTGCAGTTGAGTTCTATAATTCCTGATACTTTTTAGACATAGTTCTACCTTAAAGAATGACATTTGGAAAAATGATCTGCCAACTTCCCGTAGTAGATAATTTTTTGCGGATCAAAAAAAAATGTGAGTTCTTATCGCGTGCAGTTGAGTTCTACTATTCCTGATACTTTTTAGAAATATTTCTGGCCACGTTTACGTATTACGTTTACGTTTACGTATAAATGCCAGCAGATCACGGTAGAGCGGCCGAAAAGTAAAAAAATATCGTCATTGTCGTTTCAAATTATTGTGAAAAGCGAGAACTCTTCCGTTTCTTACAGATCCGTCCAGCAACTGTAAACTAAGCCCCGATTTGACACCAGAACTCACGTATAAATGCCAGCAGATCACGGTAGAGCAGCAGAAAAGTAAAAAAAATATCATCAGTGTCGTTTCAAATTATTGTGAAAAGCGAGAACTCTTCCGTTTCTTACAGATACGCATCGTAACTGTTACATGGAACCCGTCTCGAGTCCAGAACTCACGTTTGAGTGCGAGCAGATTATGCAGATATTTAAATCATACGGTGTAAAGGGCCATATTAAATGAACAATGTATTCAAGGTATTTAATTTCTTAAGGATTAATGCTGTATTGCTATTGGTTAAAATCGCTTCGAAAATTAGCCATTATTTGTCGTAAAAAGTAAATGACAATAAAAAGTTATTGTGGGTTATCCATAAGAGATAGACATATACCATCACGGACTTTTCTGTAAACCTTTTCAATGTGTACAATCTTAGTACATTATTTTGATAAAACTCGTAGGGTTCAGCCTGCGTTTGCAATGTAAGCGGAAAAAATGGAATTATTTATGATATCACATTAGAAAATAGAAACCTCAAAAATAACAGTACTTCTCCACTATTTAATGGATGTTGTACATATAAACGAGAGTGATTCAAGAGGAAGCTCTTGAATCACTCTATCTATTAAAAAAACTGCATCAAAATCCGTTGCGCCACTATATGTTTTTTGGCCCGAAAAAGTTTCATTCTTGTTTTATTGGAAATATCTAAGGAGCTTCTCTTTTTAAATTCACGAGTAGAACACCCAGAGTTTTATTTCAAAAACACGATTTTTAAAAAAATATTTAAAATATTGGAATTTTCGCGGCCGACTGAGCTAAATAAATTCGTATAAAAAAAATAGATACACTACATAATTTATTATGTTGCTAATATATGTAGTGATTACAGGCGCAAATTATCCCTTTTTGAAATTTTCGATATTGTCGATAGAGGCGAAAGTATTGTAATTTTTACTGATTTTCGTTTTTATTTTTTTATATTATATGCAGGCGTTAGTAGAAGCTCTGTTTAGTACCAAAAGAAGCCTTGAACTGAGGTCTACATGTGACAAAAATACCACATTCTAACCACGAAGTTATTACGAGATATCGATTTTCAAAGAATTCAATGTCAGGGTTGTCCCTAATAAAGAAAAAGTCAAAGTTGTTTTTTAACAATTATATAAATCGTCTATCTATTATAGGTCTACCAGAATCTGATGGCATATTTATATTTAAGAAATAAAAGATTTTCATGTGGCAACTTATTTGACAACTATCAAATTGGTTGTCAAATTACAGTGAAACTTGGTTAAGTGGGACCTGGATAAGTGAGAAACCTCCATAACTGGAACTCATGCTGAGGTCCCAACACTTTGGCACTAAATTACCTCTGTTAGTGGGACGAGGTAAACCTCTATATCTGGGATTTGTTCTTTCGATTTATCATCATAGTTACCTCTATAACTGAGACAGCGATTAAATTTTATATGCATAAACCTCTGTAACTGAGATAACATTGTTTGTTTACTCATTCTTATTCAACCCACAAATTCCACACGTAATTCCAAGTACGTAAGTACAAATTTTGAGCTTCAATTACCTTCAGTTTTAGTTTCGCTTTACTATCATACAGATGTTTATTTGAAAAATGTCAAAACGAAAGCTACAATCGTTATCACCCCTCTGTAAATGAGACAGATATTTATTTATACCTGTATATCTGAGACACTGGGTAAGTGGAATACCTCTATAAGTGAAACGACATTGCAGGTCCCTTGATGTCTCACTTAACCAGGTTTCACTGTATTTGTCTTTTTTGCAGTTGATAAATAATTTTTAGGATTTTGTCTAAAAAATCTTCGAAAATGTCGAAAAAGCCGCTGTGATCACAAGCAAGAGGTGTTGTTTATAATGTGTATAGAAAAATATTTGATGAAGAAGGGTCAAACACATCACAATTTTCAATTTAGAAGATTTTATTGGTAAATTGGACTTACCCGCTTTGATACTTTCAATTAAAAAATATTATATGTAGGTAACTATAATTTTGTTTGTTGATTGGAATATAATTTTATGAAAACTTATTACAGGAGTTTCCAATACGGCTATTCGTCAAGTCCAAGCTGTCCAAGTCAATTTTATAATGTGTGTATCTGTTAATACTTACGAAAATAAACAGTTTTATTTTATTTTTATTTTATTTTATAAAAAATTATAAGCAGTCTAGTTTTCTATCGATATAACATCGATATTTTCACATGGCATAATGATAATGAACATACAAATATAGGTACCTATGTGTAAATAATAATATGTATTACCTGTATAAAAGTAATATGTATATTATACATGTAAGTATGTACCTACATAATATTAAGTGAATATCTCATTATTAAGTATAGTATTGTCCACTTATGTAATGTGACTAATGATATTGAGAACAAACTAAAAAATAAGCAGTATCAAGATCGTTCAGTCCATTTTCCCAAGGGTTGCACACTCAAAATTTTGATTTCCCTAATTGCCATCAGATTCTGGTTTACCTATACCAAGTTTTTGTTTATGGTTTAAGTCGTTAGTTATAGTCGATATTTTAATATTATTCAACGATTTTTAATAAAATATTAAAAAATTGGAATTTTCTAAATGTACCTATGGAAAATTTTAATTAAGACGCGTTACTGTAGTAGAATTCTTTTTATTTTTGTATTTTGTATTAGAAAATGAAAGATATTTTTGTGAAGATTATTGTGTAACTTTCTCTGAAATACAATAAATATACATATTCAAAAAAAAATTATACAATTATAACCAGACATTAATATCTGTTGTTTTACTTTTACTCACAACCGTTGGCAATTATAGGTAATATTACGTTATTTACGACCCGCCCCGGCTTCGCACGGATGCATTCCTGATACTAAATTTTTAATAATAAATCTTATAATATCTTCGAAAATATTCATTTAAATCATATTATGCTGTAAAGGGCCATATATATTAAATCAACAATGTATTAAGGTATTTAATTGGATCAAGATTAATGCTGTATTGGTTAAAATCGCTTCTAAAATTATCCATTACTTTTCCTAAAAAATTTGAAAAGACAATGACGATATTTTTTTACTTTTCGGCTGCTCTACCATGATCTGCTGGCATTTATACTTGAGTTCTGGTGTCAAATCGGGGTTTAGATTACAGTTGCTGGACGGATCTGTAAGAAACGGAAGAGTTCTCGCTTTTCACAATAATTTGAAAAGACAATGACGATATTTTTTTACTTTTCGGCTACTCTACCATGATCTGCTGGCATTTATACTTGAGTTCTGGTGTCAAATCGGGGTTTAGATTACAGTTGCTGGACGGATCTGTAAGAAACGGAAGAGTTCTCGCTTTTCACAATAATTTGAAAAGACAATGACGATACTTTTTTAACTTTTCGGCCGCTCTACCGTGATCTGCTGGCATTTATACTTGAGTTCTGGTGTCAAATCGGGGTTTAGATTACAGTTGCTGGACGGATCTGTAAGAAACGGAAGAGTTCTCGCTATTCACAATAATTTGAAAAGACAATGACGATATTTTTTTACTTTTCGGCCGCTCTACCGTGATCTGCTGGCATTTATACTTGAGTTCTGGTGTCAAATCAGGGTTTAGATTACAGTTGCTGGACGGATCTGTAAGAAACGGAAGAGTTCTCGCTTTTCACAATAATTTGAAAAGACAATGACGATATTTTTTTACTTTTCGGCCGCTCTACCATGATCTGCTGGCATTTATACTTGAGTTCTGGTGTCAAATCGGGGTTTAGATTACAGTTGCTGGACGGATCTGTAAGAAACGGAAGAGTTCTCGCTTTTCACAATAATTTGAAACGACAATGACGATATTTTTTTACTTTTCGGCCGCTCTACCGTGATCTGCTGGCATTTATACGTAAACGTAAACGTAATACGTAAACGTGGCCAGAACTATTTCTAAAAAGTATCAGGAATTGTAGAACTCAACTGCACGCGATAAGAACTCACATTTTTTTTTGATCCGCAAAAAATTATCTACTACGGGAAGTTGGCAGATCATTTTTCCAAATGTCATTTTTTAAGGTAAAAACGCCAGAACTATTTCTAAAAAGTATCAGGAATTGTAGAACTCAACTGCACGCGATAAGAACTCACATTTTTTTTGATCCGCTAATAATTATCTACTACGGGAAGTTGGCAGATCATTTTTTCAAATGTCGTTTTTTAAGGTAAAAACGCCAGAACTATTTCTAAAAAGTATCAGGAATTGTAGAACTCGACTGCACGCGATAAGAACTCACCTTTTTTTGATCTGCTAAAAATGATCTGCTACGGGAAGTTGGCAGATCATTTTTTCAAATGTCGTTTTTTAAGGTAAAAACGCCAGAACTATTTCTAAAAAGCATCAGGAACTGTAGAACTCGTCTGCACGCGATAAGAACTCACTTTTTTTTTTGGTCCGCTAAAAATTATCTACTACGGGAAGTTGGCAGATTATTTTTTCAAATGTCGTTTTTTAAGGTAAAAACGCCAGAACTATTTCTAAAAAGTATCAGGAATTGTAGAACTCAACTGCACGCGATAAGAACTCACATTTTTTTTTTGATCCGCTAATAATTATATACTACGGGAAGTTGGCAGATCATTTTTTCAAATGTCGTTTTTTAAGGTAAAAACGCCAGAACTATTTCTAAAAAGTATCAGGAATTGTAGAACTCAACTGCACGCGATAAGAACTCACATTTTTTTTTTGATCCGCTAATAATTATCTACTACGGGAAGTTGGCAGATCATTTTTTCAAATGTCGTTTTTTAAGGTAAAAACGCCAGAACTATTTCTAAAAAGTATCAGGAATTGTAGAACTCAACTGCACGCGATAAGAACTCACATTTTTTTTTTGATCCGCTAATAATTATCTACTACGGGAAGTTGGCAGATCATTTTTTCAAATGTCGTTTTTTAAGGTAAAAACGCCAGAACTATTTCTAAAAAGTATCAGGAATTGTAGTACTCAACTGCACGCGATAAGAACTCACATTTTTTTTGATCCGCTAAAAATTATCTACTACGGGAAGTTGGCAGATTATTTTTTCAAATGTCGTTTTTTAAGGTAAAAACGCCAGAACTATTTCTAAAAAGTATCAGGAACTGTAGAACTCAACTGCATGCGATAAGAACTCACAATTTATTTTGATCTGCTAAAAATGATCTGCTACGGGAAGTTGGCAGATCATTTTTTCAAATGTCGTTTTTTAAGGTAAAATCGCTAGAACTATTTCTAAAAAGTATCAGGAACTGTAGAACTCAACTGCACGCGATAAGAACTCACATTTTTTTTTGATCTGCTGGACATTGATCTGCTAAGTTCACTAACATGTATATACGGGCGTCCCACAATACATTATTACATATTTCAATTTAATATCTAGATAATCACTTCTTTAATAATGCTTTTAAATCATAATCAATAAATAAACTTCATTAATTCAATATTCAACCATTGCTCATATTCTTAGTTAAAATGTTACTCAAACAAACGCATACCTTGGCAAACAAAGTGCATATTTATTTTCTGTTTCTATTTTACACATTATTTAATAAAAGAAGTCACCTTCGCGTCGAGGCTGTGATGAATGCATAACTTGAAGGTCTGTTGTATGCTAATTGTTTCCGAAAATTGTCTAATATTTTGCAATTTCTGCTAGTTATAAGTTATCATTGCATACCTATGGTTAACGATGCGTAACCAAATTATCATTTATTTTCTAGGCATTCATATCTCTTATTACTTATTAGTAACAAATTATAATTTAGAAGGTAACCTACCTATCTTAGAACTTAGATAAATATCATAGTATCGACATAAAATTAGGCATATATTATACGACATATTATATTATGTTATATCCGATAAACACAGTCTTTGCAAGTTCAAACCGCTTTTACCTATAATTAATGTTAAGTATGTAATTATAAGATTAAAGAAATTTACCTTATCTTTCTTTAAGCCATCCCGAAATACGACCCTTTTACTTCATTCATCTCTTTCAAAATCCTCTACTAATATAAATAGTCCGTACACGTGTACCTACGTCGTATAACTATATGATAATTCATTCAAATCCTCGCTGTTATAAATAGTCAATGTAATTTAATCATAAACATTATAGCAAGGATGATATTGTTTAATCCTAAACTATTATATTAAAGTTCTAAAACACAATCAATAGCGTTTTATTTAAAGTACTTATTACCTACTTGCTATTAGACATTGTTTTATTAATATCAATGAAGTGCCCTTAGAACTGAATGCATCATTGTATGCGAGTTGCATATTGATTGCGAGCCATAAAAATAGGAACTACAGAACAATGTTCTTTCGTTTCTTGCAGTTGAACAATGCTTATCGATTACCCACCAATTGACAACTATTAAGGGCTTGGTCTAGTAGTGCAAACAAATGCATCCTGTCATCCTATATGTAAATTATACAAATGTACTAAGGGAAAGTTGCTCCACTTAATTTTTAAAATTTAAATCATTCGTATGCATAATTTAATATTCGTAATAAGTACCTAAAATGACAATTTGAAACAATTTTCGTGAAAATTACACCGGGTGATTCTTTTTATCAGTACATAAAATTTGCGAATACGTTCTATTGATATCTTCAACTTCATGTTTATATAACTGATCAACTTTTACAAAGAAATTTGGACGAAATATAAAAAAAAAATAAGCTTTCCATACAAAATGCATAACTCTATACATTTTTTTCGACCTAAGTTTCTTAGTGAAAGTTGTTCAGTTTCACTAATAAAACGGATAAACAAATTTTGTATATAATAAAAAAAAATGTAATGTTTGTGTAAAAAATTATAAAATAGAAAAATGCGCAAATGAAAACAAAAGATATTTATTTCTGACTAGCTTCCGCCCGCGACTCCGTCCGCGCGGATGTCGGTCTTCGCGTGGATGGTTTATTTCTCCATTTTGAACTGGAAAGACGTTTCTCACTAAATTAATATTAGACGATCATGACTCACTCCAGTCCAAACAGCAAATAAGCAGACTTCTGCTTCTGCAACGTTTAGTTGTCCCTGAATTTGGAAAAAATAGTCATGATTCTTATCTATGACAAAAGTGTTATTTTTTTGCATTGTATTTCAAATATTAAATTTTTTATTTTTAACCGCATCTTCCGCATTCATGTCTTTTGCCGGAATTAGACTTTTAACTTCTACTAGTCCCATTTTCCCTTCTTGATATGGGAGTGTATAAAGTAAATTTTTTAGATATTTCTCGTTATACTTTTAAAAAGTTATTATTGTCATTTTGCTCATTAGGTAAAGTAATTTCGATATCAGTTTTAAGTTTTTTGATACCTGCAATAATAACGTCATAATCGCCTGCACATACTTATCGATTACACCCTGTATACAATCCACCATCCACATTCATAATGTTTTCCTGTCCTCCTCTCCTTTACGCTGTTCACCGATACATTTTAAATGAGTAAATCTGCTACCACTGAAGGATTTTTCATTGTGATCAGCAAATTTTCACCACTGTTGTCGATTATTTGTTTTTCATTTTTAATCAGCAATTGGGAATCATCAGTTTTGTTTTTTGCAGATTGGTGATGTACCCTAACAATACGTCGAAAAGGGAAAGCATCAACGAATTATCGTTTTCGTCCTCTTTTTTTTATTCTTCGCGTCTCTGTTACTTGTGTTTGTTTAGTTCTCAACACCCATTGAATTTTCTATGTTATTGTGATCTTCCATTACATCTGAGTTTTGATGATGTGATGATAATCCATTCGTTTTAATATTGGTACTTAGAGTTGGTGGACTAAACTAGAAATGGTGGACTAAATTTGTCAGCGCGTCTGTAAGATCAGAATATAAAACCAACATCCTGTATTTAAGTTACAAAATTAATAATCAAACAACATGCCACTACGTTCAAAATGACTAGAAGAAAAAATTAAAACACCTCGACATATTTGGAAGTTTGGAGTAAACAAATCATTTTCCCCGTATGTCCCAAGTTCAAGTTCTCAATACAAGTTTATATTATATTTCGTATTTCTCAAACGAAAAATAAACATTTTTGGAACTTCAAAAAAAAATTATATTATTAGAAAATTTATGAGCTTACTTTAGTTTTAAAGAAATATACATCCCTTTACTGACACCCCGCAAAATAACGAAATTGTTGCCAATCACCTTTGTAATCTATTTGGTTTCATTAACTTTATGTCCGAAGATAATTTTTTTTCTAGTAGTTACACGCATATTTTTTTCGTTTATTTTCCATATAGAAATCAAATGTATACGAATATTTGCACAAAACTAAGATAAAAATAATCAATTAACAAAAATATTAAATTTAATGAAGTAGAGCAACTTTCACTTCGGTATGAAGGAAAATCGAGCGTAGAGCACACGTCAGAACGCTCCGGCCCAAGGAGCGCGACTAAAGAAATTCGCTAGGATTTTTCCTAATTATTTTAAATATTTTTTTTAATATTTAAAGAATTATCAAAATTCGAAAAAAAAAAAAATTAAAGGATTAATACTCATTGGTCTTCAACCAACTCGAATAAATTAATGGAAACAATAACTTTTAGCAGTATTTATCAATAGTTTTTTGTAAGGCAAAAAATGGGAAATTTAATGAATTTATAACGTTCTAATTAGGAAAATCATAAGTTACACGCATATTTTTTTTGTTTATTTTCCATATCGAAATCAAATGTATACGAATATTTGCACAAAACTAAGATAAAAATAATCAATTAACAAAAATATTAAATTTAATGAAGTAGAGCAACTTTCACTTCGGTATGAAGGAAAATCGAGCGTAGAGCTCACGTCAGAACGCTCCGGCCCAAGGAGCGCGACTAAAGAAATTCGCTAGGATTTTTCCTAATTATTTTAAATATTTTTTTAATATTTAAAGAATTATCAAAATTCGAAAAAAAAAATTTTAAAGGATTAATACTCATTGGTCTTCAACCAACTCGAATAAATTAATGGAAACAATAACTTTTAGCAGTATTTATCAATAGTTTTTTGTAAGGCAAAAAATGGGTAATGAATTTATAACGTTATAATTAGGAAAATCATAAGTTTTTCGGCAATTGTATTCAGCAGATTTTAATTACGACTATATAAGGATAATAATGCGCTGATCAAATTGTATAAATTGTAATCGGTTGCAACGTAGTGAGTGCACAAACTTAGCTCGAAATGTCTTTGGCGGAAAGAGACTTATCTTGAAGGCCTGATTAAGGTAACATAAAGTAACTTTATAAATGTGAAAAAATTCACGCGCATTGCGTATACCTATAACACTAATTGATAAACAAGAAAAAAAAAATCAGTTTATCATTTCAATAGCCGGGAAAAAATTGTCAAATAACTTGTTGAAAACGCAATTTTGCTAGACTGCAGCCTTAAACAAATATTGTGTGTGTCGGAGCTTGTTTTATAAGCATGTTTCTTGTACTTGACGGTAGTATGTTCTATGGAAAACTGTTTTGAGAACTAGGGTAAACGTAAGGCGTAGGATCTTACTTTGTTTAGTTTACATACAAATATTATTGCTTACCTAAATATAATTTCGAAACTGTAATTTGTAGGCGTTTCATAAAATTACTCCTACCGAAATTGTTGTTTCGCTATCATAAACTAACTATAAGTACAGACATAAAAGTGAAATAAAAACTCAGAGTTTATTGAATTACCTAAATTGCTTTTTCTTATAAAACAGATAATGTTGTAGTGTAAAAACTAGATAAATTTTGTTATCTTTATATTATTACTTGTTTGGACAAAATTCTTTACTAAATACTTTCCATAATATAGAACATATAAATGTATCTATTGCCTTCTGTCCATTTGATTCGTGCGGCACTTTTACACTCTGTTGTGTGGGTTTGCTTGAAGGGTCTAGCGCAGCAAGGTCACGGTCGAGGGCCCTGATGAAGCTGATTATGTTAGTGCCTTGTGTTTCTATTGTATTGAAAATGGAAAATATTACGTCTTATTAAAATTGGACTCCTACATATTTCTAGCTATTGGTGTGATTTGAATAGGTTCCTATCCTATAGATAATTATGGAGGGATATCAAAAAGACTGCTCAGTGAGGTAGTGTCCATTTTATACGAGGTTCGAGTTTCGGACTATATGACGTTGTGTGAAATTTCCGGCAATAACTATGTACATATTTATAATTGATTGCAGTTCGAATGTTATCAATAAATTGTAGGTTTAATTTAATTGCGGGATGTATGAAAATAGTGCGCGGTATGTTTGGTTATTAAAATTTGCCGGTTACGACCAATTAGTGACTGTTCAGTAATTAAGTACAGTAGGCGCTCGGTAATCCGGCACCCGATTTTTTGCCTCTTTGCCGGATTGTTGGAATTGCCGGATTATCGAATTTGTATAGAAAGTAAAAGGTTTTTACACATATACATAAATCATAGATCCACAGCAAAAGACTATATGTATTTTAATATGGTTTTAGGTGAATTTATTATTAAAAAAAAATACTTACGTACTTAACATAAACACAAATACATATGTGATTACATAATACGAATAGTACCTACTCGAACAATTCTACCGCCGCTCAGTAGTCCGGCGTTCAGCTCTGTAAAATGCCGGATTATAGAGCGGGCTACATGAGGCCCAAAGTGCCGGACTACAGAGCGTGCCGGATTGGCGAGCGCCGGATTATCGAGCGCCTACTGTATTCTGTATGAAGTATCGGTATAATATGAAATCTTTCGTTACAATCATTATTATATTATCAAGCTTACATTTAACTTATAAATAGGATATTTTTAAAATTTTTCGCTATTTATATAGGTAATATTATGTGCCATAGGTAAACTGGTAAAGGTTTAAACATGACGGAAACGGAAATGAAGTGTTTCAATTCGCGTTTTAATTACATACTTTTATTTTGCTCGTATAATAAGGCTTATCACCTGAATGGAAAGCCTGTCAAAAGAATATAGTCGTTGCGTTTTGCAAATAAATAAATTAATTATTGCTAAATAAAGTTTCCGGTAAAAGTTTCTCCATTTATGACGTCATAGCTAGAAATAGATCGATGGGACAACTTGAGCATGCATGGCGGAGCTCCATAACCGGTCAGCGAGTATCGATCCGTGGATACTTGCACTTTTTATTAGATACCACTTGTCAAGTCTGTGCAGAAAGATGATCATTTTATACGATACAGTAATTTACAGCATGCGTTATAGAAATTGCTGCTTTATGATAATTCGTTTTGTAGAAGATTTAATTTATGGTGCACGCTTTCAAGTGCTTGGAATTTGTTTTTGAATTATGTATTTATTAGTAGTGGAATTTTAATATTTTGATAGTAGGTACCTGCATAAGTTAAATATATTTTTCAATTTACAATATGTTGATATAATGCAATGATAAAGCGGAGTTAAATTAAAACTTTCTTTTTAGTAGTTAGATAGTTTTCAACCATTTTAACAAAATTTATGATTGAAACGTGATCACATTTTTATATGAGCCTTAATAGAACAAAATGTACAATCAAAATGTAAATCATCGGGTTTAACTTGAATGAATATATATACGTAGTATATTTATATGTTTACACCCTCTTATAATAGTGGTTTGTGCGTAAGGGTTACACTTACCTACTGGCCCATCAAAAATCGATCAGTGAAACAGATGCGAAACGCACAATATATCCTGCAAGGGTGAAAGGACTTCATAAACCCATACATATAAACATTAACATACACATGCTTACTTCTACTAAGCGAGAATCCCTAAAATTGCAAATAACCAGCAAGCGCTTTGTGTGTGCCATACTGATAATGAGCAAATGGCTTCTATTTCAACCGCGAATAAATATGTAAAAACACGACCATTGTGATATTTGTATTGTTATGTCTGCTAAATATGGTAATGTTTCCGGGTGGAATGCGGGGATCGCTTGCATACACAGACAACGTGGAGAACTTCATCCGCCACTAAACCTTTATTTGGACCGTGATCTGATAAAAGGTTTTGTTCCCAGTTGTTCGGATTATTGTCGCAAAATGTGCTTAGGTTTTCTTTTATGCTTTTAAGTTACAACTACCGTTACTGTAGAGCACTCAATTATGTTACATTTTTTGTGCGTTATGCTTCGTGAATTTGTTAGGTAGGTACACTTAGCGTACCAGAGGATAAATAAAAATTCCGAGGATGTACTTTTGAATATTATCTATTAAAATATTTAGCTGAAGGAAATCTGATAAGTATATTCAATGATTTAATTTGTGCCTACTCAAGGTTACCGATTTCATTATTTTATATATAGGTATTATTGTGCTTAATAATAATATATCTTGTTTTATTTAGTAAGCTTTAACATAGATAATAATTATTCGTTAACAACCTATCTAAAATATTACTTAATTATTTGTTAAAATTTAAGGTTGCCACTAATTGAATGCTCAAACGACAGGAAATTTTCGGAGTGTAACACGAGTTTTATTATTTAATACATTAATATCACCTTCAGGATAATAATAACAGTTTTATAGTTAAGGGTAAGGCGTGCAGGAAACCCACACGTCAAACAAATCAAGTCTAATTGGGGTCAACGACACGCAGCCATAAAAAATTCACACGAAATCGTAACAGTTGAATAGTTGGGTACAAGCGAATTCCTTTTCTCAGCGAATAACCCTTATTATTTTTGTAATGGCCGTAATGAGAAATGGTAGCAAGTAGCGTGTAAGAAATGAAAGCGACAAGATTCCAATTGTCGGAGACGGCGGTAATGAAGATTGGGCGGTGAGCCAACTTCGCGTCACTTTGTCTCTTCTCGTTTTAACAATTAATGCTTCAAGTGTTGGCTATTATTTAACGGGATTAGGGAAAATACTATGCAAAGATTGCCTTAGCGATTTTGCAACATATTTTACTACTTTTAGGAAGCAGTAATGTTTTTTATGTTTTTTTTTTGTTCGAGAGATGGGTGGGTACTTCTACTAGACCGTAAATATGGGTTAATGCAACAAATGTACAATTCTACTTCTCACACTGTGGTCTCACGTCTGAACACAAGGGAATTCACTTTTATAATGTGCAAAATATTATATGTACAAACTTTTGAAACTTACCCATTTCTATTTGTGAAACGAAAACATAGTTAGTTTTGGTTTGATTAAATACGTCGCATGAACACATTCAATTTATATTTTCATTTCCATCAAAATGCAGTGAAATTTCAGCGGGGAAAAAATATTAAATATATTGAAACGCGTACTTTACTGTCATTTTTTCTTTTCATTCGCTGCGCTCAATTAATATGCTCGTAAACATTTTCACGATAAATGTTATGCCAAATTTGTTATGCTCTGAAAATGTCGCGTAGGTATATTAATTGATAGTGATATAGTTATGATTAACCTTGTATCAAAGAGCGCTCTTTCCGGTGCATTCGTTTACAAAATCCGACAGCTAAGTGCCCCCGCGTGCGAACCGTGCTGTTGCAAGCCATGGGTGGCGAATATATTGCTTTTATTCAATAATTTAACACTTAATATTTATCTGTTTACCGTGCTTGTTATCTTCAACAGGAGGGCTTTTAGTGTATAGTTTTTATGAAAGAAATGTAAATAAAGAGGAATATAAATCGTTGAGAAATATTTTTGCCATGCGATAGTATCATTTACGTTCGTTATCGAGGAATTTATAAGTTGCGATAAGAGATTTATTATTGCGGAACGGATTAAACTTTCTCACATGGATAAATAAAATGCTGTATTGTATTGTAAGATTGTTATTTTGCTATTGTTAGTTTTTCATTTAAATAACTCTGAAGATAGTAGCTATAATTAACCTTTAATTTTGTAGCTGCACCATACCTCAACATCATTTTGATACAAAATTTATTATGTTACACAAACCTCTTTCAAAACGATCATACATTTGTCTTTAACGTGTCTGTGTAGTTCTATATCTTATTATCGAACAAACAAAAATCGCTTCAGCCTATAACTTGTTCGGCCACAAGCGCAGCGAGCAGCGGGCCGCGCCGGCGACGGGTCGATACGACGTCCGCTACACCTCATTAGGCACAGCTGAGCATTAATTATTGTCATTAGCACAGCCTGTGTTGTTGCTGCTCACACGCGGTAAAAGCGAATCATGATTAGACACGTACGGGATACTCTTTATGAATCTGGATTCTGGACATTCAATTTGTGCATAATAGGAGTTATTTTTTGCTTGAGTTTGTTATTAGATTATTATTTATGTCGCCGTCATCTGGTTGAATTTTGCTATTAGACTACGCTAAATGTCGATCAGTCAAGACGTTGTACGTTACATTATACAACTTAACGAGTTGTCCTTTAGTCATTCAATTAAATATCGTCATTCAATGAACGCGCTTGTCATTAAATCAAATAGCAAATTCAACCACTGATGTGTGCGACATTATATACGGGTTAAATAAACGGTCTGTGATGTTAAAAAATATTTTCTATATTTTACAAAACTGTCTAATGCTCTACATCACTTTTTATCTCCGCCATAATGTTAGAATTAATATTCATAGAACGTCATACTAGCTTTTCTTGCTGGTTGCAGGTAAAATTCTTCGAGTAATTGCAATTTTCTAACAAGCAGAACTTGTCAAACTGGGTGCATTAACGACCTATCAAGTTGAGAGCGTTTATACGTCTATCTTGCCATTTAGAAAAATATGTAAAAATGTAATTTTAGCTAATTAATATGTCCTATTAATCCTTTAAATATAATCTACAAGATCTTCAGCCACACTTTAATTTCTAAGTTTATGCCCTTTACCTACTGTTTTTTTTTTAATTAACCACCTGAATTAGTTGTGACTTCTATGATAGTCAACGTTGTGCTTAATTATATTAGAAGCCATGTTTAATAGCATCTGATTTTGTTCATCAATTCAATTAGTTGATAGTCGCAATTAGCTTCTAATGAGAAATGTTGGCTTTCATTATTTACACGTCATGATGTTAGTTCGAAGTCATTCTGGAAATTCAGTTTATAATCATGAGCGAATAGTTTTAAGAGGATTATTATCAACGTTATCTCATTTGATTATATATTGCTAATTATTGTTCTTCATTCTAAACTAAACTTACCCCTAAATAGTGCTCAAATAACGCAGACGACACAGCCATTATATTCCATTCTAATGGATGGGATGAGGTGTACAAATCGCAGAATCTGGACTCCAAACTTTAGTTAAAGCTCTTGATAGAAATCTCCTAACTTTAAATATAAAAAAAAACTAAATTAATTGCTTTTTCCAAAACACAGGCATCGAAACCAAATCAAAATCTCAAAGTTAAATTTCATACGTGCAATAATCCTGAATTAAACAACTGTGACCAAAACTACTATAGTGGAACGTGTAAAAACTATAAGATATCTCGGAATCATACTGGACGAAAACTTATCATTCAAATCTCACATAGAAACATTGTCTTCGCAAACTAGAAAACTCATTTATGTAATGAAAAAACTGCGAGATTGTACTCCTCTTCCAATTCTCACCTCCGTATTTCACGCGCTCTGTCAATCTATTCTGCAATATGGCATTTCTGTTTGGGGGGTGCAGGAATAACTAACTTCATCACTGTGGAGAGAGCGCAAAGAGCCGTCATAAAGGTGATGCTGAGAAAACCCTTCCGCTTCCCAACAGCTGACCTGTATAGCGAGTTCGCAGTCCTAAGGGTCAGGCAGCTCTTCGTTCTCAAGGCTGTGTTAACTACTCACAGAACCTTAAAAATAAGAAAGGACTTTAAAAAACTCACCTCAAGGCGTACATTCTCACTGCCATGTCCTCGTACATCCTCCATTTTAGCTAAACGATGTCCAAAATTTTTCTTTCCTCAGATATACAATAGTGTCAACAAACATTGTAACATAACACTACTATCGAACTACACATGCAAGAAGGTCATAAAGAAATGGTTACATACGCTGTCTTTTGAAGAAACTGAACAATTACTTAAAGGACCACTGAGCTGACACACACTATAACATGCCTTCACTCACAAACAATGACACACACACACACAAACACACACTCACTCACACACACACACACGTAAACACACACATACACACACACGTAAACACACACACACTCTATCACGAACACGCGTGCTGCAAACCGCAAAATAATGTACTTTGTTTTTCTTTTATTTTTTACTAGGTTTCCGCCCGCGGCTTCGCCCGCGCAATCAAAGAAAAACCCGCATAGTTCCCGTTCCCGTGGGATTTCCGGGATTGCGTCATTTTCCCGGGATAAAAAGTAGCCTATGTCCTTTCTCGGGTATCAAAATATCTCTATACCAAATTTCATGAAAATTGGTTCAGTAGTTTAGGCGTAATTGAGTAACAGACAGACAGACAGAGTTACTTTCGCATTTATAATATTAGTATGGATTAATTGTATTAACTTCCATTACATTAGATTATTTACCTACTTGTTAACTTTCTAAATAAATAAATAAATAAATAAACGTTTATTGTCAACATAACAAAAATACACCAAAGCATGAGATTTTACACAATATAAACATTTAGCAACACACATATAATACACACATTAAATTATTTATCATCAATACGAAATTATCATCAAAATATGTATTCATATAATGTGGGAATGTACTGGGCATTTTCACGTTGACAAAAGGGACCAACTCAGTATTCGGCACGAATGATAATAAAACCATTCGTGCCACTGATTTTCAGTGGCCCCTAATGACACTTGGGAGTTGACAATTACGAAATACAAAAAAAAAAAATAAGAATAAAAAAAAAATACGAAATTAAAACAACAGCAAAATTAAACTAATAAAACACGTCACTAACAATACTTGCAATTAAACGAGTATCAGAAATGAGAGAAAAAAAAAATACATTAAGGGCCGACTTTTCAATGCCTGGATAAAACCCATCCGTCCAATAAAGTATTACACGATAATATTAAAATGTCACGTAACTGTCTCTACTGACTGTTCTACTGTCCATAACATATGTAATATGTATATAACCATAGAAATCTAAATAACAAGACACATAGAAGTGCTATAATGTCATAATTCGTATGAAAACCGCTGTCGCCAAAATCAACACATTCAAACCGAAAGCTAAACAGTACACACAAGTAAACTATGCCTTTTATTGGACAGCTTGATTTTAGTGAAAACTAACTTAACTATTAAATTAAGCTTTTGAATATGTATCCTAACGCACGAATTTACGGTTTATTTTTGAATAACATCCCTAAGTATATGAGACTTTTTGCTCCAATACGAACAAACGTGATAATAAGAATGGTCGACTGTGTCATTCATTGTTATTTCGATTACTATGGTGACACTCGTAATACTTGTAAATATTCTATAATTTTAAGGAAAAACGGCATTATTTCTAAAAAAAATATTTTCCGATGAAATATTATTCCTTTATAAGTATAATTACAACTTGTGGAAGAATTTCCGCAATGGGAATTGCTGTAACACACCATGTATACACTCATACGTCTCCAGAGCAACTGAACAGTGACGAATGCACTGGTGATGTGAAAATCACCTGAGTGGCGACAAGGTCACGCACGCTTACGACTTCTAGTGTCTTGTTATTTAGATTTCTATGTATATAACCAAGAAGCGCACCTCAGGGTCCCAAGACACAAGTATTTCACTTAGTTTGGGACCCACTGTCGTACATTAATTGTAAAACATATAACGGACAAATAAATTTATTTCATTTCATTTCATATTTCATTTCATTCATTCCTTAATATGGATAGATATATAGAAGAGGTGGAATGATTTTAATTTTAATCTCTAGGTAATTCTTAGGGATTATTAATTCTAATAAATGCATTAAAGGTTCTTTTTACTAGCGTTGATTTTTCCATTTAAACAATTTTTACTTATCGTATAAATTATTACTATAAAACGGGTTTAGAATGTGAATAAATTAATATTATATTCAGAACTAAGTTTTAAAGCATACCTACCTATACATTGATGAATTATGTAGTAAGGTGTAACCAACCCAGCTCACAAACATCGTCCGTCTTGTATAGCTACAAATTAGGCTCGCACCACCACAATACGTGTGTTCCTCTGATCTATGATGCAGTGAGCTGCTGATTTGCAGTGCTTTGCATATTTAATTGGATGCATATTAGATACTAATGTACGGTCAGCCAAGAAAGTGGTGTACCAGTTTTGATTTAGTTTCCCGGTCATCGAAAATTACAACAAGGTTCGTTATAAAAAGATATTACTGAAAGAGACAACATTATCATGACGTAAACCTATGTATTTAGTATTCATACGTCATATGTCACATATAAGTACATGACATTTTAACCTTTAGTATAAATGAAAAGGACATTAGTTTCTACAAAGCAATTGAAATGTTTCCAAACAAAAGTAATAAAAACTATTTAAATAGACAACCGAATTCCATTTGAAAAAGAAAACTGACAATTGACATTTTGTCAAATATATGCAAAAAATCGATATATTTTCCGTGTTATTTTTCAATCAACTGCATATAAAATCATCTCAATGCCTGCCAACTTGACCATTGCCGAAAGAGCACAAATAATTGCCTAATTTAATGAG
Source organism: Colias behrii (assembly GCA_029959065.1). Taxonomy (NCBI): domain Eukaryota; kingdom Metazoa; phylum Arthropoda; class Insecta; order Lepidoptera; family Pieridae; genus Colias; species Colias behrii. Next base: position 479,536 of record JARWMC010000021.1, on the reverse strand, counting down.
GGAAGCAGTATCAGTGCGATATCCCGGAATTTGAATATATCGAGGCATTCTGTCCGCTTTTGGATTCGTCGTGAAGGAGAGGAGGGAAGTTTGTTGGATCACAGAAGAAGTGGTCGCCGGCCTGCACTCTCCAATAACGATAGAGAATTCATGAGACGGGAATATGAAATCAATGGTTTTAAGCCCACAAAACATTTTGCGGAGATGTTCGATGTGAGTGCCCAAACAATAAGGAATCATCTACATTACATGGGGTTGCACCACAGGCATTACGCCAAGAAAATATATTTGACGGATGCTCACAGACTTGCTCGTCTGAACTTCGCCAGAGAGCACTTAGAGTTTGATTGGTCTAATACAGTGTTTTGTGATGAAAAAACGTTTAAATCCAGTCAGCATGGACGTCTTCACCTTTGGCGATATAATTCAACACGGTATAAAGATGATCATGTAATCCCAAATAGAGAATCAGGTCGAATTTCCGTAAATATTTGGGGCTGGATGAGTGCGGATGGTGTAGGAGAATTGTGTTCTCTACCTCCTCGAGCGACGGCTGTAAATTATATCGACGTGCTTCAGAATGCAATGCTACCGACAGTCCGTAATGTTTACCCGGAGAACGAAGTGCCACAATTTGATTTTGTTCAAGATAATTGTTCAATTCATAATGCGAGGATCGTAAGAGCCTGGTTTCGTTCACACACTGACGTAAGGGTAATTCAGTGGCCCTCAAGATCGCCGGACCTCAACCCGATAGAAAATCTTTGGGGCCTTATGGTCCAACGATGGTCGCATCAAAATGAAAGAACCAAACAAGCTCTTATTAGTCACTGTAATTATATTTGGGAGGAAATGCGGGGAACCGATATTTGCTCACGGCTTGTTGGTTCAATGAGGTCTCGTCTTTTAGAGGTTATAGAGGCCAACGGCGGTTACACCCGTTTCTAATTTTTAAAAATTTTCAATATCTTCTAAATATTACTATATATGCTATGTTTTTGTTTGTTATAAGTATTTTAAAATTGATTGTAGAAATTTAATAAAAGGATAAATCTATTTTTAGCTTGTTTTTTATTGATATTGTAATTACAAGTTTACAGAAATTGTAGGTTTGTGGATTCGCCTTGGGCCTTTACAATTTTATGTAACTTGTTGATTACAATTCTGAATTTGTAGATACAATTTTGTCATCAAAATCTACAGCCCCCCGCCGTTGATTTTACGACGTCATTGGTTCCATCAAGTTCAAACTAAGAACAGCTGTCACGTTACAAACAGTAATAGTCGTTATCAATAATCAGATAAAGACAGCAATAGAAGTTGTCAGATCGATCTGCAAGCGAAACTAATCTTTATCACCTATGAATCTGCAAGCGATATTCAAACTTAGGGTGGTACACCTCTTTCTTGGCCGACTGTACATTCAGATTGATGGCTTCATTACGGGCTTTTGTACGTGCGACAAGCTATGAATGAGTTTTGTATGGTAAGTAATTGGCGTCAACAGTTTTCATATGTCTTAAATTCAATGCATTCGAACGAACAATATGAAAAATAAACAATTCGTATGTAAATAGCTAGTAAAGTGCTTAGACTACCATTTAATTTGAGATCCCGTCGTAAGCGACAAAACTGAAATAAACGTGAAAATTTTCTACTGTTTTTTTTCCTGTCTTTAACAAGATTTGCTTAGTTTTGAACTAAATAGTCACATCAATCTTCCGGGTACATTTATTCAATTACGTCACATCAGCATCGATCGTAATTCAACCTTGAAGATCAGCAAGCAAACCGATCAGTTGCATTCACGTGAACGATGAATGAGTAATGTTCGTGCAGCGATGCCTGCTCAGAGATGCCTTCTAGAGATTACCGCCAGTCAATATTGACAGTGAACAGCTAATCAATACTTTCTAGGACATGATGCTATTATACAAGTGTCTGTTTATGTAACGGACATTGAAATATTGATTTCACGCTTCGTTATTATAGGTTCGAACCTTTGGTATGAAGTGGGGCGATCGATGTAATTAGTACTCGAGTGTTTGATAAATAGGTATTGAATTACATGTATGCTGTTGTAAGTGTATGTTATTTTTGAAAATATATTATGTTTCGGAGTATGATAGAAAAACACTGACAGACTTGACATGTTGACACTATCTTTTTCAGATTCATAAAGATAATATGAAAAATTGAACATATTCGCAATTGGTTTTGGGGTCTCGTTTTAAAATAAATGATGAACAAGATGGCACAACAAATACCGCAGTTCTTTTCTTTCTTTTTAGATGATTATGTTATTATGTTTACGTACCTTCTTCTTTATATTGTAATTTTAATTATTAGATCTGGGGGCACGGTAGTGCCCCCGCCAAGACGAGCCAAGCGAAACGCAACGGGCACTACCTACCTTTTCTCGAAGCGCTTCGACGTTTTTTTGAACCCTCATAACTTGGGTTTGGATTATGCTAGATCAACAAAATTTTCGGGATATATTGTCAATAGCGGACTTATTGAACATATTAAGTTTTAATTACATTAGCTTTTATACTTCAGATTTTATTTATATCTAAAAAACGCTAATTTCGTCACTGACTCACTGATGATCATCAAAATTCTTAAGGTATTTCCTAATGTCCTAGAAAGCTGAAATTTTGTATGTAAGCTAGTATTAGCACACAAACAACAAAAAAATTATAAAACTTGTCACTTTCATCCCCCAACCCCTTAAACTAGGGGATGGGAGTTTGTATGAGACCTGTAATTTTAAATTAAATTTTGATGACGCTAGAGGTCTAATCTAATAATCTAAAACTTGGTTCCCCTAGATATATATATGTATAGGTACTCCTTGTTAAAAAAAAAAAAATTAATCGACATATATTGAGACATATACTTCAGATTAGATCATATAAATATGAATGAATATAAGTGTTGCGAACGTCTCCTGCCTCTTACGTCCACACAGTAGCTAAAAATAAAAAAAAAATTGTCCTTGACAGCGAGCGCGACAGCAGGCTTAGAAAAAACTATAGTTATTAAAAAAGGAGTGAAAGTAATGCTTAAACGAAATATAGACGTTTCTTTGGGTCTTGTCAATGGTGCTATAGGCATTGTTGACAAAGTAGAATGGGATCCGAACGACAAGAATAAAGCAAGAAGAGTTGTTATAATTTTTAATAACGGTCTTAGACATGAACTCGCACCTGTAAAATCAAAATTTGAAATTATCAATAGAGCATTCGTTCATCGTGAACAGTTTCCAATCTGTGTCGCGTATGCTATCACCATACACAAAAGCCAAGGACTTAGTTTAAATAATGCTCTCATTGATATTGGGTCATCAACGTTCTCTCGTGGGCAGGCTTATGTAGCACTCTCTAGAGTGACTAATTTGCAAGGTGTTCACCTTATAAATATTGACTTTAGTAGTATTAAAGCACAACAGTCAGCTATAATCGAATATAATCGCCTAAGAACCAAGTATCGCCCTGATCTTTCACTTATTATAAACAGTAAATCAACAAAGAAAAAAGGCAAAGATAGAGAGTGGGCTATAAAAAAAGGCGTCTCTGATGTGCAAGAAATACACCCCAAAAAAAGAAGAAAAAAATAAAAAAAAAATTTTGTTACAAACAACTTACAAAAAGAAATGAAATCCCACCAAAAACATTTTCATGTAAAATGTTGCCAAGGCGAGCCCATATGACTCACACTGTCAAAAAGTTATCAGATCTCATGTAGAGCCAAGCTTCTAACACTACACGCCCTAACTCTACAAGGCCTAACTTCACAAACACTACACCTTAGTCAAAATATGTGGCTTGGCCGTTCGTTACTACAAGAACTATTGTATAACACAAAAGTAATGAACAGTGAATTAATTTTTCACCTTACGCCGATGTGAATGTAGCGAAATGGCCAAGCCACATATTTTGACTAAGGTGTAGAGTTTGTGAAGTTAGGCCTTGTAGAGTTAGGGCGTGTAGTGTTAGAAGCTTGGCTCTACATGAGATCTGATAACTTTTTGACAGTGCGAGTCATATGGGCTCGCCTTGGCAACATTTTACATGAAAATGTTTTTGGTGGGATACCTTTTACCGATTTTTAAGTAGGTAGGTAACGTAGGTTTGTTATTAATTTTAATGTGTATGTCAGTCCGTGACCTTCTAACGTTTTTGCAAATTGCTGTGGCGGTTTTGGGGTGTGTTCGTAACTTCAACACGTACCTAATTGGGTTGTCTCGGTACGGGCTTGGCTTTTCTTAATTGTATTTCTACTCGAATATTTATGGTCATTGGACACTTCTAATAGCCGTTGCAGAAATGGACTGACCAATGTTTAGGGAATTAGGAAATCATTTCCTAATTGATTTGATTATAAGTCATGTTTTAGCTTCAATTTTTTTATTCTACTTTTAGTTAATAATAATTTTTATAATTATTGTATCGAATAAACTCGACATTACATGACCGATATGAAAAATTTCTTTACCAGCTACATTTTTCTAGAGTGTTTGTATCCCGGGTCAAGCTGTACGGAGTCAGGTCGAGCGGCTAGTATTCGATATAATTAAGACGTCGCATATTGGTTTTCAAACACTTGTGTTGTTAGCAAACAGCGGCAGGGTGCGACCGGGCCGCTCCGACCTTTCCGGACCGTCATACATTTGGAAGCAAGCTTAATGGGGTCACTAGTTCTCCCTCGATAGTGTATGACTATCGAATAAAACAATGCTTGGTTTATTCTTTGATATGTGGAAAAAAAGTAGTTCTTATCCCTAAGAGTTATGGAGTAAAATTTATTATACGAAATGTTCGTCTACGATTTATATATAAAGAAGACATTTCAATATTATTGGATCTGTTAAACTCGTCAATCAAAAACACACGCTACAGGTCGATTATATTTTTCATACTCATGGGAAAATGTAATTGAGATTGCTTCAAAGAAATTGTTGAAATGCGAAAGTGCTGTTTTCACACCTGTTGATCCCTACTTCTATTGGTATTTATTGATTTGAGTATGAAAAATGGAATAGGCTTTAGAATTCTGTAGAAACATTTTTTTAAAATCGTGAGGAATTTAACATGAAAATTGTACGGAAAAATTACCAACTAAAAAAATAGTTGAATAGCGTATAGCTACTAAATGTATTAAATGTACCAAGTTATATTTGTCTAAAAGAAGTAGGTAATAAGTAGGTGTGTTTTCCCATGTAGTAATTATCTACTTGTGTTTACTTATTTTTACTATTTCATTCTATTCACATTCTCAGATAAAAATTATGGCATCATCTTTTCTGTCGACATAGACTGTTTATCAAACGTCTCAAATTGAGAAAGGCACATTACAAATTACAATGCCAATTTTTGCTCTGAACAATCCTTCAATACTAGCTACATATAATACATAAATATGTGACCATAGAAGCGCAGTTATTACACACACATCGCGGTGGCCGTGAGGGATTAGGCGCTGATCCAATAAGTGGAAGGTGCAGGCGGCGGATCGATGCGCCCTGACCCGCGCGCGCGACCCACCTGTGTGTGTACTGCCTGTGTGCTGTATACTGTGTACTGTCACAGGCTTGACTCATTATGTAGGTATTGGTTATGAACTGTATCGTAGGTATGTACATATTGTATAGTGTTTCTTGTATTGATAAACGTACGTTATGGTCTAGGGATGGGATACAGATGTTTAAGATAGGACTGTAGTGATTAGAAGGACATTTATTTATCTGTGTATCGCTCGCGTTTTCACAAATATTATGCTCTCTGCCAATATCTTATTCTTAATGTATGAAGTAAGTAACTTTTAAATTTGATATATCAAACAAATTTTACGTAGCTCAAGTTATAAATATTCAGCGCATAAGTTTCTCTCGTTTACATATTTCTCGCAAAAATATAGTGACATGTTTGTGTCATATTTCCGCAGGCCAAACGAAACGGTCTGAGCTTTTCAGTAGAAATGCATTAAAAATGCACATTTCACACCTAGGGCTGTGCTTCGTGATAAACAAGCTTGGGAAGTTTGTAATTTGCTATCCCATTACTTGATTTAAAACAATATTGCTGTGGAGCGGGAAAATCTGACGTAGTGCCTGTTTTATTTGAGCTTTTTTTTATTCGTCCCTAGAGCAAGAACTAAAATATTGAGGGAAGAGGTATTCGACTATAATATTAATTTTATTAGACTTTATGTGAAATATTTTGTTAATTAAGAGTCGCTACCTCAATTCTAAAGGTGGGTTCCCACGGCCTGATTTCTTCACAGACCTCGGCAGGCGACAAGCGCCTGTCGCCATCCGTCGCGATCTGAACTGAGCGTTCCCACGGTCTGTGTGCGTCTGGCGAGGCCTGTGGACGGTTATTCCTACTAATTAATAATTTAATTCAACGATAGGTATATTTCCATGTGTTAAGTTGGTTTTTATTCGTAACCACGCATCATTAACATAATTTCTATTTTTATGTTGAGGTTTTGAACAATTCCATAGCGCTGGTTCATTTTGGTATAGAGTTAAAAACTCGAAAATAAGTTCGTTCGTCTACTCCATCAGTACGTGTACTCGCATACGCGGCCGCAGGTGAAATGAACGATTACAACCGACGCATACGCGCTACAGACGGCAGGCCCCGACGGACCACGACGGACGTCGACGGACGACGTCGCGCCGCGCCGCGCCGCGCCTTTGATCTTACCGACTTCCGATGGATAGCACGGGCCTCGGCAGACGACCACAGGCCTCATCGGATGCGCCGATTCCCACGGCCTGTGGTCTGGTCTGGCGCGGTCGGATCTGTGAAGAAATCAGGCCGTGGGAACCCACCTTAATACTAGGATAGAATCGAGGAATTTCGCGAGAGACTATCCTCTTAGGAATGAAATTTACATATTTAAGCTATTATGAGTATGTTTCTTCCGCAAATGTAGACAAGAAATATATTTTCATTTGTAGGACTAAGTGCTCGCTTTTAATAAAAAATATGATTAAATTCTTGGTTACTTGTTTCATCAACCGACTTAAAAAAGCGACTTTTAATCCTAATCTTACTAAACAACATTTTGAACATACGATTTTCTTAGTTCGTTGTTGTTTTTCTTAAGCTTTTAAGTCGGAATAAGCAACCCTAGCGGCCCTCACATGTGACACAATATACAGATACATACAGTAAGGAAACTTCATACAAAACGTTCGAAATGGCACACGCACACAAGCAAGCGTGTTTACGAGAATCATAAGGGTATTCAGGGGGATCGATAGTAGCGGGTGACACATCCACAGAATTTGAATGACAAAGATACATATTATAGAAAAGTGATGTCAATGACTTCACGTTAAATAAATATCGATTGTTTCAGTTTGTAGCCAAACTATATTTTTGGCTTCGGTATCTATTGTCCCAAGTACCTATTCTTTAAAAAAAATATTCAATCTATAGTTTTGACTTTCCTACGATTTTATTATATGTATAGATATTAAAATAACCATTACATAAATATGCCTTTATTCGAAAAAAAAAAATTACAAATTATTTACTGAAAAATACTTTCGTCTACTACGACTAATTCGGAATTTATTGTTAAATTTTATAGTGTAAAATATTCTCAATCTTATGAACAGTTTTTTAAGTAACTGATTATGTTTAATTCGTTGTAAATTAATTCAGCCACTTTACAGTTTATGTGTTCTCTCTTAAAGCAGCAACGAAAATGTTATCCATTTTCTCGACATATTGAACAAAATCATCTGGTGGTATAATTGGTATAGTTGAATTCAAGCAGCCGAATACTGCGCAATTGAAAGTACGTGGCATTTTTAAAATGATCACCGAAATCAACTTATCTACAAGCACGTGTTCAAATTAAACTGAAATAATATATTTACCAAAAAGTTAAAACATTAATATATACATAAAAGATAGATATTATAATTATTGTATTTTTATCGATACGTGACATCACCACTTTGTCAAGCACTAAGCCTGTCAAACTATTTTCTTTTTCATCCTAAAACAAAAAGGTGGAGGTTCTATGGTCGTGTAATAATAATTTTAATTTATTTTTGCATATTTTGTGTTTTTTAATTTAATTTAATTTATCGTTTTAAAAATAATTTAGTAGGTATACCTACCTACATACAAGTATTGTAAATTCTGGTTTAAAATAATTATTGGATATATGTATAATACAAATATGAAGCATTATAAATAATTAAGGTACATTAAATAACCTTCGGCCTCCATAACAAAACAAGATTTCGAAATATAGCACTGATAAAAACGTATTTACTTTTACAAGGTGCATTAATTCGGATTGTTTCTTCTTGTAAATTCATATTTAGGCTACACCATTTTTTATATTTTAACGAGTTTTAATCTCAAAATTACCACAAAATCGACTGAAAAAAAAGCAAACAGGCCGAATTGATAACCTCCTCCTTTATTTTTGAAGTCGGTTAAATATCAAAAAGGTAACAGCCCTATAGCTATACGTCATAATTTCATCGCAGGGGCTTAGTTTCCTAACTGTATGTACGTATATATCTGTCAACTGTGCATGTGAGGTCACTCGGAGCGCTCCATTAAAATTTAAATGTCGCTGAATTAACTTTGTGTGTACTTGAAACTTAACGTAAAGCGGTATTTTTAATGAGTTCAGTTAATTAAAATTTGTTGGGATCATTTGCGATTGAAGGGGATACTTTGAACAACATTTATAGGGTTTAACTTGGAATGTACCTATAAATTTATAAAGAATAGAAAAAATTCGATCACGAGGCGGGACGAATTTTTTCTATTCTTTATAAATTTATATTTATAAAGCATTTGAATGCCATAAAACCAAAAATATCAATTTTGGAATGTACCTTTTAGGTAAGGTTGATAGCATTGAGATTTTATTTTATGGACGTTTCTTATTAAAATATACATTGTTGTAATTGGCTATTGACATATCTAAGGTACCTACTTCATAGCTTATTAAAAATATCGACTATACATTTAAATACAAGCCGTAATTATTGATGAATTTATACATAATTTAAACATTGAAAATTAACAAACGTTAATCATTTAGCATGAATAATGAATCGTATGTAGGTACAGTATAACAGAGTAACACGTAAAATGTAAACAACTTTAGTGTTCACGGTGAATACTTTATGGCCACGCCATTAAAATGTTAATAAAGCTTTTCAATACTAATTATGAGCTTTCAATAAACGGATTCGCAATTAAAACAATTCTATTTGGAAAGGTGTGTCGAGACCCGGGGCAATTCATTACGCGTTGACCAGTTAACCCTATTTGTGGCCGTCGGTCTGTCCGTTTCTAGTTAGAGACTATATAGATATGTACCTTCAGGTTTCGGTACGTGCGGATTGAATGAAGCATCATGTCCTTATGTAAAAGGGCATAGATATAACTATAGTCTTGAATAGATACTGCTTTGAACATGAATTATATTGAGCTGAATGTCTTAACAGTAAAACCTATGGGTAAAAGCCGTATTTGTCAAGGGATTAAAACATTTTTTTTTCGTTTTTAAGTGGATTTAAGTAGGTAAAATGTCAAAGTATATCATGCTGATTTAAATTGCCGTGGCATTACCTACTTCACTTACAGAAATGGAGTATGCTCACATAAACTATTTTATCGATTTTTATACCTATGAAGAATGGCACTGAAGTTTGATCCTAAATTCAAAATTGTGAGTAGGTACATAATATTATGATGAAATTAATTCTTTACCCCTTTATTAAATAAAACAATGAACAGCCGAGTTTATAAAGACAACATCAAACAAAGGGTTGTTTTGAGAACATGGTACAAAGCTAGAACATCTACAAGATGCATAAACACACTCAAATCGATCGGATGGTAAGTGATAGTGCGTAAGCAACATTTTATACAAAGGATTCAATACAAAGGTTGCTTTCTTTGTAGTCTAGGTACGTTGTCGTGTCTCAGCTATATGGTAGTGTATGAACACATGTTATTTTCACACAATGCTAAGTAAATGATATCGTATTTTTTATAAATCGTAATAAAACAATGAAATTAGATGTAGGTATAAGTACTTATTGTATGTAGAATGTAGATACCGTCTACCGTATCGTATAGTAGGTATAGCAGGTTGGTACCTATCGCTGTTAAATTCTAATTCAGAGGCTGTTTTACAGCCTCTGAATGTTACGTCGAGACAATCGTCATGAAATTGTTTCCACAATCATCAATCATTGTCCATTCCAGTTTTGTTCTCGACTCGATACTATTGGAAATTTGGAGACCGTAATGGATCGTGTCGCGTGTTCTCATTATTGCTATCGCGGATCGCTATAACCGTCACTCTATAGAGGAAACAGATTAATTACGGCCGCGGCTCGGCCATCCAATCCGAGCTGATTGAATCCAGCACAAAGGCGGGGCTTCAGGATAGCAATCTCGCCGATAGAGGCTGAATGTGACCGCTAACGAGGGACGTAATGGCTCTCGAGTGACTGACGGAGACCATTTGTTTGATAAACCGAGCCGCCGTCTTTGAATCTCTTTGGGAAATTACCTGCAGGGACGTGAACGAGGGCTTCCCGGGAATACGTGCAATATTAATATCGTAAGGACCGGGAGACGTTGGGTTCAAGTGGCAATTTTAACTGTGCCTATTTTCATACTGATGTGTCTTGTATGAGGATGTGACGGATGAGTATTAAATTTTATACTTTTAATGAAGGGTGCTTGTTACGCGTTAAATATGGAATAATATAGTTCATTCGGTTGGTAGACTTTATTACAGAATGTATGCGTTTATCACTGTTAGGTAAATGCTAAGGTTTATATATGGTACTTAATTTAAAAATTTATTTAAATGCTTTGAATGAAATTATGTTAAGCACAAAGATCTGTCAAATTTATTACTTGCAATTTGTTTTGCGTAGATGCCATGATGAAAAAATGAGGTAGATCGTAGTAATATATTTCAACTCTAACACTACACTAAATATTACTTCACAAAGCGCGCGATTTAATTCATTAAGAGTTTAAAAATTTTGTTCGAGAAGTCGTTCTCCCAATAATAGTGGCTGGGCATCAAGCGCAGTGACAGCAAGTGATGTTATTGGCTGCGGCGGATCGGCGCTCGAAAGCTCAACTCGTTGTCACGCCGAGTGGAGCGGGAGCGGGGCGAGCGGGGCGAAGCGAATGCGGAGATGTAGGTGCTCGAAATAAATGTTTGGGATTTTTTGTAGGTTGGTTAGTTTGGGGTAGTTATGGTGTTTGATAAGTGTTGTGTGATATGAAGACAAAGAAGTGTACTTTAAATAATAAATCTGTTTAATAAAGCTACATAAATAAAACATATTTCTATGAAAAATACTAGGAAGTTTACGGTTTTATAACAACGCCCGTGCCTTAAAATATTATTTGCAAAACACCGTACCTATTCCTAATAAGATTGTGTGGGAGGTTTATAAATAGGATAAAGAACGGTTGAAATGTCTAAAAATATACTTTTATTTCCACAATGCACCGAGAAAATATGGGCGTCGTTATTACTAATAAAACGTATTATGTAAGCCACGAAGGAAATAGAAGAACTTTATACGATATTTTGGTGTAATTTTATTCATAGCGGAGCTGAAAATAGGTAACTTATGTACCATATTATTTAGATGACTCGTGAAGATTTCAGTCCCAATTAATTGGCAATTTCACGGTGTCAGTAATTTTGGCGAAAATTCAGCGCTTAGGGTTCATACGCACTATGCGGGTAGCCGCATTGCGGGTAGCCGTCCGGCTGACCGCAGGATGCGGTTGCGAATGCGGCCAGCCGGACGGCTACCCGCAATGCGGCTACCCGCATAGTGCGGTTGAAGAACCGTTACGATTTGCGGTCATGTCAATCCATTTCAAAGATGAAAATGGAAGAAGTTGCAGCTATTTACTACATTTACACACGTTACGTAAAGAAGAAAAGCAAAGAAAGAAGTACTGGGTGCATCCTTATTTGCAAACACGAGATGAGAGCAAGCATTTTGCAACCACGTGCACACACTCACTCAATTGCGGGCAGCCGCAGACTGAACCGCACAGTGCGTATAGCAACCGTCCGGCTGGCCGTCACTCGTGACGTAGCTCTCCGAGCAACCGGAGCGGTCTGCGGGTAGCCACATCGCAGTGCGCATAGAAATGAATATTACGTACATAATTGTGCTTGCGGTCAGCCGGACGGCTACCCGCAATGCGGCTACCCGCATAGTGCGTATACGCTCTTACGCCTTTAGTACACCGACGCATTCGCGTGCGGCAGCGAAACAACGAAAAATCTGTCAGTAGTGTGGCAGGATTTCGCATATGATATGTCTCACTCTAGCACATAGATAGATGAAATAGTTGCGTCCTTGTCAGTATTGTTTCGCAAGGAACTGCGAAATGGCCATTACACAGACGCATTGCGAAAAAGTTGCGAAAACATTGCTGTGTACTAACGTTCTGCAAATATTTCGCTACGCAGTAGTTTCGCAGAGATTCGCTGCCGCACGCGAATGCGTAGGTGTACTAACGGCGTTAAGGGGATTACTATGGTCAAAACCGAAAAACACCTTATACATATTGAATTTTGTTGAGGAAACTGTTGGTACGATTGTGTTAAAAAAAATATATGTGATACTCAAGGATATAATTAACAAAGTGTATTGTTTACTTTTCATTTTAGAACGGCCTAAACATAAAAAAATACATACAAATCAACCCCTTTTTGAACGTAAAACGCATTTTGTTAGGAAAACGGCTACATATTTATACATGAAATTTATACCAAAAAATATGTTATGATATTTGTAATAACTTGTATTCTTTATTTTTTCAATTTTCATTATTATCGTTAAATTATCAAGAAAAAACTCGAAATTATAATAAAACCCACATAAAACCTCACCTCTTTTGCATATTTTCGACGAAAGTTGACGGTGTCAGTTCGACTCGGACGGGGGACTGTACGTGCGGTTTTTTTTGCAAAATAACGCTAAAATTCACCGAATTGAATGTTTTGTTAAATTAAACCAGATTGTAATAGGTATTTACATGAGCAGTTCATGAAACGAAAGTTAAAAATAGGTATGTAAAGATATAAAAATCTGTTTGTAAATTAGTTTTGTTTTTGAAAGGCGTCATTGAATATTATCCAGTGTTGATAATTTTTGACAGTAAAATATTATCAGAAAACACATACCTATAATTATACCTATAATAGACTTTCCCTGTGCCTTATATATTTAACAAAAAAAGATTAATTGCTGTACTATCGTATATTTTAAGGTTCCAAAACAATCCATAGGCCGGGAGATACTGACACAACATTTTGGGTCATTTGTAACAGGATGTCGATCCTACAGGGGTCTTAGTATGCAATGACAAAAAGAAAAATGATGGTCAGAACGCTGGTACCGGCGAACTAGTCGCGTGGGCGTTAGTCGAACTCGTCGGATAAATTACGGAAGTCAAACGATTTGAAACACAAAAATTTTAGGATTTACCGATAGCCCATAAAAAAGAAGTAGGTGGTAGTGTCATGCCATACTTTTCCGGTGTGACTTACAGCCCACAATACCGATGTGAATGCGTTGATTAAAAAAAAAAAATTCAACCATTTGTACCAGGCTAATTTTTGCACAGGTAATCATCGTCCAGTAGCCATGTACGAAAATCGCCATGCCATACTTATCAGACAGTTCCAAATGGTCGCCATACCGCCGAAAATCAGCAATATTTTTTTCGCTTAAATTTTAGGATTTACCGATAGCCCATAAAAAAGAATTATGGGCTATCGGTAAATCCTAAAATTTTTGTGTTACAGATCGTTTGACTTCCGTTATCCGTAGACTAACGCCCACGCGACTAGTCCGCCGGTATCAGCGTACTGACCATCATTTTTCTTTTTTCCATTTCGTACTAATACCCCTGTAGAACCACCATCCTGTTACAAATGACCCAAAATTTTGTGTTTGTATCTTCCTGCCTACTAAACATATACTATAATAAAATCGTAGGAAAGTCAAAACTGACATAAACGTATAGCAACATTTTTAACCGACGCCATTATAGGACGAAATTCTCAATTCAACTGAATTTTTTGTTGGTTCCGTTACCTCCGCACTTTTAACTGGGTGAACCGATGATTTCATGATTCATAAAAATATAAATGATATAAAAATAATTCCTTTGCAGTGACTCTCCGAGGAAGAAAGAAATAGATTCGTGTTACAAATTTTAAAATCATACATAGTACATTTCCATCGACAAGGTTTTCTGGTATTTATAATCTACCGCCTGACAACTTAACCTCCCCTCCAGTCGGTTAGTTGTCAGTCGATCGCTTACATTGTTTGAAGAGACGATCAGCGAGCCAATTGCAGATCTTAAACAGCCAACCAGTGCGGTATATAAGTGCCATAGCCGTGCCTTGTGATTTATTTAAGATTTAAGAAAACTATCAAGTTAATGTTCCAAGTGAAGGAATCATAAAATATTAATTGTGACGAAGGCGTTTTTATTCTACAACCCAACATTCATAGTAATAGACCATAGATACCGACACAACTAACACTGTATTCTTTGAACGGAAGGTATGACCCATATCAGTCATAGCTATGGGTAACTTCAGTCGCAGGAAAATCACTCATTTTGTAATGTGTTCAAAATAATATAATCAGTAGAAAGAAATAAACTCAGTTTAAAACACGTTACAATATTTTTGATTTGAAGCTACTATAGTCGATAAATAGGCAAAAAACTCTTATATCCTACTACTATTATAAAGGCGAAAGTTTGTAAGTATGGATGTATGGATGTTTGTTACTCTTTCACGTAAAAACTACTGAATGGATTACAATGAAATTTAGCACACATATAGAAAGTAACTTGGATTAACACATAGGGTAGGTTTTATCCCGGAAATCCCACGGGAACGGGAACTATGCGGGTTTTCCTTAGAAAACGCGGGCGAAGTCGCGGGCGGAAATCTAGTGGATATAATATTTTAATGTTTAAAAATCGAAACACATTATTTTTCTCGTCATCATTTTAAAGACGTAAGGGATTTAAAAAATTAACCTCGAACTAACTACAAAATGCATAGCAAGTCGAAAAAAAGGTGATTTCTTGTCCGTTCCCCTATTTTTTTCGTTGTGTTTAGGTTGCATGCATATATTCCTACTAGGTATGAAGAGATATACAGAGAACGCTAAATACATTTACCTGGTCACCATTACCATTAGATACACCATGGCATGGTAGAGGCCGTTCTATGGAATTACGTCAAATAATGTACTCCATCTTTTATATCTCTGTAGATGAGATGTTCTCCACCCTAGTAATCATCAGGTCTCCAGAATATAGTAGAGTCCGTGTTGAATAAAATTAATTTCTAAATCGGTGTTTTCTTAACTGCTCCCCACTCTAGAACTTATAATTACTTGCTTAGTCATCTTAAGGTCTCCAGAATGGGTCATGTAGCAGAGACTTTGCTTAATACGGTTAATGTGGAAAGATGAGTCTTCCTACATTACATTTACAACATACATAGTACACAATATTTACTATTCATAAATGTAATATGTTACTGCCTCTCAGAGAAAACATAAATTAGGTAGAAACCACTAACACATTACGATACAATACGATACAGTTTACAATTCCATAATCTTTGGTCACTTTTACTTCAACAACGATGTATATTATAGAGGGCGGTTAAAAAAACAAATTCAAATGTAGTGACAGAATCATTAAGGTCGTTGAACCGTGTAATTGCCTTAAGCATAATACGTACACGATTATAATATGAATAACATATTTATAGTAGATCTGTATATTGTTTGTATTCAAACAGTATTATTAGTATAGTGTATTCAAACAATAGTACTAGTAGTAATAGCAAACAAAATAAAGTA
Organism: Colias behrii; assembly: GCA_029959065.1. Taxonomy (NCBI): domain Eukaryota; kingdom Metazoa; phylum Arthropoda; class Insecta; order Lepidoptera; family Pieridae; genus Colias; species Colias behrii. Next base: position 463,581 of record JARWMC010000021.1, on the reverse strand, counting down.
AATAACGTACCTACTGATTAATTTATTTTATACAGTTATATAAAGAAGACTTAAAAACAAGATCTATTATTGATTTCTCGCCAGTGCTTACACAGAGTAGTCATTAATCTAAGGTTTCTTCACTTATAAATTGAATTAAAAACTAACAGAAAAATTACATACGTGTTGTCTTTAATATTTTAACATGCTTTCGATACTTTCTTCAAAAAAGACCACACAGAGGAATTTTGTTTGGTTTTCTATAATTTGAAGTATATTTAATTTATTTCTAGGTACATATCTCCGTTGTTAAAAACAAGTCACCCGTGACACGTCTAATAGAGTTTAGTACACACCGACACACAGCAAGTTCCCTCATTGTTATGTATGCACTCTGCTAACTCACTTATCCACTGTTACGGAGTAATGCGCGTTCACACTGACATAAGTAGCTATATGCAGTCAAGTGACTTGAAGGGCTTGTATCGACGAGCCCTACGTTAAATCTCAGCTGAGCTATGTAACAAGCTCGCCTATTAGCAGAGGCGGCTCGTCCTCAGGAGCGCTGGTGCAGTGAACTCCCATAAATAATTATAATAAAGTTATACCTGCTCATTATTTAAAATCTATCAAACTCCAATATAAATATCAATAAAATAAGTACCTTTACACATTACAAATAAAATACATTACATACCCTCTTGTTCATTTAATAAGTAACGCGCGAAAAGGAGCTTACGGAGCGCTCTCGATTGCGCTCCTATGAAACAACATTCAGTACATTGCCTACATACGAAATCCAGTAAGAGTGAAAAAGAAATTTCGCCACAGTCCTGCGCGTGAAACAAAACATTTTAAATCTTCCTCACGTACAGAAATTTTCCTGGCTTATAGAATTTTTCCTGACTTAAAGAAATTTTCCTGGCTTATAGAATTTTTCCTGACGTATAGAAATTTTCCTAGTTTATAGAAATTTTCCAGCTTATAGACATTTTCCCGACGTATAGAAATTTTCCAGCTTATAGACATTTTCCCGACGTGTAGAAATTTTCCTGGCTTATAGAATTTTTCCTGACTTATAGAAATTTTTGCGGCAAAGAGAAATTTTCCTCACGTACAGAAATTTTCCTGGCTTATAGAATTTTTCCTGACGTAAAGAAATTTTCCTGGCGTATATAAATTTTCCTGACTTACACAAATTTTCCTGGCTTATAGAAATTTTCCTTGTTTATAGAAAATTTCCAGCTTATACAAATTTTCCAGGCTTATAGAAATTTTCCTAGTTTATAGAAAATTTCCAGCTTATAGACATTTTCCCGACGTATAGAAATTTTCCTGGATTATAGAATTTTTCCTGACGTATAGAAATTTTCCTAGTTTATAGAAATTTTCCAGCTTATAGACATTTTCCCGACGTATAGAAATTTTCCTGGCTTATAGATTTTTTCCTAGTTTATATAAATTTTCCAGCTTATAGACATTTTCCCGACGTATAGAAATTTTCCTGGCTTATAGAATTTTTCCTGACTTATAGAAATTTTTGCGGCAAAGAGAAATTTTCCTCACGTACAGAAATTTTCCTGGCTTATAGAATTTTTCCTGACGTAAAGAAATTTTCCTGGCGTATATAATTTTTCCTGGCTTATAGAAATTTTCCTTGTTTATAGAAATTTTCCAGCTTATAGAAATTTTCCCGACTTATGGAAATTTTCCTGACGTATAGAAATTTTCCTAGTTTATAGAAATTTTCCTGGCTTATAGAATTTTTCCTGACGTATAGAAATTTTCCTGGCTTATAAACATTTTCCTGACTTATACAAATTTTTCTGGCTTATAGAAATTTTCCTTGTTTATAGAAATTTTCCAGCTTAGAAATTTTCCCGACTTATGGAAATTTTCCTGACGTATAGAAATTTTCCTAGTTTATATAAATTTTCCAGCTTATAGACATTTTCCCGACGTATAGAAATTTTCCTGGCTTATAGAATTTTTCCTGACGTATAGAAATTTTCCTAGCTTATAAACATTTTCCTGACTAATACAAATTTTCCTTATCTATATAAATTTTCCTGACTTATAGAAATTTTCCTTGTTTATAGAAATTTTCCTGGCGTATAGAAATTTTCCCGACTTATGGAAATTTTCCTGACTTATAGAAATTTTTCCTCACTTATCGTAATTTTTCTGTCAATCGAAATTTCCCTAACTATTGTTAAAATCATTTTTCTAATCTTCCTAAAATTGGAAATTTTTACGACTGATTAAAGTAAACCACCCACCTATTCCCACCCACATCCCGTACGCTATGCTCTCTATCCACAGGCCGCGCGTGCGCAGAATGGCTCAGTATCTGCATAGCTAGCGAACGTATAAACTCGCCCGGTCGTTGGGCGCTTTCACCAGGGCCCTGGAATTATGGAATTATTATTAATTTCATGAATAATATCATCATCATCATTTTTATTTAAAACAATATTCATATATTTTTCTTTGCACGCGGTTTCCCCTGATGTTAAATTCGCATTAGTATGAGTCGTTTCACCGCTGTCAAAAGTTACCCATGGCCATGACACATTAAAACGAATAAACACACTTTCGCATTTATAATATTAGTTACTAGAGGTCCGCCCCGGCTTCGCCCGTGGTACATATTTCGCAATAAAAGGTAGCCTATGTCCTTTCTCGGGTATCAAAATATCTCCATACCAAATTTCATGCAAATTGGTTCAGTAGTTTAGGCGTGATTGAGTAACAGACAGACAGACAGAGTTACTTTCGCATTTATAATATTAGTACGGATTTATAATGTGGTGCTCATTTTTTTGTAATACATTATCCTGCTAACGCTATTGTATTTTCGTTGTTTTATTTCAAGTGAACACCCATACAATTTTGTCACGAGCCGCCTCTGCCTATTAGACATCTAGTTTGTTTAGGACTTAGACTAAACAAACTCTAAAACTTGTAAACTGGTACAAGGGCTTATGAATAATCATTTTTAACAACTACTGATTGTCGGTTCTATCAAGAAGAATCGGAACGTAACTCTATATTTACTCTTACAAACTGAACTCCCAAGATAAACTAGACTTCAGGACCTCTATAAATACTGCTGAAACTTCTTGAACACTACTTTATTGAGCTATTATTAAAAGGGTCTCTGATCAATGTGAGAGCAAATGGATGCCACTTCAGGTATATCAGTTTTTGTTGATTTTTGCACAAGAGATATCTATAACATAATGTTTTAGGAATTAAAGTATGCATTAAACCATCACATAAGCCGTAGTTAATTACGAAAACTAAATTCTTTTTATTGAAATAATTATATATTCAAGTAATACCTATCTTTCATCAGAATATTTGAAATGTTCGCAAGGCTTATAAAGATATGCGCCTCCCGTATTACATGAACATTAGTCGCATTTGCGGTTTCGCTCAAATGGAATTTGCGATGGCATTATTAATATACCGCCATAATTAAGTCGCAATAACATGCTGGTTATTGATTGCGGAATTATGGCAACAAAACGTATATGTTTGGTTTTACTTTTAACACATTAAAGTTAAAATATTATTATCGTAATCGATTAGAAGCAAGGGAAAGCATTGATCGCGATGCTAGGTTGTTTTCATATTCTTTAAATATCAATAAATTAAATTTAAAGTTATAAAATCACACAAATAAAAAAAACACTACTTTTATTTGCGAGCGATGTATAAGAAAAATAAATGTGTAGGTAGGTAACCTACACATTTATTTTTCTTATACTGTTTTATGTCTATTCATTATTATTACACAATTCTAAATTGAAACCAATAAATTGATAATCCAGCTTACACTCATCCACGCCCCATATGCTCTTATAGGAGCAATGTTTGTCTGCAAACACTAGCTGGTAAACTCATATTACACACAGCATTTGACACACGCCACAGCCCTCCGTAATCTAGCCACTTTACATGCGGTTGTGTGAGTGCATGATCAGCATTCAGAGCCCATAGTGTTCGTGTGTGTGCAAATAGTCTAATTGTGGACAACATGTGCTATTCACTGCTATTTAACACGAGACTTCGAGTGGTTAATGCGAAAATGTTACGTTTTGTAAAGAACGAGTGGTGCGTGGATGTAGGACGAAATTATTTTGGTTGTAAAGTATGTACTTATATCTACTCGTATTCCGACCTGATGATTGAAAGTAATTTTTATTGATTACACAAGAGCGGGTGAATTCGACGAACGCCATGAGAAAAAAGAATGTCTAATAACAGTAGCAATTGTCAACGAAGTCATAATGCATATTGTTCCAAAACGTATATCACATACGTGAAATAACAGTAAAATATCTATTGAAGTAAAAACTTACACAGAATTTCTATAATAACAATGGAACTATATGGCTACGTATTGTCTACGCGGCGTAGGCGCGCTACGGTCTGGGCGGCTGTGCTTTTGTTACAGGCTTCTCAATACAAGTGAGCGTAGGGCTTTCGTAGACGTCACGTGTAGCTTATTTGCATGTATGATGCCAATAAACCATTTTGCGTATAGGTATACAGTACCTATGTTAATATATATATAGGTACCTACGTATATTAAATAAATGTATCTTTTACGTATACATATATATTTTTATAATGTATCATTTACCTAATCTTGTATCATAGATTCCTTGATAGTTGATATGGATAAAAGGCGCATTTTAAACTTGTACTAATTTAATTACGTGGCAGGTTAACTTATGTTTCAGTCCCATATTTTAAAACTGTATATTTCGATAAATGAATGAACAGTGTGCCTGCCCTATGCCGCTTTTTTGTGAAGCGTGTCTGAGTCGCTTGTTAGCCGCTATGGGATATTCCTTGTTTTATTTTTAAAAACCATAACGCATGTAGGTGTAGATTCATAACAATCTGCGAATATTACTGTTGAGATTTATTATTAGACTTTACGTAAGATGTATTGTACTTTATCGTCTCTTTGATCATGATTGCACTTGACGTAAATTTTCATTCATTATTTGTTATCATAACTGACAGATAAGCCGATTGTTATGAGGTTTACTTGTTAATATGTATCGTAAAGCTTGTTGTTAGGTACAGACGAACGGCATATTTGTAGGTATCTATAGGTGTATTCTCTGAGCATGTTTAAAAATTTCTCATTGAGTTTGGAGTTAGCCCTAATATTTTGTATTTACATAACGTCGGTATACTTTACGCAGGTCCCCATTACGGGCGGTCGGTCAAAGTGGCCGGTCACGTTAACCCAGCTCACCGCGGGGTGAACGATCCCATGCTATTTTGGGTTGACAACGTTTTAAAAGTGCCGACTCGACGCCGCGACCGCATTCATTTGTGCCTTCCTTTTTAGCGAATTTATGGTAGGTATAACCGCCAGTCAAAGCTTTAGCTAAGTTGTGGAGTCCGGTGTGCCTTAGCAATGTACGATTTTGAAACAGATGTCAACTGATTCCTGATCGATTTTCTATAACGACCTTAGCTGGAATATTTGTTCTCACCAGAAATAGAATAATTTCCAGCTCATGTCGTATAACCATTAATTATGTTAGATCTTTTCCTGTAATATATTGAAATGTATTGGAACTGAACTATAAAGTTCTCAGTGTTTTAGGTGGGATATCTCTACCAAACTTGTTCATTCGTTCTTGAGCTGAAACTTGAAAATAGACTTGCGCCGATGTTGTTAAAAACTGCTATTAATGATAATAAATAGCGCTAACGCTTAATCAAAATGTAATTAAAACAAGACAATCGAATCATCGTCTAAATACGATTATACGGATTATTTAAGAAAACATTCTGGCGCACTAATATTCAGTTTAATCTAAATTAAACTCGGTTTAAACTTATCTTTGGAATACCTTTGTTTGACCTCGCACTGCCTTTGTTAATTTGGTTTTAATTGGAAGTTTATTTCACTTGAAAGTCTTGCTTTTAATTAGGTATGTTGTAATTTTCTTCTAGCAAAGGACGATTATTGAATAAAGTAAACGAAATTTATTTGATTAAAATATTTCGTTTGCCAGTTATTCATATATTTGATTAAAGTGAAAAGTGTATTCGTATTTTTATATTATTGGAATACACTAATTCAATCGAATTGAGGTTTTTGCAAAAATAAAAATGAAAGCGTATTTATTTTACTAGTAACTCTTTGAAAACAGCAAAGAGGTTTCATCATAAGATTATTGAGCCAATAGAGGGTTTGGTAAAATTTGTTTCATCTCGCATCTAGGATATGCTTCGGCTCGAGACGGTATAGCAATCTGCTGCAACGAGCTCAGACTCAATACATACTGGTATATAGTAGGTACAAGACTGCATTCAGACCAGCGGGAAATTCACTTACCAAATGGGTTTGCTATATTAGTTGTTAACATGTCTGGTTTGCTCTTGTGTGCTTTGGTAATATTGTTGTCGATAGATCTAACTGGTTATTTGAAGATTTCACAATTAAATGTATAGAGAGTGAGGCAGGATGAGATGGAAATTGTATCATCAGTAATATTTAGAATAGGTGTTATACGTTTCTGCTGATAACTTTAGGTTGCTACCTACTATGCAAAAATGTATCTGTAATGTAATTTTTTGCGGATTTTGATTATGAAAATTTAAAAACATGTAGGTTTCCTATTTACCTTGAATATGGCTAATAACCTAATCCTTTTCTCTATAAGCAACAACATTGATTACAAAGTATTCGCCATTAACAGACTTATGTTTATCCAATAATATGTATTTGTATTGCTACATAAATAGTTGCAAACATATCTCATTAGAAATCGATGAATTAACACCTGAACCTTTAAAGCTTTCATTATAACTCTTAAGTCATTATAACGTTCAAATGTCCCTAAAATGATGGGCACTTACTCGTTTGAAATAAGCTCTAAATGTAGCTGCAAGGCTTCCACAATGTATGAGTTTGTAACGCGTTTGCCGGCTGACGGCCCCCCGTAGGCTTTGCTTCACACCATAATTGATTGCTCTATCGGATTACCGCCAACGCTCGCTAAATATTTTCCATGTTTTCTCTAGGCAAGCTATATAATGTCAACGGTTTAACCTTTGAATACGTTGTACAGGCAACGTGTGTAGAGGATGTTCTTAAAATGTTATGTGTATCAGGTGTTGCGATATTGATACGAATCGAAATGCCCTTACGTGACATTTGTAAGCTTGTACCTATTCCCAGCTCAGTGTTTGGTTAAATAAACTAGAGATCTATATCGGCACAGTATAATATAATGATAAAATCGTATATAGAATCGGTCTTTATATTGTTTAATTAATTTTCGAGTGAGCTAGAAGAGTGCCTAAACAAAGCTTAACCCATTGAGCCCCGAACGGCCCGATCGGTCCACGACACAATAGATTTTCTATTGTGTCTGTGATTCCGGGGCCTTTTTTTTTGAGTTATTAATATATTAAAAATGATTGTAATTACCTGCAGCCGCCGAAAACATTACTGTTTATAATATACTGTTAATTACACTCGCATTACAGCCTACAGTTAATATTGTCACTCAACCGGCAGATTATAATGTAACCCCAAAGAACAATAACGAGGCACACTCGCGTACGGGAAGCTGCGATCCACGTAATTAGAAGTAATTAAAGATTCACGCGCTCCACGTGGTGCTGTCGCGGCAAAGCCTTTGATGTCATGTGTATGTTGGATAGCCTGTGTGTCTGCTAGTGTGCGGGCTGGGAGTGGGGATAGGAATATTAAATTATTTCTTTTTCGCGTAGGTTGATAAACACATGTACCTACACACAAATGTATAAGCGCCTTTATTGCCGAAGTGTCTAGAATTTGTACTACCCAGATACATTTATGAACTAAATGGAAGAAATGTTACAAACGAATTTTTGCAAAAACAAATGAATTATTAAACAACTTGCACATCGGTGATAAGAGCAGATAAATACTTCCGATCGTGTTCCGCACCCATAAATATCGTTTGTTAAATCAGTCCCCAGCGAGATTCATCGGCTGGCGCAACACTGGGCCTTTTAAAGCGATTGCCTTACACCGGAGCCGGCCCCTTTCAGATTCGGGTCGCGTTAACATTTCACGGCGCTTGTGCGGCCGCCTCGCTTATTCTCGCAGAGGGCCATAAGTACTGTACATTCTTACCTTTTCCCCTTTTTTCCTTTGCTTCCTAAAGACTTTTAAGTTGCCATGAATAGATGAATACAGGCAACAGCATTCATATTTGCTTTCATCCTTTGTAGCGTTTCGCATTTTTTGTTTGTAGGCAGGTCGACTCGCGTTATCAACCTTCATGCTGTTTAGAAAATCGATGCGTGAAATAATGAAATTAATGAACGATGCCGCGGTGGTTTGCGGTTGATAAAATTGTTTTAATAACAAATTAGCTCTGTTTTTTTATGTAACATTTACGGGGAACAGGAAATTACACTAAATATACGTAGCCAGTATAATTGAAAAAAATATCAGGGCTCGGGCTGTCCATAAAAAATATCACGAGGCAAGATTAGTGGTTAATACGTTTTTATGTCTTATCGCTGGGTTTTTACGACAGCGTTATGCCCAGTAAATTTTGACTCTGCTGTGATCGAACGAAGTAGGTAATGTGTAAGTTTCTTTTTTATATTTTCCCTCATAACCACTCTAATTTCGTATTAGCAGTATCTATTATTGTTTTTATATTTTCTTTTTCTAAATTAAAATTTACACTTTTTATACATATTAAATTCATTGCATTCCGATTTAACTAAATATGCGACATACACATAAGCATTACGATTATTCCGGATTAAAAACACATTGCTCTATGAATGATTGATGTGAACCACGTGTATAAAAGCTCCTTAATATTTATGAGAGCCTGGTACAAACGACTCATCATTACTAAGCATCCGACAGTTTCTATTACACGGTGACCGCTCTCGCTCGTCACGCTTTTGACCTCCAAGGGCTTTATGCGGTCTTGGTATTGATTTGATTTGGATTATATTTTAATGGGGAAAATAAAACGTTTATTTGCTTCGGTTGTAGTAGAAGAATTTTCAAATTCACTTAACGTAACGACGTGAACTCTTTGATAACATGGTTATATCTGTATGTTTTGTTCTATTACGATATATCTTATGTATATAGATATCTATAAAACCACCTTCAAAAGAACATGTGGGAGTATCGCTTAAAATACACCCATGTTGTGACAATATCTACATATTGTATAGCTTTATTTGTCACCCTTTGTAACGTAAACGGGAACAAGCAATAACGGTAAAGGTCACAAAATGCCGCTGGCTCTGCAGAAACGTTCGTATCACGTAACTTAATGTAAGACAATGGGAATATTCCGTTTTTCTCACTCTATTAGGTTAGATGTGTGGGCTTAGTCATAGAGAGTCTGGTTTTCGTGCATTAGGATTGAGGATACTTTGTCTTAAAACTTAAGTAAATTTTTGGAACTTTTCTTTTGTATAAATAATATAAACATATATGGGACTGTACCAAAATGAATATTCTCCCCTGTCAACTACGGATAAAATAGATCATTTTAAGTTTAGATTTAGAGTTTTAATGAAGATTTTTACTTTTAATTAATTATTCTGTTACTATAGAATATAATAACTAGCAGGTGGGTGAAAAATATTCTGTTAATTATCATTAACAGAATATTTTTCATTTCTTGGCGTATTGTGGTGTTAAATCGTGGCTGCTTTCGTTCGGAATGTGTGGGATGAATTCTTGAAATTAATTTGTATGAATATCTCGAAATTAATAAACATATTCAAAGTATTTGGCTATATTTAGTTTTTAAATAATAATGAACGTAAAAAGAAAATTGGAACAGTCAAATAACTATCACTTTTACCTTGAGACACTCCTTTATCAATAAGAGGTCTTCGTTCTATAAACTTTCCTATAATTTTGTAATCGATTGTTCACATATTGTTTTCTTCTCACATTGATTCTAGTTGATTGCTATATGATGTTAAGTATTCCCCACACAGGGAACATTAGGGCCATCTTAGTGGCAAACTATCGGAACATTGAATAGTTTATCGAGACCTTTCCCCTGAGATTTGCGGGTCTCGCTCAGTGGTACTTACCGTTATTTCATTATTTTTGTATTAGTACTATTTGTGTTTTGCTTTACCTGATTTAATAAACTTGCTTCCTTTTTGTACATGGTTTGCGTGTGTGAAATTAAGAAAAATATTTGAATTTGGTTTCGTTGGTGCATATTCTATAAATATACCTATTACATACACGGTAATACAATTATTTTTTAAGCACTAGTCATCTATAAACTGTTGGCTTGAAGATCACTCTTCCGAGTTTCCATAAGAGCTTATCGGACTATGAGATTCGTTTTGTTACTTTTAAATGCCTTCAATTCAACACATCAAAAATAATAAATAGAAAATAATACGAAAGTTGAACGCTCGAGCTCAACTTGAAACTTTTGCAATTGAGAAGAATAACTTTAGCTTCGATTTATACAATATATTATTACAAAACTTTTATACTACTATTATTTTGAGGATAATAAAGTTAAAAGTGTACGTAATTTCAGGATATCGCAAAATAAATTACAAATAACTGTAAGACTTTGTGTTTCAATATTGAATATTCTGCGAAATTCCATTGCGTTGAAATATGAAATTGTATGTAGAATTTATATAAGCTCGTTCAGAATTACAGTTCTCTGAAATAACTTAAATGGATTTCAGAATGAAATTCTAGATTTTCTACGAATGCTAACTCCTTCAAATGGCTGCGTTATGTTATTTGTATTTGAGATTTACTTCTAAACACAGATAATCGGTATCGTACTGTACCTTATTACTTCAGAGGTTTCATATTTATTATGTGGTTAAAATGACAGGAATTATTTATGACAGGAATTATAAACGAAAAGAGTTGGAAAACACTTCCCATCTCGATAGCAATTCCAGATCGAGTTGTAATCGTGTGGGCAGATTCAAATGTGTGAAAGTAGGTACAGTCGCGCAAATTGCTTCACGAGTGTGATTGGACGCCTGTCGGGGTAATCGCGCGCGGAAATTGTCGTTCAGCCTGTTATCGTGCGGCCTGCGTCTGCACTCCAGTGTAGAGTGTAGACTTGGAGAGAGTACTAATTGAATTTTTAAACGATATTAGTTCCTCGTTTCAAGCTCTAAAATTGTAAATGCTTGTTGTTTAATGCTCTAACGTAGTCAAGGGTTGATGCTGTTTGTAACGTAACTATTGTGTTAGTGTAAACACTGGAGAGTAATATTACGTTTCATTAAGATTCGCATCAGGTTAAAAATAAACTAGTTACATACTTTGGTTTCACGAAAAGGCGCGCGTATTTATAGAGCGTTCGTTCCTTTACAATATTAAAAACATACTGGCTGAATGGAGAACCTTCTCCTTTGTTTGCAAAATAAACCTTTATCTGTGTTTATATTGTTATATGTTTACACCTACGTAAAAGTTCATTATACAGATTTGCCTATCTGGAATATAATAACAGGACTAAAATTGATATTTATTGTTTTATGGCATTCAAATGTTTTATAAATATAAATTTATAAAGAATAGAAAAAATACCATATAAAGCATTTGAATGCCATAAAACAATAAATATCAATTTCAACAAAAAAGGTCGTGCTCCATCGTTACAATATTGTATTCACTGAAAAGTGTTTCATATTGGTTGAGATGGTTGTTAATCATCCCAATAGATGGCGCGCGGTGTGTCCCTTAGACACATAAAACTGAAAGAATCGAATAAATTCGATTGCTCTGGCGGGTCACGATTGGCTGAATTGGTCAGGCATCCGCCTCGGAATGGCGCGAAAGGATGCGGGTTCGAGTCCCGCCTCGTGATCGAATTTTTTCTATTCTTTATAAATTTATATTTATAAAGCATTTGTATGCCATAAAACAATAAATATCAATTTCAACAAAAAAGGTCGTGCTCCATCGTTACAATATTGTATTCACTGAAAAGTGTTTCATATTGGTTGAGATGGTTGTTAATCATCCCAATAGATGGCGCGCGGTGTGTCCCTTAGACACATAAAACTGAAAGAATAGAATAAATTCGATTGCTCTGGCGGGTCACGAGTGGCTGAATTGGTCAGGCATCCGCCCCGGAATGGCGCGAAAGGATGCGGGTTCGAGTCCCGCCTCGTGATCGAATTTTTTCTATTCTTTATAAATTTATAAATTTATATAACAGGACTAATTTACGAACGCCACAACGTAACCTTACCTGAATAATTATATAAAATGACCATGGTATGTTGCAGCGGGATGCTGTGGCCACACTAATTATATTTGCCATCTATAAATACCAAACATTACGCAAATAAACCCGAGCCATTTGCTCAAAACAATGCACACAGATAATTGGCATTAATATTATTTGAATAATCCGTTATTTGCGAGATTGATTTATATTATTATCACATTGCAATTACTTATTCTCGATAAGACACTTTGTAGTTTATTTAATATTGATAATATTAGTTAGAATGACGTTAAAAGCTTTTAGTTACACCAGCTTAGAGGCATGCTAAGACGGCTTGGGCGGATGTACTGCGGTTAGCAGAGTGCCCAGTACTGCCAGTGTTTGTATTTCACTCCATTTGAACAACACGGATGCTTTGTGAGATCTCAAACAGGAACTGTTCGTGGACCAATGAATTTGCTTCATTTGGTAGGTACATTTGATTGGTGTACCTACCTATTTGTTAATTGATATAGCGTTCGGTCTTTTGCCGTTTTATGTAGGTATCTAGGAATAATAAATTGATACTTGTTCATTCCTGGTTAAAGTTAAATTCACATTTATTCAAATAAGGCACGTGATATATAAACGCAAACACAGAACAATTGAACAGTTTTTAATAAGCACGCCGTATGATGGCATTCAAAATAAAATTATCTTACCTATGTGTATAATTCATTATTTTAGAAGCTTAGAAGCTTAATTGACCAGCAAAACATGATGGTAACTCATTTAAGAAATTAATTACCTATAAAGTACTTGTTAGCATACAACCTGCAATCCTATACCTATAGTCAATATACCACGTTTTCCTGTCTAAAGCTAAGACAAACTGCAGGAAATTCGATTACAAGCATCCGTAGTGCACACTCCGCACCTGCCTAGTATTTGTGTAATGCCTAACTCAGTCGTATAACTATACTCTATAGTTTATATCTACATGACGATTAACAAATGAATACAGAGCAATCTTTATATTATAAAACCTTAGTAATTATTAGTCTATAGGTATTACGTATGTGAGGCAAAGTTAAGACCTTGAATATCGTGAGGGTTGGTGACCAATCGATCGAAGGTCAGAAAGCTGCTCATAAATTAATTTATTATTACTTATGCCTGTTCTGTTCTTACACGCAATGCCATAAGTTTCTGTTACCCTAGTGCATTTTCAACTATTGTTGTAATTTTTTATTAGTGCAGAGGGCTTGTTTAAAAATAATTTATATGGGCAATCTTACTTAAATAATTATTATTGACAGATAAAATTAGTGTATATAGTTAGAAAGCGCTTTAAAATATTTAATACATAATGTATCTACATATCTACTTATTTATATCAAACAGTTTCAAGAAGTAACGAGATATCATTTTGTAAATAATTATTGCATAAAATTAGGTTTCTAATTGATTCGTCTACAGAATTATTATGATTATCTTTTAAAAGATAGGTAAAGTATACCGGTATCTATTCGCAATTTAGAAGCAAGATATCTCCTCAGAAGCTTCCTCAGTCCCAAATGATTTACCGCCAGCTCTTTAATGTTAACTTTTGTTTCAACTCTTTAGATTTATGCGTTTTCTTCACGGCAATAAATTTGCCATGGGGTACCTACGGCTGTATTATACTCATTTTTATTTGCGGAACAGAAAATGTTCATTTAATTTGTTATGATAGAAACGCTCGCTTTTATTACAGATTATACTGATGTGGTTTTTTCAACATGGAATGTAGGGACCTATTTTTGCCTTTTGCTAAGTAGGTAGGTACCTACACAAGTCTGGATAACTCCTCCCCGATATATTTTACGTTCTTCATTTTTCTAGAGGAACATGAATATTTATGTTCAATATTCACATGAAATATTTACTGTATTTTGGCTGTATATTTTTTATCAATGTTAAAGAACAGTTTTTCTGCATATTATCATTAAAATATATGATTCACATGCAGATCTCGTCTCCGTCTACACGAATTCTTGCAAGGCTTTTGTTTTTGGCAACACTTGCGCTGCCGAGTGGGTATTCAATTTGGCAACATGGAAACGAATTATTGGACCCGATCCCACGCTCCTGTGATGAACGGAACTTGTTTATGAACAATATATTTTATTAAAAAATATTCGATATAGTATGATACCTAATTTGATAAGTTTAATACGGTAACATCAGTTATTGGTAGGTATCACGTATGAAAACAGTAAACGTAATTAATATTATTAATTTTTAAATAAGCATTAAGCACTTATTGATTTTAATTATTTGTTATATTTCACAATTTACCTACTTCGTAAATCGTATTATAACGTGAATTTTTAATGATACGATCTTTTGTCAACAGTGAAATACGCGATTTCCAACGTAAAAAGAAATTAGCTGAACATCTGGTCCCTTTAGCGATTGAACGCGTTTAATATATTATTTCATCTTCTATCATTATTCATCTTCTAATACATAATCCATAAATATTAATATATTGGTTCAGTCACTGATCCCTTTTTTCCATACATGTCAATCTCGAGAGTTTCTTGCTGATTTGGGTTTGGATTTAATAAAAATATATTCTTTCATTCATTCGGCCTTTGCCAAATCATTTTTACAGTCACGTTCGGGCAGTTTGCCTATAAACATCAATATGGTATTCGTAATGTGAGGTGTCCGTCAATATTAACTTACGTCGCGGTCGGTAAGAAAAATATATTATCTTTATGTATGTACCTAGTAATAATTTATTATTTATCTTGGTTTCAGGTACGTACCAAAATACTCACTAAGAAGTAATAGTGGTATGATATTACGAAAATAACTTGGAGAGTGTACCAGGACATCATAAAGGCTTGAAGTTAGTAGAGAAGCTATAAGCCGTCTGAAACTATTGAACTAACGCCTTTACGCCGTTAGTAATCCTACGCATTCGCGTGCGGCAGCGAATCTCTGCGAAACTACTGCGTAGCGAAATATCTGCGGAACGTTAGTACACAGCAATGTTTTCGCAACTTTCGCAATGCGTCTGTGTAATAACCATTTCGCAGTTCCTTGCGAAACAATACTGACAAGGACGCAACTATTTCATCTATCTATGTGCTAGAGTGAGACATATCATATGCGAAATCCTGCCACACTACTGACAGATTTTTCGTTGTTTCGCTTTTCGGTGTACTAAAGGCGTTAGTACACCGACGCATTCGCGTGCAGATATTTCGCTACGCAGTAGTTTCGCAGAGATTCGCTGCCGCACGCGAATGCGTAGGTGTACTAACGGCGTAAGGACAAGTTTCTGCATACAATGCATTATCTTGTCAATATATTGTACTACAACTACAGTTGAGCCGGTTATGCACAATATTAGATAATATAGAGCTTTAATATTTGAATAAGCATCATATTTCTATCTAGATACTGCCTTTATATCATATCATTTAAATATCGTTCCTATTTTTAGCGTAATAGCGAACCGTTATTTCATTGAATCTAGAGTAAAATTTCATTATAGGTACTCGTATAATAATAAATTTAGGCTCGGAATCATCATAAGGCTCAAATGCTAAGATATTGCGCAACTTAGATGCTCCTCAGGGCGTTTATTAAATTTTAACCGACCTCAAAAAGAGAAGATTCGCAGATTTTTGTATTTATCAGTTGTATATTGGAAATTTCTGAGGAAAATGCAAATGAAATGTGATTTATTTTTAAAATCAGGACTGTTTGCTTAATAAATCATTTTTTTTAAATATAACTAAAAGTAAAATAGGAAAAAAAAACACTGATCGCGTAATACCAGGGGATCATAAAAGAAAAAAGCTTAGCACGCATTCCGAAGTCGAAGATGTGGGTAGCGGGTAAGATAAACGGTTTTATGCCGAGTGTACATTGGCACATACTTGTCCGACCCCAGACGTCCCAACCTCACCTTTACGTTATCACTTATCTACAATTCAATCGAAACACCTCGGATTGTGAGGTGAGGAGCATTCGCTGCTTTGATTTAGAAAACGTATTGCTTAGAAACTCTTTTGTCAAATCTATATTCATAAGTGTGTTTACGTCTTTAAGTTTAATATTTTATTGTAATACTAGCGGTCCGCCCCGGCTTCGCCCGTGGTACATATGAAAAATAGATGTTGGCCGATTCTCAGACTTACCCGATATGCACAGAAAATTTCATGAGAATCGGTCCACCCGTTTCGGAGGAGTATGCAGACTAACATTGTGACACGAGAATTTTATATATAAGAGATTATGCATTTTCTTTATAAAACGAAATAGCAAAAGTTTCACGAGATTTTTTTTATAGAAGCAATTTAAAGCTGTTACGAGAGTCGCAACTTGAAGCGAGTACCTACTAGATGAGAATTATCGCGGGTATTTACACTTTTTAGCCACTCAGAAATAACATTCGGTTCCGACAACCCTCTGTAATAACGTGCTCATCTTATTTCGAAGCGGAAGTTAATTTTTTTGGGAGTTTGTAGCTTCTTGTTACTTCACTTTTTGCTCGCCCCTTCGTACAAGGGGACACCAGCCCTTTTTGCGCTTATTACGACATTTGCTGTTTTCTTGTATTTGTGTGTTTGTTAAATCATGAATGAATTTACGTTTTAGAATTATTGTTAAATATCTTGTTAGAACCTAATTATGCCAAAAGGTACATAAATAACCCTTAAGCGTGTATCAATTAATTAATTATTATTTAATACTCTAAACACACACACTAACTATGAATTTCAATTGAGTTATTCGTACAATTGTAAAAAAAATATCCTAATTACTATTCACAAAGTCAAAAAACCTTTAAATGTTTAGTAAAAATTGCAGACTGTTTCACAAGCAGTCAATATTAACAGTAGTCGACTATAAATCGTAATCGACATGTTTATTATAACCACTTTACTCCCGACATCGCTTGTCATCAGCGGCTCCTGCAGTCTCCGCTCCACAAACATTAGCCGGAGTTGCTCTAAGGGTGTTGACTGTTGGTTTAGCCATGGATAAGTGGCGGGAGTAATTGGCCTCTGTAGCTGGACGATTGTTTGTGCCTGGTGGAATGGAATGCCTGAATACCTACTGACAGGTGGGGCGGTTTTGCAAGGTTACAAAATGTACAAGTTATTTCAATTTGTTTTAATTGGCGCTTATTCGTTTAATTGAGCATTAAAAAAACTGATTGAACTTCAAAATATAAAGTCTTTTTGTACAGTAAGGACAATACAAATTATTTACCAATTTAAGACTACCTAGAACGAGAATATCAATTGCAAATTTAGCTTGTATTTTTAGAAGCTCTCAGTAAAGGTACCTATCGAAATGTTCAACTATAAATGCCTCCACAGAGGTCGCGACATGCAAATTGCAATCTACGATAATTCTTCGCTCCATTGAATATAGTGATTTAATTATCGAGACGAGCACATAGCGCTGACCGCACCTGTTAAATTTGAGTCCATTAATAAAAGTTCGGCGACTGCTCGTGTATACAAAGGTCTTAATTAGGACAATGAGGATCGACCACGGGCGCGTGTCACGCGAGCCTTTATCCGTAGGTATGTTCGTACTGCGGGTTTACATGCGATATGGAGGCATGCACGTAATGTTGAAATTGATACTGATGATCTTGAGTACGAAATACGCCAGTGTATTTGCTCTAATATAAAATTGTTTGCGTGATGTATGTAGTGGATAAGGTAATTTCTGGAATACAAAAGGAATAATTTAATATGATGGTAATGTACTGAGGAATCATCTCCAACCTTTCCATTATTGGCGAGGTCTAAAAGCCATAGGTAGTCTAAATATTGATTCTTGTAGGTAGAACAGTAAAGACAAAGTTAAATGGACTATTATAATTTAAAAAACTCCTATTACTCTAAGCTTAAAGATACCCAAATTGTGTCATGACTGTCTATTCACTCCGGTTTCTCTTATAGCTGACGCTATTGTAAAATTGTAAAAAGTTTGATTAAAAAGTCGTCCTTTCTTCTCTAAATACAGACTCGTTTTGGCAGTGACTCGACATTGTCCAAGTTAAATGTCATAAAGTGACACAAATGCTCAGCCCCCGGTTGGCCCGGGAAATAAATTGAATGAAACTAATTCTTATTTCCGTAGTAATAAGAGCTCATTTGCGTTATATTTGTTAAATGTTGCCTTGTCATCGTTTTAAGTTTAGATTTATAACGAAGATAAAAAAATTAACAATAAAATATCTATTTTTCGTCCAGCTTTTCAGACTAAAATAATTTGGGGACTTTTAATAAAAGTTATAATGGCGATGTAGGTTACAAAGTTAAGCCTAATATAACTTTTGAAGCTATTAACATTGTAAGAACCCTATTACGTTGCTTCACACCCCTTCTAAACGGATTTTGATGTTATGTAAGTTTGAGATAATAAGTATAGTGCCCTCGGAGGCAGTGAAATGGAAAATGAACGTAAATGTTGTTTACTCGATGTATTATATTTTTCAATATAGCACGTGTTAAAAGATTCTCAGTAGATAAACCTATATTATTATAGTCTCGTGACTAATAATAATTAAAAAGTTAACCTACATATACCATAATTAATTAATGTAGACACGTGGCCAAAGTATTATATCTATGGCGATATACTTTAGAGCCCAGCCTTTGTAGAGATTACGGTGAAATATTAAATAATAGATATCCATCAGATCTCAAGTCGACAATATTGATCACGGTTCAGCTCTTTAAGGGATTAGTTAACCGCGCTGGATGTCTTCGGATCGACCAGGGACGGATTACATTTGGTTATTATTTAAAATATGTTGGGCCCTGGTTGTGCAAGGGAATTTATGTGTAGCTCAAGATAACGGATTGTTTATCATATATTGATATGAATATATAATAACCGCGTGATTTTTCAAGTAATTAAAATTTTCCAAATTAATGAAAGATTGTAGGTAGTATTATGTATGTATTTTCAATGCTTCGATTTTTTTAAATATTTCTTGCGTAGAAATTATGAATTAAGCTTTTTTTAGCCAATTACTTTGTAAATATTGCCTTACTCTTTTCACAATGTTGGATGTAATGGAAATAAAAATATACCAAGTTGCAGTAACTTCCATGGAAAACGTACATTACTTTCACAAAGATTTTATAAATATTTTACAAAGAAAACCAGCAATGTTATTGTTAGAAACCAGGGGAACAAAAACGCAAAAGCTCTCTTTTATCCGTCTTTGTTATTCTCGAATGGAAAACTGCCTTATATTATTTTTAACAAAAATTGGATTAATAAGTTGTTAACAGTTTAATGTTATTAAAATAAGTTTTGAGGTTTATAATCCGTCCCCGGTGAAATCAGCCCATTCAATACTTGAACATTTCTCGGCTTATTCGAGTTCTGTTTGAAGGGTTCGCGAATTTATATGTTACTTTTGTTTTGTTTAGGAAATTCCTTTGCGTTCACAGTTGAGACCCTTTACTTATTGGATTTGTTGGAAATGCCTTTTCAAATAGAATTTTTAATCGTGAATAGGTATTTATGATTAGGCATAAAAATTTCGTTACTTAAATTTAAAATAGAAACTGTTACCGAAGACAGTATATTGTGAACGAAATTTTTTTTTGAAAGAAATTAATTGCCAAATAAAGTATAAAAGAGCTGTCCAAAATTATATGATTTAAAATGCAAATAGAAAAATAGCCTGTTATAACATGGTGCTTATTGTTTTTATATTTCAAACTAATTTCGCGGTGGAAAGAACAACCGTACCTTAGCTTGAATGTAAATCTCCGTCGATAATGATGGCTGCATTGTGGCTGAGGTGCGGAGTGACATTTTTACTTAGTAAAGTCAATTTTGTCGCCTCGGCAGGCTCTTTAACAGTTGCCACTAGAATTTTGTTGGGGAAATAGAATGTAGGCACTATAAATAGAGGCGAGTGAAGACGTCCGACAGATCTCGGCGCAAGGTCGGCACCCAGAGACTCAATTTATTTCCCTTTCAACGCTTGCTTGCGCTTTATAAATACATTCCTTTTGATCTGTGATTTAAACGCTTTTCAATTTAAATCTTTGACCTTAGTTTGGCCTAAAAGCCTCTTTACGAGGCTCTTTTATAATTCAATTTTTACTGAAGGATCTTAATGTATTTTCCTTTAATAGTATTTGAGGCGGTAGCGAATTGTGTAGATACTTTTTTATGTTTGAATGCCTTTTTTGTGACTGTTTAGTAACACTTATATTGTGCCTGTGCATTCATATGTCGGTATCCAATGCAGAATAAAGCCTGAGTTTCATACATTCATACACCTATCCAAATAGCGTAGCTCTTACATAAGCGATCTTTCCTGAATTTCAAATAGGTCAACCATATATTTTTGGCGTAAATATATTTCTCATTATGCAAACATTAAATAGCATCAGTTTCACTCCCTGTATCATAAACTTTTCCAAACACGCAATTAATATGTTTTTATTTACATACATGTCATTGTGTTTGACCAATTAGATCAATTTAATGATATTTATGTATACGAGCACGTAATGTTTCCTTTTATTTGAAGAGCGTGTGAAACCGGACAGCGGCGTTCAACCTTTGTGTTTTTACATTTTATCATCTCGTAGGCTCTGCTCCCCTGGTGTTTGTTCTTCTATGTTTTTACAGGTTATCCCGCAAAAAAATAATAATATGATATTTGTTTGTTTTGATTTAGGTAAGGTATGATATTGCCGTCCCTTGCCGTTGCTTTATTATTATTAATGTAAACATAATCATTTGTAATAACAAACACCTGTAAGATGTAATACATATTTAAAATATTTATTTATTTATTTATTTATTTATTATATAAAACCATTCCTACCATTACAGTTTACCCAATGCGATAGGGAGGTCAAATTTACAATACAATTTATTCATTAATACAAAAAAAATATTACATTAATTAAGATTATAAAATACAACCGCTACAATTATGTTTGATACTCTAGTCAAATATTATAATGATTAATACATATATAAAGCTGAATAATAGGTACATATTATTTAATAATGTCAAATTTAACACACACATTTCAAGTTATGTATCAATACGAATTTTCAAATCGTTATGTTATGCAACTAGCCACTGTACTGTGTACTATGCAAAATCGGCTAAAGATTTTTCTATACGATGAAAAGATAATTATTTAATATATAAATATACTAATAGGCACACGATACCTGCACAATAATTACTCATTATACTGTACATATTTGCAAAGCACCTATTCATTATAATTTAACGTAACTTTTAATTATACCTTAAATTCCGTACCACCACACTATTTCAATTAGTCTTCATAGATATTGTGTTACGTAGAAGTAATCTAGGCAAAGCTACGACGTAGCTGCGTCGTAGACTGCGCTACGGGTAAGCTACGCGGATATATCGCTCCCTTGGGACGCAGATTTATGATATTATCTTGTCTTCAACTTAATTGTGTTTTATTTATTATATCATGCTCTACTTGCTTTATTTCTCTGGCAATAAAAATATTTAACGTTCCATGTAGATAATTTACTTTAGACACTTTGCGATTACATATTATGTTTTTAAACTCTCATATTTATAATCAACTTTACAATATTAGCATAACAGTAGACTTTTGAACAATTTAAGGTACTGGATAGATTTAATAATGAATTATTTTTAAATCGAAATATCTAATGTTTTTTCATATACCTAATAAATAAACAGGTATATTGGCTTAATAACCGATCAGCTATAGAGTAATAAAACAATTGTATAATAGTTTTATCGTTGTCGCTTCGGAAAACTTTGAAAGAGCAAAGTGAATGAATGGTGCAAGCTATGAACTATGACGGTTTATCCATTTATTGATGACTCCCGTATGCAAAATTAAAAAGAAAGAATACGATAATTTAACAGTTTATTTATTGCTCCCATTTACAAAGTTTTAAATCTATTGGACGATATTGTGCCCATGGTTTTATGTTATAAATACCGTAAGAATAAATCTATCTCTACATAATGAAAAATCGCTTTCCGTTCTCTGTCTGTCTGCCATTTTATCATTCTGGTTCCAATTCTAATACAAAAAATAGTTAATGAAACATCGCTGTAGTTTGAACCGTGACCACAAACCGCTCTATTCCCAATCGTCCCATTAACAAACCTTTACATCGTGTCGCTTTAAAAATATCTTTTGTTTTTATTCACTCAAGTGCACTGCGCTCTGTGCAGGCGGGCTGCGGTCTGGGGCGACGAGCGACGAGCAGTGCACACGAGTGTGGCCTTTTTACATGCATTCCAATCGCGTTTCAATATCGATTGTATGCTTTTGTTACTCTGGGCTTAGTGCCGTCTATTCGTCGTGATATGTTGTGCATAATGTTGGAACAGAAATGAAGCAAATATTTGATTTGTGTTGATTTGACTGCATTGTTAAGTATGCTAATGAAATCATTCTAATTGCAGTTTATTTGAATAAAAGAAACACAATTGTTAATGCTCTTGTGGCAGAAATGTTCCAAAGTTCTCACAGGCTACAAGTCAATTTTAATTGTAGATACTAGATACATCGTGAAGAAAACGTTACTTAAGTATTTGCGTATATCAAAGTAGGCACACGCTAAAACAAAAGCACGTAAAATGCAAACGCGTAAATTTGAATTTTAAAACCGGAGCAGATTGAGTGCGCTCGAAGGAAGCGAAGCCGCGCGCGAGTTATTAGCAGGCCACTGAAATATTGATGAAGTTGGGCGCCCGCCCCGACGCCTGACGCAGCTTCGCTTTTTGCGCTCATGTTCCAGAGGTAGGTACCTAATCGGTTTGACTTACACTCGACAAACAAACTTTCGAATCAAACGTACCGGCTGTGGTATTGTTATATATCTACACTTCTGGAGCACGCTCAAGGTTTTGCGAGGGTTTTTGTTGCTTGATTAACGTTTACTAATGTTCTCACTAAAAGTAGGTATATAAGTATCTAAAAATGAAAATAAAGCCTATGTCACTTTGTTATTGTGTGCAAAATTCACAGAGTTTGAAAGAATATTTTCTACAATCCAACTATCATATAGTTTATGTTGAATACATTTCATAACGTCACATAGAACGTAACATTAGTTATTGAGCATTGGTATTCCAGTCTTGTAGTTTAATATTTGTCACGAGAATCTTACAGCTGGTGCTTTATTTGAATTTATACTTGATTTTATCTACGTATGATTTTACAAGGCTCTTCAGCCTTCAGTACGTCACGCATTGATTATATTAACGTATGACATAAGATATAACGTTAGTATTTTGTTCGATACTGATTTAGTTATTAAGGCCCGATTTTTCAATGCCCAGATAAACAGCTAGATAGACTTTATTCTTCAGTTAACAAAATATTCAATTTTTCAATAGACGAATAGGACTTCTCTATCGAATAACTACGTTATTTGAGGAATAAATCTATTTGCCGCTCCAACGGCCAGATAGCGCGCTATTCGACGGTTAGGCGTTTGAGTTGACAACTGACGCGTCAAATTTGGGATATTTTCGTATGTCATAACATAGAGCGTACAGGTAAATTAGCTTGGAGAAATTTTTGCGTTTGTAGTAGTGTATGGTCAGCAAATAAAATAAAACAACATTTTATTTTTAGTTTTTATTTTATACAGGGTTACTTGTAAAACACCAGCAACCTCGCAGGACAAGATAGCTAACATCATAAGTAACAACATTTGTTCTACGACTTTTGGCATAACGCAATAAATTATTTTTAAATGATTTTTTAAACTTTTATTGTACTCTCCTTACATTTGTAAGTCTATGTTCTATTAATTATCGGATGGACGACGCGACGCCCCCTTCCCCCTCTCGTTCGCTTTTTGTTTACGTAATTTTTGGGAGGCGTAGAGTTTATAATATTCAGACGGAAAATTAAATGAATATTTATTTTTGTATGAAAATAAAATCTAACAAATTATCAAAAGTCGTAGAACAAATGTTGTTACTTATGATGTTAGCTATCTTGTCCTGCGAGGTTGCCGGTGTTTTACAAGTAACCCTGTATATATAAGGGATTTTAAATTAAACTATATGTGTTTCTCCTCTGAAAAAGATGAGACTTTATTTTAATATTTGCACATTTAACATACATATAACTTTTACATTAACAATGTTACTAAAATGAAAAATTTACTAACCTGAAAAAGAAACGACATTTAAAGTTTAATTCTTTAGTTTGAGAAGTCAAAGGCTTGCCTCGACCATGTTTTAACACTGGAGCCATATTGAATTAACAATATAAAGTTACAACACTTACACACAAATTAAACACTAGTTATGGCCCTGCCTTCATACAAAACTGCTGAATACGCCGTTCGCACGGGAATAGAATGTGGATGCGATTTCCCTTAGTTAGCATCCAAGCTTACGTCTTTATAATTATTAAACTGTATAAATTCATTCTTTAACTCCGGTCTGCATCGTGCAGACATGGGTGTAAAAGTCTCATTTTAGCTATTAAATGTAGTTTTTAAGTACATCTGAGTTTTCATTTGGGGCCTCCGGCTGCGGGACATGTAATTCACTTCAACAAATATTATAACAATAATAACAAATAATAACAACAATCAACAAATACAAAATTTATCAATTAAACTACGTACATAATAATTATAATTTTTGAATGAAATGTGCTTTATGTTCTAACGGTACCAAACGACTGCACGTGGCACCTGCGGACAGCGTAAACTGGTTTATTCTGGTTTTGTGCGTGTTTCCACTTTCCACTATCAAGTGACGATTTATTTATCTGTTTTGTTTCGTAATTATTATGGTCAAATATTAATTATGAAACAAATTATTATGGACACGATATTTTATTGTTTCACGGTAGTCGCCTTGTCGTTTGCTCAAGGACGTAAAATTGAATGATATATTTTTTTTTTATAAAGTCAAAACCATTTTCTTTCAAATAAAAACTTGTTTTTATTGAAAACAAAAGTGTTGCTAGGAATAAGTATAAAATTAAATAGTAATGTTAGGATATCGAAACATTTTTGTATAGGCCAGAACGATATAGTGGAAACGCGCTCTAAGATCTGAGTAATATACACACCACTACATATGCAAAAATTTCTCCAAGCTAATTTACCTTGTAGAATTATTAACAATTAAACCTCTTTCTATATAATTATTATCAATTAAAATCATATTGAAATTGATGTTTTTGATAGTACTGATGACCATGCCATTGAAAATTTGCCGAACGCTGCCTTTAAGTATGTCGTTTCCATCGTAAAATATATAAATTGAAACACAAATTTAACCAAACTCTTTACTCGAATCAAAACAACAATCAAAAATCATAGAAGACAAGAGCAATACAAGACAAACTTAAAATGCACTCCTGACGTGAGTCATAATGACGGTTGTTGACAAATTGCAAGAGTTGACTCTATCCCGCTCTAACCTGACTAATTTAATATGTTTGTTTCGCCACTCCGAGAGCAGAGCTGCCAATATGGAAATATTTGGTCAGATAGTTATTCATCAAATAAATTACGATTGAAAAATAGGCGAGCCGTTATGAGTTAGATAAATAATTGAATAAATCTATTCGAGGGGTAGTTATTAGACTGTTTATCTCGGGATTGAAAAATCGGCCCTAAATCAAAGAAACCTTATGTTAAAGAATAAATAGAACAAATTTTCTCATTAAATAAGCATTTATTCTTTTATGTTGCCAAGTGCCAGACATGCATAATGCAGTTAACTTCTTTTTGGTTTTAAATAAATGATAAACCAAATCTTTTTTCAAAAGTCAAAGAAGAAAAATCTTAGTAATCCGAAGTATAAAATATTAAAGAGGCTACTTGTAAGTGACATTAAAATACAGTTTTATTCACCGTATGTGGAGATTTTTTAAGCAAACTTCTCGGAGAAATATGCGATAAACATTGTGAGTTATTGTTCCCTTTTTATTTGTTCTTCTGCCGCTGCCATATAGTCCTTTCACACATTATTTCAACAAAACGTTCTTAAAATCTAATTCTAGTAATACTTACGTTTCATTTAGAATAGGTTTAATTTGTCAAAATTATTTTTAACATTTCAATCGCTTTTTATATTTAGATTGATATCTAATTTTATATGTCTGCTTAATGCAACGGCTTAATGGATGAACAAATGGATTGGAATAACGTTATTCTCTCCGTAATGACATGCGGCTTTTCTAAAACTACAAACATTAATAAACAGTATTTTTTACAGCCGCATCAAATGAAAATGAGCTTTATCTCATTAGATGTAAGATCCGTTTAAGATGGACGTCATTTGCATAACGAGTAGTCACTGCCATTCCGCAGAATGAGATTTTATTACTGGATCTTATTTCTTTTCATTTCAAAGAGCAAATTTATTAAAATAAATTATCCCTCGGAGCTTCGTCCATTCATTTATTCACTCGAAGATGGATTTTTGTAATATTTCTGAGTGTCTATTTAATAAACTCGTAGAGACTTGTAAGAGGACTTTCAATGGAGCATTATTAATTATCTGCAGTAGGTGGTTCGAATCGCGGTAATATGAAACTCAATAATTATTATAAGTACCTTTGTATGTTTTAGATCTTTCACTGAAAAAACGTAACGGCTATAAATAAATAAGTTGCTGCTATTTACAACCGAGTAACTTGCTTCGGAGGGAGCCTGCAAAGTTTGTTGCTAAAATTATACAAGTCAACTTTGTTAACGTATGTTGGTAATATAAGCCCACTAAGGTGGTAAAAAAATACGTATTAAGGGTTTGTTGCTTTTAACCTATTCACTCAGTAAACTTAACAAACCTATTTACTATAGTGAATCGTGTTACTCTGTTAATAATACCCAACGTGCTCTGTTGTTTTTAGCAAAGTAATTCAGTGAGTTCAAATATGTTGCTTCGTAAAACTAGCTAAGTAACACAATAATGTTAATCATATTTATTGGGTAGGGACAGCCAATCTACTTTGTTACTTCTACTCAATTAAAAATTTGTATACGTAGCCAAGTTACTGGGTACTGTCAATCGTGTTCATTGGGTAACTATAACTAAATATACTCTGTTCTTTCTATTAAGATTGGTATATTTAGCCAAGTTACTTTGTATTCTTAGGCGGGTTTATTAGGTAACCATAGCTAAAATACTTTGTTGCAAGTAATAATTCAAACGACACATATTAAGCTATATATTTTCAGTATAAGCTGACCTGTGAATGTTCATAAAACCTATACAAGGTGTAACAGAAAGGGGATATACACATCCGAACAGGGCGTGATGTACTGTTCAGTTTCATCAGTACATCACGCCCTGCTTAGATGTGTACCCCCTTTCTGTTACACCCTGTATACCTACAATGTGAGGTCAGCTCATACTGAAAATATTTACCTAGTTCGATATGTTGTCATTTGTACCATTATTAATGCAGTGGGCAAAATTTTGGCATGTCGGAAAAAAAGCCAATGAAACGTTCATGTAGGAAAACAACACTAATTTTGCCGACACACCAAAAACTTAGAAGAAACTGAAAGAAAATTATGCACATTGATGAAATTAGCTTTATTCAGTACACGATACAATCATTTCAAGTAACATATCTACTACTTACACTTAAATACTTATTTTTAAAAATAGTACACAATTCACAATGTCAAGAAACGATACTGGAGTTCTGTGTTTTAATTTTCACAATAACAGGGTGAAATATAAATCATGAGCAAACTTTTAAGGAATGACTCAGACTACGAACCTGAACAACTTTAATTAGGTATAGGACCAAATCCAACATCGTAAAAGAAATATCAGCTGTTTCATATACAAAAGTGGAATTATCTTATTTCGCGATGTTGGAGTTTGTTCTCTAATGAAAGTGGTTTAGGTTTGTTTACATAAAAACAAACAACCATTATGGTAATGTAAGCAAGTTACTACACCTAAATAATTGTACTTATAAATATATTTGATAAGTCAAAAGTTTAGGCAAAAACTATAGAATAAGCTAGGAGAATAAGGGCCGATTTTTCAATGCCCAGATAAACAGCTAGATAGACTTTATAAATAATAAATAAAATATAACTTTATTTGTCTCATCACAACATTAGGTAATAATACATTGCTTGCAAATACATAGTGAGTGAGCTTATCAACTAGTGTTGTGAGAGACTGGTGCCTGAAATAGGTTTCGAGGAACCTGGAGTACAAGTCACCAGCCCCTCCCGCGTACCAATAACAAACTACAAGAATAATAATTATTAGGTGATGGTGCAAACGATCATAAATGATGGATCTTAGTGATAAAAGACTAAATAAATAAAATTACACTATGGATTGTATAGCCTACTGCTATACTACAGTTAATTAACAGCAGTAAGAAAAGTTATACCTTATAAAATAAAATAAAAATACAATGAAAGCAAATCAACTCATGTGAATTTGATCCTTAAGTGTATGTATGTAATGTGTATGTATGAAGTGTGAGTGTATATAATGTGTGTGTATGTAATGTTGCATGTATGTAATGTGTATGTATTTAATGTGTATAAGTGTATTTGTGAGTGTGTGAGTGTGTATGTATTTGGGTGTAATTGTAGTTGGAGACAATTTGGGTGAAAAATGTACAAAGTAGTAAAGTCTGGGAGAAAAGTATAAAATATTACGTCGGTGTAGATAGCAGATTTTCAGTTTCTTCGTATGTTTGGGACTTAAGGTATTTAGTGACAGTTTTTTTACAGTTAGTTTTATTTTGTATATAAATGTTAAATAGATTGTTAAAATTGTTGTATAAAAATGGACCAAGATAGCAGAAGAAGCGGTGAGAATGGAAAGTGTTGAAAGATACGGTTTGACATACGTTGTACTTGCGGCGTTTTTTGTTATAGAGATCAGGATCGAAATTTAGTTGGGAATGTTTCTTCAAAATCACTTGTAATATAAATGATTGTCTGATAGATAAAACATCCCACATTTTGAAAAGGTTAGCAGTAGGGAATCGGTAGGGAAGACCAGCACCTACCTTTAGTATAACACGTTGGGCCCTTTCCACTTCAATCAAATGAGTTTTCGCACTACCACCCCAAGTTAGTATACAATAGTTTATTATCGACTGTACTAGTGCAAAATATACCATTTTAATAGTGTTACGATCAGAAATATTTCTTAAGCTTTTAAAAATATAGATTAATTTTCGCATCCTACAAATAAGAGAGTCTATGTGGCACCTAAAAGTGAGACATTGGTCGATCATAACACCAAGATATTTTATATTATCAGCCCTTTGAAGTGATAAACATTGGCAGGTTAATGAAATGTGGTCGCAAGTATGAGCTGTAATGGATAGTAGAGGTGATGGTAAAAGGTGAGTTTTGTGGGCAAATGCAATATATTTGGTCTTGTTCACATTCAGGGTAAGCAAATTAATTGTAAGCCAATCGTAGACCCTGTCAAAGCCAGCTTGCGCAGTTTTAAAAAGATTGTCCCAAGTGACGTCGGTAAAGAAAAGAGCGGTGTCATCTGCGAACGTAAAAATTTTACCCCCAGTTAGGTTTAAACTACACAAATCGTTAATGTATATTAAGAAGAGCGTAGGGCCGATTATACTGCCTTGGGGTACGCCATAATTGACCGGTAACTTGTCGCTTACCGTCTGATCTATCCTAACCCTTTGAAACCTGTCACTCAGATAATTTTTCATGAATTTTAAGGGGACTCCTCTAACACCAATATATTCCAGCTTGTTGAGCAATCGGGGAATAGAAACTGTGTCGAAAGCCTTGGCCAAATCTAGGAAAATTGCTAAACATTTACGCCTGGCATCTAAATTGGTGATAATATTATCTACAAGTTCATGAACAGCATCATTGGTATTCTTACCGTGTCTAAATCCAAATTGATTTGTTGAGAGGAGATTATTTGACTCTAGAAAATTTACTAGCCGTTTATTGACAACGCGCTCTAATATTTTTGATAAAGTTGGCAATATTGAAATTGGCCTATAGTTATCGACACAGCTTCTATCTCCATTCTTGTGTACAGGGGTGATAAAAGCAACTTTAAAAGCATTTGGAAACATTCCTGTATCCATTGCTAGGTTACATATGTAGGTAATTGGAGGGACGAGGATATCAATGTATCTCTTGATAATTTTAGCAGTAATCAAGTCACTGCCAGCGGCAGGACTGTCCTTAAGATTTTTTATTATTAGTGAGATCTCATCTTCACTCGTAGGAAGTAGTACTAATGAATTGAGAGGTGATGAATTTGAAGTGAGTGTTTGGTGAGAGGCGCATAGTTGATTAGAGGAAAGAATTTTTTGTGCTAAGTTAGATCCGATGTTTGCAAAGAAATTATTTATATTATTAAGACAGCTTTTAGGATCGTTAGATGTAATCAAATTTGAAGAACTATGTTTTTGTTTATCATAGTTTGTAATATTTTTAACAGCCCTCCACAGACTTTTACTATTACCCCTAGCATTAAGAATTTCCTTTTTATTATATTCTCTTTTAGCTTTTTTTAATAATGAATTGCAAAAATTCCTATAGCGCTTAAAAGTGATTTTAATAATTTCATCATTTTGGTTACGTTTAAATTTTTTATAAAGGTTGTCCCTGTTCCTCATCACACGTAAAAGGGCATTGGTAATCCACGGTTTGACAATCCTTTGTCTGGACGGAATTGAAATTAAACTTGTGTTAGCTTTTATATTGCGATGGAGAATTGATACCAAACGATCAGTCGCTATATTGACATCAGTAGAATCGAAAATTGTTTGAAAGTTAATTTTATTAAGTTCTTTATCAAGGCCATGAAAGTTTATACGGGATGATTTTTTGTTGGATATCAGTACTTCATGATTGTATGCTAAAGAAATGGCTACACATTCGTGGTCTGTGATGGAAGACTCGATCACAAAACATTTAGCCTTTAAAGTCGTTTTAATCATCGCATGATCTAAGCACGTCTTCCCATGGGTAGGAAGAGTATGACTCGGTAAAATACAATGAGTTGCCAAAATATTCAGGTAGTCGTAGGCTCGTTTGTCGTTAGTGTTAGGAACGATATCAATATTTATGTCACCACAAATAATTATATTCTTAAAGCAACTAAGTTCCCCAAGAGTTCTATCCAGTGAGTTTAAGAAATTTGTAGTGTTACTGTAACTTGGCGGACGGTATATAGCAAGGATACAAGTAAGAGAGTTTATTTTTAATAAGATACAATTAGCATCGCAAATAAGTGGTTCTTCGTGGACTACATTAAGGCTGTCATTGTAATAAACTACAACTCCCTCATTTTGGGTGCAGTGAACAGAAGTAGCTACGGCTTGATAATTGTGGATTGTAGGTAAATTTTGTACAGATGGAAGCCAACATTCTGTGAGTATGAGAAAATCCCAGGTAATTGCTGATCTTTGTAGGAAAGTAAAAAGATTAGGTAAATTGCAATTTATACTTCTAATGTTTTGGCAAAGGAAATTCAAATTTTTACTGTTATTCAAATTTAAGTGTTTATTTACATCCTCAATATCACAAACAATCGTATGCGCCACTTGAAACGAGTCCAAATCGGAATTTAATTCCTCAATATTATTATATACTTTATTCTTCAGTTAACAAAATATTCAATTTTTCAATAGACGAATAGGACTTATCTATCGAATAACTACGTTATTTGAGGAATAAATCTATTTGCCGCTCCAACGGCCAGATAGCGCGCTATTCGACGGTTAGGCGTTTGAGTTGACAACTGACGCGTCAAATTTGGGATATTTTGGTATGTCATAACATAGAGCGTAGAATTATTAACAATTAAACCTCTTTCTTTATAATTATTATCAATTAAAATCATATTGAAATTGATGTTTTTGATAGTACTGATGACCATGCCATTGAAAATTTGCCGAACGCTGCCTTTAAGTATGTCGTTTCCATCGTAAAATATATAAATTGAAACACAAATATAACCAAACTCTTTACTCGAATCAAAACAACAATCAACAATCATAGAAGAAAGAGCAATACAAGACAAACTTAAAATGCACTCCTGACGTGAGTCATAATGACGGTTGTTGACAAATTGCAAGAGTTGACTCTATCCCGCTCTAACCTGACTAATTTAATATGTTTGTTTCGCCACTCCGAGAGCAGAGCTGCCAATATGGAAATATTTGGTCAGATAGTTATTCATCAAATAAATCACGATTGAAAAATAGGCGAGCCGTTATGAGTTAGATAAATAATTGAATAAATCTATTCGAGGGGTAGTTATTAGACTGTTTATCTCGGGATTGAAAAATCGGCCCTAAGTAATATTTTTGATCTAATAATTTTATTACAACCCAACAAGTAAAACCGTCATTTTTTTAAACATTTGAATTTAATCTCATTGAAACATAATTCACATTCGTCGTCGGGAAAATGATCATAAATGCTAAAACTTAAACATTTTTTGCACCAAAAAAAATTAAAGTACAATAAGCTCTTTACATATTGTTCGTTTTCTATTATAAAATGTTCTGGTTGAACCTCGTTACAAATTTGATGTGTAGATATGTAGATATCATATCGGAACTATATCGTATGTACCTACCTTATGTAATTTACATATTAAAGTAATAGGTATATGACAATATGATGCTTGATCAGAAGTAACTTACTAATTCAAATATATTTTTGGTTTGATTGTGGGGAAGCTTTCAGTGATTTCGGTATATTGTCCTTTGGTTTTCAAAATCTTTTTCTAGCTGTAAACAAATAAAAAAAAACGTAAGTAAATATACAAAAGTAATTAAACTAAAGCAGACAAAAAATTCTAAAAAACTGAACTCACCAGAAGATATCCTTTGGGTTTTTTAAGAGCAGCATATTCGTTGTATTGAGGTATTGGAGCTATGGTTAACTCTTTTGCAGCAATTAGCCTCGTCTCTGTAGTTTCTTGCCACTTTAGTTCTAGGGCTGTCCATGGCTCAGAGGAGTTTTTGAGCCATAATAGTTTGTCTTCTGCATTTTGCTCTTCTATAATAGTTTGATTAAAATTCAAAATGATGATGAAAAGTTATTGTTTTTAATGTAAATTTGAATCTGCCTTGTAGGTGCTGAGGCGGCGCTTCAACAGACACGTTCGTCACTCGACTATGATTTGATAGAAATGGCCGACTTTGCAGGCTACGCAGCCAATTCCTTGTTTAATTTTTGTCAAGTTACTCGGTCAAAAATAGTATTCGCTCCATTGTTAATAATTGCCGAGCTGTGCTTATGTACCAATAGATAAGTTTCTTGTTTGTTTTTAAGTAAGAAACACGGTTATATGCTTCATAGCAAGTGATTTAATTTTAGCCAAATAATATTATGTCTAAATTTAAATGATTTACTTGTCATTCAATGATAATGTAAGCTTGTTTATTTTTAACCGAACTCTGTGTAAATAGTAGCCAACTATGGTTAAGTCTAAAAATAAATAACTTACTTATCATTAAATAATAACGTAAGCTTGTCTATTTTGAACCTAATTCGGTAAAGGTAATATTGACCGAGTCGGTAATTTTGAAATAAATAAGTACTTTTTTAATAATAGCTAAGAATATTTAGCAATACTTGCTTGTATAATACTAGCAAAGCTTTAATGCACATTTTAAATATGTCTTGATTGAATGCAGCAGAATAATTTTTAACCGAGCTAAATTGGTACTTTGCAAAAGCAAATTTTTCTCAGTGTTCGATTA
Organism: Colias behrii; assembly: GCA_029959065.1. Taxonomy (NCBI): domain Eukaryota; kingdom Metazoa; phylum Arthropoda; class Insecta; order Lepidoptera; family Pieridae; genus Colias; species Colias behrii. The sequence goes on along the minus strand of JARWMC010000021.1, from coordinate 429,593 downwards.
TGTAGATATTGTAGTAAGGCAAAGCCAAGTCTTCATTTCATCCCTCGTGCAGAAGGTAGTACTCATGCTTTTTTAAGTTATTTCGTTTTTACATTATACTAGCTGCGCTTCGAGGTTTCACCCGCGTGGTTCAGCTCATGTTGGTCTTAGCGTGATGATATAATATAGCCTAGCCTTCCTCGATGAATGGGCTATCTAACACGGAAAGAATTTTTCAAATCGGACCAGTAGTTCCTGAGATTAGCGCGTTTAAACAAATAAACTCTTCAGCTTTATAATATTTGTATAGATTTCCAATGTAAAAATCGGTTTCGATTAAATTTAACACTATCAAATTATGAAACGATCGACTATTTTGTACATATTTCTCGAAATACATTGACTTCAGCACTTAAACATTATTGGATGTTTGTTTTATCGTTTATTATTTTTCAACAAACCAAAAGCCGTAAAAATATGAATCCATACTTGTGTTTTATCAGTATTCATTGAATCAAATCCAATGGTTTAAGTCCAATCAAATCCCCAAAACAAATTCACAATAGCGCTGCCCCGAAAATTTTATTCAGTTTGTAATTAACTGAAAACTAATCCCGTATTCAAAATTCGTAGTATTGAGTTTATAATACGTGCAGTGTATTCAGTAAAGCCGGTGTATTGAATTAGTTAAGCGCTGCGAATCAACCGAATGTCAATGTATTTATCGTGTGATCTGTAGCCATGCTCTATGAGTTTATGAGGTATTGATGGAACCGTACAGATTGTGATCATGTTCCGCGTTCTACGAATTGCATATTAATTTTAGGCTTAAAGGTTTGCTGTTTTTTAACCTAGGTTATTTGTTATACTTTAACTATAGTTGCACATGTATCATGTAAATTTATAAATCTTAATGAATCAAATGTGAAGTTCTGTTGTTGTTTTTAAGAGTACTGTTCAGATGTACAATTAGGATTGTTATAGCATTATAAGCAAAGCTATACGTGGTGGGTACAGGATGTTACATTATAACAATATATTCTAACGTTGTTTCGTGAAGAAAGCTTGAAAAAAAATATCTTACGCATTGAATCAAGTTATACACAATCGCTGTGCCAAATTTTCCGTGTAAACGGAACATACAAGCGTTTATTTACACTTTCCACTTTCCGATTTATAATATAAGAGGGAAATTGGGTTATAAATAAAGAGCCATCTTATTGAACTGGGAACTTTTATTATATTAAATATATGAATTAAATACAATATATTTTAGTAGATCTTCCTACTTATAATAATATCTATATTGGCAGAATAGAGCTCATTAAAAATTTGTATAAAGTGCAGTCTACACCAAACGGCCCCAAAGTTTCTTTACTCGCAGACTTAATTCACTAGACCTGCCGCTGCTGTCTTACCTTAGGTAAGTTACCTACAAATTAATTTAATCGAAAAACTGAAATAAAATGTTTTAATGGCATTAAATTCGTGGCTAAACTCGTAAAACATCCTAGGCTATGAGATATTCATAGAAAATACATTTCCGAAGATTCGAATTCCACTTTTATAAATGTCGTCAAATTGTATAGATCCGTGGGGTACTTTGGCAATCGCTGGTCCAGACCGTACGGCGCGATTAATCATTCAGGCGTCACAGTGTGAGATGAAAGACGCGCCACGCTCGCGGCGCGCTCCGAATTCCTCATGAATATAGACTGAATTGTTTTGTTACTCGCAAATAGTTAGCCAATGCATAATTAAATGTCTTTCGTGCTTTTTTCCTCTGTGCCTCTGCTAATCTTGATGAATTTCAACCAGGAAAACATATGACTAAGCTATAATAAAATTTTTATTTTGTTGCGAGAGGTCGATAAAAGCATACAAACCTCAATTTTACTTTTACAATTTCTGCCACATCTTAAAACGAATCCGTTTTTAAAATGTGGCGGGTCAAAGAGGTACAAGTACTATAATATGTACGTATACGAGCCTTTGTGCGAAGGTGCTTATATTTTCAAAGCGCTTCTGAAGATTTTGTATTTCAAAGTACTGAAATTGAAAAATGGTTACGTTATATATAAATAGCCCGGAAAATACAATGGACTTTGCAAAGTTTATCAAATTTATATGTCTTGGGCTGTCTTATTTCTCAAGATAAATATGGCAAAACGTAAGCTTAAAAGCTCTCGAACGCGCAATATGTTTATTTTATACATAGGATACGACAATAGGTATGGAAATGTTTATAGTTCTGTTATAGTTATTCATTTCTTGTTACAAATAAATGGATTGTGTGGGTCTATCGGATGTCACGCGATAATGAGCAAAACAACTTGTTGCAATGTAGAGTATCACACTAATTACGTACTTACTAATTATATCATAATTCTGCTATGAAAAACATCGTAAGGCGTCTTTAGAAAAGTCGTGGTACATTCATAATGTAGTCAAAAGCTTACCTTTAATTAACGTTTCACATACTTAAGTATGATTGAACTTTTTCACTCAATTACGTGTCTCCACTAATTAGAATTTTCGATACAATTTCACTGCAATATTGGACATTCCTACACTAGCACTGTATAGCCGATAGTCAATATCAACTGTGGACGAGTAAATGATTGCGACACGGATAGATGGACGTGATGAAATTACAAGGTTTTGCCATATGCTTCGAGTAATAAAGTTATGTGTATAAAATTTAAAATGCATAAAAATATTAAGACAATGGGAAATTTATACTACACATTGTATGACGAATCCATTTGTAAAATTGAGTTTTCTGTTAACGAATAAGTGAAAATACTGCTATTTTGATAGTAAAATATGTATATAATAATTAAATAAATATTCCTGAAATTTTACTCACAACGCAATCTAAATTGAAATTAGCAAACTATCAATATTTTATAAGATATTACGGGTAATTTACAAGTTCATGACGCTCAAACTTGTAGAGAGTACAACCATAAAGTACATTGTTGTATACCATTTCTTAACCGGGTTAAAATGAACAAAGGTACTTAGGTTTATTTTGGGTACAGTGTACCTTTTGATAGCGAAGTCTCAGTGTCTATATCTAAATAAAGATCGCATCAAGTAACGCAACATTTACGACTCAATCCCCGCTTTGTCGTAAACGAAGCCAATACGGCCTTTGTTCTCTCGGATACCGATGTCGGGATTGTGGATCAGGTCGTACACTAGAAGTATCGGGATAAATACAAGCTGAATAATACCTTAAAAAAGATGAATGTCACGTATTTGGAACGGTTTGACTAAATAAGTTGTTAGCAAAAGACCCGAATAGTCTATTTTTCTTTTGTCGTAGGCGTATCTATTGTCTGGTATTTATTTTTTTTACTTTGTAAACTGTATATTGGTAAAATATTTGATTTGTCCGTCCTTTTCGAGTTTCTTTCGCGCAAAGAATATAGTTTACGTATAAAAGCATAATATTATTCACATAAATCTTCATCCATGCACTTGCATTTTTGTTATTAATTAATTTAAGAACATAAAGAAGCTTTTTTAAAATTTTGCTGAAAACAGAAATACGTATAGTTATGTACTGATATATTTCTTCCAGAATATTTTCATATCTGTTGCTTAAATAAACTCAATACTTGTAATAAAATTATTTCCACCAATAATTGTACGCTACACATATTAATTTGTACATTTCCATATCTCGAACGTCCACCCTAATGTTTGTTTGAAATAATACTCGGATAACAAAGTGAAATAAAAAGCGAAGGTATAATCACGGACACCAGGGGTCGCTTCGACCCTTCCTATCACATTATCGCGTTTATTGCGCCTAAGTAATTGGTCCTGTTACTGCTGTTTGTTTTGGTATTTTGACACTCAAGAAGATTTTCATACGTTTACCGTTTGATTAATTAAGGCAATATTAAAAACTGATAATTTTATTAAGGTCCTAACTCATAGAACTTAGTTTTATATATACGTATATAATATTTATAAATTATTTTAATTAATAATGAATCGCATTATACCCACAAATAAAAAGCTCTTGGTTAATTTACTATGTGCTTTTAAAATTTTTGATCATACTTATCATTAATGTTGATTTTCTTTTATTACAGGTAAGCCTACTGCTGAACAAGCAAAGAATTATCAAGAGAGAACAGTCACGGTATAGTGAAATAAATAGATATAAGAGCTAGCGCGCACGAGCAACTTTGTCTCCGCAACTATTTTGTCTCCGCAACTATTTTGTCTCTCCGCCCATGGACTAGTATGAAAGTGCGCGCACGTAGCGACGCAACTCCCCATACAATTGATGGGACAGACAAAATAGTTGCGGAGACAAAGTTGCTCGTGCGCGCTAGCTCTAAAATTCACAATTTTTTGTCTTATTTATACATGGTTTAAAGTGTTTTTCAACTAGCGCCATCTATTGGAATACGGCTGAACTGCGTTATGGACCACATTGCAAATGTTCTCTTAGTTTTCTCGATACAGGAGGCGTTGTGTGTAGGTACCTTTATAACTTCACAGAGGGCGCTTTTGCTAGAAACTAACGCCATCTACATGTATGTTATTGAGATGCTTTAAAAGGTACACCCTTGAAAAAGGTGCCTGTAAAATATTGCTGTAACATCGATGTTAGCAGGTAGATGGAGTGGTTGCAATGGTTAATATTTCTCATTACTTATACGGGTACGAGATCTATGCAGAATCTTTATGGTTAACCATGAGAGATATTTTACTTGCTGTAATAAGACGATGAATCCTTGAATCCTAGCGGATAACTTAAAAAAATGAAACAGAAATAGTATGGTGTGTCAAATGGTACCTACTATTATAATTCTCTTTTATGTTACAAAGTAACTACAATGTATAAAAAAGTGAGATGCTGCGCCAAAACCCGACGCATTCGTGACAAAAACACGTATCTTGAGAGAGCATGAGCCGAGCGTACGTCATGTGAAAGGACTCTCGAGTAAGGCACTATAAGCTCTCCGTCAGCGCTGTCGCCCTGGTACTTGACGCACGCGGCGCTAACTTTGTGTTCTCACTTTGATTTATTTTTTATTCATGTAGAAATGTAGGTAGCTCTGTGTGTGTGTAAGTGTTAAAAGCGGGGTCGCGCTTTACTATTCTCATACATTTTCAACTTTCACGCTGCATACACAAATTCACTGAAATCAACACACAAAATTCACACAACTAAAAAAGCGACAAACGACAGTATTCATACATTTAACTCGTTGCTTTAGGGGGGTTAGGCGGTCAGCGAAAATTCAGCTCTCGCCTGAGGTGAGGGGTGAGGGGGTCCGCGTTTAGTATGGAATCAACGTGCTCGAAACTAAAATCGTAAGCGCCAGTCACATTTTTATCAAAAAGTGAATGAAAATATTTATAGTATTTTCTAAATCTAAAACAGTCACGAAATCGAGAAGGTAAATACCAATGTGTTTGTGATTTTATACGAATTATTATCGTAAAATACGGTTGTAATGAGCATTTATATGATATTTTAGAGGTAACTTCAGGATTTTTTTTATCGAGCAAAATTTTTCCAATCGTATTTTGGAAACAGTCATCCCATCACACATACGTTCTGTAATACATATTAGAAATTTCAGTGCGAAAAAACTTCAATATTTTCAATTATAGCTCAACAGTCCATTTTGCCGTTTTCACCTACTAAAGGCCCTTAACTATTCATTTTATACGTAACTATAATGGTATCCATAGCAATTTAATCTGTACAAATGCAAGTTGTTTACTTATAAAGCAAAAGATTTAATCGCGCCAGCAAGTTTCAGTCTTATTTATTTACTAATAATGTGTTTTAAACTGTAGCGATGTTCTTGGAAATGAGCTTTTCATTAGGGATTATATCCAGTTGTTAAAGACTCGAGATTTTTATTCGCGTCTGAAGATATTTTGCAGAGAATAAGCAAGAAATGTTGATTTAATGAGAAATTGTTACTTTATGAGATACTTATCATACTTATGAATAATATATTTTAAAATTCAATTTATTTTATTTATATTGTTAATGTTAATCTACATTTAAAAAATACTGAGAGGAAAAGGCATTCATTGTAGGTATGTTGTGAGTTTTTAATGAATACAAAGCATTTCAATTCAGGAAACAGTAGGCCACATACACATAATATTCCTTTAAACAATAGGCATTACTTATGTGCATTAATTAAAAACTGCATGAATTTGAAAAGGTTTTAAAATCTACGGTGGAAACTGGAAAGTTTATAAATTATTATGATTAAACGAATTATAGCTGATTTATGTTTACTCTATCAAATATCTAAATCACAGACACGCCCATAACCCTTCAATAAAATATTCGGTGAAAGGCTTGCCCCCAGCGGTCATTAGAATTAGTCCCTGCGGCAAATTTCAATTCGTCCCATATCTTGGAGCTTCAAACTTGCCTTTTTGATGTATTATTTAGGTGTTTGGAGATGTAACGAATGCCTCTTTAGACATGTTACAACAAATTATGCCCTAATTATAAATTTGGTTCTTAGATATCAATTATAGTCAAGACCTAATTTTCCAAAGTCAATTTTCAAATTAAAGTAAATTTATTTATTAGAGCTCCTTTTTATTACAAAATATCGAATTGTAACAATCATCAAACATTCGCAAAGGCCGGAAATATACATTTCGATTATTATTAAAGAGTTTATTATATTATTCATAATCGTTTTATATTTGTAAAGACCTAATTAGACTGGAAACAGTTACCAGGAACACATAACGGATGAGGAGGTTTACTTCAGAGGCTTAGACGTGTAGTGTAGGATGCTGGAGGCAGACTTAATACCCTTTGAGAGCGGTGGGCGTATGTAATCCCTGCCTACATCGTTGCAGAACATCCTATGTATTTATCAAAGATTACACCTCTTCAATTTACACAACATTTTGAATGAAGTGGTGGTTTATTGGGATTAAAAAAATAAAATAAAAATAGAAAAAAAAAATTTCGTTTCTTGGAGGCGCCGGGTATCGATCCCGGTACCTCTCGCATGCTAAGCGAGCGCTCTACCATCTGAGCTACGCCCCCGGTTGGGTTGGAGCTCGAATTTTACGATCTGATTTAACAAAGAAGGATTGTATGCCGCGGGCTGGATCGGCTAGACATCGCTACAAGGTCCTTTCTCTTGTTACTTCAAAGTTCAACTATGTTATCAGATAGTCTTATCTATAATTTATTACACATAATATCGTTGAGATAAAATGAATGCCATGTCAATATACAAGCGGTGAATTATTAGAATGATTTATTTTCAGTCAGCAACAACATGTTTTGCATACAAGCGTACAAGCTTTTTATTACCTTATTCTATTAAAATTACACTTTATTTATGAAAGGATGCGGGTTCGAGTCCCGCCTCGTGATCGATTTTTTTCTATTCTTTATAAATTTATATACTGTATTCATTTAAAAATAAACTGATTCATTGTATGGTTAAAAACATTGATTAGGATAAGAAATTAACGGGATTGAAGTAATTGTTATTTTAATTTAAACAATAAACAAAGCTCTGTTTTTCCGAAGCAGGAATTAAAACAATATGAAACAAACAACACGAAGAGAATATCAAACAACATTAGCACATGAGGTAATTAAAAAGCGTTGTTGCAATAAGTGCAGTCGAGAAGACGAGCACACACGGCTGCATCTGTGGGGTATCTAGTGTTTGGTTGAGACCGCACTGCGCTCAAGGGCTTGCATTTACTGTAATTACATACTTATTGTTTGTTATATACTTGATGTTGAAAATAAAATTTACAATATAACGAGATATTTAATGTTTTTGTACTTAAAAGTAAGTATTTTTTTGTAATTTATGTAAATTGCTTACGAAACTACGATTTCTTGTGAAGAAATTTCTAAGCTTTGGCAGTTTATTAAAAATAATGTTACTATATGTTTTTCACAGAACAAACATATAATATCTATAATAATATAAAAATCATATACGGGTTATAAATATTATGTCACATAACCAGTTTTGAATCCATCTTCTTAACATTCAATTTTATTAAGTGCCAGAAGCACTCTGTACCTCTACATTTACAGGCTGTGTTAAGCTGCTTTTGCTAGATATGTTTTCAATATTTGAACACTGTGAAGTGGCATGGGATTAAATAAATACATATTTTTAAAATAAAGAGAGATTTATAACTGTGGTTAGTTTGTCTACTCATTTTTAATTTAATACAATAGAAAACTCGTTGGTTTAGATATGACAAACTAGCTTCAGACCGTGGCTTACGTTGCGTTTTACTTAAAGCTTTTATTCTATTTCCAGCCACAATCTACTTGCTATAAACTCTAATAAAAGTGTTTTTTAGAAGATTTTGCTACAATAAATATTATGTTGAATTCACATCCATATATACTTTCTGATTTATAAAATAAGTATTTAAGTGACTGGTAGGCTTTTCACATTCGTTGAGTGGATAAAATGAGGGAACGCATTAGTGAAATGCTTTCTTGTATGAAAGCTCTTCATTTTATCCTAATCCGCGGGTATTATCCGGTGACGGAAAGTCTTACTTATATAATATTACTAGTATCGTATATTTGTAATTTACCAATGGATTTGAACGATAGTTTCTTAGATAATACTACAGTAATAACATTGCATGGTTAGGTATTCAATAACTCGTTTTCTAGCATTTGTAATATCAGTTTAATAATAAAAATAATATAACTCGTTTTAAATCCATTGTAAAGACGTATAAAGACGTATTATATATTTAAGTATTAATCTACTTCATAATTTTTTTATGTATTTTAGATTATATAAATCTTTAAAAATATTGGACAAGTTTTGTCTGACAGACCTTGAGCGGGCTGGCGTCGTGCCAGGCGCGGCGCGTGGCGTAGCTGGCGAGCGGCGCGGCGGCGCGGGCGGGAGCGGGTTGGAATTATCTCTCTTTTAATGAAATTGGGCGCATTTTGATATATATGAATCATGAATTAAACGGAAAGTAAAAAGTTTTGAATTATGGAAGTTGTTGCCTTTCATATGTAGGTACTTATAGAAATATTTAGAAAATAAAAATGAGCATAGGTAAAGATAAACAAACTAAAACAGTCATTCTTTACTCATATTTTATTTCACGTCTTTACATTCCTTTAATATTTAAGATTGCGTTTCTCCGTGTTATGAACAAAATAAATGTCTCCAATTGAAATTAAAAATCAGTATTGATCAAGTCGTCGCTGCCTTCGTGATCACAACTCTATGGTTAGGCATAGACCCATTGTGCCTGAATGTCCCCGAATGCTGTAAAAGATTTTAATTCTCATTTTCGAATATTGTGCAATTTATCTTTGGATCCCGTCGGGTGGTAGTTTTATGCCTGGGAATCTTTGTGTGCATGTGATTTGGTAAATATAATGGATAAATATGCGATTTCATAGCGTATAAATTAACATCACTGTCCCTGTGAATTCTGTATTGGCTGACGTTCCATAAAACAAAATATTCTACTTTTTTAACTATAAATAAGGCAAGTGTATGTAAATATTGCTTATTATAAGATCATCTTTTATTCTTTTTACAGTTTAATTATATACCTACACGAGAAGTGATTAAGCAATACATATTTCAACAACAGTAAGAAAGAGGCCTGTCCCTGACTACACACGTTTTGAAGTCGGCTTAAAGCTTAAATAAAATGAGAAATAAAGCCGCTGTAAGCCGATAAATCCTCAATGGATATTTTTGTATCATCTTTTTATTAAATAACATTACTTTATCACTCTTTACAATCAAATATTTTGTATACAAAACTGCGTGGCATATAATATTACAGTAGGTACCTAAAGTGATGAATAATCTAACAGCTAACAATAAGTAATAAGTACAAAGATTATTAATAAAGCATAGAAATGGAAGAAAATAAGTATTTTCAGTAAAAATATTTCTTTAGAAGCTAGAGTTCGACAACCACTAGAAAAATAATTTGCGAAGAGTATTGATGTGTTGCAATGCCTGGGTGTTCATTTATGTATGTGAATGCTGCAGTGTTTATCAAGTATCTAGTTTCGTTTGCGATTGAAGTCGGGAGACAAATAGCGGTAATTTACAATTGGCTGTGATGTACATCCGTCGGTGCAAAGTGCGGATGTTCAGATCGGATGTCGAGTGCGTTGCACTGCTGTTTAGATTCAATACTGAAATGTATTGAAACTTGCTATGGGTACAAAAAGAATTGTATATTTAAACAATTTAAATTATAGATATTTCAATAAAAATTGTGAACTTAAGTTTTAATTAGGTATATTATGCAGAAAATGTGAATTTCATGTGTGGTGTGTAGGTACCTACAGGTTATATGGAGTTTAGTCTTGTAATATTGAGCTATTTGGAAAATGTTGTCTCCTTTCAAAGGTTCTTGGAAATCTTATTTAATATACAATCAATATATATAGCAGATATTCATATGTTATATATATATTCATATGTATGTAATAACAAGGCACGTTAAAGTGATGTTTAACTCGTCAACAAAACTATGCAGATGATACCAACCTATTAGCTCTCCATCTATTTTGATCTTCATTTAACCCTCCTCCCAGACACTAAGTTTATCAAAGGGCTGTTTGACTGTTGAACTCGAATCGAGCCGTGGAACTTGAGATGCAAAAACTTTAATTGGAGCTACAATATTTGAGGGCGCGGCTCGCGAACTATTTGAGCTCGGGTTCAACAAGTATCTCTAGTACGTTGCTATGTTGTATAGTACAGGTGGAATAGGGAGCAGTGTACTGGCTGTGAAAAATAATATCTAGATGACGTGCTTATATTATACAGGTGAATATAACGTCTGTCAGGCATGGAAATAAGGACTGTTTTACGAATTTTTTATGTATAGGTATTTTGACGATAAAATCGTGAGCCACATTTTTGACAAAAATGAAACTTGAATATCATAAAATTAATCTATTTCTAATCTGATTATTACACAGGTCGATAAGAAAGAAATACATGCTTCACAGCGTAGGCCTACTTGCATTTCATGAATACCAAGATAACATGACTGTCTAAGAGGTCGTATATTTTCTTCCACAGGTTCTGTGGTTGATTGGCACGTTATCAACAAGGCTAAATAAATTATCGACACAACGAGTGGCTTGAGGCCCGGTAAAGTGGATTAAGGACCTCACCGAGGGCCCTTGTCACCTTGGTCGGGGTCTCGCGTACGTGCCCTTTCTGTCTTTTGTTCTGGGATAATTGATGGATCCGTGATATCTACTCGATTATCCTTTATTATTTATAAAAGTGTATTTATAGGTTACAGGGGTTAGATTTGAGTGTTTGAGAATAGCATTTGGCGACGTGTAGTGTAGGAGAACGTTCTGCCGTGCCCATCTGATATGCTTTTAAGATTGATATGTGATACATAATAATATATTTATTTATTTATTCAAATAGACTGCACAATTTGTATTAAAGTGTCGAGTAAAGTATTGTAGGTGTTATTTCACGTGAAATATTCCATGGAAAGATGCCGGAAAGTAACGCACTATAACAAAACATTTTTCTAAAGTGGAGATGTCATTCTGTCACCAAGATTTGTACTTAAATGGATAGATAACTAAAATATTGAACCGTCGCTTCTACAAAGTTATTCGAGGCTTCCTCTCGGCATTCTTGCCACGTGCGACCATTGATTGCCTCGCACAGGAGGGGGGAGGGGGGAGGCTGATGATCTTATGTGTATGTACCTAGTGCCTACTTCATAAACAAGCCACTGAAATTGTATGGAACTCCTTGATTGGAATACGCCATTAAGATAGTTGACTCTAGTAATACATTAGAAGTCTTGTCGGTACCCAGGTAGGTACTCATGTTTTATGCAATTGTTTTACTATAACGAAATTACGTTCGTGAAGGTCTCTTCAGAACGATTGCACATATTTGAAAATTCATCAACCTCTTATAGATAAGCCTCTTATGCATTAAGAGGTGTGGAGGGTGTGTATAAGTATTGTTAATGTTAGGTTAAAAATAATAATTAATGCAATAATTAAGGAATTAATTGATTTTCAGATCGTGCATTGATTTCAATATTGAAATTAATTGAAATGAATTAAATTTAAAATTAATGGTTAATTTGTAAAATCATAAATTTCAATTATGTTCTGAGCAAATTTGTCGTTTTAAAATTGAAAAACGTTCACGGTAGGTTATATATTACATTTTATATTATAAAATATTTAATTAAACGCGACGCAATCAAGTAATTACTCGTGTGAAATGCAATCAAGTATTTTGACCACAGGGTGCACTATAAAATATGTTTATGTCGCGGTTGTGGTGTACACCATAAGGTTTTACATATTTATAAAATTAATTTTTTTATAAGACTGACGAAAGAGCCTATAGTTTTGCAATGTTTCAGCTACCTATAGATAAATCAAGTTTGACAACTCTGCAATACGCAAATATAGTCGAAGCTGTGCAAAATATATCTACATAACTGTTGAGTGCAAATTCAAAAACAGTTGATTTCAAAGGGTGGCTTGTAAATAAATAAACGGTAAAGCAATTGCAATATGTTTAAAACGAAAACAAATTAAATAATTAGTTTTATAATGTAAAAGGAATAAATTAATACGTATTCCATGATTGTATGTCCTTAATTAACATCAGTTTGCAATGTTACAAGTCTAACAACAAATGAATAGGTATGTTAACCAATTTGTAATGTCTAATTTAGGTACAAATGTTTCATTAACCGATAAATCAAACAATATGACATCGGGGATCGTAATATAATCGAGTGTTTATTATTTGCGACGCTTTACATTAAAATATCGTTCATACAGACGCACTTTTGCGATTTCAGTGCATTTCCACTTGTTTACAAAGGAAATATTCCGAATGTGCTCGACAAATTGTCAAAAGAAATTACCTTTTCCACCCGTTTTACTTATCATTTTATTCCGCGTAGGCGTGCCGTAGTTCGCATTGTTTATGTAGGTATAGAGAATGGGGCTTGTTTCTGTTAGAAGTCGGATACTTAGACTTTTAGGGCTATCTGGGAGAATGCGTGCGACACTAGAGTTTGGCAAATTTTTGTTTATAAATTTAGATATCTAGAGAAACTTATTTGATAGTAGTAGGTACTAAGATACTTGTATTACCATTATACTTGATAGTTTTCTCTGAGTGAAACAGCAATATGCATTTTCATGTCGATATTTAATTTCGAATTTATAAATCTGACGGGATTCACATAGAAATTACAATACCTTATCCCAGTAAATCTCAGCTCGTAATCGACAACTTATCGCCATCCCTATTCCCTATGCGTTATTAAGCACGTGACTGCTAGTTTCTATAGCTAGTGTATCTATAGGCTATAAGTAGTGCCTACAGGTAATCTATTCTGTGATATACGTATCTTACCGATTTAGTTGCACTGCACTAGTGCTAATAGCAGTTATATCCAATACTAGCTGCGCTCCGCGGTTTCACCCGCTTTAATCCGCTCCTGCTGGTCTTAGCGTGATGATATATAGCCTATAGCCTTCCGCGATAAATGGGCTATCTAACACCGAAACAATTTTTCAAATTGGACCAGTAGTTCCTGAGATTAGCGCGTTCAAACAAACAAACAAACAAACAAACTCTTCAGCTTTATAATATTAATATAGATATGTTATATCTATTTACCTATGTGTTTATGAAATAAATATGTTTCTCTATATATTTTTTATCAATAAATTTAATAGCCAATGGTAGGTATATTACAGGTACTTTCAAGTTTTGTGTCGATATTTAATAGTGGGCTTTTGCAAATAGGCAGAATAAACATAATTTTGGCCATTTTGCGTTTGAAGCATTCGCGTTTAGATCAAATATCTGGTATGTATGAAATTGGCCTAAACGCAAATACAAACCATTTAGAAACTTCATTAATTTGCTAACCGCTAGACCTGATAGAATTATTTCCATCAATCATTTCTTTTATTAGATTCTTACACGAGACTTGAATATTTATTTACATCCAGCTATTAAATATCCAATATCTAAGTCAACAACATCTTGATATAATTGTTTAATTAAATTGAAGTAATATAATGTCAATATTGAGGCGCCCTTTATCTAGAAGTATGTCTGTCTGCAGATTTTGCCGTGGATTAATATAAACCTTTCTTGGAAGACCTGATTAAATATTTTGAATGAATATAAGATTGAAACCGAAATCATTATTGGATTTTCATTGGTTCATTTAAAGCTGAATATTTTGATATTTATTTCTCCAAACGATAGCTAATGCTATTTTAAAGTCGTATAAATGATGATAGAAAAAAACTATTCAGTAAAACATCGAGATCACCGTAGTGGTTATACATAATATACCATTAATGTGTGCAAAGATAAACGATGGACCCAAAGCTTCAACGATAAATGATGGACTGCGGTTTTGGAAGGAAAATTCCCTCCCCTATACAAGTTTACTATTATGTTTCACAGCGCAAATGCGAGGTGCAGTGACCGCGGGCTAAACATCGAAACTGTTGTTTGTCCTGGCCACGTTACGAGCCTTTGAGTCTGACCCACAAAGGGACACGACCATTCCACACATTTTCGTCGCAAAATAAAATGCTTTTACAGTTTCGTCCAGGGTAATAACTAACTCGCCTCGTTTAACTGCCCAACGACCATCTAAATTACAAAAGGCGTGCTTCATTATATTTGCTTTTGAAATACGCTCGTTTTTCAATGGCCAGCCCAATTAAGATATTATTTGTTGATATATTTTAACGCGAAATGTCAAGTTCCCTTAAGAACTATCGAGTCTTGCAGGCCGATACGCTCTCGAGAGGATATCGCAGCAACCCGTCGATGGCTCGCGTCTCATTAGCTTTCCCAATAAAATAATTGAGAGATTTTCCCGTAGAGATGAGATAAAGTGGGGTGCGGGGGCGGGGGATGCCCGGGAAACCTCCAGTGATCGGCCGCCCGCCCTAGCGCTCGCACGCAGCCGCCCGGCGTGGTACTAGGATAACATAACCTCTATGTGATGTGTCTTATCGAGTGCTGTGTGCTCGACTCTTTGGGGATTGTGTTCATCGGTGGACATTGAATGGTTTGACCAGTTAGAGCGTTGTTTAATTAATGGATACCTAACTTACCCGATACGGCCCTAACTTATAAATAAAATCGTAGATTACTAAACGTTTGTTCAAATATAGAGCAATTAAGCCTTTTTTCGTTAATAGTAGATCGAGCTTAAAGAATTTTAAATACATTAGATACTCGTTGATAGAAATTTTAAATATACCTAAATATACCTAAGCAAAATATTTTCAGTGATATTTTATCTTCAATTTTCCTGTAGCATGATGCAAAGCTTATATAGAGATCATAACCACGCATAACACATTGCCAATTTTGCAAGTATAAGATCAATGTCCGCAAAACTGGATGACGCGTAAGAAATCGTTTCTAGAAGAGGTGACACGTCACGGCCGCGTTTCCATCGGCTGCACGTCGGGTCACGTCACCCGTACCGTCCCAAGCCCCAAACCAAAGAGCGATGCGTCGCATTTGTCCCGCGTCGCAATCAACGGCATCTTTTATCTTCATTGCGCGACTTTTATTTAATAAAACGAAGCATTTAACCTGAAAAATGTTTGTAAATTAAGTGATGTCTCGGTGGTAACCTCTTTGTTGCTCTATAGGCGTTTTATTTGAACTATCTTCTTAAAATGCGTGTTTTGTTTTATCTATATATTGATAAATTAATCCTCAGCCATTGCGCAAACTATTAGTTATAATTATACTCAATACTATTAATATATAATACGATGTATAGTTAATTATTCCTTCAGGCCATGCAATAGCCGTGTATTAATTTATGTACATCTCGAAATTCAAGTTAATTTAACGTAAATCAATACTATATAATATTCTATTCAGTATACCTACTATAAATTCTATTCATTCGAGCCGGAATAGATGAATTTGACGAATAAACAGAAAAGCAGCAAATATCTTTTGATCTGGTTACCACGTGAGCAATGCGGGCTCATATAATTGACTAATGACCATGTATTTAAAATGCAATAGAGCCTATATGAATAGGTATTTGTACCTTATCAAATTGTTGTGTACTGTTTCATTATATGAAATAATATTGCAGTATTCTTATTGAAACAATATATGTAATGGAGTTATGTTTACCCAGCTTTGCAATCAATTTCGTAATGGATTCGTTATTAATCTTCCAAATATCTACTAGATATTAAATTGATTTCATGCTGTGAGGATGCTTCAGAAAACTGATTTTTTGACTATCTGGTCAGGATAATGCATCTAGTGTCTAAGTATCGCGCGATTTAAAGTCAGTATTATAACGAACAAAGGTTCTATTGTGAATTTAAATATTGTACCGGGAAGAACTAAGAAATATAAAACGCTTTTCTTTTATATTAGAGATAGAATTTTTGCCAAGCAAAACATATTCATACTTCTACCTTCAAGACGACGTGACTTACACGCATGCGTTAATATCATATCCATAAAAGTTATTCAAGAAAGTTCATTTCGTATAAAAGTATAACCTCGTAGCCTATTTATTCTCAAAACAAGGCCCATAACCACACATAATACGGGAAAACGCGAATAATGCCCGTATCCGCTATTTGCATCAGAAAGGGCGCGGGCCGCAATACCGTGTTTATGCCGCCATCTACATTTGTATTATTCGCATTATGCAGTCTTGTTCTTGTTATTGAATTGAAGAGCTGTGGTGATTACGATCAGCCATCTCGTCATCGTATAGGCGACCGAATTGTGTTCTGTATTGCCTGCTGCTTACGTCACACGACCTTCTTGTCTGTAGTGCCTATCGGATTCATAACAAGTCTGTAGGTTAGGTTAGATCGTTTCGGTAATTGGATTTTTTGTACTGGTACTATTTTAATATCTGCTCTTGCAATAGAGTATTTAATGTATTGATAATTTTACTTAAATTGTTAATACAACAGGATAAATGAATGAATATCACAAAATAACTACCAATATTTGGCAAATAGGGACTATAATGATGATCTCATGTGTGTGTACTTTTGTTTTGGGAAGTATCAGGTAACAGAGGGGAGGTTAACTTTCTTGTTAAAGGAAAAATACAATATAAATGTAAACCACACGTTAAACCGAAATATGATGAAGAAAGTTTAGATCTCAATTGTGATGTAGACTTTACCTAGCAGTCAACTGACTGACAAAAATTTAAAGCGTTCCTTTGAAGTTCAAATCCTTAAAAGCTAGATCTAGAGAAATAGCATTAACTAAAGCAAGTCAGAATAGAGAAAGATAAAGTCAAAAGTTTTCTGATAGAGATTATTTTTATTTACTCCCAAAATAACGTATTCATTTTTTTTGTAATATTATTATACGTTTATTGAGTCAAGAACATTTCGTCTTTATTATGCTCGAACATCTACTGATGTACCTATCCTTTGATATCGCAAAATATACAAAATTACTTCAACGTAACCCCAAGTATGTCGGGGCGAAATATGTGACAAAGTATTTTAGCATAGATAATATTATCGTTACCGTATAAAGATTTTCGACAATATTTTATTACTGTAGGTATATTAAAACACAAATATTCAAGTGATCTTTATAGAATTTTGTAGACTGTACTAAACTCGAGTAATTAATAAGAATTTTCCTGGATCAGCCTATTAGTTTATAGATTTAAGTGTAGAATAAACAAAAACTGTCCTCATTATACCCTCATTATACCCATATATCTTATACTTTAGGTAAATGTCTTGCATACATTGTTAAATATAATTTTCATATTAATAAATGTCAAACAAAAGCATTATCTTGTACATGTTTTCCGACAAGCCGTCCTCGATTGAACCCTCGTTGTAGAAGATTAACGAACGCTTACTTTGATGATGATGCGTTTTTAAGTTTACACGGATCGCTACAGGATCGTGTAAAATGTATATTAATCTGAAGTGAATCTTATTTATTTAATAAAATAATAATCGGGTAGGTTAGGTGTGTAATAGTCTAATAATGATTTAATCATTAAATAAATAGTGAAAGAACAGTTCTACTCATGCTAATATCAATTAAAAGAGTATTTCTAAATCTTAAAATATACGTAGAATAAGTGGTAATTAAATAGTTAATTGGTAAAGTAGGAAGGGAAAATGTTAAACGATTTTTATTCTTTTGATCAAAGGTATAGGTTTGGAATTTAAAAAAGAAGGATATCAGACAGACAGAATAGAACTAATTCATGTTAATTGAACTGTGAAATAACCTTTGCTTTAGATATACCTTCAACTCGAACCAAACTGACACCGCATAACTTAGTTCACTTTGATCAGGTGATCATCCCACTATTGGTCTAAATAAAGTGCAAAATTACTCAAACTAATATGTATTATAATAGTTCTAAAATATGTATTTTTGTTCGTGGAATTTATGACGCTTATTTCGATTTCGATTTTTTCCTTCGATACAATAGATGCTTGGTTACAACATAGTCTAATGTACTATTAGTATGGGAAAATTAATTTATTCAGATCGAATAATTCGTGTAGTTTTGAAAGTTGCTACAGTTATTCCTAAAGATGTCCAGATGAATATACTAAAAGCCCCCGAGGGAGGGACACAAGCCGGCGGCGGGGGAGGGGGGGAAAGGTCTCTTTTTCAAGGTTTTTGCTTGTAACTCGAAATTTTTTTCATAATATCTCTTTAGTGACTTCTACATTAATTATCTACATTAAATTTCCTATAAATTACGTCTCAACATTTTTACTGTACGATCAATACTTTAGGAGATACAGAGTATTAAAGGTAAGAAAAATAAGAAACAACATAGTTTTACAAATTTTAATTATAAAAAGAAATAACATCTTTTTTTGCACGAGTATGCCGACTTATTAGTCAAATTGTGTTTCATCTTCGTCATCTTTATCACTAACATCGATAGGGGGTCCATTAGTACAAGCTCCTAGGCAGCCGTTACAGATAAGACTACACATAATGCCCGCTTTTCGGCAACTGCATTTTCCGGAACATCCACTTTTACATCGGCAAAAAATTGAATTTAACAACGCTTCAGGAGCAGGAGGATCCAAGGTCGTGATTGGTTCTAAGTATCCATCGACTCTTCGCTTCCAACCCCATATTTCAGGAGGCAGTTGGTTCCCAAGCCACTCCTGTACTTGATGGAATACTCTGTAGGCGTGATATTTTGCTGACCCTTTGGTAGGGGGGAGGGAAGAAAGATCCGGTTTGGGCTTGGTACAAGATTTCAGAAAAACTGTGAATCGATGTCTGTTGATCTCAGACTGAGTACAGGGCGCTCGGTATACTGCAAGAAACATTTTTTCTCCGGCTTCTGCTATAACCTCCTGAGTTGACGTTGGGTCATAAAATACAGTTGCTGTTTCCTTTAGTGACGGCTTTTGATCAAAAATCTTGATAATTGATGTTTTTCCCTTCCTGTAAATAGCTGAGGTTGTATCACACCCACTGAAACTATGCAGAAAGAGAATAGAATCACAAAATGAATGTTTTTGAAGTTCTTGGGAGGAAAATATTTTGGTTTCCACTTTTCCTCTTCCTGGTTTGACCAAAAATATTTCTTTTTCTGGAGGAGTAAGAGCCATTAGAAGGACTACAAGATCAACATCTTCTCCAATAACAGTGACCACAACATTGTCTGCAGCTTTATCAATTGCAGTGCGAATAATGGTGCAGTCAGCATCACTTGCAGCTATTCGTGTTTCTATGTTTGCAGCCTGCATTTTTTCTGTCAGTGCCAGTTGCTATGCGGCGAGGCAAACAACGAGGATCTTTGTAGCGCGACTTCATCTTCATCATCTTATCATCTTATATTTTATCATCTTAGTATCTTATTATTTTATCATCTTAGTCAAGTCAAGTACCTATAACGATGTTGTTTCTTATTTTTATCACCTTAAGTACTATGTATCTCCTAAAGTATTGATCGTACGGTAAAAATGTTTAGACGTAATTTATAGGCAATTTAATGTTAATAATTAATGTAGAAGTCACTAAACAGATATTATGAATAATTTTCAAGTTACAAGTCAAAACCTTGAAAAAGAGACCTTTCCCCCCCTCCCCCACCGCAGGCTTGTGTCCCTCCCTCGAGGGCTTTTAGTATATTCATCGGGACACCTTTAGGAATAACTGTAGTAACTTTCAAAACTACACGAATTATTCGATCTGATCGACGATTCTGAATCTAATTTGCTGTGGCTATATGTAGTTTGTGACTGTGCATTACAAGCTGCCGCTTTATCCGCGAACGCTAGAAAGACGCTCAAAAGATAACGCGTGACGTCGCATCAATCATCTCGACTAGTGCGTCATTGTCAGCGCAAGTGACGCCGCGCCACATAGCAATATCTGCGCTAATTATAGCGCCTGTCAGTTAACATCTACCGGCGAACATATTCAGAAATTTAACGCTACCCCCCATTGTTTGTGCTACGTAAAATATATGTATTGTATTGCTTATAAATGCGAGTGGCATTAATTGTTGAAGTAATACATGTTGACTGATTGAAGCTGTGGTCAGTCTGATGTGGTTGCTGTTACTGTATAATATACATATATTGAATATAATATAACTATAAATGTATGGTTGATTATAACATTGTATAGTACGCTTTTATGGTAAAACAAAAGCCAATGAATTATGTTGGATTAATTTTAAACATACAAGATAAGGAAAATCGTCCCATCGACTACAAAATCCTCACTAAGTAGTTTCTACTCTTCTATACAATGTTTTATTGTGCTCACAAAATTCTGAGAACATGATATAAACAACTTAATCGCTAAACCACTCACTGAAGATTTTATAAAAGCAAACAGACGCTGCACGGTGAACGGTTTTCAGGCACGCGCTTATAATTGAAAATTATTACATGTTTTTACATAAAATGTCGCTTATTTCGCGTTTATGAAACATTTTAGCTCACACTTTATGCTCCCATTCAAGTAGGCAGTCATTAGAAAATAGAGCTTTCTTCTGAGAGCCGACTAAATTACGACCTTCGCAGTACCTTCGAGTTTACCGCTAAGTAGTTCAGTTGAATGAGCTTTTGTATAGAACCTAAGTAGGTTCGCAAGTGCGATACAGTGGATTATTTATAACATTTGAAAATAAAAACAATATTCAATTACTCTTTGAAACTATTTTATTACTTTATTCGAGCCTACAACGTGTTGCATATTTGAATTTGAGAAGAAAGAAAGAAGAAGAAAGAAAGAAAATACATTTATTTTAATGTCGAATGTTTTAATAGAAGCTTTTACTGTGATACAAGTACGGTCAAAAATAAAGAAACCAATATTGTAAACTTATCTCTCATGTTATGTTAAATAAAAACACGTCAAACATATTATGTTCAATAAAGGCGTTAGTACACCTACGCATTCGTATGCGGCAGCGAATCTCTGCGAAACTACTGCGTAGCGAAATATCTGCGGAACGTTAGTACACAGCAATGTTTTCGCAACTTTTTCGCAATGATATGCCATTGTAATTTTCTCCATGTTTGAAGTTTTCTCCATGCTACCTCTTTTTTGTACGTATTTTTATAATCTGCGTGTCCAATTGCGTATAATACGGGACTAGCGAAACTTAAGCGTCTGTGTAATGGCCATTTCGCAGTTCCTTGCGAAACAATACTGACAAGGACGCAACTATTTCATCTATCTATGTGCTAGAGTGAGACATATCATATGCGAAATCCTGCCACACTTCTGACAGTTTTTTCGTTGTTTCGCTGCCGCACGCGAATGCGTAGGTGTACTAACGCCGTAAGGACTTATATCAAGCGGCTTTAAATATTGAAAAAACTTCGCCGAATTCGATTTGAGCTGTCAATTGTAAAGCCATCTCCGTGATTCGGCTGCGGAACTTTGCTCAACTCCGCCCGGTGTCGTCGCGGAGGCGTTAGGCAGTAGGCTGTGCACACACGGACATAAATTATTTAGAAAATACAAAGATTGTTTTTTACTAATACCTAAATTGTTTTAATCGCATTACGTTACCTTCTTCGTAAAATCTTCAATTGCTTTTGGAAAATCTGTTATAAATTACGAATAAAAACGAATATATTGAAAAAACATGACTCATGCGGCGTTACCTCACTCTGAGGCGTTCCATGTAAGGCTTGAAGTGCAAGCGAGAGCGCGGAACGAGCGACAAAGAAGCACAATCGGACGTTGTCACGTTCAACTATCGTCAGTAAACCGACTTTACAGACAACCAATTTTTGAAGTGAAAACTTTTTTAGCGGCGTTGGGTATAAAATCTTAAACTCGCGTCAGGACACGTGACCTGATCGAAAAAGCGTAAGACGGATGGATATCAAACATGCTCAACGTTAATAATCAAGTTTTCACTTCTGCCGGCACTCCCGGAGTGCAACCCGTCTTTTTTTTTATAGACGTTAATATTCATAATTGAATGAAAGATAAGTTTATTGTGAATTAAAAAAAAACATTCTACAAAAAGAGCACGTATAACAAGCAGTCTAATTTTAGCAAAAGCAATTAATCACAGCTCGCTTCTACATAAAACAGCAAAATAATAATTTCGTCAAGGCTCAAATACGCATTAAAGTAGATCCGTTCGTCCTTGGGTGTGTGCGCGGCCTAAGCAAACTGCTTGCTCGTCGTCAAAAACTTTGGAAGCTGTTCATCTGCTCCGAGCCTACCGTTGACGTCGGCGCGGCCAGGCGGACGTAATTGAGAAAGTTATCCGAGCGGCAAAATTTCTTTAAAAGACGCCTGACGGACGGGGCCCGGATCACTGCGACTCGATCGCGACTCGATCCCAACTCGATTCACTATTAGATAGTAGGCTTGTATGCACGCGTGACTGATTTACGTCAGCTCTTTAAGGGTTAAAGATATGACCCGAGTTCATATGTGGAAAATCCGATAAGATTAATGGTATCGTTTTTTGTAATGTCTCTTACACTACTAAAATATTATGTGTTGCTGAAATTTCTGTTACTTAGGTACTTGTGTTATAATAAATTAACCAAATATATTTTACACACATTTCTCATTTCTTTGTGTTGATATGAAGTCTTTCCAACATTGTACAACTTTTAATACCAAATACCTAATTTATATAGAGCAGTATGAATTAGGCCAAATAGATACGTAAACATAAAGCGAAAAGAATGTTGCGTGATACACACGTATAAAATATCCTGAATACAGCACACAAAAGGCCTATTGACATATATTTACGAGTCTTGTTTGCCCGTCGTAGCGATTGTGGTGAATAATTGAGCTCATTATGTGTGTTTGTCGTTACGCGCGCGAGTTACACGCGTAGTAGTAATTATTACGATAAATACTAATTAACGACGTATTTGGTCGTTTCATTATCTATTATAGTTAAACGTAAGTAGAATTAATGGTAAGTAATAAATAGTTTGTTGCTCTTGTACATAATTCAGTTTGAAAAAAAAATGTGCGGAAAAGCTTTTAAAATCTTTAATGATATCCACATAATATACTTCAACCTAGAATCTAGATCATAAACCATATAGAAAGGTATTGTATCTAGATATTAAACTTCATTTTCCAAGGTTTTTGTGTAAACTTATCAAACATTCGCATTACGCTTTCCATTATTGTGCAATGTGCATATAGAAAGAGATTAATTTAAACTAGGTACCTATGAGTGGTAGAAATAATTAAAAAATCTACATTTTTAAATAAATAAATAAAAATAAATAAATAAATCATTTATTGCATAAAAACATGGTACATACAAAGATATTAAGATCAAAATTAAGGAACATTCATGTTTTTACTATAGTTACATAGCATACAATAATTATTATTAATTCACAAAATGAATGAGAAATAAAATAAAGGAAATAAAGGTGAAAATTGGTTACAAACTGGAATTTTTTTCATATTTTCTTTTTCAAAATATTTTTTACATGGTAGATATGTTTGCGATCGCTGCGGGGAATATAAAATTTTTGAGAGCTCGTCGCGAAAAGTGAATATCATGCACCTTTCCGATATTGAAAAATGATTTTTTAACTGCTAGAATAACCTAACAACCGTGCTACAACAACATTGTATAGATTCTGTGTTGTATGTTATTCCATGATTATGCTCGGAGTTTGTAAGAGAAATATCTCGAATTTCGCTCAAATACACCGTGTGTTTTCCTTAAGCCGAAGTTTTAAAGGTCTCTTTTGTTTATTCTGCTTTAATTTGTTTTGACCGCTGGTTTAAATTAGATTTGGATCTCGATTAATGTATCTTTTTATATGCTTTTCCCTTTCAATCAGTAGGTATAATACAATGATATTTTATATATAGATACGTTATATACTCACAATATATCCCAAAAAAATGCTTCATATGCAGTGTCAGGCACACACAAATACAAGTTTCATTTTACTTAATTTATTACATTGACAGACTGTATAAGAGAGATGGCTCTAATAAAATGATATAAACAAAAAAGACAAAGATAGTTTGACACTTCCGCGCAGGTGTAAGCAAAAGTCATAAGAATTCACCAATTAAATATAAATAAACAAATAGTTGCCATGGTAATTGGCATAGACTAACGACACAGAAGGTTCAATGTTATAGATGTTACGTTTCCTGCACAAGTAAACAAATGTGACAATTTCATTTACTATTTAATTATTATAATGATGTTGTATTAAAATTAAAAAAAACTTTTTTGGAGATATAACTGTATTAAGTATTTATTACTAGCTGTGGTGTTCGTTTTCGGTCATCATCATTTCACCCGATAAACACCCACTGCTGAGCATAGTCCTCCTTATAGAACTCCATAAGGACCGATCTTACGCTATTCGCTTCAAGGCAGTTCCCGAAACCCGTACAAGGTCATCACTCCAACTTGTAGGATATAATAATAGTGGTGCCTAGATGAAAAAAAAAGATTAAATATATATAAAAAAAGTTCATTTATTTGCCTTCACAACTTAAACTATTACAAAGGAACTAAATATGTAAACGTGTAGCATTTTCGTTGTGAAGGACTAGTGTCTGAAATAGGTCTATGAAATAAAAGAAAGGATGCCTTTTTTATCTAAAACACAAATAAAATTTATGTTCAATAGCCATTTACAGAAAAGCAAATAGCATTTTTCGTCAGTAGCGATAATATTTTCTTTAATGTATACGTATATTCAACATCATTTTTGCAAACAAACATTTTTGCCATCACGATTTCATTGTATATAATAAATAGATATATTTGTTAATTACATGCACTGTGTGGATTTAAATATAAAAATAATCAAGTATTTACCCAAATCGAAATTAATAAAATAACCGTTCTATTTTCAATAATCGTGTCTACATGATAATCTTTGAACACAGTGTACGCTAGCTTTGTCACACTAGTGATTGAAGCAATGTTTTATCCCTTTCATTATTTCAATACAAGTGTCAAGCAAGTGTCATTCATAAAGAATTGTAAATTGTTATTTTTACTCTTAAACTGTAATAATTTAATATATTTTCCTGTGATATGATATTCCTTTATCTTTCTTTATTTTTTTGCACGAATACGTGCACTTTCTGAACTCACAGGAAGGCATTTTCGACAACTTTAATGTACCTATCGGCACATGCGCTCACTGGGACCGGTGACAATCTGACTGATTGCATTGGTCCCAAATAGGACCAATTCACGGAATCAGTTTTGGTGCGTTGATGACGTATCTACCTCTTGTTTCTATATATAATATCATTGGTATAATACATATTTGTTTTTTGCATATGATTGAAATTTGAAACCTAAGTATTTATCGGTTATAATCAGTAAAATACGCTTATGAATTTATACAGATAGACAATTACTACCTACACTATTAAATAAAATAAATCTTGAACGCTGGTAATTAGTGAATATGAATTATGGCCTCACAAATATGTTTTCGAAAAAAAAATCATATGAGTAGATAGGTAATGTGAAAAATATGAATATTACCACAAGTATAAACCCACTATAAATACGACTGTTTTCCGAAATAGCCGATGAAACCGTATTTTGCACGGTAAGCGCTAAAATCATTACAATTTTCTGTGTTGCCACATATTTCACGAGACCATTCCCGCCGCAGAGAACTGCATGTTTTTAAATATAAATCCGTGTCCCGCAAGTGAAATAAAATTTCCATTCCGTACTGTTTCTTACGAAATATAAAATTGAAAACGCAATCCCGTGGCTCGGCTCGCTAAAATATTTGACTTTGTAATTTTTGAGCGTTGTCGGCGAGTGAAAATATGGGGTGGTCATGCTTTTGTGGCATGCGTTAGCTTGGTTTGCCTGCATGGATTGCTCATTGGGGATGAATAACATGTTTTTCTTGTGAGAGGTGATTGCTTTTTTTTTAATTTATGCTCGTACGACCTGGATGTTTTTTTAGCAAAATGCATGTCATGCGGCTTGAACGTGTGACGTTTTAACGTATGTTTATTCTACGTATGATTATTATTATACGTATGATTATTGCCGTTCGTCACTTGATGTATGTGCGCGGGAAGCGGTGAACCTTGACTGGTCGTAGCCGGTCGGTGGACAGATACGGGATGCGGAGCGTTGTTGCGGTTCACGGGCGAAGTATTCCGCACAAAAGTGACGCAGTTTTGTGCTTGGATGTTGATTTATTTTAACTGAATATTAATATCAATGTTATCTTTAATAATTATGTTTGGAAATTCGATGTGGTTGATGATATATTTCTGCATCAAAACCCGAATATATTTAATAGAGAGATAGGTATGTTCTCTGCCAACTCAAAATATTTTATAACAATGCCTTATTAAAGTCAATTATTCTGTTGTTTAAATGTACACACAATATATACATAAACAGGATAGGTACTCACAACGTCAACAAACTTGATTCAAGACCAAATATAAAGAACTACCTTCATTTACATTATTCAAATTGATTTAGGTATTATAGGATAATGCTAAATAGAAACGAACCGATAAGAAAATGAAAAAGGATTTTCCATCCAGTAGTAGTAGGTATATTATTTGTTTTTACAATCTGTCTGCATTGTTTTCATAGAATATTACGCAAATGAAAAGAAAACATACGAGCTAGTAGGTAGGTATTTGCATACAACAAACGTCGACATGTAAGTCGAAATTAAACCAAAACAAATTAAAAATGGCAACGTGAAAAATAATCTGTATTAATTGAGGGACGCTCGTTTTAGAATGGATTGCGGTAATCAATACGCCGCGATCCGTTTCCGCGTTGCTACGGCTTTCTGCTTTTGTTTTTCCGAATTATAAATGTCCGGAAATATTTTATCTCCCGTATCTGTGTTATTTATTGGGGATTCAAGTTCATTCGCCGGGGTGATTCTTCTTTTATTGTTTCTGTTACACGGATTTCCAAAGTGTTGTTTGAAGAATATTGTATTCGAACGATTTATGTGGCGAATTCACTTTGGGTAAATGACGGCGCGCCGTGAATGGGTTGCAGGAACATAAATCACAGTCCCGAGATTGTGGTCGCTTTAAACATTCAACCCTATTTTATTAATTTATTAACCTTATCGATGCTACAGAAAGTTAATAATATTTTAAAAGGGTCGAAATGTTTACAAATAAGAAACGTAGACATTTATGAAGAAGCAAATTTACCACTTAATGTGAGGCCGTCGAATGGTTAACCGCGAAACACCAATAAAACGGGTGAAAAGCATTTACAAGCTCAGAGCCATAAACCTGCATCTACCTATATAAAATCGATTACGCGAAGTTTAGCATTTGAGTCGCGTTTCCCGATTCGATAAGTCTCCTCTCGTCGAATTTTAATGCGACACGACTGTATTTTTGTGAACATTTTAAATACATTCTTTTCCCGCACAAAAGAGTGAAATAATTATAAACTTGAAAATCTTTTCATTTTTAAAATTATACCTTTAATTATGCGCTGGAAGTAGGTCGAAGGCCGCGGGCGTTCGGCGCCGAAATTGTATGTGACTGTGTCATTGTTTCTTTATATTTTCGGTAACGAAGCAAAACGGCGAGAAGCGCTTTGCCTTTTTAAATTTCCTGCTTCGTTTAGCTTTTGATGTTTTGTGTATTTTGAACGGAATTTCATTGTACACCATTAAGCTTTTTGGTATTTGTGTTATTACAAAGAGTTTGATGACATTTTGTGTGATAAATCGTTTATAAATGTAAAATTTACAGAATTCTACATAAGTTTGGAAAGTTTATTTTCACATATTGAACAAATAAAACCAGTAGTTACCAACCTGAGTCTAACGTTCCGGACTTTCCTATAGTAAATAAGTTAAATATAAATGAAAATCTACCAATTATAAAACCAGTATTTGAATACCAATCATGAAATTGTATAAAATAAATAAAAAATATAGAGATATCTGTTGGTTGATTCCCATAATAAGCCCTCTATTTGCAAGCTCCACACAGAGGCACTCAGCAGTTCGTGTTTTTGCACCGCGCTATTCAAATCGATAGCTCAAGTGTGCCCGCCGACACACCGACGCCGCTCTCAATAAAATTATAGGTATATTATACGTATTATCAATATATCACACGTTTTCCATGAGGTCGAGTTTACACGATAATTTAATTTGTTTGCTGAAATTTTATTAAAACCGACACGTATTAATAAAATTTGATCCCGTTTTATGTGATGCGACGAATTCAATGTGTGTGTGTGGTTAATGCATTTACGTATATATTTGAACGATACATACTGATCGATATGTCATTTCGCGAGTATTATTTGCTATGGAAAATATTTCATTAATAAAGTTAACTTGGTTCTATTTTGATCGTGGAATGTTCGAGACATTGAGCGGCCGTGGGTGGAAGGGCTCATGCAGGCGCACCGGGATTAGCGGGTATCCTCCCTCGCATTGCGTCGTAACAAGCGGTCTGTGATCTGCTCTACAAACCTATTGTTAGCTTGAGATGGGATTTATTGATACACACACTAGCTCGTACGTGGGAGATGACGTTTGCGGGTTGCAATTACTTCTCAAAGATTTGTGTTGAACATTTGACTGTATTGTTTTCGTAATTTTCATTTTACTAAAATAGGACGAACTGATTTATGGTAACCAAAAGATATTAAATTAAGCTGTTTTAATAAGGTTTTCAGTTTCATAACCCGCACTGCAATAGTTATAGATTTTAATTTGAAATAGGTATCTATAATTTTTGTATCCGTTTCGTTAATTTAATTTGCGTATCGTTCGTGGCTCTACGAATATGAACGTAATGGGTTTATGTCAAAAATAATTGATACCGATTAGGTCGGTGACACGTGACGGTAATCGTTTTGTTGAAACAACGAGATTTGTATGGATTATATTCCAATGCGGCTGTATGGATGGATGGACATTATTCTGATAGCGATACGTTGTTACCTTTGGAGTTAGAATTTAATTGGTTTTGTTTTATGTGTCCAATATTTTGTGAAGACCGTGATTGCCATAAATATGATAACATTAGATTTAGGAATGCGAGGACGGCTTGTAAGATGTCATAAAAGGCCTATAAACGTTACATATAAGATATACTTTCGGCTATAACAATGTTTTTATTATATTTATAAAGCATTTAGCGATCGGGAACTCGCCTTCGGTAAATCACAAGCGGCGCCAACGTGCTCTGTCACTGGCCTGATGAATTATGACTCATTCAAAAAACTTCCACTCATTTTTGGATAAACTTTTCAATAAATATGAACAACATTTTATGTCGTGACTTTTCTATTACGCTGCTCTGGTTACATAACGTTTAAGTAAATAATTTGGACGGTTATCCATTAAACTAAACGTAACATAAAATTATAGATGTGCCAATAAAGACTCGTGACACTATGGATGTATATATCGTACTGGGTCTGGCGGTAATGATGTACATCATGGTGATGCTGCTAGTGAACAGCGACCTCTGGAAGGAGATGGACAACGACTGCCACTGCGACGACTGTCGCACCGTCTGCCACTGCCCCGTGCCCTCCGTACGTTCCGTGTCCTCTAAGATCGACATCGAATGCCGTTAATTGCTCAATTATTATAGAACTTACTAGGACATAGAAAACTGTAGTGAAGTGTTATATAGATAAGTAGGTAGTGAATTGTTAGATTATTGTCGTGATACAAGTGATGTGTGGGTGCGGATGATGGAGCCGTTCGCGCGGTTGATGGAGGGCGCGCCGCTGCCCGGCGTGCTGCCGACGCGGGACGCGCGGCCCCGCGGCGCCCTGGTGCACGCCAGCCTCGCCGCCGCGCCCCATCTGGGCGACAAGAAGGGCCGCCACCTCACAGGCACCTTCTGCCTCACTGGCGACACCATGGAGGGCATCATACAGTGCCTGGTGTTCTTGAAAGCGTTCTCGGTAAGCGTTTACAGATGTAGGCATATGTTATGTTGACTGATTTAATTAACAGGCTTGTAGAAACGAAGTTTTGATTGCCGATGTCTGTTTAAAATAATTCATGTTAGTAAAATCAGTTTGTTGATTTACTTAAATTAATCTTCAAATATAACAGAGATAAGTACTATTTAGATATATATATATATATATATATCTACCTACGACATTTTTCTGTAAAGTATAAATCTATCAATTTACGTGGACCAATTTCCTTTAGGTAAAATGTAAATACTTAGAACGAATGAAAAGGTTCGATAAACAAACGTCGGGGAAAATTAGATGCACTACAGTTTCATGGAAAATTCCTCGTCTCTCGCAAAATAAGCTTCGAATTATTTTCAATCTGAGAATGTTTTTGTCATTCTGTATTTGAAAATTTCCATTTACGAAGCAAGCATTTAGCTAACGGGATTTAGCTGGAAACTCTTTGAAATTGCATAGTTTTTGTTAACTGATTAATTTACTAAAAACACATATTGAAATAGATTTGAATAAACTTAATGAAAACATTCAACGAGGACTTACTTAAAACTTGAATAACAGAGAGAATATTATAATATCAAACGAAATAGATTGCTAGCGTTCTTATTTCGTAAATTAAAAAACGATGTTCAATGAGCTTTCCTTTTGTATACAAATTTGGTCCGTAACGAGCGAGCCAGCGATAGACTGAGTACTTTTCATATTATCTTAATATTCCCTTTGTAAAAAAATTCTCCCTTCATCTCATTGGGAACATGATTAATTCATGTAACGCTGGTGTGGAAATGTTTGGCCCTCCTTACCGAACCTTTAAATATGTACGAGACGAATGGCGCTCGTAAAACCCTGTCTCCACTGCACAGGTTGTTGATGAATACTTCGTATGACTTCTGTTTTCCTAGTAATATACACGTGAAAGTTTGGACGTTTACAATCAATCACGCAAAAAGTTTTGTGCCTGTTTACATGGAATTTGAAGTGAAGATAATAAATAAGTCGGCTTCACATAGCGTTACGACTGTCAGAGTAAAACTGTTGTGTGTTATGAATCTTGTACGTTGATCAAATAGTACCTTATTCGATTTTCTAAGATTATGCGCAAAACAGGAAGAATAAGGAAGTAAAAACAAATTAGACACTGTCTTCAGGCAATAAGCTCGTAGCTAGACACAGCTTATTCCGTACGACACTGTGGCCGCGCCTACATTGGGATGTTTCAAAAGGCTCGTTCATTAGAAAAAATAAAGTTGTCCGGCCGCAGTCCGTCCCGAAGTAATTGTGCCGTCCACAAAGACGCAGTGCGCAATGCCTCGCTTTAGTCCTCTCATTTGCATACTCTTAGCGTCTGTTGGTTTATTGTGGTTCTAGTGAACACAGCGACATGCTTCGTTAGTGTGTTTAACCGTTTGTACTTTTTATTTGAGTGTATGGGTT
Source organism: Colias behrii (assembly GCA_029959065.1). NCBI lineage: Eukaryota > Metazoa > Arthropoda > Insecta > Lepidoptera > Pieridae > Colias > Colias behrii. Next base: position 397,679 of record JARWMC010000021.1, on the reverse strand, counting down.
GTTTGCTGGTCAATAATTTATGCAAATATCATTAAAGCTCTTTTACTTTTGTTTCTACTATAACCCCTGATCTATTTTTTTATCCATTAAATAAAATAATATCTACGTAATTCAAATGACAATCGAAGTAAATATAGTTTCGAATCTACATAAATATCACAAACTCATCGGAAATAAATCAGATATCTATTGAACAAGTATTTTTCAAAATTAGTTCCGATTTTAATATCATAATAGACTTGCCACACTATTTTAGTGTTGGAACATGTCTGTAAAAATATCTACCAATATTCTTGATAATACAACATGCCATAAATTAAGCGACTACACGCATAAATGTTAACGCGTATTTAATATCTAGGGTCCGGATTTTCAGGCTGACAGGGTTGGCAGGCGGCACGTCGGCTTCAGAGTATTAAGGCGCGGGACATATACAAGAGGCGCGGCGCGCCGGGAGCGCGCCGCGGGCGCGCTGCCGGCGTGCATCGGGTGCGCTATTGGCATTTTGTATGAAATAATTTTGGAAAGGCGGCGCAACCTTGGCACAACCGTGGCGTGCCGTCTCGACGCCTGTCCAAAATTCTTTCATACAAAATGTATAAGAAGGACGTGGTGCAAAACAGATTCAAGAGGTGCGCTTATGGCACGCCCGCGCCCGCGCTGCTTGTGTTTGACCCGCGCCTTAAGGCGTATTTACTGAACTAGTTCCATAGCTCGGGGCAAGCCGGTGGTTAATGCTTGTACATTTAGCCAGTGTAGCTGCCATAATGTCATGAAGCTGTAGCGACGTAGTGAAGCTATAAGCTAGGTTTTCTAAATTTGCTAAATACTGAATTTCGCACTATTCACTAGACGTGATATTTTCTTTCTTTTACAAATTTGATACAAAATATATTTTTAATAAAGCTTCCATCTGCAAAACTTCTACTCGCTAATTTAAACTTTATGCAAAACTACGTACCAAAATACACAACTAAGGAAAACACGGAAAACTGAATGTAATACCTGAAACTGTGATGTCTAGAAAATGTTAAGAACATGTATTGCTCTTCACGGTGCTCTGTGATCATTGAAGTTTTTAACTATACAAAGAATTCTAAAGAAAAGTTTCCCGCGAAGACTTTGCCAAGATAATAAACATCCGAGTCATCTCACGGTGTTTCAAAGACACGAGTGATATAGTTATATAGATACATGAAAGTACAGCAGTCAGAAGTCCAATTTATCAACCCATATGGAGTGATGTACAAGTTGGTTCCACGCTGTTAATCTTCCCCGAGCTCCCAAAATGCATCTCGGAGAATAATATCGGTTTAATGTAGCGCGGCGTGTGTCGCTAAATGCTGTGGGTAAGCTTTGTTATACCAAAACTCGAACGTTATATACTGAGCTTATTTTAAAGCACTTTCAAAATGTTATATCGTATGACATAGTACCATTTTAAAGATTTTTTGTACAAGAGCCACAATAATATAGGTGATAGGAGTGCGGATGTGTTTTTTGTGTAAAATATTGGACATTGGACAGGATAAATATAAAACCATAAATGTCAGCTCGTGTTATGCAACATCAGGAATCGGATCACGACCATAACGTCACCGCGTTCAAAAATATACGAATTGGGTTACCATCCGCCGCGGCCTAGCGAAAAAAAACATCAATAACTAACAGCGTACGTTATTTGTATGTGTAGCGATGTACGTATATAACGTATATAAATTGTTATGTGTAACTTACAGGAACATACATCCAAATTTAAAAAATGTAAATCCATATAAAATTGTTGTGAAATGATATACGATGTTCCTTTATTTCTCAGTATTTCATGTCCAATAATTAACGTAAATGGTTGGCGTCGTCGACGACAGTACTAATAGTAAGCTCATTGATTTGCGATTACGATGGAATTTAAGAAGAAGTTTGGGTTCAGAGTTAATCAAGTACAACAGAAATCTAACTTATTTAACTAAGAATCCACGATTGTGGTGTGATGTTATAATACGAGTGTATAAAATAAACAGATTTGAATTTTATTATCTGTATACAGCCTAAGGCCGTGACTCGTGGCTCTTTTAATGATCTCTAAATTTTTCAGCCCATAAAATTATTTAAATGCAAGGTGAGCGTTGTTTATTTGGACATTTTTATATTTTAAAGGGTTTGCTGGTCCGCAGCCAACGGCCCCGTGTAATTGATAGCGAGCGGTTAACTGGAGGCTCTCTTTTCATAAATTGGACGAAATTGCTTTAAATGAGAGCGTTTTTGTTTAAAAAAGAAAATATTTATCTTTGTGATGAACCACGCTTTTAATGTACATTTAATACAATGAGCTTGTAAAAGAGTTTTGTTTCGCATTCATCCTTTGATCTAGAGACTAATAAAAAATTTTTTGGTCAGGCAGTGTATACAAGAATGAATGAATGAATGAATGAAAATACTTTATTTGCACCAAAGATAAGGAAACAACACAAAAAAAAAAACACATACAAACAAACACGTACAAAAAGGCGGCCTAATCGCTAAAGCAGCGATCTCTTCCAGGCAACCTTTAGTCGAGGATTATGAGAATTACGTTTTATGATGAGGTTGATGGTGCAGAACACAAAAATCATTAAATAAATAAGTATAAGACTACACATAGTATACATATACATACATACGGATATTATAAAGATAAAAAGTAAATATTTAGTTGCTTTTTAAACTCATTCAATGACCCTGCCCTCCTGATGTTATCGGGCAAACTGTTCCACAGCCTGATAGCACGGACCGTAAAGGCCGTAAAGAATGTTCATCTATTGTGAAAGAATCCCATCTACCTACCAAATATGCTTGCATAATATAACTAATCTGTTTTTTATAAGCAAAAAACCTTGTTTCTAAAATATTTAGATTGAAAAGCTTAAAACTAAAAATAGGTCAACCCGGAGGCAGTTGAATGAATTAAGCGTTTCGCCCTCCGGCCCTTCGCTTTCACTCAAGTTGAATTTAATTACCTTTAACTGAGTCTTGCCGGAACCAACTATCGTCTTACTAACGCATTTCATGAATATTACTAGTAATATTATGAAGTGAAAACTTTATAGACGTAGGTAAGTACTATCTATGAGCCGTGACGTCATTCGCGAAGTATCGGCATTAAGTCATAAAGAATCAATAGGTTAAAACCTGGATTACTATTCTGCTACATGATATTGGGCGGGCGGTATCGTAATCTGTATAAGCGTCTTAGATGTATGTTGAATTAAGCACTACCTTTAAATATATCTCAGAATAGAATATTCTACAATCTTAATAAAAGATAAACGATTTAGTTTTAGTAACAGAAAACTACTTAACTCATTTAGAAAATCCTTTCAAAGATTTGAAGTACATTACTGACTGATGGAAACTGAAATTCACTTATAAGAATCGCATGAGTAAATTCCAATAAAGAGATACAAATTCAACGAAATCCCTTTGAAAGTTGAAATAAAATGCAAATAATAAATTGCATTTATTTTCATTTAATGATGCATCTGAATAAATCTGTGACAAATTCGATAAAACCGCAGATTCAATAATATCTTAATGGAACTCCGCTACATGATAATAATTATAATTTTAAAAACAAAGTTGTATTAATAAAGTAGGTATGTATAATATTGCCTTTTATTTTTTTTAAATAATAATAAGCATATATAATGGTCCGGGAGCCAGCAGCAGATTTTATGACCAAGTTCCTCTCAAGCGGTAATTAGTAAAATGCATCAAAGTATAGTATTATGAAGCCTCGTGAACGTCAGCTGGAGCTCGGTTGGGGGGAAGAGCGGTTGTAGCCTCCCGTATCAGCTGACGGTTTTTCCACCAAGATACAGCCAGCTGACATATATATTTATCCACAGTTACATATAAGCTATCATCAGGTAAATTTTTGTTTGAGAGGAAATAACGGAAAATAAATTTTTCTTTAAATTTAACTTTCATGTTCGAGACACCAGCTGACGTATAATACACCATGTTGTAACCAGCTGACTATTTTTTTTCGTTGAGATATTGGGTTAGCTACAATTTGACAAATTTTTAGCTGAGAGGAAATGAATGAATGAATGTATTTTTTTTCCTATGTGCGTGGGAGGCTACAACCGCTCACCCCCCCAACCGAGCGCCAGCTGACGTTCACGAGGCTTTATAATACTATACTCTCATGCGTCTGACGAATTATCTCTTGAGAGGAAATAGTTAACCAAATTTGCACCTGGCTCCCTAACCATAAAATGGATCTAATAAAATCACATATTCACATAGGTACTAGGTACTTACCATATCACACATTTTAGTACTTACCTGTCACTATAATGTCTTCGATAAAATTCTACAGTAGGCATTATAGTGGGAATCAAGGTGGGAATAGAGACTGACAATTGAGTCATCTGATTCTCAAATGAAATGAAACTGTATACCTTTACAAATATTACGTAAACGGATTGGTATTTATTCAAACTTGATCCGTTTGTTTCCCAAATGTTAAGTTCAAAGCTTTTACGTCGCAAGCATTCCTTAAATCAGTTTTAATTAAGTTGGAAAGCAATCTGTAACCAATCTAAGTTGACACCGGTCTATGCTTGCCACCTGTCGGCTTGAGTACCCCGACATTATGCCTCGGTTACATTCTAATGGACCCGCATTGGAACCCTGTTTTAGCGAGATGATGAATAAAACATTGGCTTTGACAATCGATTGACGGTGGCGCGCCTTGTGGCCGTGGATTATTATTGTTATTAAAGGTGGAAGTAAACAAAAATCCCAACAGATTGATGTCGTGATGTCGCTTTAGTGTGTATTTACAAAAATTATTATTAAATTTATTTACAAAAATAAGCAATTTCTTAACACGGTTTCATTCATTTTCAGAAACACGCGTTATAATGCAATACCTACTGCTGTTTGTGGAATATGTTTTTAAATTTTATCTAGGCGTTATTGGAAATAAGCATTACATTACAAATTATATAAATAAAGTTACTATGTAATTAAGATATAATGATTATTCCAGCATTGAAGATGAGAATTTGTCTCAGCAACAGATTCTCAGAAATGTAACAAAGTCGAAGTAGGTAACTTAAAATGTTGTCTAAAAGACTGTATTACGATGACGCGACGTAATTAGAAGAACAATTTAGTCTGGTTATTATAAAAAAAAATTGTTCGGTTTTTTAGAATTTGTTATTAAATATTTCAAACTTAAGTCTTGAGGTTCTTTATTAATTGTTTTTGTAGTCGCTTCTCTTAACTGTGTCTATTTCGAAGAAATGGATTCGAAGTGTTTTCTCGCGGGGAAAATTATATTAAATTGTCTGCAGGCAAATGGAAACACAGTGGGTTGTAAGTGCTACTAGAAGAGAAATTAATTGTTAAAATAATACTGCAGTTAAAATATTTTTATTTTCTTTACATTTGTAATTTTAAAGTACTCGTAGACGAGGTTTCTTCAAATTCAGACAAATTTATTCGAATGGGGAACAAACAGGATACTCCCATGACCCATCTCTTGTTTTAAAGCAAGTTGTCGAGATCTTACTTATATCTCGATAATAAACCTACCAGGTAGGTAGAGGTGGAAACGAATGGTTCAATTTTCTAAATTCAATTCAGCACGACGTCACAACGGAGTACAAATGTGTCAAATGTGAGTAATTGTGACGCATTATGAATTTGACTCGTCAAATGCGCGCATTGTAATGTCAACTGAGGCGGAATTACGCGAGATCTCTTTGTGACGTCACAAAAGCGCCCTCCATTAGTGCGCGGGTTCCGTACGTGTTTTCTTTGTGTTAACGGACCCCTTCCTAACAACGATATTGTGATTTCCATTTCGGGTTCGACGTCTGTGTCTACTCGCCCTGACCTACTTTAATGGGATTCCAAAAACTATGATAGATACATTCGCAATTTATTGGATGATTGATACGGGAATTAAATTCGGTAAACGGATTTCTAAAATGTTGTATAACGTAGCTATTATTGGATTTATGATTGCTGTGAATAATTTTTATATTGATAACTTGATGTAGCGCAAATTTTTATTTTTATTACCTACAATATTTTTTGGTAGGATGAGCATATCATATAATTAATATAAACATCACAAATCATTTATGCATCTTACACTGAAAATTGAGCAAAATTAAAATACTGGTTAGGGAGCCAGGTGCAAATTTGGTTAATTATTTCCTCTCAAGAGATAATTCGTCAGACGCATCAGAGTATAGTATTACAAAGCCTCGTGAACGTCAGCTGGCGCTCGGTTGGGGGGGTGAGCGGTTGTAGCCTCCCACGCACGTAGGAAAAAAAAATACATTCATTCATTTCCTCTCAGCTAAAAATTGGTCAAATTGTAGCTAACCCAATATCTCAACGAAAAAAAATAATCAGCTGGTTACAACATGGTGTATTATACGTCAGCTGGTGTCTCGAACATGAAAAAAATAAAATTATTTTCCGTGATTTCCTCTCAAACAAAAATTTACCTGATGATAGCTTATATGTAACTGTGGATATATATATAGGTCAGCTGGCTGTATCTTGGTGGAAAAACCGTCAGCTGATACTTTGAAAGTTATTACATAGGAGTTAGACAGAAGCATCTATTGCCAATTTATATGCATCAACTGACTAGGTTTTCCTCGAATTATTGCTAGCTGATTTTTTTTATTTATCGCATCAGTATATTAACAATCAGCTCACAAATTTTCATCTGAGATGAAATGACGTATCTTTAATTATTATCGTTATTTTTAAAAATTCAAGCAACACACGCTAGCATAATATAGACAGTAATAAGGTACTTGGAGGTGGTTAGTTGTGCGCATGATCGGGGTACTACGTACATTCAGCCACATCGGTAAACATGTTTTTACAAATATGTATTATAAACTGCATTTAAAAATAACTATCATATCATCAAATTCACATAACTACCTAAAAGTGTAACAAATATGAAATAACCCACTAAAAACATTAGTTAACTATAATTATTAAAAAAATAATAGTATAATATATAATTAATAAAGTTATTACTTATCTTTTACGGGGACTTATGTTGATGGAATTCCACGTATCTCGATGATTTTGTTAATGTCTCATTATATTCGAGACACCAGCTGACGTATAATACACCATGCTGTAACCAGCTGATTATTATTTTTCGTTGAGATATTGGGTTAGCTACAATTTGACAAATTTTTAGCTGAGAGGAAATGAATGAATATACTTTTTTTTCTTACGTGCGTGAGAGGCTACAACCGCTCACCCCCCCAACCGAGCTCCAGCTGACGTTCACGAGGCTTCATAATACTATACTTTGATGCATTTTACTAATTACCGCTTGAGAGGAACTTGGTCATAAAATCTGCTTCTGGCTCCCGGACCATACTGAATTACAGAAGAGAATAGAACACGTCAGTTTAACAATTTATTTGTTTTGTTCATCACCAATGACGCCATTGGCAATATTGCGTAAAACGTTAATTAATATTACTTATCTGCATTCTGCATATAGGTATATTTTTATATATTTCAGTTTGATTTACAAGTGAGCCAATCAATTATGCAGTCATTGTGGTTACACACAAAGTTTTCGGTTGTACAGCCGAACACTATGGTCAAAGCAATTATTTCAAAAGCAATTTGTATGATTAATATTATTTCAGTTTGTTTACTGAACGCAATCCAATGGTAAGAGCAAATATTTAATTTTTATTTTTGGAATTTTTTATGATCAAAACGTTTGTTGCGAAATAGTTTTTCTTCGAAATTATAACTTAGATCTGCGCTAAAGCGCAAAGCGCTAAAGCGCGTAAAAAAATAAATAAAGAGTCAATTTGGCTGCTGGAATTAAAGGTACAATAAAAAAGTATTTATCTTTGACGATTTGCTTTAAATGAAGCCACCAACACGACGCGAGCGAAGCGTGCAGAATTGATAACATGCGAGATTTGCCGCCAATACCTCGCCTCTGCCGTGTCGTGATTTGAGTCAATCGCTTCAGATCAAACCAATAAGCTATTTACAGTATCGGATAACAAATGTTTGTTTATTATTATTTGCGCTAGTCCTTTTTGTCTATGTTCTGTTTTTTGTTAAATTTTCCTCCAATTTGTCACGGAGATGTTATGCGGATTTTGTAAATCCAGATATAGAAACCATTTCATGTACCTTATGACTGTAGCCATTAAATATTTTGTTGAAACAACAAAATATGTATAATCTTGACAATTTTTATAACGCGATTAAGATATGTTACAACAGCGGGAAACTCGAATTTCCTTAAAATTATTGGTGTAGTAAGAAAAAAGGATCCTTCGTGTATCGTAATGATGTTTTATTGAAAGGAAATCCTTTCGAAATGGCAATATTAATTCGATCCCGCGGGAAATTCCCCAGGCCGCTGCTCACCGTACATTCGGAAATTAAGTTTGTCACTTCGGGACACTTTTGTACAAATGTGCCGTCCCCGCGATACGCATCACCCGGGAAGGGTTGCCGAGTAATGGCTCCGAAAGTTGAACATTACCAACAACACCCACCATGCTTAACTTTAATTGAATACTCGGGATACAGAGGAATTATCCAAATTAATTATTTGTTGCCTTAACTGCTGCAATAGCTTACAATGCCAACTTCCGATCTAAATTTTGTAAAGCAAATTTGAATATAATTGTTCTATTTATTTTAGAAAACTTTCGACTTGACTTTCATTCATTAAATGAGTTTTCATTCAAGTACGTGTTTTATTTAGAAGCATCAAAGAAGATTTCTTACAATAAGTGTTCTTCAGCAATTGTCATTAAACCGGTCTCCGATTTATATATAGGTACAATTCTTGTACGAAAATAGATATTCAAATTACAAAGCGAGTCTTAATAATTCCACTTTTAATACTGTATCTAAATTGGAATTATCTCCAGTCCCAGCAGCGCCAACTCGATGCCCTGGGAACTAAGAGTTACCGCCTCGGAGGGATTTGCCTCTCGGATAATGTGGATTGTTGTATTTTGGGGATTTTCTAAAGCCTTTAAGAAGTGCGCGTTAATGTAATATTTGATGATATTCGGAGAGATTAGGCGGGATGAAGTCGTAATACACGATGATTCTTGTTCACGCCGCATTGGTTTCGGCGCAGGTATGACTAGACGGATAATAAACTGCTTAGCGATATAAAATAACCAGACAGACTTTGTGTCGCGTAACGCGTTGATACAAAGCCTTAGACTTAAACTAAGTCGTTCGCTTAAAATGAATACAATGAGATGTTGTTGCTTGAAAATAATAGTTAGAAAATAATAGTTAGTTTTAGAATTAAGTTACCGTGTGTTTCAATTTAGGTATTGAAATTACAGGTATTTCTTTTCATTCTCGATCAATTTAGACATCGATGGTATCTATGACTAGAAATTGTGTATATCCAAAGTTAAAGGAAAGGATCGCTTCGAAAGTGTGAACACAAGCTCTCCCCGAAGACACGGTTGCGCAAGGGCCGGGTTGGCGGTTAATTCGGCCCTCCACTTGAAATCAAATTACGCCTCTTGCTCGGAATGGAAAACATTTGGGCCTGCCGCTGACGGCTTGATTACGTATCGATTCAGTCGTCACTCCGTAGCCCTTGCCTCTTGTTCATTCTTCAAGATTTTTGGTCTCGAAATATGTATTACTCAATTTGCAGTTAGTGGCCTTTCTTAATGGGACTTGGTTCATCACAACGTCTGGCTCTGTTGATATTCAATAGGTACAAATTACATCTACAACGGTGTATCAGTAGATGTAATACATACTTTTCTTAAATAACTTTTCATTTCTATTTAAGTACATTAAACATGTATTTTGAATATACGAGAAACTTAGTTTAATACATTATATGAAACCTACAAACAAGAAGTGTGTGTATATGTATTAATTGTGATAACAATATATTATTCTAAAGTTTAGTGTGTGAATTTTCGCACATTTTACTTCTTTTAGAAGCGTATCGCATTTGACAATGATGGCGAACCCAAAAGTTGCCTTTAAAATAATTCGACCAAGAAAATCGATGGCTTTGTAAATATTGTAAAAGAAAACTTTTCAATTTTCTTGAGACTCTTTTCTTTTAAATTGCTTCTATATCGAGTTTACACGATTGGAAACTAAATTTTTTTACCAAATTTGGAAATTGGGATTTCTTCTTGATTTTTATGTACGAAATATTTTTATTAATAATTATTTTTTTGTTTTCAGTACGTACCATATGACTGTAAGACATACGATAGTAATGTAATATTATATTGTGTAAGTGTGTATTATTATTATAATGTTGCCTGTAAACTGGTAAGATCTACATAATTAGTTTAGGTAAATAAAATCAGATTGCTAATTACCGACTTCTATAAATTAGGCATGGGTTATGCAATGTATTTGCCATCTCTACTAAAAGAAATGGACGCTACTTTATAACGTTATGAAGTTAATTCGTTTGAACAACAACAAAATACCTACACATAAATGCCATCACGGATGTCCATTGTCCGTGTACCGGGGCATCATGACTTGACAGGCACTCGACCCTCAGAGCAGAGCCGGGTCAGTTTACAAACGGCCTCCGTTCACCTCCAGAGCAAACACCTTATGTTTATCGAGTGATATTATGTGTAAATTAGTTTCGTGCCTACGCATTTATTTTCTTTTATTTTTGTACTGGGATTTAAGGTTTTGGTTTTCGTAATTTATGTGTGTAGGCAAACTCATGTTGATTTGAATAATCGGGTCACTTTCAAAGGGTATTTTGAATCGTCATATTGAGAAGAAGACATATTGTTCTTAGTAGTTGTACACTGTCCAAGTTAAAGTGTTGGTCCACAAGGGAGATGCAATAAAAAAATGCTTATTTATTTATTTTATTTATTGTATACACAGTAAGGAAATACAATGATGCAAAATAAAAGATATACAATGGGCGGCCTTATGGCTATAAGCCATTTCTTTCAAGCAACCGTCTTACAGTACTCCCAAACTGATAATGCGCATAGAAAAATTCGTCACTGTTCGGCAACTGTAATATTCCCCGAGCCTCCGAAGACGATATGTATATAGAGTGGTTAAATATATTTTCTTCATGCATAGTTTATTAGAATTATGAGTTTTATTGTGATTTTATGGTAAAAGAGATAAGTAACGAAATTTGTTTCGATAATTCAATGTAAGTTAATAGCGAGGATAAGCCACACGATTGCGAATATATATTTGTTGTATTGATTTACTTGGAAAATTCTATACTTAAAACTATTGAAGTGTCTGACTGAAGCTGGCGTAATGATGGATGTATGGAAGGCTAAAATAAGACAAAGTTTATTATTAAAAAATGATTTTCAAACACTGTTTTACATTTAAATTGTGAAATATAATCATAAAAATCTCAGTCCAAAGGATTTAAAGAATCAGGGATTATCTCTATTTCTGATATCGTAGAATTATCAGAACTTTCATTATGCTCTTATTAATTTTCACTTTCCCCACTGTTATCTGCCACCTGTGTAAATAATCATTTAATTTTTAACTTTGAAACAAAACTAAGAAGGGTATGTAACAGCAGCTCTATATAATTCCATACAGAGATAATACGTGCGGTCACCACCAATATATAAAGACGACTGACGGATTTTTGAATTTTTTGACTGACAGGCTACCGTCACCTATCACCCGAATTGTTTTCGATTGTGTATGACTCTGAATTGACTCCTATTTCTTTCGAACAAGGTGCAAGATGCAAGTGCATTGTTTAGGGCACTTACGATTCAATGATTCGGGGTGATTCGGGTGTTTCTGGAAATACGATAATTAGCGAAGATCTGCATGCGCATTATTAATTTTGGAGTACTGTAATTAAGTACTTATATTCATGAAGGTATCAATAAATGAAACGGTAACCATTTGATACAATACCATGTATGATTTATGTTGTAATTAAATGCAAACAGTTAAGTCTTAGAATGTGTTTCGATCTCGTAAATTATGTGTGACAAAGTCCCTTCGATCAATGTTGCTTTATTCAATTAATTTAATTAAAATCACTGAATACAGAGCTTGGCAAGGTCCGCTCGTAACTGAGGCAGATTGTTGCGCTCAATATTAATGAAGTAATAATTTTTAAACGGCTTCAATCAATTGAAAATTATTAATAATTAATTATTGGTAGAATTCATTATTGTTTGAGTTTTCCAAGAATTATAGTTGTTGTGGAATATACTACGACAGTAAATTATATAGAGTTGTGAAACGATACTAGTAATCATTACTTAATTTATTTTTTTATTAAAGAAAATGTTATACATTTTAAGAAAAGATGGGTTTATACATTGGATAAGGCATAGCAAAACCTTCAGTGAATCGTTCTTAAATACTTTACATAAAAATTATAACATGCTGAACCAAGTTCTTTCAGGCTAATATCACAGCTGATTAATAGTTACTCTAATATCCCAAAAGCTATACAATGTAGGTACAAGGTAGGTATACCTAGGTATATAAGTGGAGTAGAGCAGAAAGCAGGTTTATCAACAGCGGCATAAAGCTTCTTTACAGGCCCACTGACACCATTCCCCATTTATTCACGTCTCTGAGGTGCGAAAATTCTGCGCGATTAGTGCCCGCTAATGTCAAAGTTTTCATTTTAGTTTTTTCTTTGTACCCGCAGTGGTTATACTTGTAAATAAGGTCTAGAGATGAGCGCGACTAATTATTAATAAAGAAACATAAATAGCTGAAGTGAATATACATGCGTGATTTTTATTTCGTTTATTATTATTTTAATTTCATTTCAAAAAAATGTTATAAATACCGTAAGTTTTATACTGGAAGCATAGCCTCTGGGGCAACATGTTTTCATGACAGTGTTTTTTATGTATCTATAAATAAATTTAAATAAAAATAAATACAAATCGCATTTAATGACATTTGACATGATCCGCACGCAATGCAGTGCCACATAAAATTCTCTTTCTATAATTATTCCCTCACTATTTTAATAAACACTTGTAGTGAAAAGCTCGTTGACAGAATTCAATTTGTGCCAGCGGCTGTTCGTATTCATTTCTATGGTTGAATATATTTTATTTCATCTTCATATTTCAAAGCGCGCTCTGTTACAAGATGAAAAGACAAGCGCGGCAGCGGAATGCCGGGTTACACTAATTACGTGGTTAACTTGATAAATGAGATGTACGCTTAATAAGCTAAGAGCCTTTCGTTTACGTGACACGACACGATTTAAATACAGCGGGAATTTTAAATGCCAGCCCAGGTTTGTGTAGTCCGCACGAGCTTTCGACGGTTTATTTTTAGTGCTATTTAGAGTTGAATATTATGTAGATATTTTTTGGGCGATGAACGTGCTACTGATCGCAGTAATGTAACACAATGTGTCAACTTAGTACATTGGTAATACAACGCGTCAAGTTTATTCTAAGAAAACTCGACAAAGCTCTAAGAAAATTCTTTCATAAAGCAGCAAATCTGTTTGAATCCTAAACAAAATTTGTCTATAGACAAATTAGCATAGATGCCAATTCCTTACGTAAGTACACCTAAACTGTGCGAAGAAGAAATCCAAAGTGATTTTTTTCCACAGAATGTTGGACTAAGTAGCGGCAAATGAAAGTCACATAGAAGTGTTCACAAATGTTTTATTTCAAGAGCAGCAGTCGGTGTAATTCGTATGTAATGAGCTACGAGTCACGACAATAGATCGCGCTTCGTGTGCGAGTGGTGTAATTGCATAATTACAAAGAGTCGCTCTTGACATTTGCACAGTGCTGCCGGAATATATTGTATTATGTAGTTATTCCCACTCCACTGGAATGAAATACAGTGACATACAGTTTACAGTTCAGTGTTGCTTCTATTTCCTACAGTCCGCTCCTGTGATTTGAGCTTTTCGTTTAATAAATCTTTCGATATCATTTGAGCTTTTTTGTTAAATTAAGCTTTCCATGTGATTTGAGCTTTTTGTTAAATCAAGCTTTCCATGTGATTTGAGCTTTTCGTTTAATAAATCTTTCGATATCATTTGAACTTTTTGTTAAATCAAGCTTTCCATGTGATTTGAGCTTTTTGTTAAAAAAAGCTTTCCATGTGATTTGAGCTTTTTGTTAAATTAAGCTTTCCATGTGATTTGAGCTTTTCGTTCAATAAATCTTTCGATGTCATTTGAGCTTTTTGTTAAATCAAGCTTTCCATGTGATTTGAGCTTTTTGTTTAATAAATCTTTCGATATCATTTGAGCTTTTTGTTAAATCAAGCTTTCCATGTGATTTGAGCTTTTCGTTTAATAAATCTTTCGATATCATTTGAGTTTTTTGATAAATCAAGCTTTCCATGTGATTTGAGCTTTTCGTTTAATAAATCTTTCGATATCATTTGAGTTTTTTGATAAATCAAGCTTTCCATGTGATTTGAGCTTTTTGTTAAATCAAGCTTTCCATGTGATTTGAGATTTTTGTTTAATTAAGCTTTCCATGTGATTTGAGCTTTTTGTTAAATTAAGCTTTCCATGTGATTTGAGCTTTTTGTTAAAATAAGCTTTCCATGTGATTTGAGCTTTTTGTTAAATCAAGCTTTGCATGTGATTTGAGCTTTTCGTTTAATAAATCTTTCGATATCATTTGAGCTTTTTGTTAAATTAAGCTTTCCATGTGATTTGAGCTTTTTGTTAAATCATTTTGCATTTTCAAATAATTTATTTCAAAATGTTAGGTACCTAGTAATTTGATTTGGAATAATAATTTTTGTTTTATACATTGATACTAAAGATAAAAGCTGTAACCTTTATTTAACTTAGTAATGTAATCTAATGTAATCTTAATTTAACTTAGAGGAGCAAAATAGCACTGCATTTCCGTATCGCAAGCAGAAAGAAAATTAATTTTATATTGACTAGGTTGACAGGAAGAGCTCGGTATGCGTTTATTAAATAGTTACTGGCATCGGATGAAATTCTTTCCTTTTTTCCCGCCCAAATATCTGCAACAATATCGCCATATTGCGTTCGATAAAATGTTTATTACGTTTTTTAATGTTATGAAAGTCATCGCCTTTATGAGTGACTAGCGGTCCGCCCCGGCTTCGCCCGTGGTATCTACATATTTCGCAATAAAAGGTAGCATATGTTCTTTCTCAGGGTCTAAAGATTGTCTGTTCCAAATTTCATCAAAATCGGTTAAGTCGAGGTTTATGCGTGAAAACAATACATACATACATAATTATCTTCATAATTACAAACTTTTTCTCTTTATAATATTAGCATAGATCTACTCGTGAATGAAGATTTTAAAAAGGTATATCATGCAGGTTTATGTCCTTCCAAATTATTGACGAATACATGAATACGTGAAATGTACATGAAAAGGGAAGTTATAGAGCTTAAAGAAAGGTTTAGGAAATGATTAGTAGGTAAATATTATATTATAGTAAATCGAAATGCCTTAAAAAGCTTCAAATATTGTGAAACAATGACTAGGTACCATCCGATCGAGAATTCTAAGTGAACTTGGCTGATTTCTCCTCTTAAATACATCCCTGCGCGCGTATGTAGGTATATTTTATATTCCCTTATTTTGTGACATGTTAAACCAAATTTGACAGATTTGGGTTTCATTTTCATATGTTACCGCGCACACGTGGCGCCGGCTTTCTCAGCTATGATTTCTCAAGTAACACACTATAAGGAGAGTTATTCAGTTCTTCTTGTAGAAAAGTTATCAATAAAATAATAATGGTTGTTACGACTTCTTTACCGACATAAAATATATTTACGACAAATAAAGTCAAGTAAATTTACAAAGGAAAGCAGGGTAAAAACTGCATTGCTTCCTGGATAATTTCCGATAAATTCCAAGTAGCTATTTGTTGAATGTACTTTAATTTCCCTTTGCGATAACAGCAGGTACTCGCAATAGAACCGTGTACAAAGAACAGCTGGTTTTATGAAATTCTTTCATCGGTATATCTGGTAATGTTCCGGGAAAATGCACTTTGCTTGTCGATTTTATAATTTTCTAGTTATACTGCATTATGTCACTATACATAACACAAACCAATCAAACGTATGGTTTCTATTTTTAGCAGTTGTTAGCCCCGTGAATTTTGTTACATTTAAATTCAAGAAGCATCTTCGAATTTGAATTCTTTAATAATTATTTAACTACCTACACATGCAATAAATTATTGAGCTACATTAACTTTTCTGTTTTGATTTTTTCTACTTAATTGGTGATAATAAAAAAAAAATAAAAAATATTCATAATACATTTCGTGGAACTCTACCGTGGCATTGCAAGACAGATGACGCAAGTGCCGCAGCTTGTGAACACCCCTCAGAGGGCCTCGTCGACGAGTGATTGACGAGTCCTCTCCGAGCACTCCGTCTTAATTCCCTCCACCGAACAGGCGCCATTTATTTTTCACGAAAATCAGCCGATACGCCGATGTAGGACACTTTGAGCAATCTTATTTATTTATGTTAAATATCATGAAAGCTTTGGTAATGCGCGAATAGAATATTTATGGGTTTAGCAAAACCGTCTAGCAAATCGACTTTTTACAATACGAAACGATTCATCCCCAGAGAAATAAGGGAAGTGTTTTAATTTTATTAAAAATATCATAGAGAAAAAAAAAACGAAATAAATGTCTTTAAATAACCCGCATTATGGTAATGGAACCAATGACTGCATCTATTATGCAATTTGTGTAATGCACTACGTTTCACCAAACTGTTTATACGAACAAACGTGAGTTATACTAAAGCAGTGTCTCTTGTCGGGCCACAGTAATATCCGAGTGCCCCAAATGTTCCTACAGTCGGAAGATACCTTTTAAGAAAATGAATACAAGGCGGGAGTTTGGAATTTCCATGCAAATTTTATTTGATACAAGTTTCACAAAAGAGTTGTTCCGTATCGCCGAGCTGTGAGCACAATATCGGTAATGGCCTGCTCTCCTTCAGATGTTCATTTGTACTCTGATGGATTTGTTTTAGCACGCCATATAGACTACTTTATTATACGAAGTAGTTGAAACTACGCAATTATTGGTAGATGGTTGTAAATATTAATTTATTGTTCCTGCTTTATGTCTAGTCAAAAGACAGTTTGTATACCTAAAAAAATATTTGAGTTCGAGTTTAAAAAAACCATGCTTCCCCATTGTATGTTTCTTAAAATACCGACGATTTGATCTTGTGGTGGGGAAACACAAGAAATAGACCTATTTCAAAATAAGGATTTCGTTTTAAATAAAGCTCTGTTTAATAAATCATGAGATGTAAAATTTTGGTTAAATAGGGGAAGTAACATTCTCTTTAAATTTTACTTTCGTCCAACAAAAGTTTCACTGTAAAATTGTTATAAAGTAGAGTGCCTGGGTAAAGGTGGCAAGTAAAATATTTTCCCCAAAACAGGGCTCGTTAATGGGAGCGAGAGGCACTTCACAAAATGTGAATGCGGGAACATTAGCCGCCGATACTTTTAATTCGAAAAGTGCGCCATTATTTATGACTAGTGTGGGTTTAGCGTCTGTCAAATATCAAACCGTGCATTAAGGCTCATCGATCATTGTCACTATTTGCGAAACCATAGCTTACTGTGGAAATTGATGTGAGCCAGTCAGGTTGATATCATTGTGGAATAGAAACTATTAGTTATCCGCTCGCGGGATTCTATTTCACTTTGCATTTCATGTGCGATGTTTTATAGGCAATGCCAAATTCAATAACGATAACGTGCAATATAAAGAGTTGCCTCGATACACAGGAAATATAAATTTAAATAAAATATAATGACTAAAAGGGAATACGCGTGTATGAGTATTCCTTTAATTAAAATACATTCGGAGCATGCATTGTGGCGTAAATTAATGAACATTTCCACGGCCGGTGTGAAATTTGTTACAAAAACGGAATTAAGCAGCAAATCGTGGAACCTGTAAAGCAAGAGCACAATTTAATATTTATAAATCGAGGTGCACTCGAACGGCTAATGGACGCGATATCGAAGTGGGGAGGTACTAGAGTACGGTCTCAAAAGACACGCCGCTTTGACACCCAGTGCACCTATCATATTTACACCTATGATAGGTATCTATATGCACTGAAGCACGGAAGGAATTTATGATCTTGTTGGCAATGAAGACGCTCAAAATTCATCGACAATGTTTTTATTATGAGTTTTGTGGTTTGAAATTGCGATATCGATATTTGAAATTTTATTATATTGGTTTCAAATTTTATGTAAGTTGCACGAGGAGAATATACCTTATTATTTTTATGTTAAGAATTTATAATGCCAGTACAAAAGTAATAGCTGTTATTTTTATTCAAAATACAGCTAAAAGTTTGTATTGTTGTCTTTTAAAGTTGCGTTCTTTTAGGATTGCACTTTGTTCTCAACAGCTCTTAATTATCCTAGCTATTGTATACTTTAATCTCACTCGTTGGACATGA
The DNA here is from genome assembly GCA_029959065.1 of Colias behrii. Classification (NCBI taxonomy): domain Eukaryota; kingdom Metazoa; phylum Arthropoda; class Insecta; order Lepidoptera; family Pieridae; genus Colias; species Colias behrii. The sequence goes on along the minus strand of JARWMC010000021.1, from coordinate 379,171 downwards.
TGAGATGTCACCAAAAAATGTTAATTATAATTTATAAACGAATTAGCCCCTCGCTCTCAGAACAATGTTGACGCGAACCAAAGGGCCTCCAACAAAACTTGACGTTAAAACAAATTTACTAGACAATAGCCGTGTCTGTTATTTTTAACAATGATTATGGTGAGTGTTGATTCTACTCTCGTTTTGTACGCGGGAACGTCGCTCCGTGCTAATGAATTTTTGAACGATACATAAAATACTGCTTTAGTCGTCGACGTTGGAGGTAGGTGTTTTTATTTAAAGTGAAGAGTCTTATAGACACGTTTAGTATTTTTTGATAGGGCAGATAAATCTAACTTCAAATAAATACTACGGTTTATATTATAATTCATTGGATAGTGCATAGTTTTAATAGCAACAGAAATCTATGGTATAACTAGCGGTCCGCCCCGGCTTCGCCCATGGTACCTACATGTTTAAACTATATATCTCTATCTATCTCTCAAGTTGGATCGAACTGCACATAGTGTGCGAATTTTATTATAATCGGTTAAGTGGTTTAGGAGTCCATTGAGGACAAACATTGTGACACGAGATTTATATATATTAAGTTTTCAAGGACTATTATATTAAATTTGTATTGTATTGACTATATTAAATTTTAGGCCAGAAAAACAGAAGAAACATATTAAAATGTGTTCAATGTAATATAATAAATAGTAATAGTACCTTTTAACCTAATATTGATGTTACATTATTTATAATACGTTGTAAATAGAAGTAAATGTATTGAAATATAAATATTAAAGTTATATCAAAGACGTTTTTATCTCGGATTGTTTTATTCGTAATGCCACGTGACGAGGGTTGGTGAGGGCTGCCATATCTTAGTTATGAGATTGAATTGCCGATAATAAAACTAAAGTGTTAGTAGGTACCTACTATGTTTGTAGTAAATTAATGTTACGAAGTTTTAAAATTAAAATATTAAAACATGAATCAATTAAAATATAAATAAATTAAATATAATTAGTAAATTCTGCATAAAGATTCGGTTCGAACGCGTGATAGAGCGTCGCGATACGAGGCGGAATTACAGCGATGACGTCACGGGTCTTGGGATTCAATTGAGATGAAATAGACGCGTAATATAACCCATTTTTAGAGACGTTGGCTGAAATTATTGTTTCTTAAGCTGTTTAATTTGATAATATAAAATGGTATAACGATTGTCGAAGAAATCTGTATTAAGTACTCAAGTCTAAAATAAATACATCCATTTCGAAAAGCAAAACTTAACTATAAATATGATATATGTATTATGTATATATATTATTAATGTTTTGATACGAAATAGATAATGCTAAAAAGACCACCAAAATCTTAAATATATTGTGCTACGAATAATACATCTACGAAGTTAAACGCCTACGAAACTCTACATAGATCATAGGCCTCATTGTTCATAAAATATTACACGCAGGATAAACTTAGCTTAGCTTGGTCATAATTTTTTGAAAATTTTCTCTGGTCGTTGACGTCAAACTGACAGGTTGAATTCAATTGTGAAATTATTGGCCGACATTTGGGACGGAAAAATAATCCCGCGAATACCACACGAGCTTCAAAATTATCTGGCATTTTCCTCAAGGTTCCCTGCAAACAAATAAAGTCGTCAAGTTTTTCAGGAAAAATCACTCGTAAAATCGTCGTATCCTATAATAGTAGCTAGTAGATATAAATAAACGCGTTTTATTATCGGAGTATATTTTCTTGAATTGTGTATCAAAAATGTAGCCGGTGTAAGCTTGAATAGGTTTTATTGTAGAGGTTGAAACGAATACAATCTGAGATGGGTCGTTACCGCCCACTCCCCGTCTTTGAGGATTTACGGACGTTTATTTAGCTTTATTTTACTGATAACATTTTCAATTTCTAAATATAGAGAAGGGATCTGTCACCTCGGCGGCGCGGGGCGGCCTTAAATGATTAGAATCGTCGAGATGTAGCAATTATAGCGGTAGGTGCGGGATAATGATGCGATTTTTGTTTTCTTTATTTTTTACAGTGATGCCTCGTGATTTTTAATGGGGTCATATTTTGAGTAATAATATTCTTTTCGATTTATTTCTCAGTACCCCAAAGCTAACAACAAATTAATAATACGTCAAATAAATCAGCTTTGCAATTAATGGAACGTACAAATACTGCCTTTGAGAGATATCTCAACTTGAGTACATAATGATAGGGGCTATGAAATCGATTGTAGGATATATGCACGAGTAGTGGGTTAAGGGCCGGACACATTATCGCTCGTTAGGGGCCGAGTGTCATCCACTCGAGCCTTGTTATCGCAAATATGCGGACGTGACACTCGTGTGCACTATACTTTATTAAGTACACTTTTTGGATTGTTGTAATGAAGCCTGTGTGCGGCGTGTTTTAGAAAAATATTGGATTTCACGTTCGTAGTTCGTATTGTTATAATCAAAGATTTGTTATTTTTAATTGACGTTACATTTGATATTTGAAAAGAATGCTGCTTCATTTAACGTTTTTCATAGAGATGGTTGTGTCTGTGGTTTAATATAAAAGCAAATAACTTTTTAACGTATTAGTCCGGGATCCAGCGCCCATTTTTGCAAGTGATTACTATCAAGCTAATTTTTCTTGAGTAGCTTTATTTTGATGAGGTGCCCAATAATTTCATGTACGAAACTCTCGATTGTGGTAGCTACCAGAGGAAACAAGGCTAAAATATTTTGATTTGATGGTTCTCAAATATTAATTACTAACTGAATGTTTTTTTTTGTTCAATCTTAAGATAATTATCACTTATAATAAATACCACAAGAGCTTCAAAATTATCGGGTATTTTCCGATAGGTTCGTTGCAAACAAATGAAGGAGTCAAGTTTTTAGTCAAGGTTAAAAAATCACGAGCGCGAAGCGCGAGTTTTCCTGAAAAACTTGACGACTTTATTTGTTTGCAGGGAACCTTGAGGGAAATGCCAGATAATTTTGAAGCTCGTGTGGTATTCGGGGGATTATTTTTCCGTCCCAAATGTCGGCCAATAATTTCACAATTGAATTCAACCTGTCAGTTTGACGTCAACGACCAGAGAAAATTTTCAAAAAATTATCAGTATAATACCATGTAGGTTGTACCACGTGACGTCGAATGGTGCAATTGTATTGGTCGATATTTGGGTCGGAAAAATAATCACTTATAATACCACAAGAGCTTCAAAATTATCGGGTATTTTCCGATAGGTTCGTTGCAAACAAATGAAGGAGTCAAGTTTTTAGTCAAGGTTAAAAAATCACGAGCGCGAAGCGCGAGTTTTCCTGAAAAACTTGACGACTTTATTTGTTTGCAGGGAACCTTGAGGGAAATGCCAGATAATTTTGAAGCTCGTGTGGTATTCGGGGGATTATTTTTCCGTCCCAAATGTCGGCCAATAATTTCACAATTGAATTCAACCTGTCAGTTTGACGTCAACGACCAGAGAAAATTTAAAAAAAATTATCAGTATAATACCATGTAGGTTGTACCACGTGACGTCGAATGGTGCAATTGTATTGGTCGATATTTGGGTCGGAAAAATAATCACTTATAATACCACAAGAGCTTCAAAATTATCGGGTATTTTCCGATAGGTTCGTTGCAAACAAATGAAGGAGTCAAGTTTTTAGTCAAGGTTAAAAAATCACGAGCGCGAAGCGCGAGTGATTTTTCCTGAAAAACTTGACGACTTTATTTGTTTGCAGGGAACCTTGAGGAAAATGCCAGATAATTTTGAAGCTCGTGTGGTATTCGGAGGATTATTTTTCCGTCCCAAATGTCGGCCAATAATTTCACAATTGAATTCAACCTGTCAGTTTGACGTCAACGACCAGAGAAAATTTTCAAAAAATTATCAGTATAATACCATGTAGGTTGTACCACGTGACGTCGAATGGTGCAATTGTATTGGTCGATATTTGGATCGGAAAAATAATCACTTATAATACCACAAGAGCTTCAAAATTATCGGGTATTTTCCGATAGGTTCGTTGCAAACAAATGAAGGAGTCAAGTTTTTAGTCAAGGTTAAAAAATCACGAGCGCGAAGCGCGAGTTTTCCTGAAAAACTTGACGACTTTATTTGTTTGCAGGGAACCTTGAGGGAAATGCCAGATAATTTTGAAGCTCGTGTGGTATTCGGGGGATTATTTTTCCGTCCCAAATGTCGGCCAATAATTTCACAATTGAATTCAACCTGTCAGTTTGACGTCAACGACCAGAGAAAATTTAAAAAAAATTATCAGTATAATACCATGTAGGTTGTACCACGTGACGTCGAATGGTGCAATTGTATTGGTCGATATTTGGGTCGGAAAAATAATCACTTATAATACCACAAGAGCTTCAAAATTATCGGGTATTTTCCGATAGGTTCGTTGCAAACAAATGAAGGAGTCAAGTTTTTAGTCAAGGTTAAAAAATCACGAGCGCGAAGCGCGAGTGATTTTTCCTGAAAAACTTGACGACTTTATTTGTTTGCAGGGAACCTTGAGGAAAATGCCAGATAATTTTGAAGCTCGTGTGGTATTCGGAGGATTATTTTTCCGTCCCAAATGTCGGCCAATAATTTCACAATTGAATTCAACCTGTCAGTTTGACGTCAACGACCAGAGAAAATTTTCAAAAAATTATCAGTATAATACCATGTAGGTTGTACCACGTGACGTCGAATGGTGCAATTGTATTGGTCGATATTTGGGTCGGAAAAATAATCACTTATAATACCACAAGAGCTTCAAAATTATCGGGTATTTTCCGATAGGTTCGTTGCAAACAAATGAAGGAGTCAAGTTTTTAGTCAAGGTTAAAAAATCACGAGCGCGAAGCGCGAGTTTTCCTGAAAAACTTGACGACTTTATTTGTTTGCAGGGAACCTTGAGGGAAATGCCAGATAATTTTGAAGCTCGTGTGGTATTCGGGGGATTATTTTTCCGTCCCAAATGTCGGCCAATAATTTCACAATTGAATTCAACCTGTCAGTTTGAAGTCAACGACCAGAGAAAATTTAAAAAAAATTATCAGTATAATACCATGTAGGTTGTACCACGTGACGTCGAATGGTGCAATTGTATTGGTCGATATTTGGGTCGGAAAAATAATCACTTATAATACCACAAGAGCTTCAAAATTATCGGGTATTTTCCGATAGGTTCGTTGCAAACAAATGAAGGAGTCAAGTTTTTAGTCAAGGTTAAAAAATCACGAGCGCGAAGCGCGAGTGATTTTTCCTGAAAAACTTGACGACTTTATTTGTTTGCAGGGAACCTTGAGGAAAATGCCAGATAATTTTGAAGCTCGTGTGGTATTCGGAGGATTATTTTTCCGTCCCAAATGTCGGCCAATAATTTCACAATTGAATTCAACCTGTCAGTTTGACGTCAACGACCAGAGAAAATTTTCAAAAATTATCAGTATAATACTATGTAGGTTGTACCACGTGACGTCGAATGGTGCAATTCTATTGGTCGATATTTGGGTCGGAAAAATAATCTAAATTATTCGAAAAAATATTTGTCCTACAAAATCTATGGTTTGATCAAAGAGTCCCCCTTTCCAATGTGTATCGATAACGAAGTCATCATAAATGATTACTAACCAGCTGATTTTTTTATTTTCACTTATTTAATACTTATATAATTCAACAGACATATTGTCCTACAAATTGCGTAATAAATATTTGAGAACCGTCAAATCAAAATTTTTTATCCTTGTTACCTCTGTAAGCTACCACAATCGAGAGTTTCGTACATGAAATTATTGGGCATCTCATCAAAATAAAGCTACTCACGAAAAATTAGCTTGATAGTAATCACTTGCAAAAATGGGCAATGGATCCCGGACTATATAAATGCTACTCTCTTGTATACTTCACTGTCAAACTATTTATAAAATCTCGATTGACACAGGTCGTATCCTGAAGCCAAAGAATTTATTATTGGTTATTCTAATTTTATCCATTATTTTCATCGCCCACATGCCATTGTTGTCATTCAAAGTCTTGCCTACGCGCTGTTCTTGTTTTTATGATGCTGTCGCACGCTTTACTAAACTTGTCTTTAACAATTTTCGTTTTACATATTTGCCATGATCATTTAAAAAGAACATAATATTTAAATAACTCTTTAAATATATCTAACAAAATATTACTGTAAATATACCAACTAAAGTCTTAACTGCAAAACAAAGCACATACAAAACAATGGAATTCAAATGTAACAGATAGCAATCTATATCTATCGGAGCACGTCTCCTGCGACATGACAATGTTGGAAAAGTTGCCGGTTTCTTCCGAACACTGGTTTCCAACTCGCACCAAAATGTTTTGTTTAAAGGGTTGAATCCAAGCGTAAGCTTTCGCTTTGTGAAAAATTAAATTATGTAAGGTTTACTACCTATATCATTGGTAGTTCCTGAAGCGAGCTTTTTGGTGTCGGTCAAAGTATAAATTTTTGTTTCGTGATGTCAAAACAACCGATTTATTTACAACTACACTGTGTAACAATGATATGACTAGGTACATACGGTCAGAGCAAAACATAATTATTACGAAAATATAAAACAATCTGTAATAAAGCTAAATTTAAAATGCCGGTCTATTAATTTTAATATAATATAATTAAACACGACAAAACACGTGTTTTTAACTTTACTAATAAGCATAAATTGAAGTTTCAAAATGAATTAGTGCTAAGTGTAAGCTAACTGGAATCATCTGACCCTCGACACGGAGCCTCTTCACTTAATAGCTGTCTCTTAAAACTTGAACTGCTTAGCTCGTTCCCGCTACTTGAGTCCAGTGCTTAATTGGGATAAGGCTTCATTATAACACATTACTTTTCTCCATTGAAATGGAACATGGAAAGCCTTTTAATCAGTGGCGGTACGTTCATACAAGCCGAAAAGCCCGGCTTGCCTTAGAAATTCGCTACGAGACAGAAAAATAACTATATTCACGTTTGAATATTCGCGCGCAATGAGCAATTCATAATCTCCGAATTCAATACGCCTACAATATAATATATGTATAATACGCCTAGCATAAAATAATGACGAATTCGAGTAAACTTTTTAATTTCATCCTTCTTCCTATCGGAATAAGGTCGTACCTTTTATTTGGACGTTACAACCTAAATTGGATGGATTATAAACAGTGCGGTGTCTCGCTTGCACGCGTGGGCTTTTACCGGGCTTTGCGCTCATCTCTTCTAACGTATGAAATTTCGTCGGAGTAGATACATACCTAGCTATAGAACTCTATAGCAATTTCTAAGGGAAAAAATCTCGAAAAAATGCCCGGCTTTAACATTAACAGTGTGAAGATAGTTACGATTGCGCGAACGAACGTCGTGAATATTATTGTTAAATTATAGTTTGTTTGAGCGGGTGAATATACAGGTGTAATTTAGGTTAAGTTTTTCGAATTTTGTTGTAAAATAAGTGTCGCGACAGCAGATTGTGTTGTAAATTGTGGTGGTTTGCTTTGTGCTCAGCGGGGGAAAGGTAAAATCATTAAACTTTACTGAAAAAACAATTAATTTCTTCATCAAAACCAACTCCCGATTTGTGCATTACCGAAACTAGTACAAGTCACATAAACGAAATTTTAATCGTAATGTTTACGAACGATTTCATGAATGAGAATTGCTTAGAAGAAGCCTTTCCCCAGCTGTTGAAACTTGCACATATTTTGGTAGTAAATAGGTAGTAGTTCTTCCACGGAGCGTGCTTTCTCATCGTTAAATCGTATTCATAGGTATGTACGTATTAATTATTAAGAAATACGTATAAGTATTTATTTGGCCAAGAACGCCTTTCTGTATTAGGTATCAATAATTGCCATAGAAAAGTAGCTGTTAGGTAATTGAATTCTAAAACAAACACCTACTTTCTATAATTGACAACATTTCATTTTTTATAAGGCCATGAAAGAAAAAAACCGTTTCTTTATTTTGCTCTTGCGATTACAGAAAAAAAATTATTTCATTTTTTAATCGCATATTTTAAGAGAAATTAAATAAAAACGATAAATGTGATGATGACGTCATACATACGGAGGAATAAAAATGAGCCTTAGCCTAATTTAAAAAAAGTTAAAAAAAAACTATCACTGACGTTTACAGGGTATGGCATATGTGTCAAATTTCATATTAATGTCATTTTTGTGAATTATTCATGTCAACAAACTTTTAAATCGTGTTATTGTGTTTTGGTTTTCTAATTTAATCTCATTAGCGCGATGTTTGTTTGATTGGAGTTGGACCAATTCATTTATATTATACAAATAGTGCCTATAGTGTTCATAATTTTCTTGAAATAAAAGACTTTGTTTACTTACTAAAAGTTGTATTTATTTAACACTTTCCAACGTTTTTGGGATAGTATATTTGTTTCCCAGAAATTTTCAGCACCCCTTAACAAATCCTGCATAAAGTCATCATCATCAGTACTTGTGAATAAGTTTCTTTTGTTTAAAATTTGGATCAGCAAATAACAAATTACAATATTTACAAAGCTTGACGAATCAAAGTGACAAATGTGCCAAAATGTCAACTGTCAAGTTTTTTTTTTAATTTAAACTAGGTATGTGGCAAAGGAAAAAATGTATTCCTCCGTATGTATGACGTCATTTGGCGCTTACGACATTTTAGAATGAGATGATTTTAAAACTCAAAAATATGAATGAAAACTTCGATATTTAGAAAAATCAAAAAATACGTGTATCATAATTTTTGATCTAGTTTTCATTAAAATAAAAAAATAAGTAGCTTAAAATTTTGAAATGTTGTCAATTCCGATGTTATAAAATCTTTCCTTCAGAAAGATTGGCGTTTTGAATTAGAATATAAATGATCTGTACAATTTTATTAATAATATAATGTCATACAGTTTTATTTTATATAATTTATCGATTTTAATAGGTAAACGTTTGACTCAACTGTTTGCGGGCGCGCGTGAAAATTTAAAAGATTTGATTCAGTATGTAGGTAATATGTTCACGTTTTTTTTAAAAGTTTTATAACGAACATAATTACACAGTATACCTAGGTAGGTATCTTATTAATGAAAAGGGTACCCATCAAACATTTTGAAAAATTTGGGCTTGCCCAGTCCTTACACCCTAGGCACGCCACTGCTTTTAATGTGGTGATAAAAGGCAGAACGTATTTTCACTTTTCAGTGAGATAAATTGAGGGGACTGTGTGAATGGATGCATGGGTGGATGTTAATTATTGTGCTGTGTGAGACAATATAGAATTTTGAGAATTAGTAAAAAATAAAATAAAATGAAGCGTGGTTGAAGGTTTTTTTTTATTAATTGCATACTTGCATAGAGCAAGTCGTTTTATATAAGAACGTAGTGGGTAGGTAATTGTTCTTAAAACTGCTGCAATTTTCTCTATCACTATACCTTTCTGACTAACATTATATACAGCTCTACAGCTTACATAGTTTTATATGGAAATTTTCATTTCACTCGAATACCAGGAAGTCAGTATAAATCAAATTCGTGTGATTTGGTTCCATCTATTTGGGATTGACAGACAGGTACGCGGAACAAAGTAAAAATGCGCATAATGACATTATTCTGCCTTTTGGTAACCGACCTTCCGTTAACTGATTGAATCCGAAATATCTGACCTTTGCTAATCTGACGTTACTCTTGGGAATTGAGTAGGTATAAATATTATGAGTCGAAATGAAATTACCAAATTGTGCTCACTTATATAATAACATCAAAAACAGGAATGGAAGGAATAATGCTAAAAAAGCTAAACCAATTTTGACGAATTATAGAAAAAATGAAGTGAATATGATGGTTAAAATTGTGAAATTTACGTTCGATGGCCTTGGCGGAAATCGTGTTTACTTACTAAAAATAGCATTTTAAAATTACCAAATAAAAAGAGACAGAAAAATACTTCAGAGATGAAAAATGTAATTAAGCCGGTAACGTCAACCGGTTAATAAATACATGAAGCAATTAAATAGAGCTAAAAATAAATGGTCGCTTATTCAATCCATGTTTTATATAATTGTAACTTTTCTTTCACTGTCAGTGCTCGCAGCGAAACATAAACAAATGAACAAGTTTATTATTCGCGAGCTCGAAGGGTTTGCACAGATAATTGTGAATAGAGCCTGCGAAAGAAAAGCGGCTGCAAATGAAGTTTGCTTTTGTTTATAACAATATTGTACACGATTCGTTCGAAACACTAGTGGAAATATAAGGTTTTATTCGTGGAATGGTTTTAAAAATGGGTTAAGTAGCGAGGTAAATGCGGCGCGGAGCTCAGACAAAACTCGTGGAAATCGTAGCGCTGCAATCGAGCATTAATAAATGAAATTCGCGAGCAAAAGTTCGCTGTTTGTGCAGTTACATGTCGGAGCAGCTGCAGCGGCACTGCTCAACTTTTCTTGAACGCGGATAGATGGATTATCGCCTTGAAAATTTGACGTTTTAATACCTACGTCGTATTTTACTTAACACTCACGTTGTTAGTGTTTACTCTATAATTATAAACCTACACGCTGTTATAACGTACTGTAAGGACAGCACGTTGCTAACTTTTTACTCTTTTAATAAAACTTGACTATTTTAATAGGTGGTAGAGCTGTCTTCTTATTCACTTCTTATCAACTTCATATTGTCATTAGATATTAATATAATTTAATGTAAAATATATATTTTATTCTTATTTACATTGCTGTCTTATAATATCAAAAAAGTTATAAATGAGCATGGTAACACGTCAAGACGTTCGCAAAGTTTCTCAGCTGGCATGTCTGTTTGTGTTTCCTGTTTGAGGGAACTTAAAATTAATATTGTTTTAAATTATGTGAAGTGTGTGCCGCACTCGCGTCAATGGGGTGACACAAACTTTACGCATATCATTCTAATATATTGTAATGCTGGAATATTTTGATATATTCAAATTGTTATATTACCTATATCACATTCAGAGGGAGCACTGTCAAGACAGTATTAGTGAATGACAATAATTTAATTTGAAATAAGAATTATTTGTTAGTTCGCTAGACAAACAACCACCGTTTACGCCTCCATTATTCAGTTGAAATGCTTTTGTAATATACCTAGAAAATAGTCTTATTGCTTTTCTGATTGATTAGATTTATAACTAGAAAAAAACCATTTCAATCCTTCTCATAGTGGATAATATTGTTAACGTAATCTATCGTCTATAATAATTTTATTTTAAACGATATAGAGGCCGCGTCTTAATTAAAAACGTGTATACGCTCGCGAATTCCTTGTTTCCATTTGATTTATCAGATGAGTTGTTGAGTGGATGCCGATCAAAGAGGCTTCCGTTACATTAATTCAGCGGAGAGCGTCCCGGCTCGGTTGATCGTCCCGTTTAACTGACCTGGAATCTGATACTATGAGCTAGGAATTATAGACGATACTCAATAATGTTGGACTTGATTCTGTCTGGAATGTGCTGTGTTTATAGCGTACTAATGGGATTGAAATAAGAAAAGGTTTAAAATAAGTTAATTTAATCGGTGATGTCGGTTCGTGAGATGCCTTGGTTATGTGAAATCTTCTTGTTTAAGTCGCGTTACATTTCTATATTCTCCTGGTTTGGAAGTTAATTTAAAATCAATAAAAAACTTAAATTATCTCTTCTTGCTTATTTTTTTATACAGATATGTATGAAGAATGTTTTATTTTATTATTACTTAAAGTAACATACAATTTGAATCGTATACCGTAATCAGTAGGTACGAATATATCGTAACTTCGTAAGCCCGTGTTCGACAAATTGACGTTCGGATTATGTTTATTATTACAGCGGATACCCGCCTTTTTACACTTGTTTTTTGTCAATATCAGCCTTATTTTGTCAGGAATAAAGTTAAATTTAATGACAAAGATTTATTCTTGACCGTTACGCAAAAACACAAGTTTGTACATGAATATTTCATCAAAGCTTACCTGGCGGAGGACAAACTTGAAGAAGGTAAGGGACTCTAACATAAAATCGAATTAATGATTTATTTTGACGTATTATTGTACTGTAATAGAATATAACATTAGTACAAAGTGAATTATTATCAAGCCATGTTTATGTTTACTTTTCGTGATGTTACTATGGGATTTCTATTAACCCTCACAATAAAGGGGAGCGTGTGTTGCCGAACGCTTTTTTTTTATATTCTCCTGGTACTTCGACGTACTGGGGTGAGCTTTGTGCGAGCCCTTTTATGTTCGGTAGTAAAACATCCGTTCATATAAATAAATCGCTTGCCATTGTGTGCATAGTTTTTCAAAACGTTTGCGTTGCAGAGGGTTAACTTACTAACGCCTACTTTCTATGCTGTCCTGGTACTATACAATTTTAGGGGATGTTTTGTATTGTTGTTTTTGACTTTTACCCAGTTTTACTGTCTCACAAGCGTATGGATAAAGTAACATCCGTGGACAATATATTTTACTATAATTGCACTATCAATAACTACGATTCCACACATTTTTTACTATAAATATTTATTCTATGTTTTTTGTTATCGACAAAACCATTAAATTTCAGTAAAAACATAGTATCCCCGTATCTTGGATGTTTATTACGAAAGCGATACCGAAAAAGATTCAGTTACGATTGTGTTTAAAAAACCGTCCGATGTAAAAGTGAAGCGCTACTCAGATAAAGTTACACAGAAAACTCGTACTTTGATCCGTTTTTAGTTTTTAAGCGCCCGTTACTTGAGAAGCTTTGGCAAGGTGAAGCCGAGAGTTATTGAATTAAAAGTTTTTATACTGTTAATACTTAACGAACTCTAATAATAATCGACGCTCATATTAAAAGTTGTATATAGCGAAATAAAGATTTATTTTCCTTGATAATAGCGAAGGAGCGGGTTTGCTATAACTTTTTTAATAGAAATGGCGTAATTATGATGATTTATTTTGACGTATTTTTTGGAATATATTTGTTTCTTATGTAGACCGGTATTATTTAGTAAGTACGTATTTTATATTAGTTTTAGTAAATTAGAGTAATGTATTGTAAAAGAAAGCCGATGAATCAGTCCATTAAATAATAAAGAAAAAAGATATATTCATATTATTTAAAAACAATAGACCGTCTATTAAAAATTCATATTTTAATAACAGTTAGTACAGACTGCACTCCTTTCCTCTTGGGGTATATTTAAAACATTAAAACTGAGCATTTTAAGAAGAGGCCAATTAAAATGTACAATTGGAACAAATTTAACTAGATGAAATACATTTTCTTTCTCGAAATTGTTTAAAAGTCCGCAAAATACGAATTAGGACAAAAAGTGGGAAGTTTGTGCGCCCGCGGCCGGCGCCGTGCTGTTTAATGAATTCCCTAATATTCCCCAAATAAAGGTGCCTTGTTAATTTACTTTATTTTACTCGACGGTACTTTTGGTTTGTAGTTGGAAACTGTTCTTTTAACAAAAATTCAGGTATTCAATATTAATATTATTTTCATTTCAAGATATAAAGTGCTACGACTGATTGCACGGTACAATGTTAATCAATTTTTGCATTAAAATTAATAATTATTATTAACAATAAGATTTAATTCAAAGGGTACATGAAGAAATTAATTTTAGGTGTCTTCTCATACTTAAAAATAATACGTTTGTTCCAATTTTATACAAAATAATTCCTTGCATCTGTACTGCAGCGATGTGGGTGTAAGTCTACAATATAACGTATTTCCCGAGCCAATATTTGAGACTGTACACGATAGCGTATTATTAGAGGTCTATTTATTCTGCCTGAAGCTTCACTCAATTATAAATGCAAGAAGGAGTTTTGAGCTCAAGTTTACATAGATCTCATTCCTGTTTGGAAAATATACTAGTGTAGCATAGTAATGAATCTTGAAGGTGGTATAGATAATGAATGTCTTTATAGGTAGAGTAATTTGAATTTCTCGACGTGTATTGATCTGCGGGTTCGCTCGTATACCCTGGTTCGTAGGGAACTCCTTGCGAAAGTAATAATGTATTTTTAAGTTAACATTCCGAACATCTCACTTTTTGAATCCTTTTGCACACCTTATTAACGGTGAGTATATGAGTTAAATCAACATTCCTTTTCGAGTAAAAAGTACACTGTTTACTTAAAATTAGAGCAATGTTTGCTCGAATTCCAGGACGTCAATTATTTCTGCATGAATGAATTCTATTTTAGAATACAATTCCAAGCTACCGTGTTTAATGTCTATAAATAATTCCTGTTTGAGGAAATCTATTCTCATTATAAATACAGAAATAGCCGCAATTTGGAACAGGTAAACGCTACTAAAATGAGATTATTAATTAAAATTGCAAACGAGAGTCGCCAGTTAATCAGTTCGGAGCAATCAGACCTGCACCGCACCTGCGGTGTTCCCGCGCTCGCAGCCTCCCGCCTACTTACTGGAGATTATGTACAAGTGATTGAGAACGCTCAGTTTGTACTTTGCTATCATTTGTTGCTAAATTATTTTCGATATTGTGTATCTTTTGTTTTGTGTTGAGGTGTCTCGAGGATAGCTTTAGTAGAAGCGTGTTTTCGTGATGATGGCCACTTGTAACAAAATAAGTAGGCTGCTACAAAATTATTGGTCTGTTTTTGTAATTTTTTCTGCTATTGAACTATATACTTTATGTACAAACACAAGCACGTGTAACTAAATCTAATGACTAGGAATATAAGTATCGTATTGCAAATACGATTACTGATTATATTAATTTGAATTTAGATAGTAAATGAAAACCAGTATTTTAATCTTATGGTACCTATATGGTTCTATATTCTTAGTGAAATGCCGTCCGTTTTTGCCAAATCCGTTCAACCATTTGATAATAATTTACATTTATATTTGAAATAATATAGAAGTAAGATAGTTTAAAATAATGTCTAGGGTCTGCAGTGAAGCGTCAGAGCAAGGTAGCCGCAATTATGTGTAATTAATGGATGACCGACCGCTGTAGGACCAAGTTTCCTGCCAACTGAAGCACAAAGCAAATGATCGATCGCCGCTACAGCGTCTCGTTACGATTGACTAATTGTTTTTGTCTTGAACCGATTAAATCTAATGTATTGTTGTTTTACAATTGATAACTGAATTGAAAACAGCTGTGGTTAGAAATATATTTTAGTTATATTTCGCAGGTAAACGGAAAAAGCGAGGGTTTGGCAAATACACAAACACAGGTTGCTGAACAATTTCATGATAATGTTATTCATAATCTCTATCTAATATCAGGAAATAATTTGTAAACTTTTGGATGGATTTACGTTATAATCAGTTGATACATAATATCACGATGTATCTCAATTCCCTTTGTCGTGTTGTTTTAACGTAGAATACTGTGTATACGAAAGCAGAGCAGTGGGCGAAGCGCGTAAGCCTTTAATGCTATAAAAGTCTGACAGATGTAATGAAGTGAGAACGGGGTTTGATTTATTGAATGTGTCGGAATCCGCAGCGTAAACTATGTGATGGGAGTCGTGTCAACCGCTCTGTAAGCTAATTATATATTAATAAAAACTATAATATATATTAATATATATTATGGTTTTTATAAATAACTATAATATTATTATCTGAATAATATTATGTATTTAAATACCGTGATACGTTGTTTGTTTTGTATGTTATTGGATTATCATTTTATGTATTAAAAAAGAACTGTAGTGCATTTGGATAGTTGTCAGTACCGTAACCACAGAATACATAATAGTAGCTAAACGCTACAGAACGGACACTCTCCGCCTCCCGCCATAATTAAACTTACCTCACCCCCGCGCGATCAGACATAAAATGGGCCATATTTTTCTGCAAGGACGATACGCAACGAAGATTGACAACATTAATCAAATTGACTTAGGGCCGATTTTTCAATGCTTGGATAAAACTTATCCGTCCAATAAAGTATTACACGATAATATTAAAATGTCACGTAAACTGTCAAATACGGACAATTAGAATACGTTTTTAAAATGGTAGTTTTATACATTATTCGACGAATAAGTTTTATCCAAGCATTGAAAAATCGGCCCTTAAAGTAATTTTATTATTTTGGATTTGTGATTATCGTTTTTCGTAGAAAATGGTTAGATATTGTGCTGTTTACGGATGTTTTCATCAGAAAAACGCGAATTTTTTTTACGCTAGTCACAAATGTGCCAACCATAAAGCGTTAACACACACATTTGCAGTCTCTACGGTGTGACTGTCAAAACGATCATTTTGTATTGGTACGGGAGCCAGGTGCAAATTTGGTTAATTATTTCCTCTCAAGAGATAATTCGTCAGACGCCTCAGAGTATAGTATTATAAAGCCTCGTGAACGTCAGCTGGCGCTCGGTTGGGGGGGTGAGCGGTTGTAGCCTCCCACGCACGTAGGAAAAAAAATACATTCATTCATTCATTTCCTCTCAGCTAAAAATTTGTCAAATTGTAGCTAACCCAATATCTCAACGAAAAAAAATAATCAGCTGGTTACAACATGGTGTAATATACGTCAGCTGGTGTCTCGAACATGAAAGTTAAATTTAAAGAAAAATTTATTTTCCGTGATTTCCTCTCAAACTAAAATTTACCTGATGATAGCTTATATGTAACTGTGGATAAATATATAGGTCAGCTGGCTGTATCTTGGTGGAAAAACCGTCAGCTGATACGGGAGGCTACAACCGCTCTTCCTCCCAACCGAGCTCCAGCTGACGTTCACGAGGCTTCATAATACTATACTTTGATGCATTTTACTAATTACCGCTTGAGAGGAACTTGGTCATAAAATCTGTTCCTGGCTCCCGTACCAATGGAGTGTCCGGGGTGTGCCGTAACTAAGGATATGTCTGGTTGGTACGCTAATTAAGTAACTTATTTCATTTGTATATTAATAGGTATGTGTGCCAAATGTTAAAATTTAATAACAAAGCAAAATTATATAGACAATGCTCAATGAGCAAATGTTTCCGAAAACATTACCTTTATAATTAAGCGCTTATTGTCGTTTGTAGCATAATTTAATAACTCGATTGCAGTTTACATAAATCATTTTTCTATAGGTACGTATAACATTATTTTTACCATAAAATAACTAACAGTTAGAAATACACCACTATAAACTTTTCATGAATGTCAGTCACATAGACAAGATCGGATCCGAGGGCAGTAACATATATTTCCATTTGAAGCTGAAAATGTTTGAAAAAAGAGAAAAGCTTTTCATAACGAATAAGCGAGCAGTTGACCGCGCCTAGATGCCTATTCACCCTTTGAAAGCCTCTTGTATTGTTCTGACAGACGCCGGACTCAGTCAATGGGCTGGAATAAATGAATGGTAGTCTGAAAACGGTTCTGTGCGGCGCTGCCGGCTATGGCCAGGTCCTTGCCTGATTGCTTGTCAGCTGTAGCAGTGTATTGTGTAGCTGACGGTAGCCGTAGCAGATATCATGACGTTTAAGTAAATAGGGGGCTAATCCCACGCGTATAAGCGATCGTTTCGCTTGTTTTTGTTTCCGTCTTCGTAATTTTTGTCAGGAGACAAAGTTTATAATATTTTTGGGTCCTTCTTACTTTTCCACGAATGGAACATTCAAAGTTTAAAAATATACATATTTTTCCACTAATTATAATACAGTAATTCATAACAGTATCTACATGTAACCAAATTCAGAAAGAAATCATTATGCTCGTACAAAAAGCGATCTAATCTCTAACAAAATAATTCATATGAAATAAAATATCGCTTTTGTAATTGAACGCGCCGCACTCACTGAATGTGATTTGTTTCCAAAGTAATATCGGGATGAGAACTCAAATATTCATAATACATATCGTATTTTCTCCAATTCGTGAGCCCATTCGTCTTATCCTGAGCAAACCAAGCGAAACATGACTGATGACAATATGAATGTTGCAAATTTTATTATTGCTTTAAGTTCTCTGCATATTTATTCTCTCTTCATCCTTTTACATTGATTTTTTTGCAATTGAAATATCATATTTCTGGGCATATTATGGTGCAGCAAAACTATATAGTACTTTAATAGTAATTTTTTGATTATTAGATTTCTATTGTTGAGGGTGAAAATATTAATAGCAAGATTGAAATGTAATAAGTAGGTATCAACGCCAATTTATAAATAATTCTGTTCAAAGGAGCTCTAAAACAATGCAGATGTGTTTCATTTCACCTGTCTTCAAACGTTTATGAAAACAAATGTTGCTTGCAGCAAAAAGGGTATAAATAAAAAATCAGGAGTCCAATCACATTAGGCAATCCGACTAAACGACGTACTACGTAGGCCTCGTGTCTCAACGCTGATCCCTTGCTCGTACGTGCTTTTACATTGCATCGGTTTATATTGCTTTTTATAGTCAGTAGAATATATCTACACGGCAATGCGTGTTTGAATTGATAAAACTGTATGTATTTATTTATAAGCACTTTTAAATCGAGATTGATTGATATGCCAACAACAGATTCCTTAAATTTTTTTGTATTGAATTTAACAAATTCCTTAAATTTTATTGTGACAATAACTTATTACGTTAGACCTAGAATTAATATTTATTGTACTTTAGGGCGTAGTAGTAATCTATACTTTCAGCCCGGGACAGCTGCTCAACCTTTATCAAGCACAAGTCCGATCGTGCATGGAGTACTGCTCTCACCTCTGGGACGGTTCCGCCAAGTACCAGCTGGAGGCGCTTGAGGCGATAGAGAGGCGTGCCAAGAGGCTAATAAACGACGATGAGCTAGTAGGCAAAAAACACCAGAGCCTCGCCCACCGTCGCAGAGTGGCAAGTTTATCGGTATTTTATCGGATACACTTTGGTGAGTGCGCTGCGGAATTGCACGATTTGATTCCGCCATCCCCGTTTTTCCATCGATCGTCGAGGCGCACAGACTCTAGGCATCGCCATATGGTGGATGTTCCATGTACCCGGACAAAGCGGTTCGGATCGACATTCTTCATCCGAACCGCGAGGGACTGGAACATGCTTCCTGAGTATGTGTTCCCCGACGAGTACAATATGGGGGTCTTCAATCGAAAAGTGAACGGGTACCTTCTAGGGAAGCGCGCTCCATCATAGGCCACATCTCAGCTTACCATCAGGCGAGATCGTGGTCAAGCGCTTCCCTATCACACAATAAAAAAAAAAAAAAAACTTAAACGGCATATGACATAAAAATATCATACCTAGCAGGTACTGTACTACTGTAGGAATAATTTCGAAAGAAAATAAAGTTTCAGCTCGAACAAAGCAAGCAAGTAGGTACGAGAAATAAACAAACTTCCCCATTATAGAAGTCGGTTTAAAAGAAACAACACTTGTTTCAGTATAGCCACTAACATTGAGAGTTGAGAGGGTCGCTGGTGGCGCCCTCTCGAACAATCTCGCTTTATCGTTACGACTGATAGAGATAAACGTCAATGTAACTTTTCCAATTTACAAAAAAGATATCGCGACGATAATTCCCAAAGATTGCGGCCGCGGCCGCTCGCAGAGGTGTGTGATAAAATTTCAATGGAGTTTTATTACTTTTTGCACAGTTCAATTATACTGAGAACATTTGAGTGGCTTTTTTTGGAAGATAATATGTCGATAAGATGTCGTATCGACTGACGTGATGCTTTGATTAATTAATGCAACAGCTCTGTCTAATTAATTAGGCTAATCCCTCTTTGTTAATTCAAACTAATCAAATATTCCGTATTGCGTAGACTAACTTAAAATTTCAACCACTTTCAGCTTTAGTTCAAATACACAACAAACTGGTATTATATTTCGCGATAGTACCACCGAAAAATTCTGAGCCAATAGGAAATATTATGCGGCTAATTTAAAAGTCCATTAAAATTGTAATTCACACCAACAAAGACGAAAGTAAAAGCTATTAATATTCTCAAATATGACTCGTTGGCAGGAATTACGAACGTGAGTGTTAAAATATGGAGAGATTTCACGTGCTGGCTCGTGTTGGGTTGCGCCAAGTTAGATGAGTTGACGGCCGGCCTGGAGGCAATTCCGAACTCTGACACGTTTCAAATGTCACGTTGCCAAATTATTTTTGACAAATAGAAATACATGGTGTTTCTATTTTCGGAAAGGCGAGAATTTTTATAAAATTGAATGTATGGTTTTTGTTTCAAAATACACGCTAAAATATAATTTTGGCTAGTAAAATTGCATTATTATCCACAAGTTACGATTGAAAATACTCTAATTCACAAAGAATTGAAAAGTATGGTTTTCTTTGACGTTTTAATTTAGACGTGCTTATACTTACATCGGAAAGCTTATTTCGCACATTATTCTCTTTAAACAGGGCGCAAACGATCACCCCTGTTTGTGTCAATCTAGAGCAATCGCAGCACGCGAGCAAAGAAAGATGAAGCTTCCCACAAGACTTGAAAGCTTTTTTTTACGTAGATAATGCATGTGTACGTACGTGTGTAATCAGGGTAACGTACCATGTAAGTACCAGGCGAGCAGACGGCGGCAGGAGATTACGCAACGCTCGCGTGACGTCACACCCTTGTCACTGCGACGCCTCAGTGCCACCTGAAATGTGTAAAGCGAAATGGAAAGAGTTTGTACATGCTTTTTCAGTGCGACAGGAACAAAGCTCGTGTATTTTCACGCCGACACGTTAACGCGGTACGGTGTTCGATAAAATTTTATGAAAGCAGTTCGATATTGAGTGGACGGAGCTATTGAACGTAATGGTCGTTTGCGGTCCTTTAATACACCATAGAGAAGATGGCTACGCTTAAGTGCGGATCGTACAGGAAACTATTTTTCTTAAAGTGGCCGTCATTACACATGAAAGGAGGAAATGGATGAAAAAGATCGTTAATTGATAATTCTAAAATATTCATTGACGTAAAATGGATATGATATTTTTTATTAAATAAATATTATAAGTGTTATAATGTATAATTTACTAAATTTCTTTAAATTAGTTCCTATCATTATCGTGTGAAAAGATTGACCATAAAAAGGCCGATTAAAATCAGCGCTATAACCGCGTCGTCGGTCAGATAGAGCCATTAATAAAAATATCAATAAAGCTGGTTCAGAGTGTTTAACGCGATATAATTAAATCCATTGAAGCGTGGGCCGTAATACCTCAATTAAAGTCCTCCTTAAGCGCGACACGTCCATTCGAGGCGGAGGGTCGGAGGCCGCCCGACGCCTTGACAGGTCAAAGGCTGACGGATTAGCCCGGTCAATTTAAACCAAAAAATGAGGGTACTACTACATAAAGTCCCAACAGGCTGAATGTCTGTGAAGTTGTTGAAAACATAATTATAAACAATGTCTAAAAGTTCCCCATCATTCCCCTGTAAGCTAAAAATTTTATTCACGGTCAAAGGTCAAAAAAATGAGTTTTTCGCGATTTTCAGCAAAACGGTAAGTTTTATCATAAAGTACCTCAGGCAAAGATTGTAGATCATAAAATTATCTATAACAAATCAATACTTTTTTTCTTACGAGCCACCGTTTCTGAGATATAACGATTCAAAAAGTTATAAAAGTTGTTATCGTCATAATATGCATGAGTACGCCACGTATATACATCCAGAGTTGTAATATTTTATATAATATATATATATATATATATATATATATATATATATATATATATATATATATATATATATATATATATATATATATATATATATTAAATGTTTAAATATTTTTCTATCGGTCATTGTAACTTATACAGTAGAACCTCGATAACTTAAATCTCGGTAACATAAAAACCTCTGTAACTTCAAAAAATAATATGTTCCCTTCCCATCAGAGCTACTTACTACACCGCGTTGTGTGGGATAGCGAAGAAACATTCAACGTTATCTTAGATAAATACGTTCAATATGTACGTAGACATTTTGGTTCCAGAGTTACTGTCGTATTTGATGGTTATGATGATTGCACGAGAAATATCAAAGCTGCAGAACAACGTCGTCGAACTTTAACAACATCTTCATCTTCTGATATTTTATTTGATGAACTTATGATAGTCCCAACCAGTCAACAGAAATTTCTTTCAAATACCCACAACAAGTCTCGGTTCATTTCAATGTTGAAACAAAAGTTTACGGCTGAAAATATATTGGTAAAACAAGCCAATAATGATGCTGATGTATTGATTATTGAAACAGCAATAGAGCAATTCAATTTGACAAATACAACTATTGTTGTTGGTGAAGATGTTGACTTACTTGTAATACTCACTGCTCGAACGCCAACTGAAAAAACTATTTTTTTCTTAAAACCAGGAAAAGCTCAGCATCAATCAAATATATATTCATCAAAAAGTTTATTTACTTTAGTTAAGTGTAAAGATCATGTACTATTTTTACACGCAATAACTGGCTGTGATACGACATCTGCATTTTACAGGAGGGGTAAAACAGCAGTTTTCAAAATGTTTGAAAAACAAGATTTCATTCA
Source organism: Colias behrii (assembly GCA_029959065.1). Classification (NCBI taxonomy): domain Eukaryota; kingdom Metazoa; phylum Arthropoda; class Insecta; order Lepidoptera; family Pieridae; genus Colias; species Colias behrii. Next base: position 356,651 of record JARWMC010000021.1, on the reverse strand, counting down.
ATGTGCTGAAGTTTTTAAAAAGAGTAATTCAACGCAACAAGAAGTTATTACCAACGGCATCCGCTTTCTTCTTTCTATGTACGGAGCTCCTAAAAAAACTACCTGTTTAGATAAGCATCGATATGCATGTTTCGTTAAAAACACTAAACATAAAAAACAAGTTCAACTAGCTTGTCTTCCTCCAACCTCAGTTGCTGCTCACCAACATCTTTATCGAGTATATTACCAAGTTCAAGTGAGGCTTGGTTATGATCAGACCCTACAGACTGGGGTTGGAAGTTGGTCAACAATATATTAGAGCCAGTTCAAACTTTACTTCCACCTGCGCCGGAAAAACTGCTGAACACTATTTTTTGCAACTGCAAAAAGGGATGCAGTGCTAAATGTGGTTGCAAAAAAGTCGGACTGTCTTGTTCTTTGGCATGCACAAATTGTCAAGGCCGGTCGTGCTCTAATATTGAATCACAAACAATGGAGGATTCGTTTGACTCAGACGAAGTATCATGCGATACATCGCTATTGACGCAATTTACTTGCATCCAAAATGAAGATGAAGAAGAAGCAGGAGAAGAAGAACAAGAAGAAGAACAAGAAGAAGATCAAGAAGAAGAACAAGAATTTGAAACTTACGAATAAGACGAATAAACTTCAACACTTTTTTTTCATTTACATCGCTTTTATCTTTCCCAATCTTTGAAAATTTCCGTTATTTCGCAATAGTTTTACATTAAACAGGATCACAACTGACCCGTGGAGTAGACCTACTGGGGAAACCACGTTAAAAAACGCGCTAAGTACACTACCTCATAGGTGGCGTGGAAACGTGTGCATATTATGACGATAACAACTTTTATAACTTTTTGAATCGTTATATCTCAGAAACGGTGGCTCGTAAGAAAAAAAGTATTGATACATTTGTTATAGATAATTTTATGATCTACAATCTTTGCCTGAGGTACTTTATGATAAAACTTACCGTTTTGCTGAAAATCGCGAAAAACTCATTTTTTTGACCTTTGACCGTGAATAAAATTTTTAGCTTACAGGGGAATGATGGGGAACTTTTAGACATTGTTTATAATTATGTTTTCAACAACTTCACAGAAATTCAGCCTGTTGGGACTTTATGTAGCACCGAATGTTTAAATTGACCGGGCTAGATTATAGGCGCGCATTTATTAAGCACCTAATTATTTGGACGATATTTAAAAATCTTCTTAGTCTTTTCTTTAAGATGTTGTTTCGTAATAATGGACTTATTTTCGTAATTAAGGATTTAAAATTGTTATCCATTTCTCAAATCTTACTCGATTTTGAGTATTAATTTGATAATCTATCCAAATCGAATAAATATTTTCTTTAAACAATGGTTCGTCTGTCTTGATTCCAAAGACCATAAATACCTTGCTAATAAATTGAATTCATTCAACTGACTCAGATTGTTTTGTACGTCTCCAGGCACGCGCCAGAGAATATTAATTTTAAATACCTTTATTTAGATAATAAATAGAGGTTTACGAATTATTGTTTGCTTCTTGTTACGCGATATCTATTTATACCGTTATTAGGTCTATTAATAAAGTTTAACTTTGTATTTCGTACACAACGACTATGAGTTTAGTCTAAATATTGTTTTGCACAAACTAAAATATTGCCGCTTTGTCAATGAAATTAAATGTGATGTGGTTATTTCTTGGTGACGACTTAATATAATCAGTATACGTTTCAGAAGTTTGAAAACCAAACAAATAAACAGATTTGATTTGATTTGAACCATTTCATAGTTTGTTGCCTTATCGATGAGTTACTGACTAGTTATGATACTGACAGACGTGCGCAATTAAAGCATGCAAATAAGCTTGCTTAAAATTAGCGTACTCTGCTAACTTCATATTTGCCAGAAATAAGCATGCTTGATTTAAAGCATACTCCTTAATAAGTATGCTCATTACATTACACACGTGCTACTAATGAGCATTTGCTCAATAAAAGCATGCTTTCGTGCTAGTAATCAGCACTTCTGTCCATACCTTAAGACGATTACAGACAAACATGCAGGAGAAATTTCTATGATAGGTACTTGCTGCTGAAAGATACTGTAAAAGTAATGGTTTTGATTATCATATTGATTTAATATTGCTTTCAGTACATACAACTAGTGAATTTAAAAAGAAAATTATAATCATAATAAATCATACGCTCCACGGGTTTTTACGAACTGATTACATAGATTAGTACTGGCGGCCGTTACGATGTTCAAATTAATAAGGCCGGGCTTTTACGAGGCGATATTCTTTTTCATTTTCTCCCGGTGTTTACTGCGCTTTTATTAACGTCGCCATATTGTACGCGAGGGAGATGAATGCCGACCAATGAGGGATTGCTTGTGGTTTTCTTTTCACCCACTTCTTGAGGTTTTTCGGTCGTTCTGGGAGGAATAAAAGTTGGTTGTTTAGTTTTGTTGCTTGTGAGGTGGTTTTTGTGGGCATCGAATATGATAGGAAAGTAATGTTATTTTATGATGGTCATCGTGCTCAGAAGTTTATATAGCAGACATTATAGAAAATGAATGACTCGCTCGCTCAGCAACCATAATAATAGAATGTTCAATACCGGAAGGAAGTTAGCGCGGAAAGTTTTTTTTTTTTAATTATTAATATCTCAAAAAATTGCTCCTTAAATGCTCCATCAGAAACTGTAATTGCTCCACTTCTATAATTATTAGTTTATTTATAATTAATTTTTTAAAAAATCCAAATACTGAAAACTTGATTTCCCTATAGAATGAAAAATATTCACTTTTCATAAAAAATTTTTTTACAAAAAAATTGCTCCCGATTTGCTCTATCAATTACAAAAAAAAATTATTTAATTTTGATAATTTTTACAATAATTAACTGAAAAACTATGTTTGCATAGTTAACTACCTACTGCGCTGTGACGTCATCAATTGTCGTTGCGATGCATAAAGGCCATATTTACATGTATCAGCACTGCAGCGATATCTATAGACCTTAATGTTTATGTTTTCTTATTGATATTATTTACTAGATTTCCGCCCGCGGCTTCGGCCGCGTTTTCAAAGGAAAACCCGCATAGTTCCCGCTAACGCAAACGATAGCAACTTGACACCGAAACATGAAACAAGCGACTGAAACACAAATTAATTAAATATAAATATTTCAGGACAGTTTTCACACACGGCACAATCTGATCCCATACTTAGCTTTCGCTTGTGTTATGGAAACCAGATGGCTGATAAACATACATATATAATTTTAAATAAATACTTATTTAGATAATTAACACCCAGACACAGAGCAAACATCTATGTTCATCACACAAATATTTGCCCCGGGTGGGAATCGAACCCACAACCTCTGGCTTGGAAGGCAGGGCCACTACCAACGCCAACCGGTCAGTCAAAGTAATTAAAAAAAATTACTTGAAGTTTTAATATTACGAATAAACGTGATATGCGAGTTTAGGGATGGGTAGGGAAATGTTTATAAACATACCTATAATAAGAATGATTTTAAAAACATACATAATAATATCTGTTCCTTTCAACATTTGCTAGATGAAACTAAATAATTAAAATATTATGTCGCATAGATATTATTAGCCTTTTAAAAATACGGCTCCGTTGTTTATTTAATATTCTATTTTACTTATCTTTCTAATATAAAAATAAATAATTAAATAAAACACAATCATATTACAATTTAATATAAAAGTACCATGAAATGACATTAATAAGTTTTATCATTTAATGCTGGGAATAATATTATTATTTAAAATTTACCTTATGTTGCTATTTATACTCTATATCCATGCGACATATTTTAATTATTTAGTTTCATCTAGCAAATGTTGAAAGGAACAGATATTATAATGTATTTAAAATCATTCTTATTATAGGTATGTTTATAAACATTTCCCTACCCATCCCTAAACTCGCATATTACCTACGTTTATTCGTATTATTAAAACTTCAAGTAATTTTTAATTAATTTGTGTTTCAGTCGCTTGTTTCATGTTTCGGTGTCAAGTTGCTATCGTTTGCGTTAGCGGGAACTATGCGGGTTTTCCTTTGAAAACGCGGCCGAAGCCGCGGGCGGAAATCTAGTAAATAATATAAATAAGAAAACATAAACATTAAGGTCTATAGATATCGCTGCAGTGCTGATACATGTAAATATGGCCTTTATGCATCGCAACGACAATTGATGACGTCACAGCGCAGTAGGTAGTTAACTATGCAAACATAGTTTTTCAGTTAATTATTGTAAAAATTATCAAAATTAAATAATTTTTTTTTGTAATTGATAGAGCAAATCGGGAGCAATTTTTTTGTAAAAAAATTTTTTATGAAAAGTGAATATTTTTCATTCTATAGGGAAATCAAGTTTTCAGTATTTGGATTTTTTAAAAAATTAATTATAAATAAACTAATAATTATAGAAGTGGAGCAATTACAGTTTCTGATGGAGCATTTAAGGAGCAATTTTTTGAGATATTAATAATTAAAAAAAAAAAAAACTTTCCGCGCTAACTTCCTTCCGGTATGTTCAATGGTCTTATTATTCAAAATATTCTTTAGGATATGAGGATCGATCTGCATGCAACTAGCATTCATTCATTCATATTTTATAAGTATTTTAAGTATCAAAGCAAGTTCAATTTTCAAATGAACTTAATTGTATTTGAAAATATATCGCTTAGATTAGATTATACTGTAAAAGCCGCAAATAGACTACTACGCTACTTATTAAGCACCTATAAATAGAGATACGGTGTAGCCACGGTTAGTTCACTCATTAGCAAACCGCAAACACGGTGAACATTCAATTTGCATGCGCAGTAGTGCCGACATCGCTGACACCGCTTACATGCGACCCTGCTGACACGTGACACCGCTGACATGCGACACTGCTGACATGCGAAACTGCTGACACGTGACACTGCTGACAGCGCCGACACCGGCGCGGGCGCGCCAAATGAGTTGTACATATTTACAATCAAGATCGTGGCCGCCGCTAATTGAATGATCAATTTGATGACAGTACAATTATTCGTGACTCTAATTTAGATTCGATTGTTGGGTTATTTATTAGCGTTTGTAATTTTACGTTTCAATGAGTTTGTCGGCAGATTTGCGTGTAATTTGTATAAACATTAACGTACCTATTTATTATATGTAAGTTGATTTCATCTGAAGTTCTTATAATATAAAGCTTGGTTTTCTAGAAAATGTTTACAGTGGGTCACATCTGCGCATTTTATCCATTGTGAAAGTACAGTCAATTGTTACTTCAAATTTAGTTCGATGAAAGGCCGGCTGAATGTAAAGAAACAGCACGAACATTCTATTCCACTTTTTTGTGAATATATAACAAGGAAAAGGGGTAAATAGGGGAAAAGTGCATTGCGGTATTAGCTTAAAATGTGCACGAATGCGCAGTGCGGCATTGTTACGTACGGTTCTGCTGGCCTGGTAATGCTGCAATCGCTTTTCATAAAATCTATTTTTCTCCAGAGCGAAGTTATGAAACGAATCAATTGTTGTTACGTTTCTGTTTTGGCCTAGATAGATTTTAATAACATAACTGCTTTCATAACTTTAGAAAAGGCTTTTGATGCCTTTGTTAAATACTGTGTAATTGAAAAAGACTAACAACTGAAATTAATCTTGAGAAGAATAACAATCAGAATAAACTAGAATTCTAGGACCAATTTGAAAAAGGAATAAATATTTTTTTACGCTTATGAATATTTTTAACACTTCAATAACAATACCCATTTCTTTATTTTCAGGTAAGTTCGATAAAACGGAATCTGATAGAGAAGACGGCGTGTAATTTTGTAATAAAAGCACCAGAGTGACATAAAATAGAGAAGGTATAGTTTGCAATATCGCGAGATAAATCAGCCCCTGCAGGGGTGCGTCGAAGCGAGCCTAATGGCTGCGTGATTGAATTGCGCATCTTCGTCGCTTCGTCGCCCCTGGTATATCGAATTAATTTGCTACGCTCCAGTGATTTATTTATCCCCCACGATTTTTCTAATCATGAAGGATTTTCGCATGTAAAAAAAATTATTAAAGAAATTTTGGAATTTATCATGTAATTTTTCATGTAGGTAAGTGGATCTTATAACATGTTTCATTCAAACGTTTTTAGCACGTAAGTATTTTAAATTTATATCGAGCAGATATATTATGTATTCGGGCAATATATAATTATTATGTAATTGAATAATTAATTATAAGTAAATATCGGTTAAACAAAAATAATGAAATATCCATCTTGAATATGCTCCAATACACAAACTCTTTTATAAAAAAAAGTAATTATTCAAAAAGGTAATTCCAGTAGATAAGCACTTTATAATCAGGGATATTGCTTGGACGTCCAAATTCTTCCTTAATTATGCTTAGCCTTAAATGAAACAGCGACCATTTAAAAAATTAAAAAACAAAAATAATTGAGCAAAAAATTATCCTCGTTAAGAAATTAAATGGAGTAAATTTTATTTAAGATGCCAAGAAGACCGCACCATTCGCTATAGATTGCGATTAGAATTGCTTTTGGCATCGATCCAGATCGTTAAAGATAAGCCGAGTCCCACTTTATCGTTAGACTTGACACCAACTATCTCATCTTTTTGAAAAAAAACCATCAGTTTCCGAGCAAAGCTTAATAAGCTTATTCAGCACACCATTAGGTATTCGAGAAACTGCAGTTTTTAACCGACTTCGACAGGAAGAGGGGAATGAGTTTTCTAGTTATGATTGCCACCGTCACGTGGACGTTAACAGGAAAATTTGTTCACTTTTCTGCTATATCATTTCTGTAGTATGTGAAAACCGAAAAGCTAATTTTGATTGGTTAAAAATTTCTTGAATGCAGCAACAACGACGTTTAAAGTTTGTCCTAAGGAACAATTTTGTCTATGAGCTTCATATCAATAGTTATTTATTTCACAGTAAACAGACATCTCGTCTTCATGTTTCTAAATTAGCTTGAAGTGTAGTCAAGCTGAAAGGTGTTGAATATTTCCAATCTTCTTATCGCCTATAACATTTAATAAAATCTGATCCAGATTTTGAAGTAGTCGAGAGCGATTTGAAGCGTGGCGGGATTTTATATTAAAAATGAAACAAGGTCGTGACGTGAAAAGAAATTAGCCATTGTCTGACGTCACACAATGTTGCCGCTCCTTTTGTAATAATTTAATTAGTCTTAATGCTTGTCTTTAATTAGACGCCCGCCCGAGCCGCGGTGCAAACTTTTCATTAATTTATACATAGATTGTGTTAACGAATGACCGTTTTTTAAGAAAGATATACCTACCTATGTTGATTAATGCGTTAATTAAAATTTAAGCTTCGTTCAATTTGTTGTTGTTTTAATGATACATTATGAAAATCTGGTTATTAATTGCAGTATGGTAGGTAATGAATAATTAAAGGCATCTGTTTATTTAAAAAATTGGTGTCACGTATTACTTAATCGACGAGTCTGATAGCGTGGAATCATTTAATTATAAAATATCACCATTCATTGTATAAAAGCGCTAGTTCAGAAAATATTTATTGTGCCTATACCTACATTTCGTTAGAATAAAGGCCATACACTTATATTATGTTGTTAAATTAATTCAAAATATCACCCTTTCTTACAACATAATAGGAGTATAATTTTCTGAACGACCATCGCTTAAATTTATGGACTTCCTCGTAGTTACTCTGCGAATATAATGTGACAAAGTTGAAATGTATATCAAATGGCGGGCGTTAGTCAAAGGGCATTTAAATTCAGTCGGAGTGGCGGCGTAACGCGTGGCGCAGATGTTCAACACACATTTGTTTCATTTGCCGACTTGTTACCAAATATGGAATGAGCTTTACACACTAGAAATTAGGTTTGTTTCTATTTGAACACATTGTAGTATTATTAAACTTGACAAATCAGGGACTCTCGAGCTTTCAATTGTATAAATGGATAGCTGTAGCATACATAAACAAAGAAGAAAAGCTATGTAGGTATATAAGAATGTTTTAAGCAAGACCAATTTTTATAAATTATGATAACATTTCTGGTTAGTCCCTGAGGGTCTCATCTTAAGGTCAATTATGTATAACTACTATCCTATCATGATACAACGTTACGTTAGTGTAGCCAACTGAAATACTGCGAAGATATTACGACATAAATTTTGAATTTCAATCATAGCAAAATACAAATTGTTTCTTAATACTTGTAGCCCATATATTGAATAACATTTATATCAATTTTATTTAATAATAATCCAACATGATCTCAAATTGACATCGACGGATTGCAGACGCAATCACATCATTAGTAATAAAAAGTCATTTTATCAGTTTAGTCATTTTTGTTATCACAAAATAAACATTCATGAAACATGAAAATGACCTTAATCTTTTGTACTATTGAACTTGTTTGTGAATGATATACGTTTCTACCCCAGTCTGTCTGTTTCGGTATTCAATCTGACGCATACGTATTCTTACCCTTTGAGTTTCTAGGAATTCTATTTAACCTATTGCTGTATATCAATCACATGTTACAAAAAAATCTGTACACGAAATGATTTATGATTTTGCGCCAGCTATAAATTTTATGTTGTTTATTTTTACATACAAACGTTGATATATATAATCTTGTTTATTACCACCATTTACCACATACTTATAATATTAAAAAAAAAAGTAGATAGCTTTGTCAGTGTATCAGTGTATTATATTGTCTAAACCGTAAAGATTTGGGAAATGTTTCTATAAGGAACTACGTTCACGCGATAACACAAAGGGTATGCGACCAGAGCCGCGGGCAAAAAACTAGTCTAAAGAGGTACATATAAGAGGATAAAGTAGCGCTCATAACGGGTCGATCCCCGAGGGAACATCCCTCAGATTATCTCAAGTTGCTTTGAACACAGACTTAAATGTTGTCATCTTCCTGTTACGAGTATATCCAGGGAAACTAGACAAGAAGACGATCACTAAATTCAAGTCGGGAATTCGCTCTCGTAGCATCTTGGTGGAAATATGTCTTTATGTGAATGTTGAACATTATAATCTATCCGCATAATAAAGCACAATAAAACTTAAACTTTCATAAAATTTCAATCATATTTAATTTATATATGTCAATTCCTCTGATATCCAGCCAACAAAATCTTTTTGAGTTATGATATTTTTAAAGTAACCGCATATTATTTTCATTACGACGTTTACAGGGTGGCAACAAGTGCTATGAAGGGAATTAATGCTAATTTAATGACGACATTTAAATAAGAAATTTCTCAATCAGAAACTTGTTCCTTCTTTTCCTCATTGCTTCAATCAAAAAATGTTAATCGATTCACGAGTCGCAGGCAGGCAACGGAGGCGGGACAGACTGAGACAATGGCTTCCATTGTGGAGAATAGAACTGGCACTGAGTCACAGGCTATATAATAACGTTCAGTTCATACCATCTAATGAGCTGAAATATATTTCAGTTGAACACTCTTAAGGAGAAAAGTCGCATGTGGCTTTTAAAACGTTCGAATTTTAAAACAATACACGAACTACTGTTTACAAAAACAATTGAAAAACAAGTCTTTGTGAGCCCTCTAATTGATTAGCAAATAGTTTTACAAACACCCGCACTTCGGTCGTACCACGAGAGAAATATGTCAATTGAAATAACTACATTACTGCATTTGTGCGAGCGCCAGTTTACTCGGTCGCCGAGCTGCAAGACACAGAGCAATGGAGAGCGCAGTGAAATTATCGTTGTTTCGTAGAGTTCCAGACAGCGGTATTAATCCGCGCAGTGACCCCTGCAAACAATATCCGTAGCCGCAGCGGGCTACATTAAACTAATGAATCCTACTAGTTACGTGTGCCTTCTCTGGGTAAACGGGTGTTTTTGGACCACGTATTTTTACTTACATTTGGAACGTAGCATATCTCTGCGCTATGGAAAATTACGACACTCCAATTTGAGATAATTAATTTAACTTTATTCCACTCTGACACATATTATGCTAATGAATAAAATGAGTCACTTTAAGATTAGATTATAAGCTAGAATAATAACGACTTTCGAAAGTTATAATATTAGTTTAAATGTACGTAAGTTAATAACTTCATTTTACGGTTTCACACAACTTGGAAGAAGCAGCACACTTATTATTAGGTAGTTTGTATTTTCGTGACGTTTCTAAAATAAAACAAAAACCTGTTAATCAAATTAATAAGTCTGTTTTAGCTAGCTATTAGAATTATTAATGGATATTATTAAATATCAGTCCTTTTAACTGCTAAAAATGAGAGTATAAGTACGTAAGTAAATGTTATTCGTGGAACATTTGATACAGTGCAATTAAGCGCAGCAGATAATACGGTGTGACGTCAGCAGTGAGGTGTTTTCGCGGAAATTCGCTAATTAGACAGATTCGAGCCGAGCGCTTACTGAATATACGAAACAACTAATGCATTTGCTAATTTGGAGATAAACTACTGCACGAGAGATTATATCGGCACGCGGCGGCATGGATGCTGTGTGGAAATTTGCTTTGTGTACATTTATCTAAGTAAATGTTTAATCTGCGCTATTAATTATAGAATATCTTTTGATTCTTTGTTCGTTGTTTTATTTATATTGAGAGGTCTTTGTGAGGTATAAAATGTCATTATGATTATTTAGTTCTAAGAAACGGAATGACGCGCGCCATTGTAATTCATTATGGAACGAGCTTTTCCAGTGAAGTTTATTTCGCTCGATAAACCTACTGGGATCGTATACAAACAATGGAATAAAAAATAAGATTTATTTCTATTTTGATTATAAAAGTAAAATATTTTTAGTGAGATTTGCGTCAAAACGTTGCGTATAGTGTCGAATCAGGATTAAAATTATCATGTGCTAATCCAGCTCATAGACAATTGTAGCCTAATTGAATAGCAAACAATGTTCACACTCTAGCTGATTCAATGCTGAACGTTAAAATGTCCACATATCATAAAGCAAATATTCGCGAATTCGCACGCGACTTGATCTCTCTCGACTTATGAAATCCGCGTCCCCGCGGGAGGGAGGTTGAATCAATTTGGGTAGCGCAGGACCCAAATTCGATTCCCGCCCCGGGCGACCGATCCGTCCCCTTTCGGGACCTACCCGCTGTAAATTTGATATAATGTAGCGGGAAATATTTTTTCACAATTTTCGCCCCATACTAAGATGCTCGATAAGTGGGTAGTAATCAATTGTTTGAGGCTTATACCGATAATAATGTTTTGTTTATTGATATACAAAATTTGGCATCATTTGATTATGTGGAAATTTCAAGGATATCAAATTGCTGTCTTTGAAGATAATGATAACATTAGAGGTAATGATTATTGAAATATATGCACTATTATTTATTAGAGCAGGTACGTATTTGTTTTAAGTGGCAATAAACAGAGAAGAATAAAACATGGTAAAAGTAAAATGATTACTAAGAACGCAGATTCAAAGAGGGAGGGCCTTAATTAAGTTACAATTAGTTAGTTGACATTTAATTTGGTTAGAATATCGCGTATTCGTAATCAAGGCTAGCAGGCTCCCATGCGACAACAGCAAACACATTTGCCGAAGGGCAAGTTTATTTAGGACTTGGCAAATTATGGCGAAGGAACAAAAACAATGATTCGATTAGCATTCCGAGCCGGAGCGGCGGCCGCCTAACGGTTGCGGTTAAGTACATTTCATTCCGTTATTTGCCTGTCTTATTTATTATGCTTACAATATTAATAAATTCATTGCGAAAACGCTTTGTACGAAAAGCTCGATGTAAGAAATTTCTTTTCTAATAAACCAAGGAATTGATATGCATAATATCAAGCACTAAAAAGCTGGACATAAGTTTAGCCAGGTATGTTCTACATTGGACGAATATAAAGCTATATGTTTGAAGTTCTTTAAATCTAAACAACAATACAAATCGCAAAATCTGTACTGTATGATGTTTCTCGTTACTCAAATTTATATAAAACCGGTTCAAATAGAATTAAAACTTGTTTGATAATGAAATTTTGCGCAAAACATGATAATTCCCTCGTGAATTAAGAATGTATGCGAAGTTTGCGAGAGCCGTGTTGTGAGCGTGGCGAAGTATTCGCGCTAAGATCAACTTGTACATTGTTTGTGCTGCGTACTCGCTGCTGCGGGGGGAGGGGGACGGGTACGGTTGTATTGTACGTTATACCAAAATTGTTTTATATGTAGTAAAATTGGGTGATGTTTTAAGTGAGTGTATATAGCAGGTATTTATTTGCCTACATAATCAAAGTTTACATCACACATAACCAAAATGCTATGACTACATATTTGCACTGATCTATGACGTTTTTATGCATTAGCAATATTTAGGTAGCGTTTAAACTTATCAAATATCTCTTAATAACAATTTAATGGGAACATTCAGTAGGTATGTGAAATTGAATACATCGGATAATAGCAAATACCCACCTTTGTTACTGGAAAGCTTTCTTACGAGGACTTCAATAGAGCGTATAAATCAAAACTATTAAAGCCAATCCGACAGGCAATGAATTAAATAATGGTTTCCTGCAAGGTCCCCAGGTATTACTGTTATCAGAGAGGCGCAGTGTCGTGTTATCAGCCGGCGCGGCGGCGCGTGAAATGAGAATCGATGTGTTCACTGGGCGCCTGAAATAATATGGAGCCATAATGTGGACTAACTTCCAAGAAAACTTTATTTTCCAGTTTCCACCTGACGCCGCGCCAGCCGAACCGCCTTTCTTACTTCTCAAACTCTCGCCTACTTTCAGAATAAAATTTTCTACAAATAACCCGTGACAGATGGTGAAAATGTTTACGTAATGGGTTTTACAAACAAAGAGAATATATATACCAGTGTGTATGAATGATATTTTACGTCAATTAAAATGGGCAAAGCATAACATTTTCATTGAGCATCGGAAATATTCTTTTTATAATACTACCACGTATAAAATTTAAACTCACCTATGCAAAAATGACGCAGCTATTCAGGCAAAAATATATCATATTCCAATTCCCTCCGTTCACCAAAAAAGTCGAAATATTTTTGTCCCTATAATAATTCCACCGTAAGCCAATTTTGTGTTTACGTTAACGTATGTTTCCACGAAACAAACTTGTGAGCTCTGTGTGTAACATTTATTATTTACGTAACTATAAAGAAGTCTTGTTAAATTTACTGAAATAAATAATAACGTTGTGCGCTACAAGAAAATGCTGAAACCCTATTTGGTTGTGTATTTTATTTTGCTTACACTGTACACTTCTCGTGCTACACATTTAGAAAAACATATATTTTCTGTTAATATTATTTTTTTCATATTATATTTTATTCTTTTATATTTTAGTCCGGGATACATCGCCCATTTTTGCAAGTGATTACTATCAAGCTAATTTTTCGTGAGTAGCTTTATTTTGATGAGATGCCCAATAATTTCATGTACGAAACTCTCGATTGTGGTAGCTTACAGAGGTAACAAGGATAAAAATTTTTGATTTGACGGTTCTCAAATATTTATTACGCAATTTGTAGGACAATATGTCTGTTGAATTATATAAGTATTAAATAAGTGAAAATAAAAAAATCAGCTGGTTAGTAATCATTTATGATGACTTCGTTATCGATACACATTGGAAAGGGGGACTCTTTGATCAAACCATAGATTTTGTAGGAAAAATATTTTTTCGAATAATTTAGATAATTATCTTGAGATTGAACAAAAAAAAAACATTCAGTTAGTAATTAATATTTGAGAACCATCAAATCAAAATATTTTATCCTTGTTTCCTCTGGTAGCTACCACAATCGAGAGTTTCGTACATGAAATTATTGGGCATCTCATCAAAATAAAGCTACTCACGAAAAATTAGCTTGATAGTAATCACTTGCAAAAATGGGCGATGTATCCCGGACTATTTAAATAAAATATAGCAGCATATGACGTCACGGGCATTTGTGTGTCTTGGTGTAAACACATTAAAGATAGTCAACGTAAGTTTAATTATTGTTTGAAAACATAAATAAAACATTCCAATTGAATATGTATAATTTAAATAAAGGAGAAGCAAACATTATTAGCATTTTTTGTCAACACAAATCTTCAAATTAGGCGTTCAAACATTGAACATCTTTTTGCCGGCCGTGACAAGAAAAATACTACTGTCTCTAATCCTTCGAATTAATGAGGTATGAAGTTGGATGGCCCGGAACGGACAGGCTTAAACTCGTGATTAACGCGGCTCCCCCGGCGCGGGACCCCATTTGTCACGTGATCTTACACCCCCGTCTGATAAATCATCCTCAGGTACTTTATGGAGATAGCTGGCTATTCTAACCCTCCGAAAGAAGCCAGATTGGGGTTTGCTGCTTTATGTTACAACCCGAAAATGAAACGTAGCCAGTATAACTGTACACCGTGTTTATCCGCCGCGTGGGCGCTCGCAGGAAATGAATTGTTGGGAACTCTGTAAATAAATTCAACCCTGTAAAAGTAACATTTAAAATAAAAAATAAAGCGCAAAAGTAACCTACACAGATACTACTGCGAGCAGTTGATTGGTTTTGGTAAAACAAGCAATTTTCGGGGCACTCTTTTACTTATAAAATAGATTAATTGAGCCATGTCCTAAAATGTTGCTCATGCCTCAAATAGAGTGTTTGAAAAATGTACTCAATGCAAGTTAGTCGGTCGTTGTATTTAATGAATATTTAAACAAGTAAGTGACGGCAGCGTTCGACGAGCCCGGTAATATTGGAGTGCATCTGGTATATTTGTTTCATTAAGTCCGCCTCGGTGCCGCAGTCCCGCCCGGCGGCGCGCCAGATGAAACAAAAGAAGTAATATCGAGCTCAGCATCTATTTGACGAGCCTGCGACGATTTCGCTCCACTAAATCATCCCGGAGCGGGACGAGATTCCGAGAGGAATTTTTGCGGAACTCCCGTTTCCTTTGTGGGCAACTTTGCGAGAGTTTGTTTCAATTAGCTGCATCGGCTTAGCCCGACGGACGCCGTCCTCGACTTCTGCAATTCCAACTGATTAAATGCTTTGCTTTTGTCTTTTGTAACACTGTAATGGTCTTTTTCAATTTTGATCCGGTTTTAATTAACGTTTTCGGATTACGTTACGGGCTTTTTGTATCGATTTGTTTAGGTCGTTTGATTGGGATTTCGATTGGAATGTTTTTTTTAAACTACGTCTGTAATTTTTTGCAGGCATACTGGATTATATTGTTTTTATGTTGCTGCTTTGTATAGGGTACACTTCTTCGTCGTATAAAGGTATAATTTCGAAGTATAAAGTTGTATTGTAAAAATGGTATATGTAACAGAAGCATTGAAATTATCCCAACAATATAAATTGTACAACGCTACTCGCACAGAGCTCATAAAAGTCCCATTTTTACAATCTGTCGGTTACTGTTTATACGACTATACGCCCGCGATTCGGGATTCATGGCCACGGAAAATTGATAGCTGTCGTGATATACATTTTACTACTAAGTGACATTCAGGAAAATATGGTAGTGATTTCATAACGTATGAAATTAATAAAGTTGAGAATGCAGCACTTACTTCCAAGAAGAATTGCTTTCATAAATCTCTTCGAAAAAGTAAAATATCAAAGGGTTTCCTTATAAGGCATTCTATCATCTATAACACGTTACTCCAGAAGATAGTTGTTACGAAAGTTTCCTGAAAAAATTAAGTTTTCATAATATAATGTACGAAAAATTTATCGAGATGTAATAATTTACATGATAACGTACAATTTAATTGGGGCGTTGATTGCTGGGATACTATTATTGCCTGAATGTTATAATAGGCTTCTAAAAATTTATCAGTTACATTCAAATCATTTGTGATGTACTTAGGTACTTAATTTGATGAAATTTCATTCAGCTGTTTATGCGAAATGAAATTGCGAAACGTTTAATATAAGAAGAATATTGGATCAACGTTTTAATATAAATAAAATATCAATAACGTTATGTAATATCTGTATTTCAGTTATTTTATTGAATTTGCGCCGCGCCGCGCGATCGGTCCCCGCTAAGTATTCCTCCGGGTGTGAGAGACGTGTGCGAGTTACGTCGATATCACAACGAGATTTGTGAGGGCTTTTATCTGTGAGGTGGAAATACTTAGTGCTTGTAAATCTTCTTTTAGTGCGAGTCCATTGGAGTTATGTGCCCTTTTCGGGAAATTGTACGCACTGCGTAGTACTGCTGTTGATCAATGGTTATGGCTGTAGAGCGGGACTCTAGTGGACGGTTAAATATAAATAAGTACAGCAAATGGCACAAAGGGTTTGACTATAGGATGAGATAAGTTGGAAATGTGTCGCACGCAATATGTTTTTGGTTACAATATTATGGTTGATCAATTGCGCTCGATACCTACATGATAATTTACTTGAAATATTGGTAGCTATATACAGAAGAGCAAAGGTTCCATTTAGTTATTAAATTATTATATTGATCACGTTCTTAATATAATTTCGCAAACGCATTTGTATTTGACAAGGGTCGACCATCCGCAGGCTCCGATTTATTGTGATTAGTAAAAAAGTTGAATGTATTCGAGCAGAAGGGGCTAGCGCTTTCAATTTACTCGGCGGATAGTAATCAATCGGCCGTCTAACAGTTTTGAGTGGAGTTGTTTCGCCTGCAATTAGCGCAGATTAATGGCGAGGCCAAACTTACTAATGACTGTAATCTACTAAGTGGACTGTTTTTATTTGTATCTTCTATGAGCGGAATTTTGATTCAATTTTCCGGCGCGAGTAATTGAATTGTTCTAGATTAAATAAACGACATTTTTGTTAACATAATTTTAATTTAATCCTCACGTTGAACGCAGGAAGTGAGCCTAAGCCCGTCCAATCACAATAAAATTAGTGGGTAGATGTTAGCTCAAAGTTGCTAATGACTCCGAAATTACTGTTGATTTCACGTCCTCTCCTGTCCGAGTGACTCAAGTTTTCGACGAGCTCGCAAATTGTGAGTTTATAAATTACTTTAACTTTGCAGACTGCTGCGTATCGTAAATTCTTAAAGTAATTGTGGTCAAACGATTACCATTAATCAACTAATCAAATTAAAACTCATCAATATATTATTATTATGAAATACACAAAATATTCTAGACATGAAATAAAAATTGATAAGAAATTTTATCAGCGTTAAATGGTCTATTAATAGCAAGGTAAGTACGTACTCGGCGTTATTACCTTCATAATAATTTCCTGAAAAGTAGTTCATTAAATGCTCTCTTTAGTTGTTTCCAAGTAGGTACAATAATATTGTATCTAGTTGGAGTAACACGTGTCTATCCGAGACACGCTTTAAAAAGTTAAATTAACGCGACTCGTAGTAATCTATTCGCAGAATGTGTGCGACAAAGGGAAAATGGCCTCGAACTAAGTTGTGTGACGATATAAGTCGGATGTTTAGTTTGTCGGTTCAATTTGTTGGAGCGTGTCTTTGTCGGCCGATTTGCGGACACAGTTTCGAGTTTGTCAGAGACCGTTCACGGGCCAACGATCTCTATTACGTTTATGATATCCTAGTTGTACTGTTGCGAATCGGTGGAGCGATAAATGAAATAAATTTCAGTTTTTAAAATTCAAACATTGAGTCTTTGAAGTTAACTCAATGTGATGTATCTACATATCTTAAAACAAAGATTTGGTTTCAAAATTCAACTGTAAGTGAGTGAATGATTACAGATTTACCAAAGTCTCTACAAAAAAAGAAACGCTAATTGTACACACGGAACTATCAGGCTTCTAACAATAGCTTAAACATTTGAGAATGAAGCCACGCGCTCTAGTCCGTAATTAAAAAACTTTCAAGATTATTTTCATTATGGAGCAACTCTCTCTATTTCATGAGCCCCTAGTATTTGTTTCGCACTTAGCAAAGTTGGCAAAGTTATTGTTTGTTGGGATTTATTCCTTCGGGAGCAGGGATAGAGTTTATTATGGTTTGATTGTTGAATAATGTTCAGAAGTAGTTGTAGTTAGTAAGTAGGACAAGATATAAAACAACTTGTAAAGTATACGTTTAGTGGGATTTGGGGTCTCGCGTAAGATTTGGGTTAAGTGACGTCAGAGAGTAATTAATCATGTGTAATCGACACGTGTAAATGTATGTACAAGTTCTTAGGCTCAATTACGTGTTTCGAACTTATCGATTAATGTAAACCCACAGATAAATTGGTGGTACAAAACAAACTATGTGTAGGTATGTGTAAATGAACATTTTTCTGTCGATGTTACGTTTGTAATTAACCTCTTTTTCTGTGTATCTTCTCTTATTTAAATTTAATGAAAATTAACAGTGTTACAACATTAAATGTATTGTAATTCATTTAATTTATACAATAGTGTTAGACTTATTACCTACTTGTTTTTTGGTCTCTTTAGCTGATTTACTTCTTATTTTGTGAAGCTACGAAAATGTTGTATGCATTAAATTATAACACTTAGCAGGAACTATGCCAACTTGAAATTTATACGGAAAGTAGACTTCATAAAGTTGGAAACTTTCAAGCGTGGAAGAAGATGTTTTTTAACAGAGAGCACACATTTTCACAGCATGAAATTCATAACTGTTACGAACCAGTATTCCTATAAGTGTATAGCTATCTATAGCTAAAATACTTATTTTGTTTAAACGTATATTATGACAAAATAAGTATTTTCATACTTTTATCGATGATGTTGGTGGGTTTTGATTTGATCTTGTCAAAACTCAAACTCAAACAAAAAAATAGGAAAAATATCAAAAAATAATAAAACTTATATCTGGGGTATTGTATTTGTATTTCTCCACAAGACATAGTTTATTATTAAGCAACAAATTATAGCCACCAAACACCAAACAAGTGCATCTTAAAAGCCATCTATTTTATAACCACAATGTAAACTATCTCTAAGGATACACCATTAGGCCGAGTCTTGACACGTCGCGCCCTCCGTCCCGCGCCCTGCGCCCTCCGCCCGGCGCCCTCCGAACCGCAAACAAGCGCGCCTCGAGTGCCCGTATTAGCTGAGACCTGAGTAGCCTCCGGCGGGAGGCTGGAGACACCATTAGCTCGCACTTCTATGGACTTGTAGTTTGTTTTGCGCAACAGAGGAACGTGTTATTATTTTCACAGATGATACACTAGGAAGAATGATGTGTTTCTTTCATTATTTTATCGATGAAAGAGAGAAAGTTGTAAGTTTAAAAACTGATTTACAAAGTTACCTATAGGTAAGGACGTATAGATATTCTATTTCATGAAGTCCGTTTGACTATGGATGTTGTCAGGCACATTGTGTTAGTGTGCGTGATATCAGGAGCGGTCAGTCACGGTCGCGACGCGGTCCGAGTAACTTGTGTTAATAGTCCTGTACCAATTTTTTTCGTGAAGTAGCGTCAGCATGGCAACTAAACGCAAAGTCATACATAGTGAGGTAAATTTATTTTTAATAACACAATATATTCTTTTGAGTATGAATTTTTAATATATGAATTTAATATTCACGTTCTAGTTTCAATGTCTGTAACAAAATGGTTTGTTTTATTTATTTGAAATTTTGTGTTTTTCGTTCAGTATGTTTTATAGAAAAGCAACTTTTGCTGGCAGTTTTTAATAATTATAATACAATTGAAGTTCATTAGTTATTTTCATTTGGTTTTGTTTTAGGGTCGAAGCATGATAGCCAGCGTTTATCATTTCTTGCGAAACGAATATGACTTTACAAAATCAGTCATGGAACCTCATTGTGATTTATCCCACATACGAGATATTACACGACGTACGGCTGAGGCTACAGGTGTATCTACAAAAACTGTGCAAAGAATACTAAAAGAAGAGAAAGCATTGTCATCCAGTTCATCAAAATTTACTTCTCCTATGAAAAAAAGAAGGAAGCGGGATAATAAGATAGAAGTAGATAATTTCACAGCTGATGTTGTCCGGAGTACTATACAAAATTACCATATTGTACGTATAGAAATTCCAACGTTGGCCAAGTTGAGACAAGTTTTAAAAGAAAAAATTGGCTTTGAAGGTTGTCTAGAAACTGTTCGCAAGTTATTATTGAAGTTAGTATTATTGAATATTGGTATTATTGAAGGTAGTTTGCTAGTGTTTAATTTTAATGTGTAACGTAACGGTTATATATAATCGCGGTTAAACATACATATAGGTCAAACATAAATATATTAAGTAAAATATATTTAAAATTTAAAATACCTAAGATTTTTTTTGCTTACGCTCCCTACGTTTACACACACAACAGCCCTTATCCGTACATGTCACTACTACATCCAAAGCCAAACGGACTTCGTGAAATAGAATAACTATAAGCGGTTTCAAGTTACATTTTAGTTCTATGTTGTTATTTAAAACGAATTTAGTTTCTAGATTTTTCATTACGAGGATCATATTTTATTGTTTGTAGGTATATAAAATAATGTTTAAGGTACGTTAAATATTTAAAGGTAGGTACCAAATTATATGATACGCGTGATTTTTTAGAATACAAGCATAAAAAGTAAAATCCGTTTTGTACAGGCATCAATTTATCGCCCCTGATAAAATTCCGAATACGATATTGGCGTTGCCGCAGAGTTGCCCCCGGTGCATTGTTCCATAAAAAATACGATCCATTTTTCACGTGTCTGATATCGCAAATACGACTGATAAATTCGCCGGAGTCCCCGAAGGCTCGCAACCGGCAACATGTGTCACGCGAAACACGCTCAAATTATACACAACCCTTTGGCGTTTCCCGTCGAGCAGATTGTCAGATATTGAAATATCCGCGGCCGTGACGAAACGTGTCACGCCGTAAATAGATTTCGTCGGTTTTACCATATTGTTGCCTCTTCTGGGACCCGCTGATCGGATTAAGTATTCAATCATATGTTATCACTTCTTGAAATGTATGTTATGTAACTTAAACTTTGCGCATCCATTTTTCTATTCTATTTTAGAATAGGTACTTAATATTCTTCTGCGCATACGAAATTTAATGTTTATCGTTGTACTAACTATTATTTGGATGAAAAGGATCGACTACAATTAATATATTATGTGGAAATTATAAAAAGCATACGCAAGTTACAAAACTCATTACTTTTATGCAGTGAATAACTTGACAGAAGCAATAAACTCTATAGCATTAGTCACGTCGAGTGCATCGGAAGTTGTAGAATGTACGTGATCCTCCCGCAGAGACAAGTTTGTACACAATTCCGATATATAGCGTCCAATCAAAATCCCGGTGTGACGTCACACGACACACAGACTGTTCCAACTGTTCGCAGCTACGTTTGATGCTGGTTGGCAGACTTGTGGTTGTCAACTGCTGAAGTTAGACGCGATTGTGGATGGTGGCCGGTGGGTTGGAGGTAACCCTGATGTTCGGTTGATACCTTTGAATGCATAGAACTACGAGTATGTGGAACTGTAACTAATGAAAACGGAATTATATGTGGAATTTTCTATGTAGTCAAGGCGATGTATATGATTTTCATTTTGGTTTTGAATAGGTATTAGGTAGGTGTTATAAAATAAATAAATTGATATTTTTGTATAAAGGTTGTCATGGTTCGATATTGCTATTTCATACAACTACAAAAGATAAAGCCGAATATAAAAAAGTTTTGCAAAGCTGGAGATAAAAGCCGAAGCTTTGTGCTTTACAATATAGTAGACGGGCGGGGATGAGACACTTTTCCTGTAATTGGAACAAAACGTAAGTAATTAATTCTATTAGCCGAAATCCTGATGAGGCGCCATCAATATGTAAAGTTAATTAACGAGATCCGGTCATGGTCTCTACTCCTCCCGAATACACTATGTTTCTAGGCTTAATCTACTTAAAGAATTTTATTAACTGACTTCGCATAAGGAACCGGTTTGGTTTGTGACTATTAACACAGTCTGTTATATTTCTCCTAAATTATATATTAATTATTTAGTAACCACTATTAGTACTATATTTCATGCACAATTTATGATTTTGCTTAGATGAATTGATATATTCGTGTCTTTGCAATGTGGGTCATCGTCATGTTAATAAAGATAAGTAGGTACTTCAGGTAGGTAGTGTCAAAACTTATAACGCAATTATTGATTACAGACTTCAATTTAGCAAGATCTATCGACAACTAAAAGGTCTTACAACTAATCTAATCCAGTGAAGGACCTTTGCGAAACTCGTACGAGTAACAGACCTTAAATCTCCTTAATTGGACTCCAAGAAAATCCCATCCTACTTCTGATCCTTAATTATACTCACAAAATCTGTTCTAATGTACTGCGGGATGATAGTTGTGAACGATTGTGTAATAAAATCAAGTTATATTGTGTGTAACGGAAGCATGGAATTGCAGGCAATGTGTGTCCATGTGTCTGTTTCCCATGCGTAAGTAAAAGCTGAAGGTTTTTGTGGTATTTGGCAGGGAGTTGAATATACGAAATAAAAACCACTAAGAATTTACCGCATAAGAGTTGTAATGTCTTTTTGTGAATGATTATAATTTTAGGACGGTAATAAAATAACAAACAAAGCACTAAGTTATAATCTTCAGTGATAACAAAAACCCATAGCTTTGATATTGTACCACACATGAATGTAAAAATAGCAGTTTTATTGTTTATTATCAAGTAAGATTGTAAAAAAGAACAGTTTTATGGTTTATCAGAGCTGTTCGCGGTGTCGCGTAACACATCGATCCATCGCAGCCACGCCGCTGAAATGATCGTCTGCGAAAAGATTGTATCTTGACATTTGCAATCGAGACTCGTCTTTGGATGTGGCACTGCAGTTCTGAGGAATGCAGCTGGAAAATTGGAACAATTCGATCAGAATCATAGATAGTTTAAATGTAGGAAAATTATAATGTTTGTACGAAGATAAATGTGACGAAAAGAAAAATCGTATTTGTGTTCTATAAAATATTTAATCTCCAGTTAAGTAGATACGAGATCGTTTGAAAGGAGTTCCGTTTGTTGATAATAATTTGGAATGATTGCAGCAAACCCATAATTATATAATAAACCTTTGAGAATTCTCAACAGATTTAATATAATTACTTATCCCGAGTTATTTAGAATTCCGAACAAGTAACAAAGGATGGCGGGCTTCAATCTCGAGTCCCGATATTATTTGAGATATTCGCAAACTTTCTCATTAGGGCCCTTTGAGTTGTGTTGCCGCAATAAGAAAGGATAATGAATGGGCCGGTAATAGCTAATTATTAGTTTTTCATAGCGCTATTGAGGAAATATAAGTTCTTTTCGCTAAAGAGGTGTGGTAGAGCTTAAGTTATTACTAAAGGATACTATAGTGAAGGACAAAGTAAATGATTTATATTATGAGTTTTATGGGAAGCTGATTTTTGAGGGCGAAATATCTTCGATTTCTTTAGTTTATGTATCATAGCATAAGTTCGCTATTTGGTCTATCTGTATAAATTCTCCTCACTACGCAGTCAAAACAACATTATGTTTATAAAAATATAGATCATCCTAACTAAAAACAGTCGTTACAGTTTTTGGGGAAAAGCTTTATTGCTCTCTGTTAGCCTTATGACAAACTGCATAATATTTGAAAATTTAGAATTAGATACACTGTTTTCTTACTTTCATAATATCACTTGTAGATAAAAATAGAATTGACGCAGCATGTCTCAGCAGATTTACTTCACATCGCTGAATGATAGTATTTTCGTCAGTAAGAGCAAGGTGTTTGGTTATATAAATTTATAAAGAATAGAAAAAATTCGATCACGAGGCGGGACTCGAACCCGCATCCTTTCGCGCCATTCCGGGGCGGATGCCTCACCAACTCAGCCACTCGTGACCCGCCTGAGCGATCGAATTTATTCTATTCTTTCAGTTTTATGTGTCTGAAGGAAGTTTTTTCTATTCTTTATAAATTTATATTTATAAAAGCATTTGAATGCCATAAAACCAAAAATATAAATTCAACAAAAAAAGGTCGTGTTCCATCGTTACAATATTGTATTCACTGAAAAGTGCTTCATATTGGTTGAAATGGTTGTTAATCATCTCAATAGATGGCGCGCGGTGTGTCCCTTCAGACACATAAAACTGAAAGAATAGAATAAATTCGATCGCTCAGGCGGGTCACGAGTGGCTGAGTTGGTGAGGCATCCGCCCCGGAATGGCGCGAAAGGATGCGGGTTCGAGTCCCGCCTCGTGATCGAATTTTTTCTATTCTTTATAAATTTATATTTATAAAAGCATTTGAATGCCATAAAACCAAAAATAAATTCAACATGGTGTTTGGTTGTTTGTCCCCAATCGCGACATGTTAGTGAACTTAGCAGATCATTTTTAGCAGATCAAAAAAAAATGTGAGTTCTTATCGCGTGCAGTTGAGTTCTACAGTTCCTGATACTTTTTAGAAATAGTTCTGGCGTTTTTACCTTAAAAAACGACATTTGAAAAAATGATCTGCCAACTTCCCGTAGCAGATCATTTTTAGCAGATCAAAAAAAAAAAAATGTGAGTTCTTATCGCGTGCAGTTGAGTTCTACAGTTCCTGATACTTTTTAGAAATAGTTCTGGCGTTTTTACCTTAACAAACGACATTTGAAAAAACCCGACCTGGACCCGGCTTAACGTGATGCTAAGACGTAATGCTACGACGTGATGCTACGACGTGATGCTACGACGTGATGCTACGACGTGATGCTACGGCGTGATGCTACGCTGTGATGCTACGGCGTGATGCTACGGCGTAATGCTACGGCATGTGTTACGGCGTGATGCTACGGCGTGATGCTACGGTGTGATGCTACGGCATGATGCTACGGCGTGATGCTACGGCATGATGCTACGGAATGATGCTACGGCGTGGTGCTACGGCATGATGCTACGGCATGATGCTACGGCGTAATGCTACGGCGCGATGCTACGGCATGATGCTACGGCATGATGCTACGGCATGATGCTACGGCATGATGCTACGGCATGATGCTACGGCATGAAGCTACGGCATGATGCTACGGCATGATACTACGGCGTGATGCTACGGCATGATGCTACGGCATGGTGCTACGGCGTGATGAAATATGACATAAATAAATTTTCTAGTGTTTCATTTTACGCGAGTATTTCTAAAAAGTATCAGGAACTGTAGAACTGTATTTTCAATTCACATAACTTTTATTACTTCTATGAGAATGTTGAGCACACCATTCTTGATTTAAAATGACACTTATAAACGTAGTTTAATTTTACATCAACTCGTCTCTATTCGAATTGAAAACAAATAATGATTGTAACAATTACTTATTTTGAGAAAGTTCCAATCGCTCAAGTGTACAGAAAAATGTACTTCCATCGTAAAAACATAATAAACAATACGCGTGAAGTCGATTAAAAGAGAATAAACTTAGCAGCACCGCGGCGCCGGCTCCTAATGAGTTTGGGAAAGTTTTAATTAATTCACGTTTCAGATACTTAAAGCATTTGGAAGCGAAAAATCACGGCGGACACTTTTATTCTCATATAAATTTTTATCATTCGATTTTACCTTAAAAAACGACATTTGAAAAAATAATCTGCCAACTTCCCGTAGCAGATCATTTTTAGTAGATCAAAAAAAAATGTGAGTTCTTATCGCGTGTAGTGCATTTTTGATAACTTTATTTTGCCTTGATTGTAAAGGAATTGTGGCCATATTGGTTGGCTCGCTTTTTGAAAAAAAAAAATGCCCTTTTATATGCTAGGTACTCAGGTAAACAACAAAAACAAACAAAACACAATGCAAGTGGGCGTATATCAAAATCGCAGGTACCAGGCTAGCTAAGGTACACAGGAGGTGTGCGGCCGTGGCAGCTACGTCACGTGAAATTAACATAAAGGGCGCGGTGGCACGCGATCCCTCGTCGTTGCATTATTCACCGCCTGCTGTCCCTCTCGTGTTTATGCTGCCTTGGTATTTTGGTTCAGATGTTCAACAAAATCCCACACGTGCGTGTAATTTTTTTTATTTAGTTGAAAGAGGAAAGTTCGTGGTGGTAGCTGCATTTACCGTAATAAAAATTCAGACTACCGAATAAATAATAAATAATTATAATATAACTTAACTAATTGTGTAATACGTTCAGTGAATTACATGTAACAAGAGATAAGGGTTATAAAGGCATTAGGCATATACTTAACCATATAGTTTAACATGGTAAATCTAAGCCCTGGATCGCCTAAACCGCAGTGTCGACACGTCTGGGCACAATGAAAAACGATTTAAACCATTGAGTTCTGGGTCTGTGACGGACATTTATGAACCTTCGGATTGAAATTAAATGTTCATTGATCACCGAAGAGCCCTTGGCTCGAATAAAAACGTGAAATATACTTTTTGTGACAATAATGGGAAGAAATTCCATAATTAGGTCTGTTTAGAGTGATTTTTAACATGTAAAAATTATAGTATTAGTAGTATTTGTAAGAAATAATTATTTAAAGGTGGTCGCATTTTGTATAAAAAGTTCATTAAATTGGAAAAAATTAGCGTTCAACTGTCAGTTTACTATTTAGGGCCGATTTTTCAATCCTTGGTTTCTTGGTACTTATTCGTCGAATAACGTATTAAACTACCATTTCAAAAATGTATTCTTTTCCTGTATTTGACAGTTTACGGGTGACATTATGTTATCGTGTAATACTTTATTGGGCGAATAAGTTTTAACCATGGATTGAAAAATCGGCCCTCTGAATAGAAAAAATACGCTTTAATTACCAATAAATAAAGTATTGATTTTCAATAAAGCAAGTAAGTAATAGCTCGGCTGCTTTTAATGGTGTCTCAATTATCGGACACGTTTCGTCTCTGAATAGATGCTTCCATCTTGCCACTTTATTTTGAACGAGAGATATTGCTGTTGTGTTAGTTAATTTAAAATGTATGTATAAATTACCTGAATGGATGTTAAAAGTTTAATAAAATTTATGTAGAAATCATGAACTTTGTACGTTTGAGTTTCCGGAAATATTGAAAAGTTTATTATGTACATTCATAATTCGATTTTTACATTCAATATCAAAATCAAAAATTTACACATATATTTACTTTTACGCTTTACAGAAGCGCTTTGAATTCTTAAAATATTTGTGGATTCATTTACGATTCATATATTTTATTTTTAAAATTATTGCTTGAATTCAAACTAGTTCATTTAAATATTACAACATTTCAACTGACTTTCCAACAGTCACAGGGAGCTGAAACAGAAAATCATACCTTAACTGACACTTCAGTTTTGCACAAATTAGTGCTGACACAGCCTTCTCGACAATATCCAATATCTTTTCAGTAAATCTTGATTATTTGTTTCTTTATTCAAAACCATTAAACTGTTTAATTTACTTGCGTATAAAAACAAATAAAAGTGATTATGGCGGTTCCACCACACCTACGAGATCAATTCCATTGATCAACATACCAAGAGTTCATAGCGCGTACAGAGGTACCTATAGTGCCGTGCGGTCGGCGGGCGGCAGGCTGTAGTCGCATTCACCGCCTGCCCGAAATACCTGCGTCTGACACATTCTTGCTCGTGTCAGCGACGGCCTTTTAGCGAATTGCTTTTAAATGTATTGACGCTTTTTGAAATATGTCGATCGCGTGAACTTCGTTCAAACGAGTGCTATTAAAATGCAACAAAAACACACTTTGTATGTGATGGAAGTGCAGTTTTCGATTGGGCAGCATGTTTAGGGTACATATTATTTGATTTTGATACATATTAAATTTATTTGTAACATAAACTCCCTTACAAATTGTTAAAAAGCAGCAATAAAAGCCGAATTATTCATTTTCATACCATATTTAGCAAGTGCCATTAAGCAGTATGAATACATTTTGCACATCACTTATTTTACGACGACCACTCCGTTCTGTCATAACCGTAAGGAAAAACAAGAGTAAGTAAAAAAGCTATAAACATAAACTGCGGAAATCTTTCAGGATCCACGGCTGCGTAATTGGAGGGCCGCCGTAAAGCCTCCCGCGGGCTTTATAATCCTTTTGTTGAAGCTCGCTTTTACTCCATTTATAGGTTTTCATGATTCTGTTTATCAATATTTTTTGGTGAACTGTAAATCATTATATTATTTTCATTCTAAAGCAATGCTTAAAGCTTGCGGTACATTAATCGTTATTATAATTGGAAAAAAAATGCTATTCGTATTTTTCCAATAGAATTTCCCATGCGAACATGTCAGATGAATAACATTAAATATGGCGATATTAAATCGTTGCACCTGAACGACGCCAATAAAAATAAAGTGTGGTGATACAACGCGTGTGTAACGGGCTTTATGGCGTGGCCACAGTATAATAGCGCGCCGCGGAATTGGCCGGCTCCGGTAAAAAAGCTCTCGGCCGGTCAAACGACGCGGCTCAATGCCACTTTATACCGCGCGTTTTATTGCGATTGCGGTTTTGTACAATATTTCGGCAAATCCTAAATGCTTTGGATTTATGACGCGTTTCGATGATAATGCGGCGATATTCGATGTTGTTTTTGTATTTGATATATTTATAGATTCGTATTTATATAGCGCAGTAATCTGATAGTTTATCAAATTGGCAAATCTTTCCAGTATTCTTTTAAATACAGTTATTAGCTAAATATTCATATCTATACTTACTTGAATAAAAAAAGCATATTCTTAGAATATATGATGCATCGACTAGGAAAAAGGAATATTTTATGTTATTATAAAATGTGTAATATCATCTAAGTCATTTTCTACAAAGGTATCTCATTGCGGCACACAGAAACATTCACATTACGTTTCTTATTTAACCAATTGGATGCGAGATGGCAAACAAATTTCCTCTGGGATTGAAATAAATAAAACCCAGTGAATCGCGTCCGGGCGACGTCAGCGCGACTGACGGCTCGGCCCGGGACGGTGACCCGCTCATTTGTCCTCCACCACGGCTTGTATTATACTGGGATTTGTTTCCGATACTGATTTACACCTGTACAGTTTCTGAAACCGCTGAAATTTTTGATAAAAACAGTCGTGTTTATAATAGTTAGTGTATAGTAGTTATATTTCCATTTTAATATTGCACAAGTCGATATAGTTATAAAAATCAAAACATTGCAAACGAAACGTTTTTTAAAGAATGAAGGGAATGTTGATTTTACTTTTTAAAACTGTGTATTGTCTACGTCTCTACGACATTTTAACTAACAATTATTCATTTTTGTTTGCTTTAGTTCAGTTGCAATACTGAAGCAATTTTATCGCAAATGAGTTAACGTTAAACTGTTTATTGTAGTTTCAGTTAGAGTCCGTCTCTTGATCGCTCTGAAGGGTTGAATCCACTTAAGAGTAAATAATCTTAGTACGATATGCAATAAATCTTGTTAACATTTAAACGTTAGACCCGATGAGCGATTATCAAGGGACGCTTACCTCGTGTGTGACTCGCAGACCCTACTTAGTAGCCCGGTGACGTCACGAGTGTTGCTTATGTGTCCCGCGTTCATTAGGAATATGATATGTATGTGATGAATCTCTGCAATACTCTTCAAGCCTAGCACCCAACCAAGATGATGTTATCTTGATTCATGCCTATGAAACCATTTTAAAAATCTACGTCGATTTTAGTCGACAAATTTACATGTTTCTGGTTCAATATTTTTATGATCTGTTAACAATAACATATAATGAAGATTGGCATAATAATGCAAATAAAATGTATACGGAATAACTTATATCTACGTGGTAACAATAAATAGAAAATTATTATTTAAGACGTATATGTAGTGGCAATCTATTTCCACCCCCGGATGTTTCGACTCGACGTAAGTTTATCCCTGTCCATTATGAGCTCCTAGTAGTAATACAATACTTTGTAAAGGCTCTATTTCCTGAAGTTCCAGTCCGAAAGCGGTTGTGTTGACACCGGGTATATTTAACCAAGTGTGAAAACGTCGACAACATTTATGCAAATCTTAATCTCCAATTTATTGCTCATGCAAGTAAAAGCTCTAGAAAATTAATTTAGATATATGAAGTCTTTTTAGAATAATGCCGCTTAGCGGAAATCAACAAGGATGTATTTTCCTCCTGGTTTTAGAAGACTTCTCAGCTGCAGCAGACATTTTAATGGCTCTCGGTAAACGAT
This sequence comes from Colias behrii, assembly GCA_029959065.1. Taxonomy (NCBI): domain Eukaryota; kingdom Metazoa; phylum Arthropoda; class Insecta; order Lepidoptera; family Pieridae; genus Colias; species Colias behrii. The sequence goes on along the minus strand of JARWMC010000021.1, from coordinate 326,381 downwards.
GCGTCTAAGTGGCGATACATTTAAGAACTTACTGGAAACGAAACCTCTTGCGGAACGCTAATTACCTGGTACTTAATTCGCTCCGCTCTTGAGGGCTTACGTTTACGTAATAAATAATTGCAAGTTAACGAACAAACAAAATTTTAACACATCCTATTTACCTTAAATATAATTAACAAAAAGCTCATGGGAGAAGAACGACACTCCAATTATAACTTGATATCACCTTCAAAGTTACCTTCGTCATTAGCTTCCCGGTTAAAACAATAAACTATCCAGCTTTACGAAATATTATAAAATATTTTATCCTTTTTCCCCTCGTTTCATTTAAGACATTTTGTGTTAGTTAAAATAATGCAAATTTACAAAAAGTTATAATTTAAAAATGTTCGATTATTATTTTATGTTAATTGGTCTTGTTAAAATTGTTGTTAACGATGAGCGATTTGCTTTTAATGAATTTTGTTCCCTTGAAGGAATAAGAAAAAGATATATTCATAATACTTTTTTTTTAGAATAATCGAGATTATTAATTTTCTCATTAATTGCAAAGTAAAAATATATTATCATCAAGTAATTAATTGTGCATAATCTTTAGGGAATACGAGTAGCGAATAGTTATTTTTGTAAGGGTTCCAATTAAGCGCGTTATCAGCGCTGTCAGTTTACCTGCCAAATGATATTAGCGCAACCCTTCATAGCCGAGATTACGTGCCTCCGCTCTCATTATCTTGTGAACGAGCGATTCCTTTGATCGCTGCTTAATCATCGCTTCAATAATTGACAGCTTTGTTTTGCGTTATAAAACAGGGTCAGCGGGTTTAAAGCTTTCATAAATGTACCCGGCAGGAGTTCGAACCGTGAATTCGATTTGGTTACTAGGTTAACAGCGTGCAGGGGTGGTGTAGGAAAATTGTCGCAAATTGCAACAAAGTGCTCGATTCTGGCGGGACGTGCGGCTGCCGAACTAATTCTCTGGGCACGATTTAAGGCTGTTACATGCGCTAATAACCTTGACCATACTTGACGGATCTCAAACCTCTCCCGCTGCACCTTCTTTTTTCCTCGCATTTTGTATTTAAAAAGATACTAATCAGTGAAACAAAATATCCTCGTCAGGGACTGTTGTGTAACTGATAATTTATTAAACATAAAAATTTCAGAGCTCTAAGTCAGCAGGTTACGAAGTTTATAGAGTATTTGCGGAAAAATCGATGACCACGGCACATTTTTTTTCTAGAAATCTATTAACTTTGGAAAAAAGTCCTCGCGAGCAATTAAAGATCAAAGACCATCCTATTTTATATATTTTTTTCGGTATTGTGCTTTATGTTGTACCAGAGTTTATAGAGGTTGAACATAGTCGAAATTGCCGGGTAACGCCTTAACGCCATTGTCACAACTACCACGCCCGCCCAACAATTGACTTTAATTTGCCTACACTTCTCTGTCTTGCTGACAAAGTGGATCTTGTACATTTTTAAACTGAAATAAATTTTTACGAACAATTCCAATTTTAAATTTTAGTAATAAAGAATACAAACTCGAAATAAACCTTGTTAGATATACCATAGCTTAAAAGCTTATTGTTTACGGGTTATCGGGTACATGTTAAAAAAAAATGAATGTTTAAATTAACATTAACTGAGACGCTAAAAATGTTGGAGAATGTATATTGACATAATAGGAGAGAGCAAAGGTCGAAACTTGCGGCTCGTGGAGCCCGCAGCCCGGGTTTGTGAGGTCCGCTATAATTTGAGTGGCGCTCTTTGAGACATTTAGTGTTCGCTAATTATGATAAATTGCTCTTCCTTATTTCAAAATAAACATACCTAGAAAAGAAAATTCGTTGTGAATTATCCCTTATTTTGGTTTATAATTTATATTCTTTACAATTCAACATAATATAAAAAATGAATTCTTTACAATACGTCAAAAATTGGCTGTTGCCTTTTTATTTGAAATGCTTTGTTCACTAAAATATTATTGAGAAAAATATATCAATTTAATATTCGCCGAAACGGTGTGTTCGCGGAATTTCAATATGCAAGGTATTATCGACGTGGAGCTTTATGGAAACTTTTCAATGTAATATGATATAATTGCTATAATACCGGCTATACACGTCTGGAAGCGGATTTGCATCCGGGCTTACTGATATAAATAGTCTGCGTAAATGATGCAGGAAATATTTTGAAAATAATGCAAATATCCCCTTGCAAATAATTTGAGATTATCGTCAAACGTTCTTTGTTTTCTTTTCATTCCTATAACGAACGCCTGATAAGCTGTACAGGTTAAAGAATAAAAAGATAATTAAATACTGTAATGGAATATAAAGCAGCGTAATATAGAGCAGGCTCCAAGGAGATGTTCGTTTGCAAAAATAGCGGACCTAAATCTGACTTCTGATATATATTGTATAGGTCCCAGACATCCTATAGACAGATGTTGCCAACCAGTTTTGTGGTCCCCCTGCCCGCACCCCGGTAATTAAATATGGCATACAAAGAAAAAAATAAAAATTTCCAAAACATGCCGTGTGGGGTATCAAATGAAAGAGCTTATTGAGTAGATCACGAATATATAGCATACTATATACATTTCTTACACTTTCTCTAAGATTTTTTAGAAAATTTACGAAAATGGTCCATTTTTGAGTTAACTTTAAACCACTATATAGATTGAAAACTCATGAATATATTTTTTAAATTATTATTTTAAATAATTAACAATAGTCCATTGTTTATGATTCAATAGTTCGTAATATAATATAAGTGAGCTATGTGGTGGATTTGATGAAAATAACTATATACTATATGAACTTGAAAATATACTCGCCATCTTTGAATGCTCCCCCCACTCCCCCATGCAACTATTTCACTGTACGAAATATTGAATCGTAAACAATGGACTATTGTTAATTATTTAAAATAATAATTTAAAAAATATATTCATGAGTTTTCAATCTATAGTGGTTTAAAGTTAACTCAAAAATGGACCATTTTCGTAAATTTTCTAAAAAATCTTAGAGAAAGTGTAAGAAATGTATATAGTATGCTATATATTCGTGATCTACTCAATAAGCTCTTTCATTTGATACCCCACACGGCATGTTTTGGAAATTTTTATTTTTTTCTTTGTATGCCATATTTAATTACCGGGGTGCGGGCAGGGGGACCACAAAACTGGTTGGCAACATCTGTCTATAGGATGTCTGGGATCTATACAATATATATCAGAAGTCAGATTTAGGTCCGCGATTTTTGCAAACGAAACTCCACTGAGAGTCCGGTCTAATATGTAATTTCTGTAAAATAAAACTATATTATAATTTTAAATTAGCTAATCTGAATTCTGGAAATGGCTCCGTATGAGAGCGACGGGGGATACATAAATTCTTAATATAATCAAAGTTTCTTTTGGCCTTAGCATAATTTCGGTGATATATTGTAGACCATTACACGGGAGTAATTGGTTTCTGAAGCGATGAAGTAATAGAGAGCTTAAAGTACGGCTCGAGTAAAACGTCGCTAAGTGCGGTCATCCATCTTGTTAACTACAGGCCCTGCTGCCTGCAGACCACACCCCTGGGAAATCTACCCTGTATTATTTAATATATTTTGGGAACGCTTTTAAATTTTGACGAAATTCTCATAAGCTGCTCGTGTACATTTTTGCTGAAGTGTTCGAGACACTGTTTGTTAAAAATGAAAAGCGCATTTTTAATCGGTTATAATTTTCCTAATAAGATGTAATGATATATTTTAACCTATCTCTGACATTGCCGTTAAACCTACACCATATGATACATATTTACGATTTTAAGAAAATCATAATTGAATTTCCCTTGTCTCGAATATTACTTGTCACTAGCTGATGTACCAGGCAAGCAGGATGTGAGTCCTTTGAATACAGCCGCAAGCTTCGCCGAACTGCGGCCGACTGAGGACGCTCCACTGCATGCTGCTGACGGCTTAATTAATGACGACCAGATTATATCTTTAACACCCTCGTGTTTGTAGTTTGGAATAATCCCTTCCTGGTATTGTTAATGCGACGATAGATATTTGTAGCTGATACTTATCTATGGGTAGTTGTATAAATAAAATTTCTATTGATATTGAGGAGTAATTGTCAAGGTATAGCTTATGTTAAGATGATACAGCGTGTTTTTATTTAATAGCAATTTAATAAATTTTCGCACTCGATACAAAATTGTATTTTCAAATGTACAATGATTAATAATATGAACACACAATTATATTTTATGAAGGCAAATATAGAAAAAAGGCATACCTAGTTTTAGATATGATATTTGATGTAACGCAAGGCAATATTATTATTCATGAGATAGTATATTGGCGCCAACACGACATACATAAAGATGGACTCCAAGCACATATCGCGAATATTTATCGCTGCTTCTAAGGGCTTATCATAATCAAAAGACTTTTTGATTGATATATGGCTTTGATCGTTGGAAATAATTCACAGGTCATAAGAAATATTACGGAGAAGAGAATAGGGTAACAATTGCACTAGTATTCCGTGTTATATGGGAGCATTTGATGTACTTCAATTGGCAGAGTAGTAATCGATATGTAATTGTATCTAATGCGTTTTGTTACGATGTAGGTATTTTTAAGCTTTAGAAATGCACTAATATAATTTGTAGATTAATTTTTATTTAAAAAAAATGTTGTTCGTACCTGATTTAATTACATTATTGCCGGTACTACGCTACTTGAAATATTTTCTTAAAATAAGTAATTTCATGCATAGATACTAGACCGGACTCTCAGTGGAGTTTCGTTTGCAAAAATCGCGGACCTAAATCTGACTTCTGATATATATTGTATAGATCCCAGACATCCTATAGACAGATGTTGCCAACCAGTTTTGTGGTCCCCCTGCCCGCACCCCGGTAATTAAATATGGCATACAAAGAAAAAAATAAAAATTTCCAAAACATGCCGTGTGGGGTATCAAATGAAAGAGCTTATTGAGTAGATCACGAATATATAGCATACTATATACATTTCTTACACTTTCTCTAAGATTTTTTAGAAAATTTACGAAAATGGTCCATTTTTGAGTTAACTTTAAACCACTATAGATTGAAAACTCATGAATATATTTTTTAAATTATTATTTTAAATAATTAACAATAGTCCATTGTTTACGATTCAATATTTCATACAGTGAAATAGTTGCATGGGGGAGTGGGGGGAGCATTCAAAGATGGCGAGTATATTTTCAAGTTCATATAGTATATAGTTATTTTCATCAAATCCACCACATAGCTCACTTATATTATATTACGAACTATTGAATCATAAACAATGGACTGTTGTTAATTATTTAAAATAATAATTTAAAAAATATATTCATGAGTTTTCAATCTATAGTGGTTTAAAGTTAACTCAAAAATGGACCATTTTCGTAAATTTTCTAAAAAATCTTAGAGAAAGTGTAAGAAATGTATATAGTATGCTATATATTCGTGATCTACTCAATAAGTTCTTTCATTTGATACCCCACACGGCATGTTTTGGAAATTTTTATTTTTTTCTTTGTATGCCATATTTAATTACCGGGGTGCGGGCAGGGGGACCACAAAACTGGTTGGCAACATCTGTCTATAGGATGTCTGGGATCTATACAATATATATCAGAAGTCAGATTTAGGTCCGCGATTTTTGCAAACGAACATCTCCTTGGAGCCTGCTCTATACACGCAATACGCAATTTTAATCGAAAAATACAATAAATTAAAATACTTTAAGCAAAAATAATACGTAAAAATCTTCTATATAATTCACGAATCTAATATTTTTATACCATAAAAAATTAAAAAAAGAATAGTATTTGGAGGCGCCGGGTATCGATCCCGGTACCTCTCGCATGCTAAGCGAGCGCTCTACCATCTGAGCTACGCCCCCAGTTGGCGGTGATGCCGAAATTTTGATACGGAAGCAGTTCACTTCGCGCTTATCTCACCGCGAAACTAGAGTACGTGACATTGATTATAAATTCTTATGCCTTTCATTTGCTCATGTACATATTATAATTATTTCATAATTTTACATTACAACAGTTTTCTGCGCATATCATAACATGACTTTAAATAATTGTTGATTAAATTTTTTGCTTTATTTTAGTTGCTTGCATTTTTTTTTTTAATTTTAGAATTTATGCTAAAATGTCTACCCGGTCGAAACTAAGATGATCACCTAGTACCTACCGACATTATAAAATAAAATCATGCTATAGAGGCCTTTCAACCTTGTTTATAGTGGATCTTCCTGCGGGATATTGCACTGCAAGTTACGAGTATATTACATTTTAACCAAATTCGTGTCAAACGCAACCATCTCGTTTGCAATTTAATGATAATGTTCACCAAAGCCTTGACCGGAGAGGTGCCTCCGAATGAACGTAGTTAACCCTCTCAAAGGGTCCATTGTACCGACGTATAATGAGGAATAAATTACAACACTCAACCCGTGCTCGCCGTAATTATTGTTCCGTATCGGGAATTTGGTTAACAAATAACGAGGGTTGGAATTGTTTGCATTGCATGCGGGTAGGAATGCCTGTTGGTCAGTCTACAATTACAGAGTTCGATTTAAAAGATCATGGAAACTTTTTGGTCGAATTAAATTTATATGTACATCATTATTGTTTGTAAAATCCATTTTATAGTCTTGCATATAGAAGTTTATTTTTAAAGAATATTTCTTAGGTAAAGGATTGGTCTCAATCCAATCCTTAGTCTAAGGAATATTTCTTGTTTTTGAGATATTTCAGTAAGTATGAGGGTTAAATTTTCAAGCGAACAAGAACTCATTCGTTCATAAGGGAAATTTATAGCTTCCGCTAATATTTAACGTTGTGACTACACAATAGGGCACATACCCTGCACCCTTCTCATCTCACCCTAACCGCAGGGGGTCGCAGCATCCATATTGCAAAAAGAACTCTGTATGCAATATGCTATCCTAGTCCTTTTATTGCATAAATCTGTTAACTTGTGATTTTGCAAACATATCGCGAGCAGGCGATTTTTTTTAAGAGCCACATTGCGAAGTTCGAAATTTGATACTTGATATTTTGACGTGTCAACGTCTTATAATTCGATAGAGCCGGCTGCACGCACGAAAAAAAATGACTCATGCGGCGTTACTCGCTCTGAGGCGTTCCATGTAAGGCTTGAAGTGCAAGCGAGAGCGCGGAACGAGCGACAAAGAAGCACAATCGGACGTTGTCACGTTCAACTATCGCCAGTAAACCGACATTACAGACAACCAATTTTTTGAATCACAATTATTGTTAATACCCCATATATCCCATTGAAATCAAAGGAAGAGATGAGTGGCCAATCAGATGCAAGCATTGTAAGATACCGTCTTATAAGTTATCTTCTCCTAGTACAAATAGTTTTGTTAAACCATATATCTAAACGTTGTTAGTTAAATCTACACTTACTTGTTTAAGTTAGAGGGGATTTGAGGACTTTTTTTTCCAATTTAGCTACAAATTCATTTAACGTGAAGGGATATCCTACAAAGTATCTAATCGTTGTACCAGGATTCCATGACTGGACAGAAATTAAATACGGGATAAAAAGGGTCCGTAACAATAGAGCGACCCTTAGATATTCATTACTAAGAAGCGATTGGTTGACCGTATGTTGAACGTTTACTTTTTGTAACTGTTATTATTGCCCCTATAGTATTATATAATAACTTGAATGAAACCGAAGAGCCGGATTAGTACATAATTGGTTGTATGTCAATTATACAGGATGTTGCATTTACAACTAAGTAATAATTTAAGTTTTATGTTACAAGACATCCGGTTTTACTTTGAAATGTATTTTTTAATAATAGATCCGGCTCGAAGGACCCTGAAAAGAGTACGTGTTGTTACGGTAGGCAGGTGAAACAAGACGGACGCCTTAGAGTTATAATCAATTGGTTTATTGAGCACCTGCACACAATGGTGGCGATGGTTACACCATAGTAACATTTACTGCTTAGACCTACACGATCGATATGTAGACAAAAATAATATACAAATTACCATCATACTGACTGATCTTAATAACAGCCTGTTCATATGGAGATATTTATTGAACACTTTAGAATTTCTTAATAATTTGCAAAGCATAGTAAAGATTAAAGGTACCTTATATACAAAGTAGTGTGCCGTGCACGTGAGGTCATCGCATTTAATACGAGAGGAACATTTCCCCAGCGGCGGCTCTCCCGGTAATTACATGGCGAATGTTAATGCGGCGCAAGCTGCCTGTGCAGATGTCATGCGAGCCCTTACATTTGAATAAAAATGGCGATCTTTGTTCCGTACTCGGAGATTTTCTGTTTTGTTTTTACTTCTTTAAAATTGGCGAGGTCTGTTTTCTTTGCCCGACTCGTCCTAAGGTTCAGTTTTTTACCAATTCATTGAAAAGGATTGCAAACAATCCTCAAAATTGATTTACGTGAGTCCGTTGTTCGAGGCGTTACCGGAGTAATAATAATGAGTGTATAACCGGATCCATCCGGATATAACCTCTGGCTACAGCCGGCCGGCCGAGCAATCGAATTACCGGCTCGGGATAACAACGTTTGTATAAGTGACACGAACCTCGCGCTCAGCCTGGCCTAGCGACTAATACCTGTGTCGGCTCACATTTAGATTGATAGTGATTTTACATGACGTAGCTGTAGGTACAATGCTGGTGGCTTTTTCTTACATTTAGATAATAGTATCGTCGTACCTACTGAAATATAAATTTAACAGCAAAAAATTAAAATTCTTCATTTTATTACTCGGTTTATATTTTATGTATAAAATGGCTGAAATGAAAAGAGCCGCAAATATTTTACATAGCCATCCCCATCTTTATGTTCAAAAGTCAAATCCCAGAGAGCGGAAACGAAAAATTACAGCTCTCTACACCGTAATGCATGAAAAATGTTCATACATTATACGAAGTAACAAGTTATTTAGACCATTCGCGCTAACGACCCGACCTCTCCACGGCATGAAGTTAATTTTTATTATGCGAATTACTTTCATATTATGGCGCCATGTTTAGTGGAAGATGAAAAGGAAAATAATTGCTGCCATTAAAGGAATAGTTCTGGGGATGGTTCGCTATTTCTGACACATTTTTATTATTAGCTCTATTATTTTGTATTTCATTCATAACAGCTATGATTTAATAATGCTAATTTTGTATCTTACTAGACGTAAGACGACCTATGTTATCTGGTTGCGATTTATAAGCATGATATTATAAGAAACTTTAAATACAAGTCGCAAAATGATAGATGTCGCAAAATGTCAAGAACGCAAAAATATAAATTCCCAGAACGTCAGAACCGAGTAACGGCCGAATCCTTGAAGTTCCAGATGTGAATATTTGGACCATTTAATCATACCGCTACAAGGGTTTCGAGTTGGATGTATGTTGTACCCTACACTGGTATTGCGTAACTAAACTTGGCTTACCAAACAGAAGAAATACCTTTGGACTATTGTTATGTTAGGATTTTGGCTGATAAAAAATATTTTTTTTATCTTATAGTATACTTAAATTAGGTCTTATTAACAATACAGGTAATATTTCTTTTTGTATTTTTATTGCATTATGTATCAGAATAATAATAATATCTGTTATCGCAGTTAAGTTCGATTCTTCTGAGGTCCTATTACTGGGGTGCTGCTTTTTATGGTCTCTAAAAGACCCTTGACCACGCCCTCTTTATAGCGTTTAAAGGATCGTTAATATTTATGGCTCCGACATCGCTTTGTAGTTTATACGTTCCTGGTAAACTAAACGATGTAATGCTAATTTATACGTTAAAGGTTATTAGCTTAATTTTTTTAACAAGTTGCCTGTTATCAATCGAGTAACTTTTTTTTTATTTTATAATATTGTGAAACGGATCAAAAGCAGAGAGAAGAATAGATTTTGTCCACTTATCGTCAAATAATATTAATTCATAAACCCACCGCATGTAATGAAAATATCAAAACTGTTAGTTATTTTTTCATGTTCATAGTGGGCCTATTGTTAAGACACACAAAGGGCCACAGGCACCAGGCGCACATACTGTGTATAGAGATTGACCGATCGCGCAAATTGAATGTCCGTCGAACACGGCGCCGGGACAAGTCGCTATTGTGCGTCGGCCTTTCAAGATTCAGCCAATATTTCAGCTGGTCAGAAAGTGTTATTTCGATTGAATAGAAATAAGTTGAGGGCAACGTATTGCCGGTGGCGTTTTGCTAGAGATTTGTTTTCGATAAATCAAGTTTATCGCAAACGTGGATGGAATAATATTAAGACATTAACCCACCTTGAAGAAAAAGAAAAATAATACATGGATATGTCTTATAACGTGTTTCATTCACATAATCAAATGGGTTTTTTTTAATAAGCATTTCTTGGAAAGGGATTAGCAATAGGTACACCACCGTACATACAAGATTAGCATAAAGCTTGTGAAAAGCTTTTGAATTTTGGTATTGTTTATTATATCACTCATATACCCATCAAGCAATTTTAACGTCATTAAACCGAAAAAAATAATATTTATGTGTTTACAATTTACACCTTGTTTTATGTGGTTAATAATCTCTTCGACACGTCTTTAAGTGATAAAAATACATAGATTGGCTTTATTTTGTACTAACGTAATATTTTGTTTGCAGCTGGTGGGCGGCGAGTTCGACATGGAGCTTAACTTCGTGATCCAGGACGCGCAGAACATACAGCACATGCTCGAGCTGCTGGACCACTGCCCGCCCAGCTTGCAGGTGAGTGCAAAGACCTGCAACCAGAATAGCGTGGCTGTGTAAATCTATAGGTATAAGAAAAAAATTATGATAGTATATTACTCGTATATTTTAACTGACATAAACTTATTTGCGAACTGTTTGTCTAAATGAGCCTTTAGATGTTAGAACGCTCTACTTTAAATAGGTACTCTTCTTACATAATATCATGAGCAAAAGAAATACAAATGTGTGTCTTTAATTATTAAAATTACTCATCAATAAACAATAAGAGTTATCATCGACTTAACATTATAATAGGTTTATGATATATACAGGGTGTCCCAAAACTCAACGTCAAGCCAAAACGGGGCGACAGGATTGATTGTAACCATCATGAGAAAAATCTGAAAAAAAATCTATCCCATGCAGTTTGAAAATTATGGGCATTTAAGAAAAACCTAAAAATTTGGTCAACCTGTAACTATTTTTCGGTTATTGTGGTTAATTTTTATTATTTTTGTTCATTTAAACTTTGGAACCGTAACCCTAAATAACATTTCTAGAATCACAGTCAAAAATAATGACACAATTGCCCCAAGTTTCCTTGAATTGAAGACTATTTGTTAAACTATGAATTTAAAATTTTCAAAATTTGTCGACTTTGACGGCCCCTCCTTTAAAAAAATGTACAAGAGTGCCTTGGCAAGTGCCATTAAAAGTTGGCGCATTTAATCAGGATTGTAAAAAAGTACAATACTTGTTAGTTTCATACTAAAAAAAATGAATGAAAAAATAAAAACCTCAAGTAACCCGATTTTTGCTAACCCATTTTATTCAGTTAAAATGTTTTTTATTCGCACAAACTCTTGGTAGGTTCTTAGTTTTACGGCAAAATGATGAGAGAGATGGATAGTGGACATGTTTGCCATGAGTGAGCGAGACAGATAGTGACGCTACTTTTACCAAAGTCAACAAAAGTAAGTAAAATTAAAAAAATAATTAAAAATCTTGACCTAGTTTACTTTAGGTTTATTGAAATAAAAGTCAGATAGGGAAATAACATTTTTTATTACAATAAATGTTCAAATTGTTTACCATCAGCCTCAATACACGCCCTACATCTTCTTAAAAAAGATCTACTTATTAGCCGGGCATATCCTCGAGAGTTGGTGTCCTCAGCAGCTTGAGAAATTCGTTCACGCAGCTCGGCTACGCTCTCAATGGGCTTTGAATAAACTTTTTCTTTGAGAACGCCCCAATAAAAAAAATCCAGGGGATTTAAATCTGGGGAACGGGCTGGCCACGAGATAGTGCCTGAACGTCCAATCCACCTTCCCGGATATTCCTGGTCAAGGAAATCTCTTACTTGCACTAAACACGATCGGAACGAAACGGCGTCACTATCTGTCTCGCTCACTCATGGCAAACATGTCCACTATCCATCTCTCTCATCATTTTGCCGTAAAACTAAGAACCTACCAAGAGTTTGTGCGAATAAAAAACATTTTAACTGAATAAAATGGGTTAGCAAAAATCGGGTTACTTGAGGTTTTTTATTTTTTCATTCATTTTTTTTTAGTATGAAACTAACAAGTATTGTACTTTTTTACAATCCTGATTAAATGCGCCAACTTTTAATGGCACTTGCCAAGGCACTCTAGTACATTTTTTTTAAAGGAGGGGCCGTCAAAGTCGACAAATTTTGAAAACTTTAAATTCATAGTTTAACAAATAGTCTTCAATTCAAGGAAACTTGGGGCAATTGTGTAATTATTTTTGATATAAGATTGTACATAAGAAATGTTATTTAGGGTTACGGTTCCAAAGTTTAAATGAACAAAAATAATAAAAATTAACCACAATAACCGAAAAATAGTTACAGGTTGACCAAATTTTTAGGTTTTTCTTAAATGCCCATAATTTTCAAACTGCATGGGATAGATTTTTTTTCAGATTTTTCTCATGATGGTTACAATCAATCCTGTCGCCCCGTTTTGGCTTGACGTTGAGTTTTGGGACACCCTGTATATTGTATTTTACAACATAACAATTCAAAGCAAACGGTGACATGGAAAGAAAAAATATGCTACAGCCATTCTAACTAAACAAGGGGATGTGACGTCATATTTACTGTCCTTCACTACTCCACCCCTACCCTATCGGTTCGAGCCATAGCATCGCTTCTATTTTTATGCTCGCCTAGTACACAAACACCATAGGGGTAGTTTGTCTATTGTTTAAAGCCATGACAATCATGGCTTTTTTCGTTTCTCCACCATAGTGGAATCCGATTCAACAACCCCGTTGTCGCTTGAGTAAGCATGTACAAGACGTATTACAATAATGAATAGTTTAGTTAAGGTTGTTCCACTGTTAGTTTGTTAATAAAAGTCACTTTAATTAATTTGAAACCACAAATATTATGTTATCGAAAATTTACACTTTTTAAATATTTTGTATAATTTTGCCTAAACATTTAATATAAAGTTTTGCTGATTTTTTTAATTCAAAATATTAAGATGGCCTCCGCTTTTAAATCATGTCTATTAATTAATGTTGTTTTAATAAATTATCGCCTTGTTCTTTTAAGAAAGCTACAGAGTAAAAATTATTAAGTTAAATATTGACAAGTATTTATGGAAGTAAACTGGTTTATAAAACGATACTATTGGTCACGAAATCATAATGAACCGCCCACATTTGTTGCGGGAGCGGTGCATATTGTTTATTTTTAAACCCAAAGGGGCGGAACGGTCCGTTTTGTTTTTATTTATTTTACATGTAAGTTGTAAAGGCGTTCAAACTAACCTCCTCGATATTTCTGCTACTCTGTTACTTATTTGGAGCAAGATTAACCCGTTGAAAGTTCTTCAATTTTTTTTTTATTTGTTCGCATTAACCATTCATGGTTGAACAAAACATGAATGAAGCTTCTATAGATTACACAATAAATTGCAAATAGTATGGTTAGTTCGAAACGCAAAGTTCTCAAACAAAATACTTGAAGGGCAAAAGCACTTCAAAAAGCTCTTCCCTACAATTTTTTAACTCTCTATAAGTCATAAGCTCCTGGTAGAATACTGATTTTGAATAAAGGGTTAAGTGCAATTTTTTTCTCCTTTTTTATGAGAAAAAATTTAATCGTTCGTTTTCTGATCGCTAAAAACTTTTTTTCTCTACTGATTATTGTCATAATAACATCTATAGAAATAAATAAATAACTACGCAAGAACCCTTTCGTTATTTTGATGCACTCTACCGACTCTATCGTCGACAAGGAGATTAAAAATTTTTGGTCGCTTTTTATGACGTAGTATTGGAAGAATGAATGATGGTCCGAAGTTGGTTATGGAAATATTTGTGTTACCTGTTTTTTTTTTAATGTTTGGCACTGTAAAACATGGAGTATAGCCACAGTATTACCATATTTCCTACAGTATGGCGACGAATGTACTTGTGCAGAGAAACGGAGGGGAACTGGCGGGGGGTCGGGCGACGCGGGCCGCTTAATGCAATCACGCTGAGTTTGCATTAACTATCGCGAAAGGACGACGCAGTCGTATTTTTTGTGTAATAATTTTATTATACATAGGTACTTACATATTCTATTATGGCCTATGATATATAAAAACGCTAGATACGTTACCCGCTCTCTATTTTGGCAAGAAAAAGTCAGCTAAGTGCCCGAGTTTCACTTAGTCACGCACCATTCAGCGTCGTGGCTGGACGTTCTTTTTATATTTTAATCGGCAGTTGTTATTACGAAGTACATGAGTGAGACATGTATTATGTCTCGTGCGTGAGAGTGAAAGAGAGAACAACTGTATTGGTGATAATGCGTTAGTAAGTAGGTATGTATTAATTACGCTGTTTTTTAGTGCAATGATGTTGGCGTATGCCGCGTGTACTAGTATAATAGGTCATTGATTATGGCGCGCAAAAACTGTTCCGTTTACGGATGTAAATCTACATTGAAATCCCAGAAGGAAACAATATTTCAGAAAGATTGTATTAATTGTATCTGTTGAATTAAAATCAAAGCTATGTATATGTTGTCCTCATTATTTTCTAATCAGATTGTACATATCCCAATGCGAATGCATTACTTAGTTAAATGGTATAATATACAATTAAGAACATCCAAAAATAAATTGTCCACGTAAATAATATTTAGCAGTGCAACATCTGTAATTATATATTTATGAACAAATAATTACATCAGATTTAATAATCGCAATTATTTTGAATGTACATATGAATAAATGATTTCATCATAATATTAATAATCACAATTGTTTTATTTCCCATTTGTTGCAACCCTAGCGTATTTTCGTGTGGCAGCGTAAGTACCTACGCTGGCGGCGGCATCGCGCAACATCAATGGCGTTTCCTTACTGTAGGAAATAATATTGTAATACTGTGGTATAGCTATAAGATAATCGACAGTTTATTTTAAAATTATTAAATATTCTGTAAAACTACTTTAACGTGAAAATTCTATAATTCTATACCTATAGATGGAAAAGTAACATTGATTAAAATACTATTGAGTAAAAAGTTTAATATGTGCACTATGAACGATATTGGCCGGACGGTTGCGGTAAAAGCAATCAAGGCGGAATGTAATGGTACATTGTCGTCGGCCGCCCCATGCCCGCTCCCGACACGTTAATGAGAAACTTTCTCTTGCTTTATGTAGCCCTAATAAAAGTGGAGCGCAATACAGATAAAGTTCCAATTACAGTTTTATTTTTAAACTATCTGGGCCCACTACTTTGAAGTATTGTCATTTAAAAAACTAGTTAAAAGTTTTGCTGTTCGATTTATGTAACTTTTAACTTAGGTATAAACAAATCCTTAAGCTTTTATATTCTCTATTTTTCTAATAGTCAGTCACTACGAGGATAAAGATAAAAAAATGTCGCGTAATCTCGGCTGAATTATATTTACCGACAGAATGCAGGAATGAAACTTCATCTATAGGTAGTTCATTTTATTTAGAAACACTCCACGAAATGTATTCCTTAAGTGAACAACAGAATTATTTTACCTGCCTTCGTGCAGGTAAAAATAAATTCCGAAATTTCATTTCTTAGAAGTCATAGGAGCCTAGTATTCGTGAAAAAAATTTACCCCTTCATCGTCTTACGACCGCTTCGCCCCTGGTAGTTTCCTTCTATTTTAAAGATCTTCTTTCTATTTTATGGCAGCCTAGTTTTTGTGGGAAAAGTTTAACCCTTTCTGTGCCGGCTTATTATAAAATGCTTGATAATTAATAAATATCTATTATTTATTTATGTAAATAATTAATTAGTGATATTTCAGCCTAAAAAATTCACCTGAGTGCTGGTCTAAAGTAAATTAAAAATATTTCGCGTTGTGATACAGCACAATTTATCCGAGCGAGGCGTGGGAATTGACAATATCTGGCTTAGCTGAAGCTATGAACAAACGCGTCTGGATTATATTATACCTAACATAGCGTGTAGTTTGCTTTGCGGCCTTTTATGAAGTCCGCGGATTTTCACTAAATCCACTGTAAACGGAATGCTTTTTTTAATTAACAAAAGCCAATGTCATTGATTGTTTGCACAAAAATGAATGAAATATAGATTTAGAAAATAGTGTTATAACGACTAAAATAGGTACCTACCTATAGAACAGTAGAAGTGACAGACAATTCATCTTTCATGCATTTTTCTATCATATTGTAAAGTGTACTTATAATATTAATAATTATAGTCGAGCCAATTTAATAGGCAACATTTGACGTCTATCAATATTATCTTCGAAGAGAGGTAACCTGCTTAAAAACATCGATTAAAGTGAATTAATCGATACGGACTGAAACATTTGTCAATCGAACTTGAAACACATTTATTAATTTATGATGATTTTTATTCACAAGTAATCAATGCATTCGATTCTAGATGTCAGATTTCGATTTTTAGAGTAACGTCTCTGGTATTTAAAAAGAAAAAAAGTTTATTGACACAAAATTGTAGCGACGTCAGTTCTTTAATTCAGAAATTGTTTATTATGTTTAGAATGGTTTATCAGTAAAATGAAATCTTAAAATTACTTGTATCGGTCATTATTATTATAAATATGTAATCGTAATTGAAAAAAGTTAAGCCATTGTGCAGTTCTAACAAAACGAAATATCATGTTATTCTATGACGTCGTTACTAGGTTACATTGTTGAATTTTGTTGAACTGTCAAATGTTGCCTATTAAAATGGCTCTACTATAAAATTAAATAAATAAGGTAAGCAATAAGGGAAGGGTAAGGTTGAAAAAAAAAACTATTGTAGGTATTTAAAATAATATCTATTTACGAAAATTAACTGTATTACTTATTTAAGCTCTGTAAAAACAAAGATTTATTAAATACGATTTGTAAAATAGCAGTACAATCAGATTATAGCAAAATGAAGACTGAATGAAGCTATGCGAGCTGTGCGGTCTTGTAACTGATCCGCCAGCATCGAGGCGCCTCTGCGTCTGAATTAGACCTCAATTATACGGAACTAGGCTTTGCGGTACTCTCCAAATGTATACCGGTCATTACAATCCGGGATAGAACAATTTCGATCCAATCGATTCGTAACAATTTCATGATAATATGCAAACTAGAAAATTTTACAATTTCCTATGTAGGTACGTAGGTACATAATATATGGTGTTTCTTATTTGTTTTCTCTATAGTCCACAACCTCCCAAACCATACTAAACTGTGTGCACTTGCAGGCGGAGATCTGGTCGGTGTTCATCGCGATCCTGCGCAAGAGCGTGCGCAACCTGCAGGCGTGCACGGACGTGGGGCTCATACACCACGTGCTGCAGCGGCTGCCGCGCGCCGAGACAGTCGTCGCAGGTGGGTACACGCCCTTATAACGATACAATATTGATTTGGATATTTTGTTAAATTGTAAATTAAATGTAAATTGTGTTACGAGTTAGACGATACGGCTCATTTTATAGGTAGATATACTCAATCTTTAAAAACAGTGGTGATCCCGCACTGAAGTTTTTCAGTCTTTTTTATATACCTAAGTAAACAAAATGTCAATTTTATTATAATTATTAATAAAATGTGAATTTTTAACTGTTTTTGTTATTGTTTCAAAATAGTCCCAAAAGTTAGAAGCGGGTTACTCTATTTAATAAAAGTCACGGAGTTGAAAGTACCCCGATATTAGGTAGTTGTTAGCTATCCATAGATTACGTTCGGTCCTCCGCATATTTTATGTTCTCCTAGTAGAAATCGTGTAATTAATACACGCCCATCGGGGGTTCTCAACCCCATACGGTTTTTAAAGACCATGATTGTATTTTTTCATTTAAAATGGGACGTGCCCTTAAGGATAGGGATTCTTACAAACCCTTCTTAATCTTTTCGACTGCCTTATTACTTCTACAATCCTGGTATCGTTGGGAATATTAAGAAGGAATTTTAGCTTCTTCAAGAAGCTTTTGTGTTCTTATATGTTTTTGCGTCCCTTAAAAAATAATCAATGGTACCCAAGATTTTTTTTTTATTAAATACGTAGTAAGTCTATCAGCATGCATTATTGTGAATAAAATTATGTTCTTACGTTTATTACATTTTAAACACGCAATTAATTAATCATCAAAATAGGTATACCTAGACGTGCTTTTCACACTTTTATCATACGGAAGCCAACCTCTTCATTTTAAACGTTTCCGTTTTCAGGATGAGGTAAACACCATCCTGAAAATATAACTAGATTTATGACCAATATTATTATTAGATAAAATAATATTTATGACGGTCTCTATGATTTGCTGTAAGTATTTCACAAAAGTGGCTCTTACTGTGATATCCGGCACGCCGCGATCCGGAACGATATAATCATGTGGTACGATAAAATTATTTACTCATTTTTTTGCTTATCTTGTGAATTGATTTAATATTTATTTAAAAAAGTGGATCAAATTTCGTCACTTTACTTTATGTTAAAAAGGTAAAGTACATACATAATACGAATTATTTAAATAAGGAGGGATAAACAATTTTTCTACAGACTGACAAAATAAACTTTTTTTTCATTAGAAACGTATGTTAAAAAGGTAAAGTACATACATAATACGAATTATTTAAATAAGGAGGGATAAACAATTTTTCTACAGACAGACAAAATAAACTTTCTTTTTTCATTAGAAACGATGATAAACAGTAGGTACCTCAGCGATAAGGAAGTGGTTAAAAAATAGAAGAAAATGAAAAAAGCTTCACATTATTCCTAATCGAGAGATGAGTTTAAATTCCCTGCTAGTCTTTAGAATTGAGTACCTATAAGTGATGCCGCGCCCGTATACATGTATCACAGTTCACCTATTATTGTGTTCTTATGCCGCCCTGGTAACGTCGCCCTTTTGATTTTTGCTTTTTATTTCCGACGTTACTATTTCCGAGAAAACGGGGTCAATGTGTCGCGGTAAATGAAAACCTGTATAATGGATGTGACGCGTGCGATTTTACAAATAAAGTAATAAAGTCATGAAAGGAAGTAAACACGTGCCGCAAACTGCCTGCGAGCAATAAAATATCTATGTTGCTGACGATTAGGGATCCTAATCAAAACATTTTTCGTATTTATAAAAGCTGTAACAAATAACAAACAACCATGTGAACAATCAGTGAATTATATCATAATCACAACGTATGCGTTCTCATTGTTAATTTGTCTCTATATAAACTGAAACTACGTAATACATATTATAGTCCTCTCCCCTGTGTGGTTCAGTACGTATTCTATTTAAATAACCCCTCGCTCGCTATTTCAAATTTACTACCGCGTTTAACTTTTAAATTAATTGCCTTCTATTGTTTCAAATTATAGGCAATATCTTTCACTTGAAAATTAATTGGAACATTTGAAATTCTTATTCGAATTGTAGAGGTATATGTCAACGTAGTTAGTGTATGAAGATTTCCAACATTTAGGTACCTACCCAAAATTATCAGGATACAGGATCTTTTTTTTTAAATAAACAATAATTTTTAATATTTCTTTCAAAATCATCTTAAGATAAAGTAAATATTTACCATTATTATACATAGAAACGTTGACACGGTATCTTTTGATGAATGGGGCCACTTGTCACCTCAGTCAAAAAGATGAGGCAAAAACGTCTCCGGATTTTATGAAAGAAATCCGAAGGGTCTTAACGTTCACACGGGTGCTAGGGTATAATAAGCCACGAGGAGATGTAATTTTTGCTATTAAGAAAATATTTCTCTCATCCTATTTATATAATGGGCAATATTTTACTTTTCATATGTATGGAATTACCTACATAAATAACAGGCAATATGAAAAGATCTTGAAATCATAGGATGTGAAGTGGAAAAATATCATGGGAAGTTATTTTATTTATAGCCAGTTGTTTAATTAGTGGAAAACATGGACAGTTACTTAAAATAAAGGATCAAAAAAATGATGGAATAGGCAGTTACTTAAATATTTCACGGGGAACGGAATTACCCCAACCCAAGCAGATTGAAAAGTGAGTATATTTACTTGTTATGGTTAGATTTTGGTTAGGTTGTGATGGATTAGGGCGGGGACCACAAAACAGAAGAAAGAATTCTTATTTACTAGGTTAAGGCTTGGGTCTAGGATGAGCTGTTTTCCAAAAACATATTATCTTAAAAATATAATATATTTTCCAAAAACATATCTTAAAAAAGATTAAACTAAAGAAATGTATGTTTCTTCACCCAAAATCGAAATCACTGGAGGGCATGAATAATAATCTCACGGCTACTAGGATATCATCATAAATTAGAAGGTGTTTAAAATTCCTGAAGGATATTATAATAAAAAAATATTATGCCAGTTCTCTCATGACACCAAAATCATGTATCAAAATAAAAATAGAACGTCGGTTGGGTACAAATTTTACCTGAAATTCCAATTCAAATGAATAATCTCATGGCTGTCAAGGAATTATAAAAAATATGAAGTATAATATAAATAATTACCATAGGAAAAGTGAGATCTTAAACTTCTCACGAATACCAAGAGATCAGGACCGAATAGGATGTAATTTGTGAGCTTTTACTCTACCTGATTCCCATTTCAATTTCAAAAATGTCTCAGTTTCGCAAGGGATGGAAGGGAAACAAAAAGTAAAAGGAATGTGCATCTGACGTGGATTCAAAGGGTTGAGGGTTAGTTTCTCATGAATACTAAGGCATCATAAACCGACGAGGGTCAGTGAACTGGTCTCATCTTAACCTCATAGACATAACTTTGTAGCGTTGTAATTAATAAACAATTTGTTGCCCCGAGTTATTAGAGAACTTTAATAAGCTTATTTTAGACTTACATATTTTGCGTCTTTTGTTCAGTTATCTTTTGAGTTATTCTAAAGTTTTGCAAAGGTTTATATTGTTTTAAAATTATATAATATAAGAACAAATTTTGATACAAACAAATTTAAAATGTTAAACGTTTTCATTGAATGTATATTTATCTTTAAATTAGAAATATTTTCTGTTTGATTGTATAATATGTTGGTTATACACCGGGATAGTGGCATATATAATAATATGAATATTGAACATACCAGTATAATAGCAAAATAAAAAAAATATCGATTATACTTTAAACACCAAGTTTAACAGTTAAAATATAGCTCTATAAAAACATAAGACGGTAAATTTTATGGCGGTGTAAATTTTATAAAAACACGTAAAAATTGGAGGCGCCGGGTATCGATCCCGGTACCTCTCGCATGCTAAGCGAGCGCTCTACCATCTGAGCTACGCCCCCGGTGATTGATTATACGAATAAAAATTAATATCCTAACGGTAATACCAAAGAACCTTGCGAAACAGCCCCGGGCAAGGACATTGCGGAGTATTATTTCACTTTTGTCGGCCTAAACATTATTATTTAAAAGCAAATGTTTAAGCTTTCGATTCTGTTTTTGAAAGCTTTTAACCTATGTGTGTTTACGAAATAATACGAAATGATTCTCTCTTTAACATCTTGCTAAATAACCATATTTTAGGAGTTAAGAATAATAGAACATGGACAAAAATAGATTACACTGAAGGCTGAAGCGTATATACCGTTGATTATATTCTACTTATTTAAACTGAAACATTACAAATTAATAAGTTTGGTTTTCTGCAAATCAAGAAATAGTTGTTACGATGTAGAATAAGTACATTGAAAATCATTTAATACAGTTATTTTATTGCATTAATCTTAGGATAAGATACAAACGTGCCTTATCGTTTTTATATAAATTGGTGTAATAAATACGTGTGTAATAAGATTTAGATACAGAATAAAGGCGTTTTTTTAAAAAACCTACGCAACCGGGGGCGTAGCTCAGATGGTAGAGCGCTCGCTTAGCATGCGAGAGGTACCGGGATCTATACCCGGCGCCTCCAATTTTTGGTTTTATAATTTTTGAACATGAAATATTTAAAGATAATTTTTTGTTACTAATTAATGTATTGTACCCGTCGATATTTATTAACTAATCTAATGTTATCTATTATCAGAAAGTACGCGAGTATCGCTATCCCGTCGACGCAGCAGTGTTGTGAAACAACGCCTGCAGCAATTAACCTTTCTTTGAAATGACTGTTACAATAAATTTGTAAGTTTTGTAACTCGGGGGCGTAGCTCAGATGGTAGAGCGCTCGCTTAGCATGCGAGAGGTACCGGGATCGATACCCGGCGCCTCCAATTGGAATCTTTTTTGTTTTAGATTTCTTATATGATATCAGGAATATTTAGTCGTAAGTTGCCTAACTTGTTAATTTAAAAATATTATTCACTTATAATACCACAAGAGCTTCAAAATTATCGGGTATTTTCCGATAGGTTCGTTGCAAACAAATGAAGGAGTCAAGTTTTTAGTCAAGGTTAAAAAATCACGAGCGCGAAGCGCGAGTGATTTTTCCTGAAAAACTTGACGACTTTATTTGTTTGCAGGGAACCTTGAGGGAAATGCCAGATAATTTTTAAGCTCGTGTGGTATTCGGGGGATTATTTTTCCGTCCCAAATGTCGGCCAATAATTTCACAATTGAATTCAACCTGTCAGTTTGACGTCAACGACCAGAGAAGATTTTCAAAAAATTATCAGTATAATACCATGTAGGTTGTACCACGTGACGTCGAATGGTGCAATTCTATTGGTCGATATTTGGGTCGGAAAAATAATCATACTAATTTATCATGTTTAACATTTTTTCAATTTAAATGAATTTGTGTTGTTATGAATTGAATTAAAATTATTTTAACCCGGCTATATCCTTTGTATGGGCTTATTCCCAGTATGAAAATTAAATATATTGTGTTTTTGATAGTCGTCTATATAATTATGACTTCAAAAAGTGCTAAGATATTATTTAGTATTTTTATATAGTTTTCCGGGGTTTTAACTGAAGATTTTTTTTTACATTTTGGTACCTACTGCATACTATTTGAAATTTAAAATAACATGGACTTCTCTTGGGAAGGCCCTCTAACTTCAACATTTAGGCTTTTTATTATATGACAGTAAGTAATTATTATTTTTGCCTACAAAGCTGGTTTGCGTTTGATAATCAAATCTTTCAAACATTTAAGTACCCTGAGCTTCTTCTCAATGCAAAAAAATAACTATAAAAATGTATTTAATAACTAAAATGCCTTGAATTTGTATAGTGCGTAAAAAGGCTTATACTGTTATTACGTGTGCAATAGTAGAGTGCCTGGGGGTCTTCACCTCGGATTAGAGTTATAGTGAATGAATTATTATGATCGATGTGGGATATTGTTTTTTAAACTATAAATTGCAATGTTTACCCAATTTTTTTTGTGCACTCCATTGTTTCATTGTTTAAACAAATTATTGTGAAAAATTCATGTTTGACCATAGAGGGTGTCCCAAGAAGTAGTGATATACTGAAGCTGGGAGGTAGAGGACATAAAGGGCTATCCGAATCACCCCCATGTATATAATGCGATTTTTCGTATTTTCGGAGCTATGACGTTTTTTTTAAATTTTCACCTATCGCCGAGTACGTAGAGATTTTGATTTATGGTGACATGAATTATGGCGGTAAATGCTTGATTTTTTTTGTGTGCTAAGCTGAAAGATAGGCCAATTCAGTATAGTAACATTTACTATCGTTAGATCTTCGAATGGAATAAAAAAAAGAATTTAATGCCAAGAAAGATAAAATTACCCAGTATGTTCATAACTTCAAGGGCCCGTAAAAAATAAAATCACATAAAAAATATCCGTTTGGCTTTTTAAAAACTTACTCTATCTATGAGGTAGCTACCCTGAAAATTTCATTTTATTATTCATAAGGCTTCAATCGAAAAATTGAAATCTAAAAGTGGTAAGTGCAAAATTTTAATGCAAACAAAATAAAACCAATTACAAGGTGTTTAATTACAATAAATTTACAAAATGACCCCCCCCCCCTGTTGCTCACTGCAAGTGCAACATCACCGGAAAAAGTTGTCTTTTAAACGTCTGAATACCCTTTTATTATTTTAATGGTTTCTTCTGCTACTCTCAATTGCGGCATTCTCTCGAGTAGACGAGGTCTTTGTAGTATCTCCATACAAAAAAATGCCGGCGTAGTCAGATTTCATACATCAACACTTCAACTTTGAATGAATCCATCACGAATTTTATAGCCGTCCAGAAAACCGATTATTGAAATTGATATTTTGGTTTTATGGCATTCAAATGCTTTATAAATTTAAACCGATTATTATCGAGATATCCAGAAAAGGATTTCTGGTATAACCGACTTAGAGACACTTGCAGCAAAATATCATTCGGATTATTATAATTTGCTGAAAAATTCAATTCACCTCAGTAATGTTGAAAAGAAAATTAATCTAAGTACATAGATGCAGCAATGGAGCAAATATACAAGTACCTACATAGAAGAGAATGATGATTGCCAATTTACCATGCAAAAGTTGAAAAACGTTATCACTACAGAGCATATCCCGGTAGAAAAAACTATTATAGTCCTTTTCACCTATGATGATTCCTGTGACACTTCATCGTGTTCCGAATTACGTATTTTATGTTTAAAACGCCAAAATAATTTTAGTGCATATTTTTATTTTATGGCGGCATTATTACCAAAAATATAAAAATGAAACATCTTAAACTTATAAATCAAAAACAGTATTGTTTAGTTTAATATAATGAAAAATAAAATAAAATAACACAAAAATATAATACCTACGCAATTCGCGTACATGAAATGGATCGTTGAAAAATCATAGAGTTGGAAAATCATATAATCGGCGCCCATCTTGTGATCGTTTGTCAATCGAGTCAATCGTCTGTACGAGTGCGTCAGCCTTGTATACAAGTTGCATTTTTATATTGATACTTTACGTGGTATTCTGTTATTGTTACTAATTGTTATTGTTGACTTTTTGTTGCTGTTGTTTGCTAAGTCTCCTTAGTTAATTGTTGGCGAAATGCCGAAAAAACTAATTTTGGTACTTTATTCAAATCGATTTCATTTCCATATAAAATATTATCGATTATCGGAAACAATTGATATGATTTCAGTAAAGACATCTCTACACGTGTCAAAAATCGATGTGTCACAGAAATCATCTTAGGTGGAAAGGACTATAAAAAAACGACTAATAGAACGCTTTCAAGATGATATTATCATTTCAACCACAGAACAGTAAAAACAAATAGAAGTGTGATGTGGGCGTGGCCCACGTGTCAATAATAAGTTTAGATCACCTAGCTTGCTCTCAGTTGTGCGCAGAAAAATATTTGAGTCGGTTGTCAGCTGTCAAACCTTTTTTCCATATTTATTCATTAATTAGGACGTGTTGTTCGGTATTAGAGTGCAAAAATGATAGCAGACGAAATAATATCAGCAATGGAGGCATTTCATACCATCGGTAAGTCTTATTTTTATTTATTTTACATATATTTTATGTTATAACTTCGCTTGTCGTAATTTGTCAAAATTGTATACAAATATCTAGTCAAAATGAACCTTAATCCGTAAGAAATAAGTACTATTATAGATTGAACAGCAAAGACTTTTTGGAATATTATTGCAATAAACAAACGAATGTCGCTTTAGTGATGCTTGTGGCGCATATCGACAGTATCGATACTTTAGAAAAGACAAACATTATAAATATTAAATTTTATTTTATTTTTCCTTAGCTTTCATTTGTCCATTTTATTTATAGATTTCCCAGAGAGGCTAATTTAAAAGAGAAATGGATAAATGCAACGTGACGAGTTAACTGGATGCCGAACAGCAGTCAGCACTAAGCAGTCTAACAAAGGCCACCGATACAGCAAACCTACGGCAGTTCCAAGATTTAAAATAATGCATATTTTCTGTTTGTATTTTGTAAATATAGATTAATACTATTCTATTCCGTTTTTTATTTAATAATAATAATATAAAAAGACGTACTTAGTAGTAATAAACATACTCCAAAATGTGACACATTATACTATACTCATGTAATAGAAAGAAAAAAAAAATACACAAAAAATATTTATTTGTGAATTATCGATAACAAGGCTGACATCCCTCAGGGCATAGCATCAGATAAATATCAAGTTAATGTCATTAATGTTGAGTGACACAAATTTCAACCTTATCTCTATGTGTTGAGGTTCAAAGTTATATCTATCGAAAACTAACGCCCTCTTTTGTGGAGTAGCTGAATGTTTTCGAATTTGGAATTTCTGTGCAATGAGAAACAAAACAGCTAATATACCTAGGGATGTTATACTAAAATAAACCGTAACATGGTGCGTTAGGGTACATATTGAAATGCTGAATTTATAACCTAAGTCAGTTTTTACTCAAATTAAGCTGTCCAATCAAAGGCATAGTTTACTTGTAGTGTACTGTATAACTATCGGTTTAAATGTGTGGGTTTGGCGACACTGGTTTTCATACTAATTATGACATTATAGCACTTCTATATGTTTTTACTGTTCTGTGATTTCAACTAAATATTTGATGTAAGCAACAATGTAGGTAATTGTAATATATTTAAATAAACAGATTTGGTACTAATCATTTTTTTTTTCTTTTCATTAGTCGTAATTAATTACCTTATTTTTTAAATGTACTCAATAGAGTACGTTTAATTTATAATTAAACCGGCCGAGAAATTCCATTGTACATAGCAGTTGTGGCTCCGCTCTCCCCTCCACGTTTTTCTATCTGTTCGAGATCCGTACTGCTATTTTTATACACAGGTGTCTTTGAAAAATATTCCTATATGTCTACTCGAATAAAAAAAAAAGAAATACTGTTTAAAGTGAAAATATATGGTCAAACATTAATTTTTTATATCATTTTTTTTTTAAACAACGAAACAATGGAGTGCACAAAAAAAATTTGGGTAAACATTGCAATTTATAGTTTAAAAAACAATATCCCACATCGATCATATTAATTCATTCACTATAACTCTAATCCGAGGTTATACGGTTTTGAATGCTCCAGGCACTCAACTACAAGTGAAAGGCGCGGTGCATGCTATAATGTCACGTACTCCAGTTTCGCGGTGAGACAATCGCGAAGTAAGATTGTTTGCTTGAGCATAAGAGTTTCGGCATCACCACCGACCGGGGGCGTAGCTCAGATGGTAGAGCGCTCGCTTAGCATGCGAGAGGTACCGGGATCGATACCCGGCGCCTCCAATTTCTTGTTTTTATTGGATTCAAATATGATGCAATATAATGCGCTTGATCTTGTTAGAACATTTTGAATACTAATCAATTTTTCATTCAATCATACCTATTGTACCTACGTTTTTTTTTTAATTTTGAAAGGTTTTTGTATTCTCGAAGTTATTCTCGAATCCAATAAGTTGTACCTATTGGGATCCTTGGCTTACATTTTCGTTTTTATAATAACGCACGCTCATATTCTTTAATGGCATAATAAATTGAATAACCAAACTATTATTTCGACATTACTAACAGACACCTCAACTGAATTTATTTGTACAGACCATCGAATTATAACGTACGAACATAATTATTAGCTTATTGTTATTGACACAGTACACGATTTAATTATAATCAACTTAATTAGAGATCCCCAAATAGGAAGCCGCGTGACGTCACACAGGTACCTATTAATATGTAAAATGGCGGGCAACGTCAAATATTGGATATGTATAGACACAGATAATAATTAGTGAAACCGCGCAATGTGTTCGCTAACAAAGGACAGGTGACGTTTGTTGTTCATTTGCTGCTATTGTTTCTAGAACAATCTATGGGTGATTTTCTGTTGACTTCATTACAAATGGACTGTCATTGTTTTGTGCATATTTCGTTTTTCAAAAAAATATTTGTTTTTTTTATACTTGATGCCTACGGAGATTGCACGGTTGATCATGAACGCACAACTTCTTTGTAGATCTTATACGTATATTTAAATCATTCTTGTTATCACAAATAATTATAATTTGGTTTGAACTTTCTGTACGCTATAATGCGAGTGCGACAATGTGTTTAATTAATGTGACAATTGTGAATTAATTTGTAAAATTATGGAGTTCCAGCGCGACGGCAAATATTAAATAATTTACGCTTTATAATAGAAGCAAGAAATAAAGCAGCGCGAACAATTGTGGTGGAAACTTAATTTAATACAGAAATACAATAAAGCGTTCGAGTCCAGTAATTCCCGCGGTTAACTCGCCGGGATTCAATCCCGGCCTGTTCCGGGATTAAACCGGGATTAGTCACCTCAGCGACTCCGGGATTACGTTTGGAACAATACGGTCGCCATTAAGCGCCGCCACCCGTATTTTTATTTCAGAATGAGATGAACGCGACGAGCGTACTCCTTTAATGTATTGCGCCCTGGTACATCTGGGACTTTGTTCAATCTCCTTGCCCTTTTAGAGATTACAAGAAAAATTGCCTTTTGGATAACACGAAAAATACATACAAACGTTATACGTAACTTTATCCTATCATACATAAAACGTTTACTTTAATAATGTACAATCCATCTGTCACTTACTTCTGGGGCCGCAGTCTGTACAATGTCGGTAATTATCGACAAACTAATTTATAGACCCGTCTTCAGCAATGAAAATGATGTCGCTTAATACCTCTCCCTAATTTGATGGAAGTATACAATGGATACATATTTGTTTATAATTTTTATTCTTCACAAAACTATCCGTAATGCGTCAAAATATTTATATAATAATAGCCTTGTAGTAATGCATTTTTATCTAAATTAATAACATCATTATTTCAATTTCGTAGATATATGAAAAATAAATAAAATATAGATTTCATGGATTTGGAAAATCATTTCTTTGCAACACATTCGAATATTGTCAAAACAAATTATTGTTTGGCATTGTAAATCGTTATGATACCGACGTTTGATCTCGACAAGATCTCGAAGGCCCTTCTCCCATTACGCTACTACCGGTATCCTACACGTCCGCGACTAGTATAGTTGGTCGCTTTTGCGTCGCGTTTCGCGCGTATCTCTTCGGTAGAAAGATAAAAAATTCTTATCATCATGTTGTAGTTCTCGTGCGGCTATAAAAACTACAATTTATGTTTCTTTCAATATATGGATGAATCCAGTACCTACTTCCTACTTTTACGTCGTCACTGGAATCGCTCGACATAGCGTCCGTCTACAAAAACGAGGCACAATAATGAATTTAGTCATTTTTCAGTCGCTTAATATGCGAGCATCGGGCAGCGAGCAAATATCTAACTAGTATTCTACTCGAGTATCGTATTCTAGAAGTATCGTAATGGGAGAAGGGCCTTACGGTTTGTGTGGGTTTGTAGATACGGTTGATAATATCGGAAAAATTATAGATTACATATTATAATTTTATAATAAAAAAGATATTTCACACTTCCGATGCTACATGGTTTAACGCAATATTTTTTTCTCTTATTTAATGTTATTGCAATTAAAATAAAATAAACAAATACAGCCGTACAAATAAACGAGTTATAACATTTTATGAAAAGTATAAACTAAGAATAAGGAAAAATCATACAAATAAACACGTAATAAATGAAACCTAGTATAACGTCGTAATAAGTATTCATACTAATGCTATTTCGTCCTTATTCCGGCTACCACCCTAGTATAAGTCTGACATAACCGAGTTATAACCTATCTTTTAGTACATTGTGCTGTGTTTTACAAGTTTTAGAAGCAATTTTCAATCTAAATTTGAGATAATAGCAATGAGAGTAATACGAGAAGTAGAAAAAGTTGAGCATATTAATAATTTCATTAAATATTGAAATGGAAAATTTTGTATGAAATGTCAAACCTACGAAATTATGAAAAACCCTTTTGATATTTATAATGATTTATTTATTTACGGCATGCGCCAAACCATACATACATAAAACTTATTTCTAAACTTATCACAATAATATAAACTTTCGTTTAATATATAAATCTTCTAAGCCTGGAGTTGTATGTTTTGAGTACCAGTTATTTGGCAATTCTCTATCTCAAGGTGGGTTTATCTTCTGTTCTCCAGATATTGGATAGCGTTCTCTTTCATTTGCTTGCATATATTTAATTATATATTTAAATTATTTCCAATAAATATTTAAAAAATAAATAAACAGAACATCGTATGATGAAACTTCACAACAAAGTCGACGAAGTCAAACGAGCGTCAAAATGACAGCACCAAGGCTTAACCGTAGACAATTTCAATGTTTTTCATAATTTTATGAATGAATTGCTACGTTGCCGCTTCGCGCCTATTGCATAGCGTGAGCATAGTTACATGGACGTTATTCCAAATTTATTTGTAAGAAATTATGACATCCTTATTCTTTATTTATTCTTATCATATCTATTCATTGCATAAGGTTTGAATAAGCAAGTTTTTATTTGTACGGCTGATAATGTTTTATTTTTAAGATGGTTTCAAAATTTCATTGAAAATGTTAAGAAGCCTCTTATATTATATTAAATAAATATTAAAATAGTGTACTATTGTCTGCATTTATTCAGCCTAAATTATTGCATTCATATTCGATTAATTTCTTTCTGAAATTCTAGGATAATCAAATTATACAGATGAATACAAATAAAATAAAAATCATCCAATTACGAAAGAAAATTATGTATTAGAAAAATTTAATTTAACAGTTTATAATAGCGTAGTTGAAAATTTGGCTCAAAACCATCATCTTTCACCAACATAATTCTAGTAACTTGTTCATCTGTAAATTATAAAATTTATAGATAAATATTTATATTTATTACATAAATAATTACCCGTGAACCGCTAAATCAATTGCATACATTCATCCTTTGCTTATTAACTGTAATAAAATATACAATGATGCACATAATATTATATAAATAATACAAGCTAAAAATATAAGTGATACAAATTATCCGCTCCGTCCTAAAACTTCCGTCCGTTTCTATGATGTCTTAAAGATTTCTCGAAAGGCTTCGAATTGAGCAGAATTATCTTGTAGAGCTTTTAGTCTTTTGATTAGAATTTTATTGCACTTTACAAATAACAAAATATTACTAAACTAAAACTAATAGCTTTAACTATATAAAAACATAACGCAGATTGATATTTTCTTAGGATATTTGTTATCCAATAGATTAATAGGATTTTTAAGAATATAATTAAAAATTAACCTCTTGAAAACACAAAATTTATATTTATTTTGATAGAAATATTATTTTGATTGATTGATGTCAAATGTCAAAAAAGTAAATAAAGAGATTGCCATACATGGAATTTTGGATTCCATGAATATGACGTTATAAATAGAACATTAATTAAACGATTGATATAAAAAAATATCGAATTTGATTAAAATTAAATTAACTGCCATGTTGAATTTATATTTTTGGTTTTATGGCATTCAAATGCTTTATAAATATAAATTTTTCTATTAATTTTTCTATTTTTTTATTTATTTTTCTATTAATTTAATTTTTCTATTCTTTATAAATTTATATTAACTGCCATGTTTTTTGTGCATAACATGTGCTTTTTTGATATGCAATTGTATTTGTAATAATGCGAAAAATTTATTTAACTAATTTTAATTTACTATATATTCCATAATATCAAGGTAAATTTCTTGGAAAAACAACACTAAATTTTTTAGGTCCATACTATAGTTACTGAAAATCGTTAGTTACCAACCGATTTCGGTCGAGATCGATGTCGACTAATGTCGAGACTATGCCTACTGGTACATTTGTCTTCGCGGACTTGAGAATTTGAAGATTTGGATTTTGATTACAAAGTTACTTTTTGAATTACATATTCTACAGAACAACCTTGGAACATTAACCGTTAATCTGGAGAGAATATAACATTCGTATAAAGTACCCAGTACCTCGGCCGTATCCACCCAACTAATTCTTAAGAGCTGTTATCTTAAGGGCGCTTTGAATTTCATTCGTCTCACATAAATCTCTTTATCGCGGAGTTTAAACGAAATGGGAATTTCACGAAAGCCGCAAGCTTTCGGATCTCCGCTCAGATGGAGAGATTGTAGGACGGCGAGATAACGTGACGATATTGTTGACATTTGCATACACAGTCCGAGCTACATGGCTTTTTACGTAATGACAGGCGGTTTTGAAAGTCATCTACTTCGGGAATACTTAGAATAATCGTGGGATAGAGTGAAGCTTTAATGAAATGGAAGATTACTAAATCTTGCATTTATTTTTAACTTTAACCTAATTATTTTTCTTGTCTTGTCTCTTGCTTCCATCCAATTGTCTTATCTGTGAACATCTCGAATGAGTTTCAAGTTATTTTAATACGTACATTTACAATATTCCCAGGGAGAAGGCATAGATATAATAATATGTTTTATTTGCGTCGTTTTAAGAATTCCAAATGGTTCGTTTTGAATGAATGGCGGTTGTTGGCTCGACTAATGAAGTATCTGAAAAGGCTTTCGGAAACTAAATTACGTCGTATTTCCAATCATTGGTTGCTCGTCGCGATCGTTTGTTGACTCGTCACGATGTTTGCTATGATCAATTGGTGTATACGTTTTTATTGAATCAGATATAAGTAGAATAAATTTGTTATTCATATTGACGGAAATTTACTTAATAAGTGTTTTATTGCTCACATGCTGCTCGCTCTGACTCCGCCCGTGTAATTTTAATAGTGAAGTTTATTAAATCTTAAAATACATTTTCCTGTATAAGGACCTAATATATTTTGGTAAAAATCTAATAATGTAATCCGACTTTCCACTTTTGTGAATAAATTGATTAAAAATTAAAAGCTTCTAAGCTTCTTATGCCACGGTCAGGTTTATTGAAAACAATTGTATACTTATCTACGTGTAATTCTAAGTGAAAATTTAAAACCTTCACACAACAAATAGGACGGCCGTGTACAAAATTTAGCGACAAAATTGTAAATCCGCTTAGCTACTCGGTAATGCCTCCATCGGCAAATCGTTCACACGAGGAATGTATTTCACGAAACGAAACTACATTTTATACTGAACGTAGAAACAAATTCACTTAAATAAACGCATGTTAAAATGAACGTTTTTGCATTTCTTTTATTTTAGTAAGTAACTACGAAATCAATAGTGGATAGAAAAATAGTTAAATAAGGGAACAGATAAATTATTATCACTATTACATTTTTAGACATTATACCTTACCTATATGGTTTTGTACATCAAATAGAAAAAAGTAGCTAATTAGGTACCTGTATACAAATATAAATACAAATACATTTTAAGTATGACGGTTAATATAACAGGCTTAACGCTTAATAATACATTATCTTATCCTCCCTTGGATTCTGGGAAACGAGCGAAATACGTACAGAAATATAAAAGCCGGCAATAATATTAACTGAATGAGATCTAAGGTAGGTCACGTTTTACTAATAAAGCCACTTTCATTCGTCGTGAAGAATACCCATTTATTGCGTACTTTACGACGTACTATGTGTGTGCGTGTGTGTGTTACTATATAAAACTAACAAGCGGAAAACCTTCACATATCAACTAAGCTTATATAAAAGCTTTTTATGTTTTGTCGCCGTTTCGTTCCGATCGTGTTTAGTGCAAGTAAGAGATTTCCTTGACCAGGAATATCCGGGAAGGTGGATTGGACGTTCAGGCACTATCTCGTGGCCAGCCCGTTCCCCAGATTTAAATCCCCTGGATTTTTTTTATTGGGGCGTTCTCAAAGAAACAGTTTATTCAAAGCCCATTGAGAGCGTAGCCGAGCTGCGTGAACGAATTTCTCAAGCTGCTGAGGACACCAACTCTCGAGGATATGCCCGGCTAATAAGTAGATCTTTTTTAAGAAGATGTAGGGCGTGTATTGAGGCTGATGGTAAACAATTTGAACATTTATTGTAATAAAAAATGTTATTTCCCTATCTGACTTTTATTTCAATAAACCTAAAGTAAACTAGGTCAAGATTTTTAATTATTTTTTTAATTTTACTTACTTTTGTTGACTTTGGTAAAAGTGGCGTCACTATCTGTCTCGCTCACTCATGGCAAACATGTCCACTATCCATCTCTCTCATCATTTTGCCGTAAAACTAAGAACCTACCAAGAGTTTGTGCGAATAAAAAACATTTTAACTGAATAAAATGGGTTAGCAAAAATCGGGTTACTTGAGGTTTTTATTTTTTCATTCATTTTTTTTAGTATGAAACTAACAAGTATTGTACTTTTTTACAATCCTGATTAAATGCGCCAACTTTTAATGGCACTTGCCAAGGCACTCTAGTACATTTTTTTTAAAGGAGGGGCCGTCAAAGTCGACAAATTTTGAAAATTTTAAATTCATAGTTTAACAAATAGTCTTCAATTCAAGGAAACTTGGGGCAATTGTGTCATTATTTTTGATATAAGATTGTACATAAGAAATGTTATTTAGGGTTACGGTTCCAAAGTTTAAATGAACAAAAATAATAAAAATTAACCACAATAACCGAAAAATAGTTACAGGTTGACCAAATTTTTAGGTTTTTCTTAAATGCCCATAATTTTCAAACTGCATGGGATAGATTTTTTTTCAGATTTTTCTCATGATGGTTACAATCAATCCTGTCGCCCCGTTTTGGCTTGACGTTGAGTTTTGGGACACCCTGTATATAATATTCATTTTACTATTTGCAATTTTTTTGCAACAATCTACCATGGTGCCTCCTTTTCCCAACGAACCTCAAATAGGACGTTAATGTAAACTTGATAAAAACCAAATATCATCAAATTCATATTAATACCCAAAAGTGTAATAAATATGAAACCATCTATTAAAAATATTAGTTTACTAATTATTCAATATAAGTATTAAAAAAGGATAATATAATATAAGTAATAAAGTTATTACTTACCTTTTAAGCGGACTCATGTTGATGTAATTTCACTTATTTCGATGACATTTTAATTATTTTGAAATAAAAAATTGCGTATGGCACCTATTTAACAACGAAAAAAACGTCTTGCAATAAAAAATTTATGTCTGATGGATCTATCTAAAGGCAAAAGATTAAAAATTACGCGTTAATAAATGACTTTAAATTACGGATATTTTCCTGTGCGCACTAATAAACGCAACCACTACCGCCAGCCAGACAGCCCGGACACTAACCGAAATAGCAAGAGAAACAGTATATCAAAAACCCAACTATACAAAAATGACTTTTTTTAAAACGTTAGTAGCTCCCGTACCATATTACAAATTGTCAATCATAATATTATGATATTTGAACTTCATACACCTAAGTTAATTTACGTTTGTGACCGTCGACTAAACATTTTCAACATGAATGCTATATGGTTTATGTCAAAATATTAGTTAAATTTATTAGTACGCGTCAACACTAGTGCTAAATTTAGTTACTAGAGCTGGCTTTGAGCGAGTATACGGGTTTAAATGGATTTGTCCGAGTCACGCCTGCCCGGCCCGACTGCAGCAGATTATGCAGTTACGCCGATGATGATACCCTCACCATTATGTGTTCCTGGTACGTCATTTACAATGCATTAAATTGAATGCAATAAGAAAATGAACTTGAATTTGATCAACATTGTTTAGTTTGAATAGTTAGTTAAAATTATGATAAAATAAGCTAGCTCTATGTTTTCAAAGCTTTCGAGCTTGAAAAATTAAACCACGTTTTTAGTACCTATCTATATAATTACATAGTTATTATTTCAGACACGTGAAAAGTAAAAATTCACCAAGAATTGGATAACAAATGCAACTGTGTCTATTTTCTGCTGAAATAGCAATAACATTACATGATACATAGTAAACAATGAGTAAATCGAGTTGGTCCGAACGTGTGGTGTGGCGTGAACTGAGTTGCATCTCAAGCGCGCCAACAATGTGCCAAATAATGCAGCGCGGCGACGGTTTCTCGCGTCCGACATTGCGATGTCTCGCTTGAATTATTAATTCGATAGGAATGGCTAATGTGCCCGCCGAGGGATAGTTAAACGTAACCACCGAAAGCCGGTAAACTGAAACACGATACGAGAGCGACGGTTTTCATTATGCAAAACGACAATTTGCATAGTTAGCGAGTTGCTCTTACCGTTTCACGATAAATATTTCATGCGATAATCACTATTGACTTATAGAGTGTCGATTTACATTCGTTCTATTGGGATAGCGATGTTATATATCTATATTAAGAAGAGCTGGAACGTCAACACATTTACACATTGCACATGTTAGGCCGGGAGATACTGACACAAAATTTCGGGTCATTTGTAACAGGATGGCGGTCTAGAGGGGTCTTAGTACGCAATGACAAAAAGAAAAATGATGGTCAGAACGCTGGTACCGGTGGACTAGTCGCGTGGGCGTTAGTCACACTCGTCGGATAAATAGCGAAAGTCCAACGATTTGTAACACAAAAATTTTAGAATTTACCGATAGCCCTTAAAAAAGATGTAGGCGGTAGTGTCATGCCATACTTTTACGATGTGACTTACAGTCCGCCTTACCGACGTGAATGCGTTGATTTAAAAAAACAATTCAACCATTTGTACCGGGCTAACTTTTGCACAGGTAACCATCGTCGTGCAGCCATTTACTAAAATCGCCATGCCATACTTTTCAGACGATTCCAAATAGTCGCCATACCGCGGAAAATCTGCAAATTTTTGAATTTTTTTTCTCGCCAAACGATTTGTACCACCCTACATTTTTTTTTCAACAACTCCTGAATGATTATAAATAGAAGTGTGATAATGCCATACCTGTGGGAGGTGGCGAATGTGTATAAGATTTTTTTCTTATTGTAAGATTTTATTCGTAGTTTGAACGATTTGTAGCAGTATGGCACTAATTTTTCCCTCTATTAAAAGTATGGCAAATATAATAATGGTCACGTTGCATCATATACTTTCCAAAAATGCCGTACTGGTCAACGGCAAACAACCGACTGACCGACGACGACAAATCGCCAATTCTTTTCATTTTTTTTTACGTCTTGGCTTAAGTCTTACAATCATCCGCCCCATGTTTGCAATCTGCGATATTTTTTTCTAGGTAGAATTGTATACAAACAAACGGAATATAATGATCCCATACTGTAAAAAAATATTTTACGTATTGTACAGTCGTATTTTTGAAACGTGACGAATAAATTAATTTTTCAAGTATGGCAGCACTTTTTCCCCTACTAGAAGTTTGGCAAATATAATAATGGTCACATTTTATCAAATACTCTCCAAAAATCCAAATGCAATACTGGTACAAATTGTTTGGCGAAAAAAATTTTTTTTTGCAGATTTTCGGCGGTATGGTGGCCATTTGGAATCGTCCGAAAAGTATGGCATGGCGATTTTCGTAAATGTCTGCACGATGATGATTACCTGTGCAAAAGTTAGCCTGATACAAATGGTTGAATTGTTTTTTTTTTTTAATCAACGCATCGCGTCGGTATGGGGGGCTGTAAGTTACACCGGAAAAGTATGGCATGACACTACCGCCTACATCTTTTTTATGGGCTATCGGTAAATTCTAAAATTTTTGTGTTACAAATCGTTTGACTTTCGCTATTTATCCGACGAGTTCGACTAACGCCCACGCGACTAGTCCGCCGGTACCAGCGTTCTGACCATCATTTTTCTTTTTGTCATTGCGTAATAAGACCCCTGTAGAACCGCCATTCTGTTACAAATTACCCGAAATTTTGTGTCAGTATCTCCCGGACTATGTGTAGCTTTTATTTTGCAATTGTTTATAAATACAGGGTGATGTAATTGGTGTAGTACGAATATCTAAAAATCTATGAAGAATTTTGTGATACAGTAAATGGAAGAATTATAGACTATTTTACAGTATTTAATAAAATCATTTAATTTTTTGTACATTTTCATTAGAAATGTCAATTTTTCTCACCAATGTGGAGATTTGGATGATAAGGATCATAAATTATAAAAATATAAATTTTGACTAAAATCGGCATTTTTTTTTTCAAAAATCAAATTACTAATTAATAATCAGAGTTATCACCATTTACATTAATTTACAAACGATATCGGTTGTTCTTACTTAAAATTGAATACCAATGTCTTATTGCGGTAGGTAACACATATTTGTTAGCGCGTATTGGTAGGTATTACGTACTTACTACAAATATAATATTTCTTAGATATCTTTACTCGACCAAAGTCAGGACAAGACTGCTCCGCAACTGCTTTTTTTTTTTTGTGTGGTGTCTCTCAATGTTAGCCAGAAGGGCTTCTACATTTTAACGCGGACGCGGGGGTGAACTGAAGGTTCACCCTGGTAGCGACATGCACAAGGGCGTCCCCCCTTGACGGGGACCACGAACCTCGGCTTGAGCTGTCGCTTGAGTGGAGGAGGCCAGAAGGGCCCTAATCGGACGGGTCCGCAACTGCAGAAGACGTCCGTTATTTAAATCATTATCAAAACAACCATCCGTGTGTTGGGAGTGAGCGTACACGTGTTATTTGTATTGTTTTTATGACCTGAAATTTAATTATTATTTGATAATTGAATGATTATTAATACTTTTATCCAATTGATTATTATTAGAATAAATAATTAAGTTCATCAATTGATTTACTTTTAAATTATAATTTTACAGGTAAATTATGAGAGCTTTCATAATTATATTTGCATATATTTATCTACAACGCACCATTTTACAATTCAAGTCTAAAACGAAACTAGAGTCGCATTTATTTTTGAACATACTGTAAGTGAAATTGCATAAGTGTGAGTACTGTGAACATGCCAGCTTTCCTTAATTGACCGATACCCGGCGCGGCGAATGATGATCCCTATGACAGTTCGTCTTAGTGATTGCTCGTATGATGGGTCGTGTCGATACTTTACTATTTTATAGGCAAAGGCGTGGTTTGCATTCAGCCACGTCGGTAAACATGTTTTTACAAATTTTATAAAATGAATTTTAACTAAAAATTTTGACGTCTATTATGTTGTTGTTGTATTAATTTAAGTTCTTTAGCATAGATTAAGTAGGTAAGTAAAACGAAAGTTTTCCAAAACATAAAAATGCGCCTTATCATTTTCACGTAATTTTTAACCCGTTTAACACAGTGTATATTATTTTATCATGAAAATGGAAGCCCCCATTTAATTTGTTTAAAAAACTTATATTATCATAGGTAAGTAAATGAACGCGAACGGTAATTAATTAATTAATTATGCTGCGATCTTCTGTTCCATTCAATAGTGAATGAACTAAAGCTTAAGCATGGAAAAAATGTGAACTCGTTTCCATTATCGAAATTGGTTTATCGATACTTTCCGCACTAGTCGATAAATGCCAACGATGTAAGTTTTGTAGGACGTAAACGCAAAGTCAGATTGATATAATTTCTCGTAAATGTTAAGAATTGTTATAATTCCAACGGAATATCATTGTTATGGCATAAAGCTACGTAAAAATTATTAATTGCCATTTTTAGATGCCTCCAATACGTTTCTAATTTAATGGTGACGCCATTACAAGTTTGTCTGTTGAGAATAACTGTCAGTGTCATAGGAATCATCATTCGCCGCGCCGGGTATAGTTGATTGCTGGTTTTGAGCGAATGGGGTATAAGTGTTTTGAATTGCTAATAAGTGTTTTACCTTTAGAAGAAAATTCCAATATCAAAATTGTCTCTTGTTTCGCCTATAATTTTATTTGTTATTAATTTTGGATATTTTCGCTTGTTTCAGACCTATTGATAGAGATGCTAGGCGTGCTGGCCAGCTACAGTGTCACAGTAAAGGAACTCAAACAGCTATTCAATGCCATGAAAGCTGTCAATGGAAAATGGGTAAGAAGCTTTTATTCATGGGTCATAATAGAATTTAATAACAATTATTTATTTGAAATTATTCTTGATGACTCGTTTTCATTTAACAAGAAAAGGAGGATTAACATAAAATGCCAATAAATATGCGGCAAACATAAACAGCGAGGAATAGCCGCTTAATTGCCGTTTGCACTCGCTCAAAGATGCAAATTTAAAGAGCTCTCGCGGCGGTGCAACCGAACTTGCAATAGCGCCGTCGCATTCAGCCGCGTCGCGATCTGCTCGGCCTCGTGTCGCCCTGGTACCGCCGAGTCGCCAATGCGGGGGAGGCTGCGGAATTTATCTGCTGGCTCGAATGCAACCGGCTTTATCTTCTTTATAGATGGGATTACAAATGTTCCGCTCACTGAGAATTATGGCTCGTGTACACAAAGCCGGACTGTTGGACTGTTATGCTGATAATGGATTATAGTTTTTATGCACTTTTCACAGAGTTAATTTCGCTTTTAATGGCTCTGTTGTGGAAATTACATTCAGTTCATGATGAACACAAATATTCACATTTTTGTACACAAAGTATTTCCACTTCAAATGTATATTGTAGATAATATCAGTAGATAGTCAATACTTTCCAATGTAGAGTATCGGCAAGCAAACATGGGGGTGTTAGGAGCGACTAAATAACGTCATAAATAATAGTTGTTAGCGGCGATTCTAAATCCGAGCTCGCAATCCCCAGTTGCCGGTCAGCGAAACTTTTCCAATGTTGGCCGAGCGGAACATGTACATTTGTTATTCATGTCCGCTGGCACGTGCTAACTTTGCATTTCGATTTGAATTTAATGTTTTACTTGTTAGCGCTGTTTTAGCCGACCCA
Source organism: Colias behrii (assembly GCA_029959065.1). NCBI lineage: Eukaryota > Metazoa > Arthropoda > Insecta > Lepidoptera > Pieridae > Colias > Colias behrii. The sequence goes on along the minus strand of JARWMC010000021.1, from coordinate 285,373 downwards.
GCCTTTGTTCCAGTCGTGTTATTTCGTGCAAACCCAGTTTTTCTATGCAATTAGCCTACGTCGAACCATTCGCGAATTCCCTTTAACATTCCCGTCGAATGGATCGTACGGTATAAATATTAATGTAATTGAATAACGTTAACAGACCCGTTGTGCGGTGATTGCCTGTTACCATACACAATCACGACTGAATTTGTTGATAATTACTTTCAATATGAGCTCGAGGCTAATGTCGTTTATTTGGCTCGCGTACTTATTGTATCATTATGAGCACAATGATACGATCTGATACAACGCTCTCGATGTCGGATATTCGATAATTTTAGTGATAGCAATTAGCGCTCAAAGAAAACAATCGAAGTTGTTTATGATTGATTTTATTGGCTGTCAATCGTTAGTATCGGGTTACTAGACGTCTGCCCTTCGTTGACCTCCTTTAAAATGTTTTAAAACAATTGAAAATACTCAAAACAACAATATTTTTTAGTTTATGATATAATCCTTGTTTAAAGTTATAATTATCAAAAGAGAATACTTTTAAGGGATATTTATATTATTTTTTATGTAAGTTTCTCCGTCATTGGTTGTAGGAACCTTACGCAGTCTAATTATTATTATACTGTTATTAGTCTAATTATTTGTATATTGAACACACATTAAAAATATGTCACATTTCACACATAACTTGTATCATAATTTAAAAATAATCAAAAACTTAATCCTTATTGTACCAAGCTCATTTTTATGAGCTTGGTACAATAACCTGTTTTTTTTTTATAATTTAAGGACATTGTTACAATATTTCGTGTCACGTCACGCATTACATCTAAGCTTAAATTAAAATTAATATTTAAAAAGTTTTAATGTTTAAATGAGTGTAAAGTGTGATTTAAAACTAATTTAATACATAAATACATATAATAAAGTGGTTTTTTATAATCATTAACAATGGATTGCGGCAAATGTAAGAAAAGCATTAATGACAGAGACATCATGAAATGTAGTTCCTGTGACATCTTTTTGCATTACCAATGTGCGAATTTGTCAGAGAGTGAATTTAAGAAGATATTACATTGAATGATGAACAAATGTAAGTGGAAATGTCTGTTGTGTAAATCAAGAAAACAAGGATTGTTTACTGGACCGTCTTCCCCTAAAGACAGCGTTGCACCGACTCAGTCTCTCAATAATATAAACTCCCATGTGCTCATGCAGTATCTCGACGATAAATTCGAAAGTTGGCAACAAAAGTGGCGGGACGACCTCCATGCAGCAATTCAAGAAGTAACGTCATCATTCAAAGGTGATATTGAAAGATTAGAGGCGCGTTTACTGGAGTCTGAGCTACGAATTACGGAACTGGAACAAGTAATAAAAACATCAAAATCTTCTATCCAGTCCGACTTATCACAAGAGAATACCCAACTTCGCGCAGACCTGAAAAATCTTCAGTCTAAGTTCGATGACCTCGATCAAGCTTCCCGCTACTGTAATGTTGAAATTCAAAATTTACCCGAGAAGAAGGCTGAAAACCTCATACACCTCTCCATCGAGGTTGGTAAATTGTTAGGTGTAAACATTACCGAGGCAGACATAAGATCGGTACATCGTGTAGCTCCTGGTCCTACTGGTTCTGTTAGTAATCGCCCAAAAAATATTATCCTTCAACTTAACACCCGAAGACTACGTGACGATATAATAGCTGCGGCGCGGGCGCGTCGCACCCTCATGGTCTCGGCGCTGCTGGGCACACCAACATCTGCCTCTGCCGTCGCGGCTGTCTCCCAGAATGCACGGTTCTTCATAAATGAACATTTAACGCTTAAAAATAAAATTCTATTTAGCTCCGCTAGGCAACAAGCTTAAGCTAAAAATTATAAATTTGTATGGGTGAAAAACTGCTGTATTTTGGTTAGGAAATCTGATGAATCGCGCGTTATACATATACGTAACAGCAGTGATATAAACAAAATAATATGACTGTGTTATTCAAATTTATTGTTTACATTTATAATTTCTATATGTTATGTTTATAATATTATTAAAGGTTCTCCTAATTCTGTGTTGAAACTGAGAAGCATGAAAACATTTCTTAATCCCAAAACAAAAATTTATTTATTTTTACTCATACATTACTTCTGCTTCAATAATGCATTCTACTAAATTAACTATTTTTTACCAAAATTGTGACGGCTTAAAAAGTAAAATTATGAAATTAAAATTAAGCTTACTTACTTGCAACTATGATGTTATAATCCTGGTTGAAATTTGGCTGTCTACTACCATCTTTGACTCAGAGTTACAGACTGACACTTATTTTACATTTCGTAGGGACCGAAATTTGAGCTCAACTGGTAAGAAAGGGGGCGGAGGCATATTAGTATTTGTAAAAAAGTCCATAGACGTCTTGAGACGACTCGATTTAGAGGCTCATGATCTTGAGGAGATATTTCTACACTTTCCTTCATATTCTAACTTACTTTTATGTTCTTGTTACATTCCCCCGGCTTCCAAAGCTTCAATATATGACAAATATTTTTATAAACTGCATGATATTTACATGAATGGTATATTCTCAGATGTTGTTTTACTTGGCGATTTTAATTTACCTTATCTTAGCTGGTTGCCTAATCTCCCCTCTTTACACCCAATCACAACTGATACAGATGTGTCTAAATTATTATCTTATACCATGTCATTTCTGAACATGAAACAGTTCAACATAATTTTAAATGAAAATAATAAAATACTTGATCTCATTCTCTGTACTCTTGATGAAACTAGTGTTAATATTGCAGATGATCCTTTACTAAACCCAGTTCCACATCACCCGCCATTGGATGTATCATTATGCTTTTCATATCATGTGGACTACATGTGTAGTTCTCCTAAAATAAAAAGAAATTTTTATAACGCTAATTATGATTTAATTAACAAAGAATTGTCAAACATAGATTGGAAATCTCAACTTGGTCAACTTAACTCTGAGTCTGCAGTTGAATATCTCTTTAAAGTTTTAAATAACATTATTGAAACACATGTTCCCCTCATTAAACCAAAATCAACTCATTACCCTATATGGTTTTCCAGACCTTTAATCTCTACCCTCAGGCGTAAAATAAAGCTATGGACACGCTGGAAAACCTATAGATCGTTACGGGACTATCAAGAGTTTAGTTTACTAAGAAACAGTGTTAAATTACTTATTAAGAACTGTTATACAAATTATATAGAGGGCGTGGAGAATTCACTTCGAGACAATATCAAGCACTTTTGGAAATATACATCACACTTAAAGGAAACCAATTCTGGATATCCTAAAGTTATGAAGCTATATGAAAACACATCTAATGATCCTATTATAATATGTAATATGTTCTCTAAATATTTTAAGTCAGTTTTTGAACCATTGACTTCTGGAGCATACAACATTGATAATAACTTGCATTCAGACAATGCCCACAGCTCACTATGTTTAAATCACATAACACTTTCTCAGTCAGATATTCATAAAGCACTAACAGACCTTGACCCTAACAAAGGCCCGGGTCCTGACAACTTAAGGCCTTTCTTCTTGAAAAAACTTAGTAAAACTTTATCGGTACCTCTCGAAATTATTTTCAATAAATGTCTCATAAATGGTGAATTCCCTAGTCACTGGAAAAAAGCCTACATAACACCTGTATTTAAATCTGGCTCAAAGGATGATATAACAAATTACCGTCCTATTTCAATTCTTCCAGTTATCTCAAGTGTTTGAAAAATTGGTCCACCACCGCATATCTAACAGCCTTAAGCACATATTGAAGAACAACATGGCTTCGTTAAGGATAGGTCTACATTGTCTAATCTTCTTGTCTTCACCAACTTTCTTTTCAATGGTTTGGATAAGAGGGCTCAAATAGAGACTATCTATACAGACTTTCAAAAAGCTTTTGACAAGGTGGATCATCTTTTGCTATTAAAAAAGCTTTCCTATAATGGTATCAAGGGCAATCTTTTTCGATGGTTCTCCTCATACTTACAGAGTAGAGTCCAAGTTGTTGTTATGAACGGTTATATTTCGTCGTCTGTAGTTGTTACATCTGGTATTCCACAAGGGTCCATCCTGGGGCCCTTATTATTTGTCCTATTCATAAACGATATTTCGTCATGTTTTCAACACACAAAATTTCTCTTGTACGCAGATGACTTAAAAATTTACTCCTCTGTGTCAAGTGAAAATGACATATGTCTAATTCAGAAGGATCTCGATAGATTGTCAGATTATTGCCAGAACAATAAATTATTTCTTTCACATAACAAATGTAAACATATGCGTTTTCCAAAAAACATTAAAATAATTCCAGCAATATTTAAATTAGGGGATCATACACTTGACACTGTTACATGCATACGTGATTTAGGTGTTTTCCTAGATACTAAACTAACATTAGATAATCACATAGACTACATTATAAAAAAAGCTTACCGTATGTTGGGGTTTATCAACCGTATAACAAAAAAATTCAGGCATAAAGAAACATTCATTTATCTATTTCAAAGTCTAGTAAGATCGCAACTTGAGTATGTTTCGCCCATATGGAATCCGTTCTATGACATTTACAATAGTAAATTAGAAATGGTTCAAAAAAAATTCCTACGGTCTCTTAACTTCCGTCTACATTCCCCTCGTTGTTCTTATGACAGTCTGTTAGTCAGGTACAATATGATGTCCCTGTCTGATAGGCGCTCATTAAGTGACGCACATACTCTCAGAAAAATTTGCTTGGGTGAAATCGATTCTCCATATCTACTTGAATCATTGTACTTTCGGGCCCCAACAAGACCTTGTCGTTCCAAAAATCTTTTTCACGTAGATCACACTAGAACTAATGCCGGTCAACGAGCGCCACTCCATAGAATGTGTAATTTGCATAACTCTCTACTTAATGACACTGATATGTTTTCATGCTCTCAAATTAGTTTTAAGAAAAATTTAAAGAAGTTGTTTATTTAATTTTATCTAATTAATAGCAGTTGTTAGGATAACTGCTTGCTGTATTTTTTGATTCGTTTTGTTATTTATGTATTTAATATGTACACAGTGAGACGTTGAGGGTGCAATTTAGATTTAAATACCTAATGTTCCTATAATGCTATGCTATCATTTTTGTAATTGTACCTGTGTATTCTCCAAATAAATAAATAAATAAATAAATAAATAAATAAATAAATAAATAAATAAATAAATAAATAAATAAATAAATAAATATAACGTTTCTACTTTAGTGTAAACGAAGTTTTGATAATATGCATGTTATATCTTAAATTTATTAAATTAAATAATTAATGCACGGTATAATTAATGTAAGCCCTTAATTACAGCCACGACACTCAGCCAAACTGCTCAACGTACTCCGACAAATGCCACATCGCAATGGGCCTGATGTGTTCTTCAGCTTCCCGGGGAGGAAGGGATCGGTAAGTTGTGTTAAGAGTCCTAAACGATTTTAGAGTGATTTTTACTTGTTTCTGTAATTCTTTAGAAGCTCGTTTAACAAAACTAAATTAGTAACAAAGTGTGATGATATCTTAAATTAAAGATTCATTCAATATCTAAAATACGTTCGAGACAATTTATTGATATTCATTGTCCAGTTTGTTTAATAGCCAATAACCTAAGGCGTGTTTCAATGTTTTCCATGCGGGACGTTCGTGTCTTTGTATTTTACACGGAATTTAATAGAATAAGTTTTCTTATAAAATATACTACAGTAAAGACACTGAGACATCCTAAAATATGTTCGAGGCAATTTATGTACTTTTATTGAAAAATTCAAAGAACATCGAAGTTAAAATAGCCTTACTTTGATGAAATTTTATGCGTATATGGCGTCGAATTTCTAGTTCTTACAAAAGAGTTAAAGAAAAAATAAAAAATACACACTAAATGATAGGTTAATGCTTAAAAATTTGCAATAAAAAAAATACATATTATATGTTTTATGAAAGAAATGGAATAATTTAAAGTTCTCTAGAATTTTCGATTATATACGGGAGCGCAAACGTTGTTACGGCAGATCTATATAATCGAATATTCTAGAGAATTTTAAATTATACCATTACTTTCATATAACATAGTAGTTAGTTTTTTTAAACGAGCTCCTAAAGAATTAAAGAAACAAGTCAAAATCACTCTTAAAATCGATACGGCCTCTTAAACTCGTTCAAATTATAGCCAATTTGTAGTATCTATGGTTTATTCAGAGGTAATTGCTTCATGGTAAGTTTACAATTTGGCTTGGAGTGGACGGAGACTATTGCAATATTATAAGAGTCATTCTAAATTCGTTGATAGCAGGCAGAGATGGAACAGATCATCTTACTTATAAATTACTTGCGTATTATATATATTGAATACCATACAACTACGTACGTTATTACCTACGTTGCAATGCAAGTCAATGTGTCGTAGGACAATGATTAAGAAGGTATCAGCATTTATCATATTTTCTTCTGATATCGTAAAAAGAGTTTATTGAATTTTGACTGCATAAAGTTAAAACTTGGATTTATAAATGAAAATTGAATTTATCCTAAAATCTAAATAAGATTAGACATTGATAAAATAAATATTTCTTGTAGGCTTTCCATCAGAAATTGATAGGTAAAGCTATCGTTGTAATATTTTCAGTCCGCCTACAGGCATTCCGGATAAGGAGCACTCCGAATACGGAAATTAATCGTATTAAAAATTTCCCCTAATTTTCAAAGACTGGATAGAAATGCCGTTGGCAACGATATAAAATAAATAATATGTAGTTACATTTTTTTTCTTATGTTGTTTCGAACTAAGCACTAATTTTTCTCGCGATTCGCGATGTAAAGCAATTTGTTTTTTTAAAAATTAATTAAAAATTTTGGAGGCGCCGGGTATCGATCCTGGTACCTCTCGCATGCTAAGCGAGCGCTCTACCATCTGAGCTACGCCCCCGAGTTACAAAACCTACAAATGTATCGATATAATTATTTTGAAGAAAGGCTAATTGCTGCAGGCGATGTTTCACAACACTGCCTCGTCGACTGGTTCGCGTAATTTTTGATAATAAGATTGGATTTGTTAATAAACATTAAACTACGAGTACAATTAATTAATTCAAATGAACAGCAAGATTTTCTTTAAATATTTTATACTATAAGCTGTGCCGCGCGGTTTCACCCGCATTGGTCTTCTCCTGTTGGTCTTAGCGTGATGATATATAGCCTATAGCCTTCTTTGATAAACAGGCTATCTAACACCGAAATAATTTTTCAAATCGGACCAGTAGTTCCTGAGATTAGCGCGTTCAAACAAACTCAAACTCTTCAGCTTTATAATATTATATTTTATATTAAAAATAATAAACTGGAGGCGCTGGGTTCTGATACCATCTACCGTTTGAGCTACGCCCCTGGTTTTGAATGTTATGGAATAATATCTTCATACGTAATATATAATTAAAGCAATTAAACATTCGGTTGACGCAGCCTTCGCGAGCAATTATTTTTCACTTTATTAAGACGTGTATTAAACGTAGAAATAAATCAACTCCGGCACGTGCAAATAATAATAAAAGGGTATTTTTTCGTCACAAAATTATCCTTTTTAGAGAAAATAATGAACAATAAATCGGTCAATCGTGTACAAATTTCTCAGAATCGTGACGCGAATTACCAGCTCTCTAAAAGCTATTTTCATCGCAAAATGCTGGCTTTATTTTCGGGGACGTGTTTTTACATGTAGGAGCCGCGCCGGTAGCGGCACGTACTCAGACCTTGCTGATCGCTCAGCGGTTCATTATGATTATTATTTTAATTGTTTTCACATACCACGATTGCTATATTGCAATTAATATAAGTTTTATAGGTAAATTAATTATACGAAAGTACTTTGTCTTATTAATATATAACAAGTGTGTTCGTCTGCCTATTGATAAAGTCGATTTTCCCAATATGTCACGTTAATATGTATGCAGAATGCAGAAATAAAATACATTATTTTAAACAGTAATAAATTGTACTCTTTAAACTTTAGCAATAAAACTACGATAATCCTATTACAGTTTTGTCTAGAAATTCGCAGCGCAGTGGTCGCGGGAGGAATTAAATTGTACTCGATAGATCGGTACGGAACAAAATTTCAATATCGTTGCTTCTCGAACATTCCGCCCCCACGGACTTTGCAAGTGTAACTTCAAAGGTGTACTTCTATTTGTGCAGTGTGTTATTTGTGAACTTTAAGCTGTTACTTTTTCGTGTTTGGATCGGGAGTTGGAACTGTGCCGTTTGTCTGCGGACTTTGCGACGCGCTGCAAAGTTGGGCGGCGTTGGCTGTGACTGTGTGCGGGATGCTGCAGGAGTTCGATGTCGCATCAATAATGCGTCTGTTGGCTTTTAAAAGTAATGAGTCGTGATCCTTATTCCTTAGTATATTTTTGTTTATAACGTTCACTTTATTTTATCTTCTAGATCGTAGATAGGTATTATTTTAGGCACAAAAATTTTCTTAGTACAGCAGACCCGAGTCTTTTAGCAGAGCAACCCTTTTTTTTTCTATGCGCATTGCGCATTATTCGAATTAAAATAAAGTACAAAGATACAATATATAATAAATGTTCTCTCCCCTAGTTTATATAACTAAGCCGACATAATTTCCCGAACCTTACTTATTTACTCGGTTTATTTAATTTCGTAAAAGCTGTTAACAAAATAATTTCCCATTTGCGAAGATTTTTGGCTTAAACCAGAAGCGTGAAGTAATTAAACGGCGAATGTAAGGGGTAATTTATTGTGCCCCAGGGACCGGCTTGCCCCTAAATGGTACTAATTAAGGCATTCCGATAATGGATTCCCCAGACTTGCCTCTAACCTCAAGTGGCTCGGAATCTGCATTTTACATCTCAACTTTCAATTTGAGCTGGGTTCCGTTTTTGGTTTTTGAAGTAGCCGTTATTAGATTTTGTGAATTACTGTCCTTTGGTTATAAAAGTTTTCGGTATGATTTTATAGCTTGCAATTTGATGAATAAATATTTAATAATTTGTTATTTAAAGTGTTTGAGACTGTTTAGGTCAAAAGCTCTCTGTTCTCTCTAGCTCTATTGTTGTAGAGATATTTTCAGATTTCCTGTAGATATATTATGTGTTTGTGTTTATTTTTATCTAGTATTTTAAGAACTGAACGTGTTGATTGTTGCTGAGATATTGCCGTACCAAAACGTACTTAACTTACTAGCGTTCGTTGATGCCTAGGCTTTCGTTTTTGTATTTTTTTCGATTGTTTTGTATAAAACAGAATTATTTATCATCAACAAATGTATGTTATTTGTTTTCATTATTAGAAACAACATATCTAATTACTTTTGAAAGTATTATGAAGCTAATCATTTAATAAAATTATTTCTAACGAATGTTTACACAATTTCATAAGTCATAGGCAGTTATAAAACTGTGTGTGTAATGAAATATTTGCTGAAGCGTTTTGTTATTAAACCTTTGTAAATTGCCCTTAGAGACAGTCATTGGTTTAATAATACGTGCGTTTGTACCTCTGGCGGAAATCCTAAGCAAATATAGGGATGCCTTTCGAGGGGATCGATAAGCAAGGGACATTTGGAACCGAATCGCTGTCCATTGAAATGGCCCGTCGCACTCTGTAGCTTCGATTGACAATGAAATCGCTGATGACATCATATTATGCGCCGCCAACCCCTGTTTCTTATGCTGCCTTGATAGTTGGTTAACACACTTATCTATTTCTGAGTGCATTTTTCTATTGTAGGACTTGACTATCCAGTTTTTATTAATGTAATACAAAAGTTTTAGGTATTTCTTCTATTTTCACGCTGTTTTCAGTTCATTATTTGAAAAGCTTAATTTAGTCGTGGACAGGAACAACTTAGATCTACTTTAATATTCAATAGCACTAAAGTAAGTCCACTCTAATAAACATCAACAAAAAAGCGAAAACCTAAAAACTTCATACTTAGCATAGAGTTCACTCCTTTTCAATTTATCAATCAAGTGTTTTATATCTATAAACTTGTACAGATACATAAATAGGGTTGCGTGCGAAGCGGTTTGCATTTCGCCGTGTAGCCGTTCGACGAATGGCTCCACGCTCGTGGAATGAATTCGGTCGAGCAGCGGCCAGTTTTTCCCTTATTTATCACGTACGGCGGCCATTTCTCTCCGCCAGCTCGCGGCGGAGCGGGCGCGGGGCGGGCGAAGCGTGCTCCTGACTTATGTGCAGCGCTGTTGGGTCGCACGTCACGTTTTGCGACGACAGTGTGAATGCTTACGTGTCACCTGATGTATAAATCATTTTACGGGAAATAATAAATGTATGATAATATGTTGAATGATATTAAATAATAAAATGCAGAATTGTTATGTTGAACTGATTAACGGATTTAATTGTGTTTTCTTTTGGAAAATTGCCCGCCCTAGAATTGATGTGAATATTATGTATTGACGACCTTCCAACAATTTTTATTAACATTTTGTATGAAGGAGATCCAATTTGTCGAAGTAATATGAGTTAATTTTATTGCAAATTTTTGTTAACCCATCTGTTATTAATAAAAGAACCTGTTTATCAATTTAAGTTGAAAAGTAATAAAGTTTTATTATAAAATATTTAGCGTAAAGTTTGGACAACAGGCGCGGCAAGGCAATGAGGCGGGATTGATTTATTTCGTTTAAGAACTCATCAAAAAGCGCTTTCCAAGTGTATCGCGCTACAATCCGAGTGTTTATTGAGATAAAGTATTCGCTAAGAAATCACTTTTCGCTGGATTTACACATTTTTTGTGAACTCGATCGGTGCACGTCAAATACTTGTACATGTCTTACAACTTATCGATTCAAGCGTGTTGTTTATGTCTAAAAATAACCTTGTTATTTGTTATGTTTCTAATAAGCTTTGTTATTATTGTTTTTAATATCTTAACTCTACATTTATGACAGTATTTTCATAATACAAAATACATCTCAATAGAATAGAATAGACTAGAATATTGCAATATCAAGTAAGTTTCTATACTTATAGAAACTTGGTAAACAAGTAGATTTGGAAAACACCAACATCCCACCCACAACATTAATAAACATACACAATTTTGCTAGATGCATGGCGAAATCCAACTTAATAAAACGTGAAATAAAAACAAACTAAGCAGCCTCACGCAAGCAACACTATCCAGTTACAAATACGTTTCCACGTCATAAAAGTGATGTCGCAAATGATGTGATTGCGAGCGGAGGTGTGACTGGTGTTGTCGCAATTATCGCTCGAGTAAACATCATCCCGTCAGCTGCGAACGGTCGTATCAACCAGCCAATTGAGTTAGTTAGCGAGCCAGCGATGCGGAAATGTAACTTTGCGCAAAAAGAGAATTCCCGTGTCAAAATTTTAATGTCCTCACCACCGAGATTGTTTACTGCGCGGGAAAAGTGCTCGCGCTTTGATGTCACGCGCGCTTTACAGGTAAATTAGCTTGGAGAAATTTTTGCGTTTGTAGTAGTGTATGGTCAGCAAATAAAATAAAACAACATTTTATTTTTAGTTTTTATTTTATATATATAAGGGATTTTAAATTAAACTATATGTGTTTCTCCTCTGAAAAAGATGAGACTTTATTTTAATATTTGCACATTTAACATACGTATAACTTTTACATTAACAATGTTACTAAAATGAAAAATTTACTAACCTGAAAAAGAAACGACATTTAAAGTTTAATTCTTTAGTTTGAGAAGTCAAAGGCTTGCCTCGACCATGTTTTAACACTGGAGCCATTTTGAATTAACAATATAAAGTCACGACGATGACGAAAAAGTTAACGATGGTTAAGTTTTTAAGTTGACGATGGTTACCTGTGCAAAAGTTAGCCTGGTACAAATGGTTGAATTGTTTTTTTTAAATCAACACATTCGCGTCGGTATGGCGGGCTGTAAGTCACACCGGAAAAGTATGGCATGACACTACCGCCTAGGTACTTCTTTTTTATGGGCTATCGGTAAATTCTAAAATTTTTGTGTTACAAATTGTTTGACTTCGCTATTTTTCCGACGAGTTCGACTAACGCCCACGCGACTAAGCCGCCGGTACCAGTGTTCACACCATCGTTTTTCTTTTTGTCATTGCGTACTAAGAAGACCCCTGTAGAACCGCCATCCTGTTACAAATGACTCGAAATTTTGTGTCAATATTTCCCGGTCTATACGTAATAATTATAATTTTTGAATGAAATGTGTGCTTTATGTTGTAACGGTACCAAACGACTGCACGTGGCACCTGCGGACAGCGTAAACTGGTTTATTCTGGTTTTGTGCGTGTTTCCACTTTCCACTATCAAGTGACGATTTATTTATTTGTTTTGTTTCGTAATTATTATGGTCAAATATTAATTATGAAACAAATTATTATAGACACGATATTTTATTGTTTCACGGTAGTCGTCTTGTCGTTTGCTCTAGGACGTGAAATTGAATGATATATTTTTTTTTATAAAGTCAAAACCATATTCTTTCAAATAAAAACTTGTTTTTATTGAAAACAAAAGTGTTGCTAGGAATAAGTATAAAATTAAATAGTAATGTTAGGATATCGAAACATTTTTGTATAGGCCAGAACGATATAGTGGAAACGCGCTCTAAGATCTGAGTAATATACACACCACTACATATGCAAAAATTTCTCCAAGCTAATTTACCTGTAACGCATAACAGTTTGTTGCTCAAATGACGATGAAATTTAAGAGCTTTTTTTCAAGCTTTTTGTCTTCACTCCATGTTTTATTTAATTATGGATCAAAGGAAAGTTATTTGTCTTTTAATAAAAATTAACGCTCTACCTTCGTTGTAAGAAGGGCAATAATTAAGTTCAAATATTTATCTTTTATCATCGTTCTCTCTAAAGTAATCTAAAATTGAAATGTTCACATATTCTCATATGATACATGCAATGCAATCTGTTTATAGTCTACTTGATAAGTTGAAAATGGCGTAAACTAGAGATAAGGCTCTTAAAAATACGTGCGATAGCTCATTTGATTCGGAATGACGTCTAGAAAAATGTATCGGAAATGTTTATTAGCACACAAAAAATTGCAAAAGTTATAGGCAAATTAAGTTTCAAAAAAATAGGTATTTCGTTTATTGTTAATAACTCCGAAATTATTAACATTTCAGAAATTTTGAAAAAAGATTCTTAAAGAGGAGGAAATTTATAACGAAAAACTCCCGACTCCCGGAATTCTATCTCCATTATTTATAATTTTAATTTAACGCTGAAAATAGGCCTCCGCGCGGCATTTTTAGATAGCGCGCGCGGGTTCAAAACCGAGCACGTCACACTAATTATTTTTTTAAGGTATTAAATATTAATTTAAAAATTAAAAAAAATTATGGTGTATTCCGAACACTTCAAAGAATTTGCTCCCGTTGGAAATTTTACTTAAAGTTAATTTTTCAACAAATTAGACAAATGTTAACTAACGAAATTTTTTTGAACTTCCGTCCTTATTGCACATTAAAAAAAATGTTTAAATAATTGTCGGTAAAATTTTTCACTTCGTGGAGCCCTTCATATAAATATACTTAACAAGATCGCGCCATAAAAGTTTTGTTGGAGTCACCAATGTAGGGGCTTGTTATGTGCGGGTGTAATAAAAAGATGTAATGACTACGCAAAGGTTATATTTCGTTAACTACATATATTTATCCGTATGTAATTAATATTCGACCTAATGCGACCCACCCGCGTCCCGACAAGCCCGTGACTGTCTATGCATAACGCACAAACTGTTTATATACGAGTTACCGTGTGAACCGATGCAGATGGTGTGAACTTTCTTAGTAGGTACTACACTTGAAATTCGGTAACTCGTAAATTGGCTTGTCGTCGCTACATCATTCCCCCCTTAAAATAAAAAGGGTATACAAGTAAAAAATCTTACAATAAAATTAAACAATAAACAGATGGGTGTATATAAATGTCGCTGTATAAGGTTACAAAATGTTTACAATATAAAGTATAAAAAATGTTCACAATATAAATCAATCAATACGTATCGTATACAAGTGGTTAACAGTTAACGCCTAATTTCGTTAAACTATTTATGTTATTACAAAAACTTGCGTTGGTTCTTCTAAGTGGCGTGCGATAATTGTTACATGTCATCTAACACTTAGTAACATTAACATTTCAAATCTCAATACGTTCTTTACACTTGTATCGTTTAATATTACAAAGGCTATTACTATACATTCATAAGCCATAAATCAAAAGTAGGTACTTAAATTTCTAAGTAGTAAACATTTCAATCAAAACTCAACACAAACATAAATTTGAAATACCATACTTAAAACGTTAAACAATGAACTCGTTTCAAAATTACTATTTATTAAATACGATGTGTTGATTACTAAGTATTTATTATACATTTCTATGAAGTCTTATGCATACTTATAATCATCGTAATTCTAATAAATATAAAATAGTTGAAACAATTACAAATACAATAGTACTATTACCTAAATCGTACCGGTAATCGTATAGCTCTTCCACTACGCGTGGTATGTGTATTAGGCAATTCGCTACTTGGAATTTGTAATGGAACCTCAGTATCTCCCCCAGATGTCGTATCATTATCATCATTCAAATAATATGCAGGTTTTAGACGGTCTACAGATATTCTAACTTTCCTGCCAGTCATTTGAATGTAATATACCTTTTCCTCTCGACTCAACACACGATAAGGACCGTCGTATGTTGGTTATAAAGGCTTACGTAATGCGTCGTTTCTTACAAAAACATAATCGCACTTTTCTAAATCGGGGTGAATAAATATGTTCCGTCTTTCATTCTGCCTAATAGCTACTGACTGATATTTCCTAATAGAGTCTCGTAATTTACTTACATACTCAAGACTGCTATCTATTTCAAAACTCGACTTTTTATCGTAATAATCACCTGGTAATCGTAAAGTTGTTCCGTACGTAATTTCTGCTGCGCTTATGCCGGTATCACTTCTTACTGCTGTTCTAAGTCCTAGCAACACAGTTGGTAATTCCGTAACCCAAGATGATGATATATTGCATAAACGAGCCGTTAATGCCGCTTTAAGCGACCTATGCCAACGCTCTACCGCCCCGTTACTCTGTGGGTGGTAAGGTATCGTACGCAACTTAATAATACCTAATAACTTCATTAGTGTAGCAAATAATTGACTTTCGAATTGGCGTCCTTGATCGCTTGATAGCTTTTCGGACAACCAAAACGAGAGATCCATCCTTCATATATTACACGCGAAACCGTTTCAGCAGTTATATCTCTCGTAGGAAAACATTCTGGCCATCGCGTCCCCCTGTCACTATGGTTAGGCAATACGTCCTAAAACCTTCGGGTGAAGTGGGTAAAGGTCCAATTAAATCAATATGAATATGTTCAAACCTATCGCACTGCAGAAACGATCCTAAACCTGACATTGTATGTCGATTAACCTTCGATCGTTGACATTCAATGCATGTTTTAACTTTTAACCCATTGGCCAACGTGACGAATCATATTTGGCCAATAAAAACGATTTTGAATCAATTTGCGTGTAGTCCTTATTCCGGGATGACATAAATTATGTACACTATCAAAAGCAATACGTCGAAATTTATCAGTCAAATAATATATACATGAGTATCCGATGCGTCCGTCATAAGTGCGAGCGATGCATCGGCCCTAGGGTGCTAAAAAATCTGCACTTTATAAACCAAAACATAGTTTGAGTTACCTCGGCGATAAAAAATAATGACCATTTATACGGTCGCCGTAAACTAAAATCTAAAGTCATTAACTTAGTACCAAATGTCTTAATTACACTACCGTTTGCCGCGTAAGGTTTATAATCACTACACAGTACACTCACTCGCGGATCGGTTATTTTTCGACACTGGTAAAATTAAAACATTTTTTAGTCGGCTCTCCTGCTGCTTCTGCCACGCACAAGGTTGAATGTACTTGCTGGCGTTATGCTTAAAGCAGTAATGAAAAAACATAACCAATTTGGTTTTCTCTGTTTTGAGCTTCCTGCACGATTGCGACTTTGGGATGCGGAACGATGCGTGCTATTTCCATACCTTCGACCGCTAAACAATTTTCCTCTCGAGCCTGCACATTCCAGCTGGTTTATCCGCTGCTTTAGTTGTGCTAACTGCTCGAGGTTTAACGGTACCGACGAAACTGGAACTGCCGGATTCATTTTTAATTGTAAACAAACGATATCTATGCAATTCACAATTATGTTCACTAATCGTCGGGAGTCACCAATATTGGGTCACCAATGTAGGGGCTTGTTATGTGCGGGTGTAATAAAAAAGATGTAATGACTACGCAAAGGTTATATTTCGTTAACTACATATATTTATCCGTATGTAATTAATATTCGACCTAATGCGACCCACCCGCGTCCCGACAAGCCCGTGACTGTCTATGCATAACGCACAAACTGTTTATATACGAGTTACCGTGTGAACCGATGCAGATGGTGTGAACTTTCTTAGTAGGTACTACACTTGAAATTCGGTAACTCGTAAATTGGCTTGTCGTCGCTACAGTTTAAAAAATTTTATTACTTTGTTTATAATAATTTTTTCAATTTAAGTAAATTGATCAAAAAACTAGAAATTTCTAGTTTTTTGTTAACTTGAAAAAATTATTATAAACAAAGTATTAACATTTTTTAAACTTTTATGGCGCGATCTTGTTAAGTATATTAATTATATGAAGGGCTCCACGAAGTGAAAAATTTTACCGACAATTATTTAAACATTTTTTTTAATGTGCAATAAGGACGGAAGTTCAAAAAAATTTCGTTAGTTAACATTTGTCTAATTTGTTGAAAAATTAACTTTAAGTAAAATTTCCAACGGGAGCAAATTCTTTGAAGTGTTCGGAATACACCATAATTTTTTTTAATTTTTAAATTAATATTTAATACCTTAAAAAAATAATTAGTGTGACGTGCTCGGTTTTGAACCCGCGCGCGCTATCTAAAAATGCCGCGCGGAGGCCTATTTTCAGCGTTAAATTAAAATTATAAATAATGGAGATAGAATTCCGGGAGTCGGGAGTTTTTCGTTATAAATTTCCTCCTCTTTAAGAATCTTTTTTCAAAATTTCTGAAATGTTAATAATTTCGGAGTTATTAACAATAAACGAAATACCTATTTTTTTGAAACTTAATTTGCCTATAACTTTTGCAATTTTTTGTGTGCTAATAAACATTTCCGATACATTTTTCTAGACGTCATTCCGAATCAAATGAGCTATCGCACGTATTTTTAAGAGCCTTATCTCTAGTTTACGCCATTTTCAACTTATCAAGTAGACTATTATTTGCCTGTCCAAAAAGGCGTCAAGATATGCGAGCATGAAAACGTTTGTGCAAACTAAGCTTTTATCCCTCTTTAGTTTAAATTCCGCAATGTTGTGTACTCGGCCTTTCAATCCGCCTTTTACTCCATGAAACAGGAATGCATTTCAAAAGATGGTGTCTGTTGAAAAACAACCGACGTTCAGTTTAAATGGAAATGCGAATATTACGAACGTAGTGGAATGCAATGCTCATTTGATTTGCGAATATAGTTTTCAATGCGAAAGCGTTTTCGAAATACATGAGCGCTTACTTATTAAAGTTATTCGACTATGAACCGTTTCAATACATCGCATGTGAACTCGGTTATGAAAATATACTTCGCTTTATGTTATATTATATATCTCCATTTGCTAAAGTGTAAAAATGAACCACTAGCTCATTTGAAAATTGATGAGAGGAAGTTGTTATTGACGAGGTTTGTATCGGGTGGCGCATGTGTGTGCAATAAAGCATGTCCCTACGGCCACACTTTATCGACATCACCATAAAGATAAATAGCGCTGTCAGCGCCCCCCTCCCCCGCCCCGCACTGTACCCCCGCTATCCCTCCCCCCTTCGGGACGTGCCGACCGACACTTTTATCACAATTTCGCAAAGATAAAACATGTTGGGTAAATTTTCTCAGCATTATGCGTTGTATATTTAATGTTATGTGTGTTTGGTTATTTAAGACAGCAAACAAAAACTGTCGACTGCTAAAAGTATAATAACATTGAAAAGAAAAAGTTAAATATTACAGTCTGTGTTACTTCTTGAATATTACAAAACTTATTCGAAGTACAAAACATTTGTATATATTAATAAAACTTCGAGAAAATTATTTGGAATAAAATAACCAATATGATGTAAATAGATAATTAATTAATAACATTATTTTGTTGTGGAATTATTTCAAGCCTCGATTATTAAGCAGGCTTTTACGAGTAGAAAGTGTAAGCGCATTGCACAAACTAATACCCTTTCCCGGAAACCAATTATTTCATCTTCCGGGTATTCTATAAGCCCCAACAAGGATTAATGATAAATAACATGGGAAGAGATTTGTTTTGGTGCTTAACCAATTACAATTTGATATATGAATCATGAAAAAAACGCTCATGAATCGAAGTTTATTGAAGTATTGGAAATTGAGGAAAATAACATATTATTATCCGAATCGATATTTCGTTAGCAAAAGCTTTTATTCTAAACATGATAGTTGTCCATTTCTATTCAAGGATTTTATTATCACGTAAGATACGTAGGTCAATTATGTTTCTTAGATCGAACCTGTAATTATATTTATAGAAAATTTTCCAATATAACTGCTTTTATTCTTGGTAAGAGGAAGGCAATAATTATGGTATTATTATCCTCTCGGCCTAATTGAAGTGAACGTGCGTAACGTGCGAGCCAAAAGTTTTTATACAATAACGTGATGAGTCCTGCGACTGTTGTTGATTGCGACTGTCCACTTGGAGATATTATTGTGATTGTGTTATTGCAATAAAACATAAATCCTCTTAACGTGATGATAGACACTCTGGTGGTATCTGCTGTTTTCAATTAAATTATCTATAGCTCTTTTTAGTAGTTGTATAAAAATTACGTAAATGCTTCAAATACTTAAATTAAGTTCAAACATGATTCATTTTTGGGCTGGTAAGAGGGGAATAAATCGAAACGATAGGTACAAAAAATCGTATACTGCTAAAGGTAGTTGAAGGTAATGCCTGGTAAAAGCAATGTAATAGTCGACTGTTAAACAGGGCAAATAAACCTTCCAAAACGAATATCGGCCGAGAGTGCGGGAGGAGGGGTATGTAGATTTTATTGATACGATATTGCCGGAGGGATTTTGTAAGGAATCGTCGGAGGATCGCCTCTTTGCGTAAAGTGGATCTCGAGCGCCACTTGTCTGCGATCGTTCGCTTCTGGGAAATAATTGTGTCTTTAAATGCTAACGACATCATTTTTGTGACAGCTTTTCCTATGTCTTAAATACAATTTGGTCTCTAATGTGTAATATAGACCGTTCTTACTGTGTGAATAAAAATGCTATTTTTCTGGCTCTACTTTTTCATACAATTTTATAGCTTATAAATAAACAATAGAATTTGACTATTTTTAGTAATAAGCTCTTATTTCAGCATTGGCGACTTTGTAGTCGTCACCTTAATGACTCGGCAGATCATAGAGAACTGATGCATTATAATTTGATCACAGAAATAAACATATCTGCTCTGCTCCCTTCACTACACCTTAATATTATGATATTCTTGTTACTCAAAGCGATAATGACTTACAGGCTATAGTGCTGCCACCCCTAGCGCGGTGGCCCTACGAGAACGGCTTCACATTCACCACGTGGTTTCGTCTCGACCCCATCAACTCCGTAAACATCGAACGAGAGAAGCCCTACTTGTATTGGTGAGTTCTGATATCCTAGTAACTTGACAAAATGTTATATTATGTATAATGTAGGCATTTGATTTAATTAGATTATGTAGGTATGTATCTTACTAGTTCATTGGGGCATTGTACATACATCTTAGACCGAATTACAATAATCGAATTACAACCTAGTTAGGCCAATTTGCTTGTCCTCAATTACCTACACGAGCGTTAACTACGTTGATGTCGGCGCGTTATATGAAAATCGTTTTCTATTATAATGGGTGATATAAAAAGCTATTGAAATATATTAAATAAAATAAACTTCGGAGACGTGAGACGGTATTCATAAAATTCGATGTCTCGTTATTAATGATCTGTTTTCTATTTGATTAAATAATCTCGTTCAGGGCAATGAACTAAGAAGTTTATATTCCAATTATTTCGTAGCAGGTACCTTAGGAATTTGTAACGAGCAGCGAGATATAAATTGAAATATCAAAACTGTTATTATCAATCAGTATATAAATACGGAGATATGATCCGCTTCACAGTGGGCTTCCCCTTAACCACATAATACATAATAGTAGCTAAACGCTACAGAACGGACACTCTCCGCCTCCCGCCAAAATTAAACACTTACCTCACCCCGCACGATCAGTCTAAAAATGGTCCACATTTTTCTACAGGGACGATACGCAACGAAGATTGACAACATCAATCAAATTGACTTAAAGTAATTTTATTATTTTGGATTTGTGATTATCTTTTTTCGTAGAAAATGGTTAGATATTGTGCTGTTTACGGATGTATTTCATCAGAAAAACGCGAATTTTTTTTACGCTAGTCAAAAATGTGCCAACCATAAAGCGTTAACACACACATTTGCAGTCTCTACAGTGTGACTGTCAAAACGATAATTTTGTATGGAGTGTCCGGGGTGTGCCTTAACTGTTTGATTGTTACCGACAGTTCAATGTGTGCCGATTGTATTACATAGTGCTCGATAATTAGTTATTACAACGGGGCGTACACCGGCGGCGTTGGTAGTAAATAGTAATACTGTGATACACGAGACGTAGCTTTCTTTCGTATTAATTATACCTTACATATGCCTTCCTAACTAACTTACATGTAACTTGAGACAAGTCATCTCTCTAACTTGGTACAGCTTATTACCTACGTGTTAAGGCTGCCGTCTAGCAAAATTGCGTTTTCAACAAGTTATTTGACAATTTTTTCCCGGCTATTGAAATGATAAACTGAATTTTTTTTTCTTGTTTATCAATAAGTGTTATATACGCAATGCGCGTGAATTTTTTCACATTTATAAAGTTACTTTATGTTACCTTAATCAGGCCTTCAAGATAAGTCTCTTTCCCCCAAAGACATTTCGAGCTAAGTTTGTGCACTCACTACATTGCAACCGATTACAATTTATACAATCTGATCAGCGCATTATTATCCTTATATAGTCGTAATTAAAATCTGCTGAATACAATTGCCGAAAAACTTATGATTTTCCTAATTAGAACGTTATAAATTTATTAAATTTCCCATTTTTTGCCTTACAAAAAACTATTGATAAATACTGCTAAAAGTTATTTTTTCCATTAATTTATTCGAGTTGGTTGAAGACCAATGACTATTAATCCTTTAAAATTTTTTTTTTTAATTTTGATAATTCTTTAAATATTAAAAAAATATTTAAAATAATTAGGAAAAATCCTAGCGAATTTCTTTAGTCGCGCTCCTTGGGCCGGAGCGTTCTGACGTGTGCTCTACGCTCGATTTTCCTTCATACCGAAGTGAAAGTTGCTCTACTTCATTAAATTTAATATTTTTGTTAATTGATTATTTTTATCTTAGTTTTGTGCAAATATTCGTATTTTTAAACATTTGATTTCGATATGGAAAATAAACGAAAAAAATATGCGTGTAACTACTAGAAAAAAAATTATCTTCGAACATAAAGTTAATGAAACCAAATAGATTACAAAGGTGATTGGCAACAATTTCGTTATTTTACGGGGTGTCAGTAAAGGGATGTATATTTCTTTAAAACTAAAGTAAGCTCATAAATTTTCTTATAATATAATTTTTTTTGAAGTTCCAAAAATGTTTATTTTTCGTTTGAGAAATACGAAATATAATATAAACTTGTATTGAGAACTTGAACTTGGGACATACGGGGAAAATGATTTGTTTACTCCAAAATTCCAAATATGTCGAAGTGTTTTAATTTTTTCTTCTAGTCATTTTGAACGTAGCGGCATGTTGTTTGATTATTAATTTTGTAACTTAAATACAGGATGTTGGTTTTATATTCTGATCTTACAGACGCGCTGACAAATTTAGTCCACCATTTCTAGTTTAGTCCACCAACTCTAAGTACCAATATTAAAACGAATGGATTATCATCACATCATCAAAACTCAGATGTAATGGAAGATCACAATAACATAGAAAAGTCAATGGGTGTTGAGAACTAAACAAACACAAGTAACAGAGACGCACAGAATAAAAAAAGAGGACGAAAACGATAATTCGTTGATGCTTTCCCTTTTCGACGTATTATTAGGGTACATCACCAATCTGCATCTGAATTAAAAATGAAAAACAAATAATCGACAACAGTGGTGAAAATTTGCTGATCACAATGAAACATCCTTCAGTGGTTGCAGATTTACTCATTTAAAATGTATCGGTGAACAGCGTAAAGGAGAGGAGGACAGGAAAACATTATGAATGTGGATGGTGGATTGTATACAGGGTGTAATCGATAAGTATGTGCAGGCGATTATGACGTTATTATTGCAGGTATCAAAAAACTTAAAACTGATATCTTATAAATATATATAGTCGATTAGTATATATATAGTTTATATTCGTATTTCTCAAACGAAAAATAAACATTTTTGGAACTTCAAAAAAATATTATATTATAAGAAAATTTATGAGCTTACTTTAGTTTTAAAGAAATATACATCCCTTTACTGACACCACGTAAAATAACGAAATTGTTGCCAATCACCTTTGTAATGTATTTGGTTACATTAACTTTATGTTCGAAGATATTTTTTTTTTCTAGTAGTTACACGCATATTTTTTTCGTTTATTTTCCATATCGAAATCAAATGTTTAAAAATACGAATATTTGCACAAAACTAAGATAAAAATAATCAATTAACAAAAATATTAAATTTAATGAAGTAGAGCAACTTTCACTTCGGTATGAAGGAAAATCGAGCGTGGAGCACACGTCAGAACGCTCCGGCCCAAGGAGCGCGACTAAAGAAATTCGCTAGGATTTTTCCTAATTATTTTAAATATTTTTTTAATATTTAAAGAATTATCAAAATTCAAAAAAAAATTTTTTTAAAGGATTAATACTCATTGGTCTTCAACCAACTCGAATAAATTAATGGAAAAAATAACTTTTAGCAGTATTTATCAATAGATTTTGTAAGGCAAAAAATGGGAAATTTAATGAATTTATAACGTTCTAATTAGGAAAATCATAAGTTTTTCGGCAATTGTATTCAGCAGATTTTAATAACGACTATATAAGGATAATAATGTGCTGATCAAATTGTGTAAATTGTAATCGGTTGCAACGTAGTGAGTGCACAAACTTAGCTCGAAATGTCTTTGGGGGAAAGAGACTTATCTTGAAGGCCTGATTAAGGTAACATAAAGTAACTTTATAAATGTGAAAAAATTCACGCGCATTGCGTATATAACACTAATTGATAAACAAGAAAAAAAAATTCAGTTTATCATTTCATTAGCCGGGAAAAAATTGTCAAATAACTTGTTGAAAACGCAATTTTGCTAGACTGCAGCCTTAAGAAGTAAACTTTATTACGCTACGATCTGAATTAATTAATACTCAAGAAAAATTGGATTAATTATGAGAAAAGTTTGTTTTCACTTCGCATTAAATACATATTCGAGTTGCTATTAAAGGCAAGATTAAAGTCTAATTAGAATTTCTTTTACTAAAGAATATTTCTTAATTCTTGGATATATAAAGTTCTTATATTAAACGCTTTTTAAATACTCTTGCATCGTCGTATATAGTTTGAATGAAGAACTTAAGCTGAAATCTTTTTATTTATGTAAATACGTTCAAATTACTTCAGCCGATTGCTTCAGAAATAATACAAACACCCTCTTAAGTTCAGTAGTTGTTATTTATATGAATATATATACAATCTTTTATAACTAATGCTACAAAAATGACGCGCAGCTTCAAGACGAGCAAAGGCGTGGGCTACACAGCGCACTTCGTGGGCAACTGCCTCGTGCTGACCTCCATGAAGGTGCGGGGCAAGGGCTTCCAGCACTGCGTCAAATATGAATTCCAGCCCAGGCGGTGAGTCTATCACTAAAATGTAGACAAGCATATTACTATTCAGAAACCCTACATTATTATTAGTGACCCTCGTAACGGAGTTAGACTGTTTACTTAAAGAATAATTAATTATCTGTCAGGTGTGCATAAAAGGTTGTTTCAGGTTTTGAAAGGTTATGTTAACGTATGTGAAAAAATTAAAATTAAAATTATAAAGATGTACATTTAATGAAAAATATTATACTAAAATTTAAATATGAATTTTATGAATAGTGCCCCATTAAAATTTTAAATGGTTCTTACTGCTGGTTTAATATGGTCCGGAAATTGAACGTACTATCCGCTTTGTAAATAAATTATTCATTAAAATGGAAGTTCATTATATTGATGCGAGATATGTATATTTGGGTGCTAATTTTAATCAGTATGGTTATGAGTGGAATATTTGGCAGAGTTATGAGTTATAAATAATATGTTCTCTACAACTTTAAAGATTTACTCAAGGAACGTAGTAACACTGCCTTCATATAAATTATCAGTACTTTTCCCGATATTTTAGTTTGTTATTCTGTTCTTTGGGGTGGAGATTTATGCAACAATTTTTTCTAATCTGCTGAATTAATAATCGCGTAACTTAACTACCTACTCTCATAATTTAGTTTCGAAATGTGCGTTTTTATTTTATGCTCTATTGTAGAGCATATATTTTTCCTAAAGGTTCCTTTGTGTAGAGATTTTCAATAATTATATATTGTTGATTGGTCACTTTATATCAATTGTATAGTAATTTCTTCGTTTTGTTCAGATGGTACGCGATAGCTGTGGTGTACATATACAACAGATGGACCAAGAGCGAAATCAAATGTCTCGTGAACGGCCAGCTCGCTTCCAGCACAGAGATGGCCTGGTTCGTCTCTACAAATGATGTAAGTTTGACAGCTTTACATAAATCTAACATGTGGAGAAATGAGTTAAACGCAAACCCCGACAAACGGCTCTTTTCTTAATGAAATAATTAAAAATGTATAATGCGGCCGTAAACTTTGGCTAATTTAAACTTTCGAGTAGGCTTATAACAATGGTATGAATAATTAACGACAATAAAATGTAGAGCAAAGTTTTAACAACCAAAGGTCGTGCGGCTGCTCGTAATAATAATACTTTCTTAAGGATAAAACTTGAGTCACATATCCTTAATCTGCCCTCGAGTACCAGGCGCACATAACTCGACGAGAAGTTGCTAATACTTTCAGTTATCTGCGGCGAGCGGCGTGCCGCGTGCACCCCTCGCCGTTCGACTCGTCACGCACTCGTGTCGTTACGTCCAATTTATTGCCGTAATTCCATGCAAATTATATGTGCTACGGGGACGTCATAAAAATGTGTGTTTAAACGATTGATGTATGTTAAACGAGACCTTCGATATTATAAATTTTCTCATATTATAGCGAGGGTAAAGTAATTGATTACTTATAACATTTTTATATGTAGATTTTATTAAAACTTCGTGAAGGGTTTCGATAAACATGGTCTCGTTTATTTGAAGGCTAATAAAACGCTACAATCAAAATAGGATAAAAAAAGCTTTATAAATAGCTTTATGAATCAGGAAAATCTGATCTATCAAACAAAGACACAATAGGAAGTTGACAAAACACGATAAACATAATAATTGAATAATCATATCACACCCCGCAATGTTTGAGAAGCCACCGCGAGATTTGCGGCTAGCAAATAATATTACATGAGCCAATAGAGCACCCTCGCACGCGAAGATTAATTCGAGGATCCAACG
Source organism: Colias behrii (assembly GCA_029959065.1). Classification (NCBI taxonomy): domain Eukaryota; kingdom Metazoa; phylum Arthropoda; class Insecta; order Lepidoptera; family Pieridae; genus Colias; species Colias behrii. The sequence continues at coordinate 259,396 of JARWMC010000021.1, read as the reverse complement.
TTAATTGAAAACTAAATCAGGCTCGAAGTGTGTCGCGGCGTGCACTCGTCGGAAAGCGCCGCATGAATATTCATGGCGTGTGTGTTTTAGTTGTCGCGGCGCGGCACCCGGGACGTGCTCGCAGGCGGACCCGCGCGCTTTTCCTAGCTAATGTGTTTTCTACACCTAAACACACAGCATCTAAAATATGCGCATCTGTATATGTTAATTTGAATATTCATGTCTAGCTTCAGCTAGACGGTGTTTGGATGAACGCAAGGAATGAATATGGATCGAATGTTTGGCGGCAGTTTTGCTTTTCTTATTAAAACTGTTTTAGATATTAGTTTTGTACCTGCTGAATTATTTTAGAGTATTGACTTCGTGATTATAATACATGAATAAAACATTATCTGATTTATAATATCATCAGTCATCACATAACATATCCATGTATAATTTGGGACTAGAAAATTCATGGTTTGCGATTCTATTACACATTCTCCGTTTGAAATGTATCACGTCAGTGATTCTCTTTGATATTATAATCCTCATTACGTCAGTAAATTACATAATGTGGGCTCGTAAGAGTTCCCCGGGGCTGAGTCCCGGTTTGACTGTAAGTTAACGGGGAATTGCGTCGAAGAATAGTCGACAATTGAGCAGACAATTGCTGCAATCTTCGTATCGTTTCTTCAACCTGTCTTACAGAAAATAGATACGTGTTTTTGCTACGTTTAAATTGTCTTATATTACCTATGCAATTTATCTATTACACTTTTTTTCGATATGTTATAATATAATTTACAAGATAGCCAGTCAAACTTAATGGGAAAGTGTTTGAGGTACAGAATATGTGTAGGATGTAGATGATCATATTGAAATGATTGTTTTATTTAAACCAAATTTGTATGTGTAGCCGTTCGACAAGTGCTACATCGGCGCCACAGCAGAGCTGGACGAGGAGCGCGTGTTCTGCGGCCAGATGGCGGCCATCTACCTGTTCGGCGAGGCGCTCACCACGCACCAGATATGCGCCATGCACCGGCTGGGCCCCGGCTATAAGGTATGTTGTTATTTCGCTAAAGTTAAGCAAATCATTTCGTTTAAAATGGATAATAAAGACAGATAAGTTTTGAAGAAAATCGGTAAACAAATCCATACATAAAATTGTTTCTAATTTGTTGTATTTAATTGAGAGATTGAATTTATGTCAGGTTGAGATTTATCCCTTGAAGTTTACTGCTTCAGTTAAATTCAAAGGGAAGTATGGTTATATAACTTCTTTGTAATAATTGTTTTGCTTACAGAAATTTTTGTGAAATTATTGTTGATAGTAATGTTTAATTTGATCTCTACTAATCATAAAACAAATATTTCTCTTTTCTGCTAACCTGGACAGAGTCAGTTCCGTTTCGACAACGAATGCAACATCAGTTTGCCGGAGAACCACAAACGGGTGAGCGACGCCGCTCCCAAGCTTGCTGACACCCCCGAGCCCTATCCCATATCCCCCATCCCAGATACCCAAGGCGAGTCGCCGGGCGAAGATACCAGGGCGGCAGAGGGCGCAGGAGTAGTGGTTAAGGAGGACGCGACGCCGCGCGGGCGGCGGCTGGCGGACGGCGCGCGCCAAGTGGCCGCCGCGCATGCGTCGCTCGTAGATATTGAAGCATGCAAGCGTGTAAGCATGCGCCCGCTGGCTGTTGCGTGTCGCTTATGTGTGTCCGGTACTTCTGGGAACAGGACACTTTCCTATTTTGTAAAACATGTAACAAAGATCAATCGATCGGTTACTAAAAACTTGATAATTAAAATAGTTTCGAGTCGATGATAGAAATATCCTTTTTCCAGAAGTATCTTGACATTTTCCACAGCAAAATATGTTTGTCTAAGGGTTCATACGCACTATGCGGGTAGCCGCATTGCGGGTAGCCGTCCGGCTGACCGCAGGATGCGGTTGCGAATGCGGCCAGCCGGACGGCTACCCGCAATGCGGCTACCCGCATAGTGCGGTTGAAGAACCGTTGCGATTTGCGGTCATGTCAATCCATTTCAAAGATGAATATGGAAGAAGTTGCAGCTATTTACTACATTTACACACGTTACGTAAAGAAGAAAAGCAAAGAAAGAAGTACTGGGTGCATCCTTATTTGCAAACACGAGATGAGAGCAAGCATTTTGCAACCACGTGCACACACTCACTCAATTGCGGGCAGCCGCAGACTGAACCGCACAGTGCGTATAGCAACCGTCCGGCTGGCCGTCACTCGTGACGTAGCTCTCCGAGCAACCGGAGCGGTCTGCGGGTAGCCGCATCGCAGTGCGCATAGAAATGAATATTACGTACATAATTGTGCTTGCGGTCAGCCGGACGGCTACCCGCAATGCGGCTACCCGCATAGTGCGTATACGCTCTAACACACTTGTTTGACTGCTAGTGTTTGTGTTAGGGCCAGTTTCGTTTCGACGCAGAGTGCCGCGAGCCTCTGCCCACCTCTGAGGTCCGCATAGATCGGTTCGGCGAGATCGTCCACGATCCCACAGAAAACCTACACGACGTAAGATTATTGACAAATCGTACAACTCCTTCGGTATTCTGATGGCCGGGTACTAATAAACTAACGGTATCGTGCATGAGTAAGTGGAGGCGTTAATACTAATAAAAAAATTAATATCAGGTCAAACTAACTTCATTTCAGATTGGTTATCATTAGTAGGGGAGCCCAGGATGCTAAATGTAGATTTACTCGAGCGTCACGGGAACCTATTAGAATTGGTAGATTAGACCATAGCGAGAAAAAAAGGTCCTATAATGTTTTCACTTTTAGCGGTGGGGAAGGGTTTTTTGATTTTTTTTAATTTAAAAAAGAAAATAATTGGCTTGGAAATACTCAAGCGCGTTAGATATTGATATTTTGCATGCTCCAGGACGTCACTGAAAAAAAGTATACGTTAATCTGACGATTTAAGTGGCGATTTAATCGCTATGAAGAAAGGGTAAAAAATTAAAGTAATATTATTCGAGCGCGTCAGATTAATATATGGGGGGGGGGGGTTAATTACAATATAAGAAGTCCCCATTTCGCTAATCTGACGATTCGAGCTCAACCTTAGGGAATTATGGATTATTCAAATTTTCCAGCGGGGCCCCTGAGCGCACCCACCAACCATAACTGCTCATATTGACTAGTGGCCATTCCCAATATTTAAACTACGGTTATAGATAGACAGCTATCTCCGATAGCTAGTAACGTTCTATCTATCTTTTGTTGTCGTCCCAATAACGCAAGTAGCTTGCATCTATCTATGGTTGGGAGTAAGTAGGTCCGGCTATCGGACCCTCTCTTACGTTCCATACTACGCAGAAATCTTTCAAGCTTGTATGGTTGTTTTCATGTGAAAACAATGTTCACATATGCATGTGACGGTTTTTTAAATATTCTAAGCACATAAAACAGTACCTCATAAAAACGTAACATTATAAAATCAACATTATTGCAATTAATATTTTAGATAAATTATTAAAATTATCGATGTTACATGGTAAAAAACGTGGAACGAAACTACGTTGTTAGTATTCTGTGGTTAAACGTCAGTTGACACTTGACAGTTCTTTTTTTTTGTTGGAGTCGGTTGGCGTGCAGTGCATTCTTTTGTAGCGTTGTTTTATTTCGTTAATTCGTGTTTTGCCTCCATTTTGCGTGCAGTTATTAGGTACTAATTTATAATTTTAGGGAACACTGGTTCAGAATTATTATCCTGTCGAAAAATGAATGGTGTAAGTACTTACCATATTCTAACCTCATAATTTAGAATGTTTTGAATTTAGTCACATAAAATTTAAGTTTCGTTCTTTTATGGTAGCTCTAATAACGTTTATGTTTGTTTCAGGTAAAGAGTCAGCCTTTAACTAAAGAAGAGGTCATGCAACTGATTAATTTGGTGGAAACCAATTCAGTAGTGACAAGTAAAGTCACAAACGCCGCAAATAATCAGTTGAAGGAAGCAGCCTGGTTAAAGATAACAAGCCATTTTAATTCCGCCATTACAAGTTGTCCTCGAAAACCCGATCAACTAAAGTTAAAATGGGAAAATTTAAAAAAAGCTGCCCGTAAAAGGAGCGCTAGAATTAGAATGAATAACTTAAAGGTACCTGAATACTTTGTCATAATTTATACAAACAAATAGGTACCACCTTATGACCTAGGTTACCACTTCCAACCGGTCCTGTTGGATATCTGTAGGGACTGTAGGGGAGGCCTATTTCAGCAGTGGACATCCTGCGGCTGACAATATGATGATGACCTAGTTTAATATAATAGTATAAATTATTACACTATTATAAATTTATTATAGCATAAATTATTATACTAATTGCTTTTTGTTATAGACTGGAGGTGGGAAACCCGAGTACATTCCACCAGATGAAGCCCTAGATAAAGTGGCAGGGATGTTAGGGGCAACCTGTGAGGGTTACACGGTACCCTTTGGTGGTGATGCGGAGGAGGTGGTGGTATTGGAAAATTTGAATGAGGTCACCTTAGTGCCATTTTCTGATTCTGGTGATGGTATGGTAATGGAAAGCAGTGGTAGTGCAGGTGTACACAGAGATCCAGTACCTTTGCCAGTATTATCTCCAAGATTGGATAATAATATGGAGACACCCAAAAATAAAAAATTCTTCTTTACAACAAACAAAAGCACGGGTATATAAAAGTGTTGTTACCATCTAATAATAGGGCAGGGCCTCAATCCACTAATTTAAACAAAACTCTCTTGAGCTTTCCATATTTTTATAACTGGTCAGATAATGGTTAGGTATATAATATAATTATTTATATAAAGCATGTATGTGATAGATTATTTATATTATAACTAATTCATAGGTGTCAGGTCTTAGGTGACTGTGATAGCTTTCTTATATTGACCATTGTGTGCCTATATTACCTGCCACACGATTTTTACTATTAACTATTCTGTGGTGCACGGGAGATTGCATATGTGATATGTGTCACTGATTATATTTATGTTATATAATTGTTTTCAGGTAAACAAAAGAGTCAAAAATTGATAAATGAGGACATTCAAGCTCGGATCAATAGGAATAATGCTGTAGCTGATTATTATATAAGTAAGAAAAATATGATAGATAATTTAAATGAAAAAATTAAGTTAGAGATTGAAATATTAAACATACAGAAAAACAAAGAAAACAAAGATGTAAATACAAGCTATTAACTTTTACAACTGTATTTTAGATTTATATAACTTAACGCAATTTATTATTAAGTGTAAAGTGTGTTTAATTGTGTGTATATATGTGTAAAGTGTGTAATAATAAATAAAAATTTTATCAATTTATGTTTGTTTTAATAAATATCAGAACAGTAAAGAAATAATATAAGTTGGATCGCCCCTTTGATCATTTTTTCATTAAAATTATAAATTGATGTATTAAATTGGTAACGAATACTATTAATTTAATATCTGAACGAAATAAAATGTTACTACTGTATTGGTGACAAAATATCAAATAAAAAGGAGTCGCAGTCAGGGATCGATAATCGATTTATTTGGTGACAGATCTACCATTCTGAGCACAGAGCTATTATTTAAGTAACAAAACTGTTATTATAAGAACGAAGTTTATATTCATGTAATGCAATATAATTTTATTGGTTATCGATCTCTTATTAATTTGATAATTCATACCTGGGAACAATTTTTGTTTATCTGAGAACGAAAATATTTCGTGGTGATAGATATATTTATTAGGTGATACAACTTGATGACAAATATAAATTTTGGTGATAGAAAATATAGTTCCCTATTTGTAATATGTATATTTTTATCAGGAAAAAAAAATCTTTGGTTTTTAATATCACAAGTGTTTATTATTATAAAATTAGACAAAGTTGCATAATATTAGCCTACTAACTAAAATAATTATTAATTAAATCTTGTCGAACCTGAGTATCATTTATAGGATGAGAGTTAGGGATGTTTTGCACCTCAAATGATATATTTTGGTTAGGTATATCTACCTCAGGCTCAACATCCTGTAAATTTCTTTGTCTGCAGATGTTATGCAGTACAGCGGTGGCAATTATAACTGATTGGGTAGTTTCTAGGGAAAGTCGTATTTTCAAAGAGAGGACAGGAAATCTTCTTTTCCATACCCCAAAGCACCTTTCTATAGTATTCCTAGATCTTATATGAGCAGAATTGTACCGTTCTTCACTTTCTGTTTGTGGGTTCTGTAAGGGTGTTAGGAGATATGGCTTGCAAGGATATGCTGAGTCCCCAATCAGCCACCGATTTCCATAAGTGCCATTTTCACATTGAGCTCGTAGCTCAGAATTATTAAAAATTGTGGCATCATGTGCAGATCCTGGCCAACGGGCCACAACATTCATAAGCCTCAATTGTGCATCACACACACCCTGAACATTGAGTGAAAACACTGACTTCCTGTTCCTGAATTCTTCACCTATATTTGAATTAGGTGATTGCATCAATATATGTGTACCATCAATAGCACCCAATATACGTGGAAATCCTGCAATATTATAGAAATCTTGTTGAGTGTTATCGTGAATGAACACATAGTTTGAGTACAGTCTTGCAATTGCTGCTGAAACATCCTTCACAATTCGTCCTGCCGTGGATTTCGAAACACCTATATAGTCGGCTACAGACACCAACATTGTGCCCAAGGCATAAAACCTGAGGGTTAGGAGCAGTTGGTGCAGGGGTGAAACTCCATGATTTCTGAAAAATGAAGGGAATGACTATTACACAGGGGCACAGTATGAATATAAGTAGTATTTAAAAATAGATATTCTTTCTTTAGGCAACAAGCGAAAACATACTTTATGTGCACTAACCTTTTTGAGGTTACTCTTATAAATGGATATATTTCAGACAACAAATCATTTACGGCACTTTTGTTTAGTCTAAATCTGTATATAAAATCATCATCTAGATAATTGTCCATGTAATTCACTCTCTCTTTATATGATCGAATTCGGCCGCTAATTTGTATATCATCGTCATTATCCCAGTCTGAAAATTGTTCCAGTAACTCAAGATCACTTTCACTTGATTCCGACATATTTTAGATAAATAAATTAACACTTATGTGCACACAAACGAAATAAATACAATAACTAATAGGTCCTATAAGGTCTTATCCCTCAAAATCGGCAGATATCACGATCGATTACTAGAGGTAGCAAAACTTACTGGCTGATAGCTGTCAAAACGTTATTGGGACGCTCAAATAGAGAAATCCATAGAGAAATCTACCTCTAGTAAGCAGTTAGTCCTCCAGACGATAGATAGCGATCAGAGATAGGTTAGCTTATCGCTAGTAAGGTTATTGGGACGCTAAAAGAAAAGATAGATAGCATTTTCTATCTTTAGTAGGGTCAAACCGAAGATAGATAGGATATTGGGAACGGCCATAGAGGTACTAATGAATAGCTAAGGTACCGTCCCTTATAGTAATCTGACGCGCTCGAGTAAATCCCAAAATCCCCTCTTGGGCTCCCCTACTACATTGAAAGACTTGGCTCTTTTCTTTAACAATGCATATTTATATTCACCATTTTCTATTTTTCTGATGCAAAAAATATCAGAATTATCTCTTCAAATTATGCATGCTAAGTTGAATGAACGGTAACAAAAACACGATATTAAAATGAACAATTTTATGAAATCATACTGAAACTTATAATTCCGTTGCACGAGCGAGTGGACAAGAAACTAGTCAATAATAAAGCAACGTCTATTGTCCGTGATTCTCTTTGACTTGATTCCTTTTGTGCGAGCTGCTTAAATAAACCAGCGAGGTTATTGCTATTCATGTCGGATCGCGGCGACTGAACTTGTGCTAGACACTACTCGATACCAACTTTATTCTGATTAAATGTATGGAACGTTTTCTTAATAACGATTGGAACATCTGAAATAACAAATGAAGGTTTTCTCTAACTCATAGAGTTGTAATTTTTTAAATAAGTCAAGTCTGTCAAACATTAGGCCGTAACAAAACGCAAATATAACCTTAGATTAATGGAAAAATTGTAAAGCATTTAGAAAACTTCCTATAAGGCTTGGGAAAAATGAAATGATAAATACATGTCTTTATTTCGAATATATACGGACTATTTATAGGCGTAATTTAGCCAGCTATTACGCAAAGCGACGCATACATGTAACAGCATCCGTAGCTACATCCGCTCGCCGCTCGACGCTCTCCGCTTGGCGTCTTTGTGCATTGTGCCGTAATTACATGCCGAGATTGACGTGGTAAAGCGTGTGTCGGACGGATTTCTGCTTTTTAGATTACGTATTTTTGTAGTTATGTTTTATACAGGTTTGAATGTTCTGTAATTTGGTGTCATGCTTGCTATTTATTATAGCATTTTGTAATTAAATATAAAATAAGTATAACATTATATTATTTTCGTAAAAATGCCTGATGCGCTCTCTATATAATGCAATTATTTGCAAAATGAAATAAAGGGATATCTAACACACACATATCACACTTTTTATCACACTTAAATTTATTAAATCGATCTATTAATAATTCCAATCCTGTAAATTCCTACAGTAACTCAGTTTCTTTTAAGGTTATTTTACAATTTGCACAGTTTGTTTTCAATTCGTTCAAATAAGCAGAGTCAACGCGGTAACACGTTTCATAAAAATTTCATCTCGTTGATAAAATAAACAAGAAGGCAAATGAAAAAGTAACACATGTGTTTTATATTCGCACTAAAGCGAGTAGGTAATAAAACGTAAGTTACCAATAAAAAGTGACGCCGCAGTCAATGACTATTAGTTGAAGCAACAGATTAGATTTGTTTCTTCAGTGTTCAAATTTTAATGAATATTTTAGATTTTAGTGACAAAAAATTTAGGTTCTAATCTTTGATTAAATCACAAGCAAACAATTTACGGACATAATTCTATCAGAAGCCATTATTCTATCCCTTATTATAATTATAAACAGACTCTACCTGATTATTTATAATTGGAAACTCTGTGTCCTGAACTGTAACTAAATATAATCACTATAATAATATTAAAGCTACGTGTAATAAATGGCACGTGAAATACGAAATAATCCTTTTATAAAAGTCCAGCAGTCACGTAAAGTTGGTGCTTACTCAACTCGTAGTTTTTACTCCGCGTCTGATCCGCCGCTCTCCAGAGAGGTCAGCCTTGATTGAGGCTCACTCCAATATTCACACAGAGCCACTCAGACAAATATACATCATTCTAAATATTTAACATGCGGATGCTTCTTTTTGTACGTGCTTCTCGGATGTTTTTCGTCTTACAGGAGCAATTTCATTTCAATTTAGAGATAATACAGTATCATTTTTTATCTTGTAAAACTTGTATAACTGGAAGTAACATTTCTTTGCGACTCGGACACGTTTCGTGTTATATTTGAATGAAAATTATAAAATACTTTATACAGAAGTGCAACGATGAATAAAAGATTCAGGTCAGTCCATGCTACCTAGTGGCAACGATGTTCCGAGCCTTGCGAATAAAAGCATATGCACGCTCAATGTTCTTTTACGATAGATATTTATTGGTCTGTGGACTTCAAATGTAAAATATAATAAAATTTTGCCAATATATAAATGGAATAAGACTACCTACTTCAAAATTACGGGCGTAAAATTCATTTACCTCAAATATTGGCCGCCATTACGACGTTCTGTCCGATCCGACGCCATTAAAACTTTCTGATTGAATTTTAAAAATTAATTAGTGCGGCCACGCTAACGAATTCAGTAGGCCCGGAATGACCTCTTATTGCCTGTGTGAACCTGGTAGCCGGGCCCTCTCCCCTCATCAATATTTGCCTTTTATTAACGGGTCTCCAGTAGTTTTAAAATAATTTGAATTGTTAACTATGTGGATCGACGAAAATAACTATGTATTTCGTAAATGGTAGGTATATACTACGCAAATGTCATGTCATTATGTAGTATAAAAGTACCCCATTCGATATAAAATTAGACTATATAAACAATATTTCGAAAGCATTCATAATATAAAGAGATTTACCGCATTGGATAAAAAAAACATATATTTGTTTAATAAAACAAAACACAACACCTGAAAAAGAGTTCACGGATCTTCAGCAATTCTACAGACGAACCTGAGTAAATGTCATTCTAAATACAGTACTCGAAATAGACGTTAGTGATTGAATGTAACAACATGCATTATTTGCTGAATTGAAATGTAGCTACAGTTGTCAAGTCCACAAAGCTAATCTCGGTAGCAAGGAGTGCACTTATCTCCAGTTCAGCCTCACTCGTAATGAGATTGCCTTCCGCTTCCTGATTGTACTGCGCTCTAACTATTTTATTTACTTCTTGTACTTTTATATTAACTCAATAACAAGTAAATTGAGTACTCAGAATGAATTCCAAGTTGATTCAATACGTTTTGCAACACGTTAAAACGTTGAAGCTTGCATCCAATATAAATTTTCGTTTTTGTTACAATACACGTTTTTTTCCTGAAAGTAAAAATGTGAGTTTGAGTAACTTTCGGTTAACAAAAGAAATCCAGCACACCTGCGCGCCCAATTTAGCTGTCATTTTATTTTTTACGACGCTAAGAAAATTTTTGTTCTCCGCCACGGCTTCCCAAGTTTTCTTCAAGTTATATTAGTGTCTGCTTTCATCACGGGAACTTTGAAGTTTGCGCCGTGAATATACTCGTATCCCTTAAGTGGGTTTTATGAAGTTTCGCGACATGTCTCGGCATAGTTTGGATTTAAAATAGGTTACGAATTTTTTAGACGAGCGTTTTGGAAGTTTGTGAAAGCAAATTAGGTGGACTAGATTTACATTTAATGTTCCTTGCCAGCTTCGTAGTCTTGGGAATTGTAGAAAAGATAGAATATAAGTGCTAGTCTTATTAATTGTGAAAAAATAACTCCAAATTGTAGCAACTGCGTATTTGCATGTCCTTTTTATTATTCCTGTTATTTCTAAATATCTTGTTTATATTCGTATTGCTGAAACTAAACGTGTATTTAGTTTTTCGTTATATTCTTGATTTACATTTATACCTAGGTAGATGTGGTTAGCTTTTTCATTATTTGGGTGTTTTTTCTAATGTGTGTGTTTTACACTGCATGCTTTTTTTGTTATAGTGTGTTTAATTTATTTTTATGGTGTGTTTTTTTATCTTTTGAGAATTATTTAAGAAGTTTCTATGACAGAGAATATGTCATGACTGTTTCTTAAATAAAAAAAAAATTCCAATTTAAGCTTTTAAACAACTCTAATAAATAGAGCAACAACTTTTAAAAATATCTCAGACACTTCTTAAATACCAACTTATCATACTATGTATTATTAAGGTTGTTTTACACAATGTGTTGGAAATAATGCTTTATGAATTATGATTAACGATACAATTGACCTGAGTATATTGTGAAACGGTTTTGTATTAATACTGTTTATTATAACTTATGTTAAAGGTAGAGATGTAGAGTTAATATTTTAACTTCTGGTTAAAATGTTAATCAATTTTGATTTACTTAAACTAATTAAGTTTTAATTTGTGAAAATTTCCATACCTTACTCTACATTATAAAATTCTCAACTAACTTCAGAACTATTATTCCTGAAATATTTCTCGTACCAATCGTTTATCATAATTATACAGGTACTATACGACGGCAAGTTGTCATCGGCCATAGTGTTCATGTACAACCCGGTGGCCACGGACGGGCAGCTGTGCCTGCAGTCGGCGCCCAAGGGCAACGTGTCGTACTTCGTGCACACGCCGCACGCGCTCATGTTGCAGGTACATATTCTACAGCTAAGCGTTTATGCCACCCTGGTACATGATTTTCCGACTTGTGGAATAATATAATAAGAACAGGTTATTAATTATGTGGGGTGTGATAGCGTTGAAATGCAGTTCTCAAAGATAAATTATTTCAAGATAGTGAGATTAAGAGATACATCCTCTGCTTATAAAAAGTCAATGTGTTAAACATTTTGTTACATACATATTTGAATATGATAAATACGTGTAATAATAGTAAAGTCTAATAATATTATAATTTAAATCAGCTATGATAATTCTGATGTAGAGTTCAGGGGTGTTGATGCGGGAATTTATTCAGTTATAGATATTTAGTAATATTGTAAAATCAAATACAATCGATTTGAGAAACTCGACCAGTTAACGTTTTGTACAAAAAAACTTTTTGTTACATTGATATTGTTAAATTTCCAGGAAGTAAAAGCGGTGGTGACGCACTCGATCCACAGCGCGCTGAACTCGATCGGCGGCGTGCAGGTGCTGTTCCCGCTGTTCGCGCAGCTCGACCTGCCGCACGACGCGCCCGCCAACGACCCCAAGCGCGACCCCATGCTGTGGTATGCGACCCTGGTACTTTTGTAATCGACGCGCTCCAATAAACGCACATTTTTACGAAATACTTGCTAACTTAATGCACTATGCGACTTAAAAAACTTCTAATAAAATTTTAAACCATAGTATATATATAGACGCGCCCACCAAGGACCCCATGCTATGGTATAATACCCTGGTACTTTTGAAATCAATGCGCTTTCTTAAACACACATGTGTGTTTTTACTAAAACATATATGTCCCTATCTATCCGTGTTTACAAAAAGTTCTAATAAAAATTTAAACGATAGTAAAACGAATGGGACGCTCGAAAAGATTGCGTTTCTAATTGCATTAAAACTCGTTCAACGATATTGGAATAGTTTTATGGCGCCTTTTTCTATTTCTGAATTTAATTCGATTGGAAACGAATTTTACCTATTTGAAAAACATTACGTTTAGTTAATCGTGATATTCCGAGCTATAGCTTAATGAAATAATCACCTTTGTGCTTCGTTTTTGTTTTGCTTAATGTTTGAAAATTGCAAATAGGAAAATGTTTGAAAATAACTATATTTTATGTCATCATGAACTATGTACTTATCGGTTAGAACCTGTTATTCCCAACTAAATTTCCATGCCAAAGCCAAAAGCTAAACCTCTAAACTAAATCGAAGTTTGGAGGCAGATATGAGCGTTTGGTCCATTCATTAATATTCCAAGTAGCTCCCAAGTTGCCCGGCAAAATGCACTTTCGATGTCGATCTCTAATCACTATAGAGTTAACGTACCATACCGAGTTGGCTTATAAGCAACTCCTCAGAACTCCTAATTGCCTGGTACCTCGTGCAGTTAAGTGAATTTTGGCGTTGTTTTGTACCCGCTTAATACGAAAGATTTGGGTCACATGCTTTTGTTATTTGCATGCATTTTTGTTATTAGAATTCGCTTGCAATTACATGGTGGTTGGTAAAACGCGATGTATTTCAAACGTTTATTCCTTTGTTATTGTTTTTATTAACTGTACAAAATGTGTCATAAATATTTGATAAAATTGCAAATCATATTCAGTAAAATTAATAAGTTTACATTATTAATTGAGCGAGATATTGAAAGTTTCATAACTACAGCACAGTACTCAATTAGCCCCGCCTATATAATAACCGAGAGTAACATTACTTTAATCCAAACAGTGATTAAATCCAAGCACTTGGAAGATTATACGTGGTACTATAAACTTGTTACAAATGGGACCGAAATCCCGATAAACTCGGGGAAGTTATGAGGGATTATAATGTCACACGAACTGGGTATCGACAGTTCCTATCATACATTGCTGCTTATGTACGCGTATCAAAGCTGAACGCTTTGGGTAGAGCTATCAATGTATCATAATATATTAATTAAATCTACCCAGATTTCACGTTCAACTTGTAAGTAGATTTCGGCAAATGAAGCGTAGTGAGGTTCGAGAGGAGATAGTACTAATTGAATCAATTAAGCTTAAGGCAGCTATTAATAAATACTTTATGCATAGACTGACGGGAATACTGTTTGATCAATGCATTAATCATTACTTACATGCATGTTTAATGTTAATATGACATATTCTGTGTAATTTGCTATTAGCTGGTTTGTTGTTGATTGAATATTATAGATTTTAATATTTATCAAAGCTTTGCATCAATATATCTTTGTTTTAATATATAATATATGTGTTATATATTAAAATTTAATATATATTATATGTATTATATATTAAAACAAACACATATTGATGGCACTGCAATAGCAGACATCTTTACTTTCATAAGATGTTGGAAAGAGGAACCCGGTGCTCTAATACTTTTGAAAGACATTGACGAGTAACGCATTTAGGCAATGCCTACGCAGTACGATGCGGTTCGATCTAATGCACCAGTTAATATCATATAGAGATCTAATAGTAAGCGATAATCGATTCCGATAAGAGGTTTCGGCCATGAATTAGTCGTATAGCACAGTATGATGTACCGATATGCCGTTTGCGAATGAAGCGCGCAAATTGAACAGGTAATCCGCATCGATTGTGCCGTAATCCGCTGCCGGTACAATGCATTAACTATTCATTAGTTTTATTAATTGATACACAAAGCATCATTAAACAACGGCCTTATGGAACATTAATGCGATTATTTCAGTATGCTTACATTTGGCTCTGTCACGGTGGTTATTATTATTACCGTTATATATAATTACTCCCCTTTTCCGAGCAATTTATTATATATATTTTGTCCTTATTAAGAGATTTTCTCGATTAATCAGTTCTTTTGTACAATGGATTTTTATTTATTGTCAAGGTTTATCAATTACATATTCTGGACAATATACATGTACATGTTGATATGTTAATACTTATTACATACCTACTCAGAATAATTAGCATTGTTATACTGGGCTTAGTACTGGGTTAGTGGACTGGAAAACCTGTTATAATGATACGGTTATCATCATCATCAATCAATATAGGTATATACATATATTTTATCTATACTAATATTATAAAGCTGAAGAGTTTGTTTGTTTGAACGCGCTAATCTCAGGGACTACTAGTCCGATTATAGCCCATTTATCGAGGAAGGCTATAGGCTATTTATAATCGCGCTAAGACCAACAGGAGCGGAGCTATGCGGGTGAAACTGCGGAGCACAGCTAGTATAACATAAATTATAGAACGTTATCACACTACACACTAGTAACTCAGCTTGATACTGCTGTATTTTGCGTGAACGACTAAAAATAATAAGAAAACTGTGTGTTCCTTAAGTTGTATTTTGAGTATATTGTAACATAATGGTTACACGTGCAGCTCGAAGCTGCTCGGCTTCGTGTGCTCGCTGGTGGAGTCGTGCAGCACGGTGCAGCAGCACATGCTGCAGTGCCGCGGCTTCCTGGTCGTGTCGCACATGCTGCAGCGGTGCGCGCGCGACCACCTCACGCCCGACACGCTCGCCAGCTTCCTGCACCTCACCAAGCATCTGGTCACCTGCTGCTCGCCTAACTCGGATCTGCTGCTTAAACAGGTAGGTGGTCTGGTGCAGGGTGGATGAATGTAAATAGGTCTAAAAGCTATAAGAAAGTAATTAAATTTGTATTTGGGCCAATTTATGACAATTTTAGTAGGTACTAATTATTGTAAATTGAGTAGGAAAATAAAAATCGGTAAAAAGCCACGGTAAGATTTTTAGTGCCAATTTAAAGCAATTTATAAGCAGTTACTGTTATTTAAAGATGTTTTTTAAGATATTTGGAAAGAATTAAGAAAGTACTTTAAAGTACGGATGCTTTTATATCAGCTTAAAACAACCTAAAATGTTTTTGTACAAAATAAGGTCTCCGATCAATGTATACATTATGTAAAATTTGAAAAAGACGCCGTGTGTCTCTTATACATATTATCGCAATTTTCACAAGTCCCGAGCAAATACATTCGCGGCGCACGGTCACAAATTACACGAGCACCGCTTTTCCGCCTAAATTGCGAAAATAAATTCACTTTACGCTTGTGTAAATATTTATTCACGATAGGGCCTCCGATACATTGTACAAGTTATGAGTTATGGGCATCGAAAGCTAAATCAATAAGCTTAAATATTGTTATTCCTTACATCAGTGGAAACGCAGGGTAAGACTCTGGTGTATAATTTATTAACTTTTTTTGGTAATTTTGGCACTTTTACAATAAAAACGTACTGAGAAATCCTTTTATGTGTAAAAACCGAGCACTGAACCCGATTCTTTCATCTTTCAAAAGGACAAGAAAAAACATATTATTTGCTTTTTGCTTCTTTTACTCAATTTTTTTGCACTCTTTTCCAAATTGTACTATTAAAACGTGGTAAGTTATTAAAATCCGTTTTAATTTTAATATTTGAGGTTAAAAGGGTACTTTTATGTTGTAGATATTTTAAGGTTTGTTTGTTACGACGTTTTATCTATTTTTTTTTATCCAAAGTAACGTTGTAAATTTGAATTTGAATTGTTCATGAATTAAGAAATTAATTCAAAAATAAATATGTAAAACGTTGACAAAATTGAATTTTTAATGAGCTTTTTATTCAATATGGTTGTTAGCGCATGCCCCTCTTGCTTCCCCACCGTTCACTTTATTTCTTCATTACATACTGCAAAATACAACGCCATCTATCACATTCATTATTACACTGGTTCAGGGCATTGACTTATGAGCTTTGTATTATGCAGTTTTACAAGCAATCCTACAAAAAACGTTTGTCTTTCACTGTTATCGTCCAAACACACAGCACTGTGAGTCCCGTTTAATATTTGACTTTGTTCCCATGTATTTTACAACCAAATTTCTGAAGTTAACCATAATATTTTCTAAATACAATTTCAAGTCAATGAATTTAATGATTTCCTTCTTATTCATTGGTAAAATCAAATAAATACATTATTTACTATTCACAATGTCATAACAATAAATGCCCTTTAAACTCTTCGAACCGAATGTAACGTTGGAGTTCAAAGCAAGAGCGCGCTAGCGACCGTGGGGCAGTGTAAAGTCAATGCTAATGCAGTCGTTCTGCCAATCGTTCATCACCTGGCAGCTGCTGGACCACGTGCTGTTCAACCCGGCGCTGTGGATCCACACGCCGGCCGCGGTGCAGGCGCGCCTGTACTGCTACCTGGCGACCGACTTCCTCGCCGACGCGCACATCTACGGCAGCGTGCGGCGCGTCAGCACCGTGCTGCAGACCGTGCACACGCTCAAGTACTACTACTGGGTGGTCAATCCACGCACCAAGAGCGGCATCGCGCCCAAGGGATTGGGTAAGATTTGTGTGATATTTTAATGTTTATGCCTATTTATTTTTGCCTAGTATAATCGAGTCAAGTGTTACAAAAGAAACAAAACATAGGGTTATGTGTGTTATACAAGTTGTATACAGCCATAGACATGATGTAAATACCGATTAGCATATTATATAACATTCAAGAACGATAATTCCTATTTCCTTTATTATTCAGTCAGGTTAATATCTTCATGTCTAGTTTACACGTAAGACAAAAACAAAACACATTTGTGTAACATGAAATGTAATAAAAATTAATATAATCTTTCTTTAGACGGACCCCGTCCCGCGCACAAGGACATCCTCACGATCCGCGCGTACATCCTGCTGTTCCTGAAGCAGCTCATCATGATCGGCAACGGCGTCAAGGAGGACGAACTGCAGTCTATACTCAACTATCTTACCACCATGCATGAGGTAATTGGAAAAAAAATACAGTTATATGTTGCAAAAAATGTAAAATTTTTTATTTAATGAAAATTGATTTTTAACCATATTTATGGCACCCAGAATATAATGTTTTCAAATGTTATAATAGTATTTTTTTTCATTTCAGGATGAAAATCTCCACGACGTGCTACAGATGTTAATATCATTAATGTCAGAACATCCAAGTTCCATGGTACCAGCGTTCGATGCCAAGGTTATTGTATATTTGAAACTATTTAATAATAATTTTAATTTAATATAACACATTGATACAACAACACGACACTTCACACACGACACTTCATACACGACATTTCACACACGACACTTCACACACGACACTTGATACACGACACTTCAAACTCGACACTTCACACACGACACTTCAAACTCGACACTTCATACACGAAACTTCATACACGACACTTCAACTTCGACACTTCATTCACGACACTTCAAACTCTACACTTCATACACGACACTTCACACACGACACTTCACACACGACACTTCATACACGACACTTCAAACTCGACACTTCATACACGACACTTCATACACGACACTTCATACACGACACTTCAAACTCGACACTTCATACACGACACTTCATACACGACACTTCAAACTCGACACTCCATACACGACACTTCAAACTCGACACTTCATACACGACACTTCAAACTCGACACTTCATACACGACACTTCAAACTCGACACTTCATACACGACACTTCAAACTCGACACTTCAAACTCAACACTTCATACACGACACTTCAAACTCGACACTTCATACACGACACTTCAAACTCGACACTTCATACACGACACTTCATACACGACACTTCATACACGACACTTCAAACTCGACACTTCATACACACTTAAAACTCGAAACTTCATACAGGACACTTCAAACTCGACACTTCAAACTCGACACTTCATACACGATACTTCAAACTCGACACTTCAAACTCGACACTTCAAACTCGACACTTCACACACGACACTTCACACACGACACTTCACACACGACATTTCAAACATGACATTTCAAACACGACACTTCACACTCTTCATACTCTACACTAATACCATGACACTTCAAACACGATACTTCCTATTCGAGGCGGAGAAAAATCCAATTAATAAAAAACCACGAAAATTGGTCCAGCAGATCTCGAGTTATAAGTGTTGTAACAAACCCGACTGTGTTTTTATATACAGTGTGGAAATTTTCAATGGGCCCTGGGAGGAAAGTACGTAAAGTTTACGTACTTTCTCTCCAGGGTCCATCGAAAATTCCACACTGTATATAGATGTAAACACGTATAATTATTTTTTTCAGGGTGGAGTTCGAACAATCTTCAAACTTCTCTCATCAGAGAGCCAACTAATAAGACTGCAAGCTTTGAAATTACTCGGTTTCTTCTTAAGCAGGAGCACACACAAGTGAGTTTCAGAAAAAAATAGTCCTCAGATCTTTCGTTCTTATTTTTTTAGACAACATTATCTACAACATTTGTGATGCTGTATTTTAGCTGCTTTTCCACATTGTTCCAAAACGACGATACATACTAATAGTCTAAGATCCGGGATTAGAAAAATATATCTCTAAATCATCTGTTAAATGGAACAATTTTTTATAAAATAGTAATAATTAATTAATTAACAACTAATTTATTCTTAATTGTTACTTTCTTAAAAGTTAAAACCGTCAATATTTTATATCGACGAACTTTTCTTTAAATTGATGAACTTTTCCACCCAATTTCGGAAAGAATAAATTTTGGCACAATTACAAAAATATCGTCATTTTTAAGCTTTCGATTATAGTTATACTCATTGTTCCGCCGCACACGCAAATGATGAGTGTAGTGGTCGCTCGCTATTGAATCTGTGATTTTTATCACTAATATTTACTAAATTAAACAATATTGAGATTACAACCCAATTAAAACTGCACACAACATTTAAATCATTACAATAACATAAAAAAGTGAATACAGTAACTATTCACTATTGGGACTGGAACATGCTTCCTGAATCTGTGTTCCCCGACGAGTACAATATGGGGGTCTTCAAGCGTAGAGTGAACAGGTACCTTCTAGGGAAGCGCGTACCATCTTAGACCACATCTCAGCTCAACATCAGGCGAGATTGTGGTCAAGCTCTTCCCTATCGTCAATAAAAAGAAAAAAAAAACTACATACCATCATTAATTACTAAGTCAAATGTTTTATAAATATATCACACAAAAAGTACTCATTAAATTAACAAAAATAATTTAAATTAATTATAAGTAAACTTATAATGAATTAAGTTTGACGGGGTCGGTCGGCAGACGCAAGTACGACGTGATGTCGCCGCACAACCTGTACACGCTGCTGGCCACGCGGCTGGGCGCCAGCGGGGACCTGGCGCTGGCCGTGTACAACGCGCTGTACGAGCTGCTCACCGAGCACGTGGCGCAGCAGGTGCTCTACACCAGCCACCCCGAGCCGCAGCCGCACTTCCGCCTCGAGAACCCCAGTCAGTCACGTCTTTCACTTACACTATAAAATATATATCAACAAGTGATGTCTATTTAAACAGAAAAAAAAGTAATCTCATGACAAATTCGTCATTTAACAACGCGTCTTCTCACTAGTTTTTAAAATACCTAATGTTATAATCTAAAATATAACCGACACGTGATATCTAACACACAACTGTGATAGCGTGTTCTACTCATTAGTTAAAATACCAATTTAAAAACTGCAAATGGTAATTGTTACAGTTATCATCTATCTGTTTTCAGTGATCCTGAAAGTCGTGGCGACACTCATTCGACAATCGAAACAAACGGAGCAATTGCTAGAAGTGAAAAAGCTATTTCTCTCAGACATGACTCTTCTCTGCAGTAACAATAGAGAGAACAGGCGGACCGTGTTACAAATGTCAGTCTGGCAAGAGTGGCTCATCGCCATGGCTTACATTCATCCCAAAAATACAGAGGAACAGAAAATATCAGACATGGTGTACTCCTTGTTTAGAATGCTGTTACATCACGCTATCAAACACGAGTACGGAGGGTGGCGAGTGTGGGTGGACACATTAGCCATTGTTCATTCGAAGGTAATTTTAAAGAAAACTGTAGGTTTTGTAAAAAAAAAATCAAATGTATAGACTGTTAATAAATGTTATCATATTTTTTCAGGTTTCATATGAGGAATTCAAACTTCAGTTTGCTCAAATGTATGAACATTACGAGCAGAGACGTGCGGACAACATCACAGACCCGGCTGAGCGGCAGCAGCGGCCGATCTCAACGATATCCGGCTGGGACAGACACGCTGATGTTAAGAATAGAGTCGCTCCTGATAGTGAAGATAACGCCGATACTTCACCCAATACGAACAGAAAACAAAACGTCCTCAATCACGGAGCTCAAACTGAAATCGGAAAAGGATTATCTCTTCGAGAAATCGAAACGTGTAATTGTAAAAAGTCCAACGAAAGTGTCGATGAGAGTCGGACTACAGTAGTTTATAGTGAAGTGTGTAAAATGCATAGTCCTGCCAAAAGTGTTAGTACCGAAGTGCCCTGCGACGAAGGTTGTGATAGTGATAAAAATACAGAATTAGAGCATGTAATCGATGAAACGACGGAAGATAAAACGCTTAACTCGAATAATGAATTAGTACAATCTATAGAAGGAAATAAACATCAAGAAAATTCGGAATCAGGCGTCGTAACGACAGAGCTAGATTCAGATAAAACTGATAAACCACTTTCAAGGCAAGGGAGCCTCGATTACATTCCAGTAAGAGATGTGGGAGAGAATTTAAGTAAAGATGACAATACTGATAAAAGTGAAGGTTTACCTTCTAGCTTATCAGTTAGTGAAACTGCTAGCCCAGAGAGAGTATCTGATGGTTTAAATGCGATTAACGAGAGAGAATCGGAATTATCTGATCCATCAGAATTATATTTAACTCCGAGTGAAGCGACTAGTCCAAAGAAAATACAAGATAAGACTGATAATAGTATACCTGACGAAGTTACCACGGATGATCCAAAGCATGTTGCCATAAACATAGTTAATGACGTACTTACTATTGCATTAGAAACCGTAAGATTAAAAACTGACGACGACACCGATTCTGGTGCTATATCGGGTGGTCTGAATTCAGAAGGTAACACTCCGAACGGAAGAGAAGACTTAGAACAAGACATAGAAGATATTGTTAGCCAAAAACAGAGAGTAGAATCAATTGCTAGTGAATTAGTTAATGATATTATTAATTCAGTAGTATCTCAAAGTGAAGAGAAACATTGTGAAATAATTGAAAAAAGCCCTCACAAGGAACTTACGAAAACGGAAGAAGATTTAGTACCAATAGATAATGAGTTTATAGTTCCTACTGAAAACGAACATGAAAAAGAAGGCGAGAATGAAAGAAACATTAACGAAGAGAATGCCAAGAATGAACGGGAGAGAGTAGAAACAAGTGAATCTGAACAGAAACCTCCAGAACCGTCGATATCAACAATTAGTGAAAACATTTCATTAGCGAACAAGAAAGAGCAAGAAAATCTTCAAGAGAGTGAGAAGAATGGTGATAACGACAGAGAAAAGCGGCGGGTCAGCTTGCCTGGCGATAGTGAGATGAAGCAGGAGGGCCTGCGTAGTGAGGGAGTGGCCTCGCAAGGAACAAACACCTCTACATCTCCCAAGAGACCGCGAAGTGCTTCGACCAGCACACAAGTTGATTCTAATCACTTTGGTAAGCTATTATTTGATATTATTAAAATAATAATTAATCTTCTTAATTAGAGGTATATTATGTTGCTTTCCCCAGTGAGTGTTATTTTTTACTGTGATATAATTTCTAAACGCAACATTTTTTTTTATAAAAATAACACTTGGACTCGTTAATAAGTTCTAGTAAAATCATTATTTGAAAAATGTTTTTGTTTAATAACTTGTAGATGAGTATCATCATACGTTATACATATAACAATGAGACATTTTAATGTGAATATTTATAACCTACACACTGATTATAGTGCACAAGAATTATACAATAATTGTGATTATTTTTCCGACCCAAATATCGACCAATAGAATTGCACCATTCGACGTCACGTGGTACAACCTACATGGTATTATACTGATAATTTTTTGAAAATTTTCTCTGGTCGTTGACGTCAAACTGACAGGTTGAATTCAATTGTGAAATTATTGGCCGACATTTGGGACGGAAAAATAATCCCCCGAATACCACACGAGCTACCTCAAGGTTCCCTGCAAACAAATGAAGGAGTCAAGTTTTTCAGGTTAAAAAATCACGAGCGCGAAGCGCTAGTGATTTTTCCTGAAAAACTTGCAACGAACCTATCGGAAAATACCCGATAATTTTGAAGCTCTTGTGGTATTATAAGTGAAAATTTAGAATAATATGTGAATATTTGCAGAATGCGGTCGCGGCGGGCGTGCATCCCGTGCGATGTTCTCTCCGGGCCCCACGCGGCCACCTTTCCGCATTCCGGAGTTCCGCTGGTCCTACATACACCAGCGGCTGCTGTCTGACGTGCTCTTCTCGCTAGAGACCGACATACAGGTACTGTGCTATTTTGCACTTGGAATGTCGAAAGCTCATTGAAACGAATAATTCAAACAATCGAGACATTTGATATTAAAAAATCAAAGCGGGATCACAACCGGCAACTTATAAATTAGATCACTAGCCTACCTATCCTATAGCTAAATACCTTATTCAAGCATTAATTAGTTCTCAAAAGATTTCTATGATCGTTAATGCCGTGTATCTATAATGTTTACTTCAGGCAGAGAATACATAATAGTAGCTAAACGCTACAGAACGGACACTCTCCGCCTCCCGCCAAAATTAAACACTTACCTCACCCCGCACGATCACGCTAAAAATGGTCCACATTTTTCTGCAAGGACGATACGCAACGAAGATTGACAACATTAATCAAATTGACTTAAAGTAATTTTATTATTTTGGATTTGTGATTATCGTTTTTCGTAGAAAATGGTTAGGTATTGTGCTGTTTACGGATGTATTTCATCAGAAAAATGCGAATTTTTTTACGCTAGTCACAAATGTGCCAACCATAAAGCGTTAACACACACATTTGCAGTCTCTACAGTGTGACTGTCAAAACGGTAATTTTGTACGGAGTGTCCGGGGTGTGCTTCAGGTATGGCGCAGTCACTCGACGAAGTCAGTGATCGACTTCGTGAACAGCAGCGAGAATGCGATCTTCGTGGTGAACACTGTGCACCTCATCAGCCAACTCGCTGATAATCTCATCATCGCCTGCGGGGGGCTGCTGCCGCTGCTCGCTTCTGCTACTTCACCTAATGTAAGCCTAATTTATTATCCTGGTACATTATTATACTCTTTTTTGTGATATTTTCATTGTCTTTTTTGTTGAGGTAATTTGGCCTGTCTTATAGAATGCGGTAGGGTGAAACAACTGATGTATTTAATTTGCTATAAGTCATCTATCTGTATTTTACTTTGTAGATTTTTGTTTCTTAAAATGTCCTTTAATTGGTAAAGTAAATTTTAAGTTACAATTCCAAACGAAAAACTTTTTCAATTTATTTGCATTTGGATTTATCGTATTTTCCATTAAAAAAATCTCTATTATATTTACCTAATTTTTTTTATACTGATACATTTTCAGAACGAATTGGACGTTATCGAGCCAACCCAGGGCATGCCCGTAGAGGTGGCGGTAACATTCCTACAGCGGCTCGTGTCTATGGCCGATGTGCTGATATTTGCCAGCGCACTGAACTTTGCTGAACTCGAAGCTGAGAAAAATATGTCCAGCGGTGGGATTCTGCGACAGTGCCTCCGATTGGTAAGATGGACGACCTTTATTTAATAAGAAAGTTCTAGAAATGTTGAAATGGTATTATAGGTATTTAATTATTGAATAACGTAGGTACTTCTAATCAAGGAAGTTTAGTTGTTCCATTACTAAGTTAGTCGAGGTAGTCAATTATATTATGGAATGTTTAATTATTTAGTATCTAATAATCTTTAGTTTGAATATATTCGTATTGTAGAACAAGAAACTTATCTCATATTGTCTAAGAATAGTTATTTGATGTGGAAAAGTTGCAGTATAGTAGACACAGTTTTTAAACGATCAAAATGAATTTCGAACATTTTTATGATTTTGTTTACATCTTGTAAAGTTGTGTATCATTTAAATGTAATATTAGATAGTACCTAATAATAGTTATTCGTTACTTCTTCTCATCTCTTTCTCTATATAATTTTAAAAAATTGTCCCATTGTTAAAAGAGGGTCATAAACATAGAGCCGTAGTTGTAATTCACCCCTCATAAAGCGACTAGGCGCACATAAGCGCATAGCGACTAGGCGTAGAGCATAGTGTGTAGCGGTAGCGTGTGCACTGTGCAGGTGTGCACGTGCGCGGTCCGCAACTGCCTCGAGTGCAAGGAGCGCCAGCGGCCCGCGCGCGCCGACGAGCCGCCCAACAAGGTACGTGCGCCCCCGCGTGGGTTATGCGAGCCTGGTACTTGGCCTCATTTACATGATGCGATTTTGGTTGTATTGAAAAGTTTTTTTTTTTGTGTGTTGGTTCAACAGCTTGGGCTAAATAATAATAAAGTTTTATATGTAGTGATACAATAATTATGATGCTTATGATGCTTTTATAAATTAAAATCAATTTAATTTAATCTGCTTATTGATTACAATAAAAATCTATTACGTCATGATAGTATATTTTTTTGTTTTTTATCTGTATCCAATGATTGTGTTAAAAAAATTAACAATTTTCTTCGCAATAAATGTTCACAGAGCGTCGTCGCAAGTCTCGCTGACGCAGCGAGTCCAGTGAAAGATCCCGAAAGACTTTTGCAAGATATGGACGTGAACAGACTCCGTGCTGTTATTTATAGAGACGTCGTAAGTTATTTACAAATGCAATATAGAATATCCGCATTGAACTACAGAAATAGGCATATTCAGTATATTATAAGTTTATCGTTATTTTTTTTTTTTTTAATTAGTTAAGTATCATGTATATCTTCAATTTTGTCATTGCGTTGTACGCAATCTGAACGTTCACCTTTAATTGTTTGTCCAAACATATCATAAAGAGATATTTTAACGGTACTTGTGTGTCGGTTTCCAGGAGGAGACGAAGCAGGCGCAGTTCCTGTCGCTGGCGATCGTGTACTTCATCTCTGTGCTGATGGTGTCGAAGTACCGCGACATCCTGGAGCCGCCGGCGCACGCGCACGCGCACGCGCACGCGCACGCACGCGCCCGCCGACTGCGCGCGCCGGCTGCACCACGCGCACGACCACCACGGTACGGCACACACACACGCACGCACACGCGCACACACGTACACATACGTACATATACGTACATATACATACACATACGTACCTATACAGTTCCAATTTCATGTCTAAATAGTACAGTCTTGTAACATTATAACATATAAGATTACTAAACATTGAACAATTATATAATATACAATTAATATAGATATTTCGTTTGATTTATCGTTGATAGTCCGCTGTGATTATTTTTTATGTAATTGTATACTGATATGTCATTAATGAAAATGTCGCTTTGTGCGCAATTATTTGCTGCTAATGTTTACTTGAGTTCAATAATGTATCATATTATTATTATATAATATTTGTTTTCTTCATTTATTTTGCATTTATGGAATATGTTATGTATCCCTGTTTCGTAATAATTTTATGTATTTAATACGCCACACGTTGGATCACGAGATACTTGATGGTTTTCGTAATTATAAGTATATCTACTTTGTTATGTTTGTACATATTTAATCTCCGATTATTTTCCGGCTAACGTGGTAATATATTTTCGCTAAGCACTCGATTAGCTTTTTAAAATATTATATTATTATGTATTATATAGTTATTCATTAAGTCACGATCTAATATAAATCATTATCTTCATATTGCTATAGTTCCATTGTTTTGCTTTTTTATAAGCTTTATTGCACATTCATAATTTATATCTTAGGTTAGGTAACGAGAGAGACAAATATTATTTTATATCGTCGGCCAGAAGTTGAAATGATACAACATAATGTCATTATCATTTCTTTTAGTTTCACTGCGATAAATTTCTGCTTGTGACCGACCACAAACCGATCAGCCTCGAGAGTCGTATATCTGACATATCATTTTTCCTCTTTTACACGCCGCTTGAACTCGCGTCACGAATGGGACACTGGTAAAAACTACGTTTTATTCACACTCGCTGCGATGCTCACACATCGACGCATTGCACCACACACACACTCATTTGAACCGTAATCTACACGGATACTGTAAACCTACACGACCCGTTTCCTCTTTGTTCTACTCGATTATCAATCGTCTTTATGATACTCCGCTTCTTTTCCATTTCGATAATATTCTTAAACTTTTGTATTCTGTTCTTTTAAACACACAACAAAACGCGCTTCGCTTCCGCTTTCTTGACTTTCAACATCTATCTCCACTTATAAACGGAATTACTCCGCCTCGCACTCGCAACTGCAATTTTGCATCTCTTCACGGTAAATTTTCAAAACGGTCGCCCTCTCCTACAACGGGGACAATCTGTACGTGGCGTCGTGTGCCCCTGTCCCCTTATTGTATCGTCGTTGCCCGGGGTGGGGTGCCGTCGGGTGGGGTTGGGGGCGCAGGGTCGCGGCCGCTGTTCCCGCAGTGGTCGCACCACGTGTACCCGCAGTTCCTGCCCGGTGGGCACCCGAGCCGCCACTCGCACTGCAAGCTGGAATGCGGGCAGCACCTCACTAACTCGCACGCGCTCGCGCACGCTCGCATCGCTAGTTACCGCGCGCACGCGCACGCGCACGCGCACGCAGGTAAACGCGGCCCCGAGCGTTCGCATCTCACATACAGACACGTCTCGTTCGAATTATACTCGAAACGTATTGAGTTTCGTCATAAACACATTTTCATATTTACTGCTGTGAATTTTCTGTGGCACAGACTGTCAATTCGTTCGTTCATTATGTATTCGAACAGATATTATGACGTAATTGATTTTAAGGATGCACGAAAAAGAATGCTAAAGTAAGCTTCGGTATCGCTTCACGCTTTAGTTGTTCGTTTCTTTTTCGTGTTCGCGTGGATATGTTATGATTTTTATTATGAGACGATTTAATTTAAAAACGATGCGAACGCCCCTCCTCACGATACGATACTAATAAATGTGGTCGATGTTTGCGTGACGTCACTTTATCTCACAGGGCATCATTCATACATTTATAACAAAACCAATAAATACAGATTATCATAAAATATCCTATAGTCCTGGAGAGAGAAGGTGGCGTAGATTACACTGCCTGAGCATTGCTGTAATTTTTATTTTATTATTTATTATTTGCAACATCATTTAGTATTCAACAAGTAGTTATCATGTCATTTTCATCGAATGTTTTATTGTTGCCATGATATCGTAGTCGTAGTCCTTAGACCTTTAATTTCTGATTGAATGTTAAACAGTACTTAAATATAGTTGTTACAAATAAATATTACCTTAATCTTAGCAATAACTTTAAAATAGGCGTAGTAGATCGCTATAGGGATTTTATGTTGCCGGTTATAAGGTTAAATTTGCATCAGTTGATGTATTGGATGAGTGATTATGTTTGTTTCCGCTTTGTGGCCGCTTGTCACCTTGTTGTGCGCTTCGTTATTCACTTACTAAAGTATTCTCTCCATAGATCACAACGGGGACGACGTGGAGTACGCGATGATCGTGGTGGATGAGAACAACTCCACCATCAATGAGCTAGACTCGCCATCCATGAAGGTAAATTACGTGTGCCCTTTTCGCTTGGGATTATTCATCATTTAAAACCGCATGGGTAAACATTGATCATTGTTTTGTACAATTTATTACCCCCTTTTGAAGAGACTGTAATTTTTGTATTTGTAAGTAATATTTTTGTCTATGTTTATTCATAATTAGATATATTGTAATAATAAATTAATGGGAATATCGATAGATATCATAACATACCATTCTATCCTTTGTCAATATTTTTGTCATGACTCTACTTTATCAAATAGATTTAAATGAAAGATTATAGCATGCCTTTAACTTTTTAAAATAAATCTGATTCCTAAATAGTAAATCGTAGAACTTGACATCCATTCTCTTAGTTAGTTTTAGGAGATAGTAAATGCATGCGTACTCAGTTAACCGTGAATATATCACGATTATCAAGTTTTTGTAGCAATTTTCATTTGCTGTTGACTCGTCGGTTTTGGTTGTCGCTGGAGTGTTTAGAATACGTATATGTGGTCATTGTTGACGCTTCTTACATCCGTTGTTATTTTGCTGTCGCATTTGTATACTGAAGGAGGGGGAAGAGAGCGTGGCCAAAATTGAGACGAGCACGGACGAACTGAAGCCGAACGCTAGCGAAAAGAAAACTCTAGAAGTTTCGCCGGCCTCGGAGAAAGAGGAGCCGCTGTTCAAGTCGAGCCTCCGGCTGAAGCCGCAGAGCAAACCCAAGGTTAGTTGACTGGGACGCGCCAGCTCTGCTCCTCTATTAGTTTCTGCGACTTTGTCGTCCTTCTAACTCCTTCGATGTTTACTTAGAATATTCGCTGCAGTCAGGCCCGACGTCAATTTCAATATTATATTTCAATCTTAATTTGCCTTTAAATTAAATATAGCAAACGGGTCTCGTTGCAGTGAATCCTTAGCACTAACAGTGTGGAATCTGAAACCTTTAACTTCTCAGTGTGGAAAAGTTTAACTAAACGTATCTTATTGTCCTGTTGTAAGCCTCCCAGCTCGAGGTCCAAAACATTATCGGGGATCACGGTGTCCGTGGTGAAGTTGGTTTGTAAACGTTACGATACCCTGTGTGTTAACAACACCTCACAATAACAATTGGTTCTGGAAGCCTAACACTGTATTGTTAAAATATAATAAAAAAGCTTTCCAGTTCCGATACGAAACACAAACACGAGCTTAAGTCACAAACACTAAACTGTTTGAAATGTAAAGTAACACTGAGATCGCTAACGCTACGCTCACACAAATAAGACAATAAATAAGCTAGCACAGAGCACTATAATAAATATTTTTTTAAGTACACAAAGTGGAATTACAAATGTGAATACACGAGACATTCAATGTGTACAACTTTGATTTTATTATAATAATGCATATCTTAAACTCACTTTTGATGATATTACTAATAAATCTGAACATATCAAATAATTAAGTCAATGAATTGAAAATAATCCGCATCATTAGGAATATTCAATACATATTAAGGATTGTGTATATGAGCCTCAAAACAAAAATATTTACCATAGCAGGATCTTGTTATACATTCGGATATATCAAACAAGTTGTAAGTATGGAAAAGTAAATATGAATGCGACGAGACATTTTGTTCATAGCATGTGTAATGTGTATGTATGTTGTGTAGCTTTGCTTGCTGTCACCCCACACTTTTGTCTTGTTTGCATGTCAACACCCCCCACTGTTTCCTTTACTCTTCTTCAACAATAATAAGTTTTAATCTTGTTATTATTTATTGAATCCTAATATTATATATTTGGATTTGATATGCAAAATGTAAATATAACTATATATTTTCATTAAAATCATGTTTTATCGTAATGTCATGAAATTAAATAACTTATCTCTATTTTAAGTTATCTTAAATGCTAAGATGTTGAAACCGTGTCCGTAGAGCGTGGACTCGATCGAAGACGCCGGTTCGTTCCACCTGAACTCGACAGAGACCACCAATAATGATCCAGAGACCTCTAGTGAAATTGCAATGGATGATAATAAACTTCCTGTAAGTTAATTTCACATATCGATTAATAAGAAAAAAATCACAGTTTTTCCCTTGATAACTTTGCTACTAAGTTATCAAAATTTTCCATAAATCAATATCGATTATATATTTTTCAGGTGAGCAATGACGAATCCTGGACTGACGTCAATTTAAATGAGGAAGGTGAAAGAGGTCCGGCCACTATTACGGGAAGGGGCAGGGATCATGAAGGTAAAAATAGTAATAATATTTATCTTTTGTATTAATCTAAAGCTGTTTGTTAAGGGAATGATTTGAATTTGAGAATAAATGCAAATAATGTTATTTCCAGAAATAGAGAAACAAATTCAACTACGCAGCGAGCACCACGTGCAGAGACTGCAGAACAGAAGTCTTCAAGCCGCACAGAGACATCTGCACCAGGTACGTATTAGTTTTATCGATGAACTGTTATGTTTTGACAAAAATCGTGCCTGGACATTAGATCGTTAACAGCACGGCAGCCTCGGTGCAGTTTTGAAGTGTGACGCACTTCATTTCAAAAATTGATTCTTACGGGGAAATAATCCAACAACAAAGTAAACAATGCACGTAATTCTGTCCAGTTTTTTTAGGGTTCTGATGTCGGATTGAAACTATTTGAATTTACAGCCTGGCTCTTTTCCTTGTACTTTTTACCCAGTTGTCACTCGCGAATCTACGCAATCTAGCTACTAATTTAATATTTTACTGGACTTTTCGGCTGTTATATACGTTTTTATGTGCGTACTAGCGGTCCGCCCCGGATTCGCGCGTGGTATCTACATGTTTAAACTATCCTATCTCTCAAGTTGGATCGAACTGCACATGGTGTGCGAATTTTATTATAATCGGTTAAGTGGTTTAGGAGTCCATTGAGGACAAACATTGTGACACGAGATTTATATATATTAAGATTGTATCGTTGTTTGTGCAGGAGGCGGAGTCTGTGACAGAGGCGGAGGGCGGGGGCGAGGTGTCGCGCGAGGCGTCGCTGACGCACAAGCTGGAGCGCGCGCTGGGCGCCGTGTGCCCGCTGCTGCGCGAGATCATGCTCGACTTCGCGCCCTTCCTCGCCAAGACGCTCGTCGGCAGCCACGGCCAGGAGCTGCTCATGGAGGGTACGCGCTGCCGATTCGATAAAACTAAAAATTGCAATCTAGTATTATTTTTTTAATAATAATAAATGCATATAACATGTAAATGTAAAATGTTTAAACTTGTCTTATGTAACTGATGTGA
The DNA here is from genome assembly GCA_029959065.1 of Colias behrii. Taxonomy (NCBI): domain Eukaryota; kingdom Metazoa; phylum Arthropoda; class Insecta; order Lepidoptera; family Pieridae; genus Colias; species Colias behrii. The sequence continues at coordinate 227,589 of JARWMC010000021.1, read as the reverse complement.
GAAAATAGAGTATTTTTTATTTATTATTTTTTTACGTGTTAACTGTCCATTTCATTGGCAGGTCTCCAAACGTTCAAGTCGAGCACGTCGGTGGTGGAGCTGGTGATGCTGCTGTGCTCGCAGGAGTGGCAGAACTCGCTGCAGAAGCACGCGGGGCTGGCCTTCATCGAGCTGATCAACGAGGGCCGCCTGCTGTCGCACGCCATGCGCGACCACATCGTGCGCGTCGCCAACGAGGCCGAGTTCATACTGAACAGGATGCGCGCTGACGACGTGCTCAAACACGCTGATTTTGAGGTTAGGGAAAGTCATTATCGACTTTAATGTTGTTTTTAAATTTCTTGTGGTAAATAACTAATTATTGTACATGTATTTCTGGGTCTAATTTACTTTCAATAAGATCGTTTCTTCGTATATAAGAATGCTATAGTTGGGCCAATTTAATAGGCAACATTTGACGTCTATCAATTTTATCTTCGAAGAGAAGTAACCTGCTTAAAAACATCGATTAAAGTGATGAAATCGATACGGACTTGAAACATTTGTCAATCGAACTTGAAACACATGTCAAATTTAAAATTCATCAGGCGAATCCCTGTCCCAGTAATATACTTTCTTTCGTAAATTTAAGGAGCAACATAAGACAAGTTTAATACATAATTTAAAAAACACAACGCATTTATTAATTTATGATGACTTTTATTCACCAGTAATCAATGCATTCGATTCTAGATGTCAGATTTCGATTTTTAGATTAACGTCTCTGGTATTTAAAAAGAAAAAAAGGTTTATTGACACAAAATTGTAGCGACGTCAGTTCTTTAATTCAGAAATTGTTTATTATGTTTAGAATGGTTTATCAGTAAAATGAAATCTTAAAATTACTTGTATCGGTCATTATTATTATAAACTAGATTTCCGCCCGCGGCTTCGCCCGCGTTTTCAAAGGAAAACCCGCATAGTTCCCGTTCCCGTGGGATATCCGGGATAAAACCTACCCTATGTGTTAATACAAGTTACCTTCTATATGTGTGCTAAATTTCATTGTAATCGGTTCAGTAGTATTTGCTAACTAAAACTGCTTTTTACATTATCTCTCTGATTAATTTTTTTAATTTATCTATCAAATTAAATACTTAATTGAATAAATAATAATATTACCTTCACAATCGCCTAACAACGGTTTAGAGCATCTTCCGTATCCTCTCCCATCTCACGGAACCGTTGTATTAAGTTCTCTTTGAATTATTTCTGAGAAACACGAAATATAAGGTTATTTATTATGCATACCATGTTTAAATATAAATTTATAGTTGAATCGTTTCTATCGCCTTAAATACGTTTATCTATAATATTATTTTTATTGACTTATCGAAATTTTCCTGACTTATAGAAATTTTCCCAACAAAGAGTAATTTTCCTGACTTATAGAAATGTTTGCGGCAAAGAGAAATTTTCCTCACGTATAGAAATTTTCCTGGCTTATAGAATTTTTCCTGACGTAAAGAAATCTTCCTGGCATATATAATTTTTCCTGACTTATACAAATTTTCCTGGCTTATAGAAATTTTCGTGACGTATTGAAATTTTCCAGCTTATAGACATTTTCCCGGCGTATAGAAATTTTCCTGGCTTATACAATTTTTCCTGACGTATAGAAATTTTCCTGGCTTATAAACATTTTCCTGACTTATACAAATTTTCCTGGCTTATAGAAATTTTCCTGACGTATAGAAATTTTCCTAGCTTATAGAAAATTTCCAGCTTGTATACATTTTCCCGACGTATATAAATTTTCCTGGCTTATAGAATTTTTCCTGACGTATAGAAATTTTCCTGGCTTATAAACATTTTCCTGACTTATACAAATTTTCCTTATCTATATAATTTTGCGGCAAAGAGAAATTTTCCTCACGTATAGAAATTTTCCTTGTTTATAGAAAAGTTCCTTTCTTATGGAAACTTATAATATATAAATTAACTATATATATATGTATAGGTATATATCCTGACTTGTCGTAATTTTTCCGACTTATGGATTTTTCCTGACGTATAGAAATTTTCCTGGCTTATAAACATTTTCCTGACTTATACAAATTTTCCTTATCTATATAAATTTTGCGGCAAAGAAATTTTCCTCACGTATAGAAATTTTCCTTGTTTATAGAAATTTTCCTTTGAAAATTTTCCAGCTTATAGAAAATTTTCCGACTTATGGCAATTTTTCTTGACTTATAGACATTTTTCCTGACTTATCGTAATTTTCCCGACTTATGGATTTTTCCTGACGTATAGAAATTTTCCTGACGTATAGAAAATTTCCGGACTTATGGAAATTTTCCTGGTGTATAGAAATTTTCCTGGCTTATAAACATTTTCCTGACTTATACAAATTTTCCTTATCTATATAAATTTTCCTGACATAGAAATTTTCCTGACGTATGGAAATTTTCCTTGTTTATAGAAATTTTCCTGGCGTATAGAAATTTTCCCGACTTATGGAAATTTTCCTGACTTATAGAAATTTTTCCTGACTTATCGTAATTTTTCTGTCAATCGAAATTTCCCTAACTATTGTTAAAATCATTTTTCTAATCTTCCTAAAATTTTAAATTTTTACGACTGATTAAAGTAAACCACCCACCTATTCCCACCCACATCCCGTACGCTTTGCTCTCTATCCACAGGCCGCGCGTGCGCAGAATTGCTCAGTATCTGCATAGCTAGCGAACGTATAAACTCGCCCGGTCGTTGGGCGCTTTCACCAGGGCCCTGGAATTATGGAATTATTATTAATTTCATGAATAATATCATCATCATCATTTTTATTTAAAACAATATTCATATATTTTTCTTTGCCCGCGGATTCCCCTGATGTTAAATTCGCATTAATATGAGTCGTTTCACCGCTGTCAAAAGTTACCCATGGCCATGTCACATTAAAACGAATAAACACACTTTCGCATTTATAATATTACTAGAGGTCCGCCCCGGCTTCGCCCGTGGTACATATTTCGCAATAAAAGGTAGCCTATGTCCTTTCTCGGGTATCAAAATATCTCCATACCAAATTTCATGCAAATTGGTTCAGTAGTTTAGGCGTGATTGAGTAACAGACAGACAGACAGAGTTACTTTCGCATTTATAATATTAGTACGGATATGTAATCGTAATTGAAAAAAGTTAAGAAAATGTGCAGTTCTAACAAAACGAAATATCATGTTATTCTATGCCGTCGTTACTAGGTTACGTTGTTGAATTTTGTTGAACTGTCAAATGTTGCCTATTAAAATGGCTCTACTATAATAATAATTTTTTCATCTCAATAATGCACATAGTCATTAAATATGTCTGTCCGTGTGTTGCGCAGTGCCTGTGCGGCGCGTGGAGCGGCGAGCGCGCGGAGGAGGAGCGCACGTGCGAGCGGCTCATCGCCGCCGCGCGCCGCCGCGACACCGCCGCCGCCGCGCGCCAGCTCGACAAGCTGCACCACCACCGGTACCGACACACTCGCCCCTACACAGTACCCTGTACCGGTACCCCGCAGCTGCGTGCGGATAGCGCGCATCCGGGCACGCGTACAGCTCCTGTACGGACCGCTGCGTGTACCTGTACGCGAGGTCAATCGATCCAGAACGCTCCGCGAGCCCCAGTCGTCCGCCATGGCTCCGACAAACTCAAAGAATACGCGAGACTATTCATTTTACGCGTGCCAGGTTACGCGCTACCCGCGCAGTTTTACACTCACTTCTAAAAAGTACCTGTGCGGTGCGTGTACGAAGGAAATTTAAAAGTTGCCAACACAACATTCGATCGTCAAATGACACACAAACACAAATAATATTATGACTCAATTAAAGTGAATGAAGTCAATTCTGACTAATTAATCATATTGCAACCTTTCTTATAATATTCTTGACTCAATTTGTTATCAACGCCACCTAACCAGAATATATAATAGTTTACAGTTGGTACTTGCGAATTTGGTACAATAGTTAGTAACTTTTGAAATAGATGGCGTGAATGATAGGAATTAAATACTGCACGATGATCATTATTTTCTTAGGGTTATGTACCTAATAGACTGCATACAATTTTTTAATAATAGATAGCGCTGTAACGAATAAAACATTATACCTACTTGATATATTTACTATTTAGTATGATGTATTTTAGTTAGGAATGTGTAATAACATAATTTTGCAATACCAGGCGTAAAGAAGTAACGTGCAACTTTAACTAGACAAAAGCTAAATACTTTGCCTAGTATCTGAATCGAACATGTACCAGGTGGTAAGAAGTGTACGCAAATAAAATATTAATAAATTAGATAGATTTTCCGCCTAGTATTTGTATAGCACAAGTACCAGGCGGTAAGAAGTAACGCGAAATTATTGCATCTAAACTAAATCTGGATAGTTTGCCTAGTACTTAAGTAGCACTTGTACCAGGCGGTAAGAAGTATCGCACTAGTATAACTAGATCAAGGCCATAGTTTGCCTAGTGTCTGTATAGCACTTGTACCAGGCGCTCAGGAGTGACGCGTAGGTGTTGCAGCGTGGGCGAGGGCGGTGCGTCGGAGAGCACGTTCTGGAAGCTGGACTCGTGGGAGGACGACGCGCGGCGGCGGCGGCGGCTCGTGCCCGACGCGCGCGGCCGCCGGCACGACGCGCGCGCGCACCACCACCCGCCCGCGCCGCCCACCGACGCTATACTACAGGTATTGACCTGTATTGACATACATAATTACATACTATTATTAGTATTCACTACAATAATCGCTTTTTGTGATTTAAGAAAAAGTTTGACAAGATTTTTGGTAGCAAATTTTCAACAATCTTAGTGTCAATTTCATTTGACATCAAACGATTTACTTTGAAACTAGTAACATTTCAATAACGTTTAATTATTTTGTCTGAATTTTACGTCAAATTTAAATTCAAATGTTATTTCTTAACTTAAATTATTAATTCGTTTGAATCAATGAATCTGACGTCACAAAATGTCCTATATCCTTATTTGAATTCCATAACAAATATAGATACAATTCAATTCATTTTTTCCTTCCTACTCTATTTTATTCCACAAACACCCAAATGTTTAACACTACATGTTCCCGTGTGTCAGGCGACAGAGGAATTACACGCGCGTATCGCGGGCGTGTCGGGCGGCGCACAGCTCGCGGCCGCGCCCGCGCAGGAGCTGCTCGATGACGCCGAGCTGCTGGTGGACGAGCGGGACGCGGAGCAGGACCTTACTGGTGCGTGCTCATTGTTATGGATTCAATCAAATCTAATAACGTTCTTCTCTTTCATTTGTGTTTCATTATTGCCGACTATCGACGGGGTCGTTAGTAGAACGCTTTATTGTGCACCTAGTAAAAAATAATAACAGGTATATAACAAGAGAATTAATCGCAGGGACGTCGTATATCCTCGCGGTCCACACTCAAAAAGAATATTGACACATTTTCCACTATCACTTACACACACAATAAGTACTAAAATTTACCTTCGCCCTTTAATTAGTGGGCTGTAGGGAAATAGTTATCCTTGGTCACATTATAAATACAAACCATCTTTCGTTTTTAAAATACTTATTATTAGTGTCATAATATATTGTAGGTAATATATTTTCTTTCTTTCTAATTCTGTGTTGGATTGATTACTACCTTTTATTAACATTTTCAATCCTGGTTTTTTATAATTCACAGCCGCATCCGAGCGTTATTGCTCCTTAATACAACTAGGCGCAGCATTTTCACTTCTGGACACAAAATAATATTACCTTTTATAAAATACATAGTTTTTTACCATTCAGAAAATTATATGGAACTACGTATCATTGTGCATAGTAAAATCTCACTCTACTTATCTTTGTTATGATCTGTAACATAATCTTGTAATAATATACATCATTGTGCTTTCTATAGAATTTGACATGGTTTATCCATTAATATTATATGTTGAATATTATGTGTTGTATGATATAGAGTATTTAAGTATGATACATTTAATGTCTTTATTTAAAAAAACAAACTAAAACTTGCATTTTGTAGTGGACGTGAATAAGCATAGGTAAACTCAAACATACATAACTAATATCTAAATAAGCAACTCTATGTACTGCAGTCTGCAGATAAGCTTTAAGCAAGTGATGTGTTGCGTATTGCAATTATTCGTAACTGCTTCTGCTCGATAGGTTTAGGCAAAGTGTTACGACTTGTTCTTATTTCTGTTAACTCCTACGTTCTTACTACATTATTTGTCGTTTTATCTGTCAGTTACGATACACAGTACATGTCTAGAAGATGTGAAACTGTATATTTATTCAAGTGAAACTTCCTAAGCGCGTTGAGAGTAAAATTTCAAGGCACGTCATGATAATACCGTCACGTCTTGGAGTAAAGCGACGATTTTGGTATCATTGAATGCCAAAGAAGTTTCACTTCTGACACGTGTGCTCGGCACACACGCTATTTTTTATGATATTTATTGTTTTATGGCATTCAATTAATATAAAAAATGGTTGTCTGTAAAGTCGGTTTACTGATGATAGTTGAACGTGACAACGTCCGATTGTTCTTCTTTGTCGCTCGTTCCGCGCTCTCGCTCGCACTTCAAGCCTTACACGGAACGCCTCAGAGCGAGGTAACGCCGCATGAGTCATGTTTTTTCGTGCGTGCAGGCGGCTCTATCGAATTATAAGACGTTGTCACGTCAAAAAATTGTATATTTATGTATGTAATGGTTACTTTGGTACCAGGGCCGGTGAACATGAGTACGGCCGCGCGGCTGGTGGCGGGCGGCGTGGTGGCGGGCGGCACGCTGTCGCTCACCTCCACCGAGCTGTACTTCGAGGTGGACGAGGACGACCCCGACTACAAGAAGGCGGACCCGGAGGTGCGTGCTAGTGTAGATATATAATGTCCAATTTTGGACTTTATTGTTTCGTATTAAGGTTCATTTTATATTGTATATTGTTATTGAGTAGTGATGGTTCACTTTTCCTTAACAAAAACATCATTTTATTTTTAATGTAGATATCACTTTATTAATGTAAACAATCGTTAGAAAATAGCAGTTTCAGTTTAAATAATAACTATTTATCAATATTAGTATTAATATTTAGGAAATAATATAATGCAGGTATTAAGATTATTGACATATTTTAGGTAAAAACGACTTTGCCCGTGACTCGTGTCTTGATTATGTTAATTTTAGGCAATAAACCAAATTAAACGACTTTATTCACAGTTGTGCCGTATATCAGATATTGGCATATTCGTAATAATGAATTTGAATTTTAAAATTAAATACTATTTTGCGCAGGACCTAGTTCATAACTTTAAAGTTGCGTAACTATGTTGTGTCAGACATAAATATTTAAATTTAATTTATTTGAACGCAGGTGACGTCGCGGTAATAAGTTAGCAGGACATAAATCAATCGCTTGTATCCTTCGACATACACTCGAGCTAGCTGTTAACGATACTAACATTTATTATACAGCTTATTAATAAAATTTTACAATAAATCGTCTACTTTATTGCTATATAAATTAAGTTTTTGTGAACGCTATTATAATATAATTTTATTTATAAAAGAAACACAGTGGTATGACAAAACTGATTTCAAATAAGGTGTGACGTGGATCTTTGTCCAGTAATTTATCGTTGTTTCTTGTTTGTTCAAGAGTAGTAAAATGGGAATTATATCCTTTACCACGTCAACTACATTCGGCGTAAGGGCACTAGAAGGGGTAATGTAAAATAGATGTTATACAAAGGTGTTAGCGCGTAAGTTCGTTTGCATATACTTTGGCAGTGAGGACGTTAATGTTGTTGAGGTGATATGGATACGTATAGGCGTGTAATATAGCCGGTAACCGAATATGAGGCAGTTTAAGGACGAACAATGAAGCCCCGCGGCGCGCTGGCCCACGTGGCGCCACTATAGGGATGCTGGACAACTTATCGGTTAATTTACAATATTATTCATATATGTATCAACAAAAAAATGTAACTACATTATAAGGTATATAATCTGCTAAAAGTATTTCACTTGTTTTATTGGCTAAAGAAGTTTTAAATCAATATACTTACATAAGTTTTATAATAATTTTTTAACGTGTGTTCTATTTTTCATCTGCAAAATTACTTGGTCTGTTATGCTAATTATTCGAATTAGCCTGTCTCTAGCAGCTCATTAAACTCAAATTAGGTATTGTAATATTTTTTTAGTAACATGAATTGTATATTTGATTGTAATCTATCATGTGTAATTATTTTTAACCATATATAAAACGAGTTCTTATAGACCAATAAATATTCATAACGCAATCACTCACAGAAACAATAGGTTAAATATTATACCCACTACCTATTTAAATTATCATACAAAAAACCTGTATATGTAAGAAATAAGAATACAAAGAATTTTCGCACGCTTCTATATTTATTAACAAGTTAAAAATGGTAGCATTTGAGCATTGTTTATTTACTGTTCTGATTTACTTATAATACATAGAACACTAGTTTTGCCCCGTGCTTCCTCGATAAATTAACATCATACACGAAAATTAAACTCTCAATAATTCGAACCAATATTTTCTGAGATTAAAAACAAACATTCAGTATTATAATATGGGTACAGATATTGTTACATAAAACTTTATAAGAAGGAATACCAGGAAATTTCGCACGCTTGTATCTTCATCAATAAACAATAAGTTATGTTTAAGTGCCAGCATTTGATACGTTAACTTGTTACCTTCATGACTGACTCATAATGCATAATATAATATTCAATCGTATAAAGTATCGTCTGGGTACAACACTAGAGTTGTTCGGTTGTGTGGCGCGGGCGCGGCGCCCCGCTGCGCGCTCGGTTTGTACCGTTTATACGCTCGCGCTCGTACTGTCCGATAACGAGGCGTACTTACGTGTACTTGCGATCATTAAGCCTTCCCAAATTAAACATTATGCTATCCTACGTCGTGCACTTGCTAAACTTTATGGGAATTCATTAATAGTCGCTGGTTTATTTTGACAAACTATAATGTGCTTTATTTATGTAAACAGTCTTTATTTGCTGCGCTGACCGAGTCATTATATCCAGATTGGTATAATTTTCTCGTTGATTACATGCAATTTAATTATAAATTACAAAGTAAACACATTTAAGCATTCGAACTTTAATTGAGTCTATTATTTATAAGTTTAATAATATGTACTAATGTGAGGATTAATATTAATTTATGTGTAAAACTATTTATCATGGTAAATGTCATATTTGTTTAAGATAAACACAATCCATATTCATGATCCGCTGGTGTAGTTTTTGTTTATCGAAGACCAAGTTTTATAATGCAAAATGTGCCTAATAATTAACTCTATGGTCTTTTCAGTCGTTTTTTAATTAGGTCATTGATACGACTAAAATTATTATGCAAATATTATTATGAGAAATTAGAAATGTGTAGCTCAGGGCAATGTTTGCTCATCTGTCAAGTATAATGAATTCATTGCTCTTCGCGGTCAGAAAGATTTTCGTTTCGAACCGTCTCAAGTTACAGCTTGCAGCGAATATTGCCCGCGACCAGTTTTATAGAAGTCACTACATATTAAAATTCTAAAATAAGCGGAGCGTTAAGTTATAATTGCATTAAGTATCCAATGTACAGTCGTAACAAGTAATGCGATGTTCTACGGTTCTGTTGAAGATGATTTTATTGTTTTCGCCGCGGACGAAATCGCTAAACCTCATGTTTTATACCGGTCTGTTATTATACGATCTGTATCCGAAGTATTATTTACTGCGACTAATTCAAACGATTTCAAAGATTGTAAATTGAATTCGTAATGGGGCATTTTATTTGTTTATGCTAATGCAGGGTTTTAATTAAGTGTATCGTGTTTACGGTGTTGCGAGCGGGACGGGAGAGCCGCAGGAATTCCAACTATGTTCTTGCTTATATTTGGATTTTTTCTTACTGTAGAGCGTATTTTTTTCTTGTTGATTATTGTTAATCTATTTATTAGGTATCGAAATTTCATTCCTGCTTAGTATACTCTAACATGTTCTAGGTAGCTACAAAATAAAACGTAGTCATGTGGAATAGGTACACTTTGTAGTTAGTATGGAATATTCAAATTTTATTATTTCGTTATAATTTTTTTCTTCGAAAAATACGGTTCTATAATATGAACAGATTCTTTAATAAAACTTTAACTTAATGTGTCCAAAATCTGGAACAAATTATAATCGATCCATTAGCTTATCAGTCGAGCGGCAATTAAGTATCATTTTTACATGCTCCATTTAATGAGCTGAAATATGGTCTCAATAAGTGATTCCCCATAGCGTCGTAGGATCGCCGGCTCCGGGCCGTTCCCATGTCAGCGCGAGTGCCGCGCCCGTCATAAATAAACACATTACGTCACTCTGACAGCTCCCGGTCTACCTGACACGTGTCATCGTGACATAAGATTTATTGGTGCCGCGCAGCAACACAACTATCTATTCTATTGCCACCGTAAAAGGTTCATTTTCACCTAAAGCCCGCCCGTAGGAAGTTTCTTCTTGTTTTTATGTCCGAAGGCTGGTGCACGGTGCCTACCTGTCGTTTCTGCATTATTTTAGATATTTGATTTCAAACAATGATAACAATTGAATGATTTGTTATGTGTATTATATGGATATGTCATGCGATAAATATTTGTTAAGAATGAACGGAAATAATCAGTGTCCATTTATCCTGATATAATATTTTATGTTTAATCTGGACTTGCAAGAAACTTGAGTGGATATTGCAGTTGCCATAAGAATGTTTATTTTTGAATATCGTACACCTGCTAGACACAGAGTCCACAATATTCTAGCCGAAACGGTCTCGTTATCCCGTCCGCGTCTGTCTGTCAGAGGCCCTTCCTATTCGCCGGTGTACGTTACACGCAGGAATTTAGGCGCCAGATGCGTTCGCGATAACCCCCCGTCGACTATTGTTATCTGCCGGCTTATCGATATCGATAATGCATGTTTCCCATCACTACCCGGTGTTCTGAGATGATTCGATTATCTTGATTTTCTTTTAGTATTAACGAGACCTCAAATATAATATTATATTACAACGAGTTTTGTGATAAGGCTGTTGATTTTTATTTATTAATTTAACATGTAAATAATTAAATTCAATGAATGTGATGATTTGCTTAAATTATTCAATGGTTTCGGTGATTTTAAATATGTTTGCCGGGTGTTTGTTTTTCTGTAAATAAACATTAATCAATCAGCTAAAATTAGTCAGTCGTATTTAAGCATAATTACCAGGGCGGCATACCGGCGCGGGAGACGAGCACGCGAGGTATGTGGCTGACCCCGGGGGCGCCGTCGAAGCCCTAATTGCCGCAGTGCTAACGGGAGGGCGGAACCGCTTAATTGAAGCCCTATGTGAAAAAAGGAGATTCCTACTTAATGCTCATGTGTTTTTGGTTAGGGAGGAAGTCGCGTCGCGGTTGGTCTCGCGGGAGTGATTTCACTAATTTATGCTCGTTTTCATCTATTTTCCGATGTTCTAAGAATCACGTGAGATATTCCGGTGTCACTGCATCTTGAATTAAACATCGAATGTGCTCGTATTCAATGTTATATTTTCGTCACTAAGTTATTTTACATCAAATTCGGCACTCTTTACTTAAACTTCTATCATTCATCAAAGACAACACTTTAATATATTATGTACTTAATTGTAAATGTAATTGTATATCTTCCTTGATTTATTACATTGTTCGACTATCAAAAGATTCTACCGTTCTTTATTTATGTTAAACTGTAAGGACATGTGATACTTTTCTCACGAGCGTGTCGTGCGAGACTCGAGAGAATCGTGAATATAAGCGATAAAAAAGCGTAACAAATGTTTGTAAGTTTGACACTCGCGTGATAGTGACACTGGAACACGCTGGCCCACTTGCGAACTTGTGCTCTATGTGGTAACTGGTGACGTGTCATAGCTTCGTACCATTGGAATCGTGTCAATGGTATATAGTATATACAATAAGGATGACTCTTCAATTTCAGCTGTATTCGGCATAAATTACCCGCAAATGGTGGAACTAAAACGAAAATTTTACCATGTTATTTTTTCTTCAATTACGCGAGTCACAGGTGTTAACTATTATTATGAAGAGTTTAAACTTCAATATAAATGTAAAGAAACCCGCTCAGGACAAAGGAGTCGGGTCGCTTGCTTTTTCATAAGTATGTAGCGACAGTCCGCGCTCGACGCTCACTTTTAAACACTGCAAATATTAGGATGCAGGTCGTGTCAGTAATGTAGAATTCCGGTAGCCCATAAAGCTGCGCAAAAAGCGGCGTTTCATACAAAAGCAGTAAATTCACACCGAAGCTCTCAAGTGTCGCTTTCATGCAGAATTACAAGTGCATCGTGAGATGCCCACAATTCGCACTCTTGTGGGATTTTCTGTGCATAGGTGCTCGTGTATGATATAAATTCATTTTACAGATTACCTACTCATTGAATATAAATAATGGTCGTTACTCATATTTAGTGTGTAACTTTTGTCTCCTCTCTCAATTGACTTCTGGTAATTGACAAATGTATGGTCTGATGAAAAGGAAAGCAGAAAACTTATACCTAATGTTACTAAACTTTAAAAAAAATTAAAACATGCTCATAGGTGACCTTATTATTATTGGGAGTTTGAGAAATAGTACCGAAATGAATTTACGATTTCAGTAATATTTATTACGACAAAATACTTATGAAATACCTTCAGTTGGAGAATATATTTTGTTATTTTAGTATCAGTTCAATGAAACTTGTGTGAAATATGGATCGGTCATTTGAATGCATCCAACAGTCCCTAAAATATGTATTTAAAATAGGCGCCAGCGTTAGATCACGTAGAGTTGCCAGAAAAAACAATGGCCGATAAAATACAAGCGTGCAATATTAAAATAAAGTCATCTCGATACGTGAGCGGAAAGCGCAAGTCGGCTACATGGAATTAATGCCTAATGTTCCTGGAAGCGATATCTATCATATGGGAAAAGTTAATTTGAGGCATTCCTGCGCGTGGCCCCGGGTGGCCGCTTCCAGGAATGCGCTATGTTCCGTAATGTTAGCGTTGTGCCGTTTATAACATTTACATGCACGAGTACTTGGCAGGAATTAGCTCGGATTAGGCTTATGCTAGATCTAATTACGAGAAGTAATTTGTAATTCCAGTATAATCTACTTTTTTACTGGACACAGCACACTCACTGTATGATGTGCTTCATAGATTGAGATAAGTCGTGTTTTTTAAATTATGTAGGTAAAGAAGTGCATAAAAAGTGCCGCACAAAATGAATAACTTACAGTGGTGGACGTATAATTAGAAACACGTAACAAAATGAAGTAGTCATCAAATTCATTTGACATTTGTGTATAATAACGTATTAGAGATTAAGCATTATTTCATATGTAATAGAACACCCGTTTATCTAGCTTTATAAGAAATTGCCTAATTTTAATCAAACGTTAGCTTAAATTATTAAAATTAAACAACTTTAAGTGAAGTCTGATTTCCGAGTATTTTCAGTCTGGACAACAAATTAGAAACAGCATGATTCCAGTGTTCCAAAGTCAAAACCTTCGGCACTTGATCGGAAGTACCATGCTCTTTTAAATAAACTATAGCATTGAATATCTTTTTATCGAACACTCTAAATGATTTGCAATTTTCCTGTAACTCCAGTTTTTGTCAAAATGTAAGCTTAAAATTATTTTTCTTGTTGATAGGTCACAAATCTTACTTTTACCCATTTTTGCTGCATAGTTACTTAATTTTCAGAAACTTTTAGATAGAATGTTTAAAAAACGGTGCAAATATTTGTAGAAGAAAAAAATATTGGCGGCATTTTAATAGGTTTTGACTTTAGAACACTCGAAACATGCTGTTTCTAATTTGTTGTCCAGACTGAAAATACTCGGAAATCAGACTTCACCTAAAGTTGTTTGATTTTATAAATTTAAGCTAACGTTTGATTAAAATTAAGCAATTTCTTATAAAACTAGATAAACGGGTGTTTTATTACATATGAAATAATGCTTAATCTCTAATACGTTAATACACAAATGTTAAATAAACTTGATGACTACTTCATCGTGTTACCTGTTTCTAATTAAACGTCCACCACTGTATATTGAAATACTCCTATTTAAAACATATCATATAATATTGTTTATGGCTTATGTTACAATCATTTTTATATGGTGGAATATTCCTAAATATTCAGTAAATGCTCTACAGGGTATTTCGTATTGAAATTACTACTCTCTCATAGCATCGACGACATTACCGTTATGCTACTTAAAAGGACGAAAGAAAGTACTGGGCAATCATATCACAGCGGGTACCGTTGGTGAGCAATTTCCTCGGTTCTTGGCTCTCGGCAGGCTCGCGCGTGGCCGCCGCGGGGCGCGTGCGGGTGGTCCGTGCTAACCAGCCTAAACACCTCCTGTCCGGCTATGACGCCCTGGTGTCATTCAATGCAACCCATTTACTTGTCTCGTATATTATCTCTGTGCCCATTTGGAAATTGTAGAGGAACAGACGTTTTCTACGCGCAACTAACTTTCCTTTCTCGCTTGCACTTGCAACCTCCATTTGACGCTATTTGTCCAACATTACGCATTTCTAAAGTAGATTTGATAAATGCCGTGAAAAACTTGCGATGTTTAAAGTTTTGGCGAATAACCGCAGGCATGTAAGTATACTGTATTCAAACATACACATATTTGATTGATAAATACTTTTAAAGAACCGTGCCATTTTTGAATCACTTACGATGCTTAATTTCATGCTTATAAAACGTATGTTAAATATTGACGTTGAGTAATGCGTTTACGTTACTCAAAAGGTAATCACGCTTAAAACGGAAACCGATATTAACTCGTAGCTCTGTAGCTTCTGTATTTGCCGCAGAATCAATCAGGGTTTTAATTAGACGTGTCTATTTAATGCTCTTAGTACCAGGCCAGCATAAGCCGATCGGTGCTACGCTCATTTATTACTATTTATCAGTTATAGCAATCCTCATATCTCATTATTCATTATTAGAAACGGCTACCGGTACTCTGGGCACTTGCTATCTTAGAAATGAGCATTCTGTTATCATGGGTCATATTATCTTTATTTGAGTTTTATAGGTCGGCCTTTTCGTTTCTCCTCTGATATTTCTGCCTTTTTGTTTTTTTTTACCAATATTCTACCGACCAAAATAGAAAAAGATCGCAATCGGTACCTACCATTATATTTTTAAATTAATGAAAATTTTTTGTCTCAACAAAACAAGTGTATCGAAGTGGAACATTACGTGCATACGTCTCCATAAGAAGTATGAGTGACAGATTTAAAAACAAATCCAAGCTGGAAGCCGCTTTTTTCGCCGGTGGCAGGTTGCGCTGTTGGTTTTGTAATTTATATGTAAAGTGAGGTGACGTCAGATGTAGAGCCGCAGAGCTGCCGCTGATCTCTTGTTCATCGTTATCTTGAGTTCTCAATGGACATTGTACAATTATTGGTAGAATACCGTAGCATACTTGCGAAACCATGATTATGAATAAAATATGTAGAGACTAGAGAGTAAAATATGGTTTCCTGAAAAACTTGAGTTCGAAATTAATTAATCTTTAGATGCGCTAATTGCTGCAACGGTGTTAATTTTGTTCGCCTTTTGGCTCGTATTACAGAAATTTTTACTAACTTCATCGCAGATAAACGGCCATAAAATCCGTTTTTAATATCGTACGTTACATATTTTATCAAATGAATATATGCAATAATGCAAAAAACAGTGTTAAATCTGTAGCGGTTTGGCGCTTATCGGCCGTTGGGGCAGTTAGCGAGATAGCCGCGTTCGGTTAAAAGGGTTTATTCGCATATTTATTTATATAATATGTATCTTATCGCGGGCTCGATTTACAGCCCTGTACGCGAATACTTTTGAAGTTCTGCACTGACTATCTCTTCATTTGCATTAAGACGCCGAACTGATAGTAGGTTTCCTTTCGTGCCATGGAAAAATTAGTGTAATTGCCGCTCCTTATTGATTAACGTGAAACTGCTATTGCGATAGTTAATGATACTACTTGTAGATATTAATTACTATTTTGCCAAGCATTACCTTTAGGTATATGTAGGTATAGGAAGAAAAAACTCAAATACCATTTTCCCTGTCGTTAGGAATTTCACTTGCTAGTATTTAGCAATTAGTATTCATTCGTGAAGAAACTAGTTTCCATGCATATTTGGTTAGCACTAACCACACCACTGTAGGCGCATAATACCTACATAAAAAGTAACGAGTTATATTTTTAGTTTACAACTATATTAGGAGCCTGGGTCATTAAGTTTTTGTAACATATAATGGTGTAAATAAATGATTTATTTATTTATTTATTTATATTTCAATATATTTTTGTACACGTTCGTACAATTGCTCCGTGCAACTTAATATTATAAAAATTCATAAAGCGATTAACGTGCCATAGTTAAAAAAATAGCTGTTAATTCAGTATTAATTTGCTAATAATTATCGGATGACGATAAGTTTTTATCCAAAGTGATAATTGTCGTTTAAATTGATATAAATGGTAACAGGTGTGTGACGACTAAAATACTTCTCGTGTACGGACATACATTTACTTAATTACAACGGGGAATGAAAGGGTTCTTTATTTAATGTGTATCTGGCAATTAATTGTTATCCGATGTCCTTTCACACAATTAATATGAACCTTTTCATAGCCTCGGTAAACACTTCAGTTATAATGATCCAATGAAAGTAATATACGGTTGTGGATATATTTATCACTCGTAGTGGGGAATGTTGGTTTTGCTTCGAATTGTACATCCTGCTTAAGACGGATTAATCCTCTAGGTGACGAATTTCAATTGTAGTTACTAATTATCTACCAATGTAGTCTACTGTCTTATAAATCTCATACACAACATAGCCTCCGTCAAGTGTCTTTTGACTTGATTTCTTTCACTCAAAACACTTTTGGCACTTGTAAAGTTTAATAGGCCATCAATCAGCGAGTGGCTCAACTAATTGTTATTGTATTATTGTGTAATTGCTGTAAGTGGCCGTCTCGTCTCCCGCCCATAAACATCCAATAAAACGCAAAGCCTTTATTGCCGGCTGTTAAACTCGCGTCTTGTTAGCGAACTGGAACTGCTTCGGGTAAACGCTGAATTTATAATTAAAATAAACATAGGTTTCGATGTTTTATGATGTTAATACATCTACAAGATAATTACCTACCTTAGGAATGTGTACTTTGCAATTTTTATCACTTACACGCTAAGATGAAATAAAACAAATATAATTGTTTATTTTTTCATTTATAGAGGAGCAATCCACGCCCTTACATATAAAACTATATTCACCAACTTAATGACGCAAGCAATAAAAGACTCGTAAAATACAGAATTTTATTATATAGTTGTATTACGCAATTAACCTTTAAGTATGGACGTCATTTTTTCTTAACACTACTGCGGACGTGGAGTCTCACAGGCTCCTATATGTACATACTTTTTTTTTGAGAATTTGATATAAGGTTGCTTTAAAGCTGATTGGATATTGAATTTAAGGGATTTAGCAATAAAATAACGTGCTTATATAATCAACTTTTATTCAAAAAAATATAGAAATGTAAAAAATAAAAAATCGTGGCACTTTTAAGTCTAAATTTACTTAGGCTACATTTTTAGATATTAAAAACAGCCAAACTTATGACTATAACAAAATGAGTCTTTTTTTCTTAAAATATAATATATAAGGAACCAAAAACACAAAATACCTACTTCAGGTAACTAATACAAAAAATATTGACAACGGTCTAATAACGCTAATTTATTGGCAGTCAGTGCACAAAGGTCTAGAACATTGGAGACACACAGGTTTCTTGCACCCAACACAAACATAGGTAGTTATCCTATGTTTTTTCGCGGGACAGATTCTACATGCTCTTCTGGACCCTTGAATGGTTTCTTGATCCTGGACACCTTCTGTAACCATATCATTACCTAAAACGCGATTCATAGTCAACCTCAGTTCTCTTGGCAATCGTGTATTTATAACAAGTCTTTGCACATGAGGCACTACAAGCATGAGTGCTAGTTTTTTTTTTAAATCTCCTCTTTCCACAGCTTTTGGAACTATCCGATTCTTCTCCTAGGACCTGGTCCGGTTCCCGGTCCTGATCTTGGTCCTGATCTTGGTCCTGATCTTGGTCCTGATCTTGGTCCTGATCTTGGTCCTGATCTTCATCACTGTCACTCTCATGATTTTGTATTAGTTCGGACTCCAATATAAAAAAAAACCTTCAATATTCTCTTCATTGTCAGACTAATCCGTAGCTAACAACTCACTCACTTTTTGTTCGAAAGTTGGATCAGCGACACGGAAATTTTTTGCGCAGGGCCTTGAACAGAACTCGTAGACGGTAGTTTTGATGAAAAATTACCGGCATTATTTATATTTGACATTTTGTACTACAAAATCTGAAACGAACATAATCGCCCTTATAAAATATATTATATGACAACAATGGACGTGTAGCCTGACAGGCTCCAGTCAATTTTTTGATGGTTATTACTCACGTAATATTCACCGGACGACACAACCTCCTCCCCCGTTGGTAGTTTGGCAACTAAAACAAAAGCTACTGAGCCGCTCAATCGCGGGGAGTGGGGGGAAATAGGCGAAACTATGAAAACGTAAACATTGAGTAGCCTGTGAGACTCCACGTCCATACTTAAAGGTTAAAAATGGTATTAAACTATAAACTAACATTAAACTTGTGTTAGGTGTGAAAAAGTACTGTTGTCTTATCTTATTTCTTTTTGTGGTTTTAAATGTAGATTTACATTTTACAATAATGTGAGTATGTATGTGTGGACACCTGCACTATCGCCCGTGGCTCACAGTCGAAATTTCAACAAAAATGATAAAGCTGTCTATTTGATATTTTCGTTATCTTTATTACACTTTTTGTGGAAGTTTTAAAATATAATTGCTTCCTATTTGCATTTGCGTTAATAACGTGTTAGGTTATCTGTGGAAGTTTTATGATAATTAAATTAGAGTACAGTTCACCTTGAAATTGGGGTCGTAAATGTTGAATTTATTGGATTTGTGATAGCGCCCGTGTTGACCTTTCGTAGCTCGTACCTATAGCAGGTGCGGGGTTGCCACTTGACAACCGTGCTCTACAATGATGTAGAATCGTGTAGGATATAACCTATAAACTAATAGAGCTTAGTATTTTATAAAATTAAGTAATTTAAAATAATAATTTGTGAAATAATATGACACATAATATAATATTACATATATAGTATACTTCGATCAGTTCCTTGACCCTTCTCGCCCTAACGATGGTTCCCAAAACGCGAGGTGTTTTATAGCGAAGATAAGCTCAGGTGTGGATTTTATTTTGCAGATAAGAGCATCCCAAAGATTTATACGCTTTTTAAGTGCTTTTTATATCTCGGTTGCAGCTTTAAACCGCATTATTGGTTTAACTTTATTTTTATGAGACGTTTCAAATTTTAAGATCGCTTAAAAGAATATGATTCCTTAAAGTTGGTCATTTTATTTCTTAAATAAATTAAAAATAAATTAAGTGTTTTTCGAATGATGAATCACAATAACATTCAAAACCTTCCAAACACATAATATTATAATACCTAATAAAAATTCAAAAAATAAAACTAGTAAAACATTCGCGATTAGTGAAGCGAAAAAATATTCCGTCTGTTTGACGTCCCGACGACATTATTTAAATGTCCCATTAGTGATGCGAATTTAAATAAGTACAGTCGATTGATGGGTGACCAACAGATGGTCCGATGTCGAGATAAGGGCGACAGTTGAATGTGCAGGCCCTTATGCAAATAGGGACCGGGTTAAACGCCGCGCAGACGAATGTTCTCAAACGGATCTTGATCTATTGTTTTCCCTTTATGTTTGATCTCGGTTTGCCTCACGTTATTTGGAACTAGATAAAGTTAGGGATAGGCATATGTATATGAATGGAATTAGTAGACATCTATTGATAATTGTAGGTATTATATAAAAACTAGTCTGATCTCCTTGGCTTATATAACAAATCAACACGACCCATTACTGAAAACCGTGCTCGTATCTTAAATCTTCAAATGCTAATACAATAAATCTAATAAGAATATTAAACATCATGTACATGATAATGCAAGTATTTAAACATTTTGCTATTTATTAAGAGGCTGACATGTCTTTCCGGATCATGAGCCATGGGTTAAGGTTAACGTTAGCAACGTTAGGTCGTAGCAACGAAAAAAATCAATAACAAATCATGCGTTCCAAATGTGTATCTGGCCCGGCGCTATCCCCGAGATATTAATTTAAATGTAGTTTTAAACTTAGTGAGGAATGTCCAACCGCCGCGGGGTGCTGCGCCCGACTGGTTTGTCTTGAGTTGTGAGCAGTGATGGGCGCCGGGGCGGGCGCGGGGGAGCGGGGGGAGGAGGGGGACGGTGATTATAAAACAATAAGCAAGCCTTCACCGGCTTCAACGTGATTTGTTTATCATTAGGGTTGAACTTCCTTGCTCTTAAAACCTGTGCAGAGGTATTGCTGTATTTGAACTACGGTTCTAAATACCTACATAATATTCGCAAGCATATAATTAGGAATTTGGCTGAATATAACAATTTTTAAGTTTACGGTTAACTATATACGCTTAATCAATGGCTACTAAACATAAGTAATATTGAAATTTAAAATGATATAAACTTATAGGCCTAATGATCCGATTATGATGCTAATAAATTTATCATTCGTTTTTATATTCAATAAGTATGCAAAATTTATTTCGTGACTCTAATGCGATGGTTGGGCCTAAAATAAGATATAGATTATATGTAGTTTCAACATAACTATATTCAAATCACCAATCACTTACATACTTATATAAATGTAAATTAATTGACTCACAATTTAGGAATAATGAAGAATGGCATGATAACTATGAACATTATTTTTAATCTATACTAATATTATAAAGCTGAAGAGTTTGTTTGTTTGAATGCACTAATCTCGGGAACTACTGGTCCGATTTGAAAAATTCTTTCGGTATTAGATAGCCCATTTATCGAGGAAGGTTATAGGATATATTTCATCACGCTACGGGCAACAGGAGTGGAGCCACGGGGGTGAAACCGCGCGGAGCAACTAGTTATGAATAAAAACTAAAAGACGCCAGCCCTAGTGGAATTCCATATTTACGCACACTCGAAACAACGGCAAAAATAAGCCTTGTTATCCACGTGATAAAGGTTTTTTTGAATAACCGAATAGTTGAGGCCATAGAGCTTTTAAGTGGACCAACGAAATTGTTTTTGACGGCTGAATAGTTAATTCGAGTTTAATTGGTCAAAGCCTTTGTTGGTTGTCGTGTTGATTTGTTATATTGGTGTTGTGGAATATTAGTCAATGTACTTCTACCGTTCTGACTCACTAATCACTATAGCGATTAATATAATATTATGGACTTCAACAATAATAAACTAGACCAACATTTTGTGTTATTGATTCACATAAATATATGTATAATTTATTTAATAAATGGAGAACGTAATGGGTTTAATTTTGCATAAATAATATTTTTTTTTATAAATTATTAAATGTGAACGCCAAACATTCACATTTAATAATTTCATGTCTTATAATTTATAACGATTAACCGTAACGATGTGGTTGTATGCGTTTGCTAAAATTCTCATGTGAGTAATTGGAACAATATTATTTTTTGAACAAAATATCATCCCAATGAGATATAAACTTTGTGATCTTTTATATAGGTAGTATTTGGTAAATTACTTTTGTATATATATTTCAATAATCGTATGGTTGTCCATTGCCAGTTTTAAAAAATTATGAAATAACACATGTAGATGTTATAATGATTTTAATATCGTATTTTTCTCTATATTAATTTTATGTTGCTTCTTTTCAGGTAAGTTTATCCCGCTACTAAAAACAAAAGCAATACCTACTTATCACAAGGTAAGTATTATAAATGTATATTATAAAAGAAAATAATCGATACTACAGGTCCTTAATCCAAAAAATATTTTTAGTAGGTAATTATAATTTATAATAAAAAAAAGATAAGTAGATATTTCGGTGGCTTGTCTGTTTTACTTCGAGAAGTTGTAACACGAAATATGGTTCGCGACTCTACCACACTTTACATGGTGTTCTAGTAAAACTATAACCTCCTATAAAAATACACCACATGATGGTGACTCGAGTCTGCAGGACATAACTCAAGTATAGGATAGGCGCGATCAAGCGAGCTGTTTGGAGATCATAAATCCGTAGCAGGCGCGTCTAGAAGCCGGCGGGTAATTGCGCTGCCATCGGGTCACAACTGACCACTAATTATAGTCATTTGGTGAACACACTCCAATATATTCAGTCTAGTGTACTTCGGTTACGATAAGCTTCATTGGGCAAAGAACAATCCGTCTAATCTTTTGCTGATAAGCGGAAATACGGAAAATAGGATCTGGTAGAGTACATTAAAACTTGGAAGACTTGGAACTTTACAAATTTTGAAAATGATATTTCGCGTTCTTGTTATATTAGCATCTTTATAAATATTATAACGCAAATAAAGTACCTTCGTCACCTAACGTCCGGTTTTCTCACTAAATCCGTAAAAGCAATTTTGAAAAATATTTCTGATCAGGAAGATTAATATTTACTTACCAAATAGAACTAATTTCGAAGAGAAAAGATACCGTTCGACTATGTTTCGAAGTACCACAGTTATGATAGTGCGCGCCCGCGGCGACGCTCGCTACCGTGTTCTACTTGTGTGGTCTACGGGGACGGTAACTCATGCTTATGATGTGCCTGCCCGCTAACTGTTTGCCATTTTTATACCACTTGCATGGCAAAACAAACCATTAGCAGTCGTGTAAAACCTATACTTAAGTCTTAACTCATCTGCTCTTAAGTAAATAGGTACATGTTCACATCATAACTTTTTTCATTAATCAATCGGATACGTAGCACACGTGAATAATTAGGTATTTTTATAATTAAATTAATATGATTGTCATAATAAAAACACGTAGGCATACGTACGAATAAAGAGTAGTAGGGGTATTTGATCAAAATTGTTGGGGAATTTGAATGAACAATAAAACGCGTGCTTCGCTATAAAAGGTTAGAGAATATGCTAATGATACTCATTCTCGGTTTATTTCCCTCGTAAATTTAATAAATGTTTGAACGTTTACAGTCCCACATAAACAAACGTATGAACAAAATAAGAAGTATTATTACTGTGGGTAGGTACCAATAAAACAATATTTTATTTGAAATAGAACTTTAAATCATAGCCTTTCACGTGAGCCTCGGCGTGGCGTGTGAGCCTCTGTAATTATATTTGTACGTGATGATTTTTAATAACCCCGTGTGTTGAATGTCAAAAGCTAACTACTGTTAGTTACCATTATGCATATTGGGCATTAGACTTCGTAAATGTTACGGAGTGAATTTACGATTACAAGCGACGGAGCCAGGATCAAACACGCAGAAAAGTAAAATAACAAACAATATCCCGAGGCAAGATATCGATCATGATGCATAATATTTATTAGCATAAGAACATGTCGCATCGTTGTCAAAGTCGATGACCGTAATTTTAATCAATCGCCCCCTGCAATCTCGCTGACGAGACATAAATTTACTTTGGCAAATTTCGGTGAATTTTTCAAGGTTACTACTAAAGCTGTGCCAATAAACAATAAACGTGTAATTCCTTCTTCGTGGCAGTGTTTTCTCTCTGATTCTTATTTCTGTAAATATAGAGTTCAATTTACAATAAGTTAGGTGAAAATTGACCCTGCAATATATCATTAGCATTACGGTACTTTCTGCCCAGAATGCGTAGGTTCCACGTAAAAGGGCGCTACGGCGTGGAGATATGGAGTATGTTCCGTGAAGCTGGCCGCACCGCGCCATGGCTGGGCGTGTAACTAGTTAGCGAAGTGCGTATTAGCGATGTAACGTTGTGATCTTTTTGGCCCGCGCCTAATTGTAGGTTCTCAACGCCTCGTATGAACGGTGTTTACGTGCCAGGGCTGCCACAATATACACAAATAATACCTTTGGAAACTAAAATTCAACTGATCAACTGAATGACATGATAATATGATACCTACTTTACTTCACTTTTTTCCATATTCTATTGTGGTTAATGGTTATCAGTAACAAAAACTTTTTAAATACTTGCATGCAAAAAGTTAAATGGTCTCTCTTTTATTAAGTTATGTGAAGGAATAAGTTTAAGTAGTGGCGATTTTAGGAAATTCTTCTTCATTCCCAAATAGAAGATATGATTGCAGTGGCGACAAGCCCTGCACACGAAATATTACATAAAGCATCGAGTGGCAGGGAGGGCGTGTGTAATCTGTCGGCGCGGTGTGTGGCGGCCCTGCGTCACGGTCCGCCCGCTGACGGGCCCAATTGAAAAATAAACACGCTGAGCGATGCCCAGCGCCCAGCGCTCACGGGTTGTTGACTCGCGCTAAACGGGTTAGCGTTCTGCAGGATGGACCTTACCAAGCGTTTGTTGGTATTGCTATAGTGTACAAATTACATACATAGCTGTAGGCTTGATATAATCTGCACGCTCGTCAACGTTGTTCTAACAGGGAAAATGCTTGCTTAGAAATTTCAGTGTAAGTTGTCTCATCGTACCTCTTAAACTTCTAAACGTTATACACAGTATGAGTTGTATTAGTCTGGCCAGTTAGTTAAGAGAAAATATAATTTTCGTATAAATCGATCAAATCGTACAGTAAACGTGTAGGAAATAGGTATATAGTCATATTTTTGTTTGTGTTGATGATCTTTCAGAATAACATGAGTTTAATGATTAACGTTTTTTGCCAAGATTAAGATTTATTTTAGCACTGTTGATGCGCGTGTAAACAAGGCGTATTACCAACATATCTCAAGAGTAGGTACTTCAGTCCTGAGGGATGCAATTCGCCTGCGGCGCTTCGTTCAACGCACGAAGTAAGCCACATTTTTATTAACTTTAGTTTACTTGCAACGTAATGTTAAACTCAATATTACCTCTTTATTGAAAAGTCCTTATTAAGCTCTATGGTGTAGTTTTAGCTAGGTAGAGATGTAGCGATAAAATTTGTATCGATTCCCTATTATTCATAAAAAATAGTTACCCTCTGCCGATACTACCGACCAATTTCGATAAGTATTTTTGTGAATTTATGTTAACTATTTGTTATTATAAGCAGAAGGATTTTATAAACGAAAAACTTAAGAAATTTGCGCTAAATCAGAAAACTTAACGGATATTTAAAGTTCACGCCTTTGATACTCACGTGATGATAGAAGGTCTGCATCTTCCAGGTCAACAAGATTATTTTATTAATTAATTGGTATGATACACAAAATCCCAGGAAATTTGAATATTAAATTGAATAGAGTAATTATTAAATTTTCTTAATAACCTAACAAATAATTATTTAAATATTTAGAGATACAAGATCATACATATTCATACCTAATTAGATTGTTGATTTGTGTTGCTCTGATATTTAAGTGAATATAATTATTTTGAATGGATTGGTGTTCGTAATACATTTTCACATTTAGGGCCGATTTTTCAATGCTTGGATAAAACTTATTCGTCGAATAATATTATATAAAAGTACCATTTTAAAAACGTATTCTAATTGCCCGTATTTGACAGTTTACGTGACATTTTATAATTATCGTGTAATACTTTATTGGACGGAACTGAAAGTAGAGTCTCTTCGTCGATTGTTCAGTTATTTGTTAATTAACGTATTTTTGTCTACCTTCCTGTTATTATTTTGTAAATTTATAGCGATATATCAACAATAATAATATATAAAAATAAAAATTTATATATATATATATATATATATATATATATATATATATATATATATATAAATTTATATATATATAAAAATATAATGAAAAACAAAAGAGATGAACACAATATCGTCTTACTTTATTTGCGTAGCTATAAACGACCCTCGTTAAATTCATTTTAATTTCAACTCCGTTGGCGCGTTGTTGGGAATGATAAATTGATTTATAATTTTATAACAAAGGCTTGTTGAGGTAAAACAAACGTTGATTGACGTGTTTCGTTAATTAGTGTGGAATTCTCGAGGCGTCCTGCGGAGAAGGTAGGTACACCCGGGGGAGGAATGGGCCGTTGTTTATTAAATAAATCTATGGTACAACAAACTAATAAAAGTAAGATAAATCCATACTAATATTATAAATGCGAAAGTAACTCTGTCTGTCTGTCTGTTACTCAATCACGCCTAAACTACTGAACCAATTTGCATGAAATTTGGTATGGAGATATTTTGATAACCGAGAAAGGACATAGGCTACCTTTTATTGCGAAATATGTACCACGGGCGAAGCCGGGGCGGACCTCTAGTAAGGTATATATCTACGTATCTACCTACTTGCATTTTACTAACACATATTAATTCATGTGTGGCTTTTCATTTTTTTACCATTATAACTAATAATAACTCATACCCTAATCTTTAAATTCGTGTTACTAATCTTTTAAATAGACGTTAGATGATCATAATTATTATACACCAGAATGTATTATTTATTAGCTAATTTTAAAGCAAATTTGTCATAATGCAATGCATTATTAACGAAATAGTTTTAATGATAACTAAGCATTGATTTAGTTTGCCAGGATTAGAACTCAGAAAATAATGTTTATTTGAATAGACGACGCTATTCATAAATTGTTACTTATTCATAATATGAAACAAACCAGGTTCCCGGTCGATGGATCACTGTATCTATCTATTCCATTACAGTCACCAGGGCGTATTAAAAATAAATAGTGTAATTTGTCTTAATCGGAATCGACTCCCGTTCCCTCGCGATGGATGCTCACCTCCGACCCGCCGTCATAATTCTCTGTAATTACTTAAATATACTCCAATAACACGCCCGACTTGTTTAAATATGCCAGTTTATTTAATCAGGCGTACGGTTAGAAGCTATTCGTCATATCTCAACCAGAAAAACTAGCATAAAAACATTGCTCATCGGTTTTTGTAATTAATAATGATCCATCTCTATAATACGCTGCTTATATTAAGTCCTGGTTTAGAAAAAAATAAGAAATGAGTGAAATTCGCAGTAAAGAAACCGCACGGTGAGAAAAAGCGCACCGCGGCCGCTAACTGATTACCGCCCAATGTTTGTTTTGTTGCGCTTCTCGTTCGCCGTTGCCATCTTTGTCCCACTCTTTTTTCTGCAAATCGTGCATCCCTCTCTCGCAACAGTTATAGCTCCTTTGCCTTAACTTATCGCGACTTAATGGCATAAAAACAAGCATCGCTCCGAGCCACAGCAGTTTTTGAAACTGGACTTTTAAGGTTTAATTTCCCATTAACGACGGTATAACGTTAAAGGTGATCGCGAGGGTCAGATGAAGAATACGTTCGGGTTTAACAGTGAGTATTTTATGGAGGCGAGGTATTATTGATTGTAATTATGATGGCGCCGTAAGTAAAACGCAAAGAGGGCGCTCACGCGATGCCGCGGCCCGCTCTGCTCGCCCGCGACGCCCGCCGCCCGCCGCCCGCCGGTGCGTTGGCGCGGGCCACGGGCTACAGCGCGCCCGAGATGCATGTTTACGAGTTCGCGATGAGATATTGATTGTTGTTTGCGTTCGTTTTTACTGATTGCCCTCTTACATATTCTCTCTTTGTTGAGACGTGTTCCGATCGTCATGTGCGCCTAATCATAGATATTCCTGCTTTTATTTTTAAAGACATGTAGAAAATGACACGTGATAGATCAACGATAGTATATTCCTAATAACCATAATATCTAAAAATATCTGTAATTATAACAGGAAAAAACCTTATTTATGTAAAGAACTAGTGGTCCGCCCCAGCTTCGCACGTGGTACCTACATGTTTAAACTATCCTATCTCTCAAGTTGGATCAAACTGCACATGGTGTGTGAATTTTACTATAATCGGTTAAGAGGTTTAGGAGTCCATTGAGGACAAACATTGTGACATGAGATTTATATACAGGGTGTAATCGTTAAGGGTGCACAGGCGATTTTTCCGTAAGTATTACAGATAACAAAAAACTTTAAACTGATATCGAAAGTACTTAACCTAATGAGTAAAATGACCGTAATAAATTTTTAAAAATAAATCGAGAAATAACAAAAAAATTATCTTTAAACCCTTCCCATACATTAAGTATGAAATATGAATATCCCATATACATTTAATATGAAAGATTTTAGCTTTCTTTTTCTTTTTGGTTTTCTGCTTTAATTACTTCGCAAATTTGAAATGGCATTTTCCACGCTCTTTCCGGACATTTTCACGCATTTTCCGGATATTTTCCGGGGATTTTCCGAGCATTTTCCGGGCATTTTCCGGGCATTTTCCCACGCTTTTTTCGGACATTTTCACGCATTTTCCGGATATTTTCCAGATATTTTCCAGGCATTACCCAGGCATATCCCAGGGATTTTCCAGGAATTTTCCCGCCTTTTACGGACATTTCCACGCATTTTCCGGATATTTTCCAGACATTTCCCTGGCATTTTCCGGTTATTTTCCGGGATTTTCCCAGGCATTTTCCGGGAATTTCCCAGGCATTTTCCGGGGATTTTCCGAGCATTTCCCTGGGATTTTCCGGATGTTTCCAGACATTTTCCGGATGTTTCCAGACATTTTCCGGACATTTCCCTGGCATTTTCCGGAGATTTTCCAGGCATTTTCCACGCATTTCCCAGACATTTTCCGGACATTTCTCAGGCATTTTCCGGGGATCTTCCAGGCATTTTCCGGATATTTTCTGGACATTTTCACATTTTCCGGATATTTGGACATTTTCCAGATATTTTCCAGGGATTTTCCAAGGTTTTTCCGGAAGTTTCCACGCATTTTCCGGATATTTTCCAGACATTTTCCGAGCATTTCCCAGGCATTTTCCGGTTATTTTCCGGGAATTTCCCAGGCATTGTCCGGGGATTTTCCGAGCATTTTCCACGCTCCTCCCGGACATTTTCACGCATTTTCCGGATATTTTCCGGATATTTTCACGCATTTTCCGGATATTTTCCGGACCTTTTTCACGCATTTTCCGGATATTTTCCAGGCATTTTCCACGGTTTTTCCGGAAATTTCCCGGGGATTTTCCGGACATTTTCCAGACATTTACAGGCTATGTCAGGGAAATGTCCGGAAAATACCTGGAAAATATCTGGAAAATACCCGGAAAATGCGTGAAAATGTCCGGAAAATCCCTGGGAAATGTCCGGAAAATTCCCGGAAAATATCCGGAAAATGCGTGAAAATGTCCGGAAAAACGTGGAAAATGTCACTTCAAATTTGCGAAGTAATTAAAGCAGAAAACCAAAAAAAGAAAAAGAAAGCTAAAATCTTTCATATTAAATGTATATGGGATATTCATATTTCATACTTAATGTATGGGAGGGTTTAAAGATATTTTTTTTTATATTTCTCGATTCATTTTTAAAAATTTATTACGGCCATTTTACTCATTAGGTTAAGTACTTTCGATATCAGTTTAAAGTTTTTTGTTATCTGTAATACTTACGGAAAAATCGCCTGTGCACACTTAACGATTACACCCTGTATATATATGTACTTACTAGTATACGCGCGGTCCCCAACCGAGGTGGCCCGAGGCCGACTCCACGGTTCCTTAGACGTGGGTCTCTCAGTCATCTATTTCATGACTCTAATAAGCGTATATCGTTGAAATAAGATGACTATACAGAGTTCGTGCAATAATGACACTCTATAGAGTATAGAGTGTTACTGAGATAACGACACTCTTAAGAGTGCATTTTTTAACATTATTTTTGCCATTTTATTTAGCGTTTCTTCGTGGTCGACGCCGGTATACTAGTATACGCGCGGTCCCCAACTGACGAGGCCCCGGGACGCTTATTATTCCGTAGACGTGGGTCTTTCAGTCATCTATCTAATGACTAATAAGCGTATTTCGTTGAAATAAGATCACTATACAGAGTTCGTGCAATAATGACACTATAGACTATAGACACTTTACCTCTATTTATTAACTCTGCCGTTGCCGGTCCCAAGCCCGGATGAGAAAAGAGGAGGGTTAGCTGGACTCCACCCACCCAGCTGTAAAATCAACAACGCCGAGCGTCAGGTGGCGGTTAATTAACCTGACTCAAAGATGGGCTGCAGTAACCCTGAGGGACTAAATACCCCTCTAAAATCCTGCCACGGAAGGACGTGGGAACCCACCATGAGTAAATCCTATGAGAATCATTATGGAAATAAGTGTAACTACAGATGTGCCAATGTCATGCGATCCGACTGACCATCGGCGTCACTCAGTAACCGGGCTGAGTGATGTGAAATATGCTACCGAAGCTTCTATTGAGTTTTGTGAAGAATCCGATAGAAGAACTAATGTTAACTGTAAAAGCAACTCCGGAGAAAGGATACCTCTACGTAAAGAACACCGCTTCGCAACTTGGAACGTTCGTGGTTTACTTCAGGCTGGAAAACTGACAATCGTGGATAGAGAAGCATCCGATTATCACATCTCCATACTCGGTCTTAGCGAAACACATATGCGGGGCCAAGGACATTTTAAAACCGCTTCTGGTAACACCTTGTACTTCTCTGGCTCCGAAAACAAAAGCGCAAATGGCGTGGGCTTTCTTCTTCCCTCACATATGACAAAATACGTAATGGGCTATAATCCTATCTCTGACAGAATCATCTCCCTGAAGATCAATGCTAAACCTCACATTCTTAATATCTTACAAATATATGCCCCCACAGAAAAAGCCAAGGAAGAGGACATTGACGACTTTTATAACTTACTCAACTCTTCCCTCTGTGCAATTCCGAATCGCGAAATAACGATCATCTTAGGTGACTGGAATGCCAAGGTGGGAGACACTAAAAATGACGATCATATCAGATCTGCTGTTGGATTATATGGCTTAGGAACAAGGAACGAACGTGGTCAACGGCTCATAGAATTTTGCGTAGAAAGAAACCTATGTATCACCAATACTTGTTTTCAACACCACCCTCGCCGTCTTTATACATGGACATCTCCTGGTGCTCGGTATCGAAACCAGATCGACTACATTATTGTGAACTCACGTTGGCGATCATCTGTGAGAAATGTAAAGATATTTCCTGGTGCTGATTGTGGCACTGATCATAATCTACTTGTTGCCAGATTTAATCTTCGCCTGAAGGCAGCCAGGAAATTTCAACCATCCAAACCTCGAGACCTTGATCCTAGCGAGAAACTGCAATTCAGTCGAGCTGTAGAAAATACAACCGCAAGTCTGCCTGTTGAATTAAGAGCTAATGAACGTTGGGAACAGTTTAAAACTGCAATTTTAGACGGCCTTGATACTATTATCCAGAACAGAAATTGCGTAAATCCCCCAAAGAAGATAAAGACATGGGTAACAGATTCTACTTGGGAATTAATACTGAGGCGAAAAGAGCTTAAGGCGGAAGGCCTGCTGGATGATAACACACGCTTTGAATACTCCAGACTAGGTTAGCTGATAAAGAAGGAATGCCGGAAGGACAAAAACATCTTTATTGAAAGTATATGCACCGACATTGAATCTCATGCTTTGAAGTATCAGACATCCGACCTTTTCAAAAAAGTACACCTACTCTCTAAGAACTTTAAACCTAAATCATGGATTATCAACGATAAAGACGGAAATCCTATTAATGATTTAGATGATGTTGCTGAACGTTGGCGTGAATACTGCTCGGCTTTATACTGCTGCACGAACAACTTAAATAACGCATCCACCTCTTGGAATGACTTTGACTTGGAACCCACAATATTACGATCGG
This sequence comes from Colias behrii, assembly GCA_029959065.1. NCBI lineage: Eukaryota > Metazoa > Arthropoda > Insecta > Lepidoptera > Pieridae > Colias > Colias behrii. Next base: position 195,533 of record JARWMC010000021.1, on the reverse strand, counting down.
AAGTTACTGCAGCTATCGCGGCACTTAAGATTAAAAAAGCACCTGGTTCTGACCATATTACCGCCGAAATTATTAAATCCCTCGGGGACAAAGGTATAGACTATATTCATTCCATCTGTAATCACATATGGCAACATGGTGATTGGCCAACTGATTGGTGTAAATCGATTATTTACCTCTCCACAAAAAAGGCTCCACCAGAAACTGCGGAAACTACCGTACCTTGGCCCTCGTTTCACATAGTAGCAAAATATTACTACATATTATAAATAATCGAATTCGATATTATCTCGATTGGCAAATTCCTCAAGAACAGGCAGGTTTCGTGAAGGGCAAAGGCACACGCGAACAAATCCTAAACGTAAGACAGTTAGTCGAAAAAGCTTATGAATTCGATATCCCACTAGTTTTGTGCTTTATCGTCTATAGCAAAGCTTTCGATTGTGTTGACTGGAGCTGTCTCTGGAAGGTACTTGCTGAACTCGGTGTACCCCAGCACTTAATCTTCCTGCTTCAATCACTATATTACAATAGCCAGGGAGTTGTAAGAGTTGACCATACTTTGTCCAAGCCATTCAAATTTGAAAAGGGAGTGAGGCAGGGATGCATTCTTTCACCCATTTTATTTAACATTTATGGTGAATACATCATGAGAAGAGTTTGTGAAGATTGGGATGGTGGAGTTAATATCGGCGGCACCAAAATCACCAATCTGCGTTATGCTGATGACACCACGCTTATAGCAAATGATAAAGTCGAAATGGCTTCATTCCTTGACAAATTGGAAAGCATCAGCAATGAATTGGGGCTAACTATTAACAAAGCAAAGACCAAACTAATGGTTGTCGATCGCACAAACAAGATGGATGCGACAAACACGACCAACTTGGATACCGTCGATAGTTTTGTCTACTTAGGCTCCATTATTACCAACAATGGCTCATGCGAACCCGATATCCGAAGAAGAATAGGAATCGCCAAAAACGCAATGTCTCAACTGCACAGAGTGTGGGCAGATAGAAATATTTCTCTAGTAACTAAACGGAAACTTGTCTATTCTTTAATTTTCTCCATCTTTCTATATGGCTCCGAAACCTGGACATTGCGTAAGGCAGACTACTCTCGGATAAATGCTTTTGAAATGTGGTGTTGGCGACGCATGCTTCGCATCCCATGGACGGCACGTAGAACGAATAAATCAATTCTCAAGGAGCTTGGTATTACCAAAAGACTGTCCTCCACATGCTTGCGACGAATTTTGGAATTCTTCGGTCATATTGCAAGAAAGAGGGGAGACAACCTGGAGAAAGTCCTTCTAACTGGCAGGGTAGAAGGAAAAAGGCCCCGAGGCCGTAGCCCAATGCGCTGGTCAGACCAAATTAAAACGACCGTAGAAACTAGCGTACCTGAAGCAATCCACATCGCAGAAGATCGAGACAAATGGCGTAAAATAACTAGGAAATCACAACTCCAAAATGATCACGACCCTCAGCAGTGAGGATTTCGACTTAAGGAGGAGGATAGACTATAGTGTTACTGAGATAACGACACTCTTAAGAGTGCATTTTTTTACATTATTTTAGTCATTTTATTGAAGTGAAAACTTCTTTAGCGGCGTTGGGTATAAAATCTTACTCGCGTCAGGACACGTGACCTGATCGAAAAAGCGTAAGACGGATGGATATCAAACATGCTCAACGTTAATAATCAAGTTTTCACTTCTGCCGGCACTCCCGGAGTGCAACCCGTCTTTTTTTAGCGTTTCTTCGTGGTGGACGCCGGTACCGATGTAGCCCGCGGCCGACTCTGGTTGGGACTTGGTTTTCTGCTTTAATTACTTCGCAAATTTGAAGTGGCATTTTCCACGCTCATTCCGGACATTTTCACGCATTTTCCGGATATTTTCCGGGGATTTTCCGAGCAATTTCCGGGCATTTTTCCACGCTTTTTTTGGACATTTTCACGGATTTTCCGGATATTTTCCAGATATTTTCCAGGCATTGCCCAGGCATATTCCAGGGATTGTCCAGGCATTTTCCCGCCTTTTCCGGACATTTCCACGCATTTTCCGGATATTTTCCAGACATTTCCCTGGAATTTTCCGGTTATTTTCCGGGATTTTCCCAGGCATTTTCCGGGAATTTCCCAGGCATTTTCCGGGGATTTTCCGAGCATTTCCCTGGGATTTTCCGGATGTTTCCAGACATTTCCGGACATTTCCCTGGCATTTTCCGGAGATTTTCCAGGCATTTTCCACGCATTTCCCAGACATTTTCCGGACATTTCTCAGGCTTTTTCCGGGGATCTTCCAGGCATTTTCCGGATATTTTCCGGACATTTTCACATTTTCCGGATATTTGGACATTTCCCGGATATTTTCCGGGGATTTTCCACGGTTTTTCCGGAAGTTTCCACGCATTTTCCAGACATTTTCCGAGCATTTCCCAGGCATTTTCCGGTTATTTTCCGGATATTTTCCGGAAATTTTCACGCATTTTCCGGATATTTTCCAGGCATTTTCCACGGTTTTTCCGGAAATTTCCACGCATATTCCGGATATTTTCCAGACTTTTCCGAGCATTTCCCAGGCATTTTCCGGTTATTTTCCGGGAATTTCCCAGGCATTGTCCGGGGATTTTCCGAGCATTTCCCGGGGATTTTCCGGATGTTTTCCAGACATTTTCCGGACATTTCCCTGGCATTTTTCGGGGATTTTCCAGGCATTTTCCACGCTCGTCCCGGACATTTTCACGCATTTTCCGGATATTTTCCAGGGGTTTTCCGGAAATTTCCACGCATTTTCCGGGAATTTCCCAGGCATTTTCCGGTTATTTTCCGGGAATTTCCCAGGCATTTTGCGGGGATTTTCCTAGCATTTCCCGGGGATTTTCCGGACATTTTCCAGACATTTACAGGCTATGTCATGGAAATGTCCGGAAAATGCCTGGAAAATATCTGGAAAATACCCGGAAAATGCGTGAAAATGTCCGGAAAAACGTGGCAAATGTCACTTCAAATTTGCGAAGTAATTAAAGCAGAAAACCAAAAAAAGAAAAAGAAAGCTAAAATCTTTCATATTAGATGTATATGGGATATTCATATTTCATACTTAATGTATGGGAGGGTTTAAAGATATTTTTTTTGATATTTCTCGATTTATTTTTAAAAATTTATTACGGCCATTTTACTCATTAGGTTAAGTACTTTGGATATCAGTTTTAAGTTTTTTTTATCTGTAATACTTACGGAAAAATCGCCTGTGCACACTTAACGATTACACCCTGTATAATAAGATAAATCTTACTTAAATAAAAATAAATTTGAATCTACACAAAGGATCCTATAAAAAAATTAAATTAAAGCAATATGAGGATACCGAAAAGACAATTGATAACAGAAATAATCAATATTATTGTAAATTTAATTTAAAGTACAAACCCTTGCTTTAGCATTTTCCCTTTCAAGGAGTTTATAATGCCGAGCTAAATCTGAATATTGGGATTTATATTTTTTACACCTGTCCTGTGTCCTTCTGTATGCAGCATATAGTTGTTCCTTAGTCTCTCGGTCAAGATTTACATTTCCCGTTGTAAAACCTTTCTCTTCTGCTTCACTTGCTGATACTTCCATATCTGACTAAAATTATTAAGATGTTTCTTTTTCATTTTAACTTACAGCAATACAATGTGTGAGTAAACAACAATGATAGTGGTATAAGAGTTTAATCCTTAAAGATACTTATTTTATATTTCAATGTTACCTGCAAATGATACATTGATGGGCTTTCATAGTTAGGCAGTCGAAATGATAATATGTCGCTAGCAAATGAGCTATTTGATAGTCGCCGCTGTCTATGTTTATCCTAAAAAATACAATAAATTGTTAATTTTCACTTGAATTTCACGGTCTCAATTTAACATGCACAAAAATTTTAAAATCTCCTTACCTCATAATTTACTGTAAAATCAGCTAAATCTGAGGTACCTTGCATGGCTTGAGCAGAGTTTTGCATCACAATATTATCCTTATTGTTTGGATTTGTCTGATTCTTATTTGGTATATATCTGAAAATGAAATTTATTCTCTCTTAATTCCCATTAATATAAATATATTTACACTAGATTTCCGCCCGCGGCTTCGCCCGCGTTTGCAAAGGAAAACCCGCATAGTTCCCGTTCCCGTGGGATTTCCGGGATAAAAGCTATCCTGGTGTAGGGACACACATATGCAATTCGCTGATCGAACTTTTTGTATATGTGTGCGTCCACATTGTTTCCCCGACGCTTTCTACATTTTATTAGAATTATTATTCAGTAGTGCATAACGGCTAGCTTAAACAACACATATTGTAAAGAGGAATAAAAGTGATTCAAGTAAAGGCCTTTATTATTTGGGCAACCTTGGGGGCAGCAGCACTACTCAACATTGGTGACCCCGACAAAGAACAACAAGAAATTATAATAGAATAAAATATTATTTTGAAGACGAAGATTTATTGGAAGAATTTAAATTTTAATATGGCGATGCATACATCTAACTTTTACGGCACCCTTTCGGCGGAATTGGCGAAAATCAACGTGCGCCTTTCTAACATCGAGCGCTCACGATCACGAGAGTCGTCAAGGTCATCTTCGAAGCGACGTCGTCCCGGCGCACCCGACTGGTTGTGCAGCTACCACTTCAGATACCGGCAGCGCGCTCACAAGTGCATCCAGCCGTGCGCGTGGAAGAGGAGCCCCAGCCCCAGCGCAGCAGCCGCCCAGCCGGAAAACTAGCTAGGCAGGTGCAGACTACGGCGGAGGTCTGTACCATCACGCCGTGCAGCCGTCTCATGGTAACAGATTTAAACACTAATTTAAAATTTTTAGTAGATACCGGTGCCAATGTTTCCGTTTTGCCCGTATCTAAAAATCCATTTAAATATCATAAATTATAGTCCGGGATACATCGCCCATTTTTGCAAGTGATTACTATCAAGCTAATTTTTCGTGAGTAGCTTTATTTTGATGAGATGCCCAATAATTTCATGCACAAAACTCTCGATTGTGGTAGCTACCAGAGGAAACAAGGATAAAATATTTTGATTTGATGGTTCTCAAATATTAATTACTAACTGAATGTTTTTTTTTGTTCAATCTCAAGATAATTATCTAAATTATTCGAAAAAATATTTGTCCTACAAAATCTATGGTTTGATCAAAGAGTCCCCCATTCCAATGTGTATCGATAACGAAATCATCTTAAATGATTACTAACCAGCTGATTTTTTTATTTTCACTTATTTAATACTTATATAATTCAACAGACATATTGTCCTACAAATTGCGTAATAAATATTTGAGAACCGTCAAATCAAAAATTTTTATCCTTGTTACCTCTGTAAGCTACCACAATCGAGAGTTTCGTACATGAAATTATTGGGCATCTCATCAAAATAAAGCTACTCACGAAAAATTAGCTTGATAGTAATCACTTGCATAAATGGGCGATGTATCCCGGACTATTATGTCGATCAGATCTTAAATTATACGCTGCTAACGGTACAGAAATTGCAACTTATGGCATTAAATCAATTGTTTTAAACCTTAATTTAAGAAGACCGTACCGTTGGGATTTCATTTTAGCAGACGTCAAACAGCCAATATTGGGAGCTGATTTTTTAACACATCATAAATTATTAGTTGATTTGTATCGAAAAAAGTTAATTGATCAAACTACCGATTTACATGTATTAGCCTCCTTAGTTTCGTGTACGCAACAATCGCTAAATTCTGTGTGCAAAAGTCATCCGTATTACGATTTATTAAGTATGTTTCCTGACATTATTAAACCGATGTCGTTTAAAGAAACTACATCGCATAACGTTTTGCATTATATAGAGACGAGCGGCCCACCTATTCATGCTAGAGCTAGACCGTTACCCCCGGATAGATACAAAAAGGTGAAGGAAGAGTTCAGGGTTATGCAAGAATTAGGTATCTGTAGGCCTTCTAAAAGTGCTTGGGCTAGTCCGCTTCATATCGTAGTTAAAAAGAATGGCGAGTTAAGGCCGTGCGGAGATTATCGACAGCTCAACGCAATTACAAAGCCCGACAGATATCCAGTTCCGCGATTACACGACTTTACTTTCATATTGGCTAATAAGAAAATATATTCAAAAGTGGACATAAATAGAGCCTATCACTGCATAAAAGTTGCCCCATGCGATATAGAAAAAAACTGCTATTATTACTCCTTTCGGACTTTTCGAATTTCCCCGTATGAGTTTTGGCCTAAGGAACGCCGCACAAACGTTTCAACGTTTTATGAACAATACCGTTTTACAAGGTCTCGATTTTTTATTTTGTTATTTAGATGACGTCATAATTGCCAGCGAAAATGAGACTTTACATCAGTCTTTCCCAACGTGGGCGATAACGCCCCCTTGTGGGCGCTGCAGGCCTAAAGGGGGGCGGTAAGAGACCCAGAAAAAAAAGGGGGCGTTGTGTAGGGCTTTGGGGTCGATTTATAATTTCATCTACCTAGCTAGGAAGACTCTTAGAAACCGACTGAGCTCTCGACTTCGAGAGTCGACATCTTGTGAACATCAACTAATATTAATTAAGATATAGCTCAAAATCGGTTCGATATAATAGACCGCGGGCAATCATGTTTTAACAAGTTTTTGTTAAATAATCCGATTTGTACATTCCTGTATCAATCGGCTGGTTCTATAATACTTGTTCTTGCTTGTCGAGTACGATTGGGCGTCGAATGAGATAAACGAGTTTATGCACGTTTGATGTCTTATTCCTGTTGGTGCGTGCTGCTTATGCAATCCTATATAAACGACGTAAATTTATTTTATTTTCATTTGCGGTTTCGCGCATAATAGATAAGCAGTACTTGATTTCAACACTTACGTATTTCTCAAAACAAAACAATGTCGGAAGTAAAAAAGAAGAGACGGCAATACTCTGCGGAATATATTAAATTCGGATTTATTGAAAATCCCACAAACCCGTCGTCGCCTTTGTGTCTTCTATGTCTAAAAACATTTTCGAACGAAGCAATGAAGCCTTCAAGACTGCAAGATCATTTGAATAAAATGCATCCAGATAAGAAAGACAAGAATGTAGCATATTTTCAAGACCTAGAGAAGAAGCATAATACTCAGCCAAGTGTATCAAAACTATTTTCGGCGGCTGCTAAGCAAGATGACGACGGACTTCGAGCTTCGTACAATATCTCTTTGTTAATTGCTCAAAAAGGCAAACCACACAACATCGGAGAAGAGTTAATTTTGCCAGCAATAAAGGAAGTAATAACTACTGTGCTTCATAAACCGGCCGCAGATATTATCCGAAAAATTCCTTTGAGTAATAATTCTGTGCAAAGACGAATTGATGAAATGGCTGAAAACATTGAAGAATCATTGTGCAATCATCTGAGGACTAGTCAATTCTCAATTCAGCTCGATGAGTCCACTTTACCAACTAATGAAGCGTTGTTGTTATCTTACGGGAGGTTTATTAAAGATGAGAAAATACGTGAAGAACTATTGTTTGCCAGAAATTTGGAGACAGATACAAAAGGCGAAACCATATTCAATACATTGGAAAAGTTTTGTGAAGAGAAAGAGATTCCTTTGAAAAATATTATATCAGTTGCTACGGATGGCGCTCCGGCTATGACAGGGCGCCATAAAGGCTTCATAGCGTACTTAAAGAATAAAATGCCAGATGTCCTTGCTATACATTGCGTTATTCATAGACAACATTTGGTTGCTAGAAACTTAAGTGAACGACTATTTCAATCACTGCAATATGTCATCAAAGCAGTCAATAAAATCCGTAGCAGCTCTTTGAATGATAGATTATTTCATCAGCTTTGTGCTACTAATGACAAAGATTTCAACCGTTTGTTGCTTCATAATGAAGTTCGTTGGCTGTCAAGAGGCAATTGTCTGATTCGATTTTACAACCTGTTTGACTCTGTGATAGAGTTCTTGGAAACTAAAGATACAGAACTGCGCAACAATCTCATAACATCAAAGAATGATATAGCTTACATGACAGACCTGTATAAACTGTTCAACGACATGAACCTCCAACTGCAAGGCGATGAACTAAATTTAATTAAAACAAAAAATGTCGTTGCTGCTTTCGCAGCCAAACTGCTTCTGCACAAAAAGAATATGGGCAGACGTGAGTTTCACAATTTTCCGAATTTATCAGTATTTTGCAGTAACGACGACTTGTTTGCCTACTGCCAACATTTGGAAAACCTCCACATTGACTTCACCGAACGATACCAGGACATTTTAAACTTGGAAATACCAGACTGGGTGTTGGATCCGTTTTCAAATGTCAACACAGCAATGTCACCTCAGCTGGAAGAAGAACTTATAGAATTGACAACAAACGAAGAAACAAAAATCAAGTTCAAAAATGGATATCAAGAATTTTGGCTACAAAAACCGATCCCGCAATTGTACCCTGGATTGTGGTCAATTGTTCAACGATTCTTGATAGCATTCCCATCGTCATATTTGTGTGAACGTGGATTTAGTGCTGTGGCAACGCTGCTTATTAAAAAGAGAAATCGTTTGCGTGTTACCGAACGTGGCGACATGCGGCTGTTTTTGAGTAAATTGGAACCTGATATCAACAAACTTATTGAACAGCATCAGATTCAACCTTCACATTAGTTTTTATATAAGAATTGATTATGTTTGTTTTTTTTTCAATAAAAGATACTCTACTATAAAGTTGCGTTTCAATAATCAGTTATAAGTACTTAGCGTTTTTTAAGTATGTTTAAAAAGGGGGGCGTTAAAAAATAATTTATTCTTAAAGTGGGCAGTAGACAAAAAAAGGTTGGGAACCCCTGCTTTACATCAAGAACATTTGAAGTTAGTATTCGAACGTTTCAATACATACGGCATATCTATAAACTTAAGCAAGTGTAGCTTCGGACAGTCGCGTATAGAATTCTTAGGTCACGAAGTGAGCGTAGATGGAATTAAACCGCTCAAAGATAAAGTCGAAGCCATAGTTAATTTTCCTAAACCCGTTACAGTATCGGATTTAAGACGATTTTTAGGAATGATTAATTTTTATAGACCACATTTACCTCATTTAGCGTCACATCAATGCGAACTCAATAAGTATTTAGTAAATTCTAAGAAAAATGATAAATCGAAAATTATTTGGAACAATGTTAGTGAAAATGCTTTTGTGCAATGTAAGATAGGTTTACAAAATGCCGTCACATTGTCACATCCCCTTTTAGATGTTCCCTTAGCCTTAATGACCGACGCTTCCAATACCTGTATGGGTGCGGTATTGCAACAGCGAGTAAAAGGTAAGTGGATACCCTTAGGATATTTTTCCAAAAAATTTTCGCCTACCGAACAAAAGTATTCTACTTATGATAGGGAATTGCTAGCGATTTTTCAAGCTATAAAATATTTTAGGAAATTGTTTGAAGGCCGTCCTTTAACTATATATACAGATCATAAGCCATTATGTCATGCATTTTCTAAAATAGGTAATGACAGTAAAGAAACGCCTAGAAGGACGCGACAATTACTTTTTATAAGTGAATTTACGGCCGACATACAGCATATTAGCGGTAAAGATAATATTGTAGCCGATACTTTATCGCGCGTAGAAACAATTGTTTGCCCGACTGTACTCGACTTCAACGAACTTGCTGACTCGCAAGCGAAAGACGAGTACTTGATTAATATGACACGTAGTGGGCATAGCGATAATAATGTAAAGTTTAAGAAAATGTATTTACCGACTTGTAAAAAAGGAGTATATTGCGAAGTTTCAAAAAATATTATTAGACCTTATTTAACAGAATATTTTAGAAAAATTGCTTTCGATAGCGTTCACAATTTAAGTCATCCCGGTATACGTACGACTCGGAAGATGGTCACTAAACAATTTTTTTGGCCTAGTATGAATAAAGATATAGGGAAATGGACCAAAGCGTGTGTATCATGTCAAAGGTCGAAGATTTCGCGTCACGTTGTTTCAGATATAGGAAAATTCCCGGAAGTTTCGCGATTCGAGCATATCCATGTGGATTTAGTTGGTCCATTGCCGACATCTCCACAGGGATTTAGATATTTATTAACAATTATAGATAGATGTACGCGTTGGCCTGAAGCATTTCCCGTTAAAGAAATTACTGCAGACGTCGTTGCTAAGCATATTTATGAAGGATGGATAGTTAGATACGGTTGTCCCATCCGTATTACTAGTGATCAAGGACGTCAGTTTGAGTCGAGTCTATTTTTAAAATTAATGTCATTTTTGGGTATTCATAAAATTCGTACTACGCCTTACCATCCACAAAGTAATGGCGCGGTGGAGAGATGGCATAGGTCGTTGAAGGCAGCCTTTATGGCGAGACTGCTTAGTAGTAATAAAACGTGGATAGACGAATTACCCACTGTTATGTTAGGGTTGAGAGCAGCAATACGAACTGATAGTAATGTTAGTGCCGCAGAATTGGCCTTCGGTAAAACTTTACGTTTGCCTGGCGAGTTCTACGATAGTTCTACAAATGACTGTGACGTAAACGATCCTTATAGTTTGGTAGAAAAAATCCGTGAAACTATATCTCAGTATCGCCCGACGAGAGATAAGACGAACGCAAAGAAAATATTCGTTTATTCCGATTTACAAAGTTGTAGTCACGTTTTTGTTAGAGACGATGCAGTTCACAGGTCTCTAAAACCGCCTTATAATGGTCCTTATCAAGTGTTAGAACGTAGTTCTAAAGTTTTTAAAATACAATTTCCGGATAGAGTCGCACGCATTTCCATTGACAGGTTAAAGCCAGCCTTTATTATAAAAGATGATGTTGATGTGGAAAACAATATTGTTCCGCATAACACTTCTTTATCGAAGTCGGTTCAGCATGCGCCACCCATAAGCGTAACTAGGAGCGGTCGCGTAATACGACGACCCGTGCGATTCGCGATATAGAACTTTCACACAGTATTTAGCTATTGTCTTTAATTCTAAGTACATACCTATTATCTGTATTGTATTTCAATTTATTATACTTGTGTGTTATATACTTTTTTTTAGAATGTAAGTTTATATTCGTTTACATGTAGCCATTGAATCTTATACAAATTTTATATTAATTGTTCAATATACAACGTTTTAAAGTAACTTAATTTGTTTTTATCGTTTCATATTGTTAATCATTTCATTTTATGTTTTACGTAAATATGATTAACATTACATTGCATTGTGCATATTTTACATTTTTGTGTGCCTATTGCGAAAGAATGAAGTAATGCGATAGTTTTGTTTTTACGCATTGAAGATGCCTATTTAGTATTTCCTGTTTTTGTACTAGATTAGTAAGTTATATCGGATTACATAGGTAATACATAATATCTCATTTAGCATTTTTATTAAACTTTATTTATGCAAGTATTTAATCACATTCATTTATTAATCAGCTCGCAGTGGAGACAGTTTAATCTTAGCCATTAGTTTATATAATATATTTTTTTTTAACAACATGGGTAACTACGCAACAAAAGAGAAAACTGGAGGAGTTGCAAACGTGCAAATAGAATCCAGAAGTATAGACGATCACGTCAACACCATGGTTATAGTAATGATAGTATTGGCTGTGATCGTTACGGCCATAGTCTTATTGGGCCTGCGTGGTTTTTGCCATCGCCGGATCAGGAGTTGGCTTCGTCGCGAGGTGGATAAGGCCAACCAAGGACGAGCGTCCGCGACGCTAGGGCAAGTGACCCAGCCAGCGCCGCCCACTGCGGGATACGCGTAAAATAAATAATATCGTAGTTGTAACATAAGGATAAATTCATATAGTGACTAGTGAGTGTGTGACCATATCGTAATCTATCTACGTATTCCGATCAGTTTTAATTAGGCTAAGCCGTTTAGATGTAAGATCTTTTTTATTGTTGTAAAATTAAAATATTACGAATTAATATGTGTCTTGCATTGTTATCTCATTTTGTATTTAACGGTAATTGTTGTGTGTTTATTATGTCTTTTTATAAATTTTTTTTTTTTGGAGTGTATAATTTTTTTTTTGAAAAGGGGGGGGAATAATGTAGGGACACACATATGCAATTCGCTGATCGAACTTTTTGTATATGTGTGCGTCCACATTGTTTCCCCGACGCTTTCTACATTTTATTAGAATTATTATTCAGTAGTGCATAACGGCTAGCTTAAACAACACATATTGTAAAGATGAATAAAAGTGATTCAAGTAAAGGCCTTTATTATTTGGGCAACCTTGGGGGCAGCAGCACTACTCAGCTATCCTATGTGTTAATCCAAGTTACCCTCTATATGTGTGCTAAATTTCATTGTAATCGGTTCAGTAGTTTTTACGTGAAAGAGTAACAAACATCCATACATCCATACATCCTTACAAACTTTAGCCTTTATAATATATATTAGATGTATAAATACTGGTGTGCCATTTAAAGTAGGTATTTAAAAATCGTTACATATCTAATCCCTTTGAAAGACCGAGCGCAAAGCGACAAAAAGTGGGAATTTTTTAGCATGCTTATTTTTCGGTGAGCTAGCCGGCGGTGCAGCGACACAATGCGCCGTAAATCTGTCCCGTGTCACGCGAGGGGAGTGTGGGAAGGGGGGAGGGGCTTGATTGACCTTGCAACTGCGAATTTACATCTTAAACATTTGCGGAATCTTCGGTAGGAACTCAACAAGCCACTGCCTCTGAATGCTAACTAAAAGGTCTCGCAGTGAATCAATGGGTGTTATAATGTTGGTTCAATTTAACTCTGCTACGAAAATGCAGGATAATGAATACGACCAAAACAACCAAAATGAAGAATATCCAGAAGTGTAGGTACATTTAATAGAATAATCCTCTATTCAAAAGTAGCGAATCCATAATGAATCTGTAAAGGTGTAGAATTTTAATAAAAAAATGTATGGGAAACCTGAATCACAATAGGCATGACGACAGTATCCATAAATGTTCGAATTAGTGTTTTTAAGGGAAAATGTATAATATATAAATTAAAAATAGTGACTTAGAAATATTAAAAACATTAAGATTAATGAGATTATCAATAAAATAAAACATTGAAATTCTGCAGTCGGCCATTTTGACTGAAACACGCGCGACGTCACGTCTACGTAAACAACTCACAACAACTTCGCGGCAGGTGTATTTTGTTGTTATGAATATGCTGAGAATACGCATATTTATTTATTTTATATTTTTTCACGTATGCTATATCGACTCAGAACAGAAATATAATTGCGAATTCACGAATATGTGGTTCGGGTTTCTCTGCGTCAAATTTATACAATCAGTTCATATTATTTTCTCACTTTAAACAATTACTAACACTCTTTTTGGGTATTATTTTTATGTAGATTCACATTGCAATACTGCACACCACTTATAAACTTTGAAATTAGATTCTATAACACTTTATAATTAAATATTTGTTTAATTTTACTTCGCTATGCACACAGATAATTACGTATTTACGTAAGAGTGACGTCACGCCTACGCCATGACACCTGTGAGCTGTTTTAGCACAGTTTATAAATATTTTTTGAAAAATGGCTTTTATCTTCGTTAAATTTAAGTATATTAGCGAAATATAGGGTTTTTCTTGTTTAATAAACGTATATACACACATTATGGAAGAGGTTTTGAAAATCTTTCGTCATGCCTATTATCGACATGTAATATTGCAAGTATAAACGAAGCTAACGAGTGTCAAACATTACGTATGCATTATGTATGTTCTATTCTCATTGAAAGGCTTTTTGCAAAGTGTCCGTACAGACTACAGGCACCGTGGGATTGCGCTCAAAAGAGCACGCAGTCTGTACAAACATCTATATACTTAGTGCCGTAACAATGGCACACCTGTTTAACACTTCCATTTGTAATTACTTAATTAACGGCTCCATTATATACAATGTGGGATTTGTTTTCTTTTGTTAACGATTCAATAAGGTTAATGATTATCTTCAGTTTGACGCGACCGTTTGAGTTATGCCTTGCGTGCTTGACGACGATCATTCTAGTAACACTTTCGCTGTCCTTAAGTGCATCAGAAAAAAAAATTAAGTGCCTAAATTAATTTAATATCGTATGGACATTATATGTGGTAGGAGTACCACGTACAAAATTTATTTGAAAGTAGTGAAAATTATGAAAATTATGGCCTAGACTAGTAGGTATTATTTACTGAGATAGAGAGACCAATATTTGAAGAGTATGTTATCCTAAAATGATTTCGCAAATATCACAGCGGGCTGTGACGTGTCGTTTGCTATTACCCGACATAGCAAAAAGCGCAATGTGTCAAGCCGGTGCCTCCGCGCTGTTGGACACTTGTCGTCATGTATAATACATGGCGCAGAAAAACGCGTCGCGAGTCCCGCTACCGATGTGTTTCCAACGAGATTGTCCCCATTTTTTCCCTGATATGATTTAATCCTTATACTGCTCTGTCTGCGCCTTCTGATGACAATCATTGTATCAATAATATTGCATATTTGCCTTCATATTTGCGAGTTGACAAAAAGGAAGTTGGCAAGTCAGATTTTATTGCAGGAAAATTAGTGATGTTGATGGAAATTGTAATTTATAACAATTTAAGTTTAAGAAATGTTAAACTTTAATCGTGCTCCTTTTTATACTTCTTGAATAAAGCTAACACACCTATATGGCATCATAACTTTCTCTCGCACAAATATATAACAGCCCATGAATAAATGTACATTCCCGATATGAACAGAATTTACCCACAGTCGAGTGGCGGCTTGTTTGTTCTAGCAAGACGTGCGCAATGCTGGGCCACTATCGATCAAACAGCGAGAGTTGCGTCGAATTGCTTTGATATCATTAATCCTCATACCTGTACCGTTCGATCGGTGCTGTGCGCGCTCTGATGTACCTACCTATACCTACATATTCATCGATTGACTGATGATGTCTGTGTATGTAACAATTGTACAGAGTGACCGATTCCGAACCCGTGACTATTTACGGAATCACTCAATCATGCATAGCTATGCAAGACAGTAGACAAGAAGCTGCAGGAAAAGAAGTTGCTCAGGTCTCCTTAAACATGGTACATAAATTATCTTAAACTGTTACAAATCTATCAACCTTTTTGAATTGTGTTGAAAAAAATGCTCTCTTCTCATGTATAGTTTATGTAATTAAGAGCACACATACTCATTAGTTTAAAATATCTCCTTCCCGTTTTCCACAATAAATATAACCAAATTGATACAACATAGCGCGCCACAGCAGAGCTAGGTCGTTACATAAATCGTGCCGGAGATACCATCAGCTGCCACCAAACTCTAAAAACACTAAGAATGCTATGTTTTAATTCCGAACTTAAACATCCGATGCGTCGACGAGATAACCTTTATAACTATCCGAGTTTTTTCACTTATTTGTGTACATTTTATGGAGCTGGAGTTTTGTAATAACGAGCTTAGTCGAGAAACATTTTTTTTCTTTTCTGTCTTATCGACGACAACTTGAGTAGAAATACTCCATTCCTAAATTTTTCTGACACCCATTTTGCTTACAGACATTTTTAAATGCTTGTTGTAGATCCTGCAGAATAATAGAACCTTTATCAATAAAGTATTCATGCTTGTTTTACTTTTTTGTACCACCTACTTATGTAGGCTATGTAGTATATATAAAAATTATAGCAGACCTATCTGATAATTAAATTTTATAGGCCAATAACAGTTAAGAGCTGTTGTTAACGGAAGAATAAAATTTGAAGCGAATTTATATGCAATGTTGACAATGTAGCCGGCAACGAGGACTCGATCTCTTAATTAAGAGCTGCAACACAACAGGTGTTCATTAGACGTGTTTGTCTGTTAATTGCGGCGAAAGAAACGCATTCTGCTCACCTACCGACAACACGGGATGGCATGTTACAGAAATCACTGGACTTACATAATATGTGTTATGGCATATGCTCCATTTAATACACGGAACGAGTAAAATAAATATGACACATATTCATGAAATTGCTTAAAAATTTGCATGAGATAAAATATGTAAATGTTAAATCTGGTAGAAGAAAAATCGATCGAATAGAAGTTCGTAGATAGGTATGTGTCGCTACTACAGGTAGAGTTTCTTAAAGAATATGAGTTAAAGAGTGATTTTCGTTCAGTTTAGATTTTTCTCGTAAATTTCTCAATCGTTTATTGGCTGATTTTATTTTAGTATAAAATAGCAGTGTCACATCAATACTATCTCAGTTTAGGATGTTTGAAAGCGATAAACAGCCACCAAGAAATTGTTGTGCGGATTCAAATTTTGTGTAGGTACCTAATTATTATGAACTCATCGTTATTTCTTGATGTAATACAAAAACTTATCGCGTGATATAATATTTAATAACACCAAAAGCTTGGTACGTTCGGGCCTTACAGCTAGCGCACAAAAACGCGCCTTCCGTTAATAGCTTTATCGTGTCGCGACTTACACGTCGCTGTTATTAAGATTCCTCAAACGAGCCTAAGTGTTAGTTTTTACCGCGCATTGTATCAAGTACCTAATTATGTTGTGTATGTGAAGGGCCTAATTGTGATGTCTTTAGCACTTATTTATGTTTTACCCTCGTGCTAATGGTGAGCATTCCACCTCCTATCTGTAGGCAAATATCGCAACTACTTTCTTTACTATGATAATAATTGTTTGATTCGTTGCTGACTTAAACACCTATTATTAAACTTTTACCCGAATACCATATTATTCTTGGATAATATACATATTTATTGAAACAAAATATGTATATAATACTTGTTCTGATTAAAAATTACCATTCAGTGTGCGTGCACATTTCTTTTGCTAGATGATGTATATCTTTATTTAGTAGATACTTATACTTATTTGTGCAATAATCAATATCTAAGTTTGTTATTTCTTCGATTGAATGGGATAATAAATCATCTGTGATTATTATTGATCGTCATATATTATTGTAGATAGTAGACACTAGACGGTGCGGTGCGCCCGCGCAGCACAGACTTAGCCGTGAGAGGCTGCATATACGGTGAAGATGTATTGCTATCGTATAAAAATGTGGTAACATTGATTATTTTTACAGACTTTTGTGCTGCTACTTTTATGCTAAAAATAATCCATAAAACGGCAGACGCAGTGATTAGTGGGAAAAAGGGTAATAATTAGAGGTTAGACATTGCTAATCTTGGAGACAAGGTAAAATATAGGGCAATATATTAGTGTTTAATTGCACGGTTGATAAAGGCATAGTTTGTTGAAATAACGAGTCGGTGCGCTCAAAGGTGCCCCTCCCGCGCCCTGCTCCCCGCGCCCCGCTCCCCGCGCCCTGCGCTTTATTGATTGATAAATCAGACCAACTCTTGCACTTTGCGAACTGATGACAGGCCCGTATTGTGTTCGATTGTTTGTTTTTACCGGTCTTACTATAGATTGTGTGAGGTATTTCAATATTTTCATAAGCGACTTTACTGCTGTTTGCTTAGTTTAAGTTCTATCAGATTTGATTCTAATTTCCAACCGCAGACTTCTTCCGCGAAAATTTATATAGAGCGGACCACTGTTCTGACACCGCTGTTTTTGTTCTTTGATCTTTCTTGTTGTATTTATTATACGAAATTGTAATGATTTCGCAGTCTATTGAGTAATAAGAGCATTTTATTGTACTTGTGCGATTGTGATCTCCGTCTGATATGCTCAAAACAGGCATAATAACTTGAATCCGGCCCTGTGCTGCACGATATTGAAACTAAAATAAATGCCTTAAGGTATGCTCCATAATATAAAGAAATAAAAAGACCATTGAAATATTCGCAAAGTGATAATGCTGAGTCCGATGAGATATTTTAAAAGCATTTTAAATGATAACGTCTAATATCGTTGCAATATTGTATACTTACAATCCAGGGAATTCTTTAACTTCG
Source organism: Colias behrii (assembly GCA_029959065.1). Taxonomy (NCBI): domain Eukaryota; kingdom Metazoa; phylum Arthropoda; class Insecta; order Lepidoptera; family Pieridae; genus Colias; species Colias behrii. The sequence continues at coordinate 177,546 of JARWMC010000021.1, read as the reverse complement.
TTGGTTTTAACAAAAATAAATAATATAAATTGAGGTCATTAGCTTTTATAGCGTCATTTTTGAAAACGTTATCGTGGATTTATGGAAAAAATACTTTTATATATAATGAAACAGTTTCAAAATTTTATTTGTCGTTTAATATGCGTTAGATAATTGGATATTATATAAAAATCTTCGAAATAATCGTTGATTGGAGGTCTCATATAGCAGTGGATTATGATCGTAATGCAATTACACGGAGAGTGTAACATCTCAGCGATAGCGAGGAGCGACAACAAAGCAAACACTTCGGGGGTGGAGATGGAATCGGAATTGGATTAGCGAGCTAATGAGCGGCGCCGGGGGACGCAGCTAAAGTGATTACACGTAGCGAGCGACCGGCCAACACTGCTACGATCATTTGTGGAGCAGTTCGATATTTCATTGTAAAACTTTTAAAATTTCTAATATCAAGGGCTAAAAATATAAGTACGTTAAATTACGCAAGCTAACTTGAAAATGTGTCTACTACAGATATTAGCTAAAAGCGAGGCAAACAGAAAGCTGTGCGTAAACATAACACTCATTCTTATCAATCTTTGCGGTGATGAAACACACCTATGAAGTTGGTTATGATTAGAAAAACCAACATTCTTTTAGCACAGGGATAATGTAAACTCTCTGTAGACTTGGAAAAACACAATTTGAGTTGACCTAACAATACCTATCTATTTAGGGCCGATTTTTCAATGCTTGGATAAAACTTATTCGTCGAATAATGTATAAAACTACCATTTTAAAAACGTATTCTAATTGCCCGTATTTGACAGTTTACGTGACATTTTAATATTAACGTGTAATACTTTATTGGACGGATAAGTTTTATCCAAGCATTGAAAAATCGGCCCTTAATCATATTATTTTCTTCTGAAATGTTTCCACAATAATAACATGTGCAGTGCGCGCAGCGCGACGGGTGTTTCAAATTAGATTGTATTGGAATTATTTCCGGTCCGCCGCACTCCCTCTGAGGACATTAGTTTTCATTTGCCCTCTCCCTCCCGCCCCTCCCGTCCCACGCTCGCGACCCTCAGAGGCATTCATCGGAGTGTCACCGATTGTTGTTTGTCATTACATAATTGTGTTTTAATGGGCACGAGATTACTATTCTTTTTTCGTTTGGAAGGTCATCGAGATCACCCTAATATTTTAACACCCCATGTATAATCAAATACTTGGTGTTGGATTGATTTGTTTTACAGTTAGTTTTGTATTCAGCTCAAAATTTAAGAGAGTGATATTTTTATACAATAAGAAGATCAAACGTAGACCTCTCCAGAAGTAAATTATAAAAACAGCTTATCAAATTCTTTTTAATTATTCCTCTTAACACTAATTAATTGAAAAACGAATGATTTGTACAATTTTCTCTAAAAATGATATCTCACAATTATCATCTGTAAACAATGAGACATTCTAATTAGTTCATTTCCTATGTTATAACCACGTTTCTAACTTTCTAATAATAATGCTTAAGAACGTTTTTCGTAAAGCCTAGTCAATAAGCTGTAAATATACATTCCATGCATATTATAGACTAATCTAATTAGGCACTCGAGTGACCCCCACCAGCGAATGAAGAGTGTTGGGCGCGTGTCGCCATTTGCAACGCCGAAGCGGGAGGCGTAGCGTGAAATTACAATATCAGTATTTTCGCAATCATTGCAGATTTATTATAAATATATATAGGGTTTGCAAGTAGTGTTCGTTAATGTGTCTTCAGCGAATTAAAGCATGCTCGTTACAATTATAATACGATTTATTAAAGTGACGTTGCGTATTAGACACAGCGAAGGAACCAGTTTCATAACTTTCCAATAGTGAGTCAAAATTAATAATTAATAAGCATTCCGAGTGTGATCTCGAGCAGAAAATTGAAGGAAAAAGCGTTGAAATTTTTATCGAATTTAGAAGAGATTTTATTCGAATTTAACTCATAATAAAAAACTGATGAAGTTCTCATTGCATGCCTCTCACAAGCTATTAGCCATGTTTGTATGATTTGTATTTACCAAGAAATTATGCAAATAAGAAATATCATTACGAGATAGAGAAACATTTGTAAATGACTCTACCTTAATAAAGTGTAATTATTTGAATAACATTACAAATACGTGGATCTACTACAAAAATGAACAGCCAAGCCCATTAATAATGAAACACAGTGATATAAATAACCCGTAGAAGTTTTTGGTATCAATTCGCGCTAACCGCAAATCCGCTGTAAGCGCGTGTAATCCCCGGCTTAGCCGACAGTGCCGCCAGCTGTCAGCGGAGTAGTGGTGCAGTCTCAACAGCTGCGGAATTGCACGTCTAAATAGTCTGTAAGAAATCATTAATTGCATCATGAATTGCTCAAGTACCTCTTTCCTTATCAATAGACAAAAACTAACGCAGGTGGTAAGAAATGAAAACTTACTTTGTAGATGTCTTTTTATTTGTACTTACGTGTATGATGCCTTTGCCAAATTATGAATTGTATTGGTTGAAATATTGAGAAATATTGTTTAAATCGAAATAGAGGTAGATAGGTAAAATAATATTGGCTATTATTGCACCATAACATAAAATCATTGAAATAGAGTCGCGAGTTTCAAGGAATGTTAAGGCAAACAAAACCTGTAGTTTTAATCTTTTTTAATACAAGCTGATATTTTTGTACGAAATTAGCATTATACTTGCAAGTGCATAATTATCGTGCGTGTCTGTCAGTTTGTGTGTTTATCCGAGACTCGAGAGGCATAAAGCCGCAGCGGGGGGCGGCCGGCGCGCCGCTACCAAGCACTGACCAGCCTTAATTAATCCGCATATTTTCACTTATTTACGGTTCAACTGACTTGTTTGTTATTATCTTTGTGGATAAAGATTTGTGCAAAACGAGTGCGCCATCCCGCTCTCGCTAACGAACGTTACACTAGAATGAAGAAGGACAAGTTGATTTTCTATCTTTACGGACGTATACACATTCTACTACATGTAAAAGCCCTGTGATGAACACGATGTTTACACGCAATCAGATTGCTAATTAGCTTTTATACTTAAATTTATTGCAAGATTTCGGCTTAAACTCCCGCGGTTTTGGTACGGATCGTCCGCATCTGTGTGGTCATATAAAAAACAAATATAAAACAATACATCATTTAAATCTATCAATCACTATCGACATTTTTTATTTTGCAAGTTGATTAAGATCGAACCTTTAGCTCGTCCTATTATATTTTTAAAATAACAACATCACATAAATAGGTAGTATGAAGGCATCTTTTACTTATGATTTACCTAGAGGAGTTATGTGCACGCATACCTACTCGTATAGGAGCTACCAACGTTGACAAGAGAGAATTTTAGTATAGTTGGTTCTTTGATATACTGTTTCTCTTCCTATTTCGGTTAGAGTCCGGGCTGTCTGGCTGGCCGCAGTGGTTGCGTTTATTAGTGCGCATCTTATTTGCACAGGAAAATATCCGTAATCTAAAGTCATTTATTAACGCGTAATTTTTAATCCTTTGCCTTTAGATAGATCCATCAGACATAAAATTTTTATTGCAAGACGTTTTTCTCGTTGTTAAATAGGTGCCAGACGCAATTTTTTATTTCAAAATCATTAAAACGTCATCGAAATAAGTCAAATTCCATCAACATGAGTCCTCGTGAAGGATATACTATGTATAATATTCATTTTACTATTTACAATTTTTTAGCAAAAATCTACCATGGTGCCTCCTTTTCCCAACGAACCTCAAATAGGACGTTAATGTAAACTTGATAAAAACCAAATATCATCAAATTCATATTAATACCCAAAAGTATAATAAATATGAAACCATCTATTAAAAATATTAGTTTACTAATTATTCAATATAAGTATTAAAAAAGGATAATATTATATAAGTAATAAAGTTATTACTTACCTTTTAAGCGGACTCATGTTGATGTAATTTCACTTATTTCGATGACATTTTAATTATTTTGAAATAAAAAATTGCGTATGGCACCTATTTAACAACGAAAAAAACGTCTTGCAATAAAAAAATTATGTCTGATGGATCTATCTAAAGGCAAAAGATTAAAAATTACGCGTTAATAAATGACTTTAAATTACGGATATTTTCCTGTGCGCACTAATAAACGCAACCACTACCGCCAGCCAGACAGCCCGGACTCTAACCGAAATAGCAAGAGAAACAGTATATCAAAAACCCAACTATACTAAAATGACTTTTTTTAAAACGTTAATAGCTCCCGTACCATACACATAAGAATTGAGGCCAAAGTTTCGAAACAATGGTTTAAGAGGCGGTAATTAAATTGCCTATACTTGTAAGTCTGCTACTGTTGTACTAATTTACGCAACAAATTGTTAACTGCGATTCTAAGCTGCGATAAGTTAGAAACAGTGTTTATTTAAAGGCGTTGGATAAAAAATAACGTTATCTTTATTTCTCAATAAAAAAGCTACTCAGGTTACGTTCGAGGAAGAACATTCATGAAATACCTTGATCGATATGAATCAGGCTGTAATGCAACCAAATACTGCAACCGAGGTGGGAATTAAATATGTTGAGATACGCAAAGCCTTATACATAAATACACGTAAATAATGGAAGCAAGGGTCAATAAGTTGTTTGGTGTAATGATTATTAGGAGCAGTTTGCAATCGTGTCAGTGTTTACACGTATTTACTGAACGTTATGGTCGCAGATACCATCCATTTTTGACGTATACTTAATATTCATTGGCATTAAATAATGTTAGCTCATTTGTTTTATTGTTATTTTATGCACAATTATGCCTAACTTGATCAAATCTTGCGGAATTTCTTATACCATAGTTCAGTACTAGTAAAGATTGCACTTTACTGGTCAAGAGTTACATGGTACATCTAATCCCTTCTGAATCTGAAATCTGAATGCAGTTTTCAATGAGACAATAATAATATCTCGTATATGCGCCTACCGCATTCCATATTTGCTGTTCGAAATTTTTCCTCATAAAAGTTTGCTGCAAAATCCAGTTAATTAGATAGTATTCTACAATTAATATTGCAATTCGTCCTGTGAGGTTTGTCTAGAGCGGCGGCCGCGGCGGTGCGGCGGGGCGGCGCCGGCCACATTACGTGGGCCTGGCTGAGCGCGTGCGCATCGCTGACTTGCACTTATCTGCCGATATTGATATCATTGGAACGCTTTATAATATAGCGACTGAAAGAACAAAACAATTAATTATTGAAAGGATTATATAGGTACCTAGTATAACCTGTAGAAAGGTACCGCAATTTATAATAATTGGACTTTGCCACTTTAAATTGTTACAATAAACAGCTAACTAAAACAACAGATTGCACAGAACTTTTTGAATATGTTTAATTGCCTAGAAATAACTTTAACATTAGTTTATCACACGTAGTATGTTAATGTAACACAGTTGCATGGTCAAGGAATTTCGCAAATTCTGCCTACAGCTCTGCCTGTTAAAGTAATAAACCCTTCTCCTGTGGCATTTGCTACAAATAGATGAGGATCTTGATTGCATCTGTGGCGACCTTTGTCTCGACTGCATGCAACAAAGCATGTCCCCGCTCAGTCCGCTGCGCACGATCACATCGATCCTTCCAAATGATTGGATTTCACCTGATAAGCCCTGTCGTACCTGCGCGATACTAATTCTACATTTCTAGATGAAAGATGTGATATTTTGTGACAGATCTATGTATTATTTATGCAAAGAAATTCATATTACATCCAAGGAAGAAATGTTTTAAATATTTCACTTGATATTGAATAACTGAGATAATAACTTTAGATTTCTCTATCTTTGTACGTAATATCCACGTAACGGTAAATTTCAATAGACGATTTAAAGTGACGGAAGGATTAAAGAAAGCAAATAAAGATACACTTTCTATACAGCATATCTGCACCTTTACTTTCCTATACGTGTAGACTTAACTCAAGTGTCACAATGATATTTAATAACGTAATATAAATTATAATTAGCATACAGACGGTCGTCATCGAAGGGATTCAATATAGCGCTCGCGCTGCGCCCGCGCCGCCTTTTTGTCGCGCATGCGCAAAAAGCGGCCATTACTCGGCATTACGATCGCACGCCTTGAGAGCAAGCACAAAGAGCCCGCGGAGCCTCCAAATACGATAAGGGCCTGGTAAGGGCGCGGCCGCTTTTGGAGATGGGATACATTTAATTGTTATCAGGAATATAACATACTGGTACTTTAAAATGTAATTAAGTGTTCAACAGTTTCTGAGTAACTGATCACGGTTAGTCTTATCGCTTAATTATCTACCTATAAACATAATTAATTAGTAATAATACCTAACAGTGTAATCACTGTTGCGATAAATGTGTATTTAGATACAGAAAGCTTTTATTTCACAAAAATGTAATTTATTTATCCCATATGTGCTATGTACTTATTTAAATTTTACCTTTCGTTAAGTGCTCTTCCGTCTTCTTGCTAACAAACTAATTCATTACTCTAAATATCGTAAAGCATGGCCCGTTTAATCGCCGTCACATGGACCGAACCTTCGCAGATACCCTAAATCCAAATTTTATAAAAGCAGCCGATAAACAAAGGCACTTCGAAAGGCCTTTGAATCTAAATCCCTTCTTAACTCCATTGAGTATTGTTCCCGGCCATTTTGTTGAAGTGAACGGTAATGTAATATAGCATTGTGTAGGAATAATCGAGACGTATCGGATGATCTCAGTTTTGTTTGCGTGTTTTGTGCGGCGTCTGTGAGGAGCTGCAGCGAGCGCGCCAGCTGGCCGCCGCACCGCACCGCCGCCGACACTCGCAACCAACGTGACGCACTATTGTAATAACTGTAAAAAACGTACTTATATTATACAAGATGACATCTCACATGATGATATCTAAATAAGTCGCAACAATGACGTCAAAAAGGTATAGGGGCCTGAAGATTTCGCCCTCCTTGATACTGTCAAGAAGATATTTTCTAGGCGGTTAATTGTAAAAAAAAATGTGTAAAAAATGTAGAAATGATAAATTAATGTTCGTGGCTAAAATTACAAGTTCTTAAATATTAAAGCGTGCACATTATAATTCATATTGTGCAATAACATGCACCGAGCATTCAAACGGCATAAAAACACATATACGTGATCAGGGTTTCTTAAAATATTAATAAAATAAATTAAAATAACATTATTATCAATATTTAATATTACATCTTTAATATATTACAATAAAAAAAAACTGCCAATAAAAGAGTGTTACAAAACTGTTTTTTAGACATAAAATGATAAAACCTATACTTAAAAATACAATGCAATAAAGAATATGAAAGTGTTGTCAATCTGTAGGTACAATAGTACCTCCGTAACCGCTAAGCCGGGCCATCTATCAGTGCACAATAGCGGTGTGTTGACAAGCATTGTCGCCGCCGCCCCGCGCCCGCCGCGCCCCCCGGCCCTGCGCCCGCGCACCACGCCTCTGTTTGTTGTCGCATTGTCTGCTGCGGCCGTTTACTGCCATCTTGATTGAATAACTTTTAATAGTTGTTACACATCATAAAAAATTTCATTCATTCTTTTCCTGAGATCCTAAAGTTCAACAATATCAATAAGTATTAACGCTTAGGTATCACAATTTCAATCATGTTGATATCAAAATATTAAAATAGAAATTAGTTTGGTTTCCCGTGATCAATATCACTAATTTAATAACGGAAAAGTCGACGACACTCGAGATGCGGCCGTAAAAACGTCGGGTCGAGGCCAATCAATCTTGTTCCGTACCTGCGCCGAGATCGGACCTAGCAGATAACCCTTCCTCGATGCGTAATACCATTAAAACAACGGTGACAAACAAACCAAAAGATTCCTTAACGGCCTTCCATCGCCGATAGATCTTATACGGATCGAGTGGAGTCGAAATCGGCGTAGCGGCCGCAGCCCGGGCGATGATTAAACATGTGAGATGATGATGATCGCGGCTCCCACTGCGAAGGTCCGCTCGAGCTCTTTGTTTTTCTGGATCGGTCGTGGCTCCGTTTTAATTAATGCCCATCACGTATTTTTTTCGACGTTCGCTTTATCGTGTCGCATTTTTTTGATTCGCTTTTTGTACATCCATTTTTGAAATATGTCCGTGGGCCGCGTGTGATGCGGTATCTCGATGTCTCCTATTGTTTTCGATTTGATATATTTATGCGTCGCCTTCCCGGGAGTGTTTCTGAGGCATTGTTTTTTATCGAGAGCGGTGACGCGGTATCGAGCATGATCGGTGGGTGCAGGTCGACTGTTGATTTTATTTATGTCTCTCGAAGCATTTTGAATGTCTAGCGGTGACAGTCGCTTATCGTGGTTCCGTGAATCGGAACTTGTTGCTCTATTTGTTGCTTTAATCTTAATGTTTATCTCGATTCCAAACCGAATGAATAGAATCGACCCGGTGTGAATTGATGCTATTCACAGGAGATGACCTTACTTGGAGCACAACTTTGTATCGGTTCATTAATGTAGTTGTTATTTGAGCTTAGTTCCTCGTCTCCCTCTTTATAATGGTTTGCTATGTTTATACTAGCTTCCATGTACGTTTTATGATCTCGATTTTATAGTAACATAAACGAGGCAGATAATTAAATTGTATTAATGAGCAACGCTTAGAGCTCTTCGATTAGTAATCTCGTTATCGGGAATACGCATCACGGGCGACACACCACCCACGCAAACGCCTCGAAATGCATAACTTTAAATAATACCAAATTGGATTAATATCGTCGTTAATTCAGAAATAGAGGTATTTTTATGTCGGGTAATTAACCGCGTGAAAGGCGAGGAGACAAAACCGGAGACATATATAATATGTGACAGAACTGTACATCAACGTCCACATAAAACGCTCATAAAATCTGTGTGTCGCGTTGTCAGTCGTTACAAATGTGCGGCCGATATGAATGTGGATACAAATTAACTTATTTGTTTCAGCTAAACTGTAAACAATACAAATGGTAGCATACGTGAATAGAGCTTTGATGACTTTTTGCCTTATTTTTAAATATAAAATAGGTAGATAGTCATAACAATAAAGATTGGAGTAATAGATTTATAAACATAATAAAGTAACAATTAAAATAGATAGATAAACCAAATTAATACGATCGTAACGTCTTATGGTTTGACGTGTAGGTAGTAGATATTAAATTAAAATGAGTGATAATGAAAGAAAAAGGATACAAGACCAATGAATTTGTACTGGGAAAAGGCTGTGTTCTTTTTTTTTATTTTGAAGTCGTTATTCAATGTGTTTGCTTCAATATGAATTGCTTGTTTCCAGGTAAGTTGACGAAACTCGAGAGCGGCGACGTCACGGCCCTCGCGGCGCAACTCACGGCCGATGTGATCGCCGATAAGGTTAGACGCACGAGAGTCCTCCTACATAGTCGCTTATTTACATACTTACCGCAGCGGGCATCGCAGATCGGCCGATGCGGGCCGGGGAAGGAAATATACTGTCGTTAATAGATAATTAATGGCCGATATGCCTTTTAATTTTAACCAGCGCATTCGGTGTGCGCGACCTTTACGTTAGGTTCGACGGACGACGCAGTGTGCTATTGAAATAAAGTCCGCTAAATTATTGCATCGAAAGTTGACTCGGCGCAAGCATTCGACACCGTGCGACGTCTTCTTGAACGTAATTGCGCCGCTATTTACCGTGTCCCGGTCCATGCTACTTTGTTTAACGTTCCTTGGATAAATAAAGTTGTGCCATTTATGTCTCCTATTTGCTCGTAGGTTTTTCAAGATTTCTATTCGGTGCAACTTTAGTCCGTCACAAAAATTCGAATGATACCTTTTTCAAACTAAAATAATATAATTGTAATCGTACGAGTCTGTGAGGGGTATCGAGTGAACCCTCACAGTGGAGAAATGTAACATAGTGTTATTTGTGTACAAATTTATCTATTTGTCCGTCGGTCTCGTGTTACGGGTCCCCGGGGCCCGGCTCGGCTCTACCCCGTGTTTACTAAATGATTCACTAGAGAGATGTCCGTTCGATATAAAATATAGTTGCATGCGTTTATTTTATTCACATCAAAGGTTTAGACCAGTCTTTCCCAACGTGGGCGATAACGCCCCCTTGTGGGCGCTGCAGGCCTAAAGGGGGGCGGTAAGAGACCCAGAAAAAAAAGGGGGCGTTGTGTAGGGCTTTGGGGTCGATTTATAATTTCATCTACCTAGCTAGGAAGACTCTTAGAAACCGACTGAGCTCTCGACTTCGAGAGTCGACATCTTGTGAACATCAACTAATATTAATTAAGATATAGCTCAAAATCGGTTCGATATAATAGACCGCGGGCAATCATGTTTTAACAAGTTTTTGTTAAATAATCCGATTTGTACATTCCTGTATCAATCGGCTGGTTCTATAATACTTGTTCTTGCTTGTCGAGTACGATTGGGCGTCGAATGAGATAAACGAGTTTATGCACGTTTGATGTCTTATTCCTGTTGGTGCGTGCTGCTTATGCAATCCTATATAAACGACGTAAATTTATTTTATTTTCATTTGCGGTTTCGCGCATAATAGATAAGCAGTACTTGATTTCAACACTTACGTATTTCTCAAAACAAAACAATGTCGGAAGTAAAAAAGAAGAGACGGCAATACTCTGCGGAATATATTAAATTCGGATTTATTGAAAATCCCACAAACCCGTCGTCGCCTTTGTGTCTTCTATGTCTAAAAACATTTTCGAACGAAGCAATGAAGCCTTCAAGACTGCAAGATCATTTGAATAAAATGCATCCAGATAAGAAAGACAAGAATGTAGCATTTTTTCAAGACCTAGAGAAGAAGCATAATACTCAGCCAAGTGTATCAAAACTATTTTCGGCGGCTGCTAAGCAAGATGACGACGGACTTCGAGCTTCGTACAATATCTCTTTGTTAATTGCTCAAAAAGGCAAACCACACAACATCGGAGAAGAGTTAATTTTGCCAGCAATAAAGGAAGTAATAACTACTGTGCTTCATAAACCGGCCGCAGATATTATCCGAAAAATTCCTTTGAGTAATAATTCTGTGCAAAGACGAATTGATGAAATGGCTGAAAACATTGAAGAATCATTGTGCAATCATCTGAGGACTAGTCAATTCTCAATTCAGCTCGATGAGTCCACTTTACCAACTAATGAAGCGTTGTTGCTATCTTACGGGAGGTTTATTAAAGATGAGAAAATACGTGAAGAACTATTGTTTGCCAGAAATTTGGAGACAGATACAAAAGGCGAAACCATATTCAATACATTGGAAAAGTTTTGTGAAGAGAAAGAGATTCCTTTGAAAAATATTATATCAGTTGCTACGGATGGCGCTCCGGCTATGACAGGGCGCCATAAAGGCTTCATAGCGTACTTAAAGAATAAAATTCCAGATGTCCTTGCTATACATTGCGTTATTCATAGACAACATTTGGTTGCTAGAAACTTAAGTGAACGACTATTTCAATCACTGCAATATGTCATCAAAGCAGTCAATAAAATCCGTAGCAGCTCTTTGAATGATAGATTATTTCATCAGCTTTGTGCTACTAATGACGAAGATTTCAACCGTTTGTTGCTTCATACTGAAGTTCGTTGGCTGTCAAGAGGCAATTGTCTGATTCGATTTTACAACCTGTTTGACTCTGTGATAGAGTTCTTGGAAACTAAAGATACAGAACTGCGCAACAATCTCATAACATCAAAGAATGATATAGCTTACATGACAGACCTGTATAAACTGTTCAACGACATGAACCTCCAACTGCAAGGCGATGAACTAAATTTAATTAAAACAAAAAATGTCGTTGCTGCTTTCGCAGCCAAACTGCTTCTGCACAAAAAGAATATGGGCAGACGTGAGTTTCACAATTTTCCGAATTTATCAGTATTTTGCAGTAACGACGACTTGTTTGCCTACTGCCAACATTTGGAAAACCTCCACATTGACTTCACCGAACGATACCAGGACATTTTAAACTTGGAAATACCAGACTGGGTGTTGGATCCGTTTTCAAATGTCAACACAGCAATGTCACCTCAGCTGGAAGAAGAACTTATAGAATTGACAACAAACGAAGAAACAAAAATCAAGTTTAAAAATGGATATCAAGAATTTTGGCTACAAAAACCGATCCCACAATTGTACCCTGGATTGTGGTCAATTGTTCAACGATTCTTGATAGCATTCCCATCGTCATATTTGTGTGAACGTGGATTTAGTGCTGTGGCAACGCTGCTTACTAAAAAGAGAAATCGTTTGCGTGTTACCGAACGTGGCGACTTGCGGCTGTTTTTGAGTAAATTGGAACCTGATATCAACAAACTTATTGAACAGCATCAGATTCAACCTTCACATTAGTTTTTATATAAGAATTGATTATGTTTGTTTTATTTTCAATAAAAGATACTCTACTATAAAGTTGCGTTTCGATAATCAGTTATAAGTACTTAGCGTTTTTTAAGTATGTATAAAAAGGGGGGCGTTAAAAAATAATTTATTCTTAAAGTGGGCAGTAGACAAAAAAAGGTTGGGAACCCCTGGTTTAGACAATAAATGTTGCACTCATGTTACGACTGTAAAATATTGTCCTTGCGATTTTGTTTATAGCCCATCTATCTCATTTTAAGTACCACGAGTTTTAAGTGTCGTGTAATAAAGAAAATTTTCTTTACTTAATAAGATTTTCAATTTTTTAACTAATGATTTGTAAAACATGATAAATCGAAACTTGGTACGTTTCAGCTTACATAAAATATAATTTTGAATAAGGTTTAGGCATGTGTATTACGGATAGTAGTAGAAGTGTGAATATTTAAGACAATATATAATATATTCGATAATATTCGTCCTGTTTTAATTAAAATTTCCATTTTCCAATTTATATAACGTTTATTCAGCAGAATCGTAATTTGGCGAACATCTGCGTGTTAGAATAATGATATTTTACTGAGCAACTGCAATCTCGGCCGACAGAGAGCGCCGATGTGGAAAATTGAAACAAGGGTGGACCTGCTACAACTTATTGTACTCATATTTATTGTTACGCTAAAGTGTCCCCTTTTTTAAAGCCTGTAAGGTATATAACTGTATGTAGGAAGGATTATTTATTGCCGCTAGCGACGGTCGTCCCATGCGATTTTCGGGATTTAAGGATTTCGCATTCGTAATTCAGAAATAATTCACTCGGAGCCTCGCTACGCATGTTACTGACTTGAAGTCAAAATAATGTAGAGAGAGACTGTTTATAAAAAATATTATTATAAAATTAGTGCAGTAGGTAATCTTGTTTTATTGCGAATTTAAAATTGAATTTAATTTTAATAGATGATTCAATAAATACAAAGTATCCATGACTAATTTCCGAAGAGTCGAGCCACCAATATATTATCATTTTTGACTCAAAAACATAAAGTACATCACAGAAGTAATCTCCAAATTACATTCGGATAATAAATCTTCATCACTCTTATGATAAATAAAAAAAGTTCAATCCCCAAACAAGAGGAATCGTAACACGATCGCCATTTGGAGAATAATGATGTCATCAAACACTAATCCCAAAGCTTTCATGTGGATTGAACTTTGCAAACTTGGCATTTTAGATTCCTTCATTGAAAATAAACGACTTTCTAACGTGCTCCCTTGCAATAAGGGTTGTTAACGCTTAAAGTAACTAAAAATGGTATTGTTTCCAAAATTCGCGTACGAATCAACTATTCGTAAATGGACGATAGAAAATGAGGCTCAGTGCGCCGTGATAAGATTACAATTCCTTCTAGTGTTGCTTTTTGTTACTCGAACTAATCCGATTTAAGAGCGGTTTGTTGTAAATGAAATCGTATGTACATAGCAGTAGAGGCGATATTCGAACGCAGGGTCGATGCTAGTGCTCGTTGCGATACATTAGGCGTGTGATATATTGGCGGGAAGCGTTGGAGTCAAAACACTCGCTGTGCTCTGTGCTGCTTTGCTCTTCGCGGCTGGTTAATAGGGCTGACACAATTTTCTAGAAAAACGATCTTCAGGCAATTAATGTTAATTATCTTATGAATGAATCATTTACAATAGAAGACAAAAACGTTCATAAATTGAATATATGAATTCATTGCTATGATGTACTTAGTCAGTGCGGGTGTATATTAAAATGGAGGTATAGTATGTATTAAATAAATCCCTTCATCTTCTATTACATATCATAAAAACTAAAGTTTTCCTAAGATTTTCATATCTTCGTGAGCTACTTTAGTTATTATCTATTAATAAACAACTTGCAATTTAATTGTGATAATTTTCTAAAATTAACTAATTTTTTTTTTCAATGGGAGTCAACCCTTGTTGAGAGTAATTTGCGCGAGGGTATAGAGTCCCCCGGGAGTGCATCTCGAGGGCTCTGTTCCGTATTACTCTGTTCTTACTACTTACTTTACAAAGCGGATTTTGTTTTTGTCCTCTTTAAGCCCTCATAGTGAACTTCCCGTGTTTTTTTAAACATACAAAATTAAAGTTCTTTGATGGCAATTTTTAGTTTGTAAATAATGTTTATAAATAAATAAAGACTTCTGTAGGTAATACACGAATAGACCGACTGAGAAATATTCAATTTAATTAAAGTATTTAAATGATCACTCACATTATAATTATTAAGATTAAAGCGAATAAGTAAATTACTCAATTTGTTTAATAATACATATTAAAATTCAATTCAATTCGTTTTCTCACCTATCATTATAATTTATATGATGAAATAAAAATGTAGCACGCGTTATAATAATGGATTATCAGCAAGTTTTATTTATTTATTTATTTTTACACTTTATTGTACAATACCAGTAATAAAAAACATATATAATTTAACATGGAGAACATGAATATGGTAAGTGCACAATTGGCGGCCTTATTGCTTAAAGCAATCTCTTCCAGGCAACCGTAAAAATAAAGGACATGTACGATGCTGGTTAAACGCGAAGGCGCAATCATAAAGAAAAAAAAAATAAAATCAAGGATAAGAAAACAACATCAAAAACTAAGGAAAATATTATATAAATAATAATGTATACAAAACTCAATAATATCAATATTACATACATACTACATCAATACTTAAAAAATAATATAATAATAAATACAATTATATATATAAGATACATAAATATGCCAATACATAAAATATAACATACTATACATAATATTAAACATTGTATATACAATACAAATACAAATTCATATAAATACATACATATACATAAGATAAAAAAGGTAACTAAATAGTGGAAAAAAAGTGCTCTTTGACAAGTGCTTTGAACATATGCGGTGATTTGGCGCGTCTGATAGTCTCAGGGAGAGAGTTCCACAGTCGAAGTTGAGTAGTGAAGTCCAAGTTGAAGTCCAAGTTGTGTAGAGATAACTGAAAAACGTTTTTTATTCTTCTAAAACTTTAATGTCACTGAATCACTCTCATACTCAAAATTAAATAGGCTCTATTAATCTTAAAAATGTAAGAAAGCTCTTATCTCAAACTGCAAAAGGCTGTGAAAATAATTAAATGAAGTAAAAATAATTAAAATGTTTGAAGTTAATTAGTAATATAATTTAGTAAGCTGTATAACAGTATAAAGCATTCAATTAGAACGCAAAATACGTCAAAATGTAGACGTTTTAAAACGGAACATGATTAAATAACGCGAAAAGCAATCCATCACAGAAAGGGTTGGTCGGAGGGTGCATGTAATGTGATTGTGCGGGGGTTAACGGCCACCTCTCGTTTTATTACTTTTAATTTGTTTACAAACGCAATCACAAAGGGTTCACTCGTTTAGTGCTTTTGTATTGCACTCCATGAATTGATCGTCTTTTATTTCGTATGGGCGGAATGTTGTGTGGTTATAGGGAACTTGAAAGGCTTCGAACGCAGCAAAAGTTAATTTCTTCAGATTATATATTATTATAGCATTCATCTCCATCAACCAAATATCATTATAAATAACACTAGAATCATTATTACTTTACTAGTTTTCGACATTAAATGCTATTTATATGCCATGCCATTTTTATATATCATCAGATAAGGTTGTTACCATATAAAACTTCAAATTATACAATATAGAAATTGACTACAAGACAATGAACGATAAATTTGCCAGTTCTAATTAAAAATAACGTTAATAAAGTAAACAGGTATTTTATTCGTGGCTCCTAGAAATTGTCGCCGCCATTATATTACCATAGATACGATCGCATTAATAAATAATTTAATTAATGTTTCGCTTTAACGAAAGTGACTTTGGTTATCATAAAGTAGGGAAAACGCTGGTATTTTTAAAGCAGCCAGTGGCACACTGCTAAGTGAGTTCGGCTATTAGGATATTGCTCGTTCGGGACGCGAACACCTGGCCCGCTCTATAAATACGGCACCGTTTAATGCGCTGCTTCCATTAGCCAGCTACTAAATTATAAGCTACACCATGGATATGAGCCCCTGGTACTTTGCTACTGTTAAGTGACACTTTTTATTTAATTTCCTTAGATGGTTTATACGATCCATTTAAGCTTAACACTAGAGCGCGCGCGCCTAAAATTTTCCTTGAGTGCACGCGTGGGTTACATATGTCACCCAATACGACGCACGTTTTTTTTCATAAAAATCGTAGTTTAAAAAGTAAACGAAGTACTTATTTATGAATCAACTTTATTTTTAAGTGATGAAACAAAAAAAATATCAATATTTTCTCATTTTACTTAAATTATGAGCTAAACATAAACCTCTGTGAAAAGTAACTAATTTTTTACTTATTGTGATCAATCAGTTTTTTTTACTTTGGAAACTACAAATTTGGTAAAAATAATCATCTAATTATAAAATTTAAGAATAAGTTGTTATTATCCAATAAAATTTTATTTTCAATAAAAAATAAGTATGTCCTAGCACTAGAATATGAGTATTTTATTTCGATTTTAGTTACCCATATATTAATAATTTCTTAAAAGTATAAATTGATCATATGAGCAGTAAAAAATACAAGCGGTATACTTGATTTTCACTTGTAATTGTATGATTTCAAAAACTTCCTAGAACGCTCGCGCGGGGGACATGCGTCATCCATGTACTTTTAATTAGATCAGAATCAGAGTACACTTCGTTGCACCAAGGAAGCTGACACGCTGCTAAATGTCCGGTGATTGGTAGTCGGGGAATACCTGAGACAACAACACTCAAGCACGATTCTTTAAAAAAATATTTAGCAATATAATACACTGGGTGACCTATGTCCCCCGCGCGTGCGCTCTAGTGTTAAAATAACTTATTCTCCCTTTGTAGTGTCAACACGCTTAAGATAAACTACTCATTATTTTTTGTCACATATTTCACAATTATAAAATAGCAATCTCTTCAATTGACCGCCTCCTTGGTACAGTGGTTGACGCGTGAGCGTAGAACCGAGGGGTCCTGGGTTCGATTCCCGGTGGAGACGAAGAAAAAAAAATGTCTCGGTCTGGCAGGACACAGAAGGCTGATCACCTACTTGTCTCTAAAGAAAATCGATCAGTGAAACAGATGATCTGCCCCTTACCCCACTACGTGGACACGGGACTTCACTTAATCTCTTCAATTCAATGTTAATTACATTATAAGGAACTTAATATCTTGCTGCCAAGTTTTTATAGTTGACCTCATTATTTTAATAGAAAGGTTGTATAATTGTATTTGATTTCCGCGAGTTTGTACATTTGAGTAAATGTTTGCTTGATCAAGCTATTCTGAGAAAAATGTTAAGGTCCCACAGGCCACAATATCATTACCTACCATTTTTCTATTCGCAAAAGTGCCGTTTGACTTAAGTTTGTTACATTTTTTAGTGTTCTAAACATTGTTTGCCTTAGTAAACTTAGAGTATTATGTAAAAAGTATATTTTATAGCGTATTCCCTCCCTCGCTTGCGCTTGAATATTTCATAACATTTTACGAGTGGTGTCTTACGCACTGTCATTTGTTTTCATTACGCGATCCCTCCAGATAGGTACGCGCAGCAAATTTAATATAAATTTCAAGATCAATGCTTCATTTTTCCAAACTCATGTTTTGAAAAATGCCTTGGATGAAATTGAATTATTTGCGAAATTGTAAAAATTTACAATCATTACGAGTGGATTTAAAGATGAGAAATACATTTATTAGGTATCCAAGTGGGCTTTGAATCTGTGCTATTTCATTTAATTCGCAGTTTTCTCTATAGCTCTGGTACTCGCAAAATATGTTTAATATATTTTAACGTGCAATTTATTTTCATTATTTGAAAGTTACTTCTATGTATCATAATAAAATAATGACTGCATGTATAATAATATAAATCGTTTGCCACATTCACGTGTTAATATTATAGTCCAGAGATAAAAATAGTTGAATAATTTGGGAGCAAATCGATGTCGAAGTGACGCGTCGTCGACATTTCTCTGTTATTTTTATTGTATGTTGATGTTCCCGAAACAGCGCGTATCGCTAACATCGATAATAGTTTTTGTTTATGAAAATTCTTTTGTGAGTGTTTCCGAATATTTCAGCTCCATTATTCCCGCGTCATTACGAAGTATTTATAACGAAATGTGATTAAATAAATTGTGCGTTTCTAAAATTGTCTTTATACCTAGAAGTTTATATTTTTGTGACTCAATCACACACTAGCCTGTCTTCTGCAAAATATTATGATACGATAAAAGCGCTTTCAGTTTTTTTTTACGGTGAAAACCAAAGGTTTTTTACATAGATTAATTTTTACATTTTTTTACATCTACATATCTAGATTTTGTTAATCAATATTGTTTAATTAAATTTGCAATAAACTTGAATTGATTGTGCTCGCACGGCATACATTCGAGACAAACACAGATAAGCTGCTCTCACTTGACTCGCCGCATTACGACTCTCACACTGACCATTACGTGTAATAGAGATAACAATTATTATTGGAACTTTATAATTACGAATGGGACATTATACTTATTTTAATTGGGAATTTAGAGGCGATTTTTACGGTTGCTACTATTACGTTGACTCTTTTTGTTCCCGTAATTGAAGTAATTCGTAGAGATTAAGGGAACAATCCTAATGTTATCAATAAAATGTATAATCTTAATATAATATAATCCTAATAATACTTGAAATACACTATAATGTTTATTTCAAAGTTTGTAAGGAATTTCTTGAAAATGTAAACTCTACCGTTTTTTAATGTGATGATACTTAAGAGATTCTTAATATTCTATTATTAGTTTAAAAATTACAATAATAGCTCATATTTTAGTTACATTTTTTTCAAAATTATCTACTTATTCTAAAAAATAAACTTGCATATAAAAGGCACGTGCGCTTGGAGGGTGCTTAAAGTCCTCAAGAGACCCTTATGTTGGAGTGCTTAGCTTCTGCCACTTTATGAGTGTCCTAATTTGAACATGAGTGCTCGTCAATATAATTTGCTCACTACCAGCATTATTATAGAATTGACTTATGGAAAGCGTGTTTGGAATGTTTAAAATAGAAACAGAACGATTCCAATTGAGTTTGCTTCGTCGGTTTTTTATTGAATAAAAAATGGTATATTTTGTGACCCGATCGATAAATCATTTATTAATTTCTCATCGGTGATAAAAAGTGAAATATTAGTAAATAAAACATTAGTAAGATTTACGGCGCTGCTAGCAAGGCGGGCGGCGCAGTGGGAGCGCGGGCGCGGCGCCTGCCGCCCGCCGCGCGCCCGGCCCTGCCCGGTGACCATAGCCACTCGGGATTTGTGTAATGAAGCAGATTATCGGTAATCGGGAATTGATTATGAATAAACAATGTTGACAATCTCGGACATGTATATTTCAATTTCAAGTCAAACCGGTCAAATTAAAAATTAGGAGTCATCCTGATTGCATATTATTGACCTCTGCAAAAGAAGCTGATTAATAACACCTACAATATAACAATGTACAATATTAACTTTAGAGGTACATTTGCAGTAATTATAATAATATTGTAGTCCTGAAAGCTGTCTTACCTCTTACAACTTATTTTTTATTATCACAGAGACCAAATAATCAAATAAGAAACAATACAATCTTCGATACCAACAAGTGACGACATCACATTAATAAAAGGCAAATCACAAATTGAATCTGTCAATGCAACAAATTAAATTTGGTGATTTTGTGAAGGTGATTTGTAAATCAAAATATATCAATGTTTCTTTCGACACGAACGTGTGTTTATTCTTAGTAACATGAAGTCGATTCGGTAAACAAAGTATTATAATATTAATTAGACATGGCCGCGTATGTAAATGCAACACGTGTTAGTTGCGACAGCCAGCGGTGCGGCGCGGAAAGCGCTGCAGAGCGTCCGCGTCCGTCACTCGCACACACTTCGGGCGAGAGTACCTATCATAGTAGCTGATAGCTAGGTACTATGATATGCATGAGCAGCTGCAAACTGCTGATAGTGGAGCATACTTTTCATAATCTAACATTTATTCATACTACTTGACTTCCTTTAGAAGCACCATAGTACAGATAAATGTATTTATTGTCTATTTTCTACCGGTTTTGGAAAATTCGACTCTTCTCTACAGAGAAGAGTCTCTATAGGAATCTCTACATATCTGAATTTGCTCTTATAAATATTCAAGATACACAATTTAGTAGCTAAAATTTTACATTATTGTTATTCTGTAATAAGGAGACAAAACTCTCTACGTAGAAACGAACATTAACAACTAAGATTGAATATAACTAGGCGATACTTCGTTGTTGCACAAAATAATGTTAGCAATCGTAACTAACGTTATCTTGCTAAAATGGCGCACTTCATAGATGTCAAGCGAGTGTAGAACGACTGTTTTCTTGCTCGTTTCCGTGACAATCTTATCGAAACAAGATACCGAATAACAATCCGTGTTACTGCTGAAGTCACGCAATGTGCCAAAACCCTATCACACGGTACAAATAGTGCAGAACACCTGTCTAGGGCCATAAAGAGAGGTGCGAGCATTATACAACACTTATTAAGTACCTCCATTAATTATGATAAATTAAAAACACTCAAATTTCGTCTAATTGATTAAGCAGGTACCTACTCGTTAATTGCACAACCCAATTTTTATCAAATCTAAAACATACAAGGTGTGAAAGCTCAATTTTCATTGGTTTTTTTTTTTTACGAAATCGTGACTAATTTAAGAGATTGACCAGTTTCTAATTTATGCTACAACATTTTAGAAATGTAATACCGGAGTATTACATTTCTAAAATGTTGTAGCGAGTGTGCCAGTGCCTTGTTTAAGAAGCTGGAGAGAAAGGTAGAGCATCTTCCTATGCCTTCAGTCTGCTTGTCCTTTTTATCTGAAAACTTTAGTCGTTTACCATCTTCTATTTAAAATACATCCGCATTCAACACAAGCATGCAAATTGGATCTACACCAGGAACTATGTTCAGGGAAATTTGATGGTATTTTAGATTAATCTGAATCGTTAATTTTTTTATCTGTTGCGTACGATTCATGTCTTATACACCAAAATAATGGTTTCATTTCCTTTCTTATTATAAATCTGTGCCTATGTTTTAGTTTAATTAAAATACATGCTACATATAAAATAGTATCGTTTTTGTATGCGGCAGTTTACATTTTTACGTGATAATTTTATGACACTTTGGCGTACAAAGTGAATAAATAAGTTGATGAATTATTCCGAAGTGGTGCGAGGCGACTGGCGGCCGGCGGCGGCTCTGAGCCATTTCAGTTAATAATGTCACAGGAAGCGCTGCACTTTATATAAATCAACCACTTAACACTTTTTTATGAACGAATACAACGACAATGTCAACTAAATATACTGCGCGTGCATAAAAACTAAATTGTAGGTTATATTTTTAGAATGGGGATGAGAAAGTATGTGGCGCGGTTTGAGCTATGGGCCGCGTCGCGAGGCCGCGCTCGGCCCGTCCATCATAGCCGCGCCCGTCCCGCTCACGCGTGCTCGATCCCGATCCGTCCCGCTCCAACGAGCCATCCACGAACAGCTTAAAACAATAACGATGAAATTTCAAAAATACATATTTTCGAAATTCAAACCTTACGCTGTTAGTGGCGAGGGATATTTTTGTTTTTATTTGTTGCGCGTTGAATAATATTCCTCCCGATAAAGGCACGTCAAGCGAGACGCGATAGCGCGCTCGAAATAAAACTCAACTTATATTTCGCCTAATATTTTTTTTTTGCGTCGATATTGAAAAATGTCGTCTGCGTCACGGCCGGTTCGTGTTTAATTTTTTTTTTCTTTTTCCGTCGTGGAAGTTACACAGAAATGCTTTTTGGGCATCCTCTGTTATCGCGCGGAAACACTAAAAAAGTTTGCGAAGCGTCCTTATTCAAATTTATATTATTAATATATTCATACCTTTTAACGCTTGCGTGGGCCTATGTCGTGTACTTTAAGGTAGGCCTTTGTCCGTTAAATGTTTATTTTGTATCGAAAAACATCTACATAATAAAACAAACAGACATTAAAAAAAAATAATTAATTTGTTTAAAATGTAAAAGATAGAGCAAATATGTGTAGCAAAAAAAGGGATAACAACAACAAAATTTGATTTGCATAAACACACACTGCTTCGTTCAAAGCGCATCTCAAATATCCATATAATAACCGATAACATTATCCTCGATGCTCCAAAAAATGTATTTTATTGAATCGTACAGCATTCAGGTGATGCGTCGCACAAAGGCGGGATTATATCTTTATTGCCGCGCGAACTGCGCCGTAACAAAGGGCATCATATCTGTTATTGTAGCAATTATTCGTATAATGTATAATAACGAATAATATTTGGCGGCGCATTGTGTCGTGGAGCCGAGCCGTTTTTACTAAATATTCAATGTTTTCCGAGCGAATGCACGCGGTGTGCCTCCACTGTAAGCGAGTGGGTTATACTTTGCTATAAATTTTATTATGTGCATCGAATATCAATCAGTTATAAATAACAATTTTTAAATGATTAGCTGAAATGAAACATGCTATACATTCTGGTCACGCATGGCTTCATGTTATAATTAAATACAGTTTAGTTAATTAACATACAATAATGTAGGTATGTAATACTCAAGTAGGTACAGTTCAACCGAGAAAAAACAAATTCTTTGATATTATTCGACTTCAGCAGCCATAGAGTTACTTATTATTCTCTGATCTTTTTTGACCAAAGTAATGTGAGTGATATCATAATAATTTCATTAGTTTTGTTTCATTGAACTGGAAAAGTCATAAGTCATTAGTAGAGACAAATATTAAATAAATAAATAAATATTATAGGACATTATTACACAAATCGACCTAGTCCCACAGTAAGCTCAATTAAGGCTTGTGTTGTGGGTACTAGGCGACGATAAATATAATATTTAATAAATACATATATAGATAATAACACCCAGACCCAAGAACAAATAATTGAGTTCATCACACAAATATTTGCCCTGACCGGGGATCGAACCCGGGACCGTCGGCTCAGTAGGCAGTTACTTTACCACTGCGCCAACCGCGTCGTCAAACAACGTTGTGCAGAATAGATCAGACGTGAAGAATTTTATATCATTATATTATAGTAGTAGGTAGGTAATAGGTGTAGCGTATATTGTTTTATCATTATCCAATTTCTTTGACAGTGAAGAATATAGTCGTACCTATTTTGAGTGAAAAAACTAACATTCATCACATTAGTGTGTTTATTATTACTTACTCGCGGCTTCATTCATCTGTTCTTCGGAAAACATATTATGTAGGTATGTGCTAATCGAGAAATATTATTATCCATGGAAAAATTTAGGCAGGTTAAACTTTCCTTATTACAATATATGTAGGATTGTCAGTAAATCGTAGTTATTTCCCCGCCGTCAGTGCGGGCGCTGCTCTTTGGCGCGTCTCTTCGCATTACCCGCTCGGGTGCGCGCAACGCTCGCTTCACTAGCTCGCCATCAAACCGCACTGCTCTGAGCTCAGCCCGACTGTACAATGTACCCCCTCCTCCCCCTCCTCCTCGCAGCCCTCACCTCACCGCCCACCACGCGCTCAGAGATATAACATCTATGCACGATATATTATGCACCTATGATGGCATGCTATAATATTCTCTGAAGATTCAGATTCAGTTCTAGAATTATATAAATAAATTGAAAAAGGTATATAGAACAAAATACCATTACATCTTACTAGATTAATTATCCAGTAAATGCTATTTCTCGATAAACCCATCTTGTCAAAAATCGTTATTCAATCTTAGGGTTGTGATGCAGGTATTTTCAAAAAATTAAAACAAGTCACACTGCCAAATTTAACCATGTATAATAATAATTGATATGCACGTTATTGATTCGACTTCTAACTGTATTAAAATGTCCCTAAGCACGTACGGAATAAAAATATATTTTTGACACTCCTCTTATTATTCCAGACGACGCACACCCTAATGCCTTTCCAAAACATCGAGCTGATCATACATGCAAACAATAAATTCGATTATCATATTGATTATCATAATATATAAAGGTATTAATGCAGTAGGTGTGCGCGGTGCGAGGCGCCATCGTCGCCTACCGTTACAGACATACAGACACGTCGCTAATTGTTATGATATGTGACATGAATGTTGGTAATGATAATCCATATCTAACAGTTTTGTTCTACTTATAGAGGCAATATTTACTTACAGAAACAAATTTCGGTTTAGTCACTGCGCCTGTTTTTATCAGGCGAATTTGATAGAATTCATTTCTAGATTTAATTACCACTTATTCATAAATTTGTATCTATTAATTATTTATTTTTGCGTCTTCGTGTAAAACAGTATGAATTTAATGGAATGCAGATAGGTCTAATTCAAACTGAAATATAAAATGCACTTCTTATTTAGGTAGAGCCGCCGAGTCTTATTCCAATGAACCTGCTCGTTCATTCAAAATAAGTATTAGGTACATCAGCCTTCCTACGTTAAAAGAACGTGCCATCGCACACATTTACTTCTAAATTACCTTAAAATTTTTCAGGCATGCATCCAACCACAATATTCAAATCATATTCTTAGTTACTAACATCAGAGAATCAAGAAAAATAAACCAAACTGTATAGGTAAAGAAAATAAATTGAAGAAATAGAAATTGAACATTTAAGTTAAATTACCGGGGTGTAACAGAATTTTAGCAAAACAGTCAATATAACTCTATTAAACTATGCTATTTGTTGAATAATTTTCGAGTAGTGAAGAAAGTCGACAAAATACAGCAAACCATCACATGTAAATGAGTTCCTAGTTCACACTGTTTTGCTGTCCTTCCATGGAAATGTGAATCGTAAACAATCTGTACTATGAGAGAGCGGTGGCTAGTGGCAGGCAGATTGCGCCGTACATGGCAGCGCTGGTCGCGCGTCCATCGGCTGAGGCCGCGGCTGCGAGCGACAAACCGACGTAATTTGTATAATATTACAATTTGCGCAATGAATTATTCAGGATCGTCGCCATCGCTGTTCGATTATATTCCATTTCCATACGGTGCGCATGTAACCTGCGTATTACTATTGGTCTTTAAATGCAAATGACCGCGAAACGGAGCCGATGCTCTCTGATTCATGGATATTGAAATAATAAGGCTCTAAGTAATGAATATGTAAAGTTGCGATCGCGTTATGGGATTATTCGCTTGATTTCATCGCTGCTGGTCGACGCGGATGCGTCGTAATCGATTAGAAAATAGTTTAGAATAAGCTGGAGGGTAGGGGTTTACCAGTTAGCATTCTTAATGTCTTTAAGTATTGGTATGCCAACCAACGTAATATTGTAAAATGGTCTAACGCTTTTTCCGAATCGTATGTGTTAGAATGTGGTGTAAGACAAGGGGGGCTGTCGTCGCCTAAATTGTTCAATCTTTACGTAAATGGTCTTGTTGTCGAACTCAGCAATATGCGGGTTGGTTGCCGGATCGGAGGTATAAGTTGTAACAACATAAAGTATAATAGGATACGTAATCGTTGCAATGTATTGTGTAGAGACGCTCAGCGACGCCATATCCACAAATCCCTTGAGAGCGGTGATTCAGGTACAAATTGGAAATTTCTGAAAAGCTTGGGGATTGGTAAAGAGTCTAATGCTTTTCCTAATACTATTGATATAAGCCAACTCAATATGCACTTTACATCATCCTCCTCGCTTGACCCCAATATGAAACACCGTACTCTCAAAAACCTCTCCACCTTTCCTACCCCTGCTTATCCTCCTTTCCTTTTTAAGCAAGTCTCCGAACGGGATGTTAAGAAACACATATTGTCCATCTCATCAAATGCTGTTGGCTGTGACCTTGTTAGCCGTACTATGATCATTCCCATCCTTGATATCATTATTCCCTCCCTTACTCACATTCTGAACTTCTCCATGTCCACCGGTACACTCCCAACTGTTTGGAAAGATGCTCAAGTCATCCCTTTACCCAAAAAATCCAACCCGAATTCCTTTTCAGATTTCCGTCCAATTTCCATATTACCTTTCCTATCCAAAGTCCTTGAACGTATAATACATCAGCAACTTACCTCTTTCCTGAACAAACATAATATCCTTAGTGATTTTCAATCCGGATTCCGTCCCGGTCATAGTACGACTACAGCCCTGGTCAAGGTTACTGACGATATTCGTGCTGGTATGGACAATAAGCAGCTCACAGTACTTACTCTTTTAGATTTCAGCAACGCTTTTACAACTGTGGACTTTGACGTACTGCTGGGTCTGCTGCGTGTACTTAACATTTCTCCTTCCGTAATTGACTGGTTCCATTCCTACCTACACGGCCGGAGGCAGCGTATCTTGGTGGATACTAAGTACTCATCTTGGTGTGCGGTCTCTGCCGGTGTGCCTCAGGGCGGCGTTTTGTCTCCTCTCCTCTTTTCCATCTTCATTAACTCCTTATGTTCCCGGCTGACGTCTCTGTACCATATGTATGCTGACGACTTACAGATTTACACCCAGTCCTCCCTTGCTGACTTACCTATGGCTATCCATTTTTCTAATTCCGAATTAGCTAACATAACCAGCTGGTGTAACGAATTTGGACTAAAACTCAACCCAGCTAAAAGCAATGTCATCATAATCGGTAGTCCTTATCTAATTTCGGAAATTGACTGGGGTATTTTGCCAAACATCAAAATCGGTGACGTTGTTATACCTTACAAAACGGTAGTTAGAAACTTAGGTGTGGTTTTTGACCAAACCTTGTCCTGGTCTCACCATATTCAGGAATTAAGCCGTAGGATCTATGCTGCTTCTGCTACGCTCCGGCGGCTTCGTAACTTCTTGCCTATTCCTACCAAAATTACGCTAGCACAATCCCTTCTCCTTCCTATACTTGATTACGCAGATGCATGTTTTCCTGATTTAGCAGTCGAGCATCTTGATAAACTTGAGCGTCTCCAAAATTTCTGTATTAGATTTATTTTCGGCCTTCGAAAATATGACCACGTTTCTTCTTTCAGGAAAAGGCTCAAGTGGCTCCCTATCCGACTTCGCCGGAATCTACACTATTTGCAACTACTGTTCCGTATCCTTTTTAACCCCTCCGCTCCCTCCTACCTCAAGTCCAATTTTTCCTTCTTGCACAGTGAAAGCTACTCACTTCGCTCTGAGGATAGACTCATCTTGCGTGTTCCAAGCCGACGCACAAATTTTTATGGCAAGTCTTTTGCAGCGATATCAGTTAAGTTATGGAACTCTCTGCCATTAAATATTCGTCAAGCCCAGACCCCTTCGGGTTTTAAAAATCTTGTGCGACAACATTTTCTTTCCGCTGCTGATCCGGACCAGTAATATCTTATTAACTTTTTATTTTTCTTTTATATTTTCATTATGTTACAATATGTACGTGGTACTCTGTATTAGATATAGATGGTATTCGTATAATAATTTTATCTTATTCAATATCAGTGTGTTTCCTTCCAAGTATATATTTATTTATGTTTATTATATAATATGTAATTGGTATGTATATCTGTTTATTTTATTTATGTATATGTATATTTATATATTGTGTATGTATATGTATAGTATATGTGATATTGTATATGGACATGTATTATTTATGGTAGATATATATTATTATTTTTTGTTTCTTGCTATTAATTATTCTTTTTCTGTTCTCGTCCCGCCAATTAGTGATCATTTTGCTTGTTTACCTTTTACCGTGGTTGCCTGGAAGAGATCACTATTAAGTGATAAGGCCGCCAAAATAGTTGTACTCTGTTCTATGTGTATTGTGTAAGTAGTTTCTAAGGCTTCTGTACAACTATTAAAGAGTTAAATAAATAAATAAAATAATAAGTTATGCCGATGATATGGTATTGCTGGCTCCGACTGCAAGCGCCATTACTGAGATGCTCAAAGTCTGTGAGACATATGTAGCTGCTCACGGTTTGCGTTATAATGTGGCTAAATGTAAATGCATTGTTTTTGGGGACGTTGGTATAAGCATAGGAAATGTACGTCTGAGATATCTCTTAACGCGATAACAGTTGAAAGAGTTAAAGAGTTTAAGTACCTCGGACACATGCTTACTGATGACCTCAAAGATAATGTAGATATCGAATGTGAGCGTAGGGCATTGGCGATCCGAAGTAATATGTTGGCCCGTAGATTTGCCCGTTGTAGTAATCCAGTGAAAATCACGCTGTTTAAAGCCTACTGCCAGAATTTCTACACGGGTAGTCTATGGTTTGACTATACTGATAGATCGCTTAATGCCTTACGTGTCATGTACAATCATGCGTTTAGAATGCTGTTGGGACTGCCTCGCTACTGCAGTGCGTCTGGAATGTTCGCTAATGCGCATACTGACGATTTCTGGGCGATAATACGCAAAAAAACAGCGTCTACATTTGATAGAGTGCGGCGCAGTCGCAACAGTCTCTTGATGGTAATTTCGGAGAGATATATGTCATCTTTCATGGGACACTTTGTGCGTAGACTTGTCCATTCAAAGCGACAGGTTTACGCATAGGGTGCCCCGTCAACTGATGATAGTACTCTAATATTTACCTACTAACATTAGCTTTTAAGTCACGTACTAACATTAATGGATCCCTGTCATCTAATTGTTTAAATAAAATAAAAAAAAATAATAAAATATGGGATACCTATTTCAGTAGCGTTTTGATCAACCTATTTTAAATAACATTTATAAGGGAGTTATGATAATATTGGTTCTCAACGATTCATTCCATTCATTTTTTTACAATAAAGCTACCAACTTATGCTGTTATTAATTCCCACAGCATATTAAAATTTTAAATAAAACCTTCTGTCAATATTATCCTCATTGCTCGGCTCAACTTTTTGCAAAACGCGTTGCAATATTATCTCGTTTACTTACTAGTAAAATAATTATTTTCCATGAAATCGTTTAAGTATTGACCGCCATTTAATGTTCATATCTATTTTTATTTAAACGTAGACTAAGTTATTTCACAAATCGACATAAAAATGTTGAAACCTAGGAAACGGTGTTTGATCCGTCAGTCATTGTATTACAAATACTAGAATATATTACACTGTCTAGACATTTAAATAGAGGAAGACTACCTGATCGCACTTTTTGTTGCTACAGGAAAAACATAACAAGGTTGAATTTAGATGTACTCTCCAAAACCTGAAAAAAGACAATTCATAACAGGTTGTCCCAAAATTAAAATCACGTGATCTACCTGTAATAATCATAATATCTTCATACAAAATACCTTGCTGTCTTTATTAGGCTTCTGACATACCTAATCAAGCAGAACTAGGGTTTTCTTGATTTTGATGATGATCATATCCCGAGAGAACAATAATGAATGCATAAAGATAGGAGTATTAAAATTTAAAAACGAAAGATTTAACCGTTTTCAAAAAAGTCATTCTAATCACGGAAATATTTTTTTCAGTAAGGTATGTTATGTTTGTGTTAAGTAGACAATGAAATTTGTTGCAGAAAGTTTTGACAGTATTCAGTTCATTGAACACCTACCTACTAATGAAATAAAGTGCTTAAAAGGACCTTTAAGTAATGATTGTAATTCATCTTCAAATTATCTATATTTTACAAATAAATGAATGGAAATAGCAACTCATTTCACGGTGTAATCCTTAAGTATGTACATATTTAGCTCGGGGCTGGTTGATTGTTGCCTTATATGTTTGTTAACCTTTAGCTATGCAATGACATGTCTTGTTAAAGTCTCCTATTGTTAATTTAACGCTGCAAATATCCTGTTATTGGCGTATCATTATTAGGTATACGCTAATTAGATATTTATTAACGAACGGTTATAACTTATAAGAAAGAAATACATAATACAATATTATTTTGAATACTTTATTTTTTAGCACGTATGTGGTAGATACGTCATTAAAAAATATGTAAATAATCCATACCTTTTTTTTATAGTGGGGAAATCTTCCAAAGATACCCAAAATAATCCATACCTACATTCAGGAATTGTATTAGTAGGTATGTGTATACCTCCGCAATTTGCATCCTAAATTGTCATTTAAGTTAAATATTTCGTAACTAATGTATAGGTATGTAATGCACTTATTTAAATAAATATTCACAATATTATTTCAAACACTTGCCACTTTATTAAATTACCTACTTAAATTATACGTAACTTGTATTTACGCACATTTCCACAAAACGCGGACACTTGCGAACTGATTAACATTACATATTTAATTTTTAAGTAGTAGTAAAGAATTCTTATACAACGTAGTCCTTTCGGTTTTTTGTATAACATGTAAATAGTAGCTAATATATTATTAAAAAGTTGTTTAGGTAGGTATAGCTATTAACATACGGAGTACGGACTACACATTTAAACGGCTAGTCGACCTTAGATCAAAAACTAAACACAAGTACAAAAATATATTTCTCTACAATTTATAAATGGAAATTATTTGAAAGGACACAATATCTATGTGCTAATTTATCACATTGTCAGGAAACCAAACAGTTTCTAAATGTCGTCATGCCTCACTAAATTGTAATCTAAAAAATAATAAATTCTAAAAAATAACTGCCTACAATAATTATTATTATTGCAGTTTCCTTTTTATTCTTTATATCTGCTCCTTGACCCGTTATACTCTATTTGCATAATGACTAATTGACCGTTTTCATAATACCTATGTTATTTGCTTCCGGTTCAGAAATCATTGATTAAATACGAAAGAATATCTGTTTATTTGTAGATCTTGCTATACATAACGTAAAACGTTATTTTTGGCAAAATGTAGGCAGTCAGTACTTTTGAAAAGCCGAATATTTCTAAAGGATTTATAAAATAAAGTGAAACTGGACGAGATCGAACTAATTTCAATGATATAATTCCGTATATGAGCAATTTACTGAACTAACGCGAACATTCCTGTGTATATTGCGAATATATGTATAACAATGTTGTACCACATCACTATAACCGTTTATTCGGTAATATATTTGCACATAAACCGCTAAACATAGAGGGAAATTCAGTGTCAGTAAATTTAGTCAAATGAAGGTGCATACATAGCAGGACTGGGAATAATTTTACATTTAATATGTATCCACTTATTCCACATTGCTGTATGAGCGTAAACTGCGCCGTACTTGTGATTCTCACGCTTGCATATGGATTTGCATCATTGATATTGCGTTTCATATTATAATGTAGAGTCCAATTAATGCAAATATCGTATATATCTTTTCATTTATATCAATTTTGCAAGTCTTTAAACGGTTACTGCTATTAGAACATTCGAAAATGTTTTCTTTGACTTTAATAGTCAATCAATTATTTGCTCTTACAGTTGCAATTATCTCAGTGCAGACGTTGAAATCTTTTCACGAAGTGCATTCAATATGCAATATATTCCATATTGCATATTGAATGCACTACGTGGGATCAAATGTAAAACTTAATATTTCTTATGACTTTTTATAACTGTGTTATGTTTGTCATAAACTCAAGTCGACAAATATACAATATTCAACAAATTCGCTCTTTACTCGGCGAAGATATCAAGTCATAGCGTCGACAATGTTACGAGGCTGGGCCTAGCAATGTGGCTGTTATCTCTAGCTGTAACTTAATGATCAATTACAGCCTCTGCTACAGGCTTTATGGCCCAATGACCATTACGCCGCGATAAGATAACCCGGCCATTTGTTCCGATGAAACACACGTTAAATCTCATAAACATTGATATGAGTTTTATTACGCGTTAACAACGTTTAAGTTGCTTACGATTTCAATTCTACTTAGTTGTTAACATTATGTGAATGTAGCATTTCAAATTATTATTTGTGCACTAGGTATAGTAGTCGTTTAACTTAATGTGTGTTCAATAAATTTGCAAATAAAATTCAAAGATACTGATGTTAGAGTCTTCAGTTAGCGCTCACAGTTCATTAAAGATGAATTTGAACTATGTTTAGCTAAATAAATAAACGTTTGACTAAAGGTTCGAATATGAATGGATTTATAATCGTCAGGGCGTCCCAAACGAATTGTTATGACAGCAGAGCAAGCAGCGCGAAGTGCGGGAACTAGCGCCGCCCCGGCTCCTATTCATTACGCCGGGCCGCGTCCGTCTGTCCGCCCATCCTTATTTATACCTCGTAAAAATCTGTTAACTCTAAACGATTGTGAAACGTGCCGTTTTATTGAATACTGATCACGGGCTCGTTTTCTTATAACTACCACTTAAATCTAGCGCTCGTAAAACACCCGCGTTTTAAATTATCAGTTTTTGTTCGTCTTACGCAACCACGCAACTTACTGTTCAGTTGAATTCAGTATACCTACAGCTACAAGTCTTTTCTTTTATTTTTAATTAAAATTAAATCATTTATCCTTTAGACTTTGCTGTAATCAAGGCGAAATTATATTAGACATTAAATTTAAATTGCATCAAGGAAACTGATAACAACTTTATATACTTACAGGTTTTATTTCACAAGAGTGTTAAGAAGTTAAAACATCAGTTATTTTTTCTGCTATGGATATAAGGAAAATCAACGCTAATTCATAAATGTAACGGCATAATGAATGTAATTATTATAATAAACTTGATAGCGTAATAAATCAAAATTAAACTAGAATTGCTGCAGTCGACTCGATCAGGAGAATGAGCTTCGATAGAGCCATTTATGGCGAGCGCAAGTGAGCCGCCGACTACCCAAATAGCTTTCGTATGTTGAATGTTTTCAATTTAGATATTGCGGCATAAATCGAGGATCGCCTACGTGTCGCTGGCGAGTGGCTGCATTAAGGAGCGCGTAATGTATGCCATCGTTAAGTGTTTGTTTCGCTAAGTTGTGTTTGGGCCGGATCGCCGATAAATAAGTCGGTCGAGGCACGCGGGGAAAAAGTCGCGCGTAGGCGAGTTTACGAGACAGCGGCCGGGGACGAGCTATACGCCTAATTGTTTCCACTTTTGTATTCTATTATGGAAACAGGCACAACGGAATACCTCGAGGTCTGCAATTGTTTTAATCTTGAACAGGAAAATTACACACCTTAGTATTGAACTCGCAAATTCTTATTAGATTCGCAATAAACAGATTGGTGACGTTCCAAAGGTTTTGGTCGTCTTTTTTCCATTCAGGTATAAGACATATTATGTAAAAACAAAATTAA
The DNA here is from genome assembly GCA_029959065.1 of Colias behrii. NCBI lineage: Eukaryota > Metazoa > Arthropoda > Insecta > Lepidoptera > Pieridae > Colias > Colias behrii. The sequence goes on along the minus strand of JARWMC010000021.1, from coordinate 143,759 downwards.
TGACATTCTGATTGGTAGATATGTTGTTTAATTAAAGTTGATTTTATTGCAATTGATTAAAATGCCCAAATTTAACAATGTTAATTTATTAAGCCTCTATAAAATCTATTAAACTTATTGCTTGGTATGCAGAGGTAAATCTGATAAAGCAATATTCTCCAATTATTATTTAAAAAAGATAAAGACGGGGAAATTAACGGATTCAATAATGAGTCTTTCTGCTTTCTTTGTTATATATAATATGAATTATGCACTATTTCTTCCTTTCAGTATAATGTATAATACATTAACAAGAAATGTATACTGGCTATGCCGCATGCGACAAGCAATGTTGCGTTCCGCCGCGGCCGGCTCCGAGCGTGTTTGTTTGGCGTTGCGTTATTGAAATATTATGTTTTTTGAGAACCGAGAGCGCGCGAACCGAGCCGCTTTGTTACATTCCGCCTTTTTACTGCATACCATTTCAATATAAACAATATTGTCATTATAACGTTACAACATTTCTTATTGAGTAGTATTCAGTCAGTTAATTCGGATGATCATTATTAATAGTGATCACAAAAGCCAATATTTGAAACTGTACACCTCGAATAATGAGCTCGATTAAACCGGCATTCTTACGAGTGTTGCGGCTCGGAGACACCCACGGCTGCGGCTATCCAGTCATCGATGACATTTAAGGTTCTTGCTCACTGTATTTTTATAAAATATATTTACATTTGACGAAAATACCAAGTGTGTTTGTTATTTGTGTGGGAGTACGAAATTAACAGGAACAAAGACTGCGATCACAATAATGCTGATAATAACGAATAAGTATAGATAATTGTTATTTTGTGTTAATTTTTAAATGTAATGACTCGAAAGATGTACCTAGAGTTAATTTCACCATACAGTTATTAATTAGAAAACTTTTTAGTCAGTTGCAGGTATTTAATTATTATTCTAGAAAACAGGCCTAATACCATACCTACAGAAAGTAAGGAAACTAGTACCTACCTACCTCGAATAAAATAGTAAAGTTATTGCTAACTTGAATTATTTTATTTAGATAATATCGTAACTATTGTACATGTACCTATCGATTTCAATGTAACCTATCGCTTATTTTTCTCTTTTAAGATACACAGTACCTACCTATTTTTTTTAAGTAGATACTTTTATTAAAGCTACATTTAAGCGTAAAAATAAAAATTACGAAATTTGCTACTTAATTATTGAGGAAAACTAACTAAAAGTCTGTAATTAAAATCCAGTTTCCATTATTTTAACCTCTTCAAATCAACTTATTTTTACTAACAAAATATTAAAATGTTGTGTCAGTGGGCATATAGCCTAAGACCCGGGAACCGTCTCCGAGTAACCTGACACCGCACGTAGGACCCAGCTTAAGGTTCACTTCACAAGCTGGTCTAGCCTAAGAATAACATTTGCCTCATTTATAATATAAATTTATCGAGTGTAACGTTATATTTTAAAACTACGTAAATTAGAGGCTCTAAAATATTAAGATATTAAGTTGTATTTTAAAAAGAAGTGTTTTTATTCATGTTTTTTATAGATATCCTAATTGACAGGTTTTGTTAACTTAGAATTTTATAATATAATACGGGAATACAGCGGGTCTACCTTGGTTCTACATTATGTTGAATTGTTGACAGTATTAGATATGTAAAATCTCAATAATATGCATAACAATTATGATGCGTAATTTGTATATCTTTTATTAGGTATGTGATCAATTAAATAAATATCGTGAGTTATAACTTACAATCACATCTGCTATTTGACGACGCGGTTGGCGCAGTGGTAAAGTAACTGCCTACTGAGCCGACGGTCCCGGGTTCGATCCCCGGTCAGGGCAAATATTTGTGTGATGAACTCAATTATTTGTTCTTGGGTCTGGGTGTTATCTATATATGTATTTATTAAATATTATATTTATCGTCGCCTAGTACCCACAACACAAGCCTTAATTGAGCTTACTGTGGGACTAGGTCGATTTGTGTAATAATGTCCTATAATATTTATTTATTTATTTATTTATTATATTCTGCATATATTCCTAGCTTTTCATGATATGAGCCTCTTGCCTTGGCTGGCTCTTGTTCATCGATGGATAAAAAAATGTAGCTTTCTTATGGAAAAAGAGCTTTTAAAATCGATTGAATAGTTTTAAGTATTTGTATTGAATCTTAATAAACACAGGTGTTACACATATTGAGAATTTTTATGTAGAATATATTGGTAATTATAAATTAACTATAAAACAATTATCTCTTTCATATATTTGCGTGATTAGCAAGTTGATACTTTAAGAGTTATGACGATGACATGATTTAAATCTCAAGAGCTATTCATTTCTTCATATCAGTATTTAAATTGAATACCTACTGATATAATATACTAACTACGTGAATGTAGAGCACCACTCTTCTTGTTCTAACTACTATTAATATGTGTGTCTATAATTATTATTCATGATTCATCATTTAGAAATTTATATTTGATTGTTTTAATAAGTTACGTGGAAAAAGGTAGCTAAATAACATAAAGTAACTTTGAATAACATTATATCCAAATAGGTAATAAAATAGTGGCCTAAAACATTACCTACTCTGAGTCTAAAATATTATTTTAAGTGTTTATTCTAATTGTGTAGCTTAGTTTTTCAATTTACTGATTGCTCAATTGAATATTTCTGACTGGTTTGCTATGTAGCGGATATTATTATGAGAAACATTTTATATTTTCTAGGCTTAAGTTTTTGCCGTCAAGTGTTTTCATAAGATATTCGTCAAAATATGTTTTTATGCATAGAAGATAATTTTCTGGAGTGTATTATATTGGTCAATCAGATTGTTAATGTAAAGGTTTAGTGCAAATTAAAGGAAGTCATTGCATTTTTTTAAAGATTTATTATAATATCCATTTAAAACCTACTTAAAAGATTTCAGTCAAATAAATACACGATTTTATTTAATTTTAAATTAAATATCACTAAAATTGTACAACAAGTAAGCTATTTACATTATATCACAAATAATATTCGAGAACTCGTAAAGTATCAGTAGAGTCACTACTTACAGTCTCCTCCACGCAACCGGAGATGCACACACATCGCACGGACACGGGGCCTACCGGAGCACATCCCTAGCTTAAATAAAATGACTCGAGCTATTCAGCTACGCACTATTCCACTCACACCGCGATACTAAACTACAAGCGCTCAAAGTTTCTCGAAGGCTCGCGAGTTGGTGAGCATCTCCCTCGTCAGCCGCCACACCTGCTTGGCAGCGTTCTCCATGGCAGTCGGCGACTTGCCCTTGAACAGGTCCACGTGCGGCAGGAAGTAGTGCGGGCAGCGCCGGCATTGCAGCGACGAGATCAGCTGCAGGAAGATCCCGTTGATGCGGTCTCCGATGGCCGCCTCGTCCCACTCGTGCTCGCGGGGGTGCTTCTCGCACTCGTACAGCAGGAGCGTTTTCATGTGGTAGCACGTCACCGGGTTGCCGGGCAAGTCCAAGTGCCTATCTCTGATAGTTTTAAGTATACTTAAACACTTTCTTCGACAACCTCCTTGAAGTAATCTGTTTTCGGCTTCAAAAAAACTCAACACCCACGCGTCTCCTTCCATTGCAGAATTTTTCCCTTGCAGCGTGAGGCATTCTTTTGACAGAAGATCGAATCCTTCCGTTTTCACTTCAGCGACTATATTGGGGTGCGGCCACGGTATCGTCGGTAGAGGCCAATGTGCGGCCGACCTGGGCCACAGGCCGGCACATTTGAATGCCGGTGTTATTTGCACTATGTACCTTTCGCGGATTCTTAGTTTCACTTCAGTCGTTTCGGCGATCATTTTAACGCAATCACGGTAGGAGCACTTGTCACAAGCTTGCGCCACTAACGTTTGAAACCGTGATCGAATCTTCCTCGCCGATAAATATCCAGAGGCCGTGATGAATTCGACCCACAGGGACATGGAGCGCTTCCTGCCGTCGCTCAGTTTGAGCACGGCGCAGCCCGGCAGCGAGCCGTCGTCGACGAAGTTCAACACTCCCATTTGATTCAGGTAAATGATGATTTCGAATTCATGGGGTGACACGACTTCCAAGCCGTCGAACCGGCCGTTGTAGTCCGTGAGAGAGGATATGAACCTCGGCTCCTGCAGCTCGACCTCTTTGAGGACATCCTGCACGATGCGACAGACTTCATGAATTGTTTTCGCAATTTGCGCCTTGCGGTTGGCGACGCGCTCGTTGTAGTATTTGTTCATCTGGTAGACGAGCTTGGACTGGGCCGCCATCATCTCCGGGGGCACGAGCATGGTGCAGTTCACGCGGTTCGCATGGCACACCGGTGCACGCACGCGCACGGCACGCTCTCTCGTCTCGACTGAGCCGGCTCGCCGCTGCGCGCTACGGCAGGGTACGCCCATAGGGCTGCGAGCGGCAAATGAGAGTTGCGGCGCGGCGTCTCGCTCGCACGGGGAGCCCGCGCCGTGGGTGCGATGGAGGCGGGCATAGGCCCCGGCCGGAGCCCCGTGTTCCGCCGCGTATTGATCCGGCGGCGGCTCCGCCCCGGCGAGGTAGGTATCGGAGTCGCGGTGTAATTACATGAGCGGTTCCGAGCCGCTCGTTAATTCGGTAGCCCAACGAGCTCCGCTCTATTGCTGCCTACATTTTTTCCGTCGGCGTTTTATCACGAATGTCATAATTCGAAATGGGCGATAAATATCGTGTTGTGTTTCGTTAAACCACCAAATCTGTTTTATTCTATGCAGATGCTACAAAAATTATAATTATAATTAGTCTCAAACAAAAACAGTAGTAGGTAATGCATGTTAAATCAGAGCTATCATTTTTGGAATACATTTTTACAGCTTTGGAATAAATTACACAACTCTATTAAACATGTTACATTCATGTAAAATGTTCATTAACATAGGTATAAATAAGTAAGATAAAAATATTAATTCAATATTGTTAAATAAATTCAAGATTGACATTTGAATTATTTCGTAAAATATGACTACTGAAAAACAAAGACATTTATGAAACGGTGTAGGTTCATACAACAATGTTTTTAGTGAGACAAAATAAAGCTTTTATAATATAGGTAATAAAACCAACTTCGAAAATATAAAAATAGGTTTCAGAGGTTATAGAGGTAGGTCCGATTTTAGATTCTTACAAAGTGAAAATGTAGGCTCTACTTTTATTTGATAACTTTTAGAAGTTTTATTAAACCTATAGCTTTTAGAAAATTATAAATTTTGCAGTTAAAAATATTGCAATGACGCATTGTGTATAATTATTTTTCCTTCTACTAAACTGCCATAAATTTGCCTAACTGACAGGATTATCTCCGATACAGTTTTGTGCTAGCATGTTCAAAATAGGTTTAGACTTTAGAGACAAACAAAAATATTATTGACAAGCAAAATATTTTTATCAAATATTCGCAATAAAACTTCATTTCTCAACTTCTTCAATACTTAACGTATTTTGCTACGAATTATTGCTCAAAATAAACTTTTTAAAAGACTCTCGCTTTAAGAGAGATTATTTAAACCCAGCTCTTACGGTGCGTATCTAAAAGTTCTCTCCAATAGGAACCTAACTAGTGTGGGCCGAGAGCCGATAGCGAGTTAGTCGTTAAGCTCTAGCAATTAATGTTTATAGGATATATATGCGAGTCGGGTGGGATCTCGGAGGGCTGAGCTGGAGCCGCATGCCTATTTCAGGAGATATTGATGGTCGCGCGCGGCGTGATGGATGGCCCGACGCGGCTTGATTTACGCGACGTCTGCCCGCTGCTCCTGCGGTCCTGGTACCGACGAGGACGCCCTATAAATGTTTTTACTAATTTAAATTTATCAAATGATTGTATATTTTTAACTGACGTAAAATTCTTACACGTAAATTAAACGGACTGCAGTTAAAGCTAAGCTCGAGAAATGTTTATTATTTAACTTCAACATTTTTATCGACGTATAAATTCTATATAGGTACCTTCCTACCGGCAAAAAAAGGCAAAAAATGTGACTTAAAATATCTCGTAATCCCAGTTTGTAGAGCTTATTGTGCTTCTGTTTTACTATTAACTACAGCTTGATAAAATAAATTATGACGTTAATTCATAATTGGCTCTATCTGGCTCAAATTAAGTAAGTAATTTAAATTTCTTAAAATGTTATCCTTATAAGTAGTTGGTATGATCTTCTTTCTTAATTGTATTTCTGCAAAATCTTAAGATAGCTCTACCTACCTATAATTAATTAATCGAAGGGACATAAATTAAAATTACAAAACTTGTAAGATATTATATTCGTCTACATCCATAGGTACATTCTTATATTCTACCTCGTTGCATATTTCTTCCGAATATCCTCCTACATCAAAGGGGTTCCGCGGGTCCCTGATGTAAGGTAACAATATCGCAACGTTGTGTCCCATCCCCGGCCCCCGGCGAGGTGCGCAGAGCGCGTGCGTGCGCAAGATGGCGGCCGCTCGCCCCGCCCACTTCCGCCGGAAGTGCGCGCCCCTGCGAAGCCTCTCGCCTCCCAATAACAACACCGTAACGCTGTATCACATTAATTAATCACTTGTGCCTAATTAATGGATAAATAAATTATGTATTCCCATTGTTCCTCTTTTTGTTTTAATGAAAACTACGTTAATTATGTTGAATGCATTTGTATGACAACTTTAATACATTGAGCATTCATGTTGTGCTCAATGTATTGCTATTTTTATTATCATTTTATTAATTACAAAGTTATTTTAACATAGGTATAGAATCGCCACATAATGTTGAGATAAACAAATGATAATTAAAATACCTATGAAATAAATAAGTAGGTAGGTAGTGATAATTCAAACATTAATTAGTGTCGATATGCTTACTTTGAAAGAGTATACCTACTTCCGATTTAAATGTCACTTTTAATAGCTGTTAGATATGTAAAACTTGAAATTATTATTTTTAAACAGCATCAAGTTTTCTGAACTCTGTAGGTACTACGTTTGCCTAATTCCATTATTCTACCTATTGAATCCTATTAAAGTTAAACTTTTATTACATCGTCTCAAACTTTTTGGTCTGTGTAGCGCATGTCGCGTGACGGTCGGCTGCCGAGTAGGTATAAAGCAGTGTTCGGAACCGTACGATAAAGTTTCACTTTTACCGTGGTTTCATAAAACCACACAACATTTTTTATATTTATTATTTTACAAAAAAAAGTGTTTTTTTCACGGTGGAAATGATTTTTGAAAAGGTATTTTTCAATTTAATATATTCTCAACTATAACAATAATAAATAATAAATATTACTTTAATAAATAGGGTCCGTTAAGATTCCTTTTAGCCAAAAGTTACATTTGAATATATCCATTTAAATTGAAAGTGTACGTCGCATGCCATTAGGATTAGCGAGGCACACGAGAGCACACAGCGCGGGCTAAACAGCTGACAGAACTATTAAAATCTCGCACATTATAACATATTATGAGGGCCATCGCTGAATTTACGAGTCGGCAGAGCGAACACAACGTGCGACAATAATTATTACAAAACGACTGTTGGTACGTCTGTCACTCGACGTATCATCTAACAACTGAATGATCGAGACAAAAACGAGTTGAATTTTCATCGAGCGACGCCTGCACCGAGATGACGGAGCGTCGCAGAGCGGCCTCGTGGGCTCGCACTGATATTTATGGTGTATTGAATTCGCTATCGTGTCGTATGAGAGATGCGGCGGGACGGACATCTGTCTTCCCCCACCGCCCGCGCGGCACTGCGCCGGCCCCCGCCCCGCGCGGCCCCGCCCACCGCGGGAACGGTCCGGGACGCGACTTAACGCATGCTCACCGCCTATTGCTAATTAAATTTGAACTTTATCACGGTGGAAATGATTTTTGAATTATTTGCAAACGTTGCACGTTCGTATACATTAGGGTTGCGCGACACGTATCCTTTTTTCAATAATGATTTTTTGTTGCAATGCAAAGATATTTCGGTGCAGCGTAATTGGATTCAGAACGCAGATCGGCCGGCGGTTACCAGAAACGAAAATGTGTTCGAACCAAATTCGCCTTTATTATTTCTGTATAAGGGAGGGAGCTGCGTGCACGAAATGAGATTGCGATCGCTAAAACTGGAAATGTACAATATAGTCGATGAAGACGTCCTGTCGAGTGTAATTATTATAAAGATAGCAGATAAAAGATAAGTTTCTTTGTTTCGTCTCGCTGAATGCGTTTGTATTTTTAGCGGCATTACGAAAACGATTGCGCGTAGGTATTTACAGTGCATATATTATGGTTGACGCATTCAGAAATTATGAACTTCTTATGATTTTCTTATAGCTAAGTTATAAATTTTATGAATCTTGGTGCCTTTGGAATATGAAGTTTGTACCTGCTGTAGAATAAAATATTTTTTAACATTACCTACCAACATATTATTGTCTAACGTAAAAGAAGGTTGTATTCTAGCAGCTTACCCATACCTACCTACTTACGTTACTTTTCCTAATTTTTTTTCTTGTCATCAGTTGCATTTATCACAATAGGTACGCCTACTACCTACTCATCATAAACTCACAACTATGCCATATCTAGTTAGGTACCATCCCATGAAAAAATAAATATTTGTAAATTGTAAACGTCCTGTCTTTAAATATAAATTATAGTTAATAATTAAACCAGAAGCATGTGTAGTTGGTACACGTAGGTAATGAGGTGTGGAGAGGGGCCTCTGACGTAACTATTCTCTAATCTGTGCCTCTGATTAGATAATTCAGAACACGTGGCGCGGGCCACTGTGCGACGACCAATGTGGAATTTCGATCGTTTAGTTTATGGTTTATTAGTAAAACTAAATGGTTATTCTACTGCAATAGGTACCTATGTCTTTCGTATAAGGAAGATGAAGTCTTACCTACAATTTACTTAACATTAAAAAGAAATACAATTTGTTTTTGTAAGGGTAGGTAATTGCTATTAACTTCGAAATAGATTTTAATCTTATTATCAGGAGATGATACAATTTATTGTAACTACCTGATAATTTTTAGTGATAATTCCTTAAAAAAGTTGAAAATAATTTATGTAGAGCCAAGTCACGAATATAAGATATTATGCTCTGTAGGTTAGCAGTGGTATTTATTTAACTAAAACACCCATGGAAAGTTGCTCCACTGCAACATAGGTACAAACTACACGAAGTGTAAGCCATATTACTATCTACCTATAGGTAGCAAATCTTATAATATTTAAAATTCTACATCAGATTTAACCATCTTGCTGAATAATTGGACAAAATTCTTATCAGTATTCAGAATTAGTCGATGAACAAATTAAAATTTCGTCTAGTGATTTTCAATGTATGCAATTAATTTGTACAATAGTCTATAAGTAGGCCAACAAGAAATATACATAAACTGTAATTTTCCCAAATCAGTGGGTTAATTAAGCTTTTTGTAAAAAAAAATTATGTCCAAAGTTTCATGCATTCCAGCCTTTTTTGATATACATCGCTATTAAGTCCCAAAGGTTAAAACTCATACCTACTTGAACATTTATTTATTCAATTTGACTTCTTCTAGATGCACTTTTGAATCGTCATAACATAGTTCACGATCAAATGAAAGTAGGTAACAGATAAAATTATCTCTCGATCGTCAAGCTCCCAAATAGTTTTTCTTAAAGTATATCGTATAGGGTACCCCGAGGAACCATAAAATTGAGCATTACCATTAACCACAGATCACTAAATAGTTCCCATAAGTCAGAGTGCGCTTCCCGCGCTAATCCCGGGCAGATCCGGGCGTACATCTGCGGCTTACGCGCTGACATATTTTATCTCTGCACTAGCTCATTAATAATCTTGTGCTGTTTACGGATTAACACTCTTTTTGCTCGGATCTCAAACGTCAGTGATTTTGTTCATAATTGAACATCATATTTTCTCCGCTAATTGCTGCGTAGGTATATAACGATTCACTGGAGCTTTTATATTCGTAAAGCTTTCGTTTGCAACGTATTTATATTGTGAATATGAAATTAAAATTCTGCTAGTTTTTTATTTTATTTCCATCTTATCGAAGATAATATTTCACATAATGTAGGTTGAAGAATTTATAAACCTGGGGTACCTACTAGTACACAGATTTGTCGCTAGGTATATCTCTTTTTATTGGTAGGTTTATGAACTTTAATTAATTACCTATAAATTAATTTGTTATTTCATATCAACAAAACAATCTTTTAGACGACACATCTATGATTAAATTTTTAAGCATATAATTAAAGCTCTCATAAATGAATGTGTTAACAAGTCATTCTATTCGTAAGATCAAGTCCATTAATAAATCAATAACAAATGAGGCCGAGATTTATAACTGTAACTCAAAAATGGTCCCAAATCGAAATGATATAAATTATAAGAACGGTTGAAGTGAGGCGCAACGGGAAAAAAGCGTCGCCGGGAATAGCGACGCGACGACAGCCAATTTATTGGCCGACCGATCTGACTAGCATCACCGTTCCTTTTATTTTCATTTCATAAAAGAAAGATGTTTTTTTTTTTCTTACTAGGTATGTTACTCGATTTCTCCTTCTATAGACCTATGTCAAATCGGCTTCAACCACCTTCTTTAACTCAGCTTCAACAGCCTGTAATCAAGAAAATCACCTGTGCCTTTATTCTATGTTATTGAAAGGACTGGCAGATAAGATATTTAGGTACCTACTTACTACATATAATATATTAATTATTGTATTTGCCTTTAGCTCTATATAATATTACCCATATAATATTAAATACAATTAACTATCGAACCCCGTATCCCACAACGGTGACAGGCGCTCACCACTGGGCCACGGGCGCGCTCTGACTGAGATGTATCGCCGTTTAATGAGAGCTTCCTGCGATTAGTTCGCTCCGCTTTCCTTTTGCTGAACCGTTTTAGATCACACTCTGTATGCGTGTATTTATTTATATTCCTTTTTGGATAATTTAATATACAAGCGGGCGAATAGATTTAGAGTTGGGTATCGTTTGAGCATTAACATTGTAATAAAGAATAAGTGTCTTGATGTTGAAGTCTATATAATACCTACCTATCTGCATACCGTGAGTCTGTTAATATACCAAGGTGGCAAAAATCGCATTAAATGACATTAATTTTGGTATAATTATAACGTAGACTGTTTGTAAATATAAATAAATAAGTTATACTAAATCGTTGGTGCAGTATAAAACAACAGTTGCAGTTTAATCAACAGCAATATTGTATTTACGTTTTAAAAATACATACTATAACGCCCATAATATAGGTAATTTTATATTTTTTACTATGGCTCTCTGCCCAATCAATTATGTAGGTATTCGATATTAATTAAATTTCAAAACGTTATCTTTTTCCGAAATCTCATTGCGAACGGTGCAGTATTTATGTAAATGTTAATATAATTAAAAAAAAAGATAATTTTAATTGCATTCCTCGAACAAAATGTGAAGTTATAGTCAGATGTCACGTGTATGATAATATGTGAACTTTTAAATTCGCTTAATTAATCGTTCGAAACCGATACATTTATATCTTAAGTCTTCAATAATGTAATTATATTTAACTAAATACGTGATTAGTTTTTATTAATTGCTGATATTGAGTCCTCTTAACTTACTGCCTCTGGGTAACGATTAGTCAATTATTTAAATGTTTATCACGGTTAATGTTCATGTGACCGAACCATTTATTCGGGTGAAGATAATGTAAGATAGATAACTAATGCTAGAGTCTGGAATACGGCTAATGAATGCGCGCTCATGTCCGTTTATCGGGCGAGCCGGTCCCGCGGTGCGCGCGAACAAACACGCGCTCTGTAGCCGCACGTGATAAGGCACGTCGCTCTTATATTGTTTGTGATTTCTTTTGGTTGTTCAGCTTAATAATATGAATTATGTTTGTTAATAATAGGAAGATACCCTCTTCTTCATTTGAGTCAATTGCAAATACATGCAACTTGTATATTGTAGAGTCACGGCAATAATATAGATTATAAAGTATTCTGCAAGTCAAACATATATTATTAATCATCTGTTTGTAAATTCAATTATAAAAGTAGTTCTCTGGCAATGTGTACAAAAGTTCATATACATACAATGACCTGTTTCAAATACCATGTGTTGGTTAAACCCTCTTGTATAATGCGTTTGTAGAGATCATGTAAAATTCAACGTAACTGCATTTCATTGTTCAAAAAAATGTATCGTGAGAATTAGCAATAACTGTTATCAATAACACTAATATCAATTAAGTGGCACGAACGTTCACACCGAGGTGAGGGTGCACTCATATAGCAGGCACTTAGCGCTAATGCTCCGCGGTCACGCCACTCCGCGCCGAGATCACTGCGAGCACAGATTGTGTGAAACTGACACGTGCGAGATGCGAGCTATGCGTGCCCAATTTGATATTCATAAATCATGCCTCCCATCACTCATAAGATAGCCGGGAGCTATACTATTGCTAGGGACGAATTAAGTGAATGTGGTACAAAATTAAAACAATTTATACCTTTATGTTATATTCCATTACGTAAAAACTGTTTTATAATATGGTTGTCCTCACAAAATAAATATTAGTTTATAATATTATTGTAGGCACAATGTTAGCCGTCTAGTTAACATGCGCCGGAGACGACAGCTTCGCACATAAATCAACGAGATTAGTTCGTCACAAGATTCATTTGATTAGCGATGCAAGCGGTACCAGGCCTCCAGGAATCACACGCAGTATTTCACAAATTCATGCGAACGTCTACACGCACGGAATAAACAAACGGACGCGCCCTGCGTAGGTTCGCGATCGACACCTGTTAAGCGAGCTCGTGTATTATTCGATCATTGAACAAAAAGACATTAAGCTGCACTCTATAAAAAGCTGTATTTGTCGTTGCGTAAGTATCAAAATGAGGTGTGAAATTTATCTTCTATATCTGGGAGTAAGATTGGATCGTGGTACCAGGCACGCAGCTCAGTCGAGGCGGTCGATGGTTATCGCGACTATAAATAAGGTCCGCCACAGTGACAAGTACCCCCATTAGGGACGACCGGCAAAAACTTGCGACCTCCTCGTACGGTCTGCATATCCGGTGACTGAACTTTGATGCGAATTGTAAACCATTTAAAGTATGCTTTTGTTATTTTATAAAAATAACTTTACAATCTCCTCTGGATGTACATAGTTTTTTTAACACATTCGCTATCCTTTATGGCCGTTCCCAATATCGTATCTATCTTCGGTTTGACCCTACTAAAGATAGAAAATGCTATCTATCTTTTGTTTTGGTGTCCCAATAAGCTTACTTACGCCCGAAATTAATAATCAATCTTGATCCCGTTTTGCCTATCTGTGATTGATATATCAATCCATTTTTCGCATAAATCATGCCAATAAGCGATCCCCGGATTGAGTTTGCTATCTCAAAAATCAGTCAATCTTTGGGAGGGCGGATCACAGATTAAAGATTGGCCTCTGTTCGAAAGTGACAGTTTGTGCTTGCCAATAACCAATCCGTCCATTTTGACATTTACTTCGATCGGTGTAAACAATCGCAGATACCAATCCTTAAAATTGTACGGTTTGTTGCAAGCTTGTTGAAGTTTATTGTACAGAAACATAAAAAAATGGCAAATATATTATTTAGCGACGATAGTGATGATAGCGATATGGAGCTACTTGCTCTGTTATCGGACTCGGATACCGAAACCGATACCGAAGCTGATGAGGAGAGACAACGCGCTAGTGCTCGCAGGATCAAAAGGGTCAACTATATGCAGAGTCTCGATGATGCTGAGTTCACCTTCAGGTTCAGATTATCTAAAACTGTAGTGAATACTCTGTTAACACAATTGATGCCTTTAGTCCGTGTAACTTCCACCAGGTAGGTACCTACCAACCTATGTAATCTTCAGAAAAATTAAGTTATCATTTTTCATAGATCTTAATTATCCATCTTTAATGTTTTTATTTTATAGGAATCACGGAGTTTCACCACTACATCAACTGTTATTAACATTGAGGTTTTACGCATTGGGCACAATGTTAATTTCTGTAGCTGACTTTGTTGGAGTCTCTACATCAACAGCAGGCCGAATTGTACGCGATATATCATCAGCAATCGCCAGCTTGTATGATGAATACATTGCTGTTCACCAACAAAGTGCAGAAAAATTTTACAGAATTGCTCGGTTTTCTCGTGTTCTTGCTGCAATTGATTGCACTCATATACGTATTCAGTCACCATGTAAGTTTTTGATAGCTTATTACACTTTTGAGTTTGTTATTATTTAATTACTGACCTAAATTATGGTTACATGCAGGTCAAATAATAGGAGAAGAATTTAGAAATCGCAAGGGTTACTTTTCCTTAAATGTGCAAGCAATCTGTGATGCTGATCTAAGATTCATGAATGTAGTTGCTCGATGGCCAGGTTCAACACATGACGCCACAATTTTCAACAATTCTGTTCTTAGAGGTGTGTAATGTGCAGTTATGCATTAACTTTTACTATACTCATTTATCTTTTTAAAAGTTGTAAGAAACCTTAGTAAATATCTATAAACATATAATATTGTCTACTTGTTTACAGCTCAATGTGATGCAGGTCTGTTTGGTAACCGCTGGATGCTTGGTGACAGTGCTTATCCAAATAGATCTTATTTATTAACACCTGTTTTAAATCCTGTTAATGAAGCAGAACAGCGATACAATGAAGCACACATAAGAACTAGAAATACTATAGAGAGGTAATTTCATAAACAACTTTAATCCCTAGGATTCTAAAGTTAATTCAATAGTTTAACTTGATGGACTCCAACACAATCTTAGTATAATAGGACCTACCTAGGCTAGTAAGGTTAGGAGCTACACAAAATTTTGTGTGTAGTGAAGCAGTTCACCGTAATATATTATTTCTTTTATTTCAGAACATTCGGTGTTTGGAAGCGACGATTTCCTGTAGTGGCTCTTACATTGCGCTTATCCTTACCAAAAGCGCAAGCAGTAATTATTGCCACTGCTGTGTTACACAACATTTGCAGGAACAATAATTTGCAAGAACTTTCTTCTGAAGTAGATTTACCACCAGAAGATACTAATTTGATAGATTTAAATAGTGAAGTCACAGATGTCCAACAAAGAGCAGTCCTTATTAGTAATTATTTTCAGTAGATTTTTAGTAGATTTTAAAACTGACTTTGTAATTTCTAATCATATGCATCATCTTTGTTAAAGTATAAAGATGAATATTTTGTCTCAGTCTATATTATTATAAATATACTGTGAAGAGGTACAGGCACACAAAAGGGTGACTCAATAAAGAAAAACAAAGTAAGGATATTGTATCTAGCTTTATGTAGAATTTTAAATAAATTATACAACAAATAATAGTTATATTACTGCAAAAATACAAAGACAGAAAAAAGATTATGAAGAGGAAACATTTTCTGTATTTCCATTGATTAATTATCAATGTATTATGAAGTACATACTATTAATGTATCTTTAATAAAACACATATGTAAAACAAAAATGTTGAATCTATCTAAATAGAAATTTAGCTCAAATAAACAACAAATAATAGTTACTTACATTACAGCAAAACCAAAAACAAAGAAAAAAGATTATAGAGTAAACATTGCCTTTACCATTGATTAATTATCCATTTATTTAAGTACTTACTATTAATGTGTCTTTAATAAAATACATGTAAAAACTATCTTAAATCTATGTACATAGTAAATTACCATTACAAATGAAGTAAAAAGTATTTATGTCGACATGTTTAAGTTTTAGTTTTAAGTTCTGTGTAAATTTTACTGGAAAATAAATGGCTTATTCAAACTCAAACATTTATTTATTCAATTAGACTTCTTCGAGAAGCACTTTTGAAACATCAATACATATTTTTAACATTTACCATTTATTTATAAACTATTATTATGTAGTAAGCTTCCCCAGTTTCCAAAATCCCAGCTATTAAAACAGTACTTAGATGCAAAGCAAATGCAATTCAAAAAGTGTAATTACTACCTACTATGTTGAATAATATAATATTTGACTTTTAATATTAGATATCAGCTTTTTCATTGAATGTCTTTAAATTATTTCGAAAAAACTCAAACTCAAATATTTATTTATTCAATTAGACTTCTTATAGAAGCAATTTTGAAACGTCATTACATATTTTTAAAATTTAACAAAAAAACTACAAAATCATACTATTTATTACCTACTTCTTTATTTTCTCTAATTCTAGTTTTAATTTTTCTATTTCTAGCAAAAGTTGGGCATTCTTTAATTTATAATTTTCATTTTCTAAATGAATATTAGTTAGTTTTGCATCCAAGCACTGTTTTTTAGCTAAGAAATACTCAGCTATGGCATTATTTTTGGCGGTCTTGCCATCGTCTTGTCTTTTCTTTCTCACTGAAAAATGAACATAATGTTAGATTGATGGGTATGTGTTTGTACCCAACACATCTCTCAACAAAATTATTAATAAATTAAATATAAAAATACTGATAAATTTACTAGATTGATATTCTATTGAAATTGTATTATTGTATAAAACTATTTTAGAAATGTTTTTACAAAATATGTAATAGGTTTTGTCTGGTGTGACTGATTGATAGACAACACACTGACTATAATGATGGACCTAGGACACATGAGGATTCAAGATTTATTTGGAGGATATTCCTTGAGCTCTATAATGAATGCATTAAGAATAGGGTTTGAAAAACAAAAGTTACCTGTCCTCGGTGTATTAAGAGTAAATCTCTTTGGCTTATTTGGTGTTAACACATTTTGGTCAACACTCTCCGAAACCTGATTTTGTATGACACCATCACCCTCACCACTGCATATAACAATTTCAATGTCATGGTTACTTGATGTAGGCATCAAATCTGCAGCCTTACTTATATCATCAGAAACCCTAGCAAACCCATCACCAATACCGTCACCACTAGCTCCACCATCTCCACTCATGCCACCAATATCAACACCTACTGTTTCCTTATCACCCCCAAATGGCACAGTAAATCCACTGGCAGTACTTCCTAGTAAACCAGAAACTCGGTCCAGTATGTCATCTGGGGGTATATAATCAGCAGGACCACCACCAGTCTAAAAATTCAATGTAGGTAAATAGAATTAATAAGTCATTACATTCTGAAGTCCAATTAAAAACACAACTATGAACGAACACGACTAGCTAACCTTAATTTGGTTCATCCTTATTTTAGTGCTGCGTTTGCGAGAATTCTTTTTTAAATTTTCCCATTTCAAACGCAGCTGCTGAGGTGTCCTGGGACAATTCGTAGCCTGGGCATTGAACCGCTCGGTCAATCTAACCCATTCCTCGTTTTTTAGTTTGTTATTGGTGGCGTTCGTTGTTTTCGTTGTTATGATTTTACTCCCTTCTATTAAGTCAAGCAAAAACTTGGATTCCTCTTTTGTAAGAGGCTTGCCTTTTACCTAGAAACAAAAAAATGAGATTTAGGCGCGAAATTGAGCGTAAGTTGGGAGCACAAAAGCGTCACCTTAAGAAATAACAAAAAGGTACTTACGATTTCGCAATCCATTATTGATAATGAATAATAGGTAATTAATGACTAACTGTTATAACTTGTTTTACTTATTTATTATTTGTATGTTCGCAATATTTAAACGCATAAACGTTCACAGTTTGATAGCTGTTGTCACTTGCCACAGAACAGACCAATACACATTCCGTTTTAGGTAAAGTATTTTTACTTGATATCATATTTTATGTGATAAAATATAATTCCTAGTAAAGTTTTTACACGCTTTCACAAAATTATTTGCTTTTAGTATTTTGGATATTCTTTGTAATATTTTAAGACTAGTTTGTTACTATTAAACATTTAGCCAAACGTATTGCATACATCAAACATTGTGCTAGGAACGGAACGGTCAAGAGGGAAAAGATCGCCACTGATCCCGGTATCACAAAAAATTTGGATTGCAGTCATTTGTTATTGGCACGCAGATCGGAGATCAATCGAGCAACACGCAGTAATCCAGGATTGGTCATAATCTTGGATAGGAGATACATTATTAATTTCGGGCGTTACTGATAAACTAACCTATCTCTGATCGCTATGTATCGTCTGGAGGACTAACTGCTTACTAGAGGTATATTTTTCTCTTTGAATTTGTCTATTTGAGCGTCCCAATAACGTTTTGACAGCTGTCAGCCAGTAATGGCTGTTCCCAATATCGTATCTATCTTCGGTTAGACCCTACTAAAGATAGAAAATGCTATCTATCATTTGTTTTGGCGTCCCAATAAGCTTACTTACTGATAAACTAACCTATCTCTGATCGCTATGTATCGTCTGGATGACTAACTGCTTACTAGAGGTATATTTTTCTCTTTGAATTTGTCTATTTGAGCGTCCCAATAACGTTTTGACTGCTGTCAGCCAGTAATGGCTGTTCCCAAGAAGCTTATATCTAAACACTGGAGAATGCAATATGAACATTAACTTGTAACAAGAAAATATGACCTTGAATGACGTCAGTTATGTTTTTTATCTCTTTCTGGGGGTGACCACGCTAGTTTGTAAATTCAGGATTTTTCGAAATAGAAAAAACTAAAAATCATGATCTATAATAATTACAACATTTATTTTTAAAGGTATTTATATTATAACTAGTGGTCCGCCCCGGCTTCGCCCGTGGTACCTACATGTTTAAACTATCCTATCTCTCAAGTTGGATCGAACTGCACATGGTGTGCGAATCAGGTCCATGCAATCACTACATGCCTAAAAACATTTTCAGATTATATAGGTACTTTGTAAATACTTTTGTTATTTTAGTATAAATATTCAGTGAAATATAATGGTTTCATGGTGGTTAATTATAATATAATTAAAATTACTTTATCCACAGTTGAGACGCAGTAACAAGAATGTGGCAAATAAAAAGGTATAGCACTTTTCAAAAGGTATTTTTTTTCTGGACCGTAATCCTCAGGCTTAAAATGCAAACTGCATATTTTGGCATGTTGATAAATTTTACCCTTGATAGGCACTATGGACAGCCATTTATTTCTTTTTGTTTCATTTTTTTGGAAAGCTGAAATAAGTAAAACAAAAAAAATTTGGTAAGTTAAAAGAACTATAAATTTCTAAGTAAAAGAAGAACAAACATAAAACCACATGTGAGTGCAATATCGATGTCGTGCGTTGTTTCATTACTAGTATCTACCTATAAAAATCTTTGAAATGGTGTTCTAAATGTTCATCATAATTTTGTTATTACAATATTTTCTCTTCGCTATCCGTAAAAACTCGTCATCATGGTTACCTTACTTGTTAAATTGGTTTATTGAAAAATGATGAAATTATTAGGAAAAGAAGATAGATAGAAGATATTTAGCATGATTGATTACTAAAATGATGATAAAATTGACGATTTTTGCCATGAAAATGATTCTAAACAGGTAAATGCATGAGTATTGAGGAATATTGTAAATAGCGTAAATATACACTTGCCTGTGAAATTTTATGCCAGAATTTGGTGTCCAAAAACTTCTGCAATTTTTCACAATGCAATACATTATTTATATTCGGAAAATATTTATTAAATACGCAACAACGTTGGTTTAAATATTCGAAGCGACGAAATTTTTTTGACACTTATGCTAAATTGACAAAGTGAGAGTTACTACAATTTTATTATGGTGACTACCCATAATCAGGGAGTATCGCTTTTTAATAATTGGTTCAGATACTTATTTTATTTAGCATAAATAATAATTGTCTCATCCAACAACGCTTCTGAATGACGTTGTTGGCAATTTATCAACAAACTCATGTACAAAAACTAACCTTTTGCACAGAATATTACAGCATACATAGTAGCCTTGGGAAAACTTCGTATTAACAGTGGCAATACCAAGTTAGGTGTGAAAGGGATAAAAAACATGAGTTAGGGTCAATGAACTTCTCGTCAGTCGTAAATCCTAGACGATATCTCCAGTGTTTAGATATAAGCTTCTTGGCTGTTCCCAATATCGTATCCATCTTACTAGCTATCGGAGATAGCTGTCTATCTATATAACCGTAGTTTGAATATTGGGAACGGCCAGAAATTAGATTAAATAACAGTTGCTGAAAAAGTTGATTATTTTGTCAAAATTAAACATGAGAAGTAGGGATGTAACGATACATGATTTTGCCGATACGATACCGATACCGATATTTGTAATAAAATATCGTCGATACCGATACCGATACCGATACCGATATCGATGGATTGGTAGAAAAATAAATAGTGAATCTTAATACTATTATAAAGGCGAAAGTTTGTAAGTATGGATGTATGGATGTATGGATGTATGGATGTTTGTTACTCTTTCACGCAAAAACTACTGAACCGATTACAATGAAATTTAGCACACATATAGAGGGTAACTTGGATTAACACATAGGATAGGTTTTATCCCGGAAATCCCACGGCAACGGGAACTATGCGGGTTTTCCTTTGAAAACGCGGGCGAAGCCGCGGGCGGAAATCTAGTTATGCATAAAAGTTACCAACATTTAACAGAGACTCAACTGTAAATCGTATTCTTTTAAATAACAATGCCAAATCAAAAAACAAGAAAACCATTTATTTTAGTATTATTATTTTGCAAAGTCAGTTAAACTTTAAGTTATACACATACAATCAGTTCCTAATAAAAGTTTACTATTGGGAAATTTTTTCAAAAAACAAAGTGCGCACGCGCGGGCGGCCTCCCGCATCGTTCATTGGGCGCGGTTTTTTGAATTGTTTGATATCGGTATCGGTTGTTTTATAATCGGCGATACCGATATATCGGCTTGCCGATTATATCGGCCGATATATCGGTATCGGTATCGGTATCGTTACATCCCTAATGAGAAGCTTTTCTCTACATTTGACCAATAAGCTCTACCAAATTCGTTACAACCGTTCGTTACAACTCTACCAAAAAAACTGCAGTTTTTTGCATTATATTTCTACAAGGAAGTATTTTCCTATATACTTAGATACAATTAATGAATTATTGAAACACTTTCCGACCAAAATACCACTTACAAAATAATTCACGGCTAAGCTGGAATTCTCGAGAGCTAATATAAATGTGAGTTTAATATCTAATCTATTGAAAGTAAGCATTTATATGTGCGCCAGGAAATGTAAGCTTGTCACCGCGGGAACATCTCGATAGCTGTTAATGCGCTGGCGACACCCGAGCATCTCGCGTACGATGAAATCTGATTAGTGATTACATACCAGCATAGGTATTTTTACGATCATCTGATTATTATCACCAGTAAGATCATTTTCTCTACCTGTCTATGAAATAAATATTTTGGTAGAGCGTTTTTTACCAACGTAAACCATTGGAATTTTCAAGATTTAAACTTGTCATTTCACAAATTGAAAGTTAAAATTTATAACGTTCAGTTAACTTTGTATGAAGCAGCGAAACTATTAAGGCCATTCATGGTCCGTTTGCGTTTTTGCTGAACGCGATTAATAATGTAAATGCATTTTCTTTCTATAAACCAATCGATTGTGGCCATATTGAGCGGTAGCGTGCGATGTATTTATTAGTTTGGTCGCGAACCGAGATCTCGCGATATGCAAAACAATGAGAAATTTTCTATTATTTGCGTTCGTTTAATGGACAATAAATTATTCATTAATTGATTTAGTTGTCTTATCGCTAAATATCTAGCCATCTGACGCGGTTGGAATGCTAAACTGGCTGAGAGCCGTTTGCAGTGCTACAGGTTTATGTTTAGTGTGAATAAAGAATTCGCCCGTAATGTCTGAAACAAAAAATTAAGGCATTAAAAGCGTCAAGTAAATAAAAATGAACGATGATTTAACTTTTTCGCTCAGAAATGCATTATAAGGTAAATAGTAGAAAACTTAAGTAAGCAGTTAAATTCCTTATATTTCCATTGCTCTCTGTTTAATGATATGAAGTGGTCGAGCGGTCAACATAGCGAAGAGCTTATTTTTACCTCTAACCTCATGTAAAATGCAAGCACTATTGTCGCATCTAATAAAGTAGTTAACGAGTTATCAATGTGTCAGCGGGCTGGCAGCTGCAGTGGGTCACGTCGATGGATTGATCGACAAGTGGCGCCGTAAACTGCAACTGTTGCACTCAGTCGCGAAGTGCACGAACCCATGTATCTTGTGTCTAGAGCAGGCGTGGGAGACTCTGCTGCCGTGTCTCCTCGGGGACCACGTCTTCCGTACATAAGTTCGTTTAGAGATTTCAATAAAAACGTGTTTACTATTCTATGGGGAATGCAAAATGTCTTAAAAAATTGGCAGTAAAAGCAAAAATTGTTCGTGAGAATATTTTTTTTCGGTTCCGTTTCATGCTAATTCTAATTATTCAACTTTTCAATTATTATTTTTAATTCTAATAACGCTGACTCCTCGCTTTGTTTATTTCTATCAAAAATAGTGTAAAATTATTCCTCATAACGTAAACTGAATATAAATTGATGATAATTCTTTTAATTTTAAATAGCTTTATTATGATAACGTCGCACACGTTTATCACATTCTACGTCTAAGCTAGTTTATTCTACTACCAGCCCTACCGCCGCTACCGACAGAAACATCGCTCCATAAAAGAGTTTTGACTGTGGTTTTGACAAATAACTTGGTAATTGAAAGAGACTCACCCGTTGTTGGATGTAATGGAAAACATAGTAAAGTAATGTTATTGTATTCTTTCAATAACATGTTGAAATTAGATGTAGTTTTTGTTTCGGATAAATTTTTTAGTCTTCTCATTTATTTTTTTATTAATAAAATTGCTTTTAATATTGGGTATTCTAGCCCTAAGCAGCATTTTATTGTTTATGCAAAGCAGACCACTAGCGCAATAAAAACAACTAAATAAACATTTGGAGAATTATGACAACTGAGAAAAAAATATGAAATGAGAGAGTATTTTTTTTTTAATTTATTATTATTATGTATTTTCATTTTTGTCAATAGTTATTATTGTACATTATCTTTTGCCTTATCCACAATATCTGAAATCGCAACAGTTCGCTAATCAATCTCGCCTGGAGTCCCTCTCGAGAGTCGCGCGGCCCTCCGCAGCCCTAATGTGGGAACATTACCTACATGTGACGCTCGTGTAGTTGTTGTTATTAGACCAGACAATACCACCCTCGAACTATTTGCTCCACTAATTACACTTGCTTTCTGTTTATTGTGCTGTTGTGTATTATAATTGGTAACTGAATACCTGCATTCAATATTGCCAAGTTAACGTAATCGAGTTATATTTTGGATTTTCTTAAATCTTGTTAATTAGCATCGCATTTTATAGTGACACCTGTATTAGGAATCAAGATAGAAATAAGAGAAAATGCTTTTATTGTTAAGACAATTAGAGCATTTTCTCTTATTTCTTTCTCTCTGAATTTTATGACATATTTTGTGTTCTTTAGTAGGTAATAAAGAACACAAATGTCATAAAATTCAGCAATGCGAAAACAACATAATCTAATTTTTATTAGGGATCGTAATAAACTGTTTCGTACAACCATATTCGTTACGCAGCAGGAATATTGCGTACATCGCGTCTGAACCACAAATTTCAACCACAACGGTGTTTTAGCTTATATCACAGCCCTACTCTATTTTTCGTCACCTTTTTATATAAGTTTGTTTAATGGAAGCTACGTCATCTCAATCTGGTTTCTACCTTAATTATATCGACAGTACTGAACTTATTTCGATCTCGCTGAATTCGGTCGCCCATAAAGCAGGCGTGACTGCGGACGCTGCTCTTCGTCCCGAAGCCCATTAACACGCACTATATCTCCATTATAATTATGTCGCGCTCCGAAATATTCATTTATAGAACGCGTTTCAGTTTAAAAGAACATTCATTTTCACACTCATAAATTTTAATTTACAGCGTTATTAAGTTATAAATATAGCTACGATATGATGCAGTCGAACGCTCTATTTAAAAATATTAAAACATCTCTAGCGTGTTATGATTAACGAGCATGGTTTCTGAATTGTTTTACGTTAAGAATATCTTAAAATATGCTTAAATGCTACTTAAATATTTTCTTTGATATGATAAAAGCTTTCTCAAACCTTAACGAAACCAATTTTTAATTTAGAAATCGGCCTTTAATGTTTAATAGTAGTCTCATAAAGTTTTGCAGTATCTGTTCGTAAAAACTGCTTCGCAATTATTGTAATAATAATTATCGTCAAAGGTTTTAATAAATGTTATCTTTATTGAATTTTAAGCCATATTGTTTGTATTGCAGGTGTTAAAGTACTGCGAGCACCTGCACGGCAAATGGTACTTCAGCGAGATCCGCGCGATCTTCTCGCGCCGCTACCTGCTACAGAACACCGCCATCGAGATGTTCCTTGCCAGCAGAAGTGAGCTCACTTTTATGTTATTGTACCTTTTAGAATAGCTGGTCAGCTGTTCACTTAACATTAATAGATTTATCACCTGGAACAGCATCTGACTATTGTCGTAACTCGTAGTATAGCCGTAATACCAAAAAAAATGATTATATTTTGTATAATTTAAGTTGTGTTATTATGCACAATGTCAACTATGATGATGTGTAAGCACCATGAATATGAGCATTTTGTTTTATTTATTATTAATTAATTTAACTGCCTACTGTGGAAGTTTAATAAAAAAGAAACCGTCAAGACGTGTACAATGTAGTTGATGGATATATTTTTGAACTTTGTATTTGAGACCTAAAAAAATCTTAATAACAGATAAAATTTAAAAAAATAGACAATTTAATGCATAGATTTTCTAAATATTTTGTTCAACATTTCCAGCGTCGATATTCTTCGCGTTCCCGGACCAGGCGACAGTGAAGAAGGTGATCAAAGCTCTGCCGCGCGTCGGCGTCGGCATCAAGTACGGCATCCCGCAGACCAGGTCAGACCACTGCTTATTCTTCCTTAATATATAATTATTTTTTATTCATGATGTAAGTCAAGGTACGAAAAAACTCATTAGTACTTAGTAGTCTCGTGTCACTATAAGACAATAAAATAACTATATAACTAATCCATCGATCTTATTACCTTTTTGAAAAGCTGAACAGATTTTGATCATTATTTAAAAAAAATATTTTTATCAAAAATAAAAAAAAAATGCGCAAATTTTAATCTTCGCGCGTCAGACCGTTAGCAGGAGGACAAAACCAAGAAAATTCATCACCACTTAGTATGAATGAATAAATAAATTATTATCGCCATCTTGCGGTGGACCTGTGAACCAAAAGAGTTGGAGCCTGTCTCTCGCGAGGTCAGCCCACGTGTATCGATAGACCTTATAATAAAGGTTTTTATTGTTTCCGCCAGATGGCGCTCAACGATGTTGTTGTATTCAAACTCAAACCTAAACATATATTTACTAGACTTATAGACATTAGACAAGGTTTCTTTCAGAAGCGCTTTTTAATCATGAAAATACATATATAATTTAATATTTACCACCCGTTTGGAGAGCAATTTCTACAAAGAAGAGCCGGCACTAAGCTCGGTCATAGTTCTTTTATATAGCGTTTGTTGTCTAATTACATATTTTATATACTATGTGTTTTAACTTGTCCATCACATCAATATTGCTATTAATAATCTAATATCAATTTTTATTAATGAAGATTTTCAATCTTGAATAGAGAGAGAATGAATGAAAAACACTAATCAAATTAATAACAATTAAAATGTTTCCTCTATTGTATGAGAATGTAGAGTCAATTGAGTCCTAGTTATCGGTCATTAACATTTATATAACAATGCAAAGCATTGTAATATAGGTACATTTCTACGTTTAATAAATAGTCTTGTAAGCAAATACTTGCAATAAATATTACCTTTCCGTCCACTTCAAAGGAATTTGAATAGACAATGGGTGTAGAATAAAACATAGTTGTTTAAAACAAATTTGTATTTAATTCACACGTTATTCATAGTATTTGTAATGGTCATCACAGAAGTTACTTTATTGACATAAATTATTTTGTAAGTTTAACCTAACGCGCTATATTACACTAACAGTCGCTCGACACACAACCAACTCTCACCCTGCTCTAACATTTGTACAAAATATAAAAATATATTAAATTACACATTAAAAAACGTTCCTATAGTGCTACAATTGACGTCACCTTGTAAATCGATTATCACATTGGAATGTTGCACCTCAACTAATAACAACAATGCATTCATAAGTATACTGTATAATACTGATAATTAATAAATAGAATTAAGTCTAAATAGTAACTAATATACTATCATCACATGCGCCAGTCGGTAACAAAAATGATTATTTGCATTCAAATATAACATATTTAAGAACGATTCGTACCCTCGCTTTCATGCTATAAATTAACAAGTGTTCTATGCGAGGGCAAAATATTGAAATCCTACAATTGTTCATCAATATAAATACATTACAATCTACTCTCGAAGCTCCACAGTCTTAGCGTTATCGCTTTGTACCCATTGGTTCCTAAACAACTCACTCTTCTTGTCCAAACACACGGCAGCGCCCGCGCTGTGCCGCCTCTGCACGGGCTTGCCCTCAAAGTTCGCTTTCTTATCTACACCTACTTCTGGATCGACATCCTTTTTATCTTCTTCAAATTGCTTCATAATTTCCGCTAAAGTCTTTCCTTTAGTTTCTGGTAGGAAAAACAAACAATAAGCGGCGCCTAACAGCGCGCAGATTCCGAATAAATACAGTGTTCCATTGCTCGTTAAGTAGTACTCCATTTGTGGATACGTTTTAATATTGAAGAATATAAGCATGTAGGCACAACACGATGTTGCCCCAGACATCAGCCCGCGGATATCCTGAGGATAGAGCTCCCCGGACATTATCCACGGCAGTTGCAGGAATCCGACCATACTGAATGATACGTGAAGTAGAATGCACGCCAATTTAAATAAAGGTGGGCCGTCGAAACTGTCGCAGATCGCCGCACCCAACATCGTCACTCCGAGTAACAATCCTGACGTTGCGGCTAAAGTCTTCCGTCTAAAACTATTGATGAGGCACGCTCCGACCGCGCCCATGAACACGCGCACGCCGCCTACTATCACCGAGGCTGTGAATTCGTTCACACTCGTCCCGACTGACTTGAAGAAATCCACGGCGTAGTACAGTATTATATAGATACCGGATAGCTCTTGAAATAGGAAGAAAATTATCAATAATGCGAACGGCTTGAGCACGTTGCGCCGCTTGAACAGGGCGAGTTTCTGTCTCGTCGTCATGGTTTCATCTTTTCTATCTTTGGCAAACTCCATGAGCTCCTGCTGCGCGGCGTTGTTGTTTTGTCGAAGCCAGAACATAGCCGAGTAGGCTTCTTTCATTTGGCCCTTCGAGGCGAGCCAGAGGGGTGATTCGGGCACAAAGTACATGAGGAAGGGCGTCAGAAGCGACACGCCGGCGCAGATGGCGGCGACCTTGCGCCAGTGGATGAAGGAGCCCAACGAGTAAACGATGAAGATGCCCGTGGAGACCAGCCCCGGCCCCAGAGCGCTCAGCACGCCGCGCTTCTCGGGCGTCGTGATCTCTACTACATAGATGTATGACACGGTCGACATACCTGCGAACAATAATTGAACAATAAAAAATATGAATATAAACAATACTATTAAAAAGCTTTAGTTTTATGAAATTGAAGGAATTAATTGAAAATAAATGAAGAGCTACATGAAAATGGTCGATGAAGAGTGAATACGTACGAATACGTACCGATTGTAAAGCCGGTGATGAAGCGGCCGACGCAGAGCATGACGTATGTGTCGGAGAAGGCGATGACGAGCCAGCCCAGCAGGTTGGGCAGCACGATGGACTGCAGCAGCAGGCGCCGGCCCAGCGCGTCCACCATCATGCCGCCCAGCAGCGCGCCCACTGGGTTCGAGATCACGCCCAAACTCGCTGCAACGTACACACAACTTGTATATGCTTAATAGCTGAAAGATCTATTTTTAATGTTTCGAATTTAATTGGAATGATAACTGGTTCAATTTTGCAAAGTCATCAATGTGTTATTTTGTTCGTTTCAATAAAAAAAGTAATAGTCTTATGGTACTTAATTCAGTTTTTGTTTAATAGGTTATTTAACGAAATTCAGTCATATACTAACCAATCCATGAGGCTTGTTCATACGAGATTTCGGGGTACTCGTGTGTGTACTGGGGCAGCAGCACCGCGGAGAAGCCCTGGCAGAACCCCACGGATATGTTGATCGACTGCGCGGCCAGCGCTGCCAGTACCTGAAACGTTACATTAGTATGATAATACTGCAACAGTATTTCGTAGCAAAAGCGAAACTCGCGTCCTTTAACTACTTACAAAGATAAGTAGAGGGAAATTTAAATATTCAACGAACAAAACATCTTATTTTATTAGGAACGTACGTACTTCCCAGATCACATTCATATTTGTACTAAATATATCGATATAATTGGGCGAGCGCTTGGCCCATATCCGTGACGGCAATGATAGTGAGCTGAATTACGAGAGGAGGCCACGCTTCAGGGTCTATTTACAGTTCTATTTTCATAGAAAGCGGATGTTCCGTATCTCAATGGAGAGAACGTTGACTTTGCATTTGGCAGGCGTCAGAGCGCTGCTGCCAAGAATTTTTCTATTACGGTTTACGAAAATAATGTAAAAACGTGACCGTTGGCCGCACGTGGCTGCTGGTGAGCCAGCCGATACCACGCCTTCCTACTGCTCACAATTGCTGGTCGTCATCGTTGGACGCTATCCATAAATGGATACTTTTCACTTTTAGAATGATTAACATTTTTGTGATTTGCGCATGCTTCAGGGAAATATTAATTCATCTCGAACATTCATTTCTTTTCAAAGGAGTGAAAATTGCAAGAAAAACAATCATCACCATATTATTTTTAATAGTGATGATTATTATTAGAATAAGAAGAAAGAAAGAGATTATTATAGAAATACTTAACTAGAGTACCGAGATGTAGGTAAGTGTAGTTAGCACAAAATAAAATGCGACAGATGACGTCGCACAGTTAAGAGTGGCCGGTACGGATGGCGGGTCACAATGATTATGGAAAATAATGCCACTTATGTCGTAAACATGAAATTATGTCCTGCTGGAAAAGCCAATTACGTTTTAATTACCGGCCGTATTAAATTGTTAAATGGGTAATTTATATATGTATTAAATAAATGTGACGATGATCGAGTTGACAGCCGTGGAGTGGTGTAACGCGGCCGTTTATATGTCATGAAGCGAGGTAACGAGCGGAACGGCTGTAGCGGCCGCGATGTAAACACTAGTTATTCTAGATGATGGCGAATGGCGACACTCGATACCGAAGCCGTTCATAGATTCCTGAACGAACGTGTATCATTACCTTCCTACGTCTTACAATTGATTACACGCAGACGTATGTAGATAGTAGAACGAGGCATTGTTTAATTTGAGCTATTATTAAAGATACGCTGTTGTGTTTGATAAGACAAACGTTCACAAAATCAAAGTAGATAGGTGCATCATTAGTTAACGATGATATGACATCCGGTTATAATATAATAATTAATTTGTAAAGTATTAAATTTAATGCCATACTATTTTATATTCCAATTAATTCCATAAGAACATTTTGTTTCAAACTATTACCTAAATCTAGAATTTATATAAGGTAATACTATTCCTTTTATTTTTAGTAAAACATGTCGTAGCAGAGTGTATTCTGGTAGCGTCACAATCAAAACAATCATTATAATGCTTTTAAAATTCAAAAGCTAAAATACCTACGATCTTTTATTTTAGCCGCGTTTCGATCAATCCATTATATTTGTCATGCAGCCGACATGTACGCGGACCCATAGCCCCGTATCATCGAAGCTTCCAGAAGAGCCGCACTTAAAACATCGCATAATTTTATGATAACATTTACATTTGACGAGCTTCATAATTACTTTGAACTGAGAAAAAGTTACACTTAATTTAAATGTGAGTCATTTACGATGCGATGGTACCCGTACCCTCTGCAAAAAAGGACGATTTCGTTGGACGAGAATGTTTTTGATTGATGTGAATGAGTACGGTATACGTATACTAATTTGATATAAATATAATCTTGTAGTTAACGTACGTTTTAGTTTAATCGCTTGTAATAAAACAGATAATAATTGAATCTATTTTCTGTAGTAACCAGATAAAATCGTTAGGTATATTGTAATTGGTGGTAACTTCCATTATTTTAAGCCGTTTATCATGTGAAATTGATTAATCATATTTTATATTATCGTAATAGTTTTAAGAGCGGAGGAATTAAAAAAATAAATTGAAACAGTTAAACTGTCTCTATAAAATAAAAGAGTGTGTAATGTAATTTAACAATAATAATTGTTGACAATATTTTACGAGCTTTTGAGACGTGCTCTTCCTGCAGAATAGTCGTGTATAATTATCAGTAATCAATCTTTAGATGCGTTTTATTTTTATTGATATGATTATATTTTATCAACATAGGTAAACATATAATGTGCAAACATAAACCTAATGGATTCTTTATTCTTGCGCAAGTATTATGCAATAGTTTAGAATGATCTAGATTTGATAAGTGGAAATTTGCAAAACTCACACGTGTGCTATAAAAGGCAAAAGTTGAATTTCGTCGGCGCATTTTATTCAATTTCGACGAAAACAATATGTATAAATAAATAGCTAATGAGGTCGCTCTATGTCACTATGTCGTAGTTCTGATATATTATAATGAAAAGTGTCGGAGTAACACAAACCTATCTGAGAGACTACGTAGATTTGTTTTATGATATGACAAGTTAATACATTGTAATAGGTACAATGCATGAGAATTCTATTATTACATAACTATAAATATGTAACAACGTATCCGATGTCTCTATACGTTTGTAATCTTTAACAATCGAAAGGTTTTTATGTTGATATCTACAAATTTATTATAATAAAAGACAGTTATTGCAGTTGAACACACAACGTGCGCAGTAAATTAAGATATGCTATTTTTGGGAAGTTTATTTATAAATCAAATATATTTAATAAACATATCGATTCGCATGCAATTGTTGTCTGTCAATTACTGCAGACGGGAGTATCGAGTGTCGAGTCATGTAACGAGATCAATTACAAGTGCGAAGCGCCGCGCTCCGGCTCGTTATATCTGCAGAAAGTCCACGGACCACGCTTATGTAACCGCCGATACACTTTTGTTTACTGTGTCCGGTGTCGTAGAATCACTTAATTGACCGTTGTCTTCGATAAATTAGCGGCGATTATTGTAATTCTAACTGATGATTGTTGTTCTGTTATACAGCCGTGCGTTTGTGTGTGTGTGTGTACTCGCGAACTATGAAGCGTGGTACATTACACATTTGAGAATTGTAGCCTAATTATGTAACATAAACGTATAACATTAACATTAATTCGAGATATCACGAGTTATCTAGCTTCCCATCAACTCGGAAAAAATGTACAATTATTGTTATTAAACAGAGGGATCTCTTTTTAAATCAAGTTTTATTCGTTTTGGTTATGATTATTTAATGATTGGCTCTTATTTTGTACATGGATTGTCAAAGACGCCTAATCAATCAGTGATAAAGAGACAGCACTCGCTAACAAAAATATTATAAAAGTTACAATGCAACTTTCAAGTGTCAGAAAAGTCGTTGACCTTTTCTGTTTATAGTATAATTATTATTAATTAACTTATAAATATATTTACACATTGCAATGCTTTCGATCTTAAAGTTTAAACGCTTAAAAATTAAAATAACATAACACGAGTTTTCGTTTGCACCTTCCTTTAAATACACGTTTAAAACCGTTAATCATCATATAAAATAATTATTTTTCAAAATTATAACTTGTAAGATTATTGAAAGGTCATGGTTTTTCTCCCTGCTAATTTAAATAAAAGAAACAAAAATTTGTTTACGAATGTTTAATTCTTTGAGAAAGTTTATCCTTAAAGCTTTGTATTAAATGAAAGTGTGTATGATGTTAGTTTCGTAAGGAAACGCACTGTGCTCTGAAAACGGAGGTCACCTCGTAACATTGATGGCTCCAGGTCAAGTTCAATAACAACGACAGGCGCGCGCAACACGGCGCGACTTTTCGACGCAATATTAATTAATTTGCGACTGATTTAAATACAGTTTAAAATAATAATCAATTTGTATTCAGATTTTTCACTCCATCTCCTCTACTATCACGAATGTTGTTTTTATTATATACATTCAAAATGATTGTTAAATGAGATGAGCGTCTGGCAACATTTCTAACATGTTAAAAGATTAATGCAAAGATAAATCTACATCGCTACAAAATATAAAAATATATATTTTTTATATTTATTTATTATTCTATATAGTAAACGCAACTAAAAATCGCACGTTGTCGCGTTTAGTGCGATGTTAGGTAAATTATCTTATATCCTACTACTGGTCAGCTGATCGCGCGGTGCGGCGCCGCACCCGCTGCGTTCCGGCGGTCAGGGCCGCGCGGCCGCACGCCGATCGCCGGAAGTGAAAATGTCCGTATCACACACACGCTTAAATTACAATCGTTTATGTGCTGACCTTGCAAACCCGCTTTATCGTTTACGGCTTATATGCATTTTGTCTTGAAATGATAACGTGGAATTGCAGACTTGACGACTTGCCCTTATTTCGAATTAACTGATAGATATCTGTTTGTTTTGTACACAAAGTGTTATTGCATTACCGGTGCAATATTGGCGATGCGATGCGTCAGTGCGCATCTAAACAATGAACTCGCAGTATCCGAATGCGCGTTGCTAAGGAAAACGCGCCTTATGCAATTAGTGTAATGTGGCCGAGGAGCACCATACTGTAATGTTCGCTCCGAGCTTCGTTGTAAGGCGCCTACCTGCTCATCATACGTTGTTGCAATATTTACTATTAAGTAATAATAATTTAATTGAAGCGTTCATATCGATTCCAGTTACCTTAATAAAGTCTCGAGCGGGTATTTCAATCATTTGTTTGTGCGCTATTAACGCTACTAATTATATGTCGAGGAATGTTATGTAACTTGAGTTATCCTGAAACCTCAAAAAAATACTTGTTGATAGTTAAAAAATAATTAAAAGTTAAAAACACTTTTTGCGAGTACCCATA
Source organism: Colias behrii (assembly GCA_029959065.1). Lineage (NCBI taxonomy): Eukaryota > Metazoa > Arthropoda > Insecta > Lepidoptera > Pieridae > Colias > Colias behrii. The sequence goes on along the minus strand of JARWMC010000021.1, from coordinate 110,453 downwards.
AAATAAATCCTTAAATTATTTCATGTTGAGTTTAATTGTTGTTTTAGAGCATTTATGAATAATTAAAGACTTAGATAACTCTGTATCCTATTATTTTTTCTTATACTCGTCGGATATAAGATACCTACCGTAGCCAAATTTAGAATCATGTAATATTTATATGGAGCTTATACTTAGTGAGCCCAGCCGAGTGGTGCGTGTAGTCGTAGTAGAGCTGTAGTCTACATTCTACAGTAGGTATGTACAATGTTGTATGTACGTCACAATGATTGTTATTGCTGAGTATTTTCCCCGACGAATGTCACAGCAACGTCTCATTAAAGTTTAATTGGATTATAACTACGAATACCATTGCATATCTATCAAAAATACATCAAACGTGATAACTGCCGGCTTATCTTAATAGTTTATGTGGTTTGAGTTCACGGGTTCAATATAATTTTTATTATTTCATATTATAATGTACATATTTTGTGTGATAATGTGCGTATTTATGCTGCTTGAATAATTAAATACGAGTAAGTTGGCTTAATAGCTGAATATTAACGAAATAGTTTTATTGTTTTATTAGATACACCAACAAGTAGGTGCTACTAATTACCAAATTTAATTCGGTACTGTATCAATGAAATGTCATATCCAATTAGTGACTCTGATTTCGATATTCAATTAGACAAACATTTAAATAACCATTTCCCGTTTCATAATTGCATCTCAAAGTCGAAAACTTGATGTTTTCGTTAAATTTTCATTCATACATACAGAATTGTAACTGTGCACTCTACTACTTGTCTAGTTATATATTGGATGGTGTATAACTTACCATGTATAGGTCGCCATATCGGCACACCTTCCAGAAGCCCTTGATGCTCGCGAGCATGGTGCGCGCGCGCCGCTCGCTGTGCCGCGCCGCCGCGACCCTCCTGCACACACAACACATTCCGTTACGACACTGCTATTTGTACAACTATAGCTTTTCTTAATGAATATGTATAGGTATTTTAATATACGATTTTATAATAGAAGAAGAATACTGCCAGCAACTACTTAGACATTCGTAATCGTGGTTGTCACTTTTGGGTGAAAATAGAAGTTTCGCTTTGAATCGTCTTGAAAAGGCAATAATAGATTTTTCATTCAAAAACGAAAGCTGTATGTATATTATCTTTTTGATTTGAAAGGAAAATAAAAAGAAGTTTGGAATAAGGCAAAACACTATGCAATTTTTGTGTCGGTCTTGTTACCACACCAAACCGCATTTTAGAGGTTCGATTGTTGCTTCGAAATAATCCAAATCATTATTATTCAGCAGAAATATTATTTCATTGTTGTTTACTTTGAATTATTTTAATTTTTGCTGTTATTGCCCTAATAGAGCAGGCTCCAAGGAGATGTTCGTTTGCAAAAATCGCGGACCTAAATCTGACTTCTGATATATATTGTATAGATCCCAGACATCCTATAGACAGATGTTGCCAACCAGTTTTGTGGTCCCCCTGCCCGCACCCCGGTAATTAAATATGGCATACAAAGAAAAAAATAAAAATTTCCAAAACATGCCGTGTGGGGTATCAAATGAAAGAGCTTATTGAGTAGATCACGAATATATAGCATACTATATACATTTCTTACACTTTCTCTAAGATTTTTTAGAAAATTTACGAAAATGGTCCATTTTTGAGTTAACTTTAAACCACTATAGATTGAAAACTCATGAATATATTTTTTAAATTATTATTTTAAATAATTAACAATAGTCCATTGTTTATGATTCAATAGTTCGTAATATAATATAAGTGAGCTATGTGGTGGATTTGATGAAAATAACTATATACTATATGAACTTGAAAATATACTCGCCATCTTTGAATGCTCCCCCCACTCCCCCATGCAACTATTTCACTGTACGAAATATTGAATCGTAAACAATGGACTATTGTTAATTATTTAAAATAATAATTTAAAAAATATATTCATGAGTTTTCAATCTATAGTGGTTTAAAGTTAACTCAAAAATGGACCATTTTCGTAAATTTTCTAAAAAATCTTAGAGAAAGTGTAAGAAATGTATATAGTATGCTATATATTCGTGATCTACTCAATAAGCTCTTTCATTTGATACCCCACACGGCATGTTTTGGAAATTTTTATTTTTTTCTTTGTATGCCATATTTAATTACCGGGGTGCGGGCAGGGGGACCACAAAACTGGTTGGCAACATCTGTCTATAGGATGTCTGGGATCTATACAATATATATCAGAAGTCAGATTTAGGTCCGCGATTTTTGCAAACGAAACTCCACTGAGAGTCCGGTCTATAAAGTAGTATATGACGCGCATGAGATAAGTTCGTCTATGTCACTCACCATATACTGAACATAATATAACTATTCACTCACTGAAAGGACACTGGTGTGTTTGTATGGTTTTACTTTTTTGTTACGTAATCGTTATGGTGTTTATAGGCTACTTTAATAAACGACTAACCCGACAGTCAAACAAGCATACTGAAGTTTGGACCGAAACTGACATATTCACAAAACGTCACAGAATAAAACTGAAAAACAGCCATCGTTAGCTAACGAGTCGGGTAATTGTGATTAGTGAACATTAGTAAACATTATTCGCTCTAAATGAACGATAAAAGGAAGATAAACCCGTTTCTTATAACTCATTTTAAGTTTTTATACAATATTTTTGTGTAATATTGGAAATATAATATTTTTATAATTATGTGATTACATTTGAGGTTTGTTTCGATTTTAAATCATTATACAAAGACGCTAATTAAATCATAATATTATAGCGAGTTGTAGTTTGACATGCGAGTACATTATGAATCATTAAGATAATTCTTTCCTTACGTTCAGAGGACAAGATCACGTTCTACTGAATCAACGAAAAGTGAACACTCACATTTGTTCGTGTTATGTGTCGTGTTTTTTTATAATTTAATTCAATAATTTATTAAACAATCACTCTCTTTTATATATAAATATTTAAATACCTTGAAATATTGGAACGAGTATTCCTAATGGTGCGATAAGGATTCAGTTCATTGACTACTATTATTATAATGATAAATATTGACAAATAAGTTTTGTCGTTAGAAACCCTTCATAGCAAAGCTATAGAGGTGTAGCAAACTAATAGTTCTGCACAGTAGATAAACAATAAACATGAAGTTCAAGTATAAATCTATGTTCCAGTTAAATCTTGCAATCAATTATAGTCACATTATGTTCAATGCGAAATGTGAGTGTATCTGCGCGGGCGCGGGCGGGTCAAGTCAATAAATACTGCACGTTATTGTGCGAGTTCAACGATAGCACTTGCACCCTCCTGATATCCTGGTACTATCTATTTTTAATGTATTGCTAAACTCAAATTGAGCTGATCGCAGATAGATAGATAGTACAAGAATTACAAGTAAATATTTATTTGAACTTGAATCTCTCTAAAATTATAATTTCGCCGCGGAACTATCTCATGCAGAAAACGGACGCTATATTATCATAACATATAACGAGCTCTTAATTAAACAGTGTGTTTATAACACGTCGTTATTTAAAATCCCATAATAAATAATATGAAAATTTAAAGTAAATACACAATATTATCAGCAGTTGGGATCTAACATACGAGTCGGCGCGCTCGTGATATCTCTGCCATAGCCCGCGCCGCAAAAACTTCACTTACATCATTATTAAATATTACGATGTTTACTTTACATACTATTATGCAATAAAAATAACAGATATTTATACAATTTATATTGTGCGGATATACTTTATCGCAGTTTGAATAAAAGGTGCATCTTACGGTAGTAAAACCAAGCTTTTACTGCTGCAATGTAGAGCTGAATTTTTGACATTTTATTTGGGTGATTTTAATTTATTTTCTTAACATACATTAATTGCTTTAGTACAATTAACAACTTGATTTAAGATGAATGATTGAATAACAGTATTTTGTAACGCGCTCAGTGTCCGTAGGTTCAGGATCGGTCAAAAGACAATTTTACAGTTATTCTCTTTTCATACAATACATTTTATATTTCACATGATTATTATTTAAGACATAATTTATGGTAATATGTTTCAATTGACTAAAGAATAATATCATACAATGCAATACCTTACGTATTTGTGTTACATAAACAATAGCAGATCATCAGACATCGAGACATCGTGTCACATGTAATAATCGATCAATTCATTATTTAACAAACGATCACTCTGATTTATATTAAATAGATTTTTCCAGAAGCTTATAGATCATAGAAGTAGATACCGCAGGAGCTAAAGCTAAGGTCGAGCTTACTAGGGTTGCCGATCGTACCGTTAGATAATTATACATTCAACATTTTTGTCGACCCTAAACTTGAGATTTTTGTAGTTTGAACAATATTTTGTGACTTGGTTATTAACAAATTAGTATCGATTTAGTTGCATTGCCCGCAGGATACGTAGGTAATTAAATAGTAATAAGATCTACGTCACGTTCATCTATCCGCTATCGTATCGTATCATTTATACATTCAATCATATTAAACAAAATTGTTAGTAAACAAATTTTGTAAAACATGTCAAATGTTTTTTTTTTATTCCATTGATAATAATTAATTTATGTTACGCTGTATTGTTTGTGCCCGCTATCAGTGACGTCACAATATAAATCACATCTAGTGTCGTGCGTGACCAATCTCGTATTATTCATTTTTAAAAGCTCATAAGTGCATATTATTATAATATTATAAATGCGAAATTAATTCTGAGTATGTCCATCACTGTCATTTGCGCCCACTAATAGAGTTCAATAAAAGTTGGATATTATATTGCCATGAATTATATAGTGGAACATGAATAAAGGCTGAGTTTTGAGAATGTCTAAATATAATATTACAAATACTTCTCGCTTTCAAAGCCGCAACTATTAATTACGTACAAAGGGATCTTAAACTTTAAACAACCTACGCTATATGTTGTTTATATTATTATGTTATACTTTATACTGTGGCTGCATATCAGCGCACATTGTCTCCCTTTTGTCAACACTCGCGAGATATCGACTGATGCTATTACTACATTTATACTGTTTGTACTTACAATATCACTGTATAATATACATTAGTTTAAATTAACATTGATAATGAACTGATATGCTCAATTACCTACAACTAAAATATAGAAAAAAATGTTATGTAGATAACTCTCAACCTTAAAAACATCAGGCATATACAATTTCCGATGTTTCAGAGTAACGTGTTGTCATTTTTTATTTATAATTTATAAATACATTAGTATGTCTATTTTGAAACAAGGAAGGTTTCAGATAAGTATTTGAAATTTCAGGCATAGTTCGCGCGGGTTGTTATGAGCCCAATTCATTTTACAGCGAGGCTTCAGCGCCCGCCTTCAGTTTAACATCTGCTATGTTTTATTAGAATTTTTGATTTTGTATACCATGTATGTATTTCCCTAATAGTATACTAGTAATTTACTACTAATAGACTATAATTAAAGGTACCTACTCTGTTTGACTCAAAAATAGATTTCATTGTTTTCAGTATATTTACTATCGCTATATATTTATTTGGTAAATTGATATCGATATAGTAATTTTGATATCGCGATATTACGTTGTTGTGCTCTTAAACATATCATAAATTGTTTCTGTATCTTTGTACATGTTCATTGGTATTATCAAACACACGTTTATAATTAATGTTATTTACAGACGTGCGCAGACGCAGCACATAAGTTCAGGCTAACGTCAAACCTTTGAAGAATGCGCATTTATACATTTATCTTCTAAAATTGTACAACAATATTATTTCAATACAATTTTGTTTACGCGAGTACCCAATCATGCCAACAAGCCAAAACGATATAAATTGATTAAAGAAAATAATTTTCTAGGCGTGGAAATTTAAATTATACACACATGACTCGTGTTAAAAATATAAAATAAGTAGGTTATTCTTAAGATTTGTATAAATTTCCAAAAATTTACATTAAATTAATAATATGATTATAAACTCACTCGGATATACTATCACAGGAGCCCCCCAACTTGGCGGATTTATTTGCAAGTGGATCTCGGACGAACGCTTGTAAAGTTTGAATTTCACACGGAATGCAAAATTTTCTTGAACACAATGTAAACGCGGGAAAAGTCACAGCGCACAGAGGAAACTGACATATATTTAGCACACACACGTGGCTCGTGTTTGTTTTTAAACCGAGCGTTAAGCTCGCTCCACTCGGCGGCTGGTAGTGTGCGCGGGCCGAGCGCGCGAGTGCGAGAGCCTGTTCGATCTTGACCTTGCGCGATTGACGGCCGACTGAAACTACTTTTCGTCCACCACCAGTTTTATAACGTCTGCCCTCGTAGCTCTGCGCCGCTGCCGCTAGCCGCCGAGCCTCTATGCGCTAATAGTCTTATAATAGCTCCCAAACTGTCACTGCCTCCTATCACGTACAGTCTACCAGACCTAACACTCGTAGCACCATCGATGTCGATTTGGCACCGATTTTAATTGAATGAGTAAAATTAATTAATTTGCAAATTAGTTTACGTGTGTTACGGTGTAAGGTGTTAATTAATTATTTTGTTAATTTCTTTTCGTTTGTCTACACTCTACAATGTTGTTCTACACAAATAATCACACGCATTATATTTTATTTTTAAGTGGTAAGGCTGAGGCTTTTAAGCTATTGCATAGCTTCTATCGCGGGCCTTGTTTTTCCGTATGCCAGTAAATAAAAAACTAAATATAACATATAAAACTATAAGAATATTTACAATTTTATTAAATTCTGACCTTGTGTTCTCTCACGTTTAAATTTAGGGCTGTTGTTTAAATGAGACCTCCTTTATGTTTAATAATAAAATAACTAGGAGCATGTAATCATTTTATTAGTGACGACAATGTGTGAATCGTCGTGCCTTGTCTCTTTGGAGCACAACAAGGCGATAAGAGTCATCTAACTCTAATGTAACAAACCGTACACACGATCTATCAGCGGCATCGCTACGCGGCCTCTACGTGAGAGTATTAGCTCGTACGAGACGTATCGTCCACTTTGCCAAAACTATAATTAACATACACTTACATTTTCTATTTGACTCGATAAAACGTCACTACGTGAGTGTTGACTGTCGAACGTGGTTGAAGATACTGTAGGCACTCCATGGGACACTTCGAATGGGATAATTATTTTTATTTCGTCATGTCGATATTTTCTTCATTACGATATTCAAGTGTACAAGTTGAGAAATATCGTAACGAAGTAAAACAAGCATGTAGCGCTCATCTTAGAGTACCTAAGTGAGTTTGCTCTACCACTCTACCTTTTAAGACTTATTCGGAAATTTCTTGAGAAAGTAATACGCGAGGCTAAGTTTAAATTCACTACGTGCTTCCAATATTTAATATTATGTACAGTTAAAAATAAAACATCGTCAAAAATAATTGTGAAGGGCAGTCATTATAAAATAAAAAGGTACCAAAAGCAAAAGCATGCTATTATCAATTAAGAATCTAGTTCTTTTTTATCTGGGAAAATAATGTTTCAGCTACTTTCCGATGACAACACTTTTTTGCCTTTCTCGCAAAATTAAACATTATCTTAATAGATGACCCTACAATACATATACGTAAAATGTAAAATTGACAATGGTGTTCGTCGTTATCGATAGTGTAATAGCGGTAATTCTGCAAATTGCACCGAAGGACGCCCGCGACCTGCGCTTGTTTTGTCGCCGGCCCTCTCTCACTCCACGTGGCAGAGAGACACGCAAGCTCGGCGCTATCAGATACTATTAAATACGAACAAGTCGTGTGAGTGACACTTATTCAGTAGGCAATATATACAAACAATCTCGAAATTTCCTCCAGTTCTAAGGCAGGTTTTACTAGAACATTATAGAAGTCCCCGGCAGCCTCGCGCCCGTACAACCTCCCGCGTGTACGAGTGTGCGAGTGTGTGCGTAAGCGACCGCTCCGAGTTTTCTTTAAAGATCTGAATTGGCTTTTTCCCTCCTAGTTCCAAGCTGTCCCTAATGAATCGCTATCTATATATGGCCAATTCCGTTTACTTTAGCATTTATAATTAATTGTTGGATACATTTTATCGATTCCATTAAAACTGGGAATTCGTATGTAAAACTGTGTAATTGCAAAACATGAGTTATATCGAGACGATAACATTTGTCTCGTCTACATTTACATGGCACATTATACTTTCCCTCGAAATGAATTCTATAAACGTAAATCTATTGAATCATCGCCAACATAAATAAAGTAGAGCTTTATTTAACAGTATTATGATTGACACGCGTGTTAATTAGATATGTAAGAAACAAGGCAATAAACGTTAATAGCGGTTTAATCCGCTCAGATGTATTGAATAACAGTAATCAGTGATTACAATATATTGATACTGTGCAAACAAGATCAGTGTTGAGACTCGCGACGTCACTCGATACATATAAAATAGTACTATACAATTTGCGGGTATTAATTACTTTTAGAGCCGGTTTCACAACTTGTTCATAATACCCCTGATATTAAACACTTTAAGATATATATTTTCATAGGTTATTATTTTTGTCATTTTGATTAAGATAAGCTAAACAGAACATATTCAAAAAGGCGATAATTTTTACAACTTTTATTAATCTTTCATTATAACGTGATTGTATTCACATAGAGAGACGAGCCTACGAACTTAGCTACGAACCAATTGTTCTGAAATTAATCATCGAATGTAATCACTTTCATACTCATAAATATAATTCGCAATTAATGAATGACAAGGGGGTTTGTATTTTTTTTTTTTTTTTTTTTTTTTTTTTAAATAAAGCGGGCAAACGAGCTGGCGCGTCATCGGATTAATGCGATGATTGGCGCCGCCCATAATCACCCACAAGACCTGTACGGTTGCAGGTGTGTTGCCGGCCTTTTAGGGAAGAGTACGCTCTCTTTTTGAAGTACCCTAAGTCGTATCTGTCCGGAAATGCTGAGCTCGGAAGGTCGTTCCACAGAGGAGTGGTGCGTGGCAGAAAGTTCCTCCTAAATCGCACGGTGGATGAGCGCCAAGTATCCAGATGTTGAGGGTGATATTTCAACTTGTGGCGAGCAGTTCGATGGTGAAATTCAGCAGCCGGTATTGTTCCGAACAGTTCGTCAGAGCATTCGCCGTGGTAGATGCGGTAAAATACGCAGAGAGATGCAACATCTCTACGGAGAGCCAAAGAGTCCAGCCGATCAGTAATACGAGGGTCGTCCACTAATCGTGTAGCTCGTCGCTGGATTCGGTCAAATGGAAGGAGCTGATACTTGGGTGCTCCGGCCCAGAGATGGGAACAGTATTCCATGTGCGGCCTGACTTGAGCCTTATAAAGTTGTAGGCGTTGGCCGGGTGTGAAATACTGTCCCGCTCTACAGAGCACACCAAGTTTTTGGGAGGCTAGCTTAGCCTTTCCTTCCAGATGACAACGAAACTGGACATCATTCGATATTTCGACTCCAAGTATACTAATGCTGGCTGAGACTCTGGTGGGAATGCCCTGAAAAACTGGAGACACGACGAAGAGAGTTTTTTTGGTGGTAAACGCGCAAACTTGTGTCTTTTTTGGGTTGAACTCAACAAGGTTATGTTTTCCCCAATTGGAGATCTCCACAAGAGAGTTCTCGATTTGAGACACAAGCTCGTTCCGGTGCTCAGTAACGGTATCCCGAGAAATATTGCATCGGCCGGTATAATGTGCGTCAACAGTGCTGTCGTCTGCATAACAATGAATGCCACTAGGCAGTAGCATGTCATTGATATGCAGAAGAAACAAAGTTGGAGAAAGAACGCAGCCTTGTGGGACCCCAGCATTCACAGGCTTAGATTCGGAGCACGAACCGTCGATAACGACTTTGATACTCCGCTCTGTGAGGAAACTGGTGACCCACTGACACAATTTCTCGGGAATCCCGTATGATGGTAGCTTGGAAAGGAGTGCCTTGTGCCAAACCCGGTCAAAGGCTTTCGCTATGTCCAGACTAACTGCTAAAGCTTCACCCTTGCTCTCAATAGCAGTCGCCCATTTGTGAGTCAAGAGCGCCAAAAGATCGCCAGCTGAGCGACCCTTACGGAAACCGTATTGGCAATCGCTAATCAGCTGGCGCTCCTCAAGAAACTCTAGAAGCTGGCGATTGATAATGGATTCCATTACCTTTGAGAGCAGAGAGGTGATAGCAATAGGTCTATAATTGGACGGGTCTGAGCGATCGCCTTTTTTGGGAATGGGATGCACTAAAGAGGTTTTCCAAGAGCTTGGGACTATGCCTGAAGAGTATGAGCACCGAAAGAGACGCGTTAAAACTGGAGTCAGTTCAGGGGCGCACATCTTTAACACAATGGGGGGAATACCATCGGGACCACATGACTTATTCACATTTAGAGAAAGAAGGGCTTTACGTACAGCTTTTTGCGTGAAACGGATTTCCGGCATAGAGCATGTAGAGTGCGATATGTGCGGTGGTAATTTGCCTATATCCTCCAATGTAGAATTTTCTGCAAAAAGAGAGCCCAGAAGATCGGCTTTCTCTTTTGCAGTGTGTGCCAACCGGTCATTTCCCATGTGTAAAGATGGAAGAGATGGGCGACAGAAATTGCCTTGAACGGCTTTGGCGAGAGCCCAAAAAGCTTTTGTTCCGGAAGGAAGGTGGGCTAGTTTATCGCCTAGTTTGGCTATATACTCCGACTTCGCTTTTGCAATTGCTCTTTTGAATGACCTTGAGGCAGAGTTCAACTTCTTTTTGAGGGTTCTGGAGTTTGTATCTCTAGCCGCTAGTCCTGTAACCCAGGCCTGGTAGCATTCTTGTTTCCAGCGAGCAGCCGCTTTACAGGAACCACCAAACCAGGGCTTTGATTTGCCACCGATGGGCACCTTAGAGCTAGGAACAAAGAGTTCCATGCCCTGCAGCAAGACATCAGTGACAGATTCTGCACAAGCACTAGGATCATTTTCTGAGAAGCAAACCCTGCCCCAGGGATACGAAGAAAAGAATGTGCGCATCCCATCCCAGTCTGCTGACTTGAAGTGCCATAAGTGACGAGAACTCGCACAAGGTGGGCGGTGACAGAACGTTATTGGCACTACACACCGCACTAGGCAATGGTCTGACGAGCCGATGGGTGCATCGACACTAACCTGATAGCCTTCAGGGTGGGAAGTCAGCATGAGGTCTAACAGGGAAGGCAAATGATTCTCCACGTCGGGCACTCTTGTAGGTGAGGGCACCAATTGTGTCAAACCATAGGCAATGGCGAACTCATAAAAAGATCTCCCTGCATGGTCGGTTGTACGAGAATTCAGCCAATCTGTGTGGTGGGCATTGAAATCGCCCAGTATCACGACTTCAGCAGAGGGGATCTCACGGAGTATGCGATCTGTCACGGATTCGATGTGCTCCACAAGTTTGTTTGTCTCCATGTTACCACTGTGGGACCTATAAAGGCACGCATAGATGCGCGGGTGGTCGTCGCAATCTATACGCAGCCAGAAGATTGAAAGGTCCTTGACTTCAAGGTTCCCAAGGCGACGAAAACACAAGTCCTGACGGATGTACGCGCATACACCGGCACGCGGCAGGAACTTATGTTCCAGACTGTAGCCGGGGTAGTGAAGATACGAGGTATCGAGTGGGGAGGAGATTTGTGTTTGCGTTAAGAAGAACAACGCCGGCTTCGTGGATTCCAGGTGATAGTGGATGGAATTTATGTTCGAGTGCAGACCCCTTACGTTACAGAAGTCCACCTGTAGTGTGGAGAAGGGTGTGGAAAGACGTTTCTTCTTATTGGCCCGGGAAGAGGATTTGAGCGAAATTTTGCCCACCCCAGAATACGCTGGGCAGCCTGAACCTGAGAGCTCAGGGAGGGATTCTCCTGCACAATCTGTGCTGGTACCCTCCTGGGGTATAATATATCTATTTAATTTCGCTGCCATAGTTATACGGGGGGGGGGGGGGGGAGATGGGCGCCCGGTTATCACGCTGACCTATGCGAAACGTTTTAAGAGGATAAAAACTTCACGCCGGTGTTCTGCGAGACAGTGGTTCTACCCCGGACGAGCTACCGCCCATTCGTGCTACTTACAGAATATAAGTAACTGTAGCTCTACCACTATGTAAATTGGTCGCCAGAGCCTCGTTCGTCGATCAGCAGGGTGCACCGCGAGCAGGTGAGGTTGGCTTTGGCTATTAGGTGTTATACAGCCATGACACCCCTGTATTATAATAATTAATAACATTCAATTAATTAAGTGACGGTAATGCCCAGAAGTTGGATATCAATAGGTACAACAAATTACTGTTAACCGCAAATATGTTTATTTTTGATAACATAGGTTTTTTTACGGATAGTTTTTAATTATTTTGATAATTACTTTGCCTACAATGTGATAGTATCTACCTTCACTATTACCCCAACGTTCGTAAATATATTATACAAGATACTTCGTTGACATTTTCGTTCTGTTGCTAGGATGAACTGCAGTGAACGTAAAACGCATAACAGCGTTATCACTTATCAACAAATAGGAGACGTAATTTATAATAATACGTGTTTAATAGATGTTAATAGTGTGGCGGAGATATGATCTATTGCGATCGCCTGATAGCGCTCCGACCACGTTCCTTATCTGATAACGGCTTTGTCGATCTCGAATCACATATTTTCATGTAACCAATGTGCAATAAAATAATTCTACTTAATTACTTTCATTAACAAACTATTTATAGATAGGTAGAGGTGTTCATTAATTATAAATCGTATATCAATTTTCACTTGATTGGCATTTAATGGCCAATTCGCAATTAAATAACATTTTGGTTATTCTATTTTATGTTGGCCTTAATTCCTTGTAATCGTGTTTACTTTTACTCATAAGTGCATAATATATGACACCTTAGGTATAATTTTAATTTATAGCACGTTATAACTTTATAGATGGAATAATAAAAAGAATAAATTATTGCAAGTCAAACCTGTCGAATTTTCGAGTCGAACATAATGAAAAGCTCGTTGCTATTAACGTAACTTTTTATACTGCATTGAGGAAGTGATTTGCTCAATAATTATATTATTAAAATATTCAAAACCAATGCCTAGCAGTAGATATCAATATTATGACGTCACAGCTATGTCTACTAAAAATAGTTACACATTGTATTGCCTTTCGTGGTACTAGTATCACCAACATTTATTATGATTACTTCAGAGATATTTTCTCATTTATTTCGCTGGTATTTTGTTGAAGTCGTTGTGTCTCGAAATGATCACAAATATGCGCTTCCTGAACTACTGTTACTTTTATAATAATCGTATTTTATAATAATACATTTTATTGTTAAGTATTTGTTTCTCTATAAATATCTAGCCGTATGTAACGTATAACTGAAGGACAGAAGCGAGTCTCTTAAACTACTTTCAAGAAATGTAAATATAGAACACAGTTTTGACCGAAAAATATTACTTACTTAGTAATATTATAAATATTATTAGGGTAATTCCGGGGTAGATGGCCATACTGGAGAGATGGCCAATCGAAATATTTCAGGGACTCGTTCACTAGATGTCACTATTTAGCGCTTAGTTAGCTGCGCGTCGTGTGTGAGGGCAAAGGTACGGCAAAATATTAAGCGGAAAACAAAGAAAAAGTAAGTAAATCTTTTGTTTTTTTGATTCGAATAGCTTGAATATTTTTTAGATGTCAACTGTTTTTCACAACTGTGGTGTTAGTTTCTTAAAATAATGGTGATATTTGTATTTGTTGTACAGTATACGAACAGTGCTACGTTATAACGTCAAAATTATTTGTTTCATGTCATTATTTGTTTTAGATATTGATGTGGCCATCTCTCGCGGAATATAAGGGCAGATGGCCAATTCTAGTCGGTATATGATGGCCATATTTACATACTATAAAAATTATGTTTTGTACAAATAATTGATTTATCTTTATATTTGTTTTAGATGCCTAATAAATACAAGAGAAAGGCAGTGGCTGTGAGAGGTTGGAAGAATCGCTAAAAGCAACTATTAATGCAGTAATGATAGCTTATCGGTGCGCACGGCAGGGCTCCAGTACCAAATACCTATAAAAACATTAGAATGACGAATAAAAATAAAAAGAGTGTGTGTGCCGAGCACACGTGTCACAAGTGAAGCTTCTTTGGCAAGATTCAAAGATACCAAAATCGTCGCCTTAGTCTATGACGTGACGGTATTGTCATGACGCGACTTTGAAATTTTACTCTCAACACGCTTAAAGAAGTATCACTTCAAAAATAATATCAAGAAAGGACCAATGGGACCTCATTTGGAGAAGAAAACGAGAAGAAATTTGTTACTTAAAAACAATGCAAGCTAAAAAGTAAAGGCGCTTTAGCTTACGAATTAGCCGAACAGTTAAATTAGAAGTAAATGCATAATTTCAACTGCTTGAATGCGTCCTTATCTAAGACAATGAGATGTTATCTTCTAACTGCGTATTTAATATGGATCAATCTGGACTACAGCTAAACAGTCGTCCGGGACACGTGCTTGTTGAAAAAGATTCTAAAGCGGTGTCCACAGTGACTTCAACTGAAAAGGGGGAGACACCAACCGAGAAAACGCGGCGAAGAAGATAAAGAAGACTTAAAACTATGAAATGGGACTAAAAAGGAATCGTAAGCCTATAATTGAGTTATGGCCATCTTACCTCTAGTGCCATGGCCATCACGCCCGGACACCTCGGGGGAGATGGCCAATTGTGATTTTTTAAAAACTTAAATTAATAAGGTGATCTTATTGGAATTTATTACTTTTATGTTTAGAATATCATAGTTGAATCTTTAAAGTTTAATAAAAAATAAATACAATCACAAAAACAACAGTATTTCATTTTTGATAGAGCTTAGAAAAAACTATGGCCAACTACCCCGGACTTACCCTACTTACCATGAAGCTATTTAATTTTGTAAACCTTTTGTTTTCCACAACTTACTGAATGAATATAAAACATTAATGATTAAACCATGTTTTACAATAACTCGTAGGTAGAAAGAAATAACAAAAATGAAAAAATATAAATGCAGATAACTTCATTTATAATTATTTAATATAGTTTACAAATTACACACATAATTTTAGACGTATAAAGTGCGTAGGTATATCGTAAACAATAACTTCCTCGTAACAATACGCAAACCGGTGTAATCTTCATAAACGATAACAGAGAACGCAAAAAAATTAATTACAGGAAAGTGTGCAGATTAGTGTATGAATCGAAATACCTAACTACTGGACGATCAGAGGTCCGTCCGTAATGACGCGCTCGAGTTAGGAGATAACAGAGAGCGCCATTTTCGCTCATTGTGATGTTGACATGCTAAGCGTAGGTACTCTATATCATCATATTATCATACTAGTAAAACTACATGTATGTAAAAATTGGTGTACTGCATATTGTAGTAATAATTTTTTTTGTAGCCAATTGATGTAGTATTTGCAATGGGAGTTTGCCGTTATATTTATTTGAGGCAACCTTCGATATAATGAAAAACACATTTTAATGTTGAATGTTACATTATCAGTAATAGAATTAACCTACATTAAGTTAAGGAGAAAGTTGGCGATGGATTTTGGTATCTACATTGCATATACAATAAATATTTCAGCGGAAATTTTTGTTTTGAGCGTGAGAAGGGAACGCAGGCGCTGTGAATGAGGCGACAGCTTATAAACACGAACTACATTGCTACAGATATATTGAGACGATCTCGCTTGTAATGCCCACCAAATTGTTTGGCAATTAGCCACTCGTTATGACGTATGTGCGCGATTATTTGTTGTCTGTTTACAAACATGCCCGCACGTGACGTCACCAGGACGTCGTCCCGTCGCGGCCGGATCGTTAATAGCAAATTGAACATAATTTCTTTTGCCTTACATAAGCTTCCGCATTTATGCAAAATTCCATAATTACTGACCTGCCGGCTTAGCTCACGTCGCCGATTATGATGATAATTATTCGAGCCGCAATGGGTATTTCTTTTCAATGTTGGTATTGTGTTTGTTGGTATATATCTAATTGTGACGATGTTTGACGATGTTTGACGCATTATCGGTCGACAAATTTTCCTCAAAAAAATACCATTTAATGATTGGAAATTTTGCTTGCCCTAAATATTAGCATTCATTGAAGGTGGTTTGCGGTAAGCATTGGCCGTCCTTTGTGCCGCCTGGCGAGACTCACCGACCTGCCGCCTGACTCAATATACCTACGGCTTTTTATGTGTTCTCATTGTGTATGCGTGAAGATCATTTTGTATCACACTTACTATTAAATAATGACGCACAATCGCCTCTGAAACAAGTCGTGTAGAATAAAGCTACTGAACAAAAGAGAACCTACGTATTTTTATTTTTAGTTGTAATTATGCCAATAATTTATACATAAATTATTGTGATACCTAATTGCTGTACAGTACTCCCAAACTGATACAGACTGCGCATAGAAAAATTCGTCACTGTTCGGCAACTGTCATATTCCGCGAGCCTCCGAAGACGATATGTATATAGAGTGGTTAAAATAATGTATTTTCTTCATGCATAGTTTATTAGAATTATGAGTTTTGTTGTGATTTTACGGTAAAAGAGATAAGTAACGAATTTTGTTTCGATAATTTAATGTAAGTTAATAGCGAGGATAAGCCACACGATTGCGAATATATTATATTTGTTGTATTGATTTACTTAGAAAATTCTAGAAGTACTTAGAACTATTAGTGTCTTACTGAAGCTGGCGTAATGATGGATGTATGGAAGGTTAAAATAAGACAAAGTTTATATTTAAAAAAATGATTTTCAAACACTGGTTAAATGTTTACATTTAAATTGTAGAAATCTAATCATTAAAATCTCAGTCCAAAGGATTTACAGAATCAGGGATTATCTATATTTCTGATATCGTAGAATGATCAGAACTTTCATTATGCTCTTATTAATTTTCACTTTCCCCACTGCTATCTGCTACCTGTGTAAATAATCATTTTATCAGAAAATTCAACTTTGAAACAAAACTAAGAGGGGTATGTAACAGCAGCTCTATATAATTCCATACAGAGATAATACGTGCGGTCACCACCAATATATAAAGACGACTGACGGATTTTTGAATTTTTTGACTGACAGGCTACCGTCACCTACCGCCCGAATTGTTTTCGATTGTGTATGACTCTGAATTGAATCCTATTTCTTTCGAACAAGGTGCAAGATGCAAATGCATGTTTAGGGCACTTACGATTCAATGATTCGAGGTGATTCGGGTGTTTCTGGAAATATGATAATTAGCGAAGATCTGCGTGCGCATTATTAATTTTGGAGTACTGTATAATGTTTACAAATTAAAATGACTATCTAATTTCATGTGTTGACCGCGTGTATGTGAGCGACAAGCGACTGCGAGCCTTCGCGCTAACTCTCGGCGAGTTTCCGGGAAACACGAGAACGCAGAAATTATAAATAGATCACAGTAGTATTGAGTTGCTAATATAGTCAGCGGAAATGATATATTTACAACTATTCATTAAGCAGAATTTCATTCTTCCGCGGACTTGCGGTCCATTTAAATCGATCCTTCGGAAGGATTAGTATTATTCTGCGATTTATGATTTAGTTGCGTCGTGGGCGTAGGAACTCTACTATTTAAATGTATCTATTGTTTGCTTGAATGCCTCCGGGTTAAAAACCTATCTTCCGTGTTTTAAAACCAGTCAATTTTTGAACTAGAATCCAATGCGAAAACGCATTGAAATTTATCATTAATAAGAATTTCTTATACAGAATATCTACGTCAAACAAACTTAATAAATTCAAGAAACCGTGTTCTTTAGAAATTATGAATAAAAATACGAATTCTACGGTTGTGACATATTTCTGTGGTTAAATAATTGTAAGGAATATATCGAGCAAGTGGGTTGCTAACTGTACAAGATAGAAAAACTCGACAGTCGACTGTGATTAGTGCGAATTCATTTGCATTGACTAACAAGGTGACCTACTGAAAAGAGATCAAATTATTCTAGAGTAACTATTCTTTAATTAATTACATTATGTTTTGATTTTTAAAGGGTGAAGAAAGGGTGACTCTGAAGCAAATAATACATAAATATAATGTATCTTAAATACGACACTATGTGCAGGTAGACTGCAAATTCTAAGAATATAATATGTTCTAAGAAACAATTTTGTGGCTAAACATTATCATAAAGACAAGGTCCTGTCGCTACGACCAACCGACACACAGATATAGAGCAGCAAGTACTGTTTACCTCAAATATATCCTATAATTTTACTGCATATGGCATAGCTCACTTTTGTTTCCAGGAATATACTATACTTGCTTTTTCTAAAAGCCAGGCATGTATATTAAATTATTCTACTGCAAATATAGATGACATTTACAAATTACGGACTAACTTCTCATTATAATAGAAGTTTTTCCATGAATTCAGTCTCTTATCGTTTAATACTGAACATTGGATAAGTGAGCACGTTCCCCCCAACGGTCCAGGCCTTGTCGCGGCGGAGGGGCTCAGTAGCTCAGAGTTATGGCCCTCTGAGTGAAGCGAAATTGGACCAGCGAGGGGCTGAACGGCTGGTTTAGAGTCGGGGAGATTCGACCGGCCCGACGGCCAGGGCTAGGTGTGGCCCAGCGTCCGCTGTGTGCGGCGTGGGATGGCGACCAGAGGTCGTGGCTTGGCGGACCCCGTGTCCACTAGGCAAAGGTGGCGCTGAACGGCAGTCGGGGTTGGGAGGCCTCGACTGACCCGACGGCAGAGGTCCTGTTTGTGGACCAGAGAGGAGCCGGCTTTTATGCGGCGGTGGATGGCGGCCAGAGGTCGCGGGCCGCGGCGCGGCGGGCTCGCTGGTTTAGCAAGCCACGACGTGCAGCGGAGGGCGGGATCCCGACGCGTCATTGTGATGACGCGCGGAGACTCCTGCAGAGAGGTGTGGGGCGGGGGCCGCTGTAAAACGGCCGTCTGCCAACTCGTAATCCGGTCCGTGGGGCCGGACCGAGGGCCGCCACCTCTGGTGAGGTGGGGGCTGCGAGGTAGTCTCTATAAAAGTGCGCCGGAGGGTCCCCCGACGTGTATTTCACACATCGGAGGACCTTCCGGCGTGCACCCTCCGGCCGGACGGTGTTAGGGTCGGGGGTTCGGGGGAACGCGGATGATGGATCGGGGAAAGATCCATTGTCTGCGCGTTGGTGGCGTAAGCCTTCGTTCCAGCAGCCGCCAGCGAGGGGGGTTCTAGTGGTGGGCCTGGAAACGGGCATCTGCTGGGCGGGACACGCGGTAGAGTCGTAACCGTTCCCGCAGTTCCGTCCAAAGCAGCGCGATGGAACAGAGTGGGGTTTTAGTCGGTAAAAATCCGACATAACCACGGCTCCATCCCCGGGAGCCGGGGGTATCTAAGAAGATTTCCCCACTATAAAAAAAAAAAAAAAGTGAGCACGTTATTTGAATTTGAAATGCATTCGTTGCGATGTATCCAAGAATTCCATCAAGTGTCCTTATTTCTTTAAATCCCTTTCCCGTGCATGATCTATTTGCATGTGTTGTATGAGGATGATTATTTATCAATTTAACAATGTAAGATTGTCTCGTTCTCATTGTAATAGTGTTTTCATTACTTACGTATGTATTGCACGTGAGTTTCCGCAAACAGAACTCGGTTAAATAATTTGGTTCAATGCCACAATGAAGAGGGCGTTTACACCTTAGGGCCTTGCTAAATTATTTTATATGGGATTTGTTTTCCTTATCTCGACCCTAACTTCGACTTGCATCTTTAGTCTTTAGACTTCGGAAAGAGCAATTGATTACACTTCATATTTTTGATATCACATCAAAACAAGATTATAAACGTCAATTTGATAGTCGAAATAAGCATATATCTTGATAATCCAGTTTATCTTTATCTTATAGGAAAGTGTGAATAAATATAGGTACGTGATACTCGAGTCCAATAAGTAAACATGAAGTTCACAGATATTTCGGCTACCGGCGCTTGTTTTGAGCCGGAAAATTGTTGGTTTTGAATATACGTATCTACGATATAATGTAGCGATATCTGTACCTACATGTTTGTGGTAGAGAGACCCAATAAATGTCACTCTGTATGCGCGACATCGAGCCACAATTGTATGCACATTACATGCTCAAATCGATCCACTTATCTTCTGCCTGCATCTTATTGCATAAAAAACATGAGGAAAACGACTAAGAATACATTCCAAAATTAGCCATTGTTATTAATAATTATAAATGGTCATACTTTACGCTCGTATGAAATGTTACTATCGTAGTTGCATTGTTATCTGCATTGTTTCACTGAATATAAATGTATTATGTTGTCCGTCTAATTGTAGGGGTTGTACCGAGCTGCTCATTATTTGTGAAAAATTTAGTTTTCACGCCTGTTATTTTTGAAATAACTAAACTAGGTTTATTTAAAAATAAGTCTCGTCATTTATTGTCTAATGCAATATTACTTCATACGATTGCATTGTGTGATGCATTGCGGTCGTATTGAGATTAATCGCTCCAGCGCGGGCCGGAAGCTGCCAGTTTCCTCTCGGCATACTTGTCGCTTGCTACTTGATTTCATGTAAACATAAACATTACTCTTGCTCGTATATTCATAAATTAATTATCGTACTTTGCGTTCTATTTTCAACAGTATTTCCCTTTACCTTCACAAATATTGTACACGAGTCTGAGTTATCAATTATGTATTACCTATATGAATGAGTAAATACTCGACTGTCTAGTAAATAACATTTAAAAACATTGCGTAAGATAAGATAGTGGCTATTATAACATCTTGCTCTCTTTGAATTGTCCGATAAGCGCATACAGTATTCAAAATTGTCAGTGAAAAGCTATCGTATAATCCTCTGTTCCCACCGACGGATTACATCATGGCCATCGCTTATCTATTTCTGATAACATTACCTTTCCCTTTTATTATATGCTCGTCGTTTTCTAAGAAAATTATAACCTTCATATAAAGAATATTCCTTTCAAAAACCATCATTAACAATTTACGGGTATATTTTTGTGTTCTTTTACAGTTGAATGGATTAAGCTGGATTAGTATTAAAACTGTAATACATTTTTCAAATCTTACGAAAGATTTGTATCCGGGTGAAGCCAGTTCTAATAAAGGGGCTAAAATTATTATTGATATAGTTTTTTATTTGTCCGGTTATCTCTATTTACAAAAATATAGGTACATTGTGTAATATTAGTTAACCACGAATTTCCAACTGACTGACTTTAAAGTAAACAATTTAATTTTTTCGCGCTACGAGTGTATTCCGCTCATACTTATTTTTAAAGTCATTTAAAACATTCCGTTTTAAATAAAATATAAAACAAAACATATTATTTAAATATTAAATTATTACTTTTTATCATATTATAGTTATTAAACATGTAGAGTAGGTACTTACTACCTTAATATGCTGTGGACAATAAACATACTGTATCAATTAAGAAAAAAATCAGTGGTCGGTTATCTGTTTAAATAATTGCGATAATTATATACTTGTGCTCAGAGGTCGTGTCAAGGGAAGTGTAACGTAAAAGGAGGAAAATGTGTGACCTTTTCCAACACACACACGCATTACTTGCTTTGATATATACAGTTTGTGTACCTAATTCATTTCAGTTTCAGATATTCGTTAAAGATTTTATTACCTGCATATTCCATATTTAAGATAAATGTTGGCAAATATAAATTAGCGAGTGTGCGGTGCGCGTGGGCCACTCGTCGCGATGGAGCCGCGGCCGCGACGCTCACCTCGGATGCCCGCTTTGGGATTCCACAATAAACTCCAGTCCTAAATCTAATTTATTGAATAACGCTATAATATGTGAGCGCAGTTCCTTAATACATGTGTGAACTGTGAAGGTCGCGTCTCTTGCGCGCATATATCTTTGGGTGAATAGCATGTGAGTGTGTGTGTGTTTCGAAACACCCACTTGTCCATGTGCAAGTTCGGTGCACTCTACGCCTTGGCATTATGAAAGAAAGCAATTTCGTTGTAACTACCATTACTTTATATAAAATCAAAGTTTTATGAGTTGTTTTTATTAACAATTTGCTACACACATTACATAAACACATTTTAGTAAATAATATTGAGTCATATTCGTCATGTTCAAATTTCATATACTTCAATATTAATTTTTGACGTGACAACGTCTTATAATTCGATAGAGCCGGCTGCACGCACGAAAAAACATGACTCATGCGGCGTTACCTCGCTCTGAGGCGTTCCATTTAGGCTTGAAGTGCAAGCGAGAGCGCGGAACGAGCGACAAAGAAGCACAATCAGACGTTGTCACGTACGTTCAACTATCGTCAGTAAACCGACTTTACAGACAACCAATTTTTTCACATACTATTTATGTATGATATTTAATTTGCAATTTATTGCGTTGACTAATCCACAACATCAATAAGCGGCTCATTCGACAAAAAGGGAAAGAGGCCTCAATCTATCTAGTTCTATCATATGGAGAAAAAAAATTAACAGTAGCTATATACAGGCACTGACCTGACCCGATCGACCCAAAATGTTATCATACCTTGAATAATACAATATATTTATAAGGCTGTTAACCTCACACCTCGGGCGCACAGAGGTGTACCTAATATATTTTGTATTACTGCGTGTCGCAATGGCAATAAAATGTAACTCAATCGCTTCAATAAATACTTCCTCAGTATGGCAATTTGGGCACTGGGTCAAGTGCGGGCGTCTCTCCTCACGAGTCATGCAACTATATCGCTTACTCTGTGCTCACTGGGACTATATAAAGGGACTGAATTGCTTATTGAAAATAAATCAAAGAACAACACAATGTGTTTTTTGTCTTTGAGCAGATCTTGAAAAAGAAACTTCATGAAAATGTTGTAAAAATATAGAACTTCATGCACATTAAAAACTTAGGAATGTCGTTGCACTGAAAAAATTAGATGTTATTTAAATTCAGTTTGTTTCCTTTTCATGCATATAATCAGCGATTAATTATAATGCTAAATTGGTAGGGTTGTATGTACCTAGGTGACATTTCCAGGCGTTAATTAAAAGCTGTTTTATATAGTCAATTTTTTTGTAAGCGTTATATTAATTAAAAATTTTCAACGAATGAGAATCTATTAATTTACAATTGCATTTTAATAATGGGAGCAACTATATATATATTGAACTTGAGTTCATCTGCGAATCATATGTTTCCTTAAATAGAACAACTCGACAACACTTATAATTATTATTTTATATCGAAAACTCGTTGTAATAATCTTTAATGTTACGATAGAGCACCTTACAATTACCATAACGAAAATCTCACAGAAACAGCTATGATACATTTACCAATTAATTTTCATTCTAATTAATTTAATACAAATTGCATGCCTTACTGAATTAATGCAATGGCGTAAACCAATACATTAGAATTTACTGAGTAGGTAAAGGATTAGTCACACTCGCTCGACCGATATTTATTTATTGATAACACGGTGCGTGTGTGGTCGCCGTTACGTCAAAATTCCGTTCATTTATTATTGGTCTAAGATCCGAATATAGGTCGACCTTCACCGGCGTGATAATAGAATGAGACCAATTTTATAATAAATGTAGTCTATTAAAAAATCTATTAAAGATGGGTTGACTGAAAAAATCCTGGACAGGATATTTTTAGTTAATTATTAAAAAAATCTTTTTATTTTTTTAATTATGCAGTGTTGAGACAATAAACAATTTTGTTATAAAACAGCGCTCATGCTGATATATATTTTTTTTCTATCATCCCATCAAGTGAAAGTAACTGGTACGGACATGCCTGTTTATACCTGCCAACCTAGCAGTTTGTCCAGGTAAATATTAGAAAACCCTATGACTGCACATTCTGTAGGTTTCATACTTCAAGTCTATTATATATTTTTTTATTATCTTGATAAGTACTGCAATTAATTAAAAAAAATATTTTTTAAAAATTAATTAAAATGTCCTGTCCAGGATTTTTTCAGTCAACCCATCTTTAATAGATTTTAAAGTGAAACTTTTATTACATCGTCTCAAACTTTTTGGTCTGTGTAGCGCATGTCGCGTGACGGTCGGCTGCCGAGTAGGTATAAAGCAGTGTTCGGAAAGTTTCACTTTTACCGTGGTTTCATAAAACCACACAACATTTTTTTTAATAGACTACATCCTACTACTATTATAAAGGCGAAAGTTTGTAAGTATGGATGTATGGATGTTTGTTACTCTTTCACGCAAATACTACTAAACCGAATACAATGAAATTTAGCACACATATAGAGGGTAACTTGGATTAACACATAGGATAGGATTTATCCCGGAAATCCCACGGGAACGGGAACTATGCGGGTTTTCCTTTGAAAACGCGGGCGAAGCCGCGGGCGGAAATCTAGTTTATTATAAAATTGGTCTCATTCTATTATCACGCCGGTGAAGGTCGACCTATAAAAAAAATAAAAATAAAAAAAATAACCTATTTTCGGATCTTAGACTATATATTTTTATTATCGTTTAACTAATTGAATATAGTTTACTATGTATGGGCGCTGTATGTTTTATACTTATGTTAAAAGAACAACAAGAAGTTAACATAAAACTTTTAAGTTACAACTTATAACGTCAGTTGTGACTTGTGATAGATTACAATTACATATTTTCATGAAAATGTTACTATTATCAGTTCTATATTAATTTTATGAAATTATCTCGCAACTGACAAACGTTTCATCAAAGCGTAACTAAACTAAACTAAACAACGTTGCAAAGATCTATTCATTGGAAGTTTCTAGAATTCCCTGGTCAGCACGAAGCCAGTTAAAAGCATCGATCAATCCTTATAATTTATGTGTTCGCAGCTAATAGCCGAACGAAATTATGATATTACAGGCGAAGTAGTTATTTGCAAACCGGTCTCCGATACTGTTATAATTGACGCAATGGAGCCGTAAATAATGTAAATGCGATCGCTGTATTGTGTCGCTCTTGTATATAAATTAAATTATACTTTTTGTATTATTTCCATACAACATAAAGTAAATTATGAACTACAGCAAACCTATACGTTTTATGTATAAATTACCTCTGAAATTATAATATAATATGTAGAATGAACTGACTCGATCCAGAAATAACTCTCCTGAAAGAAAATTGAGTTACAAATGTTCTACGTGTAAGATTAATTAAAGTTGGATGTGATGCTTCAGCACCACACTAGTCAAATAAGCAATCCTTATTTTTCAGAATAAAGTATTGTGTCTTTTATCATTATAAAAATGTTGTTTTGCATTGTTGCATTGCAGGCGCGCGTCGATGATGTCGCCGCGGCAGCTCATGCGCAACTCGAACATGACGCAGAAGTGGCAGCGCCGGGAGATCTCCAACTTCGAGTACCTCATGTTCCTCAACACCATTGCTGGTGAGTGCCGACTGCAAACCCACAGATATGTCTATGTGGGAGAGTCGTACAAACTGTTTACATAAACTTTTCCAAAATATTTTGAACTAAATGCCAAGAATTCTGACGCCAATTTCAGTTTTAGGAAATATTTTAATAAACATATTTTTCTTCTTAAAGTATTTTGTTTACATTTTAATACCAATGATTGCATTAAGAATATTTTATCACAAACAAAAATAAGTAACTATAATGAATGAATGTTAAAACGATTCATTGCTAAATTTATCGACTTAATGTCGGTTCTCGCTCAATATTAAAGGTAATAAGAATAATAACAAGCATGAAGTAACGTTTATTACGTGTACCAAATATGTGATTCGGAAAAAACCCGCAACATGTCACATAACCTTTGTTAACAGTTAAAATCAACTAACCGACCGTTATCTACCATCCTCCCACCGACTCTACAATTATCTGCCTACTCTCTTATTGTATCCGAATATAGATTGCATGCTCTTTCATATTATCATAATTCAATAAAAAATAATTAATGTTAATTATACTTATTTAGTACAACTGAACCAGTGAAATTCAATAGAAATCAAGACGTGCGTACTTCAATAATTGTATTCGATAGCATTTTTTTTTGTCGAAAACAACAAAATGAAAATAGATTGGTTCACACGCTCGGGGTTATTTAGGACGGACGCTCACGCCGCACGCGCCAATCTAATTTACAAAAATTCGCGTAATCACCGAACTTTTCATATTTTTACTAATAATTTTTCAAGGAACTAACTACCGTACTAGGTATAATCATTAGGTATCTGATAGTAAAAGAGTGCGGTTAACGGGGTTTCCTAATCTTTACTCATTAATTACCTATAACTAATTATCTTAACGTAGACATTTAATTCCTATGATTGTAATAACCGCAAAATTTCTAATAAATGACATAATTTTAATGAGTTGGAATTTCTAAATATAATAAGTAGGAAACATTTCACAACGACATTAGGTATTGTGTTGTGGATTCAGCGAGCGAACTATAAAATATTTACACGACAATTATAATCGCTTTGCATTATAATGCAATAAATAATAACCGAGTTTATTGTGCTTGGATTTATTATGCGCAAACATCATAAAGATGAAGATAATTGTAGATTTTTAGGCGCAATAGTAAATCGCTCTTACACACAAATGTTTCCAAACAGAAGGATTTCTCGTGATTTTCCTAAAATTGTATTTTTCTGTATGAAGTAATAACGACGAGGATTTCATCATAATAAGCAACTTCTGTGATAGGTCTGCATTTTGCACGTTACATACTAGATAATGACCGTCTGTACGGCGTGTGTACAGTGTATATAATATATGACACTACTTATATAATGTGACACTTGCGCGACACACATAGAGCGTTATGTGCATTGTTTACATTTTTTCTTACAATCATTCAAATTGACGTAGATTCAGATTTATGACGGAAAATGTATTTATGTACGTGTATTGTCTAATTAAACAGTTATTAACTAGCTCCATACTATTTGCTAAAAGCGAAACCGTTTGCTTTTTACTACCGGACGAAATCCATGACCTATCTACTAAAGTGTAAAATGTAATCGTAATACAGCAAAAATATATATCAATACCCGTACAATTTTTCCTTATAAAACACAGTCTATTCTTGCTTCATATAGTCACTAAACATATTTGTGTAGTAACATAAGAAATGTAGAGTTTACTGTCAGTATGTCATCCCGCGACCCGCACTAAGTATTGAGCAATGAGCAGTCAGCAGGCTGGAGCCGGGCCGGAAGGTGATTCAGTGGAATCTCTGCATGTGACCGGCTGAGTGTAGCAATTGGATCGAAGCTGAACTGCAATTTATCAGCTCATTATCTAATAGAGATGCTCGGGCCACGCGGTGAGAGATCGCGAATAATGCTTTCTATATTCAATCCATTTTCCATCCATCGTGCTTTGCTTTTATTTCTCTACTATCGAGCTTTACGCGCCTATTGCGAAGTTAATAAGTAGCCTATGTTTAGAGTCCACATTTCATATAGGTAAATCATGATCTATTGTATTAGTAAGATAGAAAGAATGCTTGTTAAAAGCCTGAAACATGGTTGAGTAGAAGATTGAAGGCGCAGGTCAACGTAACTCAAACATGATTGTTTCGAGTAGCAAATTAAACAACAATTTTGTACGAAAATTGTTCACTTTAATAATGCAGTAGTAAATTGTGGTAACGACAAAATGACATTTTTTTGTATGCAGTTCATTTTATTAATAAGAAACAATTGACGACGATCATTTAATTTGAAAGAAAAACACCAAGAAAACGTTTAACGATAATATTGGCATGAAGTGCAGTTTTTGTTAAAAGAAATTTATTGTATTTGTTTTTATTATTGTATTTGTGTTATTGAGCGCTGTTTGCAACATTACATAATAATAATGCGCCAGTTTCCGACGCAGGCCGAATAATGCAATGCTTTCATGATAGATTTCATTCATAATATATAGAAATACAAAACCTTAACCCGCCATTGGTGACCTATAAGGTCTGTGAGACCGGGCAGTTAAAGAAACCCAAATATTTTTGTCACCGTTTATCGAATTACACTCTGGTTTCGAGTAGCTGCCTAATTTCGCGCCCCCTACCCTACCCCTACCCCGCGACAGCGACGCGGGCGCACGTTACAGAGTTTTGGCCACAACCCGGTGCGTGAGACCGGCGTCACCAACTAAGTAAGTCAAATGGTTATATGTATTTTTTTATTATACTTATTTTCATAAAGCTGTTGTTGTAATTTTATAGTTTAATCATATAATTCTATTATTAGTAAGCGTTTTGCTAGATTTGATCGATATTTTACAAGAAATTCCGTGTTTTTTGTTCAAATTGTGAACATTGTTTCAGCTTGTCTTACGAAAGTAATCAGCGTCGGCTCGAGGCTCTTTTGCAAGAAGCAGTGTCTGATGAGGACCGATTACAAACGTCACCGGAAAGTGAATCTGGAAGTGACTTCGAATCAGATAATTTCGAACCAGATCGCACGTAGTACCAACTTGCTCTAGTTGTTTGGTTGTTGAAGATGAGTGATTTTAGTATTGTATATATATATATTTTTTTGTCGAAGTATTACCATTTATGTTACTTAATTTTATGTTTTCAATGTCATAAGACTGACTAAGCCTAATTTAATTGTTAAATAATTAAGATTGTTGCTTTATTTTTGAGTTTAAAAAAACTTTGTTAAAATACTTGAAAATTTTAGTTATTCCAAAGATATTGTCTTATGCTAATAAAAGAGATTTGATTTATGAAATACCTATGTTTTATTGACAATAAAAGATCAAACTTTATATCTATCCCAATGAAAAGTAGCATGAACCGCAAATTACAGAAAAACTCGTAGTCAAAAACCCTGGTGCGTGAGACCGGGATCACCAACGGTGTAAGTCAAATTCACGTCACCAATGGCGGGTTAAATAGATACGTTTTTATTTTACATGCATTTCATTATTCATATACCTACTTATTGTATAACACCAAAAATTAAAAAACACAAACTAGACGAAAAAAATGTGCTAGATAAAAAACCAACTTCCCAAACTTTGTTGACTACTGTTGTTGACACATAACATGCTGCTAATTAACTGTATACTATACACATTTAACGTTATAACGAGTATGTTAATACAAATTAGCGATGACAGCATTAACATAATTTTTGCATGTTCCTAAACACAATAACGAGCCGCACGCGCAGATCAAGATTAGCGGCTCCGATCTTCCATGACAGAGTTAATTTAAACCGGTTAGTCCCGCTATGGTATGGTCCCGGTATGGCACCCTCTTAAAATACCTATCAAAAAGTCCCGCTATGGTACCCTTCAGTTTTTGGTACTGTTGTAAAGAAAAGTTATACAATGCGTTAAGAAAAAAATAGTATTAATAAAAAATATCTTTTCTTAACTATTATAGTTAAGCAAGATAATATTTATTAATACTATTTTTTAAACAAATCACGCTCGGTAATTGTCGTTTCACTTCAGGTAGTTACCTGACCAACCGGTTTTTTCGTAAAACAATAGAGACGAGCCCTTCCTCGAATTCGTATCTAGCTCTTCCCTTTTGTTTTTATGAAAATAGAGAGAGACAGTATTATTCCGGGTTTAGTTTGCTATTTGCAGGATAGCTTGTTAGTTTATCTATTGCAATGTCTGGGTCAAGTAGTGCACGTGGTGTAAATTTAATAATTATTGACAGTCGACGCGGTGGAAAAACTTTATTACGTGCCGGACATAAATATATTAAACGCAGAGAAAATAAAAATTCAAGTACTTGGCATTGTGTAAATAGGAGAAATAGTATTAAATGTAGTGGATATATAACTATTGACAATACCAATAATACAATAATTAAAGATTATAAACACAGTGATCAGTGCGTGCCACATTTTGAAGACAATGAAGTTCAAATGGCTATAAGTGAGTGCAAAAAAGAAGTAAATTCAAATTACGGATCAGTACAGAAAATTTTCGAAAAACACATGGGTAACTTAAAAGACAAAGGGTTACACCTTACAGGACTATGAGAAAAATTATAATAAATTATAATAAAAAAAAATAATTATTATTATTATTATAATAAATAAATTATAATTATATTAAATTATAATACCAGAAGAATTTAATAAGTATGTATTGGCTGATTATTGTAATGAAGACTGTAATCGAATAATTATATTTTCCTCGACAGAAGTAAAGGAATATATAAAATGTGTAAGAGTCCTCGAACCATGTTAAGCAATGCATAGGCTTGGCGTTTTTGCCAAAACAAGATATTGAAGACGGCTGGCTGCATATAATGGAAAATAGGTATAATATCTTGGTTACTTTCCAAAATGATGTTTGAGTACTTAACTCTAATTATATGGCAAAAAAGTAAAGAACAACAATATCAGTAAGGACCTGTTAATTTCATTGCTTTACAAGTACGAACGTTTAATAAGTATTTTTTTCAGTTTCGACGATGAAGCTATGACCAAATTCAATGACTATTTTGTCACTCAGTGGCTTGAATATCCAGACCTCATTTGGTGTTGCCATAATGAACGCCATAGAACAACTAACTTGGCGGAATCATGGAATGGCAGATTCAACAAAGTTATTGGAAAAAATCCCAGTTTATTATTGTTTCTGCAAACAATTGGCAACGACACATGTCACTTTGATATAAAACAAGCCAAGTAAGTTGTATTTTTTAGACAATATTTTTAAGCAGATATAATATTTTTAAAAGCAGATATATATTTTTTTACATAATACGAGTACATAGAAGAATTTGAAAATGGATTTGATTTTATTTATTTTGGTAGATATTATTGGCTGTCGCCTTCTATTACAGACGGTTACTGAAAAAAATATAGCTTAACTTAAATAACTGATGATTTTTGTTATAGCTTTCGACTAAAAAGATCACCTATAAATTCAAGAAAAAGAACAAGTATAGAAATCGACCGCCAGATTCAAAAGCTAACAAAAAGTTACGAAAATAAAGCTATCTCCATTGGTGATTTTCTGATTAACATATCAAAGTCAACATTTCGATCAGAACATTTAAAAAAATAGTTTATTTTTATTTTGTTTTTAGCCTATTAAAATGTTTAATACTTTTTCTCGATGTTGATTATTTTTTGTAGTTTATGTTTACAATTTGCGCCTTTTTCTCCATGTTGATTATTTGTAATTAATATATTTGTCTAGTTGGTTGTTGATTATTTTTGTAGTTTATATAAATTTACAATTACTGCCTTTTCTCAATGTTGATTATTTGTAACTAATATTTATGTCTGGATGTTGTTTTTATTTGTAGTTTATAATATTTACAGTAATACTTTTCTGAGATGTGGATTTTTTATATTTTTTTTATTGTTGATTATTGGTAATTAATATTGTTGATTATTTTAAAAATTACATTGCAATTAATATTTCGTTTTACTGTTTGATATTTTTTTATAAATATTTTGAATTAATAAAAGACTGATTTAATATCGCAAACAGACGTTTTATTGATACACTCCTAAAAGTATTTATTTATAGATACACTTTTCTTTTCAGTTGTACCTTCTATTGTCTAACGTAGATCTAAAAGATGGGTACCATAGCGGGACTTTTTGATAGGTATTTTAAGAGGGTGCCATACCGGGACCATACCATAGCGGGACTAACCCATTTAAACAATGCAAAACATTATTAAAATATCAATAATTGTATCTATTTATATCTCTAACAAGGTATTGTTAGTGTCCCCCGTAATTATTTTTAACTATAGGTACAATATTAATAATTGTTTAACAACCATATCGTATGTTTTACTAGTATATAAATATTACTGAGAAAATAGATCACATCGATACCAATAGCACGATATCTATTATACAAGAGCAATTTGCTCCATCGTTATAGTAATTATAAAGATCAACAAATGCATGTATTTTGTATATTCAACTACGTACTAGCAGTTAGCACATTATATTGAAAATATGACATTTATTAGGTATGTAATCGTATTCCTAACTATTATGTTAGGTAAGTTACTTGTTAATTATTTGAACCTCATTTTTTTTAGGGGCAACTTGTTTAATTGTAAAAAAGTTGGAATACCGCTATTCCTTATACCTTTTCCAATATACAAATGACATGCAAAACAAAAACTTAAGATTTGCATTTTAATAATTCGAAACTTCTTATTATTACAAAAGCCTCATTACTTTATCTCACTTATAATTATAAATAGAGATCTAAATTAGCGACGATCTATGTTATTATTGCGAATCGAAAATGTTTTATTTTATATGTTATAGTTTTCATTTATGCATGGAACGTTGAGTAAATCCATATGCCGCGCTTATTACTCCATCTCTCATGTTATGATTCTGACAATTAGGTATTTGTCATATTTTGTACCATATTATATAATTTAATTTTGGAAATGATTTACTATGTGCCAAAAATGCTTTATGGTAAAGATACGATTAAACATTTGAAATGACTCACCGTCTCATTATCTCCATGAATTTATTAACCCTTCTCATATCCCACAATATTGTCACGCACTGTCCCGCCAAAGCCTCCGAGTGCACGAGTGGCGCAGGCGCAGGGCACTACCACCGAAGTGGTTCGCGAATTCGAGCGCCCGATGCGACGTCATGTTCGGGGCCACTGACCGTAACGACTAACGCGGCTACGTTACAATTTCACTCACCAAACTTTCGCTCTACTTTGCACTCTCGATTTTAATAGGGAATATGCATAAAATTTGAAATGGCCTAAAATATTTTTTTCTCGAACACTTATTATCGTAATATTATAATGAAAAGGATTTTTTTTATTTACTTATTATTTAAACCCCTAAAATAATATTCAAAAAGTGCAAAATAAGGGAGCGAAATTCAAACTTCCAAAACGCGCCACCACTGGTCGAACGAAATGTGACGTCATCTGGCACGACATTGTATTCATCACTCCACAGTAAACACTAAGGTAAACACCCACTGGACGTGTCATGTGACGTCACGCAAAGCGCGCGCAAAATGGCGGCGTTTGAACTGCTTAAATTTTTTAAAAGTTATAAATTTCATTTTTAAAAATATCTAGAGTATTTTGAAGCCCATTAATATTTTTTTCTACGTTATAAAATAGTAAACTATTAATTTAAGACTAAAAAGAAAAACATGAATATTCCTCATTGTTTTCACGACGACGCCTCGACCCCCCGCAGCGCAGCGCGAGCCTTGTGATGGGCGCTATCTGCGAGACCGTTCTTATGTACTCGCGTGACGGTCGATTGCTCAGCGCTTTTGTTCGCCGGCGTGGATGCGACTGCGAAAGTGACTTGTAGTTGTAAGCCCTCCCGATCGGCCGAGTCCCGCGGGCGAGCGGTCACGTGCGGACACAATAGGCGTAGCACACGAGATGCGATAGGGCGACCTCAGGAACGCTTATCAACCAGATACCGCGGGTCATGTGGAGCGAAGCGCAAATAACACAAAACCCAACGACGCATTTGTTCTCGTCCTAAAAAGCTAGATTTCACTGTGCGACCTTGTCATATCAATTTTTATTATCAGAGAATACTAATTGCACAGCAACCTACATACTTTACTTTGACCAATCAATATTCGATCCATAGTTTCCTAGATTGAGAGATTTATATTATTATTTATTATATGCATTATGTTTTGTATGGTAATTTGTAAAAATATCACAGAATTTCTGTAAACTAACCGATCACTAAATTTCATACATTATTTTCGGAACCAACTGTTATAATGACCCAGAATTGATAGCGTTTCTCTAAAAATACAATCCTTGAACTTTTCGAAGCATGGCGTGTCGACCCGATTGTGGTGAAACGTTTCCCAATTTTCTATACAATTCGTTTTGCAATCATGGCGTAGGAAAAGCGGATGAAAACACAATAATCAAACAAAAAAACATTGTACCAACCACCAAATAAGTGCGTATGTTGAAATATTGAATACTAGAGTTGATAGGAGCAACAACAATTTAGTGTTTATGTTGAGAATCATTGAACCCGCGAGGGAGTGTCGCGACTCGCGCGGTGCAAGCTGCTACGGTGTCACACGCATGGCTTATTACATTGCACAAACAATTTTCAGTGCTTGATTATTAAATAGGAACTGACTGGTTATTATTGTAAACTATAAATAAATAAATAAAATAAATAAATAAAACACATTTATTGTCAGAATCACATAAAGATATACATTTACAAAGGAAAAACAAAAGAAATAAAAGAAAAATTCTAAAAATAAAAGAATCTTATTCCTGAGAAACAGTAGGTAATGTGGCAGTGAGTGACCTGACAAATGGAGCCAGCTAAGTTTATGATGGCAAGGTGATTAATACCTTACCACCACTGATTTTCAGTGACCCCAAGTGACTATTGGAGTTTCAGTCTAGAGTTGTATATAGTGATAATTTAAAATGAGTATATTATGTGAGATATATTTCCAATAATAAGATAGATACTAATAAATAAATAAATACATCAGTTAAAACATGTAATATAGGTAGATATAATATCAGTATGTAATTATGTATATAATGTAAATAAATAAAATGAAATTATGTATACAATATTAATAATTATAATGATATATTTATCATTGCCTATTGGCAGAAAATAAATGCGTATATAGTATTATGTTATATTATAACCGGTAAATAAAATAAATATTTAATAAAGTTTATGTGTAATTCGATACAAATGCACTAAGGGTTGGAACAGGATTTTAAAATATGTTTCCGGTATTGGAAACGAAAATTATTAATATTTGTCAAATTGGTTAATGGTGGCGGAATGTTGTTCCAACACTTAGTGGCATTGTATCGAAAGCTACCCTTGAAAGCTGCTGAGTGGTGCTTGGGTATGGACAGTTTACAGTTTGCAGACCTGGTTAGGTAGTTTAAGGCACTTCGTTCACCTACCCATGCGAGTTTTTCGTAGAGATATGCGGGTATTTTCGACTGCATCAATCCAAAAAGTAAAGTGGCAAAGTGTACCTGGCGTCTTTTTTGCATATTAAGGACGTTTGCGGTATTAAGGTAGGGGCTGACATGACTTCTTGGAGGGATGTTCCAGCAAAAACGCGCACACGCATTTTGAACGCGCTGTATCGCTGTTTGTGTGCGAGAAAGAAGTCTGGGGCCATAAACAGTGTCGGCGTAATTGAATCTGGAGAGGATAAGAGCATCACATAGTTGAATGCGTAGAGGTGTTTCGATATAATTTCTTATTCTATAAAGCATTTTTAATTTGTAGAATGAGGTGGAGATTGTTTTGTTAATGTGTTTTTCAAACCTAAGGTGTTCGTCAAAAATTAATCCCAGGTTACGTGCCTCATGCACACGATCAATTTTTCTTGAATTTATTGTTATGACAGGATCGTGGTTAGCTATTTTTTCAATTACTTTGGGATTTCCTAATATAAGGTACTTAGTTTTGAGGGGATTGAGAATCAAGGAGTTTTTTTGTGCCCAAGAGTCAATTCGCTTAATGTCAGAGTTCATGTGGTCAAGTGCTTGTGTAGTTTCACTAGGATAGAATGAGAGATAGAGTTGTACATCATCCGCATATATCTGGTAACTGCAGTGTTTAATGTTGTTTATAATATCTGCGCTGTACAGAATAAATAAAAGTGGCCCTAATATTGATCCTTGCGGAACTCCTCTTCCTATGCTGGTACATTCTGAGAGCAACCTGCTTCCATCCTCTTTTGTGACCATCACAGTTTGCATTCTATTACTTAAGTAGCTTTTAAACCATTTGATGCTTGTGTTGTGTTTTGACCTGTTTGGAGAGAAGCAAAGTAATATCTATAGTATCGAATGCTCGTGAAAAATCAAGTAGCAGTAGTAGAGTCCCCTTTCCTTCATCCTGCGCTCCTATCACAGAGTCAACTACATCCAAGAATGCAGTGGTGGTACTTCTTTTTTTCCGAAAACCGGACTGGTGATCAGGGAGTATATTGTTCCGCTCCAGGAATTCTAATAATTGTTTATGAACTATTTTCTCGATAATTTTGGATATACAGGGGAGGAGACTTATGGGACGTAGATCTTGTAGGTTTTCAGGATTGTTTATTTTAGGTTTAGGAATTACCAGGGCATGCCGCCATAACTCCGGGAAGGTGCACGTCTGAATGGATCTATTAATTATATGTGTTATCACTGGTAATGTATTTGGTAAGGTAAGTAGTAACATATCTAGTTGTATGTCATCTATCCCTACAGCTTGAGATTTGAGTTCTTTTATATGTTTGTGGACTATATCTTCATTGACAATTTGAAAATCAAATACAGCATCACCATATCTATTAAGATTGTAAAATGAAATGGTTGATATATCAACTTGAGTAGTGCCTGGGATATTTAGAAAATGACTATTTATATTATGAGGGTTATTAAGATGTGTTGGAAGGATGCAGTTCTTGTTGGGGTTTAGATGTTGTTTAAGATGTTTCCACATGAATTTTGGTTTATTTATGTGCTTATTTATATATGAATTGAAATATGCCTGTTTTTCTCTATGAATTGCAGATTTAACATAATTTTTTAGATCCGTGTAGAACTTTTTGTGTACATCAAGTTTACTCTTGCGCGCTGTAACATGAGCTTCATCACGACTTTTCATCATCATTTTCAAATTGTATGTAATCCATGGATATTGCTTGTCCTTGATATAGATGGTTCGTTTTGGAGCAAAAAAATCAAATAAGGATAAAATGTAACTGGTAAGAGTAATAACAGCATTATCGACGTCATTAATTTGTAATAGGTTATCCCAAATAATGTTATTCAGAGATTGTTGGAAGACTTCCTTGTTGATGTCTTTGATCGGTCTGTATGTAAAATGT
This sequence comes from Colias behrii, assembly GCA_029959065.1. Taxonomy (NCBI): domain Eukaryota; kingdom Metazoa; phylum Arthropoda; class Insecta; order Lepidoptera; family Pieridae; genus Colias; species Colias behrii. The sequence goes on along the minus strand of JARWMC010000021.1, from coordinate 73,430 downwards.
TTGGGTTGCATTTTATCTTTGGTTATGTTGAGGACACATGTTACAAAAGCATGATTGCTGAGTGCCTCAATATAATCAACTGTGACATGTGAGACAGGTGTGTTTGTACAGACTAAATCCAACAATGTTTCCGTTTCGGCGGTGAAATGCGTGGGCTCAGATATATGTTGTTGTAGTTTGTAGGTATTTAAAAAACAGTCCAATTTCATAAAATTCGGGTGACAGGGGTTGAAGATATTTATGTTGAAATCTCCTAATAATACCATATAGTCGCACCAGATAAAGGATCCGATAGATTCTGACAGAGCTTCAAAAAATATTCCAGCATCCAACCATGGTGGACGATATGCAGTTCCTATAACTAAATTTTTACCTCGTACTACGAGCTTGAGCCACATTTGTTCAACGGCAGATGGAGAAGGATTAGATAAAATACGCACTTGAAGCCCTTTTTTCAAATAGAAGCCTACCCCACCTCCGCGGGTCCGCACACTGGTTGGTCGAGGTACATGATGCAGCCGGTATCCCGGGACAACAGGAGCACGTCCCTCCTCACCAGCCCTCAGCCATGTTTCGTTTATAGCCATTATATCAACAGAATGGCGCTGCATCGCCACGAGGAACTCGTCGTGCCTATTACCCAGAGATCCGGGATTTAAAAAACCAAATTTTAGATTATGTTTACAATTGAAGACCAATTATTATCTTTAAATGAAAAAAAATAAATAAGTAAATAAAATAAAATAGGGTAGGTGTGTAGAATAAAAGTAAATATACAATATAGATTAGGATGATAATATAAGAATACAGTAATACATACATAGATTTTAAATATTATGGAAATTGTTTTTATGGAAAAATTAATCATCACCTTATGTGAGTATCTATACAGACATACATACAGAAACTTGTTTTTTCTTTTATTACTGAGGAAACTAGAATCAAAGTCAACAACACTGCCACATAACACTATTAAAGAAAACAATGAAAATATAACATAAAATAGAATTAAATTTACATGATGAGTCACATAATATGTGCAATTATATTTATATCTGGGTAACCGGTAAACATATTTAAGAGAAGTTATTTTAGCTTTAGTGTTAAGTTTATACAATAAAAATACAATTAGACTATGGTAGTAATAAACATCACTGCCACATAACACTATTAAAGAAAACAATGAAATTATAACATAAAATAGAATTAAACTTACACAATGAGTCACATAATATGTGCAATTATATTTGTATCTGGGTAAGCGGTAAGCATGTTTAAGAGAAGTTATTTTAACTACTAACTACTAATCAACCCTAAGTTGTCTATGAAGTCTATATCCAGTATGAAAGATAATATCAAATGCTTAACTAAATTTAAACATGTTTTCTATTGAAAAGGTCGCACGTACAACGACTTGAACCAGTACCCGGTGTTCCCCTGGGTGCTCACCAACTACGAGAGCGAGGAGCTCGACCTCAGCCAACCGTCCAACTACAGAGACTTATCTAAGGTGACATTCGTATTCATAACATTAAGGTTAAGTTGACAAACTGAACCAAACAATATTAACAAAGTGCCTTTTTCAGCTCACATTCTAAATCTATATTCACACTGTGTCGTGAATACATTGAAGTTGTTATCAAACCCATATATTATGACGTATAAAAGCGTGAATACTTTAGACATCGCTCTCGTGATGTGTTCTGACGTGAACTACAATATATACGACTCTGATATCGGTCTAATGCATCACGACACATCACAGCACTAGTATAAATACACACTTCTATGGCGTATCGTGTTATTGTGCACTTATATTTAGCAGTTGTTTTTACTGTAATAAACTATGATCAATTTAACATGCCACTCTAGGCGAATATGTTACACCGTATTTTAAAATTTAAAAGATTATAAAATATAAACACCTAGTTACGTATGCTTATAATCTTTGTTTACCTACTTCAAAACTGAAATCTTAAATTGCAACGGTGCCTATTGAAAGTCTGTTGGTTGGTCATCTAAATTTTCTTAAAAGCCTAGATAAAAGAAAAGAGCTTAATTAATTGCAAGCTAAATGTTTTCAGTACATGTATCCGTATCACTTATAGATAAGATAGATACTCAGGAATATAATATAGTGTTCAATTGACAAAGACAAGGAAGATTAATATTATGTATATGGTGTGTGTGTGCAGCCTATCGGCGCGCTGAACCCGAGCCGGCGCGCGTACTTCGAGGAGCGCTACAACACGTGGGAGCACGAGTCCACGCCGCCCTTCCACTACGGCACGCACTACTCCACCGCCGCCTTCGTGCTCAACTGGCTCGTGCGCATCGTGAGTATCCACCACCCACCACATTACAATCCATCTGCGCCTTCACAGCGACGCTCTGTCTATGAGCCTTTGGAACATTCCACGACACACCTTCGTGGGAATATAAATTTTCGATTAGATCCAGTTTTTCCAGACTTAGCTAGACTACACATAAACTTACTACATCATTCACATCTTAATTCTTATTACCTTATTCACACCTAAAATTATTTTGTCATGTTTATGGCCCTTAGAGATAAAACATATCTAATACATAATATGTTACCTTCATATTATTATGTTTGAGAATGAATGTTATTTTGAGCTTTTAATTGTTTCCAAACAAAGCTTATAAATTGAATCTCGAAATGTGTCACTCGTGCGGAGCCACGTTAAACGACTCGCAAGTGAAGTCATTAAGAGTTAATTGGCGAAAACGTTTATTATTTATGTGTGATCTTAACTTGAACTTACAAATACAATCTCGAGAGCTTTTAATAGAGCGGTCGCTCTACAAGCTGCGTAACTTTGTTGAATTGTTTAGAATTTGTATAATCCTATATCTGATGTTTTAAAAGATTTAACAGCTTAAACATCGAAAGTAATATTCAAAACAAAGAAACTATTTGCATCCCGCTTATATAGCTTTACAAGGAAGAGAAAATATACTATAATAAATCTAACTAGCATCTCTACATACTCTATCTATTGCTCAAGCGACTAACAACAATGAGCATTTAAATCCAGTCATAAGACTAATCACATAACGAACTAAAAATAGCATAATATTGAATCGCTTTGTATGATGAGTTGTTTTTTTATCGCGAAAAATCCACGATTGATGGCACAGAATGCGAGCAATGCGCACAATGCACGAATGTGACATTCGTAGTAACCTTAGCATACATATTAAACAGACGTGTATCTGCTGCCACTGTCATTATGTAAATTTCTGTCACTATCAATTATAAATCGTTTTATTAAGTTTCCTCGCCTATTGAGGTTTGCATGCTAATCCAAGGCGCCTTTGCCCTTTGGTAATACCCATCATATTCAGGTAACAATAATTTTAATTCAAGTAAGTATAAATTATGCATTTTTTCTGTTTAAAATTATGATTTAAGGAATATAGAGTATATAAGATGAATTCAATAAGATAAATCATTCTCCCGTTATAAAACGAACCTACCGCAACGCGGACGGCACACATGCGCGCGGAATAAAATTAAAATTAGTGTAATGAAATGTGACTCTCGGGGGCGTGATGTATGCGCTCCGTGACGACAGTCTACACTTAATTTTTCATTCGAACAAAACGTAAATAAAAACAATTTCAATTATTTGCCCTTCAGAGACGATACAGAATAAAAATAAATATTTTTTACTTTCACCAAGTAGGTATTCTTTCGCGTTTATTTTTCAACCTACAGATAATTTACTGATCGAAATGTTTTAACACATTATCTAAGTATAAACATATTTTCAGTTGCTATCCAAATAATGCAATGAAAACACGATAATTAATTGTTGAAAGCATTAGCGAAGAAATGGTGTTGATAATGTTTATGATAATGCTCAAGTGACAGGCGCGGCACAATGCTGGCGCGGGCGTCGATAATAGAACGAGATCAAAGAGCGAGCTTTTGGTCAAATGCAATGCAGGAAGTGTCAGCGCTTTTCAAACTTATACATTCACTCTTAAAAGCCCGCGACTTGATATATCACTCTAATTTGGACATGCTATGTTAGATTCGAAATCATGAAAGAAATAAACAATAAAGTACATTGATATTTTCGAGTCTTCTATATATAGCTACGCTGTACGCAAAGTTATTTATTTCTATAAGAAAATAGGGTAATAGTTGTAGTACGAGGGGCTCAGATAAATGCGGTGTAATTCTTTGAAAAACACTGATATAAATCACTGTAAATTACTTGTATAAGTGGAACATAAGAGTGATGTCAAAACAATCTACGCTGTAGTCGCGACTCGCGACGCGTGCCGACAGATGCCATAGAGCCACCTCACACCAATGCAGGGAAAATATGTCTCAAATAGAAATTATTCCTTCTCCATAGCTATTGGGTGTGACACCTTCACCTTGGCTGCGTTTGATTAAGGAAAGGATCGTAATTGTTACGACAAAGTCATGAACACTTGCGACATCCGGATGTGGAGTGCGTTAATTTGTCGCAGCGCACTTAGGTACTTGTGATAGGAAATTAATAGTAACCGTGCTATTTTCTCTCTAAGTACCTGCGTTTATGTTTAACCTTTCATTGAGATCTTTCCGGTATCCTTTAAATAAACAATAACTTTGTACATCGATTACCTTTTGTTTTTTTACCTTCATCGTGCGTACGAACAATTATCTAGTTATAGCTGTAGTTATACTGATAAATAGATTAAAAAGTGACGGAATATGTCCGTAATCGTGGCATCTTTTTTGCATGAAATACCTATTTAGAAAGTTATATAGAAAATCCATTTTATGCAGTTCTATTAAAAATCCATTTTATCCACAACACAACATTTTTTTCATCTCTAGTCTACCTCACAATTCACATATCTACAGTACTCCAAAAGTAATAATGCGCATAGAAATCTTCGTCACTGTTCGGCAACTGTCATATTCCCGGAGCGTCCGAAGACGATATGTATATAGAGTGGTTAAATGCATTTTCTTCATGCATTATTTAGTAAAATTATGTGTTTTGTGCTAAAAGAGATTAATATTGATTTGTAAGTAACGATTTTCTTTCGATAATTCCTTGTTAGTAAATAGCGAGGATAACCCCACGATTGCGAATATATCTTTGTTAATCCAACAAATTATTTACTTGGAAAATTTTATAGTACTTTTAAAGTGTCTTACTGAAGCTGGTGTAATTATTATGGAAGAAAAGAAGGTTAAATAATATAAGATTTATATTGTAAAAAATATGGTTTTCAAACACAGGTTTACATTTAAATCATAGAAATTTAATCATAAAAATCTCAGTTCAAAAGTATCTACAGTACTGATCATTCCACAATATTATTACAATAACAAAAAAAAAAAAAAACAATAAAAATCAGGGATTATCTTTATTTCTGACATTGTAGATACATCGGAACTTTCATTATGCTCTTCCTCATTTTCACTTTCCTTACTGCTATCACCTGTGTAAATAATCATTTCATCGATTAATTCACCTATAAAAGCAAAACCAAGAAGGGTATGTAATAGCAGCTCTATATAATTTCACACAGAGAGAACACGTGCAGTCCCCACCAATATCTAAAGACGACTGACGGATTTTTTAGTTTTTTGACTGACAGGCTACCATCACCTACCGCCCGAATTGTTTTTGATTGTGTATGACCGTGAATTGACTTCTATTTCTTTTGAACAAGGTGTAAATTTCAAGTGCATTGTTTAGGGCTTTTACGATTCAATGATTCGGGTGTTTTTGGAAATACGACAATTAGCGAAGATTTGCATGCGCATTATTAATTTTGGAGTACTGTAATAGTATTTAATATTTGAAACCGTGAGATTAATAACATCATCTGCATCATCATGAGCAACTTACGTCCAATAAAATTACTAATGTATTTGTATATTGTATATTGCTTATAATATTGGATTGCCGTTGATCAGGAGCCGATGACGACGATGTTCCTGGCGCTGCACGGCGGCAAGTTCGACCACCCCAACCGGCTGTTCTCATCCATCGCGCTGTCCTGGAAGAACTGCCAGCGAGACACCTCTGATGTTAAGGTACGGCTTTTAGTAAAGTTTTATAATTTGTTACACTCGTGTTTTGCGTAGAGCAATAGGGAAATATATTAAGAACATAAAAACTATCAACTATTACCTAAAAACGAAACCAACAGTAAATCTCCTAGTGACAAATATCTGCCTACTTGTAATTGCCGCAATCACGTACGATTTCGATTACTTCAACAAAACGCCTTGTGAGAGAAAACTTCAACTTGAACATTTCAGTTTTTACTACTTATTTTGATTGCCGGAAGTTTGTCGTTTGGTACGTTGAACTTTTTGCGATCACGTTGTATCATTTATGGGCAAAAAAATCTTTTGTCGAGTTCACAAATTATAGCATCACACATTGTGTCGCGAAATACGAGATGTCATCGAAAAACATCATAAAAATATTTATTTACCGCTAATGTTTACACAAACATTGTATTGAAATCACGATTTGGACATTTAGTTGAGGTAGCTGGTATATTATAATGATTATACCAATTATCATCCAGAAAACGTCATCAAATGCGTCACTAAATAAACTATCTTTTACGATCATTGGTAATACACTTAAAATATAACGTGCAATAAATTATTTTATTCGATATAATATATCGCCATTATTGAATTTCAAATCTATTTTCTATAAACAAGGATGTATTTCTGCGTTGTCTAAAACTTAAAAAATTATAAACTAAAGTCTAAAACCTCTCTCGAAAACCACACTATCTATGTGGTGGAAACAGGATGACAACTGTTGAGATTGTTTTCGAGTTAAACACGGAAACTTTAACGGGAACTTCACTACATAGTATAAAACAAAGTCGCTTTCTCTGTCCCTATTTCCCTATGTCCCTTTGTATGCTTCTCGTTCGTTCGAAGCCGCGGGCGGTAAGCTAGTTGTTTTATAATGTAAAGAATTGTAAACAGTGTTTTTGTGATGGTGGTTTGTAGGAGCTGATCCCGGAGCTGTTCTTCCTGCCGGAGATGCTGGTGAACGGGTCGGGGCTGGCGCTGGGGCTGGCGGACGCGCGCGGCGACGTGGCGCTGCCGCCGTGGGCCGCCTCGCCCGAGGAGTTCGTGCGCCTGCACCGCATGGCGCTCGAGTCCGAGTTCGTGTCCTGCCAGCTGCACCAGTGGATCGACCTCATCTTCGGGTACAAGCAGAGAGGTGTGTTTATATCGTGTGCCACATGATATAATACTAAAACAGTTTAACAGATAGTAGAAAAATATTCGTAATCTAAGAGTTAAAGTACATCGTGAACGTTTGCTACAGTAATTGAAGAAAATTACACATTTAATGTTGTTATGCTCGTGCGTCTCCTAATCATGATGCATTAGTTTTCAGTCGCTCGTGGTGGAAAAAAAATATTAAATTTTCCTCGTATCAAGTACTCCGACTAACACACCATAATTTTATTGTTTTCAAATCTATTTTTGAAAGTGGTATAATTTTGTCGCAATGATAACTTCGTGTAACGCGTTTTTTGTTTGGTTGTATTGATGCAGGGCCGGAAGCCGTGCGCGCCACGAACGTGTTCTACTACCTGACGTACGAGGGCGGCGTGCGGCTGGAGGCGCTGGGCGACGGCGTGACGCGCGCCGCCGTGGAGGAGCAGATCCGCAGCTTCGGGCAGACGCCGGCGCAGCTGCTGAGCGAGCCGCACCCGCCGCGCGCCTCGGCGCTGCACCTGGCGCCGCTCATGTTCGCGGCCGCGCCCGACGACGTGTGCCTGCGCCTCAAGCTGCCCTCCAACGCGCCCGTCGTGCACGTCTCCGCCAACACCTACCCGCAGCTCGCCATGCCCGCCGCCGTCACGGTACGCAGGACAACCGCTTCATAGTCACGATCACAACCACGGTCATAATCATATTCCCAACTACAATCATGATCATAAACATAATAAATTAACACACATGGAAGTTACTATGTACGTAACATCATAATAATGTATCGATAATCGCTATTATTCCTTATCAAATCAATTCAATCACTTATAAAAAAATGTATAATTCCAAAATGTGAAATTTCTATTTTGTAAATTTAAATTTTTACAAAGTTGTCAAAGATTAATGTGAACATTGTATATTATATAAGATACTAGATTTCCGCCCGCGGCTTCGCCCGCGTTTTCAAAGGAAAATCCGCATAGTTCCCGTTCCCATGGGATTTCCGGGATAAAACCTACCCTATGTGTTAATCCAAGTTACCTTCTATATGTGTGCTAAATTTCATTGTAATCGGTTCAGTAGTATTTGCGTGAAAGAATAACAAACACACACACACACACATACATCCTCACAAACTTTCGCATTTATAATATTAGTAGGATTAAAACTGCTTTTTACATTATCTATGATTAATTTTTTTAATTTATCTATCAAATTAAATACTTAATTAAATAAATAATAATATTATTACCTTCACAATCGCTTGTTGTTGGTTTAGAGCAATCTCCCGTATCCTCAATTCCTCTCCCATCTCACGGAACCGTTGTATTAAGTTCTCTTCTGAATTATTTCTGAGAAACACGAAATATAAGGTTATTTATTATGCATACCATGTTTAAATATAAATTTATAGTTGAATCGTTTCTATCGCCTTAAATACGTATTTTATCGTAATTTATCACTTGAAATTTTCCCCACAAAGAGAAATTTTCCTGACGTAATGAAATTCTCCTGTCTTATCGAAATTTTCCCGACTTATGGATTTTTCCTGACTTATAGAAATTTTTGCGGCAAAGAAAAATTTTCCTCACGCATAGAAATGTTCCTGGCTTATTGAAATTTTCCTGGCTTATAGAAATTTTCCTGACGTATAGAAATTCTCCTGTCTTATCGAAATTTTCCCGACTTATAAATTTTTCCTGATGTATAGAATTTTTCCTGACATGTAGAAATTTTCCCGACGCATAGAAATTTTCCTGGCTTATAGAATTTTTCCTGACGGATAGAAATTTTCCTTCCTTATGGAAATTTTCCAGCTAATAGAAATTTTCCCGACTTATGGATTTTGCCTGGCGTACTGAAATGCTCCTGATTTATACAATTTTTTCCTGACTTATCGTAATTTTCCCGACTTATGGATTTTGCCTGGCGTATAGAAATTTTCCTGGCGTATACAAATTTTCCTGGCTTATAAACATTTTCCTGACTTATAAACATTTTCCTGGCGTATAGAAATTTTCCTGGCTTATAAACATTTTCCTGACTTATAGAAATTTTCGTGGCTTATAAACATTTTCCTGACTTATACAAATTTTCCTGGCGTATAGAAATTTTCCTGGCGTATAGAAATTTTTCTGGCAAATAAACATTTTCCTGACTTATAGAAATTTTCCTGGCGTATAGAAATTTTCCTGGCTTATAAACATTTTCCTGACTTATAGAAATTTTCCTGGCTTATAAACATTTTCCTGACTTATAGAAATTTTCCTGGCTTATAAACATTTTCCTGACTTATACAAATTTTCCTTATCTATATCAATTTTCCTGACAATTTCATTGAAATTTTTCTTGTTTATAGAAATTTTCCTGGCGTATACAAATTTTCTTGTCTTATGGATTTATTCTGATGGCTCAGTATCTGCATAGCTAGCGAACGTATAAACTCGCCCGGTCGTTGGGCGCTTTCACCAGGGCCCTGGAATTATGGAATTATTATTAATTTCATGAACAATATCATCATCATCATTTTTATTGAAAACAATATTCATATATTTTTCTTTGTCCGCGGATTCCCCTGATGTTAAATTCGCATTAGTATGAGTCGTTTCACCGCTGTCAAAAGTTACCCATGGCCATGTAACATTAAAACGAATAAACACACTTTCGCATTTATAATTTTACTAGAGGTCCGCCCCGGCTTCGCCCGTGGTACATATTTCGCAATAAAAGGTAGTCTATGTCCTCTGGGGTATCAAAATATCTCCATACCAAATTTCATGCAAATTGGTTCAGTAGTTTAGGCGTGATTGAGACAGACAGACAGAGTTACTTTCGCATTTATAATATTAGTATGGATTTGTGTTCGTATGAATGTATGTACACGTGTATGTACTGTTGTGTCAGGTGTCGGCGGCGCGCGCGTTCGCGGCGCACCGCTGGGTGGGCGGCGGGTGCGCGCACGCGGCGCAGCGCCACCAGGAGCACGCGCCGCCGCCCAGCCCGCTCGTCATGGACCCCGTCTGGGGTGAGTCAAGTGACTAATGAAAATACTAATGATAATACTAATGTTAACCTTCTACTGTTATAAATTAGCGAATGCGTGTGCAGATATTATAATTTTAATTATTTTACTAGCTAAAAAAATCCTACATCTATGCTATGAAAAATTACGTCTGTTACATTACGATACTGTTATAATAATAAATTAATAATTTACTTTTATTTTGAAAAATGGTAGGGTTAATCTGAGAGTTCGAATTAAATTTAATAATCGCGCACCACCTGTTATTATATTTTATTATGTAGTGGTATTACTTAAAATATTAATTATGAATTCTTAGAATTATGAATTAAAAATCTTTTGGAATATAATATAGACGTTTTATGTGTGAATTCTTCCAGCTGCGGGCGGCTCGGCAGCGCTGTCCCGGCGGCAGCTCGGCGACAACTTCTCGCAGCGCGTGCGCGCGCGCACCAACTGCTTCGTCACGACGGTCGACTCGCGCTTCCTCATCGCCGCCGGCTTCTGGGACAACAGCTTCCGAGTCTTCTCAACAGACACCGGTATATTATTTCACCTGTTTATCTTCTCTGACGTGAAACATCTATAGGTGCACTCAAAACCGATTTCTAGTATAGTGACGCGGCGCCACGCTATATAATAATAATTATTTTTACAAAATAATCATCAGCCAAGCGTCCAGTAGGCAGTGCACACATTATTTTTTTCTAAAATTCAAACTGATTATAATTATCAATTAATTGACGTTAGTCGTTAATAATTATGATCACAGTCATGGTCATAAAAATTATTATGGTTATGACTGCGATTCTGTTTATAACCATAATCGTGGTTATAATCATGATCGTGTCTGTGACCCGTGATCGTGACTATAGCTGACGATAGCAGTGACAATGACAGAAGATTAAGTCATTAAGTCATTTTGAGAATTATGTCGTTTGTTTTATATTATTTTATGTAGTTATTGAATACAACATGACAAAGGAGAATGGGCAAATTGGGCCTGAAACTTGGGCTAAGACCAATACACACGAAATATTGTTTTTGTGATAGATCATTACATATACCTTACGAAAAAAATAAAATAAAAAAATAAATCAACCGGGTTCTTGTACAGTCAAGGCAAAAAGTTTTATTTATTTGGCTATTTTTTTGCGCAAAATAACGGTGTTTTTAATTCGAGTGAACTAAATATAAATCTAAATGTCACTGGAGTGACTGAGTTTAACCACAAAAAAGTCTAACTACGTTGAATTATAATAAACACGGTATAGGTACCTGTTACAAAACATAATATCAGTGTATTTCGGTTATTAGAAGGCATAAGATTAGTACGTATTTGTAAGTGAAAGTGAATTGGAGTAACATAAAGATATTATCATTGTCTTATAACAGTTATTTACTGCAAAAAATATTATACACAAAGAAATAAAATTTGATGTGACTGTACAAAAACCCGGTTGATTATTTTTTTATATATATTTTTCCCGTTATCTATGTGTTATGATCTATTATAAAAACAATATCTCATGTGTATTGGTCCAACTCAAGGGTTCAGGCCCAACTTCCATAGTAAAATGCCCATTCTCCTTTAAAATCCACGATGCAACTACATACATGCTATGTATATTGATGATTGTGTTTTGTCCGATTTTTTTTATTATTATTTCAACAAAACCTATATACGTGTGTATTGTGGTATTACAGCGAAGATAGTGCAGATAATATTCGGTCACTACGGCGTGGTGACGTGCGTGTCGCGCTCCGAGTGCAACATCACGTCCGACTGCTACATCGCGTCCGGCTCCGAGGACTGCACCGTGCTGCTCTGGCACTGGTACTACTTATACTACATATTTATAATTATTATATTTTATTGAAATCATTGTCGAAAATAGCGATCGAGATCAACATAAAAATATGTCTATAAATTATTATTTTACAAAAAAAATTAGTACTTTTTCATTAACTATTAATTTAATTATCTACTTATAATTATAGACATAAAGGCACCAATATTTCCATTCCTATCTACCATGAAAATGGAAATACATTGTATCTTTAAGTACGCACATGCGTAACTCTGTACGTAATACGTGCACCAAGTACGCAAGCACAAGTACGTGTATAATGTTTTATACAAGTGTGTGTACGTGCATGTGTACAAGTGTGTGTACGTGCATGTGTACAAGTGCGTGTACGTGCATGTGTACAAGTGCGTGTACGTGCTCGTGTACAAGTGCGTGTACGTGCATGTGTACAAGTGCGTGTACGTGCATGTGTACAAGTGTATGTACGTACATGTATACAAGTATATGTACGTACATGTCCACAACGTGTGGTGTGCAGGTCGGCCCGCGCGGGCGGCATCGTGGGCGAGGGCGACGCGCCGGCGCCGCGCGTCACTCTGACGGGGCACGACGCGCCCGTCAACGCCGTGCTTGTGTCCGCTGAGCTCGGCCTCGTCATCTCCTCCTCCGTCAGTGAGTATCGCACGCACAGATAAGCCTGTAACACGTTAACTTTATTCTTGTGTTTGATTGTAAAGGCAAAAATATTCGAAAAGACTAATTGCAATTTAGAATATTTACGAAGTTTGGCTTGAGTTAAGTTACTTAATAAAGTATCAAAACTGTCACATTGTCAACTGAAACGTCTTTTTCTATTTTAAATTAGCAAAGGAAAAAAATTATTTGACCTTATGTTTGACGTTATTTAGCGCTTACGACATTTTAAAATAAAATTATTTTTAGACTGTAAATTTGAATGAAAACTTTAATTTTTGAAAAAGCAAAAAAATACTTGATTTGTGATCTAGTTTTGATTAAAATAAAAAAAAAAAAACAAGTTGTATAAAATTTTAAAATTTTGTCAATGATTCATGCTCTTAACAAACATGATGAAGAAACGGTGTGTGTTGAGTGCAGACGGGCCGGTGCTGATCCACACGACGTTCGGCGAGCTGCTGCGCGCGCTGCGCGGCGCGGCGGGCGCGGGCCCGCAGCAGCTGGCGCTGTCCCGCGAGGGCGTGCTGGTGGTGGCCTACGCGCGCGGCCACCTCGCCGCCTTCACGCTCAACGGCCGCCGCCTGCGGCACGAGACGCACAACGACAACTTCCAGGTGAATAGCGCACGGATACTCATTATTTTTTTGTTATTTCAAAACTGGAGCCTGTTTAGTTTCAAATTTTGGTTTAGGTTTAACAATTTGAAGGTGATTTTTAGTTTTATTGTTAAAAAAATAAACTGTTTTACTTTTACTGCTCACTTTGTATAATGAGTGTGTATTACCGTGGTGTGTATTAAATTCCAACATGTGTGGTCAGTGCCTGGCGCTGTCGCGGTGCGGCGAGTACCTGGTGTGCGGCGGCGACGCGGGCGTGGTGGAGGTGTGGCGCGCCTGCACGCTGGCGCCGCTGTACGCCTTCCCGCCCGCCGGCGCGCCCGTCTGCTCGCTCGCGCTCTCGCACGACCAGCGGTCAGTATGTGTGTGTGCACACCGCGCAGTGTGTGTATATTCCACTGAATACCGGTGCGGCGAGCGGTCAGTATGTGTGTGTGCCGTGTAAAACATCAACAAAACAAACATTTTTCTTTCATTGTCATAGTAACAAAACATAACCACAACAAAAATGAAAAAAAAAACAAAATTCTTATAGATTCAGCTCAACCGACGGCTGACCGCCTCACTTAACGGTCACTCGTTCGCGCCCTCGCACTCTCACACACTCACTCACACCGTGCTTTCATAATTACATATTTTTTTAATTTTTTATCAAAATACCGATCGCCACGGCTTTCTCTTGCGTACCTGTGAGCGATATCGGTATCAATTCTTTGAAAAATATAATATAAAAAACCATAATGTTTTCAGATTCCTGTTGGCCGGCCTGGAGAACGGCTCGCTGGTGGTGTTCCACATCGACTTCAACAGATGGCACCACGAGTACCAACAGCGCTACTAAGCGTCTACGTCTACGGCGACCGACGCGGCTTTTCATTCCATATATATGTTCCAATCGTATTTGAAGTATCGCTTCATTCAGTATACGCTCATAAAATTACTTTTAATATCCCTTAATGTTTGATTTCTTTTTGTTTGATTATTTTTTGCGTACCTAATCCTTCATTTGTATATAATATGTTAAAAATATAGTGCAACGTTTAGAAATGAGTTGGAATACGTTGAGGCGCCGCGTTCGGTCGCCGGCTCCGGCCGCTCGCATGATTCGCAAATTGTTAATAATGTACTTAATGAAATAGGGAAAGGTGGAGTTCTATCGTGTGACGTCACGACACTTGATGCTATAGTGTAACTTTAGTTTTAGTTGCGATTTGAGAATTTTAGAACTCTGTTCGTTTCGTTTCATCGTTTCTATTTTTATATAATGTGACATTTAAATATTTTTAATAATTTAAATTAACCCCTTAATATTATATATTATCGATGTTCTTTTACAGCATCTATGTACAAAATGATGAAGTCAAAATATATACTTAATTTGTTATTTAATTAAATGAAAGGGAGTTTATTTGATACGATAGTTATAAGTGAAGGCTTTATATAATTACATTCCATTTCGATTTGATTGTATATAATGGTTTCTCGTTTGTTATGTTAGTGCCATAAGTGAATTGTGACGACGGCGAGAATAGTTAATATATTTTATAATTATTTGGGCCAGCAATTTCAGAATAATATTCGGAACTAAGCTGAAAACTGTTTTAATATGATAGATTTCAGTTGTAGATGCTTTTATCTATGATTGCATTGTACTTAAATTATTATTAATTGTGCAATACTGGTCTTTCTTTATTTTCTATTGCTTTGTTTTATGTATGAAATTTACCTTTTTCTTTACTTGCGTCCATGTACTTAGTATTATTTTATTTTATTATTGTCTACCTTTACATTCCTTTTACACGGCTGTTGTCATATTTATTTTAAATTTTTTCAACGTCTTTGGTGTCGGGTAAACTAGTATTTAATTTATACGAAATTATTCTAATTGTTTTTATTTACATCATTGTTTTAATTTTTATTAAAGGGTCATATTGACTTTATTTGCTTTTTATTTATTTTTGTCCTTCTCCTTCGACTTAAGTTACGTAACGTAGCAAGTAATAGTGAGGTTATCGTGCGAGGAAAAGCGACGGTGCCGACGGACAGATGTCCGTTTTGTTACTTTCGCCGATTGTCAATAAATTGTTATGAATAAGAAATATTTATAATATAATATTATAATGTTGTGTAAGCGCGCTGCGGCCGATACGTGTAGAATAGCTGTAAGCGAATGTTATGTAACGCAATACGATATAGTCTATGAGCCATATTTTTGCATCGGATTCACTCGCACCGCTCCTTCCGTTCTGTGATGTAGGCTTAACACCGCACTCTAGATGTTAATATAGATCTATCCGATTCTCTGTGCCAAACATATATTATATAGTACTTCCACTAACTTACTCAATCTTATGGCGAACTTAGTTCCGGCGGTGGATGCAGGAGTACAGGTAGACGTAGTATACCTGGACTTCCAAAAAGCATTTGACACCGTCGACAATGATGTCTTATTGAGGAAGTTGGCGGAAGTAGGATGCACACCGAAGCTCTTGCAATTCTGGGCATCGTATATGCAGGACCGGCAGCAGTATGTTTCTTACAATAGAAGTCAGTCCGAGCCCTTCTTTACAAGGTCTGGCGTAAGTCAAGGCAGCAATCTCGGTCCTCTGGAGTTCGTTCTAATGATTAACGACTTACCGGATGTTCTGGAGTACAGTCAGTGCCTACTTTTTGCCGACGACCTGAAAGTTTTTCTCCGAATAAACGAGGAGACGGACTGTGAGCGTCTTCAAAGTGACTTGCTAAACATCTTCAGCTGGAGTCAGCAAAACAAGCTACATTTCAATATAGCTAAATGCTCCGTAGTCAGTTTCACTCGCGCGAATAAGAGTATACACTACAACTACTCGCTTGGATCCGTACCTATTCAACGGGTGAATAAGGTGCGTGATCTAGGAGTATACTTCACACCGGACCTGATGTTTCGTGAGCACATCACAAATATTTGCAAAAAGGCTTACAAAAATCTTGGGTTTCTACTGCGGCACGTAAGGGACTTTACAAATGTAGCAACTGTAAAAGTGCTATACAACGCGTTAATACGCAGCCACATGGAGCACAACTCCATTATTTGGTCTTCACACGAAGAAAAATATAATGTCATGTTAGAGCGGGTTCAAAATAAATTCGTTAGACACCTTTATTTTAAACTTTACGGGGTATACCCCTTTTACCCATTAATGTATCCTACCTTATTCATACTGGGTATGGTAGGGTACAATGAACTTAGAGTGCGACGGGAATTTTCCCTTGCGCTGTATTTAATTAAATTATTGCGGGGATTTGCACATAACCCTGGAATGCTGCAATCCCTCTCTTTATGTGTGCCGGACAAGTACACTGAGAAGCGTCACAGGCCGCCGCTACTTTACGTCCCTCAGGCGCGAACCATGCTGCTCGCGAAGTCTCCTCTCGTGCGAGCACTACGCATTCTCAATGACGTCCATGGCAAAGTGGACATTTTTACGTGCCCATTGGGTGAATTAGTAAAGGTTCTTTTGTATATTATTAGCTATTAATTATTGTATTATTATCGTGTTAATTTATTCCTTAGATTACTATCTAGTTCGTTAGTTTAAGTTGTTTTATTATTAGTTTTAGTTTTCTGTGTAAAGTTTTTAGTGTAAGTCAATACCGCATTAGGTTAAGCCTGTAATGGTAATTTGATGTAATGATAAAATAAATAAATAAATAAATAAATAAATATTTACGAAAAATCTAAACGACTCGAAATTAAAACTCTCTGCCTTTATATCGACTTTCCTATTAATGTAGTCATTTAAAATTGGTAGATTTAATAGATCGAATACCGAGTAGTTTGTTGATATTACTGCGTAGATTTCCAGCGGATTCTTGCCGCTTAGAAACCTAATTGTAAAAATTAAAATTAAACCCTCGTCTCACGTCCCGCTAAACCTTTTGTAGCGAATCATTTGAACCGGTAATGTCGTTTCTCGCTTTCAAGTTAACATTAGGGTTAAGTTTTTCAAAGTAAATTAAGGGGAAGACTTCCTTAGGATGGTATCGGGTATTCTGTAGTAACGCGGAAGACATTCACCACCCCGGAGATGGGGGGAGGGGGGGAGGCAGCACCGCACGGCACGCTACCTTTGAACACGCGACACGCAATTCTGTCCATTAGTCGTAAGGATAATATAGACGCTCAGGTTACACTTCTGAGTTATTTCATTTTGTAAGTAATGTCATGTTGTACTAAATCGGTCTACGGCTTATCGCATGGTATTATAACACTTAGATTTATTGAAAGTAATTGTATTAAAACCGGTGATCGGTGAGCTAATGCTTTTAGCGAATATCGATTGCGAATGGTAGAGCGTTATTTATAGTACATACATGTAATAAATAATATTATGTAACTTAGTATATGAAACTTTGTTAATTATCTCATAGAATAATAAATTCATTGTAGATCTTTGTTTAACTCATTATTGTTGATTTTTTGCACTCGATAGTAATATGCGATAGCTAAATATAAGTATTATAATATACCTAGTCATTAAATTGATGCTATGGCAGTTCATCTAGAAGTATTTTATTAAGTTTTATATTTTTAATTTATTATTTGTAACTCCTAGTTAGGAGACGGACGGTATGTGGTTGTTGTCACAATCGAGTTAAATAATAATGGCACAGTACCGCTCCTATACCTACAGGCGTGAGCTTGTGCAATGTGCAGCCAGCAGGAACGGCTGAAATTGACTATTCATTTCGCATAAATAGATGAATTTGCTAAGAAATATTAGCCTTTAATTATAATTTTGTGAGCTCCCTCTGAGTCTAGTGTGATGTAATATTTCTGTAATGTAATTGAATCAATCGATGAGACATTTAATTGTGCAATTTTTATTCGACTTTATGCTAAGTATATGGTGCGTTTACATGTAACCTATGATCGTATAATAAATAAATACATTGCATTAAATACTTGCGAGTTTTATTTTTAAAATAGGTATGCATTTCTCTTTCATATAAGTTATCCTACTAATATTATAAATGCGAAAGTTTGTGAGGATGTGTGTGTGTGTGTGTGTGTGTGTGTGTGTGTTTTTGTTACTCTTTCACGCAAAAACACTGAACGATCACAATGCAATTTAGCACACATATAGAGGGTAACTTGGATTAACACATAGGATAGGTTTTATCCCGGAAATCCCACGGGAACGGGAACTATGCGGGTTTTTCTTAGAAAACGCGGGCGAAGCCGCGGGTGGAAAGCTAGTGATAATCGTTAGTCCATTGAAAAGTTACATTTGGGGTTGCGTTTTTTAGAGGACGCAATTTTATTTTTGTGATGTCAGTGTGGTCAGTGTGCAGCTAAAACCAAGTTTGTGGGGTCGCCACCCTTGTCCCACGGCCGCCATCTTGAAAATAGCGGCTGAATTAATGGTTTTTACGATATATCTCTTAAACTATTTATCTGATGAAAAAAAATGTTCACATTATTTGTTGCAAATTAAATTCTCTACAACTTTGTTCCAGTAACTTTTTGTTGTAGAACTATAAATAAAGAAGTTATAAGCGAAAATGTTCAGAAATTAGAGATATTTATATTTTTCAATAAAACTTTTTTTTGTCATTTTACGAAGAAATGATATCAGACCATTTTTGTAGATTGTTTTTTGAGGAACAACTTTTATATACAACATTTTTTCATTAACTAAATAGCTAAGGTTTTACAGCGCTCCGAAGTGAGTACTATTTTTCAGTACTCATTAACCATAGTTTTATTGTTATGCCCATGCCATATTTGAAACCTACGTAGCCTAAGGCCGCGTTTCCACCTGCAAAAAAACTTTCGCAAGAAATGTCCGACAGTCTGTCTGACAGCAGCTTGCAAGTCTAATTTCGCGTTTCCACCTGCAAGTAGACTTGCAAGCTGCTGTCAGATAGACTGTCGGACATTCCTTGCGGAAGTTTTCTTGCAGATGAAAACGCGGCCTAAACACACTTATCATTTTATTCTCGTTCATATTGGACATATTATGTATTATTGAATAATATCCAATGAACTTTTATTCTGGGGTTTTTTAATAAAACAATATTACAATAATGATACACAAATGAACACAATAAAAAGTAATAAAAATCAGTCTTCCTGATTATCATCGTTATCATAATGTACATGGTCACACGAATGGCGCCAAAACCATTGGCCAAAACATATTTTTACGAGAATAAAATGATAATACAGTAGAACCTCGATAACTTAAACCTCGATAACATAAAAGCCTCTGTAACTTCAAAAAATAATATGTTCCCTTCCCATCAGAGCCCAAAACCTCTTTAACTTAAAATACGCAACCTCTATAACTTAAATAAATAATCTCTGTATTGGCCCTCAGTAACTTAAAGAAATGTTTCCACAACCTTTATAACATAAAATTATTTGTCAATGAGTCATTTTGAAAGAGTGTCAAAACAAAAGGTTTCGGTATTTATTGCTTGCAAGTTGCACGTGTTTACTACCTATGTAATGTTAACGTAAACAATATATTACCTAATGTTTGGTTTATCGAAATTCTTCAAAGCTTTGCGGCGGATAGCTTTATGACAACGACTTACTTGCATCATAAGTTTTTGATAGTTGTCCTGGAAACATTACTTACTGTGTGATAAAACTGGCTTAAAATGAGTCCAAAAAGAAAACTAACAACCCTCACCTACGCTGATAAATTAAAAGCTATAGAAGCAGTGAAAAATGGATAGACCCTTGATAACTTAAAACCTCTATAACTTAAAATATTTTGTGTTTCCCTTGGACTTTAACTTATCGAGGTTCTACTGTATATTTATATAGTTAGGCTTTCGTCATTATTTCGCTGATTCGTTTTTCGGAGAATATTATTGTAAAAGTTATTAGCACTTATACTTAGAGTAAATAAGGAGAAAATAAACTTTTTCCTTACTTTCTCACTATCATTATACTTACTATCTTTTTTTCTAGTACGAATATGTTCTGGGAAAAAAATTGTATAGATGTATAAGGCCGCGTTTCCATCTGCAAGAAAACTTCCGCAAATGTCTGACAGTCTGTCTGACAGCAGCTTGCAAGTCTACTTACAGGTGGAAACGCGGAATTAGAATAAGTAGGTTTCAAAATATATGGCAAGGGCATAACAATAAAACTATGGTAATGGCAGTTATTATTTTATTATCCGGGGACGGCGAATTAAGGTACACTTATAGCACACATGCAAACATTATCGACCGACAGCTCACGGGTGTCCGATAGTACCGCCGGCATAACGGGTGTCGGCTCTGATATACAATATCGGACCGGACATTGTGCAAGACAGGTACATCCATACTAATATTATAAATGCGAAAGTAACTCTGTCTGTCTGTCTGTTACTCAATCACGCCTAAACTACTGAACCAATTTGCATGAAATTTGGTATGGAGATATTTTGATAACCGAGAAAGGACATAGGCTACCTTTTATTGCGAAATATGTACCACGGGCGAAGCCGGGGCGGACCTCTAGTAAATCATAAATCCTTCATAAATCATACATTTTGCTTACCCCAATATCGGATCGGAGTCCGTCACCGATATTGGATAGGAATAATGTGAAAACGCTCTAAGAATTATTATAACCCTATTTTTGGTGCACAGTCTAGTTAATTTATTTTTATTTAGTAAATATATTTATAACTAGCGGTCCGCCCCGGCTTCGCCCGTGGTACATGTTTACGTTTTCTCTACATAAGAACCATCCTCGTACTTCAAGGAATATAATAAAAAAATAATTATCGAAATCGGTTCAGCCGTTCTCGAGTTATGCGCTTACCAACACATTTTGCGATTCATTTTTATATATAAAGATTATAGTATAAAGACGTCTTTGCTTTAATTGTCGTTCTTGTACGTGAACGTAAGACAGGTTTAAGTCCAAAGGGTCAGTCATTGGTCAGTCACAGAAGTTGCCCTCATATGACTATTTATATCAAGACTTTCTTTATATAGAAAATAATAATTTATTGGGATCTGAAAGTAGGGCTCAAGAAAAATAAAACGTAATATAATATTTATTATAGAATTCAATATTCCAAACTATTTTTTTATATCATAATATTTTATAACATTATTATTCAAGAAGCTTATATCATATACACTGGAGATTTCGGTATGAACATTTGACGTGTAAGAAGAAAATATTGCCCAGTTGTTGTGTTTTATCACTTTCACACCTAACTTGGTATTGCCACTGTTAATACGAAGTTTTCCCAAGGCTACTATGTATGCTGTAATATTCTGTGCAAAAGGTTAGTTTTTGTACATGAGTTTGTTGATAAATTGCCAACAACGTCATTCAGAAGCATTGTTGGATGTGACAATTATTATTTATGCTAAATAAAATAAGTATCTGAACCAATTATTAAAAAGCGATACTCCCTGATTATGAGTAGTTACCATAATAAAATTGTAGCAACTCTCACTTTGACAATATGGCATAAGTGTCAAAAAAATTGCGTCGCTTCGAATATTTAAGTTAATATTGTTGCGTATTTAATAAATATTTTCCGAATATTAATAATGTATTGCATTGTGAAAAATTGCAGAAGTTTTTGGACACCAAATTCTGGCCTATAATTTCACAGGCAAGTGTATATTTACGTTATTTACAATATTCCTCAATACTCATGCATTTACCTGTTTAGAATCATTTTAATGGCAAAAATCGTCAAATTTATCATCATTTTACTAAGCAATCATGTTAAATAAGTTCTTTTCCTAATACTTTCATCATTTTTCAACAAGTTTTCAACAAACAAATTTAACAAGTAAGGTAACCATGATGATGGGTTTTTACGGATAGCGACGATAATATATTGCTAAACAATAGTAAGATGAACATTTAGAACACCATTTTAATTTTTTTTATACTAGTAATGAAACAACACACGACATCGGTATTGCACTCACATATTGTGGTTTGTTCTTTTTTACATTGAAATTTATACTTTTTAAATATTTTTTTGTTTTACGTATTTCAGCTTTCCAAAAAATGAAGTAAAAAGAAATATATGTGCCTATCAAGGGCAAAATTACTGAGGATTACGACCCAGAAAAAAAATACTGCCATAAACAGTTTTTATTTGATGTTTTTGGCTTGAAGTTGACCCGTCGAAGCAACGCGTTTAAAAAGAAGATCTGAGTAACTTACAATTTGGTAAACAGCATCTGATGCAAAACACAACTTTCCTCTATTTACAAAGGATGTTAATGATGTATATCGGTTAATATCCAAGCTTTGTAGCCAAAAGTTATCAAGCGTTATTTAAAACTATCGTTCTCTACCAATTAAAATTGTATGTCGTATAAAGGTGATAATTCTTGTAAGTTGACCAGTAATTATAATAAAAATACTGTTAAAAATATATGTCGTTATTATTTATAGACCATGATTTTTAGTTTTTTCTATTTCGAAAAATCCTGAATATACAAACCAGTGTGGTCACCCACAGAAAGAGACAAAAAACAACACTGACGTCATTCAAGGTTATATTTTCTTATGACAAGTTAATGGTCATAGTGCAATCTCCAGTGTATTAGATATAAGCTTCTTGTTATTATTAGTGTATAAAGATTAAAGTACTTTAAAGATTAAACTAAAATAATCTTTTTATCTAATATCACAGACTAATAATAATATACTGCCAATATGTAATTATTTATGTATTATTTTAATCTGTTGGATAAGAATCGACAAACATTTTTTTATTGAATAGTCTGTGAAGTGTGAACAGAAAAATATGGCTTACTTGACACTGACGTTTGTCTGTCTTTTCAAGTTAAGCTCCGTTCCATTGCAATCATGGCGGTGAACAATATTTCGAAAAAACGAAAAGTATGTTGTGTTTTACTTAAAAAACGATATAAATATATTACTGGTACCGTTCTTATACACACCATATTCGTGAAACCAGGATTTAATTTCAAAAACTTTTCGTGTTATGTGTGATGAATGTGGATTTGTTTTTGATCTTCTCGAGTGAGATATCTCATTATTCGTTGCAGTATACGGACAATAAGTGATCAGAATATTCTCATTCGGCTGCATTATTCACTTTGTTTTTACTTTTAATAATTTATCGTATCCGTTCTTTAAAAATTCAGTGAACAACATAACCTCTAACTTTTCAGTTCGTCGGCGACGGAGTTTTCAAAGCAGAGTTAAATGAGTTCCTTACCAGGGAACTCGCTGAGGATGGATACTCAGGAGTTGAAGTGCGCGTTACACCTACGCGATCAGAAATCATCATTATGGCGACCAGAACCCAGA
This sequence comes from Colias behrii, assembly GCA_029959065.1. Classification (NCBI taxonomy): domain Eukaryota; kingdom Metazoa; phylum Arthropoda; class Insecta; order Lepidoptera; family Pieridae; genus Colias; species Colias behrii. The sequence goes on along the minus strand of JARWMC010000021.1, from coordinate 49,735 downwards.
GTGTTTTGGGAGAGAAAGGCCGCCGCATCAGGGAGCTCACATCTGTAGTTCAAAAGCGTTTCAACATTCCCGAACAATCTGTTGAACTTTACGCAGAGAAGGTCGCCACCCGTGGGCTCTGCGCTATTGCCCAGGCTGAATCTTTGAGATACAAGCTTATTGGAGGTTAGTATGGTGCTCACTAGTCACTTGTTAATTCATTTTTTTTTTGTTGCAAATCTGCTATTGTTTTAAGGTCTTAACTCTTAATGGATAATCTACTATGAGATTAATAAATAAAATAAATGGACATTGCAGAGTTATGTAAAACTAGCTGTGCCGCGCGGTTTCACCCGCATTACTCTGCTCCTGTTGGTCTTAGCATGATGATATAATATAGCCTATATTACTCGAGGATAATGTAGCTTTCGAATGGTGAAAGAATTTTTAAAATCGGTCCAGTAGTTTATGAGCCTATACATTTCAATCAAACAAACAAAGTTTTCCTCTTTATAATATTAGTGTAGATGAGAGAAAGTAATTAAATAATTGTAATTTTTGGTTTTATGGCATTTAATTGGTAGTATTAATCGAGCAAAGCAACAAGTATCATGGCTATTTTATCATGGCTAGGTGTGATCTTTACATGAAACAATATGTTAACAGATTACTTAGTATTGTGTTTATTTATACAATAATGTACGGAAAGACTGAACGAATTTTGCTAATTCTTTTTTTTTTACTATTCCTTGAAGTACGAGGATGGTTCTTATGGAGAGAAAACATAAACATGTTTCACCGATGAAGCCGGGTGGACCATTACGCCGTTAGTACACCTACGCATTCGCGTGCGGCAGCGAATCTCTGCGAAACTACTGCGAAGCGAAGTATCTGCGGAACGTTAGTACACAGCAATGTTTTCGCAATGCATCTGTGTAATGGCCATTTCGCAGTTCCTTGCGAAACTATACTGACAAGGACGCAACTATTTCATCTATCTATGTGCTAGAGTGAGACATATCATATGCGAAATCCTGCCACACTACTGACAGATTTTTCGTTGTTTCGCTGCCGCACGTGAATGCGTCGGTGTACTAACGCCGTTAGTGATATAATCGATCTATTCAAAGTAGTTGTAGTATATTGTTATACTACAACTACTTTGAACCAATTGGACTTCATTTTATTTTTTGTTAAACTCCTTAAGTGTTCAACCAATTAACATTATTCTTTTAATGAGTAAAAGGAAGTTGTTAATCATTTGGTCCCAGTGTAGAATCTGGTGTGCTACCTTCTCATAAGAATATCTGACTTTTTTGTAGAGATTTATGTACATTTGCATAGGTTATTCACACTCATAATACAAAATGTATTTACAATAATTAGTGTGAGTAAACTGTTACATTATATAATAATTAATATGTACATTCCGGATTAATTATAGGTACTAGATTTCCGCCCGCGGCTTCGCCCGCGTTTTCAAAGGAAAACCCGCATAGTTCCCGTTCCCGTCGGATTTCCGGGATAAAACCTATCCTATGTGTTAATCCAAGTTATCCTCTATATGTGTGCTAAATTTCATTGTAATCGGTTCAGTAGTTTTTACGTGAAAGAGTAACAAACATCCATACTTACAAACTTTCGCCTTTATAATAGTATTAAGATGTAAATATTGTACAGGTCTGGCTGTTCGTCGCGCATGCTACGGTGTGCTCAGGTTCATCATGGAGTCCGGTGCGCGCGGCTGCGAGGTGGTGGTGTCGGGCAAGCTGCGCGGTCAGCGAGCCAAGTCCATGAAGTTCGTCGACGGACTCATGATCCACTCCGGAGACCCCTGCAACGACTATGTCAACACGGCCACAAGACACGTGCTGTTGAGGCAAGGAGTACTCGGAATTAAGGTAACTTAACTTGTACTATTATACAAACACAACTGAAAATGCATGAAAATTGATTTGCTAACAAATATAACTTGTGACATTAATAATTTGTGAGTAATAAGAATAATGTAAACTCATCCACGGTATCAGGGATTGCAGTTGTCTGTCGACTGTAATCTAATTACTTGTGGAAGATCAATGAGCTTGTTTATTGGAGGGTCTGTCTGTATGGGCTCTTGTACGGTGCAAGCTCTACATGTTTATAATTGACTAACTGCTCCGCGCGGTTTCACCCCCGTGGCTCCACCCCTGTTGGTCGTAGTGTGATGATATAATATAGCCTATCCTCGATAAATGGGCTATCTAACACCAAAAGAATTTTTCAAATCGGACCAGTAGATCCCGAGATTAGCGTGTACAAACAAACAACAACCTCTTCAGCATTATATTATTAGTATAGATACTCAATTTGAACTTTTAATAATTATTATTAATACCTTCCTTAGAAATATTTTATTACAATAATAACCTATTGTATGTACACTGTACAGTTAACATGATTCTTTACACATAAGAAATTATTTTTGGTTCCTATGGTGTTCGTATAATCTGTTCAGTTTTGCTGTAGATTTTAAGTTTTATATTGCTATAAAAAAAGTATATTATGTCAATCTCTCATAACAAAATATTCTATAATATGTTTCAATTAATTGATTTTGATTGAAAAGTTTCAATTGAAAGAAGAATAACTTAATATACAAAAGCGCATACCGCTAACGCAATAGTTTGGCCGGCAGGTGAAGATCATGTTGCCGTGGGACCAGCAGGGCAAGAACGGGCCGAAGAAGCCGCAGCCCGACCACATCCTGGTGACGGAGCCCAAGGACGAGCCCGTGCCGTCGGAGCCGACGTCGGACGTGCGCTCGCTCGCGCCCGCCGCGCTGCCGCCGCCGCAGCCCGCCATCGCATAGACTTAATGACTTAAATAAACTCTTTCACACATACGCTCTCGTTTTATTGTGCCTTTCCTGACACTCGCTACCCTTCCTGTGATGTGTGCTTAGAAACCTGGGTCTCAATTTCGCTATTTTAGTTAAATGTCATACAATTACGATTCAATTGAGAGTTCATTTCAATTCAAATTCAAATTTTATATTTGCAAGAATTGTGTTAGAAATTACAGTTTTGATATATTATGTGGCTAATACATTCTACCCATTGATTAGGTGTGCACTGTACAAATATTAAAATAGAAAATAAACTAATGAATTTACACTAATTTTTCAATAATCATCATCACACGATTCCATTTTATTACATACCTGACTAGTGTACGACCAGGATTTCCGCTTTTTCTGTCACAACAACTGTTGTTAGGCTACTTAATAAAAATATACCAAAACGATGCGCCATCTTTGAAAGTGAATTTTTCTGGAGTTCTGTACATACCTACCACGCCAAAAATCAAGATGCCATTTACCCATTTTTACCATCCCAAGCATACGTAGCCGAGCCGTCATCAATTATTTATTTAAAAATTACTTTTCTTGAACTGATAATTACATTCAAAGTCCCCCATACCTCGCGCTTACTGACATCTTCAAACTTCAAAGACCTGTATTTTGAAAACTAAGCTTCTAAATGCAAAAAAAAATTCGTGTAGGGTGAAGTCTCCTATTATCGGCCTGCTCCTTATATCGGCCTTTTCGAGAAAATGGAATATAACTATAAATATCGATCTTAAATCATAAAAGTTTTTATGCAAAAAGAGACTCTATATACATAAGCAAAACCTCCCAAATTTCGGTGTGGGTACCTCAACTCTTGAAAATTCAGTTGGCCAAAGAGCACGTGCAGGTACAAACGTGCGTAGTTTGGCGGCATTGCGTAGTCAAATCCCTGAGTCGATGCTTTACGTTGATAAGTATTTTAATGGAATTAAACAAACCTATAGTAATTAATTTTATGTGTTCTTAAAGAAAAACAGTCTAATTATTGATAAAATAGTGTGTTTTTACATTTATTTGTCTTTTTAATGAAATAATTGCGGGGCCGAGATTGGGGATCTGTATTTGCTGATAAATCTCAATATCGGCCGGGTGGTCGATATTGAGGTAATGCACGAAAACTTCAAATAACATGTTTAGCTATTTTATATGTTAGCAGTGATATTAATAAGGTTAGAAATGAAACAACAGCTCCGTTTGATCACTGGATCCTAAAGTCGGCCGCCTAAAAACGATTTTTATTAGCTACGGCCGATATAAAGCGAATCGATGCGTAATAACGGCCACCTTAGTAAAACCTTTTCTACTACCGTCGAACTTTACAATAAACAGGGAGGTGATGTATTTTAATTTTTGTTAATAGCTATGCCAAAATCATGCCGGCCAATCTAAACTAGCAAAAGATCAACTAAAAGTAAAACGTTGGCTATTGCAAACGTTTTCCTTTTTGTTGACCTTTTTGTTTGTCCTTTTTGTTGACCATAGTAAAATTATGGAGACAGTGAATGCCGTCAAAAATCAAAATATGAGCATTAGAGAAGCATCTCGACAATACGACATCCCGAGGACCACTTTACAAGATAGACTTCATGGAAGAATAGACACAGATTGCACAGTTGGTAGAGATACCGTCTTAAACCGAAATGAAGAAGAAGAAATTGTTCAATGGTTGATACGGATCTACGGTTTACCTATCTGCGGTTTTCCTAGATCACGTAGCAACGTGATAAATATTGTTAAAAATATTATAAAAGAAGATAAAAGACCCAATCCGTTTAAAAATGGAAAACCAGGGAAAAAGTGGTAGGTTTTTAAAATGAAAGAAGCTGGCCAGGGCTGTAGTTACAGAAGAAAGTGGTTTAATGACTTACAAGAACATAATATAAAATCAATCGGACACGGAAGACATATTACAAGACCCACGGAGAATATTAATGGGGATGAGACGAGCTTTAGTATTTTTCCGAAGACAGGGAAAGTAATAGGGCCTAAGGGATAGAAGAACATTTATGAAGTTGCTAAGCTAGTCATATCTGCAGCAGGAGAATCTTTATGGTTGTTTTCCCTACATCCGTAGACCGCCAAAAGTAATCTTTAATAGCACACCTTCCTCCTGGTTTCTTGGTTTATCAAATAGTGGGTGGATGAGAAGTGAAGTAGTATTCTATGAATATGTTGGTTTAATGATTGGGTGATTTCTTATAACATTTCCAAGCCATTTCTTTTTCTAGTTGATTGACACAAGTCTCATTTAACCCCGTATCTTTATTTGTCTTATAAGAATACTGAACTTGGTAGATTACTTGAAATTTTTAAGAAAAATGTAACGAAAAGACCAATCATGATAGGTGAGTTAAAAAAATGATTTGTATCTCAATTGATAATAAAAAATGTTACCAGTGTTAAGTTTTATTGATCTAACTTCACCTTAGAAAAGGTATGCCGATATTAGGGCCAAAGACGGCAGATATTAGGGTGTTAGCTTGGTGTTAGTGGCCGATATTGAGGGAAATCGGCATATTCGAAATAAAAATTCTATATTTAATAAAGTAACAATAGATTCGTAATTTTGCAAATGTAGTAATGGAGTTTCAATATCTATCTACCCAAAAAAGGCACTGTAAGAAAGAAAAAGCTATTAATGTAAAAATTACATCCAGTCAAAGTTCAAAAAAAGTTGACATGGCCGATAATTGGTGCCACCACCCTATATACCGATACAGCATTTTAAGATGTTACAGGGCCTCCCCCAAAGAATGCCACTTGTCCCTGTCTTGGGCTGAGTTCCGCCAATTTCTGCCAGCAACTGCTACTATTTCATCAGCCCATCTGGCCCTTGGTCGACCTCTTGTTCTGGTGCCTCTTGGCCCCGACCACTTCACTGATCTTAGAGTCCATCTGTCATCTTTGTAACGAGCCAAGTTTGATGCCTAGGCAGCTTCTTTCCATTCAGGGCAGTAGTGCTTTGTCCATGACTATTTTTTTAGTTGCTAGCGGAAGTTGCGATTTAAGTATCGAACTTGCTCCATGTAATCGCCACTCTCCGGTTTACTTCTTCAAAATTTCTTTAAATACTAAAGGAGATTTGTTTGCCTAAGTAGATATATTTGTTTACGTACTCGAGAGGGAATCTAGTAAGATGGGCGTCGCAGTGTCGTTATTCATTATTTTAGTTTTATCAAGATTAATTTCTAATCCTATAGTTTTGCTAGCTTGGTTGAGTTCATTGATCATCTTATTTAAGTGGTGAGGGTTTTCCGCAAACAATATTAGGTATGTCATCGGCAAATCTAAGGCGCGGGTCAAACACAAGCGGCGCGGGCGCGGGCGTGCCATAAGCGCACCTCTTGAATCTGTTTTGCACCACGTCCTTCTTATACATTTTGTATGAAAGAATTTTGGAAAGGCGTCGAGACGGCACGCCACGGTTGTGCCACGGTTGCGCCGCCTTTCCAAAGTTATTTCATACAAAATGCCAATAGCGCACCCGATGCACGCCGGCAGTGCGCCCGATGCGCGCCGCGCCGCTTGTATAATATGTCCCGCGCCTAAGATGACTAAGCATGTTCCCATTCATATTAATGCCACGATTAGACCACGGTAATTTTTCCAATACGTGTTGTAAGACGGTTATGAATAATTTAGGTGAAATTGGGTCCCCTTGACGGACTCCTCTCTTTATCTTGAATGGTTCGCCGACTCTATCCAGCTTGACTCTACTTGTACTGTTGTTGTTTATTTTATTTAGAACTAGCGGTCCGCCCCGGCTTCGCCCGTGGTACATATTTTCATTTTCTCTACATAAAAACCATCCTCGTACTTCAAGGAATATAATAAAAAAAGAATTATCGAAATCGGTTCAGCCGTTCTCGAGTTATGCGCTTACCAACACATTTTGCGATTCATTTTTATATATAAGAAGACTAGCGGTCCGCCCCGGCTTCGCCCGTGGTACATATTTATGTTTTCTCTACATAAGAACCATCCTGGTACTTCAAGGAATATAATAAAAAAAGAATTATCGAAATCGGTCCACCCGTTCTCGAGTTATGCGCTTACCAACACATTTTGCGATTCATTTTTATATTATAAGAATAAGATATTAATATATTTTTCATTTATGTTTATTGCTTTCAGTGATTCCCAGATGCTTTCGTGTGTAATTGTGTCAAAAGCTTTTTTGTAGTCCACGAACGCTAGGTACAAGGGCTTGTTAAATTCTGTGAATTTCTCAATCACCTGGTCTACTACTTGGATATGGTCCAATGTGCTGAAACCGCTTCTGAACCCGGCTTGTTCGATCGGTTGATGTGCATCGATAACGGGGGCTATTCTTTCAAGCAGGCAGGAAGAAAAAAGTTTGTAAAAGCAGCACATAAGACTTATAGGACGGTAGTTACCCAAGTCTGCTGGATCGCCTTTTTTGTATAGCAGTGTGATTTCAGATTCCAACCATTGGTGCGGTATAGCTTCATCTTCGAAAATTTTATTCCATAGCATAGTGATTGGGGTCAGTAGCAAATTCTTTGCAACCTTGATACGTTCATTAATGATCCCATCTGGTCCTGGGCCTTTTTCCGGTTTAAGTCTCATTATTTGTTTCAATATTTCTTTTTCTGTAAACTGTACGATTGGAGTTGTGTCTGTACAGTGGATATCAGCCTTGGTTTGCTTTAATTGTGTGAATGGTTCACTGTATATGTTACAGTCAAAACCCTGAAACAGTCAATATCCTTATTGACGGTTATTAAGGTTATTGACTAAGGGCGTCTGTTAATATCCTTATTGACTGATTTTATCTGAGAAAATCAGTTAATAAGGTTATTGACCGACACCCATAGACAATAACCTTATTCACTGATTTAAAGAGCAGGCATTCAGTCAATATAGGTTTTAACCAACGTACTGAATAGATTTTAACACTTAAATCTTTCTGTAATGGGCAAGTAAAACAATAGCGAGTCGGTTCTGGCACTCGCCGGCAGCTGCCGCGGCACGCTCGCTTCGCTCGCTCGACTCGTGCGTGAGCGTCGCAGTTCAAACCTAACCTAACCTACTGGGTCAAATTTGACCTTTCTGTAAAACTCGCTATTGTTTTACTTGCCCAGCTTTTTTTATTATTTCTGTGCGAGATTTGCATTTGTTATTGCCAGACTGCAGAAAAGGTACCCATGTTTTGGTTTTATTAAGTTCTTTGTAAGCTTTTTTAGCAGACCTAGAATTTTCGAATTTTCTTTGTATAGTTGTTGTTCTGTAGGTATCGTAACTTTTTTTTAAATATCTTTACAGGGACCTAATATCACGAGGAAGCTCTCAACATTGGATGGATATATTACAGGAATCGGCGGATATCGAAACTATTTCGTCCTCATCATTAATTAATTATTACCGTCCTGTTTATAAAATTTTAACACAATTTGTAAATATATATATATATATATATATATATATATATATATATATATATATATATATATATATATATATATATATATATATATACAGGGTGTAATCGTTAAGTGTGCACAGGCGATTTTTCCGTAAGTATTACAGATAACAAAAAACTTTAAACTGATATCGAAAGTACTTAACCTAATGAGTAAAATGGCGGTAATAAATTTTTAAAAATAAATCGAGAAATATCAAAAAAATTATCTTTAAACCCTCCCATACATTAAGTATGAAATATGAATATCCCATATACATTTAATATGAAAGATTTTAGCTTTCTTTTTCTTTTTTGGTTTTCTGCTTTAATTACTTCGCAAATTTGAAGTGGCATTTTCCACGCTTTTTCCGGACATTTTCACGCATTTTCCGGATATTTTCCGGGGATTTTCCGAGCATTTTCCGGGCATTTTCCAGGCATTTTCCACGCTTTTTCCGGACATATCCACGCATTTTCCGGATATTTTCCAGACATTTCCCTGGCATTTTCCGGTTATTTTCCGGGATATTCCAGACATTTTCCGGGAATTTCCCAGGCATTTTCCGAGCATTTCCCGGGGATTTTCCGGATGTTTCCCAGACATTTTCCGGACATTTCCCTGGCATTTTCCGGGGATTTTCCACGCATTTCCCAGACATTTTCCGGACATTTTTCAGGCATTTTCCGGGGATTTTCCAGGCATTTTCCGGATATTTTCCGGACATTTTCACGCATTTACCGGATATTTTCCGGACATTTTCACGCATTTTCCGGATATTTTCCAGGCATTTACCACGGTTTTTCCGGAAATTTCCACGCATTTTCCAAGCATTTCCCAGGCATTTTCCGGTTATTTTCCGGGAATTTCCCAGGCTTTTTCCGGGGGTTTTCCGAGCATTTCCCGGGGATTTTCCGGATGTTTTCCAGACATTTTCCGGACATTTCCCTGGCATTTTCCGGGGATTTTCCACGCATTTCCCAGACATTTTCCGGACATTTCCCAGGCATTTTCCGGTTATTTTCCGGGAATTTCCCAGGCTTTTTCCGGGGATTTTCCGAGCATTTCCCGGGGATTTTCCGGATGTTTTCCAGACATTTTCCAGACATTTCCCTGGCATTTTCAGGCATTTTCAGGCATTTTCCACGCTTTTTCCGAAAAATTTCCACGCATTTTCCGGATATTTTCCAGACATTTCCCTGGCATTTTCCGGTTATTTTCCGGGATTTTCCAGACATTTTCCGGGAATTTCCCAGGCATTTTCCGAGCATTTCCCGGGGATTTTCCGGATGTTTCCCAGACTTTTCCGGACATTTCCCTGGCATTTTCCGGGGATTTTCCACGCATTTACCGGATATTTTCCGGACATTTTCACGCATTTTCCGGATATCTTCCAGGCATTTTCCAGGGACTTTCCACGGTTTTTCCGGAAATTTCCACGCATTTTCCGAGCATTTCCCAGGAATTTTCCGGTTATTTTCCGGGAATTTCCCAGGCTTTTTCCGGGGATTTTCCGAGCATATCCCGGGGATTTTCCCGATGTTTTCCAGACATTTTCCGGACATTTCCCTGGCATTTTCCGGGGATTTTCCAGACATTTTCCGGGGATTTTCCGAGCATTTCCCGGGGATTTTCCAGACATTTACAGGCTATGTCAGGGAAATGTCCGGAAAATGCCTGGAAAATTCCCGGAAAATATCCGGAAAATGCGTGAAAATGTCCGGAAAAATGTGGAAAATGTCACTTCAAATTTGCGAAGTAATTAAAGCAGAAAACCAAAAAAAGCTAAAATCTTTCATATTAAATGTAGGTATATGGGATATTCATATTTCATACTTAATGAATGGGAGGGTTTAAAGATAATTTTTTTGATATTTCTCGATTTATTTTTAAAAATTTATTACCGCCATTTTACTCATTAGGTTAAGTACTTTCGATATCAGTTTAAAGTTTTTTGTTACAGATAACAAAAAACTTTAAACTGATTATTTTATATTACAGATAATACTTACGGAAAAATCGCCTGTGCACACTTAACGATTACACCCTGTATATATATATATATATATATATATATATATATATATATATATATAAGGTAACGGCACCAGTATATAATATATATATATATATATATATATAAGGTAACGGCACCAGTCGTGGACAAGCATCCAGTAATGGACAAAATAAATATTAAATTTAAATATTAAGACCAAAATTAACGTTATATAATTTGGCAATACTTAAAATAAAAGTTTGGTTCATAAGCTATCAAAATACGACATTTCATCTTATTCGGCCAAAATGTTTGAAGATGGCAGAACGTTATGTTTAGATGCTGCGACTCGTTTCGAAGAAATCCGTTTTTACTAAGAAAATCCTTAAGGAAGTGAGGACACAATTTTGGTTATAAGAATTTTTGTATAAATGTCAGCAAAATTTGATATTACTTTTATTTATAGTAGTTAAGTGTACGAAATATTACACGATTTAGTATCATGATAGGTTATGTTGTTTAAATAAAATTCATCAGTGTCCATAACTGGATTTAATTCCATGGATATATCCATTTATGGACATTTGTCGAAAATAAACTTTTTTTAAAGGTATTAATTACATGCGCTTTTCTGTATTGTCTTTTCTTTATGATTAATAATATACCTATCACGACCATTTCAAACAAAGGATTCCAATATTGTACAACAATTGTCCATGACTGGATTTGCTTTGGTTCCTATAATGGACATTGATATTTTTTGTTAAAATTACACTAATGGGTCCAACAACATAATATCTAATAGAGAGATCTAGAGAGTTCTCTGATGAACTGTTTGGATCGTTGTCTGCTGCTAAATTCCACCACCATATAGCACACACGCTTAAATTTCATCCACACCATCTTGACAAAGCTTTTTGCCTCGTGCTACAATTTGGAATCCATATCGATGGACCGATCAGATTAAGGCTGCTGGCGGATTCAGATTGGCGATTCACTTCACGAGTGTAGCGGAATGCCAGGAAACAGAGAGATATGGCGGAACATCGTGACGCGGGTAACATCTACCCCCCTAGAGTGATATGACGAAGAAGAAGAAGTCCCAAAATGGATGGAAAGGCAGTACTTTTTTTAGTTATATTTTTCATCCCTGACTTAAAAAAACCATATTGGTGTTTCTTAACGGACATAACTCGTATTTAACGATGCATTTGTCCAATTTTTGCCTAGAAAATGGAAATTAAGACTGTTTTAAATATTATAAGTATGCAAAATAATTAATAAGTACTATTTTTTATAAATACATCCCCGATTTATTGTATTCCAATCATCATTTTCAAGATTCTATTGATAACTATAAGTCTTCTCCAATTGTAAATAACTGGAGAAACGACATTAGGTACAGTCCATAAATGGGTGTTCATAACTGGATGTTGTCCAAAACTGGGTGTCCATCATTAGATTTTTCACTGTCCAACACTGGTGCAAAAAAGTGTTTTTTTAATTTATAAATAACTTCATTATTTATGCATTGTAATCTTTTTTCTAACATTGGTTACGTTAAACTAACATTGAACTAAAGGTATAACTAAACAATATCCAATAAAGTTAAAAAACCTACGAGAAATTTGCAAAAAACTTCAATTTTTTCCTTAATCTGTACAAGACTGGTGCCGTTACGTTATATATATATATATATATATTTTTTTTTTTTTTTTTTTTAAATTCCCAAAAAATGATACAGTACATTAGATACAGAAAATACTTAAAACTTAAAAAACAAGGTATAACTGGGTAAAACAATATGTGTAGACGTAATAATATTATATTATATCTGTATCACCTCAGGGAAAAGGATTACTGACTCAGCATGAATGTTACAGCTGAGGCTGTAACGCTGTTATTCTGTCAGCACCATATTAAGTAGAGAGGAGTGACTAATAACAGTAGGTATAATTTTAAAGAACGGACTAAATTATGCTATGTATTAAATTATAAAGTAAGAAGATTTTGATGTATGAAGTATGTAACATAGTTTGCCAGTCAGAACGTAGAATCGGCTGAGTGAGTTGAGAGGAAACGAATCAGTAATAAAAAATAAATAGTGTGTAATAATGAATTTATGAATTTATATTGCCAACGCCAAGTACGTAGAAGAAGTTAAAGACATCTTTCCAGAACAATAATATATAAAACGTAGAATATAGATGAAGTAAAAGGACACAATTTTAATGAATATCAAGTAGATTATAGTTTATAGTAGATATTGTTAAACACAGAAAATAACAATAGGTATTTATGTAGACTGTTTTTGAATAACGAGAAAATAAGCTTTCAACTTCTTTTTAAAAGTGTCCCTTGATTGAGAATTTCGAATAGGAGGCGGGATATCATTCCAGCATTTCGTAGCAAGAAATCTAAAACTTCCTCTAAAGGCGGCTGTTTTGTATTTAGGCACAGAAAAAATATTTGTGCATGACCTACATTCACTCGAGGCTTTGGAGGTCCTCCATAAAAGTTTATCATATAAATAAGAAGGTTTTTTAAATTTAATAACGTCCAAAAGGAGACTGGCAAAGTAAAGTTTTTGACGGTTTTTCATGTTAAGTAGGTTATGCATGTTTAGGTATGGTGATATATGTGTTCTTGGAGGAATCTGAAAGCAATATCGTGCACAAGCATTTTGCACTCTCTGAAGGAGACGTTGTGTTCTTTGAAGCAAACAAGGACCATAAACTGCCAGAGCATAGTTTAGTTTGGACAAGACTAGAGTTTCACATAGGCGAATGCGCATATCTACACTTAAAAAATCACGAATTTTGTATAAAACTTTAATACGATAAAAGCAATTTCGAGTAACATTTAAAACATGGGCTTCAAATTTCAAATTATTGTCCATTTCAATACCAAGGTTGCGCACCTGATTGACACATTCGAGAGGTAAGTTATCGATACAAACTTTAGGTTTCAACTGCGATAAACAATTGACCTGTTTTTTGGAACCAACGATCATGAATTTAGATTTTATCGGATTTAATACCAAAGAGTTATTAGTAGACCAACATGAAATATTATTTAAATCCGAATTAAGATTCTTTATAGTCTGGTCAAAATTATCCCTGCTGATAGGAATGAGTAGTTGTAGGTCATCGGCATATAAGTGAAATTGACAGTGTTTAATTGAGTGTGTAATGTCTGCTGTATACAGTATAAATAGAATAGGTCCTAGTGACTTTCATAGGTTTTGAAAGTATGTGGTTGCCGTTAAGACTATGTAAAAGAACTTGTTGAGTACGATTTTTTTGACGACCAGTCAATGGTGTTAGAGTCAAATCCATAGTACGAAAGCTTAGCTAAAAGAAGGGAAATGTTTATACTGTCGAAAGCACGAGAGAAATCCAATAGAGTAAGGAGAGTTCCACAGCCCCTATCTTGAGATGAAAGAATTTTATCGATAACATCAAAGAGAGCTGTTGATGTCCCATGTTTAGCCCTGAACCCAGATTGAAGAGGTGGAAATATATTATTTGATTCACAATAATGCACAAGCTGTTTTTGGACTACTTTCTCTAGTATTTTCGACAGGTAAGGCAGAATACTAATTGGACGTAGGTCCTTGAGATCTGAGCAATTATTTACCTTGGGGAGGGGATGAATTAAAGCTTTTTTCCAAAGAGAGGGAAAGATACCTGAAGCAAGCGATCTGTTGATTAAATTGGTTATGAATTTTAATGAATGAGGTAATGTCAATATGATCATATCTCTATTAATTTCGTCTGACCCCACAGCATTAGAGTCAATTGATAAAATAATTTTAGCTATGCTGTCTTCACTAACAGCTGTAAAAGAAAATGTAGCATTTGAGAATTTTTTTGAATTGAAATAGTGAACTGTATTTATGTCTGCTCTGTCATCTCCTGGAACATTAAGAAAATGAGTATTTATTTTGTCGGGGTCATTAAAAGTATGTGGTATTAATGAGTTAGATTTAAAATTTGGTAGAACAGATCTCTTTAGATTTTTCCATAGTAATTTTGGGTTGTAACTAACTGCTTGAGACTTTTTTAAGCTTCTTTATGGATATCTGATTTAGAAGCTTGAAATTTCCGGTGTGCTTTATCGCGTAAAGAAACCATGAACTGCAAATTACTAGTGAACCAGGGTGGAAGCGGTTTTCTGATAATGGAAGTTTTGGAGGGAGCATATTTATCAAACAGATTAATAATGATAGTATTGAACAAATTCACAGAATCATTTACGCAAACTTGCTTTAATAAAATATCCCAGTTGATAGAACTTAAATCAAAGTTAAATGGACTAATAGGTATATTTTTTAGGGGACGGTAGTTATTTAATATATTTGGGCGGTATTTTTTGTTTATTAATTTTTAGCTCTGTTACAATGAGGGAATGTGCTCCTAATGTAGGAATTTGATGGTTAACAATACTCACGACCGGGGCATAAAAAAAAAAAAAAAAAAAATACAAGATCTATTAACGATTCACTATGAGGAGTGATATGTGTAGGAGACTGCACGTAATTTTTTAGACCGGAGTAATATAGAAATTAATTTAATTGCAAAGTTTTCCCATCATGCTCATTCAATAAATTGATATTAAAATCACCCATTAAATCACCTATTATAACCTAATATACCGATTGGCTGGTAGATAGGTATTATAAAACGGTGCATTTACATCAAACGAACATAGAGCTAGAACTTTCGTGATCTTTTAGTGTAAACGAACACTCGTATTCAGTGTTGTTCAGTATTAGAATATTACAAAGAATCTTTTCGAAGGCACTAAGAACAACGAAAGAATGCTCTACGCCTATTTACACAAAATGAATTTGACATAGTGTGGTTAGAATGAGCATTTGCTCGTTTGATGTAAATGCACCGTAATAGAAGTGCAGTTTATTTAGTATTAAGTATTATTTATCCATACTAATATTATAAATGCGAAAGTAACTCTGTCTGTCTGTCTGTTACTCAATCACGCTTAAACTACTGAACCAATTTGCATGAAATTTGGTATGGAGATATTTTGATACCCGAGAAAGGACATAGGCTACCTTTTATTGCGAAATATGTACCACGGGCGAAGCCGGGGCGGACTACTAGTTGGAAATAAATTTATTTTGGCAACTATTTTTGTGTTTCATTTATTACCTTTTACCTAAGTATGTGAGGAATTTAGGGTAGAATTTTGTAATACCATCTGGAGACAGAATATTCTTAATATGTAGTATACACAAAAAACTCTACTCAAAAGAATCGTTCGATTAATTTTGTAAAAATCAGAAAACTATATAGAAGTTTTACGAGAAATTGCTTGGGTATTGAACCAATTAAAATCTGTTAAAAATACAACGTTTTATCGTATTATTGGTAGGGTCAAGGATGAGATCTCTAACAAATTAAAACCTAAACCTGATTTTACTCACTCACAACCTGCATTGACGCACGTTTGCAAAAATTAAATTCTCTACACGTAAATCATGATACATACATATACCAACTCCTTCCACTTGATCGCGTTCAACGTAGAGCAGTTAGAATGATTGGCGACCCAAGACTTAGCAATCGGCTTGACCCTCTTGCTTTGCGACGAGACATTGTGTGTCAGTGTCTTTTATCGCATGGGGAGTGTTCAGAGGAGTTATTCGAGTTCATACCAGCAGCGGAATTTCACCACCGCTCCGCCCGTCACAAAGCAAACTTCCATCCACACCATTTGGACCGCTGGCGAACGAGTACCGTACGCTTCTCGCGACACTTTTTATCCCGCACTACCACCTTGTGGAACAGTCTACCCCCTTCTGTATTCCCGCACGTGTATGACTTAAATACCTTTAAAAAGAGAGCCTACATCCATCTTCTACAGCCGGTAACAGCCTCACAAAGGTAACTTTGTCAATGCTCATGGGCGGTGGTGTCACTTCATTAGGTGATCCACCTGCTCAGTTACCTGCTCTTACATAAAAAAAAAAAAAAAAAAAAATAACGTTAATATTTTTATCTTATTTCTTTGTTAATTTCAAGCAAACGTTATGGATCACAATTTTTCGACAGTTGGGTTAGGTTAGGTATGGGAGTGTTTAATGTAATTTTTTTGGATATTTCTCGTTTTATTTAAAGAAAGTTATTATTGCCATTTTACTCCTTAGGTTAAGTTCTTTCGATATCTAATATCTAACCTAACCTAACCTACCTACCTATCTCTTAATATTAAAAAAATATTTACATCTAAGTATATAGATATATTAACAAATTCTAGAGCACTTAATTAATTTTATATTATTGCCTTTCATTGTAGGTAGACTGGGTACGATTGAAACAAAGGACGGTTGAAACAACACGAATATCTCGCAAATCGTTGGTGGGGGGGTTAGGGGTCCAAGGGGAAAATGAAGTGCACAACTGTTCTAAACACGATCCACAATGTTGCGTCGATCTCCGCGCGCTTCAGCTGATTTTATAAGACCCTATTATGTTTTTATGACCAAAAGTAAGTATTTTTGCTTGGAGATTTTTCCAATTATTGGCATTTCTATTTAAGTGACAGTATTACGTGTGCGTTTTTGTTTGAAGTGAATCTTGTGGAATATGACATTGTGACTAGTTTTTGGGTATCATTGTTGTTACAATTACTAGAACTGTATTTTACCTAAAGTAGGAGTTGGGGACGGTTGAAACATTTTTTTTGGGTACGGTTGAAACATTGTTTTAATTATTTTTTGTATTTTTAGATGCCGATAGTACGTGTAAGAGAGATTTCGGGAAGATAAATAGACTTATCAAAGTACAAAGACGCATATGAGGAAGTGAAAACCGGAGATCATTGCGAAAAGCGGCAAAGAAGCACAATTAATCGCTTCTAAGGTAAATTCGAATGCGAGATGACTCTGGCGAGCAAGAAAAAAAAATGGATATAATAGAGGATATAACAATAGAAGGTATAATAATAGAGGGCGAAAACTCAGGAAGTCTACTATTTACACTGACACATCAGATAAGGAAGAGATAAGAAAAGAGCAAGAATTAATATTGAATAGAACAAGAGCTAAGTAAGTGAAGAAGCGATTGGATAGAGGAAAAAGGAAGACATTTGATGGAAGAAAATGTAAAAGTAACACCGAAGAAGCAAAAAAGAAAAAAATACAAGAGGAGATATCATCAGAAGATGAGGAGTAGGTACTTCTGTCTTGTTTGTATGTCACCATATTGAGAGAGCAGACCTTATTGTAAAAGAGTTACTTAATTATTGTTAGATTTAAAATAAACAATCAATAAAACATATTTTAATGCTATATTTTGTATTATTCGCATATTTTTTAACTGACCCCAATCACTGTTTCAACCGCCCCTGGTATGGGGACGGTTGAAACAAATCGGATTCATTTTTTTAATTTGATCTGCTATAAAAAATAATACACATGGAACTAAAATCATAGCTCCTATTAGTAGACAGATAAATGCTCTTTTATTTAACATATATTTTTCATCGCTCGGGTTATAAAGAGCAAAGTTATGGTCGTTATAAGTGAAATTGTTTCAACCGTACCCAGTCAACCCTAACATTCTTTATCACATTTTAAAAACACTACTCACATTAAATAGAGTATTTCGTAAAATGTATTATGCATTTATTTATTAAAAAACTGCGTTTGGCAATTGAACTGTAGAGCGATAAGCCAGCATGGCGTGGAACCCTGGCGCGAAAGCCCGAAACAAAAATAAATATAACATAACATTTTGCACGATAAAAATTTGTTAAACACTTTAAGAATATGAAAATTAACAAAAACTTTATCCCTACATACATAGAATCATAATATAATTTAAATTACTTTGATACTTATTAAAAATAATAACTAACTATCTATACAGGGACCTAATATCACGAGGAAGCTCTCAACATTGGATGGAGATACTACAAGAATCGGCGGATATCGAAACTATTTCGTCCTCATCATTAATTAATTATTACGGTCCTGTTTATAAAATTTTAACACAATTTGTAAATAAATATTATAATATACCGATTGGCTGGTAGATAGGTATTATAACGGTGCATTTACATCAAACGAACATAGAGCTAGAGCAAGAGCATTCTTTCGTGATCTTTTAGTGTAAACGAACACTCGTATTCAGTGTTGTTCAGTATTAGAATATTACATAGAATCTTTTCAAACGCACTAAGAACAACGAAAGAATGCTCTACGCCTATTTACACTAAAAGAATTTAACATAGTGTGGTAAGAATGAGCATTCGCTCGTTTGATGTAAATGCACCGTAATAGAAGTGCAGTTTATTTAGTATTAAGTATTATTTATTGGAAATAAATTTATTTTGGCAACTATTTTTGTGTTTCATTTATTACCTTTTACCTAAGTATGTGAGGAATTTAGGGTAGAATTTTGTAATACCATCTGGAGACAGAATATTCTTAATATTATGTAGTATACACAAAAAACTCTCCTCAAAAGAATCATTCGATTAATTTTGTAAAAATCAGAAAACTATATAGAAGTTTTACGAGAAATTGCTTGGGTATTGAACCAATTAAAATCTGTTAAAAATACAACGTTTTATCGTAGGTATTATTGGTAGGGTCAAGGATGAGATCTCTCTATCAAATTAAAACCTAAACCTGATTTTGCTCACTCACAACCTGCATTGACGCACGTTTGCAAAAATTAAATTATCTACACGTAAATCATGATACATACATAACGTTAATATTTTTATCTTATTTCTTTGTTAATTTCAAGCAAATGTTATGGATCAAAATTTTTCCACAGTTGGGTTAGGTTAGGTATGAAAGTGTTTAATGTAAATTTTTGAATATTTCTCGTTTTATTTAAATAAAGTTGAACTGTAGAGCGATAAGCCAGCATGGCGTGGAACCCTGGCGCGAAAGCCCGAAACAAAAATAAATATAACATAACATTTTGCACGATAAAAAATTGTTAAGCTCTTTAAGAATATGAAAATTAACAAAAACTTTATCCCTACATACATAGAATCATAATATAATTTAAATTACTTTGATACTTATTAAAAATAATAACTAACTATCTTTACAGGGACCTAATATCACGAGGAAGCTCTCAACATTGGATGGAGATACTACAAGAATCGGCGGATATCGAAACTATTTCGTCCTCATCATTAATTAATTATTACGGTCCTGTTTATAAAATTTTAACACAATTTGTAAATAAATATTATAATATACCGATTGGCTGGCAGATAGGTATTATAAAACGGTGCATTTAAGTACATCAAACGAACATAGAGCTAGAGCAAGAGCATTCTTTCGTGATCTTTTAGTGTAAACGAACACTCGTATTCAGTGTTGTTCAGTATTAGAATATTACATAGAATCTTTTCAAACGCACTAAGTAGGGGAGCCCAAGAGGGGATTTTGGGATTTACTCGAGCGCGTCAGATTACTATAAGGGACGGTACCTTAGCTATTCATTAGTACCTCTAGTCAATATGAGCAGTTATGGTTGGTGGGTGCGCTCAGGGGCCCCGCTGGAAAATTTGAATAATCCATAATTCCCTAAGGTTGAGCTCGAATCGTCAGATTAGCGAAATGGGGACTTCTTATATTGTAATTAACCCCCCCCATATATTAATCTGACGCGCTCGAATAATATTACTTTAATTTTTTACCCTTTCTTCATAGCGATTAAATCGCCACTTAAATCGTCAGATTAACGTATACTTTTTTTCAGTGACGTCCTGGAGCATGCAAAATATCAATATCTAACGCGCTTGAGTATTTCCAAACCAATTATTTTCTTTTTTAAATTAAAAAAAATCAAAAAACCCTTCCCCACCGCTAAAAGTGAAAACATTATAGGACCTTTTTTTCTCGCTATGGTCTAATCTACCAATTCTAATAGGTTCCCGTGACGCTCGAGTAAATCCACATTTAGCATCCTGGGCTCCCCTACTAAAAGAATGCTCTATGCCTATTTACACGAAAAGAATTTAACATAGTGTGGTAAGAATGAGCATTCGCTCGTTTGATGTAAATGCACCGTAATAGAAGTGCAGTTTATTTAGTATTAAGTATTATTTATTGGAAATAAATTTATTTTGGCAACTATTTTTGTGTTTCATTTATTACCTTTTACCTAAGTATATGAGGAATTTAGGGTAGAATTTTGTAATACCATCTGGAGACAGAATATTCTTAATAGTATACACAAAAAACTCTACTCAAAAGAATCGTTCGATTAATTTTGTAAAAATCAGAAAACTATTATATATATATAAATTGCTTGGGTATTAAATCTGTTAAAAATACAACGTTTTATCGTAGGTATTATTGGTAGGGTCAAGGATGAGATCTCTCTAACAAATTAAAACCTGAACCTGATTTTGCTCACTCACAACCTGCATTGACGCACTGTTAGTTTGTGGTGTATTTGTGTTTTAAAAAAAAACACAAAATTAGTAAAAATTATTTATTTTCACAACACAACTTTTATACACACACAATATATATATTTCACTTTACGATTCACAATATAGAACTTAACGAATTCTATAATATAGAATAGGGATTCGTCCCCTGCACCCCGCGCGGTTACTGGTACTGGTGCTCCTCTCAGGCTAAGCCGGTGAAACCGTAGCTTAGGTGGTTATGCGACCATTAAGAGAGAAGCCCCTAAACTAAGAAATCAACGCGTTATATACATACAATATTGCTGATACCGCGATATAGGCCGGTGGGGTTTATAGCCCAAGTCAGCAATATTGGACAATGTAACACAATGTAACAACAATGTAACACCTCCCTCCTTTAAAACGGAACATCCTACAATAAAAGGATGTGAGTAGAAATAGTAAACAAGAAATAGTAAATAAGAGGAGGTAGGGTATTGAAATTGAAACAAAATAATCTCGAAAGATCTAAAGTACTGAAATTGAAATTAAAGCAAAATTGAAATAGTAAATATAAAAGAAAAATAAAATTTGAATAATGATGTGGGGATGCAGAGAAGAATACGTGACACAAAAAAATAATCAAAATTTAATAAAATAATACAGAACAATAGTAATTTTATGATGTAGGAACTAGCATAATAATAAAAATAAAAACAACAATGTAGAATTAAAATAGCACAACATTTATATACAAGAATTGAAATGGCATAACATTAATTTACGATGTAGAAATTAAATCATTAATGTAAGATTTAGTAATAAAATTAAACAATTGAAATAAAACATTTTACAATTAAAACAATTTATGATTTAGAAATTAAAATAAGAATAACATTATTCTAGGATTTAGTAGTAAAAAATTGAAATAGTATAACATAAATTTACGATATAGAAATTGAATTAAGATAATATTAATCTAGGATTTAGTAATAAAATAAAAATAAATTGAAATAGTATAGCATCGACTTACGATTTAGAAATTGAATTAGGATAATAATAATCTAGGGTTTAGTAGTAAAATAAAATAAAAAATTTGAAATAGTAATAACACATCGATATTGGGTCTAGAAATAAGATTTAGAAATTAATATAAGCTAACATTTATATAAGAAATAGGAATAAAAATTAAGGCACATAAAAATAATATGAAACTGGATGTAACAAGATTTAGAATGGCAATACAATGATATTTAATTAAATTCTAAATTTCTCCTTATAGATCTAGGAGAAGAAGAGTCATCAGATACTTCATTCATTTCAAAATGTGTTGTTCTTGATCTGTGCTCTATGGCTGTTGTCGATCTTGTATGAACACGATTGAAGATTTGTACACAACAATTAGAATTTTGTCGACTTCGAGAATTACAGAAACAGCGATAAAGTTTATATGAAATGAATGAAAATACTGTTATTGATAATAAGGTAGTTATAATGCTAAAGTAATAGCCGTAACGAATGTGATACGGTTGGTTTTCTATCTTTGTTAATTCGTCGCTATTCTGATCTAATCTGTGAGAAACATATTGTAAAGAATCGAGATTGATGTGAGATAACTTTATATGAGTAAGATGAGGGATGCTGTTATTGATTCTAGTTTTGGAACAGCAATCATCTTCTATAATATTAAAAGTAGGAGTTTGTATATGAATTTTAAGTTCAAATTCACTAGAAGGCGTGAATTGTAATAATTTATGAAATGCTTTACAATTTTTAGGCACTTTAAGAATACCGGATCCAACTATATCATAATCGTTAATAATATCATCACAATTCATTGTTAACTTAGAAATATTTGATTGTACATATACCCATCTATTATTACTAATTTTCTGCCATATATCTATACTACCAAGAATTAACTTATAGTCACAATTAGTGGGGAGTTCATGAATGTATTCCGTAAGGATAGACACTTCACACGTGGGGTTAGAAACACTGGACTCAATATTACTGAGTTTACACACATAAGATTTGCTCGTTATCACTTTACACTCACTTAGATTGTCAAACGCAAAGTAAGTTAACTTGTCCGTGGTTATTGCCAAGTATTTAGCGTTAGGTTTTATCATTGCAAAAGAGTGCGGGTTATTGATGTCATGAGGAGTTGGTAGAGCGTAGACATGAAATAGATTGTACTCTGTAAGTGTAACTAAAGGAATCTTAACAACAAAAATAAGCTTACTGTCGCTCATAAATGAGGAAATGTCGGCAATATCAAGAAGGACGTGTATATTATTTAATGCGATAGGTACTGGAAAGTTGACATTAATTTTATTTAAGCTAGATGTTAATTCTTGAAAAAGTTGAACTGGACTTAAAATCGAAGGATGAACTACATTCAATTTGCCAAAAAGAATAGCATCAAGTAAGTTTCTAAGATTGGAATTTAAAATCATAAGGGAACTTTCGAGAGCACTAAACGTCATAGCGAGATGAGAATTGACTTGGAGTTTATTTGTATTCTCAGAAACTGATTCGAATATTTTGTTTAGCTTTTCCATATTTTCATTTAAAGTTAGTTCATTGTCATTGAGTCTGTGAATAGTTTGATTAAATGTGGAAATAGTAGAAGAGACGGTATGTATTCATCAAAGTTGCCAAGTGTCTTTGAATAGTCTTAGATGATGTCATGATTCCTGGCGCGATGGCCCTGGAAGAGAATTTTCATGAGCTAGTTTAATTTCGTCAACGTGAAATCTAGTATGTTTGCGATTGATAAGAATAGTAACGTTGTTGTTGTTATGAATTTTGACGATTCTGTACGGGCCTTTCCAGATGGGAGACAGTGCTTTACGTAACCTATGATGATGTTTGATATATACCATATCCCCGACATTATAAGACACTACTCGTGAATGCTTATCATAATACTGTTTCGATCTTTCTTTACTTCTAAGAATATTTTCACGAGCTAAGTTTCGAGATATAGAAAATTTATGCTTAAGTGTTTTAATATAGTCAGGATAAGTAAAGTCAGGTGAAATGTCATAAATTGAACTTGGAATATGAGGCTTGCAACCAAATAAAAGTTCGTGAGGAGTAAAGTTAGTGGATGAATGGACAGCGGAGTTATAAGATATTAGAGCGGTAGGAAGATATTTATGCCAGTCATCTTGATTTTCACTAACATATGATTTGAGATATTCTTTGAGAGTTGCATGACTCCGTTCGAGAGCACCATTAGTTTGCGGATGATACGGAGAAGAAAAGAGATGTTTAATCTTAAAAAGGGAAACAACATTTTTATAAACTTCAGCGATAAAATGGACACCTTGATCAGACAAAATCGTCTTAGGAATACCGAAATGAGAGATAAACTGAATAAGACATTGAGATGTTTGTTCTGCCGTAGAATTCTTTATAGGATACGCCATAGAATACTTAGTTAAATCGTCTTGAAAAGTGACAATGTAGCGATAATTCTCAGGACCAGATTCTGGTAATGGACCAACGATGTCAGTCGCAATTCTCTGAAGAGGCTCATGGGAAGTAGAAGTTATTTCCATGGGAGCACGATTAGTAGCACGTAACGCTTTGTTTTGTTGACATTGAGGGCAATTTCTAACATAAGACTCGATTTCGGATCTCATATTTTTCCAGTAATATAGTTCTTTCAATTTACTATACATGCGTGCAAAACCAGAATGTCCGCCTACAGGTGAGTCATGATTGTCTTTTAGGATAGTTGGGACTTCAGTAGGGGTAGGATAGATCATTTTGTTATGATAAATATTAATCTTAATTCCAGTTTGATTAAAAACGTAAATAATCATCTCATAAATTAATGGAAATCTTAGTTTGTCAAAAGGATTTGAGAAATCAGATATAGAAATTTCTTTTACATTAGGATGATATATAACTAATTGTTTACGTAATTCTTTTAAGACTAAAAATATATATTTATAAGATGCAGATTCAAAATGATGGACTTTTGTAAAAAGATGGAAGTAAATCTTGTTAATAACTGTTGAAATTTTGATTTTATGCAGTTCCTTTTCTGATAGTATAAAGGACTGTTTGTCATCTAATAATTCTAAGATATCATTGCAATAAGGGTTTGAGTCATCTAGATCGATTGATGTTGGATAAGCTATAACTGAACAAGTTGTCTTTAAAAGATTTTCATTATGTTCAACAACTTCGGTATCACACATTGTGGGACTAGAACGGTTTCTAATAAAGGATTCATAGGATAGGTTGGTGATAAGTCTTGTACCGTCAGTGTCGTTGATGTCGTTAATAGCGTTAATAGGAGGTCGAGATAAGGCATCAGCGTTGGAATTTACTCTACCAGGTTTGTAAATAATTTCGTAATCACATTCTTCTAACTTTAATCTCCAGCGCACCAGTTTACTGCTGGGATCTTTGCAATTAAAAAGCCAGACTAATGGGCGATGGTCGGTGACAATTTTGAATTTCCGACCGTAAAGATAGGGTCTGAAGGTTTTAACACCAAAAAGAATTCCTAATAGTTCTTTCTCAGTTGTACTGTAATTACCTTCGGCTTTGTTAAGTGTTCTAGAGGCATATGCGATTGGGAGATCTTTACCAATATCACCTTGAGATAAGATTGCGCCTAATGCATAATTAGAAGCATCTGTGGTGAGTATAAAATCTTTAGAAAAATCAGGATATTGGAGAATGGGAGCATTAGTCAACATGGATTTAAGGGATTCAAATGCTTGAGTTTGGGATTGAGACCAATTGAATTCAACATCTTTTCGAAGTAAGGAAGTAAGTGGCTTTGTGATTTTGGAAAAGTCTTTAATAAACTTTCGATAATAGCCTACAAGGCCGAGAAAGGATTTTATATCTTTAGGATTTTTAGGAATAGGATATGAGATAACAGCTTTTACTTTATCGGGATTAGGAGATACACCTTTATCAGTAATAGTATGACCGAGATAAGCGACTTCACGACGAAGAAATTCGCACTTATCTGGTTGCAACTTTAGATTATGTTCTCTAAGTGCTTCGAATATGAGTCGGAGTTTGTGGATATGGGAAGACAGATCGTGGCTGTAAATTATGACGTCATCTAAATAAATAAAGCAGTGGAGACCTTGAAGACCTGATAGGACTTGGTTCATTAACCTTTGAAATGTAGCGGGAGCATTTTTCAAACCAAATGGCATTCTTGTGTATTCAAAATGACCATTGGGAACTGAAAAGGCTGTTTTTGCAGCGTCACTATCACTCATACATATCTGGTGGAATCCAGATGCTAAGTCCAGGGTACTGAAGTATTTGCTATGTCCTAATTGGTCAAGAATATCAGTTATATTAGGAATAGGATAGGCGTCACCGATTGTAATATCATTGAGTTTCCTGTAATCAATTACGATACGCCATTTCTTTTGGCCGGAAGCATCTTGCTTCTTAGGAACTACCCAGATGGGTGAAGACCAGGGAGAATGAGAAGGCCTAATGATTTTTTGATTAAGCATTTTGTTAATTTGATTATTGACTTCCTCTTTGTGGCACTCAGGGTATCTATATGTTTTAACATGAATGGGTTGAGAGCTAGTAGTTTTGATCTCATGCTTAAGAGTATTTGTACAAGTTAAAGCATCACCTTCAAGATGGAACAGATCAGAAAACTCGGTACACAGATCAAAAAGAGCTCGAGTTTCCTCAGGATTAAGATGTGATGATCTTATTTGTTCATGCACCCTATTTACTCTCTCTAAAGATGTTTCAGAAACCACATTCGTGTTTGAAATTTGGAATTGATCAATTAAATCACAGGGATTCAACTCAACTGAAATTGACTTAATTATAACGTCAGAGCTAGTAGTATTCAGGACAGACACATTAACGTGATTATTACTTTTAAGTGAAACTAGACAACCGGAGATGAAAATTCCATTCTGAATTTCGGTTTTTTCTACGAAACCAGTGGTTACTTTAGGGTTTGTGACATTACACTCAATAATCATTTCGGATCGAGCCGGAACAGTGTATTCAGGTTTGGTAAAGTGGAGAGGAATTGAGTAATTATCTATCTTCAGGATATTGGTCTCATAATCGATTTTAGCATTTTTAGACTTAAGAAAATCATTGCCAATAATTCCATCAAAATTAATATCAATAGAATCAGGAATTAAATTAAAATCAGTGATAATAGAATGATCTGGGAATTTAAAATCGAATTTAATTTGACCAAGACTTTCAGTATACTCAGATTGTTTATCGATACCTTTGAATTTTATAATTTTAGGTATCAATTCAGGTTCATATTGCAAAGATGATTTTTTCAAAAGTGAAATAGCTGCACCAGAATCAACAAGAAGTACTAAAGCCTTGTCTGAGTATGAGGATTTAACATAAACATGAGGTAAGTGAATTTTACTATTATAATTAATTTCATAAATAGCTTCAAAAGATTCTGAATTAGTACTGTTCTGAGTTACTCTATTTCGAAAATTAGGAGTAGAATTGCAAGTTGTCTTAACTGATTTATTAGACCGATAACCTTTCGATATAAGAGGATTAGGAAATGTAGAATAGGTAGATTTAGTACGGGACTTTTTCGTGTTAAATGATTTAGGAGTTACATTTGACTTAGGAGATTGAATTGATATACGTGATTGAGTTGATTTACGAAATTGAGTAGATACACGAGATTGAGTCGATTTACGAGATATAGGAGATTGAGACGATTGAGTCGATATGGGAGATTGAGTCGATATAGTAGATTGAGGCGATTGAGCCGATATAGTAGATTGAGGCGATTGAGCCGATATAGTAGATTGAGACGATTGAGTCGATATAGTAGATTGAGACGATTGAGTCGATATAGTAGATTGAGGCGATTGAGCCGATATAGTAGGTTGAGACGATTGAGTCGATATAGTAGATTGAGACGATATAGTAGATTGAGACGATATAGGAGATTGAGACGATTGAGCCGATATAGGAGATTGAGACGATATAGGAGATTGAGACGATATAGGAGATTGAGACGATATAGGAGATTGAGTCGATATAGGAGATTGAGTCGATATAGGAGATTGAGCCGATGTAGGAGATTGAGCCGATATAGTAGATTGAGCCGATATAGGAGATTGAGCCGTAAAATAAGATTTAGTATAAGATAAGTCATAAGTCACGTCGGTTTGAGTCGGTGATTCCGTACGACGCGGAAACGGAATCCTTCTTAGTTTAAAAACGAGTCATTGCTATTATTACTATCTTCACAAATCTCATGAACTTTATGTTCAGAGTGATTTGGTTGAAATTGTCGCCGAGAATTGTTATACTGGCGCTTACGACATTCCGTAATATTATGGCCTGCATGCTTACAATATCTACTTTGAGAATTAGAAAATGGTGCAGTAGTATTTGAGCTAGTATTTGCATCATGCGAAACAGTGTGAATATTACGTCGACGATTGAGGAAACAGGACCTTTCTGAGTGACCTAGTTTCCCACAAGAACTACATTTGGGCCTCTGTTCAATAGTCTTTGATGACTGAACGTAGTTGTACAATTTTTCTTCTTGCACCGCGAGATTTATAGCATCGCATAATGTCGTAGGGTTACGACATCGAACAATTGTGGATATATAGGACGGCAACCCTAACAAAAAGGTATGTAAAGCAAGGTCTTCCGTGCTAGCTATGCGCCCTTTTAATTCGTCCGGATTTTTAGTTGAATGCGCGATATCGGTTTGAAGACGAGTAAGGAATGTCTCCAGTCTTAAGCTATATTGCGAAACAGTTTCGGTTTGCTTTTGTTTGCAATTCTGAAGGTCTAACAAAAGGTGATCTCTGTGTTTAGTCTCACCGAAAGTAGCCTTTAAAAATAATTTTAAGTCCTGCCAACTATCAAAAATTTTCAGTGAACACGCTAATTCAGCTTTTCCCTCTAACTGTGATATAATAAAACGATATAGTATGTCTTTCTGCCTACTGGATGCAAGGCTTATTGCGCTCTCGCAATTCTTAATAAACGACGATAATTTTTGTCTATCGCCGTCGAAAGGTTTTATAAATTTAAGTAAGACATTAAGAGGAATATTTTCGGTTTCAGACATAACGGAACACTCAGACTTAATCTCGTTTTTGGACATCTTTTACAATGATAAAATATATTATAACGTAATAAAATAAATGGCAATAAAAAGTAACGAAACACTCACAGGAATGCGGCGATGACGACACGCAGCGACATATGACACCCTATTGTGTATTGTGTCGGTGGCGCGATGTATTCTTGTTACCGGGCTTCGTAATACACCGGTATAATAGCCTTTATGACTCGATGGCGAGCTATGAGGCTTGATGATGGTTGGCTGGCTAGCTGGCTGGCTAGCTGGCTAGCTGGCTGGTTGGCTGGCTGGCTGGCTCGGTGGCTGGCTGGCTGACTCGGTGCCTGATAGTGAATCAGACACAGTGGAGTCCTGGCAGCGACGGCAGCAGCTGGTAGCGGCGGAGGTACAGGTGCCGGGCAGTGAACCCTCGGCACAGGGAGAATCCTTCTTCAATTGGCAGCGGGCGGTACTAGTACCCTCGTGAAGGGCGTCGTAGTGGGCCCACCGTGTGAATCAGGTCGACCTTGTCAGGGATGGGCGACCAAGGGATGAAAAAATCCCCTTTACTTCTGACACCAATGTTAGTTTGTGGTGTATTTGTGTTTTAAAAAAAAACACAAAATTAGTAAAAATTATTTATTTTCACAACACAACTTTTATACACACACAATATATATATTTCACTTTACGATTCACAATATAGAACTTAACGAATTCTATAATATAGAATAGAGATTCGTCCCCTGCACCCCGCGCGGTTACTGGTACTGGTGCTCCTCTCAGGCTAAGCCGGTGAAACCGTAGCTTAGGTGGTTATGCGACCATTAAGAGAGAAGCCCCTAAACTAAGAAATCAACGCGTTATATACATACAATATTGCTGATACCGCGATATAGGCCGGTGGGGTTTATAGCCCAAGTCAGCAATATTGGACAATGTAACACAATGTAACAACAATGTAACAGCACGTTTGCAAAAATTAAATTATCTACACGTAAATCATGATACATACATAACGTTAATATTTTTATCTAATTTCTTTGTTAATTTCAAGCAAACGTTATGGATCAAAATTTTTCGACAGTTGGGTTAGGTTAGGTATGGGAGTGTTTAATGTAACATTTTTGGATATTTCTCGTTTTATTTAAAGAAAGTTAACTATTATTGCCAGTTTACTCCTTAGGTTAAGTACTTTCGATATCTAATATCTAACCTAACCTAACCTACCTACCTATCTCTTAATATTAAAAAAAAATATTTACATCTAAGTATATAGATATATTTACAAATGCTAGAGCACTTAATTAATTTTATATTATTGCCTTTTATTGTAACATTCTTTATCACATTTTAAAAACACTACTTACATTAAATAGAGTATTTCGTAAAATGTATTATGAATTTATTTATTAAAAAACTGCGTTTGGCAATTGAACTGTAGAGCGATAAGCCAGCATGGCGTGGAACCCTGGCGCGAAAGCCCGAAACAAAAATAAATATAACATAACATTTTGCACGATAACAATTTGTTAAACTCTTTAAGAATATGAAAATTAACAAAAACTTTATCCCTACATACATAGAATCATAATATAATTTAAATTACTTTGATACTTATTAAAAATAATAACTAACTATCTTTACAGGGACCTAATATCACGAGGAAGCTCTCAACATTGGATGGAGATACTACAAGAATCGGCGGATATCGAAACTATTTCGTCCTCATCATTAATTAATTATTACGGTCCTGTTTATAAAATTTTAACACAATTTGTAAATAAATATTATAATATACCGATTGGCTGGTAGATAGGTATTATAAAACGGTGCATTTAAGTACATCCAACGAACATAGAGCTAGAGCAAGAGCATTCTTTCGTGATCTTTTAGTGTAAACGAACACTCGTATTCAGTGTTGTTCAGTATTAGAATATTACATAGAATCTTTTCGAACGCACTAAGAACAACGAAAGAATGCTCTATGCCTATTTACACTAAAAGAATTTAACATAGTGTGGTAAGAATGAGCATTCGCTCGTTTGATGTAAATGCACCGTAATAGAAGTGCAGTTTATTTAGTATTAAGTATTATTTATTGGAAATAAATTTATTTTGGCAACTATTTTTGTGTTTCATTTATTACCTTTTACCTAAGTATGTGAGGAATTTAGGGTAGAATTTTGTAATACCATCTGGAGACAGAATATATATTCTTAATAGTATACACAAAAAACTCTACTCAAAAGAATCGTTCGATTAATTTTGTAAAAATCAGAAAACTATATAGAAGTTTTACGAGAAATTGCTTGGGTATTAAACCAATTAAAATCTGTTAAAAATACAACGTTTTATCGTAGGTATTATTGGTAGGGTCAAGGATGAGATCTCTCTAACAA
Organism: Colias behrii; assembly: GCA_029959065.1. Classification (NCBI taxonomy): domain Eukaryota; kingdom Metazoa; phylum Arthropoda; class Insecta; order Lepidoptera; family Pieridae; genus Colias; species Colias behrii. The sequence goes on along the minus strand of JARWMC010000021.1, from coordinate 18,540 downwards.
ATTAAAACCTAAACCTGATTTTGCTCACTCACAACCTGCATTGAAGAACGTTTGCAAAAATTAAATTCTCTACACGTAAATCATGATACATACATAACGTTAATATTTTTATCTTAATTCTTTGTTAATTTCAAGCAAATGTTATGGATCAAAATTTTTCCACAGTTGGGTTAGGTTAGGTATGAAAGTGTTTAATGTAAATTTTTGAATATTTCTCGTTTTATTTAAATAAAGTTGAACTGTAGAGCGATAAGCCAGCATGGCGTGGAACCCTGGCGCGAAAGCCCGAAACAAAAATAAATATAACATAACATTTTGCACGATAAAAAATTGTTAAGCTCTTTAAGAATATGAAAATTAACAAAAACTTTATCCCTACATACATAGAATCATAATATAATTTAAATTACTTTGATACTTATTAAAAATAATAACTAACTATCTTTACAGGGACCTAATATCACGAGGAAGCTCTCAACATTGGATGGAGATACTACAAGAATCGGCGGATATCGAAACTATTTCGTCCTCATCATTAATTAATTATTACGGTCCTGTTTATAAAATTTTAACACAATTTGTAAATAAATATTATAATATACCGATTGGCTGGTAGATAGGTATTATAAAACGGTGCATTTAAGTACATCCAACGAACATAGAGCTAGAGCAAGAGCATTCTTTCGTGATCTTTTAGTGTAAACGAACACTCGTATTCAGTGTTGTTCAGTATTAGAATATTACATAGAATCTTTTCGAACGCACTAAGAACAACGAAAGAATGCTCTATGCCTATTTACACTAAAAGAATTTAACATAGTGTGGTAAGAATGAGCATTCGCTCGTTTGATGTAAATGCACCGTAATAGAAGTGCAGTTTATTTAGTATTAAGTATTATTTATTGGAAATAAATTTATTTTGGCAACTATTTTTGTGTTTCATTTATTACCTTTTACCTAAGTATGTGAGGAATTTAGGGTAGAATTTTGTAATACCATCTGGAGACAGAATATATATTCTTAATAGTATACACAAAAAACTCTACTCAAAAGAATCGTTCGATTAATTTTGTAAAAATCAGAAAACTATATAGAAGTTTTACGAGAAATTGCTTGGGTATTGAACCAATTAAAATCTGTTAAAAATACAACGTTTTATCGTAGGTATTATTGGTAGGGTCAAGGATGAGATCTCTCTAACAAATTAAAACCTAAACCTGTACTTGTAGTCTCGACACATTAATCGACATCGATCTCGACCGAAAACGGTCGGTAACTAACGATGTTCAGTAACTATAGTATGGACCTAAAAAATTTAGTGTTGTTTTTCCAAGAAATTTACCCTGATATTATGGAATATATAGTAAATTAAAATTAGTTACATAAATTTTTCGCATTATTACAAATACAATTGCATATGAAAAAAGCACATGTTATGCATAAAAAACATGGCAGTTAATTTAATTTTAATCAAATTCGATATTTTTTTATATCAATCGTTTAATTATTAATGTTCTATTTATTACATATTCATGGAGTCCAAAATTCCATGTATGGCAATCTCCTTATTTACTTTTTTGACATTTGACATCAATCAATCAAAATAATATTTCTATCAAAATAAATATAAATTTTGTGTTTTCAAGAGGATAATTTTTAATTATGTTCTTAAAAATCCTATAAATCTATGGGATAACAAATATCCTAAGAAAACATCAATCTGCGTTATGTTTTTATACAGTTAATAAAGCTATTAGTTTTAGATTACTAATATTTTGTTATTTGTGAAGTGCAAAAAAATTCTAATCAAAAGACTCTAAAAGCTCTACAAGATAATTCTGCTCAATTCGAAGCCTTTCGAGAAATCTTTAAGACATTATAGAAACGGACGGAACTAAAACTAAGGACGGAACGGATAATTTGTATCACTTGTATTTTTAGCTTGTATTATTACATATATTATATTATGTGCATCATTGTATATTTTATTACAGTTAATAAGCAAAGGATGAATATATGCAATTGATTTAGCGGTTCACGGGTAATTATTTATGTGTTAAATATAAATATTTATCTATAAATTTTATAATTTACAGATGAACAAGTTACTAGAATTATGTTGATGAGAGATGATGGTTTTGAGCCAAATTTTCAACTACGCTATTATAAACAGCTGTTAAATTAAATTTTTCAAAAAAATTTTTTTCTTAATTCGATCGTTTTTTATTTGTATTCATCTGTATAATTTTATTATCCTAGAATAATTTAGGCTGAATAAATGCAGACAGCAGTACACTACATATTTTAATATTTATTTAATATAAGAGGCTTCTTAACATTTTCAATAACATTTTGAAACCATCTTAAAAATAAAACATTATTTGTTTATTTTATTTTAATTGCAATAACATTAAATAAGAGAAAACAATATTGCGTTAAATCATGTAGCATCGGAAGTTTGAAATATCTTTTTTATTATAAAATTATAATAATCTATAATTTTTCCGACATTATCAACCGTATCTACAAATCCACACAAACCGTAAGGCCCTTCTCCCATTACGATACTTCTAGAATACAATACTCGAGTAGAATACTAGTTAGATATTTGCTCGCTACCTGATGCTCACATATTATGCGACTGAAAAATGACTAAATTCATCATTATTGTGCCTCGTTTTTGTAGACGGTCGCTATGTCGAGCGATTCCAGTGACGACGTAAAAGTAGGAAGTAGGTAGGTACTGCAGGATTCATCCATATATTGAAAGAAACATAAATTGTAGTTTTTATAGCCGCACGAGAACTACAACATGATGATAAGAATTTTTTATCTTTCTACCGAAGAGATACGCGCGAAACGCGACGCAAAAGCGACCAATTAAACTAGTCGCGGACGTGTAGGATACCGGTAGCGTAATGGGAGAAGGGCCTTCGAGATCTTGTCGAGATCAAACGTCGGTATCATAACGATTGACAATGTCAAAGAATAATTTGTTTTGACAATATTCGAATGTGTTGCAAAGAAATGATTTTCCAAATCCATGAAATCTATATTTTATTTATTTTTCATATATCTACGGAATTGAAATAATGATGTTATTAATTTAGATAAAAATGCATTGCTACAAGGCTATTATTATATAAATATTTTGACGCATAACGGAAAGTTTTGTGAAGAATAAAAATTATAAACAAATATGTATCCATTGTATACTTCCATCAAATTGGGGAGAGGTATTAAGCGACATCATTTTCATTGCTGAAGACGGGACTATAAATTAGTTATCGGTAATTACCGACTAATTTGTACAGACTAGGGCCCCTGATTTTGCTCACTCACAACCTGCATTGAAGAACGTTTGCAAAAATTAAATTCTCTACACGTAAATCATGATACATACATAACGTTAATATTTTTATCTTATTTCTTTGTTAATTTCAAGCAAACGTTATGGATCACAATTTTTCGACAGTTGGGTTAGGTTAGGTATGGGAGTGTTTAATGTAATTTTTTTGGATATTTCTCGTTTTATTTAAAGAAAGTTGTTATTGCCATTTTACTCCTTAGGTTAAGTTGTTTCGATATCTAATATCTAACCTAACCTAACCTTAGGTAGGTTATCTCTTAATATTAAAAAAAAAATATTTACATCTAAGTATATAGTTAGATATATTTACAAATGCTAGAGCTTTTATATTATTGCCTTTCATTGTAACATTCTTTATCACATATTAAAAACACTACACACATTAAATAGAGTGTTTCGTAAAATGTATTATGCATTTATTTATTAAAAAACTGCGTTTGGCAATTGAACTGTAGAGCGATAAGCCAGCATGGCGTGGAACCCTGGCGCGAAAGCCCGAAACAAAAATATAATAATATTTATAATATTTATTTATTTTCCTCAAAAACTTACAACTACAGTTACATAGTATTACATAGTATAAATTGGAGAGGACTGGTGTCTGCGATAGGCAAAAGCCTGTAATGCAGATCGCCAGGCACTCACCCAGTCGAACCGCTTAATATTTGCTTAGTAACATAATATTAAAAACATGAAATAAACCGTTTAGAGGTACAAAATATAGTACAAAAGAGAAACAAAAGGGGAAATAAAGTATCTTAAATGTTAGATAAAAATTTAACATTTTACAAAAGATAAAAAAAAAAGTGAACAATTTATACAAGAATAGATTTGGTACCTATATTGTAGAGTATATGAGTGAGTGTGTGTGAAAGTGTGTGCGAGTATATGTGTGTGTGTATGTGTATGTATGTGTGTGTGTGTGTGTGTGTGTGTGTGTTTTATTTATATAATAAAATTTACTTTAGTTTTACGTAGCGTATTAAATTCTCAGTAGATTCATAATCGAGACTTTTTAGCCATGTTAAAGTTTTTGATTTGCAAGCACCTGTAGACAATGAATAAATAGACAATTTACCATTTAACTTATTATACAAATAACTACCTTGAAAGCAAAAGAAACGACGAGTGAATGATGTATTGGGTGTATATTGATCACAAACTCTATCTAATCGACGCTTTGTTTTTAATTTTTGAGAGTCATATATCAGTAAACTGTGTTGTCTGAGAATGGTATGAAGAACAAAGAGTTGACGAACGGTCAAAACATCCCATTTTGCGTAGAGGGCGGTCGTTGGGTGATAAAAGGGTAAGAAGGAACCAACCTTTAGTACAGCTCTCTGGGCTCTTTCCAGTTTTAATAGAGAAGTTTTCGGTGCTCCTCCCCAAGAGGTTATGCAATAAGAGAGGAGGGATTGACACAAGGCATAATATACAGATTTTATGACATCTTTATCCGCAACGTTTCTCAGGCATTTAAATACACAGATAAGTTTGCGTATTCTTCCAGATAACAAATCAATGTGTTCCTGAAAATTTAGCTTATCGTCCAACACAACACCCAGATATTTCATAGATTTTGTACATTGAAGTATTGGACACGAACAGGTAGAGCTATCAAAGTTGAGACAACGATGAGATTTGATCAGAAAAGTCTGCGTTCTTATTTTTCTGTTTCGTAGATGAAAGGCCATGTACTTAGTCTTATCTGTGTTAAGTGTAAGAACATGGCTATATAACCACTTGCAAACGGTATCATAACCAGATTGGGCATAAGAAATTGCCTCTTCCCACTTATGACCATAGAAAAGTAGGACTGTGTCATCCGCAAAAGATACTATTTCACCATGAGTTAAGGCTAGCTGACATAAATCGTTAATATAAACTAAGAACAAGGTTGGCCCCAATATACTTCCCTGTGGCACACCAAAACAAACAGGAATTTCTTCGCTGGTATATTCATCTATCTTAACCAACTGTGTACGATTTGTTAAAAAGTCTTTAAATAAGTCAAGCTGAGTGCCTCTAACACCAATATCTTCTAATTTTTGTAAAAGAATTGGGACAGAAACCGTGTCAAATGCTTTTGCTAAGTCTATAAATATGGCAACTACTTTCTTTTTAGTATCTAGTTTATTTACAATAAAATTTGTCACTTTATGTACCGCATCCGATGTAGATTTATTTGATCTGAAGCCAAATTGTGAATCTGATAATATTTTATTACTTTCTAAAAATTTTATTAATCTTAAATTAATCAGCCTTTCAAGAATTTTAGATAGTGAGGGCAAAATAGAGATTGGTCTATAATTGTTGACACAGTTTCTGTCACCACTTTTATAAATGGGTTGGATTCTAGATTTTTTGAAAGCCCTCGGAAAAACTCCAGAGGCCAGAGAAATGTTGCAGATATGTGTGATGGTTGGCGTCAAAATATCTTTATAAGTTTTTAGTATGTGGCTCGGAATCAGATCCAAACCTATGGCACTATCATTCTTAAGATTATTAATAAGTCCTTCAACCTCTTTACAGTCCGTAGGTAATAAAACAAATGAGTGGGGGTGAGTATATTTAGTGTTATATGCTGTATAACTGTTAATAATTTTGTCCGCTAGGTTCCTGCCAATATCTGCAAAAAAGTTATTAACGTCATTCACGGATTGTAAGGGATGCTGATGACATAACAGTTCGTGAGATGACTCTTTATGCTTTGTTGTAAATGTTATATCTTTCAGAGTTTTCCAAAGCTTTTTGTTATTATTTTTAGATTCTTGTATTTGTAATGAATCGTACTGTTTTTTTAATAAATTTGAGCAAAAATTTCTATATCGTTTGTAAGTAGTTTTTAGTACGTCGTTACTCGGATCTTTTTTTAGTTTCTTATGTAGTGTATCTCGATTTCTCAAACATTTTAGGATGCCTGGAGTAATCCATGGTTTAAGTATTTTTTTTCGACAAGAGACAGTTATAATTTTAGTGTGCCGCATAAATAAGTCACGTAGAATATTAACAAAAGCATCAGTAGCAATATTAGCATCTTCTATTTTAGCTATGAAACCAAAATCCTTGCTGTTTATTTCATCATCAAAAGCAACGTAATCAAAGCGTTTAATAGTTTTAGAAGCCTTCAGTTGATAGTTAATAGCAATGTACAACGCGACGCTATCATGATCGGTCACACTCGTGTGAATTACTAGACATCGAGTGATCTTCTTTGATTTGGCTAAGGCATGGTCTAAACATGTTTTATTGCGTGTAGGTATTGTATGTATTGGAAGAATTCCGTGAAAAGCTAACATATCTAAATAATGAACTTTATTGGTATCATTGCTGTCATTTGCTATGTCTATATTTATGTCGCCAACTAGAAATACATTTAACGTCGATGAGTATTCTTGTAGCAATTTATCCAATGACTGTATGAAATTACTAACGTTTTTATAACCTGGAGGGCGATAAATTGCTAAAACAACGGTATCAGAATTTATTTTGATAACCAAGCAATTCGCGTCCTGTATTATTTTTTCTTCAACCGATATAATTAAGTTTGATTTATAATAAACCACAACACCTTCATTTTGCGTCAGATTGTTTGCAGATGCAAAAGATTGGTATCCATCCAAATGGGGTATATTTTGTGAAGACAAAAGCCAGCATTCCGTTAATATAATACAATCCCAGGACACATTCGACCTGACAATAAGAGGGAGTAGGCTATTCAGATTACATTTAATACTTCTAATATTTTGAGTAAATAATTTCAAACAGAGCTCAGAATTAGGAATCAGCGATTTACACGATTCAACATCACACGAAAAAGAGTCAGCTATTTTAAAGGAGTCTATTTCATTTTCTAACTGTACTATGTCATTGAATTTTAACTAAATAACTCTTAACCTGATAGATTATCCATATTTCGTAAAGACTGATAATAATTATTACACTATGATGAATTGGCTTAAAATGTATATTGTGATTATAGAAAAGAAGTGGTGTTGCTTGGGGTGAGTACTGTTGGGCATACTGTGTGGTGTTATTGTAGAGTGTGTTCTGGGGTAAAGTTATAATTTTAAGGTACTTACAATTTAAAATTTTGGCGAAAGTTAATATTAATACTAAAAATAAAAAGAAGTTCAAGGCATAAGTAATATCAACAAAAACAAGAAAAATTACAAAAACTAGTCATATACGACATTTTAGTGCGTCTAGATCGGATTCATTGTCGATGCGCACGCGGGATTCGTTAGATTTTCGTCGCAAATACACTCTTCCGTAGGAGGTCCAACAGCTCTCATATTTTTCAGACTTCATAAATTCTTTTGCTAAGAAGAATAGCTTTCTCACTTTGGGTGTTAAGAATTCAGCAACATAAACAGGTTTAACTGGCCCCTTGAGATTCACGGTAGCAGTACTTAGTCGCTGATTCGGATCTCTCTCTTTATTATACTTCCTGACAGATTTAAGTAAGCTTTCTTTTTTGAGATTGGAGTTAAAATCTACCACGATTGGCCCGTTGGACACATTTTTAATTTTCATGCGGAATACATCACGGATTTCGGATTCATGAACATCAACATTTACAGCGGAGCAGATTTTTTTAGTCATCTCTATTAAGCTATGTTTGTTCTCACTTTCGGCTGCAGGAATATTTTTTAGCTCAACGCAAGAGGATCTGGAATTTATTTCCCACTGTTCTAGCTTCGTTTCAAGGTAATTTATACGAATTTTGTGCTGTTTGTTTTCTAACTGAATCTTTTTGACGTCATCCAAAATCTCATCATACTTGCTTGACATAAGTTCAATAGAGGTTTTGATGTCTTGATTTTGCTTTATAATACTATCCATGAATGTTTTTATGGCGTCATACTTTGATTCTTGCTGGGTCTTCATCTCATCCAACATGTTTCTCAATTCCACGATTGTACTATGAGTGTCGCCCGAAATCTCATCACACTTACGTTTGAATCGTTTAGATAAAATACATTCTCCGAGTTCCTTCCTATCTGTAGCATTTAGAGATGGGTCAGAACCATAGAAATCTAAATAACAAGACACATAGAAGTGCTATAATGTCATAATTCGTATGAAAACCGCTGTCGCCAAAATCAACACATTCAAACCGAAAGCTAAACAGTACACACAAGTAAACTATGCCTTTTATTGGACAGCTTGATTTTAGTGAAAACTAACTTAACTTTTAAATTAAGCTTTTGAATATGTATCCTAACGCACGAATTTACGGTTTATTTTAGAATAACATCCCTAAGTATATGAGACTTTTTGCTCCAATACGAACAAACGTGATAATAAGAATGGTCGACTGTGTCATTCATTGTTATTTCGATTACTACGGTGACACTCGTAATACTTGTAAATATTCTATAATTTTAAGGAAAAACGGCATTATTTCTAAAAAAAAATATTTTCCGATGAAATATTATTCCTTTATAAGTATAATTACAACTTGTGGAAGAATTTCCGCAATGGGAATTGCTGAAACACACCATGTATACACTCATACGTCTCCAGAGCAACTGAACAGTGACGAATGCACTGGTGATGTGAAAATCACCTGAGTGGCGACAAGGTCACGCACGCTTACGACTTCTAGTGTCTTGTTATTTAGATTTCTATGGTCAGAACCGTGGTGTTGAGGCGCGGACGTCAATGAAATCTTCCTTGGGGGGGTTCTTGAGCATGACATTTTGTATATAAGTCAAAAAATAATAATTTTAGAATTATTTACACAAACTGACAGTTTCTTCCAAAAACTACCAAAGTTTACGTATGGGAAATTTAAAACAGTGCGTAGGCAACACTGGATACAACGTCATGCGTGTGCGCAACTAGGAATTATACCTTTGTTCCTGCAGTTGCTGTCCTTGTCTAGCCAATGTATTCTTCGATGTATACTTCGTTGCACTTCTGCGCGCCTAGTACCCTTGATATTAATGTTGAGTGATATTTTAGTTTTAAATAAATAATAAAAATGAATATAATGACTTTCACGGAATACACGTCTAAACGCTGTCACGGTCCGCGGGGAAGAGGAAAGTAAATATAACATAACATTTTGCACGATAAAAATTTGTTAAACTCTTTAAGAATATGAAAATTAACAAAAACTTTATCCCTACATACATAGAATCATAATATAATTTAAATTACTTTGATACTTATTAAAAATAATAACTAACTATCTTTACAGGGACCTAATATCACGAGGAAGCTCTCAACATTGGATGGAGATACTACAAGAATCGGCGGATATCGAAACTATTTCGTCCTCATCATTAATTAATTATTACGGTCCTGTTTATAAAATTTTAACACAATTTGTAAATAAATATTATAATATACCGATTGGCTGGTAGATAGGTATTATAAAACGGTGCATTTAAGTACATCAAACGAACATAGAGCTAGAGCAAGAGCATTCTTTCGTGATCTTTTAGTGTAAACGAACACTCGTATTCAGTGTTGTTCAGTATTAGAATATTACATAGAATCTTTTCGAACGCACTAAGAACAACGAAAGAATGCTCTTTGCCTATTTACACTTAAAGAATTTAACATAGTGTGGTAAGAATGAGCATTCGCTCGTTTGATGTAAATGCACCGTAATAGAAGTGCAGTTTATTTAGTATTAAGTATTATTTATTGGAAATAAATTTATTTTGGCAACTATTTTTGTGTTTCATTTATTACCTTTTACCTAAGTATGTGAGGAATTTAGGGTAGAATTTTGTAATACCATCTGGAGACAGAATATTCTTAATATGTAGTATACACAAAAAACTCTACTCAAAAGAATCGTTCGATTAATTTTGTAAAAATCAGAAAACTATATAGAAGTTTTACGAGAAATTGCTTGGGTATTGAACCAATTAAAATCTGTTAAAAATACAACGTTTTATCGTAGGTATTATTGGTAGGGTCAAGGATGAGATCTCTCTAACAAATTAAAACCTAAACCTGATTTTGCTCACTCACAACCTGCATTGAAGAACGTTTGCAAAAATTAAATTCTCTACACGTAAATCATGATACATACATAACGTTAATATTTTTATCTTATTTCTTTGTTAATTTCAAGCAAACGTTATGGATCACAATTTTTCGACAGTTGGGTTAGGTTAGGTATGGGAGTGTTTAATGTAATTTTTTTGGATATTTCTCGTTTTATTTAAAGAAAGTTATTATTGCCATTTTACTCCTTAGGTTAAGTTCTTTCGATATCTAATATCTTACCTAACCTAACCTTAGGTAGGTTATCTCTTAATATTAAAAAAAATATTTACATCTAAGTATATAGATAGATATATTTACAAATGCTAGAGCTTTTATATTATTGCCTTTCATTGTAACATTCTTTATCACATATTAAAAACACTACACACATTAAATAGAGTGTTTCGTAAAATGTATTATGCATTTATTTATTAAAAAACTGCGTTTGGCAATTGAACTGTAGAGCGATAAGCCAGCATGGCGTGGAACCCTGGCGCGAAAGCCCGAAACAAAAATAAATATAACATAACATTTTGCACGATAAAAATTTGTTAAACTCTTTAAGAATATGAAAATTAACAAAAACTTTATCCCTACATACATAGAATCATAATATAATTTAAATTACTTTGATACTTATTAAAAATAATAACTAACTATCTTTACAGGGACCTAATATCACGAGGAAGCTCTCAACATTGGATGGAGATACTACAAGAATCGGCGGATATCGAAACTATTTCGTCCTCATCATTAATTAATTATTACGGTCCTGTTTATAAAATTTTAACACAATTTGTAAATAAATATTATAATATACCGATTGGCTGGTAGATAGGTATTATAACGGTGCATTTACATCAAACGAACATAGAGCTAGAGCAAGAGCATTCTTTCGTGATCTTTTAGTGTAAACGAACACTCGTATTCAGTGTTGTTCAGTATTAGAATATTACATAGAATCTTTTCAAACGCACTAAGAACAACGAAAGAATGCTCTACGCCTATTTACACTAAAAGAATTTAACATAGTGTGGTAAGAATGAGCATTCGCTCGTTTGATGTAAATGCACCGTAATAGAAGTGCAGTTTATTTAGTATTAAGTATTATTTATTGGAAATAAATTTATTTTGGCAACTATTTTTGTGTTTCATTTATTACCTTTTACCTAAGTATGTGAGGAATTTAGGGTAGAATTTTGTAATACCATCTGGAGACAGAATATTCTTAATATTATGTAGTATACACAAAAAACTCTCCTCAAAAGAATCATTCGATTAATTTTGTAAAAATCAGAAAACTATATAGAAGTTTTACGAGAAATTGCTTGGGTATTGAACCAATTAAAATCTGTTAAAAATACAACGTTTTATCGTATTATTGGTAGGGTCAAGGATGAGATCTCTAACAAATTAAAACCTTAACCTGATTTTACTCACTCACAACCTGCATTGACGCACGTTTGCAAAAATTAAATTCTCTACACGTAAATCATGATAAATACATAATATACGAGACGAAATAAAGCTTGACGTCGCCATTTTGTGTTGTGATAACGTTAATATTTTTATCTAATTTCTTTGTTAATTTCAAGCAAATGTTTATGGATCACAATTTTTCGACAGTTGGGTTAGGTTAGGTATGGGAGTATTTAATGTCACATTTTTGGATATTCCTGGTTGCAAATTTAATACGTGATATGAAATATTATATCGAAACCTTCCCCAAGTTTGCAGAACTTTTGGAATTTTTTTGCACGACCATACAGCAAAAAATAATTTAATTTCAATTTTAACAATGTTCCGGACTGCGGACAAGGTTGCAAAATGAGATTTATTGTCGTCCCAATGTATCATTCACTTGACCGAAGTTTGAAAACTTATTTATTATTTATTATTTATATCTATATAGATGTAAGTAAATATTTTTTTTAATATTAAGAGATAGGTAGGTTAGGTTAGGTTAGGTAAGGTTGGTAGGATAGGTTAGATATTAGATATCGAAAGTCCTTAACCTAAGGAGTAAATTTATGGCAATAATAACTTTCTTTAAATAAAACGAAAAATATCAAAAAATGTTACATTAAACACTCCCATACCTAACCTAACCCAACTGTCGAAAAATTGTGATCCATAATCATTTGCTTGAAATTAACAAAGAAATAAGATAAAAATATTAACGTTGTGTATGTATCATGATTTACGTGTAGAGAATAGAATTTTTGCAAACGTGCGTCAATGCAAGTTGTGAGTGAGCAAAATCAGGTTCAGGTTTTAATTTGTTAGAGAGATCTCATCCTTGACCCTACCAATAATACGATAAAACGTTGTATTTTTAACAGATTTTAATTGGTTCAATACCCAAGCAATTTCTCGTAAAACTTCTATATAGTTTTCTGATTTTTACAAAATTAATCGAACGATTCTTTTGAGTAGAGTTTTTTGTGTATACTACATATTAAGAATATTCTGTCTCCAGATGGTATTACAAAATTCTACCCTAAATTCCTCACATACTTAGGTAAAAGGTAATAAATGAAACACAAAAATAGTTTCCACAATAAATTTATTTCCAATAAATAATACTTAATCCATACTAATATTATAAATGCGAAAGTAACTCTGTCTGTCTGTCTGTTACTCAATCACATTTTGATACCCGAGAAAGGACATAGGATAGGTTTTATCCCGGAAATCCTACGGGAACGGGTTTTTCTTTGAAAACGCGGGCGAAGCCGCGGGCGGAAAGCTAGTACTAAATAAACTGCATTTCTATTACGGTGCATTTACATCAAACTATGTTAAATTCTTTTAGTGTAAATAGGCGTAGAGCATTCTTTCGTTGTTCTTAGTGCGTTTGAAAAGATTCTATGTAATATTCTAATACGGAACAACACTGAATACGAGTGTTCGTTTACACTAAAAGATCACAAAAGAATGCTCTTGCTCTAGCTCTATGTTCGTTTGATGTAAATGCAGCGTTTTTTAATACCTATCTACCAGCCAATCGGTATATTATAATATTTATTTACAAATTGTGTTAAAATTTTATAAACAGGACCGTAATAATTAAATTAATGATGAGGACGAAATAGTTTCGATATCCTCCGATTCTTGTAGTATCTCCATCCAATGTTGAGAGCTTCCTCGTGATATTAGGTCCCTGTAAAGATAGTTAGTTATTATTTTTAATAAGTATCAAAGTAATTTAAATTATATTATGATTCTATGTATGTAGGAATAAAGTTTTTGTTAATTTTCATATTCTTAAAGAGTTTAACAATTTTTTATCGTGCAAAATGTTATGTTAAATTTATTTTTGTTTAAAAAAAACGAGAAATATCCAAAAAAATTACATTAAACACTCCCATACCTAACCTAACCCAACTGTCGAAAAATTTTGATCCATAACATTTGCTTGAAATTAACAAAGAAATAAGATAAAAATATTAACGTTATGTATGTATCATGATATACGTGTAGATAATTTAATTTTTGCAAACGTGCGTCAATGCAGGTTGTGAGTGAGCAAAATCAGGTTCAGGTTTTAATTTGTTAGAGAGATCTCATCCTTGACCCTACCAATAATACGATAAAACGTTGTATTTTTAACAGATTTTAATTGGTTCAATACCCAAGCAATTTCTCGTAAAACTTCTATATAGTTTTCTGATTTTTACAAAATTAATCGAACGATTCTTTCGAGTAGAGTTTTTTGTGTATACTACATATTAAGAATATTCTGTCTCCAGATGGAGACAGAATATTCTCATACCATCTGGTATTACAAAATTCTACCCTAAATTCCTCACATACTTAGATAAAAGGTAATAAATGAAACACAAAAATAGTTGCCAAAATAAATTTATTTCCAATAAATAATACTTAATACTAAATAAACTGCACTTCTATTACGGTGCATTTACATCAAACGAGCGAATGCTCATTCTTACCACACTATGTTAAATTCTTTTAGTGTAAATAGGCGTAGAGCATTCTTTCGTTGTTCTTAGTGCGTTCGAAAAGATTCTATGTAATATTCTAATACTGAACAACACTGAATACGAGTGTTCGTTTACACTAAAAGATCACGAAAGAATGCTCTTGCTCTAGCTCTATGTTCGTTTGATGTAAATGCACCGTTATAATACCTATTTAGCAGCCAATCGGTATATTATAATATTTATTTACAAAATGTGTTAAAATTTTATAAACAGGACGGTAATAATTAAATTAATGATGAGGACTAAATAGTTTCGATATCCGCCGAATCTTGTAGTATCACCATCCAATGTTGAGAGCTTCCTCGTGATATTAGGTCCCTGTAAAGATACTTAGTTATTATTTTTAATAAATATCAAAGTAATTTAAATTAGTAATTTAAATTCTATGTATGTAGGGATTAAGTTTTTGTTTATTTTCATATTCTTAAAGAGTTTAACAATTTTTTTTACTTTAAAATTTGTTTTTACTGTTGTGTGGGCAATTGGGCACTGTCTTACAAATAAATTGAAACATAACTTTGCGATGGCGGATGGACTCTATTTTATTTTAGAGTCCATCCAATGTTCTTGGATGCTCTGTCTGAACTCTAAAATTTAGACCGAGCATTAAAATTTAAAACCAAGTAACAACTTAACCTAAGAACCGAACAACGAACAACCGAACGACCAAACAACCTAACAACCACAGACCTAACCCATGAAGGGTAAATACAGCCAAACTGACCCTACAATATATGGACTCGAGAAAAAATAATTATAGTGCGATACAGAAATAATAGAAATAAATTGCCGCCATCTATTATCACCTTACTCAAGTAATATTAATTATATCGAACGATCTGTCGTGAACACTCCATTAAGCCATTTTTAGGACAGTACTATAGAAATGATGATTAAAATAAATTCTACATTAAATTAATTTTAATCTATTTATGCGTATTATTATGATAACCGATAGATATAATGAAAATGTTTATATTTGGAAACAAGGCCATCTATGCGACGGATGAAAAACTTTAATAATCGCAGCAGCACTCTGTGATTAAAGCCCACCCAAAAGGTCCGAGGTTCGAGCCCGGGTGGGCATGCTAATTATTATTTTTTAGTGTATCTGCGAATTATCGACATCAGATGATATTATAATTTATCTACCCTATTTAGATGTATGGTGTGGATTCGTAGTTTTTTTTATCTTTTAGATACACTGAAGACATATTATAATATTTAAAAATTAATTATTATTATTCTTTATTCTTGTAAATGACTGCTTGCGGAGGATAGTAGTTATAAAAGGTAGTTAATTTTTATTTTTTTTACATTTTTATATTATAATATAATACATTTAACTACATAATATAACAAATTTAAAACAGCATTATTTTATTTTATTATAATATTTGTGTACGTATAAGTTTTTGTTGTTTTTACCCAAAATACTTCAAAGATGGTGTTAGACAGGGTGTCTAAAATAAAAATAAAAGTAAATAACAAAATAACTACATAATAATTATTGTTCAACCGAGTTTTATAGTGCGGATTAGCGTTAAAATCTTATCTCGTATATTTTATTAACCGTTTGATCAATTTCATTAAATTTGGTATGTATAGATGCGCATCAATAAGAACTTTTATTTGAAATTAATATTGTGAAAATTTATCAACCCGCTGAGGAGGAGTAGGGGAAAATCACTTCCAAAAGCGCTTAATCTCTCCCTCTAATAATTAATTAACCAGTTAATGAATATTATTGATTTTGGTGTCTACGGATGCGCAATAGCGAGATCTATCATTTAATAATAATTTCATGAGGACTTGCTTACCTGTTTAGGAGAAAATGAGGAAAATCACGTTGGGAGCCACCTCTCATATCTATTGAACTGGGCTATGCACCCCATTCAATTTGGTGTCCAGGGATGCGGCCCGAAAATTCTTTTCATTTGATACCAAATTTGAAAAAATCCGCCCAGCGGTTTAGGAGAAATCGGCAAAAAACGAAACGCAGCGCCCACCCACCCTCCCAGTCCACATCTCTTAGGCACATCAACTCGGTTTGCACAATTTTATACCTATTTTTTTTTAATTTTTTTTTGAATAGAGAAATGATAACTGAAGAAGAATATTTGAAAATTTTTGAATTTGGACTTCTACAAAAGGCTACAGGAATATTTTAAGTTCCTGTTTTTTTTTTTTTTTTTTTTTTTAAGTTGTTATAGAGAAACCTACCCAGGCCAGAAACCTAACCTAACTTTGACATTAACCTAACCTAAACTAACCTAACATTGACTGTAACCTAACCAAAACTAACCTAACTTTGACATTAACCTAACCTAAACTAACCTAACTTTGACATTAACCTAACATAAACTAACCTAACTTTGACATTAACCTAACCTATACTAACCTAACTTTTGTAGAAACCTAACCAAAACTAACCTAACTTTCACCACCCTCACAATTTGTTGACAAAATTCTAGAAACTCATTTCTCGTCTCGTCCCCCAGGGCCGCAGGCAGATTCTCACCCGTCATCGCGATGCCCAATTTTTGCTCAATAACATATCTATCTCTTGCAAAAATCGGACACTCGAGCAACAGGTGAGAAACCGTCTCGTCAACTCCGGGCTGACACAGGCACGATGGATTCTCCTTCAGCTTGAAGGTTAGGTTAGGTTAGGTTAGGTTAGGTTAGGTTAGGTTAGGTTAGGTTAGGTTAGGTTAGGTTAGGTTAGGTTAGGTTAGGTTAGGTTAGGTTAGGTTAGGTTAGGTTAGGTTAGGTTAGGTTAGGTTAGGTTAGGTTAGGTTAGGTTAGGTTAGGTTAGGTTAGGTTAGGTTAGGTTAGGTTAGGTTAGGTTAGGTTAGGTTAGGTTAGGTTAGGTTAGGTTAGGTTAGGTTAGGTTAGGTTAGGTTAGGTTAGGTTAGGTTAGGTTAGGTTAGGTTAGGTTAGGTTAGGTTAGGTTAGGTTAGGTTAGGTTAGGTTAGGTTAGGTTAGGTTAGGTTAGGTTAGGTTAGGTTAGGTTAGGTTAGGTTAGGTTAGGTTAGGTTAGGTTAGGTTAGGTTAGGTTAGGTTAGGTTAGGTTAGGTTAGGTTAGGTTAGGTTAGGTTAGGTTAGGTTAGGTTAGGTTAGGTTAGGTTAGGTTAGGTTAGGTTAGGTTAGGTTAGGTTAGGTTAGGTTAGGTTAGGTTAGGTTAGGTTAGGTTAGGTTAGGTTAGGTTAGGTTAGGTTAGGTTAGGTTAGGTTAGGTTAGGTTAGGTTAGGTTAGGTTAGGTTAGGTTAGGTTAGGTTAGGTTAGGTTAGGTTAGGTTAGGTTAGGTTAGGTTAGGTTAGGTTAGGTTAGGTTAGGTTAGGTTAGGTTAGGTTAGGTTAGGTTAGGTTAGGTTAGGTTAGGTTAGGTTAGGTTAGGTTAGGTTAGGTTAGGTTAGGTTAGGTTAGGTTAGGTTAGGTTAGGTTAGGTTAGGTTAGGTTAGGTTAGGTTAGGTTAGGTTAGGTTAGGTTAGGTTAGGTTAGGTTAGGTTAGGTTAGGTTAGGTTAGGTTAGGTTAGGTTAGGTTAGGTTAGGTTAGGTTAGGTTAGGTTAGGTTAGGTTAGGTTAGGTTAGGTTAGGTTAGGTTAGGTTAGGTTAGGTTAGGTTAGGTTAGGTTAGGTTAGGTTAGGTTAGGTTAGGTTAGGTTAGGTTAGGTTAGGTTAGGTTAGGTTAGGTTAGGTTAGGTTAGGTTAGGTTAGGTTAGGTTAGGTTAGGTTAGGTTAGGTTAGGTTAGGTTAGGTTAGGTTAGGTTAGGTTAGGTTAGGTTAGGTTAGGTTAGGTTAGGTTAGGTTAGGTTAGGTTAGGTTAGGTTAGGTTAGGTTAGGTTAGGTTAGGTTAGGTTAGGTTAGGTTAGGTTAGGTTAGGTTAGGTTAGGTTAGGTTAGGTTAGGTTAGGTTAGGTTAGGTTAGGTTAGGTTAGGTTAGGTTAGGTTAGGTTAGGTTAGGTTAGGTTAGGTTAGGTTAGGTTAGGTTAGGTTAGGTTAGGTTAGGTTAGTAGGTTAGGTTAGTTAGGTTAGGTTAGGTTAGTTAGGTAGGTTAGGTTAGGTTAGGTTAGGTTAGGTTAGGTTAGGTTAGGTTAGGTTAGGTTAGGTTAGGTTAGTTAGGTTAGGTTAGGTTAGGTTAGGTTAGGTTAGGTT